>CM060905.1:389852605-394852605 GCA_030737815.1 Allium fistulosum | reverse complement strand
TTGAAGCCTTAGATGCTAGGGTAGCATTAAGAAATAAATGTCGACTTCAAGATCTCCTTCGAAATCGAAAACATTAACACCGCACCAATAGATGATAATACAAAAGAAAGTAACACCGAAGAAATGATGCTGAGCCAATGACGAAGACCAAAAGATCATACCACTCTTCAACTATGTCGACATTCATCCATGTCGTAGGCATCGATGTCGAACTTGGTCAATGCTCCATCAATTCCATAAAAATCTTCCCTTCATCTACACCGCATTCCATCACATTGCGATTCATTGGCATCACATCCCATCGACAAAGAAAAGGGAGAACGTCGCCTTTGGTTGAAGTAGCCTAGGTCACACACGAAGTATCGCATGTGATCGAAGGTGTTAAAATAATGATAGTATATTCATTGAGACGTCGTCGTTCATTGAAGGCGTTTTGAAAGAGGAACCACAAGCTACTGAACTCAACATCGAGGGTCATCAATGTCGCCACTATTTAATACCCATAATGCCGCCAACCATCAATCAACGAAGATTCCAAGATATGGGGTCGTCATCACCGATATTCATTAGCCATGTCGAGAACCATCAATACATCCAAAAGGGTTGTCGAAGCCACTTTACTAATGTCGCCTTTCATCATTGTTAATATGTGGTGGTAATGAAAGACGATCAGGGAGGAAAAGACTATCAACATCGAATTTAAAAATACTGAATATCGACTCAATTAAATCAATGTCGAAGTTGAGCTATGTGGACATAAGAGTGTTTACTTTGATGTTCGACGACACTGCTAATGTCCAGGCAGAAAAGCTACCAACCTTGATGTCCGACGAAGCAATTGATGCCGAAGCCCACAGATGCCTAAGCCTGCCACTTGTTGAACCCTATAAATATAGACCCGCGGGCTTCGTAGAAGGGGACAAATTTTCATTTCTCTCTCTCCCTATTCTTAAATCAATACATTGTAACCCTAAATAGAATTGAAGACAAATCATATTGGACTGTAATCATATTCGAATTATATAAACACAGACTTGAATGTACATATTGACTTAGACTATGATCTTTTTTGGGCATTATTGTTATAGACTTGCATATTTATGGACTCATCATGATCAAGCTTGACATGAACATAGTTGATGAGCCTTGAACCATGACAAACTCCTATATGCATAATTACATAAGTCATGGATTTTGAACATAAGGACTGAATCGTGCCTAATTATATGCCCGTTATCGTGCATAATAAACTATAGCCTGGACACTTCACTTATTTTCCATATATCTATCGAACATATGATATGACAGGGGCCTTCTGGACAATCTCATTTAAAAGCCTAAATGAGCATATATACATAATGACTTTAGAGACTTCGAGCATATCGACTCTTATGACCTTAGAGGACGTCAAGCCTAATGACTCTAATGAACTCTAAGGACTTCGAGCATAATGAATCCAGAATGACAAATAGACTTTTGTATAATTTTCTTCAAGGGCCCAATGTTACCCATTCAATAATGATTCTATAACAAGATTAGTCTCAAATGATTAGTTTGTCCTCGATACACCATTAAGGCAATGTTGATCAATTCATACTTGATCATATCCCTATAAATGTTTCAAATCAGGAGCTAATTCATTACCATTGGAATCAAGAGTGTTATACCATCTTTTGGTCTAACATTTTTAATCAATTTATACTTGATCGTATCCCTATAAATTTTCAAATCAAGAGCTAATTCATCACTATTGGCATTTAGAGTGTTATACCATCTTTTGGTCTAAAATTTTGGCGCTAGGAGGGCTTGAACTTCTGACTTATTTAACTCTCTCTCTAAACTAATTTAGTAAATTTTTTTCAGGAAGATAGAATCAAAATGACTTAATTCTCTAACTGAAGAGGTCAGCCAAATAACAACCTTAAAAGAAAATACAGTTCCCAACTTCAACTTGGGAAGTGCAGAACCGGGACAGCCATCAGCACCAAACACAACCAACCAGCATTGAGGCCAAGATTAAAGGCCTAGAACAACAATTGCTAGGGATGAAAGGGCTTTTAGAAGCAGTACACGCTCAAAATCTTCTAAAACTACTAGGCTCACGGGAGGAGATGAAGCAGAATCTCCAAGGAGAAACCTGAATGCTTCATTACTTAGAAATAAAAGCAAAAACAAACTTGTCTTAACTCTACAAAAGAGAAGAGGTGACCAACAAGCTAAAGCTAACTACCAAGGAAGGATAGAACAAAACTTTAAAAGCAGTTTGGAAGCTCAACTTCTGAGGGATACAAGCCTGAAAGAAGCAACTCAATAATAATGAATTTTACTTGAAAGATTTGGTAGAGAAAACAGCAAAATACATGTTCAACCTCAAGGGGAAGAGGAACCTAGATGACAGAGCCAATGATAACCCTCGAGAGGCTCCTTTAATAGATGAAATCATAGCTATAAAGATTCCTTTTGACATCAAGATCCCGTCTATCAGATATAATGGCACAACCGAACCAGATGATCATTTATTAGCTTTTGAAAGCCAGATGGATCTATATAATGCATCTGGAAGTGTGTTATAGGCTTTTTCCACCCACATTTCAAGGAGCGGAAGCTAAATGGTACCGTCAGTACCGAGAAAGAACCATCTATTCTTGGAAGCAGTTTTCTTAAGAATTCTCAACGCAATTCTACATCTGCAAGGATCCTGCTGTTGAATACACTGTGGTAGCCAATATCAAACAGAGGCCAGGAGATCTATTGGATGACTATCTTAAGAGATTTAATACAGAATCTCTAAAGGCGAAGAACATCACTGATAGGGATAAGCTAGTAGCGGTTCATTCTAGGCTGATCAAACAACCCCAATTTGGAGGGAGCTTTACATCCATGGGTAAAACGACTTGCAAGATTTCCATTTCCAAGCTGATAAGTTCATTTGCATGGATGAAATGTACCAAGATAGAGAGAAGGCCCAAGGCAAGAAGGACATAGGAAAATTAACAACAACCGCAACAATAAGAAGCCAAGGTAGGAAGAGGACTCGAATGCTAACCACGTTGCTTTAATGTAACATCCCCCATTTGGAGGCCCAAAACTAACTGCTACAGAAATGTGGTAATGTTAGATACAATTATATACCAGAAACACATGAATATTAAAAAAAATTAAACTAAATTTTAAAACAAAATTCTCATTCCATTTTAAGATGCATTTCATGTTCATTACATAATCCCAAATCGTAAACCACGTTCAAAGAAATATAATTATTCCAAAATACGCCAAGAGCGACATATGAGGATGCCCCATTGGTTGATCAGAGTCTAAATATAAGCACTAAACAACTTTTCCATTTCATCCAATTACACAGTGGAATCAAACAGAAAGAACTCCTAATAGCTAGCTTGCCTACTACACGTCTCAGGAAGTTTATTCATCTAAAAGAGAACCTGAAAACCTTAACTCTCAAACTACTCGAAATCAATTGAGCACCCAAGAGTTAAAAGGGAAAACATAAACTTCGAGTCAGATAAAAAGTCTGGTGTGAATAATAATCTACCATCTCGTACCATATAGATATCCAGTGAGACCATGCCGCTTAATGGAACGGGTTTTCCCCTCACTAGTATCTTAACCCAATTTATAATAACCACATACTGTGTACCTATATCCATAATGGCTAAGACATAACATAATAAAATGTATGATGATATGCAAACATGCAATATGCTCTGGATTTCCCATCCCCATTCACCTGACTATTTGTCTCAAGTTATAGTTTCTAGGGTCACAATTAACCTATTAGTTTTCATGGGCTGACTAATAACATGTTTAATTATTTACGGATTTCGTATCCACTTTCATAGTTTTCATGGGATCACTATGAACCTATTGGCTTCTACCGATACTATTATCCAATCATAGTTTTCATGGGATCACTATGAACCTATTGGTTTCTACCAATAACATCTCTCATGCCATAGTTTTCATGGGCTATCCATGAACTTATTGATCTCCTTCAATAACTTATTCCGGACATATAGATTTTATGGGATCAATAAGAACCTATTGGCCCCTGCCAATAACAGTTTCCATAACATAGTTTTTACGGGCTAAGAACCTATCTAAACCAATAATCTTTTGACTAGTCTTAGACATCCTATATTCTAGTCCGTCTGGCCTCCTGGATGCAATTTTACACATACAGGAGTAATTCAATGTATATTCACTACTAGGTCAATCTAGCCTGTTATTTTGCCCTTAACACCTCAAAAAGCAGTTATGGGTTATAAATGAAGTGAATATGGTTACACAAGCATTCATGATAACTGATCAAATAACATAACAATATAAATATCCATGTTTAAATTTCTTATAACCATTTTTCTAATGAAATATGGTTAATACCCTTAATCCACTATCTTTAGCAAAGAAAACTTCCTCTAAAATTTCAAAGTTAAATGCCATTTCAAATCTCTTTTACATTGCCATGTATTTACTTTAGAAATGAGATTGGGCTCTCTAATTTGAAAACTAAGGCTTTCGACTATATTTTTGGATCATTGTGACATCATGAGTTACCCTTCGTCACTTTCCCTTTCGACTTCATAGAGCACCCAAGCCCTCCATCACTCTCCTTTTCAACTTCATAGAGCAACCAAGCCCTCTGTCACTCTCCCTTTTTGACATCATTACTTAAAACCTTAGACATTCTCTTTCGAAACCGTCCAACATACCTTTCAAACACTTGGAAACATTCCTTTCGAAACACTCAAAAACATACCTTTCGAAATCATTGGGGTTCAAGTAATAATTTATGGAAGCATAGCTTAGAAACCAACTAAAAGTATCACATTCAAAACCATTGATTGAATACAACAAACTTCAAAGTATAAAAGGGAATACATTCGAAAGCTACCCTTTCAAAAACCACTGCCTCCAAAACTATTTGCAAAGTGGCTAAATCAATTCTTTCAAAAACATTGGGGAAGGCGGCTCCAATGGTAGCGGAGGGGTATTTGTTTGAAACCTACCTTCCGCACTCATTGACCTTAGGGTTATAAAAGCGACTTCTAACTAAGGTAGAAGTATTGGTGCGGCAACATGGGTATCGAAGGGATTCAAAAGCGGCAACCCTTTTGAAAGCATACTTTTAGAACAAGGACGAGTCAATGGGTTCGAAAGCAAATAAAGGCGGCTTCAACCTTTTCGCAAGCAAGATTTCGACACCATCCTTTCCTTTCGCCTTTCTCCAATACACTACGCACCAAATGCTTAACACCATGTGCATTGGTTTCAAATGAATGCGAAAGGCTATAAATGGGAGTATGGTGACGAAAGCCAACATGGTAAGTGGCGAGTCAAGGACTTTTAGAACAAGGATGAGTCAATGGGTTCGAAAGCAAATAAAGGCGGCTTCAACCTTTTCGCAAGCAAGATTTCGACACCATCCTTTCCTTTCGCCTTTCTCCAATACACTACGCACCAAATGCTTAACACCATGTGCATTGGTTTCAAATGAATGCGAAAGGCTATAAATGGGAGTATGGTGACGAAAGCCAACATGGTAAGTGGCGAAGTTGTAATTCGCTATAAAACTGATTTTATGCTTTTTAAAGTAATTTCGTTTTACCTAACCCTTTATTTTATCAATTTTCTATTGGATAACAAAACCTTTATAAAATACTTTTTAGAATTTGTTGTTGATGTAATTTCTAATGCTCCAATATTTAATTAAAAATTATTAACTAACCCCTTGCATTTAATTAATCATTAAATACTAATCTTTCTAATTAAATCCAAACTCACCCAAATCTCTTGAGAAAAATCTCAGAAATTCACATAAATCCCATAATGATAATATCTTTATCATATAAAATTTTCAGCTCGAAATTAATTAATTAATTCTTTAAATTAATTAAAACCTGAAATATTATTTCTTTCATTCAAAAATTCATAAGAAATTATCCATAGCTTGGAATATTATAAAAATTTAAAACCATCTCCAAAATAATGTTTTACATAACATATTCATAAATAATGGCATTTGGAAATCATTTTCCATGATTTTAGCCTTAAAAACGAACTATATTATGCCACAAAATCCTTGTTTAAATTATAACATGGCATTTAAATCAAAACATATCATCATTCATCCAATCATATTGATTTAAACCTAAAACCCAAATTAAAACATCCAAGATGACTTACATAAGATGGTTTAGATCATTATTCACCGTCTTTGGATAAGGAAATTGAGATTTTTTCTTGCTTTAATCTTCCTAGCTTGAATCTTAGCCTCTAAATGGATTTTGTGCTCCTCTTCTTCTTAGGGCTATGGCCGACCTTTAACTCTCTTTGTTTATGTTTTTGGTTTATGAAAATGTGAATAAGAAGGAGGTAAGGGGTTTATGGGTTATGGTATATGACTATTCCCATTTTGCCCTTTCCTTATTCTCTTGAATTTCTAGTTTATAAATCACACTTATAATTTCATTGGTTAAGGCACGACCCTAATTAGTTTCTAAATCTCAGTTCTCTTATCACTCTAACCTCTACATTATTCTATTTAATTTATCTAATTAAATCTCTTGAATAATGTTATTTAAAATTAGGGGTGTTACAGGCTCCTGTAACATCCCGCAATTATAGCAATAAGTTTTGTTTAAAAAAAATAAAATAATAATAATAAACAAATAAAATAAAAATCGTTATGGATATAAAATAAAATTTGAAGTAAAATGCCAGGACGGAATTGTAATCGGAGAACAAATCGCGGTAGGGCAATATCGCGGTTAAGGGTACGAAAATTTATTTGAGGAGTATAAAGTTTAAAATTACTTACTGAAAAATTAAAGTAAATATGTTTTCATTCGAGGTAAGAACTGCAAACTTATCTCTTTCCTAATTATGCACCCTCATTCTTATCTGTTTCATCATTACCTTTTTAACTTATTTGTTTGCTTAAACATAAAGTTTCAGTGTAACCCTATATAATCACTGCCTCCTTTTTTTTCTTCCTAAGCCAAGCAAATTCACATTATTTTATTTTCCATCTTTTGTCAAGCTGCTCAAACCAAAAGTGAGTATGCTTTCGTTTAAAATATTTACAGTGAGTTTAATCCTTCTTTTATTTATATACACACTAAAGTTTGTATATGCATTCCTTTTAAGATACTTTCAGTGACTATACTTACGTAGCTTTATTGCAAAGCTTTAGGGTCCCCTTCCTTCATTACTTATATCTAAGCAGACTATTCATCGAATTTTGATTTATACGTACACGTACGTGCGTTCTTGACCATGTTTAATGGTTTGAAATACTCATCCTCCCTTTTTGCATAAATTACTTCTGTCATTTTTCAGGACTAAATTATTTTATAGCTTTACCTTGTAATTTCTTCGCTTTATGAAAAATGACTACATCTGTTTCTTTGCAATATGTATATAATTGAAACAAGTAGTTTATATTAGAAAGTTTTGAACGCACTGATTTGTCAGCTTATGTTTTGAAATATATTTGTGATCGTTGACTTAGTACGTGAAAAAAAAAAAAAAATAACCTGACACTTTGTTTTTAAATAATAGACTTGTTATGAGATTTATTATATTTGAGATCTTTAGCTAGTTCATGTTTTTATTATTATAGTTAGATTTAACAACACTAGAGTGTAACCTTTTTCTAGTAGCAGCTCATGTACGTGATTTGTTACTTTGTACATATTTTTAACTATAGCTTAGATTAGTAAAGAAATACATAAATTTTTATATGACTTTATAAGTGCAAGGCTTTGAAATATACTAGCTCTAGATCTTTACGTGCGTTGGTTTGGATATGTAAACTAAGAAAATTGCAGTTGCATGAGTTTCGAATATAAAGCAGTTTCAAAGATAGTAGGATTAAAGATATCATCAACTTTTAGATACATGTCAACTTTTAAATGAATGCATGGTTCCAGATATATAAAGCTTTTACAATGAAAGTTTCGATTATATATATTATTAATAACTCAAAATCTAGGATGATTTTGAGCATGCAATCAAAAGGAAATATGTAGAGGAAAGTGAAACGAACAAATCGGTTAGCTTTCGCCTGACCGACGGACCCTATAGTGATCAGAAATGACACCGTTAAGTTCCGCGACCGTATGATAAACGGAAGCGTTACGACCAAAACGAAAGATACCAGCAGGACCGTATTGCGTAGCGCATCACGACGATGGTCTCGGTTCACTCGTCGGAGGTGTGTAGATGGGTGAACAAAACCAAAAAGTTTGAGAGTACGACGCTACGCAGTATTCCGTTTACGTACGGACCGCGAACAACTGAAATAAAAATATGATCGCGCATCACAACGTTACACGATCATAAAATAGCAATAAAATAAACCGGTTAACTTATTTTGTAAAACTTCAAAAGAACCGGCGATTGACGCAAAACGCGTCAACCGAAAATATTTTATTTTCTAAATTAAAAATTATGGAAAAATTCTATAAATTAAATTAAAATTATGTCATCAAAAATTAAGTCTAAATTTAAAACGTATATTTTATTATAATTTAAATTCAAATCCGATGAATTTCTTCCAAATTGTATTTACAGGTTATGTTTATGATTGTTCATGATGCCATATACTGCAGTTAATGCTATGTTGCACGAACACAATATTTATATGTGATATAAAATAGAATACGATAGCATTTTGGGGATAAATGGTATATTGGGAAGTTAAATACAAAAGAATTTGAATGAATTTAACGGATGAAGTAAACGAGATGAGGTGAGACTACTAGACGCTAGAATCCATCCTAGCGGACAGATTCGGGGTCGCTCCCTGAATCGTGACGACCTGGTCCCTCGTCACTTATTGTCCAAACGATCTGTTGCACGGACACAACCACGGTGACAGGCGCAGTGCAAACGGGAAACGAGGAAGAATTGAGAGTAATCACTACAAAAATAAATATTAATAGAGACTCGTTTATTTGGTATCTAATCAAAAGATTTTGTCTCTAAGTTGCAGTTAAGACCAACTTGAAACAAATATTTTTGTCTTTAAAATCAGGTCTCAAAAAAAATTTGAGACAACAACATGGGTCTCAACTGCATTAAAGACCTAAATGTTGGTTTCAAATAAACCTTTGAATTGGAGTCTCATTAGAGACAATTTTGGGTCTCTAGACTACTAGTTAAGACAAAAACTAAGATCTCAAATCAGTCTTAAAAACAACAGTTATAATATAGTAATTGGACAACGAATACAATATATGTTGTTTTGTTTTCAATATAAATTAATGACAGAATGACTGCAATATCATTTCATCATATGAAATATACTTTGTCCATGTGAAAGCACTGCAATATTAGTATATCCTACTACAATATCAATATAACACAGTGAACTAAAACTAGTGGCAAAACGAGACTGCAATATCAGATTTTGTCAATACATAATACATACACATCATATTGTCATTTTCTCAAAAGAAAGAAAAAAAATGAATTCTGGGTACAAAAATGTTAAAGTCAAGAGCATCTTAGGTTTATACAAATGCAAATACAAAAAATTCTGGGCTGAAAGTAGTGAATACAAATTGACTTAAAGTGAATACGAATGTAGTTAAAAACAAATTTGGACTAAAAGTGAAAAGGAAATCATTCTGGAAGTACTTTTCCAACATAACATATTTGAGACGCTTGAAATTTGGGAACCTGGCATATAGATGAAACTACACAGTTCATTTGTTGCCTTCATTTTGAGTTGGATGGTTTCCATAATGCATTCATGCTGAGTAGTTTCCAAATTTATTTAGATCAAGTCGATTTAATTAGTAGCTGCATGAAAGATCCAACATGTTGGGGAACACTTCCAGAAGCTAATTGAAGAGGCTCATGCATAGCTTGACATTGATCGAGTGTTTGTTGGTAAGGAATAGATGGTTGTCCAAATTGATTAAGTGGTTGAGAAAGCCGACTCGATGGTTTAACTAATTAATACACAAACATGGCTGCACTGTTAAAATTGAATGAATTAATATAATATTAAATAGTGATCGTACGTTTATGTCATAGTAGTAATCACTACAGAAATGTCAAATATAAAGACATAATATATCTAAACAACAAATTATACTATGAAAGTGCAAATCATACATAAGCTCTTCATTTTACAATGTGCAAATATAAAAATAAAAAATTACTTCGTCACTTCAATTCAGGTAATTGCATATTGTTTAACATAAAGTCCAAAAATAAAACTGGCCGGAGGAATTCAAAAATTAAGATATTTGAATTCTGACTTCATCACTTCAATTCAAGTAATTATATATTGTATTTCATAATGTCCAAAAATAAAACTGATTGGAGGAATTCAAAATTTAAGATACTTGAATTCTAACTTCATCACTTCAATTTTTTTCATAAAGTCCAAAAATTGAAACCAAATGGAGGACTTCGAAAATTAAGATACTTGAATTCTACATACATAAATCAAATATAGTAATCACACCTTGGTTAAAATAATAAAAGTATCACCTCCAAGTAAACTACACTATATTTACAGGTTGCAACTATTTGATTGATATAACATATAATATAAGCTTATGTAGACCTTTGCCTTCACAATAATACCAGAAAAGTTCTAAATTTATTTGTATTCCAGTTAGTATAGATTTATATGTATATCATATAACTTTTGGGTAATGGACTTGGATTTAAAGCCAGGACGGAGCCGGAAGCCAATATTTCATAGCACCCGGGGGTAAATATTTTACCGTGGTAATATTAATTTGAATGATCATCATAATTTTTTAGTTTTCTTTGACTTCATTCGTTACTTGTTAAGTACAAAACTTTTAAAGAAAATATGTCTACGATACCAGATAAAAATAAATAAAATCTGAGTTTGTAGTGATACTTTGATAAAACAAGTATCATCAAGTATTATATAAGTCGATGCAAATAATGACTTAATCATGTAAGTATTTATAGGATTTGGTAACTAAAAATATTATGAATAAAAAATGAAATCCCAAAGAAACAACTACATGCGGTGAACTTATTAATACTCACACCTAGTATGTTCGTATCTTTCACTCTTTTTTATAAGTAGACACAAGAAATCTTGATTTGGCACCATTTTCAACACCAAAGTCATTACATGTAAATCGTACACCTATTGTAGCCATAAAACAACATAATATTACTTTCACAATATAATTATATACCATCGGGCTCTAAACGGAACGAGCATAAATTTAATGTATCATACTACCGATTGCTTAAAAGAGAAAGCAAAGTTTGCCCCTATCAATAAAATTTCAACAATCTTTTAGTCAATTCAAGAAATGTCGCTTAATTTTTTTCTCAAATGTTCTTTAAAGGTTATTTTTTTTTATTGTATAGTAAACCTATGGAGAAAGATAAATTATATTGTAGGTATTAAGTGCATATGAATTTTATAAATAATGGTATGTATAAAACAATTATAATTGATTTTAAGAAGAATTGTTTTTCTTCAAGTTTTAGAGGTTATACGATTTTGGTAACTTAGTGTTGTAATAATATTGAAATTATATAAATAGAATAGATATATTTTGTTGTAGTCTATTAACTTATTCAGATTTCTACTTAAAAAGAAGTAAACAAAATTTAAAAAAGTTTAAAATAACTCACATAGACTTTTCGCGACTTCTTGTCAACAAATTCACAATTTGATACACGAGCACGCTTTGCTTTCCCCTTCTCTTTTGTTTTCTCTCTTTTAGTATGCCAAGCCATGACATTTCTTGAAGACTTGTTGGTTTACCTTCTAAAGTTCCTTTATCCTTTAAATAATAGAGGATATACAAGATCAATACAAATATTGGTGGGAAAAAACTAGCATTTAAGATTACAGTAAAACAATAATAAACTATTTATTATAGTTGTTTGCTATCTTTATGTGGAATAACTAATGTGATGTTGAATTTCAACATCTTTTTTAATAGTTAGCTTGGAAGCGCAATCTTTTGGTCCGACCGTAAACTTCCCAAAATATCCATCACTCATATATAATTAAAGTATTATCTGTATTATTCCATTTACAACCACCTAAAACAAAAAATAATTTCTTTATTTCTAACCTATTATTTCTACGATGGACTCGAACAATTCAAACTAAGTCAAAACTAATACGATTAGCTCAAATCAAAGCATCAAAATAATTTATGTAGTCTATAAATAATGAAAAGTGGAACAAAAAGAAACAACTTTCTTCATAACAAATAACTCTAGTTATACAGTAAAACTAATTTTGATTCCTTATGAACATTTTTCTAGCCTTCTACCTTGCAAAAATACTAATAATATTTTCATATTCAAGCTCACTGACTATATCTTATTTAATCGATGATAGTGCCAAACTATTCAATCTTTCTTGTAACGTAGTGGAACAAATGTAAGACCTTATCAATTTTAGCTTTGAAAAACTTCTTTCAATTGTGGCAACTGTAACTAATATGGTCGGAATTATTTCATATGCAACCAAGCATTTGGAAATTTTAACTACATCGAACAATAAATTATGAAATTAAGTAACTCAATTAATTATAATTTGTCAAAATTATTACCCACAATAATTTGAAGAAAATTTCTCTTTTACTAACGGATTTGACTAAAAAACGTTTACCTTAAATTTTCATGAAAATAAACTTAGTTATTTATCAACAAATTTTATATTAACTAAACATTAACTGTTACCAAATCAATTCTTATTATACAATTATTTCAAATTAACAAAAATTGTGAATAATCACAAATAAAATTAGAATTATCCTCATTAACAATTATCATTGCATTAGTCCAAATAATCTCAAATTTAAGGTAAGTCATAACTTATAAGTGCTTTGCTCCATTTTACGAGTACATGTAATTATCAATATACTAAAGTATAGACTCATTTATTATGATTATAATTTATGAACAATAGCTAATGAATTATTTTTATGTAGGGTAAGTGTACCTTTTCTGTATTCAACAAGAGATTGGAGAACAATATTTAAAGCAATCCACTTGTACAACAAGTGTTAATTATTCTGAAACTAACACTGCCTCATGCTGCAACAAATTAAATATGTCAATTGCCAACTAGAATTTAGTACCTTTTCTACAACTACAAGGAAGACCAAAGATGTCTATGCTGATGGAGTCGCCGACTAATTGGAGACTCTGGAGTTGTCCGTTGAGTCATTGCCATCAGAGTTGGAGTCGTCTGCTGTGCCACTCCTGAGTCGCGAGTGAATCCAAATCGGCGATCGCCGTTTTTTCTTCTTCTGCTGCATCATTCGATATATAGCAAGTAGATGGTGCCCTAGAATTTATGCAGCCCAAAGCCTTTGCTTTTCCCGCTTTACCAAAAGGTCAGCCCAGACGTGTATGTGTCCCTTCTTTTGGTGTTAAATGATTTTACTTTTTCCCAAACCAGCAGGGTTATCACTTTTACTTTTATAGTGCTTGCAGCTGCACAAAGCAGATATTTCAACAAGTTTTCAATCACAATAATAGCATGAAACTACAAAAAGGGTGATCGAATTAGTTTAGGCAGTCAATAAATGGCCGAAGAAGTATACAGCAAAAAAGATCATACTACTTTAGGATAAAAAATTGGCAGCAGTACCCAAAGAAAGTGGATGTCACAGTTCTTCTGCTAACTTAGAAGTTAGAACACAACCAAACTTGCAACTTAATATGTGTACTGGCAAAATAATATAAGGTTTGCCATGAATGTGAACATGAAAACAACATCTGCAAAATCAGATATTACAGGCGACCGCTGACTGATAACCAAGAATTACGCCATAACATTGTCAATTGAAAATTCTAACACAGGTTGACAACAAGGTTTAAAATAAGATTTTGAACACATGCTAAGAATATTCACAACCATTTATGTAACTAACACAAACTACAAAAGTATTCAGATGTACAAAATTGAACCAATGATTGATCCATTTCTGAATCTACTGTCATCAAAGAGCTGACTTCAACAGTGGAATGAGATTGTTTAACTAAAAAAATGTTTCAGCTAACATACAAATTGCCATAAACTGCTTAACCACAAACTGCCCAAATTATTAAATAGTACAAATATGCTAAAATGGTCCTATACAGCATTAACAAAAGCAACTGTAAATTGAATTTGTTCAAAGGTAAGTACGTGGTAATCAAATAGCAATAACCAAAATACTAGTCAGAGAGATATCACCATCAGCACAAAATCGTAAATCAATTCAAGAGAAGAACAGCTTTCAAATTGAAAATATATTGACTACCGCAAATCAAAACAACAAAAACATATAACAAACCATGGGTGTATGGAAGTCATCAGGGTTGTATGTAGCTCGAAATCTAGGATTAACTGAAAATTATAACGATAGATTTATAATTACTGAAATTCATATAGATTTATAATTAGATTGGGAAAGCTAACCCTTTTATTCTTCAAATAATCTTCTCCCTGAGTAACTCAGCAGCATAAATTACGGGCCTTGCGGAGATTTACTTTAGGGGAGATTAACGCGAGTAGATTGATTCTTTTTTTCGCAAAATGAGGATTTAGGGTTTCTTAATTTGATGAGAAGGAAGGTGTCCTTATGGCTACTGATGCGGAGATTAACGCAAGGGATTAAGTGGATGCTTGCATACGTGGGTTGTAGAGACACATTAAAGACAATTATTATGTTTAGTTTAAATTATTAGAGACACATTAATTTTGTCTTTAATTAGGCCTTACTTAAAGACCAAAATGCTCAGGGTCTTTAAAAGTGGTCTTAAGTTTATTATTTTGTTGTAGTGAATCTCATTGATGGATATGTGGTAAAACAAAAATGAAGATTACAGCACAACGGGGTGAGCGCCAACGGTGAATAGGAGAAGATAGTGCAACTAATAGATCGTGTGGGGGCACCCACAATTTCTAATCGAAAGATATACGGATGAAAAAGGCTGTAATATCGGTTCGATACAGAGTCTAGTAAGAGTGAATAATGAATAGGATTCACTAATAATTCTATACCTCGTAAATGAATGACTTGACAGTGGTATGTCTATTGAATAATGAATGCAACTTATAAATGAATAGGATGTGATATCTCGTTTGATTAGAGTTGCAGCTGTGATTCACTTTAAATAGTGCCACGACATGTGTATTTGAACTAAAACAATTTAATGGGATGTGGGCGGGTTTAGATTATGGAGTGTGTGACATATTTATTTCTTTTAATATCACATATATAACCCGACTCCACACATTTATATGAATCATTGTTACACTATTATACTCACAGCTAGATTTATAGCCTGACTCGAGGTTTTGTTTTATGACAACTCCTCGGGTCAGACCGAGGATTTTCAGGATGATTACCTTTTCACGTTTTGAGGTGATTTCATACGACATTGAGATGGACGGCAACTGGCATACAGTGTATAAGTTTAAAGTAGTTGTAGATTTAGAGCTTCACGGACGCACGCTTGCTACCTGCCTCAAAGGAACTGTTAGAGTTATCTGGAGGAGTAATGTTAGAGAAATACATTTAGAGTCCGTTGAACTATGCTAAGTTGATTTTGTGTAGTCATGTCGTATGTCTTTTGTATATATTTGTCCGTGTATGTTTTAGGACGTCATTTTTTTGGGGTAGTTATGTATAGTTGTGGACATATGGTGTAGTTTGACGTCTGTTTGTACCTATGTATATATATATCTATCTTTTTGGTCCGCTGTTCTGTGAAACCATTATTTATGTGTTCTGCTATGTGATTTAAATACAAATTCTCTGAACTCGTGTATACTACATTGCGTCGAGATGAGATACGTATCATTTCAGAATGTTTAGGTATTTTAAACGTATCCATGTAGATCCAAAGTAGTATAGGCGAGAGATCGCTCCTTTAGTGCCCACTGATCCGAGCTATCGGACGGTAAACTCCCTCTGATATTTCGGTCACTGGAGCCGGGGCGTCACAGCTCCTCTCCTTAAAGAGTTTCATCCTTGAAATTCAGTAATGACTATACTAAGCATAGTAATCACCTGTAACATCTCCTAACTATCATACTAGCCAACCTGACTAGCAAACATTATATATATATAATAGATATAGAACATACCCTTACAATAGATCAGGATAAGTATCCTAAATCCTGCCTTTGGATTTCCAAGTATAGTCCTTCTCGTTGTCGGTCCAATGAACTTTCGCCAACTTGACTACCTTGTTTCTTAACCTCTTCTCATCTCTCACTACAACCCAAACTAGTTGCCTAACAAAAGTCAGATTCGGTACTACTACTAAGTCTTCCAATGTAGTCGGAGGGATAGTAGTCTCTGGATCATGCACATACTTACGAAGATGGGACACATGAAACACGTTATGGACACCTGCCAAACGGCTCAGCAACTCTACTCTGTATAAGAGCTTTTCGATCCTTCTATAACTGAGAATGGTCCAACATATCTCGGTGTCAGTTTCCCTGACTTTCCGAATCGTACCACACCCTTCATCAATGATACTTTAATGAAAACCCTATCTCCAACGGAGAACTCTAGATCCTTACGCCTCTTATCTTCGAAACTCTTTTGTCTAGACCGAGCTTCGTTCATCTTACCTCGGATCAACTCAATCTTCTTTATTGCCTCTCTTACCAGATCTGGAATCAAGACTAATCTGTCTCCAGTTTCCAACCAACATGCCGGTGATTTGCATGGCCTTCCATACAATGCTTTGAAAGGTGCAATTTCCATACTAGTCTGATAACTGTTATTATATGAAAACTCAACTAAGTGTAGGTGATCTTACCATGATCCACCAAAATCTAGCACACAAGCTCTCAAAAAAATTCTTGAGTGCCTTGTTGACTCTCTCTGGCTGCCCATCTGTTTGAGGGTGATAAGTAGTACTCATCTTGAGCTTGGTATCTAACACATCTTATAGACTCTTCCAGAACTCGCTAGTAAACAAAGTATCTCTGTCGCTGACTATACTACTAGAAATCCCATGTAGTCTAACTATGTTTTTCATAAACAATTTAGCCAAAATAGGTGCCGTCCTGGTTGACTTAACTGGAATGAAATGGGCACTCTTGGTCAACCTATCCACTATGACCCATATACTTTCATTTCCTTGATTCGACCTTGGCAACCTGTCTATAAAATCCATGGATATTAAATCCTATTTCCAAACTAGTATCTCCAAAGGTAGAAACAACCCCCTCGGCTTCTGATGTTCGGCATTTACTTGTTGACAGTTCACACAATGCTTTACTCACAAGCCAACATCCCTCTTCATACCTTCCAAGTAGAAACTCCTCTTCATATCCTGATACATTTTGGCCCCCTATAATGAATCGTAAAACTTTGATCGATGACATCCTCCAAGAATTTCTCTCCTTAAGTCCCTAATATTTGGAACACACAACAGTCCCTTCTTTCTTAGCCATCCCCTCTGGTCAAGACTAAAATCTTTCAAGCCATCAATCTCGGTTCCAGCCTCTAGCTTTCTAATCTTCTCAGCTAACACTGGGTCATCCTTCTTCTTAGATGCAATCCTTTCGATCAATCTCATTTGAACTTCCAATCAGGATAACATGGCAGTGGTCTGACTAGAACTACAGTCGATCTTAACTGCACACTACAAGTAGTTAAAGCCTCTAGGCCCTTCCATTCTATTAACATAGCTAACACCACATTCTGATGTTTTCTGCTAAGAGAATCCGCTGCTTTATTTCCTTTTACAAGTGTATACTCTATACCAAAGTCATAAGCTGCAAAAAAAACTCCAGCCACCTCTGTTGTCTCATATACAACTCCTTATGGGAGAACTAGTACCTTAAGGACTTATGGTCTATGTAGAACTCAAATCCCTCCTCTAAGAGATAATGTATCCATACTTTCAATGCAAAGATCACCGCAGCCAACTCTAGATCATGAGTAGGATATCTCACTTTATGCGATCTAAGCTTTCGTGAAGCGTAGGGAATAAATTTACCTTTCTACATCAATACAGCTCCTAATCTGGTTCCACATCCATCTGTATGCACCACTAATCCCTGATTCCCATCTAGAACTACTAACACAGGAACGTTGGTCAATAAGTGCTTTAACTTAAGGAATGCTTCCTCACATTTGTCAAACCAAATAAACTTTACGTCCTTCTTGGTTAGCTTAGTCAAAGGCGCTTCTATCCACGAGAAATCCTTAATAAACCTCCGGTAGTAACCAGCAAGCCCAAGAAAACTTCTGATCTCATTCACTGTCTCTGGTCTCTTCTAGTTGTAAACAGCTTCATTCTTGTCCGGATTAACTGAAAAACCTTTCTCTGAAACCACATGACCAAGAAACTTAACTTCTTTCTTCCAGAAATGACACTTTGAAAACTTCGCTTTTAGTTGATGCAACCTCAGCATCTCAAGCACCACTCTAAGGTGAACTTTATGCTCTCTTTCATTCTTAGAGTATATGAAGATGTCATGTATAAATACTAATACAAACCTATCCAAGTGCTCTCGGAAAACTCGGTTCATCAAATCCACGAAGAAAGATGGTGAATTCGTTAACCCGAATGGCATCACTAACCACTCGTACGAACCATACCTAGTCCAAAATGTCGTTAACGAAATACTGTCCTCTACCACTATTAGCTGATGGAAACCCGTCGCCAAATCCAATTGGGAAAATACTCTGGATCCGCTTAATTGATAAAATAAATCATTGATTCTCGGCAAAGAATACCTATTCTTGATCGTCTTCTCGTTCAACTTACAATAGTCGATACACATCCTTAACGACCCATCTGGTTTCTTCACGAACACCGCGGCCGCTCCCCAAGGCGAACTGCTTGGTTTAATGAAATTTTTTCCTTCTAAATCCATTAGCTGCACCTTCAATACCTTCATCTCAGTAGGTGTCATCCTGCTAGGTAGCCTACTTACAAGTTCCGCTCCTGGCACAAGATATATTCGAAACTCAATGGCTCGCTTCGGTGATAGTCCTATGACTGGTTAAAAAAACATCTACAAACTCTCTTGCTACCAACACCTGATCTAATTCTTCTTCCACTTCCATTACATTCAGCAAAGCACAATCACTTGAGTCTGACTTTTATCCACTGAGTATATAATTCAGTTATGACTATTAGGGTGTCTTAGCGATATTTCCCTGTCTTGGAAAAATATCCTAGCATCATACCTATCTAACCAATCCATATCCAAAATGATCCTGAAGCCTACAAAATCAAAAAAATACAAACTGCATGTAAACTTATGGCCTAAAAAATCAAGTTCTAACTGGTCACATCTCATCCCCAGAGTTGCATACCCTCCTATCGGATTCGCAACCCTTAAGGAAGTAACAAGGTATGGGGGTTTTAAACATAACTTATCTACCAAACACTAAGATATAAATGAGTGCGATGCACCGGTATCAAATAGTACCCTAACTGGTATACTGTGAATCAAAAATGTACCTTCCATTACAGTCTTTCCCTTTCTTAGCAGTGGTTGGTCTAAAACATGATGGTTCCAAGGCCAAAACTTTTCCCTTGTCTGCTCTAACCAGTTTTGGACATTGATTCTTGTAATTTCCGATCTGGTCACAGTTGAAGCACTTCACTCCTTTCTTATCAACAACCTTTTTCCCTTTTTTAGTTCGACATTCATGAGCAAAATGTCCTTTCTTATCGCACTTGCAGAAAACTACATTGGTCTTCCCTTTCTTGGCAGCTCCTTTTTTCTAAGCTCCTTTCTTCTTAAAGAATTTCCTCTTGTTGCCCTGAGAATCCTGGGTTACAACCTGCTTCTCCTTCCCAAAAGTAGAAAGAATCTCTTCATTCCTAATTGCCATCTCCACTACAACTGTACTTGGATCATGGAGATATGGCATAGTCGCCCTAGCAATCTCAGGCTTCAAACCTCTAATAAACTTCTCATTCCTTTTAACGACGGTGTCAATGGTAGCATATCCATATCTGGACAACTCATCAAACTTTGTAGCATACTCAATTACTGACATCTCACCTTGCACTAAGTCCATGAAATTTCTCAGCAGTACTGACTTGACAACTTTAGACAAGAACCTACCTTCGAATCTCCTTCGAAACTCTACCCAAGTCAACTCTTCATCGAGAACTCCCATAGTAATACCATTCCACCAATACAGTGCTGCTCCCTACAACTATCTAGAAACGAGTCTCCTCTTCTGCTCATCATCTAATTCCAAGTCAACGAAAATCCTTTCATAGTGTAATAACTAGTTTTCTACTTCAACAGCATCCTCTGTTCCCAAAACAGCATCCCACCAATACTGGTGTAATCCCTACTCAGCTTGGCATAGTTATTGCTAACTAGGGCTATATGATTTGCTCCCCCAGCATTCACAGCATTTCCTCCAGCTACTACTGCAGCTGCTCCAGCTTGCATCAGATTGACGAAGAACTGATACATCATCCCCATATCTACTGGTGGGGTTCCATCTCCTCTTCTACTTCCTCCCCTAGATTTCCTCTTCCATTTCCTACCTCCATATCTTTCTTTCTTGTATATCAACATACGAGCCTTAGTAAGATACAGAATAACGATCTAAGAGAAAAGGGGAATACGTAATTATAGATATATATATATATATAACAAATGCAAGTACGTTACTATAGCGTAAACCCAAACCCTGGTCACATTCTTTAATTCGTTGGGTTATGTTTTGAAAATCTTTTAGGTTCAAATTTCTTTTAAATTTACATAAACCTATGCTCTAATACCAACTTGTAACATCCCCCATTTGGAGGCCCAAAACTAACCGCTATGGATGCTGTAGTCATCTATAGTTATTAATTCTCGACGACCAAATGCGGTAATGTTAGATTCATTGATATACCAGAAACACATGAATATGAAAAAATTTAAACTAAATTTTAAAACAAATTTCTCATTCCATTTTAAGTCGCATTTCAGATTAATTACAAAATCCTAATTCGTAAACCACGTTCAGAGAAATATAATTATTGCAAAATACGCTAAGAGTGACATATGAAGATACCCATTGGTTAATTAGAGTCTAAATATAGGCACTAAACAACTTTGCCATTTCATCCAATTATACAGCGGAATCAAACATAAAGAACTCCTAATAGCTAGCTTGCATACTACATGTCTCAGGAAGCTTATTCATCTAAAGGAGAACCTGAAAACCTTAACTCTCAAACTACTCAAAATCAATTGAGCACCTGAGAGTTTAAGGGGAAAATATAAACTTTGAGTCAGACAAAAAGTCTAGTGTGAATAATAACCTACCATCTCGTACCATATAGATATCTAATAAGACACGCCGCTTAGCGGAATGGGTTTTCCCCTCACTGGTATCTTAACCCAATTTATAATAACCACATACTGTGTACCTGCATTGTAACGACCCCAAATTTTATATATATTTTAATTAATTGTATTTTTGAATAAATATAGTAAAATAAATGGATGAATGGATGCGAGTTTCCCCGGATTCAAATGTATTATGTATAAATCATTTAAATTTAATAATATTGTATATTGTGAATATATGTGTATATATGAATGTATATGTAATATATGAGTAAATTTGTATATGTATATATATACATTGAATTTGAATTTAAAATCTTAAATATAAATTGTTTGAAAATAACTTATAACAATATAAACATTGAACACAAGTATGAGAATAAATAATTTTAGAATTTATGGTTAAGTTAGAAATAGAAATGAATAAAGGATAAATTATGGAAATAAATAGATAAAAAAATAGAAATACACATATTGACTAAAATCTAACAACAACAATTAAAATAGAAATTATCTATGCTATAAAATAATAAGATTAAAGAAATAGAATACATTCAAGCACAAACAAATAAAAATATATATATGCCTATACACTTGTAAAATAAAGGGACAAAATACATATGAATTTGTAAAAGAAAACAAAGATTGTATATGCATGAAGGCTTGTAAAAGAAAATAAAATATACTCAAGTATGTAAACAAAGGCAACATATATTTTTCAAACATGATAAGTATGAACAAACAAAAATATATATATACGTTACCTTGCCAAAGAAAACAGTACAAATACATGCATATCTATAAACAAGACAAATGATAATAAATGCTAGTACCTCTAGCATACAAAAGTAAGAGTACCATAGTCTACAAAACTTAGAAAATCTCTGATCAAAGATTTATAAACAATTTTTAGTACAAATATATAACACCACAACAATATCATACCAGCCACCACAACCATATTATCTATCAGCCGAGATCTAGTTTGATAAACCAAAGAAAACAAAAATATAAATATACCCAAGTTTGTACAAGCCTAATTTATACAAGTACCTACAGCTGAAATGAAAGGAAGAAAAAATATAAACAAATTTGTACAACATAATAAATGCTAGCATAACATTGGTCAACTCGAAAATGTCTTCAGCCTACAAACAAGAAAATATCCCTGCTCATTTTGTACAAGCAAATATATCAACCTGTACAAAAGAAAATTATCACCTGTAAAACTTGCTTTCTTTTATACATCAAGCTTTCCATCATTTTCATTTCAAGTTCGTCTATTCTAAGCTTCATTTTAAAAAAAACAACTTAAACAAATCAAAACCAGAGATCAAAGAGAAAGATTTCAACTTTGCAAATTTTCAAGCCTGTTTCATAGAAGCTCTGTTCTTCTTTCTTCTGGAAAATAAGTGAGTAACTTCAATTTAAACTTGCTTAAGTATATTCACATCTGTTGCTTATGTCTGAAATAAGTATGTTTATGTGTATATATATGTATGCAATTCAGTGATGCCTGCATGTTGTTTATCTGTAATACCTCTGTTTATAGATTTCTAACTCTGGATTGATTCAAAAATCATCTCTGCTTAATCTTTTGATTGATAGGATTTAGTATCTAAACAAGATAGGTTTGTTTGATCATAAAGCAAATTTTAAAATCTGAACTTGAGTTAACAAGGTAGAACTACTCTGTAAAAACACTTAAGAACAGTCAATGTTTAATATAAGTGAAAGTTCAAACATTTTAAAATATCAATTCAAGTTTATAACTTGAATTCTTATCTGTAATTAGGATTTTTAAAACTAAAATTACGAATTTTAGTGATGTTTTGAATGTGAAATTGAGTAATGACCGGAAATTAGTTTTAGGGGAATTTCAGGTGGTCGGCAGCGATTGGGTAGTCTGGATTTTTGTTAAAGCTAGTTTGATGATCGAGGTGTTTGGCAAAAATGGTGGAGGTGATGAATGTTCGTCGTGGCGTTAGTGGTAGACTGGGATAGTTTTAAACCCTAGTTTTAGTCGAGGTTTAGTTATTGATTCGTTCATCATGGTCAATTGATCGAGCATTTCAGGGTTTTGGGAAATGATAGGTTAGTCGTTGACGAAGTCATAGCCGAAGTAGTGGATTTTCTGGTGATCGGAAATTCGAGCACGAAGTATTTTCCAGGTTTGGTGATTCCTGTGATAAAGGTTCCAGGTTTCAATGTGGAGCTCGAATTCGATTTCGAGGTGAGGGCGGAGTTCTGGCGATCGGGAATGGATGTGAGGATGAACGTCGACTTGCTCGACGACGTGGGGTCGGTTGGAATTGATCGCTGGCGAAGTGCATGTGCACGGTGCACTTGTTTCTGGTGGTCTGGTGTTTTGCTTTGTTGGAGTTTGGGAAGAAGAGTCGAGGCTCGAAGTTGAGCTCGAGAATTGCTGGTGATGGCTCGAAGCAGGAAGGGTTCATGAGTGTCTTGGGTTTAACTTCGGGAAGATGGGTTTCTGGCTCGAGAGAATGGCGTGGTAGCTTGGGTTTGTTTTGAGTGCGTACGAAAGTGACTGGAAGCAGTTTTGGCATAACAAAACAAAGTTAAAAATATTTAATAAAATAAAGGAATAGGATTTTACAAAAGTTTTTAAGTTTAAAAATAAGGAAGAAACAAGTTTTGAAGATATGGGAACTAATTAGTTTCTCTAATTGATATTTAACAAAGTTAAAATATATTCATAGTTAATAGATTTTAAATAATTGTTTGATTCAAACTTAAAGATACTCTAATATAATTAAAGGGTGATTTATTTGGGTAATAAATTTAAGATTAATTAAGGGTTAATTAATTATTGTTATTGATTAAAGAATGATTAAATGTTAATTATTTAAAATTTAATTAATTTGTTAATTAAGCATTAAAGGTTAATTTAATCATTAAAGGATAATTAATTCAAAAGGTTTACTAATTTATAAAAGGGATTAAGAAGTGATTATTAATTAAGGATTAATTAATCAGTTTTTGTAATTAATTAAGGATAACAAATCAGAGCATTAATTATAAATTAAATGTAAATTAATAAATGATTAGAGAGTAATTAATCAAATGGATTTGAAATAAATTAATATTAATTAACCAGGATTAGTAAATTTTTCATAAGAAATTAATCTGATTTAAATTAATCAGTTGATTAATAAAATTTACTTGTGAATGTTTGGATTCGACTGAATGATTGAATTGTTTAATATTCTGATCTGTGATGCTTTGTGATATATGTTGATTTGTGTGTAATCTATACTGTAGTTCATTTATCTGGAATGAATGTAAATCATTATCTGTAATTTATATATCTGTGATCTGTGTACAAAAGATAAGTGTTATAGTTATACCGCTTATCAACCATATTTTGTATTCTGATCTGTGATGCATCAAAACATGCTTTTTACAACGGGCAATGCCCGTTGTAATATGTGTTCCACAACGGGCAGCGGACTGTTGTAATAGGCGATGTTGTAATAGGTTGCCCATATTTTACAACGGGCAGTTAATGTTGTAAAAAAAATTTGACAACAGTTTTCGACCGTTGTTATAGACTTTAATACAAGGCGCAAATGACCATTGTGAAAATGATTTTTACAACGGTTATTGACCGTTGTAATAGAGTATAATACAACGCGCTTTGACCGTTGCAGAAAAAATGCAAATTAAAAAAAAAATTACAGCAACGTATAGGTAGCACATCCATACAAATAATGAATAATTTAACAGTAATAAATATTACGCACAAACAACCAAAATCACATGCGAAAAGACTAAAAGATAGTCATAAAATTCCAACACTCCAAAAAGTCAGATAAGTTTACCTCCCAAATTCATAAAGCATTAATACATAACAGTCGGCTATAAATATCAAGTTCTAAGTACAATCATACTAGACTAAGGATATATCCGACCATATAATCATACGTTTTAACCTTAATAAAATTCAAAATTTTATGCTACATACTGTCACTCCACCTCCTCCCAATACAAAACATCTCCTTCACCATCCGCAGCAACTCCATCCCACCTCTGACCTATCCGACCATCAGTCATCAAATACCACAACCTGGCACACTTACGAACAACACATACAAACCATCCCACTGCCACATATCCAAACTTCCTCCACATCAAACAATCTCATACATCTCCCTGCCTCCACATTTTAACTTCAAACACCCCTCTGTCTATTAACATACACATCCTCCTGCTCTAAACCTCCTCTTCCACACCATTCTTCTTCTTTGCATCACTACATACAAGCATCATTGCTTGCTACATACAACTCTAAATACCCTTCCCACTAATAACAATCACAAAACAACTGTACACTTTAACCATACTAACACAACCACCATACTTCATCAACACATCCAACAGCAACTGTTCGTCCTCCTTACGTCCAACCTTCCTCAAACTGTGCACACATCCTTCCACCTTCAAACCACCTAAAAAACCGTGTACAAACAACTGCTGCATACTGCTGTTACACCTCTGTACATCTCTGTGCATGTACATTTAATTGTATTATTGCTACATTTCAAACACCTCCCTACTCCTCCTTAAAACCACTCATCACTCCCAACACATCATCACAACTCCCTACACCTCTTCTCCCTGATCATCACCTCTTCCTGCCACCACATCACTGCCTTGCTGCATATTACTTCATTTAATTGCTTACAAACTTCCCTGACCATCTTCTCACATCACCTAACTGCTTTCCCTATTCATCTCTTCAAATATGTGTAATTGGAGGCAATATCAGGCGACCTGGACTCCGGTTAGCAGTTGCATTCAATTAAGACATCAAGTGGGTAATATTACAAAATAAGAACTAAGAAATTTTTAAGTAAACAAAACCATAGAAGAGTTTGTTCGACTATTCAGCAGCTGACATGGTTGTTGTATTCCTTCTCATTAGTTAATATACCTGGAAAACAAAGTAAGGTGTTAGCTGTTGTGCATTGAAAACTCGTCGCAAAAGCATCTCACAATATGGTTATTATGTGAAAATTATAGGTTGTAAGTTTAACTGAAATTTACGCTAAGTGACGACTGGAAAATTCATCTGATCGTTTGGTTTTCAATTGCATTTCATGAACACAGCAACGTATCATTATGTTCAATATTCTAATAACAGCCATAAAACAAAGTTTCTGTAAACCAAAAGGTAATTAGCTGCAGGAGCAGTAGGAATTTCAATCTCTTAGTTTCAAACATACGATTTCAAAATTAAATGCAAATAACCAACGTATTAGTATTTCAATAAGATGACAGAAAAGGAGACATTCATTTTTAGGTAAAAAAGGTAACAAATGCAGTACCTTTTTTGAAAAAATAATTATTATCTATTGATAAAGGGTGTAATTTGGAGAGAAAAAATGTTAATACTTAATAGCCATTACCGAGAACTGGCAGCGACGAACATGAGCAAAGGATGAGCTGTTATGCACCATGCCTTGAAACAAATACAGCAGATTGTATAGGCAACATTATGGGACAAAAGTCTGGTGGGCAAAAAGATTGCTATACCCGACTTTCTATTGTGTTGTACCAAGTTATTAACCTGAAGAGTAGCGTATGCATACTATCAGTATAACTGATAGTTGAAGTACCCGACTTCTTTCATCTTTTTTATACACATCTTTCCATTTTGTCCACTGAAGTTACCATCTTCGACCTCCATATTAGAATTTCAATTTTGAAATATTAAAATCCATACGTTTTATATTTTCAGCACTACATCATCTTTTAAACCATATTATGTTTACATTGAAAAGATATTCTACACATGTTCTTATAAAAACAAAAAAGAAGAGAAACAGCAACATATCAAAAGGAAAATACTGATAGTAGAAATACAATAATTAATTGGTTTAAAAGTTGATCAAAAATTTCAATAATTAATGAGCTGAACAATCTAATTTTGTTGCAGGGTTTAATTAAATACTTAATTAGTATATTCACTAAATTGGATACATCTTTCTCAAAAATTTAATTCAGCTACAAGGATCGACTACGAACAAACCAGATTAAATCTACAGAAATGTATATTATCCACTAAATACTCACCTGTTTCGACTTCAATTGCAGGGTTCGACTTAGAGGATTGCAAAAACATGGAAAAAGTTTGTATGTTTTGAGGAACGTAAACTTAGGGTTAATTGATTTAGGAGGGAAATAAAATTTGGGGGAAAGCGGGAATGAAACGCCCTTCGCCATAGCCCTCCACCATCTCCATGCTCCAGCGCCGCCCTTCGACGGCCTCCAGTGGTCGCGCGCGTGGAAAAGAACGTGAAAAACCTTAGCCTCGAACGCCTACAAATCCTCCAACGTCTCCCCTCTCTCTCGCTTGCGTCTGGCATCGTGATGTGCTCAAATCGCACGTCGATTCTTTTTTTTTTCATTTGTTTAGTTTTTTTATACATCCATTCAAATCTGAGATGGAAGAAATAAAAAGGGGGTAGGGTTCGATATGAATGATTTTGGGGGCGACGTGTACGAGATAAAAGGGTTTGATTTTACAACGGACAGGAAAAGAACGTTGTAAACCTGGCATCTATTACAACGGGCATGAAAGGACCGTTGTAATAGTATTATATTACAATGGGAAGTTATTGCCCGTTGAAAAAAAGGCGTTGTATAGGGCATCTTTTACAACGGGCCCGAATGGACCGTTGTAATAGCTTTCTATTACAACGGGCAGCCAATGCCCGTTGTAAAAAGGGCGTTGTAATAGAGTATTTTTGTTGTAGTATGATTGAATGATATTGCACTACTGTGTGAGACCCCTGGACTACACCATACATACACTAATATGGATTTCACGAGGAAATCAGTTAAGTCACAGATGATTTAAATTTAATATTTTTGAAATTGATTTTAGTTGATTTTGGAAATGAATTTGGGTTAAATGTTAAAGCTTTTGAAATGGAGTTTTTAAGATAGAAGTTATTTTAAATAACTTAATTAAATTTCCAATTTAAATAATTTAATTTGAATTTGAATTCAAAATAAGGAATTGAATTCCCTGTTTGGAAATTACGGTTAAAAATGTTAAAAATGTGTTTATATGAAGTTAAACCATTTTAAAAGTATAATTTTGAGAATTTGGATTTGACCCAAGAACTTTAACTCGTATAGATGAATCAGATTTCCAAAATGAAAACAGTTTGTTTTAAAAGAATAAAAGCTTTCAGATAAGAAATGAAATTCCTGTTTAATTAAAGGAATTTCAAGATTGAATTGAAAAATGGTTTTCCAAGTTATGAGTGAATTCTTTTTGAAAGCTATGAATTGAATCTGTTCATTTTTAACAGATTTAAAATGGTGATTTGTTTAAACCATTCGAAATGAAATTGTTTTGAAAGCTATAAGTTAAATCTTTGATTTAAACATTTAATGAGTTAATCAAATTGAAATGGAAATTGATTTTGAAAATCTATGAATAGATCTTTGTGAAACTAGGTGAACTTTGTGAATTGAATCTGTTTATTTTTAACAGATTAAAATGGTAATATGTTTAAACCATTTGAAAGAAAGTTTTGGATAATCAGTTGTGACTTAATTGAAATACCAATATCCATATGTTTTAAAAAAATATTGCGCTCATTATTCGGTTTAGCCGGGAGAGGACCTTTGTGTCACATAACCCGTTCTGAATAATGATACGTCGTATATGGATGACATTTGAAGACCGATGGTGAAGACCGGGTATTTGCGAGAACAATAGGATGACCTATCGATTGTCTCTGCACTGAGTTTCGCCGGTATAGAGATTTCCTAAGTGATGGGAAATCCGATCGGGATTGTGAATACCCGAATTGCAAGGGCTTCTTCGGAAGTGCCTTCGGTTCTGTTCGAACCCGGAACAGACTTGTATGGTTACATGTTTGACATTACATTTTGAGGTATAAAGCAGATTTCTTTCAAATACATTTCTGTTGGTGGCGGAGGATTTATTCTCTTAGCTTAACACCCTTCTTTGAGACGTACGAGCTCAGAGGTTATGTAGTTGAAGGTTATCAACGGTATACTCCCAATTTGGTAATGTGGCATGATGAGTGTTGCTGTGTGTTGATCATTTATTGATCATTTGTGATCAAAGTGTGGCTTTTCGAAAAAGCGTAGCTTTGTGGACGAGACCTCATCGAACCTCACAGACCGGAAATGGTCGAAACAGGAATATGCGGCAAGGTTATGAGGGTCGCGCCCTTTAGGGTATGTTATTTCCTTCTGGAAAAGGGTGGTATCATGGTATGGAGCCCTGATACTTACTCATGTGGACACACTTTATTTATTATGTGTGATGTTGGTTACCGAGCGCTCGGATAAAGGTCCCAAAGGACCGGGAGGTGGCATATTCGTGAGTTACCTAGTTACAGGGGTAACCCGGCCTTGTGTTGGCAGAGAGTAATTGTCTCTCGGGACGTCTAGCCAGAGGCGTACCTATGTGGCAGGAGGAAGTTCCTTAGCCTGACCATTTGTTGGAAATCCATCTTCCAATACGAACCTTGTACGGTATTAATTGTAGAACCTGCTATTTAACATAGCAGCTATAGTAGGCATAATATAATGGTACCTATGCTGGCTAAGATTAATATTGTATTTTCGAAATGATTTTGTTACACTATGCACTAGTAATAATATCAAAAGGGTTTTCTTGCGTAGTAAGCATTTTTGGCTATCATAAGAAGAAATCTCCTCCAAGTCTGCGATTGCATTGTGTGTGTGGCGGGAGGTCTTATGATAGTTTCATTTTCCAAAAGCATTGCAAAATCCAATTTTACCTTGTTTTTAAAAATAAACTGTTTTTATTACTCACACCAGTCCCACGACTGACTCGGAGTTTATTGTTCCTTTCCTAAACTCTGGGTGCTCATAATTTTCCACACGGGCAGTCTAGAGTTGGGTTTTTCAGATAATCAGGTTCAGTCGACATTGGAGCTAGTTCGGTTTTGAAGATCATGACTGACATTGTGGTTCGAGCTTGATGTTGGAGTTGTTGGAGTCATTCTCTGACTGATCATTTGAAGTTATCACTTCTGTTATTTCCGATGTATTATTATTTATCTCTGATATTGTTATATCATATTGATATCATTGTTGTATATCATACTGGATATTGTATTCATTTGAGTTATATATGATACCATCTATTTCATTCTTCCGCTGTGTTGTTATACTTAATGGTGTTATAAGCTCCGGTGAACCAGATTCGGCGTTTGAATCTGCGGCATTTTGAGTACAAGTGAAGTACGGGTGCCGATTTTCGAAGGCCGAGTTTTTGGGTCATCACATTTGGTATCAGAGCTGAGGGTAAAACTTTAGCTCAGGAGTATAACACATTAAGTAGCTCATTAGAGATAGGATGAAGTATACCCTAGAATGAGTAATCTCTAAGATATCTGTCCGTATGCCTCAGTAAATTCTCTTACTATCCACTGATAGTGAGTATGAGTGCAAGAAGAGGATGAGATAGGGGACAGGGAAATACGACTATAAATGGTCAATATCCTGTAACAACGAGGAAACAATCTTTTCTCTATCGATCTCTTTTGTTCAACATCTCTTTTCTCAATTCTTCGATGATTTCTAGTAGATCCAGGAAGAAATTCGATATATTTGTATGGGACATAGACTCCAAATAAGTCAGTCGGAATTGGTTGTTTGGATGAATGGTTGCATTGGTTGCTATGGTTGATAGGTATACTTTTGTTCTAAACTAAAAGTTTTGAAATTGTATCTATATATCTATCTATTCTTTGGGTTCCGATATGTTCTACGAATGGTTAGTTATCCCTTCGAACTAACCGATGCCCCTGCATATTTCGTAGATCTGGATAACCCGAGTATTTTGTGAAGTGTTAAATAGATTCGTTCTCGTATCTATTGTTGATATTCTGATTTGGTGAGCCAAATACAGAATAGATATTCAGTTTGATTTGATGAAATATTCTTCATCTATCTTTATGTCTCCCTGTGCAATTTCGAGGACGAAATTCTTTTAAGGGGGGAAGTCTGTAACGACCCCAAATTTTATATATATATATTAATTTAACAATTAATTGTATTTTTGAATAAATATAGTAAAATAAATGGATATATATATATACATTGAATTTGAATTTAAAATCTTAAATATAAATGGTTTGAAAATAAATTATAACAATATAAACATTGAACACAAGTATGAGAATAAATAATTTTAGAATTTATGGTTAAGTTAGAAATAGAAATGAATAAAGGATAAATTACGGAAATAAATAGATAAAAAAAATAGAAATACACATATTGACTAAATCTAACAACAACAATTAAAATAGAAATTATCTATGCTATAAAATAATAAGATTAAAGAAATAGAATACATTCAAGCACAAACAAATAAAAATATATATATGCCTATACACTTGTAAAATAAAGGGACAAAATACATATGAATTTGTAAAAGAAAACAAAGATTGTATATGCATGAAGGCTTGTAAAAGAAAATAAAATATACTCAAGTATGTAAACAAAGACAACATATATTTTTCAAACATGATAAGTATGAACAAACAAAAATATATATATACGTTACCTTGCCAAAGAAAACAGTACAAATACATGCATATCTATAAACAAGACAAATGATAATAAATGCTAGTACCTCTAGCATACAAAAGTATAAGTACCATAGTCTACAAAACTTAGAAAATCTCTGATCAAAGATTTATAAACAATTTTTAGTACAAATATATAACACCACAACAATATCATACCAGCCACCACAACCATATTATCTATCAGCCGAGATCTTGTTTGATAAACCAAAGAAAACAAAAATATAAATATACCCAAGTTTGTACAAGCCTAATTTGTACAAGTACCTACAGCTGAAATGAAAGGAAGAAAAAATATAAACAAATTTGTACAACATAATAAATGCTAGCATAACATTGGTCAACTCGAAAATGTCTTCAGCCTACAAACAAGAAAATATCCATGCTCATTTTGTACAAGCAAATATATCAACCTGTACAAAAGAAAATTATCACCTGTAAAACTTGCTTTCTTTTATACATCAAGCTTTCCATCATTTTCATTTCAAGTTCGTCTATTCTAAGCTTCAGTTTAAAGAGAAAAAAAACAACTTAAACAAATCAAAACCAGAGATCAAAGAGAAAGATTTCAACTTTGCAAATTTTCAAGCCTGTTTCATAGAAGCTCTGTTCTTCTTTCTTCTGGAAAATAAGTGAGTAACTTCAATTTAAACTTGCTTAAGTATATTCACATCTGTTGCTTATGTCTGAAATAAGTATGTTTATGTGTGTATATATGTATGCAATTCAGTGATGCCTGCATGTTGTTTATCTGTAATACCTCTGTTTATAGATTTCTAACTCTGGATTGATTCAAAAATCATCTCTGCTTAATCTATTGATTGATAGGATTTAGTATCTAAACAAGATAGGTTTGTTTGATCATAAAGCAAATTTTAAAATCTGAACTTGAGTTAACAAGGTAGAACTGCTCTGTAAAAACACTTAAGAACAGTCAATGTTTAATATAAGTGAAAGTTCAAACATTTTAAAATATCAATTCAAGTTTATAACTTGAATTCTTATCTGTAATTAGGATTTTTAAAACTAAAATTACGAATTTTAGTGATGTTTTGAATGTGAAATTGAGTAATGACCGGAAATTAGTTTTAGGGGAATTTCAGGTGGTCGGCAGCGACTGGGTAGTCTGGATTTTTGTCAAAGCTAGTTTGATGATCGAGGTGTTTGGCAAAAATGGTGGAGGTGACGAATGTTCGTCGTGGCGTTGGTGGTAACTGGGATAGTTTTAAACCCTAGTTTTAGTCGAGGTTTAGTTATTGATTCGTTCATCATGGTCAATTTATCGAGCATTTCAGGGTTTTGGGAAATGATAGGTTAGTCGTTGACGAAGTCATAGCCGAAGTAGTGGATTTTCTGGTGATCGGAAATTCGAGCACGATGTATTTTCCAGGTTTGGTGATTCCTGTGATAAAGGTTCCAGGTTTCAATGTGGAGCTCGAATTCGATTTCGAGGTGAGGGCGGAGTTCTGGCGATCGGGAATGGATGTGAGGATGAACGTCGACTTGCTCGACGACGTGGGGTCGGCTTGAATTGATCGCTGGCGAAGTGCATGTGCACGGTGCACTTGTTTTTGGTGGTCTGGTGTTTTGCTTTGTTGGAGTTTGGGAAGAAGAGTCGAGGCTCGAAGTTGAGCTCGAGAATTGCTGGTGATGGCTCGAAGCAGGAAGGGTTCGTGAGTGTCTTGGGTTTAACTTCGGGAAGATGGGTTTCTGGCTCGAGAGAATGGCGTGGTAGCTTGGGTTTGTTTTGAGTGCGTACGAAAGTGACTGGAAGCAGTTTTGGCATAACAAAACAAAGTTAAAAATATTTAACAAAATAAAGGAATAGGATTTTACAAAAGTTTTTAAGTTTAAAAACAAGGAAGAAACAAGTTTTGAAGATATGGGAACTAATTAGTTTCTCTAACTGATATTTAACAAAGTTAAAATATATTCATAGTTAATAGATTTTAAATAATTGTTTGATTCAAACTTAAATTTAATTACTCTAATATAATTAAAGGGTGATTTATTTGGGTAATAAATTTAAGATTAATTAAGGGTTAATTAATTATTGTTATTGATTAAAGAATGATTAAATGTTAATTATTTAAAATTTAATTAATTTGTTAATTAAGATTTGTTAATTAAGCATTAAAGGTTAATTTAATCATTAAAGGATAATTAATTCAAAAGGTTTACTAATTTATAAAAGGGATTAAGAAGTGATTATTAATTAAGGATTAATTAATCAATTTTTGTAATTAATTAAGGATAACAAATCAGAGCATTAATTATAAATTAAATGTAAATTAATAAATGATTAGAGAGCAATTAATCAAATGGATTTGAAATAAATTAATATTAATTAACCAGGATTAGTAAATTTTTCATAAGAAATCAATCTGATTTAAATTAATCAGTTGATTAATAAAATTTACTTGTGAATGTTTGGATTCGATTGAATGATTGAATTGTTTAATATTCTGATCTGTGATGCTTTGTGATATATGCTGATTTGTGTGTAATCTATACTGTAGTTCATTTATCTGGAATGAATGTAAATCATTATCTGTAATTTATATATCTGTGATCTGTGTACAAAAGATAAGTTTTATAGTTATACCGCTTATCAACCATATTCTGTATTCTGATTTGTGATGATTGAATGATATTGCACTACTGTGTGAGACCCCTGGACAACACCATACACACACTAATATGGATTTCACGAGGAAATCGGTTAAGTCACAGATGATTTAAATTTAATATTTTTGAAATTGATTTCAATTGATTTTGGAAATGAATTTGGGTTAAATGTTAAAGCTTTTGAAATGGAGTTTTTAAGATAGAAGTTATTTTAAATAACTTAATTAAATTTCCAATTTAAATAATTTAATTTAAATTTGAATTCAAAATAAGGAATTGAATTCTCTGTTTGGAAATTACGGTTAAAAATGTTATAAATGTGTTTATATGAAGTTAAACCATTTTAAAAGTATAATTTTGAGAATTTGGATTTAACCGAAGAACTTTAACTCGTATAGATGAATCAGATTTCCAAAATGAAAACAGTTTTTTTAAAAGAATAAAAGCTTTCAGATAAGAAATGAAATTCCTGTTTAATTAAAGGAATTTCAAGATTGAATTGAAAAATGGTTTTCCAAGTTATGAGTGAATTCTTTTTGAAAGCTATGAATTGAATCTGTTCATTTTTAACAGATTTAAAATGGTGATTTGTTTAAACCATTCGAAATGAAATTGTTTTGAAAGCTATAAGTTAAATCTTTGATTTAAAGATTTAACGAGTTAATCAAATTGAAATGGAAATTGATTTTGAAAATCTATGAATAGATCTTTGTGAAACTGGGTGAACTTTGTGAATTGAATCTATTTATTTTTAACAGATTAAAATGGTAATATGTTTAAACCATTTGAAAGAAAGTTTTGGATAATCAGTTGTGACTTAATTGAAATCCCAATATCCATATGTTTTAAAAAAAATATTGCGCTCATTATTCGGTTTAGCCGGGAGAGGACCTTTGTGTCACATAACCCGTTCCGAATAATGATACGTCGTATATGGATGACATTTGAAGACCGGTGGTGAAGACCGGGTATTTGCGAGAACGATAGGATGACCTATCGATTGTCTCTGCACTGAGTCGCGCCGGTATAGAGATTTCCTAAGTGATGGGAAATCCGATCAGGATTGTGAATACCCGAATTGCAAGGGCTTCTTCGGAAGTGCCGTCGGTTCTGTTCGAACCCGGAACAGACTTGTATGGTTACATGTCTGACATTACATTTTGAGGTATAAAGCAGATTTCTTTCAAATACATTTCTGTTGGTGGCGGAGGATTTATTCTCTTAGCTTAACACCCTTCTCTGAGACGTACGAGCTCAGAGGTTATGTATTTGAAGGTTATCAGCGATATACTCCCAATTTGGTAATGTGGCATGATGAGTGTTGTTGTGTGTTGATCATTTATTGATCATTTGTGATCAAAGCGTGGCTTTGTGAAAAAGCGTAGCTTTGTGGACGAGACCTCATCGAACCTCACAGCCCGGAAATGGTCGAAACAGGAATATGCGGCAAGGTTATGAGGGTCGCGCCCTTTAGGGTATGTCATTTCCTTCTGGAAAAGGGTGGTATCATGGTATAGAGCCCAGATACTTACTCATGTGGACACACTTTATTTATTATGTGTGATGTTGATTACCGAGCGCTCGAATAAAGGTCCCAAAGGACCGGGAGGTGGCATATTCGTGAGTTACCTAGTTACAGGGGTAACCCGGCCTTGTGTTGGCAGAGAGCAGTTGTCTCTCAGGACGTCCAACCAGAGGCGTACCTATGTGGCAAGAGGAAGTTCCTTAGCCTCACCATTTGTTGGAAATCCATCTTCCAATATGAACCTTGTACGGTATTAATTGTAGAACCTGCTATTTAACATAGCAGCTATAGTAGGCATAATATAATGGTACCTATGCTGGCTAAGATTAATATTGTATTTTCGAAATGATTTTGTTACACTATGCACTAGTAATAATATCAAAAGGGTTTTCTTGCGTAGTAAGCATTTTTGGCTATCATAAGAAGAAATCTCCTCCAAGTCTGCGATTGCATTGTGTGTGTGGCGGGAGGTCTTATGGTAGTTTCATTTTCCAAAAGCATTGCGAAATCCAATTTTACCTTGTTTTTAAAAATAAACTTTTTTTATTACTCACACCAGTCCCACGACTGACTCGGAGTTTATTTTTCCTTTCCTAAACTCTGGGTGCTCATAATTTTCCACACGGGCAGTCTAGAGTTGGGTTTTTCAGATAATCAGGTTCAGTCGACATTGGAGCTAGTTCGGTTTTGAAGATCACGACTGACATTGTGGTTCGAGCTTGATGTTGGAGTTGTTGGAGTCATTCTCTGACTGATCATTTGAAGTTATCACTTCTGTTATTTCCGCTGTATTATTATTTATCTCTGATATTGTTATATCATATTGATATCATTGTTGTATATCATACTGGATATTGTATTCATTTGAGTTATATATGATATCATCTATTTCATTCTTCCGCTGTGTTGTTATACTTAATGGTGTTATAAGCTCTAGTGAACCAGATTCGGCGTTTGAATCTGCGGCATTTTGAGTACAAGTGAAGTACGGGTGCCGATTTTCGAAGGCCGAGTTTTTGGGTCATCACATGCACCCATAATGGTTAAGACATAACATAATAAGTTGTATCATGATGATATGAAAACATGCAATATGCTTTGGATTTCCCATCCCTATTCACCGGACTGTCTGTCTCAAGTTATAGTTTCTAGAGTCACTATTCCTATTAGTTTTCATGAGCTGACTAATAATCTATTTAATTCTTTATGGATTTCATATCCACTTTCATAGTTTTCATGGGGTCACTATGAACCTATTGCTTTATACCAATCCTATTATCCAATCATAGTTATCATGGGATCATTATGAACCTACTGGTTTCTACCAATAACATCTCTCATGTCATAGTTTTCATGGGCTATCTATGAACCTATTGATCTCTTTTAATAACTTATTCGGGATATAGTTTTCATGGGATCACTAAGAACCTATTGGCCCCTGCCAATAACAGTTTCCATAACATAGTTTTTATGGGCTTACTAAGAACCTGTCTAAACCAATAATCTTTTGATCAGTCTTAGGCATCATATATTCTAGACTATCTGACCTCTTCGATGCAATCCTACTCACACGGGAGTAATTCAATGTATATTCACTACTGGGTCAACCTAGCCTGTTATTCTACCCTTAACACCCCGAAATGCAGTTATGGGTTATAAATGAAGTGTATATGGTTACACAAGCATTCATGATAACTGATCAAATAACAAAACAATATAAACATCCATGGTTTAATTCCTTATAATCATTTTTCTAATGAAATATGGTTAATACCCTTAACTCACTATCTTTAGCAAAGAAAGCTTCCTCTAAAATTTCAAAATTAAATACCATTTCAAATCTCTTTTACATTGCCATGTATCACTTTAAAAATGATATTGGGCTCTCTAATTTGAAAACTAAGGCTTTCAACTATATCTTTTAGATCATTATTACATCATGAGTTACCCTCTGTCACTCTCCCTTTCGACTTCATAGAACAACCAAGCCCTCTGTTACTCTCCTTTTTCGAAATCATTACTAAAAACCTTAGACATTCTCTTTAGAAACCATTCAACATACCTTTAGAACACTTGGAAACATTCCTTTCGAAACATTCAAAAACATACCTTTCGAAACACACAAAAACACACATTTCGAAATCATTGGAGTTCAAGTAAGAATTTATGGAAGCATAGCTTAGAAACCAACTAAAAGTATCACTTTCGAAACCATTGATTGAAAACAACAAACTTCAAAGTATAAAAGGGAGTACATTCGAAAGCTACCCTTTCGAAAACCACTACCTCTGAAACTATTTGCAAAGTGGATAAATCAATCCTTTCGAAAACATTGGGTAAGGCGGCTTTAATGGTAGCAGAGGGGTATTGGTTCAAAACAAACCTTCTGCACTTATTGATCTTGGGTAATAAAAGCGGCTTCTAACTAAGGTAGAAGTATTGGTGCGGCGGCATGGGTATCGAAGGGGTTCAAAAGCGGCAACCCTTTCGAAAGCATACTTTTAGAACAAGGACGAGTCGATGAGTTCAAAAGCAAATAAAAGCGGCTTCAACCCTTTCGCAAGCATGCCTTCGACACCATCCTTTCCTTCCGCCTCTCTCCAATACACTACGTACCAAACGCTTGATGCCATGTGCATTGGTTTCGAATGAATGCAAAAAGTTATAAATGGGAGCATGGTGGCGAAAGCCAGCATGGTAAGTGGCGAAGTTATAATTCACTATAAAACTGATTTTATGCTTTTTGAAGTAATTTCTTTTTACCTAACCCTTTATTTTGTTAATTTTCTATTGGATCACAAAACCTTTACAAAATTCTTTTAAGGATTTGATGTCGCATGTAATTCCCAATGCTCTAATATTTAATTAAAAATTATTAACTAACCCCTAGCATTTAATTAATCACTAAATACTAATCTTTCTAATTAAATCCAAACTCACCCAATTCTCTTGAGAAAAATCTCAGAAATTCACATGAATTCTATCATGATAATATCTTTATCATATAAATTTTCAGCCCGAAAATAATTAATTAAAACCTAAAATATCATTTCTTTCACTCAAAAATTCATTATAAATTATCCATAGCTTGGAATATTATGAAAATTTAAACCCGTCTCCAAAATAATGTTTTACATAAAATATTCATAAATCATGGCATTTGGAAATCAATTTGCATGATTTTAGCCTTAAAACCGAACTATATATCCTTGTTTAAATTATAACATGGCATTTAAATCAAAATATATCTTCATTTATTCCATCATACTGATTTAAACCTCAAACTCAAATTAAAACATTCAAGATGACTTATATGAGATGGTTTAGATCATTATTCACCGTCTTTGGATAAGGAACTTGAGATTTGTTCTTGCTTTAATGTTCCTAGCTTGAATCTTAGACTCTAAATGGATTTTGTGCTCCGCTTCTTCTTAAGGTTATGGCCGACCTTCAACTCTCTTTGTTTATGTTTTTGGTTTATGAAAATGTGAATGAGAAGGAGGTAAGGTGTTTAAGGGTTATGGTATATAACTATTACCATTTTTCCCTTGCTTTATTCTCTCAAATTTCTAATTTATAAATCACACTTATAATTTCATTAGTTAAGGCATGATCCTAATTAGTTTTCAAATCTCAATTCCCTTATCACTCTAACCTCTACATTATTCTATTTAATTTATCTAATTAAATCTCCTAAATAATGTTATTTGAAATTAGCAGTGTTACATTTGAACAAGCCATTATCTTATACATATGCCTCAATAAAGAAAAAAATGAATGCCCTATCTCTTATAAAGCCAAGACCGATCCCGAGCCAAGGTAAGGAGAAGATACTGCTCTTATCACAAATCGAATAGACATAAAAAAGGTGAGTGTCAAGTACTGGCAGGCATCATCCAGCGTATGATTCGTTCCGGACAGTTGAAGGAATTCGTTAAAGATGGTCAGAAGGCAATTCGTTCTGAAAGCAGCAACTAAAGGCCCCCAAGCAACGTTGCAAATATGGTGAAAGATGATATTCAGCTTGATTTCATTCCACCTCTGAATCAAATTGATGTGATTCATGGAGGCTCACACTTGGATGGGAATAGCAAAGGAGCAAGGAGTCGATACGTTAGGGAAGCAAAGGAGGGAATTTTCTCTATCCAGGAAGAACCGCCACTCAAGAACCCAAAGTTTCAAATCCTAATGCTTACTTTGACCATCTCTCCACCAAAACTAAGGGGGGTTCACCATCCGCATAATGATCCACTGATGGTCACCACATAAATTGGACTTTCTGTGGCTTTCAAAATTTTAGTAGATACTAGGAGTGTGGTCAACGTAATCTTTAATCAAGAATTGAGCAAATGGGTCTTCCAGAAGAGTAACTTTAACCGAGCTTTGAACCCAAAAAGGATCGAATCCAGTGGGACAGGTAAAGCTTCTCGTGCAAATGGGAATGACATCGTGTTCTCGAACCTTTGAAACCCTCCTCATCGTCATGAACCAGACTTCCTATTACATTGCTTTCTTCGAAAGACCAGCTCTAGATGAAGTTGATGCTTTTGTTTCACCGAAGTATTTGATGGTGAAATTTCTAACCAAAAAGGAATGAGGAACTATAAGAGGAGAGCATTTCAGTGCACGAGAGATGTATTTTGCAATTGTTGAGCAATATAAGCAAGACACTCTTTCTTATTACAATTTGGAGAAAAAAAAATTTATCAGAACTAATACTAAAAAGCCTTTAGATGATGTTCCTTCAAACTCATCACCCAAAGCAAACATATTGCCCAACAAGACAGCTAAACATGCGATTTTACCAAAAAGAAAAGGAAAAGAAAGGAAGCAAATTTGGTAGAAGATGAAATAGAAAACGAAGAGATTGACACCGAACTAGATTGCAGAAATGAGCAAGAAAGGAAGCAAATTTTATAGAAGATGAAATAGAAGATGAAGTGATTGACACCGAACTAGATTGAAGAAATAAGCTAGAAAGTATGAAACCGACAGAAGACCTGGAAGAGGTATGCCTAGATTCGGCAGATACAATGAAGATAGTTAAGATTGGAAAAGAGTTAGATGGTAAAATCAAGGGAGAGCTTATCCAATTTCTTCAACCTAGCAAAGATGTATCCGCTTAGACTCACTCAGATATGGTCGGAATTGATCCCACTGTTTTGTGTCACGCCTTGAACATAAACTCAAATGCCATACCTATTATCCCGCCTTTTGGCAAGGCCGTGATACCAAGGGCTTGACTAGAGACTGAAGATAGTCCGCTTAGGAAGTCGGTTATTTGCAGATTCACGATGGATACGGGCAAACTTGGTCCGAGTCCAGATAGAGCCACAATTAGCATGATATGACAAGCAGAGCTATGCAAGGCAACATTCCAAATTTTAGGTCAATCGGAGTTCGTATGCTCAAGTTATGGAACGATCAAGATCCACGTGAAACATGCTCATTTCGTATCCATCCATCCGTATCCATCATTTTGTATCCATCAGCATTGATACAAAATGAACATAACTCGATCACTCGGCATCCATCATTCGTATACATAATGTTATATATTGATGGACTTCAGCACTCCCTAGATCGATCGCATTTCGTTTGGTCAGCAGAAGAACATTTCGTATCGACCAACTGCTTGATCGATACGAAGAGTGAAGCTGATGATCAATACGAAGATGGAGGCAAAGCATCGATACAAGAGGCAAAGCATCGGATGGATACAAAAAAAGCGGCCAACCCAGAGGAAACGGTCCCCGTGCATAAAATATGGATCTCCACAAAGCGCGCGGGCCACTTCATTTACACGAAGGGATCGATACGAAGGCCTCAGCCAGTTCATATTTGCAACTTTGATCGATCAATAACTCCATAACCACACATCCAAATGCAATGAGATTTTCATAGAAGGTTGCATATCATCTTAGGAACGTCCATGATCGATCGCAGCCCAATTGGAGCCATTTTTGATCGATACAAAGGCTATGTGGATCGATCAGGGATCGATCCCAAACAACTCTAGATCGATTGTGTGGGCCCACTAGGCGTGAGAAAGGGTATTCCAAGATTCAAGGCAGAAATTTCCAGCTTCACACCTATAAATAGCACCCTAGTTGTAACTAAAAGAAGACTTTTCAGATGCTGCTTGGAGTGAAATCCATTGTAATTTGAGTATTAGCCGTTGTACTGTTGTAATTCAGTCTATAATCAGCAATAAACATCAAACCCTTCAAAGTGGATGTAGGCTATAATGCAGAACCACTATAAATTCTTGTTTTCTTTTTGTTACTGCATATTTTCTTGGTGTGATTGTTAGATTAACCTCATTATTCATTTTACTTCTTCATTCTAATCTCTTCAATTACATCTGACGAGTGTTGTGCCCATTTTTGGTACCAACACTTTGGTGCTTTCACTGAGAAAAACTCTGCTTTTTCTCTGATTTCGTGGATCCCCTACCGTTGTCGGATTGCTAAAATCTAAGGAGGAGATCCAGATCTATCTTCCAGTGGTTCCTTCTATCCTATTCAAATTGTTCCAGATCTAAGAAGAACTACATCCCAACATGGTGCGCAATACCAGAACTGCTTCTAATGCTGCTAATTCAGAAGGAAGGGATGGCAAAGTCCCGCGCAGCTGGCTACTACAGGCCAAACATCAGTTGGAGCTTCAGATCTACCCGGTCCTGTAACAAGAGAGGAATTCCAGATCCTCATGCATGAGCTCACTCAAAGCCGTCAAGAGCTCACTCAACAGATCCGTGCCAATACGGAACTTGTGAACCACCTTAATGAAGAAAGATGAAGGAGATCTAGAAGAGAGCATACCTCTTATTCCTTGTTTGAAAACTTGGCGTCATCTGAATCCTATCATAGATCTACGTGATGCCGATTAGATGAGAATTACGCGGAAGCCTCCGAGCACCTGTATGCTGCATATCCTGGACATGCCGGGATAGGTCCTTCTACAAGGCATCAAGCTGCACCCTCCTCCCGAGGAGGGACACTTCCTCAGAACACAACTCATGACAACTCAGCTGCTCTTATAGATCTGGATCCAAAGGTTTAGAACCAGCCAGATCCAGCCCCTTGCAACTGCATTCATGCTCAGGATCCTTACTTCCATGAAGCCCGGGAGCCAAGGAGGCATGGAACGGACTGTAGACAGCGATCGGACCGTCCTCGTGATATGGAACCCGACCATGCCTTGGCCCCGAATCCCAGATGCCTGATATTCCAACTATGATACACCAGATGATAAGAGAAAGTCAAGGCCTCACTAATGATGACTGGGGGATTTCTAGAAGTCACACCCCGTTCACTAATGATATGTTACATGCAGAACCACCCCGTCAATTCAGGATGCCAACCTTGCCGGTGTATGAAGGTAATTCGGATCCCAACCAACATATTCTGAATTATGAATGGCTTATGAATGCTGCTCGAGCTAACGATGTGGTTAAGTGTAGAAGCTTCCCTATATCCTTGGGAGGCATTGCGACTATGTGGTTCACCCGTCCACCACCAAGATCTATTTCATGTTTCGACCAGTTGGCTACTAAGTTTGTTAAGCAGTTTCATATGCATGCTACAAGACTGAAGGATGTTAACACCTTATCCAGTGTTACTTAAGCTCCAGAAGAGACTCTAAGGCATTATCTGGAAAGGTTCCACGCTGCTTGTATCAAAGTCAGCAATCCCAACAACAACTCTATTCTGATGGCATTGACTAAAGGGATCAATCCTGATTTCGAATTCGGTGATTGGTTGGTCAGAAAATCCCCTGCTTCGTTGGACCATTTCTATGCAAAGGCAGCCCAGTTTTTGAGGAGAGAAGACGCTAGATGGTCTAGCAAGCAGGACGTCGTAGGGCCCAGTAGTGAAGGTATCTAGAGTAATGTTGCAGTGAAGTAGACCAAGGAGAGCTCTGGTAAGGTACAGTTAAATATTCAGAATAAACAAGGCCAGCATAAGGGTAACAGAGGTCAAGGAAAGAATCGAGACCCCCATCGAGGGAGATCGAGAGCTCCTATGTTTGATCGATATACTCCCTTGAACACGTCGCTGGAGAATGTTTATCTTCAAACCTGTAATACAGGGCAGTATAAGAAGCCTGCTCCGAAACCATTGTCAGAGAAGCAGATTCAGACCGAGAAGTTCTGTAGATTCCAGGATTGTTATGGCCATAACACTAATGAATGTCGTTATTTGTAGGATATTATTGAAAGGTTGATTAGAGAGAGAAAGTTAGAGCAGTTTGTCTAGGCTCCGCAGGATACTAGAGCGGTCCCATCCAACCCCAATCGGGGCCAAGACCCGGCTAGGCCTGAGGAACCCGTGCGTACTGGCGAGAGGTTGGTGATTAATACTGTGAGTGGCAGTCCTCATCCGGCTGATCAGAGCTGGAAGGAAATGGAATCATATGCTAGTTCAGTTAGGCATGTGGACTTCGGATGTTGTAATGGTACCGACGAAGGGGCCCCAGCAAAACAACAGAGGACGATGACAAACGACATCGTTTTTAGAAACTGCAATGCCGACAGAGTCGAGGCCCCCACCAATGATCTATTGGTTATTTCTGCCCAAATAGGTCCTGCTTGGATGAAGAGGATCTTAGTTGATAGTGGAAGTTCTGTAAACATACTTTTCAAACGTGCTTACGATCAAATTCTGATGGAAGCGAAGGATCTGAAACCGTGCCAGTCACGTATACATGGTTTCAATGGAAGTGCAACCATACCAGCTGGAATGGTAGAGTTACATGTTGATTTAGGCGTTGGTGATCACCGAAGAGTTTGGATGTTACAATTTGTGGTGTTGGATATACATTCTCCATATAATGCTTTTCTGGGCCGACCGGCCCTTGCGGAGTTTAGGGCAGCTATTGCCCCATGGTGTTTGACCCTAAAGTTCCCTACTGATAATGGGATTGGGATTATACATGGCGATCAGGCGGCTGGACGTGCCTATTATGTTGCAGAGTTGTGGGATGCACAGCGAAAAGAGAAAGGTAAGGACGTGGAGGAATCTCCCTGCGTCCGTTTTTTGGAGAATTGATAATTAACGCCTGGGCCTAGGCTCGGGAACCACAACCAGTTTCCTAAGGATCCTGATCCTAGAGACAACGATGATGAAGGGGAAGTCAAAGAATACTAGGCTTCCCCGGTGGAGTTGACGATTGATGTTCCGATCAACGATGATCACGATTCCAGAGTGGTAAAGGTCGGATCTCAGCTCAGCCCCTAGATGAGACAGGAACTGGTTAATTTTCTTCGGGCAAACCTTGATGTATTTGCCTGGGCTCATTTAGACATGTGTGGGATCTCGTGGAACATTGCGAGCCATATATTAAATATCGACCCGCGGCACGTCCTGGTGAAACAGAAAAGGCGCGGTATGGATCCACAGAGATCTGCCGCCCTGAAGGAAGAAGTGGATAAACTCAAGGCTAATGGGTTTATTCGTGATTCTTTATACCCGGAATGGGTATCAAATCCAGTGCTTGTCAGAAAGTCAAATGGAAAATGGCGGACATGTGTGGACTACTAAGATCTGAACAAGGCCAGCCCCAAAGACAGTTTCCCGCTTTCCAGAATTGATCAACTGGTGGACTCAACAGCCGGATGTGAGTGTTAGAATGCGGATTAAGGATCTTAAGGCTAGAATTAACACTAGAGGGGGGTGAATAGTGTTTTAAGAAATTTGTTAATCTTTTTGAGTTTATCTTAATTTGTTAACAATGTATACACTAATCAGACACAGATATGAACACAGAATCAAACACAGATGCAAATATAAAGTAAAAGCAGTAAAGGAAAGAACACACCGGATTTTATACTGGTTCGGAGTTACCCTACATCCAGTCCCGCAACACAAGTACGGATTTCCTTTCAAAAACAATTCTTACAAATACAACCCTCGATTTCAAGGCTACGAGGTACACCGCTCCAGATTCATAATCCTCTGGGTAGAGATACTTGATTTACCGGGCAACAAGTTCACCCAATTGATTTCCAGGGCTACAATCACACCTTCTCTCGCTCTATTGATTACAAAAAGTCTATAACTCAGATTAGCACTTGGATCTTGTAGAGATAGTGGAGAGAATCAAAACCAGAAATTATCTAGTTAGATTCGATATTGATTTCGGCAGAGTAATGGTGTAATTTGTAAATAAGAAAGTGGAGAAGAAGAAGAGAAGTTAAATCAGAGAAAAAGGTGATTAAAATTCGTTGAAAACGTCCTTTATTTATAGTAGATCAATAGCCATGTCCATTGGTGAAGGGATGTGGGGAATAGACACTTCTTTTAAAAAACAATTTAACTGTCACCATGTCGACAGGGGTACATGCGACCATGTCGACATGCCCTTGTATTTTTTGGTGATTTGTTTTTCTTTGAAAATAATTTCTATATTATATTATACTTATATTTAAACTTTATAAATATACTTATATATAGTTATAATACATAAATAACTATAGAGAACAATATTGAAATATATATAATAATTTTCTATACTTTTATATTTAAATCTTAAGTATAAATATATAAAACAGCTAAATATATTAATATCAAAATTGTAGTTAAAAAACTTAGGATAATAATTTAAAATCAAAGATATTTAAAACTAAGGATATTTTTTAGGCTAAAATATATTGAAAAACCAGGACAGATGATTTTGGTTTTTAAACAGGAATATTTAAAATCATTTTGAAAAACAAGCTATATATTTTGAAAATCATTTTGAAATAAAAGTAAGTGGATACAAAAAGATGTTCCACTAGATTTTTCGTAGGTTCCATCCTACTTAGGGTTCCATCCCTTTAACGAGCACGAAGTGGATTCCATTCCATGAATAAAATAGATTTTAAGATGTCAGTGCCTTTCTATGAGTTTTAACAATATTCCTAACTATATAACTTATCTTGGAAACTTGAACTCTTGAAATTCTTGATACCCATGAGTCTTGAATCTTGATATCTTCAATCTTTGATCTTGAATCTTTTATACTGTACAGTTCATCATTCTTTAGTAGCTGCAAACATATCTATATATATCTACACAATAATGTTAGTATTATATATTTTATAATCTAATTCTAAGTAAGGTTGTTGTCATCAAAACCAACTCCTCAGGGACTAACAATCTCCCCCTTTTTGATGATGACAACCTTTGTTTATAAAATATCACTTCTATCCTAATACTTCTAATAACTCCCCCTTAATCTATGCTTAACTATCCTATTTTATACTTCTCCCCCTTTGTCATCAACAAAAATCATATAACTCCCTAATTATAATACTATATAACTCTATATAACTCCCCCTGAAACTAAGACTACATTACTTATGATTATAATGATAGTGTTATCATACATAATCAATACTTAACTTTAAACTAAACTCTTAATAACTACTTTTCCTAACTACTAAACTATTTATTCAAAAGATAAGAGAATACACGAATAAGAGAACACAATTTATTTATTCATAATGGAGTTTTTAATATAAAAATAGATAGTTAAACTGATAATCATGATAACATAAAAGATCATATATTATTAATACTAATCATATGTATGTTATATTTTACATACATAATATCAATCCATACTAAGTCAAATTCAAGCAAATCAAACCAAATCCTAATTAAGCAAGCAAACAAATAAAATTTAAACAAAGTTAATCAAATATTATGAGGAACATCAACCCATCCTTCTTCTCCAAAGATAGGGTCTTGTTTGATGGCATCCCAATTCTCATTATCAATAGAGAGAGAAACGGGAGGATGTGCTTCATTATCATCCTTGTGCGGGGAGGAAATCATCCAATGGATTGCTTCGAAATGCCTTTCTTGCTCCTTGATCATCTGCATTTGACTCAATTCTAAGTGACGCTGATTACGGAGAATGATAGAGAGAATATTCTTGAAGGATTTAAGAGTTTCTTTATGATTTTCAGATAAATTGTGAATAGGATCGGCCATTTTTGTGAAAAAGAGAAGAAATATAGATAGAATAGATAAGTAATGATTTTGAGTAAAGATTTCTGGAAGAGAACATGTATTTATAGGTGTAAATTTCGTTTGAAATGAATAGATACAAGTTAGTTATTTAAAATTCAAAAGTTAAAATGAAAAGACACTTCAGATTTTAAGCATGTCGACAGGGAGCCTTTAGAGGTTGTCGACAGGTCATCTGTGTTTTGATGACTTGTTTTTGATTTTGAATAAATGTATATATTTATATATATCATATTAACAGTTATTCTAGAGATGAAATAAGCTAGATAACAGAAAGAACTTCAACATTAATTCAAACTGGAATGATACATGGATTAAACAACATGAAATATAATAACATTCAAACTTAAAACAAACTTAAACAACTACGACAGGGTATGAAAAGATAGATCTAATTGGAGGATGATGAGGATGATGAAAGGTTAAACTTCTTGCTGACTTTTGAGAAGAACTTGTTCATCTTAGAAGACATTTTATCCAACTTTTTACTAACGGATCTCTTAAGTGTCCGTTGATTTTCCACAATTATCTTTTGGTTTTGGAGAGTCTTTTAGTTGATTGAGTACTTGAGGAGGCCATTGATGTAGAGAGAAGAGAGCTTGAGTTATGAAGAAAGAGTTTGAATTTGAAAAGTTAAGTGAAAAGATGAGATAAATGATAGTAAATAAATAGAAATTAAATGGACAATTTCTCTGGTCAAAAAGTGTCCTTTCAGAGTCTCGAATGGTGTGAAAGAGTGGAGGAAAATACAAGCATTTGAATTCAAAATTTGAATTTCAAATTTTCTATACCATGTCGACGGGTAGAGATGGACCCATGTCGACAGATATCCGTAAATTTTGATGACTAGATACTTTTATATAATGTAATATTTATATATATATCTATTATTTTAATGTCTATATAATATCTGGAATATTACTAGGACTCATAAAATATTATAATATTATTAAAAATAAAAATAATAAAAAAATAATAAAAAAATATAATAAAATAATAAAAATTTTAAAATTCAAACGACACATCAATTCAAAAACAACCAATCAATCAATCAACTCAAGCATGCAATTTCAGCCAATGTATTGTAAACGTGTACCTTTTTCAGAGTCCGTGCCTTTGGTATTGACTAAATTGAGAATTGCTGTGAAACACAAATTTGAATTATCTTTCTTCTGTTCATCGTCGCTGGAGGATGAGTCAAAGTCATCTAGAGTAGCAGTGAATGCACATTTCCGTTTCTTTGCAGAATCATTGTTTGTATGAGGGTTTTGCTTATCTGGATGCGGACAGTCTCTTTTGATATGACCTGGTTCGTCACAATTGAAGAATTTGATAAAGTTTGGTACTGTAGTCTGATTACCAGAATTCTTAAAGTTGTTTCTCTTGGAACTATTCAATTTTCTGTACTTCAGGAATTTCCGAAAATTCTTGGTCATAAAAGCAATCTCTTCATCATTATCGCTGTCTGAATCTGATCCTTCTGTTAGTGCATTGAATGCAATTGATTTCTTTTCTGATGCCTTGCTTTCTCTTCTCCCAAGCATTTGAACTTCAAACGACATTAGGTTTTCGATCAATTCTTCAATCTTTAAGATGCTGATGTCATTTGCTTCTTCGATTGCGAGTGTCTTTTGATCCCATTCTAGAGTAAGAGAGTTTAGGATTTTTCTGACTTGATCTTCTTCGGAGAATACTTTTCCCAGTGATATTAGAGAGTGGAAAATATCCTAGAATCTACTATACATATCTGGAATAGACTCATTAGGATTCATTTTGAATAAGTGAAACTGATTTGTGAGCATGGAGATTTTTGTCTGTTTAACTTTGCTTGTTCCTTCATGAGTAACTTGCAAAGTTTTCCAGATTTCATATGCAGACTTACAAACTGACACTCTATTAAATTCATTCCTATCAAGTGAACAAAACAAGATATTCATAGCTTTAGAATTATTCTGTGCAACAGTCTTTTGATCAGCAGTCCACTGAGCAAAAGCAGTTGTGGGTTCATAATATTCTGTCTGTGTGACATTCCAAGTGTCTAGTCCTATATATTATAAATATATTTTCATCCTACATGCCCAATATGCATAGTTACTACCATTAAAAAGTGGTGGTCTGGTAGTAGACTGACCTTCTACAAATGAATTAGTGTTGGTGGTAATAGCAGTACTAGTGTTAGTAGCCATTTTGAAATTTTTCAAAATTCAGGTAATGAAACTTTTGAAAACAAAGCTCTGATACCAATTGTTAGAATGCGGATTAAGGATCTTAAGGCTAGAATTAACAATAGAGGGGGGGTGAATAGTGTTTTAAGAAATTTGTTAATCTTTTTGAGTTTATCTTAATTTGTTAACAATGTATACACTAATCAGACACAGATATGAACACAGAATCAAACACAGATGCAAATATAAAGTAAAAGCAGTAAAGGAAAGAACACATCAGATTTTATACTGGTTCGGAGTTACCCTACATCCAGTCCCGCAACACAAGTACGGATTTCCTTTCAAAAACAATTCTTACAAATACAACCCTCGATTTCAAGGCTACGAGGTACACCGCTCCAGATTCACAATCCTCTGGGTAGAGATACTTGATTTACCGGGCAACAAGTTCACCCAATTGATTTCCAGAGCTACAATCACACCTTCTCTCGCTCTATTGATTACAAAAAGTCTATAACTCAGATTGGCACTTGGAACTTGTAGAGATAGTGGAGAGAATCAAAACCAGAAATTATCTAGTTAGATTCGATATTGATTTCGGCAGAGTAATGGTGTAATTTGTAAATAAGAAAGTGGAGAAGAAGAAGAGAAGTTAAATCAGAGAAAAAAGTGATTAAAATTCGTTGAAAACATCCTTTATTTATAGTAGATCAATAGCCATGTCCATTGGTGAAGGGATGTGGCGAATAGACACTTCTTTTAAAAAACAATTTAACTGTCACCATGTCGACAGGGGTACATGTGACCATGTCGACATGCCCTTGTATTTTTTGGTGATTTGTTTTTCTTTGAAAATAATTTCTATATTATATTATACTTATATTTAAACTTTATAAATATACTTATATATAGTTATAATACATAAATAACTATAGAGAACAATATTGAAATATATATAATAATTTTCTATACTTTTATATTTAAATCTTAAGTATAAATATATAAAACAGCTAAATATATTAATATCAAAATTGTAGTTAAAAAACTTAGGATAATAATTTAAAATCAAAGATATTTAAAACTAAGGATATTTTTTAGGCTAAAATATATTGAAAAACCAGGACAGATGATTTTGGTTTTTAAACAGGAATATTTAAAATCATTTTGAAAAACAAGCTATATATTTTGAAAATCATTTTGAAATAAAAGTAAGTGGATACAAAAAGATGTTCCACTAGATTTTTCGTAGGTTCCATCCTACTTAGGGTTCCATCCCTTTAACGAGCACGAAGTGGATTCCATTCCATGAATAAAATAGATTTTAAGATGTCAGTGCCTTTCTATGAGTTTTAACAATATTCCTAACTATATAACTTATCTTGGAAACTTGAACTCTTGAAATTCTTGATACTCATGAGTCTTGAATCTTGATATCTTCAATCTTTGATCTTGAATCTTTATACTGTACAGTTCTTCATTCTTTAGTACCTGCAAACATATCTATATATATCTACACAATAATGTTAGTATTATATATTTTATAATCTAATTCTAAGTAAGGTTGTTGTCATCAAAACCAACTCCTCAGGGACTAACAATTTCCCCCTTTTTGATGATGACAACCTTTGTTTATAAAATATCACTTCTATCCTAACACTTCTAATAACTCCCCCTTAATCTATGCCTAACCATCCTATTTTATACTTCTCCCTCTTTGTCATCAACAAAAACCATATAACTCCCTAATTATAATACTATATAACTCTATATAACTCTATATAACTCTAGTACAACATCTGGCAACACCTCCCATCTCGTTGAAGCCGGTTGATCACAAGAAGCTGTATGTCTATCTGGCAGTCTCAGCAAACGCAATCAGTGTTGTGCTAGTTCGAGAAGAGGATCGGATCCCACGACCAGTCTATTATATCGGCAAAAGATTGACCGGGGTGGAAAGATACCACCCAAAGGTAGAGAAGCTGGCTTACTGTCTTGTTGTGGTCTCGAGAAAGCTTCGCCCATATTTCCAAGCTCATCTGATCACTGTTTACACCGACCAGCTGTCCTGACACGACCTGAGACGTCTGGTAGGTTGCTCAAGTGGAACGTTGCTCAAGTGGAACATCGAGCTGAGTCAATTTAATATCACTTATATGCCAAGATGAGCTATTCAAGGACAAGTTCCGGTGGACTTCATAGCTGAATTCACCATACTGGGGGACTTGCTCGAAACCAGTGAACCTCCCAATTATATATGGAAGCTATACACTGATGGTGCATCAAATGACCAGTGCTCAGGCGCTGGAGTGGTGCTCGAAACCCCAGAGGGGTGATCTGTATGCTATGCTTTGAAATTTGACTTCCGTGCGACTAATAACGAAGTTGAGTTGCCTTGCTCGCTGGACAGAGGCTTGCCAAGGATTTGGGAGTCGTCGCTATGGAAATTTACTACGATTCACAATTGGTGGTGTGCCAGGTTCAAGGAGAGTATCAAGCCAGAGACCAAAGGTTGGCCTCCAATCTTATGCGGGTCCAGGAAGTGTTGAACCGGTTTGACTATTATATTATCCGCTATATACCCCGAGAGCAAAATCAGAAGGTCGATTCTTTAGCAAAACTGGCCAGCACTGGCGAACCACAGCAGATGGGACTTATCCCCATGGAGACGCTTATTGCTCCAACTATTGATCGAGTGGGGACAGACTGGGTTCATGAGGCAACACCCGAGAGGGAGTCGTGGATGATTCCAATCAGAAACTATCTTGAACATGGAACGTTGCTCGAGCGCACGAGCGAGAAGAGACATGTCCTCCGAAAGGCTTCGCAGTTTGTTATCCAAGATGGAGTATTGTACAAAAGGGGGTTTTCTGTTCATTTACTCCGGTGTATCGCCCACGATGAAATCAACCAAGTGTTGCAGGAAGTGCATGAAGGAGAGTGTGCTGATCACACTGGAGGGCAAGCCCTTGCAAAGAAGATACTCAGGTATGGGTATTACTGGCCAACTATAAATCGAGACGCATCAGATTATGCTAAGAGATGTGATAGGTGCCAGAAACATGCTAGAATTCTGAGAGCCCCACCAACTGAGATTACTCAAATGGTCAGTCCATGGCCGTTTTCCACATGGGGTATTGATATAATAGGGTCCTTGCCTCTAGCTAAAGGTGGTGCAAAGTACGCCATCGTTGCAGTTGACTACTTTACTAAGTGGGCGGAAACTGAACCCCTTGCTGCTATCACGATGAAGAAAGTGATCAACTTTGCTGTGCGCAACATCATCTGTCGCTTTGGCCTCCTACAAACGATTGTAACTGATAACGGGGCCCAATTCGATAGTGTTGAGTTTAAGAATTTCTGCCAACGCTATCGCATCCAGAAGAAATTCTCGGTGGTAGCTCACCCTCAAGCGAATAGACAAGTTGAAGCTGTCAATAAAGTCATCAAGTCCATTTTGAAGAAACGGCTAGAGAAGGCTGGAGGTAAGTGGGTTGATGAGCTTCCCATGGCCTTATAGGCATATCGAATTACCCACAAGTCCGCGGCCGGCCATACTCCATTCGCACTTTCTTATGGCTCCGAAGCCGTTATTCTAGTTGAGCTAGAAGTGCATTCTCATTGTGTGACTTATTACGATCCGAGGACGAATGCCATCCTACTTGTAGAATCTCTGGATTTATTAGATGAGAAGCGTGAAGAGGTTGATTTGAGGGCAGCCGCACATCGCAGCCGAGTCGCCCGATTATACAATACTAAGGTCCGACCTAGAACCTTTGAAGTTGGTGATCTCGTACTTAAGCGGGTCTATCCGGTCCCTTTGCACATGAAACCGACGTGGGAAGGACCGTATGTCATCGAACAGAGGCTTGGAGATGGCACATTCAAGCTGTCGACTGTTGATGGTCTCACTCTACCGAGAGAATGGAATAGCGAAAGTCTCTGTCGCTATTATATATAACTAGCTTTAATTCATTTAGTCTGCTTTCCTTTTCAAATTTGTTTATGCAATTCAAGAATTTGTACTTGTAATAAGGCAACTGATTTTGCCATGATTTCTTATTTCAGCAATAAAGCGCAGATCAAGCCAGATTAGTGATTCCTAAATGCATCATGCAGCCGCTGTGATGTACGAAGAGCTGAGTTCCTTCTTACGATGGGACTCGTTCAAATAGAGAGTGGTCATGATTCGACTGGTCACTCACTAAATGAAACCCCGAGCTCGGGGGCAAACAACAATCAATTAAAAGAGAGTTGAAACATGACAACTCTCCAACAAACTTCAGCTCCCAAAGTGCGATCTGAAGTGCAAACTCCAAAATCTGGACGTGAATCGACCGTCCAGCTCGAGGAGGGTGGATCCATCCATCCACGACCTCGCCTCTTTTCAAGCTTGAGGAGGATGGATCCGTCCATCCACGACCTCGCTTCTTTCCAAGCTCGAAGAGGATGGATCCGTCCATCTACGACTTCGCTTTTGGGATTAAGGAGGATGCGATCTGACCATCCACGACCTTAACCAACTCCTTATTCCCAGAGCATGAATAAGATCCTAATCCTTAAATAGATGTGATCGACCATCTATCAACTGACTCTAGATTCTCGGAGTGTGAACTAGAGTATAAACATTAAGAGGGTGTGATCGAAGACCCATAAAATAACTTACGTCCCCAAAGTATGGACATAATCCTAAACAATAAGCAGGCGTGATCGACCGCCGGCTTATAAACCTAATCCCCAGAGTGTGGATGCAAATGCTAGCAAATGGGTGAGTGTGATCCTACCGCCCGAACTCATGTTACTTTAACTTGGTTCCAATAAGTTAAATCGAAGTTAGTGAAGGCGGAGGACGACTGCAAACTAGCTATTTCAACTATCCCCAGAACTTGGGGCACAACTCAAGTACCAGCCACTGACCGAGACAGTGCAACGTTGGGACTCAACTCAATGTGTGACTATGACCTGAGGCCACGACAGGACTTAAAGACCGAACTCGAGTTCGACTCAGAGACTAAGGCTTCATGAGTACATTGAATGAGAGTGTGAATGCTTAAGTACTTATAAAAATAAACACAGAGTTATGCCAAAAACAAAAAAGGAATTTTATCCATACGATTCTTCATAAAAGAAGTACAAAATCTATCCAAAGAATTCCTATAAGTGAGGGGCCAAGCCCGCATCTATATATGGCCTACAAAAGCAAAAGAAAAGAAGCTTATTCTAACCACCTACAAAAGAGGAATTCCAAATGCAAATCTACGCATTTGATTTCCTGTCCTTTCTAGTTTTCTTTAGCATAGACCCGCTCGAGCTACCGTCTGGACCTCTTTTAGAACTCTTGCCTCCTTGGCTCGCTTCAGTTGGCTTGTCTCCAGCCGGGGGAATCGAGGTGGTCTCCCCTTGGGAGCCCATGGGGATCGAAGTATCCTCTATGCAAGGAGCTGGTGGAATGGTGAAACTTTTGACACCAAAATAATGAGGCACTTTAGTTTCAAATATGGTGCCACCCGGAGAGAGCACAAGGATCGGGGTAGGACCAGGGCCCGCCATACCTTCACCAACTCTACGAGCCTGCTCAATCTCAACCTTAATTTCCTCCATTATTTGTTCTTCTCGATCCACGTGCTCGCCCATCGGGAGACTGCTGGTCGGACCCGAGGAGCCCATGATAATAACATCTTCATCCATGTTAAAGGGCACCTCAATGCTCGGGTCACTTTGATGGCTGAGGAGTGCTTCCATCAATTGGTCATCAAACACATATCCGCTATCATGCATATCCCCGGCCGAAGTAGTAATTGTCATAGTTGTGGCCTTCGTTATTAATGCCTCTTGCTCGTGGTGAACTTCTTGAGTTGTAGGAGGGTTGGCTGATGCAGAATCTAAAGCTGAATAAAGATAGGAGAATATATTAGTAATGTCCTTTGATAATGTTCCTACATTTTGAAGAATATGAGAAGTGTCCAGAATACCTTCCTCAGTTTGGCTCCCAAGTTGGGCCGACATGCCTTCTGAGCTATGCTCGATGATTGGAGAGAGATGTGGCCTGTCGAGATCATACTCCGGGACGATTGGAGGGTCGACAGAAGATGTGGGCGCAGTTTGAGATGCTGGGGGTATTTCAGAAGCAGCGTCGTGGTGTTCACCTCTAGATCCTTCTCCGACCTCTGGGTATTTAGCAGCCAGATCTTCTCTTTGAAGCACGATCGTCGTGTCATGAAGGACTTTAGGCTCATCTTCGATCAACACTTGAGTTTCTAATTCAAACTCATCGATAGTTGCAACTTTACGGATCGCCTTTTCATCCTCAAGCAGGCGGTTCCAGTTCCAAGCCTTATATAGTTGAAAGGGATAATCCTCGCCAAGCCAGTTCAAGTTGTAATTTTTTAGGACGTTTGCATTTTAGGTGACCAGGAGATCCTCAAACTCACTCTCCATCTTGGCCTCGACGGCTTTTATTTCCCTCTCGACCCTGGTTTCGGCTTCTTCGGCCTTTTGGTTTGCAATATACCTTTCTTCTCTAAGCTTCACTACCTCTTCGCACGCTTCCTGGGCAACTTTGTTAGCTTCATCTTTTTCTTTGATGGACTCAGTTAGTTTTGCCTTTAGTTCGCCAACTTCTTTCAGCGCGACATCCCTTTCTCAAATAATATCGGTGTTGCGGTGACCCATCTCCTGCACTAAGTCCATATGAGTCTTTCTCATTTCTTCCATGGACTTCCTAGCTTCCTTGGCTCTCTAGCCATCCTCCATTTCAGTTTTCCTTGAAGACTCGAGCTCATTGGTGAGCACCTCTATTATTTTGCCTTTTTGAGAAAGGTTGCTCTCTAGGTTCTCTATCACCTTGGCTTGCTCGAAGGACACAGCCGAGACCCGCTCTGGCGTTTTAACCCACTCACGGTACTAGCTGTATGCATCATGCACATAATATTGCACCAGTTTCTCTATGTCATTTGGGATTTTCTTAAAGTTAGGAGGAAAGTGGAAACCGTCGAAGCATATGTTCGAGAAATCTTTCTTTAGTTTAGCAATACGGATGGCTCCTTCACCCGATGGCTCTATAGCAGTTTGTTCTACTACGACAGGAGCTTCTGTCTCAATTCTGCGGCGCTGATCGCCGGTTTTTGGAGCATGAGATGGCGTTGTTTAGTGCGAGGATTTAGAAGAGGACCTGCTAGGGCCAGAAGGTTTCGAAGGCGCTTTCGATGGCGTAGATCATGACCTAGAACGACGCCTGCTTTGGTATGATCTCTCTTTTTCTCTATCGTGGCGCTCACGCTCTTGGCTAGAATGGTATCCGTGACTATAATCTCTCTCGCTTTTGCAGCGATGTGATTCAGAATGCGATCCAGATGAATGGCGCAAAGAGCGGAGTTTACTAAGCATGGTTCCTTGCTTCACCATTATATCTGCAAAAATGAAAAGAGGAATAAAATTAGTCATCGCCAAAGATTAAGAAGCATGTGATGGAATGTCGTGTGGTGCCATGATGTGTGTGTATGCATGTGCAAACCCCCCAACCGACCAGTTATAGCAGCTTTTCTTATTGGAGTCGGCTCCCCTATGTATATTAAGGTTAGGTCTGCACTGGTTCTCGAAGGGGAGTGAAGCCCCTCTAGCCTGAGATCAGAGAACGATGACATCTCCTCCAGGATAAGGATATCCGACAGCCGTTTCAGTGAACTTTCTGTCTGCGGGGAAGAGGTCTCCGGACCTATGGAAGTAGTAACAAGTTGGATTGCTTCAGTGCACTTTTACCTCTTGATTTTGTGGACAAGAGTTTTGTCTTTTCTCTTTAACACAGATGATTGAGGGCCCTGCGGAAGCACGACCGCGGACTCTCGACCAGCTTTTGTACCCTCATTATCATGAGGTTCGATGATTATTATGTCGGGCCCAGCCTGAGCTCGCTCGACTGGGGGCACGACAGGAGCCCGTCTTCCACCTTGTCTTGTTGGGACTACTCTTGGTACCCCCGTGAGCCCTATGCTCTGTCCCTACTCTAAAATCCCGGTGGCTATCAAGTTGTCATCGGTGAGAACTTCATCTATTTCTCTTAACTCAATAGGAATCGCCTGGAGTGTCCTCACTGGCTCTTTGTACTAGGCTCCTTCGGGCTGTGGAATAGCAGTTGTAAGAGAAACACAACAATGAATTCAGCATTAATCTATATTATCCAGTCATGATTAGCAATGAAACAAGTAATAGAACTTACGCCTGACCAGCCACCGCCTGGCGAATTCTAGTGGGCACCTCACGTAAAACCATTCTGTTTTGAAATAGCTTAACTTGCCCCATGTGCCTATCATGACTTGGCAGTTCCTAACAGCTTCCAGGAAGGTGAATGACGGATTATCCACCCGACTCTTAATATTAAATAAATATCTGATCTCGTCGACAGTCGGGGGACGGAAGAGATGTTCCATAAATATAATGTACAAGCTATTGTGAAGCGTGTATCCATTAGGATGAAGCTGAGAAGGTGCGATCCTTAGATAAAATAGCACATCCCTAATGAACTGGTTGAATGGAGGCATTGTCCCAGTCCAGCACATGAATCTGTTGCATGCGGTGAACCCTTCCGGGGGATTGTGCGCTCTATCTTCCGGTCCCGGCAACCGAACTTCTTCCAAAGATAGCCCATGTCTAAGGAAAATTCCCCCTAGCATTTCTTCTGTAATCTTGGACTGGACGAAATCTTCCGGATTCAATATCACCACTGCATCCAGTAGTTCATCCAGAGCAGGATTCACTGTATCTGCCGGGATATCAGGCCTTCTATTCTGGGGAGTGGAGGACTTCGAACTTCTTGTTGCTCTGAGCTTCCAGGATCCATAGCTATTGAACTCAGTAAAAACCATTATTAGATAGTAAAAAAGACCTATGTCTCCTTGGTGCAAAGTGAGTGATCGTGTTGTGTAGTGAAGTGTTGCACAATACTCTAAATATCTACAAGGTTAAAAGATAGTAAAGAAATAAGACTTCGAGGTTCGACCGGAGTGATGGTCATCGCTGACCGTCTCAACGGTGCCATTTTAACTTCAAAGAACGATCCATATCGAAAAAACTTGTTACGTTTAACAAGTTACAGTTCCATCGACGAGCTTTGTAGGAAAGTCATACATGCAGTTTTATGATCAAATCCAAATATGCAAGGCTAAAGCTCGTTGAAGTCAAGTGTTCGAATATGCAAAGGTCATAAAGTTCATATCCATCATAATTCATTTCGGATTGTTCCCCTGAAACAAGTTTACATATCGGTCGGCCGCCACTCAATCGTATCGATCAATAATTCAGATCGATAGCCTCATCGTATCGATCAAACCTTCAGATCGATAACTCGTTCGTATCGATCACTTCACCCATAGCCTTCAATCGTATCGGTTCTTCCCGTGTCCATCACTCCATCCCTTTGTATCGATCCATGGACTTTAATTTCAGATCGATCATCAAACCAATTTTTCCACATCATTTCCAGGCGCCTACTCTTCGCCTCGATCGTGAAGACTACTTTCCACCATCTCCAAAACTCCATGTACCCGATCGATCCCATATCCATCACCTAGGTTAGACAGACTCAGAGTCAGTGACTCCATCGACCCTCTCCAACTACCCTCTTTCCTCTCCAAACCTCCAAATCGCCATTAGCCACACTCTCAACCTCACCCTAGTCACGCTCCGGTGCCAACGACACTGGAGATGGCCATTACCATGAACGAAATGGCACGAAACTCGACTCTCGTCATTATAAGCACGGTTTCATGGATTATTTACCTAGCTCAAAGGATCTGGGTTGAAGATTAATGATTTGGTATTTGGGGACGAAGGATCTATAGTCTTTTTCTTTTTCTCTGATGGATACGAAGTAGCAGTAGAAGCAAGGTGGAAAAATATGCTAAGTACAAAATTATTTATACTCCATTCGCATCGACCATAAAAAATGATTCGTATCCCAGTTTCCTCACCGATTGAGTCGGTCAACAAACCCATCGATACAAAGAGCACTGCACACTTCTGTGTAGATCGTTTGTATCCATCAATATGAAGTAACATTTTTGTATCCATCGATACAAAGCACATCTTTCGTATCCATCGATATGAAGTCCACCTTGATGCACCCCATATCGATCCAGGAAAGGATCGATACGAAGAAGGGGATCGAAACAGCGATCGATCGTTGTTGCAACTCGGATTTCACATCGATCCAAGAGAGGATCGATACGAAACTCGATCCAAAAGGAACCACCATTCGATGGCAAGAACCTCTTTTTCACCGAGATCCATTTCAAACAAAAAAAAGGGAAGAAGCAGGAACTTGACAATGACCTGTGGACGTGCAAGCGTGAATGGGAGTCAAGTTAAAATACGTGCATGCATGCCATGCTAACATTTGATTCTCAAAGTTAACAGGAATTGAATGCTTACCTGGTGACAGCCAGAACAATCAATAACAAATTGCTAGCACTTGACCTTCAAATGCAACAAAAATTGCATGATCGTTAGCAGTCTACAACTCAATATTTATACTACTAGAAATCAACCGAGGGTTACATCTCTTGATGAAAGAACACATGTTCAGTAAATCAGATAGAGCCTTTTCAGAATGAAGATTGCAGCTTTTCAAAGCACGTCATGTTCACACAGGACGTACTTTGGGGGGCAAATATTATCTCGCCTTTTGGCAAGGCCGTGATAACAAGGGCTTGACTAGAGACTGAAGATAGTCCACTTCGGAAGCCGGTTATCTGCAAATTCACGATGGATACAGGAAAATTTGGTTCGAGTCCGGATCGAGCCACAATTAGCATGATATGACAAGCAGAGCTATGCAAGGCAACATTCCAAATTTCAAGTCAATCGGAGTTCGTATGCTCAAGTTATGGAACGATCAAGATCCACGTGAAACATGCCTATTTCGATCCATCCATCCGTATCCACCATTTCATATCCATCGGCATGGATACGAAATGAACATAACTCCATCACTAGACATCCATCATTCGTATCCATAAGGTTAAACTCTTTATCGATGGACTTTAGCACTCCCTAGATCGATCGCATTTCGTTTGGTCAGCAGAAGAACATTTTGTATCGATCAACAGCTTGATCAATACGAAGAATAAATCCGATGATCTATACGAAGATGGAGGCAAAGCATCGATACAGGAGGCAAAGCATCGGATGGATATGAAAGAAGCGGTCAAGCCAGAGGAAACGGTCCCCATGCATAAAATATGGATCTCCACAAAGCGCGCATGCCACGTCATTTACACGAAGGGGTCGATACGAAGGCCTCAGCCAGTTCATATTTGCAACTTTGATCGATCAATAACTCCACAACCACACATCCAAATGCAATGAGATTTTCACAGAAGGTTGCATATCATCTCAGGAATGTCCATGATCGATCGCAGCTCAATTGGAGCCATTTCTGATTGATACGAAGGCTATGTGGATCGATCAGGGATCGATCCCAAACGACTCCATATCGATTTGTGTAGGCCCACCTAGGTGTGAGAAAGAGTATTTCGAGATTCAAGGCAGATATTTCTAGCTTCACACCTATAAATAGCACCCTAGTTGCAACTAAAAGAAGATTTTTATGATGCTGCTTGGATTGAACTCCATTGTAATTCGAGTATTAGCCATTGTACTGTTGTAATTCAATTTATAATCAGCAATAAATATCAAATCCTTCAAAGTGGACGTAGGCTATAACGCCTAACCACTATAAATTCTTGTTTTCTTTCTGTTACTGCATATTTTCCTGGTGTGATTGTTAGATTAGCCTCATTTTCCATTTTACTTCTTCATTCTAATCTCTTCAATTACATCCGACGAGTGTTGTGCCCATTTTTGGTACAAACAATACCAGTTTGGCAGAAGAAGAGATAGTCTGATAAAATCCGGTCCAATGCTTTAAAAGAGGCCAAGAAACTACCTGAGAATGGATTTATTAGAGAAGTTTTGTACTCAAAATGGCTAGCTAATCCGGTGTTAGTCAAGAAGTCCAATGGAAAGTGGAGAACGTGTGTTGATTATACTGACTTGAACAAAGCATGTCCAAAAGACTGCTATCCACTTCCGAGGATAGATAAGTTAGTTGATGCAATGAGCGGACATCAACTCTTATCCATAAAGAATGAATATTCTTGATATAATCAAATTCCAATGTTCAAACAAGATGAAGAAAGCACTAGTTTTACAATTAATTAGGGAATGTATCGCTACAAGGTGATGCTTTTTGGATTGAAGAATGTAGGAGCAACATATCAAAGACTAGTAAGTAGAATATTCAGGGAATAAATCGGTCGGAATATGGAAGTATATGTGGATGACATGTTGGTCAACTCCCAGGGAAAAACAATCACCTAAAAGACCTAGAAGAAATGTTTGATGTGTTGTGAAGGTTCTAGATGAAGCTTAACCCACAAAAATGTTCTTTTGGAATCTGATTCGGCAAATTCTTGGGATATATCATTTGTGCTAGAGGAATTGAAGCAAACCCTGACTACATTCAAGCTATTAGAGGAATGGCAGAACCAATGACAAGCAAAGACGTAATGAGCCCGAACGGAAAAGTGGCAGCATTAAATTGATTTATTTTCAAAGCTACTGACAAATGCATTCCCTTCTTTAACGTGATCAGGAAGAAATAAGGCTTCAAAAGGAGTAAGGATTGTCAAAAAGGCTTTCCAAGAACTAAAAGATCATTTGGAAAAGTCGCTGATCCTATCTAGTCCTATAGATGGAGAAAGTCTTTATCTCTATATGGCAGTTTTCGAACCTGCAGTTAGCTCAATACTAATAAGATGAGAAAAGGGAATTTAGCTTCCGTATATTCTAGTAGTAAAAGACTCAAAGATGCAGAAACTAGATACCTAGTTATAGAGAAATTAGTGTACTATTTAATGCTTACTACATGCAAACTAAGAGCTTATTTTCAAGCACGTCTAATCAAAGTCCTAACCAATTTCCCACTTAAGCGAGTTTTTAGTAAACCAGATGCTTCAAGAAGGTAGGTTAATTGGGAATTGAACTTAGCCAATATGATATCGAATTCCTGTCTCGAATGTCAATTAAAGGGAGGGCACTAGCTGATATTGTCCACGAATGTACCAGATTCATTAAAATGCAATCAGAGAAAGACCTAAAACCTAAAACCTAAATGGAAACTATTCATTAGATGGGGCTTCAAATGAACAAGGAGCTGGAGCCGAATATATGTGCTTATATCTCTTGATGGACATCGTTTGCACTATGCAATGAAGTTAGGATTTCTAACCACCAACAATGTGGCAGAATATGAGTCTATGAAAGCAGGACTCACTCTAGTCCTCCAGTTGAAAATTCCAAGAATTGAAATTTTCGGTGATTCGCAGCTAATGGTGAACCAGTTAAATCAAAAATATCAGACGAAAGATGTCAAACTGACACTATATGTCAAAAAGATATTAAAGATGCTGACTCAATTCAAAGATTTCTCAATACAACAAGTACTCAGAGGCAAGAACTCTCAAGTAGATTCTTTGGCTAAGTTGGCTAACACACGAGGGGCACCAGAAGCTCGAATTGTGCCGGTAGGCTACCAAGCAAATCCTAGTATAGAGGACTCCAATCTTGGAAATGAGGCTTTAGTGTTGACCACATCCCAATCATTAAAATACAGCAAGGAAAAAGAAGATGGGGCTGATGTTTATCAAGAAAGACCCCCTAATATGGAATTGATGATCAATACAAGGATAATTGGATGACACTCGTTATCGAATACTTGATAAAAGGAATGCTTCTAGAGAATAAAAAGGAGGCAAGAATGATAAAACGTCAAGCCCCGACTTTTATCATAGCAAACGAGATACTCTTTAGAAAGGGATACTCGCTTACTTACCTAAGATGTGTTAATCTAGAAACAGGGGAAAAACTATTAAGAGAAGCCCATGAAAGATTTTGTGGGGACCATTCCAATGGTATAAAGTCAGCCAAGAAAATTATGAGGCAAGGCTTCTATTGGCCCCAGATGACTAGTCAAGCCATTAATTACGTCAGAAGATGTGAAAAGTGTCAAAAATTCTCCAAGATTCCACACCTACCGTCAAGTGGATTGACTTCTATCTCAAGTCCATGACCCTTTGATGTATGGAGAATCGATCTAATAGAACCACTTCCAATATCTAAAGGAGGGGCTAAATATGCAATGGTGGCCATTGATTATCTCACAAAGTAGGTAGAAGCTGAGCCACTTCCAAATATTACATTAGGAAAATTTATCAAATTCGTAACCAAGAATATCGTTGCCAGATTCGGGATTCCATACCAAATAATATACGGTAATGGAACAAAATTTGAAAGTGAAGAATTCATACGATTTTGTGACAATAATGGAATTATCAAAAGCTTTTCATCTGTAGCTCATCCCAAGGCAAATGGAGCTATCGAGGCAGCCAACAAAACCGTAAAAACCATTCTAAAGAAGCAGTTGGACAAGGCAAAGTGAAATTGGATGGAAGAACTACCTCTTATTCTATAGGCATATAGAACTTCGACTAAGACAGCGATGGGTCATACCCCATATTCCGTAACATATGGATGCAAAGCCATGCTCCCAATTGAGGTTGAAGTACCCTCTCATCGAAGGATTGTGTATGCATTTAATCTAAATCAAGAATTAAAGATGAATCCTTGGACTTAATCAATGAGTTAAGAGATGAATCAGCTATACGAACGGCTAAATATGAACGAAGAATATTTAAGTACTATAACTCCTAAGTAAGAGGAAGATCATTTCAAAAAGGAGATCTAGTGCTCCGAAGAGTCACGGAAATTACCAAGAATCCGACAAACGGGCCGCTAGGACCAAATTGGGAAGGGGCCTTAATCATACACAAGGTAACACTACCTGGGACCTATAAAATTTGTCGACCAGATGGCAATGTCATAGCAATAACATGGAATGCCGAATATTTGCAGCCATACATTCCGACAATGGATGAATAAAAAGAATTTATTGAAAATGAGTAAGATTCTCCTAGAGCCATCAAAGGCTTATGATTGCAAGAGGTCCCTGACCATCAAAGGCTCATGACCGCAAGAGGTCCCTGGCCATCAAAGGCCCTAAGTCTTCAGTGCCATCATCAGAGGCCTCACTGAAGTGTCTTCTAGAGGGAGGTCGGAGTAAGCCTTTATGCTGCTATCAAAGGTATCACTAAAGCACCGAGAAAACCTTCAACCCTGCCTACGTGGCCTGGTTGAAGCGCCTCCTAGAGGGAGGTTGGATAAGCCTTTAGTGTCGTCATCAAAGGCCTCACTAAAGCATCAAAATCTTCAAAAGGAAGATCAACTAAAATCAGAGCCATGTAGTGCTCCCAACTCAATCAAAAGTAGAGCCAAGGAAGAGCTCTAAATTAATCGGTCTACTAAAGTAAGATCCATCAAAATCCAAGCTAGGTAGCGCTTCAGATCAAGCAAAATCATCTAAAGGAAGGTCCACTAAATACGAGCTATTTATGCTTCCCAATAAAATGTGATTCTCAAATGCCAGATATGGATTTCTGATCTTCTTCTATTATTCCCAGATAAGGATTTCTAGACTTATATTATTAATGCCGGATTTGGGTTTTTGGTCTTCTTTTATTATTTCCAGACATATAATTTTGGACTTCTATTATTATTGCCAGATTTGGATCTCTGGTTTTCTTCTATTATTTCCAAATAAGAATTTCTGGACTTCTATTATTAGTGCCAAATTTGGATTACTGGTCTTCTTCTATTATTTCTAGATATGGATTTCTGAACTTCTATTATTATTGCCAGATTTGGATCCCTGGTCTTCTTCTATTATTTCCCGTTATGGATTTCTAGACTTCTATTATCATTGCCGAATTTGGATTTTTCGCCTTCTTCTATTATTTCCAGATATAGATTTCTGGACATCTATTATTATTGCCAGATTTGGATCCCTGGTCTTCTTCTATTATTTCTAGATATGGATTTTTGGACTTCTATTAGCATTGCCAGATTTGGATTTCTGGTCCTTTTCTATTATTTCTAGATATAGATTTCTAGACCTCTGTTATTATTGCCAGATTTGGGTTTTTGTTCTTCTTCTGTTATTTCAAAATGTGAATTTATGGACTTTTATTATCACGAAAGTTAGATTCCTAGGCTTCTTCTATTATTATCAGATATAGAATTATAGTCTTTTGTCGATATTGGATAAAAACTTTGTCTTCTATTATTATCAAACATCAATTTCTGGATGGTCTAATATGGATTTCTAGTCAACTCTCATTACTAGAAGGACATTTTATTATCAAATGAATTTTTGATCAATTATTATTACCAGGAAAAATTTCTGATGCAATTACCCAGAACAAAAATTAGATAATCTTCTAGATTTTTGCTTGAAAACTCATCACTATTTGTTGATCTCTTATAACAAAATTATAAACTTAAACTAACATAGATAATATAAGCAATAGGTGCCAATTTGTAATTCAATCGAACTCAGAAGGAGAATTGCTACAAAAAATATCATTTACTTTATGTTTTACAGGAAAACAAGGCTAGCAAGGAAATCTTAATAAAGATTGGACAATACAAGGGAATTATCAGTTTTACCCTAAAGAGTAAAAAGCTTCTTTCATACAAGGGGCGGCTAAATGTTATCCATATAATTTTCAAAAGGAAAATCAACATCGAGGCTGAAGGATTACATCGAAGTTTGAAGTCCCAAATGCTAGGTTGGCATTAAGAAATCAATGTCGACTTCAAGGTCTCCATCGACATCGAAGACATTAACACCGCTCCAATAGATGATATTAACAAAAGGAAGTAACACTAAAGAAATGATGCTAAGCCAACGACGAAGACCATAAGATCATACTGCTCTTCAACTATGTCAACATTTATCCATGTCGTAGACATCAGTGTCGAACTTGGTCAATGCTGCATCAATTCAATGCAAAACTTCTCTTCATCCACACCACGTTCCATGAAATCATGATTCATCAGCATTGCATCCCATCGACAGGGAAAATGGAGAACATCACCTTTGGTCGAAGTCGCCTAAGTTACACACTACCCATTGTCGAAGTACCGCGTGTGATCGAAGGTGTTAAAATAATGATAATATCTATCATTGAGACGTTGTCGTTCTTTGAAGTCATTTTGAAAGAGGAACCACAAGCTATTGAACATCAACATCAAGCGTCATCAATGTCGCCACTGTTTAATGCCCACAATGCCACCAACCATCAATCAAAGACAGTTACAAGATATGGGGTCATCGTCACCGATATTCATTAGCCATGTCGAGAACCATCAATACATGCAAAAGGGTTGTCGAAGCCACTTTTACAAATGTCGCCTTTCATCAATGTTAATATGTGGTGGTAATGAAAGATGATCGGCAAGGAAGAGACAATCAAAGCTAAATTTAGAAATACTGAATACCAACTCAATTGAATCAATGCCGAAGTTTAGCTATGTGGACATAAGAGTGTTGACTTTGATGTTCGACGACGCTACTAATGTCGAAGCTGACAAAGCACCAACCTTGATGTTCGACAAAGCAATTGATGCCAAAGCTTATGGATGCCTAATCCTACCAATTGCCAAACCCTATAAATATGGACTAAGGGCTTCGTAGAAGGGGATGAATTTTCAATTCTCTCTCTTTTCTTAAGTCAATGCCTTGTAACCTAAATTGAATTGGGAACAAATCTTATTTGACTGTAATCATATTTCGAATTATATGAACATGGACTTGAATATGCATATTGACTTAAACTATGACCTATTTTTGGACATTATTTTTATAGACTCGCATATTTATGGACTCATCATAATCAAGCTCGACATGAACATAGTCGATGAACATTGAACTTTGACAAACTTCTATATGCATAATTACATAAGTCATGGATTTTGAACATAAGGACTGGATTGTGCCTAATTGTGCCCATTATCGTGCATAATAGACTATAGCTTGGACACTTCACTTATCTTCCATATCTCTATCGAACATATGATATGACAGGGGCCTTTTTGGACTATCCCATTTAAAAGCCTAAATGAGCATATATACATAATGACTTTAGAAACTTCGAGCATATCGACTCTTATGACCTTAGAGGACGTCGAGCATAATGACTCTAACGAACTCTATGGACTTTGAGCCTAATGATTCCGGAATAACAATTAAATTTTTGTATAATTTTCCTCAAAGGCCTAATGTCACCCATTAAATAATGATTCTATCATAAGATTAGTCTAAAATGATGAGTTGGCTCTCGGTATACCATTAGGGCAATGTTGATCGATTCATACTTGATCATATCCTTGTAAATGTTCAAATCAAGAGCTAATTCATCATCATAGGCATCTAGAGTGTTATACAATCTTTTGGTCTAACATTTTTGATCAATTCATACTTGATCATATCCCTATAAATGTTCAAATCAAGAGCTAATTCATCACCATTGGCATCTAGAGTGTTATACCATTTTCTGGTCTAACAGATACCATAAACTTGTTTATTTTCTTTTCATATTTAGACTGTATGCCCAAAATACCTTGGATCGACATAAGATTCAAAAAAATTATTTTTTACCTAATATTTTATTTTATATGAATTTATTATCTTAAATACATTTAAAATTCATAATTAGTTATCAAATCATTAAAATGGTATTGTATAACGAATGAAAAGTACCTTTTTGACATTTAGAAATAAAAAAGGGTTATTGTAAACTTTTTTAAATTTTTTATAACAAATTCAATTTATTTTAAAAAGGATAGAAAATATTCTTTATTTATAGCCATCAAAAGCCGTTGGAAGCTGTTGAATTTTGCCTGTTGACGGTCGTCGGTAGCTGTTGGAAAATTGCGAATATGACTTCAGTCGATCCTATTTCTTCCTCATTTCCCACATTTTCTAAACCCTCAAACCTAATTTCTAAACCTCCAAATTTGTCCCAAATTGTCCATAGCCACCGCAATCTGCCAAAATCCATCTCAATCTTCATCAAATTGGATTCTCCAAGCTTCTACATACATCAAAAGTTAGGTATATTCTTCCTCTGAACTAATTATTTTGAATTTTGATAAAGCTAATGTTAATTTGTGCTTAAATTTATTGATAATAGCATATTGATTGGTTATAATTGTGTAATGGTTGATTTGGAAATGTTAATCGGGATTACTAGTGTTTAAATTGTAATTATAAAGTAGGATTAATGTTAAATCGAAAAATTAATATGGATAATTTGGGTAGATTAGTGTATGTGGTTATTTTTTGTAAGCAAAACAAATTATTATTTTACACGAGGAAGCTGGTTTTATAGTGGCCATACCACTTACAATTTTAATAGGTGTGAAGCACATATGCCTCAGCAACTAATATAACTCACTTACACATCATCACATGTTAATAAAACATAAAGCTCTGAAACAACTACAAAACACTATAAAGTCTAGACAGATATCAGAAATACAACATGAAATCATGTTGGAGTAGAGTCATAAGGATGATCCGGTGCATGTCATACTCAATGCCTTCATCAAGGTCAAATGAGCCCGAAAGTTCAGTGTTTGAAGTTAATGGCGTAGGGGAGAGAGGTTTAATCTAAGAAGGATCTGGTAACATAATTTAGTGTTAATTAATGTATGTGCTAGCTAAAATGACGAAAATAATAATTTATTTACATAATTCCTTTATCAGTGTATAATGTTAATTATATATAATTTTAGTTTATGTGTATATGTTTATATAAACAAATTAATGTATAATGTTAGTTTTTTATTAGTGTATAATAAATTCAGATTAGTGATAGCTAAAATGCCGAAAAAATAATTTTTTATTAGTTTTTAATTGCTAACGAATTCAAATAATGAATAAGTGTATAATGTACTTTATTTTTTAAATCCTTTGGATTTTTTGACTCCATCTTACAGGTATTATATATGATCGTTATATAGATATTCGTTTTTACTACAAAATGGATATTAATATTAATCTAATATAGTATTTGTCAGATTTGTCCATGTATTGGACAAGTTACAAATACAATATAATAGATACATTTTGTAAATCATTTCATGTGAAATGGTTCACAAAGTTTCGATAACACTTCTTTTTGTTCCCTGTGTATGCGCATTTGTGTACGATATCGGGAACAAAGGGGAAGTGCTACCAAAATTTAATTGAATCGTTTAAGATGAAATGATTTGTGAAATGTAATTATTATTGTACTCATAATGGGAAGTAGGATGATGGACCATCAAAAGTAAAAAATAACAATGTGAAAATATAATATCATGTAAAAACTAATAGGTTAAAATTGAAAATAATATTTATTAAAACAAGTAAAAAGAATAATATATAATACAATTAATAAAACATTAAAAAGTATAAATGAATTAAAAATAAAATGTCAATCCAAAGAAAATCATAATTTTTCAAATCTTACTATAATTTTTTAAATTTCTACCATATTTTTTGAAATAGGAAAAATGGTCAATTATTTTGTCAATTGGAGGAGGTGGATGTACAAACCAAAGGGAATGAAATGCTCAACAAAGGAACATTTTTATAATGGTATACATGAATTTATTAAATTTCCTTTAAGTAATAATGGAAATGACAAAGAAGTTCTTTGCCCTTGTAGTAACTACAAACATTTGAAGCATTGAAAACGAGATATACATATAGTACATTTGTGTTAAAACGGTTTTGTGCCAAATTATTATATATGGGATCATTATGGAGAACTTAATACACCTAATCATATAGTGTCAGATAAGGAAGTAGATAATGACAATCCTACATTAAATCATATAGAAGATATGATTGAAAATGCAGCACGGTCAATGTTCCCTACGGTTTAAGTTGATGATGAAGATGTAAATGTCGAAGACGAATCAAATATTGGAGCAAAGAAAATCTACGATTCATTAGATGCTGCTAAGAAATCCCTTTGGAATGGCTGTAAAAGTGGCATCTGATTATCGGTAACTGCGGAATTCAATACCATGAAATCTAAATTCAACTTCACAGAAGCCGAATTTGCAGCAATTGTACAAACTGCAAAACGACATATGTCACCCAATAATCTTATGTGAAAAAATCATTATGAAGTAAAAAAACTTATGTCTGTTTTCAGTTTGCCGAACCAAAAGATAGATACATATTTAAATGGTTGCATGTTATTTTGAAAAGAGAAGATTGACCTTAGGAAGCATAGAATATGGAACGAGGAAAGATATAAACCAAGAAAAAAGAAGGGAAAGGAAATTCCATACAAGAGAATGCATTACTTACCCATTACTCCTAGACTTCAAAAGCTATATGCATCTTCTGTTACCACACCTCATATGAGATGGCATGGTGTGAGAACACAGGAAGAAGGTACCTTAATATACCTAGCTGATGGAGAAGCATGGAAACATTTTGATAAGACTTATCACACTTTTTATATAGAGAACCGTAATGTTAGATTTGGTTTGTGTACGGATGAATTCTTACTATTCTCTCAATTTGCTAAATATTCATATTAGACTATTATCGTTATACCTTATAATTTGCCTCCGTGGATGTGTATGAAAACTCCATTTATATTTCTCACTATTTTCGTCCCCAGTCTTGATGATCTTACACAAGAAATCGATATTTATTTACAACCATTGATTGAACAGTTAACTACACTATGATATGATGGAGTGGAAACATATGACGTTTCAAAAAAAGAATTTGGCATGTTTGCTTCTTTGTTTTGGACTATTAGTGATTTTTCTACTTATGCAATGCTTTAAGCTTGGTATATGACTGGTTGTCTAGCTTGTCCTTATTGCATGGACGAAACATGAGCATTCTATTTACCACATGAGAAGAAAATTACATGGTTTGATTGTCTTTGGTGTTTTCTCCATGTTAATCATATTTTTAGAAGAGATAAAAAATCCTTTCTAGCTAATAGAGTAGAGACAAGGCAACCATCAATGATTTGGTCAAGCGAAGAAATATATGAACTTGTAAAGGAATATCCAAAGATATATGAAACTAGAGTACAAATTGAAATTCTATGTAAATTGATAGTTCATAATTGGTGCAAACAAAGTAAATTTTTGGAGTTACCTTGAAATCTCTTACTTCATCATAATGTTGATGTGATGCACAATGAAAAAACCATGTTTGATAACGTATTTAATACAATTTTGAATGTTAAGGGGAAGACTAAGGACGATGTGAAATCAAGATGTGATATAGAAGAATTATGTAAGCATATCGAGCTTCATATCAAGCCCAATTTCACTAAAAAAACCGAAAGCATGCTATGAGTTGGACAATAACCAAGTTAAACTTGTGTTAAAATAGGTGAAAGAATTAAGATTTCCTAATGGGATTTATTCTAATCTTTGTAAATGTGTTGGCTTTAAAAAAATAAACCGAGTGATCACGATTGCCAATGATGGAAAATTTGTTACCCGTAGTTTTCAAAGAAATGTTACATGTAAAACTGGAGGGTTATAACGGAACTTAGTTTGTTTTACAAAGAGCTTTGTTCGACTACATTGAAAGTTGAATGTCTACATAAACTTAAAGTAAATATTCCTATACCGCCATACAAACTGAAGAATACCTTTCCTCCAGGTTTCTTTAATGTAATGGAGCATTTACCTATTCATCTTGCATTTGAAGCAATTCTTCAAGGTCCTGTGCAATATGGATGGGTGTATCCATTTGAGAAGTAATAATACTGAGTATGTTAAATATTAATTTAATTTCAAATTAAAAATTACATAAGTAATTTAATTTGAAATAATTTTGTAATAGTTACTTAAACTATTTGAAGAATAAAGTTCAACAAAAAGCACAAGTTGAAGGTTTGGTTTGCAAATCATATATCGAAAAGCTTCATTCTTTTTCTATCATTATTTTAGTGAGCCCATCTTTTCGACCCTCAAATATCGATACTAATACATCCATGGTATCCGTGTGCTAAAAATCCAAGTGCCGAAAAACAGATTGTTAGGGTAAAATAAATAAAGAAAATGAAACAAAATAAGAAAGAAGAAACACAATATCAGAATCTTATAGCAGAACGGTAACATATAATGTCAAAAGACAGCACAAACTATTGCTCTAAGATACAAAGAATTTCAAAGCCACGATTCTAAATATTATCATCGGCCTGGACAGTTATAACAGTTCATCCTTACAAATGTTGATATATATACAATAGTAATGCAGTGGAAATAAGAATACTACGATAGGTGAAACATTCAGCTCATCTCCTCGATCTCCAATGAACATCAACGAAAACTTGCCTATCTCAAACTACTCAAAAGATCACACGAGGAATTTAGAAAAAACAAAAACCATGCGTCAGACATAAGTCTAATATGCGAAACTTTAGAAATATATAGCAATCATATAATATTACTTTTGAGACCACATGGAATACCATAATGCTTATCCCTTCAAAAGAACCACCATTTAATAAATCATAAAGTGATATAATACATAATATCTAAGGTGTGTAATATAAATAAATAACATAGCCGGAATGGTTACATTGATTACATTCAACAACATATTAGAGGGTATAATCAAAACCGATAAGGAACGTTCGCATAATGGATTTTCCATAGAGATCTCACCGGTGAAGCCAAATCGAACTTCATGCACAAGGGTCAGAAAGTACCTACTGAGCATCGTATATCTCTAGATAGAATATACTACTAAGGTAAACACAAAAGGCCCATCGTACGAACATAAACATGATCAACATGAACTGAATATCATCAACTTCTATCGGCCAACAATCGATAAGTATCTCTAGATTTGGAGTAGATTATACCCTGATACGGGTTAGGTAAACTCTAATTTGTGCATCCTACTCTATTTTTAGCCATTTTCGATGTCGAGATCACATTCAGCATCTCTCCCATGAGGCTTCATCACTCGAATAAAATATGAATCCCCAATTGGATTCCCACATTTCGAACAGATCTCGAAACCACACATGGATTCTAGCATCTCGAATCGATCCACTTCCAAGAGATAAAACATGTATCTCAGTCTTGAAGTGGTTTAAATAAGTACAATACTTACCGATCCCAGTCTCTTCAAGAATGAATTGATGAATTTTGGTCATATTTAACAATAATGAGAACGATCACATATGGAAACTAAGTCTCGTATACTTATCACGTTTCCGACATTTTCGCCTGACATTATCCCTTGGTCAAGAGTGAAGTCGGTATGTTAGAGCTCTATTACTCATATCCCTACTTAAGCATCAGTGTTAAATCCCATAAATAAACAAGTCTACTTCATTTGCTTTTAGTGCTAAGTATACGACTAAATACTTTCCATAAATGAGTACATACAAAGCACAATCAAGTCATACAAAGCACGATTAAGTCACATAAGCGACTTCTAATGCCCTTTTTATTTAATTAATCTTTTATTAATTAAAAACTCTTTTATTCGTAAAAATTCTTTTATCTAATAAAACATCATTTATTTTTACTATTCATTTGTACTCTTTTCAGTACTTCAAAAATTATTTATATACTTATCTCAAATGGTATAAGTAGATTCACAAATCATTAACAAGATCTCTTACTTTAAACCTTTACTCTTTCTATCTTTTTCTAAAAGATTCCATACTTATAATTTCCTTTAAAATATCCATTAAGGATCTAAGCACTTTCACAAATCCATTCAAAAGGTATAAGACTAATATTACTCAAACATTGTCACTACAAACCCAAATCCATTGCTTATCTTTAAAACATTCTTTAAAGATCTATTTACATTCATAAGTATAATAAAAAAAGATTAAATACGAATGTTATTAACACATTATCGCAAAAAACCCAGAAGCATACCATACTTATATTATCTTTAAAAACGTTCTTTTAAAGATCCAAGTTAATAATTGATTAATTTTGATAGTCGACTAATCGACTATCCAGTTAAAAATAACTGCTTATAGAAATTACTATTCTTATACTTAACTCGTTTCCGACATTCCAACTTAACCATCCCTTGTCCAAGAGTGAGCCAGGTAAGTTATAGCATTGGTTGCATATCAAAGCCTTACCTAGACACTTCATTCGTGAATCTCACAAATAGATAAGTCTACCTCATCGGCTTTTAGTGTTAAGTATAGTATTAACGACTTTCATAAACGTGAACTCAAACAACATGATTAACATGTTTCTAACACTCCTGAATTAACTATTACTCGATCAAGAGGGAAGCCGATAGGTTAGAGCTCTGTTGCTCATATCCCTACTCAAACATCAATATTAACTCTTACAAATATATAAGCCTACTTCGTCGACTTTTAGCGTTAAGCAAAGTTAATTACTTTTCGAACAAATAAGTAAACAACAAGATTAATATGTTTTCGACATTCCAACTTAACTATTCATTGGTCAAGAGGGAAGTTGATAGGTTAGAGCTCTATTGCTCATATCCCTACTCGAACATCAATCTTTACTCTCACAAATAGAGAAGTCTACCTCGTCGGCTTTTAGTGTTAAGCACAGTTAATTAACTTTTTCAAAACTTATATATATAGAATTACTTTATAAATGATTATAAATAGGTTTTAAATATCTATCTTAAATATTACTTGAAAATAACTTATAATTTGATGAAAATAATTAAAAACTATGTTTTATAATTTAAAACCCCTTTACTTCCAAAATTCATAAATAAATATTAAAAATATATTTAAAGTTCAAACCAACTTTAAAATACAAAAAATATGTTAGCAAACATCATAAAAATATTAGGGAAAAATCCTAAAGTTAAATATCATTTTTAAACACTAAAACCATAAGCAACTTACTACATCATTTATAAATGATGTTAAAAGTCTTTGTTAAAGAACAACATTGAAAAGCACAATATTTATGAACAGTTTCCACCATTTTAACAAGTGATTTAAGACTTGAAATTTTTACAGTAAGTACTACCTTTAGGTACTTAAAAATCATGGAAAGAAACCCCTAAGAATATCTTTAATTTATTTACAAAAATTCCCAAAACAGTACATTTCAAAGTGCTCACATAACGATCTTCTTATTATAACATTTTGCAACTTTGATTCACAATTTTGATAACTTTCCAAGCCATTTATTTATTGTCCCATACACCAACATATGTGTAGAGAACAACCAAATCAAATCATCCCAAGTTAAGTTCATAAATCTTCACTTTACACCAGTTAAAGTTAAGGGATATCGAAGTACACTTATACCGACTATTCACACTTCAAACACTTTCAAACATACTTCAATTCAACACACGAATCAAACAACCATTTAAACATCAAATCAAGGCTAAACCACATGTTTAAAAGGGTAATCTAAGTGATATTATAAAATATCAAGTTGTCATTTGCTTTCAAAAGCATAAGGGGTTCAAAGTTTATAGCTTTAACTAGTTAATGTCACTTTAACTTTATGTTTCAGGCACACGACATATATACACAATATATACAAATAAGATAATAAGGTAACTCACTTATATCCAAGCCAAATACATGCTCAAGCATAACCAAACTCAAGAACACTTCCTACCATCTTCAAACACATAAAGATCCGACCTTTAGCACCAAAATCATAAAATCAAGCTCTCCTCCTCCTTCCATGCTCATGGCCCAAGCTAGATCCCCCCTCATCTTCACTTCTCTTCCACTGTGACTTTATATCTAATCTTCCTAAGGTTTTCTAAGGTGTTTGGTGAAAATTTAGTGGAGTCTGAAGAAGATTTGAGTTAATTAGAGAAAGTTAGTGAAGAACAAAGTGAATTAGTGCTAATCCACTTCCACCATTTTCAAGTTTTTATTACATTTCAAGCTTTTGTAAATTACGAAACCCTTAAGAGCATATTTATAGGTTTACAAGAGGTAATTTCCACCTTCTACCTTCCATGAAAGGTAACAAAGGAGCCTCTCTCGCACATGCTACCTTTACACCTTTATATCTCTTACTTAACACTTAAGACTTTCCTTAATAACTCATTTTAAATATCTTCTATGTAATCACCCATGAAATCATCAAAAAAATTATTTCCTTAAATGGTAAAATATTTTTATTTCATTTTAATTATTTCCTAAGCAAATAAGAGTATGCAAAAAAGTTTCAACAGCTTCTGACGAGTAAAAAGCTGTTTATCGGTAAAACGATTTTCGGTCATATTATTGGTATTTCTTCAAAATATTTATTTTTGTAAACATTTTTCCAAAATAAATTTACCATCATTAGTTATGATTTAAAAGGGGGTTAACAAGGTTCTTAAATCATTTTAATAACATTTAATCCAAAATTCAAATATTTAAATAATTCGGATATTTAAATACGAAGTATCTGAAATTCCAGATCGTTACACTATGTGAACTTATCATTTGAAATTGTTCCACGTAATGATGAAGGAATTGAACATGATTCTTCTCAAGTAATGTTATCTATCTTTAGACAACATGGTCGATCAGTAGGAAATTGTACGAAACATGATTAGATGACAAAGTTACTATATAGCAAAAACATATGTACTTCTTAATTGCACTGAAGTTGCACCATTTTAGGTATTATTAATTAATATTTCTTGATATTTGAATTTTAAATTTATATTTATTTCAATCATACTTAAAGAATATGTGCAATATATAATATTTGCAGTATTTACGAATCACAACATACATGCGGTGATCTCGGTAAAGAATTTGCCGATTGGTTTTAAAACTATGTTTATGATCCAAGAAATTATATAATTGACGAAGGATTGAAACATCCTGCGATGGGACCAAAAAGAAATGTCAAGACATATCTAATATTCTTCGTCAATGAATTTAAATTCAACACTAAAGAATATGATGCTAAAAAATTTACTTACAATACCGGTGTATTTGTTAATAGCAGCGATGACCCCAATGAACAGATAAAATATTTTTACGACGCCTTAACCCAAGTTTTGGAATTGACATATTTTATACGACCTATAGAGAATTTTTTTATTTAGATGCAATTGGTATAGTAATGTTCCAGGTTTTGGAATCAACATGCACAAAGATTATAATATAATTGAAATAAAACATAACTCCCATTACCACAAGTATGATCCTTTTGTATTAGCCAAACATGCACTATAAGTTTATTTTGCTCTGTATCCATCCCTAAAAAGAGATAAATCAGATTGGTCGGTAGTTTTTGAAGCAAAGGCAAGATCTACGTTTGGTTGAAAGAATATTTCAGACGAACAAGCTTATAAGGCAGATCTTGAGAAAAATAATGAAATAATAATAAATGACAATCATACTAGTTTTGGGCCTCTAAACGATGAATCAAATGTTTAAGTATAATCATTTAAGACTACAGATGAAAACGATATAGAGTACAAGCCGAGTCTAAATCAGAAAACGATGAAGATTGATTATTAAAGTATGTTTTGATAGAAAGTAATTTATGTGATTATTAATGTTACATGTTTTCTCATAAAAAATGGTATACTTTTCCATAATAAAATGATATGTTCTCCCATAATAAAATGATATGTCTATGACAGATATCATGTTTCCACGTCGGCGTTCTTCCCATTCATCAGATTCCCCCTTTTCTAGTCAGATATTATGCTTGATATCATAATTAATATAGGGGTTTTGAATTGGAGCCCTTGGATATTATGCTTGATATTTCTAAGGCTGCCTATAAGAGAAAAATGACTACTTACTGGCCTAAGTAGGAGAATATCACACCCCACATTATAGAGTGTATTTGGTAGGAATTGTACGTAAGTGTAAATGTATATTTCATTTTATATATAACCACTGTGCAATTTCTTGACTAAGTATAAATGTATAACTCATTCTAATTTCAATGTGCAAGGGTAATAGATTTACAAGAAACAGACTTGTCCCTCTGCAAAAATTTTAGACCCAAAAAATTGTAGAAAAATTACCAAGATATAATGTCAAGCATTAAAAAGGGAAAAAAATCCTTACGGGATGAGTGCAACCATATAGGAAGCTTTAAATGCTTACTGGAAAGTCCAGAAGCGATTGTAAGTTTACTAATCTTGTATATTTATTAAAAGTTTAGTAGAAGTTAGTATAATAATTACACCAACTTACAAATGTGAAATACAATGTTTATGTTAAATTTACTGGCAGAATCTGAGCAGAATTCTGCAAATAGGAATGCAAATCCTACACATATTACGGGGGTCCAAAGTCATTCCAACATTACCGTCAAGAACTGGTAAATTTATAAATTATGATTGTAAATACTTATAACATTATATAATCTTATATATATATAATAATACATAATAATTATTTCAGAAAAGAGCGTGGTCATTATGTCTCCTACTTGGAAGTTTTTACTCATACTCATACCATCGAGCATGTCAATGAAGATGGCTCAAAAACATACACATGGCACGACACAAAATCATAAAGGCCCATGGTAAGCACATTTTAAATTATAAGTTATTAATAATCACTTTAAATTATAAGTTATAAATAATTAAAATAATGTAATATGAAATTTTAATTGTAATTCTATTTTTAATCGCAGGATAAATTCTTTAAAGAATGAGACCAACCGCTAAAGAGAACAGGTTGAGATGAGCTATCAGTTGACGAGGAGGACATTATTTTTTACAATATCATGGATTCGCCAACGCAGAATATGTGTAATAGTTTTGGAAATCAAAATGTAATGTTTATGTATAATATATTTATGAATAACGTATAATACATTGATTTTATTACTCGAACTATATGAAACTCATACACTTTGGTAAAAAAATGTTACGAGTTAGATGAAGGCAAGCCAAGTATAGAAGAGCTCAGGACGATCGGGAGATTGCAGACTTGAGAGCTCGGATTGCCAACCTCAAGGATTGAGATAGTCAACGGACTGTGGAGATGCACCAGATGCTGGATGAGTGCATTGCTGTGTATATACAACAGCATGGTAGGTTTCCTTCATCAAAGAGATCTAGAGGCGATGAGGAGTATGTATGATTTTTTTTATTTATATTGAGATATTGTATATATGCACTTTGATATTGTGAGGTAGTATGCGAGTTATATATATTTTGAGATGGATGAGGTTGATTTGATGTGATGTATGATATATTTTAAGATGTCGATGGATGTTTGAGATTTGTGGTACATCGACGGATGTTTGAGGTTGGTTTATTTTATATATTGATGCATTTTTTATTATGATATAATATATTTTGTGGTTTATGTGATATGTGTGATTTGGGTTTTAATATGTATGATTTATATGTGTGAAATTGGGTTGTGGTATATATTGTTATATATGTATTATTTAAGGCATGAATCGTGCCTAGAATGCAGAAAAAAGGTTTTAGAATTTCGACGGCTAGCGGTGGCTAATTGGCTAAAACAAGAGAGTCTCGATGATTGCCATGTGTACTCGATAAGACAACAAAAACCGTCGAACCATCCAATGAAGATCGTCGAAAAGTTGTCGACGAAGCTGTCGAAAAGTCTGTCGATGAGCAGTTGCTCGATGGATGTTATTTCGATGGACTTTTTTATCGGTTTTCGATGGCTTTCAATAATCGTCGGCAGTTATTGGCCGTCGAAACAACCATTCCCTCTTGTAGTGATACATATGTACATACATATATGTATACATGAATAATAATTAACCTATAAATTTATATGTAATGTATATGTATATATAGTTACAAATTATAAATCAATTTCATTTTCAAATTATTTTATTATCGAAAGGATTTTTATACATATATGTGTATAAGATAATTATTTTTAAATATGTGTATATGTGTGTATGTGTAAATTTGATAGCAAATAGGCATTGACATAAGTAAGCATGTGTATGAATTTGACAACAAATAGGCATTGACATAAGTAGCATGTGTATGATAAATATAATCCAGATATTAGCAATATTGTGGCCTTGATTTTGCACCTTGAATGCTGAATCAGAATCTCCTTGGATCGAATCCTTACTCTTCCAGAAACATAGCTAACTGAAGAGAACACAACACCTTCTGAAATAGATATGATTTGATTTGATTTTGGATTGGAAATAAGGAGGGAGAGAGCAATGTCTTACGGCCAAAACTAGAAGGAAAGGGAAGAGCAAAAAGGAAAAGTGCAAAAATGAAAGGGGTGTTGAGTTTAAATAGGAAAAGAAAGGAGAGAAAAGTGAGATCCAGATATCCATTTTTACCTCCTCTCTTTGCTAATTGAAAACTCATATTTCAAATAAATATCACACCCCTCCCCTCCAAGTGATGGCCAACCATCCCTATAGGTATATGGACCCATATATTTCTAAATCCAATCAATATCTACACATTTTAAATCCAAATCAAAGCTAAATACATCGACTTGAATATCGTCGCAATGACAGCAGTATTATTGTAATTGCACAAACTTATAATTGAGTTAGAAGTAATTTCAAATGTTGAGAATTTCATGATATTGTTTTGTGAAAATAGTACTATGATACATATCGTAAAAGAACCTATGGCTCACAAATGTCTAGACACATACTCTGAAAATTCCACATGATAAGTGCAGTTTAGAGATGTTAGTTGACAAAGTAGACAGTAATACAATATAGCAGATCTGTTTAATAATTAGCTTGATCGGTTCTGAACTGACCAAAGGAATAGGATTAAGATGCGATAATTGACCCCAAGTGCAAATGGAGACTGAATGAGTTAGTGGTAGAGAAATTATATAATTTGTTATATATATCTAATTTCGCAGTCAATCTTGTTCGTAGTAACGGTACTCTTTTATATACTTTATCATATTGTGATAGAATTAATTATATAAGCAATTAATTTAAAGTGTATAATAAGAAAATTCTTAAATAAAATGTTATGTGATAGTAGTTGCAAATAGTTGCAAAGATCACAAAATAAAATGACATTTTGTTTTATATATTTCTGGTTAAGATGCTTCGAGAAAAGGATATCAATTCATCCATTAGGACCATAGTTCTAGCGCTCTCCAAATATTAGGTAGTGTATTGCACACAGCTATTGGGAGGCCAAGAGTTTCATACTTGTACTTATTGGATAACTATGGAATGACTCGTCCAAGAGTTTCCTATTGGTTGCTAACAACAAGGTCAAACAGAAAATCTCAGTATCGCGATATTCCACAGTTACATTTACCTGAGAATATCATGGAATTTTAATGTGAATGCTCCAATTTGATTATAATTAAATCATGGCATGACGATCCATCGAAAAATAGTTAGGTCTGAGTTGAAGCAGTAGAAGTAAAGCGCTATTCAATAGAGAATTTGTCTTCTTGGTTGTATGAGTTTAGTATCATGGTCAACTGTAGTCAATTCAAAGTCAAAATGTCAGGCCTGAGTAGGGCGTTAATAATAAAGGTTATTATTGGACCAAGGACTTTGTTTTGGACTAACCAAGTTGCATATGGATAATATTGTAATTTTGACCAGCACCAAATTCCATATATCCTAAAGTGATATAATTTTGATGAAAAGAACGTGTGTAAATAATCGTTACTAAAATGTACCGCTAAAGAAAACATGGAATTGGATTTTATCAAAAAGATCAATAATTGATGAATCCGGCCAAACTGTCAAATCACTAGCTAAGTTGATATGTGAACGTTAGTTTAATATTAACCGCCGACTTAATTCACACCTTTGAGTCACACAACCGCATTTGTTGATTCTTCCAAAAACCATATGATTTAATTAGTTTATAAAATTTTACCAATTAAATTGATTAATATTGAATAAGTACTAATATTAATTTGTTTGATATTTTGGTGTTATTAGTAATTATTTGGATGCATGCATAAAAGTCAAATATGCATGGATCGATATATGATATCAGTATTTATTTAAACGGGTTTAAATAGAGATAATTACTTTATGGGCTTTTGAAAAAAAATATCAATGTAAGTGCAATTGACAATATTAGAAAAGAGGAAATGCTTGTCTTAATTGAAATTTGATTGGAAATCAAAAGAGGAAATTTTAAAGAGAGAATGAGAAAGGTTTTTATTCTCTCATTAAAAAGAATCCTCTCATTTATTTTTCCTTCGAATTTTCTTCCTCTTTCTCTCCTTCATCCTTGGCCACCACCTCTAACCCCTCATTCATGGTCAAAATTTTATGTTCCTCTTACCCTAAACTAAATTAAATAAAATTAAAACAAGCGGTTCCTCCAATTGTTGCAAAATTGGATGTTGATTCTAGGAATGTAGGAAAGAATTTTCAATGCAAAACGGGATGCTGATTCTAGGAATATAGGGGAGAATTTTCATATCAAAGTGTTACAAAAGGCTGGATCCACAGATAATTTTTCATATCTTATTTTATACATGTCACCGTCCCTTTTATGTATATTTGTATTGCCAGATACCCCTTCCTATGATTTTATTTACTAATTCAAATTTAGTTATGAATTTTTGATTTGTTATCAAAACACAAATTATTGCAATTACAAAACTACTGTGTGTGTGTATACTGATGTTTGAATTATAGCACAATGTTTCACGTAAGTTCGTATCTAAAGTTGTTTCAATTAAGGTTAGTTTCAGCATAAATTTATTTATGCACATATACATATTTAACATGTGTGTGTGTACGCATGCATGCATGTATGTATATGTGTGTATTTTCATATATGTTTGATATTTCATGTCATGGTGTATTATGTTGCAATTAAACAATAAAATTGTTGTATGTACATAAGTATATTTATATTTAAAACGTTTGATGTTTAAATTAATTTTTCTTCTTTGAATTTTTTTTCAACATATATGACAAAACGTTGAAATTGAATATGAACATAAATATGAAATTTACAACTGTTGAAACAATTTTACTTATGATATTGTTTTAAGGTGATTTTGATTTATATGTTTATGTGATGTTTAAAATCTAATGTTTAATGTCTAAACTTTTGATTATGAATAACCATGGAATCATATTTTCAATTTTATCTAGAGATTTGATTTAGATCTAATTAGAAGTCTGCAAAATGTGAAGGTTGAAAGTCCTTTCCATTTCCTATTTAACTGCCAAACCTTTTCTAATTCAATTATATAGATGCACTTTCTTAATTATACATATTTATATACAAATAAAAAATTGGAACACATAGTACACAAGCACAAATGCCTAAATTATATATATAGTACTATTAATATGTGTATACAAACCATATACATATATATTATAGTGCATATAAACATATGTATATACTTAGACATTTATATTTCTGGTATGTATATAAAATTATTTTATATATATATATATATATATATATATATATATATATATATATAAGTATAATATATATGTATATACAATAGATATAAATTTCAATATTTGTATTTATATACATATGGTTATACACATGTCTATATCTATTTACTATACATACGCACATGCGCGTATGGACGGGGCAACCATTTGGTTTTTTTAAGAAAGCGAACGTTTTTCGAATTAGATACAACAACAGTATAAAAAAAATGAATTAGAATTCAATTTTTATTAGTACCTTGAGTTTGAGTTCATTCTTAATCCATTCAAAATGAATCAACAACAGTGAAAAATGAATTAGAATTCATTTTTCATTAATACCTTGAGTTTAAGCTCATTTTTAATCCATTCAAAATGAATCTACGGATTCACCATTATTTCATTCTAAACTAGTCGTGTAAGTCGTGTTACCATCGTATCTAAGCCAAGTTGGAGAAACTTGTTTATCTTTTAGAAATTAGTACATTATTAAGACGTCCGACAGGATTCCTACGTTTAATGAATACGTCCAGCTATGATTTAACACCGTTTGCTTGCTTGCCCAGTCTAGTTTGGATTTAGCACCTGATCAGCGCTTCGTATTTGAATTGAAAGCTACTAAGACAATTAGTTTGTGTTTCCGTTGTAAACTCCATCACTAAAAAAGCATCACAGGCAATCTTAATGATGATGCACGTATAAAAACAAGAGTCTTTGAAGTAATTTAATCTAAGTCACTGCATTAAACGTCGTCGAACACATAAATACGGGGGATGATGACGTCTGGAACTTGATCTCTCCAGTTAGTGGAGAAACTTCTCTAGTTACATAGCGCCATCCAACACATAACCAGAAAAACAACATTTCACGGGTGTCATTTATACACATGGATTCAACAAAATTTAAAGAGAACAGAGGACAAAAAAGTTGCTGAATAATCAAATATTTGATATAATCTAATTTCACATTGTTCACCCAATGGAAGGGAATCTTGTAAAATAGAGATTCATCTATATGATATTTTGCAGGACACAATTCCTGCCTGATATTAAATCAAAAATCAACTTTAAACAACGTCCCAAGCTATTCATCATGATTCTCCAGTAGTGGCGAACATTGACTGAAGACCAAATATTAAGAAAAGCAATCCACTAGAAAGAGCCACCTATATTGACAATTTCAAACAAAGAAATCAACAATATATCATGTCACAATCACACTGATTTTCAAACAGATATCAAATAAGACATGTATCGTCTTTACCATCTTTTCAGATATCTGAGAAGCCAAGCTCTTGCCACCAAGAACAGCTGCAGTTGTGCACAATGCTTGTCCTCTACAACAACAATAATATAAAATTATATAAACATAAAAAGGTGAAATATGCAATGAAATGATTGCAGTGGTGATTGAAATGTCAACTAACTGATCCCAAAATTAACATATATAACTTAATAAAAAAGCATCAAAGAAATGTATAGTTATTCAGTTAAGTGCATATGGCCCATGATTCATGATTTAAGATATCAGATACATAGGTCTACAAATAGAGCAGTTGCACTTCAATAAAAATGATGGAAAACAGAATGAAAATTGGTGCATTTAGTGAAAGTATTAACATTATTAATGTACGAAGTGCAGTATATTTTCTTACAAAATTCCACCAAGTACAACACCAAAAGGGTTTGCATCCGCGGCCAGTCCAATAGTAGCGATCTGTAATGGATGGGCATGAAGCTAAAATAGGAAAAAATTACCTATTGAAAAGCAGGTTATGCATGTCAATAAGAAGTACCTGACTTTTGTCGCCCCATTCACCGAAGAATGTGATGGAAAACGCCTGCACAACAGTATAAATTCATTTACTGAACAGATAGGTACAACCTATGTAGTTAAGTTATCTCAGCAATTTTTTGAAGCTCCATTTGCAACATCACTTTCCTGTTCTGCATACCATCCATCACTTCGTATTTTACCAATAAACTCAAAATATAACTACGATTAAAAAAAAATCTTTAAAGTTGTCATGCGACAAATGCTTACATATGGCATGCTTTGCATCAAAAAGTTTCCTACTCATATATGACAATTTGTTTCCATTAATAGTATTAGAAAAACAATTAATTATTGCAAAACAATTAATTATTGCAAAACCAACAAACAATGTCAAAAGTGATCTCTTGGTAATCATAAAGAATCCATTATGTGAATCACATATTAAGGCGAGAACATATGTTGATATTCGCTCTAATATCATATTCGAGAAAACATATATATATATATATATATATATATATATATATATATATATGACTAATATATTAATCTTCTGATATGGGACTATTCTCCTGAGTGCTGGTCATGAGCAGTACCTGGATAAAAATGGGAGAGAAGAATTGTGTGAAGAACTTCCTCTGTTGTTTCTTCAAGTCATTATTTCCCTGCACAAGAAGAGAAATTATAATTAATCATCTACAGATTAAGTAATCCGAGCTCCCTCTATCAACTAGGACGCAGAAAATCCAAGTTAAAATAATTTTTGTTTTATGAGCCTTACTTTTTCTTTAAACAAATAAATAAAATCAAAGTACTAATACAGATATGGCACTTCTCTTGCAGTTGAAATATCTGCATGTTGTTTATTTTTGTGCAACCAATTACAAGTTCCTTAGAATGGGTGTTTTATACGATTGGGATAGCCATTCACATGTTTAGGTATGTATGAATAGAATGAATTGCTCATGTCAATTGAAAACAATATACAGATTACAACACTAACTCATGTAATATACACATAAAGATCTTTGAATACAAACCTCGGATTGTACTTTAGATCCTTTATCGGCCTTCCCGTCAACACCCTGATCATCCATTATACAACATGCAAATATTTATTAACAAATGAGAGTTATTTGGAGTGTGTTTGGCTAGGGTTTTTTCTTTCTTTAATTATGAGCTCATTGTCAACCAAACATGTTTGATAAACATTTAATTATTCATCGAAGCAACCATAGCTCAGCTCTTATGAAAACAAGACCAATGAGCTCAGGAAATGAACTAGTTCGATTAATCATCAGTCAAGTTACACCTTGACTCTTTTTTTCTTAAGTATACATTAAGGTCAAACTGATAGAGGTCAATGTGGCTCATAAGCCACTAAACCAAACTATGCCAAACACCCACTTAGATTTCATGGACTAAAGAAAATATCACCAACCAGTTCCGCCTCTACTTCCTTCAATTCATCAGCATCCCTAATGATAAAAGATGAAGAGTGTAGACAATTATTATTAAAAAAAAAGTAACAAAGTACCCATCTCCGGTGTATAAATGGAATAAATAAGTACCCATCTCCTGTAAACCCCTCCCACAAAGACCAAAGCCCGAAACCAAAGAACAATAGAGTAGTTATTTGGTGCGTCCAATTGCGAGAAATCTGAACAATTTAAATAGATGTTTAACAATAGACACAAACATATGCAATACTGATTACATTCAAAACACTGCAATGGTAAATAATGAAATTCTATTGCATGATCCACAATAAAATATTCAGAGAGGAATTTGGTATGTCCAGCAGAACATGATAAACCATTAAAAGAAAAGAAAAATCAAAAGATTACACTATGTTATGTCGCAGTCTGCTAAAATAGCAAGTTCTAAATTGTTTCATTGTATTACAAGTGAAATGCTTATATAATTGAATTTATATAGTTACCACATAGCATTCAGTATTGTTCAATTTGGTATTAAATTTCTTCACATGCACTTAGGAAATCATATCAAGGCACCGTAAAGATGATATGAACATAACGAAACAAGAAGCTGAATCTGATATCGGCTAAAAGCATAACATCGATTAGAAAACTAGTTTTGCACGAAACTACCTCGAAGCAGGCAAAAGTAGATATATTCACATGAAATCTTAAAGCACAAGCATATTTCACACTTTAATACTAAAATCAGTATGCTTGAATATATAAGATTACATTCAAAAAGTGGATTCATTTTAAATTAGTTGACAAACTATATCTTTGCAGTGTACAGCTTTTCATCAAAAAGCTATTAGAACTCATGAGAGATATCCTTCACAACAATATACAGGTTTCAGAATTAGTCAAGTATGGTGAGTTTAAAAGTGAAAGAAATTACAAAACATATTCTGTTCTCAATTTTATTTTCTTTCTTATGCAACCATTTCGACCTCAACCCAATACTTGCCATCTTTATTGAATTTATCATGAAATAAATATTATAAGTTATAGCACTGATTATACATAATTTTGATTTGCACTCAATATGTCCCACTCTTGGAAGTTTAATGTGTAAACTTTAAAAAACAGCAAGCAAAAAAGGTCGAACCTTAGCTGAAAAATGCTCGAATTTGGTATTTGTAACTTCAAACTGCTCAATAGGTGGAAACAAATGGTGAAATTATATTTTTGATATATTGCAACATATCTAGCTCAATCTACGTAAAATGTGTACTTAGTATAATTGTAGTCATGATTTATAGGCATATAGGACATCATATCGGATATATATTTGATTATGGTGCCTAATCAACCAATACCATTATATGTTCAAAATTGATAATCCAATAAGGTTTCATGTAAGTTATTAGTTTGGCTCAAACTGCAGACAATTGTTGGTTTTAAGTTGCTCAAAAGATAGCTTTTGAAGAAAAAGAAACAATAGCAGAAAACCTAGCCTTGAGAATTTGAATAGAATTGTCCATATATTATAAAAGTTTATTATTGACGAATATCTTTTTTAGCGAAACAAGGTAAACCCTCAAAGTCTAAAATTAAACTACCAAGTTGTGAAACAGATGATAATATGCATCAAACAAAGAAGTAAAACTAATGAGTTATTGCATTGATTCAATTTAAGCTAGTCTTAGTAACTTATCTCTAAAAGGATCCACAATATCATACAAACATACTTTTATCTGAAACAAATAAAAGTTGAACATAATAATTACAGTTTCATGAAAATGTGCTTACCAGATTTGGAGCAGCCCACCCAAGAAGTGCAGATAGTATAGTCATCACCTTCATGCAACACATTATTCATGAAACCAAGTTATATCATTAACTTATTCAAATTAAGAGGACTAGAATATGTATGGGGTGGAATCACTCACTATCAATGCTGATAAACACCCAGCTAAAACGAACCTTCTTGGATGACGCATAGCCAAGATCTTTATAAAGCAATATAAGAATGTTAGAAATATGTTTACGTATCACAAAAAAAATTAAACATCAAAAGAACTATTAACATGACAAAAAAATCCATAGCCGATACAATGAACAAAATTTTCCATGGAATTTGCTTAAGAGGTATCAGCATCATTGCAAATGAAATACAAAGTACAAATTGTTTTCACCTCAAACTAAAACAAAAAACTTCAAATTAGAATAACAAGCTGAGCCGGAAGAATAAATAAACAGAGAACAAATTGCCGGACTACCTATCATTTCACAAAAATTGACATGCATGCTATGTTCAAAATATGCTTCGAGGGTTGAAGAGATGAGCTAAAGGCATTGAGTGTATTTTTTCTCATTCTACTTCAACACAAGTTTGATACTCAGAAAAGTAATAATCCCATTTTTTCTTCACATCTATACTTTTTTCAATGAATCGCATATCTATTTCATAGAGAATTTGATAACGAACCTTACGAAAGTTAAGTTGTCAAGTCCTCACTTAGTTACCATCTTTTAAGTTCTAACATTGTAAAGGGGATCGGAAGGCCAAAAATACATACATTTCTAACTGAATACATAAACCATTACAAAAGCGAATCTTCGAGATAAATTAAAGTAGAATATTATGACTTGTAAAACTAAAGTATATGTGAGTATGTACGTTGTGTGTGTGTGCGCGTGCGTTTTATAAGGGAAGAGACCGACTACACTCCATGCGGTACAACTCAATAATGTTTAGGGTTATACAATTTTAAATGAAACCAAGCTTTGTAGATATGTTCTTGAATTATACAGTATATATCATATTCACTGATTCGCATAAATTCAGTTTGTTCGGACAATCCTACTGTTTTGAAAAATAATTTTGAAGTAATGGTTAAATTCAGCAGCTACTGTTAACATATTATTTTCAACAAAATTGCTAAAATTCAAGGACCACTAGCTCAACTGGTTAGTGGCATATCGCTCTAAACATAGGTTCTAGAGGTCATGAGTTCGAGCTCAAGTATCACTCTTACTATCAAAAAAATTTGCTAAAATGACCGGCTCTACTCCAACCGGCAAGAGAAAAGCTTGGACCCCTCCGTGAATTCCGCCTATTTTCCTGTTTCTATCCATGTTCCTTCGTACTCTCTGGTAGCTGTAGCAATACCCTATCTTTAATATACTAGATATTTCGAGACGATCGCAATTTTTGTGAGAATAATCTTGAATGGTATAAAAAGAAATTTACAAAATCTGGTTTTATTTCGAATTGTATCGCTCAAAAAACATGGTGTACCATAGTACCATTGGAGTGTAATATAAATAGTTTAGTCGATCCTTAACCCTTGATACATACACGTGCACGCGTGCACGTGTGTGTGTAAGCAAGGTTCAATAACATCTCTAATTTTGAGCATCTCAAATGTTCCCTATACCCTAACGTGTGTGAGTTCGTTTTTCACTTCCATCATCCCTAAATTTCACGAATCCAGTTGTTAAAATTGAAATGCGTTTGGTATAGTCAAAATAGGGGAATGGAAGTTTTTTTGTACATGTAATGCAAGTGCTATAAATTATCCTTGAAAAAGTTAACTAAAACCATTAAATTTTAGTTTTGTTTATGGCTTCAATGAACATAAATGTAAAGAAAAATAATACGATTCTTTTTTTTGTTGAGATTGAGATTCAGGCTCGTGACATCATCTGCATATAAGGGAAATTCAGAATGTCTGTGATTGAACCCAAAAAATGAACCTATAACAACTACTGATAGAGATATGGTTGTGTTTGTGTGCATGAGAGAGAGAGATAGAAAGAAAACACGCACAAGTGCGCGCACGTGCACACGCACACACATACGCACACACAGATACATACATACACACATACATGTATACACATACCCAGTTAAATTGATATTGTCCATAAACACATACAGAAAGAGCATGATGCATAAACATCTTCGTACATACTTCGAGTAATAGATAGATGATTTACTCTTGTCGTTGGAGATCCATTTACACCTTATGTGAAGCATTGAGTTTCTTATTGAGAAGAATATTAAATTGGTTTGTGGCAAGCACTTCTCATGTATATTTAGTAGTAAATGATGCAAGGACAGTAGTAATCATCACTATCAGTATGATGATTTAGCTACAGACATATGGAGTTAAGCTCCAAAAGAGATGGTAGTGAGTCATGATAAAAGCTTGATATACTTTGCTAGCATTAAGCATACATGAAAACATTTCCAGAAATAATTTCTTTTCAACCAATATAAAACTTCTTTGACTATGCCACATTATTTACATATCATCACACACATATGCAGATTATTTCACTACATCTATTTGGTTAGTTTTCAGTCAATATTTCTTGTACGGACATATATTTAGCATAAAATAATAACAAACTCCGTCCCTTCTCTTCATAAGTGTAAAATGTAAATCAATAAATATCAATTCAATTTACACAAAATATCCATAAAAGAACAAAAAAAGGGAAGAAGAATTAGAGTTACCGCAGCAGCAAAGAAGGTTTTATCTCCAATCTCGGACAGCACAGTCATTGCTAGCGACTTAGTAAAGCCCTGCAAAAAATAATCCCAAAATTATGATACGATCAAACACAAAACATACCTCCAAAAATTCATGGGTAGAGATCAAAACCTCAATAAGAGAAAGACCCATCTCTTCAGATCTACAGCTGAATCAAAACTCAATCAGAAAACGAACACTGTTTGACTTTAAACTGCGTGTTACATTAACGAATTATAAATAATGAAAGCGATGAAGGACGAATAAGAATAATTATCTCACACCAAGAATAATAGGACATATAAAATCGATGCCTGTTGATAAAATTGATTCTCTTACCTATTTCCCTTTGATTGTTGTAAACTGAGAAAAGATAAAAAGAAGGTTCTTTTATGCAACAGTGTGCTGCTGTACTATATATGCCGTTTACTTTTAGATCCAAATCATCAAAATTTTCAGAAAATTAGGGAGAGGAGAAAAATATCTATTTATCAGTGTGTTACATCAACGAACTATAAATAATGAAAGCGTTGAAGGACGATAATAATGATTATCTCACACCAAGAATAATAGCAAAGATAAAATTGATGCCCGTCCACAGAAGGAGGATGCATGCCTCTAAACTTATTTGCTTTACGTTCGTCCTCTTTTAAAAGTTACTTTCTACTCTCTTTTTTAATTATATTTCTCTTTTGCCTCTCTACTTTTCAAGGTTAAAAGTTACCACTCCGAGTTATGCACGTATACTCTAAGAGCATATGTTAAGCTGGATAAATTATACAAATACCTCCGTGATTTTTTTTTAAGTAGAGATGTAATTTATAAAAGAAAATTGAAGGGATCTAATGCTAATTTTTTATAATCATAATGATATATATGCCAAAATTTCCTTGGATTTAACTATTTAATGGTGGAGATGACGAGTATAGACTAGGGTTGTTACGGTTGCGGCAACCGTCGTTATTACCACCAACCGTAACCGTTGTTGACGGTTATAAATTTTTATAACCGTTACTGCAACCGTCTATGATGGTTAACCGTCATATTTTCAATATTGAAGCATGTCGTACATATATTTTCAATTATATGCATTATTGATGATAAATTGATATAGCTTTAACTATTTCTTGCAAATTTATTTATTTTTTATAAAACGATCAATGTACATGCACATGTTATTAGTTCATTAAGGCACATATTATTAATGTACAAGCTATTCCTTTAACTTAAATTACTAATTTTTATACTTTAATGTTAAATATTACATAAAACAATCATGTATGGTTGGTATGGTTAACCGCAGTTTTCAAATTCTTCAACCATTACCGTAGCCGTTACCGTTATAAATGGTAACCGTATGAACGGTTGATACGGTTGAGCGGTTGAGGGATTCAACCGTAACAGCCCTAGTATAGACAGAGATTATTTATTCGGTATATTAATTCCAACCTCCTCTCAATTGGAATTGGTTATCTGTTAACACACCTAATTTTGATGAACATTACTCATGAGATTTAATTAGACAATTATATAGAATAATGTAATGTGTAGTGTGATAAGGGAATTGAGGTTTGACAAATATTAAGATTAGGCCTTTACTAATAAATTGATAAGGTTGTTTTGATAACTTTAAACATAACAGAATACATGAGAGGGATAAAATAGGGATAGATAAATCTTTCATCCCTTAAACCCGTACCTCCCATATCATTCACGTATTCATCAAACTAAAACAATCAGAGAGAAAAATCAAGGCGGGCCATAAGCAAGAAGAAAAGAGAAAGAAAATTTAGGAAACCAGGTTAAAGCTAAAGAGAATCAAATCTACTCGCTCAAGTCTCAATTCTCATTATTAAATCAAGGTGAATAATGATAGACCATCTCATCATTATACCTATTTGGTTTCGAATCTTGTTTGGGTTGATTCGTTTATGATGATTTGTTATACCATGTTGATTATATTATTGTTTGGGTAAAATAATGCTTTATGGAAATTGTATGAAATTATTTATATGGGTTTTAAGGGTAAAACCTAAGATTTTTATCTCCAAACGATTTAATTTTTGGATTTGTTAAGTAAAACATTATTTGGAGATGTGTTTTTAATTTCATAATTTTCCAAATTAATAATAATATTTTATGAATTTCCTAAGGAAAAAATAACTTTATTTCGGGTTTTAATTATTTAAAATAATTAAATATGGATTTTGGCCCCGAAGTTTTTATATGATAACGAATATCATATTTCTACATTATGTGTATTTTTGGATTTTTCCCAAGTGATTTCGATTTATGGTGAATTTATTATGCTAGATAAGCATATAAAAAGGAAAATTAACTAAGGATATTAATTAATTGTTATAATTATATTTTGGAACTTGAAATTATAGGGCGACAGAAATTTCTAAAAAGGATTTATAAAAGATTGTTTTATCCAATAGAAATTGGACAAGAATTGTGATTTGGTGAATTTTTTTTACTTTAACAGGTAATAAAACAGTTTTTACAAGATTTACAACAATGCCATGCCACCCTATCGTCTTCGAGCCTAAGACAAGGCTATATTCATAGGCATTGACGTCGTAGTGAAAGGAAACATGGGGTAGTTACTTCGGTAACAATGCAATGGTTCGAAGTAGGTCGAAGTCGACGTCGTCGACAACATATTATAAGTGGTAGTTGCACTTCATGATTCCTTATATGTTTTTAAAAGCTTTAGTGTTGACGTTGACGACGTCGCATACCTTCATCGCTGTTTTAAATGATGCCTCATCTCTTCATTTGTTTTCTAAAGCAAGGCGCTGACGCCACTATTAGTTCTTCGATTCTATATAAAAAGCAATATGGTAGCCAAAGTGGTTTAAGTGTAAAAGTTTTATAATGTCGTCGAGGGTCTTAGGGGTTGATGTGCATTAAGGTCGATGACCTTATGTTTTAGAGTCAATTCTGCTTGGCTATGACGTCATACCTCATCTTTTTAATGTCGAAGAGGCTGTTTTCAAAGCTAATTAAAACTGTTTTTAAGAAGGGCGAAGAAGCCTATGTTTATGAGATTCGATGATCCTATATTTTTGGCAATGAGCCATATAGCTTGTAAAAGGTTTTAAGATTTTGTCTTCGACCCAGATGAAGGTCGATATGGGTTAATGCCGCGTGAGTTAAATTCTATTTTATTAAGGCCGAAGAGCTTTAAGCTTTTATATCGACATCATCAATGCCGTCGACGTTAAACTATTTAAAGGGCTAAGTGTTTCCTTGCTTTGAATATGATTTAAAAGGGATTAATCATATATGAAACTGGTTTTTCAAGGATTTCAACAATGAAATAGCCCAAGCTTTGAGTTGAAATTTCCAAAGAAGATATGACTTAAGATTAAGTAATTATGAGATATAAAGAGATTATTAATTGAACATATTGAATGATGGATGTTATACATTCTTGTGTTCATTTGATCAGTTATTATGCATACTGTTATTATCATATTCATATCATTTGTGACATATAGTTGCATTTTGGGGTGTTAAAGGGTAGAATAACCAACTAGGTTGGCCTAATAGTGAGTATAAACAGAATTAACTCCTAAGTGAGTGGAATTGCATCCAAGATATTAGGTAGATCAGAAGTATAGGATGCCCAGAACATCAAAATATTATTGATTCAAACAGATTATTGGAAGGTCTAATAGGTTCATAGTCATCCCATAAAAACTATGACATGAGAAATGTTATTGGAAGGGTCCAATAGGTTCCTAGTAATCCCATAAAAACTATGTCCGGATATGTTATTGATAGAAATCAAAAGGTTCATAGTGATCCCATGAAAACTATGATTTGAGAGATATTATTGGAGAATCCAGTAGGTTCATAGTAAGCCCAAGAAAACTATGATTGGAAAGTATTGACAAAAACCAATAGGTTCTTAGTGATTCCATGAAAACTATGAAGTTGGACGGATTTTCCTTAAGAAGTGAGACTGGTCATTAGTCAGCCTATGAAAACTAATAGGTTCATAGCGACCCTATAAAAACTACAAATTTAGGCAGATAGTCTGATAAATTGGGATAGGTAATCCAGGATATATTATGTTCTTGCATATCATCATATATTGTTATGTTTTAACTATTGTGGATGCAATAGCATGTATACGGTTAATGTATCATTAAGATACCACGAGGGGAAAACCCGTTTTGCTAAACGGCGTGGTCTCACTAGATATCTATTTGGTTCGAAATGGTAGGTTATTATTCATACTAGACTTTTTATCTGACTCGAAGTTTATGTTTTTCCCTTAAACTCTCGAGTGCTCAAAATTAATTTGAGTAGATTGAGAGTGAGGGTTTTTCAGGTTTCCTAATAAGACGAATAAGATTCCAGAGACGTGTAGGAGGCAATCTAGTTATTAGGAGCTTTTATTTACTTCCGCTATGTAGTTTGGTTTTGTCTATTTTGATGTAATGACAAAGTCGTATAATTGCCAAGTATATGACTCTGATCAACCAAGGGGGCATCTTCATATGTCTGTCTTGGAGTTTTTTGTAATAATTATAATTTCTCTGATGTGGGATTACGAATGGGATTATGTAATGAATATGAAATATTCTTGGTGAAACGAAATGTGAAATTGGTTATTATACTATGTTTGAAAAATTTCATATCCATGTGCTTTGATTATTGGTATGATTAACATAGCCACATTTTGTCGTCGAGAATTAATAACCATGGATGACTGTAGCATCCGTAACATTTAGTTTTAAGCCTTGGAATGGGGGATGTTACAAGTTGGTATTATAGCATAGGTTTATGACTAAAAGAATTTTAAATCTAAAGAGTATTTGGAAACATAATCCTAATGAATTAAAAAATAAGATTGGGGTATTAGATAACGCTATAATAACGTACTTGTATTTGTTATATATAAGTCTGTATTATGTCTCTATTCTCCCTCTTTTTCTTAGACCATTCTTCTATATCTTACTAAGGTTTGTATGCAGAATTATGAAAAAGAAAGATATGGAGGTAGAAAACCAAAGAGTGAATCTTAGTGGTGGATGAACGACAACCAATGGAAATGCTTGACCTAATACTAGGAGGAACCAGGGTCGACAGGTAAATGCTATCAAAATGCAAATGCCAATGTAGGTGCTACGACCCCACCAGTAGATACGGGGACTATGTATTAATTCTTCGTCAATTTGATGCAACTTGGAGCAGCTGTAGGGGTAGCTAGAGGGAATGCTATAAATGCCCGCAGAGTCAATCCCGTAGCGCCAGTTGGTAATAACTATGCCAAGTTGAGTCAAGATTACACCAGTCTGGGTGGGAAGCCTTTTCTGGGAAAGATGGAATAGAAGTGGAGAACTGGTTGTTACATTATAAAAGGATTTTTGCTGATATGAGTTAGAATGACAAGAAGAAAAGGAGATTGGCTTCTAGACGGTTGTAGGGAGTTGCTTTATTTTGGTGGAATGGAGTTACCGTAGGAGTGTCTAAGGATGAGTTGACTTGGGCGGATTTTCAAAGGAGATTCGAGGAAAGATTTTTGTCTAAAGTGGCCAAGTCCGCATTGCTCAAGAAGTTTATGGAATTGGAGCAAAGGGATACGCCTGTATTGGAATATTTTGCTAAGTTTAATGAGCTATCTAGATATGGATACACTATCATTGACACCGTGATTAAGAGAAATGAGAAGTTCATCTAAAGGTTGAGGCTGAAGATTATTAGGGCAACCATGCCACATCTCAGAGATCCATTGAACATAGTGGTGGAAATAGCTATCCAAAATAAAGAAATGCTTTTGAATTTTGGAAAGGAGAAGTCAGTAGAGACTTAAGGATCCTTGGGAAATAAGAGGAGGTTCTTTAAGAAGAAGGGAGCTTAGAAGGGCCGAGCTGCCATGAAAGGGAAAGTTGATGTTGTCTTCTTCAAATGCGACAAGAAAGGACATTATTCTCATGAGTGTCAGACTGGTAAAGCCAAGAAGGTTGCATAAAAGAAAAGTGTGAAGTACTTCAACTGTGACCAGATAGGGCACTACAAGAATCAATGTTCAAAGCTGGTCGGAGCAAACAAAGTAAAAGTTTTCACTTTAGAGCTATCATCTTCCAGACCAACTACTACTAAGAAAGGAAAGTCTATGATGGAAGGTACGCTTTTGATTCATAGCATCCCAGTAAGAATATTATTTGATACTGGTGCATCGATTTACCTTTCAGTATTTGGTGTATATATTAGACTTAGAACCATCATACCTTGTTACTGCCTTAAGGGTAGCTAATCCAATATGAGGGTACGCAACTCTAGGGATGAGATGTGATCATCTAGAGTTTGAGTTGCTAGGTTATACTTTTGCTTACGGTTTGTATATAATTGATTTCACTAATTTTGGAATTATTTTGGGTATAGATTGGTTGAGCAAATATGATGCTATGATATTCTTTTAGGAGATGAAAATATCATTAAGACACCCTGGTAAAAGCGATCAAATAGTATACTCAATTGAGAATATGAGTCCAGAAATTTATGCTTTATTGGGCACCATAGAAGTGGAAGACGAACTGAATCAGGTTTAAATTGTAAGAGAATTTGCAAATGTTTTTAAGTCGGTTACAGATTACTACCGAAACGAGCTATTGAGTTTTGAACATACCTTGTACTAGGAGCTGAACCCGTAAGTAGACCACCTAGTAGGATGGAACTTACCAAGATGAAGGAGTTAAAGGTGAAGCTAGTGGACTTAGAAGGAAAGTGTTTTATTAGACCAAGCAGTTCGCCTTGCGGAGTGGCTGGGTGTTCGTGAAGAAACCAGACGGGTCGTTGAGATTGTGCATTGATTATCGTAAGTTGAATGAAAAGACGATAAGGAATCAATATCCTTTGCCGAGAATTGATGATTTATTTGATCAGTTGAGTGGAGCCAAAATATTTTACCAGTTGGATTTGGCGATAGGGTTCCATCAATTGAGGGTGGCGGAGGACAGTATTCCTTTGACGGCGTTTCGAATGAGGTATGGTTCGTATGAGTGGTTAGTAATGCCATTCAGATTAACTAATGTGCCAGCTTTATTTGTGGATTTGATGAACTAGATTTTCCAAGAGCACTTGGATAGATTCATGTTGGTGTTCATTGACGATATTTTGATATATTCTAAGGATGAAAGAGATCATGTGATTCATCATATAATAGTGCTTGAGACGTTGAAGCAGCATCAACTAAGTTTTCTTGGTCATTTCTAGAAGAAGGAAGTGAAGTTTCTTGGTCATGTAATTTCAGAGAAAGGGTTGTCAGTCGATCCGGCCAAGATCGAAACATTAATATTTAGAAGAGGCCCGAGACGGTGACCGAGATAAGAAGTTTTCTTGGATTAGCTGGCTATTACCGGAGATTCATTAAGGATTTCTCGCAGATAACAACGCCTTTGACTAAGCTAACCAGAAAGAACGTGAAGTTTATTTGGTTTGATAAATGTAAGGAAGCATTCCTTGAGTTGAAGCATTTGTTGACCAATGTGCCTATATTGGTAGTTCTATATGGAAATCAAGATTTAGTGGTGTATATATATGCATATGGAACTGGATTAGGAGCTGTTGATGCAAAAGGGTTTGAGTTGTATCCGACTAATGTGCCAGCTTTATTCACGTCGGCTCAGACCGCATGAAGTTAGATATCCGACTCATGACTTGGAGTTGGAAGTGGTGATTTTTGCTTTGAAAGTGTGGAGACATTACCTCTTAGGAGAACGATTTGAGTTGTATACAGATCATAAGACTTTGAGGTATTGATTCTTTCAGAAAAAGTTGAACATGAGACATCAGAGGTGGTAGGAGTTTTTAGCAGCTTATGATTTTGGTATTAAGTATACACTAGGGAAAGGAAATAAAGTTACGGATGCACTTAGCAGGAAACATCGGAATGAGGTGTTAGCTATGTTGGCGGAATGGAAGGATCTTAAGGCATTGACCGCTTGTAGTGTGCAGTTAAGATCGACTGCTAGTTCAAGTCAAAATACCTTAATATTATCTTGCTTAGAAGTTCGACCATTATTGATTAACAGAATTGCTTCTAAACAAAGGGATGATCCATTACTAGCTAAAAGAATTAGAAGACTGGAAGGTGGAAAGGAGATTGATGATTTGAAGGATTAGATGGTTGAGAAAGAAGGGACGATTGTGTGTTCCTGATGTTGGTGACTTAAGGAAAGAAGTTCTTAGGGAATGTCATCGATCAAAGTTTACAATTCACCCTGGAAAGATATGAAGAGAAGTTTCTTCTTAGAATGTATGAAGAGGGATATAGGCACAGGGGTAAGGCAGTGTGCGAATTTCCAACAAGTGAAAGTCGAACATCAGAAGCCAAGTGGATTACTTCGGACTTTAGATATACCAGTTTTGAAATGGGATTCGATATCCATGAATTTTATTGATGGGTTGCTAAGGCCGAACAAGGAAAACGAAAGCATAAGGGTTGTGGTTGATAGATTAACCAATAATACCCATCTCATTCATGTTAAGTCTACCAGGACGACGCTTGTATTAGCTAAGTTGTTTATGAAAAATATTATTAGACTGCATGGGATTTCTAGTAGTATAGTAAGTAACAGAGATGCTTTATTCACTAGTGGATTTTGGAAAAGTCTAGAGGAGGTATTAGGTACCAAGCTTAAGATAAGTAGTGGTTATCATCCACATATGGATGGACAAACAGAGAAAGTCAATAAAGTGCCAAAATATTTGTTGAGAGCTTGTGTATTAGATTTTGGTGGGATGTAGGAAGACCATTTGCACTTGGTTGAGTTTTCCTATAATAACAGTTATTAGACTAGTATAAGAATGGCACCTTTCAAAGCTTTGTATGGAAACCGTGCAAATCACCCACATGTTGGTGGGAGACCGGAGACAGATTGGTCCTTAGTCCATATATGGTGAGAGAGGTCACAGAGAAGATTGAGTTAATCCGAGAAAGGATGAGAGAAGCTCTATATAGGTAGAAAAGTTACACAGATAAGAGGCGTAAGGATTTTGATTTCTCAGTTGGAGACCATGTTTTTTTTTAAATATCACCGATGAAGGGTGTGGTATGGTTTGGAAAGTCAGGAAAGTTAGCATCAAGATAAGTTGGATCATTCCCTATTGCAAAGAGGGTCGGAAAGCTCGCATACCTAGTAGAGTTACCAAGTATTTTGGCGAGAGTCGATAATGTGTTTCATGTTTCTCATCATAGGAAGTATGTACATGATCCAGAGACTACTATTGCTCCGACTGCACTGAGGATTTAGTAGTAAAACTGGATCTGACTTTTGTGAGACAACCAGTTTGAGTTGTAGCAAGAGATGAGAAGAAGTTAAGGAACAAAACAGTCAGATTAGTGAAAGTCCAGTGGAGTGACAACGAGAAAGACTGTACTTGGGAGATATAGGACATGATTAGAGATACTTATCTTGAGTTATTTTGAGGTATGCTCTATATTTGTTGTATACAGATTGTTTACTGGTCAGATATGCTAGTATTTTTATTGTATGATGTCATAGATGTTTGCATGTTTGATATGCTTAGTATATAGTCCTTGCTGAATTTCAGGGCAAAATTATTTAAGGAGGGGAGCCTGTAACACCCCTAATTTTGATTAACATAATTCATGAGATTTAATTAGATAAATTAAGTAGAATACTATAATGTGTAGTGTGATAAGGGAATTGAGGTATGACAAATATTAAAGTCGGGCCTTAACTAAAGAAATTGATAAGGTTGTTTTAATAACTTTAAACATAAGAGAACATATGGGAGAGGTAAAATAGGGATAGATAAACCTTAAATCCTTACCTCCCATATCATTCACGTTTTCATCAAACTAGAACAATCAAAGAGAAAAACCAAGGCCGACTAAAATAAGAAGAAAAGAGGAAGAAAACTTAGGAAACCATGTTAAAGCCCAGGAGAATCAAATCTACTCACTCAAGCCTCAATTCTCATTATCAAATCAAAATGAATAATGATAGACCATCTCATTTTTATACTTATTTGGTTTTGAATCTTGTTTGGGTAGATTCGTTTTTGATGATTTGTTTTACCATGTTGTTTATATCATTATTTGGGTAAAATAATGATTTAAGGAAACTGTATGAAATTACTTATATGGGTTTTAAGGGTAAAACCTAATACACTTATTTCAAACGATTTGATTTTTGGATATGTTAATTTAAACATTATTTTGAAGATGTGCTTTAATTTCATAATTTCTTAAATTAAAGAGAATATTTTCTGAATTTTCTAAGGAGGAAATAGCTTAATTTCGGGTTTTAATTATTTAAAATAATTAAATATGGATTTTGGTCCTAAAGCTTTTATATGATAAAAAATATCGTATTTCTGAATTTCTGTGAATTTTGGGATATTTCCTAAGTGATTTCGATTTATGGTGAATTTATTATGCTGGATAAGCATATAAAAAGGAAAATTAACTAAGGATATTGATTAATTGTTAAAATTATATTTTGGAAATTGAAATTGTAGGGCAGTAGAATTTTCTGAAAGGATTTGTAAAAGATTATTATATCCAATAGAAATTGAACAAGAATTGTGATTTGGTGAAAAGTTTTCAGTTTAAGAAGTAATAAAATGATTTTTATAAGATTTACGACAATGTCATGCCACCTTATCATCTTCGAGCCTAAGACAAGGCCGCATTCATGGATGTCGATGTCGTAGTGAAAGGAAACATAGGACAGTTACTTCGCAACTATGCGGTGGTTCCAAATAGATTGAAGTCGACGTCGTCGATAGCATATTATAAGTGGTAATGACACTTTATGATTCCTTATATGTTTTTAAAAGCATTAATGTCAACGTTGACAATGTTGCATACCTTCATCACTATTTTAAATAATGTTGCATCTCTTTATTTGTTTTCCAAAGCAAGATAATGACGCCACTATTAGGTCTTCGGCTCTATATAAAAAGCGGTGTAGTAGCCGAAGTGGTTTAAGTGTAATAGTTTTATAACGTTGTCGAGGGTCTTGAATGGTCGTTGTGCATTAAGGTTGATGACCTTATGTTTTAGAGTCGATGCCGCTTGGCCACGATGTCGCACCTTATCTTTTTAATGCTAAAGAGGCTCTTTTTGAAGTTAATTAAAAACATTTTTATAAAGGGCGAAGGAGCATATGTATATGAGGGTCGATGACCCTATATCTTCGGCAATGAGCCATATAACTTATAAAATGTTTTAAGTTTTTGTCTTTGACCCGATGAAGGTCGATATGGGTTAATGTGACGTGAGTTAAATTCGATTTTATTAAGGACGGAGAGCCTTAATCTTTTATGTCGACATCATCAATGCCATCAACGTTAATCTATTTTAAACTATTTAAAAGGCTAAGTGTTTACTTACTTTGAATATGATTCAAAAAGGGATTAATCATATATGAAATTGGTTTTCAAGGATTTTAACTATGAAATAGCCAAGCTTTGATTTGAAATTTCCAAAGAAGATATTACTTAAGATTAGGTAATTATGAGAAATAAAGAGATTATTAATTGAACATATTGAACGATGGATGTTATATGTTCTATGTTTATTTGATCAGTTATTATGCATGTTGTTATTATCATACTCATATCATTTATGACCCATAACTGCATTTTGGGATGTTAAGGGGCAAAATAACCAGCTAGGTTAACCCATTAGTAGTATAAACATAATTAACTCCTGAGTGAGTAGAATTGTATCCAGGATTAGGTAGATCAGAAGTATAGGATGCCCAGAACTGATCGAAAGATTTTGATTCAGACAGGTTATTAGAAGGGTCCAATAAGTTCGTAGTCATACCATAAAAACTATGGCATGGGAAATGTTATTGGATAGGTCCAATTGGTTCCTAGTGATCCCATGAAAACTATGTCCGGATATGTTATTAATAGAAATCAAAAGGTTCATAGTGATCCCGTGAAAACTATGATGTGGGAGATGTTATTGGAGAATCCAGTAGGTTCATAGTAAGCCCGTGAAAACTATAATTGGAAAGTATTGACAGAAACTAATAGGTTATTAGTGATCCCATGAAAACTATGAAGTTGGAAAGATTGTTCCTTGGAATTGAGACAGGTTATTAGTCAGCCCATGAAAACTAGTAGGTTCATAGTGATCTAGAATACTATAAGTTTGGGAAGATAGTCGGATAAATTGGGATGGGTAACCTAGGGTATATTGCATTCTTGCATATCATCATATATTATTATGTTTTAACCATTATGGATGCATGAGCATAATATGTGGTTAATGTATTTTGGTTAAGATACCAGTGAGGGGAAAACCCATTCCGCTCAGTAGCTTTGGTCTCACTAGATATCTATTGATTCGAGATGGTAGGTTATTACTCACAATAGACTTTTTGTCTGACTCGAAGTTTATGTTTTCTCCATTAAACTCTCGGGTGCTCAAAATTAATTTATGTAGATTGAGAGTGGGAGTTTTCAGTTTTCCTAGTAGGACGAATAAGCTTCTGGTGACGTGTAGGAGGCAATCTAGCTATTAAGGGCTTTTATTTATTTCCACTGTTTAGTTTGGTTTTGTCCATTTGGATGTAATGGCAAAGTCGTATAACTGCCAAGTATATGGCTCTGATCAACCAAGGGTCATCTTCATATGTCACTCTTGGAGTATTTTTTAATGAGTATAATTTCTCTAAACGTGGGATTACGAAACTGATTATGTAATGGATATGAAATATTGTTGGTGAAACGGAAGGTGAAAATTGGTTATTATACGGTGTTTGAAATTTTTTCATATTCATGTGCTTCTGATTATAGCCATATTTTGTTACCAAGAATTAATAACTATGGATGACTGCAGCATCCGTACCAGTTAGTTTTGGGCCTCAGAATGGGGAATGTTACATCCGTCACCCAATTATGTTCTAAAATCATGCCCCCCTAGCGCCTTATAATTTGTACATGGTGATATCTTAAAGAAATAATCAACTATAAATATACACGGTTAAATGGTTATCATGAAATGTAATTTATTAATGTTAACCATACGTATTGGTGTATGTCGTGTATTTCAGTTATTGTGATTATTTTGGTTTATAATGAAATGCAAACTATGGTAGAAAATACAACAATGTAAATTACTGAAAGAGAATTTAATAAAACTCGTTGAATCAATTTACAAACTGAATGCACATAACTGCATGCACACATACATGCATACTTATATGATATGAAAGGTGAATTTGAATTTTTGCTCTTCGTCGCTTTTAGTCTTCTCAAAATTTCAGCTATGCTCCCATTCTACCAGGTATACAAATAAATTGATTATCCCAAATTTTATAGACCTATCTATTAATATATTGTCTATTATCTATAAGCTTTACAGCACGCGCTTTGTGCATAATGATGGCACGTGCTTTATGTGTGAATTGTTTTTCTATAAATTATATATGTTTAACACATTAAATAGAAAATGATTTGCATAAATATTTAGCCATGATTTTTACATTGAAACGATGGTTTACTGGTTTGAATTTTTATTTCTAAGTTGCAACACCTAATTTTTTTTATTAGTTTAAATTTTTATTTATATTATTAATTAGTTAAGGATGAATTTTTAAATGATATTTATTTGTTAGATTCTATTTTTAAGTGATATTAAGATTTGATAATATTTGTAGAGAGACATATAATAAAGAAAGTTTATTTGTTAGATTTTTTTAAAGTGATATTAAGAATTGGTGATATTTGTGGAGGGATGTTTTGAAATTGTAAAGGAAATTTATTTGTTGGATTCTAATCCAAAGTGATTTTGAGATTTGGTAGTATATGTTGAAGAACGGTTTTGGTAGTTCATGCTGACAACAAAAAAGTGTGATACTAAAGGTATTAAAACCATTATTAAAGATATAAAGATTTTGTAATATTCGTAGAAGGACATTTTGAATTTGTAAAGAAATTTATTTGGTAGATCCTAGTTTGATATTAAGATTCAGTATATGAGCATTTTTGGTAGTTCACTCGAACACCAAATAAGTGTGACACCAAAGGTATTAGAACTATTATTAAAGATAAGGATTATATAATATGAAAATTCAGTTTTGAGTCTTTATTTTCAACTTCCTCTTTTTTTCCTCCTCGGTTCTTGTAACAACCCGCACCTTAATAGACCTGAATTTTGACTAAATCGTAATCCGAGTCCATTAGGGCATAGATCGTTGGATTTGGTAACCTGTAATAGGCATAAGTATATCAGAGTGCAATCAATAGTATTCCTTGGATATCTAATTGTCTTGTTAGTGCCAAGCATGAATAAGAAGACTTCTCCACCCACCGTTCTCGTCTTGCTCCAATAACCTATCGCTCTAGTCTATCTTGTGGGTTGTAATGAGGAGGAGGTCGAGACGATGTTCTGGTAACTGAAAAATTATACACTTTACCCATAACACTAATTTATGCCGATTGGTTTCCATCTAAGTGTTATGTCTATTATTTACGGCTAATCTGTTAAATCCTATGTGTGCGTACGATATGCATAACCTCCTCTGAGGTATAACTATATATATATATATATACACCTCTATATATACATATACATACACACACACACATATACTACCCAAAAATCTCGCATACTTAATACTTCTTAAATAGGGAGGAGGCAGGCCGAACGGTCATTGAATACCTCAACCCCAAAGTGGGCCCTCTAGAACGTAAACGCTATCGATCAGTCCTAGCTACAAAGATCGATGACCCTAGATACGACTTTATAATATAATTTATCGTATTACTAATGCATCTCAAAGAATCATTTAAGGGTTAACTTGTCCACCTCCGATAAACAAACAACTAACTGCTAAACTTTGAGGTCTGTGCGTATCACATTCGGATTCTACACTAGTAGGAAGCAAAATCCATCAGGGCATAACACAAGTCTTTGTTATCGACCGCTCGGGACTGCTGGTGATCACAACCTATATGCCAGCCCTATTGCTAAATACCGATCCAATAAGAATACTGAAATATCCCGCCGACCTTCCATAGTCGAAATCCTATTTAGACTAACCTAATGTAAGTCAAGGACCCTTTCGGTTACTTAATATCTCTTATTAGATATGAAGCAGACCTCATTTCCCCCAAAGTACTGGACCATTTAATACTTTAAATCTGAGGCGAACCCTTGGTATATTTTCTCTATCTCTACACAACTGCATATCCCTCCCCCATGGGTCTTATGATTGGAGATGTCCCACATCAGTAGTAAGTATACACTACTGGTAGCCTCTAGGTGAAGGGCAGACTTCCATTGTGTAACTCTGCTGACCTTGCATCTCAACCCATACTAAACTAAACCAGTCATCGTAGGCCTAAATATTGGGCTAGACCCACTAATACATGCTCATCCTAAATGTATTATTAAGGCTGTGTAATTATTATATTGCTTCATAGTATTTAATTCCTATCTTATATGCTTGTTACATATATTCCATAAATTTCAATTTTCTATAATAAATGATCATTACCATTCTAATTGAACAATCTCTAATGATATTTATTTATTCATTCTAATTTAACCTATTAGGCCTATTTCCTTTTGCCATAAATTTCATATTAAAACCTTTAACCACTCCCATTAAATGCATTTATATCCTCGTTTAGTTCATGTAACTCCCAATTAACTGCCCATTTATTACTCTAACTATTAATTTTGGAGTTACTATCGCTTTTCCAACTACACCTCCCAGTCTTATAGCTTAATAAGCTATCAATAACTAATATGAATATTGTCGTAAATTAAGCTATGTATATATTTTTATTTTTAATCGATAAGCATGGTTATATATATATATATATATATCCTATTTCTAACTATTAATTCCTAACTAGAATATTTCTTTCCACGTTTTAGTTTGTCAGAGTTATACTTCTAAATTTTTTTTACCATTATAACCTTTCCATAAATTAACCAAAAGCAATGCCTTACTTCATTTGAAATTACAAAACAGGCCATTTGCATCGCCTCATTTGAATCGGTTGCAGTAAAAACTAATGCAAATAGAACTATTTGCATCAGTTCTGTCTTAATAACCGATGCAGTTGGTACGTGGAAAGCAATAGGTAATAAAAAAATCAAATTTGCATCAGTTTTCACCAACAACCGATGCAAATACGTCGATGCAAATAGTTTTAATCGCATCGGTTTTATAGCAACCGATGCAACTACGCCCAAAATAATAATTTTCGCATCGGTTACCTAGCAGAGGCGATGCAATATTATTTAGGTTATTCGTTGCTCACATGTTACATCCCGCCTTTCCAATTTTTTTCGCCGCTCCAATTCTTTTCCCCAAATAATTCGCCTATATAAAAAAAACCCTAAAATGGTTTCTGGAGTTGCTATAGATTCCACAGTTCGTATTCGAGATTCCACAGTTATTTCTATAGATTCCACAGTTGCGATCAACTTCTTCCTAGTGCTGCCCGCTACCAATTCATGACAAGATTTTTCATGAACTTATCACAATTCTCATGATTTTAAAAAAATCGATGCAGAGCCTAAACGTTTCCTCGCAAATTGAATTTCACAAATCATGTCAAATCGCTCTGGATTTCACAAATCAAAATTTCTAATGTAGTGGTCGCAGTTTTCGGCGGTGAAGTATTTTGGAATTATGGGTTTCGCGATTGTGGTAGGGAGATGTTCATGAGAGGATGGATTCGTGGTAGTTAGTTGGTCGCAGCGACTTTGAGTTGAAGGGATAAGGTCGACGATTCAGGGAGGTAGGGGATTTTGGAGGAAGTGCAATGGTGTTGTGGTGAAGCAGGTTGCGGTAGAGGGCAGAGAGAAGGAAGTGAAGTCAATTAGATAGGTTGAACTTGTTGATGACTGACAGAGGGTGAGTGATGGGATTGGAGTTAGCGGTAATTGTTCGAAGCGTAATTAGGAGGTCGCTTGAGTTGTGAATTGCAGGCGATTGCAGTGGTGTAGTTGTGTGTATTGGTGACTCAGGTAGGAGGAGCTGCTGTGTTTTGGTATGAATGAATGGTGGCAAGTAGGCAGTGGAGAAGGGAGGGTAGTATAGTAGTAGGCAGGTTGAATTATGAATGGTAAGTTGTAGTAGTTGAAGTGAATGCAGATGGTAGCAGTGTAAGGTTTGGTGCAGTAAGGAGTTTGAAGGTGACAGATTGGAAAGGCAGTGGAATTATAGTTGTTGAGCACTAGACAGTGTAAAACTGTTGATGCGGTTTGATGAGGCAAGCTTGGCACTGTGCAGTAAAGTGTGAAGGCAGTTAGGCAGTAGTATGAAGAAGGTGGTGGCTGAGTGGGATGATTGGTTAGTGACAAGGAACTGCTGCTGTAATGTTAAGAAGGGTAAAAGGTAGTAAGAAGGGTAAATGGTGAGGATATGCGATGAAGTGAGGCAGGCAGCAGCTCGGTGGTGGCACAACAGTTTTTCAGTGTTGGTTTTATCAGAGAACCAGGTGGGGTTGAGTGCAGTTTGACTGAGGAAGGTGGTTGGGTATAGGGAAATTGCAGTTGCAACTGAACTAGTTGTATGAAGTTTGTTTGTTTTTTTGATGGATGAGGGGAAGTGTCAGGTTGAAGTAGTGACAGTGATGTGATGAGTAGGAAGTTGTCATCGGAGATGCTCTGTATGATGTTGAGACAAGCAGCAGTTTGGTTTGATGATGGGTTGAAGTTTGCAGTGGGATATGTATAGTAGAGGATGTTTCGACAGAGCAGTGACAAAGGTGGTTAGGAAATATGAATGAAAAGGGGGTGATGGTTTGTTAGTTACTGGTGGGTAGGTGTTGGTATTTGAAATGTAGATAGATGATGGTTTTGTGGGTTGTAGAATAGGCAGTGTGGTGAGGTGAACAGGCAGAAGTTTTTGTGATGTTTGCAGTGCACAGGAAGGTTCACAGTTGGGTTGAAGGTATACATTACAGTGGAGGAATGTAAATGGAGTTTGGTGGAGATGAACTGTTTGTGGGTTGTAAATGGGTTTGCAGGTTAGTTGTGATGGAAGTATTGTCTGTTGTATGAAAGGAAAGCAGGGAGTGGTTATGTGAAATGTTGTAAGCAAGATGGTGGACAAGGTCAGATGCAATGGTGGATGGATGGTATGAAGCGGGTCAGCGATGTGGGTATGGGATAGAACAGAGGCAATGTGAAGGCAATAAGTTGTATCACTGTGCAGAGAAGAGGGGTTTGGATGGAACAGTGTTTGGATGGAAGTGAACAGGCAAAATTCTCATTTTTGTAAGTACTTCATTGTCATTCTCAATGTAAATAATCTGAGAAACTAATGAAACTCTTACCAGAATTAATTTCAGGGCTTTAAATTCAAACAAGTTTAGTGGTACAATTCCTCCTTCATTTGGCAAGCTATCAAACCTGTACTGGTTTGACTGACTGGAATGCATAAAAATTGGTTAAGTGGATGAAATGATTGCACCAAGGTCCATAACTTTTTCAGCATTCCCAGATATATAAAAGATTTCCATGTTTCCTTTTTCTTTATTTCAAATCGGTGTGCATTATTTCCTCTTAGCAAATTTTCAATATTTATCTACTAGAGAGATCATATTACAAATCAGAAAATATTACAATAAAACCATCAAAATACTTCAAATGTCAAAAATTCAAACCTAAAAGATACAGTTGCTATGAATAAAAATTTACTAAAATGAAAAGGTTAATTAAACTACACTGGACCATTGGTGAAATCAAAACAAAACATTATTACTTATTCATTTATTTAGAAAATCCAGTTTTGGTTAACCCATTACAAGAAGACTTGATACAAATTGGTTCTCTTTATAGGTACAACCCTATACAGAAGAGTGTACAGTTCTCTTTTTCATATTTTTTATATCTTATGTAAAGCTGATTATATTTTGATCTCGACTAAAACTGACATATTGAATATTAAGAGATAGGTAATTAAGAGATGGAGCAAAATCCAAGTATGATGAAGAGGTTATTTTTTTACTTGTTATATACCTGCTTTATTTGATTTGATCAATAGTAACATTTAGCAAATCTTAGGATATACTCAGAATATTTATTCACAAGTGTCATTATAATTAATAGTAATCTACACTATTAACCCACATTTTGTTTAAAAATATTAAAAGGTTTGTGTTCCTTAATATAAGTCAAATATCCAATCCTGTGCAACATCACAAAGAATGAATGAGCTCATGTGAGTGAGAACAAAGTGGATTCTATATTTTATTGCTGTCAATTCAAGTGGATATGGCGTACAAATATTAAATGAACCTGAATACATTTGCAGAACTTATATATATATCACTTGTCTATGCGTGCTACTTGCTGTCTTCCCTTGAAACTTTAACCCAATTGTTTAAACTACAATCACCAGCTTGACTAATAACTAACGTGCAAGACCAATTTTAACAAGAGTGAGGTTATAACCCACATTTTAAACATGAGTTGTCCATACAAGAGTAGTTTCCAAGGATTTTAAAGCAAATAAAGTATGTTTAAAGAAGACTCTTGGGCAAATAAAAAATGTCTTAAGCAGAGATTCAAATAAATATAATCATCTGAATCTGAATCTCAGCAACAATTTTTCATTTCTACTCTTGGGAAAATAAAGCATGTTTAAAGAAAACAAATCAAACTATTTAGAACATACCAACTTTTTACTTTGATGGATCAATGTTTTGGATGAACCTCTACCTTGGTAAATTACCAAAGCAGAAGACATTCAGCCATAATCTACTATCGTTTTCTAGTATTGTATTGCCTATTTACCACTGGTATTGAAGATGCATATAGAATACATATCCTAAAAATTCTAGGAGAGTAACAAATTTGTATTTATAAGTATATGGTACAAAATAATATGCAAAATACTATTCAGTTATACCTATATGCTAATTAATCAGGTCTAAGTTTATTATTAACTAGTAAAATTATTACAAGTATACATACTGTCTTTTAGAAATACATATGTAACAGATCAGATACATTTTGTCTATCTTTGCTTTGGTCTAATCTAATGATTCCACAGTACGTGTGCTTTAGTATTTAGAAAAAAAAAACAATACATCCTTTATCCTTTTGAATTTTATAATTTCCTTGGTGTATGAATCTTTTTTGGGTATACGGCTTGGTCATTTATTGTTTTGATTTCCAAACTTGTTCTGCATGAACAGATTTAGTATCATCTTGTAGGACAAATATAATTTGGTATGTAATTGGGAGAACTAAAAATCCTTTAACATGTTTGCTTTATAAAGTTTGCTCGGTCCCTAGGTGTGTGCATACAGGGCATTATAAAAAATAAAATACATCCTACTTAACATAATTATATTAATTTTTGTTTTGTTAATTCACATTTTTGCTTCATGTAGGTGAAATCTGTTTATGTGGAAGGTATTCCAACTACTTGGAGTGAGGAAAAAGTCAGAGAACAGTTTATAAAGTTCGGGGAAATTGAGTGACTTGTTCTCGCTCGTAATATAGATCCTGCAAAGAAAAAGGATTTTGCCTTTGTTAATTATAAAACCCGAGACGCTGCACTTTCATGCATTGAATCCTTTAGTGCAGACGAGTTAACTGCTGATGGATTAAAGGTTTCTTATCTTATGCTTTAGACTACTTACTCGTACTCATATATCAGCCAACATGCATTATTCGATTTTATCATGTATAGATAAATGTGAAGGTATCACTTGCTAAACCAGCACAAAAGGATAAAGCAACGCAAAAGCAGTTTGAAGTTTGGCAGTAAGGATAAAATAATAGAGAGGCCTAAGCCATTTCAACGCGAGTTCAATATTTTTGGTTTAGCTTCTTGTAAACAATTCTTAATACCTCTATTTATTGGCTATGAAATTCGAAAATGTTGCTTTAAGTTTATCATTACTTCTCTGTTCTTTTTTTTTGCCTTTTAAAGTTACCTATCTGATAATTATGATACGATAGTTGGCTATTTTTAGTATTATATTATGTCAAACCAATGAATAACTATTATCGCTGAATTTAAACCGCTTCTGTTTTGACAAAACTGTGCCATTCGTGCTTAAAAGCGACTGATTGTAGCATGGCCAAGTTTGGCTATATTGTAAATGAGTTAACATTGGCTTGGATTGTTCGCAGAGGCAGTTTGATGATTTTGGGATTGCGGTAGTGATGAGACAAGCAGAGGGGGCTCTCTGGTGGGTTACAGTGATGTATGGAGTCGTGGTGGAGGATGCAAGCAGCACAGTGGTGATGTTTAGTCGTTTTGGAGTTGCAGCAGTTCGTGGTTGTTCAGGCAATGGAATTTGACTGATGTGCTGCAGTGGTATAAAGAGGAAGGCATGCAATGGAATTGAGTTTTGCAGGGTTGTGGGTGATTTTGGTGATACGTCTGTTCACTAGCATGTTCGGTTTGGCAAGTTATTCTGGTTTGCTATCCAGGTGATTGGCGATTTGTTGCTGCTGTATATGTGAGAAGTTTGACGACCGAGTTTGAAGTATTGCTGCTGCTTTGTAGTGGTGAGTTTCTGGTGTGGTGGTTTGTGCTCTGGTGGCAGCTAGTTGATGATGGACAGTGTGACTGTGACAGTGTGATTGTAGCAAGAGGGTTTGCAGCAAAAGAGTAAGCAATTTGTATGCAGGGGAGATATTGGTGACAACAGTTGTTATGGATGAAGTTTGCAGTAGTAGTTGAAATGCAAGGGGATGACAGTTGTGTATTTGTTTGGTTATGATCTTGGTAGAGCAGCAGTTAGATGGGTTTCTGATGTTCAGATGGAAGATGTGTGTATTTGCAAGGCAGTTTGAAGTGACTAGAGGAGATGGTAGAAGGCAGAGGTGGTAGACTGATATAGATCGTCACTGAGTAGGAGGATGTGGAAGCAAGGTAGTGGACAAAGGGATGCGATGTTCTCTGGTTTGATGAAGTGGAGGAAAGCACTGGAGATAGAGGCAGCGACGATGAGGGTGGTTGAGTATTGATGGTGGTAAGTTTTTGTGGTATGTTGAGGGAGGATATGGGGAGTTTAAGGTAGATATGCGCAGATATGATGACCAGGGGGATGTTGATGATGATTGGCTTTGTGGAAGTTTGTACAGGTGATTGGGGAATGTTAGTATTGATATGAGAAGAGGTGAAGGTATTTGACTGCAAGTGTGACAAGTGGGTATGTAGGAATGCAAGTGGGGGCAAATTGATATGGTAGGCAGTTGCAAGAAGTAGGCAAATTGATACTGACCGAGTTAACATTGGCTATAAGTACCAAGTATTGGCTGTAACTACAATCTATAATATGAACTGCAAATAATTGTATGTGGGTGTGTTATTGTTTTGAGGTAAATCATATTTAATGCTCTGCTTAATGTATATGCCAGACTGTTGAGCTTAAGGTGAAGATGGATTGCGAAGGCTGCGAAAGGAAAGTAAGAAACGCTGCTAAATCACTCAGAGGTTAGAAATTTTCATATCAAATGTTCTGCCTTCAGAATCCAATCCCTGTTATCAATCTTAAAGTAACTTATTGTTTCATTTTTTGGCACTCCTTGTGTATATTTTACCTTTTTTAGTAAAGTATTTAGGAATCTAACTATTTACTTAGTTAAAGAATTATGATACAATCAAATTCGCAGTACAAATTTAAATCCAAAGCTTTATCATCCAAAAGGAGTATATGTTTCTCAGTTGTTATTCTGGAGATGCTAGTAGAAATTAGAATTTGTTATATCTGAACAGTTTTGAACAGAAAAAAAAGAACCAAGAAAAACGATGCAATAAAGAAAAAGAAAAAGGAAATAATAAAATAGGTGGTTATTTGTCAATCAATTAGCCCACTGATTTTTTATTATTCATCTGTACATATACTTGTTTATGTGCTAACACGATTTGTTCAAATTCACATTACATCCTACTAGTTTGAACTTTGAAGTATAACTCCTATAGTTTTTTGTTACTATCTTTTGAATTTTACTTAAACTGATAGAAGCAGGGCAATTTTTATACAAAGGATAAGGAAGTAGGATATCTTCTATACTGAAAAATTAAAGAGGAGGTAATTCATTCAAGAAAATATAACCAGAATAGGCGATCTAATTCCATTGTTTAGAATATATATACGAATTTGAACTGATTTTTAGTACATGAATAAAATAAAACTTCATTACTACATGGCTGATTTTGTATGTAACATTTCACATATAGGTGTTACATCGGTGGAAGTGATTCGAAAACAAAACCGGAGGAGTTGTGATAGGGAATGAAGTTAGAATAGCAGTTTGAAAGCAGGAGTGCAACTGGAATAGCGTTTTGAAATTAACTTGCAAGTGTCATACTTATATCGTCTTGATGATGGGACTTTCTTTGATTACGTATAAATTTCAATATCGTGATGTTTTCATTGGACAAATTCCCAGTTGTACACTCGAAGCCCTTAGCTTCAGGATCATGGTCTATGGTTCTTCTATTTCAGTCTACTTCTCCCAAGTATATTACTTAATTACTATGAAGATGTAAACTAAGTTTTCTTATTGTTTCTGTATTTAGGATGATGCTGGAGATGAAAACAAGGAGGCTTCTGTATTTAAATGATAATGAAATACTTTTTTTTTAAATTTTTTGTGTATGTTTTTTTCTTTTTTATATATATATAAAGATTATCAATAATATATATATATAGTCTATTTGAGTACTGCAATAATGGTTTCTGAGGGATTAGTTTGCATCGGTTGTTATAAAAAACCGATGCAATAGAGAGATTAGTTTGCATCGGTTTTCAACAACAACTGATGCAACAAGTTCCTTTATTGCATCGGTTTTCATTACAACCGATGCAACATGGGGGCTGTGTTCAAGCAACCAACCATGATATTTTGCATTAGTTCTTAGTAACAACCGATGCAAAAAGGACCTTTTTGCATCGGTTTTAGAACTGATGCAAAAGTGTTAAGCCTGTTGCATCGGTTGCATATGCATCGGTTGTTGAACTGATGCAAAAGGGGGGTAAACAACTGATGCAAATGGCCTGTTTTGTAGTAGTGTCCCAGTCTTATAGTTTAATAAGCTATCAATAACTAATATGAATATTGTCGTAAATTAAGCTATGTATATATTTTTATTTTTAATCGATAAGCATGGTTATATATATATATATATCCTATTTCTAACTATTAATTCCTAACTAGAATATTTCTTTCCACGTTTTAGTTTGTCAGAGTTATACTTCTAAATTTTTTTTACCATTATAACTTTTCCATAAATTAACCAAAAGCAATGCCTTACTTCATTTGAAATTACAATTAATTATTTCTTTTCCTTTTATTGAAATAGCTAGTGCAAACTACAGAGGAGAACATCTGTACTTTTCAAATCTCTTTCATTTGTGGTATATTCCTTATTATATCAAACGATGCACTTTTATATATTTATGGAATTGGATAATTTATGGAAATGACATAGAAATGGATACAATTAAATTATACCCCGCTTTCAATAAATTAATACACAGAAATTCATATTCCAATCAAATTAGGCAATCTAAACTAATACTAACATTTTACAACCCAACTATGAATCTGTAATAAACTTTACAACTTTATAAACATTCAACTTTAGTACATATTTAGGGACTGATTTTCAAATTTCCAGATTATGGTGAAAATACCATTCATATTCCAATTACCTATCTTACAGAATATGTAGATGATATTCATATGCGTTCATTTTAAGCCTACAATTCATCATGCATAATAATTAAATAAAAGTCAACAATATAAATTTCAATGTTATAAATAAATTATATAATTTCTCGCTCATCTTTCAAGCTTCCCAAATCTCCCAAATCTGAATTCATCCCTTTTATTTGGCTCCTCCTTGCCAATCTAAAAGAATATGTATAACAAAGTATGTACGTACTATTAGAATTACAGATTTGAGTAGAAATTTAGGGTTAAGGGGACTATAGATTTAAATTATAGAAATTATAGTTTTCTTTCGCAACATTGATTCGCTTCTTCTCCACTTCTCTATTATTTGCTGCCCTTCTTCGATTTGTATAAATATAAAAGATTCTATAATTTCTATAAATAGTGGAGAAGGGAAAATGGTAAAGCTTCACTGCTTTGATTAGAAAATATAAGAAAATAAGCGAGTGGTTAGGCCTGTATTTATAGGCGCTCGAGCCAATCGTATTCGTTAGATTGAAACAATTAAATTTGGGTCATTCGGCTAAGCTTCAACCCTAGCTACCACTTCAGGACTGGTCGACCGCTCCCCTATAGGCGGTCGATTGGCCCAAGAAGGGAGTTGATCTATGGGGTCCCGCATTTGATATTATTTATTTTCTATTTTTCCGTTTTAATTATTTTTGTTTTGAATACTTCAAATGCTAATAACTTCTTCGTTTGAGCTCCGATCGCAAAACTCCTAATATGAAATTTGCTCAGAAAATCGCCACGAATGCAATAATACAAGTTTCATGGTCAAACTTTGACGTTTGATTAAATTCCATTTTTGAGCCATAATAATTATTTATTAATTACCGTAAATTGTTTGGGGTGTTACGATTCTTCTCTATATGGATTTTTCTATTCTTCACTCAAAATAATGTTAAAACTAATTACATGTTCACCTTTAAAGGTTTGAGGAGTCTCTTTGAAAATTTATTTCCAACTTTCACATTTTGCCTAAAATTTAGTCAAGGGTCATTCCTTTTCCTCTCGTTGGATGAAAAGGCCAAAATCAACTTCAATGGTAGAATGCAAATTTAGGCATCATTTTGGGAATAACTCAACTGACCTTCCAATTACAAGCAGTTGGCTCGCTCGAAGGTAACCTTTTTACTTTCTTTTTTTATTCAATGTACCAGTTCTATGAAAATTCATTGTCTTTTGATCATATTCCATTCGTCGACCTATCCCTAAATCTGATAATTTTAAGCACTTTTCCTTCTTAGGTGATTGAATGGAGGAAGTATGCATGGTTTTGCTCTTTAATTTCTTTTTAATGTTTGTTACTAAGGATCTCTAAAGATTTTATTTTAAATAGATATTTTCTTTTCTTATAGCCTTTGATTCGACTTCTAACGAAGAAGATATTCCCAGTTCAGCTTAATGCAGTTGAAGTTTATTCTTTGTAGTTATTGAGTAACATTGGTAGAATTATTTCCCTCTACTGCAATTTTCTTTTATCCTCTAATGTTTTCAAACCTTAGGATTAGGTTTAGGCTCTTCATATGTTTTAGTTGATGCGATTTTTATAGCACAATGTCTAAACTAACTAAATATATTGCACTTTATGAAGTTTTAAACACAACTACGCTTATGATATTTATTCATGTTTTCGGACCATCAAAATTGTATTAACATTTTTGGAAGTTAATATGAAACTATGGAAAACTTAAAGAAGAATCATTGCATTTGAAGCATTTTCTGTGTTAGTGAAAAATATTTACAACTTAAAAGGTTGAAATGTTCACAATGGCTTATGAGTATGGAAATTAAAAATGAATAATTATTACATTTATATTAACTGGGTTTTTAACCCAATATAATTCAATGGAAGTTAAAACATCTGCATCAAGTCAAAATGACTCTAGAATCAACCAGAAGGATCAAAAGAAGGAACCAAGAAGGACTCAAGAGAAAAAAGAAAAAAATAGCCTAAGGGTATGGATCGCTAGCGATCCATAAATATTGCTCATGGGTTATCCATCCTTCTTGCTTCATTAAGCATTATCTTTTCTAGGGACGCTTACTAAGTTTTACGACGTCCCAAGCAAGCTATATTGAGAAGTGGGCATTCGTTTAATTCCAATAATAGTTCAATGCAACATGTACATGAATCATCATCAAAATAAAGCATCTTGTCCTGAAATTGCATGAAGGGCATCTACAAAAGGCATGGAATATGGTACAGTTGAAGCGAGCCAAAAATAAGCTAACTACATGGATCGCTAGCTACCCATCGTATTAGCTCGGCTCGCTACGAAATTTCCTAGGCGCTTTCGTATCTTCAAATGCAAGCTACTGGAAATATGGCCTAGTCCCATAGCTCTCCAATCCCTATAAATACTCACTCATTTGCATCATAAAGAGGATCTTCTAGACTGGCTTCTGAAAATCTTCAGAAACTATTCTCCACTCTTCTCCACTCTTCTCCTTCCACACAATAGTCATCTATAGGGTTCACTGTGATTCTTCAGTGAACTCTAACACTGGTGACTTGATCTAACTTACAAAATCCAATCAAATTCAACTTGTAACAGCAGTCAGTCAATAATATAAAGTTATAAAGTGGATGTAGGCTTCATTAATAGTCGAACCACTATAAAAATCTAGTGTCTCTTTACTTTTCCTGCAATTTGCTATTGTTTGTTCTACTTTATTTGCCTTGATAAACATGGCTGGTGCTTTCACACTTAATCTAGGCTTATATCTAGCTATCTACTTTGGATCAGATAGGTTCAGAAGTTAGATTCTCAATCTCTGCTGTTGAGAATCAATGACACCTGGAAGAAGGAGAACTACATCCAGAAGATCCATAGGAGCTACCATTGCTGGAGAAGAAATAAACCCTCAGCAAATTGAAGTTAACAACCCCAATAATCTAATAGTTAGGAGCTAACTCTGCAGATCATGTTCCAGGATCCTCTACTAAGCGTGAAGGTGTCATTAGAGATGAATTAAACAAAATGGTTGACAAAATTAATCAGGAGATGGAAAACAGCCAAAGAGCTCTTATGGACAAATTGAATGCTCAGTTGACCTTATAATCACATGCTGCTCCAAGAACCATGACAGAGCCAGCGGTTGCTATGGAACAACAAAATTCTTCCGTCTCTGGCCTAAACAGGAGAAACAGAAAACAGCAGAAGAAATGAGTGATAGGTGGAACCATAGGAATTAATATGGAAGGAAACACAAACACTCCACCAACTGCAAGGCAACCAGTTACAAACATGAGCCTAGGAGCGAAAACCCCATGGAAAGATATAGCTATGGATCTCTCCGACTCAGAAGATGCTGAGCGATTTGATGACGACAAGTTGGAAGGAAATGCCAATGCATTCACGCCAAGCAGATCAAAACTGCCCCTACCAAACTAACCGCAGGCCAATGGAACCTTAAGGGAGTGGCTCTCCCGAAGATAGGAGAGCCTAGGCTTCAGCCCACTTACCAAGATCGTTTGCAAAATCAAACACTTGGTGTAGTTGCTGACAGCCAACCCACATACTACCAGACATCTGAAGCATATATCGCAGACATGGTCAAGCGACTAATGGATGAAAGTAAAGATAAAAGGGACGATGAATGGGGATCCGCTCTAAGTTGGACTCCCTTCACCGATGACATTCTTAATGAGCGGTACCCTAAAAAGTTCACTATGCCAACTATTCCATCTTACGATGGAACGAGAGACCCAAAACCCCACTTATATAAGTACAGTTGGTACATGGACGAAGAAAATGCTTAAGATGCCATTCAATGTAGATGTTTCCCAATTTTCTTGGAGGGAATTGCTTCCATGTGGTTCACCGGGCTTCCACCAAGATCCATCTCCACCTTCAATCAACTAGTAATAAGATTCCTTGATCATTTTAGACTTCACATGGCACAACCAAAGGATGTGATGTCCTTATCCGGCCTATTCCAGGGACATAATGAATTTCTAAAGTCCTTCATGAGGCGGTTCAACACCACGGTACTAAAGTAAGTAATCCAAACGAGGATATGGTTTTCATGGCCTTAGTCCATGCAATTCACCATGAAACTGAATTCGGAAAATGGACCAAAATGAAACAACCTACCACTAGGAAGGACTTCAACCGAAAGGCAAGCTAGTACTTGAGATTGGAAGAGGCATAGGAATTAGAAAGGAAATCTGCTAACTTACAACCAATCAACATTGGGCAGGGTGGTATGGTGGCAAACCAAGACATAAATACCTTCGGGACCACTAAAGGGAACGCGGGAAGAAATGGGAATCGGAAAAGGAAGAACCAGAATTCCAATAAGTGAAATGGAAGTAGCAAGCGAGTCAAAGGTTTGAGGCCCGAAGAATACACCCTGCTCAACGATACTCCAGAAAACATCTATCTCGTGTTACAAGGGACGGAAGAGTACAAGAAGCCACCTAAAAAGGAAGCAACTGAACAGTAAAAGCATTCCAGAAAGTATTGCTGCTTCCATGAGACACATGGCCACAACACGAATGAGTGTCGTCACCTAAAGAATTTGACCGAGGAGTTAATTCAGGAAAACAAGCTTCAGCAGTATGTGAGGAAACCACAGAATCCTAATCAACCCGCAACGCCCCAAGCTCGTAGAGATCAAGGGAATCAAGCTGGAACCAGTAAAGAGGGACCCGGATGGACTGACCAAAGACTCATCATTGGAACAACATCTGGAGGACCTTATCTCGCGTAGAAGAATTAGGGAGAAATGGAGCGGTATGCAAGCTCATTAAAACACGCTCTAAAAGATTCATGCTTTGCAATAAAAGATGGAACCCCTGCCAAGCAGTAGAGAACCTTGAACGATGACATAGTATTCAAGAACTGAGACACTGAAGGGATAGAAACTCCAACTCTCAACCCCATGGTCATGATAATAGGAATCAGACCTGCCATGGTCCGACAAGTATTGGTAGACAATGGCAGTTTTGTGAATATCCTTTTCAAATGCACATTTGATCGGATGAAGATCAGTACGAAAGATGTATCCACCTACCGAACAAAGATTCAGGGATTCACCGATGAACCCAAACAACCTGTCAAAACGACTGACTTACCCGTAGAACTCGGAGAAGGAAACCGAAGAGTCACCCTAATCCAAACCTTTGTGATCATAGATGAAATTTCCGCTTATAATGCCTTCCTGGGGTGGCCCGCCTTGGCAGATTTCAGGATTGCTTTAGCTCAATGGTGTCTAATTATGAAATTTCCGATGGAAAGTGGAGTCGGGGTGATCAAAGGAGATCAAAGTGCCACTAGAGAATGCTATATCACAGAACTACGCGAGTCTAAAAGAAAAGAAAAGGGGAAGAATGTGGGGGAGAACTCTCTACATTCGTGAACCTATCGAATAGCAACTACAGAGCCGCCCCTGGCTTAGGGACCATAGCTGATTTGATAAGGCTTTGGACCCGAAAAAGAAGAGTTCAAGAGAGGAATGGTTAGCACTGGCAGAATTAACGGTGTCTGTCCCAGTTGATATGGATGACCCAGCACGGGTCCTTAAAATTGGATCACATCTTTAAAACAATATGAGAGTTGAACTCATCAAATTTCTTCGCACTAACTTAGACGTATTCGCTTGGACGCATTCTGATATGTGTAGGGTATCACCAAAGATTGCATGCCACGTACTTAACATTGATCCTAAGTAATCATTGGTGAAGCAGAAAAGGCGCAGTAGGACCAGAGCGGTCCAAAGCACCGAGAGAAGAAGTGGACAAACTGATGGTGAATGGTTTTATCCACGACGCAATATACCCCGACTGGGTATACAACCTAGTCTTAGTCAAGATGTCCAATGGGAAATGGCGAACTTGTATCGACTACTCGGATCTGAACAAAGCTTGCTCGAAAGACAGCTTTCCTCTTCCCAAAATCGATCAGCTTGTGGCACTACGCCATAAATGGCCTACTGCAACACAAAAAAAATGTTGGCTCAGGCCCGAAAAATGTTGCCATAGGTCTATGGCAACACTTTTAGGGTGATGCAATTTTTGCCGTTGCCTTAGACCTCAAAGGCAACATTTTGACTATCTAAGGCAACATAAGTAAAATTGTTGCAATAGAACCCTATTTGGGTCTATGGCAACACCCATAGGTATCTGTAGCAACATTCCAAAATGTTGCTATAGATATGAACTTTTTGAATTTGTGGGGCCCACAATATAGAGCATATTTGATTTTTTAATAAAAATAAATATTTATTTAATAAAATGCTATTGCACAGAATTTGATATTTAAACAGTAATTTATTTAAATAAATATTTTATTTCAACATTTGAAATAGTACAAATTCCTGACTCCACTATTTTACAATTCAATGATATATAACACTGATATTCACATATACAGATATTCCTCACTACATCACTCAGTTCACTCATTACATGTGCAGTTTCAATTTATACAAACACCGACACTGACAAATATATGCCGAGCCGAAGGCGAGCCGAGTGCCGAGCCGAAGGCGAGCCGAGAAGCGGGTCCGGGCGCAGCGCCGGCGGGGGTCCGGGGCACCGCAGTCCCGGCGGGGATCGACCTGAACAAGTGGGCACCGCCCGATTCATCCGATTTCGAAAGATCGAGCCTTCTTTGAAACCTGTCTTCAAGCTCATGCACATTTGATTTGACTCTGTCTTCAAGCTTATATCCAGCTGTCCAGTCTTTAATACCTGTCACATATAATTCAAAAGCAGTAATCTGGAAAATAATATTTAACTCGAACAGAAAATGAAAATATTTTTGTTATATTATTTGCCTCAGGTATTTGGGTTGTTTCTTTTCATAAGTGCATAAGCCAAACATGAATGCAACACATGGATACAAGGCAGTATGGAAGACAGCAAGCAACAGTTCAAGCAAAAATGCACAAAGGAGAAGCCAAGTGCACAAAGTAGTACTCAACACAGCAAGCAACATAACATGACCAAGAAATGCATGTACATGGATGAACATACATGCATCATAAGGATTGGTACAAGAAACTACTCAAGTGCAACTACTCAAGTGCAAGTTCATACTCAAGTGCAGCCAGATATGTAGACAAGCCAAAAAAACGGACACGGCACAAGGTCAAACCTGAGTCATCGACTGGATTCAACTCAGGGCCAAGCAACCAACAAAACAAACAAGAACCAGGTTCAGCAAAATATAGACAAGCCAGTGCAAGAAACACAGCAGTACACATAGGCAGCCCATCAAGCAAAAACAGTGAATGCATCAGGCATGTACAAGAGAAACCTAGGCAGTAACATGATATACAAAGGACTTGGAGCATCAGTTCATGTTAAAGAACAAGGTTAGCATGGTACCAGTTCAGTCCAGACCAAGCAAAACCAACAAAGCTCAACACACATATGTTTGTATTCATCATTGCAATCCAACATACCAGATTTCTCAAAGTCCAACAGAAAGATTAAACACGAGATTATAGGAAATAAAGCCTATAAATAAATCCCAATTCATCATCGGCAAAAGCGTGCGAGTGTAACCAAAATCAAGAATATTCAAGTAAACCAGAAGGCAGAAAAAATACCAAATAATATCACATCGCACCCGACGACGAAGTCAAAGCAATTCGAGCAATCAATCAAGGAGAACGAAGGAGCAAGCTACCAGGAACGTTTCTCACACTAGATTCGATCAATTAGAGCATCAAAGAAACTGGAATCGCGTGCCCTAGTTTTCACCGAAACCAATTCGACTACCCCCTGCCACTCTGACATCAGGCCCCAACCACGAAATTGCGACCAAATCAGCAACTCCTTGAACCATCGCAATCCCACAGCCTTACCTCGAATCACCAGAATCGCCAAAAACCTGAACAAAATCGCAAATCCGGAAGTAGTGAGGAAAACTGACGCGAGGCGAAAGAAAATAACGGAAATTGATATGGCCGACAAGGGATAAAATCAAAGCCAGTTATTCTCCAGATCGAAGAAACAAGGAGGAGCGGCGTCATTTTTTTTAAAGTTGGAGGAATAAAAATTAGGGATTGGAAAATTGGGGGTGAGAAACGAAAGCGGATGAGTGAAAAGTAAAGCGGGAAATGGAAATTGGTAAGGTGTGGATTGATGGTGTGAATCGACGGTTGAGATTTTGTTTTAAATGGTGGTGTGGATCGCTGAGGTGTAATTTTTTTTTTAATTTTTTAATCTGATAACATCTATGGCAACACTATATAAAAATGTTGCATCATGTTACACTTGTTTAGCTAGAGCAACACATTTCTATAGCTAAGGTAACACCAAAAATACAACGTTGCAGTAGGACCAAAATTCTATAGCTATCGCAACATTTTAGCTGGCAACACCTTGCAAAAATGTTGCAGAAGGTCATTTATGGCGTAGTGTGGATGGGTCAGTTGGACATGAATTGCTATCATTCATGGATGCATATTCGAGATACAACCATTTCATGATGCATGAAATTGATCAAGAAAATACCAGTTTCATTACCAATCTAGGACTATACTGCTACAAAGTGATGCCATTTGGCAAAAAGAATGTTGGGGCAACCTACCGACGACCAGTGAATGCCATGTTTAAGCATCAAATCGAGAAAAATATGGAGGTTTATGTAGACGATATGTTGGTTAAATTGCACATAGCTGCAAATCACTTGGACAACCTCGCCGAAATATTTGATCTTAATCCCACTAATACATTTGCACTTAATTAACATTGCATAAAAAGAAATTACATAAAAGAAAATGGTTATAGCCATGAAAAAGAAAAGAGAGTTTTTATTTATTTGAGCCTCAAACTAAACTAACTAAAATGGAGGCTAAAAGATCATTACATGAAACATAAGGGGTATTTATACAAGTTTGAAACCCTAATCCATATTTTTGGGAACTGCCCAAACTACCCCTCTAGGAAGTGTAGCCACCAAGTTATCATTAGCATGAGATAATCTTCCATTTAAATGTGCATGAAACTTTATCTCCACTAACTTGTGCATTAGCTTCTAATTGTAGATTAAGGTAAGTAGGTAGGTGGGGTCCTCAATGATACATGGTTTGAATTATTTCCATCTTCATTTCTTTGTATCTTCTTATGCATGCTTATTTTCCATGAAGCCACTTGTAATTTGAATTCACATTGCTACAAAATAACATAAAATTTTCTAAGTAATTTTTTTCAAATTAATATATGGATAAAAATGACCATTTTGCCTCTAAATGAAGATGAATAAATGACGATTTGAAAATAATTTGAATTTTAGTTTAAACATGTTAAAATACCCTATATGCTCATTTATTTAATTAAATTAGATTAAATATGGAAATAAAAATACGCAGATTTACGTGCACATCAAATATCCCCACACTTATCTTTTTATTCATCATCGAGTAAAGAAAAACTAAGATAAATCTATTTTCGTAGAAAACACGATTGCATTGAGTGTATGCAACAAGCCGTTAAACCTCTAGTTGTCCCTAGTAGGACGAGTGTTGTCTCGTGAGGGTTTTCAGCGGATACTACCCACAAAGTCCAAATGCAACATGAAAATATTTACAAAATGCAAGATTTATTTAAAAAGATATGAATGCAAGTTTTTGAAAATATTTACAATGAAGAATTTACTTTTCAAATGGACACGAATAAGTTAAATATAAGTTCTGGTCATTATCTTAAAATCCTTTTACTTGTCAATATTTCCAATAAATGTTAAGTTATCATAATAAATAGACTCTAATTTGGCCAGTTGTTTTGGTTGATAACATAGAGTAACTATGAAATGGATCCTTAGTTGATTTTCAATGTTTTTCAAAGTGGTATTTCATTTCTTTTAAATAGCAAGTTAAATCAAATAATTAAAATAGTACTTGGATTTCAATTGCTTACTCTCTCTATTTTTTTATTTTTTTATTAATATTAACAATATTTACATATGCCTAACTCAGAAAACTGAGGCCAGATATATTACCCATGCACTGCCTTGCGGGCTTATGTGAGAGGAATACCGAGCATGGCGAGTGAACACCCAAGTGTGTACACCTATCGATTGTAGGCATTATTAATAAAATAATTTTTATATACATACACTTAACTCAGATAAACTGAGGCCGGATATACCGATCGTGCACTGCCTTTCGGGCTTACGTGAGAAGGGTACACAGTGTGACGAGTGTACACACTTGCGTGTGAACACATGACTCTAGGTGTTAATAAAATATGTACATATATAATTTTTTTCCCTTTCCTTCCTTTTAAATATATATTTTTTTATGAATAGAGAGTTTTACAATATCGTCTTAGCACCATTTAACTTAGAAAATCAAAAATGTTATATCCTTTACTTTAAATCCACCACTTTTTAAACAATGATTTTCAATTAGGATATACTTCATAATTATCACATATGAACCTTCCTATATACTAGTTAAACCATCGTTACTTGTAATCAAACTTCATTTTTATTTTTGTTAATATAAATAAATTTTCGAAATTTTCAATTTAATAACCAAAACCATATATTTATCCTATAGTGTTTCTTCAAAGTAATTAAAAAGAAAATTTGTTTTTGAGATTTTTTTAAATTTTTTTGTGTTTTGGAAGAAAATGCAAAAATAAACCACAACAAATAAAAAAATGAAGATGAGACCCCCCCTCACACTTGATTTTGACTATGTCCCCACAGTTAACCCAAGTGAAAGGAGAAAAATAAACAAAAATAAAAATATGACCTATATTTACATGAAAATGAAAATGTTATTATTTACAAGATATCAGAAAAGTATACTGTTAAAGAGTAAATGAACCAGTCTTTCAAAGACCAATTCATTTGTCTCGTCAAGTATGAGAGGCACAGCTTAAATCCAGAAAACCAAACCATAAAAGATTTCGAATTTGAGTGTTGATTTGGAAAAATGAATGTCGTTTCATTGAAAATCGTACGAGTTGTTTATTTTTCGATGATTTTTAGGGTTGATAAAACAATCGATTGAAGTTCAAGTTTATTTTCACCAAATTCAAATTCAAATTCATCGTTGAAAATTTCTTCAGAATTATTGATTTTAAAATAAAAATGGTGATTTAAATTTACCCCTTCAGAATTTAACAACTCATCTTTGAAAAGTCTAAAAAATTTGTGTTCATAAAATTCGTCTTCCTTTGTTGAATTATTCACAACTTCCTTGCATGTATTAATTTCAAAATCCAAAGTTGTATCCAAATTTTCAAAATCGGAAAAGGAAGATTGGATTTTAAATCGAGTTTCACACCCTCAAAAGAATTGAAATCCAACTCAATTACTGCATTTTCAACAACTTCATTTAGATTGTCGCTTTCAATTTCAAAAGTTGTTATTTGAAAATCGTCAATTTTGGTAAAAGATGGATTATTATTTGACTCGTTAAATGGTTGGATTTGATTTTTTGCTTACGTTGTTTCATATATGTTTCAAACAACAAATCTGAGTGATCTTTGTAAATTTCGTCCATTTGCTCAACAAAGTCGAATTTATAATTATTAACTTGAGAATTTTCGATTTGAAATTGTTGAGGACAAAAAATTTCACCATCATAGTCGAGATTATTCTCATTGCCAAAATTATTTAAACAATTGATTCCGTTTTGATTTTGAATTTCATTTGGAAGTTCAAAATTATATTGGCATGAGTTAAAATCGAAATCATTTGAATTTTGAAGTGAATTAAAATTTTTACTTTGAAAACTTTAGTTATTGCACAAATATGAATTATACAATTTATTTATCCTTTAATCATTTTGTGTAGAGAGTTCAAGTAAAGATGAAATAGTGTCAATACTCTTTTCAAGATTTGAAGGTTGCTCATCATTTTGAAAACTTGGCACAAAATTCGAATTGTTTGTACAATAGTTGTCATTAATATATCCATAAGAATTTGGAGTGAAATTATATGGATTATATTGATTTTCACAATTATTGTAAAATTCTTGTGAATAGGGAAAATTCAAACATTTTCAAGAATTTTTTTATTCTTTTTTTATAAAGGACAAATATTTACCAAAAGGAATTTATTTTTCAAAAGGGAAATTGATTTTTGTTTTGTTTTTGGAAAGATCATTTTTTTTGGATTTTTTTTATAAAAACCAATTCAAAATTTTTTTTGGGTTTTTTTTGTTTTGATTGAAAAATTTCTAAGGATTTAAAAACCAAGTAAAGAAATATTTACAAATTTTTATAGTTTTGAATTTTGAATTTTTTTAAATATGCACGAACTAATGCAACTAAATGAATGTAAGGTCTTAATTACAAATTTTCTATCCTAAGTAGCTCCTAACCCAAAATTGTATAATCACGTTTTGTCTTAAATCAACAAAATATTTCTTAGCCAAGTAATGGGCAGGAGTTATCGGTGCAACACGAATCACCGTAGCAATGCAACCGAAGGTTTAAGTACCTTCAGAGAAACAACCACTATAATATTTATGAATCACTATAATATTTATAAGTGGTTATTGATTTGCCGTATCCTAGACGCCAAGAAATAAAATTATTCAAAGAAAACAATTAAGCCTTAGGTGAGCTCGCAACTCCCTTAAGTCGAATGTCTAACATTTATTATTAGTCAAAATTTTATGATGAAATGCGATTTGTGGGCCAAGGAAGTGGTGCTGAAATCCATCACCTTATGTGGATTTGAGCATTGCCCTTAGAAAAGAAAATAAGATGGTATGAATGCAAAACAGAAATTAAACGTGAATTAACGATGCAACTAAGAATGGAATTTTTATTTTTGTTTTTGAAAATTTTTAAAATGCAAGCAACCAATAATGCAAAACAAATAAAAAAAAGGGCTAAGTCACGATTCCAGAGCTTGCAAAATTATTAGCAATTTTTTTACAAAAGGTGATTTTTTTGTTTATAAATAAACAGGCCAGCAAAGCAAAAAAAAATTCGCATGCCAATCCTTCTGCTTTTGATTTTCTACTTTTGCAACCTAAAACAAAAACACGATATATACAATTTTTTTCTAAAATAAAAAAGAAGCAACTAAAACAAAGAAAAAACTAAAAAAACTAAAACCAATTGAAAACAACTTTTTTTCTTTTGATAACAAAGAAAACTAAAAGAAAATTATACTAATCACTAACGAAGAAAAACATTTTCAATTTTTTTTAATTGAAAGTGGAAGAAAGATTTTGTTTAAACACACAACTTCACAAATAAATATAATAAATTAACTAGACCCACTATTGATCAAGCCCACAAACCCGTAGAATTTTTTTTTAATAGATAATCCCCAAACTCGATTTAAGAAATGAATTCACTTCAGTTCAAATTCGCTTCAGTTCAAACGAAAAGATTTAAGAAATGAATCCCCAAAATTGAAATTGCCAAAATCAAATTCGCTTCAGTTCGAAGTTGCTCGGTGGTTGGCGATTTGATTCGGTGTTGATGGATTGGCGATTCGAGTTGGCGAGGTAGGAAGGGACGCTGAAGTCTATGTAGTGGTGGATTGATGGAGTTTGCTTGGTCGATGTTCGGGTTGATGAAGGAGAGAGGTTTCGGTGTTTGGGAGGAAAAAGTTATCGATTATGTTGTAATCGCGAATTGGTGTTGATGATGGTTATGGGTTGAATGATGTTGGAGGGAGGCCACAATGAATTGGTTATGGAATTTGATGGGTGCGGAGTATGGATTAGTGTGAGGATAGAAGACATTCATTCGATTGGGTGTTCGGCGATTGGAAGTAGGGATGGGTTGTTGGAGTTGATGTCAGTTTCGTGGATGAGTCACGATTGCATGAGGATGGCAGTATATGGTGGAGGAGTGATGATGTTGGCTGGATGTAGTTAGCAGTAAGGCGAACATGAGATTTGCAGTAATCGTTGAGGTGAGGTGATGGCTTGTATTTGAAGTGAGATGGTCTAGTGATGAGATCTGGTGACAATGGTAATGGCTTGGAGGTGATTTGTTGAATTGTTGTATGACTTGTATGACTGGTGGAGACTGTATTGATGGTAGGGGGAACAATGAAGTAAGTGGAAGCAAGTTGATGGATAGAGAAGAGTTACAGTGGGTTGTTGTAGTTTTGTGATTGGTATGTGGTGAAGTGGGGATGGAAGTGAAGGTTGATGATGAAAGTTTGTTGTTGAATGAAATATGAAGTTATGGAAGTGTGCACAGACAGTGGTTATAGGTGAATGTGTGATGATATGGCTGTGGGCGATATGTTGTTGACAGGGATTGTTGAAGGCACTGAACTGTTGGTTGGATGGGTAAAGTATGGAAGTATGTTTCAATGTTTGTGCTGTAGGAATGAGGTGATGGAGATGGAGTTGTGTTCAGAAACAGTGAGTGTCAGTGTATGGTGGAAGTTTGATGAAGTGTTAGCAGTGGGGGTTTGGTAGTACCGTGTATGTGAAGTGGTGTATGATGGTCAGTGAAGATGGTTTCAGTGGTAAGTATGGTTGAAAGCAGTGTATGACAATGTTGAGATGTTGGTGCAGTGTGGTAAGGCAGTGGTATGTCAAGTTGTTTTGTGTGTGAATGGAAGAAATGTGTTGAAGGTAGTTGCAAGGCAGTAGTAATGTTGTGTTGTAGTTTTGCAAGTGTGTGCACAATCTAGTGCACAGTTTTGGTGCACGGTGGCAGTTAGAATGGTCAGTGGGGGGATGTAATTGCAGTGAGGCAGTTGACAGTGTTGTGCAGCAGTTGGATGTGTCTTGTTGCAGGTAGGTTTTGGTTGGCAGTGAGTGTTGTGATCAGGCAGTGGTTAGGTAATGGAATGGTAGTGAATATGTGCACTAGTTGATGTTCTATTGTCAGAGATGGAGGTGGATGGTTTGTTGTGCAGTGAAGGGTGGCTGTGAGTTAGTGGTGATTTGGCAATTTGAAATGCAAGTCAGTGAAGATGTAGACAAAGAAGAAAGGCAAATTGCTGATGTTTGTACAGGGTTGAACATAGAATAGTGAAAAATAAATAGAAATGTGCATTTTGAAATGTAAATGGAACAGTGAAATGTAGATAGAAATGTAAACAGAGAATATAGAAGTGAATAATATTTGTTTTGTTTTGAAATGCGTGTCTATATATATATATATATATATATATATATATATATATATATATATATTAGAAATGCAAATGCAAGATGAAAAGCAACAAACACACAATCAAAATGCAAACGAAAATCACCCAAACACAAAACAATTATTTTTTAAATACACATGAACACACAATAAAAATCAAATAACAAATAATTCGAAGAATAGAAATAAAAATCAAATCAAATTCCGCGGCAATGGTGCCAAAAACTTGTTTGACGGCCAATTTCCTATCGAGTTAGAAAATAGCCGATCAAATTTAAATTAAAAATAACCGCAAGCGCACGGCGTACAATTCTAATACATGGCGAGCACGGGTCGATCCGTAGGTTTAGATTTTAAAATTCTATTCAATCAAATTAAACCAAGAGTTTGAAGTTGTGTTTAACGAAAAAAATTGTAAATAAAATAGCAAAAGAAAATGGATAAAAATATGAGAGTTTGAAGGCAATTTAGAGATAAATCCACTCTCTCAATCACATAAATCAACACAACATGAAATTATGATCTCTTTTATTGGTCATTAGTGAATTTAATTGATATGTTTATCATAAGTATGGAATATTTGTGCTATTAATTAGCCCAATATAAACCATCAAACTATAACACACCTATTAACCCACTTCTTAACTCTCATGAAAATTGCAATGAAATCGAAAATAAAATCTATTCTAAGCATGGCCTATTAACTATTAACTAGAATTATAGACCATCAAATTTTGATTTTAAAATTCCCTTCATTACCTTAACTATATGTAGATGAAGAGATAATTTATGTTTGTGTTTTTTTAAGCATAGCCTATTTGGTGTCAACAACATAGGCTATCAAATTCAAAGCTAAAACAACAAAATTTAACCCATTCAAACATTTCCATTATGCACAAAAAGAGATCAAAAATTACCAAATTATATTGAATCTACATAATTAGAGAGCTTCATCACCCCTAAATTGAAGAGATTTAGCCTCTCATATTTGTTATCATTTCAACAAATATAGAGTTCAACATAAAACAAAAATAAGAAGAAAATGCAAGCTAATTAAAAAAAGAGCTAATTAAAATGAAATAAAAACTAATCTACTTGCATAAGAAATGAAACTAAGCTACTAACATAAGAGGAAAGAGAGCATGTAAATAAGAAAGAGCATGAATTAACATTGCATAAAAAGAAATTACATGAAAGAAAATGGCTAAGTAGCCATGAAAAAGAAAAGAGAGTTTTGATTTATTTGAGCCCCAAACTAAACTAACTAAAATGGAGGCTAAGGAGGCTAAGAGATCATTACATGAAACATAAGAGATATTTATACAAGTTTGAAACCCTAATCCATATTTTTGGGAACTACCCAAACTACCCCTCTTGGAAGTGTGGCCACCAAGTTATCATTAGCATGAGATAATCCTTCATTTAAATGTGCATGAAACTTTTAGCTCCACTAACTTGTGCATTAGCTTCTAATTGTAGATTAAGGTAAGTGGGTAGGTGGGGTCCTCCATGATACATGATTTGAATTATTTCCATCTTCATTTCTTTGTATCTTCTTATGCATGCATATTTTCCATGAAGCCACTTGTAATTTGAATTTAAATTCCTATAAAATAACATAAAATTTCCAAGTAAATTTTCTCAAAATAATATATGCACAAAAATGACCATTTTGCCCTTAAATGAAGATAAATAAATGAAGATTTGAAAATAATTTGAATTTTAGTTTAAACATGTTAAAATACCCTATACACTCATTTATTTAATTAAATTAGATTATATATGGAAGTAAAAATATGCACGTTTACGTGCAAATCATTCTTCTTCTTTGGATGGTTGCATGATCTTTGGAGAAGTTCCAAAACCACCTGAGGCCTCTGAGACAGCAGCCGAAGTAGCAAACAACCAGCCGGCACCGGCCGAACTCGCTAACTGGTCGTAAGGCTGTTTTGATGATTCACCAGGCCCGGAAATGAAAGGCTCTGGTAGTGCTTTGGCAGTTGAAGTTGCAGCGGCATTGTCGGCCTCTTGTTCCATCTCAATTCGAGTGATCTCCCTACCCTCTACCAAAGCCTTCTTCGACTCTTCGTTGAGATAGACATCCTCCAATTCTTGCTCCGTATATACATCTCTGTTCTCTCAAAAATGGGCCAGAACTTCCTACCAAACCACAAAAAAATTACACGGGAATTTGGAGCCCAAATAACTGAGGATCCTTTGATGTTGCAAGAAGTTAACATAGAAATTCAGGATGGTGTCATCCATTTTTCTTTCAATAGCATTCTGTAACTCTAAGTGGTCTGCTTTCATGGCAGCCTTCTCAACTTCAACCTGGGTCTTCTCATGTTAAGCTGTGCGACTCTTTCATGGAGTGAATCAAAAATTTGAGTCTGATCAGAAACGGTCTTGTCACGGGATTCAATCATTCCCGCGTAATTAGCAACCATTTTTTTATAGGCTTCGACAACTTCGTTATGACCGGTGATGGTTTTCTTTTGAGCTTCGATGATCTCATCACGGGCTTCAACCTCCTCTTTCAGCTTAACCTCATCCATGTGGGCATTCTTGATCTCGGAACATGATTTCTATCTTTATGTGGGCCTCTTTTAAGTCCTTCAGCAAACTGGCATTGCTCTTACTCTTTCGAAGTGCACTGTCCCTCTCCTTTGTCAACTGCTTGATTCTGACATCACGTTCCACAAACGTCCTCTCATAATCGCCCTTCCCTGACTCAAAAAAGAGGATCTCTCAGTAATTGTTACCGATGGTGTCTGCCAGTTGCTTGCATAACTTCTCTCATCCTTCAGCTTGATCCAAATCACTTTAAATCGCCTGGAGATGGGGCATATAAGAGTCATTGCGAATTGGGCGCAGGTCATGATCAAATTTAACTCCCTTTAGAAACCATCCGGGGAGCACAGCTTTGAGTTTAAGGGGACCAAACAGGAGAAGATAAGCCGGCCTCCTATGGGGACGTGAAGAACCAGAATTAGGCACTACGTGAGTTGACGAGGTTTAGGATGAAGGTGAAACTTGAATTATGGAAGCCGAATCTTCAATTCTAACAGAGACTGGAGCTGGGGCAAATGCTTGGTGCTTGGAGGGATAAGAACCGCGATCTACCTTCGACTTATTGGGCGGCTCTTCTCGATCGTTAGGGGTTTTCTCTTCTAATAACCACTTCTGTAAACTCTGCCCCATTCTCTATCGTCACGACGACGTATTTCAACTTCCAATTCTCTCCTTCTCCTCTACTATTCCCCGGTTTCATGGGGATGATGGCGGCTTGAAGTCTGCCTTGACCAGTGTTGTGAATCAGTAAATTGTTCAAGGTCCTCTTAAAGTCCACGGCCTCTCATAGTACTTGATATAAAAAATAAATAAAGAGCTTTAACGACAGAAAATGAACCTAAATAATGCATATGTAAGTGAATGTGAGCCTAGTGAAATGTGTAACATGTCATAGGCATCCTAAAAGGACGTCACAAACCAGATCTGGAAGTCACCATGATACGGCTGACTCTAGACGCAATATGACCGGGGCAAGGAGGCAATCCCTCGAACTCGAAATCTCCTCCAATAAGTTTATCGATATCTACATAAATATTACCCAAATCCCCAAAGTCAATATGTTTACCTTATGTGGAGAATCATGAGGTTGCTTGGCTACTGGGGAAGCATCTTTAACACGAATCTCTTGAGGAGGCGAATTCGGGAGAACGGGACTCATTCTCGGAGTTTCATCACACGATTCGATGTTTCCATCACCGGAACTTGCATCGAATTCATCATCGCTAGAGGAGGAATCATAACTGTTACTGCTCTCAAATTCACCCTCTCTTTTTCCATTGTCACCGCAGCCTTACCCTCATGCTGCTTGAATTCTTCTTCCTCCTCCTCTGGAATCGGAGGCATCCTGGGCGGGCATCTGGCTTCAGCCATAACACCTCTTCCTTCATGAATTTCTTCGATTGACCCGCCGGATGGGTCTTCTCCTTCTGGGAGGTCACCCTCTTCGGAGCCGTGTGATGAAGAAGTGGAATGTGTTCGAATTCTGGAATTGGAAGGAGACAGAACTACAACAGCTATGGCAGATCTCCTAGGATGCAACAACCTGTACCGAAGCAAACTCTTATCCGTTAGTAAAAACTTCACCGATCTCTCTTTGGTGTCTACGGACTTCGGAGTATGGAAGATGGGATCGAGTGATAGTTCTTTTTTCGGTCTCGGATGACTGCAAGAAGTATTCAATCTATCAAAAATATGATAGCAACATATTAAATTTCAACGAGTAAAAGAGTAGGCTTACCCCCCATCGTCTAAAAGGCGTTTAAATCCCTCAGGATACTTAATGAAGAAATATTGGGTCTTGAATTGGGATAGGTTCTGCAGCACGATCTTACGGTTTCTTTGAGCCTCAATGACCACGAGGGGCGGACATTCGTCTCTCTTCTTAAATGAGAGAAAGTATCCCAACTCATCAAAACATAAGGCATGATTAAATGTCCGCAGAAACAAGATGTGAAGAGAAGTCAAGGTCACATATCCATTAGGGTGAATCCAAAATGGAGATATTCCCAAATTCAAAATAGTTTCTCTGAAGAAGTGATTAAAGGGGGACACTGCTCCATTCAAGCACATCTACCGATGGCAAGCGGTGTGCCCCAAAGGCGGCATATGTGCAAACTCATTCTTTGATGGAAGGCATACGTAATCATCTGGAATGCCATGTTGTAAACAAATATTATGCAGAATTTTAGCAGAGATTACAGAGGAAGCTCTCTCCGGAGGATTGAGTAGAACTCTAAAATTTAAAGGAGTCCGATCTACAATCTAACCAATCGGAACCAATTGACTATATTCAGCTCGCGGTACTAAAGAAGTAGGCGCTACTAAAACTGTTTATGAAGGCGCAAATGATGATTCAACTTCTGAAAGTATCGAACTTCCTCCACTAGATTTACGATGGGATGTTGGGTGCTTCATTCTATACAATAGAACTTGTACCTAACGCAATTCAGGTAATTCTATTTTTAACTAAAAGTTCCTCTACGCTTAACGCTTAAACTCCAAAAAAATATCGATTTATGCCGACACATCGGGTTCCAAGTGTTGACAGGGGAAAATGCAGTGCGTTATCTATGTGGGATAGGCTCGGTATCCTGAACACTATGAATGTTCTATCCTGTGTAGATAGTTCACTCGCAGCGAATAAAGAAAAGAGCTTCTCGTATCATTCATTAAAGTTATCTCTCCTACACTTACCCGTTATCGACCAACGGTCGATAACAGATTTACTGTCCGAAGCGACACGGGAAGCTCTTCCCATTCCAAGTACGCCGATTGTGCAATGATAAGACCAATCCAAAGTGAGCAACTATAGACCGATGGATTCGAATCGAGTATAGAATTCTCAGCATAAGTCAATTTCAGCTCTCTGGAAGGTGATAACAGCATAAGCTGCACACAAGACGCTACCTTAAGCTATTATCACCTCCTAGAAATACCAAAATCAATCTACAAGACATCATGCCGGATTAACAATGTAACTCGATGCAAGTTAATTTTGGTTCTATGGACAAAGATAACAAAACATGTCAAGCACCCAGGCGAGACCGAAGCTTTGTTCCGTGGAGAACTCAAGACTTGATTTTCTATCTTCTTCCACAAAATCGCAATCAACTCAAATTCTCCGTTACGTCCATTGCCAATACAATCTCATCACCAAATCGCTAAAACAAAATGCCAAAAATCCATACCATCCCCCTCAAGTCAAAAATCAAAAGGAAAATATGGTTAAACTCTAAGTCGACGGCGATCCAAGGTGGATAGGTCGACGGCGATCCAAGTGGGTAAAGTCGGTGGCGATCCAAATTGACGAAGTTTTAGGAGTTAGGGGTAAGGTCAAAACAGCGGCGAAGTCCAATAGGGTTGATGGTAAGGAGCTCTGGTGGCAGAGATCAACAACGGCGATGGCAGAAGCGAAGTTAGGGTTTGAATACTTTATTTCGGGTCACATAGTAGGTAGCTTGGTTCACAAAAGAAAATAAGGTAGAGAAGGAAGGATCAGCTCAAGTGAGGAATTAAATAGAAGATCAAACGAAAAATTGCTAACTATGGATCGCTAGCAATCCATCAAATTGCAACCAATCTCATCCAAACTTGCCAAGCTTGATCCACATATTATTTGCAAGCATCGTGAAAGTTGTGAGACCGAAATTGATTTATTGTTATAAGCAACGACAATTCACATTAGAACTTAACAGACGGCCGAATAACCAAAGCCAAATTTGCATGGTGGCCTCAACACAATCATTTGATCCTCACTAAATGGAAACTCAAAGGTAGTTACTTCCAGAGCATGCCTTATTTCCAATGAAAGCATACTCTGGAGGGAAATGTTATCCAGTTTTTTAACTCAATAGAATTCAATGGAAGTTAGAACACCTGCATCAAGTCAGTACGACTCAAGAATCAACCAGAAGGATCAAAGGAAGGAACCAAGAGGGACTCAAGAGAAAAAAGAAAAAAATAGCCTAAGGGTATGGATCGCTAGCAATCCCTAAATATTGCTCATGGGTCGTTCATCCTTCTTGCATCATGAAGCATTATCTTCTGTAGGGACGCCTGCTAACTTTCATGATGTTCCAAGCAAGCTAGACCGAGAGGTGGGCTTTCGTCTAATTCTAGTAATAGTTCAATGCAATCCGTACATGAATCATCATCAAAATAAAGCATCTTGTCATGAAATTGCACGAAGAGCATCTACAAAAGGCATGGAACATGGTACAGTTAAATCAAGCCAAAAATATGCTAACTGCATGGATCGCTAGCGATCCATGCCCTATGGATCGCTAGCGATCCATCGTATTAGCTCGGCTCACTATGAAATTCCTAGGTGCCTTCGTATCTTTAAATGCAAACTTCTAGCAATGCGGCCTAGTCCCATAGCTCTCCAATCCCTATAAATACTCACTCATCTACAACATAAAGAGGATCTTCTGGACTGGCTGTTGAAACTCTGTAGAAACTATTCTTTACTCTTCTCATCCCATACAATAGTCATCTATAGGGTTCATTATGATTCTTCAGTGAACTCTAACACTGATGACTTGATCTAACTTACAAACTCCAATCAAATTGCAATCAGATTCAACTTGTAACAGCGGTTTGTTAATAATAAAAAGTTATAAAGTGGATATAAGCTTCATTAACAACCGAACCACTATAAAAATCTCTTGTCTCTTTACTTTTCCTACAATTGTTTGTTCTATTTTATTTGCCTTGATAAACAGGGCTGGTGCTTTTACATTTAATCGAGGGTATTGATCCATTTTTTGGGTTAACAATTTATAAATAATAGAGATGAATAAACGTGAAGCTGTAAAATGATAAAGTTGGCATTAAATTTGAAGTTTGTATACTATATTATCTTTGTTGCAACACTTTGATTACTGCTATATTTTTATAATTTTCCTCTTTACATTCACTTGGGCTACTATTTTTATTTTATACCTTTTTACGAATAATACTTTTAATTGTATCAATGAAACCGTTGGTACTTTCACGATGGCCGTCGAAGGTGGAATTTGGCTTGGCTTCTGCTAATGCTATAAGTTGTAGCCATAGTCTAACGGTTATTTTTTCATGCTAACATATTACTTCTAGGAATTCAGTGATATTTAGAGGTAAGTAAAATTATATTATGCCATATAAAGTATGTATTTAAATAACATGTGCATGTGTGTACACACACATATCTATCTATTTTGTTATATAGAAAGGAGACCATTGGACTCCTTGTATTATTCCTTCTTATTCATGCTCATTCAAAATTATTTTCTCTCCAAAATTTAAAGAAAAATATTTGAACTGCCCCTCTAATAATTATTTACCATTTCAAACCCAAAATTATTTTCATTATAATTCTATAATTAATACTTTTTCACCTTTTATTTCATTTATTATTTATTCTATCTATTATATAAAAGAGAGAATATTGAACTCTTTGTATTATTCTTTCTCGTTCATTCTAATACAAATCTTGTTCTCCTCTTAATTTGTGGGAAAAAATTTCACTAACACCTCTTATAATTTTTTATGATTTCCAAACCCAAATTATTTTCATTATAATATTTTCTTTACCTTTAATATATCGTGAGATTTTCAGGTTTCTTATAGCTTTAGATAGAGTTATATAGTTCTCTCTTTCCTTGTTTGTAATATTTGCCATGGCCTTGCTATGTAATGTTTTAATTTATTATATACCATTAAGGTTTGTAAAAACTAGGGTTGACTTCTTAAAAAGAATTATAAAATAGAACAATGGTTGGTCTTTAATAAGTGATCATTTTAATTGAATCAAAATTAGAAAATCAAATAAAAGATACCACTCCCCCGGAAAGTTACTCTAACCGCCTTTCTGCGGTTGTAGATAATCTGTTGGTGAAATTTTAAATAAAGAAATTAAAGGGACTTTGATTCAACTTTCATGGAAACTCTAGTGCAAATGCTTGTAATTTATTTTAGCATTTGTAACATTTTTATTTCTTCATTAATTCTCTCTTATCCATTTTTTTTACTATTCAAAAGTGTTCGTATTGGGTCAAAAAGCAGTGTAAAACCTCAAATCGATCAAAAAAGAAGGTAGACAATTAAAAATAAGAATAAAATGATGAGAACTCAAGGATTTTTATAGTGTTTGACCTTAAATCACTAACCATGTCCACTTAATTTTATTGCTTTGATTTTTATCATGAGTACAAAACGATTTATAATAATTTTACATTTAGAAACTAAGGTAATCTTGGGTTTGGCAACAATTTGTGATAAATGGATGAAGTATGGAGGTGAAGAGACTGATGAGTTAGAGCCCAAAGTCCAAAAGGGTAAAGTCCAAAGTCCTCTTCATGTTGCTTTAACTCCCATGTTTATGGCTGAAATCATCTACCAGGCGCTTGATCATGAAAGACCAAGTAAGAGCTCAAATCCATGAAAGCAGGAAGGAAGAACGAGTTGATTCTGTGCAAAAATAATGTCGATACTGACCAAAATATGATCGATGCCGAGCATATTGGCTCTTCATCAACAAGCTTGCTTCCTTAAACTCATCTCTATCTTCAAGTTCCAGACTTAAATGTGGGGTCCCCCTCTTGAAATCAACTCGATACTGACCATAATTACAATCAGTATCAACCTTAACTTTTCTGCTCCAAACCACTCTAAACTTCTTATGCTTCTTCATTCCATCATCTTAAACATCTTCCTAAGTTCTTGATCCATTTCGTCTTCGTCTTGAAGTGTGAGTTGCTCGGTTTAAATGTTGGATAACACCTACCCCTCGAACTATGATTTTGTGAAAAGAAAGCATGCTTTGGATCAAGACAAGCAATATATTCTTAGTTGCACAAAGGTTACTTATTAGCCGATCATCATATTTGAAGCGTCGTATCTATTCGAAGAACACCCATTCATCACTTCGAATATTTTGTGTACCATCCTTTTTCTATGGTAGAGTGCGTGTTCTTAACTTTTTGGAAGTTGCTCGTGTCTCGATCAAGTAAGACCACTCCAGTTTTATTTTCTCTTTTTTCATATATGCCGAGCAAAACAAGTCGGTACTGACATGATTCCTGAAAGTGATATATATTCCAGGAGTTAGAAAATTTTCCCTCATCCAAATCATTTGCCTATCATTCTTCTTCGTTTCCTTGGCAACCTTCAATCTCCAGCCATTGTTACTTTTCAATCTCCACCACCAACGTCACCACCACTTTCAGGGCCACCGCAGCCAATTCCATTGTCACCACCAACATTGATCTCACCAACACTAATTTCAAATTGGCATTGAGCATCTCACACCGACCACAATAAAATATTGACCAAACCTTAGGTGGGTTTCATATTTCAATGCCACTACTGTTGCAACTGTCATGCCATCATTGGTTGGAGACGTCATCTTATCGTTGGAAGTGTCAAGGCTGCCGTCATCAATCCAAAGTTAGCCATAAGTCAAGGCTCTACAACTCATAGCCTAATTAGGACATAGGTTCTTTAGGAGGAATTTGAGTAGCACGAGGCTAACACCAATGGGTTGTGGGTTTGCATCAAAGTACTCCATGTTTCCTAATACTCGGTGCTGGCTTCATGTATTCACAACCCTTGCTCCGAGTCCTTCCCATAGTTGATTTTGATAGGGTATATGTGATAACTGCTCTTACATAAGCATGGTGGGTTTTATTGTCATTGAACCTTGGTTGAATGTGGATCGAAGGCTCGATCTTAGTGAGACGATTCTAAGGAACAATCACGTCAAATGCATTATGGAATCCGAGTAGAACACTCATGCCAAAAATTCAAGTTGAAATGCATAATCATTTTTTCCTGCAAAGAAGATTCCATGTCGATTCGGACAACGGTTTCGTTAATTTACGCTCTATGATAACAGGGAAAATCTTACACACAGTTCCATTGTTCGATGGAGCTTGTTTGCCAGCACAAGAAGGCTATCTACATGGAGTGTTCATGCATACCATGCTCTGAACACACGACACGTACTGCATAGACTAAAAAAAATTCGCATTGCCCATGTCAGTGTGCATATTCCAATTCGTCAACACACGTCGACATCATTTGGATTCTACACATCGGTTACACGGGTTTTGATTAAAATATTTCATTAAAGTAAAACTTACCCGATCGAGTTCAGTATCAAGCTTTTTATTTCAAAATGACCCAACGATCTCCCCGTCTTAAGGTTGGCACTGGCCCTTCTACCCTACCAGAGGCGTGCTCTTCTATAGCTCAGGCTTCTACATTCACCCCATTCAAAGCAAGACATTCTATAATCCGAGAACTTCAACTTCAGGCCATTCCAGCTGAATAGCCTCATGGTTAAGTTCCTCCACTGGATGAGAGACCCATTCTTATGGTCTTAGATATTCCTCGAGACCAATCACCATCTAAATTGAAAGAACAATCGCTCCATTCAATCCATTACAAGCGCAAGATTCCCGTGGATGAGGCTATCCTTCCAATACCCGACGAATGAGCCCATCTCTCACCTCCAAATTATATAGCATGCAATATGTATATGTGCTTGTCCGAAGTCGTGCCGCCAATCATTGATTTTCTCAAAGTCTTTCTTCAGGAGATTAGGCTATCTCCTACATAATTACATCCCAACGGCTATGCCATGCTTAACTCTCTTCATATCATCTTCACGATGCAGCTGAATCATCCTCCAACATTTGGACAGTTGACTTACCTTTTGATTTTCAAGAAGAGGAAAGATTTACCTTTTTTGTTGATAGTTGAAGGTCGACCTTCAATAGTTGCAAGGTCATTGAGGCACTTCACAACAAGAGCAGTCACTTCAAATGCGAGTATTTCTTCATTCGTTGCCCCCGAGGCTTCAGTTGCTTCTGGTTGTCTAGATGTAAGTCTTCGCATCTGATGTCATGTCCATACTTGAGTTTTCTTCACCTAAGCACCTAACTTCCTATCTGCATCCTTCATAGTTTTCTCTGAATGAGTAGTCAACGATAAACATGCTCAAACTTTGAAGTTCTTGAAGGGAGTTACTAATGAACTCCATACCACTTCCTATCTTCTAATAAATGCCTGGCTTCAACAATATTGTATTATGTACACTGGTAGGAGCACCGTTCAAACTTTCCAGTAAGAAATCTCGCCACGGTCGGTCCCTCTGCCCCAGTCAGTGATTCTGATGGCGAAGACTAAAGGGAAGACGAAGGTTAAGAAGGCGAGGTAAATGTTGATGAGGAAGAAAGAAGTGAAGAAGAGAATATCATAGAAGAGGGAGATAAAGGAATAGAAGTAGAAGAAGAAGAGGAAGATGAAGGAGATGACAAGGATAATGATGATGAAGAATATGATATCGGTGGGGACAAATCATATGGAGAAACATCTCCTTAGGGCACTATATTTAAAGCATCGACCCGTTTGAAATGCCTAGTCATCATCTTAGCTTGCCCCTGGTCCAAGTCTTGAGCCAATCAAAGAAACAAATCCACCCGTAGGTTCCTCCGAGAACATCTTCGGTTCTCTGGGTGACCTCGTGGACTTGTCGGCTTTTGGTTCTAGGGAATAAGCTTTGGAGATATACTTAATGCTAGCCCCTATGAATTCAGCTTCCTTGTTAGGGACATTCTTTCCGAGGGTGATGAAACCATGTCTTTGGGACCCCTCTAGCATGGTCCATAGATTACTTAAGGGAACATTAGTAGTTCACACACTTCTATAATCACGAGCATAAGCACTTAACACTCATTCTTAATCCAGTGCCTTTCTTCTGACAATATTTCTTCTTTTCAGGTACAATGGGTAGAGAACATTTCGAAAAATCTCCGTTCGGGCATAGATCAGTGCCACTCCTCAACTCCAGAGTTTTACCATTGATGCTTCAGTGCCTACCAAGAAACTTAATCCTGAAGAAGGAGAAGAAAAGAGAAGGAGCACCAAGATGAGGATGATAGGCAGCCTCACTATGTAGAGTAAGAGCGCCATGACGTTGTAGGAAAAGAGCACCACTAAAATGAATAGAACGGCCCATGCGATCACTTCGAGAACGATTCCAACCCTAAATAGCTATGCTCTCAATATCAACCTTCTCAATAGCGACCTCCACAAACTCAACCTCCTACCACCACTATTTCTGTACCCCATAAATCCAATGGAACTTCTAGCCATGCTACTCCGCTTCCACTCCATATAGGCCAATCCACGACTATCACTATGCAGATGCATGCGGCTCTGCTTGAATATAGCCGAGAGGGGGTAATGTTTGGCTACAATGTCAGGGACATCACTCAATAAAGGTGATCGCGAATTAGATTTTTGAATGGAAAGGGTTGCTAAGGCTCTCTCTGACATCAATCAGGCCAACCAACTGATTATTCGTGCTTTCGACTCAAAAGGGATAACAATGACAAGATAGTGGGAGGCTATAAACAAGAGTTGGATAATGTTGCAAAGAAAATGGAAGAAGCAGAGAAGTCAGCCAAGGGCTCCATGGAAATGATAGTTGAGCTATTTAAGGTCTACAAGCAAGCGACCATAGTCATGAACGCCACGCTTTCAATGCTAAGTATAAAAATAACTTGAAGCTAAGGATGAACAACCTAAAGCACTTCAAGCTAAGGTAGATAAGCTTAAAGCCGACTTAAGTGCCAAGTCAAAGTCTAATGTTCAAGTCCAAATTGAGCTCTTCTGCACTAGAGAAGAAATTACGGAGCTCAAAGCGAGGGGCTCACAAACATATGAAGAAATATAAGCCGCTCTCCTTCAATTCTTTGCCAATGTGATCAAGTAGAAAAAATATGAAATGGATTGGACAGAGCTATCTAGTCATGATGGCTGGCGCTTGGGAAGAGATCCTCTATAGGGCCAATGAAGCTGGCCAAGGCATCATCGAAGAAGATCTGAAGTCAATTTTCCTAGATGAGGAGGATCTTGTGGCCCTGGAAAAAGGGATGGCTATCTTAGCAGCACATGATCCAACTACGAAGAAGGTAGCTGTTGAGACTTCTCCCGGTCCCAACACATCGGATCAAGCTGAAACATTTGCTCCTACTTCAAAAAAGCCTGCTACTTACATTGTCACTTCTATAGTGGCCACCTTTGATGTCATCCTCATTGAAACTCCTATCCCTGCTGCATCGAATATTGAAACTCCTTATCTCTCTTCCTAGACATCAAATTGAATCAATCTTCTATTGAAGAAGGTGAGATCAGCAAATCCTCAGCCAAGGGTACTCCGTTCGGCCAAGGTATATCTTTAGTTTCTTTGGTCTTCAAGAATCTTCAGTTTTCACCCAAGGATGTCACTATTCTATACCATTCTGTCTGCCAAGTTATTGGTCATCCATTGCTACCTCTTTTTTGCCATCTACTCAAGCTCTAGGCCTTAATGCTATTACAACCATGTATACCTCCATCACAACAATGTCAATCGCTCCAATTCCTCCCTCCAACCCTGGCCCTAGCATAAACTCGAAAAAATAGGGACATTGGAAGGTTTGGAGGACATCAATCAATCTCAAGAAGAGGAGATGCATATTGTGGGCGCCAAGGATCCCAATGATTCTATCAAAATGGCAGAGAGGTTGAAGTGACTTTGACAAGATCAACGTCAAACAAGAGCCAAGGACTAAGAAGCCCTTGACTGGGTCTAAAAAACTATCACTTACTCCCAAAGTCCCTCAACTAAATATCAAGCCTCTTAAAGGCCATAGTGCTAGCGGATCAATGACCTCCAACCTAACCTCTAAAAAATCCGAGGATCTGAGGGATGAATAAAGAAGAAGCCTCTTCTTCTAAGGAGAGTTCCATAAAAAAGGAGGAGGAGAAGGAGATGAAGACTCCAAGGAAACACTACTCCAAACTTGTAATCAGGATTAATGAACATGGGAGAGGGTAGTAGGCAATCATCTTGGTTTATCGAACGTAGTTTCCTTTTGCCTTTCTTGTATTTTGTTTTCTTTTGGTATCTCCTGTATATACAACTCCATTGTGTAGGAGTGGCCCCCGCAACTTGTATAAAAGCTATGTAAATAAAATATTTTTTTATGTATTCATTCTGTATTTACATTTCTGTATATCTTATTTTCAATTTCCTATATAACTGCCTACCTATATAATATAATCATTTGTAATTCAATCATATTTACATTATACATGCCTATGTTTGTGTAATGCCATTATTCACTGTAACTCTGTACATATAAATAAATCTTTGTAATTGCTTGGTGTTATTTCGTTACTTAGCTCTGTTTATCATTGCTAATATATTTTTTCTTGGCTAAACAAAAACTATATTCATTTGGTCAACGCCTTGGCCAACCTTGTTTATCTTCGGTTGGATTCCATTCGACCATAAATAAGGTTGTAGTCATGGAAGCTTCTAGCCTCGCACCATCTTTTATCTCTGGGAAACAAGAGTGTAGATGTCTATATTTGGACATCGGCTCTTAATTTCACTTATTTTCGTGTCATAATTAAGTTATCAAACTCATTTATCATTAGTCGAACATATCACATTGGGCTGTAAACGTGGTTATGCCTGCAAAATATTTAGTTATAAATCGACTCCTATCTTTGGGAATCGATGCCTCTAATGCCTATATTTAGGCACCATCTTCGATCTTTCCTATATCTAGGCATTAATCCAAAATATCCACCTACTATCTTCACTTATCTTTGGCCCGACACATCCCGCTAGGCCATAAGCATAGTCGTGTTTGCAAAAGTTCCAATTATCCATCGATTCCTATATCTAGGAATCAATGTTTCGGATGCATACCTCTAGGAATCCATTCTTTGTCCTACCTGTCTCTAGGTGTCAATTGAGAGGATTCATCGACCATCATCACTTATCTTCAACTAAGTATATCTTGCTAAGCTGTAAGCATGGTCATTCTTATGAAAAGAATGCAATGCTACACTAATTCCTATCTTCAGGATCTAATGTCTTAGATGCCTATCTCCGAGCATTGATCCTTGACCAGGCCAATCTCCGAGCACTAGTCAAAGATCAGGTGTGAAATGACAATCATTTGGTATATCCTAGTGTGATTATACTCCTTCATCTTGACCAAGGGCCGGAGGAGTTCATTCATTCCTATCTTTGAGTAGCTAGACATCTATTTTTCCAAACATAGAATAGCTTATTCTACCGTTAATCATTTGACTCAAAGTCAAAATTTAAGCTTACGGTTCCATTGATGCCAAAAGCCAACTTTATTAAATAGAGGAAATGGAAAGTCCTGCCTTATTACATCTCATTCCATTAACCATGATGTTTTATTTTTAAAAAGAAATAAATCTAAGTGAAATAGCATCATAGATGAACACTATTCCATGCCCGTAGAATTGGAATCCCGTTAATAGTCAATAGTGTGAAAGTTCCATCAAGCTTTTGTTCAATTGCATCGGGACCTTCCTAATTTCGATCAAGCGACCCTGCACTAGGGATGACCCATTTCAAAATGAGGTCATCCACCTCATAAGTACAAAATTTGACTTTGGCGTTGAAATATCTTGATACTCTCTTTTGGTGAGCAGCTACCCTCAATTTAGCCCCTTCTCATTTTTTGTCAAGTCAAGGTACTCAAGCAAGAATTCCTCATTTACCTTGGGATCATAATGCTTTCTTTAGGGAGAAGGGACTTCCAATTTTATCGAAATCATAACCTCAGCTCCGTAGGCTAAAGCGAATGGAGTATGCCCAATCGCGGACTTTTGGTCCATCCTATAAGCCCACAATGTCAGTGGTAGCTCATAAACCCAGTTTTCTTTGGCTTGCATCAATTGCCTCTTTATGATGGATTTGATGATCTTTTTCACTACCTCCACCAGTCCATTCGCTTATGGGTGTGCTACTGCCGAAAAGCTCTTCTCAATTCGGTACCAACTACATAAGTCTTTGAATTTGGTACTCTCGAATTGAGTTCCATTATCAATGATGATCTTATACCAAAGTCCAAATCAGTAAATGCTATTTTCACCATAAAATTGATCACTTTCTTTGTAGTGATCATGGCTGGTGACTCTGCTTCCGCCTTTATGAAGTAGCCCACAACTAGGATAACATACTTTGTTCAGCCCTTTGACATTGGTAGTACACCGATTATATGAACCCCCTGAACCACAAATGGCTATAGGCTAACCATCTATGCAAGCTCTATAGATGGGGCTCTTAGTATCTTCGCAAATCTTTGGCATCTATCACAGTTTCTGGTATAGTCCGTTGTGTCTCTGCTGATCGTTGGCCAAAAGCATCCATAGCGAAGTATCTTCTTTGCCAACATTTGCACCCTAGTGTGAACACCGTAGCTCCCTCTGTGAAAATCCACAAGGATTTTCTCAGTTTCATCTTTAGTGACACACCACATTAAGGGATTGATAATCCACTTCTATATAACATGCATTCCTGCATAATGAATCATGGTATCTTACGTAGGAATTTTCGTTGTTCATTTCTTCCGATTGGAAGAGTTCCCTTTAGCAAATACTTTTTATTGGAGTCATCCAGGACTCATTTTCTTCCTTGGCTTCCAAGGTCCAATCAACATTCATTTGGTTAGTGCTTGGAGCCAGTAAAATCTATACTGGAACGAGTCCCATAAACTGCATTTCTCCAGAGCTGGCCAATTTGGGTAGCGAATCAGCTTTCATATTCTCTTCCCTGTGATTGTGCGTTACCCTATAGTGTTTGATATTGCTTAGTAGTTTCAGTAACTTCATCGGGTAAGAGACAAGTTTCACTCACTTAACCTAAAATTCCTTTTTAACCTGTTAGACCACCAGTTGAGAATCACTGAATATATGCAATGTCTTGAATCCCAGCCACTTTGCTATCTTGATTCCTATAATCAGCGCTTCCTATTCAACTTTGTTGTTCATGGCTGGGAATTCTAGCTTTAAATCATAGCATATCTTCTGTCCCTCCAGGGTTATAAGAATCACTCATTCCCTAAATCTGTGTTCATTGGAGGCTCCATCTATTTATAATTTCCACTCGAACGGTTGGACCATATCTTCTTCCCCTTCTCCACCTCGGATGGTAAATTCAGTAATGAAATTAGCCAATGCTTGTCCTCATATAACCATTTTAGGATGATAGGTTATGTCATACTAATTCAGCTCGATATTCTACTTCAACAATCTGCCTGAGGTCTCAGGTTAATGTACTACTTTCCCTAGTGGTTGATTAGTAAGCCTTTTATCGGGTGAGCCAAGAAGTATGGTCGCAACTTCCTTGCAACAACCAACATGCAGTATGCCAGCTTCTTTAGCTTTAGATAATACATTTCCACTTGAGCAAACTGCTTGTTAATATAATATACAAGCCTTTTGGTTCTAGAATCCTCACATACAAAGGCTACACTTAGCACTCAAGCAAATACTACTAAGTAAATGAATAAATCTTTTCCTTCCAAAGGCTTTGAAAAAATTGGTGGTCACTTCATGTGCTATAGCAAAATTTGGAAAGCTTCTTGGCATTCATTTGCCCAAACAAACTTACGTTTTTCTTTCTTAAGGGCATCAAAGAACGGTACACATTTATCCTGTTTGCGCCAAAATTGGTCACAAACACCCAATTGTCGATGAAAGCACCCGTTCACGATCACAGATCACAAATAACAAGTCCATGGAGAATTAAAAATGAAGAACACTCAGAAAAGTAAGAGGAAAGCAGTAAAGAACCCAGAGTTTATAGTGGTTCGGCAATCCGGCCTACGTCCACTTTGAATTAGATGACTTTATTGATGTTTACTTGCTGATTACAACGAGTTACCACTGATTACAATAGCCAATTTCGAATACAATGATGATTCCGGCAGAGTCTGGACATCGAAAAGCCAAAAAAGTCCCCTTTCTGTAGGCTTTAGGATGCTATTTATAGGCGTAGGATGCAAATATCTCGCTCAGATCTCGGGAGACCTCTTCTGGCACGTGCACGAGCCCACGCGACCGATCCCATGCGATTTTGACTCGATCCGTGATTGATACGAATGAATTTCGTATCGATCAAGATCTTGCCCAATCGAGTCGAGATTGATCATGAACATCCTTTAGGTTGTACGCAAGCTCCTGTGAAAATTTGGGGACATTTGGACTTGTAAATCGTGAGGTATGATCGATACAAACTGGGTTCTCCAACACGGATATGAGTTCGTATCGATACCTTCGCCTCCATCTCCTTCGTGTAGATCAAAGGCACGTGCGTGCTTGTTGACGTGGAACGATAAACTAGGGTGGATCCACATTTCTTGCCGTGTTGATCGAGCCTTCACCCTTCTTGAACTCCATTCGTATCGATCGTTTGAGGCTCTGTTCGTATCGATGCTCGCAGATCACTTCGTATTGATGCTGGCGTGTGTCCTTCGTATCGATCACTTGGTGTTGGCTTCGCATCGATGGGAACTGATGGTTTCGCATCGGTCACCTGGTTGATCGATACGAAATATACATTAACATGATCGATACGAAATAGATAAATGTGGGCTACTTTGTATTGATGGAGAGTGACCCTATTCGCATCGATGTGCCCTTGAGCATTTCGTATCGATGGTAGAATGCCATCTCGTATCGTTCATGGGATGCATGCTTCGTATCGATCTTTGATCGATCGATACGAATTCTTGAGAGGAGGAGCGATACGTGTTGTATATTGGTGAGATCGATACGAAATGCCCACAGATGATGGATACGAATTAAGGTAGGGGTGATGGATACGATCTGATGGGTGCATGATGTAGACGAAGAGATGCGGTTGGCGACCGATACGAATTAAGCCATCTTTGTTTGATGGATACGAAATTGGTGGAGCCTTTGGCTGTTGATCGATCCGCGGCTTTGACTCGAAGCAGTCATATTCTTAACCCGAAGCAAACCTATTGGTGACTCGAAGCAGGTGCTGTGGTGAATCGAAGTAACCTGCGAGTGGGCTAGCTTAATGAAAACCCGAAGTAGATCCTTACCTGACTCGAAGCAATCTGCTTGGAAACTCGGAGTAAACAAGGAAATAACTCGGAGCAGATTCCAAGCAATCCGCAACGATTTGATCTTTGTCGAAATCATATTTTAAACATATTGCACTGCTTGTCCACCGACTATGCTATGTTTTGGCTTCGTTATCATGCTTGTTACTCGTGAAATCCAACTTCGACCTTTATGCAGTTGATTGGGTTAAATCCGCCTGTATGTGGCCTTGCTCAAAGGCGGGTTAACACTTTGCCCCCCAAAACATGTCTGGCGATAGGAAGGTGTGTTTTGTAGTTCGATAAGCTGGATGTTCGTATCCTGTTAATGGCCTGCAAAAAGATTGATAATCTTACATGACAATGAATAATGATCGTTTGCGATCGTATGCCGTTCGGGGCGGTATGTGACCGTTCGCGGTCGGATGCCGTTCGAGGCGAATTATGACCATTCGAGGCGAATTGTGACCGTTCGTGGTCGGGTGCCGTTCGAGGCGAATTGTGACCGTTCGCGGTCGGGTGCCGTTCAAGGCACATTGTGACCGTTCGCGGTCGGGTGCCGTTCGAGGCGAATTGCGTGTGCCTGGGGGGACTTAGTATCATTAATGTCAGATTTCACGTTCGAGTGGGTTTCTGAATTGTTTGTGGTGGCGGTTTATCGCCGTTTCAGAGCATGTCTGAGGACTGTTCGTGATCCCGTACATGTGTAAGCGACTTAGCCGTCTTAGAATTATTGAAACCAAGTTTACATTCAAATGAGTCTTTCAACAGAAATGTTCAACAAAATCAAGTTCAAATGTGCGAAATAAAAAGCAAAAGCGGAACACAGACGTCAAAGTGCAAACACCTATATCGACGCAATTGTTAGTCGTATCAGAGCATGCCCGAGGATCGTTCGTAATCCTATACACGTGTAAATGACTTAATCGCTTCGGTATGGAGTTTGCCACTTATTCGTTGTTATTTCGATCAGTTGATGATAAGCTGACGCCTCGATTCGGAGCCACCTTAATTTGATGCAGGCGGTGGTTGCTCTTGTTCCACCGTAGTTTTTCCCCTTCTCACATATTGCGATAGCAGAGCATTCCAGATATGTCCCTCAACCTCATCCTTCAAGTGCTTGCAATCATTCGTGCTATAACCATTTAGCTCGTGGAATAAGCAATACTTGTCGGATCTTCTTTCATTGTTGGTCGGATCCCTCCTCATTGGCTTTCGATAAGGGATCTGCCCCCTGGTATCCTGGTAGATTTGCTCCAAAGTTTCATTCAACTTCATATAAGAGGTGAATCTCGGTTCCTTTCATGGTCGCTTTGGTCCATCATCGTTATCCTTGGCTTTCCGTTTCCCTTTATCGTTGCTTGAATCTTCTCTGGGAGGATCTCCGCCTTTGACTGCATAAACTCCAGCTTCCTCTCCTTCCTCCCTTTCAGCATTTGCATCCTCTAGTCTCAGAAATCCTTAGGCCTCATGATAAAATTCTCCTAGATCCATAGGTGGGTCCCTTGTTAATGAATTCTTAAATTATGTGCCATCAGCTACGCCAGATACATACAGCTGCCATTAAAACCATGGATGGATATGGTCGATCCAACGATGTTGCCGCCGCATTGAATCGTGTCAGAAAATTCCTCAAAGATTCCCCTGTTCTTTGCTTTAGTGCTGCTAAACTCATCACATTCTTGGGTCTTGAAATGTGAACTCTGAACTGCCTCATAAACTTCTCAGTCAAATCGGTCCATGTTCCAATGGAGCCGCTCCCCAGCTGTCTAAACCATAGTGCTGCAATGTCCATCAAATACAATGGGAAACACCGGGCCATGACCTCCTCCGATGCCCCCAGTACCTCCATATGCCTCATATACCGTGTCAGATGAACTGCAAGATCCGTCCTCCCATCGTACGTCTCCAGTGTTGGTAGCTTGAATTCTGGTGGATTCCTAGCCTGTCTAATTGCGGGAGCGAAGGGGCTCCTGTTCACGTCTTCCAAATCTCTATTAACCAGTCCGCCCTTCATGGCTCGTCTGACCATCTCCGCCAACCTATCACTGTCGCCAAGCTGTGGCCCTTGTCCGTTGCCTCTGATCTGCCCCCCGAGTTCACGAGGGATTCCTGGAATCTGCTCTGCTGGACGAGCATCCATCTCTCTATCAACGTCGTGTTGTACAGCTCCACCTGGTGTCCTTTCTACGGTTGGATCGATATGCTCTGGGTGAGTGCCCCCCAGCTCTAGTTCTGCTCCTGATGGTCCCGCTCTGTTATGAATTCTGGTTGCTCCATGCTCTCGATCCCTATCTATAGCATCTCTCGTAGTTGCGTTCCCATGATTTTGCACTCCAACTTGACCAACTTGTCGAAGTAGATTCTGCATCATCTCTTCTTGCCTTTTCAGCATTCCCTTCTGCATGGCTCCCATCATCATCTCCATCTCATCTCAGGTGATGAAGACCGAGGCATAATTCGCTCCTGAGGAAGCTTCCTGACTCCCTTCATGCTGACTCCTTTCAGTTCTTTGTCTCCTTGTTGATTGCTTTGCCATCGTTCCTTCTAGATCTGATTCTCTAGCTCTCCAAATCTGAACTTCAAGCTTTTGAATCCCCAAATACTTTGGTTCTCAGTGAAAGCACCAAAATGTTTGCGCCAAAATTGGTCACAAACACCCAATTGTCGATGAAAGCACTCGTTCACGATCACAGATAACAGATAACAAGTATGTAGAGAATTAAAAATGAAGAACACTCAGAAAGTAAGAGGAAAGTAATAAAGAACCCATAGTTTATAGTGGTTCGACAATCCGGCCTACGTCTACTTTGAATTAGATGACTTTATTGATGTTTACTTGCTGATTACAACGAGTTACCACTGATTACAACAGCCAATTTCGAGTACAATGATGATTCCTGCAGAGTCTGGACGTCGAAAAGCCAAAAAAGTCCCCTTTCTGTAGGCTTTAGGATGCTATTTATAGGCGTAGGATGCAAATATCTCGCTCATATCTCAGGAGACCTCTTCTAGCACGTGCACGAGCCCACGCGACCGATCCCATGCGATTTTGACTCGATCCGTGATCGATACGAATGAATTTCGTATCGATCAAGATCTTGCCCAATCGAGTCGAGATTGATCATGAACATTCTTTAGGTTGTACGCAAGCTCCTATGAAAATTTGGTGGCATTTGGACTTGTAAATCGTGAGGTATGATCGATACGAACTGGGTTCTCCAACACAGATATGAGTTCGTATCGATACCTTCGCCTCCATCTCCTTCGTGTCGATCAAAGGCACGTGCGTGCTTGTTGACGTGGAATGATAAACTGGGGTAGTCCACATTTCGTGCCGTGTTGACCGAGCCTTCACCCTTCTTGAACTCCATTCGTATCAATCGTTTGAGGCTCTGTTCGTATCGATTCTCGCAGATCACTTCGTATCGATGCTGGCGTGTGTTTTTCGTATCGATCATTTGGTGTTGGCTTCGCATCGATGGGAACTGATGGTTTCGCATCGGTCACCTGGTTGATCGATACGAAATATACATCAACATGATCGATACGAAGTAGATAAATGTGGGCTACTTTGTATCGATGGAGAGTGATCTTATTCGCATCAATGTGCCCTTGAGCATTTCGTACCGATGGTAGAATGCCATCTCGTATCGTTCATGGGATGTATGCTTCGTATCGATCTTTGATCGATCGATACGAATTCTTGAGAGGAGGAGCGATACGTGTTGTATATTGGTGAGATCGATACAAAATGCCCACAGATGATGGATACGAATTAAGGTAGGGGTGATGGATACGATCTGATGGGTGCATGATGCATACGAAGAGATGCGGTTGGCGACCGATACAAATTAAGCCATCTTTGTCTGATGGATACGAAATTGGTGGAGCCTTTGGCTGCTGATTGATCCGCGGCTTTGACTCGAAGCAGTCATATTCTTAACCCGAAGCAAACCTATTAGTGACTCAAAGCAGGTGCTGTAGTGACTCGAAGTAACCTGCGAGTGGGCTAGCCTAACGAAGACCCAAAGTAGATCCTTACCTGACTCGAAGCAATCTGCCTGGAAACTCGAAGTAAACAAGGAAATAACTCGGAACAGATTCCAAGCAACTCGCAACGATTTGATCTTTGTCGAAATCATATTTTAAACATATTGCGCTGCTTGTCCACCGACTATGCTATGTTTTGGCTTCGTTATCATGCTTGTTACTCGTGAAATCCAACTTCGACCTTTATGCAGTTGATTGGGTTAAATCCGCCTGTATGTGGCCTTGCTCAAAGGTGGGTTAACATATCCCCTGCCTTCGAATAAATTGACTCAGTGTAGCAACCTTCCTGTTCAATCTCGAGATTTCCCTCCTTATCTCTGGTAGTGACCTCTTTTAATGCTTTAATCTGTTCTAAGTCACCTTTAATGCCCCATTAGTTCACAATGAAATCCAATAATTTGCCTGATACGACTCAAAAGGAGCATTTTAATAGAATAAGTTCATCACATACTGTTGAAGCACATCAAACATTTTAGAGATATCGTCCATGTGATTCATCGATCCTTGTGATTTCACAAGCATATCGTCCATATAAACCTCCATTGTTCGTCCGGTTTGATCCTTGAACATCTTAATTACCAATCATTGGTAAGTAGCTCCAACGTTCTTCAAACTAAACGACATCACTTGATAGCAGTACTGCTCTAAATATATAATGAAACTATATGCTCTTGATATAAAATGCGCATTTCTATTTGATTGTAACTGCAGTATGCATCCATGAAGGATAGCAGTTCATGTCCAACCATTTAGTCCAAAAGTTTGTTAATCTTCAGTAGTGAGAAGTTGTGGCTTTTGGGCATGCTTTATTCAAGTCTAAATAATTAATGCATGTCCACCATTTTCTATTTTTCCTTTTGACCAACACAGGGTACGATATCCATTCAGGGTACAAGGCATCACAGATAAAGCCATTTGCCTTTAGTTTATCCCCCCTTCTTTCAGTGTAGCGGATCACTTCAGACCCAGACTGCGTATCTTCTGCTTCATAGGAGGGCATCTTGAGTCCACATATAATGCATGGCACGTTACCTCCAATGAAATTCCATATATATCAGAATGCATCCAGATTCGCCTTAAGAAACTCTACCAACTCCTTTTCATTTTCATGCCAAGTTGAGATTCGACTTGAGAACCCAAGTGGGATCATCATCATCGATTGGGGTGTTAATCGTCAGCTTCACCAGTGTCTCCCTTGCATCCTTTGGCTCTTTACAGGGGTTTATTGGCTTGTAAAACTTACTATAGGACCCGTAGTTTTTATGCATCAACAGTCTTGATACAGAGAATCTTCTTTGCATCCTTTCCTTTCTTGCGTCGCTTTGCCTCTCTGAGCTCAACGACATAGCATTCTCAACCAGTGCTTTAGTTACCTTGAATAGCTCCAACTATGTTCTCGGTGGGGAATTTCATCATTAGACACTACAGAGCCAGTGCTATCCTGAAGTTAACAAAGGTCGATTGGCTTAGAAAAGCATTATATGCCAAGAATTCATTGGCCATCATGAAAGTCTGGACTTGCACAATCTTGTGGTCTCCCTCACCAAATTATATGGACAAGTTAATACATCCCACGGGCTCTTCAGCCTCTTCGATAAATCCCTAGATGCAAGCTTTACACGGCTTCAGAACTTTGGACTAATATTCATTTGATAAATGGTTTTCTTAAATAAGATATTAACCAAGCTTCTATAGTCAATCAGAACTTGACGCACAGTTGTTAGCCCAAAAACGGTCGTAATCACCATAGGATCAACCACTAGTGATTCAATCCCATCGGAATCTCTATTCCAGAATATAATATTATCGTTCATAGTTCTTTTTTGTTTCGTTAGAGCCCCGTCTTTGATAGCAAAACAACTCTCCTGAGTCACATGCTTCAACGAGTTACCATACCATTTAATTTCATTCTAGCTTTTCTTCATCGGATAGGGTCTTCCAAATATGGTGTTTATCACAGTCTTACTCTCTAGTCATCTGGATCCCTCTCTATTGGTTCTAGGCTGATCCTTTTAGGCATATTAGCATTAGGTCTATCATTTTGTCTGCTAGCTTATGGATATCTTATATATTTTTAAGTTTTCTTCTTTTGAATTAAATCTTCAATTACATCTCTCAAGTGACGACACCCATTGCTATTGTGCCCATGAGTTTCGTGGAAGCCACAATACTTCCCCTAACGCCATTCAACTTCAATTTTCTTCATTCGAGGTAGCACTTATAATTCTTCATACCCTACGTGATAAGATAGATGATCTCAATAGTAGCATTCAAGGGAGTATAGTCTCCCAGCCTCATAAACCTCGGATGCTTATTGGTGTCCTACTTCTTACCACTAGCGCCTTGGTTTTTCCTTCCCATTGCAGTATTTTCAGCGCTCTCGTTGGTCTACTTAATAGTAACGTTGCTCTATACTATCTCACTCAATAATCTGCCATCAATTAGTCTTATCACTAGGTTTGCCTCTTTTAAGCATAGAAATTGGGATGGCTTTCGATAGAATTCTTTTATAGCAGGTGGCTGCTTTCTTTTATGCCACTTACCAAAGTCTGTATCAGGGTGAACCCTAAAAACAATGCCATCAAAACTAAATCCTCCTTTAGATTACTAACTTCAATTGGCACAATATTGAGTCACTTTAGAAAATCCTTTAGAGTCTCTTTGGAACTTCGATGGATGTTTGACATGGACATCACATCCTTTAGTCTAACAGTTTGGAGTGTGAACTACTCCATGAACTTCTTTATTAATCGATCAAAAAAAGAAATGAACCTCGGTGTGAGCTGAGTGAACTACATCGTAGTCATCCCATCTAAGAATATGAGAAAACACTTTCATCTCACCACATCAATAGCACATGAACCATCAAATGTTAGTCATACTTCAATAGATGTCGCCTTAGATACGTTGTTCCATTATAAGATGGTATTGTTGGCATCACAAACTTTTTAGGGTAACATACTTACAATATATCATGGGTGAATAGGGTTCTACTAAGTGCTAAACCTCATTCGTCCTTACTTCTATTTTAATTTTTGTTCAACAAACTCCTAGTTATATCATCTATGAACTCTTCGCTGGTTCGAGCAGTTGGACATCGACTGTCAAGGACTGCCCTGAGTATTTGACTCCGCAAACGCTCTCAATTTGTCTCATGATATCTAGGCTTTCTTGTCTCTTGGATAGCCACTTGTCTAGACCCTTTATGGCGTCTTGTTGGTTCTACGACATCCGTTTGAACACCACTAGTCTATGCACCGGCATTCTACCAAACGTCACCACCAGTATCCCACAAATCACCCTCACAATCTGATAGGTTCAATGCATCAAGTGTTATCCATTACCATCGCCCTTAACATGGTCGGTACCGTGTTGATTGTGGTCTATACCGACTGTGTTGGTCATTACCAGAACAATGTTATTTCCTCCACTTTGCTTCTCCAATGTCCAAACAAACTTTCTCTTCATCTTTTGCTTTCCTTCTTCATATTTTATCTAATGAAGATGAACTTTCTTTCTCAGAATTTGAAGACAATGATTTTTTATGGCTCTTTGTACATCCTTGTGGTTCTTGGGCCAATATAGCAAAGCTTTTCTCTATTCTTTCAAAGATGGAATTCTAGCTATCCAACATCCTTTTGTTCATTTCAACCATCATCCTATCAAGTTTAGCTTTGGTCACTATTTCCTGTAAGGAAGAAGGTCTTGGCAAAGCATAGGTTGGCTGCATAGTCTCTTCATTGTGCTGAAAAGCTTCAACTTCTCCGGCAACAACTTTGGATCTAGTAGAAGTCTTTCTAGGAGCTATTATCTTCAGATCTGATCATGATTCTTCCTCATATCCAAGTATTTTTAGATCTACAACAAAAAACTTCTCGATCTAACCTCTAAATGCTCAAAATCTAAAGTCCTAAGCCCTAAGAAGTTCGTTTCTCAATGAAAGCACCAAAAATATTGGGTCAAAAAGTGACGTAACACCCCAAATGGATTAAAACGAGAGTAGAAAATTAAAAACGAGAATAAAATAATGAGAACATTGGGATCTTTATAGTGGTCTGACCTAAAATCACTACTTGCGTCTGCTTAATTTTATTACTTTGAGATTTATCAAGAGTACAACGATTTACAATGATTTCAAGTTTATAAAACAAGTTGATTTCTCGTTTGATAGTAACTCGTAAAAATGGACGAAGTACGAAGGAGAAGGCAGTGACGAGTTAGAGACCAAAATCCAAAAGTTTAAAGTCAAAAGTCCTCTTCACATTGCCCCAACTTCCACATTTATAGTCAAAATCGTTTAGCATAGTCCCTAAATCAAGGAAGACCAAGTAAGAGCTCAAATCCATGGAAGTAGAAAGGAAGAACGAGCCAATTTTATGCAAATAATCATGTCGGTACTGACCAAAATATTGTTAATACCCAGCATAATGGCTCATCATTAATAAGCTTGCTTACTTATACTCATCTCTATCTTTAAGTTCCAAACTTAAATGTGGCGTCACCCTCTTGAAAATCAACCCGGGACCATAGTTACGGTCAGTACCGACCATAACTAATCTGCTCCAAACCACTCCAAACCTTTTGTGCTTCTTTATTCCATTATCCCAAGCATCTTCCCAAGTTCTTGATCCATTTTGTCTTCGTCTTGATGTGAAGATTCACTTAGACGGTTCTTGGTTCAAATGCTAAATAACAATTAGTATTTGTATTATTCACTTATGTTTCAATTCATTTCTCATTTTAGTTCTCAAGTACATATAATAGTTTTCATATTTCAACATAATGTAATTTGAACTTTCTGATTGTGAATTGTTTGGTTTAGGTATCATTTTGTATGGATGACCTTTTGTTCTAATTCATAAAGGATACACTATAAGACAACCATGCTTACCTTGAAATTTGGTAGGTATGGGATTGATATCTAGGAGGGTATGTTCCAATAATTAAGAACTTATGCTTAATTTTATGCTCTATACTGTTATATAAAAAGGATTTTTTTTCTGTCTATTCTCTTATATAAGAAGGTTAATCTTTTACATTTTTATTCTTTTTTGAAATTGTTAAAGGGAAAAAGGTATTTGATAAGGGGTGTAAAAAGGTACTTTTATTATTAGATCATTTTACTATGGGAAGAGTAAATCACTATTTCTTCCATTATAAAATTAATGTAAAATTATTAAATGACTATTTGGTTATTAAATTTCTTCTTTCATGTATCACGTAACTTAACTCCTTTAAAAATTAATTTTCTTCAACTTATAATCTTGAAACTCGAATTTGCCAATATAAAAAATAACTAAAGTTAAGACTAAAATCCCCATTGTCTTAGTCTCTATTTAAATCATTATTATTACTTTTCTTCTTCTCAAAATCCAATATTATTATACCAATAAGTGGGATTAAAAGTGAAATGATATTATGTACTTGACGTTTGAATACTAACCTTATTTAATTATTATTAAAGCGATTATTATTACTATTTATTACATTAGACACCGTTCATCAAAGTGAAAAATATTTATGTTCAAAGCACTTAGTTATCATATGAATTATACTTCCAATTCCATTTTTTCCTTTTTTAAATCAATTCAACTATGTTTGTTGTATTTTTATTATTCATTTATATTTCAATTCATTTTTCATTAGTTCTTAATAAAGTATAGTTTTCATATTTCTACATTGTAACGAACCACATTTTCGACCTTCAGAAGTCGACACTAATACATCCATGGTACTCACGTGCCGATCATCTAATTGCCGGAAATGCAAATTATTTGGGGAAAAGAAAGAAAAGATAGAATAGAATCTCACAGCGTGATGAGAAATCTATAATGTAACAATGATCTTTACAAAAGAAAAACTGAACTTTATTTTACATATATCAATCAGAGTCAACTAATAAATCAACAGCCTGGACAGTTATAACAACCTATCCTCACAATTGCTGGTAAATATAAATAACCAATGCAGCGAAAATTAGAATATACGTGAATACGATTGGAGACATCCAGCTCGTCTCTTGCAGCTCTAAGTATCCAAACTGAATCTGTAAATATGCTCGGTCTGTCCTGAGCATTATAAGAAAAATAACGCTCGGATTAGTCCGGTAATTAAATTTTAATGTTATAAAATCTTTTTAAAATAAAGGTATCTCGTAAGACCACACCGCACAAAAACACTGTCCGGTTTTTACCTTACGATAACCAAAAACATTTTTATAGAAAATCCAGTGATATTATAATAATGTCTAGAATACGAATACATATTAATCATAGTCGAAATTGTTGCATTATTAAACTCCAGCATAATAGGTATACAATCAAATCCGAAGGCTCGTATTGGAGAATGGGCTCCAACTATGAAAGGGTATGGGTCTACCGCCGAATATGTACACCTCTAGATAAAATGTATGGGAGGCTGCAACACGTTGCACCTCTGTTATTCAGGACTGGCCCTACCCCTTACTGGATAGCTCCGAATAAGATTACCCCATGGTTGATAAACAACCATAACGACCCCCAAAGCATACAAAAATATCGACACTAGATATAGGATGATCATACCCTAATGCGAGTGACCCATATAGCCCTGTCGCATGTCCTTGCTTTAGTCATTTTCTCGGTTGATGAGGTTTGAGGCTATGATTACCTTTTTATATAGCAAACCATCTTGGCACGCCAACACTGTCCTCCAGTTAGAAATGCAATGCATTATTCATCTATACAAGTTCGTTTTTGGGTCTGAACGAAACCGAAGGCACTACCTCCACTACATCCCTTTTGGAATCACCCTCAGGTTAGCAGCAAGTAGCCCTTGCACTTCAAAAGCTCCATCGTTAATCATCTTCAAGATGTTCCAATTCGAATGCTTATGCCGGTTCAAAGTGGTTTTCAGATAATATATCTGATCCCGGTCTCTCCTAACCGACAATGATAATTTAAAACAGGCCAAGTTTGATAGTGGGTTATTTAAATATCAAATATAAAACAATCACATCAAGGATTTATTTCCATAAGAAAACCAACATTGGTTCAATGCATAGGCAACCATTAAGCCCCTTTTTAAATAAATTATTATTTAATCTCTTCATAAATACTTGTTTTAAATACCTTTACAAAAAGGTATATTCATAAAACAACTTTTTATAATTGGAAAATATCCATATTCTTATTTTATTGGTAAAAGTATATTTAAAAAACACCGAGAGAGATTTCCTATTTGGTGCTAAGTATGGAAATATGTTCCACGCCATCATAGTTATTAAAAGGTCACTTATAGAAATCAAATCTCATCTCTTTTTATAAATTTCCTTTTATGCAACTCAAAAATCTTTTTTTATAAACTCCTTTTATAAATCTCTAAAACCATTTGTAAAAATCTTTTATAAATCTCTAAAAAAGTTTATAAAACTCTTTTTTTATTTACTTCTAAACCCATTGATAAAACTCTTTTTATAAGTTTCTAAAACTATTTACAAAGCTCTTTTATAAATCTCTAAAACTATTTATAAAATTTCTTTTATAAATCTATAAACCCATTTATAAAACTTTATTCTTTTATAAAATTCTTTTACAAAGAACCTTTATAAAAATTCTTACCAAAACCCCTTTATAAAAGTCCTTTATAAAAAATCCTTTATAAAGCTTTTTTTAAAATTCTAATAAACTCAAACTCCATTTTCATTTATAAATTCTTTAATAAATCTTTTTTATTAAACAAGATTCCTTTTTATAAATAGATTTATTATTTATAAATAAAATTAATCAAATAAATTAATTTACTTTAAACACTCTTAATAAACAATGAATTAACTTTCCAACATCATTAGTAAAATAATTTATTAACTCAAAACATTTTTAATATAATAATTAATAGCTTCAAAACATTATAGATAAATAACAATTATTTTCTTCAAAACATTATATAATAATAATTATTAATATCAAAACATTATTAATAAATAATAATTATTAACTTTAAAACATTACAAATATAATAGTTAATAATTCCAAACCATATTAATGAAACAATAATAATTAATCTTCCAACATTATTATAAGTATAATTAAAAACTCTGAAAAGTTATTAATAAATAACTATTATAACTTCTGAAACATTGTTAATAAATGCTTATTAACTTCAAATAATATTAATTATCTAATAAATAGCTTTTCACAATATAAAATATTGATAAATAACTTTAAAACAGTATTAAATATAAATAACAACTTTTAAAATATTATTAAACAATAGTTAAACCACTTAAAATCATTATTAAAAAATAGTTAAACAACTTTAAAATATTTTTAAATGATTTAGAAAAGACAAATAAAAAGGGTTAGGGTAAAATAGAGATATTCAAATTTTGCTTAAATAAAAATATTCCAGAAAATCCAAAGGTTAGATTTAAAATCATTCTTCAAATCAAAAAACCTTTTCAAACCAAAAATGGAAATTAAAAGTATTTCAAAATATAAATTAAAGCCAACAGCCACCACATCACTTAACCAATGTTGATATTGATTTTTATCACTACATAGATTAATTTTCAACATATAACAATATCATATCTCATAGGGCTAAACAATCAGGTTTGATATTTCATAATTCATATAACAAGAGTATTATTGAAAATAAATCAACAAGGGTGAGGAATCTCGTTGGATCCCTCTACAAATTTCATGTACATCAGTTAAGTCCCTGCAATTGATTTCATATATTAACTGATTTAAAACCGACAGTTCATCAAAACCAAACAATCAACCAATAAAGCATCCAAGAAAACAATCAATAATTTTTATCTACTATAAATCATTACTGATTAACCAAAAAGGCGAGTTAAACTCACCGAAATTCCAGTTATCGCCAAAGCGTTCCGGTTCCATCTAAATTCGAACAGTGTTGGAATTTAGCTTGAAATTTACAAGCTCCAATTTCTACCAATTCAATCCTAAAGCATAGTTATCATCGATACGAGTCTAACGTGACTAACCACGTTCGATTTGGACCTTGTATGAATAAACTATTGCATTTATAAGATTTACGAATTAAATAATATAATCATTTCACTAATTACATAATTTGGCCACCAATTGCCCAAATAGCTAACCCTAATCATGTCATCTAAAACCCAAGCCGCTCCCCTTTGAAACCCTACTTCGAACGAACCTCCGCCCTTCACCGCCCCTAGGAACCACTAGAGCCCGCTGCGACTTCACCGAAGCCTCGCCACCCTCGATCGAACCCAACGACCCTAGCGCTGCCGCCTACATCCGCCTAACGTTAGAGATCGAACCACCCTAACATAACCACTGTCAAATAGAAATTCCGGCCAACTCCTTACGAAATAGCTCGATCCCACCGGTAAAAATACTCGTTTCCCCTAGCTGCTCAAGTTCCTAGTTGGGGTCGAGACCTGAAATGGCTTCTTGTGGCTCAGACGAATTATGGCCGTTGGATAGTGTGGATGTTTAATGACGGCTAGGTTTAGTTAAGAGTTTTGAAAGAAATAATTGGGGTGTGGTTCCTTATATAGAAATTCCAGCCGGCACTATTCACGCCCGAAGATTTTTGAACTCCAACCGACGCGTGCTCACTGGCGTTCTCAGCTAAATGTCCCTATTTTGAACTGAATGGAACTATTATCGAGACCTAATTCCTTTATATATAGAAGTTAGCTTTTAAAAAAATCAAATTATATTATAATTAATTTCTAAAATTAATCGCAGTACGTTTTGAGCTCGCATGACCACACAGTACGTTTGATCGTCACGAAACTCGTCGGCGTATAATAATTCATTATTCCAGATCCAATGGCATTGTTTTCGACAAAATCCGAGACAGTGCCCCGAAATGATAATTTCACATGTTAATTAAAACGAATTACTATTAAAACAATTTTAATCACTTTTAAATTCTAAATTCGAAGTTTTCTATTATCGTTCTTATTTAAGAAGAATTTAAATAAGCTTTCGAAATCATTTTCATTCATATTAAATTCAAGATTCAGTTATTTAAATAATTCCTATATTTGAATCAATATTTCAATATTAAATTCACAATTCACATATTTAAATAAAATAACTAATTCCTATATTTGTAATTCAGGTTTAAAACCTTAAAAACTAATTATTCTAATATTTAAAATTAATTAATTACCCAAATCCAATTACCAAAATCCCCGGTTGTTACACTCTTCCCCATTAAAAGAATTTCATCCCTGAAATTCTAAAGTAAGAAAAATGTATCTAAACCCTTTAACTTTTCAAAATCCAATAGTTGAAAAGGATTGTTAATTTTCTAAGTCTCTAAAATTACGGAAATTTTGATAGTGCTTCCTTTGTGTGGCTCGATCGGAAAAACTACAAATCACCACTACGGTCCCAAACCATCAAAAGAAAACAAAAGCTAAGTGGCCTCCCATATCTGGGGCATAAAATCAACCAAACCAAAAGTATAAACATGTACCTATTTGTCGGGCAACCAAATCTCAACTCATGAAACCAAAACCATCAAACTAGCCTTTGCTTCCATGTACCTGAATCTCACTTACATAACACAAAAGAGAGATAAACATGAAAATGAAACAATACTACACTCAATCATCATATACATGAATTTATGCACGCTAAAACATACATAGAAAACATCTCAAACAATCATGCTATAATAGATCGTTAAACTTGCATTTTTAGTGACAAAAGTATACAGTTACATTTAAGCATGTACAATGTACATATGCCATCCGTATGCAATATAAAATCTGATCACTTGCTCGATCACATAATTTCCCTTTTGAAATAATATCACCCACTCGACTATCCTAGTGGGACTCCGATTCGATTTCTTGATCAAAATCCATCCGTTCTTCTTATATAATAATACACTATGACAGAAAACTTTGGAATTAAATCAAAAATGTGTATAAAGTGTTCGCCATCAAGAATCGAGTGAAAAATCCTTGTTCGGATCGATGTAAATAACCTCGAAATTGTGTATTCAAATCTAGATCAAATCAGCTATGCGGATAGAATGATCTACGTACAAATTTATTTCAGTGGTTCCTAAATTATACCAAATTCTTTTTATTCACATTCAATTTTAATATACACTTGATTTTCCAATAGTATTTCCTTTAATTCTAAAATTCATTTACAAACCATTTCATAAATCATTTTATTTAACTTTACTTTACTTACGTTCAATTTCATCTCATAGCTAAATTTTCAAATTTTCTTAATTATACTAATTATTTTAATTCACGTTTATTATTTCTTAGTATATTCCTTTTAATAATAAAATTAGTTATGAAATATTTCATAAAACTCTTAATTAAGTTTATAAACATTTTTAAAATAGAATTTAGGTTTTATCAATCAGTTTAAAGATTTAAGTTTATATTCTTAATCCATATTAGAATTCATTTTCCGAGTCATTTCATAGCATATTAATTTAAGCTTACAAACAGTTAATAAAGACTTATCTTCATTAATAAAACATTTTCCCTGGTTTAGAATTACCTTTTTAAGGAATCATTATTTTACTTAAAAAACATTACTTAAGTCTATTAACATCTTATCTAATACAACTTATGTTTATCAACAATTTTCAAACTTAAATTTATAATTTATATTTGTATAACACTTTGAAAAACAATTTCAAGTCTCTGGGATTTAAGTACTCAAATTCTCAGTTTTAAATCCTTATTTATGAACTATATTTATAAATTGTACTTATATAATTTCATTACACATATAAGGATATTTCATAATTATTATCCTTGCTTGAATTATAATAAATAACTTATACTAAAATCAAAATTTTATTTTAACTTAACATTATTCCTGAACGCCTTATAATCAAACTGTAAAATTGAATTCACAAGGTGTTCATATTTAATTCAACCAAATAAAAATGCCCATAAACTATCTAAGCACAAATAATCAATCAACAACACTAGTCAATGCCCTTAAACTGGACGAGCATGAATAATCAAGCAATAAATGGTAATAATCGAATATTATCATTCTCTAACAACTAAACACATCATATGTCTATATTAATTTCCGAAAATAATTATTTTTATATATAAAACATAATTTGGGTAAAATTATTTCATTTACCCAATTTCAAAACAATACTATGTCTTTTTTCCTTGTTCAAGTGTTTAGAAACCCCTATCGATACGGTTGTTCCTGTATCGCCAGAATTCATTAACCACTCAACCAATAAATCAGCACAATATGAAACATTTTTATATCGCTAACAAATACGTGCTCATATATATAATACACTCAAACTCATCCTAGGGTCTCACTTATCCTATCTCAAATGAGTTAACCCCACCAAAGCCTAGGTGTTCGCTCAACCTAAGCTCTGATACCACATGTAACGATCCACTTTTTCGACCTTTAGAAATACACATTAATACATCCATGGTATTTATGTGCCGAGCACTTGAGTGCCAGAAAGACAGATTGTTCGGGGAAAAACAAAAAAAGACAGAACAGAATCTCACAACGTGACGAGCAATCTACAATATAACAATGATCTTTACAATATAAATACTGAACTTTATTATACATATATCAATCAGAGTCAACTAATCAATCAATAGCCTGGACAGTTATAGCAACATATCCTCATAATTGCAGATAAATATAAACAACAAATGTAGAAAATAGAATATACGTGAATATGACTTGGAGGCATCCAGCTTGTCTCCTGAAGCTCCGAGTATCCAAAACGAATCTGTAAATATGCTCGGTCTAACGTGAGCATTATAAGAAAAATAACGCCAGGATCAGTCTGGTAAACCATTGTTAGAAAACATACCTCAATTGAATTTTAATGTTATAACAATCTTTTTAAAACTTGTAAGACCACGCCGCACATAAACACAGATGGGTTTTTACCTTACGGTAACCAATAACTATTTTATAGAAAATCCAGTGATATTATAATAATGTCTATGATACAAATACATATTAATCATAGCCGAAATTGTTACATTATTAAATTCCAGCATAATAGATATACAATCAAATTCGAAGGCTCGTATTGGAGAATGGGTTCCAACTATGAAAGGGTAAGGGTCTACCTACCAAATTCGTACACCTCTAGATAAAATGTACGGGAGGCTACAACACGTTGCACCTCTGCTACTCTGGACTGGCCCTACCCTTTACTGGATAGCACCGAATATGATTGCACCATGGTTGATAAGCATCCATAATAAGCCCCGAAGCATACATAAATATCGACATTAGATATGGGATGATCATGCCCTAACAGAAGCGACCCATATAGCCCTGCCGCATGTCACTGCTTTAGTCATGAGGATTAAGGCTACGATTACCATTTTATATAGCAAACCATCTTGGAATGCTAACACCACCCTCCAGGTAGAAATGCAATGCAACAATCATCCATACAAGTTCGTTCTGGGTCTGAATGAAACCAAAGGCACTACCTCCACTGCATCCCTTTTGGAATCACCCTTAGGATTAGTAGAAAGTATCCCTTGCACTTTAAAAACTCCATCTTCAATTATCTTCAAGATGTTTCAATTTGAATGCTTATGCCGGTTCGAAGTGGTTTTCAGATAATATATCTGATCTCGGTCTCTCTAAACCGACAGCGATAATTTATACCAGCCAAGTTTGATAGTGGGTTATTAACCATCAAGTATATAACAATCACATTAGGGATTTATTTCCACAAGGAAACCAACATTGGTTTAACACATAAGCAACCATTAAGCCCCTTTTTAAATAAATTATTTATTTAACCTCTTCATAAATACTTGTTTTAAATATCTTTATGAAAATTTTTATTCACAAAGAAACTTTTAATACTTGGAAAATATCCATATTCTTATTCATCGGTATAAGTATATTTACAAAACAATGAGAAAGATTTCCTATTTAGTGTTAAGTATGGAAAGTTGTTCCATACCACCATAATTATTAAAAGATCACTTATAGAAATTAAATCTCATCTTCTTTTATAGATTTCCATTTATACAACTCAAAATCATTTTTTATAATCTCCTTTCATATATCTCTAAAACCATTTATAAAACGCTTTTTTTATTAACTTCTAAGGCCGATGATAAAACTATTTTTATAAATTTATAAAACTATATATGAAGCTCTTTTTTAAATCCCTAAAATATTTATAAAACTTCTTTTATAAATCTATAAACCCATTTATAAAACTTTATTCTTTTATAAAAGTCTTTTATAAAGAAGCTTTATAAAAATTCTTACCAAAACCCCTTTATAAACGTCCTGTATAAAGCTTTTTTTTAATTCTTATAAACTCAATCCCCATTTTCATTTATATATTCTTTAATAGATCTCTTTTATTAAATGAGTTTCCTTCTTATAGATCAATTTATTATTTATAAATACAATTATTCAGATAAATTAATTTACTTTAAACACTCTTAATAAATAATAAATTATCTTTCCAACATCATTAATAAAATAATTTATTAACTCCAAATTTTTTTAATATAATAATTAATAGCTTTAAAACATTATAAGTAAATAATAATTATTTAGTTCAAAATATTATTAAATAATAATTATTATTAATAACAAAACATTGCTAATAAATAATAATTATTAACTTCAAAACATTATAAATATAATAGTTAATAATTCCAAACCTTATTAATGAAACAATAATAATTAATCTTCAAACATTATTATAAATAATAATTATAAACGCGAAATGCTATTAATAAATAACTATTATAACTTCCAAAACATTATTAATAAATAATTATTAACTTCATAAAATATTATTTATTTAATAAATAACTTTTCACAATATAAAATATTGATAAATAACTTTATAACAATACTAAATTTAAATAAACAAGTTTTAAAATATTATTAAACAATAGTTAAACAACTTAAAATCATTATTAATTAATAGTTAAACAACTTTAAAACATTTATAAATGATTTAGAAAAGACAAATAAAAAGGGTTGGGGTAAAATAGAGAAGTCCAAATTTTGCTTAAATAAAAATATTCCTGAAAACTCAGAGGTTAGATTTAAAATCATTCTCCGAATCAAAAAAACCCTTTTCAAACCAAAACTAGAAATTAATAGTATTTCAAAATACCGAATTGAAGCCAACAACCACCACATCGCTTAACCAATGTTGATATTGATTTTTATCACTACAAAGGTTAAGTTTTCAACATATAACAATAACATATCTCATAGGGCTAAACAATCAGGTCTGATTTTCATAATTCATACAACAAGAGTATTATTGAAAATAAATCAACAAGGGCGAGGAATTCCATTGGATCCCTCTACAAATTTCTGGCACGTCATTTAAGTCCTTGAAATTGGTTTTTTATATTAACCACTTTAAAAGTGACAATTCATCAAAACCAAACAATCAACCAATAAAGCATCCAAGTAAACAATCAACAATTTTTATTGACTATAAAACATTACTGAGTAAGCAAAAAGGTGAGTTAAACTCACCGAAATTTCTGTTAACGCTGAAGCATTCTGGTTTCGTCTAAATTCGAACAACGTTCGAAATTAGCTTGAAATCCAATAAGCTCCAATTTCTGCCAATCCAATTCCAAAGCATAATTATCGTCAATATGAGTCTAACGCGACTAACCACGTTTGATTTGGACCTTGTATAAACAAGTTATTGCATTTATAAGATTTATGAATAATATAATTATTTCACTAATTACATAATTTGGCCACGAATTATCCAATTAGCTAATCCTAATCATGTCGTCTAAAACCCAGGCCGCTCCCCTTTGAAGCCCGACTTCGAATGAACCTCCACCCTTCACCGCCGCTACGAGCCACCAGAGCCCACCACGACTTCGCCGAAGCCGCGCCACCCTCAGCCGAACGCAACGACCCTAGCACCACCGCCTACATCCACCTAACGCCAGAGATTGAACCACCCTAACATAACTACCATCGAACAGAAATTCTAGCAAACTCCGTACGAAATAGCTCAATCCCACCAGTCAAAATACTCGTCTTCCCTAGCTGCTCAGGTTCCTAGTTGGGATCGAGACCTGAAATGACCTCTTGTAGCTCAGACGAACTATGGTCGTTGGATGATGAGGATGTTTAATGGCGGTTAGGGTTTAGCCAAGGGTTTTGAAATAAATGAGGGAGGTATGGGTCCTTATTTAGAAATTCTAACCAACAGTATTCACGCCCAAAGATTTTCGAACTCCAATCGAGACATGCTCTCTGTTGTTCTTTTGCTAAATACCCATATTCTCAAGTCAATGGAACCATTATTGGGATCTAATTCCTTTATGTACAGAAGTTTGGTTTTAAAAGGTCAAACTATATTATTGTTAATTCCTTAAATTAATCGCTATGCATTTTGATCTCGTACGACCACACCGTACGTTTGATCGCCATGAAACTCGTCGACGCACAATAATTCATTATTCCAGATCCAATAGCACTATTTTCGGCAAAATTCGTGATAGTGCCTCGGAATGATAATTTCACATGTTAATTAAAACGAATTACTCTTAAAATTATTTTAATCACTTTTTAATTCTAAACAAAAATTTTCTATTATCGTTCTTATTTAAGCAGAATTTAAATAAGCTTTCGAAATCATTTTCATTCACATTAAATTCAAGATTTAGTTATTTAAATAATTCCTGCATTTGAATCAATATTCTAATATTAAATTCACAATTCGCATATTCAAATAAAATAACCAATTCCTATATTTGGAATTCAGGTTTAAAACCTTAAAAACCAATTATTTTAATTTTAAAATTAATTAATTACTCAAATCCAATCACCAAAATCCCGGGTTGTTACATACATAATGTATTTGAACTTTCAATTTGCGGATTGATAATTTTATGTGTCATTTTTATTGATGATCTTTTATTCTAATTTATGAAGTATAAACTATGAGACAACGATGATTACCTTGAAGTTTGATAGGTATATGATTGTTATTAATAAGGATATTTCCTACAATAGATAACTTATGCATAAGTTTATTTGTTCATATATGTTTGATATAGTTTTATATTATATTTATTCTCTTATGTAATAAGTTAAATCATTGATCATTTTTATTATTTTATATAGGTTTGGTGTTGTTGTTAGTAGGAGTAAAAATGGTATTTCTTTAATTAGATATTTTTGCTAAGGAAGAACAAAATCATCAATTCTCCCATTATAAAACTAATGTAAAATAAAAAATTACTATTCCATAATTATATTTCTTCTATCCTCTTTCATGTACTTTTACACTACTCTAAAACCAAAAATTCTCTTCAAACCCTATATTAATTTGATTATAATGTTATAATTATATACCCTTTCACCTCTTATTTCATTTATTCTCCAATCTATTAAAAATAGAATATTATACTCTTTGTATTATTCTTTCGCATTCATTATCATTTAGAATCTCATTCTATCCCTAATTTGTGGAAAAAATTTCACCAGCTGTAACACCCCATATTTTTTGTAACATTATTTATGATATTTAATTAGTTAAATAAAATAAAATAATGTGTTGTTTAGGGGATTGAGATTTTATTTTAATTAAGGGGTAGCCATGCCATGTAACAATGAATTAAAAGAGTTTAAATTGAAATAGAAGAGGGGTAAAATAGGAAAAAGGCCATTCCTATATTCTCCAAACCTTGGTCGTGTAAATTTTTACACATTCATTATCATTCTCAATTTAAAAAGTTAAGGCCGGCCACCATTAATAAGAGCAAGAGGAAGAAAGATTAAGGGGAAGCTTAATCAACATCAAATTCATTCAAATCTCATATAATTAATCACTAAAGCTAAGGTGAATAATGTTTACATCTAATTTTGATTGTATTTTCGGATTTTAGATGATTGCCAAATATTTTGCATAGATTTGCCATGATTTTGAATGATGGAACAATTATATATACATATTGATGGTTTATGTATATACATATTGACTTTATGATATGTTTTAAGATGAAACCCCTATAAAACGACATCCAAATGCCTTGCGAATTTTTATGAAAATCATAAATATTATTTTGGAGATGAGTTTCAATTTTTAGAATTTTCTGGAATTATATGGAATTTATAAGAATTTTCTAGTAAAGAAAATGCTAATTTGGGTTAATAATTATTTTCGGCTAAATAATAAAAGATTAGGGTCTGAAATTTTTATATGTTGGAAAACATATTAAAATAGATTTTCTGGGATTTTTGTAGATTTTTCCTAAGTGTTTTAAGAGTTATATAAACTTATTTAAGGTATGGGACTTAAATGTTTTATATAATTTAAAGAGGAGAAGGGTTTGTTTTCCAAAATGATTTAAATTATAAAATCTGAAATGTCGGCAGCACTTTGAAAGACTGCAGTACTTTTTATTGGTAAAGAAAGAGGCAACCAATCACAATTAGACACACAAAGCAGGTTAGGTGAAAATAACTATTTGCTACATGTTTTTCACTATTTCGACACCGTCGGCACTAGGTTCCGCCCCCTCATCTTCGCTTCCGACACAGTCGAAACTAATGTACATGGTATCAGTTTACTGGTACGTAGTGAATTGGATGTAGGAAGAAGGTATGGAGTCGAAACCAGGGGTTTCGAAGGGGTTGAGGCTTTTTTTTGTTTTAAATGAAAGAAATACGCCTGCTTGCTTTCGATTAAATGACTTTCGACAAAGTAGCTTTCAACCAAGTCAAATAATTTAAAGGAAAAAGTTTTGTTTGTGATGCGCCTCTATTTTTAAATAATTGCTTTCAACTAAGTAAAAATATTTTACTGCCGCCATTTTACCTTTTGACCCAGATGGTTTCGGAAGGGTTGTTTTTTTATAAAAACCTGGCCACTCTCCAATGCTTTCGAAGGGATGGTTTCGACACCATCACTTCATTACTTAGGAAATGGTTTCGAAGCAGATGCTTTCGACTTAAATGTTTTAAGATCCTTTTTCTACAAGTAAAGTAAAACCCAAATTGGTTTCGAAAGAGATGGTTTTAAATGGTTTCGAAACAGATTCTTTCGACTTTAATGGGTTTCTGATCCTTTTTCTATACTTGATGGCAGAATCCAAATGGTTTCGACTGAGACGTTTTTCAAAAGTTTCTAAGGGGAAATTTTTGAATTGTTTCGAAAGGTTTCCACATGTTTATATTAAACCCAAAGTACTTTCGAATGGATTAAGTTTTGACTGTTTCGAAAGGTTTTAATGAATGGTTTCGAAATGGGTGGTTCCCCAGGGTTTCGATAGGATTGAAAGGAAGGTTTTTCCTATGTTTCTCGAAAGGCAATATTTAAAAGGTTGTAAAGGGGGATGTCTGATATTTTGAAGATTTCAGAGAAAAGAAAGGAAAGTTTTTTCCAATGTTTTTGAAAGGATATACTTAATGGTTTTGAAAGGGTCTTACAATGGTTTCGAAGGGGTTACCTTTAATAGTTTCAAAAGGGTTGTTTAACGGATTTAAACAAAGTTTTCGAATGTATGAAATATGCAATGTAGCCTAAGTATTTTCAAGTTAAAAAGGGTTTTGACTTGTTTTGGAAGGATAGTTAATCCTTATTACATCTCGTCAACATTATTTTGAGTAAAGTATATATAACATAGCAAAATGGCTTAGAGTAAAGCTAAGGATATATTTTCCTTGTATATAAATATGATTTGAAGGACTAAATCATTTTGAAAACATTTTCAAGGAAGATTTAAAGGGTAGTTAACCCTAAGAAAATAATTCGGATAGCTAGCAGTCAGCCTAGATTTCGGACAGTTAGTCTAGTTTGCAGGCAGTCAGTCTAGTTGTATGGACAGATAGTCAATTTGTAGCATAACAAAGCTTGCTATTATATTGTGGGCAGATAGTTTACATATTACTTGTTTTACAGACAGATTGTCCATTTATTAGCATAAAGGATATTGCTATTTAGATATAATCAGTTTGATTAACCATTTGGTTGCTGGAAAAGATTTTCAAAATATATGTTTTAAAGAGATATTAGTGAGGGGAAACCCGTTCCGCTAAGCGGCGTGGTCTCACTTAATATCAGTAAACCGAGATGTAACAGAATTATTCACACCAAGCTTCATGTTTGACTCGATGTTTTCCCTCCCTTAAACTCTCGGGTACTCAAAATTGTTTTGCGTAGGCTAAGGGTTAGGGTTTTTAGGTTTTAGTCTTTGGCGAATAAAGCTTCCGAAGACGAGCAGGTGGCTGACGGATAGCTTATTAGGATTTGCAGTTTCATTTGGTTTTGATTCCCTTGTGTATATTAAGTCAGATATGACTATATTACTTTGATCAACCATGGGGGCATCGCCATATGTCCCTTTTGGCATAATTTTGTAATGATTATAATTAGTCTTTACCTGGGAAACGATATGGGATTATGTAACTTGGATATGAATTTGTTTGAGATGTAATCAGTAAAATATTGTTTTTGAAATCTGTGATTTTGTTCATATTCAAGTGCTTCTGATATTATGGATACCATTATCGTTACCGTATTTTATCACCAGAAGTTAATACTATGGAGCTACAGCATCTGTAGCGCTTAGCTTTTGGCCTCCAGATATGGGATGTTACAACTTGGTATCAGAGCATGGTTTATGAAAAACTTTAAATTAAAAATGGTTTTTAAAATATAGCCCTAAGGAATTAGAGTAAGATTGGGGTATGGGATAACGCTATAGTAACGTACTTGAATTTGTTATTTATAAGTATATGCTTTATCTCTAGTCTCCTATCATTGTTAGGTTATTTTTTGTATCTCATAAGGTTTGAATATAAATATGGAAGGAAGAAGAGGAAGAGTTAACCTAGGATGGGAGGTCAGCGAAGGAAATGCCAGATCTTGTACAAGGAGGACCCAAGGTCAGGCATAAGTAGAGAATGTAGGTGCTGGAGTCCCGCAAGGGACATAGGTGCTATGTATCAGTATTTTGTGAATATGATGCAAGTTGGAGTTGCAGTTGGAATGGTGGGATGAGATGTTGCAGGGGTAGGAGTTCCGAAAGTTCCGGTAGTTAACCATTATGTAAAGCTGAGCGGAGATTAAGGTAAGCTTGGAGAGAAGCCTTTTCTAGGGACATAAGATTTTATAGAAGTGGAAAATTGGTTGCTGCACTACGAAAGGATATTTGCAGACTTAGGGCTCAATGATGAGCAGAAAAGGAGGTTGGCATCCAAACAGCTTCAAGGAGCCACATTGTTTTGGCGGAATAGTGTGACGGCTGGTGTGGACGGAGAAACTTTGTCATGGGCGGATTTCAAGGGAAGATTCCAGAAGAGGTTTATGTTTGCAATGGCATGGTTGGCTCTGATCAGGAAGTTTACTGAAATTAGAGCAGGGGGAGATGTCAGTTCTGGAGTATGCTAGAAAGTTCGAGGAGTTGGCCCGGTATAGGTATGCTTCAGTGGATATAGTCATGAAAAAGAATGAGAAGTTTATCACGGGGTTGAAGCCTGAGTTAGTTAGGACCACATTACCTCATATTAGAGATCCTTCTGACTTTGTTGTGGAGATGGCCTTAAGGCATGAGGAGATCCTTGATTCTCTAGAGAAGAGTAAGGCTAAAGAAGTCCAGGTTGGGCAGAATCAGAAGAGGAAGTTCTTTCCCAAGAAAGGTGCTCAGAATAGTGGAGCAGCTAAGAAGGGGAAGTATGAGATTGTCTGTTTTAAGTGCAACAAGAAGGGGAACTTTGCTAATGAGTGTCGTGCTGGGAAGGCTAAGGAGGTGGCTGGAAAGAAGGGTGTCCGATGCTTCAACTATGACCAAATTTTCCATTATAAGAGCCAGTGCAAAGAGCCCACAAAGGATGGAAAGGGCAAGGTGTATGCACTGGAACCTGCTGCTTCTAAGCCAACAGCTCAGGAGAATGGAAAAGCAGTTTTGGAAGGTATGCTTCAGATTCATGGTATGTTTGTTAGCGTTCTATTTGATATTGGTGCATCACATTCTTTTATATCTAGACATTTGATAGATAAGCTTAACCTAGAACCCACTTATTTAGTAACTTCCTTATAGATTGTGAATCCAATAGGAGGGTATGAAACTCTAGGGTTGAGATGTGATCAGTTAGAGTTTGACCCGTTAGGTCATACTTTTGTTTCCAGTTTGCATGTGTTTGATTTTGTGTGGTTCAGGATTGTTTTGGGGATGGATTGGTTAAGTGAGTACGATGCTAGGATATTTTGCTAGGATAGGAAAATATCGCTTAGTCACTTAGATTGTAGTGATCGAATAGTTTATACCGTGAAAGGTTCTTGCGGTGAGATGTATGATTTTTGGGTGCTATGGAATCGGAAGATGAGTTGAGTCGAGTTTTCATGGTTAGAGAATTCGCAAATGTTTTTGAGCCCGTAGTTGGATTGACGCCGAAACGAGCCATTGAGTTTCAGATAGATTTGGTTCCAAGGGCATAACTAGTAAGTAGACCGCCAAGCAGGATGACCCCTACAGAGACGAGGGAGTTGAAGGTGCAGTTGGTGGATCTATAAGGCAATAATTTTATCAGGCCGAGTAGTTTTCCTTAGGGAGTAGTCGTAGTGTTTGCTAGAAAGTCGGACGGATTGTTAAGGCTGTGTATCGATTATTGTAAGTTGAATGAGAGGACGATAAAGAATCAATATCCATTACCGAGGATTGACAATTTATTCGACCAGTTGAGTAAAGCCAAGGTATTTTCGTAGTTGGATTTAGCAATAGATTCCATTAGCTCAGAGTACCAGAGGATAGTATACCTTTGACGGTGTTTAGGACCAGGTATGGGTCGTACGAATGGTTAGTTATGCCATTCGGACTGACTAATGCGCCAGCTTTCTTTGCAGATTTGATGAACTAGGTTTTCCGAGAGCACATGGATATGTTCGTATTGGTTTTCATAGATGATATCTTGATATACTCTAAGAATGAAAGAGAGCATGAAGTTCATCTTAGAGTGGTGCTTCAGGCGCTGAGACAGCATCAGCTGAAGACGAAGTTCTCAAAATGTCATTTCTGGAAGAAAGAAGTGAAGTTTCTTGGTCATGTAGTCTCAAAGGAAGGGTTGTTGGTGGATCTGACTAAGATTGAAGTGGTGAATAGTTGGAAGAGACCCAAGATAGTGACGGAGATAAAGAGTTTCCTTGGGTTGGCTGGTTATTATCGGAGGTTCATTAAGGATTTCTCATGGACAGCGGCACCGATGACCAAGCTAACAAGAAAGGATGTGAAGTTTGTGTGGACCGATAAGTGTGAGGGAGCATTCCAAAGTTTGAAACACTTATTGACCCATGCGCCTGTGGTGGTTGTTCTAGAAGGGAATCAAGATTTGGTGGTTTACACCGATGCATGTGGAACAGGATTAGGAGTTGTGCTGATGCAGAGGGGTAAAGTGATTGCCTACGCTTCTAGACAGCTTAGACCGCATGAAGTCAGGTATCCGACACATGATTTAGAATTGGCTGTAGTTATTTTTGCATTGAGGAGACATTACCTTTTGGGAGAAAGATTTGAGTTATATACAGATCATAAGTCGTTGAAGTATTTATTCTCTCAAAAGGAGTTGAACGTGAGATATCAAAGGTGGTTAGAGTTTATTGCCGCTTATGATTACGAAATTGAGTACATACCAGGGAAAGACAATAAGGTTGTAGATGCATTTAGCACGAAACATCAGAATGCAGTTTTGGCGATGATTGCTGAGTGGAAAGATTTGGAAGCATTGGCAGATTGCAGAGTGCAGTGGAGATCCAAGGCTGGGTCTAGTGGAGATATAGTTGTATTATTTTGTTTGGAAGTTCAACCAGTGTTGATCGAAAAGATTGCTTCTAAACAGGAAGAGGATCCGGTATTAGCTGAACGGATCAGGAAGCTAAAAGATGGAACCAAGAGCGATGACTTGAAAGATTTCAGTCTTGACCAGAATGGGAGGTTGAGAAAGAAAGGAAGATTATGTGTTCCGAGTGTAGGAAACATAAGAAAAGAAGTCTTAGAGGAATGCCATGGTTCAAAGTTCTCTATTCACCCAGGAGGTACTAAAATGTGTCAGGATATGAAGAGGAGTTTCTTCTAAGAAGGTATGAAGCAGGATATTGGGTTATGTGTGAAGCAGTGCATGATTTGCCAGTAGGCAAAGGCCGAACACCAGAAACCAAGCAAGTTGCTTCAGCCATTAGATATTCCAGTATGAAAGTGGGATTCTTTCTCCATGGATTTTGTTGACGGGTTGCCAAAGTCAAATAGGGGAAATGATAATATATGGGTTATAGTGGACAGATTGACCAAGAGTACCCATTTCATTCCAGTTAGGTCAGCCAGAGCGGCACCTATTTTGGAAAAGTTGTTTATGAAGAATGTGGTTAGACTACATGGAATTCCTAGTAGTATAATTAGTGATAGAGATCCCTTATTCACTAGCGAGTTCTGGAAGAGTCCGTAGAAATTTTGGGAACCAAGCTCAAGATAAGTACCGCTTACCATCCGCAGACAGATGGGTAAACAAAGAGAGTTAACAAGATCTTGAAAGATTTGTTAAGAGCTTGTGTATTAGATTCGGGGGATCATGGGAAGAACATCTGCATTTAGTCGAGTTTTCGTATAACAACAGTTACCAGACTAGTATTGGGATGACACCGTTTGAAGCTTTGTATGGAAGGCCATGCAAATCTCCCGTATGCTGGCTAGAGACCGGGGATAGGTTGGTTCTTGGTCCAGATTTGGTCAAGGAAGCTTTTGAAAAGATTGAGGTCATTCGGGCTAGAATGAAGGAGGCTCAGTCTAGGCAGAAGAGTTATGTAGATAAGAGATGGAAAGATCTAGAGTTCTCAGTTGGAGACCAGGTTTTTGTCAAAGTGTCATTGATGAATGGTGTGATTAGGTTTGGAAAATCGATGAAGTTAGCACTGAGATTCGTTGGACCTTTTTCGATTGTTGAGAGGATTGGAAAACTCGCATATAGAGTTGAGTTACCGAGTAGTTTGGCAGGAGTCCACGATTTTTTTCATGTTACTCATCTCAGAAAGTATGTTAGGGACCTCGAGACTACTATTGCACCGACTGTGCTAGATGACTTAGCAGTAGAACCTGATTTGACTATAGTGAGGAGGCTAGTTTGCATAGTTGCGAGAGATGAGAAGAGGCTTAGAACCAAGACAGTCAGATTAGTTAAAGTCCAGTGGAGCGACGATGACAAGGACTGTACTTGGGAGATTGAGAGCAGGATTAGAGATACTTTTCCTGACTTGTTTGATGGTATGTTTTACCTTCTTGTTTGATTTGTTGTGTACCTTATCGTAATTTCAAGGACGAAATTCCTTAAGGAAGGGAGTCTATAACACCCCAGATTTTTGGTAATATTATTTAGGATATTTATTTAGTTAAATTAAATAAAATAATGTGTTGATTGGGGGATTGAGATTTGATTTTAATTAAGGGGTAGCCATGCCATGTAACAATGAATTAAAAGAAGAGTTTAAATTGAAATAGAAGAGGGGTAAAATAGGAAAGAGGCCATTCCTATATCCTCCAAACCTTGGCCGTGTGAATTTTTACATGTTCATTATCATTCTCAATTTTAAAAAGTTAAGGCCGGCCACCATTAATAAGAGCAAGAGGAAGAAAGATAAATGGGAAGTTTAATTAACATCAAATTCATTCAAACTCATATCCTTAATCACTAAAGCTAAGGTGAATAATGTTTACATCTCATTTTTGATTGTATTTTCGGTTTTTAGATGACCGTCGAATATTTTGCATAGATTTGTCATGATTTTGAATGATGGAACGATTATATATACATGTTGATGATTCATGTATGTACATATTGATTTTGTGATATGTTTTAAGATGAAAACCCTATAAAATGACATCCAAATGCCTTGCAAATTTTATAAAGATCATAAATATTATTTTGGAGATGGGTTTCAATTTTTAATTTTTTTTTAAATTATGTGAAATTTATAAGAATTTTCTAGTAAAGAAAATGCTAATTTGGGTTAATAATTATTTTCAGCTAAATAATAAAAGATTGAGGTTTGTAATTTTTATATGTTGGAAAACATGTTAAAATAGATTTTCTGGGATTTTTGTAGATTTTTCCTAAGTGTTTTAAGGGTTAGATAAAATTATTTAACGTATGAGACTTAAATGTTTTATATAATTTAAAGAGGAGAAGAGGCTTTTTTGTAAAATGATTTAAATTATAAAATCTGAAAAGTCAGCAGCACTTTTGAAAAAGTGCTATACTTTTTATTGGTAAAGAAAGAGGAAACCAATCACAATTAGACATGTAAAGCAGGTTAGGTAAAAATAACTACTTGCTACATTTTTTCACTGTTTCGACACCGTTGGCACCTGGTTTCGCCTTCTCATCTTTGCTTCTGACACAGTCGAAACCAATGTACATGGTATTAGTTTACTGGTACGTAGTGAATTGGATAGGTGGAAGGTATGGAGTCAAAACCAGGGGTTTCGAAGGGGTTAAGGCATTCCTTTGTTTTAAATTAAAGAAATACGCTTGCTTGCTTTCGACTAAATGGCTTTCGACAAAGCAACTTTTGACTAAGTCAAATGATTTAAAGGAAAATGATTCGATTGGGTTACGCCTCTATTTTTAAATAATTGCTTTCGACTAAATGCAAAAATTTTGTTGCCACCTTTTTACCTTTCGACCCAGATGGTTTCGGAAGGGTTGTTTTGTTTTCTAAAAACCTGGCCACTCTCCAATGCTTTCGAAGGGATGGTTTCGACACCATTACTTCATTACTTAGGAAATGGTTTTGAAGCAAATGCTTTCGACTTAAATGTTTTATGACCCATTTTCTATAAGTAAAGTAAAACCCAAATTGGTTTCGAAAGAGATGGTTTTAAATGGTTTCGAAACAGATGCTTTCGACTTTAATGGGTTTCTGATCCTTTTGCTCTACTAGAAGGAAAAATCCAAATGGTTTTGACTGAGACATTTTTCAAAGGTTTCGAATGGGTAAATTTGAATGGTTTTGAAAGGTTTCCACATGTTTTAAATTGATCCCAAAGTGTTTTCAAAAGGATTAAGTTTCGAAAGAGGTGGTTCCCCAAGGTTTCGAAAGGATTGAAAGAAAGGTTTTTCCTATGTTTTTCGAAAGGCAATATGTAACACCCCTAATTTTATTAACATTATTCAGGAGATTTAATTAGAAAAAATTAAATAGAATAATGTAGATAAGGAGACTGAGGTTGATTAATAAACTAGGTCGTCGTGCTTATTCAAAATCTTATTAACTTATATAAATGGTTAAGATACTAAACATAAGGGAATTAGGGTAAATAGCCGCCCATATTTCCCACCCTTATACTATCTCCCTTAGTCATACATGTTCATTTTATCTAAACAAAAATTTATAACCGTAAGGAAGCAAGCAAGGTTGGCCATTAGGAAGAAGAGGAGAATAATCAAAGTAAAAGCTTAGGATCAGACTAGAAGAAATCAATCTCAATCAAACTTCAATTTCCTTATCTAATCTAAGGTGAATAATAATTTCTACATCTCTATTTTAGTTTTATAATCATATAGTTTCAGATTTTAGTGTAAATCTATTTTTATGATATATTGAATGATGATATGCTAGATTTATGGTTTATATGGATTAAACAAGGTTGTTTAAAAGGAGAAATACACGGCTTTTGGGTAAAACCGAGATGAAATGATTTTTAAATTCCATGGGAAAATTATATGTTGTAGAAAACATAATTCTAGAGATGGATTCCAATTTTCATAATTTCCTTAATTTATGCGGATTTTATACTGATTTTCTAGTGAAGAAAATGATTTATTGGGTTATAAATTATTTGCGGCTAAATAATAATTATTTGCATTTGAAATTTTTATATGTTGGAAAACATATTAAAATAGATTTTCTGCAATTTTTCCAAATTTTTCCTAAGTGATTTGATAAATATATAAAATTATTTAAGGTATGGGACTTAAATTTTTTATATATTTAATTAAGGAAAAGAGGCATTTTATAAAATAAAATTATTATTTAAATCTGAAATTAGTGGTAGAACTTTTCTGAAAAGTAATTATCAACCAATGAGAATTTGACAAATAATGGCAGGTTAGTTGAAAAGTTATCTTTTTAAGTTAAAAACAAGAAAATCACGCTTTTAGCATGTTTCAGCCAGTCATTAAACCTTCTGATCCAGACCTTCCGACTAAGTCGAAAGGTTATAGCTTTTGACAAGGACAAAGTTCAATGCATATGGTATCAAGTTACTTGGTACGTAATGAATTGAACATGGTCGAAGGTTACTTAGTCGAAAGGTGGTTGCTAAAGAGGTTGGGGTATGTTTGTTTTATAAACCAAAAGCTGATACCTACTTTCTTTCGAAAAGGAGCTTTCGACTTGGTTGCTTTTGACCAAGTCAATTATTTAAATAAAGGTTTTAAACCTTTTGACACAGTCGAAACGTTACTACAGGTTTATTATTGTTTTATGTTTTGAACCTTCCGACATAGGCGAAAGATTATTGCCGCTTTTTCTGACCTTTCGAAGTCGTTGCTTTGACAAAGTTGAAAGGTTTACTTGTTTAAAATCAGCCGCTTCTCCAATGCTTCTGAAAGGTATCAAAGCTTTTGACTTAGATGATTTACCTTATATTATAATTGAAGTATAACCCAAATCTTTCGAAGGGGTTGTTTTAAAAGGCAAAAGCATATTGTTTTAAAGCTTTCGAAGCAGAGCTTTCGACAAAGTTGAAAGGTTGCCTCTAATGAAGTCGAAAGGTTTTCAAAGATGGTTCTCCACATGTTTTAAATTGAACCCAGTGAGTTTTTGAAAGGTTTATTTTCCATTGCTTTCGAAAGGTCTGCATTTTAATGGTTTCGAATGGTTTTCCAGAACTTGCGAAAGGTTTGAGTTCCAATAGGGCCGAAGGGTTTGGAAAGAAGGCTGGAGCCTATTATTTTAAAAAGTTATGATTGAAACCCTTCGAAGGGGTTGAAAATAGTAGCTTTCAACATTGTCGAAAGGTTTTAAAATACATAACTCTAAATATATAAGGAAAACCACGGATTATATAAAGGAATTTTGTACTGGCTTTAAGTATGTAATTTTGAAGAAGAATTTGCCTTGATAAAAATATATGTTAAAGGTGTTGACTATGTTTTATGAAATATATTTCAAGGACCTTAAAACCCACAGGAGTGGTATTGTTAAATTGTTGTTTTGCTTCTTCAAATAGAATATATTCACATAATGACCCATAACTGTATTTTGGGGAAAAATGGTTAGAAGAACCAACTAGGTTAACTTAATAGTGAATATAAATCGCTTAAACTCCTGAAAGAGTAGAATTGCATCCAAGGAGTTAGGGTGACCATAAATATAGGATGCCTAAACTTTGTAGTTATTGAAGATAACCAAAAGGTTCATAGTAAACCCATGAAAACTATGATAAAGTTGTTATTGGTGTAACCCAAAAGGTTGATAGTAAACACATGAAGACTATGATTAAGTAGTTATTGGAGGAAACCAACAGGTTCATAGTTAACCCATGAAAACTATGCATTAAGGACAGTTGGCAGGGGCTAATTGGTTTATAATGTACCCATAAAAACTATATCCGGATTAATAATTGACATCAGTCAATAGGTTCCTAGTCAAACCACGAAAATTAGGATAAGAAAGTGGCTAATGGAAGTATCAGTAGGTTCCTAGTCAACCCATGAAAAATAGGATGTAAAGTGAGTTACTGGATAAGTCCATAGGTTCCTAGTCAACCCATGAAAACTAGGATAGGGAGATTAGTTATTGGAAGGGCTAACAGGTTCAGGAGGACCCATGTATTAATTAAGTTAACCGGCAGGTGCCTATAGGTTCTTAGTAATCCCATGAAAACTTTTAATAGGACAGGGTGTCCATTAGGTATAACAAGGTTATTAGTAAATCCATGAAAACTAAAAAGGTTAATAGTGACCCTAGAAACTATAAGTATGAAAGGGTGTCAGACTAAACTGGGAATGAGAAATCCTAATTATTTTCAAGTATGCATATCATCATAATATTTTAAAAACATAAGCTTTAACCATTGTGGATGTAGAAGTACAGTATATGGCTTTATAATGGTTTTAGGATACTAGTGAGGGGAAAACTCGTTCCGCTAAGCAGCGTGGTCTCACTAGATATCTAAAAAGGATTGAGATGTTAGATTATTATTCATACCAGGCTTTATGTCCGACTCAAAGTTTTTGCTTTCCCCTTAAACTCTTGGGTACTCAATTGATTTTAAGTAGTTTGAGATTTAAGGTTCTCAGGTTTTCTTCTCTGACGAATAAAGCTTCCGAAGGCGTGCAGGAGGCAGATAGTTATTTAGAGTTCTCTTTTTTCGCTATGTATTTGTTTGCAAAGGCAAATTTATTAGCCTTACTATATACTCTGATCAACCAATGAGGCAACTTCATATGTCACTTTTGGTGTAATTGTAATAATTATATTTTGCTGAATGCGGTTAACGTAATTTGAGATTATGTAATGAACATGAAATGTTTTGATTAGAATATGGAAATGTGTTTTTGAATTGCTAGTTTTTTTTCATATTTCTGTGATCTGTGTATCAATATATCTAGCACTATCGTATTTGGCCGCCGAAGATTAATAACTATGGAGGACTGCAGCATCCGTAGCCGTTAGTTTTGGGCCTCCAAGTAGAGGGATGTTATAAGTTGGTATCAGAGCATAGGTTTATAAAACTTTAAAAAGAATAGTTAAACCTAAAAATCTTTTTAAAACATAATGCTATAAATTTAAAATATGATCAGGGTTTGGGTTAAATCTATATTAGCATACTTGTTTTTGATATATAGGTATATATCTAAGCATGTATTCCCCTCTCTCTTAGACCTTTTTTGTATCTTACTAAGGCTCGTATGCAGATATACGAGAAAGAGGATATGGAGGCAGGAAACGGAAGAGCAAATTTGGGTGGAGGAAGCACCACAACAACTGGAAATGCTCGACCTAATACTCGGAGAAACCTAGGTCGATAGGCTAATACTAACCAAAATGCTGAGGCCAATGTAGGTGTTGGAAATCCACTAGTAAATGCGGGGATGGTGTATCAGTTTTTGGCTAGTCTTTTGCAAACGGGAGCTGCTGGTAGTGTTGGTGGAGCTAATCCTGTAGTTCTGGTTGGATATAACTATGCTAAGATGAGCATGGACTATATCAGTCTGGGAGGAAAGCCGTTTGTTGGAATGAAAGATGCTGTTGAAGTTCAGAACTGGCTATTGAACTGTGAAAGGATCTTTACAGATTTAGGCTTGAATGATGGTGAGAAGAGGAGACTAGCCTCTAGACAGTTGCAGGGGTTAGTGCTTCATTGGTGGAACAGCGTGACAACCGGTGTGCCAGAAGAAGAGTTGACATGGGCTGACCTCGGGAGGAGGTTTGAGCAGAGGTTCTTGTTTGAGGTTGCTAAGTCGGCATTGATGAGGAAGTTCATGGATCTTGTCCAAGGACAGATGTCTGTGATCGATTATGCTGCTAAGTATGATGAGCTATCTCGATGTGGTTATGCTTTGGTTGACACTGGTGTCAGAAGGAATGAGAGGTTCATTAGAGGTTTGAGGCCATAGCTAGGCAGGATGGCTACAACTCATATTAGAGAAACTTATCATCTGATGGTGGAGATGACCGTTCGCCATGAGGAAATGCTTGCTATTTCAGCTAGGGAGAAGCCAGTTGTGGCCCAGGGTTCTCAGTGAAGGAAAAGGAAATTCTTTAAGAAGAAAGAAGCCCAAAAGGGGAGGCTGCTAAGAAGGTGAAGGCTGATTTGGTGTGTTACAAGTGTGATAAGAAGGGCCATTATGCCCACGAGTGCAGAACTGGGAAAGGAAAGAAGCCTAAGGAGAAGAAGAATGTGAAATGCTTCAACTATGACCAAGTTGGGCATTATAAGAACTAGTGTCCAGAGCCAATCAGAGTGGATAGAGAGAAGGGGTTTACTATTGGACCACCATCTTCTTCTAGATCAACTGCAGTAGAGAATGGGAAAATTGTGATGGAAGGTACGCTTTTGATTCAGAGCATACCCGTTATAGTACTTTTTGATACTGGTGCATCATATTCATTTATATCACAATATTTGGTTGATAGGTCATGTATAGAACCCATATACCTTGTTACTTCCTTAAGGGTTGCGAATCTAATAGGAGGTTATGCAACTCTTGGGATGAGATGTGACCAGTTAGAACTAGATTTGTTAGGTCATAAGTTTGAATGCAGTTTTTATGTTTTCGATTTCGTAGATTTCAGGATCATCTTGGGTATGGATTGGTTGGATAAGTATGAGGCTAGAATGTTTTGCTATGACCGGGAAATATCATTGAGGCACCCAAATAGTCATAACCGAATCATTTTCTTAGTAGAAAATTCCAGTAAGAGTGTTTGTGCTTTGTTGAGTACCATGGAAGTTGAAGAAGAGCTTAGTTAGGTTCGTGTGGCTAGAGAATTTGCAGGTAACTTTGAGCCGGTTACTGGATTATCCCTGAAATGAGCTGTTTAGTTTCGGATAGACCTTGTACCACGAGCTAAACCTGCTAGTAAACCGCCTAACAGAATGACATCGACAAAGATGAAGGAACTGAAGGTACAACTAGTGGATCTTGAGGGAAGGAATTTCATCAGACCAAGCAGTTCTCCTTGGGGAGCACTGCGGTGTTTTTGAAGAAACCAGATGGGTTGTTAAGGATGTGCATCGACTATTGTAAGTTAAACGAAAGGACGATCAAGAATAGGTACCCTCTGCCGAGGATATATGACTTATTTGATCAATTAAGTGGAGCCAGAGTGTTTTCCCAATTATATTTGGCGACGGGGTTCCATCAGTTGCAAGTGGCGGAGGATACCATTCCTTTGACGACATTTCAAACTAGGTATGGCTCGTATGAGTGGTTGGAGATGCCAGTTCGATTGACAAATGCACCTGCTTTCTTTGTTGATTTGATGAACCGGATTATCCAAGAGCACTTGGATAGGTTCATGTTAGTATTTATAGATGACATTTTGGTGTACTATAAAGATGAAAGGGAGCATGAGATTCATCTTAGAGTGGTGTTGGAGACGCTGAGGTAGAATCAGCTGAAGGTGAAGTTTTCCAAGTGTCATTTTTGGAAGAAAGAGGTTAAGTTTCTTGGTCATGTGGTTTCAAAGAAGGGACTGTCAGTCGATCCAGACAAGATCGAAGCTGTGAACAAGTGGAAGAGACCAGAACCGGTAACCGAGATCGAAAGTTTTCTTGGACTTGCTGGTTATTACCGGAGATTCATCAAGGATTTCTCGCGGATAGCGGCACCTTGAAAGATGTAAAGTTTGTTTGGTCCAACAAATGTGAGGAAGGGTTCCTTAAGTTAAAGCATTTGTTAAACAATGCACCAGTATTAGTAGTTTCGGATGGTAACCAAAGGTTGGTAGTTTACACCGATGCATGTGGCACTGGATTGGGAGCAGTATTGATGTAAAGGGGCAATGTTATTGCTTATGCATCTAGGCCGCTTAGAACGCACGAAGTTAGATATACTACTCATGATTTGGAATTGGCTGCGGTAATCTTTTCCTTGAAGATTTGGAGGCATTATCTTTTGGGAGAGAGATTTGAGTTGTATACCGATCATAAGTCTTTAAAGTATTTATTCTCTCAAAAGGAGTTGAATATGAGGCAATGGAGATGGCTAGAGTTTTTGGCTGCTTATGATTTCGGTATAGAGTATATTCCTGGGAAAGGAAAAAGGTAGCAGATGCTCTCAGTAGAAAACATCAGAACGTGGTGTTAGCGATGTTGGCAAAATGGAAGGATCTTGAAGCTTTAGCCAGTTGTGGTGTGCAATTAAGATCGACTGCTAATTCTAGTGGAGGTTTTGCTATGTTGTCTTGTTTAGAAGTTTGACCAGTGCTGATCGAGAGGATAGCTTCTAAGCAAAGAGAAGATCCAATTTTAGTTGAAAGAATTAGAAGGCTTGAGGTCGGATCAGAGATTGATGACCTAAAGGATTTTAGTCTTGACCAAAGAGGATGGCTGAGAAAGAAGGGATGGTTATGTGTCCCAGATGTAGAGTGCTTAAGGAGAGAAGTTCTAGAGGAATGTCATCGTTCAAAGTTTACGATTCATCCTGGAGGAACCAAGATGTATCAAGACATGAAGAGGAGCTTCTATTAGGAAGGCGTGAAGAGGGATGTCGGCTTGTGGGTATGGCAATGTGTAAACTATCAACAAGTGAAAGCTGAACATCAAAAGCCGAGTGGGTTACTTCAGCCTCTAGATATTCTAGTTTGGAAATGGGATTTGATATTGATGGATTTCACAGATGGGTTGCCAAGGTCATGGAGAGAAAATGAAAGCATATGGGTTATTGTGGACAGGCTGACCAAGAGTGCACATTTCATTCGGGTAAAGTCAACTAGGACGGCACATGTTTTGGCTAAGTTGTTTATGAGGAATATAGTTAGACTTCATGGGATTCCTAGTAGCATAATCAATGGAAGAGATGCATTATTCACTAGCGAATTTCGGAGGAGTCTACAAAGAGAGTTAGGTACCAAGCTCAAGATGAGTACAACTTATCACCCATAGACGGATGGGCAGACAGAGAGGGTCAACAAGGTACACGAGGATTTATTGAGAGCTTGTGTGTTAGACTTTGGTGAATCTTGGGAAGATCACCAACATTTGATTGAGTTTTCCTATAATAATAGTTATCAGACTTGTTTAGGAATGATGCCTTTTGAAGCTTTTTATGGAAGGCCATGAAAATCGCCAATATGTTAGTTAGAGACTGGAGACAGATTAGTCTTGGGTCCGGATTTGGTTAGAGAGGCATCGGAAAAGATTGAGCTAATCTAGGGACGGATAAAGGAAGCTCAATCCTGACAGAAGAGTTACGCAAATAAGAGGCATAAAGAACTAGATTTCTCAGTGGGAGATAGGGTTTTCATTAAAGTATCTCCAATGAAGTGTGTGGTATGATTTGGAAAGTCGGGAAAGTGAGCTCCGAGATATGTTAGACCATTCCAGGTTTTAGAAAGGATTGGAAAGCTTGCATACAAAGTAGAGTTGCTGAGAAGTTTGGCAGGTGTTTATAATGTATTCCATGTGTCACATCTTTGTAAGTATGTGCATGATTCAGAGGCTACTATTCCTCAGACAGAGTTGGAGGATTTGGTAGTAGAGTCAGATTTGACTTTTGTTAGACAACCAGTTTGAATTGTAGTGAGAGATGAGAAGAGATTGAGGATAGAGACAGTCAAGTTGGTGAAAGTTTAGTGGAGCGGCAACGAGAAAGACTGTACTTGGGAGACAGAGGACAGAGGATAGGATTCAAGAGGCTTATCCTGATCTGCTTTGATGATATGTCTATAGTAGATTTATATAGATTGGTTGCTAGGCAAATAGGCTAGGATGGTTGTTAGGAGATTTTATAGATGATTGCTATGTTTGCTTGTTAGTCCTTACTGAATTTCGAGGACGAAAATCTTTAAGGAGGGGAGCCCGTAACACCCCTAATTTTATTGGCATTATTCAGGAGATTTAAGTAGAATAAATTAAATAGAATAATGTAGATAAGAAGATTGACGTTGACTAATAAACTAGGTGCCTGTGCTTATTCAAAATCTAATGAACTTAGATAAATGGTTAAGATACTAAACATAAGGGCATTAGGGTAAATAACTGCCCATATTTCCCACCCTTATACTATCTCTCTTAGTCATACACGTTCATTTTATCAAAACAAAAATTTATAACCATAAGGAAGCAAGCAAGGCCGACCATTAGGAAGAAGAGAAGAGAAAAATCAAAGTAAAAGCTTAGGATGATGCTAGAAGAAATCAATCTCAATCAAACTTCAATTTCCTTATTTAACCTAAGGTGAATAATAATTTCTACATCTCTATTTTAGTTTTATGATCATATGGTTTTGGATTTTAGTGTAAATCTATTTTTATGATATATTGAATGATGATATGCTAGATTTATGATTTATATGGATTAAACAGGTTGGTTAAAATGAAATATACACGACTTTTGGGTAAAACTGAGATGAAATGATTTTTAAATGCCATGGGAAAATTATATGTTGTAGAAAACATGATTCTAGAGATGGGTTCCAACTTTCATAATTTTCTGAATTTATGTGGATTTTATATTGATTTTCTAGTAAAGAAAATGATTTATTGGGTTATAAATTATTTACGGTTGAAATAATTATTATTTGGTTGAAATTTTTATATGTTGGAAAACATATTAAAATAGGTTTTCTGGAATTTTTTCAAATTTTTCCTAAATTATTTGATAAATATATAAAATTATTTAAGGTATGAGACTTAAATGTTTTATATATTTAATTAAGGAGAAGGGGCGTTTTATAAAATAAAATTATTATTTAATTTTGAAATTAGTGGCAGCACTTTTCTGAAAAGTAATTATCAACCAATGAGCATCTGACAAATAATGACATGTTAGTTGAAAAGTTATCTTTTTAAGTTAAAAACAAGAAAATCATGCTTTTAGCATGTTTCAGCCATTTTAGGCATCGAACCTTCGACTAAGTCGAAAGGTTATAGCTTTCAACAAGGACAAAGTTCAATACATATGGTATTAAGTTACTTGGTACGTAATGAATTGAACAAGGTCGATGGGTACTTAGTCGACAGGTTGGTTGCTAAAGAGGTTAGGGTATGTTTGTTTTATAAACCAAAAGCTTATACCTGCTTGCTTTCGAAAAGGAGCTTTCGACTTGGTTGCTTTCGACCAGGTCAATTATTTAAATACAGGTTTTAAACCTTTTGACATAGTCGAAAGGTTACTGCCGCTTTATTATTGTTTTGTTTTGAATCTTCCGATACAGTCAAAAGGTTATTGTCGCTTTTTCCAACCTATCGAAGTCGTTGCTTTGACAAAGTCGAAAGGTTTACTTATTTAAAACTAGCTGATTCTCCAATGCTTTCGAAAGGTATCAAAGCTTTCGACTTGGATGATTTACCTTGTTTTATACGTGAAATATAACCTAAAGCTTTCGAAGGAGTTGTTTTAAAAGGAAGAGGCCTATTGTTTTAAATGATATGTTTTAATGCTTTCGAAGCAAAGCTTTCGACAAAGTCGAAAGGTTGCCTCTAATGAAGTCGAAAGGTTTTCAAAGAAGGTTCTCCACATGTTTTAAATTGAACCCAGTGATTTTTTGAAAGTTTTTTCCATTGCTTTCGAAAGGTCTGCGTTTTAATGGTTTCGAATGGTTTTTCAAAACTTATGAAAGGTTTGAGTTCTAATGGGGTCGAAGGGTTTGGAAAGAAGGTTGGAGCCTATTATTTTAAAAAGTTATGATTGAAACCCTTCGAAGGGGTTGAAAATAGTACCTTTCGACATTTTCGAAAGGTTTTAAAACCCATATCTCAAAATTTATAAGAAAAACCACGGCTTATATAAAGGAGTTTTGTAATGGCTTTAAGTATGTAATTTTGAAGAAGAATTTGCCTTGATAAAAATATATGTTAATGGTGTTGACTATGTTTTATGAAATATATTTCAAGGACCTTAAAACCCACAGGAGTGGTATTGTTAAATTGTTGTTTTGCTTCTTCAAATAGGAATATATTCACATAATGACCCAAAATTGTATTTTGGAAAAAAAGGATAGAAGAACCAACTAGGTTAACTCAGTAGTGAATATAAATTGCTTAAACTCCTGAATGATTAGAATTGCATCCAAGAAGTTAGGGTGACCTTAAATATAGGATGCCTAAACTTTGTAGTTATTGGAGGTAACCAAAAGGTTCATAGTAAACCCATGAAAACTATGATAAAGTAGTTATTGGTTTAACCCGAAAGGTTCATAGTAAACCCATGAAAGCTATGATTAAGTAGTTATTGGAGGAAACCAACAGGTTCATAATTAATCCATGAAAACTATGTATTAAGGACAGTTGGTAAGGGCTAATTGGTTTGTAGTGAACCCATGAAAACTATATACGGATTAAGAATTGACATCAGTCAATAGGTTCCCAGTAAACCCATGAAAACTAGGATAAGAAAGTGGCTAATGGAAGTATCAGTAGGTTCCTAGTCAACCCATGAAAACTAGAATGTGAAGTGAGTTACTAGATAAGTCCATAGGTTCCTAGTCAACCCATGAAAACTAGGATAAGGGGATTAGTTATTGGAAGGACTAATAGGTTCTGGAGGACCCATGAGTTAATTAAGTTAACTGGAAGAAGCCTATAGGTTCTTAGTGATCCCATGAAAACTTTTAATAGGATAGGGTGTCCATTAGGTATAACAAGGTTATTAGTAAACCCATGAAAACTAAAAAGGTTAATAGTGACCCTAGAAACTATATGTACGACAGGGTGTCAGACTAAACTGGGAATGGGAAATCCTATTTATTTTCAAGTATGCATATCATCATAATATTTTAAAAACGTAAGTTTTAACCATTGTGGATGCAGGAGTATAGTATATGGCTTTATAAAGGTTTTAGGATACTAGTGAGGGGAAACGTGTTCCGCTAAGCGGCGTGGTCTCACTAGATATCTAAAAAGGATTGAGTTGCTAGATTATTATTCATACCAGGCTTTATGTATGACTCGAAGTTTTTGCTTTCCCCTTAAACTCTTGGGTACTCAATTAATTTTGAGTGGTTTAAGATTTAAGGTTCTCAGATTTTCTTCTCTGATGAGTAACGCTTCCGGAGGCGTGCAAGAGGCGGAAAGTTATTTAGAGTTTTCTTTTTCCGTTGTGTATTTGTTTGTAAAGGCAGATTTATTAGCCTTACTATATACTCTGATCAACCGGGGCATCTTCATATATCGCTCTTGGCGTAATTGTAATAATTATATTTTGCTGAACGTGGTTAACGTAATTTGGTATTATGTAATGAATATGAAATATTTTGATTAGAATATGGAAATGTGTTTTTGAATTGCTAAATTTTTTCCGTATTTCTGTGATCTGTGTATCAGTATATCTAGCACCGCCGTATTTGGTCGTCGAAGATTAATAACTATGGATGACTGCAGCATCCGTAGCCGTTAGTTTTGGGACTCCAAGTAGGGGGATGTTACACAATATTTAAAAGGTTTTAAAGGTGGATGTCTGATATTATGAAGCTTTCAGAGAAAAGAAAGGAAAGGTTTTTCCAATGTTTTCGAAAGGCTATATTAAATGATTTCGAAAGGGTCTTTCAATGGTTTCGAAGGGGTTATCTTCAATAGTTTCGAAAGGGTTGTTTAACGGATTTAAACAAAGGTTTTGAATGTATTAAATAGGTAATGTAGCCTAAGTATTTTCAAGTTAAAAAGGGTTTTGACTTGTTTTGGAAGGATAGTTAATCCTTATTAAATTTCATCAACATTATTTTGAGTAAAGTATATATAACATGGCAAAATGGCTTAGAGTAAAGCTTAGGATACATTTTCCTTGTATATAAATAGGATTTGAAGGACTAAATCATTTTGAAAAGGTTTTAAAGGAAGATTTAAAGGTTAGTTAACCCTAAGAAAATAATTGGCACAGTTAGTCCATTTTGCAGGCAGTCGGCCTAGATTACGGACAGTTACTCCAGTTTGCGGGCAGTCGGCCCAGTTGTATGGACAGATAGTCCATTTGTAGCATAACAGACCTTGCTTTTATATTGTGGGTAGATAGTTCACATTTTACTTGTTTTACGGACAAATAGTCCATTTATTAGCATAAAAGATATTTTTATTTTGAAATAACCAGTTTGATTAACCAGTTTGGTTGCAGGAAAGGATTTGCAGAATATATGTTTTAAAGAAGATATTAGTGAGGGGAAACCCGTTCCGCTAAGCGGCGTGGTCTTACTTAATATCAGTAAACCAAGATGTAATAGAATTATTCACACCAGGCTTTATGTCTGACTCAAAGTTTTTGTTTCCCCTTAAACACTTGGGTACTCAAAATTGATTTGAGCAGGCCGAGGGTTAGGGTTTTTAGGTTTTAGTCATTTGGCGTATAAAGCTTCCGAAGACGAGCAGATGTCTGATGGATAGATAATTAGGATTCGCAGTTTCATTTTGTTTTGATTCCGCTATGTATATTAAGTCAGATATGACTATATTACTTTGATCAACCAAGGGGGTATCGTCATATGTCGCTCTTGGCATAATTTTGTAATGATTATAATTTATCTTTACCTGGGAAACGATATGGGATTATGTAACTTAGATATGAATTTGTTTGAAATGTAATCAGTAAAATGTTGTTTTTGAAATCTATGATTTTGTTCATATTCAAGTGCTTCTGATATTATGGATACCATTATCAATACCATAATTTGTCACCAGAAGTTAATACTATGGATGACTGCAGCATCTTGTAACACTTAGCTTTTGGCATCCAGATATAGGATGTTACACCAACGTCTCTAATAAAAAATTACCATTTCAACCCAAATTATTTTCATTATACTTTCATTTACCTCTAATGTTTGGTGGAAAGTTTTCTCCTTTTGCAATTCATGTTTTCTTATAGCTTTGGCTGTAGCGATATAATTGTCTCTCCCTCATTTGTGATAACTACATTGGCTTTAGGTATGCATTTTTAAAATTTGTTATATACCATATATTTTGTAAAATTTAAGGTTGCTACCCCATAGGGTGGCTGAGTTGTAAGGCTTTAGAATAGCATGCATGAGGTCACTATTTTGATCCTCCTTCCACACATAATTCTTTCTAATAAAATTCGATGCAGTTTCGCTGGCTTGGTATTTATTTGTTGTTTTGGGTGAGGCACCCCCAAAGTTTAGGTGAGTTCTGTGGGTTTCAAAAAAAAAGGTTACCTTCTTAAAAGAAACTGTAAAAGAGAACAATATCTGCTCTTTAAAAGTGGTCATTTTAATTGAAATGGGATTAGAAAATTAAATGAAATCGTATCACTCTTTCAAAAAGTTACTGTAATCGTCCTTTTGTGGTTGTGGGTAATTTGCCACTTAGAGCCAGTTTTGAGAATTATGATGTCTAGTGCGGTTTTCTAAATGATGCCCTATATAGTACAACTTCACTCAAAAATTTATGAGTAAAACTCTTATTTATAAGAATCGTTAATTTTTGCAACTTAATAATACAAGGTGAATATAGATCTTATATTAATACTTGATTAATTGTTATGTAGGTTATATATCAATAAATAACGAATACCAATATTGCACACAAGAGTAATATTCAAAATTCACAATTGTGATGCAAGTAATTCAACAATAATCAATTCTATTATTTATTAATATACCTCTTTAATGGTTCGACTTTCTCCTCATTTATCTTTTATTTATTTTTATTAGATCTTCTTGGTGGCTATCTTCTCGTAAACACCATGATATCGAATATGACTTGGTTGTAATCTAGCTTTCTTGTTGCCCAACTTTAAATCTCAATTCAGAAATATGACTCCCTACGAAACAAAGTTTTATATGTACATTAAGAAAAAAACATATAATTTGTTAAACATTATAAACATAAATTAAGTTAGACTATAATTTGTTTGCTTGAAAGATATTAGATTTGCTATAAAACAAAAAAAAAACTATAAATATGAATAAAATTGTAGTTCTTTTAACAAAATTAACATTTAAAATTTCTATTACTTTATTGTTAAAATCCTTTTTCCCCCTAAATTCCTGAATGAGAAGAAAACTGGTTACACCATTATTCAAATTTTCCATTTATAAATTCTACAATATTAGCTAATCAGTAATAACTATTTTCAAAAACAAAAGGCTAAATTGTAAATATATTGAAATAAAAGTGAATAAAAAACTCACTCGGATCATATTTCAATAAAATAGTGATTTAGGGTTAGGATTACTTTCTTGTAAAAAAGTAATAACTGGATGGCGATTTGTAAAGTCTGAATTAAAATTATGAAAACCTGTAACACCTTGAAAATTTAGGCAGGATATTTAACAAAGAATTAAATTTAAATTTAATAAGGGCAAAAAATTAATTTTTACAAATGTCCGAATTTGGCTACAAAACTTGCATCATTGTGTTCGTAGCGATTTTCTGGACAATTTCCATATATAACACTTTGAAATGGAGCTAGTATGGAGAAGTTACAAATGTTTAAAAAATTTGAAAATCAAATTAATTTAATTAAATAATAAGGAAACTAAACTATCCATACATAAATGTCTTCGCCGGTCGACACCTTAGGGGTTGCCGATCGACACCCTAGGGGTCGCCGGTTGACAGGTAGCGACCGACCAGTCCCTACCGAGCAGTTGATCGGTCGAACTTCCAGATCGATGAATTGAGTGGCCAACAGCTCAGATCTAATAAATATTTTTACTTGATCGCAAAGAAATTGTTTAACATTCAGGATGAAGCCGAAGATTCTCTTAAGGTTAATCAACGGTCAGGAGTAATCTAAAACCTCTGTAAATACACAGCTAACATATACCCTAATTCATTAGAAATTTATCGCTATACCAAAACTCTGCCGAATTATCTTCTCCTTCACTTAAAAAATTCTTTAAAAATAAACAAAATAAATTAGAGAAATCTAAGAAGATCAGTGAGGCAAACAACTAATAAACGGGGAAGGTTTCTAGATGAAAATTCAAAGGAAAGCTTGGATTTGAGGTGAATGGGCACATTTTTAGTAACATGATTATTTGTAGTTAATTTTAATATAAACTATATGATCTAGATTGTTAGAAACTAAATTGGAAAACTGTATTGTTTAAACTTGAAACTGAATTATAAATTGTGTTGGTATAATCTGGTTAATATGGAGACTAATCTAGGTTAAACCCTTTGTAATCAACTAGAAATTCTTATAATCTATTAATATAACTTGATGATATTGATGTTAAACCCTAGATTAAATTGATTACTATGAAATTTAAGTAGATTAGAAGTTGAACAAACACCACTTTGAGTTCAGAAGAATTGTTAAACACAAAACTGTAAGGTAATGCTAAAAATTAGAGAACTAATATAATCAAACAATAATTATTCAAAATCAACGTAAATAGAAAACCCTTTCTTAAAATTTACACTACGACTGGTCGACTCACTACTTGGAGCGGTCGACCGGTAGGCATTCCAGAAGCGCAATCTAAACCTTGGCCCAAGGCCCATGTTTATCTGTTTTAAATAAAGGTATTAGTGTGTGTGTATATGGGATATATGTATGGATGTTAAGAGTAAGGAAGCCGGCTCCCTACGAGGCAACCACAAGGACGTTGCGGGGCTGGGTAAATGCTATTTATCCAATAGGGGTCAGTATTCGACTAGCGGTGATTTTATCACAAATGGCCCTTATAGGAGGTTCTACGATGGACGCACAATACTGACTGATGCTGGTGAAGTGTGGGCCTGTCACAACGAGAGTTTCTTGGCATTCACAGATTCTCACGCAACATAGTGCTGTGTTGTTATTGGGTCTCGGTATGTGTAATAAGAGGCAATTACATTACCATTGAGAGGTGGGCACAGATGCAGATGATGAGAAACTTCGACAAGTCGACATTACGAGCTCCCTTCAATGCATAATGGGGGTAGCCGTAGTTGTGGGAAACTTTGTCCCACGGTAGAAATGGTAGGGTAATCCTATGTAGAATAATTGCAGTAGCTATTAGTCGATTAGTATTGTTTATAGGTTCAATCAGTTGTTCGATCCTAAGTACGAGCCTGCACAAGTAGCTAGTGTAAGTGTGTATTTAGTTAAACCCCTTATGTATTATTAGTTCAAGGACACTTGTAGAACACCATAGGTCACATAGAGTATTATTAAAGCCAATTGCATGTGATCACCATATATTAATAATATACTCATTCATTGGACTTCTATCTAACCCACCCCATTTCTTTTAATTTTTCCCCACCATAAAAGGATAGGACAGTAGGTGGTAGGACCGCAATTAGTACCTAAAGAGGTGAGCTCATCATTGGAGTTGCTTATCATTTTATACTACTCTCCATGTAACTATTTATCTTGTTCAGTACTTAGCATTTTATCAGACTATGTATCGTATTTCTCTATACTTTGGATTTGACAACGTATTGTTTTTCGAGATTGTGTTTTGAGATATTTTCTAAGATGGTTATTTACTATATTTATATTTTGCTACCTTCCGCTGTGAGATATGAAAGTGTAGAATGTCTTAGATCATATATGTATATCTTTAATCTTTGTAATGATTAAAAAAAAACCTCGACAGCTTGTATTTCTCGACACCGACATGAGTCCGAAAGCCACCCCAGGCTTTGGATCGGTGTGTCGAGAGGTGTGGGTTTTCACAATTGCTATCAGAGCCAAGATTTGAAATTCCTTAGGGATTAGCAACGTATTGAGAGATGTACCTGAAAAAGTTTTCGAAAAGAAAAGGTTTTCCAAAAGGTTTTCAAAATGAATTTCCAAATTATATATATGTATGAATAGATAAAATCTTTTCGAAAGGTTTTATTTAACTATAACATGAATGACTCTTTCCCTTATTCTTGCAATGCTATCTATGAGAAGTGGCTAAGAAATTTATAAATCATAGATAGAAGATGAGCAATTTAGGCTCAGGCGAAACAATTGAGATTCCAGGTGTAAACATCCTAATTTTGTTCCCTCGACATCTTCAGGCAAGGAGACAAGCCGAGCTTAACCTTAATAGAGAACCCACAGAGCGAGCACTAGGTATAGTTCCTGCTCACCCGCATATCGCCGATTTTACTAATTTTTGTAGGGACTTTGTGAGCCTGGAAGGGAAGCCATATGCAGGGACCGAGTCATATTTAGATTCAAGGATATGGGTTCATACATATAGGAGGATTTTTGGATTGATGGATCTTGCTGACAAGGTAAGGAGACGACTTACTACTTGGCATTTACAAAGAGAGACCCTAAATTAGAGGGATGTAGTGGCGGCGGAGACTGATGAGGGAGGTATCACTTAGGGATAGTTTAGGAGATCCTTTAAGATTAAGTTTTTATCTAGCTAAAGGAGTGCGTTTAGAGAAGTTTATTCATCTGAAGCAAGGAGATAGGTCAACGAAATTGTATGTCAAGTAGTTTAACGAGTTTGATAGATTTTGAATGGAGTTGATCAATACCCCTCACAAGAAGGCTCCGAAGTTCATGAAGGAGCTGAACCAACCTCTTCAAGGTTTGGCTCCTAGCCATATTCCCAAGGGTGTGACTTATGAAGGTCTAATGGAGATGGCCTTGTTGAATACTATCTCTAAGGAGGAAGAGAAGGAAGAACCCAAGAAGTTTGGAGGAAAGGCGCTACAGCAGCATTAGTGCAAGGGAGGAATGGGACCCAAGGGAAAAATAAAGAACCAGGAAAGTGTTGGAGATGTGGTAAAAAGGGGCAGTTTTCTAAGGAGTGCAAGATGGAAAGTCTGAGGATTAAGTGTTATAACTGCAATCAATTTGGGCACATAAAGCGGGAGTGTCAAGCACCTCCAAAGACTTCTACCCAGGTGGTTCCAACTTATGCAATGGACATAGTTCCTAGCTCGAGTGCACCTCCAGTAGTGAATAAGGGAAGAAGGTCATGATTGAAGGTGTGTTAACTCTATTTAGTTTATCCATTCGTACCTTATTTGATACAGGAGCATCACACACTTTTATTTCTAGTAGACTTGTAGATGAGTTACATTTAGACACTAGCATAGTTACAAACCCTGTGGTTGTATCAAACCTTGTTGGAGGATCGGCTTATTTGTCTATGATTTGTAGGGGTTTGAAAAATTTTTTTTAGGGGTCGAGATCGATTGTGATGCTTTTGTCCTAGGATTTTCTGGGTTTGGGTTGATTTTAGGCATGGATTGGATGGCAATGTATAGGGTGATTCTAGATTATGATAAGAGGGTTATTGGGTTGAGTACTTGTAGTGGGCACAGTCTAAAGGTTTATTGCTATAATAGAGGTTCAATTATGTTGAGTTACATGTATTCACTAGACATATTATGTAACAAGTTAGATTCAATGCATGTAGTAAGAGATTACCTAGATGTCTTTTCCAAGGTTACCGGTCTCCCACCCCAGAGAGAGATTGAGTTTCAAATTTATCTAGTGGAGAACGCCAAACCAGTTGCCTTACCCTTGAGGCATATGTCTCCTAAGGAAAGATGAGAACTAAACAAGTGAACGAGCTATTGGAGAAGGGCTTCATTAGGAGGAGTATTCTAGAATGGGGAGCATCAGTCATCTTTGGCTCAAAGGTGGGTGTTTCTCTGAGTCTTTGCATCGATTATATGGAGTTGAATAAACTGACAAAGAAGAATCGTTATCCATTGCCCTGCGTAGACGATCTCTTTGATCAGTTGGTTGGAGCGAAGGTGTTCTCTCAACTTGACTTGGCTATCATATTCCATCAGTTGCATGTAGCCAAGGATAGCATTCAGAAGACTACTTTTCGCATACCTGATGGACTTTGTGAGTGGTTAGTCATGCCCTTCGGACTGACCAATGCACCTGCTTATTTTTTTCATTTGATGAGCCGAGTTTACAGAGAGTTGCTTAACAGGTTCATTATGATATTGTGGATAACATTTTGGTCTATTCGAGGAGTGAGGAGGAGCAAAGGTTGCATTTGGAAGAAGTGCTCAATACACTCCATGATCATAGTTGAAGGCGAAGTTTTCTAAATGTCACTTTTGGTGCAAGGAAGTATGTTTTTAGGACATGTTGTCTCGAAAAGTGGGCCGGCGGTCGATCCTAGTAAAGTTTCTGCAATTCAGGATTGGCATGTGCCAAAAAATGCCATGGAAGTAAGAAGTTTTCATGATTTGTCGGGCTACTATAGAAGTACATAAAGTACTTTGCCAAAATATCTGCCCCTCTAGCCCACCTTACTAAGAAGAATTTAGTTTTCTCATGGGACGTGAAGTGTGGGGACGCTTTTATTAAGCTGAAGGAGGTATTGACTAGTGCACCTATTTTAGTATTACCAGATGGTATGAAGGCATTCACATTATATGCCAACATTTGAGGCATGAGGTTGCGCACGATGTTAATGCAAGAAAGGAGAGTCATGAGTTATGATGGTTGGCAGTTGCAGGTCCATGATAGAAACTATCGTACATATGATTTTTGAGTTAACAACCATTGTCTTTGCGCTCAAGTTAGGGAGACACTATCTTTTGGGAGAGTGGTTTGACTTATATATAGATCATAAGTCTCTGAATTATTTATTCTTCCAAAAAGATTTGAACCTAAGGCAGTAGGGTGGATGGAGTTCTTGTCATCGTTTGACTTCGATAACTCCTATACTCCAGGAAAGGGTAATGTTGTAGTCGATGCCTTGAATAAAAAGCATGCAGTGTCGGGTTCTATGTTTTTGGAGTGGAAGTATTTGAAGTTCATTTCTTTGTTCGACTTTCAACATCGTCAGATATTAATTCGGGATTATTTGTAGCTTTGGACGTACATCCTACATTTATGGACCACATAGGATCAGGTTTAAAGCAAGGAAAGGAATTATAAGATATCTTTGAATGGATTGGTAAAGGAGAGCAATCGAGTCATTTGAGGCTTTATACCATTGACTTGAAGGGTTGGTTATGGAGAGATGGTATATTATGTGTTCCTCTCACTATGAAGTTGATTAATATGGTACCAGCTGAGTCTCATCATTAGAGGATGATCAGTCATCCTGATGGGGACAAAATGTACCGTGACATGAAGAGAGTCTTTTATTGGTCGGGCATAAAGAAACATGTGGCAGAGCAAGGAGGGAACCCTCCGAACATGAGTGGGCATCAGGAAAGCACTGCCTATTCCATGAGCTAGATAGGCACAATACAAATGACTATAGGCATTTAAGGGATATCATTGAGAAACACGTGAGGAATGGTCAGTTACAACAATACATAAGGACATGGGCTGAGGCGGTGGAACAGGAGCAGCTACCGTCCACCTTGAACGAGAATGGCACTGGATCAAGACATCATCGTCAACTTATCATCAATTTATTGGGATGGCATGGAATAAGTAATAAACTCCATAGTAACATGGCTAAGTCACTTATGCATGTAAGTAATAGAGGACGGTCCCTAGGCATGCTATGAGATGATGATGAATCGTAGTGCTCAGGTTTGTGAAATTTTGTTTTTTCTTGCTTGCTTCGAACTTTGGTTTATTGGCTGTGCAGAATTTTATTTTATGGACTTTGGGATGCTTAAGTCTGGATTAATGTAATAAAATACACAGGTCATGGTTATCGCCCTGACCGAAGAGATGGGGTAATAACCATGAGTCACGAGTCCATTTGCCGAAGAGCGACATGATGGATTCGTACATGGATTGAGTCCTCGACTGGGGATCGAGGCCGGAGAAGGATACCCCATGGATAAAGCCTTCGAACGGAGAGTCGAGGCTGGAGAATAAAACCTAATATATCGTCAAGTATGGATTGTGCTTGGCAAGGACCCGGAGAGGTCGAAGTCGTTGGGTATGGACTATGCCTTGCAAGGGGTAGGCCGCTTCACCCGAGAATGACATGATCGACCTACTCAGGTCATCGAGTATGGATTGTGGTCGGCAATAATCTGGTGAGATCAAGGGTTTGGATTAGGATAATGACCTGGAGAGGTCTATGGATTTGGATATAGACCCGGAGCAGTCCCGAATTTGGATAAAATGACCCAGAGAGGTCTATGGATTTGGATATGAACCCGAAGCGGTCCCAAATTTTGATAAAACGACCTAAAGAGGTTTATGGATTTGGATATGGACCAAGTGGTCCCAGATTTGGATAAAACGATCCAAAGAGATCGTGTATTTGGTTAGTGAATTTGGAATGGATTCAGAATTGGATATCAACTCAGAACAGTCATGGATTTCGCTAGTGATTCGGAGAGATCGGGGAATTGGTTTGGCAACGGATTGGATTTTGGATTAGATAATATGGCAATCAATGGGTTATGGACTTTAGATTTTGGATTTATGGTAATTCAAAACACGTCTTCCTATTGCAAGGCATGTTTTTAGAGGGCAAAGTGTTAACCTGCCTTTTAGCAAGGCAGTACACTGACGGATTTAACCCAACAGACTTCACAATTATCAAGGCCGATTAGTGTAGTGCGACGGTTCAAGGACCTGAAGGTAAAGTATAAATGGTTATATGAAGCTAGGATTGGACGAAGTTGATAGATAGATAATGCAGGGCTCTAGAAATATGGAAGCTAGGTTGGGACCCAAGGGATCGGCATAGCATAGTAGGGATTGACATGGCTTTGTAGCATAAGAGGGATCAACATACCTTCATGGCATATAAGGGATCGACATACCTTCATGGCATATGAGGGATCGGCATACCTTCAAGGCATATGAGGGATCGTCATAGTTTCATGAAGTAGGAGGGATCGGCATGGCATTGTGCAGTAGCATGGATCAGCATAGCTTGGTAGTGTCAGAGGGATCAGCATGATTGGTTGTACGAGGGATCGGCATGGACGAAGTAAAGTGCGGATCGACATGGACGAAGTAAAGTGCAGATCGACATGGTTGGTATGTATAGATCGGCAAGGTCAAGGCAATGTGTGGATCAGCATGGTTGGTTCTAGAGGGGTCGGCATACTTCAATAGCTGAGCAAGATGGAGTGATCGACATTTCAGATAGATCGGCATACTTCGACTCATAGAAAAGGGATCGACATGGCTGGTTGCATTCGATTAGGGTACTTCATTGGATAGGGGTTGGCACTCATCAATGCCCAAGTATATTCTTGCATTCAACATTCAATAACTTGAGTTCCTTTGATCCAAATGACATGAAACTTGGAGATTAAACATATTTTAGTATGTAGAATCCACCATAGGAATCGCTGCACAAAAATCAACCAAAAAAGGGATCAATATCGATCCCTACTTATTGGGATTTGGGCCTAGCGACCCCTATGGTGGGTCTTTATAAATAAGGAGGTCCTGTAGCTGAAGTTTCAGAGAGACTGGTAGTCGTCTTCCCCTATAAATACAACATGAATGGCTTCAGAAAAGGGGGTTGGATTCTGCTTCTCTTCATCCTCTACTAAGGCTATACCCTACCTTTTTATTCTTTAATTTCATGGATTTGTATTTGTAATCAGCAGTATAAACTAATAAAAAAGGAAAATCTTTGGAGTGGACATAGGTCGGAGTTAGCCGAACCACTATAAGTCTATGTAATGACCCCGAATTCCAATTACATATAAATTGATAATTAGATGAATTTGTGAATTAAAAATTGTATAGTTAATTGATAAATGGATGCGAGTTCCCCGAATTAAAATAAATTCTGTATAAATCGTTTAAAATTTAAATATGGTATATATATGTATATATGTGAATATATGTATGTATACGAGCATATATGAGTAAAATTGAATATATATTGGATTTGAATTTAAATCGTAAATAAATGGTTTAATAATAATTTGAGTTTATGAAAATATATATATATATAGAAATTCAAGACAAATGGTATTAAAGTAAAATTGATGATAAATAATTTAAGCTAGAAATAGAGATGAATATATATATAAGATAAGCTATAAAAATATCAAGTAAATACATTTGCTAAACTTTAACAACTAATTAAAAATAGAAAATTATTTATATTATTAGATCATAAGACAATCAAAATATAAACGTAACATTTAGATAAAATCTAACATCAAGTTTAAGTCAAAGATGATTGAATGAATCTTTTGTTTAAAAGATTAAAGTGTGGAAATTGTTTAAACCGTTGAAGTTTGTTAAAATGAATCTTTTTGTTTAAAGATTTGAAAATGGTAATTTGTTAAACCATTTGAAAAGAAAGTTAGGTTTAAGTTGTGACTTAATTGAAATCCCAATATCCATATGTTTTTAAAATATTACGCTCACTATTCGTGTTAGCCGGGAAAAGACCTTTGTGTCACATAACCCATTCCGAATAAGTGATACATCGTATATGGATGGCATTTGAAGACCGGTGATGAAGACCGGGTATTTGTGAAAACGATAGGATAACCTATCGATTGTCTCTGCACCGAGTAGCTACGGTATAGAGATTTCATAAGTGATGGGAAATCTGATCGAGATTGTGAATACCCGGATTGCAAGGGCTTCTTTGGAAGTGCCTTCGGTTCTGTTCGAACACGGAACAGACTTGTATGGTTACATGTCTCACATTACATTTTGAGATATAAAGCAGATTTCTTTCAAATACATTTCTGTTGGTGGTGGAGAATTTATTCTCTTAGCTTAACACCCTTCTCTGAGACGTACGAGCTCAGAAGTTATGTAGTTGAAGGTTATCAGCGATATACTCCCAATTTGGTAATGTGGCATGCTGAGTGTTGCTGTGTGTTGATCATTTATTTATCATTTGTGATCAAAGCACGGCTTTGTGAAAAAGCGTAGCTTTGTGGACGAGACTTCGTCAGACCTCACAACCCGGAAATGGTCGAAACAGGAAAGATGCGGCAAAGTTTCAGGGGTAGCTTCCCCAGGGTATGACCATTCCTTCTGGAAAAGGGTAGTATCATGGTATAGAGCCCAGATACTTACTCATGTGGACACACTTTATTTATTATGTGTGATGTTGGTTATCGAGAGCTCTCGTTCAAAGGTCCCAAAGGACTGGGGGTGGCATATCTGAGGTTTTGTATATTCCCCGGGAAGGGGGGTAGCCGGCCTTGTTTGGTAGAGAGAAGGTTGTCTCTCAGAGCGTCCTGCCAGAGGCGTTCCTACGTGGCATAGGAAGTTCCTTAGCCTGACCATTTGTTGGAAAATCCAAAGAAACAATACGAGCCTTGTACGGTTTTAGTTGTATTACCTGCTATGGAATGTGACGGTAACCTGCTATTGAACATAGTAGCTATAGTAGGCATAACGTGAAATGCCTATGCTGGCTAAGATTAATATTATACTTTTGAAATGTTTTCTGCACTATGCACTAGTAATAATATCCAATGATTTGTTTTGCGTAGTAAGCATCTTTGACTATCATAAGGAGAAATCTCCTCCGATTCTGCGTTTGCATTGTGTGTGTGTGCGGGAGGCCTTATGGTAGTTTCATTTTCCAAAAGCATTGCGGGTTTCGATGTTTAAAATTCTTTTGTGTTTGTTTAAAGATAAACTGTTTTTGTTGCTCACACCAGTTCCACGACTGACTCGGAGTTTATTGTTCCCTTCCTAAACTCTGGGTGCCCACCATTTTCCACACGGGCAGTCTAGAGTTGGGTTTCTCAGATATTCAGGTTGAGTAGATTATCTGGAGCTAGTCAGTCCTTGGACGACTGACCTTGCTTACCGCTAGCTATGGATTGGAGCATTCTATTGGAGATATTCTATCCGCTGCTGGTGTTATCTATTTTCTTTCCGCTGCTATTTCTTGTATCATATCTCTGATGTATATTGATATATGTTGTATCATTCTGTTGTATCATATTGTATCAGATTTTTGTATCTGTCATTGTGTCAATGTTATATATATGATATCATTGATATATTCTTTTTATTCTGCTGTGTTGTTATATTTAATGGTGTTATAAGCTCCGGGAAGCCAGATTCAGCTTTTGAATCTATGACATTTTGAGTACAAGTGAAGTACGGGTGCCGATTTTCGAAGGACGAGTTTTTGGACTCTTACATTTGGTATCAGAGCTGAGGGTAAAACTTTAGCTCAGGAGTATAACACATTAAGTAGCTCATTAGAGATAGGGTGAAGTATACCCTAGAATGAGTAATCCTTAAGATATCTGTCCGTATGCCTCAGTAAATTCTCTTGCTATCCACTGATAGTAAGTATGAGTGTAAGAAGAGGATGAGATAGGGGACAGGGGAATACGACTATAAATGGTCAATACTCTGTAACAACAAGGAAACAATCTTTTCTCTATCAGTCTCTTTTGTTCGTTATCTTTTCTCAAATTCTTCAATAATTCCTGATAGATTCAGGAAGAGGAAATTCGATATATTAATATGGGACATAAACTCCGTATGGACCAAAATTGTTTGTTTTGATGAATTGGTTGCATTGGTTGCTATGGTTGATAGGTATACTTTAGTTCTAAACTAAAAGTTTTGAAATTGTATCCATATATCTGTCTATTCTTTGGGATTCCGATTTATTCTATGGATGGTTAGTTATCCCTTTGAACTAACCGATGCCCCTGCATATTTCGTAGATCTGGATAACCCGAATATTTTGTGAAGTGTTAAACAGATTCGTTCTTGTATCTATCATTGATATTCTGATTTGGTGAGCCAAATACAGAATAGATATTCAATTCAATTTGATGAAACATTCTTCATCTATCTTTGTGTCTCCTTGGCAATTTCGAGGACGAAATTCTTTTAAGTGGGGAAGTCTGTAACGACCCCGAATTCTAATTACATTTAAATTGATAATTAGATGAATTTGTGAATTAAAAATTGTATAGTTAATTGATAAATGGATGCGAGTTCCCCAAATTAAAATAAATTCTGTATAAATCGTTTAAAATTTAAATATGGTATATATATGTATATATGTGAATATATGTATGTATACGGGCATATATGAGTAAAATTGAATATATATATTGGATTTGAATTTAAATCATAAATAAATGGTTTAATAATAATTTGAGTTTATGAAAATATATATATATATATGTATAAATTCAAGACAAATGGTATTAAAGTAAAATTGATGATAAATAATTTAAGCTAGAAATAGAGATGAATATATATAAGATAAGCTATAAAAATATGAAGTAAATACATTTGCTAAACTTTAACAACTAATTAAAAATAGAAAATTATTTATATTATTAGATAATAAGACAATCAAAATATAAACGTAACATTTAGATAAAATCTAACATCAAGTTTAAAATAATTTTTTATTTATTTATTTCAAAGACAAAAGAAAAGATAAAAGTTTATTCAAGTGCTTACATTCAAAAAAGTAAACAAATAGAAGTGTATAAGCTTACCAATGAAGAAACAACAAATATACATTCAAGTATATTCAACTATAAATATGTAGGCTGGTAAAACAAAATACATATATGAATGAAGCTTGTAAAAGAAGCACATCAAGTCATCTCATATTTTGGTACATGAAATAAAACAAATTACAGATATCTAAGAACAAATAAACTAGATAAGTATGTAAGCTTGTATAGGAAGACAAAGAAAAGTAATACAAAATCATCTCAAACACTAGCAACCAGACAACACTTGCAAAAGAATATAAACAAAAATATAAGTATGTACATAAAGCTGGCAGGCAAGTAAATATGTATGTGTAGTGTTATGTAAGAAACAAAATAAAATACGAGTTTGTACAAAGCTAATAAATGAAGCCACCACACCATCTTCATCTTTGTACAGCCGAATGAAAGGAGAAAATATATATATACAAATTGTACAAGGCAATAAATGCCATATCTCATCAGCCTCCACAAAATCTGCCTGGCCAGATAAAAGAAAGGTAAAGAGAGAAAATATCCCTGCCTCTTGTATAAACAAAATTATAATAACCCTGTACAAACCATATCCCTATATATTTCATCTCCATCTGTAAACTCATTTCTTTATATCAACCTCCTTCATCAGTTCATTCACTTCAAGCTGAGAAAATATAAAGTAATATCATTTCAATTTAAAACAAAACAAACCAGATCAAAGTTAGCAGTAGCTTCCCAGATTTTCAAAAGACTTCAGCTTGTTTCAACTCAGTTAAAGCAAATCAAACATCAACAACTAAGCTTCAGTTTCAACTCAATTATATCAAGTAGCAGATCAAAAACAAATGCCAGCTTTGAAGTTTAAATTTGCATTTCCAGGATTTCTCTGTTTCCAGTTAAGGTGAGCAAACTCACTTGAACCCATCTATATGTTTTGATATCTGAATTGATACTTGAAGTTTTGTTGTGAAAAATGTTGTTAGTTGTTAATTATGTCTGCATGCTTGTAGATATATGTGCTAGTATACATTACTCTGTTAAATTACAGGTTTAAATCCCCTAAACTAAATTCAGTATCTCCTTACATAATCAATGTTAGGTCTTGATCTCTAAACAAAAAAATGATTGTAATAGTGTAACATCATTCTAGAAAAGATTTCAAGTAAAAATATTGAGTAAATATTTTGAAAAGAAAAATACAGTGAAATCTCAAAACCATGTTAAAATTCGACTTCAATGATTTCTTGTTTCAGGTATATAATCTGATTCGTTATCAATATCTATGATTTTTAAAAGTAAAATGAGGATTTTTAAGTTGTTATTTTGGGAGAAATTGAATGATGAATGGGAATTAGGTTTTCATCAATTCCCGGCGATCGAGGGTTTTAGGGAAGTCGAGTTTGTTGCTGGGGCAGGCTCGTTGGTCGAGGAGCTCGAGAAAATTGGTTGGAGAATTTATATGCTGCCGAGGTGGCGGGGCGACGGTGATATAGGGTTTTGAAACCTGGTTTGGTTGATTGGGTTTTGATGGTGTTTGCGGCGTCGTGGGTTGATCGGAATGATCCGGACCCGGGGGGATAGTGGCTCAGGGGTGTGACGTTGCTTTGTATGGAATTGCAGAGGTTCTGGTGGCGTGGTTCGTCGGTGGCGAGGTGGTTTGTCAGTTGGGTTTTGTTCCAGGTTACTCAGGATTGCTCGATCTTGATTTTGAGTTAGTATCGAAGTTTTGGTGGTCGGAATCTGATGTAGGGGTGATCGGCGACATGTGGGGGATGGCAGCGTCGATCGCCGTGGCTCCGGCGTCTCGTGCATGTGCACAGGAATGGTGCGTGTGTTAGTAGGTTGGAAGCAGAGATGATCTCGGGGGAGAGACCGGGTTTGAGGGTCGATTTCTCGAGTTCATTCTCGAGTTGTTCACGAGAGAAGCATGGTCCAGTTTTTAAAATTAATACCAAATCTAAGTTTTAAAAATTTAGCAAAGTGTTTGCAGAAATGGAAGAAACTCGAGTCTGGACTCGAACTATTCTCGGGTAGGACCCGAAGTAGGTTTTGAAATGCAGACTTTAAAAAGTTTTAAGCAAGTTTTGAAATATGTAATTAAGATGTTAATAAAGATAATGTTTTATCTTAAGGAAAATTAAGGTTTTAATGTTTTGAGATTAATTAAGTTAATTAAGGAATTTTAAATCAATTAATTAATTTAATTAATAAATGATAAGGATTAATTAAGGAATTAATTAAGAGAAATTAATTAATTTAATAAATTGATAATTAAGGATTAATTATCAATTAAGGGTTAATTTATGATTAATTAAAGGATAATTCATTAAATGTTTTGCAATTAATTGATTATTAATTTACCATAACTAGTAAATTTATTCATAGAAATTAACCTGATTTAGATCAATCAGATAATTAAATTGATCATACCTACGAATGTTTGGATTTTATTGAATAGGTGAATTATTTGATATCCCTGATATATGATGCTTTGTGATACATCCTGATTGTGTTGTGATCTGTAATTTATTTATCTAGGATGAATGTAATTGATTATCTGTGATATATATATATATATATATCTGTGATTTGTGAATGAACGATAAGCGTTATAGTTAATACCGCTTATCAATTATATTCTGTATTTGATCTATGATGATTGAATGATGTTGCACTACTGTGTGAAACCCCTGGACTACACCATACACACACAAATTTTGATTTCACGTGGAAATCGGTTAAGTCACAGATGATTTAAATTTAATATTTTTGAAATTAAACTTTTAATTTTCAATTGATTTTGGAAATGGATTTGGGGTTAAATGTTAAAACTTTCGAAAAGGAGTTTGTAAGATAAAAGTTATTTTAAAATAACTTAATAAAGCTTCCAATTCAAATAATTCAATTTGAATTTGAATTCAATATTTGGAATTGAATTCAATGATTGCAATTTTGATTAAAGATATTATAAATGTGTTTTACATGAATTTAAACCACTTTTAAAATATTGGTTTAAGAATTTGGATTTAACCCAAGAACCTTAACTCGTATAAATGAATCAGGTTTCCAAAATGAAAACTGTTTATTTTAAAAGAATAAAAGCTTTCAGATAAGAAATGAAATTCCAGTTTAATTAAAGGAATTTCAAGATTGAATTGAAAAAAAATTGGTTTTCCAAGTTATGAATGAATTGTTTTTGAAAGCTATGAATTAAATCTGTTTATTTTTAACAAATTTAAAATGATGATTTGTTTAAACCATTCGAAATGGAATTGTTTTGAAAGCTATAAGTTAAATCTTTGTTTTAAAGATTTAATGAGTTAATCCAATTGAAATGGAAATTAATTTGGAAAATCTGTGAATGAATCTTTTGTTTAAAAGATTAAAGTGTGGAAATTGTTTAAACCGTTGAAGGTTGTTAAAATGAATCTTTTTGTTTAACGATTTGAAAATGGTAATTTGTTAAACCATTTGAAAAGAAAGTTAGGTTTAAGTTGTGACTTAATTGAAATCCCAATATCCATATGTTTTTAAAATATTACACTCACTATTCGGGTTAGCCGGGAAAAGACCTTTGTGTCACATAACCCATTCCGAATAAGTGATACGTCGTATATGGATGGCATTTGAAGACCGGTGATGAAGACCGAGTATTTGTGAAAACGATAGGATAACCTATCAATTGTCTCTGCACTGAGTAGCTACGGTATAGAGATTTCCTAAGTGATGGGAAATCCGATCGGGATTGTGAATACTCGGATTGCAAGGGCTTCTTTGGAAGTGCCTTCGGTTCTGTTCGAACCCGGAACAGACTTGTATGGTTACATGTCTGACATTACATTTTGAGATATAAAGCAGATTTCTTTCAAATACATTTCTGTTGGTGGTGGAGAATTTATTCTCTTAGCTTAACACCCTTCTCTGAGACGTACGAGCTCAGACGTTATGTAGTTGAAGGTTATCAGCGATATACTCCCAATTTGGTAATGTGGCATGCTGAGTGTTGCTGTGTGTTGATCATTTATTGATCATTTGTGATCAAAGCACGGCTTTGTGAAAAAGCGTAGATTTGTGGACGAGACTTCGTCAGACCTCACAACCCGGAAATGGTCGAAACAGGAAAGATGCGGCAAGGTTTCAGGGGTAGCTTCCCTAGGGTATGACCATTCCTTCTGGAAAAGGGTAGTATCATGGTATAGAGCCCAGATACTTACTCATGTGGACACACTTTATTTATTATGTGTGATGTTGGTTATCGAGAGCTCTCGTTTAAAGGTCCCAAAGGACCGAGGGTGGCATATCTGAGGTTTTGTATATTCCCAGGGAAGGGGGGTAGCCGGCCTTGTTTGGCAGAGAGCAGGTTGTCTCTCGGAGCGTCCAGCCAGAGGCGTTCCTACGTGGCATAGGAAGTTCCTTAGCCTGACCATTTGTTGGAAAATCCAAAGAAACAATACGAGCCTTGTACGGTTTTAGTTGTATTACCTGCTATGGAATGTGGCGGTAACCTGCTATTGAACATAGTAGCTATAGTAGGCATAACGTGAAATGCCTATGCTGGCTAAGATTAATATTATACTTTCGAAATGTTTTCTGCACTATGCACTAGTAATAATATCCAATGATTTGTTTTGCGTAGTAAGCATCTTTGACTATCATAAGGAGAAATCTCCTCTCATTCTGCGTTTGCATTGTGTGTGCGTGCGGGAGGCCTTATGGTAGTTTCATTTTCCAAAAGCATTGCGGGTTTCGATGTTTAAAATTCTTTTGTATTTGTTTAAAGATAAACTGTTTTTGTTGCTCACACCAGTTCCACGACCGACTCGGAGTTTATTGTTCCCTTCCTAAACTCTGGGTGCCCACCATTTTCCACACGGGCAGTCTAGAGTTGGGTTTCTCAGATATTCAGGTTGAGTAGATTATCTGGAGCTAGTCAGTCCTTGGACGACTAACCTTGCTTACCGCTAGCTATGGATTGGAGCATTCTATTGGAGATATTCTATCCGCTGCTGGTGTTATCTATTTTCTTTCCGCTGCTATTTCTTGTATCATATCTCTGATGTATATTGATATCTGTTGTATCATTCTGTTGTATCATATTGTATCAGATTTTTGTATTTGTCATTGTGTCAATGTTATATATATATGATATCATTGATATATTCTTTTTATTCCGCTGTGTTGTTATATTTAATGGTGTTATAAGCTCCGGGAAGCCAGATTCGGCGTTTGAATCTACGACATTTTGAGTACAAGTGAAGTACGGGTGCCGATTTTCGAAGGCCGAGTTTTTGGACTCTTACAGTCTATGTCTCTATTTACTTGCTTTCTAATTGTTTTAATTTTGTTCTTTATTTATTTCACTTCGTATTTCTGTATTTGGATTGGATAATTGTGCTTTCACATAACTGGGTGTGGGTGGTCAATTTTGACTCCAACACATACATGTTAGGACAGAGTAACAAAAAGACTGAAGTAAAAATAGAGATATTCAAAAACTATTTCTAAATAAAAGGTCATCGAAAATTCCAAAGTCACTTTTAAAATCATCCTTCAAATCAAAACCATTTTTAAATAAAAAATAACTAATAATAGCATTTCAAAATACTATAAAGAGGCCTAGGGCTACTGTACACTTAATCAATGTTAACACTGTTTTCATTCTGAAAAGAATTCAACTTTTGTGACATATCAAAGTCACATCCAATATGGCCAGGCTACTAAGCTTCTAGCACTCAATAATTTACAATCAATAGTTAACACATAATTTAACCAATATTAATTAATCCCCATATTAATTTACTTTAAAAATCATCATTTTACTTCGTAAGCACAGAACATGGATTTATTATGCTCAATAGATGTCTAATATAATCTATTCAATTTAATTATAGCAGAACGTGTTTTATTCTGCCAAATAGATATCACAAGCGAAGTATAATTAATTCAACCACATTACTATTCAAATCAACATAATTATATTCAATCACTATTATTTATCATTATTTTATACTTCATTAAAACTATCAACTATTTATACTAAAATGTTGTACTTGTCAACACGAGTATAATGAAGAAAATCCATGGGTTAAATGGATTTAAAACGAATGAGATATGACAATTTAAATTCAACATACTTAGTTTATAATTTATACAAATAAATTATTAAGATTCTCACCAATAAGGCCTAGCCCGTCTTACTTCCCAACCCAAGCCCGCATTGCACAGTGATCCTCCCCTTCTTCCTAAATTTGATTTTGCACACTTATACACGGATACGTGCACCACCATGTCACTAACATGCCAAACCCCACCACCATTTGCCCAGCGAACACCACTTACCGAACTTGACCAGCCTACATCCTTGCCTCCAACTTTGGCCATCACCATCGAAATCTGACTGCTCTTTCCCAAATCTAAAATCGTGTCCAGGCAACCAAGAACAAGCATGTTGCGACCCCTCGCCACCGCCACGATCAACTATCGCTGTTTCCGTCGTGGTTCGCCCATCCTCCATCCCCCTCACCTCCAACCAAGCCCATGCCGAGCTCAATGCTCCACCTTGCTGCCAGCAATGCCATCAATGAACCCACCCAAAATAATCCCTTAAACCCTAGTTCAAGCTTATCTGAGCTCTTCCGACCACTAGACAAGTTGCCACCACACCCACAACTCTACCTCAACCTTACTCCGCTCCCTACACTCGCCGCTCCTCCCCTTGACCACATGTTTTAGTGAAACTCAATATGATGGAAAAATGATATCTAGCCACCACGACCAACTCTGACAACATTAGACTCTAGGACTACACTTGAAAATCTCAACTCGACGATACGAACCCAACCATGCTCTCCAATCACCTTTCTATGATCGTCAACAAACCAACAATATTTGACAACCACTGCTGTTGGAAAATATCCGCTACCACTTCGATGAAACGACTAGAGACTATTTTTAGAAAATAGTAAGGATGATAGTAAACAGCTTTGCACTTGGAAGTTTTGGCTAAAAATTCATGGTTTGAGAGATAATAATTTTTGAAAAGAGAAGGTGGAGTTTTTCCTTTTTACAGGGAATAGAAAAGATGAAGAAGGAGAAAAATGAGATGAAGTGAATAAAATGAAGTGAAGTGTTAATGTGCATATACTTATCACCAAAACCAACTACATTACTTCCAACTTAAGCAAACCCAAAGTCATCCATTACATCAAAAAGGTATATCAAAATTAATGGCTTGTTGAAAAAACTAGCTTTTGGATTTGATTAGAAAAAGTTTTGGAAAGAAAGTTTTGCGGTACTCCTCTACATAGTATCACATTCGTGCATGAACGATAGAAATAAAAATACAATCGCGCACAACAATGCAACATAATCACAAAACAACAATAAAATACGCTGGTTATCTTATTCTCAAAAGTTTCAAAAATATCACCGTTTGTCGTAGAATATGTCAAACGATAATTTAAATATTTTCCAAATTAAAATTTATGGAAAAATCCTATAAATTCGTTAAAATATATCATTAGAATCAAGTCATTTTATTAAAAATCGATTTTCTTATTATTTATTAAATTGGAATCAAATTTGAATATTTAAATAAATTAAATATTCAAATTCGAGATGTTAAAATTCTGGGTCATTACATTCTTCCCCCTTAAATGAATTTTGTTCCCAAAAAATCATTTCTATCAAACAAAGAAAAAAATAAGCCCATGTAATTACTTTACATTTTCCATAAGCTCATACGATGTATATAGATCATCGCACAATATCTGAATCGATCATTTATTCGAATACATAAAGTTCTCTTCTGAACTAGTATCTCTCTCCCTCGACTTCCCTAGTGTGGACTCCTATTAGGCTCCTTGATTAGAAACCTACGTTCTTCTTACATATTTGTATACTATGATAGAAAACATCGGCAACATATAAAGAACCCTCACCAAGTGTTCACCGTCAAGAATCAAGTGTTAAATCTTTATTTTGGTGTAAATCACCTCAAAGTCATGTACTTAAATCTTGGATCAAGAACCACACAAAGAAATGATCTACGTACAACTTACGTACATATTCTTATTGGTTCTTACTTATACCAATTTCTTTTACTTTAAAATCATTTATGAAAATATTTCATAAAAACTTAACTCAAGTTTAAAAATTGTATAATACCTTACTACATCATGAGAGTATATATACAATATCAGATTTGTTTTCCTTAACTAGGATGTTCAACAAATTTAAAACTCTTTTAACTTATTCTCTTTCCATTCTAGAGTTACAAAACTCTACTTTTATATTTTTACAAACAATTAGCTTCAAGTTCTCAACTAATCAGGAAGTTTTCGACTGTCCAAAATCAATGAAAATTCCATTTCATGTCAAAAATTTAAAAATACCAAATAACGTATCAAAATGAGATGCACAAACCAAACTATGCTAATGGATATGATACATGCGTCTATAAAATAAATTAACAGAAAACTTAAGAACTAAAGACTGGGTTTTTATTTCAAATCATTTTGAAATAATAATGATATACATATCTCCATTTGTATATCAAATCATACTTTTGGAATTTAGAAAAAAATTTGTTTTGCCAAAACAATTATGAAACAAAACTACTATGGTAGCATTCCCCACTTAGAAACTCAAAAATGAACGCCGATGATACTGTAATCATCACTAGTGTTATTTTCCAACGACAATAGTGAGTTCAGTGCTTTCTATCTCCTTTAAAATCATTTTAAAATATTCTTATTCATCGATACATTCAAATAATAATATTAATAATCTTCCCAAAACTTTAAAAACCGATTTTCAAAATACCCAGATTTAAGTTTTCAAATTCTTAGTTTTAAATCCTTTTTATTTATAAACCATACTTATGTAATTTCACTTTCATATATATAACCATTTCACAAATGTATATCTTTGTTTAGATAAAAATAAAACTTTTGTTAGAATTAAACTTTAACCCAACATTATCATCGAATGCCTTATAGTCAAACTATGAAACTTAGTTCAGAAGGTGTTCGTTTCAATGTTCCCACAATTACTATCTACCCGACCCATGCAGTGAAAAGTTAAAACTACTGATAAACTGACCGACCATAACCAATCGAACAATAATAACAAACACATTATTATCAATCTATATAAGTTTTCAAAAATTAATCTTTTATACGTAAAATATAGTTTTAGGTAAAATTATTTCATTTACCAATTTTAAAACAATACTGTGTCGGTTTGTCTTATGCAAGTGTTTAGAAACCCCACTCGATAACGTTAAACAGGTGCATCGACCAGATTTCATAAGCACTCAACAGACCAATCAACACGATATTAACCATTTTTATAGCACTAACAAGTACACTCTCGTGTGTATAATACACTCAAACTCATTCTATTGTGTTGCTTACCCCATCTCTGAGGAGTTTACCCCACCAAGGCCTAGGTATTTGCTCAACCTAAGCTCTGATACAATGTGCAATGATCAGCCTTTTAGATCCTCAAAAGTCTACACTAATACATACACAGTATTTACATACCTAAACATTCAAGTGTCGAAAAGACAGATTGTTGGGGTGAAAGAAAAGAAAAGACAAAATAGAATCTAACATCGCGATAAGTAATATATAATATACAAATAAATCTTTACAAAAAAAAAGATTAGTATACATATCTCAATCTGAGAAAATTAACCTATCATCAGCCTGGGCAGTTATAACAACCCGTCCTCACAAATGTTGATAAATACAAAAAAATAAATACAACGACAATAAAGATACGTGAATATGCCTTGAAGAATCTAGCTCATCTTCTAAAGCTCCAAAGCATCCATACCTAAATCCAGAAATATGCCCGGATTGACCCGAGCATTATAAGAAAATGACGCTCGGATCAGTCTAGTGAACTAGTGTGGGAAACACAAATCATATGGATTTCTAATGTTATAAAATCTTTCAAAAATAAAGGTATGTAGTAAGACCATACCACACACAAAAACGGATGGGTTTTTACCTTACGATAACCAAACCATTTTATATGAAATTTTGTAATATTATAATAATGTCTAAGGTTGAAAATAAATATATATAACATAGCTGGAATACTCGCATCTCACATTTCAGCATAGTTGGGCACAACTAAGTCCATAAGGTACGTATTGGAGACTGAATTCCATTAATAACAAGGTTATTAGGGTACCGTTTGCCACAGTACACCTCTAGAAAAAGGTACCGAGGTCGAATCTATCGACCTTTATGAATCTAAGCTGGCTTGCACCTCGAACATGACAAGCCAGATTACATCATTCCTCGGGCACCAAGGCTGCAAATGTATTGCAACTGGCCCCACTCTTTTTCTTGTGCACGCATACTAAAATCCATAAATATTGATCTAGATCGAGGAATGATGCTTCTAATGGTAGCGAACCACATAGCCCTGAAGCATATACCCTGTTTTAGTCATTTTAGGTTATGAGGCTTGTGAGGTCATGATTACCTTTTTCCTCTCTTAGCAAATCCCAGTTGGAATGCTACCACTGCCCTCCGGGCAAAAATGCAATGCCATCATTCATCTACTTACGTTGTTCAGGATATGAACAAACCGAAGGCACTACTTCTACTACATCCTTATTAGAATCACCTTCAGGATTAGTAGCAAGGAGCCCTTGCACTTAAAAGAACTTCGTCTTCTATTTCCATTATCTCAAATCAATCATGAACCTCTTTCAAAGCGCAAAATGCGCATATGGTTTTGGAGTGGTTACAGTTTCGAGTCATCTCATATAAGTACACTTCCCCGCTTATCGATAGCTACAAAACCAATAGATAGATTCCTGTAAAATAAACTCTAGTTCTTTTAGAAATAAAGAGACAATACATAAGAGTGAAGATTACCTCATAACTGGTTAAGCGGACAGATTTTCTTAATATTTATCCTAGAAGAACACAACGAGTTTATATGTACAATATAACATCACCTAAGATAACTGTACCATATAATTTCCACGTTTCTTCTAGATATTTCTAGAGTTAAACTTGGTCAAGATTTGGTAGTCGGTTACTTTAATATCAAATAAACAACCAATCAAATTAGAGTTTAATTCCACATAAGACCAAGCATGATTAAGCGCATGAGCAACCACCAAGCCTCTTTAACTAATCCTTTCATTAATTAAAACCACTTCATAAATACTTGTATCAAAATACTTTTACAAAGATATACATATTTATACTACTCCCTCTCTATTCATTTACTCTTTTAATACTTTGAAAAATATTCATATACTTATCTCAATGGTATATGTATATTCACAAATCATTACACTTTTAATACTTGGAAAAAAATATTCATATACTTATCTCAATGGTATAAGTATATTCACAAATCAAGACGGATTTCCTTTTTTCTAATTTCATATTTTAAATGGGACAAAAACAAATATCATTTAAAACATTGTTTACAATAAACCCAAACAACTTCCCTATCGGTGTTAAGTATGGAAAGAATACTTTCCATTCCACCTTAAGTTAGAATGATCATTTATAGAAATCAAATCTCATTCCTTTTATAAATCTCTAAAATTATTTATAAAACTCCTTTTATAAATCTCCAAAATTATTTATAATATACTCTTTTATTTATAAAACTTTCCTTCCATACAACATTTTAATCAAAGTGTTTCACAAATATTTTTAAAAAATATTTCCATCTTCTTTAAAAACGGAATCACTTTATTATAAGAGATAATCTCCTTTTCTTTGTAATAAATATTATATTAACTTTTCTATAATATAAATACTTCCCAAAAATACTTTTAAGACATTTCCATACATGTTAGAAAAGACTAACAGAAAGGTTGAAGTAAAAATAGAGATATTCTACAACCTTTTCTAAATAAAAGGTCACTGAAAATTCCATAGTCACTTTTAAAATCATACTTCAAATCAAAACCATTTTTAAATCAAAAATATCTAACAATAGTATTTCAAAATACTATAACAAGGCCTAAGGCAATCGTACACTTAACCAATGTTAACATTATTTTGATTCTAAAAAGAGTTCAACTTTTATAACATATAAAAGTTACATTCAATATAGCCAGGCTACCAAACTTCTGGCACTCAATAACTGCCAATCAATAATTAACACATAATTTAACCAAAATTAACTGATCCACATATTAATTAACTTCAAAAATCATCATTTTACTTCGTAAGCACAAAATGAGGAATTATTCTTCTCAATAGATGCACAAAATAATCTATTCAATTTAATTATAGCAGAACTATGTTTTATTCTGCCAAATAGATATCGCAAGCGAAGTATAATTAATTTAACCATTTTATTATTCAAATCAATGTAATTATAGTCAACCACTATTATTTTATACTTTATTAAAACATCAACTATTTATACCAAAATATTGTACTCATCAATACGAGTCTAAAACAGAAATCCACGTGCTAAAAGGATTTAAAATGAATGAGATATGACAATTTAAATTTATACACTTATTTCATAATTTAAAGAAACAAATTATAAAATTTCTCAGCAACAAGGCCTAGCCCATCTCACTTTCCAACTCGAACTCGCATTGCACAGAAACCCTCCCCTTCTTCCCAAATTTGATTTTTCTCACATGTACATGGATACGTGCACCACCATTTCACTATGACGCAAAACCCACCACCATTCGCCAAACCATGACCACTAGCAAAACCCCCTAGCTAAGCTTGACCCGCCTAGACCTTAGCCACCAACTCTAACCATCACCATCGAAATTTGATCGCTCTTCCTCAAATCAAAAATTGCATCCAGGCAACCAAGAATCAGCACGTCGCGACCCCCTCACCACTGCCACAATCAACTTTCATCGCCGCCAATGCCATTTGCCTCACCTCCGTCCCCCTTACCTCTAGCCAAGCCCATGCCAAAAATGATACTCCACTTTGTTGCAAGCAACGCCATCAACGAACCCACCTAAAATAATTCCTTAAACCCTATTTCAATTTCGTCTGAGCTCCTTCCACCACAGAACAAGTCGCCACCACACCCACAACTCGGCCTCGACACCACGCTGCACTCTGCACTTGCCGCTCTCCCCTCGACCACCATGCCTCCATAAAACCCAAGATGCTTGAAAAATGATCATCTAGCTAACACGACCAACTCCAGCAACACTTGGCCTCAGGACTACCTTTAAAAATCCCAACTCGACGATATGAACCCGACCATGCTCTCTGATCTCTATGTCGTGATCATAAAAAAACCCACATTATTTGACAACCACTATAACTGAACAATATATGTGTAATGACCGGGTATTTACGACCCTCGAAAACCCCATTTTAAATAAAAAGAAAGAAGGAAGAAGATAAGAAGAAAACTAAACAACATAGAATCTCACAGCGGAATTAATAATTTATAATATACATCAAATCTTTACACAAAAACAAAACCGCAATATGTATATATACAGAAATCAATTAGAGTATACTAACCTATTCAGCCTGCCAGAATGAATAATCTATAATATACATCAAATCTTTACACAAAAACAAAACTGCAATATGTGTGTGTATATATATATACACTATATATATACTATATATACACTATATATATACTATATATAATACTATATATATACATACAGAAATCAATCATAGTATACTAACCTATTCAGCCTGGACAGTTATAACAGCCTTTCCTTACAATTTCTAATAAATACAATAAAAAAAGTAGGTAAAAATAACCATCTACGCGAGACGTCTCTGGGCCTCCAATTCATCTCCTAAAGCTCCAATCATCCAACTAAATCTGTAATATGCTTGGTCTAACCCGAGCATTATAATAAAATAAAACCTGAGTCAGCTTGCAAAACCAGTGTGAGAAAACACACCCAACCGGATTTTAAAGTTATAGTAAAACTTTTAAAATCAAGAGTACTCGTAATACCACGCCACACATAAACACGGACGAGTTTTTACCTTATGATAACCAAAACGTTTCATATGAAATTCTCTGAGATTATAATAGTGTCTAAATACAATACTTATTAATCTTAGCCAAAATTGTTACATTAATTAAATTCTAGCATAATAGTTATAAAACTAAAACTATAAACGCTTATATTGGAGAATGGATTCCATATAATGATTGGGCTACTAGGGTATCGCCTATTACGGTGCATCTCTAGATAAAATAACACCAAGGTCGAACCTATCGACCCCTGCTAACACAAGACCGACCTACCCCTTACTGGATAGTATCGATTATGATTACCCCTCCGTTAAAGGGCCTCGAAGCATACAAATGAGAGATAACAGCGCTCTAGATAGGGATGATCATACCCTACTTGGGAGCGACCCACTTAGTCCTGCTGCATCTCCCCTATTTTAGTCATTCCCGATTGATGAGGCTTGAGGCTATGTTTTATTTTTTTATATAGCACTTCCTACTTGGAATGTTAATACTGCCTTCCAGGTAACAATGCAATACCAGCATTCATCCATGCAGGTTTGTTCTGGGACTGAACGAAACATTTGAGAGCTCCGCCTTCAAATTTCATCATCTTCAAGATGACTTCACTTCGAAACACGTTTGTTGGATCAAAGTGGTTTTTGGATAACAGGCCTGTGATGCCCCACCCCGAGACCCACATTAACAAAGAGAATTACTTAGTAATTCTATCTGCTAATGCGGAGAATAGGGCTGGTTAGGAGCGACCATCTATAGCATTGTCTTAAATATCTATTGAATACGTCGACAAATGCTATATTTTTTTTCCTAACTCAAGTGGATCGACATATCCAATAAATACTTAATACAAAACTATAAGCGGCTAAAGGATCTATCAAAACAAAATACAATAAACAAATGAATTTCGCATCACAGAACAGCAACAGATATACATACACACATATACAATGATACTTCTCAATACAATACAATACAAATGATACATTAAAGTGGTATGACGACCACTCTATATACACAAATCAAATGAATATACAACTCAAACTACAACTCAAAAAAGGACTATAATCACAAATAGTGATAAGTAGAAACCCATGCAGAAGCTTCAAGGCAATTCTAAGTCCAAAGGTATAAGCTTAACCTGAAACAAACTCGGTTTGACCCGAGTATAAAATACACGGGTCACTCTAGCTAAACATCAGTTTAATAAGGATAATAGACAAGGTGAAGCATAAGGAAGGGTGGAGTATCCTCTCATACAAGAGGAAGCCCTACCAAGAACATGATACCCCTTTATTTAAGAAAGGAATGATCATTCTTCTTGAATAAGAAGAAATAACAAGAAGTATAAGTTCATATCTCAAGTTGACTAATAACACTTAAGGATATGAAATCTCTAGGAAGAAACTTTAATGATAAAACTCAATTAAACACCATATTTGCCTCATCTTATCGGCGAAATCTCTAAAATAACAATAATGGTTTCGATGAACCATATCTCCTGAATAGGAGAAACATCAATACAAACTCTCGCCAAAATGGCAAACATAAAACATTCTCAAATAGGATAATCCCAAAAGTCAAATATGACTCATCTCATCGACATAAACAAAATCTCAGAATGCCATGGAATGACAATAAAAATCTCAAATATAAAAGAATCTCCAAACTCAATTATACCTCATCTTATCGGTATAAATGTATATAAATCTCAAACGCAACTCGCCAAAATGGCAAAACCTAGTATATCCTTTAAAATCATGAAATCATCAAACTCATAACTCAAGGGACTCAATAGGAGTTCAAAACATCATAAATGAAATCACCATATATATAACATCTCATATAGCGCTAGGCTATCAATGTAATAAAACATCTTAAAAATGGTGAAATCATAATAAAACAGAAAACTCAGAAAACCCGGATTGGCTAGACCCCCGATTGCATGCCGAAGCAATGCTGCACGTGCCACCTCTTTCCAGTATTGTATAATAGGTACCTCTTTCTTAGTGACCGAAGTCACATAAACATCGTGACGACTGCAGTCATAATACACCGTGATGACCGAAGTCGTAGAACATCGTGACAACCGAAGTCTCAGAACATCGTGATGACCGAAATTGTAGAACATCGTGATGACCAAAGTCGTAGAACATCGTGATGACCCGAAGGTCTATAGTACTGGCATACATCGTGAATGTGTCACAAACTCACAGATAGGAACCCGAAAAGTGGTAACGTGCGTCCCATACCACACATTCTCACTAAACGGTTTACTAACCGCTAGTCAATGCCACACTAGAAAACATCATAAAATCATAAATCTCAGAGAATCGTAACTCGCCTCATCTCATCGGCAAGTATCAAAACATCGTAACTTGTCTCATCTCATCGACAAATAAAAGCATCGTGATGGTTTTTCATAAACCATAATTTCCCAAAAGGAAATCTCAACTTCAAGAATTGCCTCGTCTCATCGGCAAGTATAAAAAACATCATGGTGGTTCTCATCGACTATACTCCTAGAATAGGAGATCTCGAACCATAATACTCGCCAAATATTGGCCATCTTAGATAATTCCTATAAATAGGAATTATAAAACTCAAAGTACGCCATAAAACGGCAAAACAAATCAGAATCAATAACCTATAATAGCTTCGATCGTACAAGTCCGAAATTAATCGAAACTGTAAACGCATGCGTCCTATACCACGTGTTTTACTAAATCGTTTAATTCTCTTTCTCATACGTTTGAATAGTGCAAAAATGTGTATTTTATATTTAAAATAATTTATTAGAGAAAACTAGCTTTTAAAACTATTTTCCCAAAACAATTATTGATGCCAATATTTGAAATTCCTTTATTATAGGAAGTAAATAGATTTTATATTTTAAAATGATTTTAAAATAATATATAATAATAATTTGAAATGCCCATTTATTTCAAAAATTATTTCAAAAAGATCCGGAGAAAACCGTGCTCTAAAACAATGAAAAACAAAGAAGATACCTCAAAACCGATAATTCGAATTCAATTTAAATTCAACTCAAAATCAATTCAAATTTGAATTTCAAATTCTCAATATTTAGCTAGCCTATTGATAGGCATCATAGCTCTTAAAACATCATCAAAACATCATCAAAATCGAGTGAAAGAGAGAGTAACAAAAGCTAGAACATGCACAAAACAAGGGAGGAAAAGAGCAACATAAGGCAGCACACAGGTCGACAGAATTGTCGACCACTAGGTTGAAAATTCATCCACCCAGGTCGACCGTACGGTCGACCTCCTTGGGACAACAGTTGACCGCTAGGTCGACATGCCTGTCGACCTAGCCTACGCACTTTCCAAGCTAAGATTTGCAGCTTCGTTCTGATTTTCCAACGTGATTTCCAAATAGCAAACAATGATAAAAAGCTATGAAATTTTGCAAATCTCTACTACTACTACATATAAACTACAATCCGGCATAATTCCGGTAATAATTCAGCAAGGATTCAATAAGATATAACTACTCAAAAGAGCAACAGAAACAAGATTTAACTGTATACGAAATCCTAGCAGAATAAGTTTAAAGTAATATAATTTCTTCCAGATCTTTGCTTCAACATCCAAGTTTTAACTAGAATTGTGAGTTATTCAACTCACCTGCTGTTGCAAAGCAAAAACTTGAATTTATGTAGAAAGTTTGAGGCTTTGAGGAGATAGAGCTTCTAATAACCTATAAAACTCAAAAGCAGTACATGCAGGAAGAAAATGACAGTAAATTAGAAAACCATTTTCTAAAATTGGGAATTGATGAAACTATAGAGTTTGGAGATTGATTACCCTTTTATTTTTACTCTAACTTAAAAAAGATTTCAGTTTTCATTGAAGAATTTGAAGAAAAGTGTGGATATTGCAATATTGAGAAGGTGGGTTTACTGTAAATCTATTTCTAGAAAAGAAGAAGAAGGAAGAGTATAAAGAATTCACGTAGTGTAATATTTTCCCTCTTTTTCTCAAACCAGTTTAAGAGCTAATGGGCTTAATGGACCCAAACATTAAAAGAAATTAGCATGGCCTAATTTTAATTAACAACACTTATATTAAAAGGCTATATATATATACTAATTTACAAACAATATTGCATTTTTCGTCATATTTACACACAAGAAAAATATGAAAACTTATATACATACGAAAGAAATCATTTTACACTAAATAAAAAATTAATTTATATTTTTAGAACATTATTATTATTAAAATCCCTAATTTATAAAAATGTGCTATTTACTTAAATAAATGAATAAAACATTATTTTTAACTTCTAAAATTCCACAAAAATCATTCTTGTAGGATCGATTTCACCCTAGAGGAGGGTGAATAGGGTTATACTACTAATAAAAAAAATTAATGCGGAAATATATAAAATAATTGCAGCACAGATAATAGCAGAATAATAAAAGCAGAAATAGAACAACACGGATTTACCCAGCTTTGGCAAAACCCTGCCTACGTGCTGCCCCCAAGGTTTGTACTAGAAATTAAGTAGTCAGACGCTTACACACATAAACTTGCGACACTTGCTATTGACTAACCTAACTCTACGCTCAAAACCCTACCACAACTCAACCACTGAGTTGCGAATTCTCGAACTACACCACCGTAGTTCTTCCCCTAGTCACACGACTAGAATTTTATAAAAGTTTAAAGGTAAAATACAAAATAAAAAACAAACACTAACAAAAACCCTTATTTTAAAATAAATCCCAATAGAAATTATAAAGCCGGCCCAAAGAAATAAACACTGTGATAAAAAATTCATTCCCTTTTCTCTTTTTATTTCTTCCTGCTGATTCCTCTTTCGTTCAATTCCTTCGTTCGTTCCTCTTTGAGAAATTAGGGCTTCTAGAATTTGAAGTAGCCACCTTGAATTTAATCGAATTGAATGCTCCACGCTTGTAGGAAATGATGCTTGAATCTTCTGTTGCTTTCGTTCCTTCGCGGCTGCTTCTCAATCGAGTTTGAATCGAATAATACTGGTATGCGATTTTGCTTTATTACTCTCGTTGATATGCTTGAACTCGATGCTTTTAATTGCCGATGATGTTGATGGTATTTATAAGGAATAAAACCCTAAATTATTGTTTACTTGAATTCGTTTGATATTTTAGCACGGCCGTTCGATTTTACTTGAATATGTGCGATTTGTTTAGACTGGTTCAGTTAATATATTTATTTGCTTGATTATCACGGCTTGCGTTTGCTTTGGATTTTGTTCCGTTCTTTTCTAGTTTGACTTCTGCCACTTTGAATATGTGATAATATTTTGAGATGAGAACTTGACTTCGACTTGTTCAATTTTACTTTGGTCTTGACTTCAGCTTTTTAATTCAATCAGTGTTATCACCTGGCTTTGACTTGATTTGAAACTGCTACCTTGAAAATTGTTCGACCTGCAACATTTGATCATCTGATTGATTTTTATCTGTAAACTCTACTTCATGTTGTAGCAGTTGTATATCATCATTCACTATTTGCTTGGATTGAATCTGGTTTCCACTGCATATATATATATATATATATATGCATGTGTGTGTGTGTGTTTGTGTGTGTGTGTTCACGCATGCATATATGTATGTTGTGATGCCTTGTTCTGCTTGATTTATATTGATATTCAAGTGTGTCTGGTTGCAGTGTTAGTAGTCTTGTTGTTGTGTTCATTTGTCTGGAGTCTAGTCTGGTTTTACTAGCTTCATCTTGAATTTGGAATTTGTCTGCACTTTGAATGCTGGTCATCTCCACTTGTATACATACATTTATATATGTATATATGTGTGTTCACCTCAATTGCATTCCATTGTTCACTGTTTTCATACTCTAGTTTTGTTGCAATTTAACGTTGAGGCTTTGCTCAGTTGACTTGTTGGTGACACTTTTGTTATGTATTGAAGTTTGGTTCATGTGTGGTCTGCTTGGAGTTTTTGTTGGTCTGGTTGTCCCATATGTATATTTGAAGTGTTGTATTGAGTCACCTCTGTTTATCCATTTTGAAGTCTGGTGAACTGTATTACTAGTCTCATGACTTTTGCTTTTTATGGTGGTAGCTGCACTTTGAACTTGCTCATGTTCATGCCTGATTTTGTTATCTCCTACGTGTTGGGTTGACTTTGTGTCCACTACTGACTTGCACTGCTTTGTACTTGAGGTGTTGATACACTTGGTTGAACATATATTTGGTTGGAGTCTGTAACTGAAATATACTGCATGTATTTTGGAATATGGTTTTGGACTTGAGTCTTGTATATGTGCAATCTGATTCATTTCATTGTAGTCTTGTATTCTCTGGTCTTCACTTGAATTTTCATATTGCTCTGACTCCACTGTCGAGTCTGTTCTCATGTATGCACATTTGTGCACTTGTTAGCATGGTTTGGTTTGTGTTTGTTTGCCCTAATTTTGGTTGCATGATAACTTGTACTTGACAATTTTGTGATGTTTTTGTATTGCACTTGAGTTGAACCTAGCTTTGGCTCGGGTTTGACCTTGTGCTCACCTGTCCCTGCAGTTTTATCAAGTGTATATCGGTGTGCCTGGCCTTGTGGCATGTACAGTGATACACTGTGCATGTCACAGGTTGTTCATGTTTAATGAATTCAAAACGAAAATGATGACGAACAACCCAAATAACTAAGGCAAATAATATTTTCAAAAACACATTTTATTTTACACTGCAAAAATATTTCTTTTTTAATTTCACTGCATCAGTGTTTATTTTGCAGATAGCTCAGATCTTGGATTCAGGCTGGAGAAAAGTTGAAGATAAAATACGAGTGAATGAGTGATATGTAGTGAGGGGCAAATGTAAGTGACAATTCTGATGTAATCGAAAATTGTATTGTAGAATGACAAAGTGTAAGTGTATAGTGAGAGTTTAAATTTGTACTATTTAAAATTGTAATAAAATATTTGTTTGAATAAAATATCTATTTGAATTTAAATTCTGTGTTATTTATTTTATTCAACAAATATTTATTAATTATGTGAAAAATAAAATAGTATAATAACAAATACATTGAAATGAATATATATATATATATATGTTTATTATCATCAAACAAGAATCATATACTTGCATATTCAACAATTTTCTCACTTAGAAAAATATTTCAAACCATTTCAAAACTTAATTTATAGCCAAAACATATTTTTTTAAACCAATTTACATCTTTTAAAATCAATACTCCTTTTAAAAATTATTAAAAGAAGTAATTGGGAAATAATTGATATAATTATTGCAATCTCTTTATTTTAAAACCATATTCCATTTAATATCAACCCAAATAAAATAAAATAAAGTTCTAAACTTTATTTTCAAAATTTTAATCCCAAAATTCATTGTTTATTTCAAATAAACAATATAAAACTCCAATTTATTTTAATTCATAATATTAAATTATAACTACCGTTAAAATTTAATATAGACAAGTAATCTCCAAACCAGGGTTGTTACAATACCTGATCCCGGTCTCTTCAAACAACTTTTTTATAATTCTTGGTAAACTCAACATCGCTTCTTTAGGAAATAGACAATCGAAGATATGATCAGAGATCACCTCCTAACCATTAGTAGACGGATTTCCTTATCATTGTCCTAGGAGAACGAAACGTGATTTATATGCATAACAGAACATCATCGGAGATGAGTGTGCCATATAACTCATGTGTTCCTCCTAGATATTTCCAAAGTTACGTTTTGGGTCCAATTTCGATAGTCGGTTATTTAACTGAATAACAACGTTGAATCAAGTATTTATTCCATAGGGAAAACAAACATTGGTTAAACATATAAGTAATCATAACCTCTTTTAATAAATGTTTCATTCATTAAAAATCACTTTGTAATTTACTTGTATAAAAATACTTTTACCAAGGTATAACAGCAAAACCCTATATTTCAATACTTAGAAAATATCCATATACTTATCTTAACGGTATAAGTATATTCATAAAACTGAGAAAGACTTTCTTTATATTTGATTAAAAAATCATTTATAAACCTCCTTATAATTCTCTAAAAATATTTATAATCCATTTTATAAATCTTTTGGACCATTTATAAAATTCTATTATACATTTCAATCACTAATAAATTCTTTTTGTACATTTCTAAAATCATTTATAAAGCCTTTATAAATCCATAAACCATTTATAAAACTCCTTTTATAAATCTATAAACCCGTTTCTAAAATTCATTTATAAATATCTACCCATTTATAAACTCTTTCACCTTGTAAATAACCTTCCCTTAAGTCTTCAAACTATTTTATAAACTCTATTACAAAATCCAAGTCTTTCAACTCTATTTATGGGTCTCGAAAAACATTTATAAATAATTAAAAATCTTTTTACATCAAAACACCATTATATAATAATAATTATAAATAATAAATATTATAGATAAATGAAAATTATTAATTTTAAAACATCTTAAATAATAATTAATAATTTCAAAATAGTGTTTAAAAAACAATAATAATTAATCTTTACCATTTTTATAAATAAAAATAATTTATTTTCAAAACCTTATTTGAAAATCCTTATTATTAATTTCAAACCATAATTATTCGTGGAATAATTAACCTTTCCAAATATTAAACCATATTAACTATAAACAAATAACTTTAAAACAATACTAATATGATTAAATAACCTTAAAATAATTTTACTATAATTAAATAAATTTAAAACAATATTAATATAATTAATAACCTTAAAATAATATCAATATAAATAAATAACTTAAAACAATATTAATATAATTAAATACTTAAACAATATTAAATGTAAATAAATCATCTTTTAAAATAAAAATAATATATTTATGAAACCCATTTTCATATTAAAAATCATTTCCTGTCTTAAACCCAATTTCAATTCAATTGGCAATTTACAGTATTTCAAAATACTAATTTCAGGCCAATAACCCCCAAATGCTCAACTAATATTGATATTGATTTTCTATAATCACTAGGTTTTTTGTTTTTAAACATTGAACAATGTTATAACCATAGTGTCCACAATCAGTTTCATTATTCAATAATCCATATAAAAGGAATATTATCGAAATAATTCAACAATAGCGAGGAATCCTTTTGGATCCCTCCAACCTGTCCCCCTGCATCACAACAATATACAATCATAAAATATAAATCGACCATTTCGAGGCGGGATTCATATACAAAGGGTTATCCGCTCTTACACGGGAACATAATAGGGTCTCATCCGCTCCAATAGGCGGGAACATATCCAAACCAACTTACAAATATAATAATTCATCCAAACAAACACTCAACAATTTTTATGAAATACATATCATACTAGTTATCCAAAAAGGTGAGTTTAACTCACCAAAATTTTCTGTTGTCGTCGAGGTGTTCCGGTTTGGAATTAAAATCGAACGACATCCGATTTTAACCCAAATTCCAATTGTCTCCAAATTCGTCCAAGCCAGTTTTATATCATAGATCACGTCAATAGGATCCTAATGCAAAAATCCACGTTCAAATCCGACCCTGCTTAGCAATCCTAATCACCATTTAAATTCATCCCTTCCCACTCTCAAATTCGTTCGCGTTCATATTCCATGTCGCGAATTAATTTTGACCGCTCCTACCCTCCCCTACGGCCACCTTAACGGCGAAGCTCGCCCCAACCACCACGTCTCCAGTGCCCTCCACCACAACAGCCAGAACCACCTATAGCCCATTTAAAGCGAACCCAACCCAAACACCGATCGACTTGAAAATTCCAGCCCCGCCGGCACTTCCACGCCACTGCTTGATCATAGAAGCACCACCTCCACACCGTTGTTCCAACGCCATAGTCCATGACCCCTAATTCGAAGCTCCAAGCTCAATTTCCGTTCAAACACCACTAACTCCACCATCAATCATTTAAAGGCCAACAAAATTTGGCCATGGGTAGCTACCGTCATCCACTACGACTTGCCTTCAGGTGCCATCACCAACTAATGAACGATGACGATGAATTTCGCAACATTTCTCTAGTTGATGACGTGACCTGAAACTGCCTCGTGTGGCTCTGATGGACGAGAGCCATTGGATTAATGGGTTTGAATTTGAAAAAATAAATAAATGAAAAACAAAGACAACCAGATCCGATCGAATGTGATTTATAAGGAGGGGGAGTATAGGACAAATAGTGAATAGGCATGGTTAAGGAATGGATAGGTATGGGAGAGTTATGGCATATATTATATATATGTGTGAAATTTAAATTATCAAGCTATACACGTCCAAAAATTTTAAGCTCCAAAAGAGATGTGCCACCTGGCATTCTATATGTTATACCCCTATTCCGAACGCAATGGGACTTATTTCAAGACCTAATTCGATCATATGCAGAAGAAGCTTTTTGATCCCAATACTAAATTTTCAATATTAAATTCTACGCATTTCAATCTCACATGATCAAACGATACATTTGATCGCATGAAATTTGACGGTGTATTATAATTCATTATTATAGATCTAATGAAACTGGTTTCATCGAAATCCTAGACAGTGCCCAAAAGGCTATTTTTATATGTTAATTAAAACGATTTATCTTCAAAATGAAGTGAATCTCTTTTAAATCCAATTTAAAAGTTTTATTATTTTCATTCTTATTAATAGAAATTAAATAAGCTCTTAAATCATTTTTATCCAAATAAAATACAAGATTCAATTATTTAAACGATTTCAATTATTAAATTCAATAATTAAATTATCCAATAAATCGCTATATTTGAAATTCAAGTTATTTAACCTATAAATTAACTTTTCAATATTTAAAATCAATCAAATATTCCAATTTCAAATGATAAAAATTTTGGGTCGTTACACTCTTCCCCCTTAAAAGAATTTCGTCCCCGAAATTGCCAAGGTAAGAAAAATGCCCAAACCCATTAGCTTTTCCAAAACCATTTATTTGAAATAGATTACCAAATCATTTTAAGCCTTTAACTTTTCCCAAAGTCAACTCGTTGAAACTTTTTTATTACTTTTACTAAGTTTCCAAATTCATTCATAGATTCCAACTAATATCATCCCATCCAATCATTTCGGGTTAACTCAAAAATCAATTTTTAGTTATCAAAATTTTCTCCAAAATATCTTAAAATTTTTCTAACATTTTAAATTTACGAAAATTTTTGCCAGCGTCTCCTTTGTGCGGCTCGATCGAAAAACTACCACTCACCATTATAGCCCAAACACATAAAAGAAAACAAAAGCCAAGTGGCTTGTTTGTGCCAAAATTGGTCACAAACCCTAAAAATAGTGAAAGCACCAATGTTTACACACAAATCCTCAATATCTTAACACAAATCTCAGATCCAGATAATGTAGAGATATAAAATGAAGAAATAACCAAATTAAAATGAAAAAAATGGGAAAAGACAAGAGATTTATAGTTGTTCGGCTATCTCCGGCCTACATCCACTTTGAATTGATCCTTTTATTCCTTTTATATTAAAAGTACAGTTACAAGCCTTTGAAATCAGTAAACAAAATGTCAGAGTTTCGCCTAGAGAAGTAGAAGAACACCCCTTTTTAGTTGCCATAGAGCTGCTATTTATAGGAGTAGATCTGAAAATATCCGCCCCAAAACCAGGAATACCTCTTCTTATGCGCAAATGGGCCTACATGATCGATCCAAGGTGGTTTGGGATCGATCCCTGATCGATCCATATCGATTTCGTATCGATCAGGAATCGCTCCGATAGGGCTGGGATCGATCACGGTGAAAGATGATAGTGCAACGTCTTTGCTCTCTAAATTTCATGAAATTCCAGTGTGTAGTTTATGAGATATGATCGATCCAAGTTTGAGATTGCCAGTGTAGGCCGAGCATTTCGTATCCATGAAGAACCTGTATCCATCAATTCGCCTCCATCAATCCATAGCTTTCGTATCCATAGATTACCATCCACATGATCCATGCTTTACGCTCCACCTTGACTGCTCCTTTCGTATTGATCAATACGTACATGATCGATACGAAGCATAGTCCTTAGTGCAGTTGCCTTCATATCCATACCTTTTGCATCCATCCGTGAACACCTTCTGCCTTCTTCGTATCCATCAGCCGCTTCCTTCTTCGTATCGATCAGCCACTGCCCTCTTCGTGTCGATCCCCTGCTCTTCCTACTGCCATGTTTGTATCGATCCCCTGCTCTTCCTGCTGCCTTGTTCGTATTGGTCCCTGAGCACCCCGATAGCACATGCTTTCGTATCTATCAGACCCGCTTCCATGCATGCCCTTCGCATCGATCAATATTCATCGATACGAAATGCTTTTCTAAATCCACACAGCCATTGCCTCATACCCATCGGTTGTTCTATTCTTTGTATCGATCCAGTCTTGATCGATATGAAGTCTATCGATCCAAAGTATGTTGACATGTCCATCTTGATCGATACGAACCTGCCTTCCATGATCATTGATCCATCCATATCTTGAGCATATGAACTTCGATCGACCTGAAATTGAAATGTAGCCTTCCCAAGCCTTGTTTATCATTCCTAATCGAACCCACCTTGATTGGAGCTTAGTCTAATTTTGACGGTATCGATCATAGCCTCGTTTCCAATCGATCTCCAATCTTGATATCCATCATTTTTAGCCAATTTTTTGATATACTGGCCTTGTCCAAAAGGAGGGGTAACATTTGCCCTCTAAAACAGGCCTTGCGGTAGGAAGGCGTGTTTTGAATAGCTTTAAATTCATCATCCAAAATCCATATTCCATCCATTACCAAGCCATTCTATCCATGTGCCATAGCCATATCCTTGTCCAAATTCATGACTGCTCCGAGTCGATATCCGATTCCAAATTCAGTAACCAAATCCTTGGCCAATTCCATATCCATCCGAACCCGTCAACTGAGTTTTAATCCATTCATATCCAGAATCCAATAACCAAATCCATGACCCCTCCGGGTCGCTTTATCCAAGTCCAGAACCTTGCCGGGTCCAAATCCAAGCCGGGACCTCTCCGGGTCCTAATCCAAATCCGTAGACCTTACCGGGTCATTTTATCCTGCTACGCCTTGGATTTTCCTGTCAGGGGCTTTTATATTCTCCAGCCTCGACTCTCCGGTTGAGGACATTTGTATTCTCCAGCCCTGATTCTCCGGCCTTGAATCTTCGTCAAGGACTTTTATATTCTCCGGCCTCGACTCTCCGGTCGAGGAATTTTATATTCTTCGGCCTTGACTCTCCGGTCGAAGACTTCTATATTGCGTTCGATTCCATTCCATCGCTCTCCGGCGAAGGGACTCGTAACATGCGATTACTGCCCCGTCTCTTTGGTTGGGACCTTAATCGCGTGACCTGTATTATTTATTACATTAATCCAAATCCAATCAACACAAAGTCCAATTGAAAAAAATAAAAGTTCGTACAACCAAGAAAATAAAATGTCCATATTACGAAGAAAGAAACCAGAGTTCACAGAAAATAGAGAGAAAACAAGATTTTATAGACTTGAGCATTACGGTTTTTCATCATCTCAGAGCATGCCTAGGGACCATCCCCGATCTCGTACATGTGTAAGTGACTTAGTCGCATCACTTCGAGGTTTATTACTTATTCAAAGCCATAAATCCATTCAGCTGATAATAAGCTGATGATGCCTAGATCCAGTGCCATCTACGTCTGAGGTGGGTGGTGGCTGCTCTTGTCCCACTGCCACAACTCGATTCCTTACGTACTGTTGTAGATGACCATTCCTTACATGCTCCTCAACGATATCCTTTAAATGCCTGCAGTCGTTCATGCTGTGCCCATCCAGGTCATGGAATAGGCAATGCTTTCCCGATGCCCATTTGTATTCAGAGGGTTCTCTTTTTGCCGGCCTTCGATGCTGGAGGCACCCTCGAGTATCCAAGTAAATCGTTTCTAGAGTTTCAGTTAAATCCGTGTAAGAAGAGAATTTAGATTCCCTCTATTGCCTTTTCGATGCGCTACCGTTGTCGTTCATTTTCCATTTGCCTCTATCGTCCTTGTTTGAATCCTCCCTAGGCGGACCTCCACCTTTTACCGTATAAACTTCAGCCTCTCTCCCCTCTCTTTCAGCCTTCGCATCTTCCTGTTGTAAAAACCTTTCTGCTTCATGATAAAACTCTTCAAGGTCCATCGGCGGATTCCGTTCCAATGATATCTTAAAATTTGAATCATCCGCAATTCCTGAGACTGCTTCCATCAAAACCATCAACGGATCGGGTCGATCCACCGAAGCTACTGCCACATTGAATCTGGTTAAGAAATCCCTAATTGATTCTCCCTTCCATTGTTTCATCAATGTTAAAGTCATCACATTCTTGGGTCTCGTGATGTGGACCCGAAATTGCCTCATAAATCTCTCAATCAACTCCGTCCAAGTGCCAATTGAGCCGCTCTCCAGTTGTATGAACCATAGTGCTGCTATATCCGTCAGATACAAAGGGAAGCACCGAGCCGTAACTCCCTCTGAAGCCCCCAGTACTTCCATATGCCTCATGTACCTCGTCAAGTGAATAGTGGGATCCATTCGACCACCATACATCTCCAGCGTCGATAGTATAAAATATGGTGGATTCCTAGCCTGCCTGATCATAGGAGTGAAAGGACTCCTGTTCACGTCCTCCAAATCTCTATTCACCAATCCTCCCCTCATAGCCCGTCTGATCATGTCCGCTAACCTATCATTGTGATTAAGTAGTAGCCTCTGTCTGTGATCTCCAACCTGCCCCCCTCGAATTCGCGAGGGAATCCTGAAACCTGTCCTTCTGGATGAGCATCCATATCCCGATCAATGCCAAACTGCGCAGCACTGCCTGTTACCCTTCCCGAAATTGAGCCAACATGATTCGGGGCCGTGCCCGTAGCTCAGGGACTATTCCTGATGGTCCCACTATATCCTGAATCCCATTTGCTCCATGCTCCTGATCCTGATTCCGAACTGTCTCCGCTCCGGCTACTCCAGCTTCATGATCTTCATTTCCAGCATTCCCTGCAATTCCATTCTCTTGGCTTTGCACTCCACCTTGTCCAACCTGTCGGAGTAGGTTCTGTATCATGTCCTCTTGCCTTTTCAGCATCGTTTCCATCTCGTCTCTAGTGATGAAGATTGAGGCTGATTAGCTCCTGTAGAAGCCTCCTGGCTTCCTTCACGTTGACTCCTTTCCATTCTCTGTCTCCTTATTGATTGCTTGGCCATGGTTCCTTCCAGATCTGACCCTTTAGCTTTCCAAATCTGAACTCCAAATCCGGTACGGCGGGTGCTAGTCCCTCTCAGTGAAAGCACCAAAGTGTTTGTGCCAAAATTGGTCACAAACCCTAAAAATAGTGAAAGCACCAGTGTTTACACACAAATCCTCAATATCTTAACACAGATCTCAGATCCAAATAATGTAGAGAATTAAAATGAAGAAATTACCAAATTAAAATGAAAGAAAATGGGAAAAGACACGAGATTTATAGTGGTTCAGCTATCTCCGACTTACATCTACTTTGAATTGATCCTTTTATTCCTTTTATATTGAGATTACAATTAAAAGCCTTTGAAATCAGTAAACAAAATGACAGAGTTTCGCCTAGAAAAGCAGAAGAAGATCCCTTTTTAGTTTCCATAGAGCTGCTATTTATAGGAGTAAATCTAAAAATATCCGCCCCAAAACTTGGAATACCTCTTCTTATGCGCAGGTGGGCCCACATGATCGATCCTCGACGGTTTGGGATCGATCCTTGATCGATCCATATCAATTTCGTATCGATCAAGAATCGCTCCGATAGGGCTGAGATCGATCATGGTGAAAGACGACAGTGCAAAGTCCTTGCTCTCCAAATTTCATGAAATTCCAGTGTGTACTTTATGAGATGATCGATCCAAGTTTGAGATTACCAGTGTAGGCTGAGCATTTTGTATCCATGAAGAACCCGTATCCATCAATTCGCCTCCATCATTTTGTATCCATCAATCCATAGCTTTTGTATCCACAGATTACCATCCACGTGATCCATGCTTTACGCTCCACCTTGACCGCTCCTTTCGTATCGATCGATACGAACATGATCGATACGAAGCATAGTCCTTAGTGCAGTTGCCTTCGTATCCATACCTTTTGCATCCATCCATGAACACCTGCTGCCTTCTTCGTATCGATCAGCCGCTTCCTTCTTCGTATCGATCAGCCGCTGCCCTTTTGGTGTCGATCCCCTGCTCTTCCTACTGCCTTTTTTGTATCGATCCCTTCTCTTCCTGCTACCTTGTTCATATCGATCCCTGAGCACCTCGATAGCACATGCTTTCGTATCCATCAGACTCACTTCCATGCATACCCTTCGCATCGATCAATATTGATCGATACAAAATGCTTTTCTAAATCCATGCAGCCATTACCTCATACTCATCGTTGTTCTATTCTTTCTATCGATCCAGCCTTGATCGATACGAAGTCAATCGATCCGAAGTATATTACCATGTCCATCTTGATCGACACGAAAGTATCGATACGAACCAGCCTTCCATGATCATTAATCCATCCATTTCTTGAGCATACAAACTCCGATCGACCTGAAATTTGAAATGTAGCCTTTCCAAGCCTTGTTTATTATTCCCAATCGATCCCACCTTGATTGGAGCTTAGTCCAATTTTGACGGTATCGCTCATAGCTTCATTTCCAATCGATCTCCAATCTTAATATCCATCCTTTTTAGCCAATTTGCTGATATCCCGGCCTTGTCCAAAAGACGGGGTAACATGGCTCAACCATAAATCCATCAAATTCAAACAACAATATAAACATGTACCTTTTAGTCGGGCAACCAAATTTTTACTTATGAAATTAAAGGCATCAACTGGCTTTTGCTTTTATATACCTGCATCTTCTTTACCAATGATATCCAATCATATAGTTCATAATCATATGATTCTACAATTTCAATTTTCAACACTTAAATAAGCCCGTACGATGTACATATACCATTCGTACGAAATATCAAACCCGATCGCTCACTCGATCACACAATTTCACTTCCAAACTATTAGTGCGGACTTAGATTTGGTTATTTGATTAGAAACCGTCATTCTCCTTGCATAGCCATATACTATGATAAAGAATTTCAGAATCAATCAAACATCCATATCCAGTGTTCGCCGTCGAGAAGTGAGTGAAAAATTCCAACTTGGATCGATGTAAATCATCTTGAAACTATGTACTCGAATCTGGATCAAACTGTTATGCAATAAAATAATATACGTTTACGTATTTATTTTAATTAATTTCTTAGCTATACCAAATTCACTTTTTATTCACATTCATTTCATTCCTATTCATCTTATTTACATTCAATTTATCTACATTCAATTCTAACCACTTTCAATTCACTAACTAATTTGGTTAGCACGTTTAATTAATTTATTTCAAATTACAATCAATTCCATTTCAAAAAAATATTTCATTCAAACCAACTTAGGCTAAATTTCTTTTCAAATATAATTTTATTTAACTTAAGTTAAATTTAATTCCATAATTCAATTTCAAATCTACTTTCTTTAACATTCACATTCAACAATTTTAAAACATTGTTGTACTTACAAATTCTCAAAATTTATAAGTTATCAAACTTATTTTCTCATATTCTCAATAAAAAGCACTTAAATGAAAATTTTCTAAGTTTAAACACCAAGTTCTTATTTATATCCAATCATTTTGAAATAATATATATACAAAATCCCCTTGGTATATCGAATCATACTTTTGAATTTTAAAATCAAAACTAGTTTTACCAAAACAAAATCCCTATGGCAGCAATTACTCTCTTAGAACCCGAAAATGAACGTCGATGATGCTGTTGTCGTCACCGAAATTATTTCCAGCGACCGAAGTGGGGTTCTGTGCTTTTACCTCTTGAAAATCCTTTTTAAATATTTCTATTCAAAAATATTTCCCACTGTTATCCAGCCTTTTGGCAGCCGTGACACCAAAAAATTGACTAGAAACCAAAGACAGTTCGTCTAGGAAATCGGTTATACGCAGGTTCACTATGGATATCGATGAATTTTGTTCTAGTCCGGATCGAGCTAAAATTGATATGACATGACAAGCAAAGCTATGAGAGTCAACGTTCCAAATCTCAAGTCAATCCGAGTTCGTATGTTCAAATTACGATCAATACAAAATTGGATGAAAACCAACCACCGTTCGAATCGCTCAGTTCGAATCCATCAGGAATGCCTACTTCGACTCGCTCCACTTCGCATCCATCACAGAACCACTGTTCGACTCGATCGAGTTCAAGTCCATCGCAGAACCACTGTTCGACTCCATCGGCGAAGACACTATTCGAATCGATCGAACAATGACCACTTCGTGTCCATCACGGAGCCTTTGTTCAAATCTATCAGGACGCACCACTTCGACTCGATCAGCTTCGCATCCATCAGGGAAAGCTTTGTTCGACTCGATATCAATGCACACTTCAACTTGATCGATCAATGCACAGTTCGACTCGATCATCCAATATCAGCTACGCATCCATCTGAAGACTTCTACTTCATATCCATCGAAGCGAAGCAAAGCACAACAACCGATACGAACGAAGTCTACCTCCATCGATACGAACAGAATCATCACCATCGATACAAACAAGGTGAGGTTCAAGGATGATTCGGCCAGCTCGGCAAAGGAAGTGGATCAACATGAGGAATGCTCGCCACGTCATCTGACAGTCACGCCCAGCTATCGAGTCGAACGAGAGCGAGTCGAAGTGATAGAGTCGAACGAAACAGCCAACCTGAAGTCCTATTTCGCATCGATCATATCTCCTAATCTACAAGTCCAAATGCAATGAAATTTTCACAGAAGCCCGCGTGCATGCTAAGGAATGTCCACGCCAAATTTCGACTCCATCGGCGCAATCTTGATCGATACGAAATCCGTTCGTATCGATCACGGAACGGACCGAAACTTCGTGGGCTTGGGCGCACGGGCCTGGTCATGTGCCAGAAGGAGCCTCCCAGGATCTGAGCGAAATATCAGCCTCCTACACCTATAAATAGACTCCCAAAGCCAACAGGAAAGGGGTTCTTCTTCTTCTTTGAGCTCTCCAACGCCCAGACTCTGCCGGATCTAGATTTAAACTCCATTGCTGCTGCTACCAACGAAATTTACTACTGCAAATCATAGTCACCTGCTGTAACTTACTGAATTCACTTGTAATCTTCAAAGAAAGATCAATAAAGCAAACAACTTCATAGTGGACATAGGCGATGCGCCGAACCACTCTAAATTCTTGTGTCTCCTTGCATTTTAATTGCTTTCGTATCTGAAATTTGGAGTTTTTGTTAGATAATCCTCTTTTTCCATTTAATTTCTTCACTTTATCTCTTCAAAAACTTCCGAAGAGTGTTGTGCCCAATTTTGGTACAAACACTTTGGTGCTTTCACTGAGAGAACCTAATTTTTCTCCTGCTCTTTGGATCTCCTATCTATATCGGATTGCATAAATCCAAGAAGAAGATCCAGATCTAGAACTTTGAAGCCCTTCCATTCTATTCAGATTTGCATCAGATCTAGGAAAGGACTTTCATAAATTCACCATGGTAAGTACACGGACTACCTCTACAGCTGCTGATCAGGGAGGACGGGACAGGCATAATCCCGCGCAATTGCCTCCATCCAACCAAGATGCTGCCGGACCTTCATATCCAACAGGCCCGGTCACTAGACAAGAATTCCAGATTTTTCTTCAGTAATTAACCCAGAGTCGACAACAACTTACTGAACAACTGCGCGCCAACACGGAGCTGACCAACCAGCTAAATCGCCAAGGGCGCAGAAGATTCAGAAGAGACTAAGGTTCTTATTCTTCCACAGAGAGTTCAGCCTCATCTGATGGTCATCACCGATCCACACCCCCACAGCTAGGTGTGAGCTACACCCAGGCTACAGGACACCAACATGCTTCGAATCTTGGGCAACCCAGAACTGGACCATCCGCTAGTCATCATACAAGACCTTCAACCCGAGGAGGTGCTGCCCCTTATCATGTCACAGGCAACATTGCTACCACCACCACTACTGAACAAGGGGTTGATGCTGGAAACCGAACTGATCCTCATCGAAGCCAGCGAGAGCATACTCCAGAGCCTTATGTCCTTGAGAATGTTGAACCAAGGAGGCGAGGCACGGATCATCGACCGCGTCCGGTCCAGACTCGCGCTGTGGAACCCGACCACACCTTGTTACATCATTCTCCTAATATCCGAATGCCGGATATACCAAAGATGATCCGCCAAATGATCCGTGAAAGTCAGGGTCTCTCTAATGATGACTGGGGAATCTCCCGGAGTCATACCCCTTTCACTGATGACATATTATATGCTGAACCACCTCAGCGCTTCAGGATGCCAACTTTGCCAGTCTACGAAGGGAGTTCTGATCCCAATCAACACATCCTGAAGTACGAATGGCTGATGAATGCTACGAGAGCTGATGATGCAGTAAAATGCCGTAGTTTCCCCATTTCCCTGGGGGGCATTGCAACCATGTGGTTTACTCATTTGCCACCACGATCCATTTCTAGTTTAGATCAGATGGCCACCAAGTTTGTTGAACAATTCCGTATGCACGTAGCGAGGCCTAAAGATGTTAACACTCTGTCTAGTGTTACACAAGCTCCCGGAGAAACACTTAGATGTTACTTGGAGCGATTCCATGCTGCGTGTGCAGAAATAAGCAATCCTAATGATAACTCTATCCTGATGGCATTGACTAAGGGGATTGATGCTGATTCCGAGTTTGGAAATTGGTTAGCTAGAAAACTACCTGCATCATTGGACCGTTTTTATTCCAAGGCAGCCCAATTCTTGAGAAGGGAGGATGCGAAACAGTCTAGGAAACAGGATGACGCAGGGCCCAACATCGAGGGAATTCAGAGTAACATCGCCGTTAAACAATCTGGAGAGAATTCTGAGAAAGTGCAGTTGAACGTGCAAAATAAGCAGAATCAGCAGAGGGACAATGGAAATCAGGGCAAGAAGCGAGATCAGAATCGTGGTCCACGACGTAGAGCTCCCATGTATGATAATTACACTCCATTGAATACGTCGCTGGAAAATGTGTATTTGCAAACCTGCAATACCATGCAATACAAGAAACCTTCTCCAAAGCCACCAACGGAAAGACAAATCCAAACAGGAAAATTTTGTAGATTCCATGAGAGTTATGGCCACAACACCAATGAGTTTCGTCACTTACAAGACCTCATTTAAAAATTGATACGTGAACGGAAGTTGGATCAGTATGTGCGGGCGTCGCAGTCTGGTGGTGCAGGACCATCAAATCAGAATCGTACGCCAAATCAAGAAAGGCAAGAGGAACCCGCTCGAACTGGCGGGAGGTTGGTTATTAATACAATAAGTGGTGGTCCTCATCCAGCAGACTGGAGCTGGAAGGAAATGGAGTCGTATGCCAGCTCTATCAGGCATGCGGACTTCGAATGTTATAGTAGTTTTGATGAAGGGGCTCTGGCCAAGCAACATAAGACGATGACAGATGACATCGTGTTCAGGAACAGAGACGTTGATAAAGTCGAAGACCCACTATCGATCCACTGGTCATCTCAGCTCAAGTAGGTCCCGCTTGGATGAAGAGGATCTTAGTTGACAGTGGAAGCTCTATGAATATTTTGTTTAAGCGAGCCTATGATCAAATGAGAATGGAAGCCACAGACCTGAAACCTTGTCAATCTCGAATCCATGGTTTCAACGGAAGTGCTACTATACCCATTGGGAATGGTGGAACTACCAGTAGAGTTGGGAGTTGGAGAACATCGGAGAGTACGGATGTTACAGTTCATTGTTTTGGACATAGACTCCCCTTACAATGCTTTCTTGGGCCGACCGGCCCTCGCCGAATTCAGGGCAGCCATCGCCCCGTGGTGTTTGACTTTAAAGTTTCCCACTGATCATGGAGTGGGAATCATTCAGGGAGATTAGGCTGCAGCGAGAGCCTGTTATGTTTCGGAACTGCGGGAGGCGCAGTGAAAGGAGAAAGGAAAGGGCGTAGAGGAATCTCTCTGCGTCCGCTTTGCTGATAATTGACAATTAACGCCCGGGCCTAGGCCCGGGCACCCCAGCCAATTCCTAAGGGATCTTGACCCAAAAGAAACCGAAGACGAAGAAGAATCTAGAGAAAGTCAAGCATCCTCGGCCGAACTGATGATTGATGTCCCAATTGACGATGACGATGATTCAAAAATGATAAATATTGGGTCTCAGTTAAGCCAGCAAACTCAAGAGGAATTTGTTGAATTTTTACGTGCAAATCTTGTCGTATTTGCCTGGACACATTCTGACATGTGTGGGATCTCGTCGGACATCGCGAGCCACACCCTGAACATTGACCCGCGGCATGTCCCGGTCAAACAGAAAAGGCGTGGTATGGATCCAGAGAGATCTGCCGCCCTTAAAGAAGAAGTAGAAAAGCTTAAAGCGAACGGGTTCATTCGGGATGCGCTATATCCTGAATGGGTGTTGAATCCCGTGCTCGTCCGAAAGCCGAACGAAAAGTGGAGAACATGTGTCGATTATTCCGATCTGAATAAAGCATGTCCTAAAGACAGTTTCCCGCTTCCTAGAATTGATCAGCTTGTAGATTCGACAACTGGGCATGAACTCTTATCCTTCATGGACGCGTATTCTGGCTACAATCAGATACCGATGCATTTACCCGATCAAGAACATACCATCTTCGTAACCAATCTGGGACTTTACTGTTACAAAGTTATGACATTCGGACTCAAGAATGCCGGGGTTACTTATCAACGATTGGTCAATCGGATGTTTGCCAATCAAATCGGGAAAACAATGGAAGTATATGTAGACAACATGCTTGTGAAGTCGCGACTCTCCACTGACTATGTTAAAGATCTGGAAACTATGTTCAGCATACTTCGAGAATACAAAATGAAGCTAAATCCACTGAAATGTCATTTTGGAGTTGCATCCGGAAAATTCCTTGGGTTCATCGTCAACGCTCGAGGGATCGAAGCTAATCCTGAAAAGATCTGGGCTATCAGAAATATTGAAACTCCGAAAACCATAAAACAATTCCAGAGTCTCAATGGAAAAGTAGCAGCATTGAGCAGGTTCATTTCAAAGTCCACTGACAAATGCATTCCCTTCTTCGATCTGATCCGAAAAGGGAAACAAAACTTTGAATGGACCTCGGAGTGTGAGGGCGCTTTCCAAGCACTAGTTCAACATCTGTCCACACCACCTATCCTGTTGAAGCCTATTGATCATGAGAAGTTGTTCGTATATTTGGCGATATCAGAAAACGCTATCAGCGCTGCATTAATTCGAGAAGAAGACAAGATACAGAAGCTAGTATACTACGTCAGCAAGCGATTGACTGGGGCCAAAAGGAATTATCCGAAATTAGAGAAGTTGGCTTATTGCCTTGTTATTGCATCAAGAAACCTCCGACCGTATTTCCAGGCACATCCCATTATTGTTTACACCGACCAGCCGTTACGATAGGTCCTTTCGCGGCCTGAGACATCTGGTAGGTTACTCAAGTGGAACGTCGAACTGAGCCAGTTTGACATTACTTACACTCCAAGACGGGCCATACAAGGACAAGTCCTAGCCAATTTCATAGCTGAATTTACCATTCTAGAGGACTTGCCCAAAACCAGTGAATCCCCCGAATATGTCTGGAAACTTTATACCGACGGTGCATCAAACGACCGGTGTTCGGGCGCTGGTGTTATACTTGAAACTCCTGAAGGCCGATCCATATGTTATGCTTTGAAGTTCGATTTTCATGCGACTAATAATGAAGCTGAATATGAAGCCCTCTTAGCTGGCTTGAAACTTGCTAGAGATTTGAGAATTATCACAGTGGAAATTTATTGTGATTCACAGTTAGTTGTGTGTCAAGTACAGGGAGAGTATCAAGCGAGAGATCGAAGGTTGGCTACTTACTTAGCTCGAGTTCAAGAAGTACTGAATCAGTTTGATTATTATGCCATTTATTGTATACCTCGAGAACGCAACCAAAAAGCCGATTCATTGGCAAAGTTAGCCAGCACAGGCGAAGCTCAGCAAATGGGACTCGTTCCCGTAGAGAAGCTATCTTCCCCAAGCATTGACCGGGCGATATAGACTGGGTATGCGAAACCATCCCTGAAAAGGATTCATGGATGACCCCACTCAGAAATTACATTGAGCACGGAACCCTGCCGGAGCGTAGGAGTGAAAGGAGACAAGTCCTTTGGAAGGCCTCACGATTCACTATCCAGAATGGAATCATGTACAGAAGAGGATACTCTGGTCCTCTACTCCGGTGTATCGCTCACGATGAAATTAAACGAGTATTGCACGATGTGCACGAGGGAGAATGTGGCGATCACACCGAGGGGTAAGCACTTGCCAAGAAAATACTTCGATACAGATATTACTGGCCGACCGTGAATCGCGATGCGTCGGATTATGCAAAGAAATGTGATAGGTGCCAGAAATATGCCCAAATCCCTAGAGCTCCTCCTACCGAGATAACGCAAATGGTCAGCCCATGGCCGTTTGCAATGTGGGGCATCGACATCATTGGTGCTCTACCCCTGGCAAAAAGTGGTGCGAAATACGCCATCGTCGCAGTTGATTACTTTACAAAGTGGGCTGAAGCTGAAGCTCTTGCTACCATAACCACGAAGAAAGTAATAAACTTTGTAGTTTGCAACATCATCTGTCGATTCGGTCTCCCACACACCATTATTACGGACAACGGAACCCAATTCGATAGTGTTGAATTTAAAGATTTCTGCAAATGATTTCACATCCAAAAGAAATTCTCTGCAGTTGCACACCCTCAGGCAAACAGACAGGTCAAAGCAGTTAATAAAGTTATAAAATCCATTCTGAAAAACGACTGGAAAAGGTCGGGGGCAAGTGGGTCGATGAACTTCCTATGGCTTTATGGGCTTACCGAACAACCCACAAGACCGCGACCGGCCACACCCCATTCTCTCTCTCTTATGGTTCAGAAGCCGTTATTCCATTTGAACTAGAAATATCTTCTCATCGTGTGACATACTATGATCCAAAGACAAATGCTATATTACTTGCTGAATCTCTTGACCTACTGGATGAGAAGCGTGAAGAGGCTGATTTGAGGGCAGCCGCGCATCGAAGTCGAGTCGCCCGATTGTATAACGCCAAGGTCCGCCCACGAACCTTTGAGCTAGGCAATCTCGTCCTGAAAAGAATATATCCGGTTCCTTCGCATATGAAGCCGACATGGGAAGGACCATATGTTATTGAACGAAGGCTCGGAGATGGCACATTCAAATTATCGACCGTTGACGGTCTTACTTTTCCAAGAGCCTGGAATAGCGAGAGTCTTCGCCGCTACTACACATGACAGGCTATGTTTATCCATTTAGTTTATTTTCCATTTCGCAATTTGTTTCTGCATTTTGAAATTAGAATATGTAATAAGGCAACTGACTTTGCCATATTTTCTTATTTCAGCAATAAAATGCAATCTCTTCGAGCCAGAGCTGTGATTTACTTGAAATGCTTCATATGATCATCACTATGCACAGAGAGCTAAGTTTCACCATACGGTGGAATTTATTCAAATAGAGAATGATTGTGATGCAACCGGTCACTCGCTAAGTGAAACCCGAGCTCGGGGACAAGCCATCACATCAAAGGCAAAAACTGATTGATACACGACAATCCCTCACTTAACTCCCGGTTCCCAGAGTGCGAACTGGAGTATTGAAAATACGTCTACAAAGAGGGTGGATCCGTCCGCCTAACGACTTCGTCCGTATCTGAACCAAGTTTGAGGAGGGTGGACCCGTCCATCTAACGACCTCACTTGTTAACTCAGGGTGGATGTGACCCCGACCATCCATGATCCTGATACAACTCCGAACTCCCAGAGCGCCAGTCGGAGTATAAACATCAACTCCAAATTCCCAGAGCGCGAATTGGAGTATAAACAACGACTCCGGATTCCCAGAGCGCGAAACGGAGTATAAACATCAACTCCGAACTCCCAGAGCGCGAGTCGGAGTATAAACATCAACTCCAAATTCCCAGAGCGCGAATTGGAGTATAAACAACAACTCCGGATTCCCAGAGCACGAATTGGAGTATAAACACCAACTCTGGATTCCCAGAGTGCGAAACGGAGTATAAACATCAACTCCAAATTCCCAGAGCGCGAATTGGAGTATAAACAACAACTCCAAACTCCCAGAGTGCGAGTCGGAGTATAAACAACAACTATGGATTCCCAGAGTGCGAAACGGAGTATAAACAACAACTCCGGATTCCCAGAGTGCAAAACAGAGTATAAACATCAATTCTGAACTCCCAGAGTGCGAGTCGGAGTATAAACATCGACTCTGAATTCCCAGAGTGCGAAACGGAGTATAAACATCAACTTTAGGTTCCCAGAGCGTGAATTGAAGTATAATATCAACTCTGAACTCCCAGAGTGCGAGTCGAAGTACAAAGGTCGATTCCAAGTCCCCAGAGTGTGGAAGTATGATTTAAACTTAAGCCGGCGTGACCAACCGCCAACCAACAAATGAGGATCCCCGGAGTGCGGATATGATCATCGACAATCGGGCACGCGTGAATAAACCGCTCAATCTCCGTTTGTCTCAAACATTCATTCCGTGGCACTAGACTCAACATGTTATAAGCGAGAATCAATCGCTGACTAATGTTCCATAACTCATCCCCGAGACTACGGGAAGGACTTAAGCATCTGCCATTGATTGAAGCAGTGTGACGTCAAAAATTCAACTCACTCCCTGGTCATAAACCACGTCCACCATTTCTAGACCTGGAAAACGAAAAACAAACTTGACTCGGAGCATGAAACTTCACAAGTGCACTTCAGATATTGAAACACTTAAGCAAATACATAAGAAGCCAAAAAAGAAAAAGTTTCATTTCCACTATCTATGAAAGAAATTCGTGTACAAGTTTGTTCCAAAAAATTCCTACTAGCAGGGGCCGAACCCGCATCTATACACGGCCAACAAAATGAAAGTCAGAATTACACCAAGGAAGCATGTTTAATCTTTCTTCTTCCGCGGCTTCCTTTTCGGTGCAGGCCCACTGGAGTCGCCACTATCCTTCCTCTTTGAGCCTTTGCCTTTCGGTGGCTGGTCTCCAGGTGGGGGCATGATATCAACATCCTCCTCCGAACTCGAGTGGATAGGAATGCTGCCTACTGGCGGAGTTGGAGGGATAGGATCAGATGTGGAAGATGGAATGGCCGCACTAGTGTCGGAAAATGTGCCGCCGGGCGATAGCATTCTGAGCGGAGCTGGACCGGGTGCCGCCATTCCACCTCCAAAACTGCCGCCATGTGTTGCTGCATCCATTTCAACGGCAATTTGTGCCAAGATTTCCTCTTCATTAACCGCTCGAGCCTCGCTGGGAACGTCAGTAGTTGGCATCGATGAGCTTGTGGCAGGAGCACCTCTCCCCATGACGAATGGCAAGTCGGCAAGAGGGTCGCCATGACGGCGAAAGAGTTCTTCCATCAGCTGCTCATCGAACACAAGTGTGCTTCCCTGCATGTCGTCACGAGACGAGGCGGTAGTCACGGTGGTTGCTTCGGTAATGATAACCCCCTGCGTCTGATATGATTTTTGAGTAACAGGAGGCACGACCGGTGCAGCATCAATCACTGGAAAAAAAATAAGAGAACTGTTAGAACTTAACTCGAGCAAAGATTTTGACTTAAGAAAGATATGTGGAATGTTCAGAATACCTTCCTCGGTTTGATTTGTGGGCGGCAGAGTGGCTTCAGTAACTTGCGCTGCAGCCGAAGACATCTGCGACTGATCCGGATTGTAGGCAGGAACAACTTGGGGATCGACCGCAGACGAGGATTCGGGCTGGGTTGACACTGGAACTTTGAGACTCGCCTCATGATGTTCAACCCCTGAACCCTCTTCTATTTCGAAATGCTGGGCGCCGAGCCTTTCTTTCTCATGCAAAATCATCGACTCGTGAAGAATCTTCCTTTCATCTTCATTCAGAATGCGATTCTCGAGTTCAAATTCATCCACAGACTCACCCAGATGCGCCTCCTTCTCTTCCTCAACCAGTCGGCCCCAAGCGTTGTAAAGATGCGCCGGATAATCATCGAGCCAGGCTAGACCCCTGTGCCTCAGCATGTTAGTGTTGTAGACAACGAGAAGGTCTTCGATGTCAGCCTCTTGTCTGGACTCGGCCGACTTCACTTTCTCCTCGACCTCAGTCTCCACCTTGTGGACTTTAGCCACAGCAGCATCCCGCTCACCCCTAAGCAGAACAGTTTGTTCGCACGCCTTCTGGGCTGCGTTGTTTGCGACATCCCTTTCCTTGGCCATATCGGAAAATTTAGCCTTGAGCTCGTTAAGTTCCTTGACCGCCGCATCCCGCTCGGCGGTAACTGTAGTATTCCGATGGCCCATTTCCTCCACCAAGGCAACATGTGTCTGCCTCAACCTCTCCATGGCCACATTCACTTCGTCAGCTTTTTTGGTGGCCGTAATTTCAGATTTCCAAGAAGACTCGGCCTCAGCAGTAAGCACTTGAATGATCCGGTCCCTTTGAGCGAGATCGGTCTCCATTTTCTTGAGTGCTTTGGCTCGCTCAAAGGCCACCTTAGAAGCTTTCTCTGCAGCCTTCACCCACTCTCTGTACTGGGTGTAGATGTCATGAATGTACTCATGCATCGTGTTTTCCACTCCAGAGGGGATTCTTTTTAAGTGAGGTGGGAAGACGTAGCCATCGAAGCATATGTTCGGAAAATCCTTCCTCATCTGAGCCAATTTAAGGGCCCCTTCTCCTGTAGGATCAGTTGGGACCTGCTCTGCAATTATGGAGGTCGTGGTCTCGACTCTCTGGAGGTGAGTCTCGGATCTAGAAGTATGAGAAGACGGCCTGTGACGAAGAGGCTCTGGCGGGTATGGAACAAGAACAGGGGGTGGAGATGGGAGTCTAAGAGGAGGCGAGCGTGATCTAGACCGATGTCTGTATTCTCTGTCCCTGTCACGCCCATATCTATCTTGATTAGAGTACTCGCGATCGCGGTCTCTATCCGAGTCTCTCCTACGGGAGTCATAATAAGAAGAAGCCTTTCGGGCCGAGTGAATATTCCCGAGCATTGACCCTCTTCCGGACATCGTACCTGAAAATGAGAGACGAAGGAAGAGTTAGTGGTTTCTTAAGTTGGACGATTTACAGTTAGGAATCATGTAGTGCAGTGAAGTGTTTGCATGTGCAACCCCCCGACCAATCGGAAATGTCGGCCGCACTTGTAGCAAGCGACCCGCTCAGTTCAAGAGCGTTATCAAGCTCCTCCATCCCGGCGTCGTGTTGAGACGACACATAATCCGGAATCGGAATGTCAGCAAGCCCTTCAAAAGGATTCTCCACTGGCGGGGGAGGAGCCTCCGAAATTCTAATCTCCAGGACGGGCAAGGACACAACCACAGATTTTAATCTCTCAGATTTAGAACGCTTGTGAGCAGCAGCCTTGCCTTTTCTCCTTCCTCCTGAATGCTGGACATCGGAAGAAGGCCCAGCTGGGAGCTCGTTATCGGTAGGCGTTCTCTCCGGATCGACTTCTTCGGCTATTACGACTCCGGGCGCTTTGCGCTTCACCCGTTTCTTCGAGACCACTCTAAGTGTCCCTTCCAGCCATATACCTTGCCTCCATTCAATTAGCCCGACAGTCCTCAAGTTTCTGTCAGTCAGAACCAAGTCGATATGCCTCTCTTCGCCCGGAAACGCTTAGAGAATCCGAACTAGCTCTCTGATGTATGCACCGTCGGGTCGAGAAATTGCGGCTGTAAAGGGAGAGAACTATGTCAGTTTTGGAGTTGATTATTATTATCTCGATAATTCAAGAGAAAGATTGCAACGCTTACGTCTATCCAACCACCGCCTAACAAATCCAGGGGGGCACCGAACGTAGAACCATTCGGTTTTAAAGTAACTTAGCCTTCCCTAAGAGCCCATTACAATGTGGCAGTTCCTGACCGCTTCCAAGAAGGTGAAAGAAGGACTGTCTCCATGGCTCTTAACATTAAATAGATATCTGATCTCGATCGGCTTTGGCGGTCGAAAGAGAATCTCCATAAACAGAATGAAGGTGCTATTCAACAAAGCGTACCCGTTGGGGTGTAGCTGGGATGGAGCTATTCCAAGAAAGGATAACATCTACCTTATATATTGATTGAAAGGAGGAAGCGTTCCCGCCGTACAGGCATGACGGTTAAAAGCAGTAAACCCCTCCGGGGGATCATGCGGCCTATCATTTGGCCCAAGCAGTAGCACGTCATCAAGCGACAAGCCGTGTCTTAAACAAATCCATCCCAGCATATCTTCGGAGATACCGGACGGCACAGAATCTTGTGGACGACAAATGAACCGGGCACCTGGATGCTCGTCCGGAGCTGGGTCTATAACTTCGGCTTCAATAACCGGTATTTCAATGGTTAAAGGGATTGAACTCGGGAGTTCCCGCTGCTGAGAACTTGAAGGTTCCATGACTAGCTAGCTTATGAAAAATCATTGTTAAACAGACAATAACACTCGTGCATCCCCCAGTGTAAAGTGTGTGAGTGTGTTGTGCAGTGCAGTACTGTATATCACTTGAGAAGATCTATAGGATTGAAGAAAACATGAAAACGACGAGACTTCGGAATTCAGTCGGAAGGACCGTCATCGCTGACCGTCACAAACGTGCCATCCAGTTATTAGCTATCAGTCCAAGTTAAAGTTTGTTATCATTTTGATAAGTTCCAGTTTCGTCGACGAGCTTCGATAGGCAATCAGATATGCGGTGAAACGATTAAGTCCAGTTATGCAAGTTTGAAGCTCGTCGGAGTCAGTTGTTCAAATGTGCAAGGAATTACAAAGTTTTTAATGTTCAATTCGTATTGCTCACAAGAGCCTTGTTCGCATCGATAAATCATGATCATCTGTGTACGAGTTCGACTCGGTCAAAAGGTTGGCGTGCAAGTTCGACTCGGTCAAAAGGCTGGGGATTTCGAATCGATCGGAGCGCAACACTTTCGTATCGATCAACTGGGTCGCTTTCGTATCGGTCCCTTGGCGCGTAATTCGACTCGATCAAAAAACTCTGAGTTTCGAATCCATCAGATGCAACCCCTTCGTATCGATCAACATACTCGAGGTATTCGCATCGATCATCAAGACTCGATGCAAAAACTTAGCAATCGATCGATACGAAGGCCTCCATCTCATCATCTCGAAGCCCCGACTCCAGATCGACACGAAAACGAGGATCAAGCTATCTTCCTCGACACTCACTCTTCCCCAGATCGATTCGAACTCCATTCTATCCTTTCTCGACCTCGCACGTTATCTTCTTCCTCGAGCAATGTTTGAACACAAATTCAAATGGAACGGCATGAGAATTTGGATCTCTTCATGTTACGACTGGATTTGTTCAATTGGTTACCTGATTTCGATAAATGGTTGAAGGAATTAAAGGTTTCTGAATCGACTCGAAGGCAAAGGTTTTTCTTTTGAGAGGCTCTGGAGCGATACGTAAGCAAGTGCAAGAATAGATAAGTGAAAAGTTAAAAAGTGGCTAAGTCCACGATATTTATATGGATTCGAAGGTGAAGTGAAAAAACGATACGCATTCCAGTAAACACGACCGGTTACAACGTGTCGCCTCCGCATCGATTCGAACAAACTATTTGACTCCATGGACTCGAGTCTACATCAATGCGAAACCACAGTTCGTATCGATCACCTTCGACTCCATCTCCTATGCAGTTTGAATCCATCGAATCACGGCTTCCAAAGGCCAACTCCATCGATGCGAAGGCGCGTTTCGTATCCATCTTTTATGGTCCACACCGATTCGAAAACGAAGACAACTACATTGGGACCCACCGAGGTCCGTAGCTATCGATACGAATGACCGCTTCATATCCATCAAACCCAACATCCATCGATTCGAAATGCCCATTTTGTATCCATCAATGCAGCGAATACCGAAGCAAAAGCAATGTTTTAACCTTCTATACCGATTCAGGAGAGGATCGATACGAAGGAACATTCAAAAACGACCATCGAGCATTGTTAAAATTCGAATTTCACGTCGGTTCAGGAGAGGATCGATACAGAATTCAATATAAGATAAACTGACAATGACTCGTGAACGTCAGCGAGAGTCAGATTAACATATATGCATATATGACTGACTAATATTCAATATTCCAGATTTACAGGAATTGGAAACTCGTCTGATAACAATTACAACAATAAACGGCTAATCACTAACGTACATCAATCAGTTACAACAATACAGGGTACATCGGTTGACAGTCAGCAGTTTACCTTATCAAGAAAAACAATCGAAGATTACAGCTTTCATCGATAAGATGATAACTATTCAGAATGAATATTGCAGCACTTCAAAGCACATCATGTTTCCACAAGATGTACTTTGGAGGGAAAATGTTATCCCGCCTTTTGGCAAGGCCGTGACACCAAGAACTTGACTAGAAACCAAAGACAGTTCGTCTAGGAAATCGGTTATACGCAGGTTCACTATGGATATCGACGAATTTTGTTCGAGTCCGGATCGAGCTAAAATTGATATGACACGACAAGCAAAGCTATGAGAGTCAACATTCCAAATCTCAAGTCAATCCGAGTTCGTATGTTCGAATTACGATCGATACAAAATTGGATGAAAACCAACCAACGTTCGAATCGCTCAGTTCGAATCCATCAGGAATGCCTACTTCGACTCGCTCCGCTTCGCATCCATCACAGAACCACTGTTCAACTCAATCGAGTTCAAGTCCATCGCAGAACCACTGTTCGACTCCATCGAGTTCGACTCCATCGGCGAAGCCACTGTTCGAGTCGATCGAATAATGACCACTTCATGTCCATACGGAGCCTTTGTTCGAATCCATTAGGATGCACCACTTCGACTCGATCAGCTTCGCATCCATCAGGGAAAGCTTTGTTCGACTCGATCGATCAATGCACACTTCGACTTGATCGATCAATGCACAGTTCGACTCGATCATCCAATATCAGCTACACATCCATCCGAAGACTTCTACTTCGTATCCACCGAAGCGAAGCAAAGCACAACAACCGATACGAACGAAGTCTACCTCCATCGATACGAACATAATCATCACCATCGATACAAACAAGGTGAGGTTCAAGGATGATTTGGCGAGCTCGGCAAAGGAAGTGGATCAACATGAGGAATGCTCGCCACGTCATCTGACAGTCACGCCCAGCTATCGAGTCGAACGAGAGCGAGTCGAAGTGATAGAGTCGAACGAAACAGCCAACCGGAAGTCCTATTTCGTATCGATCATATCTCCTAATCTACAAGTCCAAATGCAATGAAATTTTCACAGAAGCCTGTGTGCATGCTAAGGAATGTCCACGCCAAATTTCGACTCCATCAGACACAATCCTGATCGATACGAAAGCCGTTCGTATCGATCACGGAACAGACAGAAACTTCGCGAGCTTGGGCGCACGGGCCTGGTCACGTGCCAAAAGGAGCCTCCTGAGATCAAAGCGAAATATCAGCCTCCTACACCTATAAATAGACTCCCAAAGCCAACAGGAAAGGAGTTCTTCTTCTTCTTTGAGCTCTCCAACGCCCAGACTCTACCGGATCTAGATCTAAACTCCATTGCTGCTGCTACCAACGAAATTTACTGCTGCAAATCATAATCACCTGCTGTAACTTACTGAATTCACTTGTAATCTTCAAAGAAAGATCAATAAAGCAAACAACTTCATAGTGGACGTAGGCGATGCGCCGAACCACTCTAAATTCTTGTGTCTCCTTGCATTTTAATTGCTTTCATATATGAAATTTGGAGTTTTTGTTAGATAATCCTCTTTTTCCATTTAATTTCTTCACTTTATCTCTTCAAAAACTTCCGAAGAGTGTTGTGCCCAATTTTGGTATAAACACCCACATAATACTATAATTATTTTCCAAAACTTTGGAAAACCATTTCCAAATTTTATGAGTTTTTAATTCTCAAATCCTAGTTTTTAAATTCTTTTTAATTTATAAACTACTTTATAATATACTTCTAAAATTTCATTTCCTTTCAATTTAAAATCACATTTATAAACCATATATTTATATAATCTCACTTTGGTTATATAAAATCATTCCTTAATTGTTAATCTTACTTACATTATAATATCAACTTTTATCAGAACACAAACAAAAATGATAATAATCAAATATTACCATTTTCTAACAACTAAGCACACCATACATACAATAATAATTTCTGAAACGTTATTCCTTTATGTATAAAATATATTCAAGATAAAATTATTCCATTTACCCAATTTCAAAACAATACCGTACCGAATTGCTTTGTTTAAGTGTTTAGAGATCCCTATCAATAACGTTAATTACTCATATTGACCAGAATCCATAAACCACTCAACAAATCAACCAACACAATGTAAAACATTTTTATATCACTAAAAAATGTGCGCTCATATATATATATATATACACACACACACTCAAATTCATTCTAGGGTGCTACTGGCCCTATCTCTAATGAGTACCCCACCAAAGCCAAGGTTCTCGCTTACCTTCAGCTCTGATACCAAATGCAATGGCTGGGTATTTTTGACCCATAAAAATTGACACTAATAATCCCATAGTATTGCGTGGCGAGCAATCGAATGCTGGAAAACACGATTATTAGGGAAAAAGAAAGAAGGAAGAAGATAAGAAGAAAACTAAACAATACAGAATCTCACAGTGGAACGAATAATCTATAATATACATCAAATCTTTACATAAAAACAAAACTGCAATATGTATGTATACAGATTCAATCAAAGTATACTAACCTATTTAGCCTGTACAGTTATAACAGCCTATCCTTACAATTGCTAGTAAATACAACAACAAATATAGCGAAAAAATAACCATCTACGTGTATACGTCTCTAGGCCTCCAACTCGTCTCCTGAAGCTCCAAGCATCCAAGTAAATCTATATTATGCTCGGTCTGACCCGAGCATTATAATAAAATAGCACCCGAGTCAGTCTGGAAAACAAGCATGAGAAAACACACCCAACCGGATTTTATAGTAATAAAAAACCTTTTGAAAATCAAGAGTATCTCGTAAGACCACGCCGCACATAAACATGGATGGGTTTTTACCTTACGATAACCAAAACATTTCATATGAAATTTTATGATATTATAATAGTGTCTAAATACAATACTTATTAATCTTAGCCGAAATTGTTATATTAATTAAATTCCATCATAATAGGTATACTACTAAAATCATAAAGGCTCGTATTGTAGAATGGATTCCAAAAATGAATGGGCTACTAGGGTACCGCCCATCACGGTGCATCTCTAGATAAAATAACACCAAGGTCAAACTTATCGACCCCTGCCAACACAAGGCTGGCCTACCCCTTACTGGATAGTACCGAATATGACCACCCCTCCGTTAATTGGCCCCAAACATACAAATGAGAGATAATAGCGACTCTAGATAGGGATGATCATACCCTATTTGGGAGCGACCCACTTAGCCCTGCTGCATCTCCCTTGTTTTAGTCATTCCCGGTTGATGAGGCTTAAGGCTACCTTTTACCTTTTATATAGCACTTTCCACTTGGAATGCTATGCCTTCCATGTAACAATGCAATACCATCATTCATCCTTACAAGTTCATTCTGGGACTAAACGAAACATTTGATAGCTCCATCTTCAAATTTCATCATCTTCAAGATGCCTTCACTTCGAAATGCATTTGTTGGATCAAAGTGGTTTTCAGATAACATACCCGATCCCGGTCTCTTCGAATAACTTTTCGATAATTCCCGGTAAACTCAACCCCGGTTCTTTAGGAAATAAACAGTCCAAGATAAGATCGGATATCACTTCCCAACCATTAGTGGATGGATTTCCTTATCATTGTCTAGGAGAATGAAACAAGATTTATACGCACAGTACAACATCATCGGAGATGACTGTGCAATATAACTCACGTGTTCCTCCTAGATATTTCCAAAGTTACGTTTTGGGTCCAATTTTGATAGTTGGTTATTTAACTATCGAATAACAACATTCAATCTAGGATTTATTCCATAGGGAAAACAAACATTGGTTAAGCATGTAAGAAATCACTAGCCTCTTTTAATAAATCTTACATTCATTAAAAATCACTTTGTAATTTACTTGTATAAAAATATTTTTACCAAGGTATAACCGCAAAACCCTATATTTCAATACTTAGAAAATATCCATATACTTATCTCAACGATATAAGTATATTCATAAAACTAAGAAAGACTTCCATTTTATTTGATTCAAAAATCATTTATAAAACTCCTTATAATTCTCTAAAAACATTTATAATCCATTTTATAAGACCATTTACAAAATTCTTTTATACATTTCAATCGCTCATAAATTCTTTTTGTACATTTCTAAAATCATTTATAAAGCCTTTATAAATCCATAAAACCATTTACAAAACTCCTTTTATAAATCTATAAACCCATTACTAAAATTCGTTTATAAATATCTACCCTTTTATAAACACTTTCACCTTATAAATAACCTTCCTTTAAGTCTTCAAACAATTTTACAAACTCCTTTACAAAATCCAAGTCTTTCAACTCTATTCATGGGTCTCGAAAAACATTTATAAATAATTAAAAATCATTTTACTTCAAAACACCAATATATAATAATAATTACAAATAATAAATATTATAAGTAAATGAAAATTAGTAAATGTAAAACATCTTAAATAATAATTAATAATTTCAAAATATTATTTAATAAACAATAATAATTAATCTTTACCGTTTTATAAATAAAAATAATTTATTTTCAAAACCTTATTAAAAATCCTTATTATAAATTTCAAACCATAATTATTCATGCAATATTTAACCTTTCCAAATATTAACATTTTGATAAATTCTTTAAAACCATATTAACTATAAACAAATAACTTTAAAACAATACTAATATAATTAAATAACCTTAAAATAATATTACTATAATTAAATAACTTTAAAACAATATTAATATAATTAATAACCTTAAAATAATATTAATATAACTAAATAACTTAAAACAATATTAATATAATTAAATACTTGAAACAATATTAAATAAATCATCTTTTAAAATAAAAACAATATATTTCTGAAACCATTTTCGGTTTAAAAATCATTTCCTGTCTTAAACCCAATTTCAATTCATTTGGCAATTTATAGTATTTCAAAATACTAATTTCAAGCCAATAGCTACCAAACGCTCAACCAATATTGATATTGATTTTCTATAATCACTAGTTTTTTGTTTTTAAACATAGAACAATGTTATAACTATAGTTTCCACAATCAGGTTCATTGTTCAATAATCCATATAAAAGGAATACTATCAAAGCAATTCAACAATAGCGAGGAATCATATTGGAGCCCTCCAACCTGTTCCCCTGCATCACAATAGTATATAATCATAAAATATAAATCAACCGTTTCGAGAAGGAATTCGTATACAGAGGGTCATCCGCTCTTAGACGGGAACGTAATAGGGTCTCATCTGCTCCAATAGGTGGGAAATCCAAACCAACTAATAAATATAGTAATTCATCCAAATAATCATTCAACAAATTTTATCATATATCTACTAGTTATCTATAAAGGTGAGTTTAACTCACCAAAATTTTCTGCTGTCGCCGAGGTGTTTCGGTTTGGAATTAAAATCGAACGATGTCCGATTTTAGCCCTAATTCCAGTTATCTCCAAATCCATCCAAACCATTTTTATATCGTAGATCACGTCAATACGATCCTAATGTAATAATTCACGTGCAAATCTGACCCTACTTAGCAATCCTAATCACCATTTAAATTCATCCCTTCCCTCTCTCAAATTCATTCGCGTTCATATTCCATGCCGCGAATTAATTTTGACTCCTCCTCCCCTCCGCCTCTAACCACCCTGACGATAAAGCTCGCCCAAACCACCACGTCTCCAGCGCCCCCCACAATAATACCTAGAACCACCTGTAGCCCAATGAAAGCGAATCTAACCCAAACACCAATTAACTCGAAAATTCCGACGTCGCCGCTACTTCCATGCCACCGCTTGATCACAGAAGCACTACCTCAATGCCACCGTTCCAACGCCATAGGCCATGACCCCTAAATCGACTCCACCACCACGGCCGAGCTCCAAGCTCAATTTTCATTCAGACCCCACTAACTCCACCGTCAATCATCTAAAAGACACCAAATTTTGGCCATGGGTAGCTGCCATCATCCACTACGACTTCCCTTCAGGTGCCATCGCCAAACAATGAACGACGACGACGAATTTCACCAAAAAATTCCAATGTTCAATGATGAACTACAGCCACCTCATGATGAATGAAGACAATCCAACTGTCCAATATGTCGAACTCGATGTCGGCAACATTTCTCTAGTTGATGATGTGACCTGAAACTGCCTCGAATGGCTTCGATGGACGAGAGCTGTTGGGTTGATGGGTTTGAATTTGATTTTTTTTTTTAAAAAGACAAAGCAACCATATCTGATCGAGCGTGATTTATAAGGAGGAGGAGTATGGGCCAAATAGCGAATAGGCATGGTTAAGGAATGGATAGGTATGGGAAAGTTATGGGTAGGTATGACATATATTTATTATATACATATATGTATATATATATATATATTTATATTTATATATATATATATATTAAAGTTAAATTATCAAGCTATACACGTCCGAAAATTTTGAACTCCAAACGGAATGTGCCATCAGGCGTTCTATATGTTATACCCCTATTTCGAATGCAATTGCACTTGCTTTGAGACCTAATTCGATCGTATACAGAAGATAGCTTATTGAACCCAATTATTATCCTAAATTTTCAATATTAAATTCTATGTGTTTCGATCTCACACGACCAAATGATACATCTGATCGCCATGAAATTTGACGGCGTATTATAATTGATTATTAGAGATCCAATGAAACTGGTTTCATCGAAATCCGAGATAAGGCCCCGGAAGTCTAATATGTTAATCAAAACGAATTATTTTCAAAATCAAGTAAATCACTTTTAAATCCAATTTAAAGTTTTGTTATTTTTATTCTTATTAATAGAAATTAAATAAGCTTTTATATCATTTTTATCTAAATAAAAATCCAAGATTCAATTATTTAAATGATTTCAACTATTAAATTCAACAACTAAATTATCCAATGAATCGCTATATTTGAAATTCAAGTTATTTAACCTATAAATTAACTTTTCAATATTTAAAATCAACCAAATATTCCAATTTCAAATAACAAAAATTCTGGGTCGTTACAATCTGCCACCATAGTGGATGAAACGACGAGTACGAGTGGCTATTTTTAGAAAATATCAGGGATGATAACGAACAACTTTGTAGTTGGAAGTTTTGGATATAAGTTGATGGATTTAGAGATAATGATTTTTGAAAGGAAAAGGTGGAGTTTTTCTTTTTGACAAGGAAAAGAAAAATGAAAAAGGAGAAAAATGAGATGAAAAGAAGTGATGATGAAATGAAATGAAGTGTTGATATATACTTATCACCAAAACCAACTACGTTACTTCCATCTTAAGCAAATCCAAAGTTGATCATCACATCAATAAGGAAAATCAAAATTAATAGCTTGTTGAAAAACTAGCCTTTTGATTAGATTAGAAAATATTTTGAAAAGAAAGTTTTGTGGTACTCTACTACATAGTATCCCGTTCGCGTATGAACCGCAAATGATAGAAATAAAAATACGATCGTGCATAATAATGCTACACGGTAACAAAACAACAATAAAATACACTGCTTAACTTATACTAAAAAGTTTTAAAAATTCCAACGTATTCTATAAAATACGTCAAATGATAATTTTAATATTTTTCAAATTAACAATAACGGAGAAATCCTATAAATTCATTTAAAAATAGATCATTAAAATCAAGTCGTATTTATCAAAAATCGATTTTCTTATTATTTATTAAATTTGAATATTTAAATAAATTAAATACTCAAATTCAAAATGTTAAAATTCTGGGTTACAGGCATGTTCTTACAAGATACCTTTATTTTGGAAGCATTATATAAGTGTAAAAATTTATATGATTTGAGTTTCTCACGTTGGTTTACCAGACTAATTCGGGTGTTATTTTCTTATAATACTCGCGGCTGTATAATACTCGGGTCAGCCTCGAGTATATTCCCGAGTTAGCTGGATGCTTTAGAGCTTCAGGAGACAAGCTGGATGCCTCCAAGACCTATTGACATGCTTTATTTTCTGCTGCAATAATTGTTTGTATCAGCATTTGTGAAGACAGGTTGTTATAATTGTTTAGGCTGATGATAGGTTAGTTTACTCTGATTGTTGTATGCATACTAAAGTGTTCTTTTGTAAAGATCATTTGGGTATTGTATATTACTCCTCACGATGTGAGATTTTGTTGTCTTTTATTTTCTTTCGCCCCAACAATATGTCTCTCCAGCACTAGGATGCTTGATATGTGAATACCGTGGATGTAATTGTGTCCACTTTTGAGGGTTGAAAGGGTCGGTCGTTACACGCAGTATCAAAGCTTAAGTTGAGCAAACGTTTTGGCCTTGATGAGGTAAACTCATTTGGGATAGGGTAAGTGACACCCTAGAATGAGTTTTTGTGTGTGTGAGTATGAGAGTGCATATTTGTTAGTGTTATAAAAATGTTTTATATTGTGTCAATTGGTCTGTGGAATGGTTTATGAATTTTGGTCGATACAGAAGGTACAACTATGTCGATAGGGTTACGAAACACTTGGACAAGGCAAACCCACATAGTATTGTTCTGAAATATGGTAAATAAAACAATTTTACCTAGGATTATATTTTACATATCAAAGAATAATTTTCAAAGAAATTGTAAACACCCCACCTCTATACCTGTACTATCCAAGAGTATTACAGAGTAACACTGTCATATAATATGGAGAATGAGGCTATATGGGGTACGTATGTGAATATTTCGTTGGACTAACACTGGTATGTATTAAAACATATAATATATAACTCACATATACGTACACAGTATCATTACAAAACAATAAACACTTGTGCCACCAGAATAGAACAATACAAAATGTACTGTAAATAACAGAGCACATAGAGTCAATCGCATAGATAATATATTATGTATATACAATAAGGGTACAACTTAATACAAATATAAGATATCATAGTATAAGATGATAAACAATTAGTGTACAGCTCATTATCAGATGTATAAAACAAGTCAAATAATATAGAACATCCTAATATAAATCTCCTCTAAGCTCATAAATACAAATGCTGGTCAAGTCATCCATGTACCTGAAATGTCTCGGACTAACCGAAGTATTATAAAATAATATGCGGGTCAAACCATGTCTAATCAGTGGTATAATAAAGGTAACATAATGTAGTCAGAGAGTAATAATATGATATTCTAATATAGATAACCAAATCATCAAATGACATTTCAATAGATGCATATATGTGTAGTAATAAATGTCTTGAATATCAATATAATGTCATAAATAATTATCAAGGCACCATATCATTCAAATAACTCAAATCACATGAAATAACCAGTTATGATATCGAAAGATGTCATCACCCATATAGAAACACGTTAAATCAGAAATCACAAATCACAAAGTCAATAAAAATGGGTAAATCGTACATATCCAGTAAAAATGTGTAAATCATACATATCCAGAAATCATATCTAAATCTAGAAAACATCAATAAAGGAGATATCATCAAGCACATCGGGCTAACATATAGCATTGCCCAAATATCTCTCAGCCTCGGTACATAAAACTCCATCAATATCAAATAGGACATGCTACCTATCAATATAATGAGAATCCACTATAATCTGATCATATATCACAGGTATAATCTCATCTCCTCATATCTATCTATCTATCAAAAAGTATCATGATAGGAAATGACTGTATGACAGACTCGACGTCCCTAGTAGAGTCATGTATAACAAAATATGGTCATAAAGTCCATATCCATACTATAGTGAGATGAATCAATCGTATATGCCAATCCACTACTTCGTCATAACAAAAGGGAGACTAATAGTATAAAGCAAGCTCTAGAGACACCAAGTCTCTACAGTCTTAGTTACCTCTCGGTCATTATGACCTCGTATCTATCTATGTGCTCATAAACGTGAAGACTAATTGGTCATGACACTACAAATGCTTCTATATGCAACAGACTGCTAGCCTAGGTGACACATGGGTGATCGCAAAGATAATCACAAAGATATATAATAATATGGTGTCACAGACCTATGGCGCGACCCTACAATCATGCCGCTAAGGTGGATTCCAACCATCTGGTCCTCTCCAACAAACATAATAGGAGTACATCATAATAGTGGAATGTAGAACTAATACGTATAGATAAGAAGTCATCGTTAGGCACAGAGCCATACTCACTAAATATAGGCACTGAGCCATATATTACTACTTATCGCCTCATATCATCTACTCTATTCCCGTCACGCGAGTGTCATCTATTTATAATAAATAACCGAATAAATATCATAATAGCGTCCCATACCACTGCTTGATATTCAAACGTTTATTCACTGCTTATAAGTTACACTCATTCACTAATATTTATATGATAAGTCCAAAGAATAACTGGAGAAATATTATTGAGTGCCCCATCCCAAATTGTATTATAACTCTGTTTCTTCAGATTTCTCATCACACAAAATAAAACTATCATGAAATCAAACAAAAGAATGTCATCACCGTATCATACCAAAATCATCCACCAAAAAACATCAACAGTGAAACACTCATGTCATCAAAATCAACATAGAGAAGATGAGAAATCAAAACTAAAAAATCATTAATAAACAACTATTTATATCCTAAATCAATATACAAGGCAAGATTAATCTGGAAAATTATGAAATAGATTATCCGAACAAATATAATTATAAAAAAATTAAATTAATATATAATAAAATCATATATATCATTTTAATTATATAATAAAATAAATTTTATGAATGAACAATAATTGGATATTCAAAAATTAATTTAATCTAACACTCATATGCACACTCAAAAAGTACGTATTCTACTTTTGAAACCCCAAAATAGTGTTTCAAAAACTATACATTTCAAACAATAGAATATTATCCAAATTCTCTGTCTACATTAAAAATTATTGATAATACTCCTTAAAATCATTTAAATACATTCTAAAAATAATTTCATATTTTCTAAATAATATATAAAGTTTCTAAATAATAATTTTGTTAATTCTTCTTCGAATTAAAATATAATGATTATAATATTGATTTTTTTAAAAGATTTTATGATTAAAAGGAATTATATTTGTAGTTAGAAATAAAATTCTAAAATATGCAAAATAAGTTCAATTAAGAATTTTTTTATTAAATAAGATATTTTAAATCTTTTAAATAATTTTTTGAAGTTTTAAGACAAATATAAACAAAACATCCATAAAACCACAACATTAATATTCAACTTATACATACACATGTGTGTGTATGTGTGTTAGAATTTCCTAGATATGTTTAATAACTATACAACTTCGACTAGATTACATTTCATATTTACATTTATTAAACCTTATTTATTTGTTAAAATTAACTCTTATTTACATTTGTAAATTCTCAATTAAACTTCTTAAAACATATTATTCAACTACTTATATATAACTTTAATTACCTCTAGAATATTATATTTATATCATTTTAATTATATATTTATATGTGTGTGTGTGTGTATATCATTTTATTTATTTCATTTTATTTATTTATACATTTATATGTATATATATAACATTTTATTTATTTATATATTTATATATACATCATTTTATTTGTTTCATTTTAATTATAATCAATATCGAACACAAGAATTCAAGTGCAGATACATGTACAAGCATTCATACTATCATATGGCCAAAACAGATAAGAAATTTGATGATTAAACATATATATGTGAGTTTATAATACTCATCAAAATAATACCTGAGCAACCAAACATCATCTACCATCCTTTGCAACCAATAACCAAGCCCAATATTCATGAACATCAACATCAGCAACCACCATGGTTCATGCATCGTCTATTGGCCACCAACCCTTCGCTGCATGTCCTCATCAATGCCAGCCTCGGAATTTGCACACATGAGTATCATGTCGTCGATCCCAAATTTGATTGTGCATGAGAACAAATCATGGCTCTTAATCGAGCTCCCCTCCATCGTGACTCACTTGTACCAAAGTGCCTCGCTTAACGTCATGTAGTTCGCCGGCGTAATTGATTTTTTTTTACGATTTTTGGTTTTGAGGCAAGGGTTGAAGAGGGGAATCAGGTGTTTGTATGCATAGGAGTAAAATAGGATGGAAAGATTCTTAGGGAAGTAAAGAGGGGCTTAGAATAAAATAGGATAAAAGAAATAGGTTTGGGCTAAACTTGTTTTGGGCCTTAAATGATAATTTATTTTAGTCCCACTTTATTTTTCTTCAAATTTCAACTTAAATTTTAATTCTTATCATCTGTTTATAAAAATATTTCAAACTAATTCAAATTAATTTAAACCTCATTTACAAGATATATTTTAATAATTAGATAATTTTATTTAATTTAATACGTGATTATTTTTATTTAATTATTCATTGAATTATTACAAAATAAATTTATTTTCCAACTATTTCAACTATATAAAAGTTATTTACACTTTAAAATATTTATAATCAATTAAAACATTTTGTTTCAATTCCAAAATATTTTTCAAAAAGGATTTATTAATGTAATTCAATTGATTAAATTAAAATCTTATACTAATAGAATTTGATTAACTGAAAATTTTATTTTCCTTTTCAAAGTATTTACTTATTAAAATCAAATTCAAATATTTTTATTTTTATTAAATTTATTTATTATAGTTGCGTAGGTAGGTAGGGTTGTTACAAAATTGATGTAGTTATTTACGACGTGTTCGTTTATTAGAAAATGATAACATTCAATTTATGTCATTTATTGTTTGATTAGTCATGCTCATCCAGTTTAGGAGCATTTGCTATTATTTGTTGATTGATTATATGTAACGATTCGGATTTTCATTGCTTTGATTTATGAATATTTAATTAATATTAAATATTCAAATATTGGTTTTTATATTAAAAATAGACTTTTTTTAATTTATAACTAATATTAGAAAGTTCATTTTTGAAAATTGTTTACCAAAATAGACAGTTCCTAGAAAAACAGAAAATGTGACAGAAGAACGTTTTCCAAAATTTCGACTTTTCGACACTGGAAAGTTGTCGGAAACGTTGTTCGCCTTTATGCACTATATAAACACATATATAATAGATAATTAACCATATAATAATATATTTAGTAATATATTATCGTATGTTAATTATGTTTAGGAAGTGATGTGACAATTCATAGTTTTAAAAATAAAAACTTATATATATAAATATTATTTTTATCTCTTGTCATATCATAATATTTATCATCATTAACCATCATTAAGCCTAAGACATGACTAAAGAAGGAAGTGGATGTGACAAGTAAGGAAAGAAATAAGTTGATGTATAATTCATAGATTTAAAAATAATAAACATTATATATATATATATATATTTGTTGTCACATCTTATATATTTTCATAAGAAAACATCATTACCTATAATTACATATATGATATGACTAGAGAAGATGATGTGATGCATGAGAGGGATGAGATACTGATTTGATTTCACAAAATGATGACATGATTTAATTTTTTTTAAACTAAGGATAAAACAGTAATTTTTCCTGCTTTCTTCCTCTATAAATACATGTCACCTTCACCATATTTTCATTTACTTCTCCATTCCTATTTCTCTAAAGCTTTTTCCATAGTTTCATGGCTTCCTCTTCTTTTTACTAGAAAAGAAAATCAAAAACCTTTTGAAAAACTTGTTTAAAAATCCGCTAATTCTCCTCCATTTTTTTCCAACTTCCTTCGGCCGTATCTTCCTCAATAACACTCCAAATCTAGATTTTTTTTCTTTCAAACCATCTGAATTTTCATTAGCTACAACTTTCATGGGGACCACTTCTTCAGATTCCGATCATAGATATGTCAAAAGTTAAATTCTTTATAAAGTGTTTTCGAACCTAGAAATTCCAAGGCCGAAAATACCACTCGTTCATTTGATAATATCTTCCACCAAACAGATCCAATTTAAGTGGTTCTTTTTTGAAATGATAGATAAAAGAGAATCCTAAAACTTTTCTATTAACCACCTTTAAAAATTCCAAGAGTAACATAGTTAAAATTTGAAAGGAAGATGACCTTTTTCGAGTTGCTGTTTTGGGTTTTCAAGTTTTACAAGTTTAAAGTATTCAAGATTTGGAAAGCTTTATGGTGAGTAAACTTGATTTTTTTTTGAAAAATTATTAGCTCTAGTATTGCTTCATGATATGATAATATTATAGCATGGAAGTTTGTTACATACCATATGATTTGATATTGATATGGATTGGTGATTTTGGTTGTGTTTGATTGGATGTTTGGTATGTGAATACAAAGTTAGTAAAGCATATATATATACATTGGAATATGTATATATACATGATTTTTTTATGTGAATGTGATATGTAATGTAATGGTCGATGATGAACTCGACTATAGTCGTGATGGGTGAAACAAAACTGAAACTTTGTATGAAATCGCGATGGACTTGAGGTCGGACTTGGAATCAAAACTTGTTTCAAGGGTTTAAAGTTTTGATTTTTTAAAGTCTACATATTTGGTTTAAAAGTGGAAATATTACTAAAGTATGTTTCTATCAGGAAATAATATGTTTTCGACAAAGTGGTTTCTCTTGAAAGTAAGTTCGAGCGAACTGCACCTATAGAAATAGTTGCTATAGATGCGGTTCGACGGATTTTCTCAACTTTGATTTCAAAATGTTTTGTTTTTGAGATTGTTTTATTAAAGTTTTTTTAAACTAAACTAGTAATTTTAAAAAAGTGATCAAGGTTTAGAAATTTAATAATTTAATTTATTAATTAAAGGTAATTAGCACTTAATTAGGGATTAAGAAGTAATTAGTAGTTAATTAACACTTATGTTAAGTTAATAACTACTATTTGATTAATTTAGTCTTAATTAAGGTTTAATGTGATTAAAATAATAATTAGTAGTCGATAATTACTTAATTAAGGTTAGTGATTAATTAATTATCAATTAATTAAGTAGTTATTTAATTAATATTTAATTAATAAGGTTTAACTAATAACGATTTAACTTAACTTTAACTGAGATTCATTAAGGAGTTAATCATGACTTAACCAAGTTCATTAAGTCTAATTAAGGGTTAATTAGGATTTAATCTTGATTTAATTAAGATTAATTAATATTTAATTAGAGTATAAACTGATTTACTTATTTAAATCTTTTTCAAGGGTGATTTTTAAATCAAACTGATTTTGTTTTAAATCAATATTCTTTTCAAAGCAAGTTGATTCCAAATCAAATGATTTCTTGTCTAGACCTTAAGTAACCCTATATGATCAAGGAGACTAAATGATATTTGTTAGTAGAACAAAACACCATTTTGCTATAGTGTAAGTAAAATGATTGAATTGTTTGGACATCTATATAGTAGGACAAATCACCATCCTGCTATTATGATATTATAAACATGTGTGTATATGTTAGCTTATGTTAATTGTTGATTTATTTTCATATCTATTGTTATGTAAACCGTTTTGTTACGAGTTGAATGTCGTTATAAAATCATGATAGATCGATTAAGTACAGTTGTGAATTGCTAAGCCTCCTTTCAAATTGAATATGCAGATGGATTTTTATATCATTGTTTAAAAATAATTAACTATTTAATTAACTAATATTTTGGAGATTATTAATTGATTTATAATATGGTACTTAAGAATACCTTTTTGATTATGACATTATTTATGGAAGGATTTTAAAGTAAATTGGTTTACAAGAATACTTTCTTATTAAAGGGTTCTTTTGCTAATGATCTTAAAGTTTTGCAAAAGAATGTACAAATGATTTTGGATATGTAGAAGAGCTTATAAATGTACTTATGATTTATACAGAAGTTTATAAATGATTTTGGGTTTTATGAAAAGGAGTTTATAATTGAAATGAAGTTTTTTATTACTTAAAGGAGAAGGGTTATAGAATCTTGTTTAAATGATTTAATATGGAGATATTTTGATAATAAACTTCTATTATACCAAGGAATAAGAGTGTTGTCGAGTCAAGGTCAGAGAGGTAATAATACCCCAACGTGAACGGCTTCATTGTTATCTAAGGAGTAATATTAGTTTTGCATCAAGTGTTGGTTGTGATTCAAAGATTATTTCCATAAATGAGACTATTTACTAAAGTGTCAAGTTTTGTGAAGTTAAACAAAAGTGGTTTGGTTTCTAGTAACTAACTGAAGATGATTTTGGAAACAAGAACCTTTCTTAAATGGTTTAATATTTATACTTATACCTCAGGGTTAATTATATGAATGTCTTGGGAATAAATGATATGTAATTAAATTAGTATGAAATTAATTTAATGAGGCTTAGTGGATATAATGGGATTTAATCTATGTTTGAATGTTTGTTTGTTTATTTGATAGTTAAATAACCGACTATCAAATCTTGATCAAAGCATAACTCTAGGAATATCTAGGAGAAACACTTGAGCTATAGCGCACAATCATCCTAATGATGTGGTACTGTGCATATAAACCTTGTTTTGTCTCCTTGGAAAATGATAAGTAAATCCGTTTACTTAATGGTCAGGGGTGATTCCTGCTCTTATGTTGTCTAATTATTTCCTAAAGAACCGGTTGAGTATACCGAAAATTATCGAAAGTTGTTTCAAAGAGACCGGGATTGGATATGTTGTCCGAAAACCACTTCGATCCAACTCAAGCGTTTGAACTGAAGACATCGTGAAGAGCATGGAATCGAAGATAGAGATGTGAAGTGCAAGGGCTAATGCTACTAATCCTGAGGGTGATTCCAAAATGGATGTAGTAGGAATAGTGCCTTCAGTTTTGTTTAGATCCAGAACAGACTTGTATGGATGAATGCTATCAGCACATTGTCAATGGAGGGCAATGAGCATTCTAAGTGTAAATGTTCTTGAAAGGTAATCATAGCCTCAAGCCTCATCAACCGGGAATGACTAAAACAAGGGAGATGTAATAGGGCTAAGTGTGTCGCTCCCAAGTAGGGTATGATCATCTCTATCAGGAGTCGATATTATCTCACATTTGAATGCTTCAGAGCCCATTAACTGAAGGGTGATCATATTCGGTACTATCCAGTAAGGGGTAGGCTGGTCCTGTGTTGGTAGGGGATCCAAGCAAGGTCCTCGGTTATTTAATCTAGAGATGCACCGTGACATGCGGTACCCTAATAGCCCAGTCATTGTATGGAGTCCATTCTCCAATAAGCGCTATACGAACTTAGTTGTGCCCAACTATGCTGAAACATGAGATGCAAGCATTTCAGCTATTTTCATATTTAATTTGACCTCTAGACATTATTATAATATCATTGGATTTTCTATAAAGGTGTTTTGGTTATGTAAGGTAAAAACCCGTTCATGTTTATGTGCGGCGAGGTCTTACGAGATACCTTTGATTTCAAAGGATTTTTTTAAGTTAATGAATCCATAATGTTTTTTGTGATTTGAGTTTACTTACGCTGTTATTCCAGACTGACCTGGGCGTTATTTCCTTATAATGCGCGGGTCAAACCGAGCATGTTTCCTAGGTTAGCTTTAGATGCTTTGGAGCAATGGAGTCAAGTTGGAGGCCTAGGATGTACTCTCCTATTTTGGATATCTTCTGTTGTGTATGTGTTATGTGTAGTTTGTCTGCTGTTGTAAGGACAGGTGTTATAACTTTCCAACTCTGATATGTATATGTATAAAAAAAGTCTTTGACTTTGTAAAGACTTGATTATATTATATATTGTTCCATGCATTATGAGATTCCCTGTTGTTCAGTTTCTCCTTATCTTTCCTTTCTACTTTCTTTCCCCTAACGATCTGCCTTTCCGGCACTTGGTGGTCCGACATATGAATACAGAGGATGTATTAGTGTCGACTTCTAAGGGTCGAAAAGACAAGTTCGTTACATTATATATGATCAGCTGGTTTATGAGCATTTATTGTTTTGGTTAAATTAAATACGAACACCTTGTGAATTATGTTTCATAATTTGACTACATGGTGTTCAATGGTAATGTTGTTATAAAGGGTTATTAGAATAAGAAATGATTCTTTTTATGTAATAACCCTAATTTTGACTAAAATTATTTTGGATATTTAATTGGATAAATTAAATGAATAATATAAATCGTTAAGGGATTGAGATTTGTATAATTATAGGGTAGCCATGCCTTAAGTCATGAATAAACAAATGGGAATCTAAAATGAAGTAAGTAAAGGTAATAAGATAAGGGAAAAATTGGAATAAGTTATATTCTTATACCCTAAACACTTATTCCAATTTCATTTACAACATTCACAAACAAAAACTAAACCTAGAGCTTGGTCGGCCACCTTTAGAAGAAAACAAGAGGAGGATAAGCAAGATTTCAAGTAGGAAACTTAATCAAATCAATTCAAGGGAAAATCTCAAACACCTTAACAATGAGCTAAGGCGAATAATAGATTACATCTAATTTTTATTGTTTTCAGTTTCTAGATGAGATCTGAATTTATTTTGCAAGAAAAATTCCATATTTTGATTGTTTAAATGGATATATATGCTTGTTGATGATTTATGTGGTTTCATATAGATTTTATGATAAGTTTTGATTTGAAAAACCTATTAAATAACATCCAAATGACTTGCATTTATGTATAAGGTCAGAAACATTATTTCAGAGATGCATTTCAAGTTTCACGATTTTCTAAGTTTTTGTGGATTTATTATGAATTTTCAAATAAAGAAAATGGTTAAATTGGGTTTAAATTATTTTCGGCTATTATATGTTAGCTTTGGGTCAGAAATTTAAATATGTTAGAAAACATATTAAAAGTGGTTTATGGGAATTTTTGGAGAATTTTCCTAAGTATTTTATTAAAGGTATAAAATTATTTAAAGATATAGGACTTAAATGTTTTATATGTTTAGAAAAGGAGAAGGGGCAATTTGTTAAATGTTTTAAAATTGTTAATTACTGAATTCGACAGCACTTTTAGAAAAGGTTTTGTAAAAGAATAGGCAACCAATTATATGTTGACAAATAAGACAGACTAGTTGGAAAGATATTACTTTAAAATGTTAAAAATCAGTTTTGTAAAGGACTACTACTTCGCCACTTATAGCAGCCACCTTTCGACACCATACACCTGCTCCCAACTAAGTCGAAACCAAAACACATGGTACAATGCCTTGGAACGTAGTGGATTGGAGAAAGGAAGAAGGTATAGAGTTGAAACGTGCTTTCAAAGGGGTAGAAGAAGCTCTTATAAACTTGGAACTATTTTGGTTATAAACAAAACTTTTGAAGGGGTTAGAGCTTTTGACTTAACCAATTGCTTCTGTTTATATAAAGAAAGGGCTTTCGAATGGGTTGCTGCCTTTTTTTTTAAAACAAACTTTCGAAGGGGTTGAAATCCCTACCGTCGCATTCAACCTTTCGAATCAATGCCTTCGAAAGGGTTCTTTTGCCTTCAACTTTGAAGCCGCTTCTCCATGCTTTCGAAAGGTTTGGTTTCGAAACCATCTACTTTCTTTACTTAGAAATAATGCCTTTGAGAGCAATGATTTCACCCAGTTCATTTAAAATCCTTTGAGATTTGAAAGTTAAACCCAAAGGTTTCAAAAAGAATGGTTTTAAATGGTTTCAAAGCTATGTTCCACAAACTTTTACTTATACCTAGTGCTTTTGAAAGGTCCGTTTTAAGTAAAGGATATTAATGCTTTCGACAGATATATAGTAAAGGTTTCGAAGAGGAGATTCCCCAATGTTTTTGAAAGGTCTACTTTTAGTATTTGAATGGAAGGTTTCCAATGCTTTCGAAAGGCAAGTTTAAAGTGTTTTGAAAAGAGGATGTCTAAGGTTTATAAAGCTTTTGAAGAGATACTTTCAATGATTTCGAAAGGTCTATTTTTAAAGGTTTCAAAAGGTATGTTTTGGCCTTTCGGTCTAGTATTTCAAGGTAAAGTTGTTGACCTATTTTGAAAGGGGTACTTTTGAATGGATTCGAAAGGGACCTTTTAAGTGTTTAAACAAGGGTTTCGAAGATGATATCTTGGATTTAAAACCTAATGTTTTCTAAGTTAAATAAGGGCTTTAACTTGTTTTAAAGGGATGGATAACCCTGTTGATTTAGGTTTCATCAACATTTTTTTGTGTAAAGCGTATATCATAGCAAAGATATTTGAGTAAAGCAAAAAGTATATTTTCCTTGTTTCAGTATGATTTAAAGTGTTAAATCTATCTGAAAGAAATGTTTTCAAGGAAAATTTGGAGTAGTTAACCCTAAGTAAATGACTCAGATATTAGAATACCAGATGGGACTGGTATAGGGTCGCGCCCTAAACTTTAGCTATTAGCCCCTAGCTAATGTAATTCCAAAATTCCAATGTGTAGGGCTTTGTCACAAGTAAGACTAAAATGATGTTACACATAGAAAGGAATATACACTAAAAGATAGGTTATTAGTGAGCCCACAAAGCCATTAGGGTCAGTTGACCCTGGGAGAAGTAAGTTAAGGATAGACCATCTAGAAGTGTGTCTAACAGAAGTTAGATTAGTTATTTTGTATGGTAGGCTCGAGTCAGCCAACAGTTAGTAGTCCACCAAACAAAACTACATTGTTCGGACAAATAGTCCATTAATTACCTAATTTATATGCATATATAATATTGCTATTATTTCTTTAATCAGTTTGATTGTAGGATTATGATATGCAAAAAGATATGTTTTTGAAGAGATATTAGTAAGGGGAAACCCGCTCAGCTAATCGGCGTGATCTCACTTAATATCAGTAAACCGAGATGTAATAGTATTATTCACACCAGGCTTTATGTTGACTCAAAGTTTATGTTTTCCCTTTAAACTATTGCATGCTTAAAATTAAATTGAGTAGATTGAGAGTTAAGGTTTTTCAGTTTAGTAGGTTGGAGGAATAAGCTTTCGAAGACGTGAAGGAGGCAAAGATAGGAGCTATTTAGTTTTATTTCCACTGTGATGTATTTAGGGCAGACATGTTCATTTAGTACTCTGATCATCCAAGGGGGTATCTTCATATGTCGCTCTTAGCGTAATTTGTAATAATTATATTTGATCAAACCTGAGAATCGTTTTGGGATTATGTATCTGAATATGAAATGTTGCTTTGAAATTTAATAAGAAAAGATGTTTTTAAATCTGTATTGATTTTTATTTCATATTAATGTGCTTCTAATATTATGGATACCATTAACATTACCATATCTTCTCACCGGAAGTTAATAATATAGATGACTGCAGCATCTATAGCGTTTAGCTTTGGGCCTCAAGATTGGGGATGCTAAACTTAGTATCAGAGCATAGGTTTATGAAAAACTTAAAAGAAGTTTTAGACTTAAAATGATTTCCGAAATCATAATCCTAAAGAATTGGAGAAAAGATTGGGGTATGGGATAACGCTATAGTAACATACTTGTATTTGCTATATATAAGTATGTGCTTTATCTCTATTCTCCCATTCTCTTAGGCTATTCTTCTGTATCTTACAAAGACTCGAATGTAGATTTTACGAACATAAGATATGGATGTTAGAAGTGTAAGAGTTAACATTGGTGGGGGAAGCACCACAACTGATGGGAATGCTAGATCAAACACTAGGAGGAACTCAGGACAGGCACAAGCTGCTAATGTGGGTGCTGGAATGCTGCATGTTGATATGGGAGCTATGTATCAGTTCTTCGTTAACATGATGCAGGCTGGAGTTGCTGCGGGTTTAGTTGGAGGAAATACTGAAGGAGGAAATCAGGAAGCTCCAGTGGTCAATAATTATGCTGTGTTGAGTAGAGATTATGCCAGACTGGGAGGAAAACCGTTTATCGGCACTGAGGATGCAATTGAAGTGGATAATTGGTTACTTCATTGCGAGAGGACTTTTGCTGATTTGGGGCTCAATGATGAGCAGAAAAGGAGACTTGCTTCTAGGCAATTACAGGGAGCAGCACTGTACTGGTGGAGCAGTGTTACGGTTGGAGTCAATGAGAAGACCATGACTTGGGTTGAGTTCTGAAGAGGGTTTGAAGAAAGATTTATGTCGGAGATTGCTAAGCCTACCCTGCTTAGGAAGTTTGCTAAGTTGGAGCAGGGAGATATGGTTGTGCTTGAGTATGCAACCAGATTTGAGGAGCTATCAAGATACGAACACGCTACGGTTGATATAGTTTCTAAAAGGAATGAGAAGTTCATTCGTGGGTTGAAGCCTGTGCTTGCTAAGGCCACATTATCGTATGTTAGAGATCTGTGCGATGTAGTTGTTGAGATGGCTTTGAGGCAGGAAGAAATGGTTGCTTATCTTGAGGGTAACAAGGCGGGAGGAGCTCAAGGAGGGCAGAACAAGAAGAGGAAGTTTTTCCATAAGAAGGGAGCTCAGAAGAGTGAAGCTACCAAAAAGGGAAAGGTAGAAGTTATCTATTATGTGTGATAAGAAGGGACACTATGCTCATGAATGCTGGACAGGCAAAGCGAAGAAAGCTTGCTGACAAGCAAGGAGTGAGATGTTTCAACCGTGATCAAATTGGACATTATAAGAACCAGTGCAATGAGCCAGCCAAGGACGAAAAAGGCAAAGTGTTTGCATTGGAGCCCACTACCTCGAGACCAACAACAGAGGAAAATGGAAAAGCTATGTTGGGAGGTACACTTTTGCTTCATGGTGTATCAGTTAGAGTTCTATTTGATACTGGTGCATCGCATTCTTTTATATCTCATTGTTTGGTGGATAAGCTTAACCTAAATCCCTCATACCTAGTTACTTTCTTCAGGGTTGCGAATTCGATAGGAGGATATGCGACTCTTGGGATGAGATGTGACCACCTATAGTTTGAATTGTTAGGTCATGTATTTGTTTGCAGTTTGCATGTGTTTGATTTCATAGGGTGTGAAATTATTTTGGGCATGGATTGGTTAAGTAAATACAATGCTAGGATATTTTTCCATGATAGGAAAATATCACTTAGACACCTTGACTGTAGTGATAGGATAATATACTCCGTAGAAAACTCTAGTTTTGAAGATAATGCTTTGTTGGGTGCCGTGGAGGCAGAAGACGAGTTGAATCAAGTTTTCATTGTTAGAGAATTCGCAGATGTCTTTAAGCCCGTAGTAGGACTGCCACTGAAACGAGCTATTGAGTTTCAGATAGATTTAGTACCAGGAGCAAAACCAGTGAGTAGACCACCAAGCAGAATGACACCTACCGAGATGAGGGAGCTAAAGGTGCAGTTGGTGGATTTGGAAAATAAGAACTTTACCAAACCAAGCAGTTCACCTTAGGGAGCAGCTACAGTGTTTAAAAGAAAACCGGATGGATCATTAAGGTTATGTATCGATTATCGTAAGTTGAATGAGAAGACGATAAAGAATCGATATCTGTTACCTAGAATTGACGATTTGTTCGAACAGTTGAGTGGAGCCAAAGTATTTTTCCAGTTGGATTTGGCAACAGGGTTCCATTAGCTCAGAGTAGCAGAGGATGGTATTCCTTTGATGGTGTTTAGAACCAATATGGATTGTACGAATGGTTAGTAATGCTGTTCAGACTAACTAATGCGCCGGCATTCTTTATATATTTGATGAACCGAGTTTTTCGAGCGCACTTGGATAGATTCGTATTGATATTCATAGATGACATTTTGGTACACTCTAAAGATGAAAGAGAGCATGAAATTCATCTTAGAGTGGTGCTTGAGACGTTAAGGCAGCATTAACTGAAATTGAAATTCTCAAAGTGTCATTTCTGGAGGAAAGAAGTGAAGTTTCTTGGTCATTTAGTCTCAGAGAAAGGATTGTTTGTAGATCCAGCTAAGATCGAGATAGTGAATAGTTCGAAGAGACCCGAGATAGTGACTGAGATAAAGAGCTTTCTTGGATTAGCTGGTTACTATCGGAGATTCATTAAAGATTTTTCGCGGATAGCAGCACCGATGACTAAGCTAACTCTAAAAGATGTGAAGTTTGTCTGGACCGATAAGTGTGAGGAAGCATTTCAGAAGCTGAAGCACTTATTAACAAATGCACTGTGTTAGTTGTTCTAGAAGAGAATCAGGACTTAGTAGTATATACGAATGCATGTGAATAGGATTTGGAGCTGCGTTAATGCAAAGAGGTAAAGTGATTGCCCATGCTTCTCGATAGCTCAAACCCCAAGATGTAAGATATCCAACTCGTGATTTAGAATTAGCTGTAGTAATTTTCGCATTGAAGGTGTCGAGACATTACCTTTTGGAAGAAAGATTTGAGTTGTATACGGATCATAAGTCACTGAGATATTTATTCTCTCGGAAGGAATTGAATATGAGACAACAAAGGCGGTTAGAGTTTTTAGCCGCTTATGACTTTAGTATTGAGTACACACTGGGAAAAGGCAATAAGGTTGTAAATGCACTTAGCAGGAAACATCATAATGTAGTATTAGCAATGATAGCCGAGTGGAAAGATTTGGAAGCATTGATTGCATGTAGAATACAGTAGGGATCTGAAGCTAGATCTAGTAAGGAAACTGCAATGCTGTCATGTTTAGAAGTTCGACCGATGATGATTGAGAGGATCGCTTCAAAGCAAGGAGACGATCTATTATTAGCTGAACAGATCAGAAAGTTAAGGAATGGAATAAAGAGCGATGACTTGAAAGATTTTAGTCTTGACCAGAATGGGTGGTTGAGGAAGAAAGGATGACTATTCCAAATATGGGAAACGTTAGGAAGGAAGTTCTTGAAGAATGCCATCGTTCAAAGTTCACTATTCATCCAGGAACTAAGATGTATCAGGACATGAAAAGAAGTTTCTTCTTGGAAGGCATGAAGAGAGATGTAGGCTTATGGGTGAAGTAGTGTTTGAACTGTCAACAGGTAAAAACTAAACATCAGAAACCAAGTGGGTTGCTTCAGCCTTTAGAGGTTCCGGTTTAGAAATGGGATTCTATCTCAATGGATTTTATAGACGGGTTGCCAAGGTCAAATAGGGGAAATGAAAGCATATAGATTATAGTGGACAGATTAACCAAGAGTGCTTATTTCATTCCAATTAAGTCAACCAGGACAACACCTATTTTAGCTAAGCTGTTTATGAAGAATATAGTTAGACTTCATGGAATTCCTAGTAGTATAGTAAGTGATAAGGATTCCTTATTCACTAGCGAGTTCTGAAAGATTCTACATGAGACTTTGAGTACCAAGCTCAAGATGAGTACCGCTTACCATCCGTAGACAGATGGGCAAACGGAAAGAGTTAACAAAGTCTTAGAAGATTTGTTGCGAGCTTCTGTGCTAGATTTTGGGGGATTATGGGAAGACTATCTACACTTAATCGAGTTTTCCTATAACAACAGTTATCAAGCTAGTATAAAGATGGCACCATTTGAAGCTTTGTATGGAAGGCCATGCAAATCTCCCGTTTGTTGGATAGAGACCGAGGATATGTTAGTTCTTGATCTGGATTTGGTTAAGGAAGCTGCAAAAAAGACCGTGTTAATTCGAGCCAGAATGAAGGAAGCTCAGTTTAGGCATAAGAGTTATGCTGATAAGAGACAGAAAACTTAGAGTTCTCAGTTTGAGATCATTTTTTCGTCAAGGTATCACCGTTGAAAGGTATAATCAGATTTGGAAAATTAGGAAAGTTGGCACTAAGATTTGTTGTACCATTTCCTATTGTAGAAAGGATTAGGAAACTCGCGTATAGAGTGGAGTTACCAAGTAGTTTAACACGAGTCCATAATGATTTCCATATTTCTCATCTAAGGAAGTGTATTCGAGATTCAGAGACTACTATAGCACCAGCTGTGTTAGATGATTTAGTAGTGGAATCGAATTTGACTATAGTTAGAAAGCCAGTTGGTATAGTCGCGAAAGATAAGAAGAGACTAAGGAACAAGATAGTCAGTGTTGGGTAAATTTCTCACCCAGGAGATCTCAAGACCATGAAGAGCTAGGCTTCATTCGACATCCTCACCACATCCGAACCAGCCACCACCGAACGAAAGGCACTCACCTCTACCGAATCAAGCTTCATCCCATTGCCGAACCGACTCCAAAATCAACTGTCACACCGAACCAAGCTTCCTACCGATCCATACTCCCACCGGACCAACTGCTATACCGAACCATGCTCCACCATACTCCCACCAGACCAACTGCTATACCGAACCATGCTCCACCATACTCCCACCGGACCAACTGCTATACCGAACCATGCTCCACCATACTCCCACCGGACCAACTGCAATACCGGACCAACTATAACAAGGCCAGCCCAGGCCCATCAGCAACTATACACATCCTAGACCCCTACCCCCAGCCTCACTCTATAAATAGAGGGGCAGGGGTACAACAATGGGGACAAGTTTGAGAGCTCAAGCACGGAGAGAACTTTCAAACAACTTTCTTTTACTTGTATAAAAGCTTTGTACTTGTAATCAAAACAAGAAAAGAGAAATAACATATAAAGTGGACGTATGCACATTCTGGCTGAACCACTATAAATTTGCGTGTCTTTTTACAGTTTAGCCCCTGCTTTCCATATATTTGCATAAATCACTCAAATCGCTAAGAACACATAAGATCTACTAAATCATACAACTTTGAGGTGTTTGTCCATTTTTTGTGCAAACATTTTTGGTGCTTTCACTGAGAGCTAGAAGCTCGAAGCTTCAGCTTCATCCACTTGGCAGTTTTCCTAACAGCATCGTTCGCCACTTGGAAAACATGCCTCCCAAACAGAGAAAAGATGTTAACAAAGGAAAAAACATCGCATCCAGCAGTCTTCCAGATCCAGCTGTCACGGATCAAGTAAATCGTCCTCCTCCAGCAGCAGTAACAAATGAAGGACAGGCTAACCCAACCACTCCTGCCACAGAACAGCCTGCAGCAATTACTAGGGCAGATTTGGACAGAGTTGTGGTTGAAGTAACTAACCGCTTCACGTCCCAGCAGGAAGCCTTGGTGGACCATCTCATGTCACGCTTAAGGGACGCTGAAGAATCCAACCGCAACACTGAATCATGGGGCGAGTCCCAGTCTGGAGGATCTCAGAGACAACAAAGATCTTCCTTCTTCGAAGGAGCTAACGGCAGAAGTAGCCATGGTAGGAGCCGAGACCGGGCACAGCCCGAAGTTAGGCCTGAGGAAACGTTTGGTACCGAACCCAACGGGGGAGGTACCGGGCGAAGGTCAACTGTAGCTGAGCCTGTCATGCTGCCTAACCACAGAAACGCCAGTGAACGGGGCCGAGCTAGAGTCCAGCCCGAAGTTGGACCCGAGGAAGTACTTAGATCAGAACCCAGCAGGGGGAGATCGAGGCAAGGGCCAACTGTAGCTGACCCGAGCATGCTCCCAGAAGATCAAAGGCAGCCTCTGGAAAATATGAGGAATGATAGACGATACCATCCCTACAGGTCATCTGGACAGAATCAATCCCACAGAACAGAACCAAACTCATTTCTATCTACTCCAAGTTCTGATGAAAGGATGGCACGCTTATTCAGAGAGTGTGACCAACGGGAGCAAAGAGATCGAGGGATAGGCGCTAGGGTAACCAGCCCTTTCGCCCGCAATATCGAAATTGCTATCACCCCCCGAGAATGGAAGATGCCAACAATGGAACCCTACAAAGGAACCTCCGATCCCGTTGTACACTTACAGAGGTACACACAGCATATGCTCATGAGTGGAGCGACAGAGGGAGTACTATGCAAATGCTTTCCGCTCTTCTTAGCAGATCTTGCTACCTCCTGGTTCTGTCATCTACCCCAGGGATCCATCAGCTCGTGGGAAATGTTGAAAGAAAAATTTATTAGTCAGTTCCACATTCATGTGGAGCAACCTAAGGACGCTTATTCCTTATCCAGCGTCAAACAGAAACCTGGAGAAAAGCTGCAGCAAAACCTAACCAAATTCAACGCCGCAGCAGCCGCAGTCCAAGATGCCGATGAGAAGCTTATCCTAATGGCCCTCTGCAGTGGTGTGCATCCGGACACTAAATTTGCTAGAAGGTTGACAAAAGAAAAACCAGCTACTTTACCCGATTTCTTCCATGAAGCCGGGAAATACATGAGGCTTGAGGATGCTGCCATTGAGGGGCAGTCAGGACAGCAAAATAAGACAACCCATGGCAACGCCCCTGCTGTGGCAAGGGACGTTCGAAGAAATGATTCCAGAGACAATGCTGGGGGCAAGAAGGGAGAAAAGCGCCTATATCGGCCAGGACCTAGATTCGACACTTACACTCCTTTGAACGAGACCGTCGAAAATATCTTCCTTGCCACCCAAGGCGAAGTTAGATACAAACGCCCACCATACAAGAAGGAATCAGATAACGCACAAAAGTCTGGAAAGTTCTGCCGCTTCCACGAATCTCACGGGCATGATACCAACGAATGCCATCATCTCCGAGATCTGATTGAGGAACACATCAGAAGAAAGAAACTGGAACGTTATGTAAAAGGTCAGGACAGGACCCCAGCTCCTGCCAATGAAGACCCAAGGCTACCCTCACCAGGGGCCGACAGAGGAAACCGCAATGCTAGCAGCTCTAGTCAAGAAAATATAGTGGTCCATACCATCTCAGAAGGGCCACACATCACAGACAGAAGCTGGAAAGAGATGGAAAGGTACGGAAAGTCGCTTAGAGACAATAAAGACTATGTCAATTCGGTTATAGAAGAACGCCACCCGAAGCGGAAAGAAAGTGATGACATCACATTCGGTAAGCGTGACCTAGAAGGAAGGCAATACCCTCACATAGATCCCATGGTTATCTCTGCCTGACTCGGTCCCACCGAAGTTTACCGAATCCTGGTAGATACTGGAAGCTCAGTAAACATCCTGTTCAAACACGCATTCGACAAAATGAAGCTATCAATGAAGGATGTATCTCCCTGCGATAAACCACTACACGGTTTCACTGGAGATGCGAAGATGCCTCTCGGACAACTGGACCTCTTTGTTGAGATTGGAAGCCATCCCCACTCCGTTGTACGGAAACAGACATTTGTGCTAATAGAAAACCGTTCGGCCTACAACGCCTTCTTAGGAAGGCCAGCTTTGTCTGATTTTCAAATTATCCTAGCCCCATGGTGCCTAAAGATGAAATTTCCAACGGACAATGGAGTAGGGGAAGTAGAAGGAGACCAGGACGTTGCTCGAGACTGCTATGTGACTGAACTTCGCAACAACCACAGGAAGGATAAAGGGAAGGGTGTAGAGATTGCCCTCTGCACAAAAAGTCTGGAAGCATAGCAACTAAAGAAAGTCCCTCCTCTTCGATATACCAGCGACCCTTTCAATGAATTAGACCCTAGGGACAAAGAGGAGGAGGCCACCGCCGAGCCTGTAGAGGCTATGGAGTTTATATCTGTAGACAAGCACGACTCAAGTAGACTATTGAAAATTGGGTCCCAACTAAAAGCCGAATTGAAGGAACAACTCATCGATTTTCTCCGCCACAACTTGGATGTATTCGCTTGGTCATACGCTGACATGACCGGAATCTCCCCCGACATAGCATGCCACGTATTAAACATTGATCCTACCAAGGCGCCCATAAAACAAAGAAAGAGAAGTATGGGGGCAGAACGATCAGCAGCCCTCGATGAAGAAGTAAAGAATCTACTCGCCAATGACTTCATACGAGAAGCTGCTTACCCGGAATGGATCGCCAACCCGGTACTGGTAAAGAAGGCTAATGGGAAGTGGCGGACCTGCATCGACTTCTCCAACCTAAACGACGCCTGCCCAAAGGATTGCTTCCCACTTCCCAGAATCGACCAACTTGTAGACAACACAGCCGGGCACGAGCTCCTATCTTTTATGGACGCATACTCGGGATATAACCAAATTCCTATGCATGCTCCCGACCAAGACCACACTAGTTTCATCACCGACCGGGGTTTGTACTGCTATAAGGTAATGCCTTTCGGACTTAAAAATGCAGGAGCCACCTACCAGCGCCTCGTCAACAAGATGTTTGCAGGGCTAATAGGACAAACTATGGAAGTATATGTGGACGACATGCTGGTGAAATCACGGAAAGCCAAAGATCACGTAAGCCACCTAGGCGAAATGTTCCAGGTACTTCGACAGTATGGAATGAAGTTGAATCCACTAAAGTGCTCCTTCGGAGTATCATCGGGAAAATTCTTAGGGTTCATCGTCCATGCCCGAGGGATTGAAGCAAACCCTGAACAAGTCCGAGCGCTAAGGGATATCAAGATACCTTCCACCCGAAAGGAAATGCAAAGCCTAAATGGAAAAGTGGCCGCCCTAAGCCGATTCATCTCCAAGGCAACGGACAAGTGCGTCCCCTTTTTCGAAGCTCTAAAGAAAGATAAAGGAAAGTTCGAATGGACGGACGAATGCTTAACCGCTTTCCTTAACCTAATCGAACACCTCCAGAAACCACCGGTACTCTCGACTCCAAGCGAAGGCGAAGAATTATACCTATACCTTGCTGTGTCATCTCACGCTCTAAGCGCTGCCTTGGTAAGGGAAGACAACCGCACGCAACGACCAGTTTACTTCGTCAGCAAAAGGTTTACTGGGGCAGAAGTAAGATATCCTAAACTTGAGAAGTTAGCATACTGTTTACTAATCACATCACGGAAATTGCGTCACTACTTCCAGTCCCATTCCATCAAAGTTCTGACCGATCAACCGCTGAGGCAGGTACTCCATCGTCCCGACACTTCTGGGCGATTACTTAAATGGTGCATTGAACTGAGTCAGTATGATATCACCTATCACCCTTGCACCGCCATCAAGCGACAGGCCATGGCTGATTTCATTGCAGAGTTCACTACCAACGAAGATCAGGAGCAATTGGAAATAACAGAAGATATCAAGTGGAATCTCTTTGTGGATGGTGCATCAAACGAACAAGGCTCGGGGGCAGGTGTGGTAATAATCACCCCCAGGGGAAACAAACTGCACTATGCTATAAGATTGGAGTTTGCCGCCACCAATAACGACGCAGGATATGAAGCAGTGATAGCCGGACTAGAAATTGCCATAGAAATCGGAGCCAATTCTTTGTGTCTTCATAGCGATTCTCAACTTATTGTTAATCAAATACTAGGAGAATTCCAAGCTCGAGAGGAACGACTCATAGCATATCTAAAGAAGACCAAGTTGCTTCTCAGCCGATTGGACCACTACTTAGTCAAACACATCCCTCGGGAAGAGAACCAAGAGGCCGACGAATTGGCAAAGCAAGCAAGTATGAGAGACATCGCCATCTTTGGGGCAGTAACCATCTCAAAGCAAACGGTCCCAAGTTTTGAGCAAGTGAATCTGATAGCTGCAACCGAAGAAGCAACTTGGATGACTCCCATCCGAGACTACCTACAAAATGGCACACTACCCAACGGGCGTAACGAAGTCAAGAAAATCTTGAGGAAAGCGTCCCGCTACACAATACAAGAAGACATCCTCTATCGACGCGGATTCTCTAACCCGTTATTAAGGTGTGTCGCTGGGAGAGAAGCCAAGGAAATCTTATCCAACATCCATCAGGGGAGCTGCGGAGATCACACCGGAGGGCAAACATTAGCAAAAAAGATACTCCGATACGGATATTTCTGGACCACCTTAAGCAAGGACGCCTTAGATTTCGTCAAGAAGTGTGACAGATGCCAAAAATTTGCTAAGATTCCACGGCTACCAACAACTGAGATTACTCAAATGACCAGCCCTTGGCCCTTCGCAATATGGGGAATTGACTTAATCGGCGAGCTACCGATGGGCCGAGGTGGGGCCAAATATGCTATAGTGGCAGTTGATTATTTCACCAAATGGGTGGAAGCGGAACCTCTGAATAAAGTATCTTCAGCAAAAGTTATTAACTTCTTGATCAAAAATGTTATGTGCAGGTACGGAGTCCCACTCAAAATCATATCAGATAATGGACTTCAGTTTGACAGCGAGGAATTCACCAACTGGTGCCGAGAGCACGGAATTCATAAAAGCTTCTCATCCGTAGCATATCCCCAGGCAAACGGACAAGTCGAAGCAGTCAACAAAATTCTGAAAACTCTGATAAAAAAGAAGCTCGAAAAGTCAAAGGGCGCTTGGGTGGATGAACTCCCTACGGCACTGTGGGCCTACCGCACATCCTTCAGAACATCAACAGGGCACACTCCTTTCTCTTTGGCATACGGATCGGAGGCTATGCTCCCAGTTGAAACCATTGTGCCTTCCCACCGTAGGATCCACTATAACCCGGAAGAGAATGAAGAGCTCCTCCACATGTCTTTGGATCTAGTTGAGGAGAGAAGAAATGATGCAGTCCTTAAAACAGCAGCCCACAAGCAGAAAGTGGCAGCGCAATACAACTCCAAAGTCAAGCATCGTACCTTACAAGAAGGGGATCTTGTCCTCAAGCGAATCTTCCCTCGCCCCGGAGCACTAGACCCCATCTGGGATGGACCATATGTAATTCATAAAGATCTCCACAATGGAGCTTATATTTTGTCAACAGTGGACGGAGAGGTGTTCCAGAGGGCATGGAACATCCAGCACCTCCGTCGATACTTTTCTTAACTTGTACTGCCCATATGAAGTGAATTAACAAAGAGAATCAGTGGACGTAGGCCTTTTCATGCCGAACCACTTTAAAAAACTTTGTCTCTTTTTTAACTTGTTCCTTTATATCTTGGCTACTTGTTAACTTTATCCTTTCCTGTTGAACAAAATCCTATGCGTATAGAATCTCCACTCAAAGCACTCCACGGCGCAACTTCACCTGGGCAAAACCTAACAGGTACTATGCGAATCTATGCCCTCGCCAATGAGACACTTTTGCTCCAGCATCCCTCTGCTGCGGGTTAACTCGTTGCTCGTGACGGCCCTTAAAGCCAACTGTAATGAGCCGATTATAAGCCACCGAGAAGGCCGACTATAGCCGAGGCAGCTCATTACGGCGTTAGGCTCGCTGGCAACTGTGAACCGACTATAAGCCCCAACATAAGGTGTGGCCAGCCAGGGGCAGTTCACAGTTGACGATCGGCACCCACGCTAGCCGGCCACAGTAAATCGAATAATACCCATGATTACGGGCCATAATGGCCCGGGTAGTTACTGTGCGCGATCTCGGCTCCGATGTGTCTTAAGTGCGGCTGTGGTAAAAAAGAATTAACTCCCTGCGGAGGCGTAAGATGGGTGACAAATGTCTCCAAGACCCACATCTAGGGAAAGTGACTACAAAACCCGTTTGCCACGAACTTAAGCACACCGAAGGCCTTCCGTGATTGGAAGTTTTACTTTTTCACATATTTCAATTTTACTTAAAAAGCTTTTCTCCTGTCCTCTATAACGGTCCCTAAAGTACAGGATGCAGAGTAGGAGATACTAGCCAATGGATGTAGGGACTCACAATTGGATGGCAGGGCACTCGACCGCATTCCTTGCTCGATCACGCAAGATATTCAAAACTACCATCTACGATTAAAACAAGAAGGGCGGTATTTTCTTTTTTTGTGTACAAATACATGACTATAATTTGTTCACACCACACGCTAATATTATAAGTCATGAAATTATGTTCTAAAACCAGAACCTGACATCAAACACAATTCAATTACAAGAATATGCATAGCTATATTTCTCATACGACATGTCAAAATAGCAACAAGCATTCGAAAGACGACAAAATCAGCTTAAGTTAAAGAATTACACATCAAGAATAGAGCTATTTATTACAAGTAGCAAAATAATTACAACTTAAAAGTTACTCTACTGTTTTAAGACTAACGTATACGGCCATGTCAAGTCTACAAAAAGAATTTTCCAGGTCTGATCAAGGTCCTGTTGACCACCTGTCCAGTCAGAGAAAGGATTCATTAGTGATAAGCAACCAAAGTTAATGGAGAGAATAAAAAGGAAGACTTACCAGCACCTGCTTCTTGACTATCCTGATCGTCATCCTCAACTAGCACACCTGCCTCCTCAGCAGCAAGCAACCGCATACCCTCCTTCACCGCCATCTTCTCCTCCTTGGCAAACTGAGCAGTGACCACATCCATGCTGAAATCCACACCACCATCTCTATCTGCATCAGCCTTAGCCTCCTCCAGAGCCCGAAGATAGATCTTGGCCATGACCCTAGGATAATCATCCATCCAGGATAGGTTGCCCTGCTTCCAGGTTTAGAAGTACATGTCCTGGAGCATTTCGTCCATCATCCCCTCATTCTCCTCAAACTCTCTCATCCGGGCCTCGGAAGCCGACAACCTTCCAACAGCAGCTTCTCTCTCCAAACGGTATCTCGAGCAGTCAGCCTGAAGGGATTTCCGCATCGCCTCCATCTCCTCCTTCAGCCTAACCTGAGCGAGCTCTGCGGCTTCAAGCTTCCCTGACAGCTCCACTACCCGCTCAAGATTTGCCCTCCGAACCTCATCCACTGTCGAGATGGCCATACTTATCTGTTCCTTGCAGGCGGCCTCCATCTTCCGCAGTTCCGCCTTACTAGCCTCCTCCATAGCCTTCCTCAATCGCTCGGAGGCAGCCTCATACTGAGAAATCTGAATGGCCTGGTCAGCGAGCTGTTTGGCCTGGTCCGAAACCATCAATCTTAGTCGGATGTTGGCACTCCCAATCTCCTCTCCAGCCTTAACCAGCCGGGCATGATGCCCCATCAGCTTCCTAGTCTCCTCCGCCACCCGATCAATACTAGCCTTGGCCTCGTCTCCCATGATAACTATCCGAGTGGTAAGTAGATCAAGATCTAAGGACTTAGCCTCATCAAGCACCCGTACCATGGGATTGCAGGGAAGAAGGTGCTCACCAGTAACCTCGTCAAAGGTAATGTCGTGGGAACTTGGATCCAGATCAGGATGACCTGCAAATGGATTACGAGCCAAGTCAGGACGGTCGATATGAGTAACGGAAGGGTTTCCGGACGGGTGCGGAGAAGGTGCAAACTCGCTGTCCTCCTCCGTGATATCATGAAGAGGCTGAGCCGGGAGCTGAGGACCGGGCGAAGGTTCGGATAAAGGACGACTCCTCTTTCTCTGCTGAATACCCTCTTCGATAACCCCGAGAAGAGGACGGTAGCCGACTACATCCCCGGAGCGGTGGGTCGAAGGCTTCGGCTTGACAGAAGTTTTGGAAAGCTTGTACTGTTCAAGCCTGTGCCGAAGATCTAAGGCCTTGGCCGTTTTACCTGCTCCTGATATGAAGAAAAAGTGTCACAAGCATATATTGATCTATAATTCGAGAAAACACGGCAAATTAAAAGGTAATAAGAAAGGAAACACATCTGTGGTTGTACAAACCCTAGGGAGGAGTAGGATACTGCAATAAGTCCTGGATTTCATTCCAGGACGGGAGCGGGTCATAAAATATTCCTAAGTCCCTACCATAAATGGAGCCCGCAGGAATCAAAAGTTCACCTTGAGTCGTCGGAGCCACCTTGGCTGGAATAGTCTGAGGAGGCTCGCTTGCGCCAGTTCCAGCCTTGTCAGTTTTCCCAGTTTTCTCTACCAAAGCCGGATCTTCGTCCAGCCCCTCGAAAGCCTGGTGGAACGCATCATCCGTCCACTCCTGAATCTCACCCGCTTGCCCAGGAAGCAAGGCCCCGATGCCATCGCCACCTTTATCACCTTCCCGACCATCTCCACCCTCACCTCTTTCCTCCTCTATGTCTTCCTCCTCCTGGGTAAGTGGACAATTGCTGGGGGAGGGACCGTCCGACTTCTTGAGTTTCTTACCTCCGACAGCTGGAGGTTTTGTGAAAGGCTTCCTCTTGCTACTCTCTACCGTAACACCTCCCTTAGTCTGAACAGCCACCCTCTCCTCCGCCGTTTCCCTCAGCTTGACTACTGACTGCTGTGGAAGGATTAAGTTATACTCCAGAAGGGTCGCATTTCTGATCAGGAAGGCAGATGATCTATATTTCCCGAGAATAGCTTCTATCTCAGCCGCCGTCTGAACCAGGCGGTCAGTCTCCACAATCGCAAAGCCACCTGTCGCTAGCAAAAATGAGAAAGTATGAGAAGAAGCATCGCAAACGGAATGGAAATTATAAGTAAAAGCATCAACTTACATCCAAAAGTAAAGTGCCGAATTGAGACGGAGTCGTCCCTGACAAAGAACCACTCCTTCTTGAACATGCTGAATTTAGAATACAGATCCAAGACCGGCTTGAAGGTCACGGCTGACTCCAAGCTAATGTATGGGGACCCCTTCTTATAGCCCCTCAGATTATATAGATACCGGATCTCCCGGTTGGAAGGAGCACGACCATACTTCCTCTGGAAAATGACGAAGAGGCTCACCAATATAGCATAGGAGTTGGGTTGAAGCTGGAATGGGGCCACCTTTAGATATGTGAGGAAGCTGGCTATCCAAGCGTTAAGAGGAGGAATGGCACCACACATACAGTGGTATCTGCTATAGGCGAAGTACCCTTCAGGAGGATCGTACGGCATAACTTCTCTCCCTGGCAATAGCAAGTGCGCCCTATCAATTCCAAAAGATCGGGAAATGACATCAAGCTGCTCCTCCTTGAGGGAGCTAGGAAAACAATCGGGCGGGGAGTTCAGAAGTTCCTGAGGGCCGTACCCGTCCACTAGTGATCTCGGGGTTGGTCCGTGACGTTCTGGATTCGGCTGAGCTGGGGGCACGGCAGAGGAACCTCCTTCACCCCCGGATTTCTTTTTGTCTGATCGAGTTTCGGGTTTGCGAGACATTATCTGCAACATAGAAAAGCGTGCTGTTAGAACGGAGGATGTAAACAAATAAACATCAGCAGTCCATTCGGTACTATATAGTATAAGCTTTCATTCGATGGTAAAGCAACTCACATGATTCGGCACGAGTTGATTCGGCTACACGTGATTCGGCTACAAGTGATTCGGCACGAGTTGATTCGGCTGCACGTGATTCGGCTACAAGCGATTCGGCACAAGTTGATCCGGCAATCTTGATCGGTGAAGAAATACAATGGCCTAAGCCTCCCATTTATAGGAGAAGATTGAATCACCAAATCGCCTGGTTCGGTTCTGGAGCCGGATGTGATCGCTCAAACTCAAACAAAGCAGGACATGCACACGCGCACGTCCTACTTTGGGGGGCAAATGTTGGGTAAATTTCTCGCCCAGGAGATCTCAAGACCATGAAGAGCTAGGCTTCATTCGACATCCTCACCACATCCGAACCAGCCACCACCGAACGAAAGACACTCACCTCTACCGAATCAAGCTTCATCCCATTGCCGAACCGACTCCAAAACCAACTGTCACACCGAACCAAGCTTCCTACCGATCCATACTCCCACCGGACCAACTGCTATACCGAACCATGCTCCACCATACTCCCACCAGACCAACTGCTATACCGAACCATGCTCCACCATACTCCCACCGGACCAACTGCTATACCGAACCATGCTCCACCATACTCCCACCGGACCAACTGCAATACCGGACCAACTATAACAAGGCCAGCCCAGACCCATCAGCAACTATACACATCCTAGACCCCTACCCCCAGTCTCACTCTATAAATAGAGGGGCAGGGGTATAGAAATGGGGACAAGTTTGAGAGCTCAAGCACGGAGAGAACTTTCAAACAACTTTCTTTTACTTGTATAAAAGCTTTGTACTTGTAATCAAAATAAGAAAAGAGAAATAACATATAAAGTGGACGTAGGCACACTCTGGCTGAACCACTATAAATTTGCATGTCTTTTTATAGTTTAGCCCCTGCTTTCCATATATTTGCATAAATCACTCAAATCGCTAAGAACAACATAAGATCTACTAAATCATACAACTTTGAGGTGTTTGTCCATTTTTTGTGCAAATAGTCAGATTAGTCAAAGTCTAGTAGAGTGACGATGAGAGAGACTGTACTTGGGAAACTATGAGCAGGGTTAGATGTGCTTATCCTGACATGTTTCATGGTATGTTTTACCTTTATGATCGATTGTTATGAGAACCTTATCGTAATTTCGAGGACGAAATTCTTTAAGAAGGGAAGTCTGTAACAATCCTTATTTTGACTAACATTATTTAGGATATTTAATTAGATAAATTAAATGAGATAATGTAAATGGTTAAGGGATTGAGGTTTGTGTAATTACAGGGTAGCCGTGCCTTAAGTAATGAATAAAGAAATAAAAATCTAAAATGAAGTAAGTAAAGGTAATAAGATAGGGAAAAAATAGAAATAGGTTAGATTCTTATACCCTAAACCCTTATTCCAATTTCATTTACAATATTCATAAACAAAAGCTAAACCTAGAGCTTGGCCGACCACCATTAGAAGCTGTGCAGTTAAAGCGCTCGGCAGATTCAATGCGGCGAAGGTGCAAAAAGTCCTAGCGGGGATACATCGAGGATATAGCGGATCACTCTAAAATAGCATATAAAACTCATACTTAATGCTTTTTAAAATATATAAATGGTAATTAAATGAAAAGTTAACATTCAATTGAATTATATTTAATAAATAAATAATTTTTTAAATAAAAGCATGTGTGAATATACTTTAAATGAACGTAAAACTGTTATACAACATAATTGAATTTAGTACAACATTAAAGTATTTTAATTTCTAAAAATATATTAAAAATTAAATCAAATAAATTAATTTCATAATTTTTATAATGTATAAATGTCATTTTTCAATTCGTTTTTTAAGAAAGATATAACGGAAATAGCGGAATATAGCGGGAATAACGGGATATAGTGGAAATAGCGGGGCTTAAAGTGGAAAGGCTATATTTGGGGCTATATGGAAAAATCGTAGCGGTAGAAATTCGCTATGAGATATAGAGGGCTTATAGCGAGGCATTAACTACACAGATTAGAAGTAAACAAGAGGAAGATAAGCAAGGATTCAAGTAGGAAACTTAATCAAATCAATTCAAGGGCAAATCTAAAACTCCTTAACAACAGGCTAAGGTGAATAATAGTTACATCTCATTTTTATTGTTTTCTGTTTCTAGACGAGATCCAAATTTATTTTGCAAGAACAATGCCATGTTTTGATTGTTTAAATGGATATATATGCTTGTTAATGATTTATGTAGTTCCATATAGATTTTATGATAACTTTTGATTTGAAAAACCTATTAAATGACATCCAAAAGGCTTGCATTTTTGATATAAGGTCAGAACATTATTTTAGAGATGGGTTTCAAGTTTCATAATTTTCTAAGTTATTGTGGATTTATTATGAATTTTCTATTAAAGAAAATGGTTAAATTGGGTTTAAATTATTTTCGGCTATTATATGTTAGCATTGGGTCGGAAATTTAAGTATGTTAGAAAACATATTAAAAGTGATGTATGGGAATTTTTAAAGAATTTTCCTAAGCATTTTATTAAAGATATAAAATTATTTAAGGTATGGGACTTAAATATTTAGAAAAGGAGAAGGGGCAATTTGTTAAATGTTTTAAAATTATTAATTACTGAATTCAGCAGCACTTTTAGAAAAAGGTTTTGTAAAAGAATTGGCAACCAATTATATGATTACAAATAAGGCAAATTATTTAGAAAGATATTAATTTAAAAAGTTAAAAATCAGTTTTGTAAAGGATTACTGCTTTGCCACTTATAGCAATCACCTTTTGACACCATACATCTGCCCCCAACCAAGTCAAAACCCATACACATGGTATTAATGCCTTATTACGTAGTGGATTGGAGAAAGGCGGAAGGTATAGAGTCGAAACGTGCTTTCGAAGGGTAGAAGTAGCTCTTATAAATTTGGAACTATTTTGGTTATAAATAAAATTTTCGAAGGGGTTGGAGCTTTCGACTTAACCAACTTGCTTCTGTTTATATAAAAAAGGGCTTTCGGATGGCTTACCGCCTTTTGTTTTTAAAACAAACTTTCGAAGGGGTCGAAACCCCTACTACCGCATTCAACCTTTCGAATCAATGCCTTCGAAAGGGTTTTTTGCCTTAAACTTTGAAGCCGCTTCTCCATAATTTTGAAAGGGTTGGTTTCAAAACCATCCACTTTCTTTTACTTAGTAATAATGCTTTCGAAAGCAATGCTTTCGCCCCAGTTCTTTCAAGACCCTTAGAGATATTGAAAGTTAAACCCAAAGGTGTCGAGGGGAATGGTTTTAAATGGTTTCGAAGCTATGTTCCACAAACTTTTACTTGTACCTAGTGCTTTCAAAAGGTCTGTTTTAAGTAAAGGACATTAATGTTTTCGAAAGAAATATAATAAAGGTTTTAAAGGGTAATTACCCAATGTTTTCGAAAGGTCTACTTTTAGTATTTGAATGGAAGGTTTCCAATGCTTTCGAAAGGTAAGTTTAAAGTGTTTTGAAAAGAGTATGTCTAAGGTTTATAAAGCTTTCGAAGAGATACTTTCAATGATTTCGAAAGATCTATTTTTAAAAGTTTCGAAAGGTATTTTTTGGCCTTTTAGCCTAGTGTTTCAGGGTAAAGTTGTTGACCTATTTTGAAAGGGGTGTTTTCAACGGATTCAAAAGGGACTGTTTAAAGTTTTTAAACAAGGGTTTCGAAGATGATATCTTGGATTTAAAACCTAATGTTTTCTAAGTTAAAGAAGGGTTTTAACTTGTTTTAAAGGGACATATAAACCTATTGATTTAGGTTTCATCAACATTGTTTTGTGTTATGCATATATCATGGCAAAGGTATTTGAGTAAAGCAAAAGGTATATTTTCCTTATTATGTATGATTTAAAGGGTTAAATCAATTTGAAAGAAATAGTTCCAAGGGAAATTTGATGGGGTAGTTAACCCTAAGTAAATTACTCAGATATTAGAATATCAGATTGGACTGGTTTAGGGTCGCACCCTATACTTTAGCTATTAGCCCTTAGCTAATGCAAGTCCAAAATTCTAGTTTATAGGGCTTTGTCACAGGTAAGACTAAAATGATGTTACACATAGAAATGAATGTACAGAAAAAGATATGCTATTGGTGAGCTCGCAAAACCATTAGGATCAGTTGACCCTAGGAGAAGTAAGTTAAGGACAGACTGTCCAAAAGTGTATCTAATAGAAGTTAGATTAGTTATTTTGTCTGGTAGGCCCGAGTTAACCAGCGGTTAGTAGTTAGCCAAACAAAACTACATTGTTCGGACAGATATTCCATTAATTACCTGATTTATGTGCATATATGATCTTGCTATTATTACTTTAATCAGTTTGGTTGCAGGATTCTGATTTGCAAAAAAAGATATGTTTTTGAAGAGATATTAGTGAGGGGAATTCCGTTCCGCTAAGCGACGTGGTCTCACTTAGTATTAGTAAACCGAGATGTAATAGTATTATTCACACCAGGCTTTATTCTGACTCGAAGTTTATATTTTCCCCTTAAACTCTCAAGTGCTGAATGGTTTAGTAGGTTGGACGAATAAGATTCCAAAGACGTGCACGAGGCAAAGTTAGGAGCTATTTAGTTTTATTTCCGCTGTGATATATTTAGGGTAGACATGTTCATTTATTACTCTGATCATTCAAGGGGGCATCTTAATATATCGCTCTTGGCGTAAGTTGTAATAATTATATTTGATCAAACCTGGGATTTGATTTAGGATTATGTGTCTGAATATAAAAATTGATTTGGAATGTAATAAGAAAAGATGTTTTTAAATCTATGTTGATTTTATTTCATATTCATATGCTTATGATATTATGGATACCATTAATATTACGGTATTTTATCACAGGAAGTTAATACTATAGATGACTGCAGCATTTGTAGCACTTATCTTCGGGCCTCAAGATAGGAGATGTCACATTTTACAAAGATGATTTTATAAATATGGTTTATAAAATGTATTGTAACACCCCATAATTTTAGTAAAATTATTTAGGATATTTAATTAGCTAAATAAAATAAAATAATGTAAGATGATTAATAGATTAAGATTCTATTTAACCAAGGGTAGCCGTGCCTATATGTAAAATGAAATAAAGAAATAGAATAGATTTAAGTGTTAGGAAATAAGGGAGGGAAAAATACGAAAATGGTAGAACTTATGTCGTAAACCCTTAGGAATTCAAACGCATGTTCATTTCATTTTTCTCAAGCAAAAATACTCTAAGGCTGGCTACCATTTTTAATCTCAAGGGAAGATAAAGCTAGGATTTTCAAGAGGAAGAAGAAAATCAACATAATTAAGATCAAATCTCACATCTTTAATCACAAAGCTAAGGTGAATGATTACTACATCCTATTTTTCCTATAATTTTTGGTTTTAAGGTTAACCCGAAATGATTTTGCGTGATAATGCCATGTTTTGGATGATTGAAAGTTTATATATGCTTGTTGATGATTTATACAGTTAATATTAATTTTTATGATATGTTTGATATGAAAACCCTATTAGTGACATCTAAATGCCTTGAAAAATTAAATATAGATCAGAAATAATATTTGAGAGATGGGTTTCAATTTTCATAATTTTCCAATAAACATGGATTTTATATTAATTTTCTAGTGAATAAAATAATTTATTGGGTTATAAATCATTTACAGTATAAGAAATAATTGTTTGGGTCTAAAATTTATATATGTTAGAAAACATATTGAAAAGGTTTTTCTTACATTTTTATAGAATTTTCCTAAGTGTTTTGATGAATATATAAAATTATTTAAGGTATGAGACTTAAATGTTTTATATATTTAATTAAGAAGAAGGGGTGTTTTGCAAATGATTTAAATTAATTAATTTTGAAATTATGGCAGCACTTCTAGAAAAGAAAAATTGGGAACTAATAAGTGTTTGACAAACAAGGCAGGTTAGTTAGAAAGTTTACTTAAAAGGGGTTTAAATCAGAAATTCATGCTAAAGCATGTTTCGCCTCTTTTGGTTTCGCCCAGGTAGCTTTCGACTAAGACCCTCCGCCTCCTTCCACAAATCAATGCACATAGTATCAATATGTTGGTACATAGTGAACTGGACAAAGGTGGAAGGTAAGAGTCGAAACCAAGGGGTTCCGAAAGGGTTGAAGCACCGTTTTTGTTTTAAAATTAATGTAGCGCCTACTTTGCTTTCGAAAGGATAACTTTCGACTCGGTTGGATTTCGATTGAGTCAAGTGTTTTAAAGAAAAGGTTTTGAATGGGTTGCGCTCTTTTATTTCAAATGATGCTTTCGAAGGGGTCGAAACCCCTAGCTGCTGCCTCTCTACCTTTTGAAGTCAATGGTTTCGAAAGGCATACTTTGTTTTTAAACATTAACCACTTTTCCAATGCTTTCGAAGGGATGGTTTCGACACCATCACTTATTTACTTAAGAACATATTTCAAAGGTAAGGCTTTCGACTTAGATGTTTTAAATGACCCTTTTTATTCCGATTGAAGTTTAACCCAATGGTTTCGAAAGTGTTGGTTTAAATGGTTTCGAAAGGTGTTTTTCCACATGTTTTAAATTGAACCCAGGAGCTTTCGTAAGGTTTGAGTTTCTAAAGGTTTGATGCTTTTGAAAGGTATTTAAAATGATTTCTAAGGAGTGATTCCCCAAAGGGTTTCGAAGGAGTCGAAAGGTATTATTTTCTGATGGTTTCGAAAGAGTTGAAATGGAAAGTTTTTCCATGGTTTTTAAAGGCAGTGTTTTGAGGTGTTTTAAGATATGATGTCTAAGGTTTTACTGTTTTCGAAAGGAAGTTATTTAAAGGTTTCGAAAGGGTTTAAGCACGGTTTCGAAAGGGAAGGTTTTGGCCTTTCGGCCTAGATAAATGAAGGGTTTTACACGGTTTCGAAAGAGAAGCTTTCAATGGTTTTGAAGGGGGACTTTCAATAGAATCAAAAGGGGTACTTTCAAGTGTTTAAATGTTTTCCATCAACTAAGGATTGAATAAAGTATATATATCACGGCAAGGTGATTTTGAGCAAAGTATAGAGTATATGTATTTTTCCTTGTGTAAGTTGATTTAAAGGTTTTAAATCATTTTGAAAGAGGTTTTTAAGGAAAATTTTGGAAAGATATCCCTAAGAAAAATGACTCAGACATTAGAATACCATATGGGACTGGTAAAGGTTCGCGCCCTATACATTAGCTACTGGCCCCAGCTAATTTAGTCTAAAATTCCAGTGTGTAGGGCTTTGTCACAGGTAAGGCTAAAATTATGATTACACACAGAAGGGAATATATATTTGTATATGGATAGGTTATTGATGAGCTTGCAAAACCATTAGGATCAGGTGACCCTGGGAAATGTTAAGTTAGGGACAGATTGTCTAGAAGAGAAGTATTTAACAAATAGTTAAGGACAGACCATCCAGAAGTGGAGTGTCTAACAATTGTTAGATAAATTTGGTTACTTTATCTGGTAGGCTCGAGTCAGCTAAAGGTTAATAGTCAGCCAAACAAAACTAAAGTATTTGAACAAATAGTTCTTTTACTACCTGATATGTATGTTTACATAATGATGCTTTACAGTATTTAACCAATTTTGGTTGTACGAAAATATTTGCAAAATACATGTTTTATAAGAATGTTAGTGAGGGGAAACCCGTTTCGCTAAGCGATGTGGTCTCACTTAACATTAATAACCGAGATGTATAGTATTATTCACACCAGGCTTTATGTCCAACTCGAAGTTTCTGTTTTCCTCTTAATCTCTCGGGTGCTCAAATTTGATTTTAGTAGGCTAAGGGTTGAGGTTCTTTCAGGTTCTAGTAGAATGACGAATAAAGCTACCGGAGGCAGGAGGAGGCTAACGGATAGCTATTTAGGAGTTGCAGTTCTTTGTTTTGTGTTTATTTCCGCTTGTTTGTATTAAGTCAATTATGACTATATGACTCTGATCATCCAAGGGGAGATCTTCATATGTCGCTCTTGGCGTATTTTGTAATAAATATATTTTATCATTGCCTGAGAAACGCATTGGGATTATGTAATATGAATATGGAACATGTGATTTGAAATATAATGGAAAATTCTGTTTTGAAATTTGTGATTTGTTTCATATTCAAGTGCTTCTGATATTATAGATACCATTAACATAGCCATATTTAGTCGCCAGAAGTTAATACTATAGATGACTGCAGCGTCTGTAGTGCTTAGCTTTGGGCCTCTAGATAGGGGATGTTACATGTATTTTGTAAATAAGGAGGATTTTTGAGAATTTAAATCTTGGTGTCTTTGAAAAACATTTCAAATGATTTTTGAAAAAAGTAATAAAAGTACTACTTGAAAGTAAATAAGGAGGATTTCAAATGATTTCAAATCGATGACGGTGTTTGTAACAACCCGAAATTTAACCAATAATAATTAATTCGTTAATTAATGAAATGATAAAATAACTTTGTGAAATTATCAGAATTGAGCTATGGGAGTTGCATCATTGTGTCCGTGGTAATTTTTTGGTCAATTTCCATATATAGAACGTCAGAATTCGAGCTAATATGAGCAAGATACGAGACAAATATATATATATATATATATATATATCTATATATATATCTATATATATATATTGGGCTAGGTCGACCAAGAGGTCGACCGAACCATGCCTTGGGTCGATCGACCGATCGACCCAGGAGGAGGGGCGGTCGACCGCCCGGTAGACCCGCCTACGGGTATGGAACTAAGAAAATTTTCTTCGTTCCAGAGGTTTTCGAACACGTATTTTTCATTCTTTAGCCTCATCTGGTCCCTTCGTGCTACCATCCGACGGCTCCTATTCAGCCTATGACATGGTTGCATCCTATTCAATCCCCAAATCTAACGGTCTAAGATCCACTTCTACCCATATAAATAAGACCATAGCCTTAACACTTTTTCTCAGTCTAGATTTTCTTCACTTGGGTTCACCTTTAAGGAAGGATCCTAATAGGAATAATTTTCCAAGGAGAGAATCTTTTTAATAAAAATATTTTAATACCCTCAAGTGGATTCGGGAAGACCAAAAGGGAAGTGCTTAGGACCACAGGTGAGTGATTGTAATTATTTAGATTTTTTAAGCAATCTAAAATAATAGGGTTTCCAGTAGTTGTAGTTTTCCACGATTTTGGAAATACCTTTTTATCGGTTATTTTTAATTTTAGATTTATTTTTAGTCTATTTCTTTTTAGCTATTCTTTTCAGTTATTTGTAGCTAATTTCTGTTAATTATAGCTTTTCCATTTATTTATATTTTATTTACAGTATTTTAATTTATTTATGCATTATTTACATCTTTTTCCTACGCCTTGGATTTTATTCTATTTTCAGTTTTCTTTTATTTCTCCTTCTTCTTCGCATATGGATTAGAATAGATTAAACACGAATTTGGATTAAATTATAAGAATACTGAAACAACAGAAGATAAGATGTAAATTTTAGGGACTGTAATAAAAATGGAATTGGACTGAGATTGTGATGTAAATATTAGAATTAGACTAAATTAAAGAGATTGGCCTAGTTATAACTTAGAATTATAACTAAAAAGAGTAAAAGATGTAAGAAGCTTATTTTCATGTTTAGACCTTGGATTATGTATTAAGCATGATTATAACGTAGGTTATAATAAGAAACAGAATAGAATGAGGCTTATTTTAAGACTTAGGATAAATTAATAAGCACAGATAGTAAGAATAATAACAAAAGCTTATTTAAAATAATTTATCTAAGTTAATAAGCAAAGATGAAAGTAGGATTCGTACCGACAGCATTTCCCTTATGCTCTTTAGGGTAGATAAGTGATCAATAGTTAAAAGAAAAGTTCCATACCGTCAGCATTTCCCTTATTTTGTTTAGGGTAGATAAGTAGTTAATAGTTAAAAGAAAAGATCAGTACCGGTAGCATTTCCCTTGGGACACGCTTATGTTGTTTAGGGTAGATAAGAGGTCAATAATTAAAAGACTAAATCATGGGGATTTGGACAAGGGACGCAACTAGATTTTGTTTAAAAGGGACCAGTACCAACAGCATTCCTTATTTTCTATGGACACGGTGTCTCATAATAGCCTAAAGTGAGACGAGGGCACGCTTATGTTGTCTAGGGTAAATAAAAGGTCAAAAGAGGGAGCAATAGATAGTGCGAACTGGCGGTGACCGAGCGTGCAGAATCGATTAGGGGAGATAAGTCGCTATTGAGTTCCAAGCGCTTAGTATGTCTGTTTTTCGTGGACACCATTGCCTTCTGTGTAGGGAGCTATATAACGTCTAGTCCACAGTAGATACTTTGCGGTCATTTGTAGACACCATTTCTGTGTAGGGAGCTATATAGCGTCTAGTCCGTAGTAGGTCTATAGAGTAACATGCCGATCAAAGAGTAGAATTAGGATTTCAGCCTAATTATAGGATTAGGAATTCAGACTAATCAAAGTAGCTATCAAAGACAAGTGCAAACAATCAAAGTTAATCAATTGTGTTAATTTAGTTAAATCGTATTTATTTCCAGCTTATTCCTTCTTCATATTTCCTTTGTTTCCTTTTATATACTAGAATTGTTGCAAGGTCTATTACTTTTACTTTGCTTAAAGATTCTAGTAATTACCATCATTCACCAGACTTTTAGTCTGACCCAGTCCTCTATTTTCCCCTTTTCCCCCCAGAGGCAATCCGGGGCAAGGAAAGTAGACCGCAGCTTCTTGGAGACTTGTTGGAGATTCTACTATGTATTTCTTTCCTTCAGTTCCAGTTTTTAGTTCTTTTGTCGAGCTGGTATTTTGAGAAGGATGTATTGTACTCTGATATTATTTGAGACTTTGGGTTTTTGATTTCACGAGACTTGTATGGGTATTTTGTCATATTATGTATTGGGTATTTGGTGACTTATTTTTATCATCTTATATTATGGAATTTGATTTTCAGCAAAATACTATAATTGTTTCCGCTGCGTTATTATTATTATTTAATTTTTGTCTTGTGAATCTTAGTCTCTGCGTTATACCTACAGCGCACCATGCCTTTTAGTGTGTCCTTTTGGGTATACTAAGGGGTATGGGGTGTCACATTTGGTATCAGAGCCTATAGGATTCCTAAAAACTTGTTTTAAAAATAAAGTATTTTTCCAAAAGCAACCTATTTTTAAGTAGCATGTCTTCAAATTAGAAGTATTTTTCAGAAAGAAACTCTTATTATCGAAGTAGTTTTTCAAGTATAAAAGAGTTTTTATAAAAAAAAATCCCCTCAAAAGTCCAGTTCAACCTTCTTTCGATTCTTTCGAGCCTAAGTTTCCTTTTCTTTACATAATATGGCTGACTGGTTCCGTAGAGCTACGGTACCAGAGGTGCAAGGGAAAGCGCCCAATACAGCACCGGTAGGTGGAGGTCCCTTTAATCCATCTACAGCAACCAATTTTTCTAAGATATGCAAGAACTTCGCTAGTCTAGAAGGCAGAACGATTTCTAGCATAGAGGATTTCGAGGAGGCACGAGCTAGGTTGGAGGTTATGGAACAATTGTTTAGGATGTTAGATTTGGAGGACCTCAGAAGTGGATCAAGAAAAGCGGGAAATGCAATAGCTATGGATGGGTTGGTCATTACGCAAGGGACTATAAGAATAAAACGATGAAGGGTAGGTGTTTCAACTATGGGCAGCCTGGTCATCTTAGTAGAGCTTGTCCTTAGAGAACGGGGCAGAGAGTAAGCGCACCTACGGTGCAGGTACAAGCTTTAGATGCAGCACTTTCTAGAAGTGGTTCGAATAGAGGTAGGAAAATCTCTTTAGAAGGATTAATCTCTCCTTTTGATTTTTCTATTCGGACTCTTGTTGATTTTGGAGCATCACACCCTTTCATTATGAGTTCTTTGGTAAATTGTTTACACTTAGACATCTCTTTAGTAGTAGACCCCATTGTTGTTTCAAACCCCATATGAGGATCGGCACACTTGTCTATGGTTTTTACAGGTTTGAAATTTTTTATCCTAGGCGTTGAATTTGACTGTGACGCCTATGTATTAGGATTTTTGGGGTATGGGATGATTTTGGGAATGGATTGGCTATCCACAAACGGAGCTATATTAGACTGCAAGAGGAGACTCGTTAGACTAGAGACATGCAGCGGTAGGACTCTCGAGGTTTCTTGCGACCCGCAAGGGTCAGTTATATTGAGCTTCCTTTATTCCTTCGATTCATCATCATCATAGTTAGATTCGGTTCCTATCGTCAGAGATTTTCCAGATGTCTTTGAGGAGGTTAGGGGACTACCCCTTAAGAGAGAGATTGACTTCAGGATTTATTTGACTGATAATGTTAGACCAGTGGCATTACCTGTTAGGCACATGGCACCTAGGGAGAGGAAGGAATTGAGCAAGCAGATCCATAAGCTTTTGGGGAAAGGATTTATAAGAAGGAGCATATCAGAGTGGGGAGCGCCAGTTGTCTTTGTTACTAAGGCGAATCGTTCTCTTCGACTTTGCATGGACTATAGGGAATTAAATAAGCTCACAAAGAAGAACCATTATCCACTCCCTAGGATAGATGATCATTTTGACCAGCTAGTTGGCTCTTTACTATTCTCTCAGCTTGATTTAGCCATGGGATTCCATCAGCTTAGGGTCGCTGATGTCAGCATTGATAAGACCGCGTTTAGGACTCCAGATGGATTTTATGAGTGGTTGGTTATGCCTTTTGGGCTAACCAATGCCCCAGCCTACTTCGTATATTTGATGAGCCGCGTCTTTAGAGAAGTCCTAAATAGGTTTGTGGTTGTATTCGTGGACGACATTTTGGTGTTTTCCAAGAGTAAGGAGGAGCATGCTATTCATCTAGAGGAGGTTCTTCGTACACTTCGCATTCTTCAGTTGAAAGCAAACTTCTTGAAGTATCACTTTTGGCATAAGGAAGTGTGTTTCTTAGGGCATAGAGAAGGTCTACACATGGAAAGAGTTTGATAAACAGTTTTAGACATTTAGGCTCGGATTGTAAAAATGCAAAGAGTGGTAGGCAAAGATTGGAGATGTACAATAGATGCAGTTGTTAAGAAAAGGAGAAATGCCACGTGTAGATAATTACAAAGATTATAATTGTATTTCTTTGAGGTAGATATAAGCATACAAGAGGAATAGGAACAAAAGACTTTAGTAAGGAAATGATATTTCCAAGGCTTAGGGAGGATACTCCTAGGGTAGTAAATAGGAAAAATCCACTTTATGTCTAACCCAATAAAATGAAATTATTAGAATTGAAAAGAAGAGTTGCTAATATTTTTAAAAGTAAATACTGGGTTTTTGGGAGTATGGTAAAAATTTAAATTGGTTTTTATATGATATAAATTTTGTTAAAAGTGAAATTCTTTTTGAAGAATTATAGAACGTATATAGTGCACTAGTTTCTTTGTAAGTAAACAAAAATTTTAAATATAAAAACCTAAAAGGTATTAAGTATCGGAAACGTAGATTACAACATTTATTGTTGTAATGGATGTTTTCGTGAAAATAAAGGGTGCATAGACTATAACGCTACCGTTATAGTAGGTAACTCCCAAGGGAAATGTTTTACATAGTAGGTAAGAGTTATTTATTTATTTTTAATTAAATCAATACACTAGTATCTTTGGGTTGTAGTAACGGTGTTTTATGCAACATTTGTTTTGAACCCAAATAAAAATGTATTTTTAAAAGATAATTTCTAGGAATAGAAATAAATATGATTTGTGAATACACTTATTATTTAAGTAAGTATAAGAAAATGTTTTGTGGTTATGGATATATTAAAACTGTTTTGAATATGAGTTTTTTTGAAAAGAAAAGAGTAAGTTAGATATTAGAAAATTTCTATCATAAGGAAATATAATTTAAACATACTTATTCTATTGGAATGAAAAGAATAATGGTATAATTTTCTATAAAACCAATAAAAATGATTTGTGCAAGTTACAAGGAATACATGAAAGAGATGTACAAGGTTTGGGGAGCACCATATTTTGTATAGCATGTTTCAAAAAATATAAAATAAGTTCCTTGTAATTTCACATAAACATGAAGTCCTCTTTTAAAAGATTCATAGAAGATTTTAGCGTTAATAATTTCTCATAGGCGAAAGCAGTTCCAATACATTAAGGTATGAGACCGTTAGGTGTAATAAGAAGATGTTCTGAAAACACATAAGAATATTTTAAAAGAAAATGGTTTGGTGAAAAAAGTAAATAAGTTTTTGCAAATGAAAAACTTAAGAAAAGTTTTGAAAATTAATTTTTTTACAGAAAACTAAAAAGGTCTTTAAAAGAAAACGAGGAATAAGTTTTGGACTTAAAGGTTTTTCCCTCTAGGTTTAGGAAATATTGTAAATTCAAAAAGCTATGAAGATGCAAGTCTAGAAAGATAAGATTTTAAGTAACCAAGTATTTTTGAATTTAATAGAAACTTAAAGATAACACTTTTAAAGACAAAGGTTTTGGGATATGATGTTTTAAAAATTTAGAAACCTTGCTTTTTTAAAATGGAACTATAAACACCGAACCAAACTCCTAAATGTGAAGTAGATAGGAATCATTTCCTAGGTGTAACGGAAAAGTTGTAAGGCTACAAAGGAGATAACAGTAATTACTTTTGGAAGTAATAATAGAGTTTCCATAAAGTATATAGGACCCTAATGAGAACCTAGGAATGTTGATTCATGTGAGCAGACTAAAGAAGAACAGTAAAATGGAGTTAGTAAAATTGTAAGACACGCATGGTTGAGAATGGATATTCCTAATTTTGTAAGAACTTGGGAAAAGCATCTTTCTTTAGTGGAATTTGCATAAGATAGTAGTTCTCAAGCTAGCATTGGAATGGCACCTTCCGAAGCTCTTTATGGAAGACCGCGCAAGTCGCCTTCGTGTTGCTTAGATTCTATAGAAAGGCTGCTACTTGGTCCCGACATGGTTAGAAAGACTTCGAAAAAGATTGGTTTGATTGGGAGAAAATTCGTATCTCATATCCTCATCTTTTCGATAATAAGTTTTAGAATTTCCTATTTCCATCTTTAGTTTTGAATAGGTTCTTTCCTTTATTACCCTTTGGAGGGTAGAACTTAGGAGTCAACCTATGGATGGTAGGGCTTGATGTAAGCATGTTATTAGAACATGTTATGTATGATGTATGCTAGTGGTTGCAAGTGTTTACTAGTGGACGCTATGGACGCATATACTTACACTAGGCACTATTATCTCTTAGGGATCGGCCTAACTAGGACACTAGAGCATATGCATGTGGATGTGTGCGCATTTGCATTTTTATTTTCATGGTTGCTATAGATGGATGTTTATAACATGGTTGTTGCATTTGGATGATGATTGAAGAACACATATAGAACTATTAGTTAATCATTAGGAATTTTTGCATTCATATGGATACATAGTACGGACATGATTACATAAAAGGAGGTCAACTGAATCAATGGACCGCCTAATCTTTTGCATTAGTTTGGGACATTAACACTACACTAATTGCATAAGTATCATAAATTGCATTAGAAAACTTAAGGACAATGGATGAATGGATGATGGTTGAGTAGTTGGTTGTAAAACTTGGACGAAAATATTAGTTCATTCTTTTATTCTTAGAGATTTCGGGGACGAAATCCCTTAAGGAGAGGAGAATGTAACAACCCAAAATTTAACCCATAATAATTAATTCTTTAATTAATGAAAATGATAAAATAACTTTGTGAAATTATCAGAATTGAGCCACTGGAGTTGCACCATTGTGTCCGTGGTAATTTTCTGGTCAATTTCCATATATAGAACGTCAGAATCCGAGCTAATATGAGCAAGATACGAGATGAAATACATACATACATACATACATACACACACACACACACATATATATATATATATATATATATATATATATATATTGGGCTAGGTCGACCAAGAGGTCGACCGAACCATGCCTTGGGTCGATCGACCGATCGACCCAGGAGGAGGGGCGGTCGACCGCCCGGTAGACCCGCCTACGGGTATGGAACTAAGAAAATTTTCTTCGTTCCAGAGGTTTTCGAACACGTATTTTTCATTCTTTAGCCTCATCTGGTCCCTTTGTGCTTCCATCCGACGGCTCCTATTCAGCTTATAACGTGGTTGCATCTTATTCAATCCCCAAATCTAACGGTCTGAGATCCACTTCTACCCCTATAAATAAGACCCCAGGTCTTCCGCTTTGGTTCTCCTTTTCAGGAAGGACCCTAAAAGGAATAATTTTCCAAGGAGAGAATCTTTTTAATAAAAATATTTTAATACCCTCAAGTGGATCCGGGAAGACCAAAAGGGAAGAGCTTAGGACCACAGGTGAGTGATTGTAATTATCTAGATTTTTTAAGCAATCCAAAATAATAAGGTTTCCAATAGTTGTAGTTTTTCTACGATTTTGGAAATACCTTTTTATCTGTTATTTTCAGTTTTAGATTTATTTTCAGTCTATTTCTTTTTAGCTATTCTTTTTAGTTATTTGTAGCTAATTTCTGTTAATTACAGCTTTTCCATTTATTTACAGTTTATTTACAGTATTTCAATTTATTTACTGTTATTTATGCGTTATTTACATCTTATTTTTATGCTTTGGATTTTCTTCTATTTTCAGTTTTCTATTATTTCTCCTTCTTCTTCGCGTATGGATTAGAATAGATTAAACGCGAATTTGTAAATTATAAGAATACTGAAACAATGGAAGATAAAATGTAAATTGTAAGGACTATAATAAAAATGGAATTGGACTGAAATTGTGATGTAAATATTAGAATTAAACTAAATTAAAGAAAATTGGCCTAGTTATAACTTAGAATTATAACTAAAAAGAGTAAAAGATGAAAGAAGCTTATTTTCATACTTAGACCTTGGGTTAAGTAATAAGCATAATTATAACGTAGGTTATAATAAGAAAACAGAACAGAATGAGGCTTATTTTAAGACATAGGATAAATTAATAAGCACAGATAGTAAGAATAATAACAAAGGCTTATTTTAAATAATTTATCTAAGTTAATAAGTAAAGATAAAAGTAGGATCCGTACCGACAGCATTTCCCTTATGTTGTTTAGGGTAGATAAGTGGTCAATAGTTAAAAGAAAAGATCCGTACCGACAACATTTCCCTTATGCTGTTTAGGGTAGATAAGTGGTCAATAGTTAAAAGAAAAGATCCATACCGGCAGCATTTCCCTTGGGACACGCTTATGCTGTTTAGGGTAGATAAGAGGTCAATAATTAAAAGACTAAATCATGGGGATTTGGACAAGGGACACAACTAGATTTTGTTTAACAGGGACCAGTACCAACAGCATTCCCTATTTTCTATGGACATGGTGTCTCACAATATCCTGAAGTGAGACGAGGGCACGCTTATGCTGTCTAGGGTAAATAAAAGGTCAAAAGAGTGAGCAATAGATAGTGCGAACCGACGGTGACCGAGCGTGCGGCATCGATTAGGGGAGATAAGTTGCTATTGAGTTCCAAGAGCTTAGTATGTGTGTCTTTCGTAGACACTATTGCCTTCTGTGTAGGGAGCTATATAACATCTAGTCCATAGTAGATACTGTGTGTCATTCGTAGACACCATTTCTGTGTAGGGAGCTATATAGTGTCTAGTCCGCAGTAGATCTATGGAGTAGCGGGCTGATCAAAGGGTAGAATTAGGATTTCAGCCTAATTATAGGATTAGGAATTCAGCCTAATCAAAGCAGCTATCAAAGACAAGTGCAAACAATCAAAGTTAATCAATTGTGTTAATTTAGTTAAATCGTATTTATTTCCAGCTTATTCCTTCTTCATATTTCCTTTGTTTCCTTTTATATACTAGAATTGTTGCAAGGTCTATTACTTTTACTTTGCTTAAAGATTCTAGTAATTACCATCATTCACCAGACTTTTAGTCTGACCCACTCCTCTATTTTCCCCTTTTCCCCCCAGAGGCAATCCGGGGCAAGGAAAGTAGACCGCAGCTTCTTGGAGACTTGTTGGAGATTCTATAATGTATTTCTTTCCTTTAGTTCCATTTTTTAGTTCTTTTGTTGAGCTGCTATTTTGAGAAGGATGTATTGTACTCTGATATTATTTAAGACTTTGGGTTTTTGATTTCATGAGACTTGTATGGGTATTTTGTCATATGATGTATTGAGTATTTGGTGACTTATTTTTATCATCTTATATTATAGAATTTGATTTTTAGCAAAATACTATAATTTTTTCCGCTGCGTTATTATTATTATTGTTATTATTATTTAATTTTTGTCTTGTGAATCTTAGTCTCTGCTAGTTTTAGTTAGACCTACAACGTACCATGCCTTTTAGTGTGTCCTTTTGGGTATACTAAGGGGTGTGGGGTGTTACAGTATTCTCTGAAGTGCAAGGGCTTGATGCTATTAATACTGAAGGTGATTCCAAAAAGGATGTAGTGGAAGTAGTGCCTTCGGTTTGTTCATATCCTAAACAACTTGTATGGATGAATGCTAGCATTGCATTGTTGCTTGGATGGTAGTGTTAGCGTTCTAAATGGGAATTGCTAAAAAGATAAAATGTAGCCTCAAGCCCCTCACCTGAGAATGACTAAAATAGGGGTTATGCTTCAGGGCTATATGGTTCGCTAATATTGCGGTATGGTCATCACATGTATCTAGATTGATATTTACTGATTATGTATGCGGTGGCTACCGAAATGGTTTGTCAGGGACAACCGAGGTGATGAAATATTCGATACTATCCAATAGAAGGTAGGATGGTTCTGATTTGCAGGGGCCCCATATGAGGCCCTTGGTATATTTTCTCTAGAGGTGTCAGTGATGGCGGTACCTTAGCAGCCTTGTCATTGATGGAATCCATTTTCCAATACGTGCCATACCGACTTTGTTTTATACTAAATATGATGTTGAATATAATTAATATATCCATTCCATCTATGTTTTATATTTATTTTAAACTCTACACATTATTACTAAACAACAAGATTTTATAATCAAAATGGTTTGGTTATTGTAAGGTAAAAATCCGTCCATGTTTATGTGCGGAGAGGTCTAATGAGTTACCTTTATTTTTAAAGTGTTTGATAAATATAAAAATCCATAAAATTAGAATTTCTCACGCTTGTTTACCAAACTGATCCGGGTTTTATTTTCTTATAATACTCTGGTCAACCCTGAGTATATTTCCATATTTAGCTTGATGCTTTGGAGCTTCAGTAAACGAGCTTAATGTCTCTAAGACCTATTTACATACTTTATTTTCCACTACATTACTTGTTTGTATCAACATTTGTGAGGATGGGTTGTTATAACTGTCTAGGCTGATGATATAGTTTACTCATATTGTTTTATGTATATTAAAGTGTTTCTTTTGTAAAGTTCATATATTACTCCTCACAATGTGAGATTCTACTCTGTCTTTTATTTTCTTTCACCCCAACAATCTGTCTTTCCAACACTCGGATGATCGGTACGTTAATACTATGGATGTATTAGTGTCGACTTTTGAGGGTTGCAAAGATCGGTCATTACAATTTGGGATTGAATGATGAATGTTGAGGGGACGAAGCTGAACCCTGGAGCGGGAGCTAGAATGCGAACATGCAACCAGAGGAGAATGTTCTAGAATTTCTCCATGGGAATGGAGGGTAGAATGAAAATGTAGGACATAGACATCCATCTGTCGATGGTAATAGAATTGGTGAAATAGTTAGATGAGCATTGAGAGGTGGACCATCAAACTAAGGTCTAGAGGATATAAACAAAAACACATTCACTCCTAATATCAGTACGCAAGGAATTCGCCCAATTTCAAGCGGTTGACGTTAGAAATCTACGATGGAAAAACAGATCTAACAGTTCATCTAATGATGTACATTCGACATATGACATATGGAGGTGTTTGATGTTTCCGAGGAGGCAATAAAATGGTGTTTCACATCATATTTAAAAAAATATAGCAACAATGTAGTTTAGACAGCTAGAGAATGGGTCTATAAGCATGTGGACATAGTTAGTGAATAAGTACATGAGGCATTTCAGGGTCATATTTCATGACCAGATTATGTGATGACTTTAATAAACATGAAGCAAAGGGTCGGAGAGACCCTAAGGTGTTATTTGACTCGGTTTAACATGGAAGCCACTGCAATCCATAAGCCGGATCCATCGGTGGTTCTAATGGCGGTAGTTTCAAGAGCTGCTAGTAAAATGGATTTTAAGATTGCTTTGGAAAGGGATACACAGCTGATCTCATGGAGTTTTACCATGAGGCTGAGAGATACTTGTGTCAGGAGGACGCTGAAGCAGAAAAGGAAGAGGTTAATGCTATGGATGACGGAGGACTGTCTGGAGCAGGATTTGGTAAAGACAAAGTAAAGCAAAAGGTGGAAGATGGCTTTGGAGAACTGAAGCGGTAGAGAAGGGAACCGAAATTATCTTCTTACATAGAGTTGAAAGAAACTTCAGAGAGGATTTACCTTGATACCAAGGGCAGATTCCTTATCGAAAATCGATGAAGAGAGAACCCACGGCTCGGGAAAAAAGACAAGAAAGTTTTACCTATTACATGAGCTGGATAGGCATCTTCGTGATTTGATTGAGGAATATACAAGGAACAACTAACTGCAGAAGTACATAAGGAACCAAGCTGCAGTGATGCAGTAGGAGCAGCCACGTTTGTTGTAATTGGAAGCGGCCTTGGATCTAGGTCGAAGATAGCCATCTTATAATCAGGATGGTAGGGAGTCAGGTTCAGTTCCTGCACGTTGCCTTTGTTTTCAATAAATGATGAAATATTACAGTCAAGCCACTTATTCGTGTATCTGACCTCGATCAATCTCTAGACATGCTCTTTGTTGGATGCCTGGTTGTATTGTTTGATGTGATGTGTAAGGACTGCCTTTTCGATCCTTGAATATCGACACTAATACTTCTATGGTATTCACATGTCGAGCACCCAAGTGAAGGAAAGACAAAACCTTAGGGTAAAGAAAAAGAAAAGGAACAAAAAGAGGAGAAAAAACATCAGAATCTCACAGCGGAATGATAACATATAATATCAAAAGATAGTACGTAGTGCAACTTTAGTATACATAGCATTTAGAAGTTACGAAATAAAGTACTATTGTAACGACCCGATATTTTGGACCATTCGCGTCCATTATAAGTGTATAGGTAGACACTCATGCCGGAGTTGAATTGCTCAAAATACCGCGTTGTTAATTTAAATTTGGCAAAACTGAACATATACAGTAAATAGATATAATCACAGATCACAGACACAGAGTAATAAATGCAGCGGAAATAAAAGAGATAGTAGTTCATGAAGCTACTATATAAATGTATAAGTTACATCAGAGTTAGAACAAATACAACGGAAGAGTAATACGATACATCAGATACAAATCAGAATACATCTCTGGAATCATCGAATACTGGAAGCAGAATAGATGACTGGATCTTCAAGCAAGCTCCAACTTCAAAGGTGAGTCTTGAATACTGGTACACTCAGTCTGACCCGAGCGTAAAGCAAAACACAAGACACTCGAGTCAGGATTAACATTCTTATATTAATAAATCCAACTCAAGTGAAATAGCAATTGAAATACAAGTAACTCAAAGGATGTTTGGAATAACCATCCTTTAAGGATCCATTAAACTATCTACTAGGTAGTAATATACGCTAAGTAGATAATGTCTATCAGTAATATAAAGATATCAAAGTAGGGTTAAGCAGGGCCCATACACCTCTTAACCTGTTTATTCCCAAAAGCATATACAAGACCATAGTTTCCCCAAAACCGGAAGTCACCAGAGGGCAATCCATATACTAAAGGTACAAATCAAAATCGTAGTGGTCGCGAATAGGATAATCAGTATGACAAGGTACATGAGGCGATACCAACTAGGATACTAGTAGTTGCCTGATCCGGACTGATGTTGGGCATAGCAGCTACTACCCCAACACCGCGAAACAACACTCCCATAATCGAGGGGTGCACCCAAATCGAATCACAAAAGTAATAGATATGGTATCGAAGAAGTGTGTCCGCTAGAGATGGCGATCCTCAATGGCCCGGCGCGGCTCCTGTTTTAGTCATGTCAGGGGTCATCCAAAATCGTTCTCTTTCTTCAGTCAACGCGTTCACCAAAACCATCCACTTCATTCTGGATCAACACTCCGCGTATAGTTATTAAAGTGGTTTCGGTTCAGATAGAGAGTATATCCATTACCGATCCCGGTCCCTTTAATAACTTTCGTAATTATTACACCGATTGGTCGTTTATATATTTCAAAAACCAAATCAATTTCAATTTCAAATAGAATTCGTAAATCAACATTTCATTTGTCTTTTAAAACCAATTTTCAATATTTACGTTTCAAAACTTCCAATTTTCCCGTTTCAAAATCTTATAATTCAATTTCAATTTCTATTTAAACAATTCAAATATTGATTCAAGTTCTTATATAAGTTTCATTCTGAAATCATTTAAATTAATTTAATTTAACATTCAAATCAATTCCAAATTCATTTATCGATTTCATTCAATATTCGTTAAGTTACTTTACCATTCAAAACAATTTCTATTAAATTTCCAATTCATTTAATCAATTCTTAAGTTCAACTTCATTTAATCAAAATCTACAATTTTGAATTAAACTAAATTCGTCAAATCAAATTCTTTACATTTCAAGTCTTACATTAATTCCAAAATATCACATTTTCATTTCTTGTTAAAGAAATTCAATTTCACTTATTTACTTTCTTAAATAATTTTCCAAAACTTAATTAATAAAGAAAACTCAATTTCAATTATTACGAAGTAACATTCACGTATTCAAAAGTTCAATTTTTCTTATTAAAGAATTCAATTCAATTTAATCATTAAATAATTCAACCTTATTTAATTATTAAATAATTCAAAACTATATTATTAAATAATTTCAAAGTTTAATAATTTCAAACTTAATTATTAAATCATTTCAAAGTTTAACAATTTCAAACTTAATTACAATTTCAAACTTAATTATTAAATCATTTCAAAGTTTAACAATTTCAAACTTAATTACAATTTCAAACTTAATTATTAAATCATTTCAAAGTTTAACAATTTCAAACTTAATTACAATTTCAAACTTAATTATTAAATCATTTCAAAGTTTAACAATTTCAAACTTAATTCAATTTCTCAAATTAAACAACATTCTTACATCAATTACATTGTTAACATTTTGTTTCAGATTATTTAATATTAACACTTTCCTTGCATTAAAATTCAAATTTCAACTTCATTTCAAAACCATATTATTTATTCAAATAAAATCCTTATTTTATTTCAAAATCAAGTTATTGACCAATCGGGTTTATTTAATTTTCTATCCTAGGTCAAAGTTCAATTTTGGGTATTTATCATTTCAACCCGATTCCAATTCAATTCAAAATCAAAGCATATCAAAGGGAACTTGCAGTGTGATAACTGGGATGGTGTCAAAGTAAATAAACAAGCAATAACAACAAACAATAACAATCCAATAATCAATTCAAATAATCCCGAAATAACCGTATTAATTCGCATTGTTATTTGTACGAAATAATATAATTATTTCTAGAATCTACTCTATCATTTCAAGTAGATTAAAGATTATTACATTACGGTTTTTCACTTGTCATCTATTTACAATTTCATACATCATTAATTTAACAACATACATTTAGTGGTTCGAGGTGTAATCAAACAAATCCTACGTGTCAATAAATTTAATAGTTAAAGGGGTCATATTATACAAATGTCAATTAATCAAATTTAACATTTAACTATCCTATATCAATTTCAATTTCATACTATTTATCATTTTAACATCAACAATTTAACGTCCAATATAAACATCAACAATCAATCAATTTCAGCCAAACTGTATTATCATTGCATAAATAATTAACAGATAAAGGTGTCAGATGTCACAGGTGAACTGATACAGGTAATAGAATATATAACAGTGTCATTAACTAATAGCAGCATATTTCAATTGTCGTTTCAATTGAAATCAAATCTAATAAATAAAAGAACGTTAATCGTGAGTGAGTGCTCACCTTTCGAGGCTAGAGATGCACGAGAAGATGACACGGATACGCACACTGATACAGACATAGAGATTGAGTTACGAATCCAAGCAAAACAAATCGGCACGAATTCAACGTTCAAAGCTGTTAATAAAGAATAGACGAAATCCAAATCAGAATTGGATCGATGAAGATGAATGAATGATGTAAGCTAACTTATTTATATATATCATAAATTTATGTACACACTTGAAATTACCACACAACATTTTATACTTATATATCAAATTTCAAATATGAACATGGCCATACATATATTATGCAGGTCTATAAATCATAAAAAAAAAGAGTAATACTACGGAAAACTTTTGGATGTATGCAACTGCCCAAATATACGTATGCAACTTCTTTATAATATGCAGACCGATTTATGTAATAAACCCATATACATGTACAACAAATTTTAAATACGAAAACTAATATGATTTTAACAACATTTTTTCTCTATATATAAATGTGAACGTGCAGCAAAGGCAGGACACAACTGCTATACTATTATAAAATAATATGCATCTACAGGAACAGTAAAATATGACTCTACACATAAAATAAACTAATGTATATTGTTATAAATCATCATATTATAATACTTATACTATAAAACACTGTCATTTTTTTTATATACGCAGCAAATAATATATACAACATGGTCATATTGTAACTAACATACGAAACGAAACTTATTAAATATATAACTAACTGTTTGTATAAATACTTCCAGTGCTTGAAATCAGAACATTGCAGACAATATAATTTCTAACTTATAAATAATTATATACTCCGAAATCCAACATGCAAACAACAGCCTTTCACAATACGCAGCAGCAAAATCACCTTATGTATACTCGACAGCAAACATAGTGTATACAACATTTATAAAACTTTATATATTAAATTATATAATACCTTAGCATTTATAAACGAACGAAGGATGCTTTGGGGAGTCACGGCCAAGGTAAAGGGTTGAAGGCCAGCGATGCCGGGGCGGACGGTGATGAGGAAGCGGGAATGGCTGATTGGTTGTTGGCGGGCGAACTTGGGTGGTTGGGTGTGGGTTCGTCGGTGTGTGGTTCATGGCCGTCATGATGGAAGGGAAAAGGAAGTTTGGAGGCGGAGGTCATTGAGGTTTGTGGCTCTCGGCCATGTCAGGAGGAAGGAGAGTGTGCATGCGGAGGCCGATGGAGAGATGTGGTTGGATCAGTTCGAAGCAGTAGAGTGGGACCGGTGGTGGCTTCAAGGGTGAGGTGGACGTCGGCTTAGAGGCGGTTGCGAGGCTGCCTGTGCCATAGAGGCGAGGCTGAATGTTGACTTGGCAGAGGAATGGTGGAGGAAGGTCTCGGTCACGGCAATGAAGGAGCAACGTGGTGGCAAGCAAGCTTTGTTTTAATATATATACAATGTGAATGCATTTATAAGATGGAAGAGAACGAGCATGGTGAAAGAGGAAGAAAGACTGAATTGCTATCATAAATTTCTCTAACTGACAGAGTTAATAGGAAGAGATAGTGGGAAATGGATAGATAAAAGCAAACGTTGGGAAAGAAAACAAAAAAAAACAAAAAGAAGTGAACAGGCATAAAGAAAAGAAATAAATGTAAAGAGAAAGGAGGTTGGGAATGAGCAGGAACGTTTCTCCAGATCCAAATGAAAATTTACAGTGCACAAATTATATTATAATAAATGTCTATTGGGTTTTTACTTTTTTTTTTTTAAAGTGTGAACCGGCAACACGAAAAGGTGAAGAAAACATACGTTAGCAAAAGTCAAGGAGCCGTATTCAAGAATATTAAAGTTATGACCGTTGATGTTCAACCGGTAGGAAACCAAAGATTACAAACTGAATACCGATACGGAAGGCGTTTTGCACAGTGCAACATACACCGGACTCCGAATTTTGACAAACGAATATACCGTACAGATCAGCACAACGAGACGATCAAAATAATATACATATATCAGTGGTACGATTGAATTATTAAAATTCGAATTTTTCTACTACGGAAAGTGCAAGAAAAACGCAGAAAAATAAGACATTATTTTTCTGCGTTTTTCTTGCACTTTCCGTAGTAGAAAAATTCGAATTTTAATAATTCAATCGTACCACTGATATATGTATATTATTTTGATCGTCTCGTTGTGCTGATCTGTACGGTATATTCGTTTGTCAAAATTCGGAGTCCGGTGTATGTTGCACTGTGCAAAACGCCTTCCGTATCGGTATTCAGTTTGTAATCTTTGGTTTCCTACCGGTTGAACATCAACGGTCATAACTTTAATATTCTTGAATACGGCTCCTTGACTTTTGCTAACGTATGTTTTCTTCACCTTTTCGTGTTGCCGGTTCACACTTTAAAAAAAAAAGTAAAAACCCAATAGACATTTATTATAATATAATTTGTGCACTGTAAATTTTCATTTGGATCTGGAGAAACGTTCCTGCTCATTCCCAACCTCCTTTCTCTTTACATTTATTTCTTTTCTTTATGCCTGTTCACTTCTTTTTGTTTTTTTTTGTTTTCTTTCCCAACGTTTGCTTTTATCTATCCATTTCCCACTATCTCTTCCTATTAACTCTGTCAGTTAGAGAAATTTATGATAGCAATTCAGTCTTTCTTCCTCTTTCACCATGCTCGTTCTCTTCCATCTTATAAATGCATTCACATTGTATATATATTAAAACAAAGCTTGCTTGCCACCACGTTGCTCCTTCATTGCCGTGACCGAGACCTTCCTCCACCATTCCTCTGCCAAGTCAACATTCAGCCTCGCCTCTATGGCACAGGCAGCCTCGCAACCGCCTCTAAGCCGACGTCCACCTCACCCTTGAAGCCACCACCGGTCCCACTCTACTGCTTCGAACTGATCCAACCACATCTCTCCATCGGCCTCCGCATGCACACTCTCCTTCCTCCTGACATGGCCGAGAGCCACAAACCTCAATGACCTCCGCCTCCAAACTTCCTTTTCCCTTCCATCATGACGGCCATGAACCACACACCGACGAACCCACACCCAACCACCCAAGTTCGCCCGCCAACAACCAATCAGCCATTCCCGCTTCCTCATCACCGCCCGCCCCGGCATCGCTGGCCTTCAACCCTTTACCTTGGCCGTGACTCCCCAGAGCATCCTTCGTTCGTTTATAAATGCTAAGGTATTATATAATTTAATATATAAAGTTTTATAAATGTTGTATACACTATGTTTGCTGTCGAGTATACATAAGGTGATTTTGCTGCTGCGTATTGTGAAAGGCTGTTGTTTGCATGTTGGATTTCGGAGTATATAATTATTTATAAGTTAGAAATTATATTGTCTGCAATGTTCTGATTTCAAGCACTGGAAGTATTTATACAAACAGTTAGTTATATATTTAATAAGTTTCGTTTCGTATGTTAGTTACAATATGACCATGTTGTATATATTATTTGCTGCGTATATAAAAAAAATGACAGTGTTTTATAGTATAAGTATTATAATATGATGATTTATAACAATATACATTAGTTTATTTTATGTGTAGAGTCATATTTTACTGTTCCTGTAGATGCATATTATTTTATAATAGTATAGCAGTTGTGTCCTGCCTTTGCTGCACGTTCACATTTATATATAGAGAAAAAATGTTGTTAAAATCATATTAGTTTTCGTATTTAAAATTTGTTGTACATGTATATGGGTTTATTACATAAATCGGTCTGCATATTATAAAGAAGTTGCATACGTATATTTGGGCAGTTGCATACATCCAAAAGTTTTCCGTAGTATTACTCTTTTTTTTTTATGATTTATAGACCTGCATAATATATGTATGGCCATGTTCATATTTGAAATTTGATATATAAGTATAAAATGTTGTGTGGTAATTTCAAGTGTGTACATAAATTTATGATATATATAAATAAGTTAGCTTACATCATTCATTCATCTTCATCGATCCAATTCTGATTTGGATTTCGTCTATTCTTTATTAACAGCTTTGAACGTTGAATTCGTGCCGATTTGTTTTGCTTGGATTCGTAACTCAATCTCTATGTCTGTATCAGTGTGCGTATCCGTGTCATCTTCTCGTGCATCTCTAGCCTCGAAAGGTGAGCACTCACTCACGATTAACGTTCTTTTATTTATTAGATTTGATTTCAATTGAAACGACAATTGAAATATGCTGCTATTAGTTAATGACACTGTTATATATTCTATTACCTGTATCAGTTCACCTGTGACATCTGACACCTTTATCTGTTAATTATTTATGCAATGATAATACAGTTTGGCTGAAATTGATTGATTGTTGATGTTTATATTGGACGTTAAATTGTTGATGTTAAAATGATAAATAGTATGAAATTGAAATTGATATAGGATAGTTAAATGTTAAATTTGATTAATTGACATTTGTATAATATGACCCCTTTAACTATTAAATTTATTGACACGTAGGATTTGTTTGATTACACCTCGAACCACTAAATGTATGTTGTTAAATTAATGATGTATGAAATTGTAAATAGATGACAAGTGAAAAACCGTAATGTAATAATCTTTAATCTACTTGAAATGATAGAGTAGATTCTAGAAATAATTATATTATTTCGTACAAATAACAATGCGAATTAATACGGTTATTTCGGGATTATTTGAATTGATTATTGGATTGTTATTGTTTGTTGTTATTGCTTGTTTATTTACTTTGACACCATCCCAGTTATCACACTGCAAGTTCCCTTTGATATGCTTTGATTTTGAATTGAATTGGAATCGGGTTGAAATGATAAATACCCAAAATTGAACTTTGACCTAGGATAGAAAATTAAATAAACCCGATTGGTCAATAACTTGATTTTGAAATAAAATAAGGATTTTATTTGAATAAATAATATGGTTTTGAAATGAAGTTGAAATTTGAATTTTAATGCAAGGAAAGTGTTAATATTAAATAATCTGAAACAAAATGTTAACAATGTAATTGATGTAAGAATGTTGTTTAATTTGAGAAATTGAATTAAGTTTGAAATTGTTAAACTTTGAAATGATTTAATAATTAAGTTTGAAATTGTAATTAAGTTTGAAATTGTTAAACTTTGAAATGATTTAATAATTAAGTTTGAAATTGTAATTAAGTTTGAAATTGTTAAACTTTGAAATGATTTAATAATTAAGTTTGAAATTGTAATTAAGTTTGAAATTGTTAAACTTTGAAATGATTTAATAATTAAGTTTGAAATTGTAATTAAGTTTGAAATTGTTAAACTTTGAAATGATTTAATAATTAAGTTTGAAATTATTAAACTTTGAAATTATTTAATAATATAGTTTTGAATTATTTAATAATTAAATAAGGTTGAATTATTTAATGATTAAATTGAATTGAATTCTTTAATAAGAAAAATTGAACTTTTGAATACGTGAATGTTACTTCGTAATAATTGAAATTGAGTTTTCTTTATTAATTAAGTTTTGGAAAATTATTTAAGAAAGTAAATAAGTGAAATTGAATTTCTTTAACAAGAAATGAAAATGTGATATTTTGGAATTAATGTAAGACTTGAAATGTAAAGAATTTGATTTGACGAATTTAGTTTAATTCAAAATTGTAGATTTTGATTAAATGAAGTTGAACTTAAGAATTGATTAAATGAATTGGAAATTTAATAGAAATTGTTTTGAATGGTAAAGTAACTTAACGAATATTGAATGAAATCGATAAATGAATTTGGAATTGATTTGAATGTTAAATTAAATTAATTTAAATGATTTCAGAATGAAACTTATATAAGAACTTGAATCAATATTTGAATTGTTTAAATAGAAATTGAAATTGAATTATAAGATTTTGAAACGGGAAAATTGGAAGTTTTGAAACGTAAATATTGAAAATTGGTTTTAAAAGACAAATGAAATGTTGATTTACGAATTCTATTTGAAATTGAAATTGATTTGGTTTTTGAAATATATAAACGACCAATCGGTGTAATAATTACGAAAGTTATTAAAGGGACCGGGATCGGTAATGGATATACTCTCTATCTGAACCGAAACCACTTTAATAACTATACGCGGAGTGTTGATCCAGAATGAAGTGGATGGTTTTGGTGAACGCGTTGACTGAAGAAAGAGAACGATTTTGGATGACCCCTGACATGACTAAAACAGGAGCCGCGCCGGGCCATTGAGGATCGCCATCTCTAGCGGACACACTTCTTCGATACCATATCTATTACTTTTGTGATTCGATTTGGGTGCACCCCTCGATTATGGGAGTGTTGTTTCGCGGTGTTGGGGTAGTAGCTGCTATGCCCAACATCAGTCCGGATCAGGCAACTACTAGTATCCTAGTTGGTATCGCCTCATGTACCTTGTCATACTGATTATCCTATTCGCGACCACTACGATTTTGATTTGTACCTTTAGTATATGGATTGCCCTCTGGTGACTTCCGGTTTTGGGGAAACTATGGTCTTGTATATGCTTTTGGGAATAAACAGGTTAAGAGGTGTATGGGCCCTGCTTAACCCTACTTTGATATCTTTATATTACTGATAGACATTATCTACTTAGCGTATATTACTACCTAGTAGATAGTTTAATGGATCCTTAAAGGATGGTTATTCCAAACATCCTTTGAGTTACTTGTATTTCAATTGCTATTTCACTTGAGTTGGATTTATTAATATAAGAATGTTAATCCTGACTCGAGTGTCTTGTGTTTTGCTTTACGCTCGGGTCAGACTGAGTGTACCAGTATTCAAGACTCACCTTTGAAGTTGGAGCTTGCTTGAAGATCCAGTCATCTATTCTGCTTCCAGTATTCGATGATTCCAGAGATGTATTCTGATTTGTATCTGATGTATCGTATTACTCTTCCGTTGTATTTGTTCTAACTCTGATGTAACTTATACATTTATATAGTAGCTTCATGAACTACTATCTCTTTTATTTCCGCTGCATTTATTACTCTGTGTCTGTGATCTGTGATTATATCTATTTACTGTATATGTTCAGTTTTGCCAAATTTAAATTAACAACGCGGTATTTTGAGCAATTCAACTCCGGCATGAGTGTCTACCTATACACTTATAATGGACGCGAATGGTCCAAAATATCGGGTCGTTACAACTATCATCAACCAGGATAGTTATAACAGACAATCCTTACAATTGCTAATATATACACATAAGTAATGCAGTGGAAATAAGAGTACTATGGTAGGTAACATCCAGCTCCTCTCCAGGAACTCAATGAACATCAATGAAAACCTGGCTTTCTCATACTGCTCAAGACACAAGGAATTTAGGAAAATGAAAAGCCATGTGTCAGACATAAGTCCAGTGTGAGAAACTCAAGAAATATGTGTACAACATATAACAACACCTTTTGAGATTGTCCTAATGGTTATCTCCTCAAACAAGCCAAACCATTAATAAGTACATATTGCGATATAATAGATAATGTGTAGGGTGAAGAATATAAGTAAGAAATAGTTGTGTTGTATGTGCGTGTACACCACAATAATAGTAACTATATAATCAAAACTGCTAAGGCGCATTCGCTAGTTGTTTAGGATTTCCATGGCGATCTCCTTGGATTAAACCCGACTCCAATCTCCTGCGCAAGGATCAGAGATATTTGTAATGACCCGCCTTCTCAACCACCGAATGTCGACACTAATACATCCACAGTATTCACATGCCGAGCACCTAAGTGTTGGAAAGATGAAAAGTTAGGGTAAAATAAAAAGAAAAGAAAAGGAACAAGGAAGAAGGAACGTAATATCAGAATCTCACAGTGGAATGATAATATATAATATCAAAGGAACGGTACAAAGGGTTACTCCGATATAGAAATTTTGGAGTTAAAAACCTAAGTACCATCATCAGCCTGGACAGTTATAACAACCTGTCCTCACAAATTCTGATATGTACAATATAGTAATGCAATGGAAATAGGAATACTACGGTAGGTGAAACATCTAGCTAGTCTTCTCGAGCTCCAAAGAATATCAACGAAAACCTGCCTTTTCAGACTACCCAAAAAAGCATGTGAGGAATTTAGGAAAAACAAAAACCAAGCGTCGAACATAAGTCTAGTATGAGAAACTCAAGAAATATATGTGCAGCATATAACAGTACTTTTAAGACCACATCGAATACCATAATGGTTATCCCCTCATTAGAACCACCAGCAATAGGTACATATAGTGATATAATAGACAATGTCTAGGGTGTAGAATATAAATCTTATAACATAGCTGGAATGGTTGCATTGGTTACATTTAATGGCATATTATGAGTACAATCGAAACCCTATAAGGAACATTCACATATTGGATTTTCCATGGAGATCTCTTTGGAGAAGCTGAATTCGAACTCCACGCACAAGGATCAGAAGTTACCTTCCGAGTGTTGTATATCTCTAGATAAAATATACCATAAGGAAAACACAAAGGCCCACGTCTGAACATAAACATGAAGAACGTGAACCAAATACCATCAATCCCCGCACGCAACATCGGTAAGCATACTGTAGATCTGGAGTAGACAATATCTTATCGTGGGTTAGCTAAACCCTAGATTGTGTAGCCTACTCTGCCTTTAGCCATTTCCGGTGTCGAGGTCACGTTCAGCATCTTTCACATGAGTCTTTATCACTCGAACAGAATACGAATCCCAAATTAGGTCCTCATATCTCGAACAGATCATGAAACCACACACAGATTTCCATATCTCAAAAAATCTCAAAATTACACATGGACTCCCTACGTCCTAAATAGATCACAAACAACTACATTTGTACGAGCATCTTAAATAGATCTCGAATCTCCATATAGATTCCCGCATCTAGAACCAATACACTTCTAAAAGATAGAATACGTATCTCAGCCTTGAAGTGGTTTTCGGTAAGTAAAGCTCTTACCAATCCCGATCTCTCCAAGATTGAATCGATGAATTTGGTCATTCAATGATAATGAGAATGATCGCATATGTAAACCAAGTCTCGTATACTTATTAGTTTATGATATTTTCCTCTCACACTATCCATCGATCAAGAGTGAAGCCGGTAGGTTAAAGCTCTATTGCTCATATCCCTACTCGAGCATCAATCTTAATTCCAACAAATAGATAAGCTTACATCATCGGCTTTTAGTGCTAAGTATACGACTAAATGTTTTCCATAAACGAGTAAACATACAAAGCATGATCAAGTCATACAAAGCATGATCAAGTCACATAAGCGACTTATAATCCCCTTTTTGTTTAACTAATCTTTTATTAATTAATACTTCATTTATTAGTAAAACTTCTTTACTTAATAAAACATCATTTATGAATTTCTACTATTCATTTGTACTTTTTCAATACTTCAAAAGTATTCATATACTTACCTCAAATGGTATATGTATATTCACAAATCATTAACAAGATTTCTTACTTATAAACCTTTACTTTTCTGTCCTTCAAAAGGTGTTCATATACTTATCTCAAATGGTGTAAGTATATTCACAAATCATTAATAAGATTTCTTACTTAAAAACATTACTCATTTTATACTTCAAAAAGTATTCATGTACTTATCTCAAATGGTATAAGTATATTCAAAAATCATTTAACAGGATTACTTACTTAATATTTCCTTCAAAATATCCATTTGAAGGATATAAGTACTTTCACAGATCCGTTCAAAAGGTTTAAGACTAATGTTACTCAAACGTTGTCACTACAAATCCAAAACCATTTCACTTATGCTTATCTTTAAAACATTATTAAAGATCTATTTACATTCGTAAGTCTAATCAAAGAGGGTTAAAGACAAATGTTATTAAAACATTGTCACAACAAACCCAAACCATTTCACTTATGCTTACCATTTGAAACATTCTTTTTAAAGATCTATTTACATTCATAAGTATAATCAAAAAGGGTTAAAGACAAATGTTATTAACACATTGTCACAACAAACTCAACACCATTCATACTTGTATTATCTTTAAAACATTTTTTTAAAGTGAATATTAGGCTCAGGTCCCTAATAAGTTTCAAAATACACAAAAACTCCAGTAAAAAAAGTATGTAAATTAGGTCCCTAGAATTAAGTTACTAAGTAATTGCATATAGTTATGCAATTATTCACTGAATAATTGCAGACATTTATGCAATTATATCCAAAAGTTGCATAAATGTATGCAATTTTTTCGGTGAATAATTGCGGAATTTTCCGCAATTTTTTGGTGAATAATTGTGGAAATGTCTGTAATTTTTTGATATAATTGCATAAATGTCTGTAATTATTCACTGAATAATTGCATAAGTGTATGCCATTATTCGGTAACTTAATTCTAGGGACCTAATTTACAAACTTTTTTTACTGGGGTTTTTGTGTATTTTGAAACTTATTAGGGACCTGTGCCAAACTGTCCCTTTTTTAAAGGTCTAAGTTAATATTTGGTTAAGTTCGATAGTCGACTAATCGATTATCTAGTTAAAAAAATTACTTACAAATAAATGTTCGTATACTTAACTTGTTTCCGACATTCTTAACTTAAGTATTCCTCGTTCAAGAGGTAACCCCGATAGGTTAGAGCTCTATTGCTCCATCCCTACTTGACATTAATATTTAACTCTCAGAAATAGATAAACCTACTTCATCGGCTTTTAGTGTTAAGCAATGTTAATTACCTTTTTTAAACGAGTAAGTAAACTGCAAGATTAACATGATTTCAACATTTCAACTTATACTATTCCTCCTTCAAGAATGATGCCTTGTAAGTTTGGGCACGGGTTGTTCCAAGCCTTGCCTTGACACCTCATTCTTGAATATCACAAATAGACAAGTTTGCTTGTCGGTTTTTTATGTTAAGCCTAGTCAATCACCTTTGTAAAAACTTATATATATATATATATATAATAATAATACTTTATAAATACTTGTAAATAGGTTTTAGTTATCTATATAAAATATTGATTGAAGATAACTAATTTATAAGTTTGAATAAAAACATATTTTACATTCTGCCGCACTTTACTTTCAAAATTCGTAAATAATCATTAAAACTATAGTTAAACTTCTGCTCTTTTTTTCATACTCAGTTACATTTTATAAGAACTTCCCAAAAAAGATTTTATAAAGAAATGAATTTAGAAACCATTTGAATCTCAAAAAAATAGCTAAAGCTTCGCATTTTAAACACCTAAAACAATAAGAGACTTACTACAGCACTTATAAATGCTGTTAAAAGTCCTTGTTAATACAACATTGATAAGCACAATTTTTGCGACTAGTTTTAACCATTTAAACAAATGGCTTAAGACTTGAAATTTTTTTAGTAAGTACTATCATTAGGGTACTTAAAAACCATGGAAATAAATCCTTAAGAATATCTTTCCATTTATTTATAAAAATTCCTAAAAACAAGGGATCCTGAAGTGCACTTATAACGACTATTCTCGTTTCAAACACTTTCAAACTTACTTCAATTTAACACACAAGTTAAGAAACCATGAAGTCAAGGCCACGCCATATTTTTAAGAGGGTAATAGAAGTGAGGTGATACAGTATAAAGTTATCATTTGCTTTCAAAAGTAAGTGGGGTCCAAAGTTTATAACTTTACTTAGGTAATGTCACTTTAATAGAGCGCATATACATACAATATATACTTAAGAGATAGTGAGATAAATCACTTAGACCCATTCCTAACCTAAGCACAAAGCTACAAGAACCAAAGAACCACCTCCTTCCATCAATACAAGCCTAAATGTCCAATCTTTAGCACTTCCAAACCAAAGCCAATACCTTCCTCCTCCTCCTCCTCCTCCATGCTCATGGCTCATCCAAGCTCTCCCTCTTCTTCTTATCTCCTCCGAATTCTTTCTTACTAATCATGCTTCCAATGATGTCTTAGACCTAAAGCCAAAGTTTAAAAGAGATTAGAGAAGATTTCGTTGACTTCTGAAAAAGTTAGAGAGTAATTAGTGGATTAGTGCTTAAGCACTTCCACCATTTTCAACCCTCCTACTTCATCTCAAGCTTATTTGATTTTGTGTGATTATTTCCTAAGGTCCCTCTTTATATAGGCTTAGGAATGTGATGGGAAAAGACCAAAAACCCCTCAAATCCCTTATGACATTAATTACAAACATCACTTCTCCTTTATCATTTACTTAACTTTTAAGACTTTCCATTCATACACATTTCCTTAGTATCTTCCCTTACCTTATACATGACATCATCCATAAAGTTTATTTCCATATGGAAAAATATTTTTATTTCATTTACTTTAAATCCTAAGCAAATAAGTGTATGTAAAAAAAATCTGAACAACTTCAGACGGTCAAAAAACTGCTTATCAATAAAACGATTTTCAGTCACATTATCGATATTTTTTCAAAGTTTTCATTTTTGTAAACATTTTTCCAAAAATAGTTTACCCTCATTAATTATGATTTAAAAGGAGGTTAAAAAGCTTGTTAAATCATTTTAATAATACTTACAAGATTCAAATATTCAAATAATTCATATATTTAAATATGAAGTGTAAAAAATTCAAGGTCATTGCAATATCCTTTCGAACGGCATATATCTCTAGTGAATATACCCTAGGAGAAACATAGCCGGCCTGCTAAGATCTAGTGCATCACTACCACATTCATATACATAAGTATCTCTTGAATGGAGTTGCCTGCACTCTATGGGTTTGCCAACCCTACTGGCTATGTGTCCTATCTCTAGTTTCAATCATTGTCGATGGTGAAGTCACATTCAGCATCTCAACACACGAGCCATAACTCGAACAGATCTTGAAACCACATATGGATTCCCATATCTCAAAAAATCTTGGAACCACACTTGGATCCGCACGTCCTGAACAAATCATGAACCTCTACATGAGTTCGAGCATCTTAATCAAATCTCGAGCCTCCAAATAGATTCCAACGTCCCCAACCTCTACTAAAGCATATATTACGTATATGGTTTTGAAGTGGTTACGATTTTGAGTCATCTCATATAAGTACACTATCTCGCTTATAGGGTGCTTCAAAACCAACCGATAAATTTTTGGCTAACTCAACCCCGGTTCATTTAGAAATAAACAGACAATACATAAGGGTGGAAATCCTCTCCTATCCGAGTAGATTTCCTTATCATTTGTCTTAGAACGTAAGATAAGTTTATACATAGGGTATAGCATAATCCTTTGTTCCTTCTAGATATTTCCTAAGTAATTTTGGTGAAATTTCAACAACAATAAGAACAATCACATATGGAAACTAAATCGTGTATATTTATCAGGTTTCCAACCTTCTCAACTTTCGCTATCTGTCGGTTAAGAGTGAAGTCCGGTAGGTTAGAGCACTATTGCTTCTACACCCTACTCGAATCATCATTCTTAACATTCAAAGATAGAAACAAATCTACTTTGTTAGCTTTCATGCTAAATATATGACAAAATATTTCCATAAACATACAACACGATTAACACACACAAAGCACGATCAAGTCACATAAACGACTTTCAATCCCATTTTTATTTAAATAATCCTTTATTAACCGAACCTCTTTTATTAGTAAAACTTATTTATCTAATAAAATCTATCCATTAATTAAAACTTCATCATTTAATTAGAACTTCTTCCTTTAGTTTAAAACTTCTTCCCTTAATTAAAATTTCTTTTAATTAAACACCTTTATTAATTAAACTCATTTATTAATTAAAACTTCTCTCATTTAATTGAACTTCTTATTAATTAAAACTTAACTTATTAAACTTGTATATAGATTTAATTTTCCTTTATAAAAGATATTTACTTGTTATTTTACTATTCACGTATTACTATAAACATATTACTATACACGTATTCACTATACATGTATTACTATGCACATATTTACTATACACATATTTTACTATTCATTTATACTATTTTGTATACCTCAAAATACACTTATCTCAAATGGTATAAGTATATTCACAAATTATTAATAAGATTACTTACTTTAAATTATAATCAAAGAGGTTAAAAATAAATGTTACTAAAATATCGTTACTATAAACCCCTTTTCATTTGTAAATTAAACATATAAACTTTTCTATGTTTATTCTAAAAGACTTCATACAAGTTATTATTATTAAAATTCCATTATTAAAGATTTAATTATATCACTTTAAAATATAATTTAAGAGTTGAAATACAAATGTTACTATAACATTGTTTACTACAAACCCAAAACATTCCATACTTTAACTTTTATCTTTAAAAATCTGTTTTAAAGATCCTTACATTTATGAGGGTTTAAGATAAATGTTACTTAGACATTATTACAATAACCTAATGCCATTTCACACATAACCATTTTCTTTAGAACTTTCTTTTAAAGATTTAACTACACTTACAAGGATTAAAGACAATTGTCACTTAAACATTTGTCACTACAAACCAAAAACCATTTAATTATAGTTAACTTTAAAATATTCATTATTAAATATCTAATTATCTTCCTAAGTATAACTTATAATAAGGGTTAAAAACAAATGTTACTAAAACATTGTTTACTACAACCCAAAATCATTTTTAAACTTACCATTAAATTCAAGATATTCATTTTAAAGGTCAAAGCATATGTATTTTTCAATTGAGGTGAGACACTTTTTATTTAACTTCTTAAAATATTTTATTTCAACTTAATTGTTAAAATTCAAACTTCCTTTACTACATTTATAAATACTTAGCTTTTAAAACTTACATATATTGGCTAAAAACCATTTTAGAATGATGTGTATATTTAAATGTATGTTGATTTATTTATAAGTACAATATTTAATAATAAAAACAATTTAAAAGGATATTATATTAAAAAAGCTTATATTTACTTTAATAAAATATTTAACTAATTTTCTAAAAACTATATATATTTAAAATATTTTAAAATACTTAAACTATTATTTGAAAAATTTATTTAAATATTACTTATAAATACTTATTTTATAATTTATTTAAAATCCATAAAAAGCACGTTTTATAATTTAAAACCCTTTACTTTAAAAATTCATAAATAATTATTAAAAATGTATATTTATACCTTGATATTTTTCCAATAATATATACGATTATAGTATTGATTAAAAATGCAAAGAAGCCTAAGGATGTCATAAATGTAAACTTTAAAAATCACCGACCATAAAGCAATTTCAAAGTGCATCCATAGTGACCTTTTCACTTCTAACTATCACAACTTCCAATCACAATTTCGATAGCTCTCCAAACCTAGTCATTTTTGTCAAACATGCTGAAACGTGTGTAATGAATAACCAAATATGTATATTCACATAATATAATCACATTTTAATCAATTTAACATATGTCAAACACTAGGGATTTCAAATTACGTTTATAGCGACTATTTAGCTTCAAATATTTACAACACATTATCAAACATGTAAATAATAAATCTCGACTATGTCTTAAACTTTAGAGGGTTTGAAAGAGAGATTATACAACATATAATGTTGTTACTTGCTTTCAAAAGCAATGAGGGGACAAAAAGTAATAACTTGCATTGTTATCTATTTAATTTATATTTAACACAACAAATAATTATGTACACAACATATACAAATTAAATGGTGAGTTAACTCACCCAAGACTAAGCTAACCCAAGGCATATGTAATCCTGATATGAGTGCAACGGCAAAGACGACGTCTCCATTGGACCTCCTATGCAAAAGTTATTAGTTTTATAAGAAACTAGATTAATTAAAATAATTAATTACTTACTTAACACACTAATCACTTGATTAAATCAATACCTCTTCTTCCCCAATCAATTAATTCTTGCTCCTGTACATGTACAACCTCGTGCATGCACAAACCCAAAAAGTCGATCCCTTATCTCCTCCTTATCTCCCTCTCTGATCCACGAAATCAAACACCGTCACCTCTGACGAAATCCTCTCTGCAAACTCTACGCGATGGACATGTCCCTTCAAGTGCGGCTTTGCCAAATTCATCAAGACCTATTGCTCAAGTCATAACAAACCCAATGTCGCATTTCACTACATCGAGTTGCACCTCCTCAAAAATCTCTCATCTACTTGTCTTTGTAATAGAAGTTCAAAAGTACCCTCCGACTTGCCTAATTCTAACTCAATCATCATATAACTATCACCCTAGTTCGGCCCTTAAAAATGACACTCGGCCAAACACCACCGCACTTGATTTTGAGGCTATGAATTTGAAGCCACAATCATACAAATTCAACGAATCAAACGATGTTGATTTTTGTGCATCCTAGCTCTCAAAACAATTGCGTGTAGTTGGCGGTTATTTACTGAAGGAAGAAAGCAAATAGAAAGAGGAAAGGGAATTTATGAAAGAGGTGTAAGTGTATGGATATATTTATAATAATTTTTATATTATATTTTAATTCTTAAATTCATCGCAACGTGTTTCAAGCTTGCACGACCATATGGGGCATCGAATCGACACTAAACTCATCAGCGTACATCGCCTCATTATTCCTTTTCCGCTGGCACTAAAATCAATATCTAAGGTAGCACCCGGGATGATAATTATAAACGAATTCGAGATCTTTTACCGATAAAACGATTTTCGGTCACAATATCGATATTTATTCAAACTATTTATTTTTATAAATAAATTTTGAAAACAAATTTCTTATCATTAGTTATTATTTAAAAGGGGGTTAACAAGGTTATTAAATCAATTTAATCACAGTAAATCTAGTGTTCAAATTTATTTAAATAATTCAGATATTTAAATACAAAGTGCTCGATATTCCGGGTCGTTACATTCTCCCCCACTTAGAATCATGTACTCGAATCCAAGATTGAGACTATCATGCGAATATAATGATCTACGTAAAACTTACGTATTTTATTCTATTGGTTTCTTAACTACATCAATTTTTTTAATTCACATTTATTTTTACAAATAATATTTCACATTTAATATTAAAATAATTTATGAAACATTTCATAAAGACTTATCTTCACTTAAACACTTCAGTAAACCACAATTTCATTTTAAAACACTTCAGGATTTAAGTTCATTACTTGTATAACACTCTACTACATCCTAAGAGTATATACAAAACATTCGTTTTTATTTTACTTAAAAAAGATGTTCTATAAATTTTAACTTGCTTTAACTTACTATCTTCTCAAATTTAGAAGTTACAAAAAACTTATCTTTTTATAATTTCACAAAAACACTTAGCATTAATTTTTATATCACTTTGCAAGTTTCCAACTGTCAAAAATCGCTAAAAATTCCATTTTATTTCAAAATATTGAAACTACCAGACAACATTTAATAAAAAGATGCACAACCAAACTACTCTAATGCATAGGATAAATGAGTCCATAAAATAATTTAACAAGAAAACTTTAGAACTAAACACCGGGTTATTTCAAATCATTTTAAGACAATGATATATACTTATAACTTTTGTATATCAAATCATATTTTCAAGATTAAATCAAAATCCGTTCTGCTAAAACAACTTTGTAGTAAACTGCTATAATAGCATTCCCAACTTTAAAACTCGAAAATGAACCTAGATGATGCTGCAATCATCATCGAAATTATTTTCTAACGACAGAAGTGAGTTTGGTACTTTCTGTCTCCTTTTAAAATCCTTTTTAAAATATTTTTATTCATAAATACTTCAAATAACACTATTATTATTTTATCAAAAACCTTGAAAAACAATTTTCAAAACATCGAGATTTAAGTTCTCAAATTCTCGGTTTAAATCCTTTTTATTTATAAACCATATTTATAAACCATATTTATAAACCATATCTTATAAATTTACTTCCTTATATAAATCATTTCACAAATATTTATTCCAAAATATCTTACCTTTCTTATTCCAAAATATCTTACCTTTCTTTTAGATTATAAATAACATCCTTTATTAAAGTTAACTTTTTAACCTAACATTTTCATTGAATGGCTTATAGTAAAACTGGAAAACTTAATTCATAAGATGTTTGTTTCAATGTTTCCATAATCACTATTTACTCAACCTATGCAGTAAAAATTTAAATTAGTTATAAATCAAGAAACAATTGTCAATGCTCGTAAATTGATCGAGCACAACTAATCAATCATTAAATGATGACGATGCTCGTAAATTGGCTGAGCAATATTAAGCTAAAGATTCTACAAATGATAATAACGCTCGTAACAGGTCAAGCATGTCAAATCATTCTGCAAAGGGTAGCAATGCTCATAAACTGGTCGAGCATGGCTAAACTAATCAATGAGGGGTAACAAATGAACATCATTAATTCCTACATTAGTTGGACTACACTACCAACTCATACTTATATAAGTTACCGTATATAAGACATTTAATTTTCATTAATGGAATTAACTTTAAGGCGTATGTTTATTACAAATACAAATACGCTTTCATATATATAATACGCTAAACTCATGCTAGGGCATTCCATTGCCCTATCTCTTAATGAGTTATACCCCACCAAAGCTAAGATTCTCGCTTAGCCTTCAGCTCTGATACCGGCCGTAATGACCTGCCTTTTCCACCCCAAATGTCGACACTTTTACATCTACGGTATTCACGTGTTGAGCACCCAAGTGCAGGAAAGACAGAGCATTAGGGTAAAGAAAATGAAGAAAAGAAAAGGAACAAGAAAGAGGAGAACAAAAACATCAGAATCACAGTGGAATGATAAAATATGATATCAAAAGTTAGTACATAACACAACTTTAATATGCATATAGCATTTCAAATTTAGTAAACAAAGTACTGTCATCAACCTGTATAGTTATAATAGTCTATCCTTATAATTACTGATATATACACACACACATAAGTAATGCAGCGAAAATAAGAATACTACAGTAGTTAACATCCATCTCCTCTCCAAGAGCTCAATGAACATCAACAAAAACATGCCTATCTCAGACTACCTGAAAGAGCATACGAAGAATTTAGGAAAATGAAAAGCCATATGTCAGACGTAAGACTGGTCTAAGAAACTCAAGAAATATGCGTGCAACATATAACAGAACCTTTTGAGACTGTCGTAATGGTTATCCCTTCAAAAGAGCCAAACCATTCAATAAGTAGATATTGCGACATAATAAATTATGTCGAGGTTGAAGAATATAAGTAAGAAATATTTGTGTTGCACGTGCGTATACACCACAACAATAATAGGTATACAGTCAAAACCTCTAAGGCGCGTTCGCTAATTGTGCAGGATTTCCACATAGATCTCTTTGGATCAAAGTCAACTCTAATCTTCTGCACAAGGATTAGAGGTATCCTTCCCTATAGCATACATCTCCGATGAATGTACCCTAGGAAAATCATAGTTGGCATGCTCAGACCAAGTGCATCGCTCTCACATGCATATCCGTAATATCTCTAGAATGGAGTCACCTGCACCCTATGGGTTTGCCAACCTTACTGGTTATGCCTACTATCTTTTGTCATTACAGATAATGAATTCACGTTCAACATCTCAACACATGAGACAAAACTTGAATTGATCTCAAAATCACACATGAATTCCCATATCTCAATAGATCTCGGAACCAAACGTAGATTCCCAAACTAAATAGATCAAGAACCTCTACATGATTTCGAGCATCTTAATCAGATCTTGAATTTCCACATCGACGTTGTCATCACGAACCTCTTCTAAAGCATACGTCACGTATATAGTTTTGAAGTTGTTAAAGTTTTAAGTCATCTCATATAAGTACACTCCCTCACCTACCGGGCACTTTAAAACCAATCGATAGATTTTCGGTTAACACAACCCTGGTTCTTTCAGAAATAAACAGACAATACATAAGGGTAGAGATCTTCTCCTATCCGAATGGATTTCCTTATCTTTTGTCCTAGAAGGCAATAAAAGTTTATACATAGGGTATAGCATCATCCTTTGTTCCTTCTAGATATTTACTAAGTTAATTTTGGTATAATTTCAACAACAATAAGAACGATCGCATATGGAAACTAAGTCTCATTTACTTATCACGTTTCCAACCTTATGAACATCTGTTATCCCTTGGTCAAGAGTGAAGCATGGTATGTTAGAACACTAGTGCTTCTACGCGCTACTCGAATCATCATTTTTAACTCTCAAAGAAAGAAACAAATCTGCTTTGTTGGCTTTCATGCTAAGTACACGACAAAATACTTTCCATAAATAAGTAGACTCATAAAGCACGATTAACACACACAAAGCTCAATCAAGTCACTAAATGAATTTTAATCCCATATTTACTTAAATAGCCTTTTATTAACTAAAACCTCTTTTATTAGTAAAACTTCTTTATCTAATAAATTTTCTCCATTAATTAAAACTTCATCATTTAATTAGAACTTCTTCCTTTAGTTTAAAACTTCTTTCCTTGATTAAAACTTCTTTTCATTAAACACCTTCATTAATTAAACTCGTTTATTAAATAAAACTTCTCTCATTTAATTAAACTTCTTATTAATTAAAACTTAACTTGTTAAACTTGTATATAGATTTGATTTCCCTTTATAAAAGATATATACTTGTTATTTTACTATTCACATAATAATATACACATATTTTACTATTTTATACTTTTTATATACCTCAAAAGTATTCATATATTTATCTCAAATGGTATAAGTATATTCACAAATCATTAGAAAGATTTACTTACATTAAAATATAATCAAAGAAGTTAAAAAAGGTGATGGAGATAGAGAGGTTCATTTGGGGATTGAGTCCTGAGCTTGCTAAGGTGAACCTAACATATATCTGTGATCCTTGTAATGTAGTGGTGGAGATGACAATTCTCCATGAAGAGTTGCTTGTTGTTTGTGCTAAATAAAAGCCAGTTGAAATCCAGGATCCTCAGGGAAAGAAAAGAAAATTCTTTAAGAAGAAGGAAGCCCAGAAGGGAGATGCTGCCTAGAAGGCAAAGGCCAATTTAGTTTTCTTTAAGTGTGACAAGAAGGGTCATTATGCAAATGAGTGTCGGTATGGCAAGGGGAAGAAAGAGAAGAATGTGATGTGCTTTAACTGTGATCAAGTTGAGCATTATAAGAATCAGTGTCCTAGAACCGGTTAGGGCAAACAAGGGAAAGGTTTTTGCTATTAGACCATCATCTACTAAGCCAAATGCAGTTGAAAAAGGAAAGACTATGATGGAAGGTACGTTTTGATTCAAAGTATACAAGTTAGGATACTATTTGATACTGGAGCATCACATTCATTTATATCCCAGTGTTTGGTTGATAGGTTATGCTTAGAACCCACATACCTTGTTACTTCCATAAGGGTTGCGAATCCAATAGGAGGGTATGCAACTCTGGGGATGAGATGTGACAAGTTAGAACTTGATTTGTTAGGTCATAAGTTTGCATTTAGTCTGTATGTTTTCGATTTTGTAAATTTCGGAATCATTTTGGGTATGGATTGGTTGAAAAGGTATGAGGCTAGGATATTTCACCAGGATGGGGAGATATCACTATGGCACCCGATAGTCATAACCGAATCTTATTCTCAGTGGAGAATTTTGAGTAGTTGTTCTTTACTAAGTGCAATGGAAGTGGGAGAAGAGCTAAGTCGGGTTTGAGTAGCAAGAGATTTTGCAGATGTCTTTGAGCCAGTCACAGAACTATCACCGAAACGAGTTGTTGAGTTTCAGATAGATTTTGTGCTAGGAGCTGGACCTGTAAGTAGACCACCTAGCAGGATGACACCAACCGAGACGAAGGAATTGAAGGTGCAACTAGTGAATCTAGAAGGAAGGAATTTTATTAGACCAGGTAGTTTGCCTTGGGGAGCGGCCGCGGTGTTCGTGAAGAAACCAAATGGCTCGTTGAGATTGTGTATCAACTATCGTAAGTTGAACGAGAAAACGATCAAGAATAAGTATCCTTTACCGAGAACTGATGATCTATTTGATCAGTTGTGTGGAGCCAGAGTGTTTTTCCAGTTGGATTTGGCAACAGGTTTAGATTAGTTAAGAGTGGCAGAGGAAAGTATTTCTCTGACAACATTTCAGACTAGGTATGGTTTGTACGAGTGGTTAGTAATGCCATTCGGGTTAACAAATGCACCTGCTTTCTTCGTGGATTTGATGAACCTAGTCTTCCGAGAGTATTTGGATAGATTCATGTTGGTGTTTATAGATGACATTTTAGTATACTCTAAGGATGAAAGAGAGAATGAGGATCATCTTAGAGTTGTACTTAAGACGCTGAGGCTGAATCAGTTGAAGGTAAAGTTTTTCAAGTGTCATTTTTGGAAGAAAGATGTTAAGTTTCTTGGTCACGTGGTTTCAGAGAAGGGCTTGTCAGTCAATCCAGATAAGCTCAAAGCTGTTAATAATTGGAAGAGATTAGAGACGGTGACTGAGATTAGAAGTTTTCTTGGACTTGCTGACTATTACTTGAAATTCATTAATGATTTCTCACAGATAGCAGCGCCATTGACTAAGCTAACCAGGAAAGCGGTGAAGTTTGTTTGGTCCAACAAATGTGTGGAAGCGGTCCTTAAGTTAAAGCATATGTTGACCAATGCACCTATGTTACTAGTTCCAGATGGAAACCAAGAGTTGGTGGTGTATACTGATGCATGTGGGACTAGATTAGGAGCTGTGTTGATGCAGAATGGTAAAGTAATTGTCTACGCTTCACGACAGCTTAGACCGCATGAAGTGAGATATCCTACTCATGATTTGGAGTTAGTTGCGGTGATCTTCGCATTGAAGATTTGGAGGCATTATCTCTTAGGGGAGATATTTGAGCTATACACAGATAATATGAGTTTAAGGTACTTATTCTCTCAGAAGGAGTTGAATATGAGGCAGCAGAGGTGGCTGGAGTTCTTAGCTGCTTATGATTTTGATATAGAGTATACTCCGGGGAAAGGAAATAAGGTGGCGAATGCTCTTAGCAGAAGACATCAGAATGTTGTGTTAGCTATGTTGGCAGAGTGGAAAGATTTAGAAGCTTTGACTACTTATAGGGTGCAATTAAGATCGACTACTAGTTCTAATCGGAGTACTGCCATGTTGACTTGTGTAGAAGTTCGACAAGTATTGATCGAATGGATAGCTTCTATGCAGAAGGAGGATCTTGTATTAGCCGAGAAGATTAGAAGGCTTGAGGTAGGATCAGAGATTGATAATCTAAAAGGATTTAGTCTTGACCAGAGGAGATGGTTGATAAAGAATGGACGGTTGTGTGTTCCGAATGTCGAGGACTTGAGGAAAGAAGTTCTTGGAGAATGTCATCGATCCAAGTTTACGATTCATCCCAGAGGGACCAAGGTGTATCAAGATATAAAGAGGAGCTTCCATTGGGAAGGTATGAAGAAGGATGTTGTCTTGTGGGTTAGGCAGTGTGCAAACTGTTAATAAGTGAAAGTCGAACATCAGAAGCCGAGTGGATTTCTTCAACCTCTAGAGATTCCAGTTTGCAAATGGGATTCGATATCCTTCGATTTTATTGACGGGTTGCCAAGGTCAGATGGGGAAATGAAAGTATATGGGTCATAGTGGATAGGTTGACCGAGAGTGCCCATTTCATTCCAGTTAAGCTAACCAGGATGGAACTTGTTTTAGCTAAGTTGTTCATGAAGAACATAGTTAGACTTTATGGAGTTCCTAATAGCATAGTCAGTGACATAGATGCTTTGTTCAATTCTGGAAGAGTCTACAAGATGTGTTAGGCACTAAGCTCAAGATGAGTACTACGTATCACCCTTAGACGGATGGGCGAACAGAGAGAGTTAATAAGGTACTCGATGATTTGTTGAGACCTTGTGTATTGGACTTTGGTGGATCTTGGGAAGATCATCTACATTTGGTTGAGTTTTCCTATAATAATAGTTATCAGACCAGTATAGGAATGGCACCTTTTGAAGCTTTGTATGGAAAGACATGCAAATCACTAGCATGTCGGTTGGAGACTGGAGATAGGTTAGTCTTAGGTCCGAATTTGGTTAGAGGGGAGTAATAGAAGATTTAGTTCACTACAAGAAAAAATATTTTTTGCAACATGGTTGAGCAGCGTTTTAATAAAATTGCTGCGATTATCTTGGTGATTACTTAAAAAAAAGAAAATAGAATTTCTAAAACGCTGCCTACATTTACCTAAGGAGGGAAAATAAAAATAAGTCGCGCCCCTCTCTCCCTCTCTCCCACTTACCCTATCTCTAATTTAATTAGAAAAATCAAACTCTCCAACGCGAACGTCAACCTTCCACCGATCTCCAGAATACGTGCAACGCTCTGAGCCACAACTCCGCCATCGATCTCTAGGATACGTGATCTTTAGCAACCCTCCTCCATCCGCAATCTCCAGAATACGTGTATCACAGCTCAACATCGACCTTGCTGAGGTGAAAACGTTCATTCTTTTTTTCTTCCTTTTTCATCTTTACCTGGATCTTGGTATAAATGGTATATGTAGTTCGTCTTGATACTTTCATTCGACAGATCAAATGCTAAATATCTGTATCCAATGATGAGGAATCAATAAAATTTGATTTTGATAGAATGTGAAAACGTTATTGGACTCGAATATAGTAAAATAAATAAATAATAGTAAAATTATTGATTAGTCGATGGTAAGTTTTATTTTTCCTTAGATTTCCTATTTCAGTTGTAAACAAGAAGTCTTCTATACTAATTGTATACGGTAGTGTTTTTCACTATTTTACATTTGGCAACTTAAAGATTTGAAAATATGAACTATTGATTAGCATGAATTCACTTTAGATCCCGCTCAAGCGAAAGCTTTGTAGAAACTGAGTGAAAGATATAACAATTGTGTTTAAAACGTACATATCTCCAGATTAGCAACAAAATTCAATATTATTACCCACTTTGATATTATACTCCTTACAGTTATATTAGAAAGAAGGGGCAAAAAAATCACCTTCAAACACGCACAATAACGCTTACAGGTAAAACATAAGATGGAACAACATGCTTCATACAAATTCAGAATCACTCATTTTTCTTATAGCAAATATATATAAAACACACAGGCACAAGCTCTTATGCTCTAAGGAGAAACTCAATTCTTTTGCTTCGCATGCATAAGAGGTTTCAGTTTCTGTATCATCTGATCAAAATCATCTTGAGTCTTAATAAGGCTCAAGCGTGTGCACCGACTATCTGCTTCAAAAGAAACACCACTTTGAGTTTTAAACTGTCCATTTCTTAGTACAACTTCACAGTCTGTGTCTTCTTTCCATTCACACTTTAACCATCCATAAGCTATCATTCATTTAAATTAAACTCAAGTTAATGCCTAAATTTAATATATCTCTATATAAAGCATAAGAGAATACATACATGGAGAGGGGTCCCTAATTTTTTTGAAGTGGTTGCAGTATTTTGGGGCTAACTTTTGAAGGGAGAATCGGTTAGAAGATGATACTACCTTGCTTAGTTCGATCCACCTCTTTCTTAGTGCTTGATAACCAAATTCATTAATGTCACCCATAGTGTCGTGCTTTGTTTTCATCTGTAATAAAATTTCTTTTATAAGCTTTAATGTTCTAAGCTGTGTATCATGAGATGTCCCCTCAAAGTTTTGTGCCATATATTCTGTTATTTTATTGTATACCTTCTCTTCCTTTATCAATGCCCACCTAACAAATAATCATGAGAATTGTTACGATCTTCGTGAATGAGTAATATTTAGAGTTATATTGTGAAGCGAAGATATTCAGTTGATAAACCTAACCAAATCGACTTCCAGAGTGTCCAGTAAACTTGGACATAGAAAACAACATGATGTTTTCATCCGGGGAATACTTAATAGTAGTATACTTTGGCTAGTAGTACACCTGATCATAGATAGCAGAAGATCCTTTGATTATTAACTGCCTAAGTCGACCCTCGGGATTATTCGGTGAAGTCACCAGTACTATGAAATTCTCTGCAGAAGTTGTCTTCACATAATCTGATGCATTTCCTTTCCACTCATACCCTTTAAAATTGAAAAGGCCGATCTGTCTTCTGAACACTTGTTCCGTGTAGAACAAATATTGTTCAAAATAAAAAGTACTTATATTGGACGAAACAAATAAAGCTAGTAGCTACTTACTGGATAGTAAGGAACAGCAGCAATAACTTTTTTAATAGGAGCTTTCGGATCACTGGTAACATTTGGTGAAAGTGAGATGATTAATCCATTGAGAAGTTGAGTCACCCCAGTACCAAAGGCAATGTATCTACCATCAGTTTTAGCATTACCCACAGCATTATGTAAGAGTTTAATATGTGTTTTAAGCACTACCGAAATAAAACTTCCAGGAGCAAAATAGTAGCTCATTCTATGCCATCCTGATATTAGTACTGTAGAGTTTGATTTATGTTGCATCTAGTATTCTTCTAGGAATAAGGAATCACCGCTATATTTTCAAATTTGTATGTGCATGAGATTAGAGTAAGTTTCTTAAGCTTAAACTTAAATTTGTATTTGATTTTTACATGGAAAACTAACCAGATATTGAAATCTTATTTTGAACGTGTAACATGCAAATGTATATCATTATATAACAATATATAGTTTTTATATACATCACCTAACCACATTGATAGAGCAATTAGGAAGCAATATAGAGCAGTCAGAACCACTGTAGCAATTATTGCACTTGCACATTGGAGCTCCATCGACAATAATCCTATCCAATAATGCTCTGCCATGGCTGTAATAATTGATAGCGGCAACAACCTCAGCTTTTTTTGCTGCCTTTCATGTCCAGCTTCTCCATGGAAATGCAGTGTTGTTCAATGTGATATTTTGTCCTACTCCTGCAGCTTCACCGCCTTTGATTAAGTTGGATGAGATGAAGAGTAGAGTAATGAGTAGCGGTGGCTTTTCATAACCAAGTAAGTGGTACTCCATAGCTTGCTTTACCTTTACTTTGCTTTCTTCAGTATACTTCGTTTGATGCTAATTGCCTAATTCTGCTCTCCTTGTATAGAGTAATGAACATACTCACTCTTATGTTTAAGAAGTGTGCGATGACATACATAATTTTTTTGAAAATGTTTAGTAGCAATAATAGTGAGATCATTGCAATATATTGTATTGAATGAGATATTTTTGCTATCCCACTTTCATTCTTTTGGGGAAAAGATCAAAGCCTCAAGTAATAATATATATGGATCATTCTCACAAAAATTAGAGCTCAGAGGTTTAACATTCCTGGAGTTAATACAAATAAAAATTAAAAAAACCAATGATGTCATATTACTTCCCATACTGACAATTATGCCAACATTATCAATTTGATAAATTGATTTTAATTAAATCACTCATAACAAGGTAATTATAATGGAAACTTTAAAATTCATCACTATCAATATTTGTGGAATCTACCATGTATGTAATTAAGCAAGCATTGGGCCACTGTCTTCTTCTCCAATTAATACTTAACAATCTTGATTGTAGAATTCCTTCCCAATGTTTGGTTGCTACGGCTACAACTGGTAGAGTCAATGCCAATTTGAAATACATATAAAACAAGTGGTTAGGTCACATGTCTTCTTTCATCTATTTTTTCAATGGTAGCAATGTTCTTAAAGAAATACTAAACTCTACATTTGAATACACATAGGTAATATATGAGTTGATTTCCAATTACCGTAAGATTACAATTTGCAAGTGGAAAGTCGTCTAGATAAGTAACTACTAATATAATATATGTTGCACCAAGTTGTTAGCATATATGCATTTAAAATGCTGATGATCCATATGAAAAACTCAAAAGTTGATTTTTTAAATTATTTTAAATTCCCTTGCTTGACATATTACAAATTACAGGCTGTACTTGTAACAAATACAAATTTTTAAGTAACTGCTTAAACTATACTTTTTTGTTTCAATATATTTGTATTTTTTGTTGCTTATATTTGTCCAACAAACTAAGGCATATGACTATTTTCCTCCAGTTCAACAAGATTGATGATTACCATATTTAGTGTTATTAACTCCATGTAATCATTGTTGCTATTGATCATACTCACTTTCCTAGTTCTATTTGATTGGATCAAAATTCTTGCTCAAGTATATCATTCACCATTTCCACCAAGAACCTGAACTGACTAACATAATTCACATATTCAAGAATTAGTTATTTGATTTTTTATTTATCCGATGAGTGTATTTAAAAACATCTTCATGCACACACTTTTTTCCTTACTTTTTATGAACACCAAGTTAAACAAGATGTCATTAGGCGAACCATTTGTAAACATCATAACAACGTATTGTGTGTACTCTGCATTAGTTCTACAATTGATATATATTTAAATGCCAAACAAATATGACTAGGAAAATGGTTCACTATTACATAATAACAGAAATTCTATAATACTAAGACACGCATTGGGAAAGATTGGTTGCCTTTTTGGAATCTAGAAGATAGCAGGTGAAGAGCATTGGGAAAGATTCGGGCATTGGGAAAGATTGGTTGCCTTTTCGGAATGTAGTTTGAGTTATTTAAGATTTTGTTACTATTTCTATTATTGTGTGTTCAACTAATAAAGTATAATAATATTTTTATTAAAAAAGAAAAACATAGTTCAGAGCAAGCTGTAATTATTGGATGCAAATTAATAATAATACTTCATTTACAGTTAGTTGTCATCATATGTTTTCTACAACTATATCTAATCTTACCTCACTCAACATTTTCCAGTTTTTTGTTTATATTTTAAGTTTTCAATCATATTTATATTTACATATATGAGTTAGAATAGCAGTAAGATACTCTAACTTTGAGCGGACAACAAATGATTTCGCCAGTCTCCCCACTCAACTATAATTTGGATTACTCTCTCTAGTCTTATACTGTTCTCATGCCAAAGAATGTTCAGGTTTCATGTTTAGAGAAGTCATGCAATTTGTATTTTTTTTGACTTCATTCTTTTATCTATATCTATAATCCCATAATGTTACATTTGTTTTTCTATTTGTGACTATAGGCTTTGGGAACACATTTTAATGTGGCTCACCGCCTGCATAAAATTCCTGGCCCATTATGGGTTTTAGTATGCTTGCATGATATTTTCTTGTAACTACACAAGCTATGTCTGTTAATTTACACATGTTATATATATTACAACGGTACTCGCAATTTGCGGGTCTTAGAGACTTGCTGCTTTAGATCGAGCAATTCATCCACCCCTAGCGTCTACTCAGGTCTATGTATCATTTTTCAGCGTTAAATTACCTTGAATTAATTCAGTAAATTGGGTTTTCTAAATAGTTCTGTTAGTTCCATTTATGTGATAAAAGTCATTTAGCACTCTAGCCGACAAAAAAGCAATTGCATCAAAGATTTCACAAATGTGATTGTTTTTCGGATCAATGCAGGCTGGGCACTGTCACATCGGCTATGCTACAAATTATGGAAATGAAGAGGAGGTATGCTAGCTAAACATAATGATTATTTCTAAATGAAGAGGAGGTATGGTACCAATCCAGTCGAGTTATTCAAGGTGGAGACATGGAAGACTGGTCGACATATCACTGTGGTTTTCGGTTCTGATGAGGCTTCTTACAAGGAATCGATTGGGTTAGTGCCGATGAGGGTATCAAGGATAGTTGATTTTTCATGATGATTGTGGTGGTTGGTCAGGTTGATTGAAGATCTGGGTAGGAAACCTGCATGCGGAAGAAAATCTTGTTACTTTGATGTAAGTAAAACGTATTGTTACTTTAATAACTTTAATCATTACTTATTAGAACAAAATAAATATTTTGCTTAGCTTCGGTACTAAAATCCCCTTTGTCATGGATAATTCTGCTTCAATTTTTCTGGTATCACTGTCAATTATTTTTAATGGAGTATCTTAGATCAAGCCATGTTTTAATGGAAACCTTGATTCCATGTCGATTAATTGATTATTAAAATTCATATATGCTTATTTGTTGTAGACGTTTACGACATACTCGTTCGGAAAAGAAACAAGCCTAGATTCTTTCAATTACATGCTACACAAACAATCAGTGTTATTTGGCAGGTGAGTATACTTTCTTATTCATCTTTCAAACAATGTTAACAGAAGTTATTTTACAGTGATATTTCTTAGTCTGTATTAGCTTAATCTGATTTGTTTGGTAGCCAAAGTTCCTTATGTAGAAGTATGCTTTTAGTTGTGTTCTGCAATGGAATGCCAAATATCTTGCAGTGGTTACATCTTATTAGAATGTATCACAAGTTGTAGAATGACTACACTTTTGTACAATTCTTTTTCAGTTTGATCACGCAACCCTGTTTGCACATCAATTTCAACCCGCGTCGGCCCAACATTTTAGGTTTCCCTCGACAGGATTCCAATATAAAAATTACAGTGTAATATTTTCAACTTTAAAACATGCAAGAATTGAATTTGGGTGTTTGTACACCAACGTCGAGCAAAAAACCATCACACTAAATGCTAATTGTTAAATCATTTGTGGATATTGTTTTAGAAAAATTCATCCATAATATATTTTAAATATATAACATTTGAGGTTGTTGCCTCCTCCCCGTCGGTTACCCTACGTGCCCACCTTGCTCTCCTTGCCTTAGGGTCGGCTCTAGTTTCAACCATTGTTTTAGGAAAAAAAAATCTATTCATGTTCTGTGGCTTGCCAAGCACTTAAGGCTTCTTTATCCTATGCTCTGTTTTTTGATGAAAACAATACGGGAACTATAAGTATATGGTTTATTCTTGAGTATGTTATTGCAATCATATGTACTTGAGTTCCTAACGAGGTAAAAATAATTGGTCTTGAAAAAAATATCAGAATTCCCTGTAATAATAAGAGAAGGGATAAAAGAAATTAACAAAACAAAATTGAGTTATAATGAATATTGAAACTAGAAGTATTAGTTTTCTACGCTTATACTCTATCAATGAATGTATGCTTCACCATTCTTGTTATTTTATAGTTTATAATTCAATTTTTTTATACAATGTCATTTTAATGGGTAGATGTGTGGCCACTGGTGGACAAAGTGGGCATATATACACACAAAAGCATTTTCTATTTGAGAACTAAATATCCCGTAGCTTCTGCAAAATTTTGCTTTGTGCTAATTCACTGTACATCTAAATTTTCCTAGCCATTCCATACATTCATGACTGTTAAAAAAATTTAGTTAATAATAGAAGTTGGAGGGCAATGCACCAGCTTAAAAAAGTTGAAATATCCATTAATGCATTTTTTCTTCATTTTAGAATGCCACTATGTTAGTTGATCTTGGGAAGAACCAGTGGGCCAGAATGTACAATAAGCTCTCAATTATTTCCCATAGACGCTGCCCAAGTAATCAATGTTACTTTTTATAATATCAAAGCTCTCAAGATACTTCTCAGTTTTGCTTGGCATGCGACATTAAGTTATGCGCTATTAACGCAAATAGTCTAGTTATATAGAAACATTTGTTCTCTTCTACCGCTAATCTCTAATTGCATTTTTTTTCTTCTTATATGCATAGTGGACTTTTGAAGGAGACAGGATTGGACTTTCCACGAAATATATTTTCTCTTTTAGCAAGCTCTTTTTGTAAGGTTTTATGTCGTTAACATTTGTGTTTAAATCATTGTTAATGAAATGTTGTATATGACTAAATTTTATGGTGTATGAAATTGATGTAGTTTTGATTATGTCTTTGATTATGTTTAATCTTTATAACTATTTATAGTATCAAATTATCTATTAGTCTTTTATAAATTGAGCCTGCTACAATAGTTGTAAAATGTAGCAAAAATGTTGATATACCGCGGTGTTTTAAAAAAGTTGCATAATTTATTTTTGCAGCGTTTCAAAACTGCTGCTATATTACTGTCATCCTGAAGTCATACTGTTGAACTGCTTTCCTAAAACGTTGCTAAATGAATTTTCAGCGTTTAATTAATGCTGCAAAATTAATTTACTGCAGCATTTTTTAAAAGCTTCGATAGCCATTTATTGAGCAACATTTCAAAAACGCTGTGGAATTTCCTGACTCTATTGCAGCATGGTATTATACAGCGTTCTTCGAAACACTGCTAATGATTATAGCAGCACTTTTAAAACGCTACGAAAGCTCTTTTTTGTTGTAGTGGTTGATCCGAGAAAGGATGAAGGAAGCTCAATCCAGGCAGAAAAGTTATGCAGATAAGAGGCGTAAAGACATAGAATTCTCGGTTGGAGATAAGGTTTACATTAAGGTATCAGCGATGAAGTGTGTGGTATGATTTGGAAGGTCAAGGAAACTGGCACCGAGATATGTTGGTCCATTTTGGATTACAAAGAGGATTGGAAAGCTCGCATACAGAGTAGAGTTACTGAGCAGTATGGCAGGTGTCCACAATATTTCATGTGTCTCATCTTTGCAAGAATGTGCATGATCCAAAGACTACTATTCCTCCGACGGGGTTGGAAGATTTGGTAGTAAAGCCTAATTTGACTTTTGTTAGACAACTAGTTCGGGTTGTAGCGAGAGATGAGAAAAGATTGAGGAACAAGACAGTCAAGTTGGTAAAAGTTCAGTGGAGCGACAACTAAAAGGACTGTACTTGGGAGACAGAAGACAGTATTCGAGATACTTATCATGATCTACTTTGAGGGTATGTCTATATTAGATTTATATAGATAATTGCTGGTCAGATAGACTAGTATAGTTGTTAGGAGTCATTACAGATGATTGCTATGTTTAATATTTGGTCCTTACTAATTTTCGAGGATGAAATTCTTTAAGGAGGGGGGCATGTAACACCCTTAATTTTTAATAACATTATTCAGGAGATTTAATTTAATAAATTAAATAGAATAATGTAAATGTTTAGTCATAAGGGTATTGAGATTTGAATAAATACTTAGTGGTCGTGCTTAATAAATTGAATGGGCTTAAGAATCATTTCTAAGTTAATTACTTTACATAAGGGTATATTGGGAAATAGTCGCATATAACCTCTTACCCTTATATATATTTATATTCCTTATACCATTCACGTTTATTTCTCATTTTCGCAAAAATGTAAAAATAGACATAAAAGAGGAGCTGGCCATTGTTAAGGAAGAAAATGAAGAGAAATTCATATCAAGCTAAGGAATTAAAGCAAGGGGAATAAATCTCAATCTCAATCCAATCTCATTATCTTAATCAAGGTGAATAATAATTTATACCATCTCTATTTTGTTTTATGAACATATGTTTTTGGATTTATGACTAAATTAGTTTCTTGGATGTTTTGGATAATCATATGCTTGAATCATAATTTGGTTCATCTAAACAAGATTGTTTAAACGAGGATTTATGTGGTTTTTGGGCAAAACCGATTGAAATTGATTTTTGAATGCCATGGAAAATTTATATGTCATGTAAAATATGATTTTGGAGTTGGGTTTTAATATTGATAATTTTACAAGCCATGGAAAGATTATTATGAATTTTTAAAGGAAAATATGGTTAATTGGGTTTAGAAATTTTTTTTAGAAATTATATTAAGAATTTTGATCTGAAATTTAGATATGTTAGATAACATGTTAAAATTGAATTTCTACGATTTTTGGGGATTTTTTCTATGCAATTTGCTATTGAAATTAAATTATTTTAGAAGGACTTATGTGCATTATTAGTTTTGCTTAATGGAAGGGCTTATTTGTTAAACTATTCTTGGTTTAGATCTGAAATTATGTGGCAGTTATTTTGGTAAAGAATTTGAAAAGTTGAGGCAACCAATCACATGTTTAGAACAGGTTCTTTAGAAAACATTATCTTTAATTGGCATGGATTAGCCCTTACTCGGAAAAGCAGTTCGGCCTCTATTAGAAGTTCCTTTCGACTCATAGCTTCTTCCTTTAAAACAATACATAAGGTATCACTTAGATGGTACGTAGTGGATTGGAGGAAGGCGTAAGGCATAGTGTTGAAAGCATAGCTTCCGATAGGGCTGAAACCTTAGTTTTACTTTCAAATGAAAAAGCGTCTGCCTTGTTTTATTAAAGCTTTCGAAAGGGGTTTTCTAATAGCTTTCGAAGGGGTTGCCATTTTATGTTTTAAAAGTATAGGCTTCCAAATGGGTTCCTTTATTTATGAAATAAAGCTTACGAAAGAAGTGGTTTCGACGTAGTCGAAACCCAGCCACGGTTCTTTTGCCTTTCAAGTGTATTGAAGTCATCAATGCTTTTGAAGGGTAGCTTTTGTTTTTAAGATGTACTAAGCTACTTCCTAAATGCTTTCGAAAGGATTCATGGGTTTAGAAGGTAATGGCTTCGAAATGGGGTTTCGGCGCTATCCTTCAGTGTTTTTCTTAAATGATTTGAAGCTTTCGAAAGGATGGTGCCTATGCCATCGGACTTTCCCTAAATAAGTTTATATGTAGATCAAAGGTTTCGAAAGAGATACTTTTGTATGTGTTCAATTTGACCCAAAAGATGTTTTTGAATAAACCCAATGGTTTTGAAAGGGGTACTTCCATTGGTTTCGAAGCTATGTTTATAAGGACTATTAAGTAATGTTTTGATACTTTCGAAAGGTATTTATTTGGTTTCGAGAGAGATGATTCAAAGAGCTTCGAAGGGTTTATATGCAATGTTTTGAAAATAAGTTTTCCATGCTTTCGAAGGAGGCAATCTAGGGGTTTTGAAAGTAGTGTTTTAAGGTTTCAAAAGCCTTAGTTTTCAAAACAAACAACCTAATGTCATTTTAAAAGAAAACCATAGCATAAATAAAGTGTTTCAAAATGGAGTTTTGAAGAAGTTTTCCTTGATTAATGGGTTAAAGGGATTAACCAAGTCTCATATAAAATGATTTCAGGGATATTAAACCATAGGGGTTGGTATTAGTATGTTTTCTTCTTCATATATGTATTTGAATATATTTACATTTTAATGGACCCATAACTGTAATTTTGGGAAGGGCAGAATAACCAGGTAGGTTGACCCAGTAGTGAATATAAATTAAATTAACTCATAAATGAGTAGAATTGCATCTAGGAGGTCAGGAAGACTAGAGTATAGGATGCTAAAATACTAAAAGAAGATACTGGTAGGGGCCAATAGGTTCACAGTAAGCCCATGAAAACCGTGTATAGGAAAAAATATTGGCAGGGCCAATAGGTTCATAGTAAGCCCATGAAAACTATGTATAAACAAAGATGTCAAGAAGACAGGTTTATAGTTAGCCCATAAAAACTATGATTTGATATTTGCACGGGCTAATAAGTTTATAGTGAACCCATAAAAACTATATCCGGATTAAGATATTGACAGAAGTCAATAGGTCCCTAGTCAACCCATGAAAATTAGGATAAGAGAAAAGACATTGGAGTAACCAATAGGCTCAGGGAGAACCCATGGAACAATGATGATATTGGAAGGGGCCAATAGGTTCTTAGTGATCCCATGAAAACTATGAAATAGGATAGGGAGTCCAAAATCATTAAATAGGTTATTAGTTAGCCCATGAAAACTAAATAGGTTAATAGTAACCCTAGAAACTATAATCGAGACAGATAGTCAAAATAAATGGGGATGGATAATCCAGAATTGATTTACTTATTTTGCATATCATCATATTATTTTGAGATGTTTTAACCATTATGGATGCAGGAGCATACTATATGGTTTTATAAAGGTTTTATGATACTAGTGAGAGGAAAACCCGTTCCGCTAAGCGGCGTGGTCTCACTAGATATCTGAATGGCTTGAGATGGTAGATTATTATTTGTACCAGGCTTTATGTCTAACTCGAAGTTTATGTTTTCCCTTTAAACTCTCGGTTACCCAATTGATTTTGAGTAGTTTGAGAGTTGAGGCTCAACTACATATTTTAGACGAATAAGCTTCCGTAGACGTGCAGGATGCATGATACCTATCTAGAGTTCTCTTTTATTTTGATTCTACTGTGTTGTTGTTGTAAAGGAAAATTTGTTAAATTACCTATATATACTCTGATCATCCAAGGAGGCATCTTTATATGTCGCTCTTGGTGTATGTTGTAATAAATATATTTTCTCTGAATGTGGTTCTCGTATTGGGATTATGTAATGAATTTGAAATGTTTTGAAATGGAATGTGGAACTTGTTTGATGCTTTAATTTTTTTTTCCATATTCATGTGTTTCTATGGATAAATGTATCTAACATTACCGTATTTGGTCGCCGATGATTAATAACTATAGATGACTGTAGCATTCATAGTCGTTAGTTTTGGGCCTCCAAGTGGGGGATGTTACAAGTTGGTATCGGAGCATAGGTTAATGAAACTTAAAAGAATTTTAAACTTAAAAAAATTTCAAACATAATCCAATGAATTTGAAAATAACATCGGTGTTTGGGTTAAGGCTATAGTAATGTAGTTGTATTTGATATATAGATATATATGAAAGTATGTATTCCCCTCTCTCTTAGACTGTTCTTTTGTATCTTACTAAGATTTGTATGCAGATTTATGAGAACGAAGATATGGAAGCAGGAAACGGAAGATGAAATCTCGGTGGAGGAAGCACCAAAACCAACGGAAATGTTCAAGCTAATACCGGGAGGAAACAAGGTCGATAGGCTACTTACTGCTAACCAAAATGCTGATGCCAATGTGGGTGCTGGAAATCCACCAGTGGATATGAGGGCAATGTATCAGTTTTTCGTTAATATAATGCAAGCAGGAGTTGCTGGAAATGTTGTAGGAGCTAATCATGTGGCTCCAGTTGGGAATAATTATGCTAAGCTGACCAAAGATTACACCAGTCTCGGTGGAAAACCGTTTATGGGAACGGAGGACACTATAGAATTTGAGGATTGGCTGTTACATTGCGAGAGAATCTTCATTGATTTGGATTTGGATGATGTGATGATGCGCAGAAGAGGAGGCTGGCCTCTAGGCAGTTGTAAGGGGGAGCACTTCATTGGTGGAATAGTGTTACTACCGGTTCCGGAGGAGGAGTTTACTTGGGCTAATTTTAGAGGGAGATTTGAATAGAGGTTTTTATCTGAAGTTGCTAAGTCATCATTGTTGAGAAAGTTTATGGATTGGTGCAAGGAGAAATGTCAATAATTGAGTATGTTACTTAGTTTGATGAGTTGTCCAGATATGAACATGCTACTATATAAACTAACATCGGGAGAAATGAGAGGTTCATTCAGGGATTGAGACCTGAGCTTGCTAGGGCGACCCTGACACATATCCATGATCCTTGTAATGTAGTGGTAGAGATGGCAATTCGCCATGAAAAGATGGTTGTTGTTTGTGTTAAAGAAAAGACAGTTGAAACCCAAGGTCCTCAGGGAAAGAAAAGAAAAAAATTTAAGAAAAAGGGAGCCCAGAAGGGAGATGCTGCCAAGAAGGAAAAGAATGATTTGGTTTGCACTAAGTGTGACAAGAAGGATCATAATGCAAATGAGTGCCGGTCAGGCAAGGGGAAGAAGACTGCAGATAAGAAGAATATGAAGTGGTTTAACTATAATCAAGTTGGGCATTATAAGAATCAGTGTCCAGAACCGGTTAGGGCGGACAAGGAAAAGGTTTTTGCTATTGGACCATCGTCTACTAAGCCAACTGTAGCTGAAAACGGGAAGACTGTGATGGAAGGTACTTTTTTGATTCAGAGTATACCAGTTAGGATACTATTTGATACCGGAGCATCACATTCATTTATATCCTAGTGTTTAGTTGATAGCTTATGCTTAGAACCCACATACCACGTTACTTCCTTATTGGTTGAGAATCAGAGGGTATGCAACTCTGGGGATGAGATATGACTAGTTATAACTTGATTTGTTAGGTCATAAGTTTGCATGTAGTCTGATGTTTTCGATTTCATATATTTCGAAATCATTTTGGGTACGGATTGGTTGAGAAGGTATGAGGCTAGGATATTTTGCCAAGATGGGAAGATATCAATAAGGCACCCTGATTGTCATAACTGAATCATATTCTCAGTGGATAAATCTGACCAGAGTAGTTGTGCTTTGTTAAGTGCAATGGAAGTGGGAGAAGAGCTAAGTTAGGTTCGAGTCGCATGAGATTTTGCATATGTCTTTGAGCCAGTCATAGGACTACCACCGAAATGAGCTATTGAGTTTCAGATAGATCTTGTGCCAGGAGCTGAACCTGTAAGTAGACCACCTAGCAGCATGACAGTGACCGAGATGAAGGAATTGAAGGTGCAGCTAGTGGATCTAGAAGGAAGGAATTTTATCAGACCAAGCAGTTCGCATTGGAGAGCGGCCGTGGGGTTTGTGGAGAAATCAGATGGGTCGTTGAGGTTGTGTAGCGACTATCGTAAGTTGAACGAGAAGACGATCAAGAATAAGTATTCATTGCCGAGAATTGATGATCTATTTGATCAGTTGTGTGGAGCCAGAGTGTTTTCCCAATTGGATTTGGCCATGGGTTTCCATCGGTTAAGAGTGGCAGATGACAATATTCCTTTGACCGCATTCCGGACTAGGTATGATTCATATGAGTGGTTAGTAATGCCATTTGGGTTAACAAATGCACCTACTTTCTTCATGGATTTGATGAACCGAGTCTTCCAAGATTATTTGGATAGATTTGTGTTGGTGTTTATAGATGACCTTTTAGTATACTCTAAGGATGAAAGAGAGCACGAGGATCATCTTAGAGTTGTACTTAAGATGCTGAGGCTGAATCAGTTGAAGGTGGTGTTTTCGAGTGTTATTTTGGAAGGAAGAGGTTAAGTTTCTTGGTTACGTGGTTACGAAGAAGGGCTTGTCAGTCGATCCAGATAAGCTCAAAGTTGTTAATAATTGGAAGAGATCAGAGACGGGGACTAACATTAGAAGTTTTCTTGGACTAGCTAGCTATTACCGGAAATTCATTAAGGATTTCTCAAAGATAGCAGCGCCTTTGACTAAGATAACCAGGAAAGAGGTGAAGTTTGTTTGGTTTGACAAATGTGTGGAAGCAGTCCTTAAGTTAAAGCATTTGTTGACCAATGCACCTGTGTTACTAGTTCCAGACGAAAACCATGGGTTGGTGGTGTATAATAATGCATGTGGGACTAGATTAAGAGCTGTGTTGATGTAGAATGGTAAAGTGATTGCCTATGCTTCATGACAGCTTAGGCCGCATGAAGTGAGATATCCTACTCATGATTTGGAGTTTGCTACGGTAATCTTCGCATTGAAGTATTAGAGGCATTATCTCTTAGGGGAGAGATTTGAGCTATACACAGATCATAAGTCTTTAAGGTACTTATTCTCTTAGAAGGAGTTGAATATGAGACAGCAGAGGTGGCTGGAGTTCTTAGCTGCTTATGATTTTGATATAGAGCATACTCCTGGGAAAGGAAATAAGGTGGCGGATGCTCTTAGCAGAAGACATCAGAATGTGGTGTTAGCTATGTTGGCAGAGTGGAAAGATTTAGAATCTTTGACTACTTGTAGTGTGTAGTTAAGATTGACTGCTAGTTCTAGTCAGAGTACCGCCATGTTGACCTGTTTAGAAGTTCGACCAGTATTGATCGAAAGGATAGCTTCTAAGTAGAAGGAGGATCCAGTATTAGCCGAGAAGATTAGAATGCTTGAGGTTGGATCAAAGATCGATGATCTAAAATGATTTAGTCTTGACCAAAGGGGATGGTTGAGAAAGAAGGGACGATTGTGTGTTCTGAATGTCGAGGACTTGAGGAAAGATGTTCTTAGAGAATGTCATCGATCCAAGTTTACGATTCATCCCAAAGGGGCCAAGATGTATCAAGGTATGAAGAGGAGCTTCTATTGGGAAGGTATAAAGAGGGATGTTGTCTTGTGGGTTAGGCAGTGTGCAAATTGTTAATAGGTGAAAACCGAACATCAGAAGCCGAGTGGATTGTTTCAACCTCTCGAGATCCCAGTTTGGAAATGGGATTCGATATCCTTGGATTTTATTGACGGGTTTCCAAGGTCAAATAGGGGAAATGAATATATATGGGTCATAGTGGATAGGTTGACCAAGAGTGCATACTTCATTCCAGTTAAGCCAACCAGGACGACACCTGTTTTGGCTAAGTTGTTCATGAAGAAAATAGTTAGACTTCATGGAGTTCCTAGTAGCATAGTCAGTGGCCGAGATGCTTTGTTCTCTAGTTAATTCTGGAAGATTCTACAGGATGTGTTAGGCACTAAGCTCAAGAAGAGTACTGCGTATCACCCTCAGACGGATGGACAGACAGAGAGAGTCAGTAAAGAACTCGAGGATTTGTTGAGAGCTTGTGCATTGGACTTTGGTGGATCTTGGAAGAACACCTATATTTGGTTGAGTTTTCCTATAATAATAGTTATCAGACTAGTATAGGAATAGCGCCTTTTGAAGCTTTGTGTGGAAGGCCATGCAAATCACCAGCATGTTGGTTGGAGACTGGAGACAGTTCAGTCTTAGGTCCGGATTTGGTTAGAGAGGCGTCAGAGAAGATTGAGTTGATTCAAGAAAGGATGAAGGATGCTCAATCCAGGAAAAAAATTTATGCAGATAAGAGGTGTAAAGACCTAGAATTCTTAGTTGGAGATAAAGTTTTCACTAAGGTATCACTGATGATGGGTGTGGTACGATTCGGAAGATCAGGGAAACTGGCACCGAGATATGTTGGTCCATTCCAGATTATAGAGAGGATTGGAAAGCTTGCATACAGAGTAGAGTTGTCAAGCAGTATGGCAGGTGTCCATAATATATTTCATGTGTCTCATCTTCGCAATTATGTGCCTGATCCAGAGACTACTATTCCTGCGATAGGGTTGGAAGATTTGGTAGTAAAGCCTAATTTGATTTTTGTTAGACAACTAGTTCGGGTTGTAACAAGAGTTGAGAAAAAATTGAGGAACAAGATAGTCAAGTTGGTAAAAGTTCAGTGGAGCGACAACGAGAAGGACTGTACTTGGGAGACAGAAGACAAGATTCGAGATACTTATCCTGATCTGTTTTGAGGGTATGTCTATATTAAATTTAAATAGATAATTGCTAGTCAGGTAGACTAGTATGGTTGTTAGGATTCGTTACAGATGATTTCTATGTTTAGTATTTGGTCCTTACTGAATTTTGAGGATGAAATTCTTTAAGGAGGGGTGCCTGTAACACTCCTAATTTTTAGTAGCACTATTCATGAGATTTAATTAGATAAATTAAATAGAATAATGTAAATTTTAAGTGAGAAAGGGATTGAAATTTAAATAAATGCTTAGTGGTTGTGCTTAAAAAATTAAATGGGCTTAAGAATGGTTTCTGAGTTAATTAATTTACATAAGGGTATATTGGGAAATAGCCGCACATAACCCCTTACCCTTATATATATTTATGTTCCTTATACCATTCATGTTTATTTCTCATTTTTGCAAAAACGTAAAACACAACATAAAATGGTAGCCGGCCATTGTTAAGGAAGAAAAAGAAGAGAAATTCAAATCAAGCTAAGGAATTAAAGCAAGGGCAATAAATATCAATCTCAATCCGATCTCCTTATATTAATCAAGGTGAATAGTAATTTATACCATCTCTATTTTGTTTTATGAACATATTTTTTGGGATTTAAGATTAAATTTGTTTCTATGATGTTTTGGATGATGATATGCTTGAAACATAATTTGGTTGATTTAAACAAGATTGTTTAAATGGGAGTTTATGCGGCTTTAGGGCAAAACTGATTGAAATTGATTTTTGAATGTCATGGAAAATTTGTACGTGATGTAAAACATGATTTTGGAGTTGGGTTTTAATTTTTATAATTTTCAAGCTATGGAAAGATTATTATGAATTTTCAAATGAAAATATGGTTAATTGGGTTTAGAAATTTATTTCAGAAATTATATTGAGAATTTGGATCTGAAATTTAGATATGTTAGATAACATGTTAAAGGTGAATTTCTGTGATTTTTGGGGATTTTTCCTAAGTAATTTGCTATGGAAATTAAATTATTTTAGAAGAAGGACTTATTTGCATTATTAGTTTTGCTTAATAGAAGGGCTTATTTGTTAAACTAATCTTGGTTTAGATCTAAAATTATTAGACAGATATTTTGGTAAAGAATTTGAAAAGTTGAGGCTACCAATCACATGTTTACATGTGGGCAGGTTCGTTAGAAAGTATTTACTTTAATTGGCATTAATCAGCCTTTACTCTAAAAAGTAGGTTCCGCTTCTATTAGAAGTGCCTTTCGACTCATAGCTTCTGCCTTTAAACCAATATAAGGTATCACTTAGATGGCACATAGTGGATTGGAGGAAGGTGGAAGGCATAGTGTCGAAAGCATAGCTTCCGATGGGGTTGAAACCTTAGTTTTACTTTCAAATGAAAAAGCGCTTGCCTTATTTTATTAAAGCTTTCAAAAGGGGTTTTCTAATAGCTTTCGAAGGGGTTGCCATTTTATGTTTTAAAACTATAGGCCTTCGAATGGGTTCCTTTATTTATAAAATAATGCTTTCGAAAGAAGTGGTTCCGACTTAGTTGAAACCCCGCTGCGATTCTTTTGCCTTTCGAGTGTATTGAAGTCATGAATGCTTTCGAAGGGAATCTTTTGTTTTTAAGATGTACTAAGCCACTTTCTAAATGCTTTCGAAAGGGTTCATGGGATTCGAAGGTAATGGCTTTGAAAGGGGGTTTCGACGCTATCCTTCAGTGTTTTGCTTAAATGATTTGAAGCTTTCGAAAGGATGGTGCCGACGCCATCAGACTTTCCCCAAATAATTTTATATGAAGATAAAATTTTCAAAAGAGAACTTTCGTATGTGTTCACTTTGACCCAAAAGACGTTTTTGAATAAACCCAATGGTTTCGAAAGGGGTACTTTCATTAGTTTCGAAGCTATGTTTATAAGGACTATTAAGTAATGTTTTGATACTTTCGAAAGGTATTTATTTGGTTCTGAAAGAGATGATTTAAAGAGCTTCTAAGGGTTTATATGCAATGTTTTGAAAAGAAGTTTTCTATGCTTTCGAAGGAGGCAATCCAGGGGTTCCGAAAGTAGTGTTTTAAGGTTTCGAAAGCCTTACTTTTCAAAACAAACAACCCAATCTCATTTTAAAAGAATACCATGGCATAAATAAAGTGTTTCAAAATTGAGTTTTGAAGAAGTTTTCCTTGATTAATGGGTTAAAGAGATTAACCAAGTCTTATATAAAATGATTTCAAGGATATTAAACCATAGGGGTTCGTATTATTATGTTTGCTTCTTCATATATGTATTTGAATATATTCATATTGTAATGGACCCATAACTATAATTTGGGGAAGGGACGAATAACCAGTTAGGTTGATTCCAGTAGTGAATATAATTAAATTAACCCCCGAATGAGTAGAATTGTATCCGGGAGGTTAGGAAGACCAGAGTATAGGATGCTAAAATAATAAAAGAAGATATTGGCATGGGCTAATAGGTTCACAGTAAGCCCATGAAAACCGTGTATAGAAAAAGATATTGGCAGGGGTCAATAGGTTTATAGTAAGTCCATGAAAACTATGTATAAACAAAGATGTTAGGAAGACAGGTTCATAGTTTGCCCACGAAAACTATGATTTGATATTGACAGGGGCCAATAGGTTTATAATGAACCCATGAAAACTATATTCAGATTAAGATATTGACAAAAGTAAATAGGTTCCTAGTTAACCCATGAAAACTAGGATAATAAGAAAGACATTGGAGTTACCAATAGGTTCACGGAGAACATGAAATAATGATGATATTGGCAGGGGCCAATATGTTCTTAGTGATCCCATGAAAGCTATGAAATATGACAGTGAGTCCAAAACATTAAACAGGTTATTATCCAGCCCATGAAAACTAAATAGGTTAATAGTAACCCTAGAAACTATTACTGAGACAGATAGTCAAAATAAATGGGGAAGGGTAATCTGGAATTGATTTACTTATTTTGCATATCATCATATTATTTTAAGATGTTTTAACCATTGTGGATGTAGGAGCACAGTATACGGTTTTATAAAGGTTTTATGATACTAATAAGGGAAAACCCCATTCTGCTAAGCGGTGTGGTCTCACTAGATATCTGAATGGTTTGAGATGGTAGATTATTATTCATACCATGCTTTATGTTAGACTTAAAGTTTATGTTTTCCCCTTAAATTCTCGGGCACTCAATTGATTTTGAGTAGTTTGAGAGTTGAGGTTCTCAGGTACCTCTTTTAGACGAATAAGCTTTCGGAGACGTGCATGAGGCATGACAGCTATCTAGAATTCTCTTTTATTTTGATTCCGCTATATTGTTATTGTAAAGGAAAAGTTGTTAAATTGCCTATATATATACTCTGATCATCCAATGGGGCATCTTCATATGTCGCTCTTTGCGTATGTTGTAATAAATATATTTTCTCTAAACGTGGTTCTCGTGTTGGGATTATGTAATGAATTTGAAATGTTTTGAAATGGAACGTGGAACTTGTTTGATGCTTTAAATTTTTTCCATATTCGCGTGTTTCTGTGTATCAATGTATCTAACATTACCGTATTTGGTCGCCGAGGATTAACAACAATGGATGACTGCAACATCCATAGCCATTAGTTTTGGGCCTCCAAGTGGGGGATGTTACATCGACCATACGAGTTCAACGAATCAACCGATGTTGATTTTCGTGCATCCTAGCTCTCATAACTATTTTTTGTAGTTGGTGGCTATTTACTGGAGGAAGAAAGCAAATAGAAAGTGGAAAGGAGAAGTGATGAAAGAGGAGTAAGAGTGGAGATATATTTATAATAGTTTTTATATAATATTTTAATTCTCAAGTTCATTGCAATGCGTTTCTAGCTCGCACAACCAAATGGGTGTTGGATCGTCATGAAATTCGTCGCGTACGTTACCACATTATTCCTGTTCTGATGGCATTAATTGCGTCAAAATCTGAGACAGTGCGCCAAGATGATAACTCTATGTGTTTTCGAGACCTTTTATCGATAAAATAATTTTTGGTCACAATATCGATATTTATTCGAACTATTTAATTAGTAAAAAAATTTTGTAAAAAAATTTCTTATCATTAATTATTATCTAAAAGGGGCTTGACAAGGTTATTAAATCAATTCAATCACATTAATTCCAATATTCAAATATTTAAATAATTCAGATATTTAAATATGAAGTGCTTAAAATTTCGAGTTGTTCATGATGGATGTTGTGATGTTTATTGAATGTTGAATTTGAATTCTATGAACGAATGCTTGATTTTAAAAATCTCTCGAACGTGATAATTAATATTGATTTCAAAACACTAACGAACATTGGTTACCCCCTAATATTGATTTATGAATTGATTGAACGAGGTTCTCCAAATTGAAGAGATGGGGCAATGAACCATAAGGTGAAAGGTCCCTTACTGGAGAGTGAGTGGATTGGACTTGTATGGGATAATGAATTCCCTTATGGAGAGTGGGCGGTTAGACTTTCTTGGTCATTGGGTCCCCTCGTTGGAGAGCGAGCGGATTGGACTCAACATGAACTAATGATTCGAAGAGATCGAGGATTGAACAAACGATCCGAAAAGATCAATGGTTAAACTTACGATACAGAGAGATCAGAAGCTTACCTGGATATTGATAATGCAATTCAAATAAATTAAAGACTAGACTTTGGATTTGAATGCTACTTGACTTTGAAACGACTTGATAGCGATTAATAGATTAAGTCAGTGCTTCAATTAGCTTGGGCATTCTTATAATGGGATTTTAAGGAATGCTAGGAGATTTATAAGTAACGTTTAACCTAGTGGCAATGAACTTCCATCATTGTTAACCTTTGATTACCTAACATATGATTTGTATGTCTTAACTTAGATCCTAGACGAACACGTGATAACATTGATTTTGATATATAATTGTTAACTCTTGGATAGACATAGGACGAGTCTGATTTATGATATAATATACAGTATAATAATTCCAAAAGAACATGGAATGATGATTATTTATAACTAACACTCAAAAAAGGACTCGAGTCCCAACTATAATGGTCTGGAACAACTTTTGATTTATAGGTGAATCTAAGGGAACCACACGATTCATCGTGGTTTGGTCAGTTAATACCAAGGAAGTTCAATTACTCATGATTCATTGACTCTAATATTTATTCTTGAGAAAAACACACCTTTCATTCAAAAGGCATGCTTGGGGGGCAAGTGTTACGGTTGAATTAGTCTTCGAACAAACTTAGACGATCGAATCAGATGAGAAAACAATGAAGAAATGACCTAAGGACTTGGGAAACATCATAAAAAGTTAAGAAAAAGAAAATATCAAAAAATGAGCAAAAAAAGTTGAAAATTTGGAAGTTCAAGTTTTTGGAAGATTTGATTCGGAGCGAACCCACATAATCCTCGGTTCAGACTCCAAGCTGAAGAGAAAAAACTCAAAGCACAATGGACTTTGGAAAACTCCAAGCAAGGCACAAAGTAACCCATGCAAAAACCCCAAGCGCGACCATTGTATATCGACCATGAGCCATGGTGTAACGACCCGTATTTTTACGGATCGAAAAGTTTGTCAAAATCTGGAATTTTAGCATTTTTGAGCCATTTCAGATTTTAGGCAAAAATATGGCTAAGTCCTAAGTCGTTCACGACTTAGTATAAGTCGTAAGTCGTATACGACTTAGGGGATTGGAGCTACCCAGGTGAATGGCGAGTTAAGGCAGTTAGGTCGGCAACGACTTAGAGCGTAGAGAAGTTAGGTCGGTTGGACGAGTTAGCGAGTTGACCGACTTATGGTTGTAGACGACTTAAGGTTAGAGTTAGGTCGTAGTGACCGAGTTAAGGGATAGGTCGCTATGTATTAGGTCGTCTGGTAGCTTGGTTTGTTAGGTCGTTAGACGACTTAAGAAAGACCAGTTGTTAGCATGGTTAGGTCGTAGGCGACCTAAGGGTTAAGTCGTGACCGAGTTAAATGTTAGGTCGCGAAGTGGTTTGGGTCACGTGTTAGTCTGGAGCGACCTATATAATGTTGCGACCTAAAGGGGTGAGCGACTTAGGGGCTTAACTGTTAAGTCGTAAGTCTGTTAGGTCGCGAGGTAGTGTACCTGTTAAGTCGTTGGGTGACTGTAGCCTGGTTTTGGATTAAGTCATAGGTCGCAGGACTACTAAGTCCCGAGGGTTTAGGTCGCGTGAAGACTTAAGGTGTTAAGTCGCTGGGTTTTAGCCTATGTGTTAAGTCGTAGACGACTTAGGGAAGTTAAGTCTTAAGTCGTAGAGAATTGGTCTGTTAAGTCGTAAGTCGCTAAGTCGCGCATAGGCTAAGTTGTTAAGTCGAACTGTTATGTCGCGCGCTATGTTAAGTCGGAGACCCAGTTGAGTCGTAAGTCGTAGGACTGCTAAGCCGTTAGGTCGTGAGCGACCTAGGAGTTGGGGCGCGCGTGCATATCTGTTAGGTTGGAGGCTTTGTTAAGTCGGAAGTGTCTTAGGTTATAAGTCGGAGACGACTTATAGAGGCGGACGAGTTACGACTTAAGGAATTTTCTGCTATAAATAGGAAGAGTTTTTCTCACTTTTTGGGATTCGGATTTCGAAGCGACGAAGTGCTGCCATTTTGAGAGATCGACTTCTACACCTCTTCACTTCTTTTCTCCACTCTAATCTAGTGATTCCATCCATCCAAATCGAAGATCAAGATTGAAGATCCAAGAGCTAAAGTTGAAGATCTTCATCCTTTGAAGTGAGATTTCTTCGTTTGAAACGGATTCGTGATAGGTCAAGCTTGATCCTTCGCTGTCCAGATCTGAAGCGTGTTGATTTGAGTTTGTTTTGGTGATTTGGTGAGTGGTGATTATCTCTCACACGGATCCAAAGGAGTATATCGGATTGTTGGCTCGATTTGGTGTTAAAATAGTGATTTCGATGCATTTTCTTCATCCTAAGTGTAGATCCATATAGATCCATTGTTCATGATGATGTTACATCCATTTTATCATATGTTAACCTATGCAAGTTCATTCATCAAGTTTGTAGGGATATAATTCATGTTTTCATGCTTATTGGACTTTCAACTCTTTAATTACGAAAATGCCATTATTGTTATAATTGTCCATTTTGCTTATATTTGAATGCTTGGTTACTTGGATTGATGTTTGACATGATTGATTGCTGTGAATTAGATGATTGTTGATTGGTTTTAGACAAGGTGGTCGAAGATGATTCAAAAGCTAAGGGAAAGACTCTTGAATTGGGAAAGCTGCTCGTGGCATATGTAGCGGGATGATGAAGCTCTTATGCATAGATTTGATGATGTGATGTTAAGATGAGGCTTTGCGAGGATGTAATGAAGCGAGGCATCATGTGATGAAGACTTGGTCTAATCCAGACGGGATCATTCCAAGCACGTTGGTAACTCGGTGATATGATTCGAGTTAAGGGTAATGGATGCTTGAGAGGCGCTCGAGCTAGTATGGAAATAGTCGTCAAGGAGGATGACTAGGAGGCTTGGATAGCATCGTTGTTGAAGGTTCTAGCATGCTCTAAGCAAGAGTACGTTTGGGCAGATTCGATAGTCCCAACGGCCAACTGTTGATGGTCGAGTACTCTGGGCAGATTCGATAGTCCTAGGCACGGGCTGCGACGACGTGCGGGAGTTATGTCTAGAACCGGGGTTTCCATTAGCCCTTGACGGACTGCTGAAAGAATGTGCCGGTCATTCAATTAACGGTGATATCGAAGCAACGATAACAGTGATAGCTAGAGTCATGGATGTTTGGTTGTATCGTCATTCGGTCTCAAGAGCAGTGTTTTCTGGGTGCTTATCTGATTTAGGCCTTGGTACTTGGAAAACATCGCCCTTGACTCGAATGATTATTACTTTACTTTAAATTGTATGCTCTGCTATGTTGCTTCTGTTTAGTGTGTGTCTGGGGGCTATCACTGTAGAAAGAGGTGGAGTGGGAGGGTTGTATTCCTATTCCTTTTCCTTTATGCTCTTTTGGTATGTTGTTAGTTAATTTACTGCTCACTAAGACTGTTGTCTGACTCAAGGCTTTATGTTTTTAATTCTTATTGCCTTGGGCTGTTCGTCCATTTTTGGGACGGGCAGACTAGGTAGCAGGTGACAGGTGCTGTTCTCTTCTCACGATGCTGATATCGAAGACGAGTTGGAGGGTGGCATATTATTTTCTTATTATATGTACTGGATGTTCCGCTGTTTTGTATTCTCTGAGTGTTATGTAGTGAGGCTTGATGTATTGACTATTTGGATGCTTGTATTCAACTATTATGAAGTTTTATATGATGACATTTTATTCTGTAAAGCTTCACTATATATATGTTCTATTGTATTTTGTCCATGCGCTGTGAGTAATACGATAGATTCTATTGTTTTATTTTACCCTGACAATCGTCCATGGCTGCCTGGCACACTTTATAGCGCACTATCTCTAGATTCAGTGCAGGGGTCATGGGCGGTCGTCTCATTTGGTATCAGAGCATTGGTTAATCGATTTTACCCAACGCTCGCTGACGTAACTACGTATGAGAGACGTAATTGTATTTTGATGGATGATTACTATATATAATATAGTAGCTTAGAAGTAAGTTAGTCCTTTATGCAGTTGTTTCTCTAGATGTTCTGATCATTCCTTTTTATAGATATTGAGAATGAGTCGAAGAGGGAGACCAGCTGCTAGGGAAGGCCGTGCTACTGAGGGGACTGCTGATTATGCAGCCATGTTCGAAGCTATGATGACTTCGATCATGAGAAGGATACCAGTTCCAGGGGCAGCAGTAGATGTTGGAGTTCAAGTCCAAACTCCGAAACCAGTGGATTTTGCTAAGTTGTGCAAGGATTATACTGCTCTTGGAGGAAAGGTTTTCTTGGGAACAGAATCTACTATTGAGGTCCAGAGGTGGATAGATGCTTGTAGAAGGATCTTTGGTGATTTGGGAATTGAGGATGCGACTAAGAGGAAGTTGGCATCGAGACAGCTTCAAGGGAGAGCTTCTGATTGGTGGAACTCTATTACCATCACTACTCCGGAGGAAGAGATTACTTGGGAGCAATTCCAAGTCAGATTTGAAGCTAAGTTCATTTCTACAGCTCAGAAGTCTGTTCTGTTCAAGAGGTTTGTGGAGCTCAAGCAAGGCGGAAGATCTGTTCTTGAGTATGTTTCTGAGTTTGAAGCTTTGTCCAAGTATGCCCGGTCATATATTGAATCTGCTTATCAGAAGAATGAGAAGTTCGTGACGGGCCTGGATAGTTATCTTGGGAGACAGTTGGTGGATCATTTGGACGATTCATTTGAGAAGCTTGTGGAGAAAGCTCTCAGGCATGAGAGTCTGTTTCCTAAGGAAGGATCTGTTGTTGCTGTGACCAGGGAAGAGTCTAAACCTCAGCAAGGTGGAAACAAGAAGAGGAAGCAGCAACAACAGAAGGGTAAGGATGGCCAGAAGAAGCCGAAAGGCGAGGTGACTTGCTACAATTGTCAGCAGAAGGGCCATTTCTCGAAGGATTGTAAGAATCCGAAGGCACCGATGAAGTGTCACAACTGTGACAAGCCGGGGCATTTCAGGAAGAATTGTCCAGAACCGAGGAGGGACAAGCAGATTGTGCAAGCTTATGCTTTGGGAGCTGTTCCGTCGTCTTCGAAAGCTCCTACCGCTAAAGAGAAAGGAAAGAGTGTGGTTGTTCAAGGTACTCTTTTCTTATGTGGTGTTCCAGTTAGAGTTCTGTTTGATACTGGGGCGTCGCATTCGTTTGTTTGTAATGAACTCGTAGGCCGGTTAGGTTTGGAACCGGATATTGTTGATAGGCCATTGGTTGTGACTAATCCTGTTGGGGGTTCGTCTTGTTTATGTATGATATGCCGTGGTCTGGTTGTGTCGAGTCATGGTTGCTCTTTTGTTTGTGATTGCTTTGTTCTGAACTTTGCGGGGTTCGGAATTATTTTGGGTATGGACTGGCTTAGGAAGTATGCGGCGAAAGTTGATTGCGAGAGGTTGGAAGTGACAGTCGAGAATGTGGAGGGGCGAAAGGTTGTGATACGATGTAAGCATGAGGAAGGCGTCTTCATGAGCTTCATGTATTCGCTGGTTGTTCCACGGGATGGACTGTCATTAGTGCCAATCGCGAATGGATTCGAGGATGTCTTTGACGAAGTCAAAGGGTTGCCGCCGCATAGAGAGATCGAGTTTCGTATAGATCTAGTTGAAGGAGCCAGACCTGTTGTGATGCCTCTTAGGCGGATGGCGCCTAGGGAACAGCAAGAGTTGAGGGTGCAAGTTGATGACCTTTTACAGAAAGGATTCATTCGGCGTAGTGTGTCCGAGTGGGGTGCACCAGTTGTGTTTGCAACCAAGGCAGATGGGTCGTTGAGATTGTGCGTCGATTATCGTGAGCTGAATAAGGTGACTAAGAAGAACAAGTATCCATTGCCGAGGATAGATGACTTGTTCGATCAGCTTCACGAAGCTAAGGTGTTTTCTCAGATGGATTTGGCAACGGGATTTCACCAGTTGAGAGTAGCTAAGGATAGTGTGCCGAAGACTGCTTTTCGGACACCATCTGGTTTCTTTGAGTGGCTGGTAATGCCGTTTGGATTGACTAACGCGCCAGCATATTTTGTGGATCTTATGAATAGAGTGTTCAGAGATCAGTTGAACAAGTTCGTACTTGTGTTCGTGGATGATATTCTGATTTATTCCAGAACGGAAGAAGAGCACATGACGCACTTGCGTATTGTTTTGGAAATCTTGCGGAAACATCAGCTGAAGGCTAAGTTTTCGAAGTGTCACTTCTGGAAGAGTGAAGTGAGGTTCTTAGGCCATGTGATTTCTGGAAATGGAATAGCGGTTGATCCCGCTAAGGTGGCAACAATCCAGGATTGGGTTAGACCTAAGAATACATCTGATGTGAGAAGTTTTCTTGGATTAGCAGGATATTATCGACGGTTTATCAAAGACTTCTCCAAGGTAGCTGCACCGTTAACAGGATTGACGAAAAAGAACCAAGTGTTCAGTTGGGATGCTAAGTGTGAGCAAGCTTTCGGAATCCTGAAGGAGAGATTGACGAGTGCTCCTGTTCTGACTATTCCTTGTGGGAATGATGAGATGGTGGTTTACACCGATGCATGTGGTACTGGACTTGGAGCAGTGCTAATGCAGAGGGATAAAGTTGTTGCGTATGCCAGTCGACAACTAAAGCCGCATGAAAGGAATTACCCGACTCATGATTTGGAGTTAGCGGCGATTGTATTTGCTTTGAAGATGTGGAGACATTATCTGTTGGGAGTTCGATTCGAGTTGTTTACGGATCATAAGTCGCTGAAGTATCTTTTCTCCCAAAAGGATTTGAATCTTCGGCAGAAACGTTGGCTAGAGTTTTTAGCATCATATGATTTTGGTATAGCTTATACTCCGGGAAAAGGTAACGCAGTGGCAGATGCGTTAAGTCGAAGACATGCAGGATTGGGAGCCATGTTTTCAGAATGGAAGAATCTCGAGTATTTAGCTGGATTTGACTTCAGGCCTATATGTGAATTGGAACCTGAGATGTTGGCAAACTTATCGATAAGACCTTCTCTTGTGGAAAGGATTGGCGAGAGCCAAAAGCGAGACGATAAGCTTGTCAAGATTATCCGTGATTTGGAATCTGGATTAGAACCAGAAAAGGATAAAGGATTCGAGGTCGATCGAGAGGGTTGGCTTCGGAAGCAAGGACGATTAGTTGTTCCCGATATAGATGAATTGAGGAGTGAAGTTCTGAAGGAAAGTCATCACTCGAAGTTGACAATTCATCCAGGTGGAAATAAGATGTATCGGGATATGAAGAGAACCTACTACTGGGAAGGCATGAAGAAGGATGTTGGGAATTTTATTTCCAAGTGTATGAACTGCCAATTGGTAAAAGCCGAACAGAAGAAGCCTAGTGGATTGCTTCAGCCATTAGAAGTTCCTACATGGAAGTGGGAGCAGATATCGATGGATTTTATTGATGGACTACCTAGAACAAGAACGGGAAATGAAGAGATTTGGGTCATTGTGGATCGTCTGACCAAGAGTGCGAGGTTCATTCCTGTTCGATCGACTAGGACTGCATCAAAGTTGGCTGAGTTGTATGTGAAGTGGATAGTTCGATTCCATGGTATTCCGAAGAGTATAGTGAGCGATCGAGATCCATTGTTCACTAGTGGATTTTGGAAGAGCTTCCAGGAAGTTTTGGGAACCGAGTTGTGTTTGAGTACAGCTTATCACCCTCAAACAGATGGTCAGACCGAGAGAGTCAACCGAGTTTTGGAAGATCTCCTCAGAGCTTGTGTTTTGGATTTCGGAGGATCATGGGAAGATCACCTTCATTTGGTGGAGTTTGCATACAACAACAGTTACCAGTCAAGTATTGGTATGGCACCGTATGAGGCATTGTATGGAAGACCGTGTAACTCTCCGACATGTTGGTTAGAGACTGGAGAAAAGCTGATGCTTGGGCCAGAGATGATTTGACAGACTTCGGATTGCATAGAGATCATTCGGCAACGAATGAAGGCAGCCCAAGACCGTCAGAAGAGTTATGCCGATAAGCGTCGAAAGGATTTGGAATTCGACGTAGGAGATATGGTTTTTGTGAAGATTTCTCCACTGAAGAATGTTATTCGATTCGGGAAGAAAGGAAAATTGACTCCGAGATTTGTTGGACCATTCCCGATTACCGAGCGAATTGGAAAGCTCGCTTATAGATTGGAATTACCGGAGAAGATGTCGAGTGTGCACAATGTTTTTCATGTATCGTATCTACGGAAGTATGTGCACGACTCGAATACAGTGGTTTCTGTCGATAGCTATGAAGACTTCGAAGTTAATCCAGTCGATAGAAGACCTCATAAGCCGCTTCGTGTTGTTGAAACCGACACGAAACAGCTTAGGAGGAAGGTAGTTAAGTTGCTCAAGATACAATGGAGTGATGATGATAACGACTGTACGTGGGAGGTGGAAGAGAGGATGAAGGCAGCTCATCCTGAACTCTTCAAGGTATGATCCTAAGGTGTCGTGTCATCTCACGATATTGTAACTTGTTCTAGTGTTAGAATTATGTACGCTAAGCTAGAATTGGATGCATGGTTTGTTGATTGTTATGGATGATAGGCGTACAGAATAGTCTTTGATTGCTTTGTTTGCTTGGAATTTCGGGGGCGAAATTCCTAAGGGGGAGAGAATGTAACGACCCGTATTTTTATGGATCGAAAAGTATGTCAAAATCTGGAATATTAGCATTTTTGAGCCATTTCAGATTTTAGGCAAAAATATGGCTAAGTCCTAAGTCGTTCACGACTTAGTATAAGTCATAAGTCGTATACGACTTAGGGGATTGGAGCTATCCAGGTGAATGGCGAGTTAAGGCAGTTAGGTCGGCAACGACTTAGAGCGTAGAGAAGTTAGGTCGGTTGGACGAGTTAGCGAGTTGACCGACTTATGGTTGTAGACGACTTAAGGTTAGAGTTAGGTCGTAGTGACCGAGTTAAGGGATAGGTCGCTATGTATTAGGTCGTCTGGTAGCTTGGTTTGTTAGGTCGTTAGACGACTTAAGAAAGACCAGTTGTTAGCATGGTTAGGTCGTAGGCGACCTAAGGGTTAAGTCGTGACCGAGTTAAATGTTAGGTCGCGAAGTGGTTTGGGTCACGTGTTAGTCTGGAGCGACCTATATAATGTTGCGACCTAAAGGGGTGAGCGACTTAGGGGCTTAACTGTTAAGTCGTAAGTCTGTTAGGTCGCGAGGTAGTGTACCTGTTAAGTCGTTGGGTGACTGTAGCCTGGTTTTGGATTAAGTCATAGGTCGCAGGACTACTAAGTCCCGAGGGTTTAGGTCGCGTGAAGACTTAAGGTGTTAAGTCGCTGGGTTTTAGCCTATGTGTTAAGTCGTAGACGACTTAGGGAAGTTAAGTCTTAAGTCGTAGAGAATTGGTCTGTTAAGTCGTAAGTCGCTAAGTCGCGCATAGGCTAAGTTGTTAAGTCGAACTGTTATGTCGCGCGCTATGTTAAGTCGGAGACCCAGTTGAGTCGTAAGTCGTAGGACTGCTAAGCCGTTAGGTCGTGAGCGACCTAGGAGTTGGGGCGCGCGTGCATATCTGTTAGGTTGGAGGCTTTGTTAAGTCGGAAGTGTCTTAGGTTATAAGTCGGAGACGACTTATAGAGGCGGACGAGTTACGACTTAAGGAATTTTCTGCTATAAATAGGAAGAGTTTTTCTCACTTTTTGGGATCCGGATTTCGAAGCGACGAAGTGCTGCCATTTTGAGAGATCGACTTCTACACCTCTTCACTTCTTTTCTCCACTCTAATCTAGTGATTCCATCCATCCAAATCGAAGATCAAGATTGAAGATCCAAGAGCTAAAGTTGAAGATCTTCATCCTTTGAAGTGAGATTTCTTCGTTTGAAACGGATTCGTGATAGGTCAAGCTTGATCCTTCGCTGTCCAGATCTGAAGCGTGTTGATTTGAGTTTGTTTTGGTGATTTGGTGAGTGGTGATTATCTCTCACACGGATCCAAAGGAGTATATCGGATTGTTGGCTCGATTTGGTGTTAAAATAGTGATTTCCATGCATTTTCTTCATCCTAAGTGTAGATCCATATAGATCCATTGTTCATGATGATGTTACATCCATTTTATCATATGTTAACCTATGCAAGTTCATTCATCAAGTTTGTAGGGATATAATTCATGTTTTCATGCTTATTGGACTTTCAACTCTTTAATTACGAAAATGCCATTATTGTTATAATTGTCCATTTTGCTTATATTTGAATGCTTGGTTACTTGGATTGATGTTTGACATGATTGATTGCTGTGAATTAGATGATTGTTGATTGGTTTTAGACAAGGTGGTCGAAGATGATTCAAAAGCTAAGGGAAAGACTCTTGAATTGGGAAAGCTGCTCGTGGCATATGTAGCGGGATGATGAAGCTCTTATGCATAGATTTGATGATGTGATGTTAAGATGAGGCTTTGCGAGGATGTAATGAAGCGAGGCATCATGTGATGAAGACTTGGTCTAATCCAGACGGGATCATTCCAAGCACGTTGGTAACTCGGTGATATGATTCGAGTTAAGGGTAATGGATGCTTGAGAGGCGCTCGAGCTAGTATGGAAATAGTCGTCAAGGAGGATGACTAGGAGGCTTGGATAGCATCGTTGTTGAAGGTTCTAGCATGCTCTAAGCAAGAGTACGTTTGGGCAGATTCGATAGTCCCAACGGCCAACTGTTGATGGTCGAGTACTCTGGGCAGATTCGATAGTCCTAGGCACGGGCTGCGACGACGTGCGGGAGTTATGTCTAGAACCGGGGTTTCCATTAGCCCTTGACGGACGGCTGAAAGAATGTGCCGGTCATTCAATTAACGGTGATATCGAAGCAACGATAACAGTGATAGCCAGAGTCATGGATGGTTGGTTGTATCGTCATTCGGTCTCAAGAGTAGTGTATTCTGGGTGCTTATCTGATTTAGGCCTTGGTACTTGGAAAACATCGCCCTTGACTCGAATGATTATTACTTTACTTTAAATTGTATGCTCTGCTATGTTGCTTCTGTTTAGTGTGTGTCTGGGGGCTATCACTGTAGAAAGAGGTGGAGTGGGAGGGTTGTATTCCTATTCCTTTTCCTTTATGCTCTTTTGGTATGTTGTTAGTTAATTTACTGCTCACTAAGACTGTTGTCTGACTCAAGGCTTTATGTTTTTAATTCTTATTGCCTTGGGCTGTTCGTCCATTTTTGGGACGGGCAGACTAGGTAGCAGGTGACAGGTGCTGTTCTCTTCTCACGATGCTGATATCGAAGACGAGCTGGAGTGTGGCATATTATTTTCTTATTATATGTACTGGATGTTCCGCTGTTTTGTATTCTCTGAGTGTTATGTAGTGAGGCTTGATGTATTGACTATTTGGATGCTTGTATTCAACTATTATGAAGTTTTATATGATGACATTTTATTCTGTAAAGCTTCACTATATATATGTTCTATTGTATTTTGTCCATGCGCTGTGAGTAATACGATAGATTCTATTGTTTTATTTTACCCTGACAATCGTCCATGGCTGCCTGGCACACTTTACAGCGCACTATCTCTAGATTCAATGCAGGGGTCATGGGCGGTCGTCTCACATGGATCGGTACTGATTCATGAAACTCGGGTCGAAACACAAAAATCTTAGGTCAGACTTGAAGCAAGGAAAGAGAAAGTCGAAGCTTACCAACCTTAGAAAAGTCTAAGTCGTGATTCGAAGCAAACAAACAAAACTCTTGGGACTGACCCCAAGTTAGTTCGATATCGATCAATAAACCCTTAGATCAATTGACCCTAAGATTTTTGTGGAAGAACGTGCATGACGTAATTATACATGTGGAGCAATTTTCGAAGATTATCTCGATGATTTTCGTCTATAAATAGAGGTGAAGTGCACTTGAAAAATAAACTTTTTTCCTTCTTCGAATTTCTGAATTTCTAGACTTTGCCGTGGAACCTTGTTTAATCTCCACTGATCCATAGAATACCGATCCATAAACCACAGTTTGTAAAATTTATAGAAATCGAATGGCAAATTTTAAGTGGAATAGATCGGAGTATTTGTCGAACCACTATAAAAATAATGTGTTCTTTTCTATTTTTTATATTATAATTTTCATATTTATTACTTTATAGGGTGTTTGTTCCATTTTTGATGCAAATATAAGCATTTCTCATTTGATATTTGTGAACCAAGATATGTTTATCTGCTGCTTACCATGAAATCTTTTGCCCCAAAGCATGAATATTTAAGAATATACAAATTAAGTAGCACTCAGTAGATTTGACAATACGAAAACAGTATTTACATGAACATTACTTGCAACCAGAGTTGAAAAGAACTACCCTAAGTTGGAGAAACTTGCTTATTGCATCGGGGAAGCCGCGACCATAGTTTCAGGCTCTTTCGATTAAGATGCTTACGGATCAACCTTTGAAGCTGGCATTGGCAGACTTCATCACAGAGTTTACCGCATAAGATGGTGAATGGAGGATCATATGTTCACACTTTCTCACTGGAAGCTGTTTGTAAATGGAGCTTCTAATATGCACATTTCGGGGCTGGAGTGGTACTCGTGACTCCAAAAGGACGATCGATTTGCTATGCGCTGAAGCTGGAATTTCCCGCATGAACAACGAGGTTGAATATGAAGCATTGACAATGGGACTTGGGATAGCAAAGGAACTGGGCATAAGGACGCTGCGTATATTTAGCGACTCTCGGTTGGTGGTTTACCAAGTGAAAAAGGAATTCCAGACTAAGGGTGTGAGACTTACTAATTACCTGATAAAGACGTTGGAATTGTTGGATCATAAGAGCATTGCATGATTACGCATATCCCCAAATAAGAAAATGCAAAGGCTGATTCATTGGCCAAGTTAGCTAGTTTTAAAGATGTGTAACATATTGAGATTGGATCTAGTGGAGGTATTATCGACTCCAAACATTAACTAGATGGATGTCGATTGGATTTTGGAGGCCAAAAAGGAGTCATGATGACTCCAATCAAGGATTATTTACTCAAGGGAATTCTACTAAGAGAAAGGAATAAACGAAATAAACACCTTTAGAAAGAACCTCGGTTCATGATGCAAGAAGTAGTACATTAAAGGAGAGGATTCTCCACCCCCCTTGCTCAGGTGTGTAACCATGGACGAGGCTAGAAAAATCCTTATGGAAATCCATAAGGGTAGTTATGGTGACCACACTAGGGGATAGACGTTAGCAAAGAAGATACTTCGCTATGGATATTTCTAGCCGATAATAAATCGAGATGTAACTGATTACACCAAGCAATGCAACCATTGCCAGAAGTTAATGAAAGTACCAAGCTCCATTAATGGTGCTTACAGAAATGGTCAGCCAATGGTCATTTGTGGTTCGAAGAATTGATATAATCAGTGTGCTATCGATGTCGAAAGTTGGAGCTAAATACGCTATAGTTATGGTGGGTTATTTTATGAAATGGGCCGAAGTAGAACTGCTTGCTATGATCATGATGAAAATAGTGATCAACTTTGTGATGAACAACATGATCTATAGATTTAGTTTGCCTCAGAAGATTATAACAAATAATGAAAGTCGATTCGAAAGTACCAAGTTTAAGGATTTCTACAACAGGTATAAGACTGAGAAAAGCTTTTCAGCGGTAGCACACCCATAGGCAAACAGACAGGTGGAGGCAATGAATAAAATATACAAGTCCATCTTGAGAAAACAGTTAACTAAAGCTAAAGGAAAATGGGTTGATGAGTTTTCACTGGCATTGTGGGCTTATAGGACGACCTATAACTCCACAACTGGACATACACCACACTTAGCCTACGGATCATAGACCATGATCCAGATAGAACTGGAAGTCCCTTTTCATCAGAAAAGGTAATATGACCCCAAGGTCAGGAGAAACTTCTCCTTGAGCTATTAGACTTGATTAATGCGAAACGAGAAGAGGTAGAATTAAGGATAGCTGGTCACCAGAAAAGAGTAGCATGACATTTCAATTCCAAGGTTTAGAACCATACCTCGTTTTGAAATGGGTTCTTCCGGGTATGTGGGCACTTGGTCCGAATTGGGAAGATCCTTATGCGATCGTACATAAGCTTGGAGATAGAACTTTCAAGCTGGCTATTGTTGATGGAATTCCAATTCCATGGGCATAGAATATTGACTTGTTACAATGCTATATTACTTAGTTTTATTTAGTTTATTTTCCATAAATAAGCTACCTAAAGAATCTGATGGCAGTGTAATAAGGCATGATTTTCCACGTATTTCATTTATATATAAAAATTAGCGTTTTGAACTAATTGAAACATGTTCTTATAAGCAAAATCCTCTGCTATGCGGTTAGCAGTACACTAAGGTACTCAGGAATGCTACCAATTCTCTAACAACATGTACCCCAGTAGGCCTGAATTTTCACTAAATCGAAAACCCAAGTCCACCAAAGTACCAATCGTTAGTTTGGTATCTTGCAAATAAAACAAAAGAATGCATATCAGAGCACTAACGATATAACTCACAACGGAATTAAAAAATGTAATAATTCACATAGATATTGACAAATATTTGACTCTACCAAAGTCCAGTGTCCTTGTCAGCACCGAATACGCCTAGCACCAGAACCTGTCCTTTAGGCTATCCTGTGGGTTGCAATAAGGAGGGGGTCCGAACAAGGTTCTAGTGATTGGTAAATTATACACTTTGTACATAGCATTAGTTCATGCTGATTGTTCTTTATCTCATATTATGTCCGTTTACATTTCAATTAGTCGTCTCAACTCCATGTTCATGCACTATCTGTTCCCATCTACCCTCTGTAAATTCATAACTATGTACATATATATATATATATAAGTACCACAGTCTCCCAATGGACCTAGATATTATCCCTACTAGTATCTCTCAATCAGCACCCCGTCAGGATCCATCACCCTTGCCGTGTCATGATCTAGTCACCGTATAACTTGAGGGACTCCCATAGCGCCTAATGGCAGCTTTTCAAAATATTATGTCATACTCTATCTCACTTTAGGGATTTACTACTTTATCTGCTTTCTATTATGGACTCGGTTCCACGGACCACCCTAACCTATTTGAAAGAAATCTGTTTGGGTTAGCTAGTCTTGCCCTAATAAACAACTAGCAAACAACCGTGGCGGTTCGTAACCCAACTTGATCTACCTTGGTAAGAGGTGAAGTCTAGTTAGGTATAACCCCGTCCTTCCCATTGACTGCTAAGGACCGATGACATTCTCAGTCTATGAAGCCCTACCCCTGACTTTTGGTACCAAAACAATGCTGCATAGTGTCTGATCCCGCTTACCATCCTATTTAGATTGCCTAGTGCAATCAAGGCAATACCCACTTAATACCATATTCGAAGCAGACTACTCTATCTATTGGGGGTATTCCTTTATCTATACACAAACGTATATACTCCATGGGTCCTATGGTTGGATATGTCTCACATCAGTATAATGTTGTACAACTGCTGGTAGCACCTTGCGGTGGGAATACTTCTATTGTGTCAAACTACTGATCCCGCATTCCTGATAGAGTTAGGGGTATGCCCTAGAGGCAATTATGTAATTTGTTACATGTATCTAATTCAATGACAAATCTTGTTCGAAATCAAAGATATTTTCTTTCTATTGTATACTAAATACAATGTGGTTATAGTAAGTAATTAATTTAATTAAAAGTATATTTAACAGAAAATCCACAAATGGTATGTTTTGTTTCAGTAGTTACAAAGTGTTGTAACCGCGAGTAATTTGTCAATGAAAACAAATATACCATTTTAAATATTCCTAGTCAAGATGCATCAAGGTTGGATATCGATGTAACCGTTGAGATTAGATTATGTAATGCTCTCCAAATATTGGGCAGTGTATTATTCGTGGCTGTTAGAGGCACCAAGGGGTTACATACTGATAGTTATTCGATAAATATAGAACAACTCACTTGATAGTTTTTTGTTAGTTAATATAACCAAGGTCAAACAGAAAATATCGATGTGATTGATTACACAGTTCTCTCGACTTGAGAATACTTTGGATGTTCAAGATGAAAGCCTCACTTTGGTTATAGTCAAACTATGGCATGACATTCCATGGAGTGACTATAGTTGAGTCAAGTGGAAGTATTGGAAATGAAGCGCTCTTCAAGAGAGGATTCATCTCCTTTGTTATTTGGGGTTAGTATCACGGTCAACTCAAGTCAACTCAAAGTCAAAGTCTCTGACCAAAGCTTTTCAGTTAATAATAATTGTTATTATTAAACCAAGGACTTTGTGTTTGGACTATAGAGTTGAATATTGATGATATTGGAATTTTGACCATTACCAAATTCCACAAGTCCAAAGTGATATAGTTTTGATGAAGAGAATTGGTGTAAATAAATGTCATAGCTGGGTAACGCTTAATAAAGTGAAATTGGATTTTACCGAAACTAAGTAAGTGATAAATTTGACCAGAATGTCACACCACCTACTAAGTGACATATGATAATTAACATTCGAATAGTTCGATGTTAATTGCTGATCGAATCTACACCTAACAAGTCACACTACCAGAATGATGAATTCTCTTTAGACTAAACGATTTAATTAGTTTATAATTGTTATAATTTAATTAAATTAATTAATTTTTATGAAATAATAATTATAAAATTTTGAATATGATTTGATGAATACATATTATTGTATATATGTATAATAGTCATAAATATATTGATCGATATGCGATATCGATAAACGATTAAATTAGATTTAATAAATAATATTTATTTGGGCTTAAAGTGGGTTTAAATCCCATGAAAGGTGCTAGAAATTTCTATCAAAATGAGAGCAATATTAACCATAGGATGCTGCCTCCTATCTCCTTTATCTTGGCCAAATTACACCCTCCAAAAGCTCCAACAAAACTCAAGTCAAATTAATTCAAATTAAAAGCTATTTGATAGCAGAAGGGTCTGTGATTCAGGACTAGCAATCTGTGGAATCGAGAAGCTTTCGAAAGAGGATAATTCACCATTACAAGATGGACTTAAGGGCATTAGTTTTTGGTAAGGGTTTAGTTATATATATGATCCATAATCTTTGTATAAATGTATATTGTTCATATATATATATATTATGATTATTGTATTGTTAGTTAGGTGAGATTCCTAGAGGTATTGACGTTGTCACATATTGATTGGTTATGTTTTTCGTTAAGGATCCGATAGACATAGCTAAAATAATTATATTTTATTAATTAATTTATACATAAGCTAATAAGTTAATTAATTTGTTTATATGATTTGTATTAAACTTTATAATTATTCCACATAAATTACTAAATTAATATTTTTCAATTGTATATTTGCATTTATTATGATTTTTAATGACCAAAAATAATTTTTTAGCAATTATTTATTAATTTTTATTAGTATTTAATCATTATATGAATAAATAAATTAATATAAAATAACTTATGTTTAGAAAATTCAATTTTAAATGTTCTAAAATGAAATTGTCATTATAGAAGCTTTGGCCAAAAAAATCATATTTTTATATTCTTCAAAAATCATTTTTAAATTCGACCGAAAGTATTTAATTAAAGAAATTAACATAGAAAAATTAGAAATTTTTTCGTAAGCTATAAAATATCATTCCTGATTTTGTAAAATTTTAAGATTCAAAATATTTATTATTTAAATATTTTATATCATTTATTTATTATTACTTAAATAGTTGATTCATAATATATATGTATATTTTAATATAATAAAATTATAATTAATTTTAGAGTTGTTGTGTGTTCAATGCAGAATGCAAATATAAATGTATATATGTATATATATAGTTTTAAATTTTATAATTTATATGTACTTATATGAACTATTCTAATTCATATTTACATTAAGTATTATTATTATTATTATAATATATATTGTTATATATATATATGAAATTATGTTATTTTAATACATATACATGTATAAATATATATACATACGCATTATAAAAATTAAAAATTAAAACTTATATTTTGCATGCACGCACACACCCACACACATATGGGTGTGTGTGTGTTTATTTAATATTTAACACTTTAGTATTTTAATTATAAATATATTTATAATATTTTCTCATAATACACATCTCACCTTATTATTTTAATGGCCACCACATCTAGCATTCCCGAAACCCTAGGCAGCAAACTTAAAGAAGACGATGACGATAAATGGAAGGAGGTGAAGGAGAAGGGGAAAGAGCGACAAACTTTTGTAGTCGCAGAAAAATCCTAGGCAGCCTATCCAAAAACCATACTGCAAACCCTAAATCATGGGTAGAAGCCTTGGGGAATAAAATCAAGATGAAAGGAAAATCAAACTTTTTTGAACCTCAGTCTAATGGCAAAGAATCATTTCAATTGACAGACGATGAGGACTACGCAGAATCCAAAAGCATGTGGAAAATCTTGATCTATGTTTACATAGCAGGTAAAAGGCTATATTTAGTTTACTTCAATGCTTACATCAAAAGGTTTGGAACCCTAAAGCATCATGGGATGTCTCTTCGAGAAACAATGGATTTTACTCGATCAAGTTCGAACGTGAAGACGATTATTATTGGATTCTCAAGGGGGTTCATAGTTCATGGACAAGAAATTGATATCCATGCACAACTGGGAATCAGATTTTAATTTTGAACGTGTTATGCTTATAATGTATCCAGGTTGGATTAAATTTAATAATCCAAACCTAGCTCTCTAGAACATGAGATGCATTGGTAAACTAGCAAGTTTAGTGGGTAAGCCTTTAGATATTGATGAAAACACCTGACTGGTGAAACGTATCAAGTATGCGTGTGTATTAGTGGAAATTAATGCAAGCTAGATCTCCTAAAACAGTTAAAGCCATTGACAACAAGGGAATGTTTATGTGCAAGAAGTGGAGTATGAATTTGTGCCCCTTCGATGTGGTGATTGCAAGTGCTTTGGTCATATCATGAACATTGTAATATTAACACAGATAAACCTAAGCAGATTTGGGTGGAAAAGACAAAAAACATCAACCCAAAAAAGCTACACAAGATCAACCTGAGACAAGTGGTTCAAAAAATAAGGCAACAATAAGAAATAATACATAAGATGCTGTAGTTAGTGAAGCCCACCTCCCCTAAACAACCTACAATTAATGAGTTGGGCTTTGAATTAGAGCCGGTAATTCTTAAAACTCGGGATCAAGAAGAAGAGGAGATTACCCTTGATGTAGATCATTGCGCAGATGCTAATTTGACTGAACCATCTAATGGCAATCTATCGAAGGAGGAGGAGGTAATGCCTGAATCTCTGGAGGAAACTCATAAGTTGATTATACACTTGGAATCATCTTAAGAGGAGGAGAATGAAGAGGAAGAGAACATTGGTGTCTACATAGAAGCAAATGTGGATTATGACAAACAATTCACATGGAAAAAACGAAAAGCTACTGATAAATCAGTAATGATGGGTTCTGCTCCAATGACTAGGAGCAAATCTATCAAACATTAATGTCAATTATCTATTGGAATGTGTAAGGTCTAAATAATGCCACACTTCAGCTAGACCTCCACAATATTAAGGCCAAGTTTAGGCATGGGAGGTCATTAATGTCAATTATCTATCAAACATTACTGAAGATAATATTAAAATGCAAAAATTCACATGGGGGGTCATTAATGTTTTATTCGCAATAGTACTAGTCAAGTTAAAGGCAGAATTATGATTCTCTAGGAAAATATTGCTTGGGCTGGTATAGCTGTTAATAAGGATGATCAACAACTTTCGATGCATTCTAAAATTATAGATGGGTTAAATATCATTATCACCTTTGTATATGCTAGAAATCTTGTTTCAGAAAGAACCATCTTATGGAAACAACTTTAGCCAATTCTAAAATCATTACTCAACCTTGGTTGGTTAATGGGGACTTTAATGCACTATTAAGTACTAATGAAAAGAATGGAGGTCATACATTGAAGCTTTCCTAGGTTGTAAAATTCAACAATTATGTGCTTGCAAGTGGACTTGTGGAGGCATTCCATTCTGGCCTGAAATACACATGGAGGAGTGGTGAGGCAAAAAAGATAACTTCTAGATTGGATAAAGCTTTGGGAAATGTAGACTTATTTTCCTAATATGAAATTTACTATTCATCCTAGTTCTACCAGTGATCATTGTCCCCTTCTTATTCAATTCAATGACGATGCTATTAATTCAAAGGGAAAACCCTTTAGATATGCTAATCACTGGAATCTAATATAGGGTTATAATGATGCAGTAGATTTCAATGCAATTCACATTCCTCAAGGTACTCAAATGTATCAATATGTTATGTTGGTTAAAACGATGAAGAATAGACCGAAGGAGTGGAACCAGAGAAGATCAAAGCATGATGATGAGATTACAAACATTTAAATCCAATTAGAAGACATTCAAATGCAATTGGATGACGACCCTCTTCATGAAGGAGTTAGTGTTGTTTTCTATTTTCTTCAATGGAAGCTTAAAGTGAAACTTAAAAAGCAAGCCATTAATCTTAAGCAAAAAACTAAATAAAAATGGTTATTACAAGGAGATGAATGCAATAAAAAAATTTAAACTAAAATGTCACAATGGTAGCATCATAATAATTTTCTTAATTGTCTCAATGAACAGGGAAATTCCTTTGATAATATTAAAGAAATTGAGGACAAAGCAATTGCTTACTTTTCATAACTATACAATGGGGACTACGATCAAAACTTACTAACTTTGCAAAATAGAAAAAGAATTTCCAAAAAGGGATATTCCATGTTGGTAGCTCAAAATCTGGAAGGGGAACTGAAGAGCTACCTTCTCCATTCACAGTGAAGCCAGTTCGAGCCCCGATGAAATGGGGGAAGCCTTCTTCAAAGTGAATTGGATACACTTAAATGATCATATGCTAAAGGCTTATCAAGAAGCTTTTGATACTGGTGAGTTCATTCAAGAAATTAATCACACATTTATCTCACTTATCCCTAAGGTTAAAAAACCAGAGAGAATAAAAGAATACAAGCCAATTGCATGTTGCAATGTCACTTATAAAATTCTCAGTAAAATTATATGTATGAGATTGAACAAAGTGCTTCCATATTTGATCTCCCAATGTCAAAGTGCTTTCTTTAAGGGTGGATTTATACCAGAAAACTCGCTTATGGCTCACGCGTTAATCAGAGATTTCAATAAACATGGAGCAAAAAAGTTATGCCTAAAAGTAGATTTGCATAAAGCTTATGATAAAGTTAGAAGACAATTTATTATTCATATGCTAAATTCTATGGGGTTCCAGATAAACTCTTAAAGCTAATTGCTTACTGCCTCAATACTCCTACATATTATATTCTTATAAATGGCATTCCTAAAGGAAAGATTCAAATCAATAAAAGGATTAGGAAGGGAGACCCTTTATCCCCTTATTTATTTGTTGTTGCTATGGAGTGGTTCTCCTTTCAAATGGAACTAGCATGTTTTCATAATGAGGTCAGTCTAGTCTATAAACTACAACCTATGGTTTCTCACCTTATTTATGCCGACGATCTCATTATTGTGACTAAGGCCAGTATAATTGCTATTGTTAAAATCAAAGAAATATCTAAAGAATGGGAAAAATAGCTAGATTGAAACTTATTGAGCTTAAAACTAAATGTTACTTCAATAAGTTTTGTAAGGATAAACAAAACTTGCTAGGAAAAATTAGTGTTGCAGAGGGCTCTTTTCCTATCAAATACTTAGGTGTTCCTTTATCAAACAATATCATTACCGATGCAGAATGTTGGAAATCAGTGGATAATATAAGAGAGAAGTTGCAAGGTTGGAGATCAAAATTTCTATCATTTGCTGGAAGGATTGAGTTAGTTCACACATTTATTACTTTAAAAGTTAGATTTTGGTTGCAGACATTTCAAGTTCCAGATTGTTTTGTTGCAAAAATTAATATTGTATGTGCAAATTTCATTTTGAGGGGTAGATTGCATAAAGTCAGATATAGAGAATTTTATAGAAGAAGGAAGGAAAAGTGGGCCTCAAAAGCATATATGAACTGAAGAAGGTGTATGGACTCAAATTTGCTTAGAAGATATTGGTTATAGATAATTTATGGGCAAAATGGATGAAAGATGGATATCTTAAGACAACTTCAGGACCATTAAAATTGACAATAACGCTTCTGTAACTTGGAAAAACATTTTGAAACCTAGGGATGAGTTTAAATCTTTAATTGATCGACACATTGCTAATGGCGAAAACACCGATCTCTAGAAGGACCCATGACTCAACAATTAAAGATTTATAGACAGAATGAGATGGGAAGGATTTTCTGCTTATGGATCCCCAACTTGCAAGGTGGTGAATATCATTAGTGGAGCAGAATGGGATTGTGATAGGCAGCTTCTTACAAGGAATTTCGAGTAGGAAATTCAAGGAACCTCTATATATGGTGATAGAGCTGAAGATTCATGAGCTTAGAAAAGTACTATAAATGGCCAATTTAAACTTAATAATGCTTGGGAAGATACTAGGGGTAAATATCTGATTGTACCATGGCACAAACTAATATGGAGTGGTTCAAATAATCCTAAGATGGCACATACCCTCTACAAAACTTTGATGAACAAACTACCTACTAAATACTGTCTTCACAATTAGGGGATATTGGAAGACACAACTTGTAACTTACGTAATATGGCGATAGAAACTCATGAACACTTTTTTTATTGTTCTTTTAGTAAGAGAGTCTAGAGCATTCAAAACTTAGATGTATTTAAATAGAAGAAGTTAGATCATTAAAGGATGAGGTGGATTACCTAAACGAGCAGAGTTACATATCGAACTTGATGCAAGAGTTGGTCAAAATTGGCCTCACAACCATCATGTGGTACCTCTAGAGAGAGCGAAATGACCGGGCTTTCAACAATAGAATGAAGGAAGTGTTAATTATTACTAATCAAATTATTCAAGACATTAATATCATAATTAGGAGAATTTGAAGACAAAGACTTACCAGCTTAACGGTACAAGAAGCACGAGCACTGGAGTGGATGAGCTAGATGGCAGCGAGTGGAGAAGATCAATCAAAGAATTGGGAGCCGCCATAGCTCGATTTTTTGAACCCTAAAGAAGGAATGTTTGAGTTAAAGTATGCCTTTAACTTAAAGTTTATCTTTGTATTTATTTGGAATGTACTTTCGGTTGTATCTGCTTTGAGCTGCACTGCTCATTTGAGGTTGCAATAAAAATTTAACTAAGTTTCAAATACACACGCATACATACACACACACTTGGATTTTTATGTATAATAAGTAAAAATATGTACACATATTTGGATAACATACAATACATATATGATGAGCTAACATGTCTGTTGCGAAGTAAATCCCAACATATATATACAGGCATGTTATACCTTGCATGGAATACCATGTTACACATGCACACACATACACATATGTATATGATACATGTATAATTATATATAAATTGAAAATAAATTAAATAAATTTATATCAATAATTTATGACTTTAAATGAAACATATGATTTTATTTAAATTAAATTTAGAAATGTTCTAAACATTTCTAAATAAAGTAGACTTCATAGGCCCAATAATGATCCAATAGGGTAAAAAATTGAAATTCACCCATAATTTCTGCTGCGTGCTAGCCCAATTCAAACAATGGTATCAGAGCCCAATAGCCTATACGATCTAAATTAATCGTATTAGAGTTAACTATTAAGCCTACAACAAAAAGATTACCCCTAATAGAAAAGGCCCAATTTGAATTGGGCATTGGGCTAATTTTCAAAATTATTTGAAAATTAAAATAAAAGATTTTAAATTTAAAAGTTAAGTTTAAATTAAGATATAAATATATTATAATAGTTATAATATAATAAAATTTTCAAAATTGGAAAAATATATGTTAATTAGAAATTTTACAATTTATTAATTGGATTAATAAATTAATTAATTAATTAAATAAGTTAATTGATAAAAATATATATGCATGTATTATATATTATGGTATATGTAATGATATTTTAGAATGCTTAAAATTACATAAGTATACATGTATGCATATGAATTGAATTTTAAAATTAATATAATTTAATTAAACAAGTTAATCAAAAATTAATTAATTATATAAATTAATTAAAGATTAATTAATTAAACGGATATACATATATATAAGATATATATGTAGTACTATAAAGTTTGTAGTATGTTATAAATATTTAATATAAATGTTATATTAAAATAATATAAAATTAATTAAAATGTTAATCAGTTAAAAATTAATTAAATAATATAATTATAATATTATACATAGGACTATTATATAAGTAGTATGAAATATAAAAGTTATATAATAATTAAACTTATATAATATGAATGTATAAACTAAATGTGGAACATTAAAGCAACCCTAAATAGACTTAAGGGATAAGTATATACTTATTGTATGTATATAGTGATTTTAGGTGTGTCCAACATTTGAATCACGAGGGTATTTCATAAAAAATACAATTTTCTATAAGTCGATATCACTCAATATAATGTATTGAAGATTATGAATCTTTAATATAAAGTTGTCCTCTATTATTTATATATTAATGGATTACTTGCATACTCTTTAGTTGTTGAGTTTTCCTTAAGCAGAGGATGTTATGTGTAGTACTATTAATATATTGAATAGAAGAGGTAAGATAACGGCACATATTTATTGAGCTTTCCTCAAGGTATGTGCATTATACTTAGGCCGTCGCAAAATAATAGGTTCGGGCGAATAGTCCCACATTACTTGTTGAGCTTTCCTCAAAGTAAAGGCGGGAATGGGACAAGGAACCATGGGTTTGGTGTTGATCGTGATACAACCGATAAGGAGTTGTCCATCTTATATAGGAGTATGATTTGTTGAGCTTTCCTCAAGGTTTGAATCCAAAGGTATACGAGTCCTAACACCTACTAATAAAGTCGAAAGACTTCTATATTTCTCTTAGGGTTTGGTGAAAGATAAAAGACTAGTGGGAGTCTAATTAGAAAAAATGAAACGATAATATTCATACTTTCTAATATTGTAAGAACATATGCTAATGTTATAATATTCTATAATAGTAAATTTGTGCATTTAATATGATTGATAAAACTTTTATCAATTAAGATATACAAATGATTTGAATCAAAGGTTAACAAATAGAAATATAAGATATGCTTACTAATAAATGCTTCTTGCATGTTGATGTTTCAATACCCATGCAAGCACTTGATTTTACAACTACTAAATTCATTCGTAATTTGGTTAAGACCATGTATTGCATTCTATGAGTTTTAAACTCTAAAGCAATATAAGACTACGAATGTTTGATATATACTATCGCATATAAGTCTAATATGGGGAATGGTCATAGTTCGTAATATATGATATTTCGATGAAGTTAGCTCATTTGAAATAAGCCAATAAGCAGTACTGTGAGATCGAGTATTCAATTTGATTGATTATAAAAGGATCGTATTTGTTAAATGTAACACTAAACCAAAACTACAAGAAAACTCTAAGAATTCTGTTAGCGCTAAAATTGGTCACTAACACCCAAATCCAGATGAAAGCACCAACCAACAGTCACAGATAACAGTTAGAATGTATGTAGAGAGTGTAAATATGAAGAACAGTAAAAATTAAAAGGAAAGTAATAATAACAGAGGATTTATAGTGGTTTGGCTGACTTTGGCCTACGTCCACTCTAGAAATTTCCTTTTTATTGATATGAAAATCTAGTGCAATTACAATTCGGAGTTTTTAGAACAACAATGGCAGAGTAGCCTTAGTGGAGAATAGGAAGGGAAACAGAAATGAAGACCCTTTTCCTGAAGCCCCACATGCTGTATTTATAGGCAAAATCCGGGTTACTGGGCTTCCTGAGTGATCCGGGCCCATCAAGACCATAGCCGACCCTAAATCCAACATGCCGACCCACTCAGTCATTCAATGCCGACCCCTCCATTCGTTCTGATTCGAAGACTTACACACGCCGACCCGAAGACTGGAGGATGCCAACCCGAGGTAAGCGAGCTATGACTCGAAGCTACCGACCCCATTCAATACGTCGATCCCATACTTACCGACCCAAAACCAAACTACCGATCCTACCTCTAAATGCTTGCCGAACCCAGAACGAGATGCCGATCCACACATGCCGATCGACTTATGCCGATCTACCTTAGCCGACCCATATCCACACTCCAACGCCGAGCCACTCCCAACTCTAATACCTCTCAAGCATACGAACCACCTATTTCCGATCCAATCAAGTTGCACCGACCCCGAACGACCGACCCACATGTATTGAGCCATACCCACCGAGACAGTCGCACCGGCCACCTTGGCTTAAGCACTATGACCGAACCATGCTTGATCCCCTCTCCTTGACCGAGCCATGCACGACCGAGCCACCTTGATCGAACGATCGACCCACATGGCCGAACTCCAATGACCGAACGCTCCTGACCGACCCATGTTATGCCGAACCCCGGCTTCGTAATCATATTTATCATCCGTGATTGATCGTCTATCCATCCAGTTGACTCAAACCCATCGTATTCCAGTCTCGATGAACGAGTAGTCGATTTAGTTAAATCTGCCTGTCCACGGCCTTGCCAAAAGGTGGGTTAACAAATTCGATCGTTGAAATGTCAGTATAATTAGTTACATAAGGTGCGCCATATTTGACATCCTTAAATGTTAAGGATGATCAATTACATCTTCGTACAGAGTTCATTACAGGGTTGCAATAAGGGTTTTCTTTTGAATGGTTTGACCATTTAGAAAAAAACAGATGTACAAGAGAAGTTGTAATTTAAGGTACAGTTGGGATGAAGAGAGCGAATAGTCACTTCTATTTCATAAAGAAAAAAAATGAGAACTGTGATAATAATAATTAATACTTAACACTGGAATGAGAAATATGATTTCTATTTCGTAATATATTTTCATGTACATAATTGTTTTTTATGAAATTTATTTCTTTGAGTTCAAGATATATAATCAAAGAACTCTCTGCTGTTATATAATTATAGTATATGAAATAAATAAACTATATTAAGTGAATAATGGACCTCCAAATTTAGTATGTTATTATAGTAATGGCAGAAATAGTGGGAATATGCTATATAACACTTATTGAATGCATCAAATTACAAAAATTGTTTTCGCAAAACATACCAAACATTATTTGTGAAATAATAACTATTCTTCGGTATCGATTGAAAGATAAACATAGCCATTGTTCAATATAAATATTATGAATATTCATTATAAAATAAAACTATAATATTATAGCATTTGTTTTCATAACAAAAGCGATTGATTGGAAAATACAAAAATATCTAATATTAATTACAGTTATTTTGGAAATATAGACTATGCCGTAGTCTTGAAAAATAATTTTATTATATGATTATAAATCATATGATACTGGTTAACTATATCTCAAACGATTAAAGGTTATGCACCCATTTAGTGGGAGCATCATAAGAATTGATGAACTCTTCAGATTAGTACATATTGATATATGCAATCACAAGTCTATTAATACCAAAATGGTTCCATGTACTTCGTCATGTTCACCAATGAGTTATCACTGACATGGACATGCGTATTTGATACATATGTAGTATGTCTAAGATAGACTCATAAAGTATAAAACGAAAGTAAATAATATAACATGCAATAGAAATAATTCGATTTGATTGAATGGGTGAGTATATTTGAAAGAGCTCCAAACGTACCTAAAAACAAATAAAGATTCATTTTCAAAAGTCAATCCTCTATGTGATACATAATGATGTATCGATAAGAAGTGATCAAATTTTGTTGGACAAAGTACGATTAATTGTGAGTTACGTTGAGTTAATTTCTTTCTTTAAAGTTGTATATTTAAGAGTTGTATACAAAGGTTAATATTATTTCATCTAAATAATAGTTTACAAAATCATACAAGATAAGGGTTTATAAGAAACCCCAACATATTCTAGGTAGAGGAGTTGGTAGGTTATGCGAGTCAAAAGTCTACATGTAATAATTGTTCGTGAGGGATCTTGTATGAATCACCCCAAAAGGAGTTTGGGAAAGATTGTCATTGGATGACATATTTATGTTTGGAAATAAGTTTTATAAACTGTAACCAAATCATTTCTATATAAAAGGAAATTAATAAAAATTTTATGATTACCTATTCCATTGCACCGAGAAACAAATTGTTTCAAGAAATACCAACTTCATAGTAAAGGAATTTCTTTGAGAAATTATTGGTAGTAAAATGGAATTGGATACGATCCAATGATAGAACTGATTACATGAGATGAAATGAAATTAATTAACCTAAACAAACACATCGCATTAGAATGTCTAGTAAGTATTCTCCCACATTGAAGAGAACCTACAAGTTTCTTATCAATGTCGAAAATACACACTCCTCGATTGTTTAAATAAACTATTAATGGTGTTGATTCTATAATATGGTATGATGCGAAGGTCTAAAAATGAATTCCAAGTACGTTATCAAAATATATTTTGGTAATTATAACTGAAAGATGTGATCCATCGGCCGCAATTGTGTGTTTATGCGCAAGACTAATGCAATTGGAATTAAATGAGTAATTTTTATAAGAATAATCTCGTAAATTTCAAATGTTGAAATTAGCACAATGGATTCATCGTTTAACATGATCAAGTTATTTTGGATTTATTCACAAAATTATCGCTTTGTAAGACTTCGTGATTTGGTACATATGTGCTAAAATGGAAGATTCAAATTAACGATTTAGAATAGACTATTTGCTTATAACAACCAAAGTGTCTCAAAGTCAGTGGGAACGATATTTGGGTTTATGAATGTTTGAATATGATCCAAGAACAGATACGAAATTATCATTCAATAAGCATCAAAATTGAACAAGTGTTTTGATAGAAATATCAAATAGTTTGATTATCAATCAAAATGCAGAGGAAGCGTGTGCTCATAAGAAAAAGGTACATTGATATTTCTAAACTGTAGGTAAACACATTGTTAATTTTAATAATGTATTTGTATTAAAATCAGCCTATTTTTTTAATACTCGATGTTGGATTTGTAAATGATGTCTTTTATAGTAAGTATAAAAGATATAGGGAATGTCCCAAATGATATACAAGGACACCCTATTAAAATGTTTAATATGGAACATATCTTATGGATTGGCAATAGGAATTATCATGCATGTTTGTTGTCTATGATATCGTGATTTGTTTGTGAATTTGATACATGAAGCAAATATAAAATCTAAATTGATATCACTAAATGATAGTTTAGAGTGTTTTCATGTATTTATGAAATACTGAAGAATTGTTTGCAGAAACAACAAACTCCTTGTGAAGAAGTGTTTAGACTCAAAGTTTCATAAGTGATATTAAGTATGATATGTCAATAATAAATTCAAGTTAAGAATCTTATAGTTGGAAATATTCCAAATGAAAAACTATAGCTGATTTAATGGAAAAGGCTAGGTACATCGCCTTAAATAGCATAGCAATAAAGAAATGTATATAAATATAAATGCACAAATTTATTACTGAGCCGAGGGTGATTCCAAATGTTAAGAATTCCACAAAATTTTTATATGATAACAATGTCGCTATATAGTTCATAACAGAACTTAAGGCTTAAAGGAAGTCGAGAGACATACTTCGAATCGTTCCATATGATAAATGTAGTTTATCAGCGTCGGGGAGAGTTGATTGACAAAGTAGATAATTGAAACAAAATAGCATACCCGTTCACTGAGGGACTAACTAGATTGGTTTTAGGAAACCGATTGGAGAAGTTGGAATAAGATTTCATAATTGACCTCAAATGCAAATGGGAGATTGATAGAGTTAGGGGTATGTCCTAGGGGCAATTATGCAATTTGTTACATATTTCTAATTCAATAACCAATCTTGTTTGAAACCAAAGGTATTTTCTTTCTATTATATACTTGATACGATTTGGTTATACTAATTAATTAATTTAATTAAAAGTATATTTGATAGAAAATCCATAAATGGTATGTTTTATGATAGTAGTTACAAAGTGGTGTAACCGTGAGTAATTTGTCGCAATGAAAACATATATACCATTTTAAATGTTCTTAGTCAAGATGCATCGAGACTGGATATTAATGTATCCGTTGAGACTAGAGCTGTCACGACCCGCAAATCCGTACTCCTTGATTAAACACTAATCTCCATTGATTAACTCAAGATGCACGGAAATACGAAGCATGAGGGTTTTAAAAAGAAGAAAAAAAGTAGAAGAAGAAGAAAGTAGAAAAAGGGAAGAAGAACAACAGAACAACATCAGAAACAGAAACGATTACAGAATCTCACATATCGCAGCGGAACAATATATAGTAGATAATGAATAATCTTTAAACAAAAGAATTTTATCAGTTTATACATACATCAATCAGAGTCAATATACAATACAACAAATCAATGGACAGTTATATAACTTGTCCTCATACAGAATACACAGCGGAATAAATAAACAAATACGGATGATACGTTACGCCATCCAGCTTGCTTCCAAAGCTCCAGAATATCCAGAATATCCTGATAACATAACTCTAGGCTGCCCGTGTGGAAATTGGTGGGCACCCAGAGTTTAGAAGGGAAACAATAAACTCCGAGTCAGTCATGGTGACTGGTGTGAGATCGTAAAACAGTTTATCTTTAAAACAAAGAACATGATAATTTTAAAGTCAATTCGAAATGCTTTTGGAAAATGAAACTACCATAAGACCTCCCGCCACACACACAATGCAAACGCAGAATTGGAGGAGATTTCTTCTTATGACAGTCAAAGATGCTTACTACGCAAAATCAAATCATTTTGATATTATTATTAGTGCATAGTGTAGAAAACTTTTCGAAAGTATAATATAAATCTTAGCCAGCATAGGCATTCCGCACTTATGCCTACTATAGCTACCATCCAAACAGTGGTGACCACCATAAGTGAATGATAGGTTCTACAACTAAAACCGTAAAAGTCACGTATTGTTTCTTTGGATTTCCAACAAATGGTCAGGCCAAGGAACTTCCTATGCCACGAAGGAACGCCTCTGGAATGACGTCCCGAGAACCTAACCGGATCTCTGCCAACACAAGGCCGGGTTACCTCTGCAAAAATAGGTAACTACTGACACGCGTATGCCATCCCCCGATCGTAACCGATCTTCCCGAGGATCCCCGATTTTCAACAACCACATAATAAGCAGTATCAACATAGGTTAAGTATCTGGGCTCCACACCATGATACCACCTCTATCCAGAAGGAATGACAAACACTAAGGGGCGCTACTCCCTAGAACCTTGCTGCATCCTTCCTGTTTTGACCATTTCCGGGGTGTGAGGCTCGACGAAGTCTCGTCCACAAAGCTACGCTTTGTCACAAAGCCATGCTTCGGGTCAAACAAATGATCATAGAAATGATCACAAAGATAAATGATCAAACAAACGATCATATCATAAATGATCAAACAACGATAATTTCACAGCAACACTCAGTATGCCACGTTACCAAATTGGGAATATATTGCTGATAAATTTCAACTACATAACCTCTGACTTCGTACGTCTCAGAGAAGGGTGTTAAGCTAAGAGAATAAATTCTCCGCCACCAACAGAAATGTATTTGAAAGAAATCAGCTTTATATCTCAATTTGTAACGTCAGACACACAATCCATACAAGTCTGTTCCGAGATCGAACAGAACCGAAGGCACTTCTCACAAAGCCCTTGCAAATCCGGATAATTTTCTAATCACGTTCGGACTTCCCGTCACTAAGGGTGATAAAACCTCTAAATCGGAGATCAGCCGATGTAGAGTAACTCGACGGTGATCCTTCCATTTTCAAAAATATCCGGTCTTCAACACCGGTCATCAAATGCAATTCATTTACGACGTATCACATATTCGGAATGGGTTATACGACCCCATGGTCCTTTCCCGGCTAACCCGAATAGTGAGCGCTTATTCAAAAATAAGTGTGGCATTCAAATTCATCCAATTCACAACAAATACCATTCAAGGTAATTATTGATAGTCGGTTATTTAACTATCAATAAAGATGTGCAACATCATCAGATTCCAAATAATTTTCCAAATTATTTATTTTCCAAAATATCTTTACTAGATATATAATTTCCACACTTCAAAAATAAATCAACGTTTATTTTTTTTTTCTAAACAATTTCCATTTCCTTTATAAATTCCATAGTGAATTTATATTTTCAAATATCTACTGATATACGATTTTCAATCGATTTCAAATATTCAATTTCGATTTATCTTTAAGAAGATAAATTCTTAAAACGTTCATTTCATATTGGAAAAGTAATTCCATACTTATTTAAAAATAAGTGGTTCACAAATCTGTTTATTTTCAGCATTTGAAAATATTCAATCTACTTAAATCAATATTAAGTATATATTTCATTCTTTAAGGAAATATATTTGAGTCAAAATGAATGTTACGTAAAACATCGTTACGACGACTCAAAATCACTAGTATAGGGATTCGAAATTAAGATAAATATATATATCCCAATACTACATAAAAATATTTCCTTTCGGAAATCATTTACTATAACAACAGTGTTATAGTCCATCATTTCCTTATTCCTCGAAAACATCTATTTCAACAATGAATGTTGAGATCTATGATTTCGATATTCAACACATTTTAAAATATCGTTAAAACAATTAACTTCATTTCAAATATCACTTTTCCAAAACCATATCCATTTTACTTAACAATATATTCACTGTCCAAAATCGTGAATATACTTCACTACCCACATTTCAATATTTTCTACACATTTTATTTCAAGAATTATCCACTATCCAAAATCGTGAATAAAATTCCCAACCAACTCTTATTATTACAACATTCAACTTAAAGGATAATTCGCTGTCCAAAATCACGAATATATTTCCTTTAATAACTTCTACGTTTTATTCATCAATTTAAATTGATTTCGAATTTACAAACAATGTTTATAAATTCCATTCCTATTTATAAAAACTTCAACTTATAAATCTCCTTATTAACCAATTCCATTCTTATCTCAATTAAATGCCAAAATCCCATTTATAAGATTATTACTCATAAATCTTTTGTTTTACAAAATCTATTCATTTTGTACTCCACAATTTATAAATCTATAAATTTCATTCACTTACGAATTCCATAAATATTTCATTTTTTAAACTTATAAAAACTCATTTTATAATTCCAATACTTTTAATTTCATAGATATCAACTTTATAAATCTTTTATATAGACCGTATACAATATTCAAAAATCCCAACTTAAACCATTTTATAAATAAATCAACTTTTATTTCAAAAATCACACTTTGGTTGTATTTCACCAAAAATCTTAACTTTTATAACTTTAAAATTTTAGACGTTTATTTATTTGAAATAAACCAATTCAAAAATTCAATAAAATGTCTACTTTCAAAAATCACTTTAAAAATCCTTTTTAAAGTAAAAGTCGTTATTTTTAAACTTCAAAACTTGAATCCGATGATGCAACAGCACCAATTAGTCAATCACGACAACAAACATCATATATCAATATGATAATAGAATATACATCAATATCTATAAATAAATAAATACTGGTGAGGAATCCAGTTGGATCCCTCCAACCTGTTTCCCTGCATCCACAGACGTTAGCACAATACCAATTCCACTTCGAGGTGGAATATCGCGGTATATGGGTTTTATAAAAATCATCCGCTTACTAACGGCGCAATAGGGTCTCATCCGCTATACGAGGCGGGAAATCAATCAATCCAATATATACATATGCCAATATGTATATATTGATATATATATATAGATATATCCTACTATATCTAATACAAACAGCAATCAATCAGTCAATCAAAATCCAACATCATTTGTGTGAGAAAAATCTCACCTTAGCTTTTATTTCCGTTTGTCGTTCACTTTAATCCTGATTTGGTTTTCCCGGTTTGACCTTGTATAAATATTGTACAATTCATTAATATTCAAACAGATCGAATAATAAATTTCTTTTCAATGGATTAAATTGTTTAACAATTTTAATTTGAACTAATTTAACAATTAGTTCCCTATTTAATAAATTTGTTTAACTAAAATTTTATTTTAATTTAATATCTTTAAATCACTTCCTTTTAATAAATTGGTTTAACTAATTTATTTAGTTTTAAAACTAAATTTTCTTATTTAATCATTTTCAAAAAAATAAATTTCTAACAAATTTTTCTTTTACAAAATATTTTCCATTTGAAACTAAAATTAACAACAAAATTTATACCTTTACTTATAAAATCAAATACATATGTGTATATATATATATTTTCTTATTGTAAATACAAAACAGAAATTCCTTTTACTGTTATTATCAATTTCATTCATCATTTTTTTTCTTTCAAATCTATATATTTATGTATAATTTAAAATAGCATTGTTTATAGCTGGATGTGAATCAAAATCCTATCTGCATTTACATTTTATTTTATTTAAATCAAGCTAAATCAAAAATCACAGATTCAAATACCTCACAGATGAAAACCCCAAACTCGAGACTTCCTCTCTGGTGAACGCAAACCATTACACGTCGCCAGGCGACCACCCCGACCATCGCGACTCTGGCTTCGCTGCCCATCAAGTCGCTGCTGCTCGCCGTTGACGATCCACTACCGAGCTTCACGGCATCGCATGCGCTCGCCCTCATCAAATTCGACAATTGCCACTACTCTCATCCCCACGTCGCATCACCGATGCTCGAATCCTGTAACGACCCGTAGATTTTCGATAATTAAAATAGTTAATTTAATAAGATTTCATGGTTTAATGTTGGAAGAATTTAAAAATTGTAATTTATTTATGATAATAATAACTAGAATGAATTGCAACAATATTTATCTAAGTTAATTATTAATGAATTGAATGAAATTCCAATCAATTGAAATGTCTCAAATGTTATAACTTAGTTATAAAGGAAATATAAGAAAAACAAATGTAAATATTGGGTTAACTAATGAAATAATATATAGTCATCGGAAATGGAATCTAATTGGTATTGTATAGGAAATTGTGACACTTGTAGTAAATAATAAACTTAAGTGTGATTAAAAGTAAATGGTGATAATTATTATAAGTTACTTGTTTATTTGTCAGTCGAATTGAATTTAGAAACCAATTGTAAATGAAATGAAATTTTATATATTAACTGGGTTTACAATCAATAACTGAAGTTGAATAACAAATGTTGGATGCACTGGGTGTGAATAAGGTAATTGACTGATAACGGAAATTTATTTAAAAATCCAATATTGAAATTTGTTGAATATGGATCAATTAAATTGTTTAAATTTAATATTGGAAATAAATTGAATAATTGGATAGATTGAATAACGGGAATTGAATAACTGTATAACGGAAATAATTGTCCAATAATTTGAATTCGTTTTAAAGTTAAATTTTATAAGTTCATTTTCAAATATTTCAAGATAATGAATTTCGGATAATCAAAATTGTTTAAAAATTTAAATTTGCAAATATTTGAATAATTGAATTTTGAATATAATATGATTGAAAATGATATCGAAGATTGATATAAAATTTTATTTAAACAACAATGAATTTGTTAACATTTAAAATTGGATTTGTAAGAAATTCTGTAAATTTTGAAAAGTCGTCGATTTAATCGACGAGTAAAAATAGCCTTCCGAGGTACAGTCTCGGAATTCGATGAAACCTGTTCCATTGGATCCGTAATAGTTTATTATTATTGGATTTCAAATTTCGTAGCGTTTGAATTTATCATTTGATCGTACGGGTTAGAAACGCTCTGAAATAAATATCGAAAAATTTAATATTTTAATTCGATTCAAAAGCTATCTTCCACATACGATCAAATTAGCCTCCGAAACACGTTCCATTGTGTTCGGAATGCGGGTAAAACATTACGAACGCTTGTCGGTACGTCTAATTTGGAGTTCGTTCGAAAATCATGTTATTTGTGGATAATAATATTAAATAATATTTGTTATACACGTATATATGCATTTGCAATGAAACCCTTGGCCGAGAGTTATTCGTAGCCGCCACTTATTCGTTCAATGGCCGGAAACTTCCCTTCTTTCCCCTTCGTTTTCTCTCCATCTATCGACCTTTATTGAGAACTTTCAACTGCGAAGTTGAGAAGCACCTCGACATCTACCTATCCAACGGTAGTGATGGGTTCTCGTGAAGGGATACGGCGGCAATTCCTGTTAGAAGCGCGCGTATTCGTGCACGTATTTTGGGTGATGGTGATGACCGAGCTCGACGAGCTTCCGGCCGATGGTGGGGTTCGCAGCGGGCTTCGATTTGGTAGGCGTGGATCATCCTCTAGTGGCCCGAGGGACGAGCGGCATCTGGGTTTCGAACAGCGTTAGTGGGTTTCGTTGCTTCGTGTGTGCGTTTCCACTGGGAAGAAGGATTAGAGCGTTGGACGGCCTGATCTGGAGTTTCGAACGTACGGCTGTGATTTTGTTTTTTTTTTGTGTAGAAGAGAAAAAAATAAATTTAATTATATGAAATTGTATTCAATCTTTAACAACTCATATCTCATCCATACGTTATCAGAATCAGACGAAACTTTTTGCGTTGGAATCGCAGAGATGAGAGCTTCGTTGCAGTGCAGATCCGGGAGCGTTTGGAGCTAACTAAAATTTCAGGTTAAATCGAACGTCGTTCGATTTGATTTGAAATTTAAAAATCAAGGTGAGTGTTTTATAACGCTCACAACGTACTAGAATATTCTGATGCTAGTTAACTTTAATATTTGCGAAGTGATATGATTTTTTTTTATTTTCATTGTTGATAAAATTTAACTGTCATCTAGATTGTCATCGAATTTAATGTTAGAAATTGAAACCGACAGTCAAATTAGAATTGAAATCGACAGTCAAATTAGAATTGAAATTTAATCGCAATTAAATTACCGAACATTTATAACTATGAAATTTCCGTGATTTATATTGTCTGTTTGGATGATTGGTTGCGATGGATGCTATTGATTGATGTTTGAATGTTTGGATGTTTATTTGTTTGTAGATATCCTATCGTCACCCTTTGTATTAATTACAGTTGTAAATTGAATCATTTTGAATAAATTGAGAAATAGGTTGAAATGATATATACCTATGACACTATGATTTGATTTGAAGTGATATATATCTATTCCTGAAATTTAATTGAAATAACTGATCACTTGGCCATAGGATAGAAAATTATATATGGGCACCAGATTGGTTAAATTAAATAATTTGTAAAATCTTTGATTTGGAATTATTTTAAATGGTCTGATTTAAAGGAATTTAAAAACCAAATTTTATAGAAATTGAATTTCATCGCGAATTTGATGTTGAGATGTTGAAATAAATTTTGTTAAACAAATTGGTTAATAATTGAAGTTATGACTTTGAAATTAAAATTGTGATATGATTGAATTTCGTTAATTGATTTGATTTTTTTAAGAATTCAACATTTATTCGGACTTGGAATATTATTAAGTAAAAGTGTGATAAAGACAACATTTTGAAATCGAAATTGAGACAATTGGATTTGAGATGGAATAAAATTTAAATTTGAAATCAAAATTTGATTTGAATTGGAATTGGGATTTAATCGACTGAATGGAAATTTGAATTTGATTCAGATTGGTAAGTTGGAAATTAAAATGGTTGACTTTGAAGCTATTTCAAAATTTGGTTTTCTTAAGTTATTCTGCTGTATAAACTATTTTAAATACTTAAACTATTTTATACTAAACTATTTTTAACCTATATTAACTACATTAAATTATTTTAACCTATTTAAAACATATTAAATTATTTTAATCTATTTTAAATCTACTTAATTTAATTTAAATTTATTTTAAAATTAATTAACCTATTTTAATTTATTTTAATTATATTTAATCTATTTTTAAAGCTATTTAACCTATTTAATTATATTAAATCTATTTAACTATATTAAATCCATTTAAACTATTTTGAAATCTATCTTTAATATTTAGAGTATTTTAACTATTTTCAATTATTTAAGCTACTTTAAACTATTCAAAACTATTTTCCAAAATTTCCAGCTGGCCAATAAGGTGAAATGTTTATATTTAAATCTTGGATTTAAATACGAATTGGGCTAAATGAAGTTACAACCTAAATTGAAATGTGAAATGATTTTTAAATTGAAATGAGATATTGGGCGAAATGATTTTGAAATGAAATCGTATGTTTTGCGTAGATACGATGATTTTGAAATGGATTTGATTTTGAAGCGAACTTGATATTTTGATATCAATTATGAATTGATTTTGAAAATGTAAAAGAACCATCCGATGTGTAATAAGCGTTTGGTTGTTAAAGAGACCGGGATCGGATATGGGCATACTCTCTGTCGATACCGAAAACCACTTTAACAACTATGTACGTGGTGGAGATTCCAGAAATGAAGTAGGATGGTTTGGCGACGATTCTATATGGTATGACGTGACCCTGACTCCCGTGAGTCAGCTTAGATGTGACTAAAATCAGGAGCTATACCGGGCCAATGTGAGGTCATTCCTCTTATCGGGCATATTTCTTCGATACCATTCTATTGCTTTTGTGATTGTTTTGGTGGCCACCCCTCGATTGTTTGGGAGTGTGTCCGAGGTGGGCGGTAGTAGCTGCTATGCATCACCACCAGTCCGGGAGTGCAATTGGTATATCTACCCTGGCATCTCCTCGTGTGCCGTGTTCACATGCCCTAGAGCGCCTTCTACGAGTTTGTTTTGTACCATACCTATGGAGTGCCCTCTAATAGCCCTCCAGTTTACGGAGGAATTACGGTACTGTATAGACTATGGGAATATATAAAAATGTGTTAAGGGGGATATGGGTAACGCCTTAACGCTATTTTAATAGTTTACTTTACTATAGACATATTATAATAGCGTATTGTACTACATAGTAGATAGTTTAACGGATCCTTAAGAGATGGAAAATCCCGTAACATCTCTTGAGTTATTGCACGCACGTCGACACTGGATAGGAGATGTCAAAAACCCGTAACATCTCTGACGCCGTTACACTCATCTTTATTTACGATTGATTTTACTTACATAAGGATATTTTAGTCCTGACTCGAGTGTTTTGTCTTTTCATTACGCTCGGGTCAGTCCTGAGTTTTCAGCTTATTGAAGATCTATTCTGGAGGACGAAGACGAAGATTTGGTATACTATTACTATTATTATCCTTGCATCATGTTGTCTGCTGCATTATTTTATTTATTCTGTTGTATATGTATAACTCTGATAAATAATGTATAAATGATAATCAAAAGTATATTAAACAGCTTCATGAACTGTTTATTTGATTATTATATTTTATCTTTCCGCTGCGAGATTCTGTGATTGTTTCTTGTTTCTTTTCTCTTCTTTTCTTATTTACCCCATTAACAATCCTCCCTTTTGAATGGGTTGAGTTGACAAGAGTGTTTGATCGTCGATTTAAACTGTTCAAAAAGGAGGGTCGTTACAAATCCCCTACGCGCGCGAAATTGCGGCGCCATCATCGTCTACTCGCGAACGTCATCGCGAAGTCCTCCCTTCCAGACATCACCGCTCCACCAAGAACGCCTTCAACCTTCGATTCGCCGCCATCGCGCTCGTTCGCGCTTCCCAGACCTTGCTCGAAATCGAGCCCTCCACTTCGTCATTGCCCCAATTTCCATCGCGACGCGCCTGGAATCGATCACGCGATCGATTTCTCTTTTTTTTTTTGAAGAAAACTCGGCTGTTAATTTCTTTTGTTTGTGGATTTTGAACGGAAGAAAGGCTACGCGGCCATTTAAATTTTTCTTTATCAGGGAGTTTGATTTTAAACGAAAAGAAGTGGGCGGCCATGCTTTGAAAGGAAGGGGGAAACTCGACCATTAAAATTTTGAACGAACGAATAATATTTTCTTTGTTTGATTCAGAACTAAGGAGAGAGAGGAATAGTTGTAATCAAAAAGGGGCGTGCTTGCACGATTTTCTTCTGTGTTCTCTGCTTGATACTAGGCGTGAGTTAAGGGAGAGTATCGTGCCTGCCTTAACTGATGTCGGCAAAATTTAAATTTTAAATTTAAATTGTATTTGATTTAAACTTTAACGCGTTTATGTGTCGTACGCTCACATAACAATTCCGATAAATACGAAATTTGAAATCCGACAATATTTCAATATTATGGACCCAATGGAACTGGTTTCGTTGAATTCCGAGACTGTGCCTCGGAACGCTATTTTTTTAAATATCGATTCAAACGATACAATTTCAAAACTGAACAAATAATTTTCAAATTCGATTCTGAAGCTTCTATTACCTTCAGTATTATCAATACAAATTTTTAAAGCTTTTGAAATATTTTTCTTCAACTTTAAATTGAAGATTTAAATTTTTATTCAACGTACAATAGATTAAATTTTATAATTTAATCGCCAATTCAAAGTTATATTGGGGATTCCAATTAAATTATCATTCAGATATTTAAAATTAATTAAATATTTTTAATTTAATTTGTTCAAAATTCTGGGTCGTTACAAGAGCACATAACGCTCTCCAAATGTTGGATAATTATGGAGTAACTCACTCGATAGTTTCCTGTTGGTTAAAATAACTAAGATCAAACATAAAATATTGATGTGAATGATTTACACAGGTCCCTCGACTTGAGGATACCATGGATTTTAATATGAAAGCTACACTTTGATTATAATCAAATCATGGCATGGAATTCCATCACATGACTATAGCTGGGTCAAGTAGAAGTATTGGAAGTGAAGCACCGGTTAGTATCACAGTCAACTCAAGTGAACTCAAAGTCATAGTCTCGGACCAGAGCATTTCGGTTAATAATAATTGTTATTATTGAACCAAGGACTTTATGTTTGGACTGTAGAGCTGAATATGGATGATATTGGAATTTTGACCATTACCAAATTCCATAAGTCCAAAGTGATATAGTTTTGACGAAGAGAATTGGTGTAAATAAATGTCATAGCTGGGTAACGCTTAATAAAGTGAAATTGGATTTTACCGAAACTAAGTAAACGATAAATTTGACCAAAATGTCACACTACCTGCTAAGTGACGTGTGAGCGTTAACATTCGAATAGTTCGATGTTAATCGCTGACCGAATTTACACCTGACAAGTCACACTACCAAAATGATGAGTTCTCTTTAGACCAAATGATATAATTAGTTTATAATTATTATAAATTGATTAATATTTATATATATTAATTATAAAATTCTGAATATGATTGGAGAGATAAATATTATTGTATATATTTATAGTAGTTATAAATATATCGATCGATATGTGATATTGGCAAACAATTAAATTAGATTTAATTAATAATATTTATTTGGGCTTAAAATGGGTTTAAATCCCATGAAAGGGGCTGGAAATTTCAACCAAAATGAGGGCAATATGAACCATAAGATGGTGCAACAAAGGCTTGGAGATGGAGGGCTAAGATGGAAGAGAATTCGAAAGAGATGATGCAGGATATTGATCCTAAAATATCTTCAACTTCTCTTCTATATAAACACCTCTATCCTCAACCTTTAGAAGGCTTTTTGTTGCCTCCTATCTCCTTCATCTTGGCCAAATTACACCTTTTAAAAGCTTTAACAAAACTCAAATCAAATCAATTCAAATTAATAGCTATTTGATTGCAAAAGGGTTTGCGATTTAGGATTAGCAAATTATAGAATCGAGAAGTAGTTTTCAAAAGAGGAGAACTCATCGTTACAAGGTGGACTTAAGAGCATTAGTTTTAGGTAAGTGTTCAGTTATATATATACATACATACATACATATATATATATATATATATAAATACACACACAGATATATATATATATAGTGATTACTGTATTTTTAGGTAAGATTCATATAGTATTGATGTTGTCACATGTTGATTGGTTATGTGTATATGTTTATAAATTAAAAATAAATTCATTAAGAATCTGAAACACACAGTTAAAATCATTATATTTTATTAACCAATATTTTATTAATTAATTTACACATATATTAATAAGTTAATTAATTTGCTTATATGATTTGTATTAAACTATATAATTATTTCACATAAATTATTGAATTAATATTTTTTAATTGTATATTTATATTGATTATGATTTTTAATGATAGAAAATAATTTTTTAGCAATTATTTAATATTTTATTATTATTATTTAATCACTATACGAATTAATAAATTAATAGAAAATAATATATGTTTCTACCACTAAATTTTAAATTTTCTAAAATTAAATTATCATCATAGAAACTCAAAAAATCAGATTTTTTAAATCAATTTTTATATTTTTGAAAAATCATTTTTAAATTTTTCCAAAAGTATATAATTAATATAAAAAAAAATTGACTTAGAAAAATTAAATTTTTTTTGCAAGCTATAAAATATCATTCCTAATTTTATAAAAATTGAAATATTTATTATTTAAATATCTTCTATCTTTTATTTATTGTTATTTAACTAATTAAATCATAATATATATATATATATATATTAATATAATAAAATTATAATTAAATTTAGAGCTGTTGTGTATTTGATCTGAATGCAAAGTTATATATATATAAATTTTAAATTTTATAATTTTTATATATTTTTACAAACTATTCTAACTCATATTTACATTAATTATTACATTTACACACACGCACGCGTGCACACACACACACACACACACATATATATATATATACATATTGTTATATATATATATATATATGAAATTATATTACTTTAATATGTACGTACAAATAAATGTATATGTATACACATTAAAAAAACTAAAAATTAAACTTATATTTTGTGCGCATGTGCGCACACACATACACATGCGCGCGCACACACACATATATGATTTTTGAATATTTTACACTGTACTATTTTAGTTATAAATATATATTTATAATATTTTTTCATAATACACATACACACACACTTAGCTTTTTGTATTTAGTATGTATAAATATATACACATATTTGGACAACATACCATACATAAAACATAAGCCAACATGTCCATTGCGATGTAAATCTCAACATCTATATACGAACATGTTATACCTTGCACGAAATATCATGTTAAACATGCACAGATATACACATATGTATATGATACATATGTATACTTATATATAAATTGAAAATAAAATAAATAAATTTCTATCAAAAATTTATGAATTTAAATGAAATATATGATTTTTTTAAAATTAAATTTACAAATGTTCTAAACAAATTAGACTTCATTGGCCCAATAAAGATCCAATAGGGTAAAAAATTGTAATTCACTCATAACTTCTACTGTGTGCTGACCTAGTTCCAACAATTTCAACCTGCCCCAATGACCAAATGTCGTATCATTCATTTAACTATACTTTAACTATGATGGTTCATAGCCGTTATAAACGCATACTTGAGGCTACATATATATATTTCATATATATATATATATATATATTCATGCTTGCTTAACTATATATATATCCATGCTTACTTAATTACCTTGCCTCTATAGTTTACTGTTGACCCTAGATCTTTATTTCATCATGCGTTTATTCTTTTCTTACTATAAGTTTTTTTTACCGCTTTCCTCTTATCAGGCTCATAGTAACATTTTTCATTCTTTTTATCAGTTTTCCCATTATTATCTCAATTCCCATTTTATCTTTTTATTTCTTTTTGCTTATCCTTCATATTTTCTTTTTATTTACTTTCCATTTTTATTAGTATTTCATATTTTTTTCCTTTTTAGGATATTCTCATCATGTTTATATCTTCCTATTTAACTCTTGGGGTTTACTGTATTTAAATGCGTTGGAACTACCTTTCTATCATAAAAATGTTAACACTGTAAATTTCCATATCTTATTCATAAAGATAGATTTGCGTGGTGTCTGTAATTACAATGAACTATCTTTTTATTATTTGAAATAGACGATACAAACTACGGTAAATATCTTTATTTTACATCTATTTCATTTTAGAGTATTCCTTGTCATTTTGAACATCGCACTTTTATTTGTTTAAACTTAATAATACTTAGAAATCTATTTACACCATCCCAAATTCCAACAAATTAAAATATCACTTAAAACCCTAAATGTAACGACCCATAATTTTCCGATAATTAAAATATTGAATTTAATAAGATTTTATAATTTAATATTAGAAGAAATTAAAATTTGTGATTTTTTAATGAGAATAATAACTAGAATGAAATTTAATAATGTTAATTTAAAGCAATTGATAATTATTTTAATGAAATTTCAATTTATTGAAATGATTGTAAACATAAAATTTGGTTATAAATTGCTAATAAGGAAATAAACCAAATGTTGAATTAATTGATGAAATAATATGTAATTAATTGTGATTGGATAAAGTCGGTGTTGTGTAAGTAGTTATAACATTTGTTTGTAGTTAATAAACTTATAAATGTGATTAAATTAAGTAAAAGTTGACAATTGCTAATTGTTATCCACTTATTTAATTTGTTGAATTAAATTGGAAATTAATTGAATCAAATGTAATTAAATATTGCGCTAATACGAGTTAAGACGATAGTTGTAAAATGTGAAGGTAATAAAATGTATAATAATGTCAATTATATTCATAAGGTAAAAAATTGATTTAATAATAAGAGTGAAATCAAGATAAATGAATTTATTGGGATTTTAAATTATAATTAATGAATTTACAGTTAAAACTGAACACTGTAACCAGTGTAATATTTAACATTGAATTGATACGAAAATTTGTTTAAAATGATTATAAATGTCTAGGTAATCAAAAATGATAAAATTTGTTAGTTATTAGATTTGAAATTAAAAAGTGATTTAATTAATTTAATAATAATTTATTTAATTAGCGTGAAAATAGCCATTTTAGCCATTGTCTCTAATTTCGATGAAACCAGTTTCATCGGATTCGTAATAGTGAATTATTGTAAGGTTTTAAGTTTCGTAGTGATCGGACTTGTCGTTTGATCGTACGGACTCGAAACGCGTAGAAATCAATTTAATTGAATTCAATTTGAAATAAGCCGATTTTAAAGCTAACTTCTTTATACAATGGAATTAGGACTTAAAACCTGTTCCATTGAGTTTAAAAATATCAAAAACATCTATTTTGATATATGGGATGACCTACTTTCGTTTCGGAAGCAGAACGGGCTTTTCGGGTCGTTATTGTTGTTTCGAACTAACTCGATATATTGTTCTTTCTTATCGGGCCTTGTCCATATAAATAGTTTTGTTCTAACCCTAGCAGCCTTTCTATTTCTTATTCTATACATATATCAACTTCTGTCTGTTCCTTCTTCAATGGCAGAAACAAATTCCAAATACAAACCCTAAATCCAATTTCAAATTCAAATCGAAAATCAAATTTCTCAAAACCCTATCATATTATATACCATTGGGATGCTCTCGAAAAGCGCAACTCAAATCTGTTGTTCGTTTTTGCAATCGGGTTTTAGTTTGTTTGGAACTGGGCATGACATTCTCGGCCATCCGTTTGGTGGTTGATGAGCGGCGACGGATCGTCGAATCGCGGGTACCATCGCGTGGAGGGGGACGAATGAAGGGCATCCGTTCGTTTGGTCAATTAATGGTTGGATCAACTGCAAAAATTTGATTAGGGTTCGGCACAAAATGGCGGCGTTTGGGTATATGGCAACGTCGATCGACGTGGTGGATGATCGCAAGGGTCGTAGGCCATAGGGAAGGTCGGCGGTCGATTCGGTGATGATCCAGGCAGGTGCGGCGTTGAACTGGTGGCGGCTGTGTCGAGCTTCTCTTGTTCGATTGCATGAGTATTGCAGTGCTAGGGTTGGAGATGGAACGACGATGACGTGTAAAGGTTAGGGTGTGTTGTTTTTTTATCTTATTTTAATTTAATTTTAAATTTCAATCGTTCTAACCTACATATCTTTTGCATACAAACTCAGATTCACGCGTGGTTTGTTCCGCTGGGATCGTATTGAAATTCCGGACATTTTGGAACTAGTTTGGACGAATTCTGAGACTGTTCAATTTTGGACCTATTTTGGATATGAAATCGATTTGAAATCAAAAGGTGAGTGTTTTAACCCACTCACAACTACTAAATTGTCTTATGTTGGTTTAAATAAATTTATGATGAGATTAGAAATTGATTGATTGATGTTTGGTATATTTAAATAGTCATTCCAGCTAAATACGACTTTATTGCAGTTAATCGCTATTTAATTTAATATTGAATTTAATTACCAATTGAATACCTGTTGATGATAATCAGTTAATTGATGTTATTTATTCATTGATTGAATGGTGATTGTGATGGATGTTTGATTGTTGATATTGGATGACTTGATGTTTTATTTATATTGTTATAACACTACAAGTTCCCTTAGTTATTGCTAGGAAAATCACTATGGGTTGAAATGATACATACCCGAATGATTTATAGATTAGGGAAAAATCGTTATGGGTTGAAATGATAAACCCAAGCAATTTTATGGATTTTGAACTTTATTCGGGATTGCGGGTTGAAATGATATATATCCGTAAATATAAAATATTTGCAGATTGAAATGATAAATATCTGTATCACTTGACAATATGGTAGAAAATTATATACGGACACCAGATTGGTTAAATTAAATGATTTTAAATCCTTAAATTTTGAATTTAGTTAAATGATATTTTGAAGTAAATTATTTTTGAAAATCCGAGTTTTAAATGTTGAAATTGGAATTGGTTTAAATTGAAATTTTTAAGTTAGATTTGAACTATAAATGAAACTTATCAAAATTGAGTTATTTAAATATTTGAGCATTTAAACTTCGAAATCTGTTAAATTTGAAATAGTTTAAATTTATAGTTCGAACATGGATTTGAAATCGATATTGATTAAATGGCTTTAAAGATGTGTTGAAATGAAAGAAATAGTTTAATTTGATATTAATTTCAAATTTATTATTTTAAAAATAAACTGTTTAAAGATATATTATTTTAAAAATCCTGATTATTAAGATTTCAAACTATTAAACTAATTTAATATATTTTAAACTATTTTAAACTATTTTAATCAATTTAAACTATTTTTATTTATTTTAATCTATTTAATCTATTTTAACCTACTTTAAACTAATTAATCCATTCTAGTCTAATTTAAATCTATTTAATCTATTTTAAATCTATTTAATCTATTTTAAATCTATTTAAACTATCTTAAATCTATTTAAACTAACTTAAATCTATTTAAACTATTTTGATCTATTTTTAAACTATTTTAGAGTATTTTAACTATTTAAAAATTTATTTTAAACTATGCTAAACTATTTATAACTATCTAAACGATTTTCTAAATTTCAGGCTGTGTAAAGTGGAAGTGTTTATATTTAAATCCTTGATTTTTTAAAGCAAATATGGTTAAATGTTGTTATAACCTAAGTTGGTATTTGAAATGATATTTGCTAGTGAAATGACATATTTGAGTAAATATGATGATTTTGAAATGAGGATTTAATTAACCTATCTTATCAATATGATTTCAAAAGTGAATATAATTTCGAAAGTAGTATGGTTTGAATTAAATATGATATTTTGATATCAATTATGAATCGGTTTTGGAAATGCAAAAGATCCATCCGGTGTGAAATAAGCGATTGGTTGTTAAAGAGACCAGGATTGGATATTGTCATACTCTCTGCCAATATCGAAAACCACTTTAACAACTGTGTACGTGGTGGAGATTCCAGAATGAAGTAGGATGGTTTGGCGAACGATTCTGTATGAGGTATTTACGTAGCCCTGACTCCCGTGAGTCAGCTTGATGTGGCTAAAACATGAGCTATACCGGGCCAAGTGAGGTCGCTCCTCCTATCGGGCACATTTCTTCGATACCATATTATGACTTTGTGATTGATTTGGTGGATACCCCTCGATTTTGATTATGGGAGTTTATTCCGAGGTGGGCGGTAGTAGCTGCTATGGGTTACCACCAGTCCGGGAGTGCAAATGGTAAAATCCTACCCTAGAATTGCTTCGCATGCCGTGTCACATGCCTTATCGCACCTTATACGAGTTTGGTTTGTACCGTACCTATGGAGTGCCCTTTGATAGCCCTCCAGTTTACGGAGGAATTACGGTACCGTATAGACTATGGGAATATATAAAATGTGTTAAGGGTGATATGGGTAACGCCTTAACGCTATTTTAATACTTTACTTTACTATAGACACTATTGTAATAGCGTATTGTACTATGTATGTAGATAGTTTAACGAATCCTTAAGAGATGGAAATCCTGAACATCTCTTAAGTTATTGCACTCACGTTAACACTGGATATGAGATGTCAAATCCCGTAAACATCTCTGACTTCGTTACACTCACAATTATTTACTGTTGATTTAACTTACATAAGATCTTTTAGTTCTGACTCGAGTGTTTTGTCTTTTCAATTTGCTCGGGTCAGTCTGAGCTTTTCAGTTTATCGAAACTGCTATTCTGGAGGATGAAGACGGAAATTTGTATACTATTATTATTTATTATATTTAGCCCACTACATCATGGCTGCATTATTTATTTATTACTGCTGTATGTACTCTGATTCTGTATTATAAAAGTATAATCAAATGTTATTTGTAGAACATCTTCATGAACTGTTTATTTGATTATTATATTTTTTCATTCCGTTGTGAGATTTTGTGTTTTGTTTTTCCTTCTTTTCTTATTTACCCCATAACAATCCTCCCTTTTGAATGGTTTGAGTTTGACATGTGTGGTTTATTGTCGATTTAAACCATCCAAAAAGGTGGGTCGTTACACTAAAATCTTAATAAAATTTCTTTATTTCACATTCTTATCCTTTATTCAAAAACCAATTTATTATTATAATATCACAACAAATTCATAATTCCATATTCCTCAATAGCAAATTTAGAAACTGCTAATGTCCTATACATTTTCTAGGTTTACATCCATGTAACACATAAATATAACAAGTTACTGGTACAGAATATGTAGGAAAGTTTTCCAATTTCATTAAATCTACATATATAATATATTATCCAATTTATTATTTATCATTATAATCTATACAAGTATCCAATTAAAAATTCCAAACCAAGATTTATATTTATTCCTTTCACATTTACAATAAAATATACAAAACGATTTTAAATACAAATGAAATAGATTTCAACAATATAAATCCAATCTTATACAAAACATGTAATTTCCCACTCATCTTGCTTTAGCTTTCCAATTCTCCAGATCTGGATTCATTCCATTTTTATTTTGACTCCCTTTTACTTTAAATCCAAAATAATAAAAAAGGCATACATCAATTAAAATTACAGATCTGGGGAAAGGATTGAATAAATTCTAAATTAAAGTTTCTGATTTATGAATTTACCTTTGTTTCCGTTTTGAATTACTTTTACTCTTCTCTCTTCCTATTCCCACTTTTCTCCACTTATATACATACGAGCTTTACGGTACGTTTTTCGCACGTGATGTTGACACGCACTTCGCGTGTAAATAGTTTTTTTTACAAATTGTATATTTTTAACTCGTTCAAAAAATATGATTTGCACAAATTTTTAGCTATATTTTTACGCTGAAATGATATCCGGTTAGTTTTAATTTTTCTTTCTAAATTGCAATATCTAATTTTTTTGTTAGTTTAAATTTTCATTATTAATTAATAAAGAATAAATTTAATTTTTATTAGTTTGATTTTATTCATGTTATTAAATATAATAAAGAGCAGCTTTGTAAAGAAAGTTTATTTATTAGATCCTATTTTTAAGTGATATTAATATTTCGATAATATTTGTAGAGGAGCGCTTTGAATTGGTAGAGAAAACTTATTCGTTGGATCCTATTTTTAAGTTATATTAATTTTTAATAATATTTGTAGAGGGGCTTTTTTGGTAGTTCACGCTGACACCAAAAAAGCGTGACACCAAAGGTATTACAACTATTATTAAAGATATATAATATAATATTTTACTATTTTTAGAATTCTAGAAATTGTGAAGAAAATAGAATGGCAGAGCTCTGCTCTATAGCCTAAAAAATATGAGAAGAAAAGTGTGAACTAGGCTTGTATTTATAGGGCTTAGAGTTAACTTGGAGCATTAGATTTATCATATGCCATTTTATTTTAATCACAGATGCACATCAGGGACTTGGTAGCTAAGAAAAATAAATGGATAAATCAACACCGTTTAAATCCATGCTCAGCTGAAAAAATTTATACGCCATGGCCGACTGTTCAATGCCCAGGGTCGACCGCTACTGATCGACCTGGGTGCATCCTTTTGACCTATGCTTGCTTTTAAGCGTGTTTAATTTTCTTTTGTGATTTTGTTAATTTGATTCTTTGTTTAACCGATCTCGTTCATTTCTTTCCCACTTCATATATTTTGTGAGATTTAATTCAACGTTAACATTTATTTACTTCTAAGTTTCCATTAAAGTTACTAATTAGTGTTAATTAACTTTTATTACCATAATTACACATATATAATTATTTCTGATTTTAAAAGTTGAAACGTTAATAATTTTTTCATTTGAACTCCGATCAGAAAACTTTATATATGAAAATTGATCATAAAATTATCAAGAACCTAATAGTGAAGATTCGTAGTCAAATTCCGACATTTGTAAAAATTCTATTTTTTGATGTTTACTATTTATTAATTAATTTCTTTTAACTAATTATCATAAAAATCACGGGATGTTACAAATTCCTTTGGTCCAGGATCAGGAGCGGGGAATATAATTATAGTGGTCGATCGGATAATTCGACCTCATCCTCCATTATTGACTATTGCTTGGAGATAGGTAAAGTCAATAAAGAATATCCAGGGGCAAGTAGTAGAAAACGCCAGTTTTCAAAGATAGAAATTGGTGCGCGGATGTAAATTTGATGACCATGGTTGCATTCTAGCATGATGTGCTAAGTCAAGGATAAGCGAGGACTGTCATAGGATATTCTCCGGCTACATCTAAGGATAAGTGAAACTGAGAGCGGATGTCTAGAGATTGGCATCCAAAGCATTAGTCCCAAATAAAGGAACTGGTGCATAATCAGGATATTTACGACCGCGCTTTCAGCCTGACAAGACATCTCGACTAGGGATAAGCAAGGATGGTCGATGGATGATTTCGATCGATGCTCGAAAATAGGTGAGATCGAAAACCAGTACCTAGAGATAGGTACATCCAGACTCCTCTGGTCCAGGATCAGGACCGGGAGAGTGTAATCGGCTAGGGGCAATTCCCGACGCTATTAACCTTCAACCAATGCTCGAAGGCAAACCAGGTCAAGGAACGGTGCCTAGATTCTTGCATCTAGAAAACAAGTCTTGGAGTATAAGTAAAGCAATTGTAGGAATTTTACTTATATAAATATATATAATTACAATAAGTAAAAGCATAGTGCAGACACATGCATGTATAATATAGATAAATTGAAGTACAAGTAGTTATATTTATATGCAAGCAATTGTATATAAGCAGGAATAGTATATAAAGTGCAAAAATGTAAACAGAACAGAAACTGAAATAGAAAAATAGTCTTTCATTACATACTAACTTTATATACAATGGATGCTGGGGCAGGTCCTGCACAATCATTGTTACTTTTATTTTCAAACATATAAAAGTAGATGTATTCTTTCCTTTTTAAAGTATTTATTTGTTATATTATCTTTTTTAAGTGTAACGTATATAAATTATAACAATATATTTCAAAAAAGGGTAATTAATGTCTTTTTTCTTTATGCTAAATATCTTCTTCTTGTTTGTCAAAGTTTATTGACAAAATTGTAGCCATTTTAAGTATGTTAATATATTCTTTCTTTTTTTCGTTTCTATTAACCTTTGTAGCCTTCTGATTTTCAAGACAAGGTTCGAATTAAATAATATGGGTGGTGCGAAAAGAGAGAAAGTATTGTTATTTAATTTGGAGCTTATTGTGGAAATCAAGAGGCTATGCTGCAAAATAAGGATACCATTGACTACTCATATGTATATGTATATGCGTGTGCATATGTATATATATATAGCGTTCAACTACACCCTAAATAGTGCAGCACCCCTACAGTCCCTTGATATCCACCCATATTTTTTTGTTTCTCTCTCTTCCCTCAAACCATCATTTAAATAGAGACCTTTGGCTGAAAATATAAAGCAATTGGGGTGCTTACAAATAGAGGTGCCATGGAACGCTCTTATATATATATATATGTATATATGTGTGTATATATATATATATATGTGTACACACATACTACAAGAAGTAACTGTAATAACATTAATTATGTCAAATCCACATAAAATGACAGGAGAGGACTATTATTATTCATGCATAATATTTGGCTAGTAGATATCATCATTTTAACATCAATACCATGTAAGGCACAAGTACTTACCATGACACCCTCGGGACATCCCAAAGTATAACATAATTAGTTTTAGGAATAAATGAACAATATTTAATAATAATACAAAAGGGTAAAACATGTGTTGAAAGTGATTGGCTACAGCTAATAGGACAATATGTTCAAACTTCTGGCGTTAAAGTTAATGAGAAACTTCCACCTGTTGAAATTTCAGGATCGTCCACACATCCCTACGTGGGGGCAATATATAAGTTTGTTCGATACCTTTTAACAAAAGGAATCCCTTATTGTTACATGCGACCAGACTCATATATTTACCACTCCACCTCCATTATTTTTCACTATGTGGGACTATTCTTCTTTTCAATGCGCACCCTTTATCCACACACAATGTGAGACATCCCAACAGATCTCCATCTTGGTTCGCATCCATATATGCGTCTTCCAATACGCTAGCACGATGTCTGCACCATATCGAGACTTTGTTCCCATGTCATTCTACCAGATCCAGTGTACCGTGATCTAGCTTCACCTCAAGCTAACTACTTAAGCCTACACTGCTAGTCACCACGATTTATAGATCTCTTGCACATTGTCCATTGTCATAGACGTTACCATCGGCTCTGATACCATGTTGAAGTTCGTCTGCACATCCCTTTGTAGGGACAACATATGAGTTTGGTCAACACCTATTAACAAATTGAATCCCTTATTGTTACATGCAACCAAACTCATATATATACCACCCCACCTCTATTATTTTTTCACGATGTAGGACTATTCTTCTTTTCAATGTGCGCTCATTACCCACACACAATCGAGACACCCCAACATCACCATCTAAAGTGAATTTTCAGATTTGCTACAACAAAAGTAACTTACTAAGGCAAAAAAAGGAAGAAGACGATACAACAGTTAATCTAAAGGGACAGTTTGGTTAAAGTCCCTATTGAGTTTCAAAATACATCAAACATCCTTGTCAAAAAAAATATCTAAATTAGATTCCTAGAATTAAGTTACTAAATAATTGCATACTTTTATGCAATTATCTAGTAAATAATTGCAAACATTTATCCAATTATATCCAAATATTGCAAACATTTTCGCAATTATTTACTGAAAAATTACGGAAATTTCTGCAATTATTCATCAAAAAAAATTGAGGAAATTTCCGCAATCATTCATCGAATAATTGCAGACATTTACGCAATTTTTGGATATAATTGCATAAATGTCTGTAATTATTCACTAACTTAATTTTAAAGACTTAATTTACAATTTTTTTTTTGAAGAAGTTTTCGTGTATTAAGTTTGATTTTAAGGACCTGAGCCTAATATTCACTGATCTAAATGCTACTGAAATTAGCAGAGATTGAAGACGAAGTCAATATAGGTATTAGCTCTTATAAATTAGCATTTTAGCATACCATGTCCAGCGACAAAATTAAAGATGACATAATCAATGTGGTCACTTACCAGAGTTTAATTGATAGCAGTAAAACTCATATTTATGGTGCAAATTTACAGTCATCCACTTAATAAACCATACGCAGACCCCCATTGAACAATTCTCCCTGTCTTGTTTTTGTTGGTTTGCAAAAAAATATATAATCTAAAGAAACAAAAACGCGTTTCGGTAACTATTTCAAATTAAATAAGTCTACGAAGCATTGATTATGGTGCATTTATAATTTTTATTGATTTGATATATGAGATAGTGTTAAAGAAAATAAGGTTGTAGCAATGCTAAAACTGAACCCTACGCATACATTCAAAAAATTTAGCGGTTTTGGTCAAATTGGATATTGGTTTAATGGTAAATGAGCAGTTCCAATTTTCGAAACTGATTTACATTAACTTATGTATGTATTCTCAGTATATTCAGTATGAGATTAAGTTGACTATGAAACCAATGCAACAAAAAACGTACATTATGATAAACTTTTTCTTGTTTGCTCTAAAACTTCAAAAATAAATATATTTAAATACCCATGAAGCCAAAATTGTAAAACTATGACCTTGTTAGTTCCGTTGATCTCCTAATAAGTCCACTGGCATGAACCTTTTAAATTATACGACCAATTAATATATGTGTATAAATATGTAGTTTTTGGTATTTCATTTCAACAAGTCCTGAATAGAAAGTTCAAAACATATATACCAAGTAACTAGACATGGCCATTACCAGCTTTCTGCGCTTTGCTTTATTTTTCGTGCTTGCTTTCATTACAAATGCTGCTGATCCTGATATCCTTTCCGACTTCATTTTACCTCAAAACTTAACCTCGGTTGACGGTAACTTCTTCACATTTACTGCAATGCGTCCATTAATCACTTCTCCGGCTCTAAGTAAATTCACGGTTACCAAAGCAGCAATGGCTGAATTTCCAGCTTTAAATGGTCAAAGTGTGTCATATGCCGTTCTTCAGTTCCCTGCTAACTCTGTCAACCCACCTCACACTCATCCTCGTGCTTCCGAATTACTATTTGTAACTTATGGTTCACTTGAAGTCGGATTTGTTGATACAACCAATACGTTATATACACAAACTTTACAAACTGGGGATATTTTTGTCTTTCCAAAAGGGCTTATTCACTTTCAGTTCTGCAGTGGTGACGGGGCTGTTGCTATCTCAGCCTTTGGTAGTGCTAATGCTGGCACTGTTTCTGTTCCAGCAACTGTGTTCGGTAGTGGAATTGACGATAATGCCCTTGCCTTAGCATTCAAGACTGATGTCGCTACTGTTCAGAAAATTAAAGCCGGTCTTGCACCAAAGTCTTAATTTATAAGTTATGTTATGTGCTTCTCCATTCCTTTGTTTTTGTTGTTTGTTATTGCTGAAATGTCAATGTTTGTTTTGTGATAATAAAAGAAAAAGGTTTGTAATTTTTTTTCTCTGTGTTATTACAGTTTCTTGTGAAGGCAGGTGTTTTGTCTTTTTTTGTTCATTTTTTGAAAAGCGGCCTTTTTAATTCTTAATATTACTATATACTAGTGAGTACCCCGTGCTTCGCACACGGGCATTGTTATAATCCGTGAATTATAATCTCAGTAGCAGAAACGCTAAGGTAGTACGGAACAGTGATTATGTATTTCATATACATGTTAATGGACAGTGAAAATCGAACTCAGATGTCAGCACAGACATGACGTGAAATTACAGTGGTAATGTAAGGAACAATGATAATCATAAATAGTAGTTTAAGACCGGAGCAGATATTTATAATTAAGCACATGTATACTCCATACGAAAGCCAACGAATTCAATGTCATACATGCTGACGTATGGAGAAAAAAAAAGTGCAAAATGAGGTACCCGAAAAAAAAAAGTCGATGACTACATCGAACGGAACAGTAGTAGGTACGGACAGAAAAACGTGAATGCACCACAAATATGAAATCATGAAATGGTACAAATTAATTTTTTGCTTTTTCTCTCGAATCTTGATTCCAGTAGATGCTACAGTCAGCTGATCTGTATCAACATCCTACAGATAAGAAAAAAAACAGTGTTTAAGTTTGGGAGTACAAAACAAGTTGAGGTGGTAGAAGGTGACGATATGAAGTGAATGTACATTGTCACGGTATTGGTTTGAAAGTTGAAACAGTTCTAAACGGGAGTATCCATACGTAGAGCAGCCCAGTAGTGTTTGATATGGACAAATAGGTGTAATTTCCACTAATGTAAGAACATAACATTAGATTAATTTAATTACAGTCACCATTAACACAAATATATTCATAATACTAAGGATAATGTTCGTTCACGGTGATCTTACAACAGGAATATCATCTTTTAAGGTCATCGATGCCTATAGAGTTTCGATGCCTATAGAGTTTAGATAACATCACACCTTGGATATTGTTGTATTCGATAGGCAAAACATATGTGACCATGTTCGCTACGTTCTTTACCTGAATCATAATCACTGTATCCACTTCCAGATACTTTGCTTTGGATAGTTGGCAGTCTAAAGTTGGTTCTCCATTTGTTGTCATTGCTTTTTGCCTTTCCTGGAAGATAAATTGAAATTATGATTTAGGATTGTCACCTCTATAATATCCCAGATGTAGTAGAATCAGTGAAATATAACAGAGAATTGATGTGTGGTTACAAAGTAAGGGATGGAAAATTTATCTTGCAATACAACAATGTAGTACTCATAATTGTGTACCATATATGGTACTGATGATATTATAAACAATTATTGTTTTTACAGCCATTATATAAAAGTAAATGGTATATGATGAAGTCTCTGTGTTGCGCACTTCAGTAAATTATAAATAGTAATATTGTAAATAGGACAGTTAAATTACCGTTATGCATAAACAAAGCCCACAGTCCAACATTCATCTTGAAACCTGCATATAAAATATGTAAGAAGAAAAAACAACTTGGTTAGGTTTCTTTTTACTATTGTACAACAATTGCATAATTTGCAGATCAAATTTACAAAGGCAGCCTACTCATATGTACTTGATGTTACTGTGGAGATGCATCTGGTTGTGGGATCTGCCTGTAATTTTCAAGTGCAAAAGAATGGGTACACTGTGAAACAGCCTGGGTAAGTGTACTGTTCCCCCATCGGGCTGCGTCAGCTGCTGTTGGGAATGATTCGTTGGGACATTCCATCAACTCGTGGTTTTCTGCAGTAACAACTAACAGCGATAAGCACGTAGAAAATATGTTATTAGCTTTAACAACCATAATGTACAACATACATACATGTATTTGTCAATGGCTTACAATAGAAGAAAAATAATATCGGTCATATCTACAGCTGTCTTTCACATTTTTTTATATCTCAGTTTTTAATGTTTGGAATGACGATTTATCTAGCAAACTATACACGGAAAACAACATATGAGAAATGGATAGGTTAAAACAATACGAAAAAAAAAATTAATGGTTGTTTCTGGTTAAAACCACAAGGCTGAGGAAGCAAAAATAACACACATTACAGATTGAACAAAAAAGAACAGAATGCACAGACAATCGTTTTGTACAGTAATCCTCAAATCACGATGAACTGAAATCAAACTGCATCATAAACATAGTATATTCATTTTTTGAGAAAGGCATACTGTTTTCTAATGTTACAAAAAATGAATATTCCCTAACCATAACAATGACCAAACTGTCAGTGTATTTGTATGAATCACCAAAATGCAACCACGGTAACGATTAGTATTGATATGCAAGTCATCTAAGCCGGTGAACTATATTGTAAAATAAAAAATAACACCTTATTTGATCCACCTTCATCGGCAGATCATAGACCATTATTTTATTTCACTAAGAAGAAGAAACTTAATTAGTGCGTAGTACCCAAAAGTGTATAATCATGCCTAAAAACATGGAGTGAACAATAAAATTCAACATTACACATGCTTACATATTCCAACGGTGAGAGAATTGAATGTTTGATGGTTAGGAATTAAAAAGTCGCCCTATTTACACAACTTTGTAATAGTGGAAAACTATTCATAAATAGAATAACATCACATATGACATATACATGATAATTATTCGACTACACATGTGATTTTCTATATAGGTTTAACTAATTAAATTTTGACAACACATGTGCTTTTCTATACGGAATCTGCACATCCATCTTATAACTCGTGTATAAATGTACCATATCACATATGTTTTCCTACCTTGTTACAAAAAAAATTGAAGTTTTGCCAACGTTCACTAAATTGTCCTAGTGGAAACAAAATCTAAGTGTTTTATTTAATGTGCAATACACACACAATATTAACTTAAGTGATAGTTGATTTAATGAAAAGCGGTTGAAGAATAACAAATAGTACAAACAGTTGATTCGTGTTAATGTGATAACTTAGGAAATGAAGGATGTGTGGTAAAACAATCGAGTCAAGAATTGAACCAAGAAAGGACAGATTTTGACCAATAGTACCAATCAGAGTGATACATATACTATAGCTATTCAACAAAATTGATTATACAATCTAATGAAATATTTTATGTATGCATGTATTTTTATGGAGAATTCGAACTTAGATGTCCCACCGACAGTATACTCACTTTTGATAGGACCATGATACAAAGATTTAAAAATAACTAAAAAATATTTAAAGAAGGTAAACAAACGAATTTTGGAGAGATTGAACTCAAGTAATAAACGTCCCTCTAATAATCAATCAACAGTTTTAGTGTTTAGGTAAGAGTCTGGACAATAGTTCAAATTAATACGGAATTAAGTAATACACATTATCCACAATTAAACAAACATACATAAAGCACATTTCAGTATGACAATATACATTGTTGCTAACGTGTTGAAGGTATGGGGAGTAGTCCACATCAACTATAACGATAGAAGTGCAACTGTAACATGATTTTCTGGCAATAATGGTATAAAAAATTCAACGTGAATCAAAGTTTACTTATCGGATAAGTTAAAAATATGAAAATTAAAAGTCAAATATTGGGTACTAAAAATCATCTATTGTAACAGTCAGTTGGAATGTAGTGCAGCAGGGGGGAATTGATTGAAAAATGAATGAAAATAAATCGCATACCTAAGTTGAAGCCAGATGACGAAGATTAGATGGCTTTTTCCACTAAAAACAATTCAGACAGCAGCAGTTTTCAGAAACAGGTTGTATGCAAGTATATATACTGCAACATGCACCAACACAGTATAATTTCAGCTATCACCAGAGAAAATCATGAATGGCAAAAAGAATCCTCTGTGCATGACAGGTTGCAGTGTCGTTGAAGTGTGTCGTCATTTTGCAGTCGCTCTTAAAACAGTTCCAACAATCATAGCTTGTCTCCTGAAATTACTGATCAACGCGCTTTGTCATTCAAATTATTCAATGTCTACTGGCTTCATGAAAAATGGGAGTACAATGGCTAATTCAATATAACTAAACTATTTTAACTTTTCTAAACATAGAGTGCCGTCATTTTTTTTTTGTATGTTTAAAAGAACAGATTATATTCATTATGCTGATGCTTTGTACTATGTTGATATGAATGGGGAAGTGATTATCTCTGTTACAACTTAAATCTATACACACGAATAACACATCAACTATAGAATAAATTTAAAGATATACAGTTGCCAATCAAGTACACCTTTTTTTAGCAAAGCAAGTGGAAAGTCAACAGTTCAGCAAGCAAGGAGTTGTTCATTTTTAAACGACAGTAAGCACATACTATTGATCCAATTTTACAGCAACCCATTGACATTAAAAAAACACCCATATATCAATGAGCAGAAGCCGATGAGGGCATAGTAATAGCAAACTAAATGTGTACAAACCTTTCAACGGTAATAAAAAATAGACAATATCAAGCAAGGGTCAGGAAGGATTCCACAGGTTATCTATCTAAGTTTGCGATGCAAAATAGTACTTACAAAACATATATCAAACTGGTTGTGTGGTTTAAGTATATTAAACGGCCAAAATTAGAGATCATAACACATCTAATTTAGAGTGTAATCCACTTCAAAACAGTTAGTAGCGGAACATATGGGAAAATAAATGTACTGGAATTTGTTTCCTCATCGGGAACACAGTCGATGATTCCAAATATACAGATTGCAAAAACATTTAGTTGGGGAAATCCAAAATAGCATCACTGTAATCAAAGTCTACTGGCTTCAAATGATGCATTCGTTGTGAATATTTACTGACTTAATTACTTAATTACAGTTGATGTGCACATTATCCGCGTATGTACAGGTACTTAATTTTAAACCAGACTTCTGTGCACAGCTTGGATTTGCACGTACTTAATTACAGTTGATGTACAGGTAAAGGTGTTTAACTTTGTTTTAGCTTCTTACCTGTTTTTAACACCACACTCTTGGCTTGCTAAAGTGGGACTGGGTTGCTTGCCTGACTCATCCAAATTCCCCCTTCCAATGAACCTGTGATGAACGGTGGCCTGTTTTAAATTAATTACCAATATCTATTTTGGATCAGTGGCAATTTGACAACCGCATTACAATTTTGATATCAGTAACAAATGGAAAAAAGGTCGTATTGTTTTTATAAATATCAAATAATTCAAGGATAGTTTAATTATGGTCTATACCGCTTCATAGCCATTTATTTAGTGCATGCTGTGCTGTTTACGGATGTCAGAATAAATTGCATAAGTCGCTTGAAGGTTGAAAATGATTTCGGATGTGGGTGCGGATATGGTACTATCCGCACTAGAGAGCTTCCATTGACAGGCCTAGAAATAAGTAAACCGTCGATCCATTCTATTGTTTAGTTAACTGTTTCCAAGTTATCCAATTGTTTTTCTTTCTAAATCATAATGGATATGATACCTTACTACTGAATTATATAGAGAATAGATATTTTAACAGTACACATTACAGTATACAAAACAAAAAACTACATCAACTTCATTAAAGACAGTTAAGACCAGAACTCCAAAGACCAGAACTCCAAAATACCATGAACATGTTCTACTTAGAATCGGTACTTATATGGGTTCTTAACATCAAATTCATATGTTGTCTAATAGACTGATGCAAATAATCTTTATTGAGATTCAGACCATAACAATAAGAACTTGAACATAAAACATAGAATATAAAGAAAAAATTCTTCCAATTTTGTTTTTTCTGGTATTTATCTTGATATGACTGTTGAATAGCAACATAATATAAAGTTAAGTACGTAAATATTATTTACCACATATGGCTTAAGCATAATTCACTGATTTGCATCCAAGTTGTATACGCATCAATTGGTGATTACATTTGGCTGAAGGTTAGATATATAAAATATATGCAATATAGTTGGCTTAAGCATAATTCAGTATTGTAGAAAAATGAGCAGAGATGGTGGTATAGCAGCAGGGTAGAAAAATGGGGTCAGAAAAAAAATGGAGTAATAAGTGTACCGCCATTTATGCTGAGCACTGATTCAGTATTGCATCAGTAGACCGCGGTATCAGAACCTATGCAAAGAAAGATTTATTAACTATTACAAAAACCTGAAAGCTAAGAAACATGAATAACGAATTTAGCAACATATTATCACCAAACGGACAAATTACAGTTTAAATTTGTATTAGGTCGAATGAAGATTGTAAATAGGCATAGTTAGAAAGTAAGATTGTTTTTTACATATAGCATAAATAAATTTTTCCTTACTGAATCATCAATAATGGGAAAAAAATCAAGTCCAAAAATGTCAAAGTCGCAATGTTAATTGGTGGAAGACGACAGCGGAGATAGCAAATAAGTTGGACCAGAGGAAAATAAAACTTCGAATACAGTGAGGAAGGAAGCAGTTACCTGTACAACCGACAGAGCGGTAAGGAGGAGGATGGGGGAAGAGCAGGCCGTAGTTGGTTGGGCACTCGGAAGGAAGATTGCGATAACGACAGCTGTAGTTTCGGAATGGCAGTTCGTTACGGCCGACGCTGAGCAGGAAAGGGGTCGGACGGTGTTGAGTATTTGGCGTACATGGCTGACATGGAGGTGGGGAAGAGGCGATGAATCGAAAGAGGAGGCGGCGAGGAGGATGAATTCGGCAGTACTGTTTAGGGAGGAAAGAGGGCAACGAAGTGGAAAGAGATGGGAGTTGGCATAACCATGTGGTGTAGCAGTTGGAGATGAGGTAGGGCAGAAAAATAAAAGCGGAAATGGATAAGTATAAGTGCCAGTAGAGGGAAAAAAAACACGGAAGCGAACAATGAAGTGGTATTTTGAAATGAGATAAGCGGAGGAGTCCACATCAGTTTTGGGAAGTTCCTGCTTTAATATAAAGTAATAGAATGGTATGCCATATGCATGCATATCTTGTCTTGGAAATAAAAAGCAAAGACTTGTTATGTTGAGCAGCAATATAGCATTTCAGCTAGCCCAGCCTAAGTTAAATTGGGCCTTGGACACCTGAATAAAATTTAAAGCTAAAAGTTTAGGCTCTAGGCAACTGATATAAAATTATTTTAGTTGCTGTAAAACTTTAAATAATTATAATTAATATAATGATATTTAGAAACAATTATTTTGCGCATTTGATAATAAATGACAATTTCTTTAGTGCAAAAGTATAAATTTTCAAAAAAATTTAACATAAAAGAGGTTCGGTCTAACAAAGTTTCATAAAATGTACACTACTGATGTATTTTATCGTCTGAAATTGATGAAGCAATCAAATAATTTGGTGGATAAGATTTTTAAATTATTTATTAAATTGATCATGTGAAGAAAAAAGAACGAAGCATTGGTTATTTTCTCAAATTTTAAGAACCTTGTGGTTCAAAGATGTTGATTTAAAGGTTTTTTCAAGGTTTTAAGTAGAAAGTTGGTACACGCACATGCAACGTTATTTCATTATCAGAACCGTGACACTCTAAGGTTAATAGTTAATCGTGATTGAACCGTGGTTGGGTTGGGTATTTAAAATGTTGGCTGGCATGACTCCAATGTAAAATGGATAAATGTAAGCTCCATCATTGATCCACACTGAAGTACGAGTTAATTTACAAAGGTAAATATATTTATTACTATTTTTGAAACAAGAATTTAAAATTTTTGACCCTTTCCTCAAATTGGGCTTTGGGTCACCTTTCGGCTAGCCCTGGCTCAAGACTGACCCTGCATTTCAGGAACATAAATTGATTGTCTTCCATCTTTCTTGGAATAGAGACGAGTTGGGCATTTTAACAAGACATGCACATTTTAATGCACAAGTGCGGAGCTCATTAGAGGTTTACCTCTACACTCACAAGCATTTCTCTTCTGATTTGCTAAAGGGAATTTTTTTTTAATTAAAATTGAAAAATGTTATGATAATGGTAATTCTTATTTTAATGGTTCTGAATTTCCAATGTTGATATCAAGGAATGTCTGTCTACCATCAAGATTGTACCATAGTGAAGTTGATGCATCAAGACCCTTTCAATTTTTTGTTTACATCTATTGCATAAAATCAAAACAAATAAGCATAATTATTTTAAAAGCAAATGCTTATTTTACATATTTTTTCTTTTCTTTTAACATAGTTAATTGACTTGGGATTTATTTTAGAATAAGAGTGGTATCTTATTCAAGCAAAGTACTCATTTGATATCTACGGTGTTCGAACCCATGACTTTTAGTACCTCGATATAAAGCGTCATATTACTTGCCACTTGAACTAATTTTCCTTGACTTGATTCAAGATTTGATATTAAGTTCTTTTGAGAAACATCTAGAAGCCAGTAGATCTTTACACATAATAAATTTTTTGACATGTGTGATCGACATGGATTGTGCACATTGATACTATTGATTTTTTTTTATATCTTTTATCTAGTAAGTTTACCAATTTTTTCCAGCAACTCAACAAACATTATTTGAATTCTACCTAATAATTTGTGTTTCGTCATATAAATCAAAGTTGATATATTATATCAATTAGTGTGTAATCTGTATATTGCTAATTTTTTAAAACATAGTATTTGTAATTCAACTATGTTAAAACAAAATTGAGATTAATAAATTATAAATTTAGAAAATAATAGATATGATGGCTCAAGTGAACAATGTCCAAGACCATTTGCTAAATTCTAAGAGGAATGCAGTATTGTCCCACAGTACACCATGCCAAAATCGCCTAGCATGAATGGTGTAGTTGAAAAACAAAATAGGACTCTAAAGGATATGGTAAGGAGCATGATTTCTCATTCCACCTTACATGAGTCCCTTTGGAAAGAAGCATTATTGACAACAACTTACATTATGAATAGAGTACCAACAAAAGCATCTGCACAAACATCTTATAAGCTTTGGACAGGTCAAATGCTTAGACTAAAGCACTTAAAAATTTGGGATGTCCAAGTGAGGCAAGGCCTTATAGGCAACATGAAAAGAAATTGGACTCCAAAATAGTGAGTAGCTACTTTATTGGTTATTCTAAGCAATCTAAGGGGCTATAAGTTTTATCATCCTATCATCCTACAGTTTGAAATATTTTGAGACAAGAACTGCAACATTTTTTAAGGATGTTGAGTTTGGGGGATAAATAAGTTTAGAGACATTGCTTTTGAGGAGGAATTAGATTCAAACTCAGTTCTTATGATCACTTTTGACGATGTTCAGGTTCTTAAACCTATCGTTAATCAAGAAGTGAATTTAGAACCTCAACAAGACAATGTTGAACAATTCCCCATTTAAGATGTGGTAATAATTGATCTAGACGAACAAACTCAACAACCTCAAGAACAAGTGCCATTAAGGAGGTCCACGAAAGAGGAGAAATGTTATTTCAGATAATTATGTTGTATTTCTCCAAGTACGTGTAACGACCCGATATTTTCAACCATTCACATCCATTATAAGTGTATAGGTAGACACTCATGCCGGAATTGAATTGCTCAAAATACCGCGTTGTAAAAATTTTTTGGCAAATCTCAGAATATGCAGTAAATAAATATAATCACAGATCACAGACACAGAGTAAAATAATGCAGCGGAGGTAAAAGAAATAGTAGTTCATGAAGCTACTATATAAATATATCAGAGTACATAAGATACAATAGAAGAAATAGAGTACAACAGAAGTATAAATAAGATAACCAAGTACAAGCTGAACAGAGCAACATAACTGAAGTAGATAGAACAAGACTAGCAGATAATCTCCAGCGATTCAAATCTCCAGAAGGTGGAAATCCAAATCTATGAATACTCAGGCTGACCCGAGCGTAAAGCAAAACACAAAACACTCGAGTCAGGACAATATATACTTATATAATATAAACCAACTCAAGTGAACTGTAATAAAGGTACAAGTAACTTAAAGAATGCTTGGGATCGCCCATTCTTTAAGGATCCGTTAAACTATTTACTATGTAGTAATATACGCTATATACAGTAGTGTCTAATTAGTAAAGTATAATAATATAGAAAATAGCGCTAAGGGGATGGAGAACCTTAACGCGGTCGGATCTTAAAATCATAATCGTAGTAAAGCTCGATATGGTAGGTGACACGACACAACTAGGCAATGCCAGGGTAGATATACCAATTACGCATCTGGACTAGTGGTGACGCATAGCAGCCACTACCGCCCACCTCGAACAACACTCCCAATCAAGGGTGGCCACCAAATCAATCACAAGTAATAGAATGGTATCGAAGAAGTGTGTTCGATCAGAGGTGCTACCTCATTGCTTCGTCAATCGCTCCTGTTTTAGCCACCTTATGCCAACTCACGGGAGTTGGGTCCACGTATATACCTTAGGATCGTCGCCACCATCCTACTTCATTCTGGAATCTCCACCGCGTACACGGTTGTCAAAGTGGTTTTCGGTATCGACAGAGAGTATGTCCATATCCGATCCCGGTCTCTTTGCCAACCAATCGTTATTATAACCCGTGGTTATAACTTTTAAAAACAATACTTTACTTCAAAATAAAATATCATTTCAAACCATATCTTTATCAAAATAAAGATTTATCATTTTCAAATCATTTCAATATTCCAAAATATCGTATCCTTTCAAACTTCTTTTCAAATCATTTCAATATATCAAAATATCATATCTTCCAAAACTTAAATTTCAAATCATCTCAATATCAAAATATCATATCTTTGATAGTTATACTTCGAAACCAAAAATCATTTTTATTTCAAAACTATACCCATTTCAAAACAATATCATTTCCATTTCAAACATATATTCACCTTTCAAATAGTCTATAGTTTCAAAGTTATAATTCTTTTGAAACTAAAACATTTGAAATCATTATACTTTAAAAATCACAACATTTCGAAAACATATATTTGAAATCATCTTTTAATTCTACAAATTTACAAATTTATTAAATTAAACCCAAATTCCAAATTTTAATTTTTATTTCAAACCATCATTTTCAACTCACATTCAGTTTACTAACAAACCATTTCAAATCTTATAAATTTCAAATATAGGTTTAATTCACAAAATACAATATTCAATCTTTAGTATATTTCAAAGCTTAAATATCCCACATTTCATAAATTCAAAATCATATATATACATTTCAAAATATTAAGATATTATTCAAAACATCATTCATTTATATTTCATTTAAATACCATTTGAATCCATTCTTTTTATTAAATTTAAATACCATTTTAAACTCACATAAAAATCAAATTCTTCCATTTAAAACCATTTAAATGTCTCTTCATTATCTTTAGCATTTTTAACATTTTATTTCCAAAATTTATCATTTTCCAAAGATTATTTTTCATTAAAATTTATTAAAACAACAAAATATAGTTTCCGTAGCACTTACAAAATGCTATGTAAAGTTATAGTTTAAAATAGTTCATTTAACAAAACGACAGCACTTAAATGCTGTAATATATTTCCATTAAAATTAAAATAAACTTAAATGTTAAGTTTAACCACTACAGCACTTACAAAGTGCTATAATAGCCTTTATTCCAAATTAACTCTTTAGTTCATTTAAACAACTACAACAATTACAAAATGCTGTAATATCTTTTACATACATTTCAAAAATGCTGTCAAATCAAATTTAGAGCTTAATTACCATTTCACAAATTTAACTAAATTTCCAATTTTATTTAATTAACTTAAACCTTTAATTAAAACCAAATTTCACATTTCCTAGTCAAGTTATATTTTAAAAGATCACTTTTAAACATTCATTTATTTAACCACTTAAATTCATAGAAAAATCAATAATACTTTAATAAATCACTTAAATTCACATTTAATCAAATTATCATATTTACCATTTCCAAATAAAATTTAATATCCATTTTATTTATATAGCTTAAATATCATTTTTAACCAAAATTCCAAATTCCAAACTTAGATTATATTTCAATAATCCAATTTAACCATTCATTAATTACATTTTTAACTCATAGAAAAATCATAATTTCTTTATTTTAAAACATTTCAAAATCTATTTAAATCAAATTTCATAAATTTATATTTTTAAAATACTTAAAAATATCCAAAAACACTTTATAAAATAACCACGGGCCTGTATATAATTTTCTAACTTAGGTCAAGTGATACGGATATGTATCATTTCAATCCGCAGTTAAAAAAGAAAAATCCGGGTTCTATCATTTCAAACCCGCAATCCCAAGTTAAAATAATTTAAATAAAAATCGTTCAGGCCTATCATTTCAGCCCATAACGATTTTTCCCTATTCTAAAGTCCGTTCGGGTATGTATCATTTCAACCCATAGTGATTCTAATCTATAGGGAACTTGCAATGGTGATAACAGATATAAATAACAGAATAACATTAAATAACAGTAACATATGATATAACAGGTGTAATAACAGGTGTGAACATCATATGATAATAATATAAGCATATATAACATGATAATATATTTCTATAGATTCACAGGGTGTCAATTTACTAGTTATATAGGTACATATTGTCTGGTGAGAATAACTCACCTGTATTGAGCTGGAGATGACAACTAACACACACATCATAGAATCCACAAAGGCACGAGAGTATGATAGTGATTTGAGTGTGGGAGAGACAAGACTAATTGCCTTGAATACATGAAACAAACCAATACAATATACATGAATAAACACTACACAACAATTTAAATAACTTGTATATTCAAGCACAAATCAATTCCAAACCAATTGCACTTGCCTCCATCTAGCATAGGCTCAGCCATGGATGGAAAATACATGAATAAGGCTTGCTCTAAGGTCTGGTTGTGGACCTATAGGGGTCGGCCTAACCTAGAGAAGGTGGTGGACAAGTTTGTGAAGCAAAAATCTAATATTACAAGGCAAAAGCATTGAATTCAAGGCAACTAAAGGACTCGGCCTAGGTCATGGAGGACATGGCTATCTCAGGTGGGGTCAGTAGGTGGTGTGTAGAGGTGTCTCAGGTCTGAAACAGGTTGGTGGTGGTGGTGGTTGGTCGGCCTAGGTGGTGGAGAGAGGTGGTGGAAGGAGGATGTGCTTGGCTATGTGATCTAGGTGATGTTGCATCAAAACTATGGTGGTTCTTCATCACATAGGGGCTAGGCTATGGCATGGGAAGGGGCTGGAGGAGGTGTTAGTCAGAGGGGATGGTGGTGGAGGTGGCCAAGGTGGTGGATGTGGTGTTGGACGATCCAAAGAAGAGGAGGACAAGTGCAAAATCATGTGAAAACAAAGGAAAACATAGAAAAGAAGAAGGTTTTTACCCAAAAATCTTTGCAAATGATGATGGCCATGATTTTTGTGATTGAGAAGAGTTTGTATATGGAAATAAAAAGAAAAATAAGCAGCTGAAAGAAAAGTTAAGGTCGGCCGAAGAAATTGAATGAAAAATGTTGGAAAACGAAGAGATGGGAAAACAAAGAGCCTTAGGCAAACCAAGAGTCACAAACTCTTCAAATTTCCATTATTAATTTAGAAATTTGTAAATACATATAAAACTGATAAATAAAGATAAAACACAGTAAAGAAATTTAATATATAAAATAAATAATTAAATTTTAATTATATAGCATTTAAATTAAGAAAATGGCTAAAATTTGCAAACTAGGCTTTAAAAATTTAGAAATAACCTCAATACACTTTGGAAACATTTATTTTAATTTGAATACATGTAAAATGAATAAAATAAAGTAAAACATAGCAAATAAGAGTGAATGCATAAAATAAATAAATAAATTTTAATTATATATAATTAAATTAAGAAAATAGCAAAGAAAATAGAAATTAGGCTTTAAAATTAGAAAACAATTTCAGTAGACTTTAGAAAAATTATATTATCATTTGTAAAAATATTAAAAGACAAAATATACATCAAATAACATATTAGCACATATTTAAAATAAAATATAACAAAGAAAAAGTAATTTATACAATTTAAAATAGACAAAATTGCAAAATAAACAATTTATACTCAAAATTGAAATGTACATATCTTTTGCAGTTTAACTCCGTTTTCAACGAAACGAAAAGTAGTATTCATGTTATTAAATATATTTTCATAATAAAAGATAAAATTTATAATTTCAAATATTTAAAATTTAAATTTAAAAGTCAAAGTTCGACTATTTTAACCAAAATTCGCTTTTAGGAAAATTATTCTATTCAGTCATATTTGGAATTCTAATCCATATCAAAATCAAAGTTTATATTTAAAATAACAAAATTTATTCTTTTTCATAAATAAAGCTTTTTAAATCTGGAAATATCAATTTAAAAATAATTGTAAAATACAGGGTTGTTACAGTACGTGAGGATGACAATGAAATGATAAAAGATGATCCAATCAACTTTTGTCAGGCCATGAAAAGTTATAATTCTCAAAAGTGAATTGATGACATACAAGAAGAGTATAAGTCTATGTAAGACAATAAAGTTTGGGAACTTGTCTCATTGCCTGAAGGTGCAAAACTAGTTGGTTGTAAATGGATATTTAAAACCAAGAGGGATGCAAATGGGAATGTGGGGAGGTATAAGGCACGTCTTGTAGTTAAAGGCTACATTCAGAAAGAAGGCATTGATTTTAGAAAGACTTTCTCTCCTGTTTCATCAAAAGACTCTTTTTGGAAATCATGGCGCTTGTTGTACATCTTGATCTTGAGTTACATCAGAACGATGTTAAGACCGCATTTCTTAAAAGTGACATTAAAGAAACAATTTATATGGTGCAACCAAAAAACTTTGAGTTGGAAGCCCAAAGAATATGGTTTGCAAATTAACAATATCCATCTGCGGACTCAAACAAGCTTCCTGTCAATGGTGCCATAAATTTCATCAAGTAATTGTCTAGTTCAGTTTTGAGATGAATGTTATTGATGATTGTGTGCATCACAAGTTCTGTGGTAGTAAGTATATATTCTTGGTTCTATATGTCGATGATGTATTGCCTGCCACTAATGATATAGGCTTGTTGCACTAAACCAAGAGATTTTTGTCTAAGCATTTTAAAATGAAAGATCTTGGGGATGCCTCTTTTTTTTAGGAATTCAGATACATCAAGATCGATCTCGGAGTATTCTTGGATTGTCACAAAAGAGCTATATTGATAAAGTACTCAAAAGATTTGGCATGCAAGATTATAGACCAAGTAACACCATTGTTGCTGGAAGAGACAAATTCATTCTTACTCAATGCCCTATAAGTAACCTTAAAATTTAGAAAATGCAAAAGATTCTTTATGCATTAGCTATTGGGAGTATAATGTATGCTCAAGTATGCACATGTCCGGATATTGCGTACATTACTGGGATTTTAGGAAGATATTTAAGCAACCCTAATATACACTATTAGATAGCAGCTAAGAGTGTTATAAGGTATCTTAAGAAAATAAAAGATTACATGCTCACTTATAGGAGATCGGTTCTTTTGGAGTTCATATGGTATTATGATTCTGATTTCATTAGGTGCTAAGATAGAAAAAAGTCTACATAAGGCTATATTTACCTATTAGCTGGAGGAGCTATATCTGGGAAAAGTGGAAATGGACACTTGTAGCTTCTTCCACTATGGTGGCAGAGTTTGTAGTATGCAATGAGGCATCAAACCATGGAATAGGCTGTGAAACTTTGTCAGCGAGCTGTGCATTTTGGAGAATGTAGAAAGACCACTCAAGTTATTTTGTGACAATAACTCGACAGTCTTGTATTTCGACAACAATAGGAGCCCATCTAAGTCGAAGTATATTGACATAAAGTTCCTAGTTGTGAAAGAGAGAGTGTAGAGTGGGCATATATCCATAGGGCACATTGGGGCAAACTCCATGATAGCAGATCCACTCACAAAAGATCTTTCTTCAGCCTAGTGCTCATATGAGTGTTATATTATTTGAGGATATCATGATTTTGTGGGAGTTTGTATTTTATTTACTTTATGTTTATTCTCGGACATTTATGTATTTGGTTATTCTGATCGGAAATTAAGTATTCAGTTTATTCACTCTATTTTGTTATTTTGATTCTGACCTCGCCTAAGATTAAGAATGACCGGTTGAAAATAGGCATATTTGGTTCACATTGCATGTAATTTCCATGCTACGCATCCATGATTGATCTATATCATTTAGTTATATTTGTATATATGACCATTGATTAGTTTATTCATGATCAGTACGAAAAAGACTACTTTGATCCTATATGAATATAGTTGATGGACGAGATTATTGTATAACACCTGTTATATGATAGCAAATTTTGAGCTCATAAGGTTGTACATTTATCAAAAAATATATGTTGCCTAAGTAGGAGGTTGTTGGATTAAAATTCTTTTATTTGGGCACATATGTAAAATGGATAATGCTATTATAAAGTGTGATACAAAATCAAGTGACCAATAATGTGATAACTGTCATAGGTATTAAAGTGTCATGGAAATAACATGTGGATATTATATGTTGTATTTATAATTTTATGAAGGGTCAAATTATAAATATTTGAAACTGACCTAGTGATTAGTTATTTAAATGGGTAGTGGTCGCCAAGAAATAGAATGATAACTCGTATTCTCTCCTTTCCCATCATAAAAATACATAGAGAGAAAATTTGTTTTCTTGGATCAAAAACCTTCTCAGAAATCCCCAACCATGGCTTCAAGTTAGTGCTTCCACTCTTATGTTCATCTCTTCTCTTTTATTTAGCAAAAGATATATATCAATATGATTTAGGGTTTTATATTAAAGCACTTTTAGTAACATGATTAAGATCTAAGATTTTATGTTGGAGTATTGATGTTTATGTATATTGCTTGAGTGTTTTATAATCCTAACAGAGAATTCTCGGCATTATCGATTACATAATCTTTTGAAATGTAAAGTTCGGTTATGCAATGTAAATGCTCTAAAAGGTGATGTGTATTATAGAAAACATCATAAAGTGTACGATTCAAGAAAGGTATAATCTTTTTTTGTCATTGTGATTATTTTTGATTAGTTTGATGCAGTTATTGTTATTCGAATAGGTGTAATCGTAGAAAGTATGATTAATTCTAATGCATTAGGGTTATGCAATTGTTTTTCAGTGCATTAGGGTTATGATAATCAGTACGACTAATTTTTTTTCATATTTTATTGCATTAGGGTTATGATAATCAGTACGACTAAATTTTTTCATATTTTATTGCATTAGGGTCATGTAGCTATCTTTTAGTTTATTAGGGTTATGTTAATCAATATAGTTGATTTTGTTTTTGTTTTACTGCATTTGGGTTATGCGGTTATCTATTCGTACATTAGGTTTATGTTATCTATAAGGTTGTTTTAGTTATCTTCTACTGAATATGAATTTTTGTTTAAAAATATTTGTGAAAGGTAGTTTAAACTGCATATGATTTAAAATTAATAGTTACGTACTAGATTTACTTAAAGTTGTTATGAATATGAATCATTTTTTTTAACTGCTTTTGAGCTATGCAATTAAAACTCTATATGTGTTCTACATTAAATTTGAGTTATAATGCATTTGAGTTATGTATCATGTTTTATTTGAGTAGCACATCATGTGAAATGCAATTAAAAATGCATATGAAATGAGCTATAATTGTTTTAGTTGAATATGAATTTGTGTTCATGTTTATATGTGCGATATGCATGTGATATGCAGTTATAACTGTTTTAGTTGAATATGAATTTGCGTTGAAGTTTATTTGTGAAATGCATTTAAAACTGTATATGATATCCATTTATAATTAATAGTAGTACCTGCATATCATATTTACTTATAATTGGCATGAAATATAAATATCTTTTTAACTGTATTTTAGCTACGTAGTTAAAAAAGGCATGTTATTATAAATACAATTTTAACTGTTTTTGGATATGTTACTTTATAAATTTCATTTCATTTTTTATGTCTTTAATTGTTATTGGAATATTTATGCATTTGAAAAGAATTTTGTTTATGCTCTTATAACTGATTAGTAATAATTAGGTATCTGAATTATAGTGCATTTGATTTTAATATAAATTAATTTAACTACATTTTAGTTATGGGGTCTTTAATTTGCATTTTATAGTTAGCAAGGAATTATAGTGGCTCTTTTCTTGTTTTATTTTAAATGTGCATTTATAACTGTATTTGTTAAATGTGGTTAAAGCTGCATTTGATTTGCAGTTATAAGTGTTTTGATATAGAATTATTAACTTTTAATGCAGTTATCTTTTACTGCTTTAGCGTTATGTAGTTATATTTTTCATTATAATAACTACTTAATTGTTGTTAGTAATAGTTGTTACTGAAAAGGTTATTTGGTTTTTTAAATTTAACTGCATTTAGAATTGTCTTTTAGTTATACATTAATGTAATTGCATTTACTTACGATATTTTTAAAAAATTAGGTGCTTATAATTACTGCATTCGTGAAGTGCGTTCAACATTCTAAAAAAAATTATATGCTCTAATTTTACTTTATCAGATAGTTTATTTTTAGTTTATTTTTTATTGCCTTTTTTATATTTGTTGTTAGTGCATGTATTATATGCAGTTACAAAAAGTAGTTATAATATTAAAAAAACTAGAATTTGATAATTACTACATTCACAAAATGTAGTCAAAATTTATTTAGTTATTATTTTATTTATTTTAAGTGCATTTACTAATTTCATTTTTATCTTCAGTTATAAAACGCATTTAGTAACTGTATTAAGAATATGAAGTTATTTTTTGTTCGATATACATAATTGCATATTTGTTGGATATACATAATTGTGTATTTTTTTTAACTGACTGTTTTCATATTTTATTTAGTTGTACATTAATGTAATTGCATTTACTTACCATATTCTAAAAAAAAAATTTATAATTATTGCATTCATTAAATGCAGTCAAAATTTAAATATTTATTTTTTGTCTTTTTGATAATTTAGTTTAAAATGTAGTTAGAATTACTGCATTTACAAAATGTAGAATTTTTTTAAAAGTTTGAGTTGATAATTACTTGTATTTACAAAATGCAAGAATTTAAAAAAAAGCATGCTTTATTTGATTTGATTGATTTACTGAATTTCATTATTTAATTTTTTAACAAAGATTAGTTGAAGAAATTGTTGAAGAAGATGTAGATTTTGAAAAATCTGGAGAATCTAAAGAGAAAGATTTTGTTTCACAAAATGGAATCCATCTTAGAAAGAAAAAAAGAATCTGCACATGTTAATAGGGCAAAAAATTCTGATGTCAGTGTCAAAAAAACTAAAAAGAAGTTTTTATATAATAGGAGTCCTATAGATGTAATTTGAAATCCCTTTTAGATGTGTTTAAGTATTACAAGAAAAGAAGAACAAAATAAGACAAGTTACTTAATGTACTTAAAAGATCTGTTTGCTAGAAATTTTTAGAAGTTTTTTTTTGATAATATTCTGGAACAAGGAAATATAATGATGATATTGATTGGATCTTACCTTATTATGATTGTAGTGAAAATGTTTTTGTTTTTGGAGATAGGCAAGTAGCTGTTTTGCAAGATGATATTACTGACATATTTGGATTGGAAAAAAGGTTTGTTTGTTTATGAATTATGTGTAGTTAATTTTTGATATTAGATTAAGTAAATAAGTCCAACTTATTTTTTTATTTTTTAAAAAGGTTTACCAGTATTTCCCTTAGAAGAAAAAGTTAGACTTGGTTCATTTTCTTTAGGTACTCAAAGTTTTATTATTTGTTATATGAAATTAAAGAAAGGGTTTATTGGAAAGATGTTTATAAAGGGTTTTTAACAATTATTGACAAAAAATGATTGAAGACACAGATATTGTTGTATTCTATAGTCTTATGATTATGTACTTATTTGGTATTATCCAGCCTTTGGACCAAACAGTATTCGGATGGATTGGATGAATTGAACTCGAATGTTATCAAGACAAGAAGCCCGGAGAGATAACTGTAAAGCCCAAAACTCAAGTACAAATAAGACTACAAATTGGAGGCAAACCATCCCAAAAAATTCCAAAGTTAGAATTTCACTAAGTGTGGGATAGTACCATCCCCCATTTAGAGGGCTCTATACCGATCCCCGATTTGTCATCTAAAGTGGCTCCCACTCCTTTCACTCACTACTGATGACGCAAAGAGCCTATTTCAAGTTCCATTCCATCGATTCTATGCAATTCTTTGTCAATCTGCACGAGATGACGGACGAACGAACTTAGAAAAGCAACACACTAGGAGATACTAAGTATGGATTGGTATCCACCCTACATAGGGGATCGATGTTGATCCCTAAGGGTATGTGAAAACATGCCCCCACTCTTGTGGCACTCTACTCAGCTACATAAAGCCTGATTTGAGTGTTGTTCCAGTGTTTCTATGCATCGTATTGGCAATCTCCATATGCAGTCTAAAGCAGCAATTCAACCTTCTGTAGATCCATCGCTTGAACCAAAAAAATCTAGGAAACTATGCAAAACAACCTTGGAAACATAAAGCCAACAACAAGACGAGCCAACACAAAGAATCGCTGGTCCCCTACGTATATATATAGGGATCAGTACCGATCCCCCTTATAAGGGTCGATACCAATCCCCATCCTTAGTAAATTTAAGGTTGAGACTTCTTGGGATACTTGATCTTGGAGGCAGGGTTCTGCAGAAAATATCAGTGAGATATTTGGTCGTTTACTCCTATTAATACAGAAGGCATAGTTCATTTTAAGAATCTTTATGCTGCTGCTACACACAAACTCCATTGTACTCTGGGATCCCTACCGATCTCTCTTGTTGTAATCACAAAAACTAGTGTAAAAGCAATAAAATCATTCAAGTGGACGTACGCCAAGATTTCCAAACCACTATAAATTTGTGTTTGCTTGTTTTTACTCAGTTTTCATTTGCTTTCTTTATTTAATCTCTACCCTCTTACTCTTTTGGGTGTTTGTGACCATTTTTGGTTCAAACATTTTGGTGCTTTCATTGAGAAAGAGATTCCCAGGCTATTTGGATCCATCATCAATTATTGGATTTTCTATATCCAAGAGATAGATCCAATTTCCTTACCTCTTAATTCTACAACTCATATTTTCAAAGATTTACTAGAAGCTTTCTGTCATAGCCCCACCAAGGAAAGAACAACGTACCATAACTATCAGCGCTACTACCAGTGATGTTGAGAATTAGAATCCTTGGCATGTGGATGAAGTTGTACAACCAGGAAAAATGGAGATCCAAACTCCAATTGACGTTATGACCAGAATGGAGATGGATAGGATGATGAAGAAATTGGAGGATAGATTCTAGGCTAGTCAGAATGAGATGAATCAAAAGATGCATCAAAGCTTGAGGTTGCTGAATGAACTGAATTAAAACAACCAAAGATGGAGTAGAAGAGATTCTAGTTTAAAGTCAGAGAGTTCTTTGTTCGAGTAGAGACGGAGGGATAGAAGGCAGAAGAAGACTCCAAACACTGATGGAGCGTCATACCAAAGGAGAATACTGACCCAAGGCACAAGTACGTGGATCGGTACCGACCCCAAAGGATGGGTCAGTACTGACCCCACTTATGGTGGGCCCAGTACCCATCATTTGGAATGTGGCATGGATGTGACCTCGGACGTGCTGCTGATAGTCAGAGTTTGGAGTATCGAGCTGCAGTTGATAATACGATGCACGGGAATCAAATAGGGAGAACTGTTGGACGAATGGAACCCCTGGAGACTAGGGATCCTAGGTATTGAGAACCTTCTCGAGAGCATTCGCCGGGCCGAGCACTCGGGGCAGGTCCCGATCACCACCATTTAGTCGAACCCGTGAGCTTGGATTCCTTAAAGTATATGATCAGGAGACTTGTTAGTGAAAACAAGTTCAGAACCAATGGTGAATGGGGTACCTCTCCTAGTCAAAATCCGTATATTAAGAACAACCCATACGAGAGATATCCCCGATGGTTTAATATGTGGATGATGTCGCTAACGAAGGAACAACGGATCCTATGTAGTACTTGATGAGGTATGAATGGCATATGGATTCAGCTAGAGCTTCCGATGCCATAAAATGCCATTGTTTTCCAATTTTCCTAAAAGGGGTAGCTACGATGTGGTTCACTTGGCTTTCGCCGAAGTCCATATCAACTTTTGCTGAGTTGTCACGAAAATTTCTAGAGCAATTCTGCCTATATACTTCATGTCTGAAGCATGTGATGTCATTATCTAACCTCTTCCAAGCTGATGGGGAGTCGTTAAGGGACTTCTTGAATCTGTTCCACATAGCAGTGACAAAAGTTACAGGTCCTAAAGAAGACATAATACTAATGGCACTAATTAGTGGGATTCATCCCGATTCGGATTGTAACAACTCGTACCTTAATGGGCCTAAATTTTGACAAAAATTGTAACCCAAGTCCATCAGAGCACAGATCGTTGGATTTGGTACCTGCAAATAAGCATGAGTATTACCAGAGATTGATAGGGATCTAAACTCACAACAGAAACAATGATAGGATAAGAATACCGACTATGACTACTACCGTGGAATTAATGATATTCCTTAGATATAAAATTGTCACATTAGCATCGAGCATGAGAGAAAGAAAAATTCTCCAGCAACAAAGCATATCCAGCTCCAGTGACTTGTTCTCCTAAATTCTATCATGTGGATTGTAGTGAGGAGGATGGCCAGAACAACGTTCTAGTGACCGAAAAATATATAAACTGTCCATAACATAATGATTGGTTTCCATTTAATAGTTATGTCCATCAAGGTTAGCAATTCTAATCTGACCTTGTATTGCACCCACGATTACTACTTACCCCTTCCCAAGGTACAAATACTAATGAAGCCTTATTAACCACTCAATACTTCCAAATCCATTTGCCACTTAATACTTCTAAATATGAAGTGGGCTACTATAATTCTTTTAAAAAGAGAAATAGGCAAACTCTTCCATTTAAGTCCTTAATCAAGGTAGACCCCATCATTTAAGACCTATTCTCAAAGTGGTTTCCAAACAATGTTGTCAATGGTTGGTGGGTCCTAGCTATAAGACCTCTAACAACTATTTAAGGCTTCTTACATTTAATGTCCAACTATTACCACCTCAATCGCCAATAAAATTGTAGCCATGTAATAAACGGTACCCAAGCCACTTAATACCTTTTATTGGAAAATAAGCAGACTCTGGTCAATTAAGACCTTAATTAAGGCAGACCCCATAATTTTAGACCTATTCCCAAGGAATGCTCCTCAATGGTACTATCGTTATTGTGGCCTTAGCAATCCGAGAGACCATTTCCAACCACTTAATATCTCATTAATAAGGGCTAGGCAGACCCCTGACCACTTAACACCTATTTATGGGTAGGCCTTTATCATTTAATACCTAACCTCAAGGCGGATTCCTCATCGGTACTATCTAGCTGACATTGCTTGGAAATCTCATTAGGCTATAATACTTCTTTTATAGGAAAAAGGTGAACCATTCAGTCACTTAAAAACCCAAACCTGAAGCGAATCCTTCTCGAGATATCCACTATCACTCTTTAATTATAAATATAGCATCTCATTAGGTTACATCTTTCGATAAGGAGGCGGACCCTACCACCACTTAAGACCTTAACACTGAAGTAAACCCTTTTTAGAGACATCCTTATTTATTTATTTGGAATCTCACTAGGCTACTTAATACTTCCATTTAGGAGAGAGGAAGACCCTTCAGCCACTTAAGACCTCAAACCAAAAGCGAACCCCTATGGAGATATCCCTTACCGCTCCTAATTCCAAATTTGGACCATTTAATACTTTCCAATTAAAAAAGCAAACCCAATATCTCACATCATCATGGGTCCTAGGATTAGTGATATCTCACATCAGTAGTAAGTACACCCGACTGCTGGTAGCCTCAAAGTGAAGGGCAGTCTTCTGTCGAGTGACTCTACTGACCTCGCATCACTAACCTACTAAGTCCACTTAACCATTCTAAGTCTTTATTTATATTATTTTAGGTAGACATTAGACTAGCTCATTAATTCCCTTTTTATTTAAGGCAATAAGATTAACCTTAAATATTTATCTACCCATAAATCGTCGTTTAATGCTCATAAATGTCAAAATGTCCATAAAATCCTAACGGACATTTATGTATAATTACTAATTTCAAATTAGTAACTTTTTATATCTATTCCATTTTTATAAGTCCTGTTAATCTATTTTTATAAGTCCCGTTAATCCATTTTTATAAGCCCCGTTAATCCATTTTTAAAATCCTAATTTTTGATAACATTATTCAGGAGATTTAATTAGATAAATTAAATAGAATAATGTAAATGCTAAGTGATCAAGGGATTGAGACTTGAATTAGTTAATTAAGGCCGTGCCTAATAAACTAACTAATGGGCTTAAGAATGGTTTTGGGTTAATCAAATTACATAAGGGAATATTAGGAATTTGCCGCCCAATGATCCTTACCCTTATATATTTCGTTCCTACCATTTCATCCCTTATTCATGACATTTTGAAAACGCATATCAAAAGTGAAAGGAATGGCCGACCATTAAGGAAGGGGAAATCAAATTAAAAGCTAGAGAATCAAGCTGAGGGGAAATCAATCTCAATCCAATCTCCTTATCTAGATCAAGGTGAAGAATAATCCCATCTCTATTTTTGTTTTGAATCATATATTCTTGGATTTAAGGCTAAATTCGTGTTTATGATATATTGGATGATGATATGCATAAATTACAATTTATATGGTTTAAACATGAATGTTTAAAAGATAATAAGCATGGTTTTAGGTCAAAACCGAGATTTAAAGATGTTTAAATGCCATAGGAAATTTTATGTTATGAGAAACATGATTTTGGAGTTGGGTTTCAATTTTGGTAATTTTCCAACCTTTGGAAAGATTATTATGAATTATCAAAGGAAAATATGGTTATTTGGGTTTATAAATTTATTTTGGGAAATATATTGAGAATTTGGATCTGGAATTTTGATATGTTAGATAACACGATTAAAGTGAATTTCTGGAATTTTTGGGGATTTTTCCAAAGTGATTTTCTATACAAATTAAATTATTTTAGAAGAGGTACTTCTTTGCAAAAATTGGAAGGGCTTAATTGATTAACTTAACCATGGTTTAGATCTAATTAGCGGCAGTTATTTTTGGAAAAGAATTTGAAAATGTAAAGGTTACCAATCTGGTGTTGACACGTGACAGGTTAGTTAGAGAAAAGTTTACTTTAAGAGGAACTAAATCAGGTTTACCCAGAAAATTGGTTCCGTCACATGGGAAAGCACATTTCGACACAGAGGCTTCCGCCTTCATCTTAGTCGAAACCTACAAAGTCGAAACCAATACACAAGGTATCACAATGATGGTATGTAGTGGATTGAAGGAAGGAGGAAGGCGGAAGGTAAGGTGTCGAAAGCAAAGCTTCCAAAGGAGTCGAAAGCTTGGTTTGTTTTTAAAAGAAAAGCGCCTGCCTTTGTTTTGATTTAGCCTTCAATAGAGTCGAAGCGTTTGCTTCCAAAAGAGGATTTAAAAAGGTTTTGAAAGGTTGTCGATAACTTAAGATTACTTTCGACTGGGTTCCTTTAATTATGAAAGAATGTTTTAAAAGAAGGGGTTCCGACCTAGTCAATACCTTGCCGGCGTTCTTTAACCTTTCGGTGATGTTGAAGGTATCAACGCTGTCAAAAGGTCATTTTGTTTTATAAGTTAGAGCCACTTCCTATAGATTTCGAAAGGGGTTAGGGGTTTCGAAGGTGATTGTTTCGAAAGGGGTTTCGACGCCAACCTTCTAATATTTTTACCCAGATGTTAAATGCTTTCGAAAGTGATGGTACCAACGCCATCAAGTTTTCCCCAATATTTTTATATAATAAAGGATGGTTTCAAAAGATTTGCTTTCGCCTATATTCCCTTTGACCCAAATAATATTTTAAGTATAAACCCAATGCTTTCGAAAAGGGGACTTTCAATGATTTTGGAATGGTTACTTCCATTGGTGTCGAAAGGGGTACTTTCAACTGGTTTCGAAGCTAAGCTTCTAAAGTTAAATGCTAATACTTTACTACAATCGAAAGGTTTCGAAAGGAAGGTTTTAAAGTATTATAAAGGCATGAGCCTATTGTTTTGAAGATAGATTTTAAAGCTTTTGAAGGAAGTTATCCTATGAAGTCGAAAGCTATGTTCCGAAGGTATCGAAAGGTTTTATAAGCCAAACTCTATTTTAAAAGGAAAAACCCATGGCTATATTAAAGGAGTTTTATAATGTTTTTAAGAAGAAGCTATCTTTGATAAAGTAATATGTTAAAGGGATTAACCATGTTTTATTTAAACCCACATGAGTAGTATTGCTATGTTGTTATGCTGCTTCTTCAAATATGAATATATTCACTTTGTAATGGACCCACAACTGCATTTTGGAGATAAGGGATAGAAGAACCAGTTAGGTTAACCCAGTAGTGAATATAAATTGATTAAAATCCTAAATGAGTAGAATTGCATCCAGGAGGTCAGGAAGACCAGAATATAAGATGCTAAAATATAAAAGAAAGATATTGGAAGAGGCCAATAGGTTCTCCTAAGCTCATGAAAACTGTGTAAAGAAAAGATATTGGCAGGGGCCAATAGGTTCATAGTTAGCCCATGAAAACTATGTATAAAGGAAGATGTCAAAATGAGAGGTTCATAGTAATCCCATGAAAACTATGATTGGATACTGGCAGAGGCTAGTAGGTTTGTAGTTAGCCCATGGAAACTATATCCACATTGAAATATTGACAGATGTCAATAGGTTCCTAGTCAGCCCAGAAAACTAGAGTAAGAAGAAAGAATATTGACATATGTCAATAGGTTCCTATTCAGCCCAGAAAACTTGGGTAAGAAGAAAGGATATTGGAGTTGCCAATAGGTTCCTAGTTAACCCATGAAAACTAGGATAAGAGTAAGATATTGGAGTTACCAATAGGTTCTTACTGATCCTATGAAAACTATGTAATTGGGTAGGGAGTCCCTAAATATTTAACTGGTTATTAGTTAGCCCATGAAAACTAATAGTTAATTGTAATCCTATAAACTATAATTGAGACAGATAGTCTAAAATGAATGGGGATGGGTAATCCAGAATTGATTCATTTGTTTTGCATATCATCATATTATACTATTTTGAATTGTTTTAACCATTGTGGATGCAAGAGCACAGTATATGGTTTTATAAAGGTTTTGAGATACTAGTGAGGGGAAATCCCATTCCATTAAGCGGTGTGGTCTCACTAGATATCTAAATGATTTGAGATGGTAGATTATTATTCATACTAGGCTTTATGTCTGACTCGACGTTTATGTTTTCCCCTTAAACTCTCGGGCACTCAATTGATTTTGAGTAGTTTGAGAGTCGAGGTTTTCAGGTACCTCTTAAGACGAATAAGCTTCCGAAGACATGCATGAGGCATGATAGCTATTTAGAGTTCTCTTTTCTTTTGATTCCGCTGTGTTGTTTGTAAAGGCAAAGTTATTATATTGCTGTATATACAATGATCATCCAAGGGGGCATCTTCATATGTCGCTCTTGGGTGTATGTTGTAATAAATGTATTTTCTCTGAACATGATTTGCGAATTTGGGATTATGTAATGAATTGGAAATATTTTGGAATGAGATGTGATTTTGTTTGAAATTTAAATTTTTTCCATATTCATGTGTTTCCGTGTATCAATGAATCTAACACCGCCGTATTTGGTCGCCGAGAATTAATAACTATGGATAACTGTAGCATCCGTAGCCGTTAGTTTTGGGCCTCCAAGTAGGGGGATGTTACACAATCTTTTAAATTCTTTTCCCATTAGTTAATTATCCTAAACGTGAATATTACGTGTAAGCGTCATTATTAGCTTTTTATTTAATTATTATAAACGTAGTAAATTACGTACAAATATTTACATTTATCAAATATGTTCTGGTTATATATCTTCACTAGAATATTCTTTTCCATGTTAAATTATTGGAATCATATCTAAAAATAGTATCCTCAATAATTTCCATAAATTAGCCCAAAACAAAAGATTTAACTTTAAAATATTACATTGTTTAAAATTATAAGGAATAATCATTTCTTTTTATTACTGAAATGGATAATGTAAACTACAATGAATTCATATTTTACACATCTCTCCCCCTTTCTATTTGCATATATTCCTTGTTAGATCAAACGCTGTATTTTTCTAAAAAGGAAAGAAATCAAACTAATTTACAAATATTAAACGAATCTAAATTCCAATAATTTCAAACATAGAAAAGTTTACATTCCAACAAGATTAAGGTAATAATCAAAATTTATATACAACCTATTTCAGATCTGGAATAAATTTCATTCAAATCAATATTCTAAATTCATACTTTTTGGGATTGATTTCAGATCAGGTTGTAAAAAATTCTAAATCAATTCATAAACAAGAATATGTAGGTGATATTCATTATATTTGGATCATATTTAATTCATTGCCTACAACTTATATACAATTATCTAATTTGGCATAAAGATCAAATAAACACAAATGGGATAATTTTCATATTATAACAATCTATAAAATTTCCCACTCATTTTTTAAAAGCGATCCAAATCTCCAGACCTGAAGTAGAACCTTTGATTCATCTCCAAATCCTTTTTAATCCAAGAGGTATGTATAAAAGGATATATACATACATTAGAATTACAGATATAAGAAGAGATTTGGGATAGGGGAGAAAATAGATACAAATATATATAAATATATAAATTACCTTATCTTTCTCTTCTCTTCTCATTTTTATTAGATTTTTACTCTTCTCCGACTGTATGAATATAGATACAAATATCTTATCTTTATAATTTAGGAAGAAAGTGGAGAAGAAGAAATGGCAGAGCTTCGCTATTGCCTCCATTAAAATATGAGAAGAGAATGGAGGGCTAGGCCTGAATTTATAGGAGCTAGAATTAACCAGAACGTACGATTTAAAATATTAGATCCGGGCTGTTGTGCCCTAGGCTAACCCTAGCCGCCTGAAGGCGACTGGTCGGCCGCCCATGGAGCATCGGTTGACCACTAGGGGTCGACTGGTCCCAATGATAGGTCGACCTCTGGGCCCAGACGATTAATTAATAAACATTAATTTTTCTTATTAAATTGTTTTCATTCTGAATTCGTTTTTCATCCGTAACTTCTTCATTTGGATTCCGATTGCAAAACTCCAAATATGAAAGTTGCTCAAAATTTCACCACGAACACAATGGTGTAAGTTTCATGGTTAAATTCCATCGTTTGCGCAAATTCCATTTTCGGAGCCTAATTAATTAACTAACTAACTAAATAACTAAAGCAAAATTATGGGTGTTACACGGACTTCGTGGACTTGTTGGAAAGAAAAACCCCATCGACAATGGATGCTTTCTACAGAAAAGCCAATGAGTACTTATGCTTGGAGAAAGCGTGCAAACGTCCATGGAGGACTGGTGTTGGGAACTCAGATGAAGTGATACAATGCAATGTCACTATGAAGCAGGCCGGAGGAAACTCTATAAACACAGCAGTTAACGCCAGAGATTCTAATAATCAGAGGGAAAGGAATCAAGCTCCAGGCGGCCAATGCAATGGTAACAATGACGCCTGAGGAGCTTGAGATCAAAAAAATATACACCTCCGAACGATATGTTGGAAAACATCTACCTTGCTATTCAAGGGATGGAGCAGTACAAGAAGCCGCCCTGAATAGAGGCGACTGCTGTACAAAAGTGCTCAAGAAAATACCGTCATTTCCATTAAACTCGTGGACATAACACTAATGAGTGTCGACATCTAAAAGTCTAATTAAGGAGCTGATAAAGAATAACAAGCTTCGGCAATACGTTAAGGAACAACCAAACGACGGGGAAACTATAAGACCCCAGGGTCTACGTACTCTAGAAGAACTGCTTGAATCCAGCATTTAGGGCCAAGACAAGATGATGAAAGACTTGAAAGTGTACGTGCAGTACTAAGGATTGTGTAATATGGTATATAAATGCGGAAACTGATAATAGCAGTAAAATAAAAATTAAAGTAAGCACACCAGGAATTTTTATACTGGTTCGAACTTCCCGTTCTACGTCCAGTCCCAGAATATCCTCTGGATTTAAACTAAACCCCTCACTTAACCCGGAGGAATAGGTATACGACACCTGAGCAGCCGAACAGGAATTTTTCCGCCTCAACAGCCGAAGAGGACTTCAACTTAATACAATTAGTTTGTTGACGAATGTGTTCTGAATAACACTGATTGTCTTTTGATAGTACAACTTTCCTATAATCAAATCCTCAAGAGTATATATGTGTGTGAAGATTTAGAAGAAAGATAATCACGTAGAATCGAAGTATATGAATTAAATCAAGGATTCTAGTGATATTAAATAAGAATGAATGCTTTTATTTGCAGAAATGAATAGAGAATAGATTTCAGAATTATAAACTAGAATCGGTGATTGTAGAAGTGAATTGAATATGCTTATATAGTTGTAGAATAGTTACAATCTTTCATGAAGAGTTTCAATCAAGAGTTGTGTCCATATCTGTTGGATTAAAGAACATTCCTCTTCATGAACAATTGCACCTCTTCAGAAAACTAGCCATTATGTTCTGGTCGGTTGACCGAGAAACCTGGGCTGATCAGCTGAGTTTACAGATATAAATAAAACGGTGCATATATGTGCACTAGACACAGAGTCGGTCGACCGAAGATTCTGGTCGGTCGGCCGACTTGCTGTTATTTGCACAGTGTACACTTATTTTTGTATAAATCATTTTGTGTGTATGTGTGACTACTTGAGGAATGATTTTAACAATATTCTAAGACTCAATGAAATAAAATATTCATACTAATATCTAGATTGTAGTCTTGTCTCCTTTGTAGTGTGCAATATATGGTTATTCTCCTTTTTGTCGCTTTCGTATAGTATTCTCGTCGTATGATCTCTGAAGCTTTGTGTCATGAATCAAAACTCATGAATCAACAAGACTGGTCATCAACTAACTGGTCACCCATGGATAAAGCAGCAACCTATGACAATGTTGCCCCGTTCTTTATTATCTAATTCCCTTTCGCAAATAAGCTTCCCAGTAACACTGAGGCACTGTAAATAGGCAAGACTTGCCATTTCTTCTATTCATTAATAAATTTTGCTTTTTGAGGCGATGGAACCATGCTCCTGTAAGTAACTTTCGTGCACTACATAGTAATCCGCTTGACACTTCTTGAATCGATAGAACCGCAGGATCGACGATCACATTCGATCCTTAACCTTATGAGAACCGATATTGCTCTGGCAACATCGAGAAGGTCTGAACTGCTAAGTCAACGGTCACATTCGATCCCTAACCTTCTGAGAACTGGTGTTGCTCCAACAGCATTGGGAAGGTCCGAGCCGTCGAATCGATGGTCACATTCGATCCCTAACCTTCTGAGAACCGATGTTGCTTCGGCAACATTGGGAAGGTCCGAACTGCAGGGTCGACGGTCACATTTGATCCCTAACCCTTTAAGAACCGGTGTTACTCCGCAACATCCGGAAGGTCTAAACCGTCAAGTCGATGGTCACATTCGATCCCCAACCTTCTAAGAACTAGAGTTTCTCCGGCAACGTTGAGAAGATCCAAGACAGAACCTTTCATTTTCCATCTTTTATAGAATAAAATAGTTTTTTGAGTCAGAGACTTTGTTTTTCCATTACTTAAGAGTTGTGACTTAACCGACTCGAATGAACCTACATTTGTATAGTGCAGGTATGCAGGTACCATGAGATAGGTGCCAACCAAACATCTATGGTCCATGATTGGACCCTTGAAGTTCTTCTTGATATCCAGATATTGATACAGCCAACTCTTGTCCTTGGATTGGGGCAGGAGTATAAACTAAAGATGGATGTGACATGACCATCCATCAACCAACTCTTGCCCTTGATGTGGGGGAAGGGGTATAAACCCTAAAGCGGATGTGACCTGACCATCCATACATTAACTCTCTCCCTTGATGTGGAGGCAGGAGCATAAATCAAAACGAATGTGATACGACCATTCGCTCTCACAACTCTTATCCTTGGACTAAGGGCAGGAGTATAAACCAAAACGGATGTGATAAGAGCGTCTAATCCTTGACATTTTGCTCGAAGTAGGCAAAATGAAAGATCCATACCCGACGTAAGGTGTAATCTTACCTATGAACTTTGAACCAATACCTAGAGTTAGGTGCAATTGGAAATAAAAATCCAGGCTAAGGATGTACGAACTACGTTCTCAAGTAGTTAACTTAAACTAGAACCTGGAGCTCGGTGCAATCAAAAATCACTATCCTGGAAAGGAGTACCTCAATTTCTATCCTAAGTGGTTAATCCTGATCGAGTCATGGAGGCAGGCGCGATCGCACTTAGAATCCTAAAGAGAAAAATGAAAAGGCCAAATCACCAGCTAAGTTGATCAGTTTCGGAGATGCGCAGCTCATGGGCTTTGTCCCGGTGGAAGTATTATTAGCTCCAAGCATCGACCGGATGGATATCGATTGGATCTCAGAGGTTAAACCAGAAAAGGAGACATGGATGACTCCAATAAAAGAGTACTTTTAGAGAGGAATCCTTCTAGATAGAAGGAACGAGCGATGCAAAAACTCCTTTGCCAAGCTTCAAGGCATACCCTTCATCAAGGAGCACTTTATAGGATGGGATTCCTAATCCCCATGCTACAGTGTATCGCTCACGACGAGGCTAAATGAGTCCTAAGAGAAGTTCATAAAGGGGCATATGGCGACCACACTATGGGCAAACCCTAGCAAAGAAGATCCTTCATTATGGGTATTTCTAGCCAACTATCAACCGAGATCAGCTGATTACACCCAAAAGTGTGATAAGCGCCGGAGATTCACTAAAATTCCGAGAGTCCTACCAACAGAGATTAGTCAAATGGTCAGTCCTGGGTCGTTTTCTGTTTGGGGAATTGATATCATCGGTGTGTTGCCGATATCTAAAGGTAGCATGAAGTACATCATCGTCCCAATTGATTACTTCACCAAATGGGCTAAGGCAGAGTAGTTAACCACGATCACCACAAAGAAAGCAATCAATTTTGTTGTTCGGAATATTATATGTCACTTTGGAGTTCCACAGGCAATCATTGCCGATAACAGGACCCAATTTGATAGTACTAAATTCAAAGATTTCAGCCACCGACGTCGCATAGAGAGGAGATCCACTGTGGTGGCACACCCCTAGATGAATGGATAGGTTGAAACTGTAAACAAGATTATCGATTCCATTCTTTTGAAATGATTGGAAAAGGCCAAGGGCAAGTGAGTCGATGAACTTCCATTAGTACTACGGGCTTACCGAATAACCTACAAGTCAACGGTTGGCCACTCTCCATTCCCCCTAGCCTATAGATCAGAGGCTATTATTATAGTTGAAGTAGAAGTACCTTCTCATCGAGTGACTCACTGCAATCCATGAACAAATAAGTAGCTCATTTTGGAATCCATTGATATGATCGATGAGAAGCGTGATGAAGCTAAGTTGAGAGCAGCTGCACACCGACACCAAGTCGTCTGATATTACAACGCCAAGGTTAGGAATCGGACCTTTGAAATCGTCGACTTGGTCCACAAACAAATCTTCCCAAGCCCTCATAACTTGGACCCGAGTTGGGTAGGTCCGTACATAATAGACCAAAAGCTTGGAGATGGAACTTTTACGCTTGCGATAATTGACGAGATTTCACTCCCGAAGGCGTGAAATAGTGAACACTTGCGATGCTATTTCAATAAGAAATAGATTTATGCATAATTGATTATAGCTAATGCAGGTGTGCAAGTACCCGGAGTTAGGTGCCGACCAAACTTAAATGGTCCATGATCGGACCCAACCTTCCTTAGCGTCCGAAGGTAGATGCCAATCAACTCTTTCAGCCCTTGACATGGGGGCAAATCAAAGTGGACGTGACATGAGCGTCCACTCATTTGCTCATGCTTGGAGTTTGGCAGAGCATTAATGTCTTTTCCAGAGGATGGCAAGGCCGAAGATCCTTGCCTGGAGTAGGCAAGGAAAAGATCTATGCCCAATGAAAGAGAGGATCTTACTTATAAACTTCGATCGATGCCTCAAGGCTAGCGCAATCGAATGGTACTACCCTAGAAACAGATACTAAACCTTGATCTTAAGTGGTTAGCCCTGACCAAGTTTGGCATGGTCGAAACACCCATCTCGGAGAAGGATGTTCGACTTGCTATTCAAGGAAATTTACCTCAATTGACGCTCAGAGGTAGGCGCGATCGCATTTAAAGTTCCTCCAAAAGGAATGCTTAAATCGCCTTTCTAGGTGATCGAAGTTCGATCGAGTTCAAGAATTAGATATGGTTACATGTAAATGCCAAGAGATTGGCGCTTCAACGATTGCTTTACAATGAAAGGTCGGCAAATAATGGAATAAGCTAATAACTTAGTCCAACAATAATCCTAATAAGAAATGGATCGCAAGTACATTGAATGGAAAGCACATTTTTCAAATACTTAGACAAATTCGCATAAAGATTGCACAAACAAAAGTCTTTGTTATTCACATTTGAAATAGAACTTGGAATGAAAAGTACGGGTTTTATTTACAGCTAAGCTGAAAACAAAAGTGGAGGCTGAACCCACACAATGTTGGCCTAAAACAAAAAAAACTCCTACAACTGCAAACCAAAAGAGAGTCCAGCTACATAAAACAAACAACAACAATGAAGATGATGACCTACATATGCCTCTATGAGTACACGCATATGATCGAGAGCTTGTACAAGGGAGTGCACGTGTATACGTGTACGTAATCATATTCGACACCTAACAATTAGAGTCAAAGAAAAGTAGACTCATGCCTGGAGAATCCATAAGTGGAACTAGTTCAGAATTACTAAGCTCATAACAATAGAATAAGAGAGCACACTCCAAATTTATAACACCAGACGTTGGTCAAGCGTCATGACGAATAACTATGGGCAGAACTCTTTACAGACATAATCCGTAGGAAGGATAACAACCATTCAAAGCATAGAGTGGAATCCCTTACATTAATCCTAACTTGTCTCCATTCAAAGCACATCATGTTTGAAACAGGATGTACTTTTGGGGGGGCAAATATCCAGCCTTTGGACCAGGCGGTACATGGATGGATTGGACGAATCAAACTCGAAACTTATCAAGGCAGGAAGCCCGAAGAGATAACTACAAAACCCAAAACTCAAGTACAAACAAGACTACAAATTGGAGGCAAAACATCCTGAAAAATTCCAAAGGCAGAATTTCACTAAGTGTAGGATAAGTACCGATCCCCTACAAGGGGGCTCGGTACCGATCCTCGAATTTTCATCTAAAATGCCCCCCACTCTTTCCACTCACTACTACTGATGCCAAAAGCTTATTTCAAGTTTCACCCCATCGATTCTATGCAAATCTCTATCGATCTCTCTGAGACGATGATTGAACGAAGTCAGAAGAGCAACACCCTAGGAGATACTAAGTGTGGATTTGTATCCGCCCTACATAGGGGATCGTCGCTGATCCCTAAGGGTATGTGCAAACATGCCCCCGCTCCTATGGCACTCTACTCTAGCTATATAAAGCCTGATTTGAGTGTTGTCCTAGAGTTTTTATGCATCATATTGGCAATCTCCATATGCAGTCTAAAGCAACAACTCAACCTTCTGTAGATCTATCGCTTGGACGAAAAAACATTTAGACAACTATGCAAAAAAACCTTGGAAACATGAAACCAATAACAAGACGAGACAACATAAAGAATCACAGGCCCCCTACCTACATATATAGAGATCGGTAAGTATCCCCCTATAGGGGTCGGTATTGATCCCCATCCTTAGTAAATTTAGGGTCGAGATTTCTTGGGATGCTTAGTCTTGGCGACGAGGCTCTGTAGGAAATATCAGCGAGATATTTAGTCATTTACCCCTATAAATATAGAATGCATAGTTCATTTTAGGGATCATTACGCTACCGCTGCACACAAACTCTATTGTACTTTGGATCCCTACCGATCCCTTCTGTTGTAATAAAAAAAACTAGTGTAAAAGCAATAAAATCATTCAAGTAGATGTAGGCCAAGATTTCCGAACCACTATAAATTTTTGTGTGCTTGTTTTTACTCAGTTTTCATTTTCTTTCTTCATTTAACCTCTACTCTCTTACTCTTTTGGGTGTGCGATCATTTTTGGTTTAAACATTTGGTATATTTTTGTTAGAAAATAGTAATTATTATGTATATAACCAGTTGGTTCCTGTTATTATGGATGTTGAACTGTTTAATAGTAGATGTTAGAGGCTCATACTGTACGTTTTAAATTGATGGAGCGGTTGAAGAAATATAAGTGTAATCCAAGGAAAATGCAATCTCGTACAATTGCTTTATTGGTAATAATTTTATTTTATTTTTAATTCAAGTTATTACTTTATATTTTCTTCTAAACCTATCTTTTTTTGCAGTAATGGTTTTGCAATGAATGTTATATAATTGAGCCAAGGATAGGATATGAAGGAGGTTGCCCTTAAGCTGAAATGTGGGATTTAAGGGAAAACCATAAGAAATTTAGTGGTAGAGTTGTTGGTGAAAAAATTGATAAGGCATTAGTGCAATTTTTTTATATGTTTTTGTTTTATTATTTATTTATTAATTATTAGTTAAGATATAGTTTTGTTCGTATGAAGTTAAAATTGCATTTATAATGAGTTTAGATATATTAGCTTAAACGAATTTAAAATCGCATTTTATAAATGCGGTTATAAATTCATCATATTTATGACTGCATTTAAGTTGTGCAATTAAAGTGCATTTGAGTGATGCGGTTAAAAAAGTATATGAGTTATATTTGTAAGTTATTTGAGTTGTACTCATTAGCTAAGTATGGTGATATGATATAACAACATAAAAAATATTTTTGTTATCATTATTTTTTCTATTGATTTTTGTAGATTATTTCTTCAAAAGAAGAAATAGACAAAGGGATTAATGAAATACAGACTAGTGATATTTTGGATATCTATGGTAGAGTCAAGAAAGTTGAGAAAGAAAGAGAGGAGTTGAAGAAAAAAAATGAAGAGTTGGAACATGTATGAACGTATTTTTAAGTTATTTATATTTTAGTTATGCGTGATATAGTTTTAACTGAATATGAATTTTTGTTTAAAAGTACTTGTTAATAATAGTTAAAGCTGCATATGATTTTAGATTTAAAATCAATAATTGCGAATTAGATTTTCTCCAAATTAGTATGAATATGAAATATATTTTTAACTGCTTTTGAATTATGTAGTTAAAACTATATATGAGTTCTGTATCATGTTTCATTTGAGTAGTGAATTTATGTGAAATGCAGTTAAAAATGCATATGATATGCAGTCATAACCGTTCTAGTTGAATATCAATTTGTGTTAAAGTTTATATGTGAAATACAGTTAAAAATGCATTGGATATGCAGTTATAACTGTTTTAGTTGAATATTAATTTGAGTCAAAGTTATAACCGTATGCAGTATGAATTTATCAAATGCGGTAGGTAGGTGTGAGTGTGAAATGTAGTTAAAAACTGTATATGATATGCAGTTATAACTGCTTTTATTTAATAGTAATAACTACACGTCTGATTTGCTTATATCTAACATGAACATAAACATTTTGTCACTTACAAAATTCATTTCCATTCTGAACATAACAATTTATTTGTCCTCTCATGGTGTCCTCTCATGGTGTCCTTCTCCCCTCCCTTCTCGTACCTTTATCTTCTTCTACCTTACCTCCTGTTCCTGCCATCCCCATCCCCATCTGTCCTTCAGTTGACCTTCACTCGCCTCATCCTCCTCCATTACCTCCTCCTCCAGGTGACCCTCCTCCTCCTCCTCTAAACTCTGCCTTGCCTAATCCATCTGCCTCCTCTCTCTCAAATGAACACTTCCCATCCCTTGGAGCCACCTCTTCTTCTTCTCCTTCTGCTTCATGGTCTTCTCTTTTCAATTCGAAACCTAGGAATGCTGGTTCGTATGTTCCTACTCATTTTGATATAGCTTACTCTGGTTCCCCCATTGATCCTCCTCAGGAAGTGTTGAATGAAGGTATTAAAGCTTGGTCAGACTGCTTGGTGGGATCATTTTTGGCTGGTAATGTGAACTATATGGCTGTTAAATCCCATCTACAAAAAGTGTGGAAGCTTAAAGGATTGTATGATATCTTCTTTGATAATCAAAACTATTTTTTTAAATTTGCCTCTGAGGAAGACAAGAACAATATTTTACGAAGAGATCCCATGTTTATTAGGGGTCAATGTTTATCATTTCTAAATGGAACCCGACCATCTACAAAAGTGCGGCAGTAAGGTCGGTACCTATTTGGATTCATTTCTACAGAATTCCAATAATGTTATGGTCTTTGCTAGGCAATAATTGGATAGCTTGTCACCTTGGAACTGCATGCAATTATCTACTGATAAAAGTGGTGGGTCTCCCCTCACTTACAATCAGACATGACCCCTCAACAAATCTATTTATGATGCTAACCTTATTCCTACCTCTGTCAAAGGTGCTTTCTTTACTTGGAATAACTCTAGTAAATCTGGAAAGAGAACCTATTGTAAACTTGATAGAGCTTATATGAATTACTCCTCCATTCTCAAATGGCCTAATCTCTCCACCTTTATCCCTCCTCCATCATTATCTGACCATTCCCCTCTTATTATTGACTGTGGCAAGGACTCTGTGAGAAGACGCTCCTCTTTTTCATTTTTTAATAATTGGTCTAAGCACCCTAATTTACTTAAAATTGTTAAAGATAACTGGAAATTTCATACTTTTGGCAACCCTATGTTTATTTTGCAGGCAAAACTCAAGCATTTGAAGATTCATCTAAAGGAATGGGCTCAGCAAACTTTTGGTAATGGGAATAATATGTCTTCTGCAATTCGTGAAAAATTATTTCAAGTCCAACTGGATATCCAAAGATGTCATGATCAGACTCAGCTGTCTTCTATTGAAGCTTCTCTATTAAAGGACCTCTCCAAAGCTCTTGTTGAAGAAAATATAATGGCTAAGCAAAAATCTAAACATGAATGGCAACTGAATGGTGATAAAAATTCGTCCACCTTCCACAAAAATTTAAAGATTCAACAGTCTTCTGAAAATACATCTTCCATTCTTGATATGCATGGATTGCCTTGTGATTCTCAAGATTCCATTCAAGAAGCTTTTTTGGAGTACTTTCATATTAATCTTGGGAATTCTCAAATTCCATCAATTACTCTGGAACAATTCTCTCATCTCCATTTTCCTTCAATTTCTGATGACATGGGGTCTGTCTTAATCAAGGAAATTTCGGAAAATGAAATTAAATAGGCTATCTTTGGAATGAACTCTAATAGCTCTCCTGGACCTGATGGTTTTAATGCTCACTTCTTCAAAGTTACATGGGATATAATTGGTGGTGATGTGATCAAGGCTATTAAGAATTTTTTCAAGCATAGTAAATTAATCTCTGGCATTAATGCTACTAAACTTGCTTTGATTCCTAAATCAATCCATCCTATGTTTGTTAATCAATTTAGACCCATTGCTTGTTGCAATGTAATCTACAAATGCATATCTAGGATTTTGGCTGCTAGAAAGAAAATTTCCTTGGATGGTTTGATCTCTTCTAATCAAAGTGCTTTTCTCCCTGGTAGAGACATCACTGATAACATCCTCCTTGCTTCTGAACTTATGAAGGGTTACAACAGGAAGCTCATATCTTCTCGATGTGTCCTTAAACTTGATATTCAGAAGGCATATGATTCTGTTCAGTGGAAATCAGTCATTTACATTCTTTATAAGATGAACTATCATGTCCCCTTTCTATGTTGGATATATACTTGTATATCCACTGTCAATTACTCCCTTAGTATTAATGGTTACAAATTTGGATATTTTGGTGCTACTCAGGGTATTAGACAGGGTGACCCTGTCTCTCCTTACCTCTTCATCTGTGTTATGGAACTTCTCACTTCTCTAATTTCTGCTGCTATGTTTAATAAGCTATTTGATTATCATCCCTTATGTAGGAAGAACAGAATTTCCACTCTCCTATTTGCTGATGACCTTCTTCTTTTTACAAAGCCTAACTATAAATCTATTAGTGGGGTCTTAAATGTTCTTGTTACCTTTCAGGAATTGACTGGTCTATCCATTAACAGAAGTAAGTCTAGAATGTGTATTGTTGGCCTCCCTGGTGTTGGAAAAGAGATGATGTATACCCTATCAGACCTATCCCCTTTCAGTGATAATGAACCCTATCTTGGTGTTCCTCTGTGTTCTTCTAGAATAAGGACTTTCCAATGCTTACAGCTGTTTGAAAAAATTACTGCTAAGTTATCTAGTTGGAATTGTTCTAAATTTTCTATGGCGGGTAGGCTTGTTATTGTTAAATCTATTGCAATTTCCTTGTGTGTTTATTATGCCAGAATCTTCATCCTACCAGCCAAGCTTATTAGCATGATCAACTCAGCATTGAATCATTTTCTGTGGCATGCTAACCCTTTCTCTAAGAAAATGATTCATATTGCTTTTAGCCATATTTGTTGCCCTTATGAAAAAGGTGGTCTTGGAATTATAAATATTAAGCGATGGAATTTTTCTATGCTATCATCTAGAATTGACAAGTTATTAAGGCATGACAATAATTTGTAGGCTTCATGGTGTAGACATAATCTCATTCGAGAAAGTAGCTTCTGGTGTATTACTCCTCCATCTGACTGCAATTGGTCCTGGAGGAATATCTTGAGAGGTAGATATATTTTTCTACCTCTGGTTTAGCAGAGAATGAAAGACATTGCCAAGATTTCATTTTGGTATGATCCATGGCTGGCTAAAGGAGTTATTCTAGCAAATATTATTGATTATGACACTAGAAGCATCTCTGGTATTAGTTGTAATGCATCTGTACAAAGATATTGGGCTGATGGTAGAGTTTCCCTTCCATACTGCAGCTCTGCAGTGGTTAGAGCTGAGTGGACTGCTATTCATAATAAGATATATAGCCTTAGCAATATTCATGTTACTTGGAATGACAAGGTGCATTCGATAAAATCTGCTTATAATGCTCTTGATCCCTCCAATGATTATCCTACTTTTCTTTGGTTTACTAGAATCTGGGATCCTCTTTCTATCCCAAAGGAAAATCTATTCATGTGGAAGGTTTTGAAGAATGGTATTCTTACGCTTTGTAAACTTAAAAATTGTGGTATTATACAATGTGATACCTGTTCCTTGTGTGGTTCTGATGTGGAGACTGTGGCGCATTTGTTCTTTGAATGTGATTTTACATTCCATATTTGGAATATGATTTTGCATCACTATGGTTATCATAGGCCTACGCGTAATTCTCTTATGGAATGGTACAATATTTCCAAGGCTACTAGGTGGAAGAATGAAAGAGGTAGATTGATGCTAAGAATCTTAAAGAAGGTTTTGTATTTCATTTGGATGGAGAGGAACAGTAGGGTGTTTAAAGGGAAATCTTCCTCTAAACACGTACTGGTCCTTTTTATTACTAGATCAATGTAATTTATCTATTTTCTCTTATGTGCTGACCTCTTATCTTTGGAGGTTTGCTTGTTGTAATCTTTTGTAACTTTTTTTGTTCTTAATAATAATGGTAGGGGTCCATTCAACCCCGCTGGCTTTGCCAAAAAACATGAACATAAATATATCTTTTACTGCATTTTAGTTATGTAATCAAAAAGACGTGTTATTATAAATACAATTTGAATTATTTTTGGATATTACTTTATAATTTTGTAACGACCCGCCTTTTCGCCCTCGAAAGTTAGCACTAATATATCCACGGTATTTACATGCCGAGCATCCAAGTGCCAGAAAGACAGATTGTTAGAGTAAAATAAAAAGAAAAAGAATAGGGAAAAACAAAATATCACAACAGAATGATAACATATAATACAACAAGACAGCAAAACCTATCACTCTAAAATATATGGTATATCAGAGTTAAAAACAAACCTCGTTAGCTTGGATAATTATAACTCCCTAACCTTACATTTGTTGATGGGTATACATAATAATACAGTGGTAAATAAAAATAAAATACAAGGTGAACATTCAGCTCTACTCCATGAGCTTCATGCTGCCAGCGACAACTTGGAAAGACTCGGTCTGACCTGAACATTATAATAAAATAACACCGGATTGGTCTAGAAAACCAGCATGAGAAAACTCAAGAAATATGATGAACATATTATAATTTGTGAGACTACGCCGCCAAACACAAAACGGTTTTTACCTCATAAGAACAACTTCCATACATGATGGAATGGAGAACAAATCAGAACAAAATCCAAACTTGAAAGAATGAGCATAAAAAATTAAACATAGAGAATATCACAAGGTACTTCTCGATGCAATCAAGAAAACAAATCAAAGATTAGAATCAAAACAAGGAAAAGGAATTATTCCAACAATGACTAGGAGGGTGCGCCACTTATCGAAAGTATACCACTGGAAAATATACTTGAGAACTACGATGGCTCTCGGAAACCTCTAAGCTGGACCCCGCCAACCTTACCGAGTATCGAGTATTTCACATCTCCTTGCACATATAACCGAAACCAATCTAGAGTAGATGTGACAATACCCTAAAGGGAGCAACCACATATAGCTTGGCCCCCACTTGCTCTTTATTTAATCATTTCCGATAAAGGATATCAATACTCCAAATGAGCAACAAATCGTCTTAGATTGATCAAACTTAAAGAAGATGCATAATCAATAGTCAATAAATCAACTATCGGGAATAACAAAATGATCATATATGGAAATTAAGTATCATACACTTACCACCACTCGTCGATTTTAAACTTGTATTATCCCTCGGTTAATAATGAAGCCGTACAAGTTGGGACATTGTTTCCTCTCAAACCTTGCCTTGTCGTACATTCTTATCTTTCGAGATAGAGACGGGTTTCCTTTCCTCAATGCTTAGTGTTAAGTATATGCCAAAATCATTTCCATATAAGTGATATCGCTTATGAAAATTAATTTTCTTAACCTTATCATCTAACTTCGATTTCCAACTCATACTATCCCTAGCTTAAAAACGAAGCTAAGTAAGTCAGGGCACTGGTTGCTCCTGGCCTTACCTAGACACTCCAGTCTTTAAGTCTCATGGATAATAACGAATCTACTTTCTTGATGTTTGGTATCAAGGATACGACTATATCCTTTCCATGAATGAAATCAAACTTTCAAAATTTTAAAACATTTGACTCACGCTTGTGCTTGATTTTCACATCACAAATATTTGTAAGTCAATTTAACAACACTTCTTTAAAATATTCCTTTAAAGAGCTATTTAATTTCTAAGTGTATCAAAAAAGGGTTAAAATCATATGTTATTAAAACATTGTTTACTATAAACCCAAAACCAATTACACTTAGCTTTATCTCTAAAATAATCTTTTTAAAGACTTTTTTCATTTGTAGGATATTATTGATAAATCAACTTATTATTATCTTTAAAACAAAATATCCTCTAAATATTTAAGAATATCAACACTTTAAGTCAAGTAATAAGTTTTCCTAATAACTTTATGAAATCATTTATTATAACAAAAGTGTTATAATTCATTTCTATCTCAATTATCGAAAAACATTTATTACAAAAATGGTGTTGTAATCCATGCTTCCTTTTTACTTTTCATAAACTGAAAATACATTAAATATAGTTTTTTTAAAAGTGAATTTCAAATATTACTTGGAAAATCTCAAGTTTAAATATATTAAAAACTCAAAATCAATTCCTTTCCTTATTTCGAAATAAAACTTCTTCTTCGATAATTTATATTAATTATTTAAAATATATATAAATTTCAAACTTCTTTTAAAATACTTTAATATATGTTTAAAAATTCACTAAAAGGATTGAAGAAGAAAAATTAAGTTTAAAACCATTTTATAAAAGCTGGAAATAGTACCACAAAAGTGCCGCTAAAAAGAGTATGGAAAATTCCTTTAAATCGGTTCTTTTCAAATTGGAATTTCTTCACATTTTACAAAGTACGAATACTATATTTTATTTTTAAAATAACAACTATAAGTATAGTATGCATCCACAGAAATTTAGAGACTTTTGATGTGACGTCCCTGGTTTTTGGACTAGTAAAATAGCCGAAAAACCCGTCCGTTCTAAAACTACAAATGGAAACTACCAACTTAATATACCATATTTGATAAATATTCAACATTACTAAATGTATAGGATACAATTTCAATTATACAACTTATCAAAGTAATTAATTTATTTATTAATCCTACAAAGTGTGCTTTAATACATACCAAATACAATGACTATAAATCTACCACTGCACAACTCTGATGAGAGAGACATCACTATCCTTACCTACGAACTCAATAAACAATGTAAATGCGGAATAAAATAGTAAGCAGGAAAGATACAATAACACAAGAAAAACAACAGCCAATAACAGATAAACATGAAAGAGTTATTTTATTTTAGGGGCTGCATCACTACCACTTGTGACTGCCTACGTACCCCTATCTAATTGGGTACCCAATTAGATACAGGATCAAGCCAACGTAGTGCTCCTACCGCAAACAGAACTCATGGAGCCTATGATGCAACAAACAAAATGCAATTCCCAAAACTACCCACTTAGGCTTAATCTTCAATTTTAGGTTTTCAAATCTAATTACCTTTACGGAAATTATCTCTTTGGACTTTATTCTTGAATCCTTATTTCAAAACTTTTGAAATATATATATCTTTTATATTCAAATTATACTTTACTTTAGGATCTTAAATCAAATCACTTTTGAAAAGTTTATTTGGAAATCCCAAATACTATAATAAAAACATATCAAACAATATGCAACCAGATCGGGAGGTTTCTCCCAATAACAAGGCAACTGGGTCCCAGCCTTCATACAATCGATAAATAAGTACATCCCTCTATTCCAAGAGTGGGTTGTACCAAAAACACATGCCCACTTTTTAGTTACGGGTTGCCCGAATCATTGGTAACATAACAAATCACTTTATATCCCGAAGCGATAAATCATTTCACACTAATATTCATAAGCACTTTCAAATCTATAATAATTTTCATTTCCCAAATCTGTTCAAAAATCATCTTAAAATCATCGGGTTTAGTCCTCGAAATTCTTTCCGTTTCATAAAACTTTTTTATAAAACCATTCTTATATAAATCACTTTTATATAATATAACTTCAAAATATTCATTGCCAAACATTTCTATTTCTTTTAAAGGGAAAACATTTCATAAGATTTTCATTTGATAACCAATTTTCAAAACAATTCATTAAATTGAAGTGAACCAAATATTACCGTTAAACACCTTATAATCAAATCGTTAAATAAATCACAAGGTGTTAGCCTACAATTATTTTCTGCCCAGCCCATGCATATAGATAATTAATTGCTCATAAACTGGTCAAGCAAAGTCAACAATCAATAAATAATAATCAGTTCTCATAAACTGGTCGAGCGCAATCCAAACAACCAAACAATCAATTAACAAAATAAACACAACAATAAATGATAAATCAATGCTTCATTCTATCAAATATTTATAACACTTTATTTTATCTTGGGCTAAAACGGTTTGATATTTATTTTAGAGCATCCGGGTTTTCCCTTCGACATGTTTCGTCCCTCGTCCAAGTCTCCTTGAATCTCACAGACGAAACACGTGTACTAGTCGTTTCCGCATACCCCATTAGGTATTTAACTTCTAAATTTTAAATTATTTAATTAACCATCCAAACATAATATCGAGCAAGGAAACCAAACCATTGTTTTAGAAAACAAAGTAAACAAGCATTCAACAAGGGTTTTCAAACAACACTTGATACTTAAAGTTCTTTCAACTTAGCAATGGTTTTAATGAACTTAAAATAAGAAATAACTTACTTTGGATTCCACTCCGTCAAACTTTAAGGCAAGGAACTTAAGATCTAACTCATACTTCCTACCATGCTTCGGAACCAAATGAAAATAAGCCCGAATTCCTCATTCCTAGTGCTTGGCCAAGGCTTGAGATGGAGGTTGGCCGAAAGTATAGAGAAGAAGTGGTAGAGCTTTGAACTTTAATTCTCAAAATTAGACCCGAAAAATAGGTCATCTTCTCTCTTATTTTTGACTCTCTTACTCTCAAAATTTAAAAAACTTGTTAACTAAAAAATTGTTGAAAATTATTTTCTCTTGAATTTGAAAAAAAGAATCACTTGAATCAAGTTGTTTTGAGGAAGATATGCTAGAATGAAGAAGAGGTATTGTCGGATTGACAAAAATAAAGCCCAAAAATGCACTTCAAAGAATTGAGTTTCATGCATAGCAAATCTCAAAACCGAAAAAAGTGATCAACATAAAAGTTGTAGACACTGGAATTTCATATGGTTTGAAAAATGGAATTTCTTAATTTGATTCTGTTATGATCAAAACAAAATGGCATATTCTCTGACTTAAAAACTGGGCCAGAGAATGCACTGGAAATAAGTGGATTTTTGACATAGTAAAAAAAATGAGACAAAGTGGTCAACATGAAAGTTGTAGCCACTGGAAAAGTACATGATTTGAAAAAAAAATTGCATTTTGGTTCGGTTTTGAAGATGTTATGGCCGAGAGAAGAAGATGTAAAATGTTGAGAAAAGAGGAGTTTGATTTGAAGAGGATGAACATTGATTTCTTTTGAATATTTTGTAAATATTTGGACATTATTTATTTCTAATTTTTTTCTATGGCTTGGAAGCCATTAAAGAGAAGAGGAAGAAGATGAAAAAGCTTGAGAAAAGAAGAAGAAGAAAAATGTAAATGAAAGTGAAGAAGGAGGTGGGTATTTATAGAAAAAGTAAGGAATGGAATTTTACAAATTTAACCTCTTATCAAATTATCAAAACACCCTTACTTCAAACTAAAACAATCTCCACTTTTTCAATACTTAACATCATCTTTCACATCCTTACTTTATGTCTTAGTCACTTAAAGATTAAGTATATAATATCATAATTATGTTGGTTTTGATTTGATGTTTACTTTTTCTTACTTTTGTTAATTCTTACTTACTTTTACTAATGACTTCTAGAAGTTTTCTAATACTATTTAGTAAAAGTAAATTTCATTAGTGAATTAATTAATACTTATAATATATGAATATATGTTCCTATATAAGAAATTATAGGTGCGACGACGTTGCAGTAACTTTTAATCGACAAAACGTTGATTTTCGACAAAATGTTTTACGGTCACATTTTGACGTTTTAGTTAAACTATTTATTTATGTAAACCAAATTTAAAAATAAATTTTTATAATGCTATTTAAAAATATAAACACTTATAAATTAATTAAAATAATTTATTTAACCACTGAAACTTACTTTTCTAAAATCAGCATTTTGTCACTTTTGTCGATATAGGCAAATGTTACTATTTTTGTGTATACTTCTCTTCCCAAACTATCTAATTTTATTTGAATCATATAACTTTACTTAATTCATATTTAAAATAACTTTAAATAGTATATTTTAAAGTGATCAAATTCTGGGTCGTTACATTTGAAGTCAACAAAACCCATTTGAAAGTTGTTTTAAAACTTGACTTTCGAACTGCAAAACCGCGATCAAAACTTTTCTAATTTTTAAAAAATTTCAAGTTAGGTGTTATAACCTTTTCCGAGCCACTAAAAATTAGTTCAAACAACACTTTAAAAGCACGACCAAATATTTAATGATGCAAACACAAGCATAAGATCGTAATAAACACAAGATTGAAAAAGGAGGTTTCATATGTGTCGGTATAGCGATAGTCGCTATAACAACACTTTCACGACTAACCAATAAGTCACACATATATTTCAATCAAACTTCAATATAAGCAACATAAATAAAAAGTAAATCAACATTGGGGAGAAAACCCTTAGGTAGGGCTGTCAATGAGTATCCGAAAAATCCGAAATCCGTCCGTATCCGTATCCGAAATATGAAAAATTATCCGATATCCGAAAAACGGATACGGATATGGCCATATCCGTATCCGATAATTATCTGTTCGGTTTTTATCAAGATTATAGCTATTTTTTATGTATTTTAGTACATAAAATGATTGTCGTTTACTATTATATCCCGGTAAAAAAATTAATATGTATGTAAAAAAATCAATTTTTACCGCTTAAAATTATTTTTCTTAGTGTATTTATTATTTCTATATATTTAGTACAAAAACAAATTTATGATAAATCAAAATTTTCTATTTATTTGTTTAGATTTATCAGTTGTAAACTGATCGAAGAATATCCGATAAATATCCGATATCCGTCCGCATCCGCGGATACGGATATCCGATATCCGAAAATGATTTCGGATACGGATACGGATATAGCACTATCCGTATCCGTTTACAGGCCTACCCTTAGGCTCTCTCGAAAAAAGTCCTATGTAAATCTCATATATGTATATGCATTTCAAAGTGTTCCATAGTGACATATTCGCTACGAAGACACTTTGACTTTCACATTTTGTCCCTCGAAAAACAATGGTTACTTATGTCATCCGCCTTTAAGCGAGAATAAAATTTAAACAAGCAATATACACAACAACATAAACAACAATTTATATTTTACAATATTTTGTCAATTTTTAAAACCATTTAAAGTGAGATTAACTCACTTTTATACCCAAATAGGGTAACCAAATCAAGCATCGAAACCTAGGAATAACTTCATACCATCACCCAAACACCAAAGCTACCATCTTTGCCTGCCTTAGCTCTCAAAAACTCCTCATCTCCCCTCCTGTTGCTCACGCACATGGCTCAAACCCCCTCCTATCTGTTTTGCTCTCAGTCATGGTATGTGGGGGAAGTTGTGCTCTATTTCTTTGAGCTTTGACTTGCGGGTGTTGTAGTAGTATCCTAAGGATCATTCTAAAGTATGGTTTGATTTGAATAAGGTTTGTATAGGTTTTGAGAAGAGGGAGTTGGGAAAGAAGAGAGAAAGAAGAAGTAAAAAGATTTATTGACATGTGGTTCGTGTTCTGGTGCGAGGGGTTAAGTGATTCGGCTTTGGTGCGAGAGAAAGATGACAAGCACCATTGTCCCAATGGTTAAGTGATTCAGCTTTGGTGCGAGAGGTCACAAGTTCGAAACTTGTGTAGCGTGATTCGAACATTTATTGACATGCGGTTTGTGTTCTGTTATCCCAGTAACATGTTGTATCTAAGTACCATTTCAATAAAAGAAGAAGTAAAAAGATATGAAATGGAAATGAAAACAAAGATGGAAAAATAAAGTAGAAGCTGGTCCTTATATAGGATTGGAAAAAGCGGAAAATTCCTTATGTCTATGTACTTATATCATGATAACTTGTACTAATGCATATAAATTTATGTACTAAAATCTTCTTACTTTACTTAAACAAAAAGTAAAAATCACATCACTTAATTAAATTCCTAAAGTACTTTTAGAATTCTTTAATTATACTTACTTTTAGCTAATTATTTTTCCAATATTAAACCACTTATTATCTGTGTAAGAATGTGTTATAAATGTGTGCATAAGAGTACAACAATGTTGCAACAACTTTTATTCGGAAAAAAGTCGAAAACCCAAAAAAAACGAATTTCGATTACATTTTCAAATTTTCACCGAACTATTTATTTATGTAAAAAAATTTACAGATAAGTTTACCATTATTATTTATTAATTAAAAGGAGTTTAATAAGGCTATTAAATCCATAATTAATATTAAATTCACAATTTAAATATTTAAATAATTTTATATTTAAATATAAAGCGTTTACATTTTTGTGGGATGTTACAAATTTTAACTGCATTTTCCTAATGTCTTTAATTATTTTTGGAGTATGCATTTGAAAAGAATTTTTTTATGCTCTTATAATTGATTAGTAATAATTAGGCATTTGAATTATAGTGCATTTAAATTATGCATTTTATTTAACTATATGTGAATGATAGAGTTAAAGCGTATTTTTGAAATGCAGTGTAAAATGCACTTAAAAGGCATTTTATTTATATGCATATCATGTTACGGTTGAATATATATTTTACTGCATATGATTTATGCAGTTGAAAATGCATCTTATATACGCACTTATAATTGATTTTGATCATTTTTTACTACATAAGTTATATGTAGGTTTAGATTGGTATTAATTTTAATAATTTAATATGTTCTATAGTAATTTAATTAAATACTAGATGTTAAATTTCACAATGTAAATTTAGCTTGGACTTTTGCAGTTTATTTCTTCGAATGAAGGTTTTTCTGTTACCAATGAGAAAGTAAAAGAAATTGAAAAGGATTGTCTAAAAAATTTGATTTTGATTTGAAAAAAAGGAATGAGGAGTTAGAAAAGGTATGAATAATTAAAATTCGTACATTATTGTTTTATAAATTCAAATATTATACCAATATGTTTTTTTTATAGAAAATTAATTTTAAAAATTAACATTTTGAGAAAAAAGGTAGAAGCTATTGAAAACTTGAGACTTAAAGAGAGAAATGAATCTTTAAAGGAAAAAAAATTCTTAATCAACAAATTCTAGACTTGAAAACAAAAAATGCAAAGCTAGAGAAGAATATTTTATATGACAAAGAAAATGATAATTTAAGTCAAGTTATTGTTGATCTAAAACAAAAGAAGGATGATTTTGAAATTGAAAGGTGTTGCTAATGAATTTAGAAAAGAGAATGAGGAGAAAGATAAATTGAAGAATGATTTTGAAAGTATAATTTAAATGTCTATAGAAGAAAGGGATAAAATGAAAAAAGGGTCAAAGGATAAGAAATATTTATTATTGATGCCACCAAATTTTAGTCTGGTTTTATATGATGTTGTAGAAAATGTTGGAGAAAATAAAATGTGATTTTTGATCTTGTAAATGTTGAAAATTGGGAGAGAAAAACTATTTTGATAATGTAGAAAAGTTTGGAGGAAATTTTGGAGAAAAAGAAAATGTGATTTCTGATGTTGCAAATGTTGAAAATGGGGAGAAAAACAATAATAAAATGTTTGAAAAGATAAAACCTTTACTTATTAGATTGGTCATAGAGAAATAAAAGGAAAGGAAAATCGATCTAGATTTTGAGTATGATGGTAAATAGAAAAGGAAAAGGAAAACGAAAGTTTCAAGAAAAGGATATTAAAAAAGAAAAGCAAGCGAAATTTATTGAAAATTCAGATCGGGATATTGCTAATAAGTTATCATGGAGAACAAAGAATTATATGGCTTATTTGTTAAAGAATACTTTAGTCGAACTTCATCATGATAGCATGAGAAAAGTTATAGATATTTGTCTTCAATTGGATTGTTGTTCGTAATTTCATCTACTTTAAAATTAATAATTATGGTATTAGTTATAATTTTGACTTAATTGAATGATCCTATAACATGTGTAGTTGAATAATGCAGTTTTAACGAATAGCGCCAGTCAAGGATTTCGATCCCGGTTGATGAATAATTTTATTTATGCAGTCATTTATATTTGTCTTTATATTTTATAGGGAATATGTTTGGCAGAGTGACAATGGTCTTATTCCAATTTATGGAAATCTAGTGAAAGAATTGCTTGATTGTGATCAGTATATAGATTGCGCGGTAAGTTTTTTCTTTATTATTTAGTTATTTTGTTAATATGTTTATAACCGTATTTGATTTATTTTATAGTTGCATTCGGTTAATATATGTATATTTAATCATATGTTGCATTATATTATGTGGTTAATTTATGTTTTGATTTTACTTCTGTTATAAGCACGATTTATTTTTTTTACAATTAAATGCATTAGTCTAGTATAGTTATATTTACTTATAGTTTTGTATGAAATTTGTTTCTTATAGATTATTGATTGGTATGGTAAATACCCTGGAAAATTTGTTGGCCGTGTTTTTTTTCAAACTTATGCGGTGGTACAATTGTTTATATTTAGTCAGCTACTTTTTCTTATTTGTTACAAATATTTATTTATTTATTTTTAACAGTATGGTGTTTTATATAAAGCAAAGGATTTTATTAAAATATATAGAGAAGATGTGACTGAAGCTATTGATTCTTTAGTTGAAATCCATAGTATGTTATTTTCCTATTGTGAATTATGGTCACTATACATTGTTAATAATTGATAATGCTACTGGAAAGTGGATAGTTTTCTACTCTTTAAGTGGACCGGTCCATGGAATTCATGAAGACTAAGCAAGAAGTATTGTAAGTGTATTATGAATTTTTTATATTTAATATGATCTTCTTTCCTATGAAGCAAGATTGTAAGTGTATTATAAGTTGTTTTCATTTGAATAAAATTTAACTGCATAAGTCTAATGCAGTTAAATATAAGCAGTGAATCGCATATTTTTATAGATGAATTTACCTACATAAGTTTAATGCAATTAAATATAAAAATATTAACTATTTAGTTTTTAGGTGAAATATAACTACCAAAGTCTAATGTAGTTAAATATAAAGAGTGAACATTATAGTTGTTTTGTAAAATTTAACTACATAAGTGTAATGCAGTTAAATATAAATAGTGAACTGTATAGTTTTTAGGTGAAATTTTACTGCATACGTGCAATGCAGTTAAATATAAAACATGAACTGTATAGTTTTTACGTGAAATTTAATTGTATAAGTGTAATGCAGTTAAATATAAACAGTGAAACCTATTGTTTTATAGATGAATTTTTTTTATTAATTTTAAATGCAGTTTATATTATTACTAGCGATAATGTTAATCTTATTGTTATTCTTTTGTTTGTTGATTTATAGAAATAATTTATTGAACCTTTTATAAAAAGAAAGGCAAAGGAGAAGAAAAATTTGTGTAGCTAAAAAGGTGAAACATATCTTGAATTTGCATAATGTCCTCAGTCGAAAAATAGGTAATATACTTGTTTAAATATGTTTTTAGTATTTTTGGTAATATTTTTTAATTATTGTTTGTTGATTTTGTTTCCATTTTTTGACTGTAGTAATAATTGTGCTTTGTATGTTATGAGATTTGTGTTTCATGAAGTTAAATTTAGTGAAATTCCAAAAGAAATGTCACCAGAAGTTGTTACATTGGACATAAAGTGCTTTATAATTTAACTATATTAAGAAAATGTAGTTATATTTGATTTTAATGCAAATTTTAATTGCTTTAAAATAACTAAGAGAAAGGATATAAATGCACTATTATAACCTGGGCCGGTCTAGAGGGCAGCCCACCAAGCCCATGGGCTAGGGCAACCCATTGGGCCAAGGGCAATACACAAATATATGCAATATAATTGATATTAACAAACGAGAACTATTTCCCTACATTAACGATTGTAACATACCGGTAAGCACTCTTAAAACAATTATGAGGATTCGTTTCCTACATGAGCATATTTTCCTGGTTCAAAGTTTTGTTTCCAGAAAACCACTAACTTTTTGGGCTGAGATTCTAACATGAGCTGTAGTTTTTGTTTGGGCTGGGGCAACCCAAATAGTGGGCCGGGCTTGATTATAACCACTTATTGAAAAGGCAATCATATTTTTAACTGTGTTAAGAAAATTTCACTATGTTCACTTAAGGCACTTTATAATTTAACCGTGTTAAAAAAATTAGTTATATCTGATCTTAATCCAATGTTTATGGTGTTAAATTCAAACAGTGAAATTTAACAGTATAAGTGTAATGCAGTTAAATAGAAATAGTGAACTGTATAATTTTTAGATGAAATTTAACTACAAAAGTGTAATGCGTTTATAAACAATGAAATCTATTGTTTTATATGTGGATTTTTTTATGTAACAACCTGGCATTTCAAACCATTCAAATCGACAATCATCCACACATGTCAGTCTTGAATTGCTCAAAATAACAAATTGTTAATTTATATTTGGAAAAACTCAGCATATACAGTAAATTAATCAATCACAGAATCACAGACACCGAGTAATATAACAATAAGAAGATAAGCAGCGGAATAGATAAATAGTAGTTCATGAAGCTACTACAGACATCAGAGTTTAAACAAATACAACAGTAATCCCGAATACATAGAAGTCACTAATACAAAAGCAATTAACAAGTTTGAACATAAACAACTGGAATAAGCTAAAATAACAGAATAGTTGAGTCGATAAAGATGGATCTCCAAACAAAAATCCAAGCTCCAAAGGTGAGTCTCGAATGCTGTGACACTCAGTCTGACCCGAGCATAAAGCAAAAACACAAAACACTCGAGTCGGGATTAACATTCTTATACCAGTAAATTCAACTCAAGTGAAATGTCAACTGAAAAACAAAATAACTTAAAGGATGTTTGGGATTTCTGTGACGCCCCACCTCTATGCTCATAATAACAAAGAGTATTAAAAGAAATATTGTCTATTATTACGAAGAATAAGGCTGGATAGGAGCGACCATCCGTAGTTGGCCTTACACTAATACTGGTTATCTCGATAGGAGTGGTATATACTTTTTATTTTTCATCTATTATTTATTTACTCCCATCGACACACCCAATTCTAGTATAAAACGAACTACGACGGTTGTAACGACCCAGAATTTTGAACGAATTAAATTGAGGGTATTTAATTAATTTTAAATATTTGAACGATGATTTAATTTGAATCCCGATATAATTTTGAAATTGACGATTAAATTATAAAATTTAATCGATTGAATGCTGAATAAAAATGTGAATCTTCAGTTTTAAGCTGAAGAAAAATATTTCGAAAGCTTTTAAAATTCGTATTGATATTACTGAAGATAACAGAAGCTTCAGAATCGAATTTAGGAGTAAATTGTTCAGTTTGAAATTTAATCGTTCGAACCGATATTTAAAAAATAGTCAATTTTCAAACAGTCTCGGAATTCGACGAAACCAGTTCCATTGGATCCGGAATGTTGTATTATTGCCGGATTTCAATTTTCGTAATTTTCGGAGTTGATATGTGAGCACACGAAAATTTAACGCATTGAAATAAAATGAAATTCAATTTAAAAATTTAAATTTAAAATTTGAACTCTAGTCAAACCATCAGCACGTCTCTTTCCTTCATTCACGCCTTTAAACACGCGCCTTATCTCACGCCCAAATTCACGCAATCCATCCCGTAACCCATCCCTCCATCTCAGTTTTAAAAAAATCAATCGAACAAAAGAAAAACATAAATGGCCTCCTCCTTCTATCTCGTTCAATTCAGAAATTGCCGAGCCCCTTCGAATTCGAAAATCAAAACTAGGGCATTCGCGAGTGGGTTTCAGCGAGCGGCGGCGTAGGGGAGGAGGGAGTTTCACGTGCGCGGCGAGCAAAGCTTGGGCATGGACTGAGTTCGAGCGAGGCGCGCTCGCGTGAGGGGTCACGTGGGAGGCTTGGTCGAGCTCGAGTCTGAGGGGGGTTCGAATGCGGTGACGTGCGCGATGGAGGCACTCAGGCGATGTCGCGATGCGACTGGGTGCACGGGGCAGCAGCAGGTCGCGTGAATTGGGGATGAAGGCGATTGTCGGCGGCAACGGCGAGACGAAGAGGGTCGTGGCCACCTGGAAGCGCTGGGAGGTGCACTCGCACATGCGTGCGACTGTTTGACGTGATTCGCGATGGTCGAACCTTGGTGGTCGAGCGATGATGAGGTACGTGCGAGCTCCGTCTGGAGGCGAGTTCGTGATGGCGACTGTAGCAAATCGATGGTGGTTCACCTCGCGTGTGGCTCGGCAGTGCGACAATGAGGTATTCTCGATTTTGTTTTAGTTAAACTTAGCTTATAAATAGCTATGTATGAAAACTGGATGAAAGAAAGAAAAGAAAAAAAAAAGGATCTTTACAGTAAGAAAAAAAAATTTAGTTGAACGAATTTATAAAAAATATACATGCCTATTTTAATTTAAGTTACATAGATAAACAGTGGAAATACATATATACAGATTAAGATTTGAAGGAGAAAAATTTATTACTGTTTTATTTTCAGAAAATAAAATATAAATGTATTATGGACTTATCTAAAATTATTTAAGTTACTAAAAAGATTTTCAAAAGGGAATTCGATTTAATTTAATAAATTGGTAAGAGAAAGTTGTTAATAGGATACTTTAGCTAATTTAGTTTATCTAATAGAAAATAAATTATTAAATTTGTTCAAATTAAAAGTGTTGATTTATTTAATCTATTGAAAAGAAATTAAAATGTTCGATTTGTTCGAATATTAACGAAATGTATAAAATTGTTTATACCAGGTTACAATCGAGAAAACAAAACTGAAATGGAAATGGATTGCAAAATAAAAAGCTAAGGTGAGATTTTTCTCACTCAAAAATGAAGTGGAATTTTCAGTTATTTATTGATTGACTGATTGCTATGTTGATTGTGATATTAGATATGATAGGATATATCTATATATATAGCAGTATATACATATTGGCATATGTATATATTGGATTGATGATTTCCCGCCTCGTATAGCGGATGAGACCCTATTGCGCCGTTAGTAAGCGGATTTATAAAAAAACCCATATACCGCGATAATTCCGTACTGGAGCGGAATTGGTATTGTGCTAACGTCTTTGGATGCAGGGAAACATGTTGGAGGGATCCAACTGGACCCCTCACATTGATTGAATTTATTTATACTGTGGTATGAATCTGTGAATGATTATATTAATCATATTGATATCTGGAAATTGTTTGAAAGCTAAAATTTAGCTGAATGGATGTTTTGACATCATTGGATTCCAAAGATTAACGAAATTGAATTTTTGAAATTCAAGTAGAAATTTTCTAAGTGAATTAATTTTGGAATTGAAGAAATTTTGAAGAAAGGAATTTTTAAAGTATAAAAGGTTAATTTTTATAATCTTATCGAATAAATTCCAGAATAAAGTGAAAATGCTAAATAAATGGATTTCATAAAATAGTGATTATAAATTGAAGAATTAATTTAAGAATTTGGATTTTTAAAATAGATTAAAAGAAAACGATTGAAATTTATTTCTTAAAAGGGAATTTATTTAAAAGAAGATAAGTTGGAAATTCAGTTTAAAATTTAATTGGTAAATTGAAATAAGTTGTGAAATCAATGTAAAATGATTTCAATTTGAAGAATCCATTTAAAAACAGGATATTGAATAATTTGAAAGAAAAATCAGGAATTTATTTTAGTAGTGATAAATAAAATTAGAAATCAATCTGTAATTGATTTAATATTGGAAATGAATTTTTGAGAAATTAGTATGGGATCTTTTATTTAACGTTGAAAATAAATTCAGAAATCAATATTGAAATTGAATTGATATTGAAGTTTTTATAAATAGAATTGAAATTTATAAAAGTTGTTATAAACCCAAAGTCACTTATTTTAATAAGTTAAATATAGAAGTTGATAAAAGAAGGTTTATAGGCCGAAGTTGTTATTAAAAAGAGAAATAGAATTTATAAACGTGCTTATAAATTCGAAATAGATTGAATGTGATAAATCTAATATAGAAGAGTATTTAAGAAGATATATTTACGATTTTGAATAGCGAATTTTTATTGAAATAAAAATGTGTAGAAATGATTGAAATGGGGTTAAGTAAAGTTTATTCACGATTTTGGACAGTGAATATATGGTTAAGTAAAATGGATTCATTTTTGAAGAAGTGATATAAAAATGAAGTTAAACATTTTAAAGATGTTTTAAAATGTATTATGAATCGAAAGCATAGATTTCAACAGTTCTTGTTGAAATAGACGTTTTCGAGAAATTTAAGGAAATGGTAGACTATAACACTGTTGTTATAGTAAATGATTTCCGAAAGAAAATATTTTTTGTGTAGTATTGGGATTTATATATCTATTTTAATTTCGAATCCCTATACTAGTGATTTCGAGTCGTCGTAACGATGTTTTACGCAACATTCGTTTTGACTCAAATAAATGTGTTAAAAGAATATTTTCCTTAAAGGATGAATATATACTTAATTTGATTTAAGTATATCAAATATTTTCCAAGTATTGAAAATAAATGATTGTGAAATACTTATTATTTAATAAGTATGGAAATGCTTTTCCAAATGAAATGAACGTTTTGAGAATTTATCTTTGTAAAGATAAATTGAAAATGAATTTTGAAAACGATTTGAAAATCGTATATCAGTAGATATTTTGACATATAAATTCAATATGGAATTTATAAAAGAAAGGGGAAGTTGTTTAAAAATAAATATTGATTTATTTTTAAAGTGTGGAAATTTTATATCTAGTAAAGATATTTTTGGAAAATAAATAATTTGGAAAATTATTTGGAATCTGATGAGGTTGCGCATCTTTATTGATAGTTAAATAACCGACTATCAATAATTACCTTTAGATAGGTATTTGTCGTGAATTGGATGAATTTGAATGCCACACTTATTTTTAAATAATCGCTCACTATTCGGGTTAACCGGGAAAGGACCATGGGGTCGTATAACCCATTCCGAATATGTGATACGTCGTTATGAATCGCATTTGAAGACCGGTGTTGAAGACCGGATATTTTTGAAAACGGAAGGATTACCGTCGAGTTACTCTACATCGACTGATCTTCGATTTAGAGGTTTTATCACCCTTAGTGACGGGAAGTCCTGACGTGATTGAAAATTATCCGGATGTGCAAGGGCTTCGTGAGAAGTGCCTTCGGTTCTGTTCGATCCCGGAACAGACTTGTATGGATTGTGTGTCTGACGTTACAATTTGAGATATAAAGCTGATTTCTTTCAAATACATTTCTGTTGGTGGCGGAGAATTTATTCTCTTAGCTTAACACCCTTCTCTGAGACGTACGAGCTCAGAGGTTATGTAATTGAAATTTATCAGCAATATATCCCAATTTGGTAACGTGGCATACTGAGTGTTGCTGTGAAATGATCAGTGTTTGATCATTTGTGATATGATCATTTGTTTGATCTTATATCTTTGTGATCATAGGTTGATCATTTTGTTTGACCCGAAGCAGGGCTTTTTGTAGAAAGCGTAGCTTTGTGGACGAGACTTAATCGAGCCTCACACCCCGGAAATGGTCGAAACAGGACGAATGCAGCAAGGTTCTAGGGAGTAGCGCCCCTTAGTGTATGTCATTCCTTCTGGATAAAGGTGGTATCATGGTATGGAGCCCAGATACTTAACCTCTGTGGTTACTGCATTATTATTATCTATGTGGTTTGTTGCGAATCGGGGATCCTCGGGAAGATCGGTGACGATCGGGGGATGGCATACGCGTGTCAGTAGTTACCTATTTTTGCAGAGGTAACCCGGCCTTGTGTTGGCAGAGATCCGGTTAGGTTCTCGGGTCGTCTATTCCAGGGACGTACCCATCGTGGAAAAGGAAGTTCCTTAGCCTGACCATTTGTTGGAAATCCAAAGAAACAATACGTGACGTGTACGGTTTTAGTTGTATTACCTGCTATGGAATGTGGCGGTAACCTGCTATTGAACATAGTAGCTATAGTAGGCATAAGTGCGGAATGCCTATGCTGGCTAAGATTAATATTATACTTTCGAAGTGTTTTCTACACTATGCACTAATAATAATATCAAAAAAATGATTTGATTTTACGTAGTAAGCATCTTTGACTATCATAAGAAGAAATCTCCTCCAATTCTGCGTTTGCATTGTGTGTGTGGTGGGAGGTCTTATGGTAGTTTCATTTTCCAAAAGCATTGCGAATTGACTTTAAAATTATCCTGTTGTTTATTTTAAAGAATAACTGTTTTACGATCTCACACCAGTCACCATGACTGACTCGGAGTTTATTGTTCCCTTCTAAACTCTGGGTGCCCACTAATTTCCACACGGGCAGCCTAGAGTTATATTATCAGGATATTCTGGATATTCTGGAGCTTTGAAAGCAAGCTGGATGGCGAGACGTAGTATTTGTATCTGATATACTTATTCCGCTGTGTATTCTGTATGAGGACAGGTTATATAACTGTCCATTGTTGTATATTGACTCTGATGATTTATGTATGTATAAACTGATATAGTTCTTGGTTTTAAAAGACTAGTGTTTATCTATTATATATTGTTCCGCTGCGATATGTGAGATTCTGATATTGTTTTCTGTTTTTGTATCTGATGTTATTCTGTTGTTGTTCTTTCTTCTCTTTTTCTTCTTTCTTCTTCTTCTGCCTTTTTCTTCTTTCTAAAACCCTCACTATTGGAGTTTCCGGCACTCGATTGCTCGTCAGTCGATAAAGTGAGTATCGATGTCGAATTTTCGAAAGTCGAAAATTTCAGGATGTGACAACGGTTCATAATAGTTTAGGACAATGAATATAATAACGACACAGATAATATAATTGCGGAACACAGATTAACAAAAATCTCATATATATATAACCGATGTCAGTTACAATATAGTTGACACAATACATATGATACAACTATAACTGTCGACTCTACAAGTTATATACACATGTACATTATCGACTAATATACATGAATACATATCGTTCTATACACTGACACGACTACTACAAAATGACAAAGACAACTTCAGAAGATGTGAAAAGTCTTCAAATCACGAACAGCAACTTAAAGAAGGAAATCTACAACCTGAAATAACTCGGGTCTGACCCGAGTATTAAATTCAAAAGAAAATAATACACGGGTCAGTCTAATTCAAACTCAGTTATTAGTGCACAGAAGCAATAATAATCAATATCAAATAGACGACGATCACAGAAATCTCGTACATCCAACTTCTCTATACGAGAATCGGATAACGGCAGATGTAGCACTAAACAGTGTAAATCAACAAATCAGCAATCTCAAAATGATCAATCAAATCAAATTTCTATGTGGCTGCAGTACACGCACGCGTGCACTGCCTCGCCACACAGTACGTGAGATCATCACGACGGTGAAAACTAGCAGCAATCAAAACGGTAGAAGTCAACATAAATAACTTACAGGGTCAAACCCGGGTCTTGGAGACCGGATTCAACTCGCTGTAAAATTTCACAAATCAACTTGAAACAATCACGAACCAACAAACCAAACTCAACCAACTCAAGCGAAAAGGAAGCGGTGAACAAGTTCACGCTTCAGATCAAAACTGGGATATCGAACAAGCCTGGTCAAGAAACCAGAAACAAGGCCATACATGAACCAGTATGGATCCAGACTCAAACTCATACAAAAACTGATACAAGTGAAAAGTGGAGCAACTACTGTGTGAAACCAGTCAAGAAACCAAGCTACATGAAGATCAGACTTCAAGTAGTGATCACTTGTATACATATACAAGCAATTCAAAGATACTAATTACAACATAAATGAACTAACTTGAACAACAAGCAAGAACATAATACGGATACAGCAAAGTACGAAACTCAACATGCATTAACAAGAAGCACTTACAACACATAGCACACAAGTACTAAGCATCATGAAGACGCCAAGTATAAAGGACATATGCAAATGAGACCAAAGAATGATTACAACGTCTGTATAAAATCTTGAATTCATATGAAGGCAAGCATACAGGTTCAGTGAATACTTTGAATGATGACCAAATTGAGCAGAGATAGATATATGCTTATATATACGTATATAAACATACACATATCAGAGATTCCTGCCTTCACAGAACACAAGATTGAATACAGCAGACACATGCATAGAACTCAGGAGCAAGGGACACTCAACTGACCAAAGTCAGTGAAGCTATTCATGTCACCAGTAGTCACAAGCATGAGTAATGCAACCAGGCAAACCAAATTCAACTAGAAGTGCACATATAAACACTTAAACATTCATGACTACAAAAATAGAGGCATGGATTTAAGCATGAAACAGTGGCAGGGACCACGTGCAGATATATTTAAAAGAGTGCAACATGATCAGCACCAAGGCTATAACCATACAACGCTTCAATGATCAGCTTAGGACAGACCAACTAGAGAACAACCTCATACGACATGCAGACCAACTAGTTCAAAACTACAATTATTTCACCGACTCAACAAGGCAAAGGTCAGAATGAATAGACTCAAGTCCAGATGTTCAAGTGGAACTGCAAATGACATATCAAAATAGTTCAATCTCAAAACACTGACAATGGCCGGAGCCACAAAATTCATAACCACAAAACAAAATCGAATTCGAAGCATAGCAAAATACGAACAAGCCAATGTCACATAAGAGATTCACATAACACCATAAATTTTCAACATCGAACAAAATGAGCTGCCGAGGTAAACAAGTGACAAGAAATCAAACCACAGCAAACTCAAATTCAAAATCAAAGTCACCCTGGCCTCAGTCAGAAATGCCGAAGCCACTATTAGAATGTATAAGACATTATCAGTTCAAGGCAGTAAGTAATGGACAGAGAACGAAATCAACACATCGAAATGAGTGAACAACCCAGAAATCAACCCCAATACTCAAACGAAATCGAATAGCCAAGAAAACCCAACGTCTGAAGTATGAAATAGATGTGAGTAAACTCACCTCAGTTCGGTCGAAAGTTGAAGTTTTGAAGCTTCAATCCAGCTGAAATCATCTCGCGATTTAGGGTTACGAACTTGTTCGAAGCGAAGACGAATTCGACCAGATAGAAGCGTCGCTCGCCAAAGCAAGGTTGAGGTCATCGATGGAACGAGTCACAAAAGTTGGCGTCTTCGGTTTTGAAGAAGCCCTAGCTTCGAAAGAGGGACGAACGAGAGACAGAGCCACCATTTTTTTTCTTTTAATCGTTTGTTTTCTAGGGTTAGCGAAATTGAATGGGGAAAAAAACGAGTACTGTCCTTATTAAATTATCACAGCACCCCACAACTTGGGCCAGGATTCAAAGCCCATAACCCCTAATGAATTGTAGAAGAATTTACAACCGATTCAAACATTTAACAACAATTAACCAACAGATTAATCGTTTACTGACAAAATTAATTACTGCAAAACCTCGGGTTGTTACAGACTCCCCTCCTTATAAAAATTGCGTCCCCGCAATTTTCATAATTAAGGTTGTCAATAACAATTGTTTTTCTAACATAAACTGGTTATGCTAGAAAATTAAGATCGAAAATCCAACCACCAAGAAATCTTTTACTTTCATAAGGGAAATTCACCAATCTCAACAAAGTCTAATTACCAATAGATAACCAGAAAACAGCAAAGCTAAATAAATGTAAACATCAGCAATATTCAATTACCAATAAATAATTAGAATATAGAAATCACGAGACAGCAATATCTAATTATCACAAACGGTGATCAAATTTCAAATCAATAAATATTCGATTATCAAAAACGATAATCAAATTTCTCGAATCAACAAATATTCGATTATCAAAACGATAATCAAATTTCTCGAATCAACAAATATTCGATTATCAAAACGATAATCAAATTTCTCAAATCAACAAATATTCTTTTATCAAAACGATAATCAAATTTCTCAAATCAACAAATATTCGATTATCAAAACGATAATCAAATTTCTCAAATCAACAAATATTCGATTATCAAAACGATAATCAAATTTCTCAAATCAACAAATATTCGATTATCAAAACGATAATCAAATTTCTCAAATCAACAAATATTTGATTATCTCAAGCGATAATCAAATTCCAAATTCAATAAATATTTGATTATCTCAAGCGATAATCAAATTCCAAATCAATCAATATTTAATTATCTAAAGCGATAATTAAATTTCAAATCAGCAAATATTTAATCATCTCAAGCGATAATTAAATCTCAAAGCAACAAATATTTAATTATCTAAAGCGATAATTAAATCTAAAATCAACAAATATTTAATTATCTAAAGCGATAATTAAATTCGAATTCAGCAAATATTTAATTATCTAAAGCGATAATTAAATCTCATATCCACAAATATCTAATTATCAAAAGCGATAATTAAAAACAATAAATATCCGACTATCAAAAACGATAATCAGAACTCATATCAACAAATATCTAATTATCACAAGCGATAATTAGAAACAACAAATATCTGATTATCAAAAATGATAATCAGAACTCATATCAACAAATATCTAATTATCACAAGCGATAATTAGAAACAACAAATATCTGATCATCAAAAACGGTAATCAGAACTCATATCAACAAATATCTAATTATCACAAGCGATAATTAGAAACAACAAATATCTGATCATCAAAAACGGTAATCAGAACTCATATCAACAAATATCTAATTATCACAAGCGATAATTAGAAACAACAAATATCTGATTATCAAAAACGATAATCAGAACTCATATCAACAAATATCTAATTATCACAAGCGATAATTAGAAACAACAAATATCTGATTATCAAAAACGATAATCAGAACTCATATCAACAAATATCTAATTATCACAAGCGATAATTAGAAACAACAAATATCTGATTATCAAAAACGATAATCAGAACTCATATCAACAAATATCTAATTATCACAAGCGATAATTAGAAACAACAAATATCTGATTATCAAAAACGATAATCATAACTCATATCAACAAATATCTAATTATCACAAGCGATAATTAGAAACAACAAATATCTGATTATCAAAAACGATAATCAGAACTCATATCAACAAATATCCAATTACCTACAGATAATTGGAAGCAACAAATATCTAGAAATCAATTAAGAAGACTAGAAAATCAACATAAAAGCTTGGATCGATCCCATCAGATGGCGAGTTTTTAATTCGCCGCACGTGCAACAACATATGGCCGAAGCCTACCAAGTACTCAACATAATTTTGGCACCCAACAAATGACCCGAAGGTCCAACATATGACCCGAAGGTCTAGTACTGGTATTTGACCCGAAGGTCCAACATATGACCCGAAGGTCCAACATAGTGGCTCGAAAGCGCACGAAAACATCAAATATTTCAATTAACGAGTCCGGAATTAACCGAAATAGCAAACGCACATGTCCCATACCACGTGTTTTACTAAATCGTTTGATTCTCTTCATCGTTTCCTTGAAAGTGCGAAATTCATCAAAATCATCAAACAACAGATATTTCAATTAACGAGTCCGGAATTAACCGAAATAGTAAAAGTAAGGGGTCATAGTCCTCGATTTTGCTAAAACGTTTAAATCGCTTCCTCATTCTTTTGAAAGCGCAAACTGTAAAAAATTTTGAAAACAATTTTATTTATTTTGTAAAAATAACAATTTACATTCTCAACTGGACAAGTCCGGAGTTAAGCGAATCAGTAAAAGAAAGGGGTCATAATCCTCGATTTTGCTGAATCGTTTAAGTCGCTTTCTCATTCTTTTGAAAACGCAAACTGTTAAAAATTTATAAAACAATTTTCATTTTAAAACGATTTTCCAATCACGTGATTAAAGCGGCAAATCAGTAACAATTTCGATAAGGAAATTGTACTTCTCAAAATACCGTAAAAACTGTCACAAAACAACATTGCGGAATAACCGCTTGAAAATCCACTTTTAAAACTTGACGGTTACTGAAGCCAAAGCAGCAGAAATTTTTAAACGTCAAAATCTCATCAAAATAATTTACATAAAAATGTAATATCAGTGAATTTTCATTCATCAGAAATGCCACAAAACACCGTGCTTCAAAAATTTAGCATTGGTGTAAAAATCCCGTTATAAAAATAACGGCAACAAAATACGTTTCATAACCTAGCATCGGTTCAACGTAAAATAAATACAGTAACGTGCAATTCATTTGCACGCACATTACAATATAAACAAGGAAATCATTAGAGTGTATCTTCAATGAAGACAACTCAAAACAGCAAAAGCTAATCAATAGATGATTAGTACAAAAGAAAGCCAGCGGAAATTTCAACAAAATCACATATCTGCAATTTCTTCGAATTCTCAATTCGGAGTCGAAATTCTCAAAGAAACAAAATAATTACAGCTATGTAAACCACAAATGAAATTCATATCAATTTCGTATTTTGATTTTTAAATCAAAAAGACTATCAGTTATACTCAGCGAAGACAGTTTCACTGTTTCCGCTGCGCACTCTGATAAATAGAACACAAATCAATCAAATCATCAGAACACAATTTCATCAAAACAACAAAACACAATTCTACTTTTATTTTTAAATAAAGATATTTAAAAAATTTACATCTAAATTCAAAACGTTAGTTTTGACTCAAAGCACAATAAAACATCGACCAATAGTTGTAACATATGTTCCATCCAAGTTATGTTTTATATTATGTCCATAAACCCCAAGCTCTGATACCAACTGTGACGTCCCACCTCTATGCTCATAATAACAAAGAGTATTAAAAGAAATACTGTCTATTATTACGAAGAATAAGGCTGGATAGGAGCAACCATCCGTAGTTGGCCTTACACTAATACTGGTTATCTCGATAGGAGTGGTATATACTTTTTATTTTTCATCTATTATTTATTTACTCCCATCGACACACCCAATTCTAGTATAAAACGAACTACGACGGTTCATAATAGTTTAGGACAATGAATATAATAACGACACAGATAATATAATTGCGGAACACAGATTAACAAAAATCTCATATATATATAACCGATGTCAGTTACAATATAGTTGACACAATACATATGATACAGCTATAACTGTCGACTCTAGAAGTTATATACACAAGTACATTATCAACTAATATACATGAATACATATCGTTCTATACACTGACACGACTACTACAAAATGACAAAGACAACTTCAGAAGATGTGAAAAGTCTTCAAATCACGAACAACAACTCAAAGAAGGAAATCTACAACCTGAAATAACTCGGGTCTGACCCGAGTATTAAATTCAAAAGAAAATAATACACGGGTCAGTCTAATTCAAACTCAGTTATTAGTGCACAGAAGCAATAATAATCAATATCAAATAGACGACGATCACAGAAATCTCGTACATCCAACTTCTCTATACGAGAATCGGATAACGGCAGATGTAGCACTAAACAGTGTAAATCAACAAATCAGCAATCTCAAAAAGATCAATCAAATCAAATTTCTATGTGGCTGCAGTACACGCACGCGTGCACTGCCTCGCCACACAGTACGTGAGATCATCACGACGGTGAAAACTAACAGCAATCAAAACGGTAGAAGTCAACATAAATAACTTACAGGGTCAAACCCGGGTCTTGGAGACCGGATTCAACTCGCTGTAAAATTTCACAAATCAACTTGAAACAATCACGAACCAACAAACCAAACTCAACCAACTCAAGCGAAAAGGAAGCGGTGAACAAGTTCACGCTTCAGATCAAAACTGGGATATCGAACAAGCCTGGTCAAGAAACCAGAAAACAAGGCCATACATGAACCAGTATGGATCCAGACTCAAACTCATACAAAAACTGATACAAGTGAAAAGTGGAGCAACTACTGTGTGAAACCAGTCAAGAAATCAAGCTACATGAAGACCAGACTTCAAGTAGTGATCACTTGTATACATATACAAGCAATTCAAAGATACTAATTACAACATAAATGAACTAACTTGAACAACAAGCAAGAAACATAATACAGATACAGCAAAGTACGAAACTCAACATGCATTAACAAGAAGCACATACAACACATAGCACACAAGTACTAAGCATCATGAAGACGCCAAGTATAAAGGACATATACAAATGAGACCAAAGAATGATTACAACGTCTGTATAAAATCTTGAATTCATATGAAGGCAAGCATACAGGTTCAGTGAATACTTTGAATGATGACCAAATTGAGCAGAGATAGATATATGCTTATATATACGTATATAAACATACACATATCAGAGATTCCTGCCTTCACAGAACACAAGATTGAATACAGCAGACACATGCATAGAACTCAAGAGCAAGGGACACTCAACTGACCAAAGTCAGTGAAGCTATTCATGTCACCAGTAGTCACAAGCATGAGTAATGCAACCAGGCAAACCAAATTCAACTAGAAGTGCACATATAAACACTTAAACATTCATGACTACAAAAATAGAGGCATGGATTTAAGCATGAAACAGTGGCAGGGACCACGTGCAGATATATTTAAAAGAGTGCAACATGATCAGCACCAAGGCTATAACCATACAACGCTTCAATGATCAGCTTAGGACAGACCAACTAGAGAACAACCTCATACGACATGCAGACCAACTAGTTCAAAACTACAATTATTTCACCGACTCAACAAGGCAAAGGTCAGAATGAATAGACTCAAGTCCAGATGTTCAAGTGGAACTGCAAATGACATATCAAAATAGTTCAATCTCAAAACACTGACAATGGCCGGAGCCACAAAATTCATAACCACAAAACAAAATCGAATGCGAAGCATAGCAAAATACGAACAAGCCAATGTCACATAAGAGATTCACATAACACCATAAATTTTCAACATCGAACAAAATGAGCTGCCGAGGTAAACAAGTGACAAGAAATCAAACCACAGCAAACTCAAATTCAAAATCAAAGTCACCCTGGCCTCAGTCAGAAATGCCGAAGCCACTATTAGAATGTATAAGACATTATCAGTTCAAGGCAGTAAGTAATGGACAGAGAACGAAATCAACACATCGAAATGAGTGAACAACCCAGAAATCAACCCCAATACTCAAACGAAATCGAATAGCCAAGAAAACCCAACGTCTGAAGTATGAAATAGATGTGAGTAAACTCACCTCAGTTCGGTCGAAAGTTGAAGTTTTGAAGCTTCAATCCAGCTGAAATCATCTCGCGATTTAGGGTTACGAACTTGTTCGAAGCGAAGACGAATTCGACCAGATAGAAGCGTCGCTCGCCAAAGCAAGGTTGAGGTCATCGATGGAACGAGTCACAAAAGTTGGCGTCTTCGGTTTTGAAGAAGCCCTAGCTTCGAAAGAGGGACGAACGAGAGACAGAGCCACCATTTTTTTTCTTTTAATCGTTTGTTTTCTAGGGTTAGCAAAATTGAATGGGGAAAAAAACGAGTACTGTCCTTATTAAATTATCACAGCACCCCACAACTTGGGCCAGGATTCAAAGCCCATAACCCCTAATGAATTGTAGAAGAATTTACAACCGATTCAAACATTTAACAACAATTAACCAACAGATTAATCGTTTACTGACAAAATTAATTACTGCAAAACCTCGGGTTGTTACAATTTCCATCCTTTAAGGATCCGTTAAACTATCTACATACATAGTACAATACGCTACATAGATAATGTCTACAGTAAAGTAAAATATTAAAATAGCGTTAAGGAGTTACCTATATCCCCCTTAACACATTTTTATATAAATGCCGTAGTCTATACAGTACTGTAAACTCCACCAAACCGGTGGGCAATCGGGGAGCACTCCATAGGTACGACACAAACCAAACTCGTAGAAGGCGCGATAGGGCATGTGACAAGGCGCGCGAGGCAATGCCTAGGGTAGGATACTACCGTTTTGCGGATCCGGACTGGTGGTAATGCATAGCATCTATTACCGCCTACCTCGAGACACACTCCCATAATTAAAGGTGCACCCGATAAAATCACAAAGTAATATAATGGTATCGAAGAAGCATGCTCGATCGGAGGTGCAACCTCACTTGGCCCGGCGTGGCTCCTATTTTACTCACATCAAGCTGACTCGTGGGAGTCAAGGTTGCATTAATACCTCATACAGAATCGTTCGCTAAACCATCCTACTTTGTTCTAGAATCTCCACCACGTACACAGTTGTTAAAGTGGTTTTTGGTATTGGCAGAGAGTATGATAATATCCGATCCTGGTCTCTTTAACAACCAAACGCTTATTTCACACCGTGGTCAATTCATTTCAAATAGTTCATACTTCATATCAATATATCATATTCATTTCAAAATCATATCTCTTTCGAAATCATATACACTTTTGAAATCATATTCACTTTAAATTATAATTCACTTTAAATTATAATTAACTTCCAAAATCATAAACACAAATAGGTTAATCTATCAAATCAAAGTATTCGCATTTAAATCCATTTAAATCTAAATCATAATAGTTCCAACTTAATAGTTTAAATATTGAAAATAGCTTATATATTGAAATAGTTATAGATTTTAAAATAGTTTATATATTTAAAAATAAGTTATAGATAAAAATAGTATACATATTAAAAGAGTTTATATCAAAAATAGTTTCAACTTAGAATTGTTTCTTACACTTCCAAAAATCAATTCAAATCATCTTTAGTTCCAAATTTCAATTTAAATCAATCTCAGTTCATCAACTACAATTCAGTTCAAATCCTCAAAAAACCAATTTTAGTTTGTATCGATTTCAAATTTAAACTACTTCCCTTTCAATAGGTTTCAAAGTTTAAATATTTAACCATTTACATTAACTCAATTTGATAAAATTCGTTTATTTTCAAAATCCAACTTTAATTTTATTTGAATTTGAAAATATTCACTTAACCATTTTAATAACCAGTTGAATAAAATATCAAATTACAAATTTAAATCAATATTAAATATTCAAATACAATTTTATTTAAATTTGAAATATTCTTTAAACCACCCTTATCAAAATCAAGTTGTTAAGTTATGAAATCATATCTTTAAAAATCTTAAAATCAATAAGTTTCAATCAATACATATTTGAATTCTATTCTTAAACTAGTTAAATTACATATAAATTTTATTTATCTTTCCAATCCTTAATTCATTAAATTATTAAAAATCTATTTTAAAATTATAATATAAATTCAAATAAATATTTAAACATATTATACACACACACACATATATATATATATTAGTTAAATTAAATTTTACTATATTAATTATTATTAAATTAAATCTTATTATCATTAGAACTATTTTAAATCTTATTTATATATATACTTAAATATAATAAAGTTATAAGTAAAATTTTATAATTTACATTTTAAAACTAACTTATAATTTTAAAATTTATAAACATATAAATTTAAAAATCTAATTTTTTTCACATATATTAAAATTAAAATATCTTTATATTATATTCTAAAAAATCAATACACATATATTTCTCCTTTCCAAAATTTTGAAAATAATTTAAAATAGACCAACGGTGTCCGTATATAGTTTTCTATCCTATGGTCAAGTGATACGGATATTTATCATTTCAATCCGCAATAATTTAATTTTTACGGGTATATATCATTTCAACCCGCAATCCCAAAATTTCACATCAATAAAATCGCTTGGGTTTATCATTTCAACCCATAACCATTTTCCCTAAACTATAATATCGTTCTGATATATCATTTCAATCCATAGGGATTTCTAAATTAACATGGAACTTGCAGTGTGAGAACAATTTAATAATAGCATAAATGACATGGCATATCAATGGCAATCATATATATAATCATAATTAACAATTTAAATAAAAATATATATAATAGGTTATGGTGCCACATGTCAATTAATATCGGTAAATAATTGCAGATAATAACATATCATACTGAACAATTAAATCACTAATCAATTTAAATTCAACAGCATATTTCCATTATCATTTCATGTGAATTAAATTTACTAAATATAAAAATGTTAATCGTGAGTGATCGCTCACCTTTCGAGGCTATGGAAACAGCGAGAATAAGATGCAGACGGGCACGGCTAAGCACGGAGCGACAACGGGACAACGACAAAGCAAATCAACAACGGATGTAATATGATAGCGATGAACAAAGCAAGATAAGGCGAACTGGAGAATTCGATCAAAACATATATATATATATATATATATAAGTTATTACAAAATCCATTTAAAAAATATATTTATATAAATTGTAAATAAATATTTAAAACATATTATATATATATACCTTAGTTTTTTTCTTTATAAGAAGAAGAAGCAAGATCGAAACAGTGTATAATATATATATATATATATATATATATTTCTACTTGGACATGTATATATACTAACATATATATATAACAATGAATTTCTGGTGGCATAGTGGAAATTGGAGGGGTGGCAGTGGGCATGAAGGAGGCCAGAGATGGTTGCTGTTCGAAGGCGAGGGTCTGGAGTAGGCTTGTGATGGATGTTCGGCAGATGAGGCAGGCCGAAGTGAGGGAGAACTGGGCTGGGTTGCGAGGCATGACTGACCTGATCGGCAAAGGCACGGCTGTGCTTGGGTCAGGTTTTCGGATGGAGAGGCGAGCTACTGGTAGAGGAGGGTAAGGCAGTGGTCGGAGTTGTTGGATGTCAGAGGGAGTGGCATGGTTGTCACATGAAAAGCTGGAGGACTTTGGAGAAATATGGTGGAGGGATGGCAGATCTGAGTGGATCGAAGGGCGTGAAGGCTAAGGTGGCTGACTAAGGGTTGCACTGCTTGGAGGCCGCGGGTTGCATGGGTTTGTATGGAGCGGATGACGTGGAGTGATGGGCGGTCAAGGTGGTTGAGTGGGAAAACAAGCTGGCATAGGGATGTTGCTTGGCTTGGGTCGGGGAAAAGAGAAGGAGTAGAGGGTTGTGTCAGATGGATGAATATGCTTCAATATGAGAAATGCAAATTTATATAAAAGCTTGAATCTCAATATATATATATATATACACACACAAAAGCTAAAAGCTTGCAATACATTTTTTTATAAGAACAAGAACATAAAGAAATGAACGGCAGATTCAAGGAGATGGTCAACACAGTGAAATGGTGAGGACGATCAAGTTGGAAGAATATGAGCAGCTTCTAGTAGAAATTTTAGTTATAATTCTTTTTTTCTCTTTCTAGAATGAAACAAAAGAAGAAGAGTGAAGGAGAATGAAATGAAAGGACAACTGCAAATATAATGAAACCATAGGAATAGAAAATTGCAAAAGTTGAATTCTGGGAATTGTAAAAGTTAGTGGCCATTGGTATTATATGGTGGACAATGAATGGACATAAGGAACCAAAAAGGTTCGAATGCGGATCGGTATGGCTTGTCGTTATGCAAATTTCGCCACTCATTGGACTCTGAGATGCACAAATGAATATACTGCGGAGATCAGCACGACGAGACAAACAGAATGGTACATAGATATGGGTGATACGGTCATCCTATCAAAAGTCGATATTCGCTGCCAAACTGCTGCTAATTCGCCGAAAATAAGATAAACGGGGCTATAACGATCCAAATTTGGCGAAAGGAAATACGATGCCTCACTCAGAAAATGATAAACATTTTTATTATATAAAAATATTCAGATTTCGAAAATATTTTATTATCAAATTAACTGATTTTAAATTGAAATTGAAAATTACACAACAGAGCTAACTTTCATATTTTCTGATGAAAATCTGACACTTACTACGTTTAAATAGACATATCCCAAATATCAAATTTTCATTTCTAAAATTTATTGTTTAAATTTGAAGAAAAATTTAGTTAATTACGTTATAAAAATCGTTAAAATTTTCAAATCGTTACACTCTCCCCCACTCAAAACTTTTCGTCCCCGAAAAGGAACGAGATAGGAGAATAGAAGCAACAGAAAGGAAGATAGATTAGAAATACATAGTACCAGATACAACAATTAATTTAAAACCATACAAATTTCATTTTGAGCATCTTATTATTTACATTTATATCGTATATTATTCAATTACATGTTCTTGTTTCATTCAAACTTTTTGAATATTTCAAGTAAGTTATATATATATATACATATATATATTAGAATGCAATTGAGTATTCTACAAATAAATTTTATCCTAGTTCAACGGTTTTTAAGTTGTTTCAATTCCATTTCCCATTTAGACACCCCAATTATTCAAAAAAATTGCTTTATTTCAATAATTGAAAACTACCACGTAACATTAAATTTAAGAGTTTAATTTCCGGTTTCACTTCAAACCATTTTGAAATAAATATATACATACATATATACATACATACATGCATATGTATATATATTACATCTAATCATACTCAAGAAATTCAAATCAAATACATTTTCCAAAACAAAAGTGTAGCAAAGCTACTGAGTGGTCTCCCCACTTTGAGACTCGAAAACGAATGTCGATGATACTGCAGTCATCATCGAAATTATTTTTCAGCGACAAAAGAGGAGAAAACTGACTTCTTTTAAAATTCTTTGAAAACAACTTCCATTCGAAAATACTTTCAAATAATATATTTTTCAAAACTTTGAAAACCAAATTTTGAAAAGCCCCGAAAATTTAATTCTCAAATCCTTAATTTAAATTCATTTCATTTGTAAATCAGATTTTTAAACCATGTTTTAATGTTTCAACAGCTTATAACATACAATAATTGTAACAACCCGCATATCTATCGATTTTATATTAAAATATTTTATTAAAATATTTTATCGTTAGTCGGATGTTAGTCCGAAAAGCTACTTTTTGCATACGGTCAAATTAGGACTCGAGACCACTTCCATTGAGTTCAAAATGACGTTTGCGATCTCTTTGAGTGTAAACTTCGATATGTTTGGAGATAGTGAAATTTTCGTCACTTTTTGGCTTAGGACTTTGGTTTGGGGCTGAACACACACTAACTCAGCCCAACCCCCTCTTCTCTTCATCACTTCATCAAATAACATTCAAGCTTCATCAAAAATGGTGGTGGGAAGTGGAAATTAAAACTCCAAACTTAAATTCTATTGCAAATCCGAGATTCAACATCAAATTCACGCGAAGAACATTGATTCAAGCTTGTTGGTGTTCTTGCTTTGCTCTCAAGTCTCATCTTCATCAATTTCGTGGAAAAGGTGAGATTTTTGATCTCACATCTTGCCTATAATTGTCATTGGACTGTTGGGAATGATTCCTCATCACTTTAGCATGTTTGTTTGTATTGGATTTGGATTGGATTGGCGAAAAACCCAAATTTTTAGTGTTTTTGGAGATTTCCTGAGCTTAGGTCGTCCTGCCTCCATAGGTCGCCCAGAACTGTAGCTCGTTCGCGTTGAAAAGTCACGCAATGTTAGGTCGTTCGCGAGTTAAGCCTTAAGCCGTAGGTCGTTCGCGAGTTAAGCCTTAGGTCGTTTGGCCTTTATAATTTTAGGTCGCTCGCGAGTTAAAACTTTAGGTCGCGCTGGCCTTAAGTCGTAGGTCGCTCGACCCTTCAACCCCTTAGGTCGCTCGCGTGTAAATCCTTAGGTCGCGAACCAGTTAGGTCGCGCACCCTCCTTAGGTCGCGAACCAGTTAGGTCGCGCACCCTCCTTAGGTCGTGAACCAGTTAGGTCGCGCACCCTTCTTTAGGTCGCGAGTTTTAGGTCGCGCGTCTTTAGGTCGCGAGTTTTAGGTCGCGCGTCTTTAGGTCGCGAGTTTTAGGTCGCGCGTCTTTAGGTCGTGTGCTTTTAGGTCGCTCGACTCTGTTAAGTCGTAGGTCGTTGGACCTTAAGTCGCTCGCCTCCCTTAACTCCAGTTAGGTCGCTCGGCCATTGTGTTAGGTCGCGTGAACCCTTAGGTCGTATAACCTACTTTTCCTTAAGTTGCTTGACCAGCTTGGCTTCACTAAGTCATACCGTTTTGACGGGGCGCTGCCCCCTGGACCCCCGCGACATGACCGGGCAGGTCGAACCCCGTATACCTCTTCGTAGGCGATCTTATCTGAAAAGCATTCAACAGAACTTCCACTTTGATGCATTTTGAGCTGATTTCCTTGGATTTTGTTCACATCTTCGAATGTGAATTTTTGTGATAGATTGTTTCAACAATCGTTTTATGACTTGTCACTTTAAAGATATGAAGGTTTTAATACTTGTAGTAAATATCAAAACTCTTTCATCAAATCAATTTCAACACTATTTTAAATATCAAAAGTTCGTTTTCTCAAACCGATTTCCAATCTACTAATATATACAAGCCTTTACTTCACTCGGATGAGAAATCGACTTAAACGACTTAGTAAAACGAGTGGTATGAAACGCTTGCGTTCACTTTGTCGGTTAGCTCTTGGACTTGTTCGATTGAACCCTTTTGTGACAATTTCCTAGTGAAGATTTACAGCTTGTTCGTAAATATTTAAGTTAAGCAAGTGGTTATGGGACATGAAGCTAAACTCATATATTTACTAGCTTGGTGTGGTTGACACTTCCTGATGATCATGACGATCATTTATTGTGATTTAGACTAGCTATTGAGCGATGTCTTTTTGTCTGCGAGGGAGACTATACCCCGTTTGTGTGATGTTTCGCCATCACATATGTAGGGTAGCACCCTACGGTCTTCGGGCCATTCCTGTGTGAAAATTTAATGGATAGCTTCCATGAGATAGCTTCTCGTCATGTGTTTTACGCGTAGGTGAGTTTTCATGCTCCCATTCATGTGTTAGGCCTCCCCCTTTTTATGTGTTTTCTGGATTTCTTGTGATGATTTCTGGAATTTATGATTCACCAATTTTCATGATTTTCATTGATATGATATCAGCTTTTGTGCATTGGTGAATTTATGTGTTATTGACTTGTTATGAATACAAGTTCAGGGTATGATACCCTATTTTATCTCTGAGAAGATTCTTGTGATATTGATTAATCTTTTGTTGATTATCATTTACATACTTATAGTAGTATGCAGTTATGGTTATTACATGTTCATGTCATGCCTTTTACTTTATACCATATCATCTGATATTTATAGCTAGACTGATCCGTTTATTATTTTTTTATAAATAATACTCGGGTCAGACCGAGATGTTACAGGTGATCTGCTTGACTTCTCTTCAGGATTTTTCTGACTTTTGGCTAACTACATAGATTAGTGGTTTTTGGATGTACACCTTTGAGATATAGACTCTATGTTGTGTACTTATTCTTTTGTATAGCACGTGATGCTATTCTTTTGTATTATCGTGGATCTTTCTAACCACTACTCTAATGTACACTTTCATGTGTTATATATATTTATTCATATCTTCTTCCGCCTTTGTGATATGGATGTCTGTGACTGATTTATGTTATGATTATTTCTATGTTTGTTTCCGAAGATTATATATAGCCACCGTGTGATAGCTTTGTGTTTGTATCGGTACGTCAGATTTCCTCCTTAAAAGATATGCATTCTATTCTATCTGACATATCGGTGCTCGCACAAAGAAGTTACATGGATGGTCGCTCCTCCACAGCCTTATTCTCCGCGCTAATTGACAGCACTACATCGTAGTGTTCTTGGTTAGCTTGGGTATAGAGATGGGGCGTCACAGCTTGGTATCAGAGCCAAACTTCGGAACAATGTAGAATAACTTAACGAGGATCATCGTCCTAAGTCCACCTTAGGAGTTGTGTTTCAGGATTTAGTTCGAATCTTCGAACCGATTTATCCTATTTTCTTTATGATTCCTTGTTTCATCATTCAAGATTGCTTAATGTTCATTGGTGAATAACCTTTTTCTTCTTCTCTCTTTCTTAGAAAAGAGAATGTCTAGACCTGGTCGTCCCAAAGTTGGACCACCTGCTACTACTCCCCAAGAACGAGTTTTTATGACCGCTCAACAGCTTCTTGATTTAGTGAAGAATGCTCAAGCAGCTGGTCCTAATCAAGAACCTACTCACCCTAAGTCGGGATTTGCACGTTTGTGCAATGATTATACCAATTTGGGTGGGAAACCGTTCAAAGGTTCCGAAACAATTATTGAGGTCCAAGCTTGGTTAAGGACGTGCGATCGAATCTTTTCTCGCATGAACCGTATCGATTTACACTGTGTTCAGGTGGCCTCCAGTATGCTCCAAGAGAGAGCACTGGACTGGTACGAACTTCTTATTTCTGAGATTAATGAAGCGAATCTCACCTGGGAGCAATTCCGGAAACGCTTCGAATTGAAATTCATACCAGAAGCAGAGAAAGTGACATTGGCTCGTCGTTTCATAGACCTTGTTCAAGGTACATCCTCTGTGACAGATTATGTCGCATCCTTCGAGTCACTGTCCAAATATGGGGTTGAATACATCAACACCCCATTAAAGAAGAACCAGAGGTTCGTCTATGGATTAAATAAGAATCTCAAGAAGCCATTACTTCTCAAGTTGGAAGTTCCCTTCGACCAACTAATCGATATCGCTCTTCGTCTTGAAGAGGAAGATAAGGACAACGATGTTGAAGTGGTGGATGCTACACCAAACTTCAACAACAAGAAAAGGCCTAACAAGTTCAAGGGTCCTTATCCCAACAAAAAGGGTAAACAAGCAACTCCTGCCGCAAAGACATTTTCCCCCAGTGATAACAAATGCTTCAACTGTGGTGCTAAGGGCCATTTTTCGAACAAGTGTTCAAAGCCCCGCACTTGCCGCTATTGTAAAAGTCCAGATCATTTTATGCACCAATGCCCTAGGCTTCAACAGAAGGAGGGAAAGTTAAACGTTGCTCAAGCCCCTGGCAACACATCTCGCGGTCAAGGTATGTCTTATTCTGTCCTTGATGGCATTATATTATTTCATGATCAACCTATTAGAGTTCTCTTTGATACGGGTGCATCCCATTCTTTTATATCAAAGGAACTTGTCGATACTTTTTCTTTAAGTGTTGTTGCTTTAATGACTTCTTTAAGGATTGCGAATCCAGTTGGTGGATCCGCAACTCTTAGTCTGCTTTGTAAAGATGTCGAGATTATTTTGTGTGATTTTTATTTCCTAGCCGATTTGCATGTCATGCGTTATTTAGGCTTTGGAATGATTTTGGGTATGGATTGGCTTACTCGTTATGAAGCTCATATCCTATGTCCTGAGCGGACTATTTATCTCCGACATCCGCAATCTGTTAACCAGATTTCTATTATTCTTAAAGAGTCGAATTCTGCTTTGGTTGCATCTGTATATTCTTTAAATCCTCGTGATAACGATAATGATGATGAGGAAGACGTCATTTCTCTTATTCGCGTCGTTTGTGAATTTTCCGACATCTTTGAGCCTGTATTAGGATTACCACCTAAACGAGCAATTGAGTTCAAAATTAATCTTATACCTGGAGCTCAACCTATTACTCGTCCTCCTTATCGCATGTCTAATAAGGAGAATGAAGAGATGCGCAAACAACTATCCGAGTTGGAGACGAAGCAACTTATCCGCTCTAGCTCCTCGCCTTGGGGAGCTTCAGCTATTTTCATAAGTAAGTCCGATGGTACACTTAGGCTTTGTGTCGACTACCGCAAGCTTAATGATCTTACTATTAAGAATAAATATCCATTGCCTCGGATTGATGATCTGTTTGATCAACTTTGTGGTGCTAGAGTCTTTTCACAATTGGACTTGGCTACCGGTTTCCATCAACTTCGAATTGCAGAGGATAGTATTCCTTTGACTTCGTTCCGTACACGCTATGGATCTTATGAATGGCTAGTTATGCCATTCGGGTTAACGAATGCTCCGGCTTATTTCGTTGACCTTATGAATAGTGTTTTCAAAGATTTCCTCGATCAGTTTGTTCTCATCTTTATTGATGATATTCTTGTGTATTCTAAAACCGAGGAGGAACATGAAAAGCATCTTCGAATTGTATTGGAAACTCTTAGGAGCAATCAACTAAAAGCAAAATTTTCTAAATGCCATTTTTGGCAATCTAGTGTGAAGTTTCTCGGTCATATTATTTCCGAATCCGGAATATTAGTGGATCCTTCAAAGATTGAAGCGATTCAAAATTGGAAGAGACCGGAAAGCGTGACTGAAATCCGTAGCTTTCTCGGATTTGCAGGTTATTACCGTCGTTTTATAAAAGACTTTTCTAAGATTTTCGTTCCTCTTACTGGCTTAACAAAGAAAGGTGTTAAATACATTTGGTCGGACAAATGTGAAACTTCTTTTCAGAAATTAAAAGAACTCCTTTCTGATGCTCCTATTCTTATTATTCCCGAAGGGAATCAAGACTTTGTCGTTTATACCGATGCTAGTCGCGTTGGTTTGGGTGCCGTTCTTATGCAAAAAGAACGTGTTATTGCTTATGCTTCTAGGCAATTGAAGCCGGCTGAGACTAGATATGCCACACATGATTTAGAACTCGCGGCTATCATTTTCGCCCTTCGAATTTGGCGACATTATCTTTTGGGAGAAAAGTTTATACTTTATACTGATCATAAGTCTTTGAAATATTTATTTTCTCAAAAGGAACTTAATTTTGTCAACAGCGTTGGCTCGAATTTCTTGCCTCTTATGATCTTGACATTCTTTATACTCCCGGAAAGGGGAATCGTGTCGCCGATGCACTCAGTCGCAAGCAACAAGCGGTTGTTTCCATGATGATATCGGAATGGAACGATCTCGAACTTTTATCCACTTGTGAAATTCAAGATCGCGTTTCTGATTTGTGTTCATCTCTTGTTTTATGTAGCCTTGAGGCTCGTCTTTCTCTATTAGACCGCATTCTTGAAGCTCAACAGCTAGATCCTGAATTGGCTTTGCTTGGCCAAAATCTTAAGGATAAAACCGATATTGAAGGTTTGAAAGACTTTGATATCGATTCTCGTAGCGGCATTCGAAAATTTGGTAGACTTATCGTACCAAATATTGGTGATCTTCGTAAAGCTATTCTTGAAGATTCACATCATTCCAAATATTCCATTCATTCCGGTAGCAGTAAAATGTACGCTGCTATGAAGCGACTTTATTATTGGGAGGGAATGAAATCTGATATCTCTAACTTTGTTAAGCGTTGCATGACTTGCCAACTTGTCAAGGCTGAACATCAAAGGCCCGGTGGGTTATTGCAACCATTGGAAATTCCAGTATGGAAGTGGGATCAAATTTCCATGGATTTTATTGACGGCCTTCCCCGTTCTCGTTCGGGTCATAATAGCTTATGGGTGATTGTTGATAGACTTACTAAATCTGCCCATTTTATTCCAGTCCAGTCGAACCGAACCGTTCCTCTTCTGGCCAAACTCTTTGTTAAAGAAATTGTTAAACTACATGGAGTTCCTTCTTCCATTGTTAGTGATCGAGATCCATTGTTTACTAGTGGATTCTGGAAGAGTCTTCAAAAAGCTTTGGGAACGAAGCTTAATTTTAGCACCGCTTATCACCCCCAGTCCGATGGACAAACTGAGTGTGTGAATCAAACACTTGAAGATCTTCTTCGTGCTTGTGTTCTTGACTTTGGTGGAAGTTGGGAAGATCATATTTCACTTGTTGAGTTTTCCTATAATAACAGCTTCCAATCTAGTATTGGTATGGCTCCTTTCGAGGCACTCTATGGAAGGCCATGCCGATCTCCTTCTTGTTGGCTTGAGGCCGGTGAGAAACTGGTTTTAGGACCAGACTTTATTCGAGATTCCACAGAAAAGATTGAATTTATTAGACATAGGATGAAAGAAGCCCAGAGTAGACAAAAATCCTATGCCGATAACCGAAGAAGGAAATTAGAATTTTTTGTTGGTGATCTTGTATTTATTCGTGTTTCACCAATGAAGGGTGTTGTACGTTTCAGTCGATCGGGAAAGTTAGCGCCTCGATATATTGGGCCATTTCCTATCACTGAACGTATTGGTTCCTTGGCTTATCGCCTTTCATTACCGGCTCAGTTTTCTGCTATGCATGACGTGTTCCACGTATCTCAATTACGGAAGTGACTTCGGGATTCCGATTCCATTCTTGAGCCCGGTGTTGTGGAAGAGATAGAAGTTTCACCCAATTTAACTTATGAGTAGCATCCTATTCGAATTATTGCTTCGGAGATCAAACGACTTCGAAATAAAGATGTTCCGCTTGTTAAAGTTCAATGGTCCTCAAATCCTAAGGATTGCTTTTGGGAAACTAGAGAATTCATCGAGCGTACACATCCAGAGTTACTTTCTCCTACTCTTTAAGGTAAACTTCTTAATTCCAATTTCTTTTGTGTTAATATGCTTTTATGGTTGTTACTTTTTATTTCCACCGTATATATTGTGAGGACGCAATTTCTTTAAGGAGGGGAGTTTGTAACAACCCGCATATCTATCGATTTTATATTTAAATATTTTATTTAAATATTTTATCGTTAGTCGGATGTTAGTCCGAAAAGCTACTTTTTGCATACGGTCAAATTAAGACTCAAGACCACTTCCATTGAGTTCAAAATGACGTTTGCGATCTTTTTAAGTGTAAACTTCGATATGTTTGGAGATAGTGAAATTTTCGTCACTTTTTGGCTTAGGACTTTGGTTTGGGGCTAAACACACACTAACTCAGCCCAACCCCCTCTTCTCTTCATCACTTCATCAAATAAAATTCAAGCTTCATCAAAAATGGTGGTGGGAAGTGGAAATTAAAACTACAAACTTAAATTCTATTGCAAATCCGAGATTCAACATCAAATTCACGCGAAGAACATTAATTCAAGCTTGTTGGTGTTCTTGCTTTGCTCTCAAGTCTCATCTTCATCAATTTCGTGGAAAAGGTGAGATTTTTGATCTCACATCTTGCCTATAATTGTCATTGGACTGTTGGGAATGATTCCTCATCACTTTAGCATGTTTGTTTGTATTGGATTTGGATTGGATTGGCGAAAAACCCAAATTTTTAGTGTTTTTGGAGATTTCCTGAGCTTAGGTCGTCCTGCCTCCATAGGTCGCCCAGAACTGTAGCTCGTTCGCGTTGAAAAGTCACGCAATGTTAGGTCGTTCGCGAGTTAAGCCTTAAGCCGTAGGTCGTTCGCGAGTTAAGCCTTAGGTCGTTTGGCCTTTATAATTTTAGGTCGCTCGCGAGTTAAAACTTTAGGTCGCGCTGGCCTTAAGTCGTAGGTCGCTCGACCCTTCAACCCCTTAGGTCGCTCGCGTGTAAATCCTTAGGTCGCGAACCAGTTAGGTCGCGCACCCTCCTTAGGTCGTGAACCAGTTAGGTCGCGCACCCTTCTTTAGGTCGCGAGTTTTAGGTCGCGCGTCTTTAGGTCGCGAGTTTTAGGTCGCGCGTCTTTAGGTCGCGAGTTTTAGGTCGCGTGTCTTTAGGTCGTGTGCTTTTAGGTCGCTCGACTCTGTTAAGTCATAGGTCGTTGGACCTTAAGTCGCTCTCCTCCCTTAACTCCAGTTAGGTCGCTCGGCCATTGTGTTAGGTCGCGTGAACCCTTAGGTCGTATAACCTACTTTTCCTTAGGTCGCTTGACCAGCTTGGCTTCACTAAGTCGTACCGTTTTGACGGGGCGCTGCCCCCTGGACCCCCACGACATGACCGGGCAGGTCGAACCCCGTATACCTCTTCGTAGGCGATCTTATCTGTAAAGCATTCAACAGAACTTCCACTTTGATGCATTTTGAGCTGATTTCCTTGGATTTGTTCACATCTTCGAATGTGAATTTTTGTGATAGATTGTTTCAACAATCGTTTTATGACTTGTCACTTTAAAGATATGAAGGTTTTAATACTAGTAGTAAATATCAAAACTCTTTCATCAAATCGATTTCAACACTATTTTAAATATCAAAAGTTCGTTTTCTCAAACCGATTTCCAATCTACTAATATATACAAGCCTTTACTTCACTCGGATGAGAAATCGACTTAAACGACTTAGTAAAACGAGTGGTATGAAACGCTTGCGTTCACTTTGTCGGTTAGCTCTTGGACTTGTTCGATTGAACCCTTTTGTGATAATTTCCTAGTGAAGATTTACAGCTTGTTCGTAAATATTTAAGTTAAGCAAGTGGTTATGGGACATGAAGCTAAACTCATATATTTACTAGCTTGGTGTGGTTGACACTTTCTGATGATCATGACGATCATTTATTGTGATTTAGACTAGCTATTGAGCGATGTCTCTTTGTCTGCGAGGGAGACTATACCCCGTTTGTGTGATGTTTCGCCATCACATATGTAGGGTAGCACCCTACGGTCTTCGGGCCATTCCTGTGTGAAAATTTAATGGATAGCTTCCATGAGATAGCTTCTCGTCATGTGTTTTACGCGTAGGTGAGTTTTCATGCTCCCATTCATGTGTTAGGCCTCCCCCTTTTTATGTGTTTTCTGGATTTCTTGTGATGATTTCTGGAATTTATGATTCACCAATTTTCATGATTTTCATTGATATGATATCAGCTTTTGTGCATTGGTGAATTTATGTGTTATTGACTTGTTATGAATACAAGTTCAGGGTATGATACCCTATTTTATCTCTGAGAAGATTCTTGTGATATTGATTAATCTTTTGTTGATTATCATTTACATACTTATAGTAGTATGCAGTTATGGTTATTACATGTTCATGTCATGCCTTTTACTTTATACCATATCATCTGATATTTATAGCTAGACTGATCCGTTTATTATTTTTTTATAAATAATACTCGGGTCAGACCGAGATGTTACAGGTGATCTGCTTGACTTCTCTTCAGGATTTTTCTGACTTTTGGCTAACTACATAAATTAGTAGTTTTTGGATGTACACCTTTGAGATATAGACTCTATGTTGTGTACTTATTCTTTTGTATAGCACGTGATGCTATTCTTTTGTATTATCGTGGATCTTTCTGACCACTACTCTGATGTACACTTTCATGTGTTATATATATTTATTCATATCTTCTTCTGCCTTTGTGATATGGATGTCTGTGACTGATTTATGTTATGATTATTTCAATGTTTGTTTCCGAAGATTATATATAGCCACCGTGTGATAGCTTTGTGTTTGTATCGGTACGTCAGATTTCCTCCTTAAAAGATATGCATTCTATTCTATCTGACATATCGGTGCTCGCACAAAGAAGTTACATGGATGGTCGCTCCTCCACAGCCTTATTCTCCGCGCTAATTGACAGCACTACATCGTAGTGTTCTTGGTTAGCGTGAGTATAGAGGTGGGGCGTCACAGCTTGGTATCAGAGCCAAACTTCGGAACAATGTAGAATAACTTAACGAGGATCATCGTCCTAAGTCCACCTTAGGAGTTGTGTTTCAGGATTTAGTTCGAGTCTTCGAACCGATTTATCCTGTTTTCTTTATGATTCCTTGTTTCATCATTCAAGATTGCTTGATGTTCATTGGTGAATAACCTTTTTCTTCTTCTCTCTTTCTTAGAAAAGAGAATGTCTAGACCTGGTCGTCCCAAAGCTGGACCACCTGCTGCTACTCCCCAAGAACGAGTTTTTATGACCACTCAATAGCTTCTTGATTTAGTGAAGAATGCTCAAGCAGCTGGTCCTAATCAGGAACCTACTCACCCTAAGTCAGGATTTGCATGTTTGTGCAATGATTATACCAATTTGGGTGGGAAACCGTTCAAAGGTTCCGAAACAATTATTGAGGTCCAAGCTTGGTTAAGGACGTGCGATCGAATCTTTTCTCGCATGAACCTTATCGATTTACACCGTGTTCAGGTGGCCTCTAGTATGCTCCAAGAGAGAGCACTGGACTGGTACGAACTTCTTATTTCTGAGATTAATGAAGCGAATCTCACCTGGGAGCAATTCCGGAAACGCTTCGAATTGAAATTCGTACCAGAAGCAGAGAAAGTGACATTGGCTCGTCGTTTCATAGACCTTGTTCAAGGTACATCCTCTGTGACAGATTATGTCGCATCCTTCGAGTCACTGTCCAAATATGGGGTTGAATACATCAACACCCCATTAAAGAAGAACCAGAGGTTCGTCTATGGATTAAATAAGAATCTCAAGAAGCCATTACTTCTCAAGTTGGAAGTTCCCTTCGACCAACTAATCGATATCGCTCTTCGTCTTGAAGAGGAAGATAAGGACAACGATGTTGAAGTGGTGGCTGCTACACCAAACTTCAACAACAAGAAAAGGCCTAACAAGTTCAAGGGTCCTTATCCCAACAAAAAGGGTAAACAAGCAACTCCTGCCGCAAAGACATTTTCCCCCAGTGATAACAAATGCTTCAACTGTGGTGCTAAGGGCCATTTTTCGAACAAGTGTTCAAAGCCCCGCACTTGCCACTATTGTAAAAGTCCAGATCATTTTATGCACCAATGCCCTAGGCTTCAACAGAAGGAGGGAAAGTTAAACGTTGCTCAAGCCCCTGGCAACACATCTCGCGGTCAAGGTATGTCTTATTCTATCCTTGATGGCATTATATTATTTCATGATCAACCTATTAGAGTTCTCTTTGATACGGGTTCATCCCATTCTTTTATATCAAAGGAACTTGTCGATACTTTTTCTTTAAGTGTTGTTGCTTTAATGACTTCTTTAAGGATTGCGAATCCAGTTGGTGGATCCGCAACTCTTAGTCTGCTTTGTAAAGATGTCGAGATTATTTTGTGTGATTTTTCTTTCCTAGCCGATTTGCATGTCATGCGTTATTTAGGCTTTGGAATGATTTTGGGTATGGATTGGCTTACTCGTTATGAAGCTCATATCCTATGTCCTGAGCGGACTATTTATCTCCGACATCCGCAATCTGTTAACCAGATTTCTATTATTCTTAAAGAGTCGGATTCTGCTTTGGTTGCATCTTTATATTCTTTAAATCCTCGTGATAACGATAATGATGATGAGGAAGACGTCATTTCTCTTATTCGCGTCGTTCGTGAATTTTCCGACATCTTTGAGCCCGTATTAGGATTACCACCTAAACGAGCAATTGAGTTCAAAATTAATCTTATACCTGGAGCTCAACCTATTACTCGTCCTCCTTATCGCATGTCTAATAAGGAGAATGAAGAGATGCGCAAACAACTATCCGATTTGGAGACGAAGGCGAATGAAAAGATCAACTGACATATATATAACAATGAATTTCTGGTGGCACAGTGGAAATTGGAGGGGTGGCAGTGGGCATGAAGGAGGCCGTAGATGGTTGCTATTCGAAGGCGAGGGTCTGGAGTAGGCTTGTGATGGATGTTCGGCAGATGAGGCAAGCCGAAGTGAGGGAGAACTAGGCTGGGTTGCGAGGCATGGCTGACCTGATCGGCAAAGGCACGGTTGATCTTGGGTCAGGTTTTCAGATTGAGAGGCGAGCTACTGGCGGAGGAGGGTGAGGTAGTGGTCGGAGTTGTTGGCTGTCAGAGGGAGTGGCACAACTGTCACATGAAAAGCTGGAGGACTGTGGGGAAATATGGTGGAGGGGTGGCAGATCTGAGTGGATCGAAGGGCGTGAAGGCGAAGGTGGCTGACAAAGGGTTGAACTGCTCAGAGGCCGCGGGTTGCATGGGTTCGTGTGGAGCGGATGACGTGGAGTGATGGGCGGTCAAGGTTGTTGAGTGGGAAAACAAGCTGGCATAGGGATGTTGCATGGCTCGAGTCAGGGAAAAGAGAAGGAATAGAGGGTTGTGTTAGATGGACGAATAAGCTTCAATATGAGAAAGGCAAATTTATATAAAAGCTTGAATCTCAATACACACACACACACACACATACACACGAAAGCTGAAAGCTTGCAATACATTTTTTATAAGAACAAGAACATAAAGAAATGAATGGAAGATTCAAGGAGATGGTCAACAAAGTGAAATGGTGAGGACGATCAAGTTGGAAGAATATGAGTAGCTTATGGTAAATTTTTTAGTTATAATTCTTTTTTTCTCTTTCCAAAATGATACAAAAGAAGAGGAGTGAAGGTGAATGAAATGAAAGGACAACCGCAAATATAATGAAACCATAGTAATAGAAAAAGGAAAAAGTTGAATTCTGGTAATTGTAAAAGTTAGTGGCCATTAGTATTATACGGTGGACAATGAAGGGCCATAGGGAACCAAAAAGGCTCGAATGCGGAAACGGTACGGCTAGTCGTTATGCAAATTTCGCCACTCACCGGACTTCGAAATGCACAAATGAATATACTGCGGAGATCAGCACGACGAGACGAACAAAATGGTACACAGATATGGGTGATGCGGTCATCCTATCAAAAGTCGATATTTGCTGCCAAACTGTTGCTAATACGCCGAAAATAAGATAAACAGGGCTATAACAATCCAAATTTGGCGAATCGAAATACAACGCCTCACTCAGAAAATGATCAACATTTTTATGATATAAAAATATTCAGATTTCGAAAACATTTTAATTTTATCAAATTAACTGATTTTAAATTGAAATTGAAAATTACACAACATAACTAACTTTCATATTTTCTGATGAAAATCTGACACTTTCTACGTTTAAATAGACGTATCTCAAATATCAAATTTTCATTTCTAAAATTTATTTTTTAAATTTCAAGAAAAATTTAGTTAATTACATTATAAAAATCGTTAAAATTTTCAGGTCGTTACATTTTACAATTAATTTTGAATTTGGTTCAAATTTAAGTTTGAAATAAGTGCATTATTATAATTGCTTATTGAGAAGGCAGTCATATTTCTCATTTCCTGACTTTAACAAATTTGATTTGATTTGATAATCCATTTAAACTTAAAGTACTTTATAATTTAACTGTATTTTTAACTGCTTAAGAAAATACAGTTATATTTGAACTTAACCTAGATTTTAAATGCTTTAAAATAACCAAGAGAAAGGAAACAGCTGCATTAATATTATAACTCCACTACTAAAACAGCAGTCGTATTTTTAATTACTTAACTTTAATAATTTTCTCTACATCTTATTATATATTTAAACGTAAAGCAATTTATAATTTAACAGTATTAAGAAAATGTAGTTATATTTGATTTTAGGGAAGATTTTAAATGTTTCACAATAACTAAGAGAAAGGATGGAACAAATGAAGCAGAGGGCAGGTGAAACCTTATGAAGTTATTTGATTATATTCAATGACAATAAGATGTAGTTAAAAAGTCAAAACTGTATGGACTTGTATGGGATAGCAAGTCTCATCGCTAGAGAGTGAGCGAATGAACGATCTTGGATATTGGGTCCCCTCATTGGAGAATTTGCAGATTTGGTTTAATTTAGATATATGATTATGCGATATGGAGAGATCAAATACTAAATTTTGGGATTTGAACACCTTTTGATTTTGGAACATTTGATAATGATTATTGGATTATGCCATTGCCTTGATTTTGCAGGACTTACTTATAATGGAATGCTAGGCAATACTAGATGATTTATAAGTAGCAATCCAATTAGTGGGAATGCACTCTGATTAATGATTACTTGATATATGATTTATCCATGGTTGTTAAATCTCAAGATAACACGAGACGATATTGATATATGGTATATTAAATTCCAAGGGAATGCAGAATGATTATGATTAATGAATAATAATTGGGAAATGATTTAAATTTTTAGCTATGATAGCTCTAGAACGACCTTGGATGAATCCAAAGGAACTAGATAATTCAACATTATTATTGGTCTAATGAATAAGTGAAAAATGCAGCTGAAGATAATTTGCCAGTTTCATTATGTGTGCTTGAGCAAAGCATGCTTTGTTTTCAAAAAATCAAGCTTTTGGGGGTATGTGTTTGTAATAAAGTCTTCACATCGTATATACAGACTCAAAAAAAAGACCGAAGTACAAAATGGTAAGGATCTAAAGATCTGAATAACAAGTGGCGAAGTGAAGTAACTTAGCAAAATTGGCATTGATTGGGCTAAGTAAAATAGCTTGGTACCTATCCTTCATAATTAAGTATCTATTCTTGGCAAGTGTTATCCTTATAACGATCTATCTTCCTTACTCCTAAAGATGACACTTAATACATCCACCGTATTCATGTGCCATCCAGGTGTCCGAAAGACAAGCAGTTGGGTAAAAAGAAAAGAAAAGTTAAGAAGAAAGAAACACAAAATCTCACAACGCAAGGAAATCATATATAATAAAACATAAGATAGTACATATGGTCACTTCAAAAATGAAACATCAGTGTTACAATAGGTACTAAATTCAGTCATGGACAGTTATAACTACTTGTGCCACAATGCTGATACATAATATGCACACAACGGAAATAAAATAAATAACTAAATAATGTCGAAGCCACATGCTCCACACTCCTCCAAAATGCATCCGTAAGAACCTAGACTGCATGGCTACTCATATAAATTTAAGTATCCAAGAGTTCTAGGGAAAGAAAGAAAAACTTCGGGTCAGGCATGAGTCTGGTGTGAGTAAAATTAAAACAATTGAATTGTTATACTTATAAACCTCCTTTAAAAATAAAGGTATCTCGTAAGACCACACTACATATAAATACGGATAAGATTTTTCCTTACGATAACTAAAACATTTCAAATAGAAAATCCAACAATATTATTATAATGTCTAGGGTTTAAAATAAGTATATAACATAGATGAAATGCTTGCATCTCACATTCCAACATATTTGGGAACAACTAAGTCCGTACGACACTTATTGGAGAATGGATCCATACAATGACAAGGCTACTGGGGTACCGTCTGTCAGAGTACATCTCTATAAAAATGTACCGAGGGCTTCACATGGATCCTCTGCCAATACAGAACTGGCCAACCCCTTACTGGATAGTACCAAATATGTCACCACCTCGGATGTGATCAACAACCATACCCGGGTCACTAACATACATAATCTGAAAATATCGATCTAGATCGGGAGATGACCATACACTAATGGGTGTGACCCACATAACCTTGCTGCATATCCCATGTTTTAGTCACTCTCGGTTGTAAGGCTTGAGGCTATATTTTACCTTTTAGCAAATCCCACTTGGAATGCCAACACTACCCTCTAGGCAACAATACAATGCTCGTCCATACAAGTTGTTTAGGATATAAACATACCGAAGGCACTGCTTATACTACATCCTTTTTGGAATCACCCTCAAGTTTGGTAGCAAGTAGCCCTTGCACTTCATAGACCTTCATCTTCGATTCCATCATCTTCAAGATGTTTCTAATTTGAATGCTTACGTTGGTTCAAAGTGGTTTTCGGATAACACATGCTTATCCGATCTCGATCTCTTCGAACCAATATTTGATAATTTTAAAACTGGTCAAGTTATCAATAGTGGAATAATTCACAATTTGGTGCACGTATAAATTTGCATATGAAAATAATACATTCTATATTTATCCCCACTTTTCGATTTCAAACGGTATTATCCCTTGATTAACAATGAAGTCAGACAAGTTAGAAAACTATCCTTGCCTCGATGTACATTCTTGCTTCTTGGATAGAGATGAGTTTCCATACCTCGGAATTTAGTGTTAAGTATACAATGAAGTATCTTCCAAATAATTAATTAATCATAACTCATTTATCTAAATTTACTCTCGTATACTTATCACGTTTTTGATATTTTGACTTCTCTATCCCTCGCCTAGAATATCTAGTTCTAGATCTAACAGATAAAGGAAAGTCTACTCATCGGCTTGAAGTGCTAAATACAAGATGAATTACTTTCCATAAAACGTGTCAACAATTTAGCACAACTTATCATATTTGTTTGGCTACTTAATGGCACAGACAAAGAGATCCCTTGTATTTAAAAACGCCTTTTGTAAAGATAGTTGCTTTTAAACAAAACCCAACTTTTGAAAATAAAGCAATTTAAAAATTAAAACCTTTTATTTAAATAATTATATACTCTTTTAATAATATTTTTAGTGTTTTAAAATTCCTTTTAATACTTATAATATATTTTAAAAGACTTTTCAAAAATATTTAAAGTAGAAACTCATTTTAGTTTACACAAAAATTGTCGATTTTCAAACTGCACCCATAACTACTATCGCTATATGGACCATAACTTTTAAAATCGTTTATAAATCAAAATAGTTTTTAAATCTTTTCCTTCAACATTTAGATTACTTAAATAACTTTGTAAAAGGGTTTGAAAATAAAAAGTATAGTTCGGAAAACCTTTTAAAAACATTTATAGAAAACAAGAAAGTAAACTAGTTTTAAAAGAACACAGGATCTTAGTGTTGAAACATAAACCAATTCAAGTGTGTTAACTTTCCAATCAACATACAATCCTCTATATACATAGGCACATACGTATATATACAAATATAAATATCATCCATAAAACAAGGAAAGATTATCACTTGTAAATTATTACTCAAGCACTTCGACTACATTTCAAGTCATCAACAAATTATCTCATATGCCAATTATCACATATGACATTCGCTTCAAGCGGGAACCAAACCAAACAACAATCATTCTAAACTTATAAACATAAGTAATCAACTAACTAATATTATTATCACAAATAATAAAGATTAAATCTTTGTTTTTAAAAGTGAGATTTACTCACCAAAATCAACATGGATTCAAACCAAACTACCAAAACTTTTGCACCGACACATGAACCTAGCTTTTCTTTTAAAAAATTTGCTTTTTAAGACCCTAACGAGTGGAAACAGGCTTGATCAAGGTGGAGTTGGGCTTAGCCATGCTTGAGGAGGGGAGTTTTGGGTCTTATTTTGGAAGATAGAAGATGTAGAGAAGAAAGGAAGTGTTTTTAACTAAGTTTTAAGGTTTTAAAGTGGAAAAAGAAAAGATTTTTGATTTAATAACTTTAGGGAAGCCATGAAAAGGAAAATGGAAGCTTGGAAAAGAAGGAGATAAAAGTTTGAAAATGAAGAAAGTGAAATAAAATAAGAAATGAAAAAGTAAAGTTGTTTTTATATAAAAGAAATAAGGGAAATTACTAAAATGTCCTTAATATTTAAAATATGCAATACACTCCACAACATGATGACTCATCATCCTCTCCACCTTCCCCCTTACACATGCAACCCACCCCCTCTCATATCACCATCACTTCATCTCTTTAACATGTACTTGATGTGTTGTCTTTTGTACCATTTTCTTTTTAAAATATAAAAAAATTCAAAACTTATTTCATTTAAGTAAATAATTTGAACTTATTAACTCTAATCACTTCCTTAGCCAAATTATATGTTATTTATATGTGTGTATACTCTAGTGTATACAACATACTCTGACAACTTTTAGATGCTGAAAAGTCGAAATCCAAAAAACGATTTTCAGTCACATTTTCGATTTTTCTCCGAACTAACTATTTTTGTAAACCAAATTTTAAAACGACTTTACCATCATTAATTATTACTAAAAGAGGCCTATTTGAGTTATAAAATCCATTAATTAATTATTTAAAAATATATCAAATATTCATATTTAAAGTGATTAAATTACGGGTCGCTACATTCTTCCCTCCTTACAAGAATTTCATCTTGAAATTAACACACAAAAAAGGTAACTCAAAGTAACTCAAAAAGGGCATACATTATATATGATGAAACACATGCAAAAGATACATACTAAGCATCTACACCACAAATGGTGAGTATACAATCCACACAACAAGCAAACTACTATCTATCATCAACTTGGGATAAGCCTCTCTCATGTTATCTTCAGTCTCCAAGTGTCCTCTCTGAAACATTCACTCCACTGAAATTTAACTAATCTCACGACCTTATTATGCAATTGTTTCATATCTCGATCCACAATGCAAACTGGATGTCTTATCACGGTCAAGTTTGGTTCCACATCCAAATCTTCTTGAACAGACGGCTCAACAATAAGAGATGAATCATGCACATAATTCCTCAAATGTGATACCTGCAAAACATTATGGACTCCTGACAACCTTTCTGGTAATTCAACTCAATAGGCAAGCGGCCCAATCCTCTTATGAATTTGAAAAGGTCCAACATACCTAAGCACCAACTTTCCTTCTCTTCCAAATTGTACAACTCCTCTAATCGGGGAAATCTTCACAAACACAAAGTCTTCGATTGAAAATTCTAAATCCCTACATCTTCAATTGGCATAGCTTTTATGTTGATCCTGAGTTTCCTTCGTCTTCCTTTGATCACAACAACCTTCTCCGTGGCCTCCTGAATCATATCAGGTCCAAGCACTAGCCAATCCTCGGTCTCCACCCAACACAATAATGATTTACATGGCCATCCATGAAATGCTTCATAGGGTGTCATGCTAATGCTTGCTTGATAACTATGGTTATATGAGAATTCCACCAAGTTAAGATGATCCTCCCAAGGTCCTCCAAAATTTAAGATACATGCTCTCAAAAGATCTTCCAAGACTCGGTTCACCCTCTTTGTTTGCTTATCTGTTTAAGGATGATATGCTGTGCTTAAACTTAGCTTTGTTACCAAAGCTACTTGTAATGCTTCCCAAAATTTAATGGTAAAGACTGGATCCCAATCACTTACAACTATAACTAGAACTCCATGCAATTGGATGATCTCTCTCATATAAACCTCCGCCAAAGTTGCTGCAGTCCTAGTCGGCTTTACTGGAATAAAATGAGCGCTCCTGGTTAGCTGATCCACAATGACCCAAACACCTTCATTACCTTTCCTTAATTTGAGTAAACCATCAATAAAATCCATTGATACTTGCTTCCATTTCCAATTCGAGATCTCCAGTGGTTGTAGTAATCCAGAAGTCCTTTGATGATCACCCTTGATTTGTTGGCAATTCGCACATCTGCTAACATAATTGAAATATCCCTTTTCATCCCTATCCACCAAAACACTTGATTCATATCCCGGTACATCTTATTAACTCCAGGGTGGATACTTAACCTAAATTTATGGCATTCCATCAAAACTTCTTTTCTAAGACCATCAACATCCGAAATGCATAATCTTTCATTCATTCACAAAATTTCATGGCTATCTATCTCAAAACTTGAACATTAACCTTCCTCAATTTATTGCATAAATTATACCAGAAGACTATATTCACTTTGTTTGCTTGCAATCCTTTCCAGTAAAGTCGGAGTAACTTCCAAAAGCGTCAAAACTGCATTCATACTCATAGCATCTGCTACCACATTTTCTTTTCCTAGCGTATATAAAATATCCAAGTCATATGTTGCTAGAAATTCCAACCACTGCTACTGCCATATATCAAATCCTTCTGTGTGAAAAGTTACTTCAAGGATTTATGATCCGTCAAGAGCTCAAACTTCTCACCTAACAAATAATGCCTCCACATCTTTAATGCAAACACAACAGCTAATAACTCCAAATCATATTTTGCGTAATTTCTCTCATGAGGCTTCAGCTGCCTACTAGCATAAGCAATAACTCTCCCGTGTTGTATTAAAACTACATCTAAACCTACACCACAAGTATCTGCATACACAGTCAATCCCTCACCACCATCCAGAATAGCAAAGACTGGAACGCTGATCAATCATTTCTTCAACCTAATGAATGCTTCTTCACATTTCAAAGTCCAAATAAACTTAACATCCTTCTTCTACCCTAACTTGGTTATGTGCGAGGAAATCTTGGAGAAGTCTTGGATGAATCTCCTACAACATCCTGCTAAACTTAAAAAGTTTCAAACATCCGTTAGAGTCTGCAGTGTCTTCCAATCTCGAACATCTGCTACCTTTTTTGGATCAATCGAAATATCATCCCCCGACACAGCATGTCCGTGGAACCTTTCTTTCGCTTGCCAAAAATGACACTTAGAAAATTTAGCTCTTAAAACGTGTTTCCTTAATGTTTCCAACACCACTTCCAAATGGTGTTTGTGTTCTTCCTCTATCTTAGAGTAAATAAGAATATCATCTATAAAGATTAACATAAATTTATTAAGCACATCTCTAAAAAAATCGATTCATAAGATCTACAAAATAAGCGGGTGCGTTGGTTAGCCCAAAAGGCATAGCCAACCACTCAAAGGAACAATTTGGTCCTCTAAATGTTGTTAATGGTGTACTATCCTCTGCTATCCTTAACTAATGAAATCTTGTAGTAAGGTCTATTTGAGAAAATACTCGAGCACCATGTAGTTGGTCAAAAATGTCGTTTATATAAGGTAAGGGATACTTATTCCTAATTGTCTACTTGTATGGTTCATGTTAATCCACACAAAGTCTTAAAGAACCATCAAACTTTGCAACAAAAACTACAGTTGCTCCCTAACTCGAACAACTTTGTCTAATTAGTCCCTTATTTAGCAAATCATCTGTTTGATTTCCTAATTCTAATTACACCCTTGGGTCCACCTTACGAATAGGGTGAATAACAGGTTTCTAACAGGGAATTAAGTCTATACGAAACTCAATATCCCAATGTGGACGTTGACTGTTAACTTCTTCAAAAACATCAAGGAAATCCTTAACAATTAATATTGATCCTAACTCTTATTAGGACGAATCAAGGGCATACAAGAAAGTACTCATACATTTGTCTGGTTCATCACATGAAATTTTAACAAAGTTCCTCAATTTAGGGAGATATCGTTCTCCCAACACAATCTAAGATAGCTCCATTCTCGGACAACCAGTCTATACCAAGTATAACATCAAATACCTTAAAATCTAGGACAAACAGGTCATAAGAAAATTGGTGGGAAAAGTAAGTAATCAGTATATCTTCACAAATCATGCACATATTAGTTGTACCTCGTATAGGGTTAGACGCACAAATAGGGGTTTCTATAATTCTTGGGGAAAGTTGCAATCTACTTACCGATTCTATAGAATTAAAACTATAGAAAGCCCCGGTATCAAACAATACTTGAACAAAAAAGCCATTAACATTTAAAGTACCTTAGAGAACTCTTTTCCCTTTCACATCCCTTGAGGTTGATGGTTCATCCTTGATGTCATAAACCTTGACTTGCTGACCCTTCTTCATTAGCGGGCAATCCTTCACCATATGCCCTGGTTGTTGATAGTTATAACAAAGTGTCTTCTAAACCATTGAAGAGATAGGTCCTGCCTGTTGGTTCAGAGCTTCCGAATTCTTACAAATCTTGCCAGATGGCTTTTTTGCTTACACTAATAATACTCAACATCCTTGAACTTATTCCCTTGATCTCCTCTTGACTTTCTTTTCCACTGCTTCTTCCATTGCAGGTTGAACTTCCTCTTGTTCAGGTTGTCGTTATTGTTTCTCGATGCCACTGCCGGATTCTTCTTCTCCAGAAATTCATACCGCAAAGCTATATCCACTAGATCCATAAAAAAACCCTTCAAGTGGGTTGTCATCTTCTCCTAAAATCCTTCCCTCATCCCACTCACAAACATCTCATTCTTCTTAGAGGGGTATAAATCAATCCCTAACCAAATCATGATAACTCATTAAACTTAGTTTCATATTTCGATATTGACAAATCTCTTTACTTAAGATCCAAGAAACTCCTGTATAGACAGGTCTTTCCAATAGTGGGCATGAACTGTTCTTCAAACATCTCCTTAAATCTAGCCCAAGAAAAATTATCCTTTAGAACATTCGATGTAACAGAGTCCCACCATGCTACAGCTCCATCCTTCAATTGCCAAGATGTTAAGAAGCGCTTCTGCTCATCTGAAATATCCAGCCCCATGAAAATCTTCTTGCAAGAATGAAGCCAAGCTTGGACTTTGATAATGGATTTTGTGCCCTTAAATGACTTTCCTCCCAAATTAGAATGGTCTTTGTACAGAGCTACAAAGTTCACACGAGGCTGCACTGGGGTTGCCTCTTCAACTACTCCAACTCTTCCAACATTTAGAGCTTGACCATTGGTGGTCATGGTGCTACTAGCTCCTCTACCTCGTCTTTGTTAGAACCTCAATTGTTGGATTTTAATGATAACAACTATACAATTATGTTAAAGAACCTCTAAGCTAATTTGCAGGTACATGAGCATCAAAAAGAGATAATCAAATATGTTCAAAATGAAGATACGTTGTACAAAAGTGTGAAAGACTATATATGGAGATACAAGAAGAGATATATACGATAGAGACAAGACAAAGGTGACAAACAAAGTATTATTAGTCATAGAGTGTCGTGTCTAGAGTTTACAAATGTTAAAATCTTCTCAAAATGATATACACACATATACATTCATATTTTAATAGAAAATCAAGTTTTCAAAAATTGCATGAAGCGGGACTCAAACTCGGGTCACTAGTTCAGAAGGCAAGTGCTCTAACCACTTGTGCTATGGTATTTTTTAGTTACATTTAGACGTCTGAATGTACCAAATCAGACGTCTGAATCTGGAAAAATGAGTATTGTTAGTACAATATTCAGACGTCTGACTTGGTAATTTCAGACGTCTGAAAATGGTATTTTTTGCCTATTTCCTTTCTGGTTTGAGCCCGTTCAATTTCAGAAGTCTGAATATCTATAACGGCTATATTTTCAAATAGGCACTTCCATTCGTAAAGAGATGCATTCTTCATTTCAATAGATATGACCATATCTCTTCATGATAACTCTTCACGAACATATGCAACTATTTATCATCTATATAAACACATTAGAATCAAGTTTTCCAACAACAATTCAATTGATTATTATTCTACTCTCTGAATTCTTGATTCTAATACACTTGTGCTTTCAACATCATTCAAATTCACTTTCTTACTTCCTTATTCTTCACACATTCACATATATATCATAAAGGAGAAGATTATAGGAAGGGTGTACTATAATTGACAAATTCGTGTTACTCAAGAACACATAGTGTCAAGAAGTATTGTTCTATAAAAGTCCCATTCTGCTGCTCGGGCAAAGTGAAGTCCTCTTCGGCTGTTGAGGCGAAATCCTGTTCTGTTGCTCAGGTCCCTGTTCGGCTGCTCAGGGGTTGTGATCCTGTTCCTCCGGGTTAAGTGAGGATTGTTGTTAGTGAAATTCCAGAAAGGAGTCTGGGACTGGACGTAGAACGGGAAGTTCGAACCAGTATAAAAATTCCTGGTGTGCTCGTTTATTATTTACTATTATCTACTAATTGTTCTATTATTCCGCACTGCTTTTATACTATTTCATATTACTCGATCCTATACTGTCTTTTTAGTCTTCCTCTATTACTCATTCTTACTACCAAAATATAGTAAGATAACTTTAGAATACTTAGATAAGATAATCTTAGGGAAAAGGGTAACAAATCAGACATATCAAAGTTGATCAGAATAATTATATATATATATTAAAAATAGATGCTCTCAAAGACTAAACTCGTTTTAGGGTATTACTAACCCTATCTCTAATGAGTTGACCCTAACCAAGGCCAAGGTGTTCACTCAACCTAAGCTCTGATACCACGTGTAACTATATGCCTTTCTTACTCCTAAAGACGACATTAATACATCCACGATATTCATGAGCCAATCATCTAGGTGTCCAAAAGACAAGTCATTGGGGTAAAAACAAAAGAAAAGACAGGAAGAAAGAAACACAGAATCTCACAATGCAAGGAAATCATATATAATATAACATAAGATAGTAAATATGGTCACTTCCAAAATGAAACATCAAAGTTACAGTAGGTACTAACTTCAGCCAGGGACAATTATTATTGTCTTCCCCCACAATGCTAATACATAATATACGCATAGTGGAAATAAAATAGATAACTAGATGACGTCGAAGCCACCAGCTCCATACTCCTCCAAAATGCATTCGTAAGAACCTGGAGTAATTGACCACTCATACAAATTTAGTACCCAACAATTTTAGGGAAAGAAAGAAAAAACTCTGGGTCGGACATGGGTCTGGTATGAGTAAACTTAAAACAACTGAATTGTTATACTTATAAAACTCCTTTAAAATAAAGGTATCTCATAAGACCACACCGTAGATAAACATTGACGGGTTTTTTCTTACGATAACCAAAACATTTCAAATAGAATATCTATTGATATTATAATAATATCTAAGGTTTAAAAATAAATATATAACATAGCTGAAATGCTTGCATCTCACATTCCAACATATTTGGGCACAACTAAGTCTGTACGACATTTATTAGAGAATGGATTCCATATAATGACAAGGCTAGTAGGGTACGCCTGCCATAGTACACCTCTATTAAAATGTACCGATGGCTCACATGGAACCCTACTAACACAGTACCAACCTACCCCTTACTGCATAGTACCAAATAGTCACCACCCTAGTTGTGGTCAACAACCGTACCTGGGTCACTAGCATACATAATCTGAAAATATCGATCTAGATCGGGTGATAACCATACCCTAATGGGTGTGACCCATATAGCCCTGCTGCATATTCCATGTTTTAGTCATTCCTAATTGTGAGGCATGAGGCTACGTTTTACCTTTTTAGCAAATCCCGCTTGGAATTCCATCACTGCCCTCCAGGAAACAATGCAATGCCAGCATTCATCCATACAAGTTGTCTAGAATAAACAAACCAAAGGTAATACTTCTACTACATCCTTTTTGGAATCACCCTCAGGATTAGTAGCAAGTAACCATTGCACTTCAAAGATCTTCAACTTCGATTCTGTCATCTTCAAGATGTTTCTAATTCGAACTCTTATGTTGGTTCAAAGTGGTTTTCAGATAATTCATGCTTATCCAATCTCAATCTCTTCGAACCAATATTTGACAATCTTAAAATTAGTCAAGTTATTGGTAGTGGAAAAATACACAATCTGGTGCAAGTATAGATTTGTATATGAAAATAATACATCCTATACTTATCCCCACTTTCCGATTTCAAACGGTACTATCCCTTGGTTAACAGTGAAGTCGGATAAGTTAGAAAACTATCCTTGCATCGATGTACATTCTTACTTCTCGGATAGAGACTAGTTTCCATACCTCGGAATCTAGTGTTGAATATACAATGAAGTATCTTCTATATACTTGATTAATCATGACCCATTTATCGAAATTAACTTTCGTATACTTATCACATTTCCAACATTTCGACTACTCTATCCCTCGCCTAGAAAATATGTTTCTAAAACTTACAGATAGAGGAAAGTCTACTCATTGGCTTTTAACGCTAAATACAAAATGACTTACTTTTCATAAAACATGTCAACGTTTTAGTATAACTTATCGTATTTGTTTGGCTACTTAATGGCACAGACAAAGAGATTCCTTATATTTAAAAACATCCTTTGTAAAAGATAATTGCATTTAAACAGAACCCGACTTTTGGAAATAGAGCGATTTAAAAATTAAAACCTTTTATTTAAATAATTATATAATCTTTTAAAATTATTTTGAATATTTAAAATTCCTTTTTAATACTTATAATATATTTTAAAAGACTTTTCAAAAATATTTATAGTAGAAACTCTTTTTAGTTTACACAAAATTGTCAATTTTTCAACTGCATCTATAGCGACTATTGCTATATGGACAATAATTTTTAAACTCGTTTTATAAATCAAAATAGTTTTTCAAACTTCTCCTTCTATATTTAAATTACTTAAATAACTTTGTAAAAAGGTTTGAAAAACAAAAGGTAAAGTTTGGAAAAACCTTTTAAAAACATTTATAGAAAACAAGGAAGTAAACTATGTTTAAAAGAACACATGATCTCGATGTCGAAACATAAACCAATTCAAGTGTGTTATCTTTCCAATCAGCACACAATCCTCCATATGCATAAGCACATACGTATATATACAAATATAAATGACATCAATAAAACAAGGAAAGATTAGCACTTATAAATTATTGCTTAAGCACTTCGACTAGATTTTAAGTCATCGATAAATTATCACATATGTCATCGCTTCAAGCAGGAACCAAACCAAACAACAATCATTCCTAACTTATAAAGTTTAAATCTTGGTTTTTAAATGTGAAATTTACTTACCAAAATTAACACGGATTCAAACCAAACTACCACAACTTTTGCACCGACACACGGAACTAGCTTTTCTTTTTAAAAACTTTCTTTTTAGGACCCTAAGGAGTGGAGTGGGCTCGACCATGCTTGTGGAGGCGATTTTTGGGCCTTGTTTGGGAAGATAGAAGATATAGAGAAGAAGGGAAATGTTTTAACTAAGTTTTAAGATTTTAAAGTGGAAAACGAAAAGGTTTTTATTTTAAATACTTTAGGGAAGCCATGAAAATGAAGATGGAAGCTTGAAAAGAAAGAGATAAGAGTTTGAAAATGAATAAAGTGATATAAAATAAGAAATGAAAAAGTAAAGTTGTTCTTATATAAAACGAGTAAGGGAAATTACTAAAATGCCTTTAATAATTAAAATATACAATACCCTCCATAACATAATGGTGCATCATCCTCTCTACCTTCCCCTTTGCACATGCAACACACTCCCCTCATATCACCATCGCTTCATCTCTTTTAACTTGTACTTGATGTGTTGTATTTTGTACCATTTTCTTTTTAAAATATAAAAGAAAAGTCAAAACTTACTTTATTTACTTAAGTAAATAATTTAACTTATTAACTCTAATCATTTTCTTAACCAAAGTATATGTTATTGATATATATGTGTGTGTGTGTGTATACTCTAGTGTATACAACATGTTTCGACAACTTTTAGGCAATGGATGTCGAAAATCCAAAAAACAATTTTCGGTCACATTTTCAATTTTTCTCCAAACTAACTATTTTGTAAAGAAAACTTTAAAATGACTTTTCCATCATTAATTATTACCTAAAACAGGCTTATTTGAGTTATAAAATTCAATAATTAATTATTTTAAAATATATCAAATATTCATATTTAAAATGATTAATCCTGCTTTTGAATCAAGCAGTATATCTAATGATCAAATCATTGAATGCTTGTAAAACGGATTAGAAGTTAAGGATGCAAGTCTAATGCTAAAATTTAGATGAAGCCCCAAGAGTCAATAACCTTACTTACTAAATTAGATACTTATCCACAAGATATGCAATCAAGGGTAAGGTGTGTGGAAATGGGTTGTTAAAAGATCTACATTAAATAAGGCACTTGTTCAAATGTTATGCAATTAAAGGAAACTCTTTTGAAGAATGAGAGTCATGGATGACTATAATCAAAGAGTATATGTTAAAAGAAACTCTCTTGGATGGAACGATTGGACGATGGAAACTCTTCCTTAAAGCAGCTTGGTTTGTTATGCAAGAGAGATTATACATTGTAATTGACTTGAATGGTATACATTGGAATGTGTGATGGAAAATGCAAAGAATTTTTTATTTAAGTCTATATTGCATCAAGAGTTTGCATCTATATTGTGAAGTTGGAGACTGTAAACTTCCTTAGAGAAAAAAAGAAAAAACTTCATTACCATCAAACTGGACACTTGTCAAAGAAATATGCAATTATCTCAAAATGTATGAACTAGTAGTTGGTAAAGGTGGAGTAGAAGAAGCAAAGTGGGTTGATGCAACCAATTGAGGTTTTTGAGTGAAAGTGGGAACAGGTATTAATGGACTTCATCAATACAACAATCGTAGGAATTTTTATATGAATTCGTCAGCCTACTTAGGAAAATCACCATTATGTGCATTGTAATAACAACTGCGATTCATTTTATTGATCTCTCCTTATAGTAAAGAACATTAACTTATGGCGAACAATGACATATGTTTACCCTACTAGAAGAAAATAAAAGGTAGGCACATCGGTTACTCTAAATTTGTATTTCAAATTATAAATTGCAATTGACTCAAACAATATACATTGGAATATGTGATGGGAAATGCAAACATTCTTTTATGTAAGCTTATACTTCATTAATAATTTACATATGTACTGTGAAGTTGGAGATTGCAAACTTGCTTAGAGAAAAAAGAAAAAACTTCATTACCATCAAATTAGATACTTGTCCAAGAAATATGAAATCACCTTGAAATGTATGAACTAGTAGTTGGTAAATACAGATTTTAAGAAGCCAGGTGGGTTGGTAAAGGAAAAGATTTTTGAATGAAAGTGAAATAGATATTAATGGACTTTATAAATAGATTGCTAAGAACCAAAGAAGGGTATTATAACATTTGGTTTGTAGTCAATTAAGTGATGAAGAATGCTGATTCATATCTATTAAATCTAATAAAATGACATCCAAGTTAACTGAGTTGTATGTAAATGGATTGTTAAAAGATTTACATTAAATTAGACTCTTGTCCAAAAAATATGCAATCAATGGCGATAATTTTGGAAATGGAATATATTAGTGATGATTCTTGGAACTATATATACTACTCGTATATGTAATCTCCACTATCCTTTTCTCTTGAAGGACTAGCTGCTTACCCCTTTTGACATTAGATGGAGCTTGTGTGTGTCTCCTCCATATATAATACTGATCGTATACATCTTTCACAAAAGCTATGACATCTTCAGCCACATTGATAGAAATGTTTTTCAAATGATAAGTGAATTTAATCCCATCAAAGAAATGTGTTAGGGGAGCTCTTTGTAGCTTGGTAATTTGTGGATTTGAGGCAGAGTATGTCACTATTGTATAAACATAAGCAGGAGCATGCTCTTTCTAGTCTTTATTTAGAGGGATCGGAAGTCGTAGAACCTGACTGTTGAATGGTCTATTTAGATTTATAGTAGGATGCCATTGACTGCGTAACAAGCAACATAGAAGTGGTGTAACGATCCGAAATTTTCAACCATTCGCATCCAAACATGTCGGAATTGAATTGCTCAAAATATCAGATTGTTATTTTATATTTGGAAAAAACTCAGCATACACAGTAATTAAATAATCACAGACACAGAGTAATATAACAATAATTCAGCGGTAACAAAAGAATAGTAGTTCATGAAGCTACTATATATATAACAGAGTTAAATAAGATACAACAGAGGTCTCAAATACAAAGATGTCTCAATAAAATAGTCAAATACAAGATCAGAATGCATCACTGGAATCAACTAAATATCTGAAAGCTGAATAGATAGTTGGATCTCCAAATGAAGCTCCAACTCCAAAGGTGAGTCTCAAATGCTATATCACTCAGTCTGACCCGAGCATAAAGAAAAACACAAAACACTCGAGTCAGGATTAATATTCTTATATCAATAAATCCAACTCAAGTGAAATATAAACTGAAATACAGTAACTTAAAGGATGTTTGGGATAACCATCCTCTAAGGATCCGTTAAACTATCTACTATGTAGTAATATTCGCTATTATATAAATGTCTAATAGTAAAATAAACTTACTTTAAAATAGCATTAAGGAGTGACTCAATATTCCCCTTAACACATAATAGTCCTAGTAGTCTATCCAGTATCAGCGTAACCCCAGATCGGGAGCTACCCTAAATACTCCACAGGCTACGGCACAAAACCAAACTCGTAGTAAAGCTCGATATGGTAGGTGATACGGCACAACAAGGCAATGCCAAGGTAGATATACCAATTACGCACACGGGCTGGTGGAAACACATAACAGCCACTACCGCCCACCTCGGAACACACTCCCAAATCAAAAATCGAAGGGTGTCCACCAAATCAATCACAAAGTAATAGAATAGTATCGAAGAAATGTGTCCGATCAGAGGTGCTACCTCATTTGCCCGAGATCGCTCATGTTTTAGCCACCTTAAGCCAACTTACAGAAGTCGTGTCCACGTTCATACCCCAATAGGATCGTCGCCACCATCCTACTTCATTCTGGAATCTCCACCGCGTACACAGTTGTTAAAGTGGTTTTCGGTATCGACAGAGAGTATGCCCATATCTGATCCCGGTCTCTTTAACAACCAATCGTTATTATAACACCGTGGTCATTTCAAAATAGTTTGTACTTCAAAACCAAAATATCATTTCATTTCAACATAACCAAGTCACTACGATATCATTTTCACTTTCAAATATCCATTTCCGAAAATCATATCACTTTCAAAGCTATAACACTTTCGAAACCAAACATTGTAAATTATAATACTTTGGAAAACCTTAACTTTGAAATCATAACTTCCACCCTTAAACAGTTTAGATATTAATAATAGTATATAAAAAATAAAATAGTTTATAAAGTAAAATAGTTTATATTAGAATATACATAAGTTGAAATAGTTTATATTAAAATAGTTTATATTAAAAATAGTTTATGCAAAAATATAAAATAGTTTTAAATAAAATTTAAAATACTTTATATAATAAAGATGGTTTCCATAAATTCACAAATCGATTCAAATCAATTCGACCTCCAAATTCAACTTAATTAAATCTCAGTTCATAAAATTCAACTCAATTCAATTTCTCAATAAATCATTTCAAATTATATCGATTTCAAATACAGATTTGAAACACAAAATAAACCATTAAATTTATATATATATCAAAGCTTTAAATATTCCACATTTCCAAAACTAAATTTGATAATTCCATTTATATCCCAATTTAATTTGTTTACATTTAGTTTCTGAAATATTTATTTAATCATTTCAATAATATCTAAATACAACTTCAGTTTACAATTTAAACAAAATATCCCATTTAAATTTATATGAGTTTGAATTATTCATTTAAGTCACTTTTAATCAAATTCAAGTTATAAACATATCTTTAAAAATTCAAATTTTAATAAATTTCAAGTCAAAATTATTTAAGTAAAATTCCTAAATAAATATAATTTCAAATAAATTTCAAATTTATCTTTCCAACCTTAATTTATTAAAAATTATTACAACTCTATATAAAATATAATTTAATTAAATACTTAACCAAATTATATTTTAATAAAATCAACTTTATTATTAGACTTACTTTATATTAAAACAAATTTATACATAGCTTAAAATCAAGAATTTAACTATATATAAATTAACATTTATATAATATCTAAAATCAATATTTATATATAAACCATATATTTCTTTCCAAAAACCATAGAAATCATTTTCAAAATATTTATATATAGACCAACGGTGTCTGTATATAATTCTCTATCCTATGGTCAAGTGATACAGATATTTATCATTTCAATCCGCAATTTAAATATATACAGGTATATATCATTTCAACCCGCTATCCCAAATTCAATTCAAATGAAAATCGCTTGGGTATATCATTTCAACCCATAACAATTTTCTCCTATTCTAAAGTCTATTCGGGTATGTATCATTTCAACCCATAGTGAATTCTATACTAACAGGGAACTTGCAGATTGACAACAGATCTGATAATAATATAACAGGCATATATCATAAATATAAATAACAGGTAATGGTGTCAGATGTCACAGGTAAACAGAAACAGACAATAGCATATATGACAATTTAAATAACTAACAGCAGCATATTTCAATTGTCGTTTCAATTGAAATCAAATTTAATAAATATAAGAACATTAATCGTGAGTGATTGCTCACCTTTCGAGGCTAGAGAGATTCGACAAATGAGAGTAGTTACGACCCAAGCACGAATTCCAAAACGAAGCACGATTGAACGCGAATTTGACGACAAAGCCGATAAAAAGGAATCGGCGAAATAAATCAGACTGGATTGATGAAGATAAATAGGTATAAGTGAACTCATATGTATAAATATATTACTATATATATACATATAAAATCATATTTTATATTCAAACACATTTATATTGAATATATATGTGTATCTCAAATTATATTATTCAAATTAAAACACATATTTTAATATCAACATATATACATTATGATTATGTTAAATTAAAAAATTATAAACCCACATTACAACAAGTATCATCATTCATGGTACACACTATGTAAAAATGCTATCACAACTGTGTATATATAACTGTATTAAAAACTAAAAAATCAATATATAAAATAACAGATATATATATATATATATATATATATATTATACAAATTAAATATCTGCCTGCAATATAACTCTATATTTTATAAATAACTATACTTAAAATATAACAAAATTGTTGTACATATTTATTTAAACCTGTTAACTAATATATAAAACTTTAACAACAAAATATCCCTATACAAGCTAAATGCAGACCACTATTTACAAAATATAAACAAAATATGTATGTGTAGTTTAGTATATATAGAACAACCAAAAAAATACATATATATATATATTAGTATATATGCTGTAACCAAATGTACATTTACTTATATAACTAACTGTACATTACTATATGCTTATAACCAAAACAAAAATATATATTAATATAAGCTGATATATATATAAAAACTTGTATATATTGTATTCTCATACCAATATCATTCAAATACATTGTACATCTGCACTTATATATATAAACAAACCGTGTACCATATTTTTTTCACTGCTAAGCAAATAAAACTTTTGAAAACATATATATACTAACTTTATATAATAATATACAGTTCTTCACTTTGTAGCAAGCCCAGACCCCTATATATAACTTACATTTTGAGAACAACTTGATATATATATATATATATACTACAAAACATATATATATATGAATAACTTAAATCAAACAAAATTTTATAACTTGTATAGGCCTGAAGTAATATATATACACAGAAACGGGACATATATAGTATATATAATTTTTCCTTATACAATACTTCCTTATAATATATAATACCGTATAGTATAAAATAATATATTAAAATTTAAAGCAATACAAAACAAACAAGACAATTAGATGCAAAAACCCGACCGACCCTATATATAAATATAAATATACACACACACACACATTAGTATATATAAGTTAAGACTAGCCTGTAAAATAGAAATGCAGCAGACCAATAATTCACGTATACATACATATATAAATTAATTAGCATACTGTTGAAAGCATACGGTAAAAAATATATAAGAATGTATAAACTAACATATAATATATATTCAATTAATATAGACAGTATATGCACACTTACATAAAAGTTATGTACTATTTCTCAATGATGAAACCCATACTCCCTTATATTTAAACACACATATAACTAGAATATATATAATACCTGTACCTCATATTCCCAAACAACTATATATATAACAATAGTATATATATATATAAACGTGCTACTAGGAAGGAACATGGAAGATCGAATGGCGGTGCTGCATGGAGGGAAGTTATGCTCGGCCATTCGTGCAGATGAGTGGAGGATACGTGGCCAAGGGAAAGGGGTGAAGATAAAGGAACTCGGCATGGTTTGGAAGGAAGATTGGTGTGGCGACGTGAGATCCAGGCAGAGGAAAAATGAATATGAGTAGGCTTCATAAAAATGAAAGGGATGATGAACAGGCTTTCGTATAATCTTATGATTATATTATTTTATTATCCTCCTTTCAATCGAAACTGGATACGAAACAAACCAGAGGATATAAATTGAAATGGGAATAGTAAGGGACTAGAGGCTGTTCAACGTCAGACAATTGAAAGGTTACGAATTCAAGAGGCAAAAATACAGAACAGATACGGTTATCGTTTATACGGATTCCGCTGCGTAACGGACTTCAAAACACAGAATTGAATATACCGCAGTGATCAACACGACGAGACGATCAAAATGATACACAGATATCAGTGGAACGATTATCTTATCAAAAGTCAGTATTCGGTACCGAAAATGCTGCAAATCTGTCGAAAATAAGATAAACGGAGCAAGAGAAGTCCAAATTTGGAGAAACGAATTATGACGTCTCACTCAGAAGATGATTTACAAATTTTCTATAGAAAAATATTCAGGTTTGGAAAACATTTTATTATCATCAATTATTAACTGATTTAAATTTAAATAAAATTACATAAGAAAATAAACTTTCATATTATCTGCTGAAAATTTACCAATTGTTATGTTTAATTAGACGTATTCCAAATGTCAAATTTATATTTCAAAATTTTAACATTTAAAATTTCACAAAATTTCAATTGAAACCACTAAAATTTTACAGGTCGTTACACTCTCACCCACTCAAAACTTTTCGTCCCCGAAAAGTAAAAAGGTAGGAGAATAAAACTACCAGAAAGAAAAAAAATATTTGAAATTCAAAATAAACAATAAATTTAAACCATATAAATTTCAAATTAAACTATTTAACATTCAACATTTTGGTTTAATCCATTTGAATTCACTTAAGTTAAATCAATCTATCTATTTCTAAATTCATTATCTTATTGTCTAGTCCTCCTCAATTAACAATTTCTAAATCATCAATTTGTATAATCATTTATTATACTCATATTTTATTCAACAAATTTAATTCTTTTATTCCAAATTATTATTAACTTTATTCCACTTAATATATCTTATCACATATATTTAAACCATATAAATTAATTTAAACCATATAAATTTCAATTTAAATTAATTTATATTCAATAATTGATTTTAAATTCAAGGTATTTCCATAAGTTAATCTAATTTCAATTTATTAATTCCTTCAAAACAAATTTATTTGTCTCATCTATTATTCAATTAACTTATCATATCATTTATCTCTATTAATGTAACAACCTGCATATTATACGATTTTATATTTAAATATTTTATTTAAATATAGCATCGTTAGTCGAATTTAAGTCCAAAAAGCTACTTTTTGCAAACGGTCGAATTAGGACTCGGGACCACTTCCATTGAGTCCAAAATTGCGTTTGCGACTTTTTTAAGTATAAGCTTCGATATGTTTGGAGTAAGTTGAATTTTGCTATTTTCTATTGGACTTTGGGTTTGGGTTTCACCCCAACTCACTCTATAACCTAGTTCAGCCCCTCTTCACTTCATTTCTATTTTTCTTAATCACTCAAGCAACTGAAATGGGGAGAGGAATGGGAAACTAATATTCAAAGCCCTAGTTCCTCTAGCAAATTCAAATTCTTGCTCCAAATTCAAGGTAAAGCTTTGGTAAGCCTCTTCTTCATCTTCTCCATCTCATTTCCTCTTCAATTTCAGAAATGTTCTTAGCCCTAACTTTGAGAAAAACTCCATCTTTGTTTTAGATTGAAGTTCTTGAGGTGGTGTTGAAGAGAGATCATTCTATTTCTTGTTCTAGAGCTTCTTATCTTTGTTTTTGAGTTAAAAAGGTGAGTTTGAACTCACATCTACTTTTCTTGTTATCATTGATGTTGGGTATGAATTCCTAACACTTATTCATGTTCATTTGCTTTTGGTTTGAACTGATTTGGCGAACATTTCAATTTTTGGTGTTTTGAAGTCAAAAAACTCTAGAAATCCTAGCTTTGATGTATGAACATGTTTTTGGAGGTGTATTGAAGAGCCAATAGGGCTGGGTTATCGATTGGCATAAACCCCTAGTGCCCATTGCTCGTCCGGTTGCAAATTGGAAGAGTTTGCTCTTCATTAGATAGGCTGAAAAATAGCCCTAGTGCTAGTCAGTCGACTGGCCTCTGTAGTCAGTCGACATGTTGTAGCAAATGAATGCTCCTGAGACTGTCTGTAGAAACAGAAAGTCCCTGTTTCCTGTAGTCAGTCGACTGGCCACATGCAGTCAGTCAACTGACTGCAGGAAATGAAATTTTCAGGTTTCTGGATCAATCGACTGGCCTCTGCAGTCAGTCGACTGACCTGCTTGTTTTTGCCTATTTTTGCCTATTTTGCTTGGTTTCAAATTTCAATCGATTCGTGTTGATTCCAATTAGTTGTTATTGCATATTTGACTTTGATAATTCCTTTTTGATTTCATAAATGGGTTTTCATAAAATGATCTCTTTAAATTGTATTAAAAGCTCGTTTCTCCAATTTATAGTTTCTATTTAAAACACAGACACAATTTTGCACTTCAAGAGAAAAGGGAGGATAATTAAATGATTAAATAAAACGCGTGCTATGAACATGTGTGTTTATCTTTTCAGTTAATTCCTAATCTATTTGTTTGACCGTTTTGACCTTTGGGTCTGGTTTACCGATGAGATGAGGTGAACTTTGTACTGCTTTGAGTATGAAATTGACTAAAGGGTAGTAAACCGTTTAGTGCGAATGTGGGGTATGGGACTCACGTTAACATTTTCCGGGTTCCTTACTGAGAGTTGTGACACATTCCACCGGACAGTGGTGTCCAGTACCGCCACTACGGTTTGTTGCCTTCAGGCGTATGGATCCTTGTATACAGTACTGAGCTCGAGCATCTTTTGTTTCCTTGGCAATTATATTTCCCTAGAGTATCGCCCTTTGGTATAGGTTCTTTGAACCGCACGATATATAGCGATTACCTTGTGGAAACTTGTGTTACCTTGATTGGTATTTGTCATTTGCCTTTTGGCTTGTTTTGTGATATGTGTGTCCTTAGTTTATTTGAGTTGCCTATGATATGAGGCTTGTTATGATTCATCTTATGTTAGATGATTTGGTTATCTCCTTTGGAGATTATTGTGGTACTTTATGATCTTGTATGTTCATTATCATTTAGTTTATCTAACTGATTTTTTTAGCTAGACCAACCTGTGTATTTTATACTCGGGTCAGACCGAGATGTTTCAGGTTAGGTACTTTGGACTTAGCCTATTTTGCTTCCGCATGTACTATTCTGCTAGCTCCTTTTTGTTATAGCTTTTTGTGTAGTCCTTATTTTTGTTTGTAACTCTGATATGTATTCTATTGACTCGTCTGTATATTGTGGTTTGCTTTACCACTTGACATGCATTATTTTGTAAACTCTGTAATGTATCTGTAAATGTGTAAATGTATGTGATGATCTACTGTTGTGTGATGTGTACCACATTTGAGTTGTTATATTTTATTCTGATGGATCCTTCAGCCACCTATGGCTTTGTATTAAGTATTTATTGGAGATGTCGATCCACTTGAGTAAGAAGTGGCAATCGTCGGCGTATTCAATAGATAATTAAGACAAGGTTATAGATGGTCGCTCCTAACCATCTCTATTCTCCGCATTAGTAGACGGTGTTACCTGGTAATACTCTTTGCTAATGTGGGTCTCGGAGTGGGGCGTTACAATTAACATCTTTATAAAAAAAATTAAGTGTATAACATTTATTATAACACTCAGATCTTTCCTTATAAAGTCATTTTATATTATATATTATATATTATCCAATTACATTTTTAACTTCTGAATAATTTAGGTAAGTTATATTGAAATGTAATTGAGTATTATACAAGTAAAATTTTCTCATTCAACTCATTTCAAGTTTAAATATTTATTCAAAATTTTGGCTTTATTTTATACTTGAAATCACCTTATCAAAATTTAAGAATAAAATTTCCGGTTTCAATTCAAACATTTATAGATAAATATATATACTATATATATCAAATCAAATCTATGATCATATACCAATATATATATATTATAAATCAATTCATACTTCGGAAATTCAAATCAAATTAATTTTCTAAAACAAAAATGTAGCAAAGCTACAGAATGGTCTCTCCACTTCGAAACTCGAAAATGAATGTCGATGATGCTACAGTCATCACTGAAATTATTTTCCAGCGACAACAGAGGAGAGTACTGATTTAGACTTTTAAATTTTTTTGGAAATGATTTCTATTCGAAAATACTTTCAATAATATATACTTTAAAATATAAAACCAAAGTTCGAAATCACCGGAAATTAAATTCTCAAATTCCTGAATTAAATTCATTTCAAATTCCAAATCAATTTATAAACCGTGTTTATAAATTCATTTTTAGAACAATAAATGATAATAAAATATTATCATTTCAAACAACCAATTTAATTAACTTATTAAATTCTAGAAAATCATACTTATATATATATAATATAATCATACAAATTTATTCCATTTACCTAATTTGAAAATAATATTATGTCAGTTTGCTCTGTTCAAGTGTTTTGGAAATCCTATCGATAGCGTTAATCGGACGAATCGATCGAAAACCCAAATCAACATCAACAACTCAAACAACGCAATATATAAACATTTTAATATTAATTACAAATACACTCCCTCACTCGATAATATAAGAATAGATTCCAAAACAAGGATAGAGATTCAAATTTAGAGGAATTCTAATCAAAGAGAATTCTGGCTAAAATAGATAGGCTCAAAAGAGAGATAAGAAAATCAAATTGCGAAATAGGAAGATGGATAGACTTACACAAATCGCGGGCAACCTTAACCGGGTCAACCATGACTTCAAAAATAAGATCGAGGTAGAATTCTGGAGCAAATTGACATTCGATTGCCAGAGATAGAATTCGGGTATAGTAAAAGATAGATACATCGTAAACCGAGTATGCAGAAATCTCCGGTAAATCAATGCCTATTGTAAAGGAGTTTCACCCCTTTACAAATCATTCAAAGATTGGCGAGACCGCCGATTTATTATGGAGATTGTTTGAAGTGGAGTTATGGGATACTCCAGAATACGAATAGGGAGAGATAAGGGTGGATTTTGGACCCGAGGGGAACGTCCCAAAATTCAAAGAAAACCGAGTCAAAGAGGAAGGGGTTCAAGCTCGAACGAAAGTGATTCCGTGATTAAATCTACTCTATATGCTGAGTTTTGCCTAAAACCAAAGCTCTGATACCACATGTAACGACCCGAAATTTTCAACCATTCGCATCCAAACATGTCGGAATTGAATTGCTCAAAATATCAGATTGTTATTTTATATTTGGAAAAAACTCAGCATACACAGTAATTAAATAATCACATAATCACAGACACGGAGTAATATAACAATAATGCAGCGAAAACAAAAGAATAATAGTTCATGAAGCTACTATATATATAACAGAGTTAAATAAGATACAACAGAGGTCTCAAATACAAAGATGTCTTAATAAAATAGTCAAATACAAGATCAGAATACATCACTGGAATCAACTGAATATCTGAAATCTGAATAGATAGTTGGATCTCCAAACGAAGCTCCAACTCCAAAGGTGAGTCTCAAATGCTGTATCACTCAGTCTGACCCGAGCGTAAAGCAAAACACAAAACACTCGAGTCAGGATTAACATTCTTATATCAATAAATCCAACTCAAGTGAAATATCAAATGAAATACAATAACTTAAAGGATGTTTGGGATAACCATCCTCTAAGGATCCGTTAAACTATCTACTATGTAGTAATATTCGATATTATATAAATGTCTAATAGTAAAATAAACTTACTTTAAAATAGCATTAAGGAGTGACCCAATATTCCCCTTAACACGTAATAGTCCCAGTAGTCTATCCAGTATCAGCGTACCCCCAGATCGGGAGCTACCCTAAATACTCCACATGCTACGGCACAAAACCAAACTCGTAGTAAAGCTCGATATGGTAGGTGACACGGCACGACAAGGCAATGCCAGGGTAGATATACCAATTACGCACATGGGCTAGTGGAAACGCATAGCAGCCACTACCGCCCACCTCGGAACACACTCCCAAATCAAAAATCGAAGGGTGTCCACCAAATCAATCACAAAGTAATAGAATAGTATTGAAGAAATGTGTCCGATCAGTGGTGCTACCTCATTAGCCCGAGATCGCTCCTGTTTTAGCCACCTTAAGCCAACTTACGGAAGTCGGGTCCACGTTCATACCTCAATAGGATCGTCGCCACCATCCTACTTCATTCTGGAATCTCCACCGCGTACACAGTTGTTAAAGTGGGTTTCGGTATCGACAGAGAGTATGCCCATATCCGATCCCGGTCTCTTTAACAACCAATCGTTATTATAACACCGTGGTCATTTCAAAATAGTTTGTACTTCAAAACCAAAATATCATTTCATTTCAACATAACAAAGTCACTACGATACCATTTTCACTTTCAAATATCCATTTCCGAAAATCATATCACTTTCAAAGTTATAGCACTTTCGAAACCAAACATTGTAAATTATAATACTTTGGAAAACCTTAACTTTGAAATCATAACTTCCACCCTTAAACAGTTTAGATATTAATAATAGTATATATAAAATAAAATAATTTATAAAGTAAAATAGTTTATATTAAAATAGACATAAGTTGAAATAGTTCATATTAAAATAGTTTATATTAAAATAGTTTATATTAAAATAGTTTATATTAAAAATAGTTTATAAAATAATATAAAATAGTTTTAAATATAATTTAAAATACTTTATATAATAAAGATGGTTTCCATAAATTCACAAATCGGTTTAAATCAATTCGACCTCCAAATTCAACTTAATTAAATCTCAGCTCATAAAATTCAACTCAATTCAATTTCTCAATAAATCATTTCAAATTATATCGATTTCAAATACAGATTTGAAACACAAAATAAACCATTAAATTTCAATATATTTCAAAGCTTTAAATATTCCACATTTCCAAAACTAAATTTGATAATTCCATTTATATCCCAATTTAATTTCATTACATTTAGTTTCTGAAATATTTATTTAATCATTTAAATAACATCTAAATACAACTTCAATTTACAATTTAAACAAAATATCCCATTTAAATTTATATGAGTTTGAATTATTCATTTAAGTCACTATTAATCAAATTCAAGTTATAAACATATCTTTAAAAATTCAAATTTTAATAAATTTCAAGTCAAAATTATTTAAGTAAAATTACTAAATAAATATAATTTCAAATAAATTTCAAACTTATCTTTCCAACCTTAATTTATTAAAAATTATTACAACTCTATATAAAATATGATTTAAATAAATACTTAACCAAATTATATTTTAATAAAATCAACTTTATTATTAGACTTATTTTATATTTAAACAAATTTATACATAGCTTAAAATCAAGGATTTAACTATATATAAATTAACATTTATATAATATCTAAAATCAATATTTATATATAAACCATATATTTCTTTCCAAAAACCATAGAAATCATTTTCAAAATATTTATATATAGACCAACGGTGTCTGTATATAATTCTCTATCCTATGGTCAAGTGATACGGATATTTATCATTTCAATCCGCAATTTAAATGTATAGAGGTATATATCTTTTCAACCCGCAATCCCAAATTCAATTGAAAATCGCTTGGGTTTATCATTTCAACCTATAACGATTTTCTCCTATTCTAAAGTCCGTTCGTGTATGTATCATTTCAACCCATAGTGAATTCTATACTAACAGGGAACTTGCAGAGTGACAACAGATATGATAATAATATAACAGGCATATATCATAAATATAAATAACAGGTAATGGTGTCAGATGTCACAGGTGAACAGAAACAGATAATAGCATATATGACAATTTAAATAACTAACATCAGCATATTTCAATTGTCGTTTCAATTGAAATCAAATTTAATAAATATAAGAACGTTAATCATAAGTGATTGCTTACCTTTCGAGGCTAGAGAGATTCGACAAATGAGAGTAGTCACGACCCAAGCACGAATTCCAAAACGAAGCACGATTGAAGGCGAATTTGACGACAAAGCTGATAAAAAGGAATCGGCAAAATAAATCAGACTGGATTGATGAAGATAAATGGGTATAAGTGAACTCATATGTATAAATATATAACTATATATATACATATAAAATCATATTTTATATTCAAACACATTTATATTGAATATATATATGTATCTCAAATTCTATTATTCAAATTAAAACACATATTTTAATATCCACATATATACATTATTATTATGTTAAAATCAAAAATTATAAACCCACATTACAACAAGTATCATCATTCATGGTACACACTATGTAAAAATGCTGTCACAACTGTGTATATATAACTGTATTAAAAATTCAGAAATCAATATATAAAATAACAGATATATATATTATACAAATTAAATATCTGCCTGCAATATAACACTATATTTTATAACTAACTATACTTAAAATATAACAAAACTGTTGTACATATTTATCTAAACCTGTTAACTAATATATAAAACTATAACAACAAAATATCCCTATACAAGCTAAATGCAAACCACTATTTACAAAATATAAACAAAATATGTATGTGTAGTTTAGTATATATAAAACAACCAAAACAATACATATATATTAGTATATATGCTGTAACCAAATGTACATTTACTTATATAACTAACTGTACATTACTATATGCTTATAACCAAAAAAATATATATATTAATATAAGCTGATATATATAAAAACTTGTATATATTGTATTCTCATACCAATATCATTCAAATACATCATACATCTGCACTTATATATATATATGCAAACCGTGAACCATTTTTTTCACTGCTAAGCAAATAAAACTTTTGAAAACATATATATACTAACTTTATATAATAATATACAGTTCTTCACTTTGTAGCAAGCCCAAACCCCTATATATAAATTACATTTTGAGAACAACTTGATATATATACTATAGAACACACACACACACACACACACACACACATATATATATATATATATATATATACGAATAACTTAAATCAAACAAATTTTTTTAACTTGTATAGGCCTGAAGTAATATATATATACACAGAAACGGGACATATATAGTATATATAATTCTTCCTTATATAATACTTCCTTATAATATATAATACTGTATAGTACAAAATAATATATTAAAATTTAAAGCAATACAAAACAAACAAGACAATTAGATGCAAAAACCCGACCGACCCTATATATAAATATATATAGAGAGAGATTAGTATATAAGTTAAGACTAGCCTGTAAAATAGAAATGCAGCAGACCAATAATTCACGTATACATACATATATAAATCAACTAGCATATTGTTGAAAGCATACGGTAACAAATATATAAGAATGTATAAACTAACATATAATATATATTCAATTAATATAGACAGTATATGCACACATACATAAAAGCTATGCACTATTTCTCAATGATGAAACCCATACTCCCTTATATTTAAACACACATATAACTAAAATATATATAATACATGTACCTCATATTCCCAAACAACTATATATATATAACAATAGTATATATAAACGTGCTGCTAGGAAGGCACATGGAAGATCGAATGGCGGTGCTGCATGGAGGGAAGTTGTGCTCGGCCATTGGTGCAGATGAGTGGAGGATACGTGGCCGAGGGGAAGGGGTGAAGATGAAGGAACTCGGCACGGTTTGGGAGGAAGATTGGTGTGGCGACGTGAGATCCAGGCAGAGGAAAAATGAATATGAGTAGGCTTTAGAAAAATGAAAAGGATGATGAACAGGCTTTCGTATAATCTTATGATTATATTATTTTATTATCGTCCTTTCAATCGAAATCGGATACGAAACAAACCAGAGGATATAAATTGAAATGGGAATAGTAAGGGACTAGAGGCTGTTCTTTTCTCAAACGTCAAACAATTGAAAGGTCACGAATTCTAGAGGCAAAAATACAAAACTGATACGGTTATCGTTTACACGGATTCCGCAGCGTATCGGACTTCAAAACACAAAATTGAATATACCGCAGCAATCAGCATGACGAGATGATTAAAACGGTACACAGATATCAGTGGTACGATTATCCTACCAAAAGTCGGTATTCGGTACCGAAAATGCTGCAAATCTGTCGAAAATAAGATAAACGGAGCAATAGAAGTCCAAATTTGGAGAAACGAATTATGACGTCTCACTCAGAAGATGATTTAGAAATTTTCTATAGAAAAATATTCAGGTTTGGAAAACATTTTAGTATCATCGATTATTAACTGATTTAAATTTAAATAAAATTACACAAGAAAATAAACTTTCATATTATCTGCTAAAAATTTACCAGTTGCTATGTTTAATTAGACGTATTCCAAATGTCAAATTTATATTTCAAAATTTTAACATTCAAAATTTCAATTGAAACCACTAAAATTTTACGGGTCGTTACAAGTAGGGGTAGCTAGAGCCTTCAAAGAGGGAACAGAATCAGGTTTACTCGAGTATATATCTTGATCCTTTTGCAAAGGAGAACGGCTACTATGTTAAGAAGGAGATTTCCTGCCCAACCCAGATTGATCGCGAGACTCTCGGTCGCAATCATCACATACTTACATTCCTCCTCTTTATGATCATCACGAGAAAACACTTGGTCACTTTTCAACCAAGTCAACTGATGAGAAGAAAATGATGAAGTTGCAAGTCCAAAACATAAACTCGGTACCGAGTCATGCCCAAAACTTAGTACCAAACCATGTTTGCAACTTAGTGCCAAGTGATGTTTACAACTCGATACTGAGTTATCATTATTGATGAGTTAGCCATGATCTCTCACCATGAGCTTCACGTTGGAAGTGTAGAATGTAGAGAGTTTATTTCGATGACTTTTTTTAATAGTTTTCATCTATAAATAGAAGGAAAGGTGCAAGGGAGAGGGAGCTTCTCTTCTTAATCTTTTTTATCTGATTTTGCCCTAAAACTCCATTGAATCCTAATCTATGTTATAGGAAACCAATTTGTAAGATCTTGGTTGTTGAATCCTAATCTAAGTCATAGAAAATTTACCCAATCCTGAAGCTCTATTGAATCCAACCTTAAAACTCTACTGAATCCTAATCTCAGTCATAGGAAATGGAGTACTTGGAGGAGAGTGATGAAGATGATGATGTTAGGAAGATATGGTCTAGTTTAGTTAATCTTTTTATTTCTAATTAATGTCAAAATAATTAGACTAAGATTGTATTCAAGAGCTTTGTTGGAGTACGTAAAGGTTGAAAATTTCTTCTTATTGATTGTAGTACAGTTGTTTTTAGCAATTTTGAAATAAGTTAATAAATAAGAGTTATTTATATCAACATAATGAGAACTAGACATTATTGTTAAAAGGTCTATATCAATCTATACACTTGTCTAAGCAATAAAGGACAAGGGGTTTGAAAATATAAATATTTTTTTATTAATTGCATAGTATAATGCATTTAACCGAACGGTACTGTTGAAATATTACAAATATATTAATTTATTGCATTATTAAATACATTTAAAATTTTAACTTCTTTTGAGCCTATAAATATAATAGTTTTTAAATAAGTCAAATTATTAATTTAACTACATAAGTAAAATGCAGTTAATGAAAACAATTAATTCTAAAGCTTATGATTTTACAATATATTTATTTAATATAGTTTTACATATGCTTATATAGAAAATGCAGTTTTGAACTATTCGATGACTAAACTGGTAATTAAAAGATTTGAGGACGGATGCCCTAAATACTTTTGAATTAACTGCATATGTAAAATGAAGTTAAAATTAACAACACTTTTTAGTACATTATAAAATGCAGTTGTTTTTTAACTTTTTTTAAACATAGAAATATTTAAAATATATTTTAGTAAGAACAAAGATATTTTTAACAGCTTATGTCAAATGTAGCTAAAGGTATTAAGTTAATAGTTTTCTAATATATTCATTGACTGCATTTTAAAATGCAATTAATTTTTTTATTTAGCTGCATAAATCAAATGCGGATATAATTTAAAATAAAATTGTTTTAATTTGTTGTATATTCATTTACTGCATTTATAAATGTAGCTAAAATTTAATCTGGTTTTATTAGTAGGAGTATAATTATTTATTTATATACCAAATGTAGTTAAATGTCAATAATAAACTCTAAAGCTTATAATTTTGTAATATATTTATTTATTGCATTTAAAACACAATTAAATTTTTAAATATTTTCAAATGCAGTTAATTTTTAATAATTATAAATTAAGTCAAAATATTTATTTAGGTACATAAGTCAAATGCAGTGAAATTTAAATGATATACAATAAATGTTATAATTTTGTAGTATTTTAATTTACAGCATTTATAAAAGCAGTGATGTAATTAGTTTTAATTATTTAAATGATTTTATATTAATTTGAATTAACTGCTTAAGTAAAATGCAGTTAAACTTAATAATACTTTAGAGTTATCATATTACAAATATATTAGTTTGCTACATTACAAAATGTAGTTCAATTTTTAACTATTTTTATGTATAGAAGTAAAATAGTTTTTAATTAAGAACAATTATATGTTAATTGCATAAGTCAAATGCAATTAAATGTAAGCTGTAAACATGTATGGTAGACACTAATACAAGGAATATATAATAATAAGGTTTATTGTTTATTTAGTTGCATAAATATAATGAAGTTACACATAAATAGTAAATTTTAATACAATGATTTTAACAAGTCATACAATAACAAATCTATGATTATATGTTGCCTAAATATGACAAACCAATGATATTATACAATGATTTTAAACATTTTTTATATTACAACGCTATGTAAATCTAATATAACTATTATTTCAGACATTATACTGTTGACATATTCTTTTATTATTTCCATAACTTTGACATAAAACACACTATCCTTTTCTTTTTGAAATATTTCTCCAACATTCAATCTACGACATATGGATGGTCTTCCGGGTTGTCTTTTATATTCTCGAGGATGAAGAAAAATAGTTTTTGGAACTTCATTTATATTTTGTAAAGCTAGAATTGGCTTGATGTTACGAGAATAAACTAAACGATAGTAGAATATCTAGAAGCAATTTTCAATATAATCATAAACGGTAAGATTTTGACTCAGTATAACCCTAATTACATTACTACATGGAAAGTTATTAATAAGCTAGATATTGCAAGAGCAAGCATGGAAGTTAATATCTACCACTTCAACTTTTTCTTCGGTTATTTGTACTCCGAAAACATAATCAGATGATTTATTCACTATCCAACCCATGCTTGTATAAAATGAACTTTTTTCTTCTGATTTTGGACAAAATATTATTCCAATCTTTTGATTCTTCACATCGATTTGACATTAAGACCATTATCACATTTCATATAACATCCAATGATGGAGTTATTGGCGAACATCTTTCTTTTAATGTCCAATTATTAAAACATTCTGTCAGATTTGATTTCATTTCTCCATAATGATTTCTAAAAAGTATAGCAAAAGTCCAACCTTCAGGAGGTAAATTTAAAAGAAATTTGGCAGCAACTTTTCCACCAATTAATCTAAATGTCTCACTTTCAAAAAATGTTGGTGCATAAGAAAATTCGGTGAATAATCTTACTATCCATCCTCTATTACTTTGGCAACTTCCCAAAGAAGTTATTAGATTTTGTTTTAAATGATATAAGCAATAGCTATAATAAGAATTTGGGAAAACTTTTGAAATGGACAACTTGATTCCATGACGTCTGTTTTACATAAAGATAAATATTCTATTATCATCAACAAGCATTTGACGAAGACGTTTTAAAAACCAATACCAGCTATCTACATTTTCACAAGTAACAATAGCTATAGCCAACACAAACGTACCTAAAATACATATAGAATATGTTAGTGAATTATATGTAAAAAAAGAAAAATATATTTATAATTGCATCTGTTTTATGTTGCTATCATTTACAACATATAGATGTAGTTATAATTATCCATTTTTTGTAGTTATAATGTACAGTTACTATATGAATACAAAAAATAATTAGTTTAATTTTTTTAACCTTCATTTCCATCTTTTATTGATGCTGACATTAAACATCCTGAAGTTTTTCCTTTTATGAAAGTTGCATCTACAAAGATAATAGGACGACGATATTTGAAACCAAATGAACAAACCTCTTATCCAAAGAAAAATCGCCCAAATCTTTTACTTAATGGATTTCCTTCCAAAGCAGTTGTGCCACCTGGATTTGTTGGGTTCACTGAATTAATATATGCAACTAAATAAAAATATGGTAAATTTGAAGTTCCATGCAGCTCTTTAATTGCTAGAGCTTTTTCTTTATAACCATAATAGTAGCTAAAAACAATCCTGAATTCAGAGTTACATTATGTGGTAACATCTCTTGTTTTCATAGAAGGAACAGAAAGAATATAACTTGTTGATGATAATTTTCATCAACCATGGAACTATGATAGTAGGTTATAAAGAGCGAAGATTACTTGCTAATCACTATGCTTAATGATGGATAAATGAGGGGAAAAAGCATTTAATGCTAAATGCCACAATAGGTAAAGTGGTTCGATGAGGCTACCTATGTTCACTGTGAAGTTCTCTTACTATATGACTCTTATACAATTACAAGGAATTACAAGGGAATAATAAGAAATGATGATTCACCTAAGACTAATGAAGAGGCTAATTTCAAGGAGCTGCTATATCGGGATATTTGAGTGGCAGATTACGGGTTGCAAACTTATGAGTCCCTCTACTAGGGGCCCAACCAACCTAAGTACCCTCCACCGAGGATCCAACCAAGTTGAGTCCCTTCCACTAAGGGTCCAACCAACCCCTTGGAAGTGGTTATGCATGGGGTTCTTATGGCAGTTGAATTGATGCTTGGACGGCTAAGATCGTGCTGTAAGACAAGCATGAAGCATGCTTGGCTATTGATCTGGCTGAATGGACTTGATGAGAGATAGTTGGTGGAAGAAAGGAATGCATGGCTATGATAAAGGTCGATAGGAGAATTGTACCAGGAGCATGATATACCATGCTTTACGCTAAATGCACTTGTACTTGCAGTATGCATGTAGAGAATGGAACATGCTTCTTGTTAGAAACAGGTACATCTGGTTATACCTCTTGTCGCTTTGCTCCTACATGCTTAGATGGTAGGATGGGCCGACCTAGTCTGTTGAGACTATAAGGAGGATGGGGAACTGGCGAGTGCTGAAGGCATGCCGAGTTGAGTGATGAGACGGAGTGCAGATCGTAGGTGGCGGTATGTAACAACCAAAAATTTGAGCTATAGTAATTAATTAACGAGTTAATTAAACAATAAAATAAGTTTGTGAAATTGTCAGAATCGAACCATGGAAGTTGCACCTTTGGGTCCGTGGCGATCAATTTCAATATATAACTTGTCGAAATCCGAGTCAGTATGGAGAAGTTATGAGAGAAACAAGAATTCAGAATTTAATAAACAAAAATGGAAAAAAAAATAAAGAGACCCTTAGGGTCAAGTCGACCTGTAGGTCAATCCCCAAGGTGCTTAGATCGACCCACATACATCTTAGGTCGACCCGCCTTATTTCCTAGACACTATTTCGTCCAAGTACGAGCCGATGATCATATAATTCGATTTTGAGCAATCATGTGCGTCCGTAGCTGCATCCGACAGTTCCTAGTGAGCCTATGACGTGGTTGCACCAGATTCAATCTTCAAATCCGACGTCCTGAGATCCCTAAGCCACACTATAAATAGAACCATAGGCCTAGCTAATTTTCTCATTTAGATTTTCTCCAAATTGGGTTCATTGTCCGAGGCTGAACCCTAAAAAGAAAATTTTTCTGGGGAGAAGATCTTTTTAATAAAAATATTCTATGCCCTAGAAGTGGATCCAGGAAGGCCCAGGACTAGAGCTAAGGACCACGGGTGAGTGTTTTGTAATTATTTTAAATTTGTAAGCAATTTAAAATAATAGGGTTCTCAATAGTTGTAGTTTTCTGCAATTTTAAGACAGTTTTTATGTAAGTTTATTTACAGTCAGTTATTAAGTAAATTTCAGAATTTCTTTTCAGTGTATTTTTATTCAGCTATTTTCAGTTAATTACCGTTATTTACATTTGTTTTAAGTTGGAATTTAGACTGTAAATGTTAGTGTCTTTTTATAAAGATTTAATCCCTTTTTATGCGAATAGAGTACTCAAAAGAAAAGAATTCGCTAATATGGATTAAAATAGGAAAAAAACTAAATTTACAAAAATCAGATGTAAAATAAGAAAACTGAAATAAATTAGAGATAGACCGAAATACGCAAATTTAAGATATTTACAAGCATGATTATAACAAGTGGTTATAACTAAAAGAGAAAATAGAAGAGTCTTATTTTAAAACTTAGATCTTGGATTAAGTTAATAAGAAAATATAGCGGAAATAACATAAGAGGCTTATTTTAAAACTTAGATTAAGTTAATAAGCTAATATAGAAGTAGGGCCCATACCGGTAGCATTTCCTTTCAGATCTAGGACTGATGGTTTCACAACAGATAGGTGAGGCCGGGACACGCTTATGCTGATTGGGGTAAATAAGTGACCAATAGATAGAGGCTCAAATCTGGGGATTTGGGCAAGCAGCGCAAAACTAGAAGATTGTTTATTAGGACCAGTACAGGCAACATTCCCTTTCACGTCTAGTACTAATGGTCTCACAATAGTTAGGTGAAGCTGGGCAGCATTCCCTTTCAGGTCTAGGACTGATGGTCTCACAACAGTTAGGTGAGGCTGGGCACGCTTATGCTGATTAGGGTAAATAAAAGGTCAAATAGGGGTGACAGTTAGTGTGCAACGACGATGACCGAGCATGCATCATCGATTAGGGTAAATAATTCGCTACTGCATCCTACGCGCTACAGAGGTGTCTTTATGCTGTGACCAATAGGATTGGTTCATAGTGGCACAACAGGAGATAGAATAGGCCGATCAAAGGGTGGAATTAGGATTTCAGCCTAATCAAGTTAGCAGTTGAGATAGGATTAGGGTTTCAGCCTAATCGCAGCAATTTAAGAAAAGTGCAAAAAATCAAATCAAACAATCAAAGCAAATAGTCAAACAGAACCTGAAATAGTATTTTATCCCAGTTTTATCTTTTTTGTATTTTCCTTTCAAGCTTGAACTATTGCTCAGTCTATTATCCTTATCTTGCTTAGAAATGCTAGTAATTACTTTCACTCACCAGACTTATTGTCTGACGCACTCCTCTATTTCTCCTTTTTCCCCCCATTAGGCCAGAGAGTTGAGTTGATACATGTTGCTTGGAGACCCATTTCCAGAGCTTTCTCATTTCAGATGTATTCTTCTGCTTTTCATCTTTTTCGTTTTACTTATGATGGATTTGGCACTTGTGAGAGGGATTATGATTATTATTATTGTTACTTTTGCACTCTGATTATGTAAGACTAAGATGTATTTTTCATGAGACATGAATTTGAGCTATTTTGAGACATGTCATGTTTTTATGGTTTATTTCAAAATGAAGTTTAATTTTGAATGACAAGTTATTATTTAAATGTTTCAGCTGTTTTTACTTATTTGTCTTGTGAATCTTAGTCTCTATGATGCTTTAGCTATACCTATAACGCGCCATATCCTTTGGTGTGCCCTTCTTGGGTATACTAATGGGTGTGGGGTGTTTCACTTGGCATCAGAGCCTAAGGTTACAGGATTTCTAAAAACTTGTTTTAAAAGTAAATTATTTTTCAAAGGTAACATATCTTCAAACCAAAAGTATTTTTCAGAAAGAAACTCTTATTATAGGAATAGTTTTCAAGTATAAGAGAGTTTTTATAAAAATCCCCTCAAAGTCCAGTTCAACCTTCTTTCGATTCTTTCGAGCCTAAATTCTCTTTTTCTTTGCATAGTATGTAGACTCCCCAAATCTTCTAGATGGTATCCATGACCCTGGCTGGTTCCGTAGATACCTCAAGTTACGCACCAGAGGTGCAAGGGCAAGCGCCTAATGCAGCACCGGTAGGTGGAGATCCCGTTAATCTACCTGTAGCAGCCAATTTTTCTAAGCTATGCAAGGACTTCGCTAATCTAGGAGGCAAGACATTTTCTGGCATGGAGGATTTTGTAGAGGCGTGAACTTGGTTAAGGCATACGGAGCGGATATTTGGGCTGTTAGGATTGGAGGACTGACAGAGAGTTTAGCTTGCATCTTGGCAGCTGAAGGGAGAGGCTTCTTACTGGTGGGAGATCACAGAGATGGAGGGCAGAGACGTTGGTTGGTTTGGATTTCGGGAAAGGTTTGAGAGGAATTTCTTGTCGCAAGCTAAGGAAAGCATGCAGTTGGAGAAGTTCATTAGCCTAAAGCAGGGGAGTCTTTCAGTGAAAGAGTATATAAATCCGTTTAATGAGTTGTCGCTGTTCGGAATGGAGCTTGTTAATACACCGCATAAGAAGGCCACCAAGTTTGCTAAGGGTTTGAACCAGCCCCTCCAAGGGTTGGCATTGACACATGTGCCTATGGGAGCGACGTATGAGTCACTTGTGGAGATGGCTCTCATGTCAGATGTAGCTAAGAAAGAAGTGGTTAAGGAGGTTCCTAAATCAGAAAACTCTAAGAAGTAGTGGTGGAAGAATAAGAAGGATAAGGACAAGAAGAAAGGAGGAGGACCTCAAAAGGGAAAGATCAAGAAAGGCGAGAAATGTCATAGTTGTCGATTGGTTGGGCATTCCACAAAGGACTGTAAGAAGGACACGATGAAGGGGAGGTGTTACAACTGTGGGCAGCTTGGACACCTTAGTAGAGCTTGTCCTCAGAAGACGGGGCATGGAGCAGGTGCACCTACGGTGCAAGTACAGGCTTTGAATGCAGCACCTTCTAGTAGTGGACCGGATCGAGGTAGGAAAGTCTCTGTAGAAGGTTTGATCTCTATTTCGGATTTTCCTATTCACTCTTTTTGACTCCGGAGCATTGCATTCTTTCATTTCTTGTTCCTTAGTTGATTGTTTGCACTTAGATATTTCTCTAGTTGTAGACCTTATAGTTGTTTCAAACCCCATAGGAGGATCGGCACATTTATCCATGATTTGTAGGGATTTGAAAATTTTTATACTAGGCGTAGAATTTGATTGTGACGCCTATGTACTGGGATTTTTGGGATATGGGATGATTTTGGGGATGGACTGGTTATCCACTTATGGTGCGATATTGGACTGCGAGAGGAGAGCCGTTAGACTGGAGACATATAGCGGACGGACTCTCGAGGTTTCTTGCGACCCACAGGGGTCAGTCATGTTCAGCTTCCTTTATTCCCTTGATTCATCACTAGGAGAGTTAGATTCAGTTCCAGTTGTTAGAAATTTCCCAAACATTTTTGAGGAGGTAAGGGGACTACCCCCTAAGAGAGAGATTGACTTTAGGATCTATCTGAATGACAATGCTAAGCCAGTGGCATTGTTCGTGAGACATATGGCTCCTAGGGAGAGGAAGGAGTTAAGTAAGCAGATTGGTGAGCTGTTGGAGAAAGGCTTCATCAGACGTAGCATATCTGAGTGGGGAGCGCCAGTCATGTTCGCTATAAAGGCGGATGGTTCCCTTCGACTTTGCATAGACTATAGTGAGTTGAATGAGCTCACGAAGAAGAACCGTTACCCACTTCCTAGGATAGACGATCTTTTCAATCAGTTGGTTGGCTCTTCAGTATTTTCTCAGCTAGACATAGCCACTGGATTTCATCAACTTAGGGTCACTGACGATAGCATCGATAAGACATCATTTAGGACACCCGATTGATTCTTTGAGTGGTTGGTTATGCTGTTTGGTCTGACCAATGCCTCGGCCTATTTCGTAGATTTGATGAGCCGTGTTTTACGAGATGTCCTAAATATATTCGTTGTAGTATTTGTGGACGACATTCTGGTGTTTTCCAAGAGTATGGAAGAGCATGCTATTCATCTTGAGGAGGTTCTTCATACACTTCGTGTTCATCAGTTGAAGGCAAAATTCTCAAAGAGTCACTTTTGGCGTAAGGAGGTGCATTTCTTGGGGTCATGTAGTCTCAGGAGAGGGTTTAGCTATGGATCCCGCTAAGATAGTAGCAGTACAAGATTGGAAGGCCCCCAAGAACGCTACCGAAGTTAGAAGCTTCCTAGGTTTAGCTGGTTATTATAGGAAGTTTATCAGAGATTGCGCTAAGATTTCAGCACCGCTTACTCACCTCACTAAGAAGAATGTGGCATTCGTGTGGAACGTGGTTGCGGATGCATTAAGTAGGAAGAGAGCAACCCTTAGTCCAATGTTCGTGGAGTGGAAGAGCCTAGAGTTTATTTCCACCTTTGATTTTAAGCCCTCTACGGACATTACCCCTGGATTATTGGCAGCACTTGAGGTTAAGCCTACCCTCATAGATCAGATTAGCTCAAGGAAGTGAGAGGACTCGGAGCTTGTGGATATTCTGGATAGGATTAGCAAAGGAGAGGTCTCTAGACATCTCCAACGCTATTCCACTGATAGTAAAGGGTGGCTAAGGAGATGGAAGACTTTGTGTAACCCGCACTGGTGATTTGATGAGTGCAGTTCAAGCAGAAGCACAACATTCTCGGATGAATATTCATCAGGGCGGTGATAAGATGTATAGGGACATGAAAAGAGTGTTTTATTGGAGTGGCATAAAGAAGGATATAGCGGAGTTTGTGGCTATATGTCTTGTGTTCCAAAGAGTTAAGGCGGAGCAGCAGAAGCCTGGCGGATTGCTTCAACCATTGGATGTACCAGAATGGAAGTGGGATAGTGTTTCGATGGACTTCATAGATGGTTTACCCCGATCTAGGAAGGGGAATACCAGTATTTGGGTGATTGTAGATCGTTTGACTAAGAGCGCCCACTTTATTCCGGTCAAGAGTAAGAGGACAACACCTTATTTGGCATCCTTATACGTCCGTGAGATAGTCCGACTTCATGGAGTTCCCTCTAGCATAGTGAGCGACAGAGACCCTACCTTTACTAGCGAGTTTTGGAGGAGCTTGCAAGTGGATTTAGGGACACAGCTTAGATTGAGTACGGCCTATCACCCTCAAACAGTTGGCCAAATGGAGAGAGTTAATAGAGTTCTTGAGGATTTGTTGAGGATGTGCCTTCTTGATTTTGGAGGGACTTGGGAGGAGCACCTTCCTTTAATGGAATTCGCTTATAACAATAGTTTTCAGGCTAGCATTGGGATGGATCCTTTTGAAGCCCTTTATGAAAGACCTTGCAAGTCGCCTTCGTGTTGGTTGGAGTCTACAAAAAGATTGCTACTTGGTCCCGACATGGTTAGAGAGACTTCGGAAAAGATTGAATTGATTAGAAGAAGAATGAAGACGGCCCAAGATAGACAGAAATCCTATGCAAATAAGCGGAGAAGGGATATTGAGTTCGAGTTAGGAGATTTGGTTTTCGTTAACGTGTCTCTGCTAAGAAAGGTAGTGAGGTTTGGATCAAGTGAGAAACTTGCTCCCGGATTCGTAGGACTATTCCCCATTGTGGAAAGGGTAGGAAAGATGGAGTATCGGATAAAGCTACCGGAGAGGCTCACGGGATTTCATGATGTTTTTCATGTTTCACACTTGAGAAAGTGCTTACATGATTCAGTAGAGGTAGTGGAACCTAACCAGCTTGAGGAAGTTGAAGTGGAGAGAAAAACATCGGTTCGTCGCATTCCTACCAAGATCGTTGGACACGGTGTCAAGAAGCTTAGGAATAAGGAAGTCCCATTGGTTAAGGTGCAGTGGGGAGATAGTATTGAGGACGCTACGTGGGAGGCTAAGGAGAAAATACATACCTCTTATCTGCATTTTTTGATGGTACATCTTGAATTTCCCGTTTCCATCTTTAGTTTTTAATAGGTTCTTTCCTTTAGTATCCTTTGGGAGGGTAGATCTTTGGGTTTAACCTATGGATGGTAGGATTGAATGTAAACATGTTACTAGAACATGTTATGTATGATGGACGCTAGTGTTGCAAGTGTTTGCTAGTGGATGCTAATGGACGCATATACACACACTAGGCACTATTATCTCCTAGGGATCGGCCTAACTAGGTCACTAAAGCATATGCATATGGATGTGTGTGCACTTGAATTTTTATTTTATTTCATGGTTGCTATAATGAGTGATTATCATATGATTGTTGCATTTGGATGATGATTGTAGCACGCATATAGAACTATCAGTTATCATTAGGAAACTTGCATTCATTTGGATACATGGCATGGACATGATTGCATAAAAAGGAGGTCGACTGAATCAGTAGACCGCCTGATCTTTTGCATTAGCTAGGGACATTGACACTATACTATTGCATATAACATAAATTGCATTAGAAAGTTTAAGGACAATGGATGTAATGGATGATGGTTGAATATGTGGTTGTAGAATTTGGATGAAAATATTTATTTCATTCTTCTATCCTTGGAGATTTCGGGGACGAAATTCTGTAAGGAAGGGAGAATGTAACAACCCAAAATTTGAGCTATAATAATTAATTAACGAATTAATTAAACAATAAACTAAGTTTGTGAAATTGTCAGAATCGAGCCATGAAAGTTGCACCATTGGGTCCATGTTGATTTTCTGATCAATTTCCATACATAACTTGTCGAAATCCGAGTCAGTGTGGAGAAGTTATGAGAGAAACAAGAATTCAGAATTTAATAAACAAACACGAAAGAAATAATATATATGGACCCTTAGGGGTCGACCTTTGTTTTGGTCAGGTCGACCTATAAGTCAACCCCCAAGGTGCTTAGGTCGACCCGCATACATCTTAGGTTGACCCGCCTTATTACCTGAATGCTATTTCGTCCAGGTATGAGCCGATGATCATATAATTCAATTTTTGAGCAATCCTCTACGTCTGTAGCTGCATCCGACAGTTCCTAGTGAGCCTATGACGTGGTTGCACCAGATTCAATCTTCAAATCCGATGGCCTGAGATCCCTAAGCCATAATATAAATAGAACCATAGGCCTAGCTATTTTTATCATTCAGATTTTCTCCCAATTGGGTTCATTGCCTGAGGCTGAACCCATAAAATAATTTTTTTCTGAGGAGAAGATCTTTCTAATAAAAATATTATACGCCCTAGAAGTGGATCCAGGAAGGCCCAGGACTAGAGCTAAGGACCACAGGTGAGTGTTTTGTAATTATTTTAGATTTGTAAGCAATTTAAAATAATAGGGTTCTCAATAGTTGTAGTTTTTATACAATTTTGAGACAGTTTTTATGTAAGTTTATTTGCAGTCAGTTTTTAAGTAAATTTCAGAATTTCTTTTCAGTCTATTTTTATTCAGTTAATTACAGTTATTTACAACTGTTTTAAGTTGGAATTTAGCCTGTAAATGTTAGTTTCTTTTTATAAAGATTTAATCCCTTTTTACGCGAACAGAGTATTAAAAAGAGAAGAATTCGCTAATATGGATTAAAATAGAAAAAACACTAAATTTATAGAAATCGGATGTAAAATAAGAAAAACTGAAATAAAATAAAGATAGACCGAAATAGGCAAATTTAAGATATTTGCACGCATGATTATAACAAGTGGTTATAACTAAAAGAGAAAATAGAAGAGGCTTATTTTAAAACTTAGATCTTAGATTAAGTTAATAAGCAAATATAGTAGAAATAACAGAAGAGGCTTATTTTAAAACTTAGATTAAGTTAATAAGCAAATATAGAAGTAGGGCGACAACATTCCCTTTCAGATCTAGGACCGATGGTTTCACAACGGATAAGTGAGGCTGGGACACGCTTATGCTGATTAGGGTAAATAAGTGGCCAATAGATAAAGGCTCCAATTTAGGGATTTGGGAAAGGGGTGCAAAATTAGAAGATTGTTTATTAGGACCAGTACCGGCGCATTGCCTATTAAGTCTAGGACTGATGGTCTCACAACAGTTAGGTAAGGCTGGGCAGCATTACCTTTCTGGTCTAGGACTGATGGTCTCATAACAGTTAGGTGAGGCTGGGCACACTTATGCTGATTAGGGTAAATAAAGGGTCAAACAGAGGGCGACAGTTAGTGTGTACCAGCGATGATCGAGCGTGCAACATCGATTAGGGTAAATAATTCGCTACTGCGTCCTACGCGCTACAGATGTGTCATTTTGCTGTGACCAACAGGATTGTTCACAGTGGCACAACAGAGATAGAATAGGCCGATCAAAGGGTAGAATTGGGATTTCAGCCTAATTAAGTTAGCAGTTGAGATAGGATTAGGGTTTCAGCCTAATCACAACAATTTAAGAAAAGTGCAAACAATCAAATCAAATAATCAAAGCAAACAGTCAAACAGAATCTGAAACAGTATTTTATCCCAGTTTTATCTTTTCTGCATTTTCCTTTCAAGCTAGAACTATTGCTTAATCTATTATCCTTATCTTGCTTAGAAATGCTAGTAATTACTTTCACTTACCAGACTTATTGTATGACCCACTCCTCTATTTCCCCTTTTCCCCCCAATAGGCCAACAGAGTTGAGTTGATACAGGTTGCATAGAGACCCATTTCCGAAGATTTCTCGTTTCAGATGTATTCTTCTGCTTTTCATCTTTTTCGTTTTGCTTATGATGGATTTGGCACTTGTGAGAGGGATTATGATTATTATTATTGTTACTTTTGCACTCTGATTATGTAAGACTACGATGTATTTTTCATGAGACATGAATTTGAACTATTTTGAGACATGTCATGTTTTTTTGATTTATTTCGAAATGAAGCTTAATTTTGAATGACAAGTTATTATTTAAATGTTTCCACTGTTTTTATTTATTTGTCTTGTGAATCTTAGTCTCTGTGATGCTTTAGCTATACCTATAGCGCATCATATTTTTTGGTGTGCCCTTCTTGGGTATACTAAGGGGTGTGGCGTGTTTCACGGTATCAAAACTGGATCATTGATGGGCTACCCTTGAGATAGTCTCAAGCCATGTTGATCGAGAGATAGCTAAGAGAGAGATGCTTAATCAAGTTTTCTAGTCTGGAGCTGGTTTGCAAATGGGCTAAGGGAGAGTTGATCGGCTAATGAAAGATGGGTCGAGCAAGGCTTGTGCCTTATCTTGACTGGAGAGCTAGTTACTAGGGTTCCTACGTGGGGAGGCTCGGCCAACAGAAGGCTTGACATGCAATTGAGAAAAGGAGACGATGCGGGCCTAGTTTGGATTTAGGTTATCATCATATACATGAAACCTAGTCGATCTATTCCCAACCTTGGCTGGCTTGTAAGCTGACCAAGACCCGGTCAGCCTGGATTGGACCAGGCCAGGCTAAGATAAATTAATTAGTCTGCATTCTTACTTACAAAAACATTAAGTAACATTTTGCCCTCCAAGCCTTTGCCCATGAGTGGGCACATGCTTGTAAAATTATTCGGACTTCATCAATTAACTGTTCTGCTATGTAATTAATGCACCATCCATGTAGCATTGTAATGTTGGCTGCATTAGTTGTGCTTCTCGAGACTTGGCAGGGATGTGTCATGTTACCTACGTGTGCGGTGTGACACACTCTTGAACAATTAAGATCCTTTTGCCTTTTTGATCACAATGGCTACGATTGAAAGGAGAGGTGTATAACTACCCCTATTTTCTTCCTTTTTGAACCCAGGGGGCTATTAGTATGCAATTTCTTTAGCAAACTCAAACTTTGCTCTGTTTTCTACTGGTAAAAACAAATAACTTTGTATTCCTCTCCTATTGCCATTGAGCGCTTGTGTTTTTATCAAATTTAGTTAGGATAAAAAAGAAGGAGGCAGCTCTATGGGTGTCGAACTATGTTTTTCGATTGTAGTTTGGATCGCTTGCTTGGATTTTGCTTCTTGAGATGGATCTTGCCTTCGGCTTGGACCTATGCTTGGGCTTTCTGACCATCTTTCTGATGGTGATTGCTCATCAATCTCGGACTAATGATCCAGGTGAAGCTATGAGGCTTCCTTGCTTTGATGCTATGACATTCCTGACCTCAAGTTAGTTTGGACGCTCAACTGCTCAACTGGAAAGAGTCATCCTCTGCTTCTTCTACCATAGCCGAAGCCTTGGTCTGCTCCTTGGTGAGGTTGGTTGGAAGCTTTCTAGGGCCTTTTACGAGATCCAATGTAGAAGTCTTTAAAGATGGTGGCACCCGCGGTTTTCTTTGTAAGCCTTCAAGGTAGTTTGGAAACTTTCTAGGGCCTCTTGCGATTGAAATATTTATAAGCCTAGCGGGTGGGCATTATGCCCCCGCACTATTTCAAGCTGAATAAGAATGGATCCTTTGTGTTGAAAACTTATTGTCTGTGAAACTAGTTGTCCTTGATTGTTTGCCAACGGCTGGTAGGGTAGCATATCTTGGATAGCATGGAATGTACCTTACATTGGGTTGATCGATTTGTTTTGGCTGATAAGCCGGGTAGGTGAACAGACTAGGAAGCGAGCATTGATCAAGCAAACTGGTCACTCGTCAGATTCGAGGCCAATAAATGATGGTTGGGCTTCATTATGCTGCTTTGTTGATGAGTGGTCTCATCATGAACTCAAGCACTGAGTGGCTCGAGGTTCTCCAAGCGACACGCATTCAGGAGGAGTTTATGCATTATTTTCAAAAAAAGTTTCATCTTTAAGACATCCTAAGTGGTAATATTATCATGCGATGACCCGAACTCGGGCATTGATAAGTGCCTATTGCCAAAAAGGTAACAAGTGGTGGGTGGAATTGGCATAAGGTTGGAGCACATGTTATCCCATGCAATCTTCTGGGTGATAAGCGGTCATGTGTTAATAGTGGATGGGCCCGGGTCGAACTGGAGTGCATAGGTACTCAAGGGTTCTCCTAGATGACACGTCACCTATCGTTAGGTGACCACAAGTCTCAACACAAATTGAGTTGCATGATTGGCTCGAACACTCATGCATAAGGGTGTGATATGATGGTTAGACGAGCAACGGGCACTACCGTTCATAAGAATATAGCAGATAAAAATGGTAAAAAGTGAATTTATCTGTGCATCGCTCTACTGTTGGGGAATCCCAGCACGAACCTAAGCGTTGAGTGTCTTAGAGGTTCTCTAGGTTGACACACTTAGATTAAGAGTTAACATGCGATTCTTCCTCGAACCGAAATGCTGAGGGGGTTGAAGGTTCTCCAGGGGACACGCTGCAATAAGGAGCTTACTGGTGGTCCTGGCTTGAAACTAAATGCTAAGGAGCTTAAAGGCTCTCCTGGTGACAAGTTACAATAAGAAGCGGACAAGCTGTCCTGACTCGAGCCTAAGCGTCAAGGGAAGGATCTCTAGAGTAACACCCTGCAATAAGGAGCTAATAGGCGGTCTCAGCTCAAACCTAAGCGCTAAAGGGCTTGAAGGTTCTTCAAGGTAACACGCTACAACAAGGAGCTAATAGGTGGTCCTGGCTTGAACTGAAATGCAGAGGGGCTTGAAGGTTCTCCAGGATGACACGCTGCAATAAGGAGTTAACAAACGGTCTTGGCTTGAACCTAAGTGCCGAGGAGCTTGAAGGTTCTCTAGGGTGACATGCTACAATAAGGAGTTAAGAAGAGATCTCGGCTCGAACCAAAGCGCTAAGGGGATTGAAGGTTCTCCAGGGTGACACGCTGCAATAAGGAGCTGGGCCCGGGTTATTTCTATGCAGACACAATATAGATATCGAACTTCAACGTCACTCGGGATAACAACATTAGTCCTAACAACTGTTTCCCATCATGTACGGAGGATATGGGGCATCATGGGTGAAGGGTACAAATTGTTACGGCCATGCATCCAATTGTTGATATGCCCCGGCACGAAGGGGAGAGACATCTTACCCTAACTCATAGGGCAGTGGGCAGTCACCGAGCAAGGAATTGAATGCAAAGTGATTCAACCTTGCTAGATTGCTTGGCAGTCTCCAACAAGGAAATGGCTCCCTCATGGATAGCTGGTCGAACAGGAATGCATCGAAAGCTCGCCCAGTCCTTGGAGGCAAAGGTCGACGGTCCCTAAATAAGGTATTAAGCACATAATAACTTGTCCTTATTGGATAGCCTTTATGAAGGTGCCGAACGATTTAGGCTCTGCGGTCTTTGATGCATTCTTCATAAGAAGTTGCGGGCTAGGAAGCGAGCTTGAAACAACACTAGTATTAGAGTTTGGGCATCTTGAGGCATGCAGGTCGGCATTTGGCCGCTTTCTAACATCATTGAAGGCGAAGACGAATGAGAGAACTAGTTAGCGACTCATAGGGGGCTGCTCCAAGCATTAACATAAGTGCGGGGTCTCTAGGATTTTTATGCTGAGGTGCTCGTTAGGCGTTCAAGATTGCTGGAGGGCCCTGTCTTTGGGTTTTTCCATGAAGCGGGCTAACCAGAATGGTCTAACTTTTGAGGAAAATCTTGGACGGTTGAGTGCGACCCTTACACAAGGTGCGCACGTGGTCGCTATAATTTGGTTGATAGTAGCAACAATGTGAGGAGATGAAGGGACGCCACAGCAACTGCGTATGACACAAAGCCAAGCCGAGGCAGTTGATGGGTCTTCTTGGTGATTGAAGGAGGTGGTGGAACATTATCGACCATTGCCATTGTCGATGCTAGATGAGAGGTATCAAGCATGGAAAGAGCTTGCACATGATGTTGTGTAACACCCCCAGGCGTATATAAATGTGGGTGTTGCAAGATGCTAATCATAAGGTCGGAGGTTTGCCCTCATTCTAGTGGCAAAATGTTAATGATATTTTCCATCAACCTTGGAGTTACGACAATGTATTATGAAGAGAAAATGTCGCTTGCAAATCACTAGTCCTAATGGTGGGAAAATGAGGGGAAAGAGCATTTAAATGTAAATGACACAAGAGGTAAAGTGGTTCGATGAAGCCGCCTATGTCCACTATGAAGTTCTCTTAATATATGGCTCTTTTACAATTAAAAGAAATTAAAAGGGAATAATAAGAAAAGATGATTCACCTAAGACTAATGAAGTGGCTAATCTTAGAAAGCTGTTGTATTAGGATATTCGAGTGGTGGATGATGGGTTCCAAACTTTTAGGTCCCCTTCAACAGGGGTCCAATCAACTCGACTCCCCTTTAGTAGGGGCCAACCAATCCCTTGGAAGAGGAAATGCATGAGGTTCCTATGGCAGTTGAACTGATGCTTGCACGGTTAAGATCATGCAGCAAAACAGGCATGAAGCATGCCTGGCCATTGATCTGGCTGAATGGACTTGATGAAAGATAGTTGGCGAAAGAAAGCGATATGTGGCTGTGATGAAGGTCAATATGAGAATTGTATCAAGAGCGTGCTATACCATGCTTTGTGTTAAATGCGCTTGTACTTGTAGTATGCATATAGAAAATGGAACATGCTTCTTGTTAGAAATAGGTACATCTGGTTATACATCCTGTCGCTTTGCTTCCGCATGCTTAGATTGCAGGATACGATGGGTTGAGCTGGTCTGCTGAGAATATAAGGAGGATAGGGAACTGGCGAATGCTAAGGGCATGTCGAGTCAAGTGAGATGAGACGGAGTGCAGGTCATAGGTGGTGATATCAAAACTGGATCAGTGACGGGCTACCCTTGAGACGGACTTAAGCCATGTTGATCGGGAGACAACTAAAGGAGAGATGCTTGAGCAAGTGGGCTGGCCTGGAGCCAGTTTGCAAGCGGGTTGAGAGATATTCGGTCGGCTAATAAGAGATGAATCGGGCGGGGTTTGCACCTTATCTTCATGGGAGAGCTGGTCGCTAGGGTTGCTACGTGGGGAGGCTCAGCCAACAGAAGGCTTGACATGAAATTGAGAAAAGGAGCTAATGTGTGCCTAATTTGGATTCAGGTTATTGTCGTATACATGAAACCTAGTCGATCTGTTCCCAGCCTTTGCTGGCTTGCAAGCTGACAATGGCCCAGTCAGCGTGGATCAGACCGTGCTAGGCTAAGATACATTGAATAGCCTGCCTTCTTCCTTATGAAAACATTGACTAACATTTTACCCCCAAGTCTTTGCCCGTGAGTGGACGCAGGCTTGTGAAATTGCTCATACTCCATCAATTGACAATTCTACTATGCAATTAATGCACCACCAACGTAGCATTGCAACGTTGGCTGCGGTGGTTATGCTTCTCGAGACATGGTATAGATGTGTCATTTTTCCTACATGCATGGTGTGACACAACACTTATCACTCATGAACAGTTAAGATCCTCTTCGCCTTTTTGATCATAATGGTTGCGATTGAAGGGAGAGGTGTGTAAATATGCCCATCTTCTTCCTTTTTGAACCCGTGGGGCTATTGGTACGCAATTTCTTTAGCAAACTCGAACTTTGCACAGTTTTCTACTAGTAAAAAAAATAACTTTGTCTTCCTCTCCCATTACTCTTGAGCGCTTGAGTTTTGATCAAATTTAGTTGGGAATAAAAAGAAGGAGGCAGCTCTTTGGGTGTCGAACTGTGCTTTTCGATTGTAGTTTGGATCGCTTGCTTGATTCTGCTTCTTGAGATGGATTATTCCTTTGGCTTGGACCTATGCTTGGGCTTCCTGACCATATTTCCAATGGAGATTACTCATCGGTCTCGGACTAATGGTCCAGGTAAAGCTACGGGTCTCCTTACTTTGATGCTTTGATATTCCTATCCCAGGTCAGTTTGGAAGCTCAACTGCTCTGCTGGAAAGAGTAGTAGTTGTCTCTTTGCTTCTTCTACCATAGCTGAAGCCATAGTCCGCTCCTTGGAAAGGTTGTTTGGAAGCTTTCTAGGGCCACTTGCGAGATCCGATGTGGAAGGCTTCAAAGATGGTGGCACCCTCAGTTTTCTTCAAAAAATTATGAATCGCTTAAAGTGCTAGGGTAGTGGTTATCGGTGCAGCCAAGCGCGATCTGGGTAGTGATAAGAGTGTGGCCCGGCATGCCTCAAAAGAACATTGTTGACGTGCTTCTTCTTCTCTTTCTCCTTTTCTTCTTTTAAACTAATTAGCAATCGAAAATTTTTGTAAGCCTAGTGGGTAAGCATTGTGCCCCCGCACTCTTTCGAACTGAATAAATGGATCCTTTGTGTTGAAAACTTATTGTCTATGAAACTAGTTGTGATTGATTTTTTGCCTACGGCTGGTAGGGTAGCACATCTTGGATAGCATGGAATGTCCCTTAAATTGAGTTGACTAATTTGTTTTGATTGATAGGTTGGGCCGGTCAATGGACTGGGAAGCAAGCATTGATCGAGCAAGTTAGTCGCTCGTCAAATGATGAGGCTGGCAAATAACAGTTGGGCTTCATTATGCTTCTTTGTTGATGAGTGGTCCTATCACGAACTCAAGCATTGAGTGGCTCGAGGTCCTCCAAGCGACACGCGGTTAGGTGGAGTTCATGCATTATTTTTAAAATAAAGTTTCAAGTTTAAGACATCCTAAGTGGTAATATTGTCTTGCGATGACCCACACCTGGGCATTAATAATAGCCAAATGCCGAAAAGGTAACAATTGGTGGGTGGAATTGGCGCAGGGTTGGAGAGCATGTTAGCCTATGGGTTCTCTTAGGTGATAAGCGATCATGTGTAGAGTAGAGGACGGGCCCGGCTCGAACTAGTGTGCATGGGTGCTCGAGGGTTCTCCTAGATGACACGTCGCATATCGTTAGGTAACCGTAGGTCCGACTCGAACTGGGGCGCATGATTGGCTCGAGCACTCATGCATAAGGGTGTGATATGAAGGTGAGATGAGTGGCAGGCACCATCATTCATAAGGATATAGCAAATAGAAATGGAAAAAAGTGAATTTATCTATGTGTCATTATGTTATTGGGCAATCCCGGCACGAACCTAAGCACTGAGTGGCTTGAAGTTTCTTCAGGGTGACACACTGCGATAAGGAGCAGACAGGCAGTCCTGACCCGAACCTAAGTGCTGAGGGAGTTGAAGGTTCTCCAAAGTGACACGCTGTAATAAGAAGTTGACAAGTGGTCCCAGCTCGAAACTAAGCGCCGAGAGGCTTGACGGTTCTCCAAGGTGACATGCTGCAATAAGGGTGACATCATGTAATAAGGAGTTGATAGGCGGTCCCGACACAAACCTAAGTGCTAAGGGGCTTGAAGGTTCTTCAAGGTAACACGCTACAATAAGGAGCTAACCAGTGGTCCCGACTCGAACCAAAATGCTAAGTGGCTTAAAGGTTCTCCAGGGTGACACGCTGCAATAAGGAGCTAACAGACGATCTCGACTCGAACTTAACCACCGAGGGGCTTGAAGGTTCTCCAGGGTGACACGCTGCAATAAGAAGTTGACAAATGATCTCGACTCAAACCAAAACACTGAGGAGATTGAAAGTTCTTTAAGGTGACATGCTGCAATAAGGAGCTGGGCCGGGTTATTTCTATACGGGCACATTATGGATGCCATACTTCAACTTCACTCAAGGAAATAACATCAGTCTTGACAATAGTGTCCCATCCTATATGGAGGATAGGCGGCATCATGGGCGATGGGTACAAACCATTACGGTCATGTATCTAATTGTTAATGCACCCCGACACGAAGGGGAGAGAGGTCTCACCCAAACTCATGGGCAGTGGGCAGTCGTTAAGCAAGGAATTGAATGCATGGTGATTCAATTTTGCTAGATAGGCTGGCTGTCTCCAACAAGGAAATGGCAACCTCACAGATAGTCATCGAACAGGAAGGACGATGACTCGCCCAATCCTGGGCGGCAAAGGTTGGCAGTCCCCAAACAAAGTAACGAGCACATAATAACTTATCCACATTAGATAGCCATTCTGATAGTGCCAAACAATTCAAGCTCTGGGGTCTTCGATGCATTCTTTATATAAGGTTATGGGGTAGGAAGTGAGCTTGAAAACTGCACTAGCAATAGAACCTGGGTGCCTTGAGACATGCAAGCGGGCATTTGGCTTCTTTCGACGTCGTTGAGGGCGAAGACGAATGAGAGAACTATTTAGCGACCTGTAGGGAGTTGCTCCGGCATTAACATGAGTGTCGGGTCTCTAGGATTTCTATGCAGAGGTGCTCGTTGAGTGGCCAAGATTGCTGGGAGGCCATGCCTTTGGGTTTTTCCATGAAGCGGGATAACCCGGATGGTCTGAATCTTGAGGCAAATCTCTGGATGGTTGGGCATGGCCCTTACATAAGGCGCACATGTGGCTGCCATAATTTGGTTGATAGTAGCAGCAATGTGAGGAAATGAAGGGGCGCACACAACAACTATGCATGACACAAAGCCAAACAGAGATAGTTAAGGGATGTTCTTAGTAATTGAAGGAGGTGGTGGAACACTATCCACTATTGCCATTGTTAATGTTAGATGCGAGGTACCAAGCATGGAAAGAGCTTGCACCCCCACCTCTATACTCATACTATCTAAGAGTATTACTCTTGGATAGTATGGGTAAATAGGTGGGGGTGATACAAGTTAGTAACCATAAGGTCGGAGGTTTGCTCTCCTTCTAACGCCAAAATGACGATAATATTTTTTGTCATCCTTGGAGGTACATTAATGGATTATGAAGAGCAAATGTTACTTGCAAATCACTAGTCTTAATGGTAGAAAAATTAGGGGAAAAGAGCATTTAATGGTAATGAGACAAGAGGTGAAGTGGTTTGATGAAGCTGCCTACGTCCACTGTAAAGTTCTCTTAATATATAACTCTTTTACAATTAAAAAGAATTAAAAGGGAATAATAAGAAAAGATGATATGCCTAAGACTAATGAAGCTGCTAATCTTAGAAAGCTGTTATATCAGGAGATTCGAGTGGCAGATGATGGGTTCCAAACTTCTAGGTCCTCTCCATCGGGGGCCCAACCAACTTGCGCCCCCTCCACCATGAGCATAACAAACCCAAGTCCTCTCCACAAGGGGATCAACTAACCTCTTAGAATTGGTTATGCATGAGATTCTTATAGTAGTTGAACTGATGCTTGGACGGATAAGATCGTGCTGCAGAATAGGTATGAAGTGTGCCTGGCTATTGATCTGGCTAAATAAACTTAACGAGAGATAGTTAACAAAAGAAAGGAATCCATGACTGAGATGAAGCTCAATAGTAGAATTGTACTAGGAGCATGCTCTACCATGCTTTGCATTAAATGCTCTTGTATATAAAATAAGCTTGTAGTAAATGGAACATGCTTCTTGTTAGAAACAGGTACATCTGGTTAAACCTCTTATCACTTTGCTCCTGCATGCGGCATGCCTGGATGGCAGGATAGGCTGAGCTAGTCTGTCGAGACCATAAGGAGGATAGGGAATCAGTGAGAGTCAAGGGCATGCCGAGCTGGGTGAGACGATACCAAGTGTAGGTCGTAGTTGGCGGTATCGAAGATGGATCGGTGATGGGCCACCCTTGAGACAGTATCAAGCTATGCCAATTGGGAGATAGTTAAGGGAGAGATGCTTGAGCAAGCGGGTTGGCCTAGAGCCAGGATGCAAGCAGGCTGAAGAGAGAGAGAATCGATCGACCAATGAGAGATAGACTAAGTCAGGTTTTCTCCTTGTCTTGATGGGCGATATGGTTGCTAGGGTTGCTGTGCGAGGAGGCTCGGCCAGTAAAAGGCTTGACGTGCAATTGAGTAAAGGAGCCGATACGGGTCTAGGATGGATTTGGGTTATCATCATACATAGGAAACCCAGTTGATCTTGTTAGTCCATAGGATAGTGGTTTTGATGACAACAACTATAGAAGTGTTATAAAATATATATGTGCAGGAAATCTATATGCAGGTATCAACAAAAGAAGACTGTACAGTAAAGAAAACAAAATTGATGAAGACAAAGATCAAGAGTTCAAGATTGAAGACTCATGAGATTCAAGATATTCAAGAGTTCAAGACAAATAATATAGTTAGGTTAGATATTTGTTAAAACTCCTTGAAAGCACTATCATTCTTTTTTATCCAATTTACTCGTGGAATGGAATCCACTTCGTTCTTGTTAAAGGGATGGAACCCTAGTGAGATGGAACTCACGAAATATCTAGTGGAACGGATAGTAGCCCTATTTTGTTATCCACTAATTTTGATTCAAAATGATTTTCAAAATTATCTCTTGTTTTATAAAATGATTTTCAAATATTCCTTTTCAAAAGAAAAACCTTCGTTCACATTTCCAAAAATGTTTTAGCCTCAAAATCATATTTATCATTTTGTTATATTTTGATTTCAAAATTGTCCTTGATATTTTAGCCTCAAAATCTATTTTAATATTATATTTACTTTAGTTTATTTACTTTGATTTTAAATATATTTTAGTATATATACATATATACATTCATAAGTATTTCTACTTCTAAATACCTTCTACAAATACATAGAGTCCATTTGAATAAAGTTGCATATGTTTTAAATCATCATTTTCAAAGTAAAGCAAATCATCACTTTTTACTAGACCATGTCGACATCCTATTTACCTATCATGTCGACATGCTTCCCGTTACAGCAAAGGTTGTTTTCAAAAGAAGTGTCTATTCGTTTAAACCTCTTCGAATGGATACATCCATTCATTCTCTATAAATAGAGACTGTTATGGACGTTTTTCAGTAACTACTTTCTTTATTTTCTCTCCTCTTTACTCTCTTATCTTATTTTCTAATCATCCTATCCATATTTTGCCGAAATCTTAAGTGAATCAAACCAGAATATCTCTAGTTTGATTCTCTGCCACTCTCTCCAAAGAATCTCAGTGCTTATCAGAGTTATAGATACATTTGTACTCAAAGAAACTTGTGTGGGGTTATAAAGGTGTGATCGTGTCCTTGGAAATCGATCGGGTGAACTTGTGTCCTGTGAATCAAGTGGTTCTACCCAGAGGCCTGAGAATCTGGAGGGTGTACCTCGTTGCCTTGGAATCGAGGGATTGTAATCTAGATTATTGTTGAATAGAAAGCCGTACGGGTTGTGCGGGACTGGATGTAGGGTAACACCGAACCAGTATAAAATTCCTGGTGTGTTCTTTCCTTTACTTGCTTTTTATTTATATTTGCATTTGTTTGTGATTCTGTGATTTGATCTGTGATTGTGTATTTGCATTAAGTTAGTTAATTCAATTTAAATCAAAGAAGTTTTAAAGAAATTCTTAAAACACTATTCACCCCCCCTCTAGTGTTAAATAGCCTTAAGATCATCTTCCGCGTCCCTTTCTTCTAACATAGAAGCAAATGAAGAAGGAGAAGAAGACGAAGACGAAGAAGAAGAGGAAGAACCAATGGAGGAAGAAACTGATGATGAAGCAGTATGTGTAGGGGAAGTTTGTTTTGATGCTTATGGGAACATTGTGGAACAACATGGAAACTTCTGTTTCCATTACCCAAATTGTCCTGTCCACAAGTCTCCTATCATCAAAAACAACCGTTGAGTTGTTTATTTTCTTGTTTTAGTTATTTATGTGTTTATAAGTTTAAATAGTCATGTATATAGTAATATTGAAATGAATAAAATAATCCGTGGTTACACTTATTATTCTTATTCTTATATTACTCATATATAACATTCTAAGTATACGATGTTTAGTGCACTGTTATATCTAGTTTCAGTATTATTAATGATAACACTATCATTAATATCATAGATTTAGGGGGAGTTAATGTCATTTTTTTGTTGATGACAAAGGGGGAGAAGTATAAAATAGGTTAGTTAGGCATAGATTAAGGGGGAGTTATTAGATTTAGGGGGAGTTATAAGGAGAATATAAATATTTTATAAACAAAGGTTGTCATCATCAAAAAGGGGGAGAATGTTAGTCCATAGGATAGTGGTTTTGATGACAACAACTATAGAAGTGTTATAAAATATATATGTGCAGGAAATCTATATGCAGGTATCAACAAAAGAAGACTGTACAGTAAAGAAAACAAAATTGATGAAGACAAAGATCAAGAGTTCAAGATTGAAGACTCATGAGATTCAAGATATTCAAGAGTTCAAGACAAATAATATAGTTAGGTTAGATATTTGTTAAAACTCCTTGAAAGCACTATCATTCTTTTTTATCCAATTTACTCGTGGAATGGAATCCACTTCGTTCTTGTTAAAGGGATGGAACCCTAGTGAGATGGAACTCACGAAATATCTAGTGGAACGGATAGTAGCCCTATTTTGTTATCCACTAATTTTGATTCAAAATGATTTTCAAAATTATCTCTTGTTTTATAAAATGATTTTCAAATATTCCTTTTCAAAAGAAAAACCTTCGTTCACATTTCCAAAAATGTTTTAGCCTCAAAATCATATTTATCATTTTGTTATATTTTGATTTCAAAATTGTCCTTGATATTTTAGCCTCAAAATCTATTTTAATATTATATTTACTTTAGTTTATTTACTTTGATTTTAAATATATTTTAGTATATATACATATATACATTCATAAGTATTTCTACTTCTAAATACCTTCTACAAATACATAGAGTCCATTTGAATAAAGTTGCATATGTTTTAAATCATCATTTTCAAAGTAAAGCAAATCATCACTTTTTACTAGACCATGTCGACATCCTATTTACCTATCATGTCGACATGCTTCCCGTTACAGCAAAGGTTGTTTTCAAAAGAAGTGTCTATTCGTTTAAACCTCTTCGAATGGATACATCCATTCATTCTCTATAAATAGAGACTGTTATGGACGTTTTTCAGTAACTACTTTCTTTATTTTCTCTCCTCTTTACTCTCTTATCTTATTTTCTAATCATCCTATCCATATTTTGCCGAAATCTTAAGTGAATCAAACCAGAATATCTCTAGTTTGATTCTCTGCCACTCTCTCCAAAGAATCTCAGTGCTTATCAGAGTTATAGATACATTTGTACTCAAAGAAACTTGTGTGGGGTTATAAAGGTGTGATCGTGTCCTTGGAAATCGATCGGGTGAACTTGTGTCCTGTGAATCAAGTGGTTCTACCCAGAGACCTGAGAATCTGGAGGGTGTACCTCGTTGCCTTGGAATCGAGGGATTGTAATCTAGATTATTGTTGAATAGAAAGCCGTACGGGTTGTGCGGGACTGGATGTAGGGTAACACCGAACCAGTATAAAATTCCTGGTGTGTTCTTTCCTTTACTTGCTTTTTATTTATATTTGCATTTGTTTGTGATTCTGTGATTTGATCTGTGATTGTGTATTTGCATTAAGTTAGTTAATTCAATTTAAATCAAAGAAGTTTTAAAGAAATTCTTAAAACACTATTCACCCCCCCTCTAGTGTTAAATAGCCTTAAGATCATCTTCCGCGTCCCTTTCAGATCTGCCATTAGCCATGGCTTGCTTATAAGCTGACCTGGATCCAGTTGGCTTGGACCGAACCGGGCTAGGCTAAGATGCCTTGATTAGTCTTCCTTTTTACTTACGAAAAAATTGAGTAACACAACTCATGACTAATCCTTTAACAAACATACTTGAAATTGGAGGTTCATCAGAAACTCATGTTCTACATATATGAATATTGTTTATAGTTTTAACAATAATAGTAATTAGATTAGTAATTGGACAAGATGCATGAATTCTAAATTTGCGATTAGGTTGAACACATTTTGCAGTAACACGCTTCTTATTATATTTCACATTTTAAAGCTTGTATCTATTGACAAGTTGATAGAGTGTTAGCTAGTTTATAAACTCTTTAACATTGCTAAAATATTGACCAACTATTGTAAAAATTTGAGTTGAACTATTGAGGTTCATTCTAAGAATATTTAGTAGTCCATCGGTAGTATCATCGGAGCCGACTATTTTAGAGCTAACATCTTCTACACAATTACTTGAATTGGAAGCGGTTGTGTTAGAAACAGAAGCTTGATATACCTTTAACATCAATATTTATGACAAAAGAATCCAAGTTGTTGAATATAGAATGGCATAACAAAGCTTGCTAATCAAAATCCGATTCAATAATTCTCTTTTTATCTTTAATATAAGAGGAATCCTGTGGCATAAAGCCAAGGTTTTACCATTTTGAAAAATATTAAATCTCTCACAAATTCTATTTTTGAATCCTAGAAAAGACGAGCACCATAACTGTTTATTTTGAACATGAAATCGACAAGAATGGAAGGTGTTTCAGATCTACAATTGTAATAAATAAATTATTTAGCTATATCTAAGTTTATTGTATATGCCTTTTGTAATCAAAAGTACATCGGTCTAGTCTATAAATATAATGCAGTTAAAATTAATTTTTACCACGATGCAGTACATTCAATTTTACTGCATATTTCTAATGTAGTTACTATTCTAAATTTAAAAATTTATTTGCTAATATATAAATATATGTATTTACTGCATTTTATACTACAGTAAAATATTACTATTTTAAGGCTAGGTGTATAAATACTTCTAAATTAAATAAATTAATTATTTAACTGCTTAAGTTTTATGCAGTTAATTTTTTAAATGTCTTAAACACCTAGAAAGATAAATATTTTTGAATTAAGCAAAATTAATTATTTACCACCTAAGTATAATGTAGTTAAATATATAAATTAATCTATTGAAATTTAAATATAAAAATATTTTATTATTTGACCGCTTTACAAGACATTTTGTTTATTTAGCTAAATAATTTTTAATGAAGTTAAATATTTAAATTAAATTATTAAACTTAGATATTATATATCTTGTTGATGCCAAAAGTGGCACAACTCCCAAAAACCCGTTGAAAAGTTAAGTTCTAGCAAGTACTATAAGAAAATTAAAGAAGACATAAGAATTTTTATAGTTGTTCAGCAATCTCTGGCCTACGTCCACTGTTATCTTTATTGATTATTGATTTGGAAGAGAGTTTGAGAGGATTATAGAGGTTTAAGGAGACGAGTGAGACATCAGAGCAAGGAAGCTATCCAGCGAAAAAGAAGGATCGAACATCCACCACCTGGGTAGGCGTCAGCGATAGAGCACCCTGTCCAAGCCTTCAGTTAAGTTCTTTGAGTCACAAGTACAAAGGATTGATGGTTTCTTAAGCCTAGAACTGCCAACAATATCCGCCTTGGTGACTATGGTAAAGAGAGATAGGAGATGAAGATGATGGAGCGCCCAAAAGTCCAGTTTCAATAGCCATAGGGTCTGTATTTACCGGGGGAATTCGCCAGTAGACTTGGAGGCCCACGAAATAAAAGGTTTGGATCTAGATCTGAAGGAGCAGGGGAGCCAAAGTCAGCCCATTCATCAATTAAAACCACTCAATACTGAGAGGTTCCACTCGGTACCGAGAGGTTTGTTTTGGTGGAAACTTCTCTTTTCTCTTCTATTTTACTTCCTATCTCTATTCCGCTGCGTTCCAAATACTTTTCCTCGAAGGTTGAGTTGTTTCTATCAGTTTCCTTGATACTACTTGTCTTTTCCTTCTTTTTTTGCTTTCTTCTCATGAATCTTTGAAACTACTCATCTATTCTTTGGGAAAAGCACTCTATGGTAATCACCTGAGGTTGTACTTCATATACAAGAGGTTTAGGAGGTACAGAGTGCAAAGAAAACCTCTCGGTACCAAGTGGTTCCTCTCGATACCGAGTGGTTCACTTAGCTTTATTGCCTTTGAAAATTGCTGAGTGTCATCTTCTTACCCTTTCAAGCTTGTCCCTAAGTTGGTAAATCGTCTCATTTTCACCTTAGCATTTTGATTTCAATTGAAGTCTGCTTGGTCAAAAAGCTAGTTTATATATATATATATATATATATATATATATATATATATATAAGCAATGCTCAATTACACCCCTATTTTGTAGTACCCCCTCCTGGCCCCCTAATTTCCATCACACATCCATATTTAAATAATAGAGTTAGTGGAAGGTGAGAGAAAGTAGTATTATTTAAATGGGAATGTGTGGTGGAAATCAAAAGGCTAGGAGGAGTGCTACAAAATGGGGTACTTGTCTATACTGCATTTCAAAATGCATTTAAAAATTTTAATTACATATATACACTCATAAGTTTAATTATAATTAAATTAAATGATCTATTTAGCTGCATAATTGTAATGCAGTTAAATGTAAATAAACATAAAAAGTGGACTATGTATCTGATAATTATTTTTTAAATGCACTAGTGCAATGCGGTTAAAGATAAACATATTTGTATTATATAATTCAATATATTTTTTCAATACTTGTCTATACTAGGTTCTATAGTAATAACTAGATGTCGATTTAAATGAAATAAAGACATTGAAGGTCTGGATTCATATGAAGATCTGGATTCTTGTGGTAGAGGTTGATTTAAAATCATTGTAATTTCTGATCTATAGATTAAAAAACTTGAATAACTAAAATTTATGAATTCTAATATTTGGTTTAGCTAGTGATTTATTTTCTAGCTATATCTGATTTGTAATTTCAAATAGATCGAAAGTTCGTCAACTAGATCAGATGTTTGCTGATTTATGGGACTTATTGTTTAGGATTGAGAATGAATATAAAATATACGAAGAAGGTAATTTATACTAAGATCAAAAATACAACAAAGTTGAGATGGAAATGAAGAAGAGTACTTTTGAAATCTATACTATCCTATGACTATTGACTTTGGTTTCAAGAGCGCACAAACATTTTGCGAATTTTGTGAAACTCTCTTTTTTTCTTTCGTAACGTCTCTTCTCCCATCCTTTCAATTCTTCCGATATCCCTTCAAATCTCTCCATTCTTCTAAATCGAGCTTCAAGTGATGGAGTTCAGCTCACAATCGTCCTCCCCTTCCTCTAAAGCGAGTTTTGTTTTCGTAACTCTAAAGCATGCTACGTATATTTTAGAAGTCAACTGTCCCATTTTTTCCCTCCCGTTCGTAATAAAGAACATTTTTTCATCGCTTTCCCTTTACTCTCTTCTCATCCAACCTTACATATCCATTTCTCTTAATCGATACCCAAATTCCTATCCAGCAGCTAAATTCAAGACAAACCCAGATCCACAACCACGCACGGTTAGCCGGGCATTATGGCGAACTTGGGGTTACGGCAAAAAGGTAAAGCAACCCCATGGCGCCATCCAAATCTGTATCAATCAGATCCAAATCTTCCAACCCATTACCATTCGAGGACATTTTCAATTCCACCACAAATACCAAATCGAGATCGGCTAGCTCAATGCCGATAAGCCTGTATAAGATGACGATATGTTTGGAGGCGTACCTAGGATTAGGAGCAGAAGCAGTAATAATAAGGTCGAGTATGAAGATATATTTGGATCGAATTTGAGTAAAGGAGGTGGGCATATGGAAGGATCAGGTGGGTTTGATGATTTTCTTGGCAAATTTGGTTCCTCAATTCCACTGGTGACTAAGAACAGTATGTGAATTTTGGTGGTTTTGAGGAGTTGATTCCTGGATTGGGAGGAAGTAGCCCGCCGAATAGAAGGTGAACTATAAATGTTTAAAAAAATAATGTTATTACATATGCTTCATGATTATTAGTTTCATTGAAATATTTTAATTTGTGTAAAATACTCGAGGGTTTAAACATATACGTCAAACAAGAATAGAAAATATAAGACTTTGTTTACTTATAGTTGTTTTATTTAAATAGCTTGGTTCATTTTTTGTATATCTATCCAATATTCTTGGTATAATGGTTGTAGTTGTGGTTATAAACCAATCTACAAATGCAACAGTAATTGTAGGATGTAGAGGTTAACTTTGTTGGTTGCTTGCTAACAAAATCAAGTTGTGCTATTTTTGATGGGTGATTTAGTTTTTGTTTCCACGTTTTATACAGTGCTTGAATACTAGAAGAAAAGGAAATAATTTGTTGATTTATTGAGCTAGAGGGTTCAATTGACTACAGATGAATTTCATCTATTTTTTCCATGGCTACAAGTGAGGATAAATTTGGGATTGTTGATTGAGTTGCAAAGGCCGACCGGTCAAGAAGTAGTCTCATTTGAGGTGAAAAACTTTTATTCCGTTGTTATATTCTATTAATGTTAGCTCAAGTTTAATATATACTTTTACATAAAATGGATATGATACATCATAACAAGTCATTTTTTCTTATAAGAACCAAGTTTATTAGGAATATAATACCATAATTATCCCACATCTCAAAGTTTAATTTCCATTCATGACATAAAATTATCTGTTAATGAGAGCACAAACTACCATGATGCAACATGCCTATAAAATGCACGTAATAGTTTGAAAATTAACATCAGACTTTAATAATTATTCTTTTATGATTCATAATTAAATCTTGCGCGTGCTTTATGCACTCATATCAAAAAAATTCCATAAATTATGTCTATTACCAACCTTTAACACTTAAAGTTTCGACCTCACATTGTTGCTAACAAAGAAAAGGTTACCTTTAATTATATCAAATATTCTAACATGTTTTGGTTTAGTGGTTAAGAATTTTTAGGATACGGTATGTACATTGGATTCTCTTAGAGCCTTATTATCCCGACATATTTATAGGCATCTTCGAGGCAACTAAAATTATAAAATAGGTATTTAATGCAAATCATAAAATGTTCATACAATCTATATCAAATGCAATCAACACATTATTGGTAGACCATCCATTTTATTGTGTGGAAGAGTCATCAATACTCATTAATCATATTCAGTAGACATGGATCAGTATTTTACATATAGGACTAGATAGTATTGATAATAACATAGATTGAAAATCAATTATTTTGATTTATAGCAATGTAAATATAATACAACAAATTTTTCTTAGCCAAGAGGTCCAGAGCCGGTCCTAGGTGTTTTGGTACCTAAAGCCAAAAACGAAAACAAGGCCCTTATACATAAACTGATGCTATTACCATTAATATTTTCAACGATGATTTGAAGCAAAAATTCTTTTTAACTAATCGACTGGACAAAAAAACTTTACTATAAATTTCTACGAAAACATAGTTATTTATCGATAAATTGTACGTTAACTAACCATTAAAAAATTCATTAACTATTACCAAATAAATCATTGTTATACAATTATCAATAATCAATTATTTCAAATATCAATTTGGATATATCGATTTTGATTTAATCCTTACTGATTATTATATAAATCACAAATGTACAAATCAATCCTTAAAAGGTAAATTAGTATGCAACTTACTACCTAACAATATTTTATTATACAAATCACAAATAATGTTTAATATTATCAGAGATTCGGAGAGATCAAAATTTGTATAAATCACAAAATATTGTTAAATTAATATGCATTGTATTTGTATGTGGCAGGATCAAAATTGAATTTGTGTACAACATTCAACATAGATGGCTAGATGCTGATGTTCATGGAATATTTTACAAATTACAGTAATAGTTTTAGTAAATAATGTAAATTACAATATAGTTAAAAAATTGAATTGAATTTGCATTGTAAATTTGTACTAGTACCTTCAAGATCAAGCTTCAACTGAGAATCTAAGATGGAGGACGAGCATAATGCTGCTGCTATGTGATATAATTCAGCAACTCAATTTGTGCCCTAGTTGCTGAGTGTCGATTAGCGACTGCCGAGAATCGAGATGGAGGAGTGGGAGCCTACTGCCGCGCGCCTACCTGTGCCCTAGCTGCCGAGATGAAGCCGGCCTGGAGAGAAGATGGAGCCGCCTAGATGGATCGCCGGTGCCGCCTCTCTCCTATTCGTGAATCGCGAATGTCGATTCGTGATTTTCTTTTCCCGTATGGCTGTATCGCGAATAATTTGGTGCTCTAGCTGTTTTGGTGCCCTAAGCGGTCGCTTCTCCCGCTTTGGGGAAGGGCCGGGCCTGAAGAGGTCATCGTGGCAATGGTGGCTATGATGTTGCTACTTCAAGTGAATCACATGCCATGGTTTTGATGTATTTTCCACAAATGTGTGTTCCATAAAATATATCAATTTTGTGTTACGTTATTAACACTTTTATTCTACTCAAGCTACTTGCTAGCTAACCTTGCATAAGTGCCACAGTTTAAAAGTTTTAAAAACCTAAAGGAAAAATGAATGCAAGTTGCATGAAATTGCAACAATGTATGATTGTGCATTTTATTTATTTTTTAAGAAATTTTATGTGAGTTTGTCATAACAGTTAATTTTAAAGCATTTTAATGTATACACAAAAAACTGAACAAAGCACTTGTGGTATTGGTTATCCCTTAGTAAAAAGAAGTGTGCCTAAAATCAGTTCAAGAATATTTTTTAGCATAGTAGGGTTTTCATTTTATATCTAGATTGGTCTTTTTTTCCTGTCACCATTCTGGGAAATTTTGCCTTAGTATGAATTTGCGGTCTAGGAAAAAAAGTTTTGTCTAACAACACTTGAAGAGGTGCTTTAAAGTAATTCTATGTAGGCCGAAACTAGAGTTCTTCTACAAAAGGAGAGTGATCAGTCTAAATTATCATTTGGAACTTCTATTGAGGTAAATAAATATACTAGTGCTTTATCAAGATCACACGCATTATATATGTGTGTGTGTAATAGTAAAATTATGTTCCTTGAGCCATACATTTATTTAGATGGTTCCATATCTTCCCTAATAGTCAAGGGGAAGCACATATTTATTTGATCATAATTAGAATTCTTACACGTTTTTACCAGTAACATAACGTCATTTTGTTTACACTATTGGTATTATCATGAAATTACCTGAACCGACGATTGTTGCTCATATGTTTTTTCTTCAGCTGACCCATACTCATCTTTTCAGATTTATTATACCGGTGCGTTGTTGCTCAAGTATTCTTAATTTAAATCGCAACTCTTTGTCGTCCAATACTCAGGTACAACTTTGTATAAGTTTCTCACAAAATAGTTATTCCTTCACATATGATGATAAATGCATGGTATTTTGTGCTATTACTCATGAGTACCTTAAGTCAAATTTCTTTTACTCTTTTACTATTTAGTATGTATGGTTAAATAAGCTTTACCTAGAATTGATTAGAATAGCATTTATTTTTTGGATGGGAAAGTTGGTCAAAATAAATTATTTTTCTATTTGTTTCACACATATTCTCATGCGGTCAGTGGACATGCATTTATTAATAGTGGTCGATGAAGAATACACGATTGCAAAAAAGAGAAAATTCAACTAAACCTAAACCTGGATATATTGAATCACTGTATTTTACTGTTATTATTGTACTCAACTATTCAAGTAGAATGTTTTGGAAAAATGTGTGAATAACTAACATGTTTTGACCTTTAAAATCGTCCTTCAATGCTTACTAAAAAGCTATAACAAAGTCAATAGGTATACATACACTAGAAATCGTACAGCTTCACATAATTAGAGCATTCAATAAATTAGGCATAGTAATATCCATTTTGGACTGTGTTATACACACATATACATGTACATACTGATATACATACATACCTACATATATATGTATATACGCACATACATACATATACATACATACATATACATATATATATATATAACCTCATTCGATTCAGTTATATACCAACATATAAAGCTATTCACAATAAATGTTAGAAATAGATTCATCACTTGATTGCTAATATATTATCGGTTTTTTTAGCTGTAGTGTAGTTATTTCTGAAATCATCGCTGTGTAAAATAAATTATTTAAAAGAATAGTTCTTTTCTCGGTTGCATCTCCTGCTCTCTTATATGGCATATTTAGTTTATGTTGTACACTCATTTTGTATGTTTTGCATTGCAAGAAAATATTGTTTTTCTGGATTCAATCATAAAAGCATTGTTATATACTATAATAACATATATGTATTATAATTTGCAACAACACCAATATCAGTTAACTGAACATGGATTGCATTGGCTACCGGGAAAGGAGATTGGGCTTTGATTGTAAGTTTAAATTCTTTTAAAGCTCGGTTCATAATGTGATATCATTCTTGCTTTACTTAATTCAAATCAGTCTTTTTTTTCCAATACTCTTATAATTTGATGTACTTAATTATATGAAGTAGCATTTTTAACTAACTTTGATGCCCCTGTTAATAGATACATGCAATGACCTAAGTTGGATAGAGTAGCAGGAAAGGTTTGCTTATTCATTTATCATGAAACTCTACCTTTTAGCGTCAAGATATTACAAAGAACTATAACCTTACTTCCATATTCTTAAGCGGATAGATAAAAACCTTATAAATGTTTATTACGTTGTATATTCTTCCAGTACGCCAAGGTGAAGAAAAAGGAGATTTTTTTTGTATCATTTTTTAGATCAACATTGGTCATTTGTTCTCATGCATGCCTTGATCTTAGCCTAACTTCCCATGCAGAATGTCGGTAAGTGTGGTATAAAACTGAATTTATTCTCTTAATAATAAGTTAACGGAATTTTCAATTATGCTGCAATCTTTTGTCGTTGTACAAATTGTGTTCCAAACTTCTTTTTGTTTGAGGTGTTTAGAATTTGTTTACATTTTTAGAATAAGATGAGAGTAATAATAAAAAATAATCAAAATAAATATGCCCTCGCATGCATTTTCATATGTTGGTTTCGAGGTATAATCGAATAATTGGATTTGTAGTTAGAAAAGGTTAAAAGATGCAATGTATCAAAATATTTTGGGAATATATTTTAGTTGTATAATGTTCAATTTGCTATGTACCTATTAAATAGGATTCTAAACCTAAACCAGTAGGACAACGTAGCACCACCTTTAACAAAATCATATATAAATTCTAAATGATAGAAAATTTATACAATAGGTTGCCAGTCAGTAGGATAAATCATAAACAGTGCGAAATAAAAAATACATTTCACAAAAGAAGTGAGCTCAAAAAGGGAAAAACAAGTCAGAGATTTGCCAATACGTTCTAAGCATATTGTCTCGGAATCAAATTAAACTACATTGCTTCATGTGTAAAATTTTATATAATTTCTCAAAACCATGAAGCCTATACAAAAATCGTAAAGTTATAGATAATTTTAAGCCACAACACCATGAAATGGGTCAAAGAAAATAACCTAAACTTTGAATAATAATTGGCCTAAAGGTATCATCACCATCAAGCCAAAGCATTTAACGTGATCAAAAGGGTATACAAAGATGTTCATGCATTTTGAGTCAACAACATTAAGAGGTGGAAAAAAGGGAAAAACAAGCCGAAAGAGTGGATCTCAAGTAACATTTATTAGGTCTTAGTTCATCATATTAGCATTCTAGAGAGCTCAACAAAGACAAGCATGAACTATATACCATATATTATAATTTTAAAAACTAAACTCAATGATTGTTTATGTTAATAACTAATTAAAGTTGGTTAATAGATATTATTCCATGGATAGAAGAAGAAATTATTCTCTTAACTGGTTTAAACAACAAATATCTAAGCAGAAAATATATGGTGTTTTAAGCCATGTATACAAAACCTGAAAGGTTTTGGCTATATTACAAAATTATGAATTTGTACAAAGTGTCTGTAAAATATATATTACCAATTAAATACAACAGTTTCATTTTGGGAGAAACGCATAATTTAAAGTGCCAATATATATTTATATATACAGTAAATGAATATGTTGCATATCATAAAGAGTTGTTTGCAGTAAACCATATTCCCCGGCTATATGGATTACAATTGGAATAAGAGAAACATTGTTTCATCATGTGCTATATAACAAAGAGCTTTGTATTTTTTCTCTGTGTTACATACTATATCTATATTATATTGGCATGTAAGTTTCTTTGCATATACTACACACATCTGATTGGATAGGTGTCGAGCAATATATGTTAAAGCATGATAAAGTCCATTAGGTGTAAGACTAAGCGTAGGTATAGTGGTTTTGGCTATTGTTTCCAACTGTTGAGCATGTTATCCAAATTATTCACGATCTTTTTTTCCCGACCATGTTATCCATCTTAACCATATTTAACTTGGTGGAATTGGTGAATAGCTTGATGGCGTTTTCTGCCCATTTCCAGCAAGTTGAGCATGAAATCTATAGGCCCATGGAATATATAAATAGCCAGACTTTAGTGTGTTCGATGATTGCTTATTGTTGTGGACTAATGGATGCTTCAAATTCACCAATAATCAGTAAAGTATTTGGATAAGTTCCGACCTTATGCTTCATGCTTTCCTGCACTACAGTTTAAGGTCGTGGATAAGTCATATAACATATTATGGTTAAATATATTTTTAATGCTTACTCATCTTTTTGTATAGCAAAGTAATTGATCTTATGTGGTTGTGCTAAGATTAAAGGTTGTTAAAATGATTTAACTATTGAATTATAAGTTGGAAAGTTATGACTCAAATTGAAACTTGACATGAAGAATTACCATGTATCAGATTTGATAAGAGAACCAAAAAGGGTGACTTTCTTGCTGATAATTAAAGAATAGTTGTGTAATTCATTTTCTATATTTTCCATTTCTCAAAAATATACAGAATTAATATGTATGTGGTGTATCAAATGATTTCATATAACGATTTTACAACCACATAAATCTTACATTAATGATATATTTAGGGATTTATTTATTGCTAAATAAATAGGGATTTCTTTGTTCCTAAATAGGTTCCATGTATGAAAAGTAATATATGAAAATTGTTTCTGACGTAGTATGAAGATCTTAATCGTTCAGAAATTCTAATACATGATCTTCTGAATTTGAGTTAACAATTATATAGTATTCGCCAAAACTAACAATGCCAGTAAACAACGAGCATTACATTCATAAAGAAGTTATCTACTATATCTGTGTGCGTAGCACGGATTCACGCTAGTTTTAATATGGGTGGCTTACTATTTTTCGTTTGTGATGTTTGTGATATTTGACAGGGATCCAATTTTTATAAATTTTATTGCATGGGCATTTTGTGGATTTTAATTACTAATAGAGACCGATCATTTGATTCCCCTTCAACTAATTCAATAATGATGTAGTCTTTTATCTTTGTTGTTTTTTCTCTCCCTCCCCTTCCTTTTCTTCTTCACTGTTTTATTTTGATTATTAAAATATTTAAATATGGTATTAGAGTTTGATTTGGTGTTTCAACCTGGTACGAGAGCATGTTTGAGCCCGTGGGTTCATTGTTATATTTATGAATCTTCTGAAGTTCGATTTCAAATTGAAATTTATGGAAGGAAATTATCATTCGTTTTCATATGTCCAAACAATTGTTTTGGAGATTGGACCCGGCCGTAGGTTCAACCATGGCTAACCGTGAGCCGCTAGTGGTGACGGCCGGGAGTAGAGTTGAGACGTAATCTTCATTGAGCCACAATTAAATTAGTCAAAATCCGAATATATTGAATAGGAGATGAATCATTAATGGCTTTATCAAATTAATTTGGGCCTTCGCACAAAAATCTTAGGTAATGTTTGGTTTAAAAACAAATTTTGTGTTTTCGGTTTTCAATATGTATCTGAAACATGAGAAGAATGAAGGGATGGCGGAAGGGATGAAAGAAAGATGGATGAGAGGACGAAGGGGATAGAGGGACGATGGAAGAATGGATTGTTTCATGTGCTTGTGTTATTTTCCAAAATGCGGAAAATAAAAAAAAGTTGTTTTTTTATTTTGTATGTTAACCCCGTTTTCTAAATTGGTCGTTTTCGACAATATAAATGCGTCGTGTGCATTTTTGTATGAACGAAAAATCAAAACTAAAAATAACAAACCAAACACTACCTTAGAGTTTTTGGGTTCGGTGAAAACTGAGAGAGGAGAAGAGGATGATAACAACAGATGTCATGCATTTTGCACTTGATACCTTTAAATTTTTGTTATTTTGTTGAGTTAATTTTGCAATTTACACTCCTTTTTCCATATAAATGCATATGGACTCTATATATCATCTTCATCAACAACCATCGGTCCGACCGGTTGAACTTTTCGAGTCTCCTACCTTGAAGTACCACGGTTTGATCAACGGTCGGGTCTTTAGAACTATGGTCCAAACTAAACAATATTTTGCCCAAACCTATTCTTTCATCCCCTACCATTACTCATCTCTGAAATCGACCTTAACACCCACTCCTGCATCTCCATCCGAACCCCACCTCCCTCGCTTTCTACATTTGCACTTCCTAATCATGCATCATCATCACCATGACTCGAAACCTAACATCCTCGGTAATTACGCCTTCTTCTCTACCTGGATCCTCGCCCTCTCAAATCTACATTAGAAAATAACCACCGGTCTCATCTTAGAACCACGACTCCCTAGGTCTGCAGCCACCGTCACATCTTAAAACCTAGCCCTAGAAACCTTGCTTCTAAAACTCAAACCCATTTGCCATGATTTTTCATTCAATTGGTACTTCTTGTGTGAACCTTGGCATACTGATAGGCCCTATTCCCTTTGCTTGTTGTCTAGTTATTGTCATGGTCAATGCAGGAGTTTATGGGGTGAAATATGGAGAATAGTAGGTGGTTTGAATTGTGTTTGTGGAGTTAGGTTCGGGTATAAGGGGTTTGAGTAGTTGCTGGAATAAGAAAGGAGAGTTTGGTGACGATGAACTGAGGTTGGATGAATGGAAATGTAGTTCGGGCACAAGAAGATTGAGCAAGAAGTAAGGAATTGCAGAAAAGAGAATGCACAAAGTAATTACACAGAAGAGAGAATAGGAAGGGACGCATAAAACATGCACAACAGAGAATAAGAAAAGAACTTAGGTTTCTTATTAGATTATAAACTGTGCGTCATAATTCTCCCTAATATATATATATATATATATATATATATATATATATATATATATATATATATATATATATATATAGTGGAAATTACAACGGTCATAAATTAACCCTAGTTCCACTTGCAACCCTAGTTACATATAAACACATCAGGCCCATATCTTCCTGTGCATGCTTGTGCACGTGCATACATGCACAGCTGATACTCCTTTCATTTAATCATCCGGAAGCCTAACTTTCCACTCTAATAGTTGCTTCCTCCCTCTGATTGCTACTGGCTTCGTCTCTGATCAACTCTAGCATATTTTCTGGTGAACACTGGCCAGAAACTACAAACTACCAACTTTCTTTCTTCTTAAAGGCCGATGAAAATTCCTGGGCATAACACATACTTGTATATGTTGACTAGAGTTGATTTGGGATATCATGCTTAGAAGTGATGTGAGGTTGTGTTATTGTTGCCTTGATTTGTACACTGAGATGTCTTTGGTTTGGTGTACTTCCTAATTGCTAAACTGTGCATGGAAGTAGAATTTTGTTTGAAGGTGGTGGGTAGTTTGAAGTCTTATGAGTCATGTGGTGTGTTTGTTGATGTAGTTATGATAAAACATCGGCGTTTGTGAATATTTCTGAATCAGAGATTTGTTATTGCTTTGCCTTATTTTTTGATATGAACTGGTATCTGGAGATTGTGTTTGTTTGCTGATGTTTTAAAAGGTAGAGATAGCATATGGTTACTATTTAGATTTGGCTGTTGACGATAAGCTTTTGGTGTTTGTGAATATTTCTGAATCGCAGGTTTGTTATTGCTTTGCCTTACTGTTTGATATAAATCGGAGATTGTTTTTGTCTGTTGATGCTTTGAAAGCTGGAGATAGCATATGGTTATCGTTTAGGTTTGTTTGTTGATAATGAAGCTTTGTTGAGTTGTACTTGGTTTATGGAAAATGTTTGCGTCTGCCTTAATGACAGATGTTAACTGCCTTAATGACACATGTTAACGTTGTTCAAATTACCCTAATGATCCTTCTGAATTCCACATATTTTTTATTGTGCAAGAATAAAATAGGTATGCTGAACAAATAAATTTGGCATTTAGTACATAAATGTCATTCTTAACATGTGTCCTTAGGACACATGTTAACAACACTCTTGGTTTATTTATTGTTTGTTTTTGAATTGTGTCGTAATTTATGTAGATATTTGGGTTTTAGTATGGAATAGTTGATGTGTTCACACATTGATAAGTTGTTTTAATGAGGTGAGGACAAACGAGTATAATTGTTATTACATCCATTTTTTCTCCTATATAAATGTTTAGCATAGTATCAAATGCATGAAGTCAATGGACTACACAAGGCAATAAGAAAGTAAAACAAACCGTCTCTACATAAGGAAGAAACTGCATACGTTCCGAAATACAACATGCAAAGTCGAGTAAAAACCCTCATTAAAACTGCACGGCCTGCAATTTATGCACAACAATCAGCGCAACATCAAATTCTAAGTAAATATGTAACAAAGACCAATGCAGCCTAATATACATACAAACTGTGCCACCATTGCTGAAATTAACACAGTTCAAAATATGCATAGACTGCCATGTCATATTTAAGTCAAGTTGTTCTGCCATAGCTGAGTCAAGTTGCACCGCTATGGTTGAGTAAAGTTGCACCGCCATAGCTAAACCAAACTCCACTGCCAAAATTGAATCAAGGTGCGCCGCCATAGTTGAGATGAACCAAGCCTTCGCCATTGAGATAAACTACGTTGCCATGGTCAAAACAGCAACTAGGAGCGGCATCTGGCAGTCATGCCTTAACAAAGCAGCACATCTCTACTATTAATAATGAGAATTCGATGAATAAAATTGCAACCGCGTCTTTTTGAAATTCCGAAAATGCCCTTTGTCCACCAACGGAATCTTACGTCCGTTTACAACCTCCACCACCCTCCTCTTTCCTAACACTCTTAAACATAATTTCACTATAAATTTGCATCCGAACCATCAACGTAACTTTTTGAGATAAAAATGTTGTGACCACCAAAGCTATCGGATGCACATACGTGCAATTTATACTAGTACGACAAAACAAAGGCACACATTCATGAAGGAGTGCAGATCAAATAGCTATGTGTTACACCAATATCAACTAAGCGCAAAATAACTTACAATCTCAATCTTGAGCACAACATTTCAAAATTCAATTTTTCCACCTAAAATTAAATTCTCTCGCCTAAAGTCGAGTTCTTCCGCCTAAAGAAAAATTTCTCGTTTGAACCAACGTTAGCAATTAGTGCACATTTAACAAATCAAAGGGAGAAAGGACACTTGTCAGAATCTAACAGTAGAGGCAAAGTATGAGGGAACGATGTCAATAATCCATGCAATGTCATTTTAGCTATAAAAGGAAAAGCACTGTAGCAGAAAAGAAGATCAAATCTTTATTTCTCCGAGTTATTCTTTAAAATTGTACTCTTTACCATTAAAATGCAAAGCTTGTAATAGAAAAGGAATTAAAGGAGAAAGAATTGACCCATTGATGTTAAATTCCTTAATATACAAACCATGTAATTTTTTGTCCTTTTACTTTAAAACATTTATTTTTTGTTATCCTTTTGGATACTATTTAGATTTGATTAAATTTTAGGGAATTGGACTAGACATTTTAACATATAGTTAAAGTTCTTCTTCATAATTGTTTAAGCTTCTGCAACATAATTACTTCTTTAAATGGCAATATAATATCACTTAAACTTGGTAATTCATAATTATGTAAGCATTCTGTACCATAACTGCTTCAAATTTAAGTTGTGAGAATAAAAAATCTTGTTAACATTTTGGCGCTCGGAAGGCCATGCCCCTAGCAAATCTTTCCCTGAAATTCCCTTGTACCCAAAAACCACTACATCTCTATTCCCAAAAGAAGGTAACCTACAAATTCCTGTACCGCTCTCCCACTAGAAGCGGATCATCCAGCCGTGAAAAACAAGAACGCCTCTCATCCAAACCAATAATGGGCCCATCACACATTATCTCCATTGACCTAGTCCTTGAGGCCCTAAATGCATTCACAACCCAAATCAATGAAAGAATGAATGGACTTGAAAAGATGGTGGTCCAATACCATCCACCCATGCAAACCCATGCCCATAGATCCACGACTCACTGCCAAAATTCACCAGTAGGCCAAATTGTGCAGCTCGCAAATAAACATGGCAATATCACTCTTAAGAATGGTGAATCTAGTTTATAGGACTTGGGGGAGAAACCTAAAAACAAAGTCCAAGTAAACCCAAATATCAAACCCAAACAGCCAAACATCAACCCACTACTGTTGGCCAAGCACAGTAAACAAGCTACGCAAGACAATGATGATGCCACCTCAGTTTATAAAGGCGGCTCATAAAAATTAGTTCTAAAGCTGAGGAGATAAAAACACTGAAAGCCGTAGTAAAAAGCTGGTAAAACTTTGCCAACAAAAAAAAGGTGGGGGAGAGGAGAGGAGAGTTCCTCTCTATTTAGTGAAGCCATAATCAAGTCAGATTTCCCTGACAACTTCGGCGACCCCGCTATCAAAAAATATAATGGATCGTCCGACCCGGATGATCACTTGTGCACTTTGAATATCACATGGCTATTCTAAAGGTGGGAAGGTTAGCTAAATGTAAACCATTCCCAGTATACTTAGCTGGGGCTGCATCGAGGAGGTTCAGGAGATACACATCTAGAGAAATTCATTCATGGGCACATTTGTTAGTAGATTTCTGCTGGTAGTTCAATGTAGGAAAAGAGGTTTCTCCAGATCCAAACACCTTATCCTGCATCAAGCAACGAGATAATGAGATTTTGCATAGCTTTATTAAATGGTTCAAGTTTAAGGCGAAGAGGATCGACGTTTCCAATAAAGAGGCGCTACTTATGGAAGCTCATGCAAGAATAAAAAAGAACACATCATTTTATGATAAAAATGCTAAAATGTCATGCAAAAGCATTAAAGCTTTCTACGAGAGTACAATGTAACGACCTGCCTTTTTGGACGTTTTAAGCAAACACACACGTCAGACACAAACCATTCAAAATGGCAGATTGTTATGGGGTAAATAAGAAAAAACAGAGAAAGAAAGAAGCAAATACAGAATCTCACAGCGGAATGACAAAATATAATAATCAAATAAATAGTTCATGAAGCTGTTTACAAATAACATCGATTAAACTTTTATAATACAGATCAGAGTTACATACAACAAGGATAAATAATCAATAAATGCAGCGGAACAGCACGATGGAGTGGAATAAATATAATACATAATAATAGTAAAAAATCTTCGTCTTCATCCTCTAGAAAGCAGTCTTCGATAAACTGAAAAGCTCAGACTAACCCGAGCGAATTGAAAGACAAAACACTCGAGTCAGAACTAAAAGATCTTATGTAAGTTAAATCAACAGTAAATAAATATGAGTGTAACGGCGTCAGAGAAGTTTATGGGTTTTAACATCTCCTATCTAGTGTCAACGTGAGTGCAATAACTTAAGAGATGTTCGGGATTTCCATCTCCTAAGGATCCGTTAAACTATCTACTATGTAGTACAATACGCTATTATAATAGTGTCTATAGTAAAGTAAAGTATTAAAATAGGGTTAAGGCGTTATCCATACCCCCCTTAACACATTTTATATATTCTAATAGTCTATACAGTACCGTACGCTCCTCCGTGAGGTTTACCCAGAGGGCACTCCATAGGTATGGTACAAAACAAACTCGTAGAAGGCGCGATAGGGCATGTGAACACAGGACTCGAGGCAATGCCAGGGTAAATATACCAATTGTGGTTCCGGACTGGTGGTAATGCATAGCAGCTACTACTGCCCACCTCGGAACACACTCCCATAATCAAAATCAAGGGGTGGCCACCAAATCATCATAAAGTCATAATATGGAATCGAAGAAGCATGTCCGATAGGAGGAATGACCTCACTTGGCCCGATGTGGCTCCTGTTTTAGTCACATCTAAGCTGACTCATGGGAGTCAGGGTCACGTAAATACCTCATACAGAATCGTTCGCTAAACCATCCTACTTCATTTCTGGAATCTCCACCACGTAGACAGTTGTTAAAGTGGTTTCCGGTATTGGCAGAGTGTATGACAATATCTGATCCCGGTCTCGTTAACAACCAAACGCTTATTTCACACCGGATGGTTCTTTTACATTCCAAAACCATTTCATAATTAATATCAAAATATCATATTCGATTTCAAACCATATCTCTTTCGAAATCATATTCACTTTCAAAATCATATTCACTTCCAAAACTATATTCACTTTCAAAATCATATTCACTTTCAAAACTATATTCACTTTCAAAATCATATTCACTTTCAAAAACCACATTCACTTTTGAAATCATACACTTTTGAATTTATCGATAAGATAGGTTAATTAAATCCTCGTTCCAAAATCATCATATTTACTCAAATATGTCATTTCATAAAAAGGTATCAATTCCAAATTCTAACTTAGGTTGTATCATCATCAAGGATTTAAATATAAATATTTCAACTTTACACAGTCTGAAATTTAGAAAATAGTTTGGATAGTCATAAATAGTTTCAATAGTTTTAAAAATAGTTTGAAATAGTTAAAATACTCTAAAATAGTTTAAATGGTTTAAAATAGTTTAAAAATGTATTTAAAATAGTTTAAATAGATTTAAATTTGATTTAATTAGATTTAAAAATGATTTAAATAGATTTAAAATAGATTAAATAGATTTAAATTATATTAAATAGATTTTAAATAGATTTAAAATAGATTTAATAGATTTAAATTATATTAAATAGATTTAAATAAATTTAAAATAGATTAAATAAATTTAATTAGTTTAAAATAGGTAAAATGGATTAAATTGGATTAAATAGGTTATAATAGATTAAAATAAATTAAAATAGTTTAAATTAGTTTAAAATAGATTTTGAAGTTATATCGAAACAATTTCAATGACTCAATTTCGATAATTCATTTATATTTGACAATTCAACTTTGAAATTCCAATTTAAATCCTATGAACAATTCATTAAATCAATTCCAATTTCAGCATTAACGCTTGGATTATCGAAAATAATCCAGTTTATATAAATCAATTTCTATTTCAAAATGCCAGTTAACTGAATTCAAAATTTAAAGAATTAAAAATCATTTAATTTAACCAATTCGGTGTCCGTATATAATTTTCTACCCTACGGTCAAGTGATACGGATATTTATCATTTCAATCCGCAACTTAAAATTTTACGGATATATATAATTTCAAACCGCAATCCCGAATTGAATAAAAATCCATAAAATCGCTCGAGTCTATCATTTCAGCCCATAACGATTTTTCCCTAATCTATAGATCGTTCGGGTATGTATCATTTCAACCCATAGGGAACTTGCAGTGTTATAACGATATAAAAATATAGCATCCAATCATCCAATATCAACAATCAAACATCCATCACAATCATCGTCCAAATCAACCAATAAGCATTAATAGATAACTGATTATCATTAACAGGTATTAAATTCAATATTGAATTAAACGATGATTAAATGCAATAAAAGTCAAATTTAACTAGAACGACAATTTAAATATATCAAACATCAATCCAATCAATTCCAGATCACATCATAAATTTAATTTAACTAACATAAGATAATTTAGTAGTTGTGAGTGGGTCAAAATGCTCACCTTTGATTTCAAATCGATTTGAAATCCAAAATAAGGCCCAAATTTCAACAGTCTTCGAATTCGTCCAAACCGGCGTCAGAATGTTCGAAATTTTGATATGATCGCAATGGAGAAAACCGTGCGTGAATCCGAGTTCATATGCAAAAGATACTAACTTTAGAGCATTTAAAAATTTAAAAAAAAATAAAACAAAAGTCAATGCTCACCACGGTCAAACCCTAACTCGCGTACGTACACGCGACCTCGTTCAATGTTACACAAACGCCACCATCACGCTAATATCACCGCCGCCACATTAGCCTAACCCTTAATCAGACCTCGCCGCACGAACCACCTGCCCTAGCCGCGCCTACCATGGCCACGCACGCCACCAACGGCGCCCCAAACTCCTCCGCCACCGCAAGCAAAAACACGGCCAAATCTAGCGATTCTGACCAAGCTGCGACGAACGACGACCACCACTACGACCTACTCATCCTCCTCTACAAGCCCATGCCATCCGATCGACCCATCGAGGAAGATTCACCGTTGGATCGTGAAAACCTAATTTCGACGGCCGAGGTTCTATAACGATTTCTGGTCAAACGATGCATCAATTTGAGAAACGAATAGCACTGGTAAATTACGCTTGTCAAGAGCTTCGAATCGATATATAATATGATAGAGTTCGAATTTTTGAAATTGGTTTTTGAAATTGGATTGAGGGTTTTGAAGTTGAATTAGCTTCTGCCATTGGAGAAGAGAGAAGGAACAGTCAGATAGAACTGTACGTACAGTAATTGGAAATGAGAGGTTGCTAGGGTTAGAACAGAACAATATATACTAACGAAGCCCGATAAGAAATGAACACGTATCAAATTAGTACGAACAACATATAGCGACCCAAAAAGCATGTTTCGCTTTCGAAACGATAGTGGGTCATCCCATATATCGAAATAGATGTTTTCGATATTTTTAAACTCAATGGAACATGTTTCAAATTCTAATTCCATCGTATGAAGAAGTTAGCTTAAAATCAGCTTATTTCAATTAAATTTAATTAAATGATTTCTACGTATTTCGAGTCCGTACGATCAAACGACCAGTCTGATTGCTACGAAACTTGAAACCTTACAATAATTCACCGTTACGGATCCGATGAAACTGGTTTCGTCGAAATCCGAAATAGTGGCCAAAATGGCTATTTTCACGTTAATTAAATAAATTATTATTAAATTAATTAAATCACATTTTCAATTCAAATTTAATAACTAACAAACTTTGTCATTTTTGATTACGTAGACATTTACAATAGTTTAAAACAAATTTACATATCCATTCATTGTTAATTATTACACCAGTTGAAGTGTTCAATTTCAATTGAAATAAATATAGTAATTATTACTTTAAATTCCAATAAATCCATTTATTTGCCTTTTCATCTTGTTATTCAATCAATTGTCATCTCATGGCTAAAATTAATGGTTGTTTATATCTTGTGACACTAAAAATCTACAGTTATCATCTTAATTTTCTTTAACATAATATTTCATTACATTTAATTTCAATAAATCCAATTAATAAAATTTAAATTCCAATAAATTGATTTAATTTGATTTCAATCTTTTTATTCAATCAATTATTACTCTATTAACGTAGTTAACATTTGTTTATATCTTATTACACTAATATTCTACAATTATCCTCTTTTACCATATTAGTTGCAGTATTTCAATTACATTGAATTTTTGTCAATATTATTTTAATTTTAAAAAAATCTCAATAGATTAATTTATCTTTGTTTCACTCTTTTTTACCAAGTCAATTATTGCATTGGGAATATAATTAACATTTCTATACCTTTTATAGTATTCACATTTTACAATTATCGTCTTAACTCATATTAAAGTAACATTTAATTACATTTAATTATAACTGATTTAAATGAATTGGTAACAAATAACAATTGTCACCTTTTCTACATTTAATCACATTTATAAGTTTATTATCTACAACATGTGTTATAATTGCTACTACAACACTAATTTTATTCAATTACAATTTATTACACATTATTTCATTAATTAATCAACATTTAAATTGTCAATTGCTCTTTTAATCCAATTATCCATTAATACTTACATTACTATAATTTATTTACAATCTATACCAATTATAACTCTTTAATCCTTTTAATTAATTGGAATTATATTTAAAGCAGTTATCAATTACCTTAAATTAATACTATTTCATTTTATTTCAGTTATATTCTTATTATTAAATCACAAATTTTTATTTCTTCCAACATTAAATCACAAAACCTTATTAAATTAACTATTTTTAATTATCGAAAATTTATGGGTCGTTACACTCTCCCCCTCTCAAAACTTTTCATCCTCGAAAAGGGAAAAGAAGGAATTAATATATCTTATTCAAAATATTAAATTTAGAAACAACTAATTTACATAATTAAATAATTTAAATAAAATATATCAATTTATAGACAATTAAATCCTTTTTTGTTCAAGTAAATAAAAGCTTGAAAACATTTCACAAAATTTTCTAAGTCCAAAGTTCACGAAAAATTTCGGCAGAGTCTTCTTTGTACGGAGAGGTCTGGGAGAAATAGTAATATCAATAATAACATATATATATATATCACAAATTTCAAAATAAAATATCTCAAACCACGGGAAAAACAATATAATATCACTAGGAAAACGTAATCCGAGAACGTACCTATTTGTCGGCAAATAACGCTTATTTATTAAACCAAAAGCAGTAGTTGTTGCTTCCATAACCTGTATTTCACTTATATAATTCAAAAGAGTTAATAATTAAGTAAAAGAGAAATACTTAAGTTGTTTCTATTAGTCACAACCAAATCAACACAACATACAATAGTCACAAGCAACAAAACCATACAATCATCACATGTAATCATAGAAATCAACCATCCATCCATAGCCATCAAAACAAAGGGTTTGTTTGGATTCAGAACTTCCATCGTATAAAAATGATAAATAAACTACGAAGTAAACCATACACTCAACAGTCGTAGATAAAACATTATAGATTATTTATACATCTCTATACAAAATAGAAGTATCCTTTCCCAACCAATCCATAAGCCCAGCAAATAAAGAATTCAACACATTTTTAAGTTTACTCTATTTATCTTTTTCACATCATTTATTGTTCATTTTTTTCATACAATGATTTTCTTTAATTCACGTCCATTACTTACAAAATTGTAACTTTCATTCATGTCGGGCTTATTTCATTAATTTACATTCGTTATTACTTACAAAAGTTCATTTCTCCTTTATTCATACAGTGCCATTTTCCTTCTTTTTATTACTTTACATTCATTGTTTAAATAAGTTATTTTTATTTCAATTATTGGATTATACATTATTAGGTAAGTTTCTTTACAATTCAATTTACCATTTATAGATTATTTCTTTTTCACATTCATTCTTCCATATAAGTATTATTGAATATCAACTCAATTTCTAAATCATTTCCAATGTTCTCTAAAGTTATAATCATTCAATTTATATAGTACTCAATTTAATTATAAATGGCTTCAATATTAGTTCAAGTTTATAATTATTTGCTTACAATATTCGCCTTTACCATTAAATCTGATTATAAATAGCTTAAAGTGTTAACTTAAGTTTAAAATCATTTTTCTTACATTATTCACTTAGATTACATTTAATTAGTAGCATTTCAAATTATTAACTTACATTTATAACAATTCATAACATCAGAATTCTTATCTAGAAGAAATTCCATTGAACACTTTCATTTACTAAAGTTTACTTGCACAATATTCTATTACATATCCTATTTAACATTTCAACTTTTAATAATTTGGTAAGTTATATATATATGTATGTATGTATGTATGTATATGTATGTATGTATGTCTTTTAGAATGTAATTGAATATTACCCAAGTTTCTCTTATATATATTTAGTTAAAAAAATGTTCAATAGTTACCATTTCTTATTTTCATTTCCATTTTACTTACAGTTTACAAATTTTCAATTTCTTATTTATTTCATTAATCATTTTAATGTCAAATTTCTTATTTTCATTTTAGAAGTTTCCAATTATTAATATAGTCAAGATTCCATTCATTACAATAATTTTAATTTCTAATTTACAGAAACTTAAGAACTAAACAAACAGGTTTCATTCCAATCAATTTAAAATTATATATATATATATATATATATAAAATCATATCTTTTATATATCAATACATATTTGGAAAATTAAAATTTAGAGTGGTTTATCAAAACAAACATGTAGTAAATTACTACAACAGTTTGCTCACTTTGAAACCCGAAAATGAACATCGATGATGCGTGCACTCATCGCCGAAATTATTTTCCAGCGACAGAGAGGGGAGTACAGAACTTATTTCCTTCAAAATTCTTTAAACATTTCTTTCAAACCATGTTGAAATATTTATACCAGAAAACAAATATTTATTTCCAAAATAATGCTAAGAATATGTTCCAAAATCTTTTGAAAGAAATCTCCAAAATCCCAGAACTTAAGTTCTCAGATTTCAATTTATATATACTTTATTTCTAAATCCTATTTTCCAAATTAATATTTATAAAATTCCTCTGCCTAACAAATGGCATAGCACATCCAACTATATCATTTATAAAATTTATTATTTTATATACAAAATATATATAGGCAAAATTATTTCATTTACCTATATTTCAAAACAATATTGTGCCGGTCTGTTCTATTAAGTGTTTAGAAATCTCTAACGGTGCCACAGCGTCCCATGTACCGACCAGAATTTATAAATACGAAACGGAACAAAGTAACACAATACAAAAACCCTTTTATAACACTAACAAATGCGCCCTCTCATATATATACACTCAGCGACTCATTCTAGGATATTGCTACCCTGTTTAATATGAGTTAGACCCCACAAAGCTAAGGATATCGCTAAACCAAAGCTCTGATACCAACTGTAACGACCTGCTTTTTTGGACGTTTTAAGCAGACACACACGTTAGACCCAAACCATTCAAAAGGGCAGATTGTTATGGGGTAAAGAAGAAAAAGCAAAGAAAGAAGCAAATACAGAATCTCGCAGCGGAATGACAAAATATAATAATCAAATAAACTGTTCATGAAGCTGTTTACAAATAACATTGATTAAACTTTTATAATACAGATCAGAGTTACATACAAGGATAAATAATCAAAATGCAGCGGAACAACATGATGCAGTGGAATAAATACAATACATAATAATAGTACAAAATCTTCGACTTCATCCTCCAGAAAGCAGTCTTCGATAAACTGAAAAGCTCAGATTGACCGGAGCGAATTGAAAGACAAAACACTCGAGTCAGAACTAAAAGATCTTATGTAAGTTAAATCAACAGTAAATAAATATGAGTGTAACGACGTCGGAGATGTTTACGGATTTTGACATCTCCTATCCAGTGTCAACGTGAGTGCAGTAACTTAAGAGATGTTCGGGATTTCCACCTCCTAAGGATCCATTAAACTATCTACAATGTAGTACAGTACGCTATTATAATAGTGTCTACAGTAAAGTAAAGTAAAGTATTAAAATACCCTTAAGGCGTTACCCATATCCCCCTTAACACATTTTATATATTCCCCTAGTTTATCGGTACCGTACGCTCCTCCGTGAGGTTTACCCAAAGGGCTCTCCATAGGTATGGTACAAAACAAACTCGTAGAAGGCGCGATAGGGCATGTGAACATGGCACTCGAGGCAATGCCAGGGTAGATATACCACTTGTGGATCTGGACTGGTGCTAACGCATAGCAGCTACTACCGCCCACCTCGGAACACACTCCCATAATCAAAATCAAGGGGTGGCCACCAAATCATCACAAAGTCATAATATGGTATCAAAGAAGCATGTCCGATAGGAGGAATGACTTCACTTGGCTCGGCGTGGCTCCTGTTTTAGTCACATCTAAGCTGACTCATGGGAGTCAGTGTCACGTAAATATCTCATACAGAATCGTTCGCCAAACCACCCTACTTCATTTCTGGAATCTCCACCACGTACACAGTTGTTAATGTAACAACCCTGTATTTTGTGATTATTTTAATTGTATATTTTAATCATTTTAAATTGAATTTCCTGATTTGAAAACTTTATTTTATTTATTAAAATGGATAAATTTTGTTATTTTTAAATATAAATTTTGATTTTGATGTGAATTAGAATTCCAAACAGGACTAAATAGAATATTTTCCAAAAAGTGAATTTTTGGTCAATATGATCAAACTTTGACTTTAAAATTTAAAATTTTGAGAGTTTGAAAATTTGAATTTTATCTTTTATTATGAAAGTAATTTTTTTTAAGAATACTACCTTTTGTTTTGTTGAAATCTGATTTATATTGTGAAAGTTATGCCTTTTTAACTATTGTGTGAAATTTGCCGTATTTAACAAAATTGATTATTTTAAATTATAAAAATAATATTTTATTTGGTCTTGTAATGTTCTAATTTATATTTATATGGGTAAAATAACATGTTATGTATATATTTTGGTTTTAAAACATTTTTCAAAGTGTAATTGACATTTTCCAATGTCAGTTGTATTATGTTTATAATTTCTAATTTCCAGTTTCATTTAATTAAAGAAATTCTTTGTTTATTTTCTATTTTCTTAAGACTTTATTTTATTTTCATTTACACTTCATTTTGTTCAGCATTTATTTTATTTTACTTGACTTTTATTTGGTTTAGAAGTAAAGTTATAATTTTTCTAAATCTAGTGATATTCTATTTGCAATTTTTAAGTCCTATTTTGATTTTTTAAACAATTTCTTTAGTCCTTTTTTTAATTTCTCTAAATTTAATTATTTATTCCATTTTGAAAATATAAATGAATCATTTATTTCAAAGTTTTGCTTTAGAATATTTTAAAATGAAGTAGATGTTTTTTCCAAAGCCAATGATGATTTAATTGTAAGTTTTGAACCCTGTTTTGAATTTTAAGCAATTTCTTTAATTCTTTTTCCATTTTTTTTAAAATTTATTATTTATTTTTATTTTATATTACTTTGTTTCAGTTTTTAAAAGTAAATTACTGATTTTTTTTTTTTAAATTGAATTAAAGAAAGGAAATATGAAAGGTTTTAAAAGCTTTATTAACTTAAGTCTTTTCATCTCCAATGTCCTTTCACTTGCCATAACCCCTCCTTTATGCTTTTGGCCGTGTAGTCTTTTGAGTAGCCATGTATTTTTATTATTTTTCACGCAAAAAATGTTCTCATCTCCATTCTATTCACGGCTAGAGCAAAAACATTGGGTAATGGCTACATTTTTTCGTCTCTTTCTTCTCATTTTCTATGTATTTTTGCCTTGTTTCCTCATGTATTTGGATCGGCCTCTTCCCCATATCCATGGCCACCACCTCCTACCACTCCTCCTTGGCATCATCACCACCTACCACTTCAGATCCATCCATGGACGAACCCTCCATGATGACAAAACTCCACCAAAATGCAAACAACACCTTAAAACAACCATAGCCAAGCACCCCCTTGATCACCACTCCATTTTCCACCACCACCTTTGGCCGCCACCACCACCTTGTCCAGACCCTACCTCATCACTCCATCCACTGACCTGAGATGTACACCCTCTGGCCGAACCAAATTGCCCATGACCGAGCCTTAGTTTGGACCATTTTCCACCTATTTGCCTAGAAACCCTTCACTTACCCTATGTTGTAACTTCCTCCATCATGTTCTACCTTGTAGCCTTACCTTTTCCAGACCCATACCTGATCCAAACCTTGTACAAACCTGACCTAATTGATCCCCTAGGCCATGCAAACAAGTAGAGAAAGCAAGGCAAAAAGTTTCGTATTCAAACTGTTTTTTGTTTCAAAGTTATTCAAATTCAATCGTATTGATTTTTAACTATTATTTTGGTTTTGTTTTGGGTTGTAACAGAAGATCTATAACTTGGATCTCGCTCTCCACTCAAGTTCATAGCTTTGTCATTATGTTATGGTTTGTGTTGTGTCATTTGAACTTGCATCTCCAGCAAAAGAGGTGAGTAAATCTCACACGACATTTTATACTTATACTAATGTTAAACAACAACAACTGAATGTGTAGAATATTATGATATGTTATAACTGCCTGTGATTATTTATTTATATAATGTTAAACCTGATAATTTACCTGTCATCTCATCTGTTACTGTTATATATTGTTAACTGTTCATTTTTATCTGTTAATCACACTGCAAGTTCCCTGTAGATTAGAATCACTGTGGGTTGAAATGATACATACCCAAATGGACTTTAGAATATGGGAAAATCATTACGAGCTGAAATGATAAGCCTGGGTGATTTTCAAATTATTTATTTTACTTGGGATTGCGGGTTTGAAATGATAAAACCCGGATTTTTTTGTATATTATGGATTGAAATGATATATTATCCGTATCACTTGAATTAGGCTACAAAACTATATACATGCCCATGGTTATTTTTAAGGTTTTGAGAAATGTTTAAATAATTTTTAAAAGTGTAAAAAATATGAAAATTTGATTTAAATTGAATTCTTATAAGTTTAAATAGTGAAATTAGGAATTTTCTATAAGTTAAAAATGTTGAAAATGAATAGAAATGGAATTTTTGAAAATATAACTTATGTTAGAAAATTTTGGAATTTCGGTTAAAATGAGAAAATAAGTTATATAAATAAAAATGGAAATTTTAAATTTATTTGAGAACGGAAATAAAATTTAAGTGTTAAGTTTATTTATTAAAAATGTGAAGAAAAGAAATTTACACTTGAATTTGTTAAAAAATTCATTGAAATTTGATTTAACTATAACGAATTTATTTAATAAAAATCATGTGTTAAATGATATATTATATAAACATTTTTAAATGTTAAAACATGATTTTTAGAACATTAAAAGGGTTTAAAAATGAATTTTATTATTGGCTGGAAATACACTAAAATCTGAAAAATACTTTTAATAGCATTTAGAAATGCTATGATTTCAGAATTGAACTAAAACTTAGTAAAAAGAGGCTATTACAGCATTTCTGAAATGCCATAGTTGCTGTAGTAAATGTAAAGACTAAAGAACTTAATAAAGGGCTATTACAGCAGTTCTGTAAACTGCTGTAGCTGCATGCTGTCTTTGCTGAAATTAAGTAAAACCCTTGTTTTTGAACCTGAGCTATTACAGCATTTCTGGAAATACTGTCTTTGCTGTTTTAAAGTAAATTTCAACAAAAATGAGATATAACAGCAGTTTTAAAGTGCTGTCTTTGTTGAAATAAAATGTTTTCAAATATAACTTATAACAGCTTTTTCTAAATGTTGTGAAAGGCTGAAATTTTCAATGTCTATGGTTTTTAACTAAGTAAATGAGCTCAGAATGGTTCGAAACTTTGGAAATTAATACTTGACTTGAAAGAATAATAACTTCACTTTTAAATGGTTAAATGAATTAATTTAATTGGAATATACACTATTTAAAGGGTGATTTGATAGGAAAAAAAATAATGAATGATATTTTGGAATTTTAAAAGGTATTTTATTTGATAAATTGGATTTGAATTCAAATAATGATTGAAAGGAAGTTTTGAAAAAGATATGATATTTTGATAAATTGAAATGGTTTGGAAATGATTTAATCTTTATTTTGATAAAGATTTGGATTTGAAATGATATTAAATTTTGAAGTATAAAATATTATAACCAAGGGTATACTTCTCTATATGTCATTTGATTTCCTGATGATGGCTATGATGCACATTAACACTGTTAGTTGCATTGTTTACTTCGATATGGACATTTCTATGATATTGATATTACTGTTTAATTGATGGTTTTATGGATCCTTAAAGGATGGGCGATCCCAAGCATCCTTTAAGTTATTATGCATTGCTATTACAGTTCACTTGAGTTGGTTTACATTGTATAAGTATATATGTCCTGACTCGAGTGTTTTGTGTTTTACTTTACGCTCGGGTCAGCCTGAGAATCACAACTTTTGATTCATCTTCTGGAGCTAGAGATTTGCTGGAGCTTATCTGTCCATCTGTTATTTCTTATCTTCTAATCCAGTTATTTACTTTTCGGTATTGCTTCTGCATTAGTGATTTATGTATCCTGACTTCTATTGTATCCATTTTTAAACTATGATATTTTGTATATGTTTTGAGAGTTTGTATATAGTAGCTTCATGAACTACTATGGTATTTTATTTCCGCTGCGAGTTATTCTGATATTCTGTGTCTGTGATTCTGTATTTGATTTTATTTGCTCCACAATTTGTTATTTTGAATTATTCAAGTCAGACATGTGTGGATTATTGTCGATTTGAATGGTCCAAAATAGTGGGTCGTTACATTTGGTATCAGAGCTTTGGTTTTAGGCAAACCTTAGCCTGCGGAGCAAAAACTCATTAGAGATAGGGTAGAAATACCCTAGAATGAGTGTAATCAATCTCAGAATCATTCCTTTGTGAGAGAATGTATTTTCGAAGTATAAAATGATTTTCAAATGATTTTTAAAGGATTTTTAAAGATAATTTTGATATAAAAAAAAATTGTTTTGAAAGAAATTTTTTTGGACTTTATCCCTTTCATATCCACCTTGTTAGTAATTTCTTTGATTAGGATTTCCTTAAAATTATGAACTTCTATCTTAGTTAGGATTTCTTTGATTAGGATTCCTTTGAATTTTGGAACGCTCCCACTTGTTCTGAAATCCATTCCTGTCTCCCCTAATTGTATTCTTTTGATTTTTGGAGCATTCCATAACTTCACTTTGAATGACCTCTATAAAGATCAGTGATTCCGCCAATCTTTGAATGATTTGTAAAAGGGTGAAACTCCCTTAAAATTGGCATTGATTCACCGGAGATTTATGTACCCTCGGTTTACGATGTTTTCTATCTTCTGCTATATTTAGATTCTACCTCTGGTGATCGAAGGTCAATTTGCCTTAGATTTTCGCATCGATTATATTCCTAAAGTCACGGTTGACCGGTTAAGGTCGCCCGCGATTTATATGAGCTTATCCATCTTCTATTTGGTAATTTAATTATCTTATCTTCTTTCGAGCTTATCTTCGAATCAGAATTCTATTTAATTGGAGTTCCTCTAAATTTGAATCTTTGTTTTGTTTTGAAATCCATCCTTGAATCATCCCTTGAAAAATTTGAGGTTGATTGTATTTTGGAATTTGTGTATACATCGAAATTGTTATTTTGATAAGGGTGACCATATTTTATATATATAAGTGAAATGTTTTAGATAAAGATTATATACCCTTTTAAAACGAGAATTTGAAGTTTCGAAAGGATTTGAAATTGTGAAAATTTTATAAGAAATGGTTTCATATAAAATAATTTATAACTGAAGGTTTTGAATCTGAATTTGAGTGATTGAACCCGGCATTTTTAAAACTGGTTTTAAGATTTTGGAATAATAAATAATATGATTTGAAAGTATTTTTCAAATATGGAATGTTTCAAATGATTTTAATGAGTTTCAAATGATTTCGAAGAAATTTCAAAAGAAGTTGAGAAAATAGAAGTCCAGAACCCATTTATGTCGCTGGAAAATAATTTCAGTGATGAATGCATGCATCATCGACATGGATTTTCGAGTTTCAGAGTGGGGGAGAGGCCACTTCGGTAACTTTGCTATGCGATTGATTTGTGAAACCAATTTTTGATTTAAAATTCCGAAGTGTGATGTGATATTCGAAAGATATATGTATATATATTTGAACAAGTTGAAATAAGCCGGTGTTCAGTCCTTGAGTTTTGGATCTGATTTGATATAACCCTATCTTTTGGAATTAGTTTACTAATTTGTTGTTGATTTCCAACTCTTGGATTGAAATATGATTTCTTCGACTATTTTGAAGGTTCGAGCACTTCCAAATCAAGGTTAACTTTTCAAAAGCTAAGAAATTTTGAAGTATAAAGTATATAAGTTTGGTATGTATGTTTAAAATATGTAGTAATATGATTTAAATAAGTTGAAACTGTTTTGTTAAGTAAACGAATAAGGCTATTTTGAATTTTCTAATATGAAATTTAAATTTGAAATGTTTGAAAAAAAATTGGTCTTCAAATATTTTGAAAAATATATATAATTTAGTTTAAATGTTTAACTTAGTAACATCTTTATGAAATTATATATTTAACAAGTTGGAATAGATACATAAGTTGTACGTATGCTGTTTTATTCGCATAATTAAATTGATCCAAGTTTGAGCACACAAGTTCGAGGTGAATTACACCAATTCGTGTTAGGATTTTTCATTTGATTCTAGATGGCGAATATTTGATATGGATTTTGGGCTTGATTCTAGAATTCTCTATCATAGTATATGGCTATGCAAGGAGACTGATGGTTTCTAGTCGAGAAACCATATCGAAGTCCGCATTAGAGAAGTCGAATGGGCAATACTAGTTCGAAAGCGAACTTGTGTGATCGAGCGAGTGATCGAATGTGATTTGCGAAATGATGACATATGTACATCTTATATTCTAATATTATTGATATACTTGGTGCTAAAATTGGAAGTTGTTGGGTTGGATATCTTTGTATTTTAATTGGAATTTTTCTTTTATGAAAAACTACTATCAATTTAAAACCATTTTTTCAAAACTATTTTTCTTTTATTCTTCTTAAACAAAACGTTTTATTCTATTTTACATACAACTATTTTATATACAAAACTATTATAAAAAAAAATCTTTTAGTAAGCAAAGATGTTCAATCCCATATGGCTCTTCATGCAGCGAAATTTATTTTTAGAATTTTTGATTTCTGATATAAGATGGACCTTATGTAAATATAAGATGGACCTTATGTAAATATAAGATGATTTTGAAAACCACTGATTTTGGAAATGAATTGGTTGACTTAAATTTTGTTGATTTAGAAATTTGGATTATTTTCTAAACTTATGATTTTGGAAACTGTATTGATATTGAAACAAATTGAAATTGAGAACCTTGTGTTACTAAATACTTGATTTGGAAGTTATCGAACTTATATAAAATTTGGTTTGTATAAGTATGATGTTGATTCGAAAACTATGGATTTGAAAAGGTACTTAATTTGAAAAGTGAAATCTTATATAATTGAAGTCTATATAAGTGTGATTTGATGTACTATTGATTTTGGAAAGTATTTGATTTGAAAATGAAATCTTATATATAATGGACTTTATATAAGTATGATATTTGAAAGTGATCTGAAAAGGTACTATATGATACATATTTTCGAAGTAAAGATATGGAAAGTGCCTTCTGCTTGATATCCGCTTTGTGGCCACATTGTGGATTCATTCTATCGATATTTCTCTGATTTTTGGTTTTCCGGATATGATACTTGAGTTTCCATTGAATTCCATGGCAATCTCCATGGTCTTACGAGCGCGACTTCATTGCGTAATTGCAGAGTTGGGGGGTGGCCTACGGGTACGGATGTTTCCTGGGAGATCCAGGCGTAACCATTGTGTATCTGCGATCTATTGGGTTGCTTGGTAGCGTAATCAGCAGGGGCTGCGAGAGCCTAGGGTACGGATGTTTCCTGGGGGATCCAGGCGTAACCATTGTGTATCTGCAGTACTGCCAGTCCTCATGACGTAATCGCAAGGTTGGGGGGCGGCCTATGGGTACATATGTTTCCTGGGGGATCCAGGCGTAACCATTGTGTATCCGCGATCCATGATCGACATGTTTTGTTTTTTTTGGATTGTACTTTCCATATCTGTTTAAAAGTTTTCCAGTATTTTCACTGGGTATTGAAACAAGTCTACTAAGTACCTGGAGAATTCTAGCTTTGCGCCTGATCAACGCACTGCCAGAGTCTGCAGGAACGAGGATAAACTTGTTAAGACATCGAGTTATAAAAGTATTTTGATAAAATATTATATAAAGGATATTTTGATCAGTTATTTTCCTTTCTAAAGGATTTTAAAAGGTTTTAAATATTGTTGACCTCTTTAACTAACAATTTGAATTAAATGACTTTTATGGATATAATAAAATGGATTTAACCAAATCATTAAGTATTAAAGAATTCCAATTGAAATTTATATGGTTTTAAATTAATCGCTCATCCTTGTCTTTCGTCCTATTTTCCCTTCTAGCTATTCCTATTCTCCACCTTGTTAAACTTACCTATAATAACAGTTATCAGGTATAATTTTAATCTTCTTGTCATCTTGTCTTAATCCCATTCCGTTCTATCTTTTTCTGTGTTTTTCGTACCTCATTCCTTTTCGAGGACGAAAAGATTTGAGTGGGGGAGAGTATAACAACCCAGTATTTTGTGATTATTTTAATTGTATATTTTAATCATTTTAAATTGAATTTCCTGATTTGAAAACTTTATTTTATTTATTAAAATGGATAAATTTTGTTATTTTTAAATATAAATTTTGATTTTGATGTGAATTAGAATTCCAAACAGGACTAAATAGAATATTTTCCAAAAAGTGAATTTTTGGTCAATATGATCAAACTTTGACTTTTAAATTTAAAATTTTGAGAGTTTGAAAATTTGAATTTTATCTTTTATTATGAAAGTAAATAAAATTTTAAGAATACTTCTTTTCGTTTCGTTGAAATCTGATTTATATTGTGAAAGTTTTTACTTTTTAACTATTGTGTGAAATTTGCTGTATTTAACAAAATTGATTATTTTAAATTATCAAAATAATATTTTATTTGGTCTTGTAATGTTCTAATTTATATTTATATGGTTAAAATAACATGTTATGTATATATTTTGGTTTTAAAACATTTTTCAAAGTGTAGTTGACATTTTCCAATGTCAGTTGTATTCTGTTTATAATTTCTAATTTCCAGTTTCATTTAATTAAAGAAATTCTTTGTTTATTTTCTATTTTCTTAAGACTTTATTTTATTTTCATTTACACTTCATTTTGTTTAGCATTTATTTTATTTTACTTGACTTTTATTTGGTTTAGAAGTAAAGTTATAATTTTTATAAATCTAGTGATATTCTATTTGCAATTTTTAAGTCCTATTTTGAATTTTTAAACAATTTCTTTAGTTCTTTTTCTAATTTCTCTAAATTTAATTCTTTATTCCATTTTGAAAATATAAATGAATTATTTATTTCAAAGTTTTGCTTTAGAATATTTTAAAATGAAGTAGATATTTTTTCCAAAGCCAATGATGATTTAATTGTAATTTTTGAACCCTGTTTTGAATTTTAAGCAATTTCTTTAATTCTTTTTTCATTTTCTTTAAAAATTTATTATTTATTTTTATTTTATATTACTTTGTTTCAGTTTTTAAAAGTAAATTACTGATTTTTTTTAAAATTGAATTAAAGAAAGGAAATATGAAATGTTTTAAAAGCTTTATTAACTTAAGTCTTTTCATCTCCAATGTCCTTTCACTTGCCATAACCCATCCTTTATGCTTTTGGACGTGTAGTCTTTTGAGTACCATGTATTTTCATTATTTTTCACGTAAAAAAAGTTCTCATCTCCATTCTATTCACAGCTAGAGCAAAAACATTGGGTAATGGCTACATTTTTTCTTCTCTTTCTTCTCATTTTCTATGTATTTTTGCCTTGTTTCCTCATGTATTTGGATCGGCCTCTTCCCCATATCCACGGCCACCACCTCCTACCACTCCTCCTTGGCATCATCACCACCTACTACTTCAGATCCATCCATGACCGAACCCTCCATGATGACAAAACTCCACCAAAATGCAAACAACACCTCAAAACAACCATAGCCTAGCACCCCCTTGATCACCACTCCATTTTCCACCACCACCTTTGGCCGCCACCACCACCTTTTCCAGACCCTACCTCATCACTCCAGCCACTGACCTGAGATGTACACCCTCTGGCCGAACCAAATTTCCCATGGCCGAGCCTTAGTTTGGACCATTTTCCACCTATTTGCCTAGAAACCCTTCACTTACCCTATGTTGTAAATTCCTCCATTATGTTCTACCTTGTAGCCTTACCTTTTCCAGACCCATACCTGATCCAAACCTCGTACAAACCTGACCTAATTGATCCCCTAGGCCATGCAAACAAGTAGAGAAAGCAAGGCAAAAAGTTTCGTATTCAAACTGCTTTTTGTTTCAAAGTTATTCAAATTCAATCGTATTGATTTTTAACTATTATTTTGGTTTTGTTTTGGGTTGTAACACAAGATCTATAACTTGGATCTCGCTCTCCACTCAAGTTCATAGCTTTGTCATTGTGTTCTGGTTTGTGTTGTGTCATTTGAACTTGCATCTCCAGCAAAAGAGGTGAGTAAATCTCACACGACATTTTATACTTATACTAATGTGAAACAACAACAACTGAATGTGTAGAATATTATGATATGTTATAACTGCCTATGATTATTTATTTATATAATGTTAAACCTGATAATTTACCTGTCATCTCATATGTTACGTTTATATATTATTAACTGTTCATTTTTATCTGTTAATCACACTGCAAGTTCCCTGTAGATTAGAATCACTGTGGGTTGAAATGATACATACCCAAATGGACTTTAGAATAGGGGAAAATCATTACGAGCTGAAATGATAAGCCTGGGTGATTTTAGAATTATTTATTTTACTTGGGATTGCGGGTTTGAAATGATAAAACCCGGAATTTTTTGTATATTATGGATTGAAATGATATATTATCTGTATCACTTGAATTAGGCTAGAAAACTATATACAGGCCCGTGGTTATTTTTAAGGTTTTGAGAAATGTTTAAATAAATTTTAAAAGTGTAAAAATATAAAAATTTGATTTAAATTGAATTCTTATAAGTTTAAATAGTGAAATTAGGAATTTTCTATAAGTTAAAAATGTTGAAAATGAATAGAAATGGAATTTTTGAAAATATAACTTAAGTTAGAAAATTTTGGAATTTTGGTTAAAATGAGAAAATAAGTTATATAAATAAAAATGAAAATAAAAATAAAAATGGAAATGGAAATTTGAAATTTATTGGAGAATGGAAATAAAATTTAAGTGTTAAGTTTATTTATTAAAAATGTGAAGAAAAGAAATTTACACTTGAATTTGTTAAATAATTCATTGAAATTTGATTTAACTATAACGGATTTATTTAATAAAAATCATGTGTTAAATGATATATTATATAAACATTTTTAAATGTTAAAATATGAATTTTAGAATATTAAAAGGGTTTAAAAATGAATTTTATTATTGGCTGGAAATACACTAAAATCTGAAAAATACTTTTAATAGCATTCAGAAATGCTATGATTTCAGAATTGAACTAAAACTTAGTAAAAAGAGGCTATTACAGCATTTCTGAAATGGCGTAGTTGCTGTAGCAAATGTAAAGGCTAAAGAACTTAATAAAGGGCTATTACAGCAGTTCTGTAAACTGCTGTAGCTGCCTGCTGTCTTTGCTGAAATTAAGTAAAACCCTTGTTTTTGAACCTGAGCTATTACAGCATTTCTGGAAATGCTGTCTTTGCTGTTTTAAAGTAAATTTCAACAAAAATGAGATATAACAGCAGTTTTAAAGTGCTGTCTTTGCTGAAATAAAATGTTTTCAAATATATCTTATAATAGCTTTTTCTAAATGTTGTGAAAGACTGAAATTTTCAATGTCTATGGTTTTTAACTAAGTAAATGAGCTCAGAATGGTTCGAAACTTTGGAAATTAATACTTGACTTGAAAGAATAATAACTTCACTTTTAAATGGTTAAATGAATTAATTTAATTGGAATATACACTATTTAAAGGGTGATTTGATAGAAAAAAAATAATGAATGATATTTTGGAATTTTAAAAGGTATTTTATTTGATAAATTGGATTTGAATTCAAATAATGATTAAAAGGAAGTTTTGAAAAAGATATGATATTTTGATAAATTGAAATGGTTTTGAAATGATTTAATCTTTATTTTGATAAAGATTTGGATTTGAAATGATATTAAATTTTGAAGTATAAAATATTGTTCTAAAATATTATAACCAAGGGCATACTTCTCTGTATGTCATTTGATTTCCTGATGATGGCTATGATGCACATTAACACTGTTAGTTGCATTGTTTACTTCGATATGGACATTTCTGTGATATTGATATTACTGTTTAATTGATGGTTTTATGGATCCTTAAAGGATGGGCGATCCCAAGCATCCTTTAAGTTATTATGCAATGCTATTACAGTTCACTTGAGTTGGTTTACATTGTATAAGTATATATGTCCTGACTCGAGTGTTTTGTGTTTTACTTTACGCTCGGGTCAGCCTGAGAATCACAGCTTTGGATTCATCTTCTGGAGCTAGAGATTTGCTGGAGCTTATCTGTACATCTGTTATTTCTTATCTTCTAATCCAGTTATTTACTTTTCGGTATTGCTTCTGCATTAGTGATTTATGTATCCTGACTTCTATTGTATCCATTTTTAAACTATGATATTTTGTATATGTTTTGAGAGTTTGTATATAGTAGCTTCATGAACTACTATGGTATTTTATTTCCGCTGCTAGTTATTCTGATATTCTGTGTCTGTGATTCTGTATTTGATTTTATTTGCTCCAATTTTTATTACAATATGTTATTTTGAATTATTCAAGTCAGACGTGTGTGGATTATTGTCGATTTGAATGGTCCAAAATAGTGGGTCGTTACAGTTAAAGTGGTTTTCGGTATTGGCAGAGAGTATGACAATATCTGATCCTGGTCTCTTTAACAACCAAACGCTTATTTCACACCGGATGGTTCTTTTACATTAACAAAACCATTTCATAATTAATATCAAAATATCATATTCGATTTCAAACCATATCTCTTTCGAAATCATATTCACTTTCAACATCATATTCACTTTCAAAACTATATTCACTTTCAAAATCATATTCCCTTCCAAAACTATATTCACTTTCAAAATCATATTCACTTTCAAAAATCACATTCACTTTTGAAATCATATTCACTTTTGAATTTATCGATAAGATAGGTTAATTAAATCCTTGTTCCAAGATCATCATATTTACTCAAATATGTCATTCAACAAAAAGGTATCAATTCCAAATTCTAACTTGGGTTGTATCATCATCAAGGATTTAAATATAAATATTTTAACTTTACACAGTCTGAAATTTAGAAAATAGTTTGGATAGTCATAAATAGTTTCAATAGTTTTAAAAATAGTTTGAAATAGTTAAAATACTCTAAAATAGTTTAAATGATTTAAAATAGTTTAAAAATGTATTTAAAATAGTTTAAATAGATTTAAATTTGATTTAATCAGATTTAAAAATGTTTTAAATAGGTTTTAAATAGATTAAATAGATTTAAATTATATTAAATAGATTTTAAATAGATTTAAATAAATTTAAAATAGATTAAACATATTTAAATTATATTAAATAGATTTAAAATAGATTAAATAAATTTAATTAGTTTAAAATAGGTAAAATGGATTAAATTGGATTAAATAGGTTATAATAGATTAAAATGAATTAAAATAGTTTAAATTAGTTTAAAATAGATTTCGAAGTTATATCCAAACAATTTCAATGACTCAATTTCGATAATTCATTTATATTTGACAATTCAACTTTGAAATTCCAATTTAAATCCTTTGAACAATTCATTAAATCAATTCCAATTTCAGCATTAACGCTTGGATTATCGAAAATAATTCAATTTATATAAATCAATTTCTATTTCAAAATGCCAGTTAATTGAATTCAAAATTTAAAGAATTAAAAATCATTTAATTTAACCAATCCGGTGTCTGTATATAATTTTCTACCATACGGTCAAGTGATACTGATATTTATCATTTCAATCAGCAACTTAAAATTTTACGAATATATATCATTTCAAACCACAATCCTGAATTAAATAAAAATCCATAAAATCGCTTGAGTCTATCATTTCAACCCATAATGATTTTTCCTTAATCTATAGATCGTTCGGGTATGTATCATTTCAACTCATAGGGAACTTGCGGTGTTATAACGATATAAAAATATAGCATCCAATCATCCAATATCAACAATCAAACATCCATCACAATCATCGTCCAAATCAACCAATAAGCATCAATAGATAACTAATTATCATTAATAGGTATTAAATTGACAATTAAATTCAATATTAAATTAAACGATGATTAAATGCAATAAAAGTCAAATTTAACTAGAATAACAATTTAAATATACCAAACATCAATCCAATCAATTCCAGATCACATCATAAATTTAATTCAACTAACATAATGTAATTTAGTAGTTGTGAGTGGGTCAAAACACTCACCTTTGATTTCAAATCGATTTGAAATCTAAAATAAGGCCCAAATTTCAACAGTCTCCGAATTCATCCAAACTAATGTCTAAATGTCCGAAATTTTGATATGATCACAATGGAAAAAACCGTGTGTAAATCCGAGTTCATATGCAAAAGATATTAACGTTAGAGCATTTAAAAATTTAAAAAAAAAACAAAAAAAAACAAAAGTCAACGCTCACCACGGTCAAACCCTAACTTGCGTATGTACACGTGACCTCATTCAACGTTACTCAGTCGCCACCATCACGCTAATATCGTCGCCGCCACATTAGCCTGACCCTTGATCAGACCTCGCCGCACGAACCACCTGCCCTAGCCGCGCCTACCATGGCCACGCGCGCCACCAACGGCGCTCCAAACTCCTCGGCCCCCGCAAGCAAAAATACGACCAAATCTGGCAATCCTGACCAAGCTGCAATGAACGACGACCACCACTATGACCTGCTCATCCTCCTCTACAAGCCCATGCCATCCGATCGACTCATCGACGAAGATCCACCGTTGGATCGTGAAAACCTAATTTCGACGGCCAAGGTTCTTCGACGATTTCTGGTCAAACGATGCATCAATTTGAGAAACAAATAGCACTGGTGAATTATGCTCGTCGAGAGCTTCGAATCGATATATAATATGGTAGGTTTTGGAAAGTTTGAATTTTTGAAATTGGTTTTTGAAATTGGATTAAGGGTTTTGAAGTTGAATTAGCTTCTGCCATTGGAGAAGAGAGAAGGAACAGTTAGATAGAACTGTACGTATAGTAATGGAAAATGAAAGGCTGCTAGGGTTAGAACAGAATAATATATACTAACGAAGCCCGATAAGAAATGAACACATATCAAATTAGTACAAACAACATATAACAACCCAAAAAGCCCGTTTCACTTCCGAAACGATAACGGGTCATCCCATATATCGAAATAGATGTTTTCGATATTTTTCAACTCAATGGAACAGGTTTCAAATTTTAATTCCACCATATGAAGAAGTTAGCTTAAAATCAGGTTATTTCAAATTGATTTCAATTGAATTTAATTAAACTGATTTCTACGCATTTCGAGTCCGTACAATCAAACGACCAGTCCGATTAGTACGAAACTTGAAACTTTATAATAATTCACCGTTACGGATCCGATGAAACTAGTTTCGTCGAAATCCGAGACAGTGGTCAAAATGGCTATTTTCACGTTAATTAAATAAATTATTATTAAATTAATTAAATCACATTTCAATTCAAATTTAATAACTAACAAACTTTGTCATTTTTGGTTACTTAGACATTTACAATAGTTTAAAACAAATTTACATATCAATTCAGTGTTAATTATTACACCAGTTGAAGTGTTCAATTTCAATTGAAATAAATATAGTAATTATTACTTTAAATTCCAATAAATCCATTTATTTGCCTTTTCATCTTATTATTCAATCAATTGTCATCTCATGGCTAAAATTAACGGTTGTTTATATCTTGTGACACTAAAAATCTACAGTTCTCATCTTAATTTTCTTTAACATAATATTTCATTACATTTAATTTCAATAAATCCAATTAATAAAATTTAAATTCCAATAAATTGATTTAATTTGATTTCAATCTTTTTATTCAATCAATTATTACTCTATTAACATAGTTAACATTTGTTTATATCTTATTACACTAATATTCTACAATTATCTTCTTTTACCATATTAGTTGCACTATTTCAATTACATTGAATTTTTGTCAATTTTATTTTAATTTAAAAAAATCTCAATAGATTAATTTATCTTTGTTTCACTCTTTTTTACCAAATCAATTATTGCCTTGGGAATATAATTAACATTTCTATACCTTTTATAGTATTCACATTTTACAATTATCGTCTTAACTCATATTAAAGTAACATTTAATTACATTTAATTATAACTGATTTAAATGAATTGGTAACAAATAAAAATTGTCTCCTTTTCTATTTTTAATCACATTTATAAGTATTATCTACAAAAAGTGTTATAATTACTACTACAACACTAATTTTATTCAATTAAAATTTATTACACATTATTTCATTAATTAATCAACATTTAGATTATCAATTGCTCTTTTAATCCAATTATCCGTTAATACATACATTACTATAATTTATTTACAATCTATACCAATTATAACTCTTTAATCCTTTTAATTAATTGGAATTACATTTACAACAGTTATCAGTTACCTTAAATTAATATTATTTCATTTTATTTCAGTTATATTCTTATTATTAAATCACAAATTTTTATTTCTTCCAACATTAAATCACAAAACCTTATTAAATTAACTATTTTTAATTATCAAAAATTTATGGGTCGTTACATCCAAGCAGATACATACGGGTGGAAGAAGCTCGAGAAGTTGAAGACATCCCACTTGAGAGAACTACTCCCACACAAAATGAAAGGAAGCAGGGGGAAGAAAGTCACAACCCTCTACTAAGAGGTGGAAAGAATTAAATTTCATAGGAATAGCCCCCCTAACTCATCTACCTGAGACTATCTACTAGAGAAGAATAGAACTGACCTATAATATTCCGAATAAGGGAATAAAGCGGGAGCAAAACAAAGAAGGTGTTGGATTTGGACCAGCACGCAACAGGTTAAATGTGCGACATTCAATTTTTTACCGTTTTGAACCTTATTAGGCTTATGAAGTCTGAATTGATTTAAATCTGATCTAAATTATTTTTCAAATAAAATCATTATTTTATTTAGTTTGTTAATAAAATGATTTGATTTAATATTATGTATACTTTATATAATCTGTACATGCATAACATATACATATGTACGTCTACATGCACATGCTATATATACAGTGTGCCTAGTTTAACATGCTTGTATCTAAGTGTAGGGATTTACACTGCAACGGATATGTCAGCCCCTCCATATACGTATGTGCTATCTAATATATATTGTATAAGATAATATGATATAAATTTATATGTATATTAGTGAAAATACTTATATATGCCTATGATACTGTAAAAATTTATATTACTTATATATGTACATATATTAATACGTAAAGTAGTATTTATAAAATGAATATAGACAATTTTAAGTACAAATTAAAATTTCAAATCTAGTCTTGATAAAAATCTTTTAATTTCAATTTAAATATTAATTTTGAAATAAATTATAATTTATTAATATTTATAAATATATATGTATGGAATTAAAAAATTAATTTTAATAAATTAATTTTTTAAATATATCTATGAAGATTTAAATTTTGTGCTTTTCTAAATGATTTCCATACAGAAATTATTAAGAAAATTTTATTTTTTTATACTTTTCAGGAAGATTGACTTTTACTATGTATATATATATATTTATATATATATATATATATTTTAGGTATACAAGAATACTCACACACACAATTATAATATATATTAAAATTGTTTTAATATATTATATTTGTAACATTATATATATATATTTATATATATATTTATATATTCGAATTATAAAATAAATATATATACATTTTTTTAATTTTGAAATATTAATATGTGTACGATTTAATAAGAAATTTACATATATTATATACATGTTTAACATATTCAAAAATCAACTTTTGTTTTAAAAACCTTTTAAATCATTTCAAATTTGAATTTTTTTATTTACAAGCCAAAAGAATATAATTAATATAAATTTTTATAAACTATATAAGTATACACACATACACACACACACACACACACATATATATATATATATATATGTATGTATGTATGAAGGTTCATGATATCATCGTCTAATCTAACCATATATGAATGAAGATAAATATCAAATACACGCACACACACACACATATACACACACACATATATATATATATCTGTGTGTGTGTGTGTATATATGTATGTATGTATGTTGAGATATTACCTTGACTATGGCCTAACAATTACACCTTGAATGTTGAATCTACGGAACTCGGTTGGATTTGAATCCTATCTCTTTAAGCAAGCGCTACCCGACTGAAAGACTTACACACCTTTGCACTGTTTTGTTTAAATTTGTGCTTTTAAGCTTGAAATGACAGAGGTAAGCCCGAGGGAGCTTGCAGTAGAAATGACTAGATGGAGATGCAAAAGAGACATCAAAAGTGAGTGGTTAAAAAAGCTTAAATATGAGAGAAAGGGAGGAGTTAAAAGTGGATCCAAATCCATAGTTTTCTCTACAATTCAAACCCCACTAGAATCAAATTCAACCCCTCGTCCTACCATGTATAGCCAACAATAACATTCCCTTATATAGGCCTCCATTCCACTTCAAGCTCGGTCAGGTAATTCACATTTAAATTAAATATAAACATACATCGATATCATGTATTGATGCGTGTGTATACAACTTTTGTATATGCACTATTTTCAATACAAATCAACACAAATCAAACAAAATTTTATAAATAATATTTCATAAATATTGATTAATTTAATTAATTTATGACAATAATAATTTAATTAAATCAGGTAGTAGTCTGAGCATTCAACATTTCAGTTGTGTGACTCTTTGGGGTAATTCGATCGACGATTAATATCAAAAAATTCGAATATTAACTTTCACACGTCACCTTAGCTAGTGGTGTGACATTATGGCCAAATTTATCGCTTACATAGTTTCGGTAAAATCTAGTTTTACTTATCTAAGCGGTCTCTTATAGCGATAATTATTTACATTGATTCTCTTCATCAAAATATCACAATAGGACTTACGAAAATTGGTAATGGTCAAAATTCTAATATCATTCACATTCAACTTGTATAGTCCAAACACAAAGTTCTTAGTTTAATAATAACAATTATTATTAACCGAACTGCTCTAATCAGAGAATTTGACTTTGAGACTTTGAGTTGGCATTGGTTAACCGTCATACTAACCTCTTATAACTGAGGGGATGAATTTTCTATTAAATAGTGTTTCACTTCCAATGCTTCAAACCACCCAATTATAGTCTTTCAATGGACGCCGTGCTATAATTTAACTATAATCAAAACGGAGTTTCCACATTGAAGCTATTGAAGCTCAATTGTATTCTCAAGTCGAGAGAATGGTGTAATACTATCACACCGACATTTTCTATTTGACCTTAGTTATATTAACCAACAGAAAACTATTGAGTGAGTCATTCCATAGTTATCTAATAACCAACAGGACGTAACCCCTTAGTGCTCCCTAACATTTGGAGAGCGTTACGTACTCTAATCTCAATGAATGTTTCGATATCTAGTCTCGATACATCTTGACTAAGAATATTTAAAAAGATATGTTTATTTTTTATTGCGATAAATTTCTCATGATTACAACACATTGTAATTACTATCATAAAATATATCATTTATGGATTTTCTATTAAATATACTTAAAACAAACTAATTAATTTATATAACATGTTATATCAAGTATATAATAGAAAGAAAAACACTTTTTTGTTTGAGTGAGATTTTATTATAGAGTTAATAACTTATAGTAAATTACAAAATTGCCCCTAGGGCATACCCCTAGCTCCATCAATCTTCCACTTGCACTTGGGGCCAATTATGGAATCTCAGTCTCATCCATTCAATTAGTTTGATGGGAACTGAATAGGCTAGACCCCTCGTGAATGGATATGTTATGTTGTTTTGATAATCCACTCTGTCAATCAACTCTCTTCAATGTTGGTAAATTACCTTTATCATATAGAACTATTCATAGTATGTTTCTCAAGTTCTAGTGAGCTGTTATCATTACATTATTATCATATAATAATGATGTAGTATTTTCAATATTTGAAATCACCCCTAGCTCTATTAAAAATTTATGCATTTATATTAATAGATTGCTTTTATTATGGTGCAATTCAAAGCGACGTACTCAGCATTTTCATTGAATCGTCCACAACCTTTTGTTTGGAACATTTCAAACTTAAAGCTCCTTAATTGAGGTTTAAACATGAAACTAATAATGGCATATTATACTCAGTATCACTTATGAAGTTTGAGTTTGAATACTCCCTCGTAAGGAGTTTGTTGTTTCTATAAATAATTCTCTAGTATTTCATAAATATTCGAGAACACTCTAAACTACCTTTAGCGATCTTAATCTGGACTTGATATTCGCTTAATATATCAAACACATTAGCTAAATATGATATTGTACACAATACGTTATGTATGATAACTCTTGTTACCGATGCATAAGGAATCCATGTTACATGATCTATATCATACATTTTAATATGGGGTCTGCGTATGTCATTTGGGACATTCCCAACATCCTTTATACTTATTATAAAAGATATAATTTATATAATTTACAAATCCAATATTGAGTATTAAATAACCAAACTAGAACCAATTTTAACATAAGTACATTATTAGTAATCAATATTATGTTGTTTACTTATAGTTTAGAAATATCTGTGTACCTTTTAATGTTCTTTCTTGTAGATACATGTGTCCTCCATGTTTGACTGAAAATCAAACTATTTTATATTTCAATCAAAACACTTGTTCAACCCTGATGCTTCTCGAATGATAATTTTGTATTCATTCTTAGGTCGTATCCAAAAACCCACAAACTCAATATCGCTCCCACTGACTTCAAGACACTTTGGTAGTTAGTGTAAACAGCCTATTCTAAATCATTATTTAGAATCTTCTATTACAACACATGTGTACCAAAATGCAAAGTCATACCAGGCGATAATTTTGTGAATAAAATCTGAATTAACCTAAGCATGTTGAATGATGAATCTGTTATGCTAATTTCAACAATTAAAATTTACGATGTTATTCTTATCAATATTGCTCACTATATTCCAACCGTATTAATCTTTCTCTTGACGACACATTAGCGGTTGATGGATCATACCCCTTCAAGTGCAACTATCAAAATCATATTTTGATAATAAACATGGATTCCTTTCGAATTTGTGCATCATACCATATGGCAGAGTCAATAACAACTGAGGATTATATATTCTCGATATTGATAAGAAACTAAAAGTTCCTCTTTAATGTACAAGAATACTTATTAGATGCTCTAATGCATTGCGTTCATTTAGGTTTGGTTAATTTCATTCAATCCCACATAATCAGTTTCTTCTTGGGATCGTATCCTAATCCATTTTACTGCTAATAATTCCTAAAAGAAATTCCTTTGCTGCGAGGTAGGTATTTCTTGGAACAACAGTTGTTCCTCAATGCAACAAAATAGGTATTCATAAATACTTTATGAACTGCCTTATATATAAAACCTATTTTGTTTTAATTTATGATACTTATGTTAAAAACATAAATTTATCATCCAATGACAATCATTCTCAAACTCCTTTTGGGTTGATCCATACAAGAACCTCACGTACAATCATTATGTGTAGTCTTTCGACTCGCACAACCTGCCAACTCCTTAACTTAGGATATATTGAGGTTTCTTATAACCCTTTTCTTGTATGATTTTGTAAACTATTTTTAAAATTTTAACCTTGTGTACTACCCTTAAGCACACAACCTTACAGAAAGAAGTTAACTCAATTTCAGTCATCAACAATTGTACTTTGTTCAAAAATATCCGATTACACCTTATCGATACATCATTATGTACCATAGGTAGGAGCGACTTTTGAGATTGAATCTTTATTCATTTTTAGGTACGTTCGGAACTCTTTCCAATACACTCACCTATTCGATCAACCACATAATTCCATTTTCTATTGCACGTAATTTTGTTTATCATTTTATATTATATGAACTTATCACATACATACTATACGTGTATCAAATGCACATATTTTGTTTGTGATAATTAATTAGTGAATTCAACGAAATATGTGGAACCATTTTGGCATTATTAGACTTACAATTGCATACATATCTATATGTATCAATCATAAGAGTTCATCAACTCTTATATTGCTTCCACTGAATGGGTTCTTTGCCCTTAATAGTTTAAGATATAATTCACTACTACTATATGAATCATAATCATATAATCAAAGAATTATTTCTCAAAATTTTGGCTTCTCTATAATTCCATAATAGTTGCAAATAATTTCATATAATTTTATATTTTCCAATTCATCACTTTTGTTATGAAAACAAATACCACTATTATAGTTTTATTTTATAATGAATATTCACAATATTCATATTGAAATAAACTGTCCATTTTTCAGGCAGCATTGAAAAACAGTTATTATTTCATAAATAATGTTTGGTATGTTTTACAAAATCAATTTTCATTACTTGATGCGACAATAAGTGCTATACTGCATACTCCCACTATTTCATCCATTACTATAATAGTATACGAAATACGAAGCTTCATTCAACCACTTAATACAAGCTATTTATTCTATCTACTATAACCAGCTTACAGTCGAGTGTTTTCAAATCAAATATCTTAAACTCAAATAAATAAATCTCACATAAAATAATTTTCTATATCAAAAAAAAATTCTATATGAAAATACATTTTGAAATAGAAATAATATTTATCATTCCATGTTAACCATTTTTTATTATTTTCCAATTCTCGTTTTCGATGTCTCTTCATGAGGCAGAAGTGACAATTCACTCTCTTCATCCCAACTGTGTCTTAAGTAACGACCACTCTTGTACATACATTTTCCTTTCCAAATTGTCAAACCATTTAAAATGAAATTCTCATGAAAATTAGGTAATGAACTCTCTTTACAAAATAGTATATTGTCCACCTTAACTTTTAAGGATATAAAATTAGTTGCACTTTACGTAAATTGGTCAAACTGACATTTCAGTAGTCGAGTTCTTAGATCTATCTTGTAGCTTTTAGCTAGTGTTACATTTAACTAAACAAGATCATGATTGTAATCAATCATATTAAAAAACAATCTCACACTATGGTTTACTTACTTATTTCGAATGAACTAATTTCATCAAGGTTACATACATGAGTTAGGACTGTTCACAATATAACATTTATATATGATTGGAAATGGATCAAATATTCATATCCTTGCATTACTTTTAAAGTTCAAAAATCATATAAGACTACACAGTCTCGGGTAAGTAAATACGTAAGTGACTAAGATACGAACGTATTTTGAAGTTGTATAACTAGGCGCTTCCATGGGTCTGGAATTGACAACATGCAAAATTTATTGGTAAGTCTATGTTATATTTCTATCAGTTCATTTATATATTTTAATTAATAACATTTTATTAATTATATTAAATGCACAAAGTTTATTGATGTTTATTAGTTTAATTTATACATAGTAGATGTTCTTACAATATTATAAAGGTTTATAGTTAATATTTCGAGCCCTTAAAGTAAAGGTTTGTTTCAGGCTTTCTTTTTCCTAATAAGGCTCCCATTAACTGTTGATCCTGAAGCTGCTATTTTCCTTAGCATACCAGAGTTTGGACCAATCATGATACCCCTAATTATAATTTTCTTTTATAGAAAATTTTGAAGTGTGCAATTCATAGAAAATTTAACTTATATCCCAAAGGTATTATCAATGATTGTATGTATTCACTGTAACGACCCCAAATTTCCGACCCAATTTAATATTTTAAATTCATCGTTTCAATAAAATTTTTGGAATTATAAACGATCTTAATTTACGTCCAAACTTTATTTATGACATACGTCTAGTTAGATATGGACATAGAAAAAGTTTCGTTGCAAATTATTACAGTAAAATCCGTTCGCGTTTTACTGTATATCAGTCCATATAAAGCTGCGTAAAATTTATCTTTCAAATCCAAATATTTTTACACAGTTATGTTGTAAAAATTATTCTGATCAAGATTATGTAATTCGTTTCGTCTAAAACTGTCATCGCCTGCTCCGTTTAAATTGTTTTGCAAATCGTACAATTTAAGCGGCGTAAATGCAAATTTTATAAAATCATCGTATCGCAATAATCTGTGTACCGTTGGAAGCGCATCGTCACACTGATCATAATGGTATATTTATTTGCACGAATCGAGGTCCGACATCATCCGTCGCGTTAATTTAAATCGCTTCGGACGGACCGGGTACGCAATTTCAACCCAAATTCTTTAGCCCATTTACAAAAGAAAGGAAATTTATCTCAGCCGGTGCATTAAAGAGAGTAGTTGACAGCTGGGAGTTGACATCGTAAAGTGGAGTGGCTCCTCGTTTCTATGATAAATTTACGTTCACGAAATTGCAAACTTAAAGGAACATAATATAACACTTCGTTCTTTCACTATTCCACATGGTAAAGTTCCAACTTTCCAGGTATCCTCTCCTCCTTCCTTCTCTTTTTATTTTTTTTTATTTTTCTCATACGTCTCTCTGAAAAGAAAAAAAAAGCATGTGCAGACCCTCCCACCTCACCTCCCTCATCCACTATTCTTCCCCTTCCTCCTGAAACACGCACTTCATTCACCACCCCAGATCTTCACTGCCCACTCCATCACGGCCACTCCACAAATGAAACCGATCACCTCCCATCAACCGGGAACCACTGCCTGTCCCCTTTCCTTTGTCGCCACCTCACCCGAACCGTTGCGCCGCCCAATTCTAGGCGTATACATGCTGCAAATGACAGATTTGTTTTCATGCGGTTCTTGTTTTCATGCGTGTGTACACGAGTTACGTTCGTGCATATGTCCGGTGAGTGTGCGTGTGCACGTTATGCAACATGCAGAATGGTGAGTGCATGATGATGGCAAACGTGTATAATTCCTGGAAGTCACGTGCATATGCTGCAAATCAAAAGAAAAGAAAAGAAATGGGCAAAAGGAAATATGCGTGAGTATGGCATAGAAAAGAAAGTAGGTGGGGAGATTATGTTATGTGCGTTGGTATGGAAGTTGGAGTAGGGGAGGGGGAAAAGTAGATTAAAATGAAGTGTGCCTGCATATTTATTTCTTGCGTGAGTGAAGGAATAAGAAAGGAAGGCGGAATGTGGATGGTGCGTGTACAAACTGTACATGCATGCGCGAGTGGGGGAAGGGATTGCTGCCTATTTTCTAGTCTCGGCGAAAAAAAAATTTGGCTTATAATTCTAGATGTGCTGAAAAGTATTTAAGCAAATATCTTTTGGTTGCAAAAATAGTAATCCAGTTTTCTTTACTTGTTGTTGCAGCGACCGACTGAGCTTCTTGTCGCGACAGCATCAATCTTCAGCTTTCGTCCTTTCACCGTCGTTGGTAAGCGAATCTATAATTTATAAATTTTATACAAACATTCATTGTATTAATATCGTTTTCTTTTGTCGATATTACAGTGTCCGTTGTTCGTGCTGTACCGACTCTTTCTCGCTTCTTCGTGCTTCTTTTCGTTCGCCGTCAAATTTCTTTATCCACGAAAGGTGAATTAATTTTCACGACTATATTCTTATGCTAGTTTGTATTGTTGAATAATTGCTATGTGATTGAATTGAATGTTGATTGCTAGTATAAAGTGACAAATAATTTGCAAGTAAATTTGATATCGGATAGTTAACGAATTAGATTTAGATTATATATGTTGAATTTTGATTTGCTAAAACCTGACCCCTTCATATGTAAATTCGATTAGTTAAATTGACCCTTTAGATTGTAGTTAATTGACACGTAGAATTTGATAAATTTTGCTTTGGACTCTTGAACATATATTGAATTAACTGTTGTAGTTGAAATTGAACGACAAGTGAAACCGTAATGTTATAATCTTTAATCTACTTGAAATGATAGGGTAGATTCTAGAAATAGTTATATTAATTTGCGTAAATAACAAATGCGAATTAATACGATTATTTCGGGATTATTTGAAAGTTGTTGAATTGTTGTGAATGGATGCTATTGCTTGTTTATTTACTTTGACACCATCCCAGCTATCACACTGCAAGTTCCCTTTGTATGCTTTGATTTTCGAATTGAAATGGAATCGGGTTGAAATGATAAATACCCAAATAACTTTGACTTAGGACAGAAATTTAAAATAAAACCCGATTGGTCAATGTTTTGATTTAAATAAAATAAAGTTTATTTGACAAATAACAAGGTTTTGAATAAATTGGAATTTAAATTCGAATGAATGTAAAAGTGAGTATTTGAATTTGGAAACAAATATTAAACGTAGTAATTGACAAAAGAATATTGTTTAAAATTTAATTATTTAATAATTATACTTAGAATTATTTGATAATTAATTTTTGAAATTATAAATATTTAAGTTTTGAAATTATTAATAATTAACTTTTGAAATTATTAATAGTTAAGTGGTGAAATTATTAATAACGAAGTTTGAAATAATTAATAATTAAATTTTGAATTTATTAACAATTAAGTTTGGAATTATTAATGAATGAGTTTGGAATAATTAATAATTAAGATTTGAAATTATTGAAATTTGATGAGATCGAATTCCAAATTAAATTAAATTGAATATCTTTATTAAGAGAAATTGAATTATTGAACAAGTGAAACTAAGTTTCTTTAACTAAGTTTTGAAATTTGAAAGGAATTTCTTTGATAAGAAATAGAATGCGCTTTATCGAAACAAATGAAAGACTTGTAACTTAAAGAATTGGATTTGACAAATGTAATTGTGAATAAGTTGTAAACTTTGATAATGAAATCGAACTTAAGACGTAACGTAATGAATTGGAAATTGAATTGAAATTGATTAATGATAAATTAATTTAATGAATATCGAATGAAAGCGATAATTGATTTAAATCGTTTTGAACGTTAAATTTAGTTAAATGATTTTGGAATGAACTTATATACAAAATGCAATGAATATTTGAATTGTTTTAATTGAAACTTTGAAATTGAATTATAAAAATGTTGAAATTGAAATTGGGAAGTTTGAGACGTAATTTTGGAAATTGATTTAGAAAGACTAACGAATTGTCGATTTACGAATTCCAATTGAAATTGAAATTGATTTGGTTTTGAAATATATTAACGACCAATCGGTGTTAAAATCACGAAGGTTATTAAAGGAACCGGAATCGGTTTGGGACATACTCACTGTCTAAACCCGAAACCACTTTAATAACTATACGCGAAGTGATGATCAAGAATGAAGTGGTTGGATAGACGAACGCGATGACTGAAGAAAGTGAACGATAATGGATAGCCTTGACACTTGTGTCAAATTTGAAATGACTAAAACAGGAGTCGTGCCGGGCCAATGGAGGATTAGCTACCTCAAGTGGACACACTTCTTCGTAAACTATTCATTTACTTTGTGATTGATTGGTGCGCACCCTTGATTTGGGAGTGTTGTTTCACGGTGTTGCGGGCGCTGCGGCGTTGCGTTCTCACCAGTCCGGATCAGGCGAACGGTAGTGTCACTACCTTGGGTATTGCCTCATGTGCCTTGTCATACTTGTATTCCATTTATACGCGACCACTACGATTTTGATTTGTACCTTTAGTATATGGATTGCCCTCTGGTGACTTCCGGTTTTGGGGAAACTACGGTCTTGTATATGCTTTTGGGAATAAAAATGTGTTAAGGATGGAATGAGCCATGACTTAACACTATTTTGATATCTTTATATTACTGATAGACATTATCTATTTATCGTAATCTACTATGCATAGATAGTTTATCGGATCCTGAAAGATGCTTATTCCAATCATCTTTGAGTTATTGTTATTTCAAATTTTGAATCATATTATCTGTATAAGAATATATGTCCTGATTCGAGTGCTTGTTTATGCATATTCTCGGATCAGACTGAGGATTGTTGTTGCTGCTTACTTGGAGCTGAAGACCGAAGACTATCACTATCTTATCTTATCAGTATTGTTCTTTCTATTTGGACATCTATGTTGTTGTATTTCTTTTATTTGAGACATTGTTGTATTTCTGGGTAGCTTCATGAACTACTCTTATGACTATGTTGTAATTCCGCTGCACTATTCTGTTATGTTATATTTTCTGTGACTCTGTGATGATTCTCATTATATACATATACTCCATTAACGATTCGTGTTTTGTACTATTTAAGTTAACATGTGTGGATTATTGTCAATTTAAATGGTCCAAATATACGGGTTGTTACATTCACTGTGTCATAATACTCAGGAAACTACTGATCATATATTCTTTGAATGTTATTACACTTATTATATTTGGTAAAAGTTCTTGCTAGATTCAATAATAGGATGGTTAAGAATGACTCAGATGAAGAATGGTACCACATTTTCAAATCAATGAAATAGAGGAATTTTAATACAAGCTGCAGGTTTATTGCATTGAAGAAAGTGGTATACGAAATATAAAAAGAAAGAATTTTCGAGTGTTCATGGGGAGAAGTATTAATAAAGGGTAGTTGTGCACGTGTGCATGATGCACATTCAAAGGCAAATAAGTAGGAAGGCAAGCAAACTAATCTATAATTCAACTGATAGTTCCATGGCTTTAGCTATAGGCTTTCTAGGCTTTGATTAGTTTCTCTCCCTATTCTCATATTGTGTTCTTGTTTGTTCCTTTTCCTGTATTTCTTTATCTTTGCCTTGTTCTTTTTTATTCCCCTTTTGTAATTAATAAAATGGAGGGGTCCATTCAATCCCACTAGTCGTGCTATAAAAAATTAAGGCTCCCGTTAGACTTTTATGTTTCTCAAATCTCTAAAGTGGAACATAGAAGTCTTTCAACTTCTTTTGTGAGTGTTAGGACTCGTATGCCTTGGAATTCTGACTTTGAGGAAAGTGTAACAAATCATAGACCCACATGCGATGGATAACTCCTTATCCATTGTATCACATACAACTCCTAACCTTGTGGTACTTGTCCTAATCTCATCTTTATCTTGAGGAAAGCCCAAAAAATAAGAGAGATTATTCACTCATATATACTATTTCACGGCGACTTAAGTATAATTCTCATACATTGAGGAAAGCTCAACAAATATGTACATGTATCTTGCCTCATCTATTCGATATATTAATAGTACCGCACATAACATCCCTAGCTTGAGGAAAGCTCAATAGATAAGAAGTATGCAAGTAATCTATTAATATACAAATGGTAGAGAACAACATTTATATTAAAGATTCGTAATCTTTAACATGTTTATTTTAGTGATACTGACTTATGAAATGATGTATTTCTTATGTAATACCCTCGTGATTCAAGTTTAAAAACATCTGAAATCATGGTATATGTACTATATGTATGCATATTATCAGGCATTTTGACTCGGCTATATTCGAACTGATTGGACAAGTTAGACTCGACTGTCATCAAGGCCAGTAAGCCTAGAGCGATGATTGTGGGGTCCAAAAATCAAGTATAGATGATAATATGAAGTCTTGATTGAATAGAATTGAGAGATATGCTAAATAGAATGTTTAAAGTATGGAATATAGTTTAATCTAGAAAAGGGATCAGCTATAATCTCTCTTAACCATAGGGATCGGCTTATTTCATCCAAACAAGTGCAACTCAATGGAAAACAATCAATACCTCAAAATTCAAAAGTCCAATGCATATGAAACTTTGAGAACAAGATGTGGGGGTCCTAAGCTAAGGAGTCCACCCTAAGGATCGTACCCCTAAAGGAGAAAGTAAGAGAGATTGACCAGAATCAAGTAACAACGCACTTTGCAGCAATGATCGAGCAATAACTACACATCTACAGGTCCAATTGGCATGAAACTTGGAGGCTAGGCATAAAACAACATGGAGGAGCTCCCATAGGGATTGCACCCCCAAACTCTTCCAAAATAAGGATCGGCTTCAATCCCTGTTTCTTTGGATTTGGACCATGCGATCCCTCATGTGGGCCCTTATGGTTCTAAAGATCTTTCTACCGAATTTTCAGGGAGATATTTCGCCATATTCCTCTATAAATACAGACTTGATCGTTCATTTTAAGGATCCTTATGCTGCTTTTTGCTTTGTACTCTTTTGTAATTAAGGATTTTCATCTGATCCCTATTGTACTCAGTTTACAAAGTGATTAATAAAGTTATATCTTTAAAGTGGACGTAGGCAAACAACGCCGAACCACTATAAATTGTTGTGTCTTTGTTATTTGTTTAATTCTTATTGATTTACTACTATTTTCCCTTTGTTTACATTTAATATTCTTCATTTATTCCTCTGTAAAATCTCTATTGGGTGTTTGTGCCCATTTATGGTTCAAACATTTTGGTGCTTTCATCGAGAAGAAGAATCTCAGCTCTATTTTGGATCCCGTTGTTGCTACTGGATTGCATAAATCCCCAGAAGAGATCCATAATCATCTTCAAGTAGTTTATCCATTCTATTCAGATCTGCAAAAGTCTAAAGAAAACTATCAACAATGGTTAGGAACACAGAATCTACCTCTCAAAATGCAGAAGCAAATGAGAACCCTAGCATCCAACAAGGAGGTTCGAATAATCTACCATTAGATATTAATACTGCCAATCCAGTTGATGTCTAGAATCCAACTAATTACATCACAAGGGCTAATTTCCAAAATCCGATGAGAGAGCACATGGATTGCTGCCGACAGTTGAACCAACAGATTCAAGCCAATATCGATCTAATAAATCAACTTAGGGAGCCACAATGTGGGTAAACTAAGAGAGAGCCAACCCCTTATTCTGTATCAGAGAGTTCAAGTTCATCAGATGACTATCATAGACATAGACGTCGCAGAACTGACAGATATCATACAGAAGCATTTGGACATTGACGAGCAAACTTACCTAGGTTGCAAGGACCGATCGGGGCCGATCCCTCCTCCAGGGGAGGAAATTTGCCTCCTCCCGGTGGGGCACAAGTTGGAGTTGTCGCGGTTGATTTGGATGTTGGAGCTTAGATGGATGCATACCAATTACCTCCCCAGAATAACAATGAAGTGAATGCACATGATATACATCGAGAGGATGTTGAGCCAAGAAGGCATGGAATGGCCCGTAGACATCGAACGGACCATTCACATGGGGTAGAGCACGACCACCGCTTAGCTCTAACTATCCAAACGCCAGACTTGTCGGCTACGGTAAAATGGCTGGTAAGGGAGATTCAATGCCTAACCAATGATGATTGGGGATCTCGAGAAGCCGTACCCCATTCACCAACAATATCCTATATGCAAAGTATCTGAGCAGGTTCAACATGTCGTCGATGCCTTCCTATGAGGGAAAAACCGACTTCAGCCGGCACATCATGATAAATGAATGGCTGATGGATTCCACACGAGCTGATTATGCCACAAAATGTAGATGTTTTCCTATTACTCTCTCAAGTATAGGAACGATGTGGTTTACGAGATTACCCCCACAGTCGATCTTTAGATTTGACGATTTAGCAACAAAATTTATAGAGCAGTTTCGTATGCAAGCAACTCGCACCAAGGATGTAATGTGCCTATCAAGCGTGATCTAGGCTCCAGGAGAATCGCTAAAAGATTATTTGGAGAGATTTCATACAGCCGTCACAGAAGTTAGTAATCCAAATGACCATTTAATATTGATGGCGGTAACAAAAGGGATTGATCTAGAATCTGACTTTGGCGATTGATTAGCTAGAAAACCACCCACAACGTTGGAGCGTTTGTATACAAAAGGTGCTCAATATTTGAGGAAAGTGGAAGCTAGATACCATAGGAAGAAGAATGTTGTGGGACCAAGTGGAGAGGGAGTGCAAAGTAACATTGTGGTGAAACAACCCGAGGAAACTTCCAGAAAGGTTTAAGTAAATGTCCATAATAAACCGAATCGGCAAAAGAAAGGCGATGATCGAAACCGTGAGCGAAAGAGGGATTCTGGAAGAGAAAAGTCAAGGATTCCACTGTATGATACCTACACACCACCGAATACATCTCTAGAGAACGTCTACTTGTCTACATGCAACACCATGCGGTATAAGAAGCCATCTCTGAAAGAATCGATGGAGAAGAAAACGCAAACTGGAAAATACTGTCGGTTCCACGAATGCTATGGTCATAACACGAATGAATGTAGGCGTCTCTAGGATGTTATTGAGAAACTGATTCGAGAAAGAAAACTACAGCAGATTGTTAAAGCCCCGCAGGATGGCGGGCAGGGACATCCGACCCCAACCGAGGACAAGCACCGCACAGGGCCGAGGAGCCTGCATGGACTGGTGGAAGATTAATGATCAATATAATAGTCGGAGGACCGCATCCAACTAACAAGAGCTGGCACGAGATGGAGCACTAAGCTAGCGCAATCAAGCATATGAATTTTGAGTTTTGTTCAAGTACAGAAGATAGGGCTCCAACAAAATAGCAGCGTACAATGGCAGATGACATTGTATTCAGAAGCAGAGATGCAGATAAGGCGGAGGCACCGACAATCGACCCAATGGTCATTCGGCCATGATCGACCCTGCCTAAGTGAGGAGGATCTTAGTTGATTATGGAAGTTTCATAAATATAATTTTCGAGAAGGCTTACGATCAAATGAGGATGGAAGTCAAGGAAAAAAAACCGTCTAAAACCCGCATTCATGGCTTTAACGATGCTACGACCGAAGCTGTCGGTTATGTCGAATTTCCCGTGGAATTAGGAGAAGGCAGTCGTAGGAGAGTGCAGATGTTTCCATTTGTTATTTTGGATGTTGACTCTGCATACAATGCTTTTCTGGGCCGACTATCCCTAGCCGAATTCGGGTAGCTCTTGCCCTATGGTGTTTGACTCTGAAGTTCCCAACTGATAACGGTGTTCGAGTTGTGTGTGGTGATCAGGTGACCAGACGTGCCTACTATGTGGCTGAACTGAGAGATGCTCAAACAGAAGGAGAAAGGTAAGGGTATGAACAAGTCTCTCCGCATCCAAACCATTGAAGGTTGACAACTAGTGTCTTGGTCTTGGGTCGGGTGACATAGTCGGTTCTATGAAGACATAGATCCGAGAGATGATGAGGAGGAACCTAAAGAGACCAAAGCTACAATGACTGAGCTAATGATTGACATCACGGTCAGCCACGACGATCCATCACGGGTTCTAAAGATCGGATCACAGCTCTGCCCCGTGATGATGAAAGAACATGTTGGATTTCTCCGAGCGAAACTTGACATGTTCGCTTGAACTCACTGACATGTGTGGGATCTCGCCTGCTTTTGCGAGCCACGCATTAAATATCGACCTGAGGCATATCCTGGTGAAACAGAAAAGGCATGACATGGATCTAGAGAGATCTGTCACCCTTAAAGAGGAGGTGGATAGGCTCAAAGGCAATGGGTTTATTCACGACGCCCTCTATCCTAAATGGGTATCTAATCCTGTACTTGTGAGAAAGGTGAATGGAAAGTGGCGGACATGTGTTGACCATTGAGATTTAAACAAAGCATGCTCAAAAGACAGTTTTCCCCTTCCAAGGAGAGACCAGTTGGTAGACTCAACCGCAGGACACGAGTTGCTATTTTCATGGATGCATACTTTGATATAACCAAATTTCGATGCACATTCCCGACCAGGATCATACCAGCTTTATTACTGATGTTGGATTGTATTGCAATGTGGTAATGCCATTTGGATTGAAGAATGCTGGAGCAACCTATCAACACCTAGTCAACCAAATGTTTAAAGATCAGATTGGAAAGATGATGGAGGTATACATGGATGATATGCTCGTGTAGTCATGACGATCAAGTGACTACATTAGTGACTTAGCAGAAATGTTCGATATCCTCCGATATTACAAAATTAAGATCAATCCTCTGAAATGTTCTTTTGGCGTTGCATCAGGAAAGTTCTTGGGTTTCATTGTCAATGCTCGTGGAATCGAAGCTAATCCCAAGAAGATTCGAACAATTTGTAACATCTAGGTGCCAAAGACCATCAAACAGGTACAGAGCCTAAATGGGAAGGTTGCCACCCTTAGTCGATTTATTTCCATAGCCACGATAAATGCATTCCTTTCTTCGACTTGATTAAAAGAGGGAAAAGAAACTTTGAATGGACATAGGACTGTAAAGATCCATTCCAAGCTTTGGTGAACCACCTAGAGAGGCCTCCCATCTTGTCAAAGCCAGTGGATCACGAAGACTTTTATATCGACTTGGCCATGTCAGTACACGCTATAAGTGCCGCACTGCTTCGGAAGGAGAATCGAATCCAGAGACTGGTCTATTATGTTAGCAAGCGATTAACAGGAGCTGAAAGGAACTATCTGAAGATAGAGAAAATGGCGTACTGTTTGTTGATTTCTTCAGAAAAGCTTCGCCCCTATTTTTAGGCTCATCCCATCGACGTTTACATCGATCAGCCGTTACGACAGGTCTTATAGCAACCCAAGACGTCTGGAAGGTTACTGAAGTGGAACATCGAACTGAGCCAATTCGACATCACTTGTCTCCCTCAGTGAGTCATTCAGGGATAGGCACTGGCGAACTTTATAGCAGAATTCATTATATAGCATGATCTCCTAGAGAGCGATGGAGCCCCTATCATTCGGTGGAAAATGTATACGGATGGAGCGTCCAACGATCGTTGTTCTGGAGCCGGAGTCCTACTAGTAACTCCGAAGGATCGATCAATTTTCTATGCTCTAAAGCTTGACTTCCCTGCAATGAATAACGAAGCTGAGTTGAAGCTCTGATTATTGGACTCAAACTTACCGGAGAACTGGGAATAAATATCTTGAAATCTTTTGTGATTCCCAGTTGGTGGTATACCAAGTCAAGGGAGATTACCGGGCTAAAAAACAACGACTCACCCCGTACCTTATCCAAGTCCAAGAGCTATTAACTGACTTTGAGTATTATGACATCATGCATATTCCCCGAGATCAAAACAAAGAGGCCGGCTCATTGGCAAAGTTTGCTAGCACCGAGCATGCACAACAAATGGGCTTGGTTCCAATCGAAGTACTAGAAGCACTGAGCATAAACCAGATAGAAATCGACTGGTATTAGAGATGGAACCTAAGAAGGAGTCATGGTTGACTTCGATTAAAGATTATTTTCTACAAGGAGTCCTTCCCGAACTGAGGAATGAAAGGCAACAAGTCCTCCGCAAAGCTTCGCGATATATCATTCAGGAAGGAGTCATGTATAGAAAGTGTTTTTCCATTCCCCTGCTCTAGTGTATCGCTCATAATGAAATAAAATGAGTCTTAAAGGAAGTTCATGAAGGGGAATGTGGTGATCACATTGGAGGGCAAACCTTAGCAAAGAAAATACTCCGTTATGGGTATTATTGGCTAACTGTCAACCACGACGCTGCTGATTACGCTAAGCGATGTGACAAGTGCCATGTATGTAAAAGTTCCGAGAGCTCCGCCGAAAGAAATTCCACAAATGGTAGTTCATGGTCGTTTTCCACATGCGGCATAGATATTATTGATTCCTTACCAATCTCTAAAGGCGGTGAGAAGTACGCCATCATAGTAGTTGATTACTTTACAAAATGGGCCAAAGTGGAACCTTTAGTCATGATCATGACAAAGAAAGTAATCAACTTCATTGTCCGGAACATCATCTGTCATTTTGGTCTTCCACGAACCATTGTAACGGACAATGGAACCCAATTCGACAGCGCTGAATTGAAAGACTTCTATCATCGGCATCATATTAAAAAGAGATTTGCGGTAGTTGCTCACCCTCAAGCAAAAGGGCAAGTTGAAGTCGTGAATAAAATCATGAAGTCCATTCTGAATAAATGTTTGGAAAAGGCTGGAGGCAAGTGGTTGGATGAACTCCCAACAACATTATGGGCTTATAGAACCACCCACAAGTCCGCGATTGGCCATACTCTATTCGCCCTTGCTTATGGCTCCGAAGCCGTTATTTCTGTTGAACTCGAAGTCCCTTCTCATCGAGTAATCTACTACGATCCCAGAACGAATAGAGATCTCCTCTTAGAATCTCTACACTTTGTAGATGAGAAGCGCGAAGAAGATGATTTGAGGGTAGCTGCATACCGACACCGGGTCGCCCGGTACTACAACGCTAAAGTCTGACCTAGAACCATTGAAATCGGCGATCTCGTCTTGAAACGGGTTTTTCCTACCCCGTCACACATGAATCCTACTTAGGAAGGACCGTATATCATTGAACAAAGGCTTGGAGAGGGAATTTTCAAGCTAGCGACTATTGATGGTATCATGCTCCCAAGGGCGTGGAATAACGAGCATTTACGATGCTATATCACTTAGTTTATTCTTTTTCATTCATTTGTATTTAGTTTTCGAATTTGCTTTAGCATTTTATTTTCCAAATATATAATAAGACAAATTATGTCATTTCTTTCCATTCGGAAAATAAAGTTTGAAATTTCCTTCATATATGTGATTGCTATAGCATTACATATTAGTTACGATGCCTGACTAACTAATACTGACATGTCCGAGCAAGTTCCCAGAGTTTGGAGCTAGCCGATTACATAAGTTCACGATTGAACTAAACAAAATGAACGTGGTCTGACCGTTCAGTCGATTATTCTCACTCACAACCCGATGAACGGAGTATCTAATGAGAAATGGATGTGACTTAACCTTCTGATAACCAAATTAATCCCTCCGAGCTATGGGACAGACAAAAAGCAATTATGATATGATTGATCGCTTGCCAAGTTAAACCTCGGACTTGGGGGTAAATCAATCAATTAAGGAAAGTATGATCCAACTATTTCGTGAAATAACTCTAAATCCCCAGAGTATGGACCGGAGTATAAATATGAATTAGGTGCGATCTGCTCACCCACCAACTAACTCTTATCCCCAGAGTGCGGATATGAGTATAAACAAGTGGATGAGTTTGGTTCGACCACTCACTATTCCATAAACTCCGAGCTGAAATCGACAGGAGGAGTATAAACTCTCTTAGGATGGAGTTTGACTATCCATCATCTAACTCTGCTAACCCAAGATTGGGGGCAGGAGTATAATCACCCAAACCACTGAATCTGATGGCGTAACACTAGGGCTCGAGCCTAGTGTTTGGTACCACTTGAGGCCATGACCACATGGAGGCCTTGAGTAAACATTAATGGATGATTGTCCAAATCACTGAACAAAGAATTACAAGTACATTGAATAAAAAAGTAATAGCTCGACTACTTAAAAAAATTCACGTAAGAGTTCAACTAAAAATAAAGAACTTTTATTTACCCATTAAACTTGAAAATCATAGTACAAGTTTATCCAAATGCGAGGAACGTACCCGCACAGTCACGGCCAACAAAAAGAAAAACATCTACACGAGCTATATGCAAACTAAGCCGAAGTGATGGCTACTTCGTTTTCCTCTTCTCTCTTTTGGATTTCTTGGGAGTGGATCAACCCTAGCCTCTGCTTATCCCTCTCTTTGATCCTTTACCACCCTTGGCAGGAGATCTTTCAGAGGTTAGAGGGAGTTCTCCGGGAACTGATCTGCCAGGTGGAATTACTTACAATGGGACGAAATTCGGATCATCGACGTCTAAAACAACAGGTTCATCTTTAGATTTTTTCTTCAATGACTTCTCCCTCCCGATGCGCTCCTTCAAGCTGAGATCATCAGTACGTTCGGAAGCCCTTGTGATCAAAACATCATCAGATTCATCTGGCAACAGCTGATCGTCAGCCTTTTCATCACCAAGTGCTCCAATAACTTGAGCATCTGGCCCTAGAATGTCGGTAGCCGCTGGAATTTCTTTAAACGTCGGTTGTTGCTCAACAGCGGCATCACTTCTTAGAGTTTGACTAGGATCCGGAAGACCTACAGATTTGCGGGAACAAGAAAATAAGCCCATAACTATTGGGCATGAGGAATGAAACCTCTTGAATAATGGAGAGTAGAGCGGGATATATGTGTCCGCTGACTTTCAGTTATCCCCAGAGTGCTCCATTCTTGAATAGGAGCCAGCTCCTTTGATTGATAACTGGGTCTGTCCGGATCATAGCTCAGATCCTGTTTCGGACCAAGTGAAACTGATGCTCTAGCTGTTTGAAGTGAAGGGGGACCTGTGGGATCAGACGCTGAAGCTTTAGCCATGTTTTCCTTTTCCGAAGGGTGCCAAAATATCAAAGTATCGGAGCCGTGCAGGGGCAATATCTAAAGGTTCGTTCCTATGGAGGATCTCCCATACCAGCTTTTCCTCATCCAAATCGGCTTTGCCAAGGACTTTCTTCTTCATTTCAATAATATATTCCTAAGCCTAGGTAAGCGATTCGAGGTAGCCCTCTCCAAGAAAACTCAAGTCATGATGGATTAGGACCTTAGCATTGTGTTCAACAATCAAAGGATCAAACATGTCCTTAATCTCATTTCGGCCAGCCTCTTTAGCATCCTCCAACTAGGCCTCAATTTGTTCTCTAACTTCATTATGGCCAGCTTCCCTTGCCTCTTCCTTGAGAACTTCAATTTGAGCGAGTTGCTCGTCAAGTTTAATTTTCAGCCCCCGAGTTTCGACGGCCTCTTCACAATACCTTTAAGACTCCTCCTGAGCTTCAAGTTATTCTTCCTTCTCTTTCTTAAGGAGTTCTTCGAGTTCCTCAATGCGGTAGGCTAGAGTGTTTTCTCCTTTTGCAGTGTGTCCTTCTCTAGAGCCAGCACACCGCTACGGTTAAGGGCAGCGGTCGGCTCCTTTTTGTGAGCTATTTCCAAATGACTAACCGCTTTAGATGTTTCTTTAGCACTCTTTTCTACCCCGACTAGCTTCGTTGTCAACTCCGTGATCTCATTATCTTGGTGTTTAATTATGTCTTTACCATGGATCGCCTCCAACTTAAGGTGATTGATTTCAAGTTACCTCTTAGTAGACACATCGGAGATTTTCTCAGCTAAATGCTGGAATGCTTTATGTTGCACAAAAACATCATTGACACATGCAAGTGAACTCGCTTTAGCAACCCCTGAAATTGTATGGATGGAAGAAAGAAACTTTAGCCCATCAAAGCAGATTTTTAAAAAATTGACCTTAACTTTGGCCAATCTTTCTGTTGTAGAGGCTTCAAGAGCTGTAGTAGACAAAGCTGGATCAAAGTAACAATTGGGTGTTTTCTCGACCTACAATCCCGAGGCTATCGAGAATCGGATGAACCTGAATAATGCTTAGACAGAACAACAGTTTGGGGAATATGGGAAGAGGTCTGATCGTCACTGTGTATAGGAGGATTGGGCTGAAAATTTAGATGATATGATTGAGATTTGGACGTGTGTTTAGAGGATAAAGACTCCCTTGAACGATGGCTTCTTTCCTGGCTGTTATCCCTTTCTCGACGCCTGCCCGGATCTGGACCACGACTGGATCCATACAGTGTTAAGGAGCCCCTCAAGCAATCAAAGGCACGGGAATGAGACATGGCACCTGCAAATCAAACAAGAGCATATAGTGACCATCAAATAAAAGATAGACAAAAATCATGCAGTGTAGTGCGCATGATTGTGAGTGTCCTAGTGTCCCCTCGATGGACCAGTTACTATGGCCTTGCTCATAGGAGTGATTTCCCTTTTGCTTGTGAGAGGAATGTCATCACCAGTCCTAGTGGGAGAATTAAGCCCCCCAACACTAATGTTAGGAATGTCATAGGTCATGATATCATCAGGGATCAGGAGACTTGAGAATCCTTCCATCGAACTTTTTAAAGGTTGATAGGATGACTCTTCTTCAACAGAGGTTATGATGAACTCAGATTTTTTGGTGGTTTTTCTCCTACGGAATTTGTAAGCGAGCTTTTTTCCTTTTCTTATTGGCACACGAGATAACGTGCCTTGTGATGGTTCGACCACAGGCGCATTACCCGAACCTGCATCAGCATCGCCAGGCTTGTTGGCTTCATCGCCTCTAATTTCACCTTCTTTGGCATAATCCTGAACCTCCTTGACCGGGGGCACGATAGGGCTATAAGTGTCATCTTCTTATTCTACAACATTCCTTGGTAGTGCAATGCTTCCATGAAGACCGATGCTGCGACCCTCTTCTAACAACCCAAAAGGAGATAACCACTCATCAGTTACAAGGGATCTTATGTCCCTGTCCTCAATTGGGATGGCGCAGATTGCAAAAACCGTCCTTATATAATTATCACCTTCAGGCCATGGATGGACACCTGTAAGTTTTCAAAGTATTTGTTAGTTTAGGATACGGCTCAGGCTAAAGAATTTGAGAATAAAGTGAAGGCAACACTTACGTCCTTCCAACCATCGCCTCGCAAAGTCAGGCGGATAACGAATATAGAACCATTCGCGTTGAAAGACACTAAGCTTGTTCCAAGCACCAGTCAGAACTTGATAGTGGGGCAAACGCTCGAGGAAAGTATAAGAAAGGCTTCCAGTCCATCGTTTGAAATTGTAGATAAACCTGATGCCTTCAAGAGATGGCGGGTGGAACAGAACATCCATAAATAGCAAGAAAGTGCCATGAAGAAAAGCATAGCTATTTAAATGCAGCTAAGTAGGAGCTATTCCTAGACAATTTAGCACCTCTCGGATAAAAGAATTAAAAGGCGGCACACATCTGGCCCAGCCCATAAATTTATTGCATGTCGTATACCCCTCTAGGGCAAAATGAGCCTTGTCATTCACTGAAGGGACTAGAACATCTCCAAACGGGATCCCATGTTTGGAGTACAGACTGCAGAGAGCGGCCTTACCAATTCAGGAGGCTTGGGAATCCATTGGGTTATCCGGAAATACAGCACCCTCTACAGTGTCATGGGTAGGAGTTATCTCTTCCACCGGAAGGATAGGAACATTGGAGAAAATGTCACCAATGGACCGAAAATCTCTGGTTGCTCAGTTTGATGTTTAGGAGAAAGTCTACCGGATACAGTCATGGAACTTGATTCGACACCTGAATTATTGTGCTGCGAAGGTTGTCCAGAAGGCATTGCAGCTAAATGCCCTGAACGTCTAGAGCCCATATTAACTAAACTCAATAGATAATAGAGATTAGAAAATTTACCTGTCCCCCCATGTTATGTGTAAACTAGTGTGTGTAGTGTGTGCTGTGTTGTGCAGTGCAGAGATAAACATTTCCAAATTAAAAGCAAAAGTAAGTGACGGGACTTTGGATTCCAACCAGAGTGACCGTCATCGCTACCGTCCCAACTGGCATTTAGATTGATCGTTTGTGTAAGCTTTGGGATTAACCATCAACTTATCGAAGTGTGAATTCATTATTGAAGTCAATATGTTAAGTTTTAATTCGTGTTCAAGTCCCGGCAGTTTAGTTGTTCAACTTCAAATTCAAAGTTGGATAGGTATGTCCTATTGTCCGTTATCGTCAATGTTCAAGTTCGTTAAGAAGGGATTGGCTCTGATTGTTCATGCAAGTGAATATGGATTGGTTTGCTCAAGTGTTCAAGTTCAACTCAAAGGCTTAGAATCGGTTAAGTCCTCATAGCCGATCCATTTATCTTAATACAACTGATCCCTCTCGAAAATGCTATGACCGATCCTTCCATTCTCTAACGCCACCACCTCTATGCCAAAACCAATACGATCGATCCCTATGCCAACACCAATATGACCAATCCCTTAGCCGAGCACTCCATCACCGATCCCTCCTCAAACTCCAACAACCAATCCCTATGGCATGCCTTTGCACCGATCCCTGTACTTTGTCGTTTTCAAACTTCTCCTCAAGCCTTCATCCCATTTATGAAAAACACCGATCCATCTCAACACCTAACCACGACCAATCCCCCTCAACTTGACCAATACCGATCCCTCCACTTAACAAACTCCCACGCCTCGTTTCCACGAAGCTCCTCACTCCTTACCTTCTCCTCTCCTACCACCTCATTAAACCCAACATCGCCACTATTCTCATCTCGAATCCTCCCAATTCAACACATGCTTGAAGCAAGATGCTCAAATGATCCCATCATCTCGTCACAAATTAAAGTTAAATGCAAGAAAACCAACCTAAATGAATAAAGTACGAGTTAATCGAGGGGAGATGTTGGATTTCGATTCAAATCGAAGGTGAAGTGTTGGTCCAGAGCAAGAGAGGATGGCAAGTCTAAGGATGGAGGTGGTATTTGATTGGAAGGGAAGGGATCAGAGTTCAAATTGGAAGGGAAGGGTTCGAAGGCGAGCTCGAAGGAAATAGGAAAGAGAAAGAAATGAAGTAAGGTGAAGGATGGAGAAGGAAATGTTAGTTTATATATGAGGCAAGAGGGATCAAACAGCCTTAGCTTCTCCACGAAGCTGAAAATGTGAAGTCCCCAATGTTGAGAGGGATCGAGTATGATCCCTACCTTAGGGGGATTCATCTGATCCTTATCAACATACTAAAAAAAGGAGAGGAAAGGGATCGGGTACGAACCCTATATGAATGCAAACATGTACATAAAAACTATATAAAGTAAATAAATATAAAATGCAATGGAATTGCATCTAATTCAACGAAAATTGACGACGACCCATGAGCGTGCAAACGCATCCGGGAGCCATCAACAAGAACATGTACCTGAACGTGCACGTGTATATCTAAAGTTCAATTTTTAAAATCGATGAAAATTGGATTCAAACCTGAAGCTGTCAAGGTTAAGACTAAATCAGATAGCCATAGCTTACTAGACCCGTTGAACCGGACATAAATAGAAACTGACGGAATATAATCCTGAATTTATACTATTGGAAATTGACCAAGCATCATAATAATCAAAGAAGGATACGACACTTTGGGAAAATGATTCGACAAAAGGACAACGACTATTCAAAAAACTAGATTGATTTCTTTCCGGCAACTCTAACTCACTTCAATTCAAAGCACGTCATGTTCAACACAAGATGTATTTTGGAGGGCAAGTGTTATCTGGCATTTTGACCCGACTATATCCGAACTGATTGGATAAGTTAGACTCGACTGTCATCAAGGTCAGTAAGCCTAGAACGATAATTGTATGGTCCAGAAATCAAGTACAAAAGATAATATGAAGCCATGATCGAAAATAATTGAGGGATATGCTATATAGAATATTCAAAGTATGAAATATAGTTCAATCTATAAAAGGGATCGGCTATAATCCCTCTCAACCATAAGGATCGGCTTATTTCATCTAAACAAGTGCGACTCAATGGAAAACAATCAATATCTCAAGATCCAAAAGTCCAATGCATATGAAACTTTGAGAACAAGATGTGGGACCCTATGGATCGCACCCAAAAGGAGTAAGCAAGAGGGATCGACCCTCTTTCCTCCATAAGGATCGGCCAGAATCAGGTAACAATGCACTTTAGAGCAATGATCGAGCAATAAGTCAATATCTACAAGTCCTCAGTTGGCATGAAACTTTGAGGCTAGGCATAAGACAACATGAAGGAGCTCCCATAGGGATCGCACCCCTAAACTCCTCCAAAATAGGGATAGGCCCCAATCCCTATTTCTTGGGATTTTGGCCATGCGATCCTTCATGTGGGCCCTTATTCTTCTAAAGATCCTTCTACCGAATTTTCAGGGAGATATTTCGCCATGTTCCTCTATAAATGCAGACTTGATTGTTCATTTTCAAATCCTTACGTTGCTTGTTGCTTTGTACTCTTTTGTAACTAAGGATTTTCATCTGATCCCTATTGTACTCGGTTTACAAAGTGATTAATAAAGCTATCTCTTCAAAGTGGATGTAGGCAAACAACGCCGAACCACTATAAATTACTGCGTCTCTATTATTTGCTTAATTCTTATTTCTTTACTGCTATTTTCCCTCTGTTTACATTTAATATGCTTCATTTATTCCTCTAAAAAATGTCTATTGGGTGTTTGTGCCAATTTTTGGCCCAAACAATGTATTTATTCCTTAAATCTGTTTTGGGTTTCTTATAGTTCCATTTTTATTGATATATATATATAAGTTTAATTCTTGTATAACATTCTACAATTTAATTAACTTATATATAATCTTATGTATAATCTTATATTAATTTATCAATTAAATATTTATTTAATTAATTAACATTTTAATTAATTTTTAATTCAATTAAACATTTTGAATTAAATTTGTATACTATAGCGTTTATAGTTATACACATATATCCTATATATATGCTTCACATTATTTATTAATTAACATTTGATTAATTTATTTAATTAAAACAATTTTAATCAATAATAATAAATTCGAAAATTATATAAATATATATAACCTTAACATTTTATGATAATGTTGCGTATATTAATAATATGTTATTCGAATTAACTAACTAACTTTTAATTAATTATTTATTTAATCAATCTAATTATTTATTAATAATTTCTAAATAATTATTTATTTTCAAAACTATTTTATAACATTTATAAAATCATTACTTATTTTAAAGTTAACCTGTTAAATTTAAAATATTATTTTATTTATTTTAAATTTAACCTTTTAAATTAAAATTTATTTTAATTTCAAAACATACTTTTAGAATTAACCTAAGGCTTAAAATAGTTGGGTCTTTATATTGGGGATAACCTTTGGACTTACCTCATCCTTCCGGGCCAAACCTGTAGCCAGGTAGGGCATAGTACTTGATTACCCAAACTCATCCTTAGAAAATAATTTTTTAGACACCCTACAAATATATGTATACATATATTCATACATACATATATATATATATATATATTCATATTTCAAACAAAAAACATACGTAAAAAAATAAATATAGAAATATTAATATATATATGATTTAATAAGAAATTTACATATATTTTACATATATGTTTAACAAATTAAAAAATCAACTTTTATTTTAATAACCTTTATTCGTTTTAGATTTGAATTTTTTATTTGCTGCCCGAAAGTATATAATTACACATATAATTTTTTAATTACGTGTATATATATACATACATATACTAGGGTGACAATACACACATACACACATAAAAACACACACACACACACATATAAAGATTCGTGATATCATCGTCTAATCTAACCATATATGAATAAAGATAAATATCAAATAAATAAATTTAAATGTAAATTGAGATATTACCTTGACTATGGTGTAACAATTACACCTTGAATGTTGAATATATAGAACTCCTTTGGATCTGAATCCAATCTCTTTCAGAAAGAGATACTCGACTGAAAGATCTACACACCTGTGCATTTTTTATTTAAATTTGTGTTTTTAAGCTTGAAATGGCGATGGTAGGGTATGGGAGCTTGTGGCCAAAAATGACTAGAGAGACAGACAAAAGACAACAAAAGTAAAGGGTTTAGATATGAGAGAAAGGGAGGAGTTAAAAGTGGATCCGGATCCACAGTTTAATAATTCAAACCCTACTAGAATCAAATTTGACCCATATTCCTATATTGTATAGTTTCTCATACCATGCCCTTATATCTGTGGGTTACAGGTTATCTACAATGCAATGCAGAATGGATCTTGAGGTTATTTAAACACTAGAAGGGTTGAAGGGTGTATTTCAAATATTTTAAACTTACTTATGAATTTAAAACTCTATCTACTCAAATTGCAAATAGAAATTAATAATCATAGAATAAGTAAGTAATAAAGTAAAATGTAATAATATAAATAATGGGAGGAATGCGGATTACGGATCTTAGGGCTAGGAATAACACTAGAGGGGGGGTGAATTGTGTTTTTAAGAAATTACTAAATCTTTTTGAGTTTATGTTAATTTGAACACAAATGTATGCAATATTCAGACACAGGTATAATCACAGAAACAAACACAGATGCAGAAATAAAGAAAATGCAGTAAAGGAAAGAACACATCGGATTTTATACTCGTTCGGGGTTACCCTACATCCAGTCCCGCACAATCAAGTACGGATTTCCTTTCAAAAGCAATTCAATAATTACAACCCTCGATTTTAAGGCTACGAGGTACACCCTCTAGAATCACAATCCTCTGGGTAGAGATACTTGATTTCCGGGGCAACAAGTTCACCCATTGATTTCCAAGGCTACAATCACACCTTTTCTCGCTTGATTAATTTCCAAGGCTACAATCACACCTTTTCTCGCTAGATAGATTACAAAGAAGCCTATAACTCTGAATAGCACTTAGATCTTGTTGAGATAGTGATAGAGAATCAAACCAGAGATAATCTAGTTCGATTCAATGTTGATTTCGACAGAGTAATGATAGGATTTTGATTAAGAAAATGTGGAAGAAGAAGAAGAGGAGTGAAAAAACCAGAAAAACTGATTAAAAATTCGTTGAAACTAACCCCTATTTATAGAAGAACAATAGTCATGTCCATTCGTGAAGAGTTATGGCGAATAGACACTTCTTTTGAAATTTAAATTTTGAACTCAACTGTCACCATGTCGACATGGTCACCATAGGCATGTCGACATTCCAAAGCAATTTTTGATGTTTTGATTTTCTTTGAAAATAACCTTTATCTTATATTAAAACTATTTTAAACTTTGTAAATATACTTGATTATAGATAAAATACATAGATGAATATAAAGAATAATATATATAATATTTTACTATAATTTTATATTTAAATCAAAGTATAAATATATTATAATTAAAAGATAGTTTAAAATAACTGAAGTTTAAAAACAAGAATATTTAAGGCTAAAACATCTTTTTGAAAATCATTTAAAAAGATAATTTTTAAGGCTAAAACATTTTGAAAAACAATTTTGAAAATCATTCTGAGGTAGTTTTGAAAATCATTTTGAAGTAGTTTTGCAAGCTTCTTCCTGCAGAATATCTCAACATGTCAGAACTCGAGAACTTGTACAAAACCAGGATGTTCGTGGGTTTGTAAGCCACTTGTCGTAGGTTTGTAAGCTACTTGTCGTGGGCTTGTAAGCCACTAAAAAGGTAGAAATGGGTTCCATCCCAAAAGAAAAATGGAGTGAAGATTTCAGTGCTATTGTGAAGTTTTAACATAATTCTAGACTCAATACTTATCTTGAAATCTTGAACTCTTGATAATCTTGATATTCTTGATACTCATGAGTCTTCAATCTTGATATCTTGAATCTCTATACTGTACAGTCTTCATTCTTGGTACCTGCATGGTTAAATCCTGCATATACATATATATCTAAACTATAATGTTAGTATTTATATTTTATAATCTTATTCTAAGGTTGTTGTCATCAAAACCATCAACTCATGGACTAACAAATAACACCAGAGATTTTTATACTGGTGCAGATTAACCATTCCTACATCCAGTCCACCATATAGAATTTCATTATCACCACTTGCTTTTCACAGATGGCAAGAACATCTTTACAATCTTGATTTCACGGGCTACAAGATGCACCCTCTTGATTTACGGGCTACAAGAGCACCCTCTTCTCTATACAGACAACAGTAGAGTATGGCAAGTAGTTGTATCTACAATAAAGTTTCTTGCAAATTCGATACAATGATCCTATAGACCTCCAGTGGCAATTTATCATTGAATTCTTTGAGAAATAGGATGAAATTAGAGAGAGAATTATATGAATTCGGGACAAACTCTCTAATATTTGTATGGTTTGCAAATCCTTGAAGAATTGGAGTGAAAGAGTATGGATTTGTAAAGAGAATGGAAGAGTATTCGATGGATTTCTCTCACAAATGTATGGAAATGAAAAGTAAGAGAAAATAAGAATTATTGACGTGAAAATTTGTTTTCCAGAGCCTTTAATTAGTGGTTAAAGAGACGTGTCTTTTGGTGAAGAGGTGGCGGGAAAATCTCTTTGTTTGAATTTTAAAAAATTGAAAACCGTTAAGTATGTCGACATACTAGGGATGCATATGTCGACGTGTAGGTGTTTCGAAAAGAACAACAACACCAATAAAGTGTTGCAGATTTTTAGATTTCAAAGTACTTCATATCTGTGGATATTTTGTTATTCCGTCGAGGTCAATGGTTGATGATCTTCAAGTATAATTGCCATGGGGTCTTTAACAAAGGATTCTAAGGTTCAACCAACAAATCGTCACTTCAAATACCAATGTAATTTCAGCATTTGCATTTCTTCTTCAATCAGTTTTGTTCTTCCATTTGCTCTGATTAATCTTCATATATAATTCATTTGCTTCCACTTACTTTTTGCTTATCTTTGTAAATGTTTCCACAATATATTTGAAAGTATTACACCACTCCAAGAAATGTTGGTAGTAATATTTATATGGTTGTTGTCATCAAAATCAATATTTGAGGTATTAACAATCTCATTTTTTTATGATGACAACCATATAAATATTTCAGAGATAAAATATAATACTTTTATGTTTGACTCTCCCTAACTCTATGCACTCTCTTATCATTTTTTCTAGTATATTTATACATTTTCTCCCCCTTTATCATCAACAAAAAGGGCGAAAAAGAATCGCTTAAGCATAACTAGACAATATGTATAGAGTTTGTATATAGAGATATACATAATTTGATATAAATAAAACTCATGATGGGAATTAAAATCAATACAAAGCATGAAGAAAGTAGTTAAAATAAGAGGAGTTTTAGAGCTACCGACATTGTTGATGCCAATAACATACCCGGTGTTCATTATTTCACCGTCTTTGTATATAATATCGCTCGGTATCTATGGATTATATGTTTTGAACATCCGTTGTTTGGTATCCATTGTTCGGTACCTGAACAAATATAAAATATGCGCACCTGAACCCTATTTTATTTTAGGGTCCATGAGATTAAGTTTTTGGAAGCCAAACCTATAAAGAGTTTGAATATCCTTTCAAAATATAATCATCAGGTAAATAAACTTTATAAAATTATCAATATAATTTTCTTTCTCATTATAATCTAACCTTCTAGAAACCCATATTAATGAACTTATTTGGAGGTTTTAACTTTAATTTTCTAGGTTTTAATTTGAACTTGGTAGCCTTAACCAATTTAGTACTTTGAGTACTATTTTTCTTTGGTTTGGGCGTAGGGTTATATCCAAGTCCATGTTTATCGCTAGTGGGTTAAGATGCAGATAATAAAATTTCTATATTATCCTTCCTTTGTTGAATTTATCGATATCAGTTTTCATCCTATCAAAATCCTTATTGCAATTAAGAATAACATTGTCCAGATATGTTATTTTGTCATTTAGATTAGTGATCTCTAACTTCATTGGAAGATTTTCCGATCTTAAGGATTCATTTACAGTTTTTAGTTTTTCAAAACTTTAAAGTTTCAAATCATCATTAAGTCCATAAAGTCTTTCAATTTCATCTTCTACACATTATTTTTCTTCGGTTAACATTTCATTAAACATTTTTAATCTATCTATCTCCGAAGACCCAAAAACTCGGCCTTCGAAAATCGGCATCCGTACTTCACTTGTACTCAAAATGCCGTAGATTCAAATGCCGAATCTGGTTCTCCGGAGCTTATAACACCATTAAGTATAATAACACAGCGGAAGAAAAAAAAAATATCAATATATATATATAACATTGATACATTGACAGATACAACAGATATCAACATACATCACAGATATGATACAATGACAATAGCAGCGGAAACAAAAGATAACATCAGCAGCGGAACAATATCAATAGAAGTGATAACTCAAAAATGATCTTCAGACAAAAATGAATCCACAATTCTAATCTTGTACTCTTTTCTAAGCATTTTATATCCCTTATACATATCATTTAAATCGTTAATAATTTCTTCGTTAAAATTCCGTACTTGGTCATCCTTTGCCATGAAGCACATATTGGCATTTCAGTTTCTGAATCACTACCACTTGATGATGTATCTGAATCATCCCATGTTGTATTGAAAGCCTGTTTCCTCTTCTTATTGAAAGTGTTTGAAGAGTACTTTGATTTCTTCAGATTTAGACGGTCTCTTTTCAAATGACTGGGTTGATCGCATTCGAAATACTTAACAACATTTTCATTTCTGGAATTATAGTTGTTAGTTTTTTGAAGTTTGTTCATTTTCCAATATTTCAAGAATTTCTTAAAATTCATGGTCATGAAATCGATTTCCTCATCATCATCATATGATTCATGATTGTCGTCTGTAGCATTGTGTGCCAGTGATTTCTTCTCATTTGATTGATCTTTTTTCTAACCTACAACCTTACTTCATAAGACGTTAAATCACCAAGTAAATCTTCTATTTTCATAGTACTGATATTATTGACTTCTTCGATTGGTAAAGTCTTCTCATCCCATTCACTAGAAATTGAATTCAAGATCTTTCTAACTTGGTCCTCTTTAGTTACATTCTTTCCTAATTATGTTAATGCATGTAATATATCCAGAAATCTAGATACATATCAGAGATTGACTCATTTGGTTTCATTTTAAAAAGTTGAAACTGGGTTGTTTGCATAGATATCTTAGTTTGTTTTACTTTACTAGTGCCCTCATGTGTGACTTGCAATGTTCTCCAAATTTCATATGCAGACTTATAAATGGAAACTCGATTAAATTCATTTTTATCTAAGGCATAAAATAAAATATTCATGGTCTTTGAATTAATAAGTGCTCGTGTCTTTTGGTTTGGGGTCCAAGATGAGTATTCAGTGCGAGGTTCAATGTACTCACTCTGTGTATTATTTCAAATATTTAAACCATTAGACTACAGATAAATTTTCATCCTATAGACCCAATATGCATAATTACCACCATCAAATAGAGGAGGTCTAATAGTAGATTATCCTTCTATAAAAGTGTTATAGTAAGTGTTATTAGTGTTAATAGTCATTTATACTTTTCAAAAATTAAGTTATGAATTTTTGAAAACCAGTGCTCTGATACCAAATGTGGGTTACAAATTGTCTATTCTTTGAATTCTTTGAGGAATATAATGAAATTAGAGAGAGAATGAGATGAATTCAAGTACAAACTCTTTGATATTGTGTGGTTTGTAAATCCTTGAAGAATTAGAGTGAAAGAGTATTTGATGGATTTCTCATTTATCTGTATGAAAATGAAAGAGTAAGAGAGAAAAATAATTATTGATGTGAAAGTTCATTTTCTAGAGCCTTTAAATAGTGGTTAAAGCGACATATCTTTTGGTGAAGAGGTGGCAGGAAAATCCCTGCATTTTGATTTTAAAAAACTGAAAACTATTATGTATGTCGACATACTAGGGATGCATATGTCGACATATAGGTGTTTCCAAAAGAACATCAACACCAATAAAGTGGTGTAGATTTTCAGATTTCAAAGTACCTCATATTTATGGATATTTTATGATTTGGTTGAGGTCAATGGTTGATGATCTTCAAGTATAATTGTCATGAGCCTTTAACAAAGAATTTTAAGGTTCAACCAACTAATCATCGCTTCAATTACCTCTATCGTTTTAGCATTTGCATTTCTTCTTCAATTAGTTTTGTTCTTCCATTTTCTCTGATTAATCTTTATGTATAATATATTTGCTTCCACCGAGTTCTTGTTTATCTCTATAAATGTTTCCATAACATATTTGTGAGTATTGCACAACACATAGAAGTGTTAGTAGTAACATTTATACGGTTGTTATCATCAAAATCAATATCTGAGTTATTAACAATATGGGCCTCCATTCCACTTCAAACCCGATAATATTATTTACATTTAAATTAAATTTAGACGTACATCGATGTTGTATATCGATATGTGTGTATACAACTTTTATACATGCACTATTTTCAATACTGATCAACACAAATCAAATAAAATTTTATAATTAATATTTCATAAATGTTAATTAATTTAATTAACTTGTAATAATTATAATCTAATTAAATTGTAACAATTATAATTCAAGTAAATCGAGTGGTAGTCGGAGTATTCAACATTTCGGTTGTGTGACTCTTATGTGTAAATTCGGTTAGCGATTAATATCGAACAATTCGAATATTGACATTCACACATCACCTTTGCTAGTTGTGTGACATTATGGCCAAATTTATTACTTACATAGCTTCAATAAAATCCAATTTGACTTATCTAAGAGATCTCCAGTAGTGACAATTATTTACATCAGTTCCCTTCATTAAAATTATATCACATCAGGACTTATGGAATTTGGCAATGGCCAAAATTCCAATATCATCCACATTTAACTTGTATAGTCCAAACACAAAGTCTTTGGTTCAATAATAACAATTATTATTAACCGAGCTACTCTAGCCAGAGATTTGACTTTGAGTTGACTTCAGTTGACCGTGATACTAACCTCATATAACCGAGAAGTCAAATTCTCTATTGAATAATGTTTCACTTCCAATGCTTCAACTCGACCCAATTATAGTCCTTTGATGGATGTCGTGCCTAGATTTAACTATAATCAAAGAGGAGTTTCTACATTGAAGCTCAACGTTATTCTCAAGTCGTGAGAATTGTGTAATATTATCACATCAATATTTTCTATTTGACCTTAGTTATATTAATCAATAGAAAACTATCGAGTGGGTTATTCCATGGTTATTTAATAACCAACAGTACGTAACCCTTTGTTGCCTCCAACTGCCATGAGTAATAAATTGCTCAAAATTTGGAGAGCTTTACGTACTCTAGTCTCAATGGATGTGTCAATATCTAGTCTCGATACATTAATATGTTTATTATTATTGTGATGAATTTCTCATGATTACAACACATTGTAATTGCTATTACAAAACATATCATTTATGTATTTTCTATTAAATATACTTAAATTAAACTAAATAATTAATATAACACGTTATATCAAGTATATATTAATATAAAACCACCTCTTAGTTTGAATAATATTTTATTATAAAGTCAATAATTTAGAGTAAATTACAGAATTACTCCTAAGACATACCCTAACTCTATCAGGGGGAGCTTACCATTGTTTTTATAGGGTGAATGGTCATCACAAAGACAAATGCCATAACCTAAAAAACAAAATTGAGAGGTTAATCTACAAAGGTTATCTGGGCACCTTCCAGAAATATAGCGTCGTAGTCACTAAACAAAGTTAATCTCGAGATCTACATGCAGATCAAGTAGGAAATTCGGTCATTATTATAGCATCCATTCACGGAGGAACCCACCTTACTAGAAAGAGCAAAAAATCAATGGACTAATATGTCCAAGAGGCGTAGAATGGGAACATAGCAATGTACCATATTAAGCAATAGCCTGCACTAGATATCATTTTCACTACCATGGATTTAGCTGGAGTAGTGTTTCCCCACCAGGACCCTATGGTGATTACAGTGTTGGTCTCAAACTACACTACGAAGAAGGTTTTCATGGATTCTAGAAGTTCAGTAAACGTTATCTTCAAAGCTGCATATGATAAAATGAAACTCCCAAAAGAAGTGTTGAAGCCAAGTCTGAAACCAATATACAGCTTTGATAATGCAACAACTACACTGATGGGTCTGGCCAGACTACTTGTTACTACGAAGATAGCACCACTTGATTAGCAGTCTCCTTACAGCAGCTTCTTAGGAAGGCCTGAGCTAATCAACCTTGGAAGTATTATCTCCAAGAAGATCTACTGATGAAGTTTCACGCCCTAACTAGGATATGTAGTACAAAGGGGAACAACTTTTAGTTAGCGAATTATATAATATAACTTCGAATCCTAGCAATATAATTGATTCAAATTATAATATTATTGCTTATAATACTTGTAATAATGAAAGCGTAAATAATCATGAGCCAATTCAAAGAACTGCACCAGTATTTAATACTAAGGATGATACTGAAACAGGTCAATATACAACTATGGTGTTAGTGCTGAAAAAGAATAGAAATTACCTATATATGATTAGGACGGATGAGTACAATTATGTTTATGCGTTGTATTTCAGTGACATTGCTCAAAATGTTAAAAGCAAGGCTTCATTAAAAGTGCATGAGACAGAATACACCATGGATCTCATTCTAGAAATGGGTAAGAATGATCTAAAACCAGTGGATGACTTGGAAAATGTGTCGATGGATCCTTCAAACCCATCAAATGTTGTAAAAATAGAAAAGAATCTACGCGTAGATGTGCATAAAGAATCGATAAGCTTCTTAAAAAGTCTACCGTTGTCTTTGCCTAGACACATTCAGATATGGTTGGAAAGAACCAAACTATCATTTGTCATGCTCTCAACATTAACCTAGATGCACATCCTGTAAGACTAAAGTGGTGCATCCTGGATCAAGAAAGACACAACAATCTTCATGAAGAAGTAAAATAAGCTGAAGACAAATGACTTCATTAGAGACATATATTACCCGAAGTGGATAGCCAATCCGGTCCTTGTGAAAAAAGCCAATGAGAAATGGAAGACCTATATAAACTTCACCAACTTCAACAAAGCTTCCCCTTAATATAATTTTTTGTTGCCTCGAATAAACTAGCTAGTGGATGCCATCAGTGAACACAAACTACCATCCTTCATAGACGCTTATTCAGGTTATACTTCTATAGAGTCATATCGTTTAGACAAAAGAGGTTATACTTCTATAGAGTTATATCATTTAGACAAAAGAATGCAGGGGAAACATACTAAAGGTTGGTCAATATGATATTCTCTAGCCAGATTAGGAAGAATGTGGGGGTATACGTGGATTACATGCTCGTAAAATCAAAGGAGACCTCCAATCATGTGCATGACTTGGAGGAAACTTTTACTACGCTTATACAGTACTGCATCTTTTCAATTCAATCAAGGAAGTTCCTATGCTATGTAGTAAGCACAAGAGTGATAGAAGCAAACCTAGAAAAGATTGACACACTTAGAAAGATGGAAGTCCCAGAAAAGACAGAGGACATGATGATTCTAAATTGAAAGTGGTTGCCTTAAGCTAGTTCATTTTAAAGCCATTGACAAATGCATCTCATTTTTAGACTAGGTTAAGAAAGACAAAATTTCGAATGGACAGAAGAATGTAAAGTTGTGTTCCATGGATTGAAAGATCACCTAACCACCCAACCCATACCTTCAAAATTGATCCTAGGTGAAGATCACTAAGCCACCCAACCCATACCTTCAAAACTGATCCTAGGTGAGGACTTATTTGAATACTTAGCTGTAACAGATCAAGCTATCGATGTTGTTGTAGTCATAGAAGATGAAAGAGTACAAAGGCCAGTATACTTCACTAGCATGCGCTTGTCCGACATAGAATTGAACTACTTTTTTATCGAGAACTAGCTTATAACTTACTGCTCATAGCAAGGAAGCTATGCCCCTTCTTTCAAGTGCATCCCGTCAAGGTCCTAATGGATAGGCCGTTAAAAAAATACAACACAAGCTATGAATTTCATGACATCTGCTAAAGTGGGCTATCAAGCAAAGCCAACATGACATAACATTCCGTCTACGAAATGCAATTAAGGGCCAAGCCTTTGCTGATTTCATAGTGGCATGCATGCAGCCCATTGAACAATAAAATGAAGGGACTAAGGAACCATTGCAGTTTTGGGATTCTTTGTGGATGGAGCATCAAATGAACACAAGGCAGGCATCAGGTATGTACTCCGGACAAGTAGAAGTCATATGGCGTAGTCCAATTTGGGTTTAAGGCAACAAACAATGTGGTTGAATATGAAACACTAGTTACTGGTTTTAAAATAGCACTGGTAATGAAGGTAACACATCTTAAAATTCATAGTGATTCCTAGCTAGTTGTGAACTAAGTGCAAAGAAACAATCAAACTAAAGAGTTGACCTTAGCCAAAAACGTTGAGCTTTCCAAGCAGCTACTAACACGATTTGGGAAATTTAGCATAGAGAAAACTCCTAGGGAGGAAAATTCTTCCATGGATTCCTCGGCTAAGCTAGTAAGCGCGAAAGCTAAAAAAGAAATGAAAGAAGTTCCAATGGGAGACCTGATTGAACCCAACATCTCCTAAGCAAATCAAATCTCAGTCCTTCAGCGTGCCTAACGTGCAAGGGGATGAACCACCACAGACCAAAATGAGACTAATCTTACCCAAAAGGCTATAGCTACCACTATAAAAACATACTTATTTACCGACACCATATAGGCATTGGTAAATGACTTTCTGATGCCAAGCCGATGCCATTTAGGGCATCGGTATAAATATTATCATAAAAAAATTCCGACGCCGCAAAGACGCCATGTGAGGTGCTTTATTGTTGCCATATATATGACATATACTGATGCCATGTCATGCCTTTGAGATGCCATGCCAACTACATTTTAAACTATGTAAATTGGAATTGGCGACATCATTCTGACGCTTACATGACGCTAAATTAAAATGTAAAAACAGATTATTATTTTTCACGCTTAGCCGTCGCTCTACCAACGCGTTTGCTGAAACATATTTTCTACATTTATATTTCATTCTTCGCCTCAATCACACATTCAAATATATATAATATATACTGACCCCAACATAGAATATAGATACTATAAATTCATACATCATACTATCATGTACTATCAAATTCATATATCAAATCATATTACCCAACATCGTAATATCATTTATATTATCCAACATCATAATATCACATACCCCAACAATATAATGGCAATTGGTATGTACTAAATTCATCTTGCAATTTACTTCAAGTGCATTTCAGCCTTTGATTTTATTCTCTAAATATATTATTTTAAAAGATAGTAACTGATTCAAACTTATGTTTCCCTAACCCACTTAGAATGATGATGATTGTATAATGTAAAAGTTTGTTTAGGGAAACAATCAATTTCCATAAAGTTATAAATGGGTTAAATGCTCCTCAGGTGAATTGTAGTCAATGTCGCCAAAAGGTATGTATTTCAGAAAAGGGAAGTGATAAAAAAATATGGAGAAATGGATATATTGGTTTCATTGTTTTTCTCCATAGTGGAGGAAGAAGAACAAAAATACGAAAAACTCATATATTCAAAAGTGTGAAATTTTGGTCAGTCTACAGCTATTTGTTGTTAATATTCAAAGTAAAACAAATAAATTAGAGGAATAACTATTTGGTAGGAAAAACCTCACATTTAATAATTAGGCCCATTAATGTAGGAAAAATCTAAAAAAAATAGAGATTACAAATATAAGAAATAATCTTGAAAAATAGAATTAAATTTTGGTAACAATATAACTTTAAAGTTTGAAAAAGGAAGGAATTGGATTGAAATAAACCAAATTCACCTTTGTTAATACTATTGTTAAGGTAATTAAGTTTTTCATTACATTTAGTTCATTTCATGGAAAACCATTTTAAATTTCAGTTCTTTTAGCATGTTTAAATTTTAATTGGTAGTCCAAAAACTCCCCATTTTATGTTTATGTTGAACCCATTTGATCATTGATGTTTGCCTTAAGATTATATTGTATTAAGTTATAGAAATAGCTACACTTGAAGCCAATAGAGACAACTTAATTGTGGTAATTTCTGGGAGAAATAGTATTGTTATATTTTTAAAAAGAACAAGTATACCTAGTCATATAATTGTGGTAATGATTGATTGTCTCTTCCATGCCCAATGGTTAACGTCTTCCTCTGGGAGAGTATTTGTTGACTCCATTCATAGTTTCTACTCAAAAAAATTAACGTAAAATGCTGAGTATAAAAACACAACTCTAACGAACAGAATATAGTATTGTCGCCTTTTTATTGTTGCTACATTGACATGTTATAGCTGACAAAACTACCAATATTCATACATACCACATACCGGCTTCATACCATCTTCAGCAAATATAGTTTCATCGCTCTTTGGTAAAATAACAAAATGTTCAATATATAAAGAGTTTTATGGTCGTCCATCATGTAAAACTCAAGCAACTTTGAGCAACCTATCCTATGTGTGATAATGAAAATGGAAGAAACAAAATCCTAAATAGTTCAATACACAATAAAAAATCAGTAAAACTCACCTTCATCTTCCTTTAATCTACCTAGTCAAAAAACAAAACAAATTTACAACTTACAGAACCACGTGTATAATACTAAATGGATGATATACAAATCTAGACACTAAGGTTGTTAGAAATATGTAATTAGAGTTAACTCGTGCAAGCATGGACGTGGAATGAAATAGTATGATTTCAACATTCAAGAAGTAGTGAATAGAGTAGAATATAAAATATACCATACTTTAGTTCCTTTCAACAGATTATATATCTAATATTATTAATAAAAACTGTTTTTAGTTATATTTTCAAAATAAGCTAACATCAAGGTACAAATCAATCTAAGTACACAAAACTGACTGTGCGAATCTACAAAATAATTCAATAGAAAAACAAAACGCAAATTTTTTTCATGTTTCTTATACTTGTTTGTTGAACTGTCACTATGTGTTTAAGTTAGAAATATTTCATTTCAATTTTGAAATTTAAACTTTTAGTTTCAAATTTTATGAGCCATATCATTCATTACATAAATTGAATTGAACGGGTGTTATTTGTCTCATTAGAGTGGATTTTATATGTCATTAGCACTGCACCTTTCAAAATATGATGTAGTGTGATCGATAACTTCTAATTATGATGTTAGTCTACTCCCTAAACTATCGTGCTATAGCTATGTGTGTATGTGTGTTAGTTAGCTAACTGTTGAGTAAGGAGCATGAGAGGCAAACTGTTTATCCATAGCTATTTCTTGTAAGAACCTATGTGAATAATGGACAACCTAGTCTCAGACTTTCAGTAATAAATCATGATAAATTAGTGGTCAAGTTTTCTTACCATTGAAGTTATGATCATTTGATAGCCATATTTGACATTCTTTCCACCAATCAAGCTATAGAATCACCTTGGTTCAACAGAATTAAAAAACATATTAGCTATATCAAATAACATGTTTTCTTACTCTTGAATGGGTAAAAAAGGTAAAACATAGCTCATGGTAAGAGAACATGTAGTGGGAAGAATGTATATCTTCCGTTAAAACATCAGATCCGCCGTCAAAGCAATAATACTGCATCTGAAGGGACGGTTGTGATACAATATCAATTGTCTGCATACTTATTCTCTGTTTATGTTAAATTAAACCGCCAAACAAAATATGATTGAAAATTTTCAAATAATTTAATTGAATTTCATTTCTTGATGAAATATGACAACTGTATAAAATAATGCAACCCTTCCAGCAAGGATAGTGGTAGAAATTTTAACCTGAATCTAAAAATTTACTGAGTTGAGCATATTATTATTCATCAAATATACATATCCATGTAACCTCCAAAGAAAGAAGTTTTTATTGAGATAATATATGTCATTACAGCTAACAATTTCATTTCAACTTCAATGTTTAATTGATTTTAGGCAGAAATGTCATGTAAATATACTGACCATTATATACATGATAGTATAATTTTATTGACCAAAAACACATGAGTTGGATGTAGTTCGTATTAAATTTTGTACAACTTAAGTGATTACTTATAGACGCTAACAACGTTTCTATACAATGGAAAAGTCAGTCAATCATTGCAAAAAATAGGAACCTAAGCAAGAGAAAAAATCAGTTCCAAAAATGCAAGCTCTTGTTGTCAAATACCTACATATATAAATCAGAATGATCCCAAAATAGAAATCACACCTAATATATCCTAAAACTGATTAAACAAAAAATTATCTTCGGTAGGTCATTATTTTGTCCTACACTTTATTTTGAAATAGAATTAAATTAACTGATAAATATAATTTGAAATTTCCTAAACTACTAAATTCAATTTTGTGAAAAATTCATATGGTTTTATAATATGAAAATACAATTTTGGGAAGAACAAAAACATTATCAGTGTTATCTAGGTTGTACTATAACATATTTTATTGTTGTTGGCACATCATAATTTAGTTCGAGAGGAAAAGGAAAAAAATCATAACATCAAAGAAAAGTAATATGGCTAAATCTATTAATTTTCAGTTGACTAAAACGTCACAATTAAATCCAAATATTTTATGGAAATCTTTAAAAATGAAGCAATTCATATGTAATGATATAGTCGTCTGGTTTTAGCCAATAATAGCAAACAAATATCCAACTGTACTGTAATACTTCTTAATTCACCAAATTAAGATGTATGGTTCACCCATTAGAGTAAACATTTCCTTGTCTAATTCATTATTACTATAAAAAAAATAAGTAGAAAATCCAAGCGCAGGATATATCAATGTGAAATTATTTAATGGCTCTAATGAAATGGTTTTTTTTGGCATAATGAAACGATGTAGAGCCTCGCGTTTTTTTTAATTTCTTACTTTGAAGTTAATAAGCCTAGAATTCAAACTAACTAGCTTAAGGTAGCATGAACAAACCCTATAGTGTTTGTGCCCCTATCACGTAGTTTATACATGCCTATACACATGCCAATAAACTCATAAATACGATCAAATATTAGTTATTGCCAACAAATACACAACCTAAGATTACTTGGAAATAATTTTGTATATTCTTTATCAAATATAAAAGCATATAAATCCGATATTGTAATTCATATATGTGAAGTAGAATTTTGTTTGTATTTCATATATAACTATCATGTTTGTAAAAATTGGATATAACATTTCATTGAAATCCACATAAACTGAAGATATAAAATTGAAACAGTTTGGAGTGTAGTACCTTATCAAATTATATTGGGCCTTAACAAAAGTACTAAATTTATATGCTTTATTGCATTGAGAGCATAGGTTGAAAGCTAATGAGTATTGGAAATAAAAGTCCACAAAACATAATCAACAAAACTTTCAGCCATGCCAACTATCGGATAAGCAAAGACCATAAACTAAAATCCACATGACATGATTTATTTTGCAGAAGACCGAATGACCAAATGAGCAATGGATAGAAATATCCGTAAAAATTTAAATCCAAATTTTTTATGGCAATCTTTTAAAATGAAGCAATTCATATGTAGTGATATAGTTGTCTAGTTTTAGGCTTTTAGCCCATAAGAGTAAACAAATATTTACAAACAGATAATTGTGATCAAATTGAAGATCCTAAAGCATTAATGCGTTACACATAAATTCATGACAATGTAGAAGTTGCTTCTACTGCAATCAGATTTCCATTATTTTAAACCTCAGAGATAACATGGACCATCATCTACCAGGATTATCTCCAACATATTACCTTAAATTGAATGCAACAAAATCCTTGGTCCATGCAGTAAGACAACAACGAACCTTCTCAGCAAACAAAATTTATATCAATAATCAACAGTTCACAAATACGTACGGGATAAAATAAAACAACATGAAGAACAAGAGAAAACGACAGAGGATATTACCTTAATGTAACGACCTTTGCACGCCTTGGGAACAACCCGATGGACGTTAGGGGAAGAGCGGTAGTCATTGCCGATTGGGTGAAGAAGAGCTATCAAGAAAATAAAGCGACAGTCGGCTGGGAAAAATATCATTCAATTCCCTTAAATTGGAATTAGGTTTAGGAGGTACCAGAGATAAAAGGGATTAAAAAATTGATCCGATTGAGAAATGGAAGGAGGCAGCAAAGCCAAGGAAACTTAGCTGTCATCTAACCTCTGGCGAGGAATTAGACTGTACTAGGATGGAGATGGTGGCAGGAGGGATGGACAACGGTGGAAGCATGGAAACGCTCAAATCGAGAGGGAAGCTATTAGGTTGGTTGGACAAAAGTGGAGAAAGGAGAGAGAGCGAGAGTAGAAGAAGGAAAGTAGAATCACGATTGTTTAGTTCAAAATTTACGCAGGGGCCTCCGCGCTGTTGAAACCAAACTTAGTGATCATAGTATAACTAGTGTGAACCCGTGCTCTGCATACGGACATTATGAAAATTTGACAGGGAAATTCGCAGAGTCGTGTATGCGTACGGATTTTAAATTTTTTAGATATGCATCGATAGATCCATGAGTAAATGGGAAAAAATCAATGATGTAAAACCAAGGGAAAAAGATGTTTCATTTAGTCAGAGCAAATCAGTATTATATTGGTATTAGTTGGTAGATAACGCATCCCGATGAAGAATGCTAGTTAACGTGCATAGTATTCAAAATTTCAAGAATCGCATATGGCTGTGGCAAGCAAGCGGGAACAAATTATAACTTCTAATCAGTGTTTCGTACTGTTGAATGAATAGAGCAAAACGAATTGAAATTTTGGACAGAGTTTTGTAACAGTGGACATTATATAGTCCAGCCTGTAAAAAAGAATAATCATTATTAACTGACAGTACAAAACAGCTGCAATTGCAGCAACAATAATATAGTGCCAATGTTTACAAATATATATGTTTATAGAAGTCTTAATATTCACCAACAAATAGCATAAGAGAATTAACAGTAGTACATGGGCCTGTAAACATGATGAAACAGCAAAAACAACGAATATATATATATATATATACAACATAGGCTGGTAAAATGAAGATGAGGTCAACTTGTTGGCATTATTCCTTTCATCAACGTGATGCTGTTCCAGAATGTGGACCTGCAAATAAAATTTGACCATGCACATGAGTGATTAATTTCAATATAGAGCTTGTATTTGAGATAGGAGGACTGGGTGCAGTATGGCTGTATGCCAATATATAATGGGCAATGAAGAAATAAAAATATTAATTTCATAATCTCGATTTATATTTAATACAAAGGGATTAACTTGAAACTTAGACAACAAAAATACTACAAAGATCAAATTGAAAGATATTAACAAAAAATAACTAACTGTCTTCGATTCACACCCAGTTTAAAAGCTTAACATATTTCCATGGAAAATAGAAGATTATCAAAAAGGGTGTATATGTGTACGCGTGTTAAAAAAATCTAATATATGGTATAACAATAAAACTATGTCTTGCATTTCATAAGGACTGACAAATATATGTAATTCCAAACATGTTAGAAAGAAAAACAAAGATATAAAACACAATTGGTACTAAATTCTAAAATCTTACCGGAAAACATTAAATAGAAATAAAATTAAATATTGAATCTAGTTACATGAAAATGTTGGTTGAAAATGAACGCTTTTGCTCGATCAAGAATCGCGACCTTTAATTGAACAAAATTAAAACAAATGGGAAAACACAAATAATTTATATCCAGTGATCTTAAAAAGTAATCAACAAAGAAATAAAAACATCAATTACATAATCTCCATTTATATTTAACATAAAGGTCTTAACTTGAGACTTAGAGACCAAAAACAGTCCCAACACCAAATTGAAAGATATTACCAAAAATTAACTAATTGTCTTCGATTCCAACCCAATGTAAAAGATTAACATATTTTGATGGAAAATATAAGATTATCAAAAGGGGCTTGTGCATGTACGTCTGCTACAAAAAATCCAATATACAGTTTAACATTAAAACTAAGTCTTGCTTTGATATGAACAGATAGACATGCAAGAGGAAAACAATAGAGGGAAAAAATTTGCATGTTGTTTTTAATCTTTTTTACTATGAGAGAATCATGCCACGATGTTGCTGGCGAACAGAATATAACTTGCAAGGGCAGTAGTGCAATGCACTTTTAACTGGTGGTTTGCTTGTAAAACCGTTAAAAATATCATGTATTGTCAGTGTGGTTTATGTAGTTCGTAGTAAGATACATGCAGCTAGACAAATGTTACAATAGACAAAGGGCTGTTTGTTATAAAAAGTCAACATAGCGATAACAGGCAATGGCAAAACATGAAAAAATAAAGCATAATATAGCATTAGCTACCAAGTAGCTTACATGCAATTATGAACTGGGCCATCAATAGTTAAGTGAATACTAACTATTAATACTATTATATCAATGAAAATCTGTTTTATTTTTTCCCAGTTTTCTTCTAAGAACCATGAAAGTCTAAATGTTAGTTATTGAATACTGATATGGTAAGATTTGATTACTTTTCTGCAATGTATATTGGAAGGTTAAATACTGAAAATTGTGATTCATTCCGTTGAAAAATAATATTGTAATAACCTGTTTGAAGAAAATAATACAAACTATAAACATCTCCTAAAAATTATAAACCTCTAGGTACTATGGTTTGCCTAAAAAACTCGATCTCGTGTGTTATTTCAGATTGTTTTAGCAAGCCCTTAAATCTTATTCTTCTCATTTTAAGACCATGGTCCTTTGTGATTATAGGCATGTAAAAATGCAATATTTAATAATAAGTTACTTTCAAATGCTCAAAGCAGCAGTAACTTTCCAATATGAACAAATCAGTCACGTAAGCATGAAATATCATGTACCCGAGTAACTGGAAATTTCAGTGAATATAAAGTTTACTCAAGGTTGTCATCCGAGTAATCTTCGTTGTTTCTTCATGATATATAGGGTAACAAATGGTTTTTTCCCCTCATTTTTGTCCTGGTTTGATATAAAATGACCCATTCATAGTCTAACAGCTTTTGTAAAATAAGTAGGATTGTCATATTGGAAATATAATATGGTTGAAAGACATATAAAAAAATAGCTGCGAACATACAAATAATGTAAAAGTTTTCAGTCCAACCATATAGGTAACTATTTCCACTAATTCGTATGAAAGGCCAATAACTAACTATTTTACACCAATTTGCAGTAAACAAACATGTACTAATATATTTTTACACGTGAACTGAACCAAATATATGATTTCTTATTCTATATGAAAAATTAATTTGTAATATGAAAATGGTTCAATTTATATCCATAAAATCATGGTACTAATATCAAACGTAGGCAACAATTGAAAGAGGACATCAGAAATAAAACAACATGTTTAATAACTATTATGAACATTATCTTCATCATTTGTCTCAACCACTTGGACATGGAAAAAAACATAAAACAACTTTGTTAGGTAACACAATAAATGTTGATAATAATTTTTTTTTGCTTAGTCATCAAAATCTTATTCCCATTTTCACCTAGAGAAATAAAAATAATGAAAGTACAATTAAATACTATGTAAGGATAATTATTATTATCTTTCGATAACGGTTGTCCCATTTGGCTTCAAAAATAAATTAATTCAGGTTTAGGAGTTGTCATATCATGTTAAAGACCTAATCAAAGCCTCGCTACCCATAACATCACTGTTAAATCATCGAGTAAGAAAATGTTATTGTTGGATCATCTTCTATAAACCCTTTAATTGCAGAATATTCATTCCTTTTATATGGATTAGGAGGCATAACAATCTTCAAATTCGTACGTAAGCTCTAAGCATAGCAAGAAAAATGGATATGTTGTTTCTATTACTTATTTGTTTAAGGAATTAGTCCCAAAAAATGACCTAGCATCAGATATAAAGGAAAAGAAAACAAAATTGTTGTGCATGAATAAACATTACTAAAAAATACAACAAAGTTAGAGACGATAAAATAAGCAAGAATTTTAAGTTTAAATTACTTTTTCGATGTTACCTAAATCTTCCTTATTAGCTTGAAATTATTTTCCCATCAGTGATAACAATGGAAATATTGCTACCTCAAAATAATAAGTCTTCATATGAAGAAAGTTTAGATCAAGTATGACCATAAAGTGATGATTTACGCAATTCAAGTCTAAACTCATAAAGTTAATGCATATCAAAACTAAGCAGCTTATTAAAATGATAAAACCAATTATAACCAATAAATATTTCATACTTGATGATATCCAACAACCGTTAAATATACTACTCACCTATCTAATTATGATTTACACAATTCAAGTCTAAACTCATAAAGTTAATGCATATCAGAACCAATCAAATTAATAAAATGATTAAATCGATTACCAATAAATATTTCAAACTTGTTGACGTCTAACAACCCATAAATGTACTACTGACCTATCTGAATGTGTGCTTACAAAGCATTATGATGCCTAAAACTCATGCTAAGTGAAAGGTATGGTTGAAATATCAGGTAGATAGAAACTGGGGGGAGAATATAGTTTAAATACACAAAGTTTCAATGCATAAAAAATTGAACCATGAAAACCAACAAATTAAGGTTTTTACCCAAAGTGGGATCAATGATTGGGCAACAAAGGCAGAGTCAGCTCAACAAACAAAAACACCAAGCTGCCTATCGGACGCAGTTGATGCAAGGGCACCACAGCCAAAAGAAGTTATAGCGGGAAAAGGAGGCGAAATCGTCACAACAAACACGAGCATTTGCGAGTGGAGAAATTTGACAATTACTATTTCAATACTCCTGGTTAATTGTAGAGTAAACTTTGGGTCGAAAATTAATTATGGCTTGGATTAGCCATGAAAAAGTTATATCAGATATGGTATCCTTTTAATCATACGAAAAGAAATCAAAATACATATGGCATAATAGTGTATGTTTTAGCTATGGATATGTACTATTATGTTTTATCATATGTTTTAATGTCATATGTTATATTATTGATAAAACATGTCATATTATTGATAAAAATATACTAATTTTCGAAAAAGGAAGAAAGCAAATAATATTGTATTTAATCATCATAGTACATGTCTGAAGTGATTATTACTTAAACTGAAATATTGTTTATGAAAAAGATCAGGATTGTCCGAATTTTCTGACTATCGCTTTGGATCAGGATCAAAACGACTAAATTTAAACATCTTCTATGAAATAAATTATATGTGGATATCAAATTCCAAAAGGAAAACGTACAAAATTTTGGTTTTCTTATTATCTTCTAGAAGTAATTTAAGAAATAGTGTCGAAATAGTGGTGTTCAAATCCATCATCCTATTGTAATATTGAAATTAATTGAAAGTGTTAAAATCTTTAGAAAGAAAACGGACATTGTTTCACGTATCCCAAAATTTGACACTGCTAGATCGATTGTGTACTCAATTTTTCCTTATTAGCTAAATATCGTTAACATTCAATTCATTAAACTACCAAAACGAACAAAGCGCTGAAGTCACTGGAAAAAAGGAAAATATAAAATAAACCTTTTTTAACATCGGGATCGATGAAAATTCATTCGACGTCAACCATTTGCATCTATGATAGAAAATTAACAATTTTACTCCTAACCCCACAAATTGGAAAAAACATGGACAATAATTTTGTCATTATATATTGAATGCTGAATGGAGCTAAGAGGAAAATCAGTATAATCATCATGTCTTTTTCCACTATCATCAAAATTACCAGTGGTGCTAAATTTAGAGTATAAACTGTAAAAAAATTACTACCATGTTGGAAATATAACATTAGGTGACTGACTCATCTGTTTCATTTGGGCAGACTTAAAACTGGAATCGGTAATTAGAATATCATGTAACAAATCAAGTTCCACTCAATCAGTGCCAACTTACGGCTGCAAAGAAACCAAATTATGGGAATCTTAAGTTTGAAACTGAAAACCCCAAACCAAACTAAAAAAGATATTAAACATTTTTTGCTAGCAGAAAGTGGTAAATAAACTAAAATTATCAATAAAATAGCTTGTAGAAAATGATAGGAATTACCATCAAAAATTAGAGAAGTAAATCAAGCTGCCAAGGATGGACGCATCATCTGTATCCAAATCAACCTAGATATAAAAGAACCCAAATAAGACTTCATCAAAATTTGATTTATAACTTGAAAAAATGAACAAAAATCAAACTGAAATCAGTGTCGAAAGTAGGTCGAAGGAAGATCCACGTTGTATGTGTGCCGATAGTAGCCGCTGTACCCGATGTCGGTAGCTGCACTATCTGTTGTGGTCGATAGCACAACGAAGGCAGATCCATGTTGTACTGATGCCAATAGTTTCCTAGGATTATAGTCAGGTGTAACCGTATTAGAAGAAACTGGGTAGAAGAATCAGTTGGAAACCTAGCATATTTTATTTTTAGTTTAGGCAAAAAGATAAAGCGGAGAGCGGTAGAAAAAAAATAAGGAAGTATAAAATGTGCGACTGTTGGTTTCTCAAAATAGCAAGGAGTCTTCTGCGCTCTTGAAATGCAACTCAATAATAATATAATAGTATAGTTATTATTAACATGCTCATTTGAAACTTCATGATATCCATGCAAACATCATTGGCGTATGCTAGGCACACCATAATTTACAGCAACTGTAATATAGAATAGTGTGATGTAATGATTTTTTTTGGACTTGACATTTGTTTTATAAGAGTTTATATAATATTTACAAAAGACTTTTCATGATATTTGCAAAAAAAAATGGATTTTAATTTTGTTTAATAAGAGATCTTATAGTATTCGTGAAAGTGTAAGTATATATATTATCAGAACTACTATATATTACTTGTGTCATTGGTAGATGATGGAATAACTTTGCGTGGTTTGATTTTATGTAGATTCATAACTTTATTACCCCTATGTTCAATTTATATTCATATTTGGTACACATATATACTTATGGTACAACAGTTTCGTAGAGAAAAACGAAAATGTGATCTTTCTTAGTTAAATTATCTATCAACAAAGGATGTTTTAATGACCGTTTTCTTAAATATCCATGTTTTTTCTTATAGATCTATGAGCGCTTATTATGTAGATTACTCTAATTGCATATAGTATAACATACTATGATACCATTAATTATCTATGAATGTGATTTGTCAAGCACACTAACACAAGGTTTAAGTCCAATGCATAGAAAACAACTTTAGATAATGTATAACAGTCAAAAATGTTTTTTGAGCTTCTTTTTTCCCTTTAGAATTATTTTGACTTATAAATTATATGCTAAAAAGAAGAACAAAAACAAACATGAAAAGTTGTATGCAATCAAGATTCACGTGTCATATGAACTGAGGTCCATGTAATTTCACATAAACTACAAAAGCAATGTAGTAAGAAAATTCATATAAAACCATGCAATAAAATGGACACATATCTGAGTATACGATTTTACTAAAGCAAAATCATCACGTACTACACAATTATATCTAAGTAATTTGCCATTAATATTGGTGAGGGCCTAATTAAACATACAACTTAATAAATAAACAAATAAAATCATAAAACTGATAAAAATGTAAAAGATAGGTTCAGATGTGTATTTAAAAAGAACGAACCCGATTGTGTGATTGCTTTTGGCAACATCAAGTATGAGTTGAGAAGCAGCAAATGAGTTTGCATCCCTAACCAAAACCCTTCCAAGTAATGAACTTTTGCATTCTTTAGCTTTAGATCTACCTGACAGTTCGAAAAATACAAAAATTGAATGCAATAAGAAGCCAAATATCTTAACAAATTAGCAATCAATATTCAAATCAAATAATTACCTATTTCAAATTATATAATTTTTCATACGCAACCAACATGGATTCAAAATCCTTATCCATAGAGTTCCCATCTAGGCCATAACAAACACATTCAAAAATTATAAAATCTATAAAAAGAATAGATTTTGTAAGGAAATTTTCAAAATACCTAATGCATAATTTGATGAACGGAAAGGGAAGGAGAGGCGTATCCAATTTTCAATCGTTCTGGAGTTGATTCTGACTTGATGTGTCTGGCGGTAGTAGTTGGAAGAGCGTAGAACGACGATGAAAACGGAGAATGTTCAATTGGAGGGGGCTATAATTTTTTCGGTTGGAAGAGGAGACATAAAGAAGAGAGTAGCAGTAGGTTATGGAATTCGTAGGAGGGATGTCAATATCTAGGGTTTGGAGGATGACGAAGAAGCGGAGAGCAGGGAATGACGAATATAAGAAAATGAAAAATGCGACCTTTCAGTTGCCAAATTTCAAGGAGGCCTGTGTGAGCTTGAAATCTAACTCACTAATAATAATATAGTATAGATATAGATAAGGTTAGAGTTTGGTTAAGGGCCATTGAAATTTGAAAAGAGAGGCTGCTATTAATTAGAAATAAATGAAATGAGGCTTCAGGAAATGAAGTCTGAAAATGAACGAAAATGTAATAAAGTAAATATGAACAAACTAGGTATTGAAATAAAGTAAATATGAACCGCCTTTGTAAAAGTAGCAGGTATTAAAAAGTGGTGAAGGAAAGAATTAAAAATATGATAAGTAGTTCACGTTTGCAAAATGAAAAAGCTTCAGACAATTTAAATGGAAAGGAGTAATGGAACAAATGAGGAAACAATGAGAAGAGTGTGGAAATTATAATTAGAAAGGGAATGAGCGGACCAACTCTACACTGTAAATAAACTTTTGGAATTCAAATTTCAAAAAAATTTGTTCACTCAATTAATTTTGTTAACCCCAAACATACCAAAATTGACATCCATTAAAGATTTAACTAACACATAATAAATGAAAATAAATTCTCTACACAAATTTGTGTAATTAATTAAGGGAATATACAATGTTAAGAACCTTTCATCTCTCTCTCTCTCTCTGATTAGATTGGGAATTTAAACAAACCTGTTAATATTTCGATTGAATGTTTTACTAGGAATGCATTAACATACATTAAAAATACGATAGCATAAATGAGGTAATATAAACAGGTGTATAAATATATACATGTACATCTTTATCGCCACTTATAGCTTACATTCATAATACAAGGTATGAAAATAATCCACATAAGGAGGCAATGAATGTAAAAGTAAATTAGAAGAGTGAAGATGGAAAGGTAAATTACGTTGCAATTAAAATCTAATCAAGTCTAAGTGAAAAGGAAATAGTCAAGTGTAAATCTATTTTACCCCCCTTTACAATCTCCTATTAACATTTAATTTAATACCGTATGAGATTTCAAACCTAAATAATCCATTTTTTTAATGATATAATTGGATCTGAAACATATGTTATATTTAGGTATAAACATATATGCAGTAAACTACAATTAAATTTTGAAACAAATACTTACAATTTGAACGTAATATTTCCCATTGAAATACTCATTATATTTTTAACACAAAACGTAAGTTGCACGTATCACTAATTAATTACCATTTACTTCTATTTCTTATTAATGGCAAGATTTAATTGCTATTAATTACAATAACTAAATCTCAAAACATACCCTAATACTGGAAAGATAATTAATCCAATTTTTCATGTTAAACCCAAGATTTAAATATTAAATTAATTCCAACATTTAATTACAACCGTAATAAAACTCTACAGTTAACATCTTCTCCCATATTAAGTAAAATATTACAATTGCATTAAATTCCATTGATTACCCAATTAATTTCAAACAGATTAAATAATGAGATGAGAAATAAAACAATTGTTACATCTTAGTAATTCAAATCTATAAATTTATTATTTACAAACACGGGTTATAAATTTACTTACCAAATAACTGATTTCTTACTCTATGCTAAAACCAATTTCAATTAAATAACATATGATTTCTCCTTTAATAAATCATTTATTTTATTCCTTATTAAGCTTTACAATTATATCCAAATTAAACTTTATTATATTCCACTTAGAGATAAACATTCATTTTATTATTTACAACATTAACATTTGTTATTTCAAATCTTGTTGTTAATATGTAACCCAACATTGTTTTACATCGATAAATCATAAATTTTAAATTCTGACAATATTAAATTCCAAAGTCTTATTTAATTTAATACTTTTAATTGTCAAAAATACGGGTTGTTACAATCTCCCCCACTCAAAACTTTTCGTCCCCGAAAAGGAACAAGAAAGAATCAAGAAATTTGATATATTTTATTCAAAATAGTTAATTTGAAAATAAAATTTTGAAAATAACTCAACTTCCATGAAAAATTTCTAACTCCTAAATTTACGAAAAATTTCGGCAGCATCTTCTTTCTACGGTTAGGTATGGAAAAATAACAATATCATTAATTACATGGTATATATCTTATTTCAATAATAAAGCATCCCAAACCATGGGAAAACAATAAAATACCACTACAAAAACCGTAATCCAAAAACGTACCTATTTGTCGGGCAAACAAAACTCTATTTATGAAAACAAAAGCAACAGCTATTGCTTCCATAAACCTGTATCTTACTTACATAATCCAAAAGAGTTAAAACTATGTAAAAAGAGTAGTTGTTCCAATCAATAGCACAAGCAACACAACATATATAATAATCATATGCAAACAAAAGCAATATGACCATTATATGCAACCAAAGAATCCATCACACATCCATAGCAATCAAAACTAATGGTTTCTCCAGGTTCAGAAACTTTTCATCGCACAAGGGTGATAAATAAACTACCAAGTGTACCTTACGCTCAACAGCCTTAGATAATTACTTAATAGATTATTCATACAACCTCAAACGATTTGAAGTGTCATTTCCCAAACTTCTCATAAGCCAAACAACATAGAATTTAAATATTATTTAAGTTTGTACGATGTGCATATATCATTTTTACACAATATCAATTCTGATCGCTTGCTTGAATACACAAATTTCACTTTCGAACTAGTATTGATAACTCGACTACTCTAGTGTGAACTCTGATCTGGTTCCTTGATTAGAAATCTCTATTCTCCTTGCATAGCTATAAACTATGATAGAAAACTTGAAAATCATGTCAAAAATTCATATCAAATGTTCGCCGTCAAGAATCGAGCGAAAAATCCTAATTCGGACTGGTGTGAATTTCCACAAATCATGTATTCGAATCTGGATTAGAACTGTTATGCGAATAAAATGATCTACGCACAACTTACATATTTTATTCTATTGGTTTCTTTAACACATCATTTACTTTTCATTTATTTTAAATTCTCATCCATTCATACAAGATCATCTTTTATTTATTTATACATATTTACTTACATAAATTATTTCCCATTCAATATTTAAAATCATTAATGAATAAATTCTTAAAGTACTACATATGTTTCTTTGCAGTTTAATTCACATTTATTTACTTATATAACTTGATTTCCATTTAATATTAATATTCATTAGTGAACCATCTCACACTTAAGTTTCTCTACTTTTTGATTTACTTTTATTCATTCATACATGGTATCATTTAATATTAAATATATTTATGAATAATTTCAACTGTTTTTTAAGTTTATAATCATTTACTTAAATAGTATTCACTTTTTACTATTCAATTTAATTATTAAGCATCTCAAAATTTTTAACCTACATTTATAACATTTCTTGAAACATCTTAATTCTTTATTTATAAACGCAATTTCATTTTGAAACATTTTTTATTACTTAAGCTTTTACTTGTATAATATTCCATTATTTTTTAACTTACAAGTTACAAAACTCCAATAGCTTCACAGTTTCATTAAATACTTAGCTTTTAATTTCAGATTTCAATTTGAAAGTTTCTGACCATTAAAATAGTCGAAGATTCCATTCTATTACAATAATTGAAAATCATTGATTTATAGAAACTTAAGAACTAAATACCGGGTTTCATTTCAAATCTTCTTGAAATAATATATACCTATATCCTTTTATATATCAATTCATACTTAGGAAATTTAAATCAAATTTTTTTTTATCAAAACAAATGTGTAGCAAAGCTACTATAGTGGTCTTCCCACTTTGAAACTCGAACGTCGATGATGTCGCGATCATCACCGAAATTATTTTCCAAAGACAGAAGAGGGGAGTACATAACTTATTTTCTTTAAGATTCTTTTAAAACATTTCTTTTCAATCTTATCAAAAATATTTCTATCTGAAAATACTTCCAAATATTACTAATATTATTTTTCAAATATCTTTGAGAACCAATTTCAAAACATCGAAATTTAAGTTCTCAAATTTTCAATTTAAATTCATTTTGTTTGTAAATCCTATTTTACAAACCATATTTATAAAATTTCACTTTCTAAAAAAAACATATCACATACAACTATATCTATTTATGAAAAATTATTCTTTTATATATAAAATATAATACTAGGTAAAATTATTTCATTTACCTATTTCAAAACAATATTGTGTCGGTCTACCCTGTTCCAGTGTTTAGGAATTACTATCGATGTCATGGCGTCCTATGTACCGACCGGAATTCATAAATACTCGACAGAACAAATTAACACAATACAAAACATTGGTTATAGCACTAACAAATACGCTCTCTCATAGATATACACTCAAACTCATTCTAGGCTATTACTAACCCTATCTCTAATGTGTTACCCCAACAGCCTAAGGTATCTCTAAACCAAAGCTCTGATACCAACTGTGACGACCCACCTTTTAGGACGGTTCAAGTCGACAATAAACCATACTTGTCTAACTCAACCCATTCAAATGACAGATTATCAATGGGGTTTAATAAGAAAATAAGAGAAAAGAAGGGAACAAAACACAGAATCTCGCAGCGGAATGACAAAATAATAATAATAATAATCAAATAAACAGTTCATGAAGCTGTTTTACAATATACATTTAATTTTAATTTTTACAACATAATCAGAGTACAATCAACAAATATACCAAACTAATGCTGTGGAATAATAATAGTAAATACGGTCTAGCAAACTCCATCTTCATCTTCAAGGAATAATGTCTTCAAACACTGAAATACTCAGGCTGACCCGAGTGTAATGAAAAGACAAAACACTCGAGTCAGAACTAAAAGTTCTTATGTAAGTTAAATCGATAACAAGTAAATACGAGTGTAAAAACATTAGAGATGTTTAAGGGTTTTTCCATCTCTTATCAAGTGTACAACGTGAGTGTAATAACTTAAGAGATGTTACGGGGTTTTCCATCTCCTAAGGATCTGTTAAACTATCTATATGCAGTAAGATACGCTATATATGTAATATCTAATCAATAAGATAAATATTTTTCCTAGCATTAAGGGTTTATATTACTCCTTCTTAACACATTTTAAGCATTGTACTACAGTTTGCCTTAGTAGCATCACCAGTAACGTCGGTTGCCAGGGTGACGCCGTGATAAGACAACACTAAAACAAAACTGTAGTCGTCGCGTATAAGGATAAAAGTATGACAAGGCACGTGAGGCGATGCCCAAGGTAGGATACTATCGTTTTGCATTTCCTGACTTGTAACCATCCGTATTTTTGACAATTAAAAATATTAAATTTTAATCAGACTTTGGAATTTAATATTGTCAGAAATTAAAATTTATGATTTATAAATGTAAAATTTTGTTAGAATATATAACTTGATTTTAAATGAATTCTAAAACAACAAATTTCAATGAGGTAAAGATGGTAATAATAAAGGTTAATAAGGAATAAAATAAATGATGTATAAAAAAGAGAAATCATGGGTTATTTAATTTAATTGGTTTTTGCATGCAATAAGAAATCAATTATTTAGTACGTAGATTTATTAAACTTTGTTGTAAACAATAAATTCAGAAATGTGTTTAAATCACTTAAATGTAACAATTGTTTTATTCTCATTCATTTGGTTCATCCGTTTTGAAATTAATTTGGTAATCAATTGGAATTAGTGTAATTAAATATTGCAAGTAATATAAGAAAGGCGTTAACTGTAGAGTAATGAGTGAAATAAAATAAAAATTATGTTAATAAATACATAAGGGAATTGTCGATTTAATATAAAGAACATTTAAATCAAAATAAAATAATTTGTTTGAAATTTAAAATATAATGAACGGATTTTATTACGGTTGTAATTAAATGTTGAAATTAATTTAATATTTAAATCTTGGATTAACATGGAAAATTTAATTTTAAAAGATTATCAATTCCTGTTTAATCAAAAATGATGATAGAAAACTTTTAATTTAGAATTTAAAAGTGATTAAATCAATTTAATGATAATTCGTTTAGTTAACGCGTAAAAATAAATATAATTCGATTTTAAAAACTAACTTCTATATACAATAGAATTAGGGTTTGAAATTAGTTTCATTGAGTTTAAAAATATTGAAAACCTATATTTGGACATATAGGATGACCCATTTTCGTTTCGGGAACGAAACAGGCTTTTCGGGCCTTTGTTATCGCTTTGGCCCAACCGATCTGTTCCATCTATTCTTGTCCATCTTTGTCTATATATATGCTATTATGAAATCCTAGCAGTCTTATGTTCTAATTCTTGTACGTACATTTTAGTTATAATTTGTTCCTCCTCAATGGTCATTATCCCGAAACCCTAATTACAATTTCAAATCAAATCCAAAACAATCAAACTGCTCAAACCCTATCATATTATATATCATCGCAAAGCCCTCGACGAATAGAATCAACATCTGGAATTAATTTTTGCAATCGAGTCTCCGTTTGGCCAGAAATTGGCAATCTTTTCTCGGCCGTCCATTCTAGGGTTTGGATTCGACGGTGGATCGTCGACTATACGACGATCGAAAGGCACTGGCGTTTAGAGGAGGAGGAGCAGCGTTCATCCATCAGCCTTCGATCATGGCAAAGCGCTCGATTTTTCCAGAATTGGCATGGGAATGGAGGCGGCGATGGGTTCACGCGGTGGAGCTGGAGGCGGTCGCGAGGGCATCGGTAGGTGCGACCGAAGGTGAGCGTCTCAATGGTGTAGTCTGATCTGACAATAGGTGACGGAGGTGGCAGCGATTTATACGGCTGGACGCTTAGGGTTGGGTTCTGATTGATGGCATTAGGGTTTAGGGAGGTGATGGTTAATTACTCTTTTTCCCTTGTTTTATTTTTTTAAAAATTAAAATTAAAACCTTCTAATTTGAATAACTTTTACATACACACTCTGATTGGTGCACGGTTTCTTCCATTGGATTCGTTTCGAAATTCCAAACAACATGAAACTGTTTGGTTGAATTTGGAGAATGTTGAGATTTTGGGCTTTTTTTGGATTTTAATGGGCTTTAAAATCAAAGGTGAGTGATTTAACCCACTCACGCAATACTAAATTTTCTGATGTTAGTTAAATTGAAATCATGAAGTGATAACATTTTATTGATTGTTGTTTAGTAATTTAAATTGTCATTTAAATTTAATTTGAATTTTATATTGAATTAAATTGACATTTAAATTAATATTGAATTTATTGCTAGTTAAACACCGATAATTGATAACTAGTAACTGTTGTGATATGTTGGTTGATTTGGATGTTGATTATTATTGGATGCCTATTGATGGACGTTGGATGCATGGTTGTTTATTTATTTTGACATATCCATGGTTATTACCCTATATATTATTGACATTATATAAATTGTCATCTGTATTATTTGAAATGAACTAAGAAATATGTTGAAATGATATATATATATATACATATGTCATTTAATTATGGGTTGAAATGATATATATCCATCCATGTAATTAAAATTGAAATAACAAATCACTTGGTCATAGGGTAGAAAATTATATACAGACAGCAGATTTGGTTAAATTAAATGGTTTTAAAATCTTGAATTTAGATTTGTTTAAATTATATTGTTTTAAAGAAAATAAAAAGTAGATTTATATGAACTAAATTATTTTCTAAATTTGAGTTTGAAATGTTGAAATTTTAATTGTTTAAATAAAATTGTTTAAAGGATTTAATTTGAAATCTTAAGTTGAATTTGAGAAATGACTTAAATTTATTGAAAGTGAATTATTTTAAAGGTTTAAACTTTAATTTAAACTTTGAATTTACTGTAATTAAAGTGGTTTAAAGTGGTATTTCAAAGTTTTTGGATGTAAAATGGATTTAAACTAAATTGTTTAAAAATAAGAATTTGAATTGAAACTTTCAGTCTTTGAATAAATCGTTTAAATTGAATTTGAAGTAAAGTTGGAAATCGTTGCATTGAGGTTGATTTAAATTGAATTTTGAATATGAAGTTTACTTGAATTGGAAGTCAAAAATTGAATTCATTATGTTTGGAATTTGAACCTTGTTGTGAAAGGAAGAAACGGTTTTAATATAAATTATTTTAATATATAAACTATTTTCAATATTAAACTATTTTAATTGTTCAAATTATTTTTAATATTAAAACTATTTTATATTCAAAACTATTTCCAATCTTTACACTATTTTAATTATTCCAAACTATTTTTCAATATTAAAACTATTTTAGTTATCCAAACTAATTCCAATATTCAAACTATTTTAATTATTCAAACCATTTTCAATATTTAAACTGTTTTAAAGGGGATTTATTTAGATCTAAATCATTGATTTAAAAATGAATGTTTTGATATGAAGGTATAACCTGTTTTAAATTTGAAATGATTTTGAAGTGAATCTGATATTTTCATATGAAGTATGATTCGTTCTTGAAATTTAAAAGAACCAACATGTGACGCCCCACCTTTATACCCACATTAGTAAAGAGTATTATTAGATAATATCGTCTTCTAATACGGAGAATAAGGCTGGATAGGAGCGACCATCTATAGTCTTTCCTTAACTATCTACTGAGTACATTGACAATTGCCATACCAAGCGGATCGACATATCCAATAAATACTTAATTCAAAACCATAGGTGGTTGGATGATCTATCAGAACAGAATATAACAACTCAAATGTAATATACATCACAGAACAGTGGATCATCATAAACACATATACTAATACAAAGCAGAGTATACAAAATGATACATGTCAAGTGGTATAGCAAACCACAATATACAGACGAGTTCACAAGAATACATATCAGAGTTACAACAGATAAGGACTAAACAAAAAGCTAAGACAAAAAGGAGCTAGCGGAATAGTCCATGCGGAAGCAAAAGAGGCTAAGTCCAAAAGCACCTAACCTGAAACATCTCGGTCTGACCCGAGTATAAAATATACGGATCAGTCTAGCTAAACAAATTAGTTAGATAAACTGAAGGATAATGAACATACAAGATCATAAGGCACCACCATTATCTCCAAAAGAGATAGCCAAATCATCTATCATAAGATGAATCAAAACAAAACAAGCATCATATCATCGGCAACTCAAATAAACAAAGGATACCAATAACCCAAATCAAGCCAAAGGCAAATAAAAATTGCCAATGAAGGTAATACAGGTTCCACAAGGTACCCGCTATACATCGTGTGGCTCAAAAGACCAACACCGAAGGGCGATACGTAGGGAATATACGTATCAAAAAACAACAGAAAATTCCAACTGCAACAATCCCAAATATCTCTTGAGCGGTGGTGAAGAAACCACTCCAATATCTCTAAAGCGGTGGTAAAGGAACCACTCCGAAAGCGCTATAAAAAGCAACACCCCAATATCTCTCGAGCGGTGGCGAAGTAACCACTCCGAAAGCGATACAAAAAGCACAAGCCAAAAGGAGACAGTCCGTAGACACTATCCTAAAGGCAAATAACCCAAGGGAGACAGTCCGAAGAAACTATCCCAAAGGTAAATAACCCAAGGGAGACAGTCCGAAGACACTATCCCATAGGCGAATATGTGTCATAAACTCTCAGAAAGGAACCCGAAAAGTGTTAACGTGAGTCCCATAACCACCCGTTCGCACTAAACGGTTTACTATCCGTTAGTCAATTTCACACTCAAAGTAGTACAAAGTTCAACTCATCTCATTGGTAAACCAGACCAAAGGTCAAAACGTTCAAACGAATAGATTGGGAATTAACTGAAAAGATGAATGCACGTGTTCATTGCACGCGTTTTATCTAATCATTTAATTCTCCTCCCACTTCGCTCGGAGTGCGAAATTGTGTGTGTGTGTTTTAAATAGAATTTATAAATTGGAGAAGCGAGCTTTTAATACGATTTGAAGAAATCATTTATAAAACCCGTGAATGAAGTAAAAAGGAATCATCAAGGTCAAATATGCATAAACAACTAATTGGAATCAACACGCATTGATTAAATTTGGAAAACTAAACGAACAAGGCCATTTGGCAAAAGACAGCATATTCAGACGTCTGAAAGAAGTGGTTCAGACGTCTGAATCTGGAAATTAATTTGTTTTCCAGAACAGAATTCAGACGTCTGAAATAGGCACTATTTTGCCTACTTCCTTTCTGGTTCAAAACGAACCAATTCAGATGTCTGGAACCCATGATTCAGACATCTGAATACTGGGGAAAGAAAATTCCCAGTATAATATTCAGACGTCTGAAATTGAGGATTCAGACGTCTGAACCTGCTTCTCAGGCATTTCCTGAACCTAGGCCATTGATGGCCAACACGAATCGAAAGCGATCGGATGAGCGATGATTACGGGGGCTTATGTCTAACGACTACCCAACCTTAACGACTCACCCAAACACCCCGAACAACATAAACATCAAACATATAAGGATTTCATAAATTTGGCTTCAAAAATCATAAATTGGCAATTTCACCGAATCAATCCAAATCGAAAGCAAATGAACAAGAAAACATGCTAGGAATTCATACCTAACAATCCAAGATAGTTCTAACATAGATGTGAGATAGAAATCTCACCTTTTATCCCAAAAACACAAGAGAGAAGCTACGAGCAAAGCTAGAACAATTACTCTTCAATTTCAACCCAAGGAGCTTCAATCTAAAGCTCAAAATGAAACATTTTCTAAGTTAGGGTTTAGAACATTTCAGAAATTGAAGAGGAGAAGAGATGGAGAAGAAGAAGATGGAGCTTACCTAAGCTTCACCTTGAATTTTTGGAGCAAGAATTGAAGTTTGCAATTGAATCTAGGGCTTGGAGTTTTAATTTCCCATTCCTCTCCCCATTTTCAGTTTTGAAGAGTAAAAGAAATGAAATGAGGATGAATGGATGAAGAGAGGGACTGAGTTAGAGTATATGATGAGTTGGCTCAAACCCAAACCCAAAAGCCCAACATAAAATAGCAAAAATCGACTTACTCCAAACATATTGAAGCTTATACTCAAAAAGATCGCAAACGGCATTTTGAACTCAATGGAAGTGGTCTCGAGTCTCAATTCAACTGTTTGCAAAAAGTATCTTTTCGGAATATAATCCGACGAACGATGTCATATTTAAATAAAATATTTAAATATACAACCGATAAATATGCGGGTTGTTACAGCCAACCTGTGTGAAAAATGACGTTTGGTTGTTAAAGAGACCGGGGCCGAATATTGGCATACTCTCTATCAACATCGGAACCACTTTAACAACTGAGCACGCAGTGGATGATCCAGAATAAAGCGGTTGGATTGGCAAACGTTTGCTGGATTTAAAGAAAGAGAACGATGATGGATAGACTCTGACACTTGTGTCAATTTGAAATGACTAAAACAAGAGCCATACCTGACCAATGAGGCTAGCTACCTTTAGTGGACACACTTCTTCGTATTACCACCTTGACTTTGAAACTTGATTGGTGCGCACCTTCGGATTTTGGGAGTGTTGGACACGGTGGGACGTTAGGGGTTACCACCAGTCAAGAAACGCAAAACGGTAGTATCCTACCTTGGGCATCGCCTCACGTGCCTTGTCATACTCTTTATCCTTATTCGCGATCACTACGATTTTGTTTTAGTATGGTACCTATAGGGGACTCACTGGCTACCAACGTTACTGGTTGTGTTACAGGACCTGCATAGACTACCTACTTAAAAATGTGTTAAGGGGGGTTAATGTAAAGCCTTAATGCTATTTTAATACTTTACTTTATTGATAGACACTACATATATAACATATCTTACTACACATAGATAGTTTAACGGATCCTTAAGAGATGGAAAACCCCGTAACATCTCTTAAGTTATTGCACTCGCGTTGTCCAGTTGATAGGAGATGGAAAATCCTGTAAACATCTCTAAAGTTTTTACACTCATATTTACTTGTTATTGATTTAACTTAGATAAGAACTTTTAGTTCTGACTCAAGTGTTTTGTCTTTTCATTATGCTCAGGTCAGCCTGAGTATTTCAGTGTTTGAAGACATTACTCCTTGAAGATGAAGATGGAGTTTGCTAGACCGTATTTACTATTATTATTCCGCTGCATTATTTTGGTATGTTTGTTGATTGTACTCTGATTATGTTGTAAAATTGAAATGTATATTGTAAAACAACTTCATGAACTATTAACATTTAATTTAAAACACTTCAGGAAATAGTCACGTGCAAATCTATTTTACCCCCTTTACAATCTCCTATTAACATTTAATTTAATACTGTATGAGATTTCAAACCTAAATAATCCATTATTTTAATGATATAATTGGATCTGAAACATATATTTATATTTAGGTATAAACATATATGCAGTAAACTAAAATTAAATTTTGAAACAAATACTTACAATTTGAACGTAATATTTCTTATTGAAATACTCATTATATTTTTTAACACAAAACGTAAGTTGCACATATCACTAATTAATTACCATTTACTTCTATTTCTTATTAATGACAAGATTTAATTCCTATTAATTACAATAATTAAATCTCAAAACATACCCTAATATTGGGAAGATAATTAATCCAATTTTTCATATTAAACCCAAGATTTAAATATTAAATTAATTCCAACATTTAATTATAGCCGTAATAAAACCCTACAGTTAACATCTACTCCCATATTAACTAAAATATTTCATTTGAAATAAATTCCATTGATTACCCAATTAATTTCAAAATGGATTAAATAATGAGATGAGAAATAAAATAATTGTTACATCTTAGTAATTCATATCTATAAATTTATTATTTACAAACACGGGTTATAAATTTACTTACCAAATAACTGATTTCTTATTCTATGCTAATACCAATTTCAATTAAATAACATATGATTTCTCCTTTAATACATCATTTATTTTATTCCTTATTAAGCTTTACAATTATATCCAAATTAAACTTTACAATTATATTCCAATTAGAGATAAACATTCATTTTATTCTTTACAACATTGATATTTGTTATTTTAAATCTTGTTGTTAATATGTAACCCAACATTGTTTTACATCAATAAATCTTAAATTTTAAATTCTGACAATATTAAATTCCAAAGTCTTATTTAAATTAATATTTTTATTGGTCAAAAATACGGGTCGTTACACATTATATCAAGTATATAATAAAAAGAAAACACATTTTACCTCGAACAAGATTGGTTATCGAGTTAGATATATGTAACAATTACATAATTGCTCTTAGGGCATACCTCTAACTCCATCACCATTCACCCAAAGGGCGTCCACGTTTTTGAAAAATGGAAAGAGAAATGTCAAATGACTTGTCCATAGCATCATCATTACAAGGATCGGCGTTTGAATTTAGCTTAACATGGCCTTCAAAATAGTAACTGAAAAATGTGGATGCTTCTTCAACAATGTATGCTTGACATATTAAACCTTCGACGCATGCTTTTTGTTTCACCTTTTTTTAAGGTGACCCAAGTACCTTCATATCAAAAATTTATCAATTATACATTTACTATGTTGATTTTGAAAAGGAATATATACCTCGTTATTGTATTTTACATACCTCTCAAAAGGATACATCAATCTATATTGCACTGGTCCTCGCATTAAAACTTCAGTTAGTAGATGTACGGGTAGATGTTCCATGTTGTTGAATATTCAAGGAGGAAATATTTTCCCCAATTTACATAATTTGGGTGTATCCGTTTCTAGTTTTTGAAATTACTTTTATTAAGTGTGATTCACAATTCTTTATAGAACAAACTAATTTCAGTAATAAGCATCCACACCTTCGGGGGCTAAAGCTGCTTAAATACTATCAAGAAAAGAGTCTCTAAAAATACATGACAATCGTGGCTCTTCATACCCGATAATTGAAGATACTTTAATCAACACATCTTCTCATGTTCGAAGCAATTTTATTTGGAAACGTCAAATTTTGAACCCACTCTAATAGTTTTTGTCGACGCTTATTTTCCAACTTGTACCAAGCACGGTATTAATTTGAAGCCCAGTTCGATTACAGTATAACGCGATATCCTTTCTTGACTTTAAATCATCTTTTATTTTTCCTTTCATTTTCATTATCGTGTTAAAGAAGTTCTCGAATGCATTTCTCTTGTTATCCATTATATTTATATAATACCAAAGTTTATGGTTTTCCAATATGGTAACTCCTAAAATATACTTTGTTTGCGATACTCGGAAATTTTAGGCTCTTTTCCAATCTCGTGTATTTTGGGATAATCATGCACAAGTTCTTACAATTCTTCGCTACTCATAATGGATAGTGGCTCCAAAGTAATAGTTGTATTTCATTAAAGTTTTTTATTAAATTTAAAGCGATCATTTACATGTAACAAAATGATGATGTCAATCTCACCAACATTGTTTGCCACCATTTGTAAGTCTAAATGATTATGTCCAATCTATGCAAACAGGATAAGCGAACTTGACATTGGAACCCCATCCAAAAATCATCCCATGCGTAGGAAAATCATTTATCATCCACAACAAAGAAGCAAATATTCTAAATTTATTTTTATTTGAGACATCGGACGTAATAATACCGTCTATCCACAGCTTTTTTCAAATCAACAACTAAAGGCTGCAAGTACACGTCTGTCCTGTTTATTTGGATTTTTAGGTCCAAGAACAATTACGGTTAGAAACATGCATAGATTTCTTCTTGCACATCCAAGAAAGGAGAATGTAAGGTGTTAGAATAACCGGCCGCGTTGAGTAAGGCTTACCGAATGAAGCAAATGGGGCGAAACCATCCATACACAAACCAAGTCTAACAATACATGTTCCTTTAGAAAACTCAGGATATATCCTATTGAAATGTTTACACCCTTCACTGTCCAAAGGATGACATAAAACACCTTAATATTATTTTCGTTCACTATGCCATCGCATGTGTTTCACATGGCAACAGATGCATCAAACCTTTATAATATCGATGTGATCAGAAAATAATTCATTTTGGTGGAAAGTACGTCTTTACCACTAGTTTTCATCAACTTATATCTAGGTTGTTTATAGAATTTACACAAAGCCAAATCGTATCTTTCTTTTAATAAACCATGCATCCACATAGACACATGTCAATTTTTTCATAAGGCAATCCAAAGGCAGAGACCTCGCTTTTAAGGAATGCCAGTCCTCCGCCAATACATTGTCAAGTGGAAGCATATCTTTACATAAACTAAGAATTGCATTCATTAGGTTTTCTGATGCATTATATTCGGATATTATAGTGATTAACCTATATGTCGGTGACAAGTTTGTCATTTTACAACCCTTATAAAGTGATCCTTTCAATGCTTCTAACAAGTTGAAAAACTTTTTTGCTTCCAGGTCAAGATCTTCCTCCAAATTTGGTTCTTTATTCCACATACTCGGACCAATAGCATATTAAATGATTTCAATCATTCTATTTTTTATATCTACATTTTTTTCAATAAAGGATTCATCGCAATCCACATCCATATTTACGGTCTCCTCTTGTACAACGTGCTATTCTTCTCCATGGTATACCCACACAAGTTAGTCGAGCATAAAACCATATTGGTGTAAATGTAATATCATGGTATAATACTATAAGTTTCAGGTAACAACATTTCGAACACAGACACCAGACTACTTTTATATGATAGAGTTAAGGGTATACCCTAGGAGCCATTCTATAATTTATTGTAAATTAATTAATTTTGCAATCAATTCTCGTTTGTAATAAAGGTATTTTTATTTCTATTATATATTTGTTATAATGTGTTATAAATAGTTAAAATATTAATTAAAATATATTTAATAGAAAATTCATAAATGGCGTGTTTGTGATAATAATTACAAACAGTTGCAAGCCTAAGTATTGTATCACAATGTTATAAAACACATCATTTTAAATGTTCCTAGTCAAGATGCATCGAGACTAGATATTGATGTATCCATTGAGACTAGAGTAAATAATGCTCTACAAATGTTGGACAGTGCATTTCTTATGATTGCTAGGACACCAAGAGGTTACGTACTGATGCTTATTGGATAACCATGGAACGACTCACTCGATGGTTTTCTATTGGTTAATATAACTATGGTCAAATAGAAAATATCGATGTAACTGATTTAAACAGTTTTTTCGACTTGAGAATACCGTTGATCTTCAATATAAAAGCTTCGCTTTGGTTATAATCAAATCATGGCACGACATCCATTGAGTGACTATAGTTGTGTCGAATGGAAGTATTGTAAGTGAAACACTATTCAAGAGAGGATTTGTCTCCTTAATTATATAGGGTTAGTAGCATGGTCAACTAAAGTCAACTCAAAGTCAAAATCTTTTTCTAGAGTAGTTCGGTCAATAATAATTGTTATTAAACCAAGGACTTTGTGTTTGGACTATAGAGTTGAATATGGACAGTATTGGAAATTGACCATTACCAAATTCCAGTGTAAATAAAATTCATAACCAGGTAATGCTTAACAAAGTAAAATTAGATTTTACCAAAACGAAGTAAGCGATAAATTTGGACAAAAATGTCACACCACCTGCTAAGTAACGTGTGAACGTTAATATTTGAATTTTCGATATTAATCGCTAACCAAATTTACACGTAACGAGTCACACAACCGAAATGATGGATTCTCCTTTGACCAAAGGATTTAATTAATTTGAAAAGGTTATAAATTAATTAACATTTGTAAAATATTAGTTTTAAATTTGATTTTGATTTGATAAATGAATATTAGTAAATATATATAATAGTTATAATATATTAATCGATATACGATATCGATAAGCGTTTAAATTAGATTTGAATTCAAAATATTTGTTCAGGCTATAAATGGGTTTAAAGCCCATAAGCGGGGCTAGTTTGTTCGGCCCTAATAGGGGATATATGTAGCCATATGATGGTGCTAGAGAGGTCTTGAGATGGAGGGTTAAGATGGAAGAGAATTAGTAAGAGATGATATAGGATCTTGATCCTAAAATATCTCTTAATTCTCCTTTATATAAGCATCTCTACCCTCAACCTTTGGAGATTTTTTTGAGCCTCCAGTTACACTCATTTCTTGTCGAACCCAATAGCCTCTATCCTTCATTAGTTCAAGTCTAAATTAAATCAAATCCAGTGTTATTCGATAGTTGGTTGTCAACGGTTCAGGGACTAATTATCTAATGGATTAGAAATCGGTTCTAGGAGCAAATTTCATCATTTCATGGTGTACTTTCAGGTATTGGGAGTAAGGTACATTCTAACTAGTATATAATTATTATTGTTTAGATATAATTATGTCTATATTATACATATTATATTGTTAGTTAAATGACGATTTTGATATACATATATATTATCACAGTTTGATTAGTTGTATGTTTACATATAATTGTATATTAGAAAAACATTAGACATATATTTGCCATGAAGTACGACTAGTAATAAGAAACTAATTTTTTATTTTAAATGACTTAAATATGTAACGTTTAAATATGTATACATAGTGTATAAATTTAATACTCAATCATACTTATATGAAATATAGTTATATAATTTTATATATAAAGTTTTAAAGGTATATTATTTTTGGTAGAAATAAAATAATATATATATATATATTATTTCTAAATATTATTCAAATCAGTATATAAATATAAATCTATTATATTAATATATATCATAAAATTATATTTTATATTTTATAAAATTAAATTATTACCTAACTTACTCTCGATAAAAAATAAAAAACATTTTTTATATTTTAAAATTATTTAAATATAGACCGAAATTAAAAAACTAGATTTAAAATTATTTTTATTTTAAAATTACATATTAATATTTAAAATTAAAAGATATATTTTAGAATTTTAATATAATTCAAAATAAGTTTCGTAAAACAAATTTTTTTATTTTTATTAATTTTTTAATAAATATCAATAAGGGTGTTGATTTAAATTTATTTTAAAAAAATTGCTATGCATATGACGTGGTATTTGTATATTTAGAATATATATTTTTATAAATTTAAAATATTAATATCTATATCTATATATATTATAATATTATTTATGCATAAACATATAAGTATTTAATATATATATATATATATAATTTTTTTACACGTAAATTCTGTAGAATATACTAGTGTATGATTTTTGTTTGATGATAATAAACATATATATATTCGTTTAAATGTATTTGTTATTGTACTATTTTATTTTTCCATATAATTAAATAAATATTTGTTGAATAAAATAAATAACTTAGAATTCTTATTTAAACAAGTATTTTATTCAAACAAATTTTTTATTACAAATTCAAATAGTACAAATTTGAGCTCTCACTACATTTACACATTTTCAATTACAAAAGAACTTCAAGTACAACACAATTTTCACTTTACAGTTTTACATACATATTTCACCTCACTACATATTCACTCATCACTCGTATTTGATCTTCAACTATGTTCCAGTCTATATCCAGCCTCTAAACTATCTCCAAAATAAACACTAACGCGGTAAAATTGAAAAAGCAATATTTTGCAGCGCACAATGAAGTGTGTGTTTTGAAAATATTGTTTGCCTCAGTTATTTGGGTTGTTCGTCATCATTTTTTTAATTCATCTTATGCAAACAACTTGTGACATGCACAGTGTATCACTGTACATGCCATAAGCTCTTGCACACCGATGTACACTTGCTTGTTAAAATTGCAGGGACAGGTGAGCACAAGGTCAAGCCCAAGCCAAGACTGGATTCAACTCAGGTGCAACGCAAAAATAACTCAACACAGCAATGGTCAATCATAGCAACCAAAACAGTCTCAACAAAACATACCACATGACATCATGCAACATGAAAACATCATATGGAACCAGACTAGTCTACAGTTCAGAGAACACAAAGGCACCAGACATGTACAAAGAATAAAGCAATGGTTGGTTCAGAGGCAAAAAGGTTCAAGTACATATGTGCATACAAGGATATGTATACATGAATGAACACATCAGTTCAGAATCCAGACCAGAACACAACAGTGCACAAGAGTTCAGAGGCAAACAGGTTCAAGTACATATGTGCATACAAACACAGCAGTGGTGAACACAAGGGATGCAACCAGACAAGGATAGACTGGATTTCAAATGCAGAGCAACAATAACAAAAGCAACTCAACTGGACCAGAACCAAGCAACAAAGGTTCAAACATGCTCAGGAACAACACAATGCAACCAGAATCCAACCAAACAAGTAAACATGCTCATATGTACATGGATATGCATGCATTCAGACATGAACACATGAAAACAAGACAACCAAAATTGAGGCCAGAGAATACAAGCAAAGTCATTACACATGCATTCAGGCATGAAAACACTTGAAGAACAAGTTCATATGCAAGGTCGGATATCAACATGTAGTGCAAATATACAAAGTGGTGCACCAGACATGAATGCATTGGAACTGGACATAGAACTCGAAGCAACTAGCACAATGACATGTATATACATATGCAACAGAGGAGACAGCAAGGCAACATAGGGTGACACACAAAATACTCAACAAGGCAGTTCTTTTAAACAATGCAAGAAATGAGCGATCACATACATATATACATGTCTGTACACACATGTATACATATATACAGTGACAACCAAACAAGTAAACATGTTCATGGATCTGTAAGCATTTAAAAGAAGAAAATCAAGGCATGTGGGTAATTATCAGTAGTAGTTTGAACAAGGTCAAGGAATTGTTTCAAAAAGTAATGGGCAAACGAAAAACACCATTGAATTGTTCAAAAAATCAAAAATTGCCAGCAAAGAATAGATGGTCAGAGTAAGGTATAGAGCACATGCATACAACTAATCAAAGAGCTAAACAATAACATAAGGAGTAGAAAAGGTCGCAGATGAACAAGTCAGACTTCAGCAAATCAAGTTTATCTCAAATTCAAATGCCAAACTGTAAGCAACCGATGAACAAGTCGTAGAAGCAAAGAACAGAACGAATTCAAATCAATTCGAGCAAATTCAAATATATCAACCAATGAACAAGTCAGAAATCATCACAATCGTTCAATCAAGAATCGAATGGCCGAGCAAAGCAATTGACGAATTCAAACCAAAATATACGAAACATTGGGTTTTGATCCCTATAAATACCCAATATCATCATTGGCAGAAATCATCGAAGTCGAGTTACTAGCAAATTAATTAAAACGGAAAATTTAAAATCATACCAAAGCCATAACCGAATAAGTGCTCAATACAATTGAAGCAACCAAGTCCAATCAAAGCTAGGGATCGATTGATGAAGTAAAACAAAGTGAAATCATCACTTCGATCGATCAAATTCCAAGCTACGGCGTCAATGGGAACAGAACCCTAATTTTTGAAGAGCAACAAAAGATCGGCCGGAGGGATTACTCAAACAAAAGAAAAGGAGAGACAGTCGTACCTAATTATATGTTACTTGGGCCAGTTTTGTTTATGTGTATTGAGCTTCATTTTTAAATATAGGATTTTGTTTTTGTTTTATTTTTATTTGTAAGTTTCTATTTTAAAATTTGGTAAATTTCTAGTTGTGTAACTAGGTACAAACTACGGGGCGTAGTTTGAGAATTCGCAACTCAGGGGTTGATTTGTGGTAGGGTTTTGAGCTTAGACTTAGGTTAATAAAGTTAGCAGGTATCGCAAGTTTACGTATTTTTATAAGAGACTGATTACTTAATTTCTAGTAGAAACCTTGGGGGCAGCACGTAGGCAGGTTTTTACCGAAGCTGGGTAAAACTGTGTGTGATCTCTACTGTATTACTTTCTGTTTTTATTTTTACTTCCGCATTAATTTTTAGTAGAACCTATTCACCCCCCCCCTCTAGGGTGAAAACGATCCTACAAGTGGTATCGGAGCTAGGAACAAAAACCATTTTTTGTTAAATTTTTTTTTTTAATTTTTTCTTTCAGTGGCTTCTTTCAATAATGCTTTTGCTGAAGGTCAGTCCATAGCTAGACCACCCATGTTCAATGGTGAATATGCATATTGGAAAACTAGAATAAAATTTTTTCTGAAAACCATAGATGCATGGAATATTATTGAAACTGGATATAGCACACCAACAGTTATGGTAGATAATCAAGAAGTTGAAAAACCTATGGATCAATGGATAGGTCTTGAAAATAAACTGCAAACTGCTAACGCTAAGGCTATGAATTCTATTATCTGCTTATTAGATCAAATTGAATTTAACCGCGTCTCATGTTGTCTAACTGCGCAGGAAATTTGGCACGGGCTTGAAGTGACTCATGAAGGAACCTCCCAGGTTAAAGGTTCTCGCCTTGCCATGCTTAGTAGCGGGTACGAGAACTTCATTATGGCAAAGGATGAAAGTGTCAAAGAAATGTATGGACGACTTTCTAATCTTATATCCAAATCAAAATCCCTAGGAAGACCATACACAGAACTGGAAATAGTCCGAAAGATCCTCAGAATTCTTCCACAAAATTTTGAAGCAAAAGTGACTGCCATCCAAGAATCAAAGGATCTAAAATAGGTTAAAGTTGAAGAACTCATCGGAAACCTCACCACTTATGAGCAAGAAATCAAATTCAAGGAAGAACGTAAAGGAGGAGATTCGCAAAAGAAATCAATTGCTCTCAAAGGAACAATGGAAAGTAAAGATGATGATGGTGATGATGAAGGGGCAGCTGAACTGGCACTGATAATAAAGAGATTCAAAAGGTGGAACCGCAAATATGGAAATCCAGCCCAAAATCAACAACTAAAGAGCAGAATCATCAAAGTTCTAGACAACTCAGAAAAGCAGGAGATCATTTGTCACAAGTGCAATAAACCTGGTCATATCAAGCCAAATTGTCCTCAAAATCGATTCAGCAACGGAAAGAAACCGAAAAGGAAAAGTTTTGCAGCAACTTGGGATGAAAGTGATGAAGATGATGATGAAAGCACTGGCAGTGAGAGTGAAAGAGCAAATTTGTTTTTTAGGAGAAACAAGTGACGACGATGATGACGAGCCAAGCGAGGTATCAAAACTTACTCACTCGCAGTTACTTATATATTTTCATGAAGTAAATGGCTGTTTTGTAAGACTTAGGAAGAAGTACGCAAAAATTGAATCACAAAAAGATAGTTTGATAGAACTAAATATGCAACTTGATCAATGGGTTCAAAACTATAGCAATAAGAACCCTAAGTGTGATAAGTGTCCATCATTAGAAGAGGAAATAAAAAAATCAGAAACTAAAATTAAATTTCTTGAAAATGAAATTCTGATTTTGAAGGAAAGTGAAAATACTTTGAGAGGAAATTCTATTAAAAAGTGAACCTTTTTATTGAATGAAAATGAATCTCTCAAGTCACAAGTCCAACAATTGTATACAACTTTAGAAAAATTCTCCAAAAGAGAAAGATCACTAAATATTCTATTAGGAAAACAAACTGTTAATACTATTAGACAAGGACTTGGGTATACTCAATCTGAAAAAGGTAGAAGTAAAACTAATCATGTCAACTCCAAGTGCACGATTTGTGAAAAAATTGGACACAATCAGAACAATTGATGGTATAGATCCAAACACACGAAAACCATACCAATTTGGGTTCCTAAAGGCACGAATGTAAAATCCCTTAAAGTCAAACAAATCTGGGAGCCAAAAGGAACAAACATAGACTATCTTGGTTCTATGCAAACTTGTTTTTCAAAATTTTCTGTCACTAACAATCATGGACCTATGAAAAAAATAGGTCACTAAACTCTTTTCTCGTGTAGGTGTGTTGGCAGGCTAAGGAACAGCAAGAATGGTACATAGATTCTGGCTGTTCCAGGCACATGACGGGCGACAAATCAAAGTTCCTTAGCCTAGAGAAGTACAAAGGTGGCACAGTCACAATAGGCAACAACGATAAATGTAAAATTATCGGTAAAGGTAAAGTAGGTAATGGTACATTTACCTTAAACGATGTATTATATGTTGAAAATCTGCATCATAATCTGATTTCAATCAGCCAGTTATGTGATAAGGGAATGAATGTTGTTTTAGATTCTGATTTGTGCAAAATTGTTGACCAATCATCAAAAGAAACATTATTTTCAGGTAAGAGGAAAGGTAATATATACTCTCTATCTTTTGATGATCTCACTCTTTCAAAATGTTTGGTAGCTAAGGATGAAGAAGTAAACTTATGGCATAGACGATTAGGAAATGCTAGCATGAATCTGTTAAACAGATTAAAAAGAAAAGATTTGGTAATAGGTTTACCATCTCATGATTTCAAAACAGAAACTCTATGTAAAGCATGTACTATGGGAAAACTTAAAAAATCATCTTTTCATGTCAAGAACACTGTAAGTACTTCTAGAGTCCTTGAACTAGTTCATATGGATCTGTTTGGACCTAACGACATTGCAAGTTTAGGTGGTAAGAGATATTGTTTTGTATTGGTTGATGATTACTGTAGATACACGTGGGTATACTTCTTAGCTAAAAAATCAGAAACTTTCTCATACTTCACTAAATTAACAAAATTAGTTCAAAATGAAAAAGGAGTTTCTATTATTTCGCTAAGAAGTGATCATGGTGGAGAATTTGAAAATTTTTGTGATGAAAATGGATTTAAACATGAATTCTCTGCCCCACGTACTCCACAACAAAATGGAGTAGTCGCGAGAAAGAATCGAACCTTACAAGAGTTGGCTAGATCTATGATAGATGAGTATGAACTACCCTTGCCCTTTTGGGCAGAGGTAGTAAATACAGCTTGTTATGTAATGAATAGAGTCATGATTAGGCCGATTCTTAAGAAAACACCATATGAACTATGGTTCAATAAAATGCCAAACATTGCATATTTCAAAAAATTTGGTTGCCATGTTTTATTCTCAATACAGGTGATCAACTGGGAAAATTTGAGCCAAAAGCAGACGAAGGCATATTCATGGGATACTCTTCCATAAGCAAAGCTTATAGAGTATACAACAAAAGGACGAGAACAATCGTGGAGTCAATCAATGTGAAATTTGATGAAGGCATTGATGATCAAAGCAAGGAAACAATTAAAAGTAATGTCGAAGAGGAGAACGAAAAAGATGAAAGTGAAAATCCAAAACAAATTACAACCGCAGAAGAAATCCAAAGAAATCTGGAACCAGAGAGATTGAAATTCAAAGTAGATCATCCTCCAGAATTGGTAAGAGTTAATCCTACCGTAGGTATTCAAACTCGTTCCTCCTTTAGAAATTTATGTGATTTGTGTCTATACAGTGGATTTATTTCAAAAATTGAACCCAAAGACATAGATACAGCTCTCAATGATGAAAGTTAGTTTATGGCTATGAAAGAAGAGCTAAATCAATTTGAACAAAATGAAGTTTGGATTCTAGCACCTAGACCTAATGATTATCCAATTGTAGGAACCAAATGGATTTTTAAAAATAAATTTGAAGAATCTGGAAATGTGATTAAGAACAAAGGTAGGTTAGTAGCTAAAAGTTATAATCAAATTGAAGGAATTGATTTTGATGAAACTTTTGCACCAGTAGCAAGACTAGAATCCATTAGAATCTTGTTAGCTTTTGCTTGTTATAAAGGATTTAAACTAAGACAAATGGATATTAAAGGTGCTTTTCTTAATGGAATTTCGAAAGAGGATGTATTTGTTGAACAACCTTAAGGCTTTGAAAGTCAAGAATACCCTAACCATGTATATAAACTTAAGAAAGCACTATATGGATTAAAACAAGCCCCTAGGGCTTGGTATGAATGTCTTAGCACTTATCTCCTTGAAAATGGGTTCAAAAAGGGGTGTGTAGACACCATACTATTTCTATTGAACGAAAATTATGACCTTTTGATTGTTCAAATATATGTTGATGACACTATTTATGGTGCTACTAACAACCTTTTGTATGAGAAATTTGAAAAAGTCATGCATGAAAAGTTTGAGATGAGCTTGGTAGGAGAGTTGAAATTATTTTTAGGATTTCAAATCAAACAAAGCAAAAAAGGTTCATCTCTCAAACAAAATATATCAGAGAACTTGTCAACAAATTTGGATTGAAAGATGTTAAACCTGCAAAAACTCCCATGAGCACAACAATTAAACTTGACAAGGATGAAAAAGGTAAGGTAGTTGATCAAAAGAAATATCAAGGTATGATTGGATCACTTCTTTATCTTACTGCTTCTAGACCAGACATTATGTTCTTTGTTTGTTTATGTGCACAGTTTCAATCAAATCCAAAAGAATCTCATTTAAAAGCTGTAAAAAGGATTATAAGGTATATGTTGCACACCCCACGGTTTGGTCAATGGTATCCAACTAATGATAACTTTAAGTTAAAAGGGTACCGGATGCAGACTATGCTGGTAGTCTAGTTGATAGAAAAGGTACTAGTGGAACGTGTTTTATGTTGGGACATTCGTTAGTTGCATGGTCAATTCGAAAACAAAATTGTATTGCATTATCTACCATTGAGGCAGAGTATATTGCTCTAAGCGGTTGCTCTGCTCAAATTTTATGGATGATATAAACTTTGCAAGACTTTGGTCTAAATTTTAAACGAATTCCACTTATGTGTGAAAGCAAAAGTTCAATTGATCTCACAAATAATCCTGTACATCATTCTCGCACCAAGCATAAACTTCATTTCAATAGATTCTCAATTGGCAGATATTTTTACAAAACTCCTTCCAAAAAATAGATTTTGTCGACTTCGTCTCAGTTTAGGCATTTTAGAAATGTGATTTTATATTTTTTTTATTTGATCTTAAATGCCTATGTTAACTAATCTGACTCCCTATTGATTATCGAAAAGATAAATAGTGACTGAAAAAAGATGAGTGTTGATCTTAATCATACATTATGTCTTGAGAGAGTATATTTAGAAAATTTCTTTAAAAATTTAAACAAAGTTTATAATAACTTTGGTTGGTAAAAATTCCATGACCATCTCTATTCATATCATATTTCTACGACAATCACTCATCAAAATCCAATATAGTATGTCAAAATGTGGTATTTAAATAGGAAATTATTTACTTTTTAAATAGCAATAAAATCATCCAAAAGTACTCACTATCATTTAAAAGTCCTCACGGTTATGCATGGGTGAACTACTTGGAATCTTTGATTATGTGCTTTCATGCTCATTTAAAAGTCCTCACGGTTATGCATGTATGGAACACATATCAAAATTGTATGAAATAGGCAAGTTGATTCTAACCCATTTAAAAGTCCTCACGATTATGCATGGTTAGAAGATGCTTGAAATTCATTTTAATAAAAATAGGGAATACTGCTAATCTCATTTAAAAGTCCTAACGGTTATACATGGTTAGTAAGTATTTAAAAATTCCTATCATCAATATACCACAAATGGACACAACTATATGGTTTTCTATGCCGACATCACCCCTATCACTCTGAAATGGAATATGCACCTGATAGAGTATTTATGATTTTTGTTTGATTTTTTTTAGAAATTTAATATTTATACTCGATTAGGTATTAATGTTGTATTAATGTTTATCACTTTAACGCTCTTATCTAACACTATTACTCTTTTGTTGATAACAAAAGGGGGAGAGAAGTTAAGATTTTGGCAAATAAGTTCAAATTTCTTATTTGCATATTCTCATCTAGGTACATTGCATTTTTTATTGTTTTTTATTTGCATATTTTTTAATTATTTTCATGCATATGTGAAGGGGGAGCATTGTTGTAAGGGGAGCATTCAAATAGGGGGAGCTAATAGAATTCACCAAGACCAAATACATTTAATAGAGTCAAAATCTTAATATATGTTTGTTATCATCAAAAGGGGGAGATTGTAGAATATACTAGTGTATGATTTTTGTTTGATGATAATAAACATATATATATTCGTTTAAATGTATTTGTTATTATATTATTTTATTTTTCCACATAATTAAATAAATATTTGTTGAATAAAATAAATAACTTAGAATTCTTATTTAAACAAGTATTTTATTCAAACAAATATTTTATTACAAATTCAAATAGTACAAATTTGAGATCTCACTACATTTACACATTTTCAATTACAATACGACTTCAATAACAACACAATTTTCACTTTACAGTTTTACATATTTCAACTCACTACATATTCACTCATCACTCGTATTTGATCTTCAACTCTGTTCCAGCCTGTATCCAGCATCTGAACTATCTACAAAATAAACACTAACGCAGTAAAGTTGAAAAAGAAATATTTTGCAATGCACAATGAAGTGTGTGTTTTGAAAATATTGTTTGCCTTGGTTATTTGGGTTGTTCATCATCATTTTTTTATTCATCTTACGCGAACAACTTGTGACATGCACAGTGTATCACTGTACATGTCACAAGGTCGTGCACACCGATATACACTTGCTTGTTAAAATTGCAGGGACAGGTGAGCACAAGGTCAAACCCAAGCCAAGACTAGATTCAACTCAGGTGCAATACAAAAATAACTCAACACAGCAATGGTCGGTCACAACAACAAAACATACCACATGACAGCATGCAACATGAAAACATCATATGGAACCAGTGTAACGACCTGCTATTTCAAACCATTCAAATTGACAATTATCCACTCACGTCAGACTTGAATTTCTCAAAACAATAGATTGTTAATTTATATTTGGCAAAACTTAGCATATACAGTAAATAAATCAATCACGGAATCATAGACACAGAGTAATAAAACAATAAGCAGCGAAATAGATAAATAGTAGTTCATGAAGCTACTACAACATCAGAGTCTGAAACAAAATACAATAGATAATCTCATGTACAGAGTAGTTTCAAATACAAAAGTAACTGACAAGACTGAACAGAAATAACTGAAATAACTTAAATAACTGAAAGCTGAATAGATAAAGACATATCTTCAAGCAAAGCTCCAGGCTCCAAAGGCGAGTCTCAAATGATGTGACACTCAGTCTGACCCGAGCATAAAGCAAAATACAAAACACTCGGTCAGGATTAACATTTTTATACCAGTAAATCAACTCAAGTGAAATGTCAACTGAAATACAAAATAACTTAAAGGATGTTGGGATTCACATCCTGTAAGGATCCGTTAAATTATCTACATGCATAGTACAATACACTACATAGATAATGTATATAGTAAAGTAAACTATTAAAATAGCGTTAAGGCATTACCCATATCCCCCTTAACACTTATAGTACTGTAAACTCCACCAAACTGGTGGGCTATCAGGGAGCACTCCATAGGTACAACACAAACCAAACTCGTAGAAGGCGCGATAAGGCATGTGACAAGGCACATGAGGCAATGCCAGGGTAGGATTCTACCATTTGCACTACCAGACTGGTGGTAACGCATAGCAGCTACTACCTCCCACATCGAGACACACTCCCAAATCAAAGGTGCACCCAATCAAATCACAAAGTAATAAAATGGTAACGAAGAAGCATGCTCGATCGGAGGTGCGACCTCACTTGGCTCGGTATAGCTCCTGTTTTAGCCACATCAAGCCGACTCATGGGAGTCTGGGCTGCGTTAATACCTCATATAGAATCGTCGCCAAATCATCCTACTTCGTTCTGGAATATCCACCATGTACACACTTGTTAAAGTGGTTTTCGGTATCGACAAAGAGTATGACAATATCCGATCCCGGTCTTTTTAACAACCAAATGTTTATTTCACACCGTGGTCATTTTATATTTCAAAACAGTTAGTACTTCATATCAAACTATTATATTCATTCCAAACCATATCACTTTCGAAATCATATTTACTTTCGAAATCATATCACTTTCGAAATCATATTTACTTTAAATCATTTTCATAAAATGATTAAACCATCATATCGAAGTATTCACGTTTAAATCCGTTAAATCTAAATCATAACAGTTCCAACTTAAACAGTTTAAATATTGAAATAGTATATATATTGAAATAGTTATAAAATTAAAAAGTTTTATATTTAAAAATAGGTTATAGATTAAAATAGTTTATATATTAAGATAGTTTATATATTAAAAATAGTTTATAATTAGAATTGTTTCTTCCAATTTCACAAATCAATTCAAATTCTCATTAAACCACTTTAATTTATATTGATTTCAAATCCAGGTCTGGACTTCAATTTAAACCACTTCAAATTCAATAGGTTTCAAAATTTTATTATTCAAACATTTATAACAACTAAATATAATAAATTTGATTTATATTTCAAAATTCAACTTTAGTCCTATTAAATTTTCAAAAAATTTCACTTAATCATTTTTAATAACACTTAAATAAAATCTCTTATTACAATTTAAGTTAATATTAAATATTCAATCTCAAATTCATTTAAAGTTGAAAATATTCATTTAATCGCTTTCTATCAAATTAAGTTATAAAATCATACCTTTCAATACCCCAAAATCAATAAGTTCAAAACAATCCTTATTTAAGTTCAATCCTAAACAAATTTAATTATAAATCCATTCTTATTTAAATTCAATTCTTAACAAATTAAATTACCAATCAATTCTTATTTAATTTATCTTTCCAACCTCCATTTATTTAAAGTTATTACAAAAATCTATTTAAAATTAATAATATAAATTTAAATAAATACTTAACATATTATATATATATATTAGTTAAATTAAATTCTTAATAAATTTTATTATATTAGTTATTATTAAATTAAATATTATTATTATTAAATCTATTTTTAAATCTAATTTATATATTTAAAAAATCTAAAAATTTTACACATATTAAAATAAAATATTTATATTATATTTATATTAATATTTATAAAACTCGTATATTTCCTTTCGTACTTTGGAAATCATTTTCAAAAATAGACCAACGGTGTCCGTATATAGTTTTCTATACCATGGTCAAGTGATACGGATAATTATCATTTCAATCTGCAATTTAAATTTAATATTTGTGGGTATATATCATTTCAACCCGCAATCCCAAAATTCAAATTCAATGAAAATCGCTTGGGTTTATCATTTCAACCCATAACAATTTTCTCCTAATCTATTAAATCGTTCGGGTATGTATCATTTCAACCCATAGGGAATTCTAAACAAACAGGGAACTTGCAAAGTGAGAACAATAAAATAATATTATAAAATGACATACATATCAATAGCAGGCATATATCATCATTAACAAATTTAAATATAATATATACAACAGGTTATGGTGTCATATGCCATAGGTGAACAATTGTAGATAATGACATATCATATTAACAATTAAATAACTTAACAATTCAAATTTAACAGCATATTTCAATCATCATTTCATATGAAATCAATTTACCAAATATAAGAATGTTAATCGTGAGTGATTGCTCACCTTTCGAGGCTAGAAAAAATAGGACAAGCACACGGATAAGCGACAAGTCAAAGCAACTAACTGCTACGATCGATTTTGGACAGCGGCGAAACCAAAAGCAGATCACGATGAATTGGATTCGATGGAAATCAAATATATATATAATATATGTTTTTCTCTTTTTAAAACGATATTTTATTTAAAGTACATATTTAAAAACTATTTATACATATATTTTAAAACCAATATCCAAATAAAATCTTTATACTTACATTTCAAAAATCAATATTTATAAAATCCATATATTTCTTTTCAAAATTTCTTCAAATACAATTTTAAACATCATAAATAAACATATATATATATATACTTTCCAAAATGTTAATATCAACGTAAATATAACATATTATATAAATATACACATCTTGACATATTACAAAACATAATATATATAAATATACACATTGAAAAATATTAACAAAACATGTTATATATATTTTTATTTCAAACTATCAACATAAGCATATTACATATATATACACACTTAAAATACTAACATATTATATTATATATATATAAACAAAAAGAAGGAGTGGGTGACAGGAAGGACCGAACACGAAATAGTTGTAGCCGTAGTACACGAGCAGTTCAGAAAAAAATGAAAGCAAACTTGTGGCTGAAGGAGGTGGATCTGCAGTAGGCAGGCTGGTGGCTGACACAAGACAGGGGAGGAGAGGGGATTGGCTGTTGAGGCGCGGTCAGGATGCATGGTAGAGAGAAAAAGGGAGGGGCAGTGGCGGATGGTGATGATGGGTCTTACAAAGCGAGAGAAGTGGGATCTGAGCGTGGAAAGGTGGCGAGGTCAGGGCGTTACTTCGGTAGGCGAAGTTGGTGGAGTGGTTCGGGTATGGGGCTGTTGAGTGTGGAACTTGGTTGCAAGGGATGGATTGTCTCGAGCTGTGAGGAGGATGTCGAAAATGGTTGAGCAAGGAAGAGGGGTGAGGGCTGACTGGGACGGCAGAGGGAGGAGAGGTCGGGTCTGGAGGCCAGGGCGGAGGCGGTCAGAGCACAAGCTCGGATGACGGAGCAGCTTTAATAGGAACGAGTCATTTTGAGATCTGATATATATAACTCGCATATATTTCTTTCATCGTATTTTTTCATTTTATATATATGAAGTAAGCAGGCACGGAAAGATGAACAGGTAGTCAGGTGGAGGTGTATATGGAGGAGACACGGGTTGGAGCTCCAGGCGGAGGAAGGATGGGTGACGTAGGCAAGAAAATGAATGGCGAGTTATAGGGTTCTTAGGCCACGGGAACGAGCATGGTTTTGGAGACAAACAGGCATCTCTATGAAAATATATGAAGGCAAAGTGATATAATTTTACACTTAAATATATATTTATACTTTGAACCAAAACAAAGAAATAAAAATGAAAGGACAAACCAGTTATAAATTGGAATCAGGGAATAGTAACAGCCATGATGTTAAATTCTGAAATTATTTATGGTAAGTGGCTATTTGATTTATACGGTGAAAAATGAATGGACAAAGGAAACCAAAAGGCTCAATACTGCTACCGGTATGGTCAACTGTTTCATGGGTTTTGCCACGTACCGTCGCCGAATTATAGAAATGAATATACTGCGGAGATCAGCACGACAAGACGAATAGAACAGTACACAGATATGAGTGATACGATCATCCTATTAAAACTCGATATTCGGTACCGAAAATGCTGCTAAAACGTCGAAAATAAGACAAACGGAGCTAGAGCGGTCCAAATTCGGCGAAACAAAATATAACATCTCACTCAGAAAATGGTTTACATTTTAATTGTATAAAAATATTCAGATTTCGGAAACATTTTAATTTCATCAATATTAACCGATTTAAATTGAAATTGAAAATTACACAATAGAATTAACTTTTATATCTTCCAATAAAAATTTACCATTTTCCATGTTTAAATAGACGTATTACAAATATCAAATTTTCATTACCAAATTTAATCGTTATATTTTCATGAAAAATTTAGTTAAATACGTTATAAAATTCGTAAAAATTCCGAGTCGTTACACTCTCCCCCACCCAAAACTTTTCGTCCCCGAAAAGGAACGAGATAGGGAATAGAAGCAAAAGAAAGGAAAGATAGATTCGAAAATTCAAAATACAAGATACAACAATAAATTCAGAACTATATAAATTTCATTAGTTTTTTAAGTTGATTATATTCAACCAATTTGGTTTAAACCCATTTTATTCAATCAATAATATTTAACAAATTTGGTTGATTTCAATTCAAGGTATTTTCATTCAATTAGTTGCTTTCAATTTATTTAATATTTGTTAAAAAAATTCATTCAAAACAAAATTTATTTTATTTAACTCATTTATTTAATCCATTTATCTTTCGTTAAGTTGATTTCACTTAAAAATTCAACTTCAACTATTCTTTGTAATTTACCTTTGTATCACAAACAGTTTACAAAGATATGCATTTACCTATTACCTATTTAATTTCTTAAATTCATATTTATTTATTTAAATAGGATTCTTTATTATTATTTAATTTATTTCAACATAGATTAAGTGTATAAACATTTATTATAACCACTCAATCTTCTATTTATAAATTCTCTTATCAAAATTTCATTTGTGGATATCTTATTACTTATATTTTTATTGTATATTATTCAATTATATTCAAACTTTTCCCGGTTAAGTTTTATTAATGTTTCCAAGTGTAATTGAACACTATACAAATTTACCCTTATTCATAACATTTCTATTAGCAATAGTTTAAACATTTTTATTGCTTAAGTTTTCTCTTATATAATCTTCAATTACATATTCACGTTACATTCTAACTTTTTGAATATTTCAGGTAAGTTATATATGTTTTAGGATGCAATTGAGTGTTATACAAATAAATTTCCTAGTTCAACTTTTCAAGTTGCTTTAATTTCAATTCTCATTTTGGACATTCCAATTATTCAAAAAAAAATCTTCATTTCAATTATTTAAAACCATTACTTATCACAAAATTTAAGAGTTAAATTCTCGGTTTCACTTCAAACCATTTTTAAATAGATACATACATACATATATATTATATAAATCAAATCATATTCAAGAAATTTCAAATCAAATCCATTTTCCAAAATGAAAGTGTAGTAAAGCTACTAACTCGAAAATGAATGTCGATGATGCTGCAGTCATCACCAAAATTATTTTCAACGACAAAAGAGGAGAGTACTTACTTACTTCCTTTAAAATTCTTTGAAAACATTTCCATTCAGAATACTTCCAAATATATTTTCAAAACTTTGAAAACAAAATTTAGAAAACACCGAAAATTAAATTCTCAATTTCTTAATTTAAATTCATTTTGTTTGCAAAATAGATTTATAAACCATGTTTTAAAATTTGAACTCCTTATAACAAACAGCAATAGTTAATGGTTGACAAAACAGTAAATGATAATCTAGTATTATCATTTCTAATAACCAATTCAATTAACTATCTAGTTTCAGAAAATAATACTTATATACATAAAATATAATTATACATAAAATTATTTTATTTACCAATTTTGAAAACAATATTGTGTCAGTTTGCTCTTGTTCAAGTGTTTTGGAATTCCTATCGATAGCGTTGGCCAAACGAATCGATCGGAACCCAAAATTCAAACTTAACAACTCAAACAACACAATATAAACATTTTATATCAATTACAAATATGTTCTCTCATAGGATGATTCAAGAATGGATTTTAAAACAAGGATGGAGGTTCGATTTAGAGGAATCCTAATCAAAGAGAATTTCCACTAAGAATATAGGCTCGAAAGGAAGATAGATAATTAAATTACAAAAGAGGAAAGATGGATGGACTTACATTAATCGCACTGACCTTAACCGGGTAAACCGAGACTTAGAAAAGACGAGAATATCATCAAAGGAATTGGGGACAAGTTGTTGAGGAAAATTGCGAAAAATGCGGTTCATGAGATCGACGAAGAAGGCAAGAGCATTGGTTAATTCAAAAGGGATGACTAACCATTCATAGAAACCATTCGTCCGGGAGGAAGGACAGCAGTTCAAACTCCAGGAATAAGATCGATGCGGAATTCAATTTCCCGCTTAAGAGGGAGGAGTGACTTCACCAAAACATCAGGATAATCCTTGAATATCGGGGTGGAGTCAAGATTACTAAGCTAAGCATCGAGCATAAAGATAAACTTCCTGCAAAATCCTGAGGTAATCGACATTCAATCACAAGAGAATTACCCTGATAGTCCACAAAGGAGACGGTTCGGGCTTTGCAAGAGATAACAGCATCAAAACCGAGGACATAGAAATCTCCAGCGAATCGACGCCTGTTGTAAAGGAGTTTCACCCCTTTACAAATCTTACTAAGGTTGGCGGGACCGCCGATATGATTAGTCACACAAAAGGATGAAGTTGCCAATTGAGGTCGAAATTATTTTAGAGATCAACTTAAATAGAGCTATGGGATGCTCCAGTGTCAAAAGAAACACGAACAGGAGAAGACAAGAATGGATTTCAAAACAAAGAGGAGAGTTCTAAAATTCAAAAGAAATCCTAATCTAGGGGAACCTAATGAAGAATTTCAAGCTCGAACGAATATGATTATGGTATTAATTTTACCCATTACTACCCGATCTCTAATGAGTTTTACTCCATATGCTAAGTTTTGCCTAAACCGGAGCTCTGATACCATCTGTAACGACCTGCTATTTCAAACCATTCAAATCGACAATCATCCACTCATGTCAGACTTGAATTGCTCAAAACAACAGATTGTTAATTTATATTTGGCAAAACTTAGCATATACGGTAAATAAATCAATCACAGAATCATAGACATGGGGTAATACAACAATAAGCAGCGAAATAGATAAATAGTAGTTCATGAAGCTACTACAACATCAGAGTCTGAAACAAAATACAATAGATAATCTCATGTACAGAGTAGTTTCAAATACAAAAGTAACTGACAAGACTGAACATAAATAACTGAAAGTTGAATATATAAAGACATATCTTCAAGCAAAGCTCCAGGCTCCAAAGGAGAGTCTCAAATGCTGTGACACTCAGTCTGACCTGAGCATAAAGCAAAACACAAAACACTCGAGTCAGGATTAACATTCTTATACCAGTAAATCAACTCAAGTGAAATGTCAACTGAAATACAAAATAACTTAAAGAATGTTGGGATTCTCATCCTTTAAGGACCCGTTAAACTATCTACATACATAGTACAATATGCTACATAGATAATGTCTATCGTAAAGTAAACTATTAAAATAACGTTAAGGCGTTACCCATATCCCCCTTAACACATTTTATATAATGTCGTAGTCTATACAGTACTGTAAACTCCACCAAAACGGTGGGCTATCAGGGAGCACTCCATAGGTACGACACAAACCAAACTCGTAAAAGGCGCGATAAGGCATGTGACAAGGAACGCGAGGCAATGCCAGGGTAAGATTCTACCGTTTGCACTCCTGGACTGGTGGTAACGCATAACAGCTGCTACCGCCCACCTCGAGACAAACTCTCAAATCAAAGGTGCACCCAATCAAATCACAAAGTAATAGAATGGTATCGAAGAAGCATGCTCGATCGGAGGTGCGACCTCACTTGGCCCGGTATTGCTCCTGTTTTAGCCACATCAAGTTGACTCATGGGAGTCAGGGCTGCGCTAATACCTCATATAGAATCGTCGCCAAACCATCCTACTTCGTTCTGGAATCTGCACCACGTACACAGTTGTTAAAGTGGTTTCGGGTATTGGCAGAGAGTATGACAATATCCGATCCCGGTCTCTTTAACAACAAAACGCTTATTTCACACCGTGATCATTTTATATTTCAAAACAGTTAGCACTTTATATCAAAATATCATATTCATTCCAAACCATATCACTTTCGAAATCATATTTACTTTCGAAATCATATCACTTTCGAAATCATATTTACTTTAAATCATTTTCATAAAATTATTAAACCATCATATCGAAGTATTCATGTTTAAATCCATTAAATCTAAATCATAATAGTTCCAACTTAAACAGTTAAATATTGAAATAGTATATATATTGAAATAGTTATAAATTTAAAAAGGTTTATATTAAAAAATAGGTTATAGATTAGAATTGTTTATATATTAAGATAGTTTATATATTAAAAATAGTTTATAATTAGAATTGTTTCTTCCAATTTCACAAATCAATTCAAATTCTCATTAAACCACTTTAATTTATATCGATTTCAAATCCAGATCTGAACTTCAATTTAAACCACTTCAAATTCAATAGGTTTTAAAGTTTAATTGTTCAAACATTAACAATAACTAAATATAATAAATTTCATTTATATTTCAAAATTAAACTTTAGTCCTATTAAATTTTCAAAATTTTCACTTAATCATTTTTAATAACACTTAAATAAAATCTCATACTACCAATTTAAGTTAATATTAAATATTCAATCTTAAATTCATTTAAAGTTGAAAATATTCATTTAATCACTTTCTATCAAATCAAGTTATAAAATCATACCTTTCAAAATCTCAAAATCAATAAGTTAAAAGCAATCCTTATTTAAGTTCAATCCTAAACAAATTTAATTATAAATCAATTCTTATTTAAATTCAATTCTTAACAAATTAAATTACAAATCAATTCTTATTTAATTTATCTTTCCAACCTCCATTTACTTAAAGTTATTACAAAAATCTATTTAAAAATAATATAAATTTAAATAAATACTTAACATATTATATATATATTAGTTAAATTAAATTCTTAATAAATTTTATTATATTAGTTATTATTAAATTAAATATTATTATTATTATTAAATCTATTTTTAAATCTTAATTTATATATTTTAAAAATATAAAAAATTTACACATATTAAAATAAAATATTTATATTATATTTATATCAATATTTATAAAACTCATATATTTCCTTTCGAACTTTGGAAATCATTTTCATAAATAGACCAACGGTGTCTTTATATAGTTTTTTATCCTATGGTCAAGTGATACGGATATTTATTATTTCAATCCACAATTTGAATTTAATATTTATGGGTATATATCATTTCAACCCACAACCCCAAAATTCATATTCAACGAAAATCGCTTGGGTTTATCATTTCAAGCCATAACGATTTTCTCCTAATCTATAAAATCGTTCGGGTATGTATCATTTCAACCCATAGAGAATTCTAAACAAACGGGGAACTTGCAGAGTGAGAACAATAAAATAATAGTATAAAATGACATACATATCAATAGCAGGCATATACCATCATTAAAAAATTTAAATATAATATAAACAATAGGTTATGGTGTCATATGTCATAGGTGAACAATTGTAGATAATGGCATGTCATATTTAACAATTAAATAACTTAACAATTCAAATTTAACAGCATATTTCAATCGTCATTTCATGTGAAATCAATTTACCAAATATAAGAATGTTAATCGTGAGTGATTGCTCACCTTTCAAGGCTAGAGAAAACAGGACAAACACACAGATAAGTGACAAATCAATGCAACTAACTGCTGCGATCGATTCTGGACAGCGGCGAAACCAAAAGTAGAGCACGATGAATTGGATTCGATGGAAATCAAATATATATATAATATATTTTTCTTCTCTTTTTAAAACAATATTTTATTTAAATTACATATTTAAAATCTGTATATACATATATTTTAAAACCAATATCCAAATAAAATCTTTATATTTACATTTCAAAAATCGATATTTATAAAATCCATATATTTCTTTTCAAAAAATTTCAAATACATTTTTGAACATCATAAATAAACACACACACACACACATATATATATATATATACTTTCCAAAATATTAATACTAACGTAAATATAACATATTATATAAATATACACATCTCGACATATTACAAAATATAATATATATAAATATACACATTGCAAAATATTAAACTTTCTTTAATGGCTACCGTTTTCTTTCCTTCCTCTCTCCTTTGACCTTTCCCATCATCCTCGTCCACTGTGTCCCACATCTTCTGACCATTCCACGTCTCCTGTCCATCCCATGCCTCCTGACCATCCCATGCCTCCTGACCATTCTGTGCCTCCTGTCCATCCGCTGCCAACCATCCCTTCCCCATTGGTCCTTGAGTCCCCCTTCACCTCCAACCCACCTTCCAGTCCGTCCCCTCTTCTCCCTTCACCGGTTCTGCCAGGCACTCAACCAGTCAACCCTTCCATCCCTGCTCCTTCCTGGTCGAACCTCTTCAAAGCAAAGCCTCGCAATGCCGGTGCTTATACTCCGATCAACATGAACCTTGAATTTAACGGCGAAGCCATGGTTCCTCCCTCTGAAGTTATGGCAGCAGGCACTACCATCTGGAAAGACCATATTGTTGGCTTCTTCCTCGACAAACCTTTGTCCTTTACTACTGTTGTGGAGAACCTAAAAAGGATCTGGAAATTGAAAGGATCTATTAAGGTCAAATATGATGGTGTCCTATTCCTCTTTCATCTCTCGTGTGCTGAGGACAGAACTAGGATTCTAAGAAGTGACCCGATTTTCATAAGAAACAAGATATTCATCATACAACAATGGACCACTGAACTTGGTAATGTCAGAGGGAAAGTTAGAGCAGTCCCAGTCTGGCTACAACTCTCCAATATCCCAATTTATGCTTGGTCGCACCTCGGTATCAATTGGTTGGCAACAAGAATTGGGAAATTGATATGTCTAGATGAATCAACAGAAAAACTTGAAAGGATCAACTATGCCAGGTGCCTATTTGAAGTGACACCGGAAAAAGAGTTGACTGAGAGTTTTCCGGTCATGCTTATGGACGGAACTGAACAGTTTGTTCATGTCAATTACCTATGGAAGCCAGAGATCTGCTTGCACTGCAAAGTGTTTGGTCATATAGCTGATAAGTGTGAAGCAAGGCCTGTACATGTGCACGAGGAATCCCACATTCAACATAATGATGTTCTTGGCCAAGCGAATGTTGCAGAGAAAAGTAATAAACAAAAAGGGGAAAAGATTTCAGGGACACAGCAATGGAAGAAGGTTGCAAAGAGAAAGCATGAAACAGGGAAAAGAAGGGTAGTGTTCAATATGCATGGCAGTAATCAGCCTTTGGGTGTTGATGATGGGCAACCCGAAAAAGCACGTGAAAATACGGCAACCACTTCGAGAAATAATACAGAAAACACACAACCTTATCGGGACAACAACAATGAACTAATAACCGAAGTACAAGAGAATGAGCAGTCTACCTCGAGAAGTAACATAGAAAATTTATGGTCTCAACATGGAAAAGAGGATCAGTGTGGTATTACAGAGCATACTAGTTTCATCGCTCTGTCAATCTTGGAAGAGGATGATGCAGAGGAGCACACGGCAAATATAGTAGGCACTGTGGTTTTATCTGATTGTAACAAAACATGTACAGGCGATGTGTGCACGATGCCTCCATGTGCACACATAACTGCTCTACCTTCAGACCATTCCATCATGGCCCCCACGTTGCCCACCACTATAATCAGTCAAACAACTCCGTCCTCCCACCGTAACCAGTTTGATGACATTGTCCTCAATGTCATGTCTTCCCCAACAGAGCCTTACTCCCATATTCTACCTCCACCTGGTTTCTCTGATTCATCCATTGACCTTGTTTCCCCATCCTCCAAACTTAATAATCAAATCACCACTTCCCAATCTCACCATCCCCAGTCCAAAACCAAATCCAAACACAAAGGAAAATTCCACCAAAGCAATAAAACCTCTCATGATTTCAACATCTCCAAGATAACCTCTACCACCAGAATCCTTCCAGAAACAAGTGCAAGTCCTTCTTCTGCAACCAGAAGCAAGACAAATCAGAATTCCATTAAAAATAGTTTACATTAATGACTCAAGCCATGGGAGTGTGGAATATAAGGGGAGCCCATCTCGAAACTAAACTTAACCAAGTCAAAACCATCATTCTAAAACATAATCTGCATCTCATTGCTATTCTTGAAACTAAACTCAACCTAGCCCTTACCACCAAAGCAGCTCTTTTTATCAACCCAACATGGAAATCTTGTTATAACCTTCAAGAAGCTCCGTATGGTAGAATCTTGATTCTCTACAACCCAAATATCTACACAATGTCCCCTATTCTCTCTCACAAACAGTTCATTCATTCTCTTCTTCTTCACATCCCTTCTTCCAAATCCATGTATTTAACTATAGTGTATGCCGATAACAGTGCTATCAGCAGGAAATCTCTACACGAATACCTCCCCCACCTAGCCCAAAACTCCCATCCTTGGATTGTTTCAGGGGATTTTAACTGTCTCCTTAAGCCTAATGATCGAATAGGTGGAAATGCAGTAACCTTAAAAGAGATCGCTCCTCTTAACACATCTATTAACTCCTCTAATCTCATTCATGTTCCTTTTTCTGGAGCCAGATATTCTTGGGACAACAAAAGTAGGACTGGAAGAAGAATATACAGTAAAATAGATCACACTTTTTGTAACTTTCCATCTTTATCCTCTTGGCCATCCTTGACAACCCACCTCCCTCCTCCCCTTCTATCTGACCACTCACCCCAAATCATTCAACTGGAAAATGGTAGCTTGAAAAGAAAGTCCTCTTTTAAAATTTTTAATATTTGGACTTTAGAGCCTGATTTTTTGAATATTGTTAAAGATGCTTGGAGCACTAACTTCTTTGGTACTCCTATGTTTGGTTTGCAGCAAAAAATGAAGAACACGAAAAGATCACTTGGTACTTGGGCAAGAAGCAGATTTGGCACAGGTGACCTTCAATCTTCCACACTTGAGTCTTTATTGGCCAATGCTCGAACACAGGCAATGCCAAACCCAGATAACCCTGAATTAGCTAACATCGAATACAAATTGCAAGAACAATACCAAAAGGCAATAGAAATAGAGGATGACATGAGAAGACAGAAGCTCAGACTCAACTGGAATTCTCTTGGTGACAGGAATACAAAATTTTTCCATGATAGCCTAAAACTTAAACACTCCAAATCCCACATACATAACATAATAGACCGAACTGGGAGGCCTTGTTCTACTCCTCCTGACGTTGACACTACTTTGCTTGATTATTTCACTAATCTCCTTGGGAATGCTGAAGACTTTAAGCCTGACCTCTCTATCCTCAATGATCTTGACCTCCCTTGCCTTGGCTTAGAGCAAGTTTCTTTCCTTTCCGCCAAAGTTAAAGATGATGAAATAAAGCAAAGTATTTTCGAGATGAACAAAGACTCTTGTGGTGGTCCTGACGGTTACAATGCTAACTTCTTCACTAGTTGTTGGGGAATCATCAAACATGATCTCATTAAAGCCGTGAACAACTTCTTCACTCACAATAGGATGCTCTCTGGAGTTAATGCCACAAACATAGTTTTAATCCCCAAATCTGACCATCCCATCAGAGTTTCGGACTTCAGACCAATCTCCTGCTACAATACCACCTACAAATGCCTCTCCAAAATCATAGCTAACAGGTTTAAGGATGTTCTTCCTTCCCTTATTTCCCCTAACCAAGCAGCCTTCCTTCAGGGGAGAAGCATCCTAGACAATGTGCTCCTCTCCCATGAACTTCTAAAAGATTACAACAAAGCCTCTGTCAGCCCTAGAGCCATGTTAAAACTTGATATAAGGAAAGCATATGACATTGTTCAATGGTCCTCTATCTCCAGACTTCTTGCCAAAATGAACTTCCCATCTCACTTTGCCTCTTGGATATACACATGCATTTCTTCTGCACACTTCACCTTGAATTACAATGGTAAGGCAATTGGTTACTTCAAGAGTAAGCAAGGAATCAGACAAGGCTGCCCTATGTCTTCTTACATTTTCATCCTCGTCATGGAAGTTCTTACAACAATGATAAACAAAGAGATTGCCTGCAAAAAGATTCTTATCCACCCCAAATGCAGAGATCCTTTAATCTCTGCCCTTATGTTTGCTGACGACCTAATTATTTTCACCAAACCAACCACTCAATCGATCAGTAGCATCATGGAAGTTCTCAATGCTTTTCACAAGTTCAGTGGTCTCGCCATTAATTATGAGAAGTCCTCTATACATATTGCTGGAGTTTCTGCCACTACCTCCCTCTCTCTAATGCACATCTCCCAACTTCCTCATGCTTCAGACTCAGTAACTTACCTTGGAGTTCCCATGACATCCTCCAAAATCACCACTAACCAGTGCATGCATCTATATGAAAAGGTAACTAGATCCATGAATGGTTGGGCTGGTAGATACCTCACTCAAGCTGGAAGACTTGCTCTCATCAAATCCGTCATATTCTCATACACTACATACTGGAGTAGAACCTTCATCCTCCCTAAGAAGCTAATCCATATGATCAGAAAGGCTATGTGCAATTTCCTTTGGAATGGTTGCATCCATTCTACCGGCCTCAAGCCTATTAGATTCAGCAAGGTTGAAACTAAGAAGAGCCTGGGAGGCCTTGGCATAATTAATATCAGAAATTGGAATATGGCTGCCTTCAGCGCTCATCTGGACAATTTACAACTCAAAAAACAACATTTGGGTTACTTGGACAAAAAAACACAATCTTCGCAGCAGCTCTTTTTGGTGCATGGATATCCCCCATGGGTGCAGCTGGACTTGGAGATCCATCCTGAACCTAAGACCCATGATGCTGCCTTACCTTAAACATATAGCCTCTCCTGATGGAACTGTCAGTTTTTGGAATGATCCTTGGGCCAAGAGCGGCCTCGTTCTTAGTAAAATATTGTCATACAATCAAAGAATCCAATCTGGAATACCATGTGATGCCAAAGCTAAGGATTACATCTACGAGGGTACTATCAGCTTGCCTTATTCCAGTAACCAGCTAATTCGGCAGCTATGGCATGAGATCAGTATGCAACATTACCCTTCGGTTTCTGATGACAAGGTTTTGTGGTCTGCTGATCTCGTGGAACACACCATTTCCACAGTTTATGATTGTTTGAACCATAGTCCTGACATGCCCGGATTTGCCTGGGAAAAGAGGGTGTGGGATCATCACTATAAAGAAAATGACAATCTACTATTATGGAAGGTGTTAAGGAATGCTATGAATTTCAAGGACAGGCTGATCAACCTTGGTATGGCAGTTGATGCCTCGTGTTGCTTCTGCCAGGACGAACATGAGACTAATGTTCACCTGTTTTTCAACTGCAAGGTTGTGCATTGTTTATGGCAGAAAATTATGACATTCCTTGGTCATGGCAGCAGGTCTAGAATCAGCAACATTGAATGGTGCAACATTTATAGGGCTACCAGATGGAAGAATGACACAAGTTTGTTGATGTTACTCGTTCTCAAAAAGTTTATACGGGTGATATGGAGCGAAAGAAATGACAGAATCTTCAACCGAAAGTACAAAAATGAACTTGAGATGTGGAATCAACTGGTTAATACTATCAGGGTTGGTGTGAATTACAGCTCTTATAGTTATGAAAGACATATAACAAGGATGTGGAACTGATTTGTGGCCTTGCTGCCCATTTGTTTCCTTTCCTTGTTTTTAACTTTTTTTTTTACGATTTCCTGTGCCATAGCTTGTTATGGTGCTTATTTCTCTTATTGTGCTTGCAATAAACTGGTAGGGGCCCAGTCAACCCCGCTTAGCCTTGCTAAAAAAACAAAACATGTTATATATATTTTTATTTCAAACTATAACCATAAGCATATTACATATATATACACTTAAAATACTAACATATTATATTATATATATATAAACAAAATGGAGGAGTGGGTGACAGGAAGGACCGAGCATGACATAGCTGTAGCCGCAGTACATGAGCAGTTCAGACGAAGAAAAATGAAAGCAAACTGGTGGCTGAAGGAGGTGGATCCGCAGTAGGCGGGATACTGGATGACACAAGACATGGGAGGAGAGGGGATTGGCTGTTGAGGCGCGGTAAGGATGCACGGTAGAGAGAGAAAAGGAGGGGTAGTGATGGACGGTGATGATGGATGTAGCAAAGCGAGAGAAGCGGGATCTGAGCGTGGAAAGGTAGCGGGGTCAGAGCGTTACTTCGGCAGGCGAAGTTGGTGGAGTGGTTCGGTTATGGGGCTGTTATGTGTGGAACTTGGTTGCAAGGCGTGGGTTATCTCGAGCTGTGAGAAGGATGGCAAAAATGGTTGAGCAAGGAAGAGGGGTAAGTGGCTGACTGCGATGGCGGAGGGAGGAGAGGCCGAGACTGGAGGCCAGGGCGGAGGCGGTCAAAGCACAAGCGTGGATGACGAAGCAGTTTAAATAGGAACGAGTCATTTTGAGATCTGATATATATAACTCACATATATTTCTTTCATCATGTTTTTTTCTTTTTATATATATGAAGTAAGCAGGCATGGAAATATGAACATGTAGTCAGGCGGAGGTGTATGTGGAGGAGACACTGGTTGGAGCTCCGGGTGAAGGAAGGATGGGTGACGTAGGCAAGAAAAGGAATGGCGAGTTGTAGGGTTCTTAGGCCACGGGAACAACCATGGTTTTGGAGACAAATAGGCATCTCCATGAAAATATATGAAGGCAAAGTGATATAATTTTATACTTAAATATATATTTATATTTTGAACCAAAACAGAGAAACAAAAATGAAAGGACTAACCAGTTATAATTTGGAACTAGGGAATAGTAATAGCCAAGACGATAAATTCTGAAATTATTTATGGTAAGTGGCCATTTGATTTATACGGTGGAAAATGAATGCAAAAAGGAAACTAAAATGCTCAATACTGTTACCGGTACGGTCAACCGTTTCACGGGTTTCACCGCGTATCTGTCGCTGAATTACAGAAATGAATATACTATGGAGATCAGCACGACGAGATGAACAGAATGGTACACAGATATGAGTGATATGACCATCCTATCAAAACTCGATATTTGGTACCGAAAATGCTGCTAAAACGCCAAAAATAAGATAAATGGAGCTAGAGCAGTCCAAATTCGATGAAACAAAATATGACTTCTCACTCAGAAAATGATTTACATTATTATTATATAAAAATATTCAGATTTCAGAAACATTTTACTTTAATCAATTTTAACTGACTTAAATGAAGTTGAAAATTGCACAACAAAATTAACTTTCATATATTCTAATAAAAATTTACCATTTGCAATGTTTAAATAGATGTATTACAAATATCAAATTTTCATTACCAAATTTAATTGTTATATTTTCATGAAAAATTCAGTTAAATACGTTATAAAAATCATAAAAATTCCGGGTCGTTACAACCAGACCAGTCTACAGTTTAGAGAACACAAAGGTACCAGACATGTACAAAGAATAAAGCAATGTTCGGTTCAGAGGCAAACAGGTTCAAGTACATATATGCATACAAGGATATGTATACATGAATGAACACATCAGTTCAGAACCCAGAACAGAACACAACAGTGCATAGGAGTTCAGAGGTGTTATCCCGCCTTTTGGCAAGGCCGTGACACCAAGGAATTAACTAGTAACCAGTGACGGTTCGTCTTAGAGATCGGTTATACACAGGCTCACTATGGAAATCGACGAATTTTTTCCGAGTCCGGATCGAGGTAAAATTGATATGGCATGACAAGCGAGGCTATGAGAGTCAACGTTCCAAATTTCAAGTCAAACCGAGTTCGTATGCTCAAGTTACGATCGATGCAAAATTGAATAAAAAGAGCCTCCGTTTGACTCGCTCCGCTTCGCATCCATCAGAGAGCCTCTGTTCGAATCGCTCCGCTTTGCATCCATCAGAGAGCCTCTGTTCGACTTGCTCTGCTTCGCATCCATCAGAGAGTCTCTGTTCGACTCGCTCCGCTTCGCATCCATCAGAGAGCCGCACTTCGACTCGATCATCCAATGTCCACTTCGTATCCACATAACAGAGCATAACCATCGATGCGAATTGTGCACCTTTCATCAATGCGAACAGATTCACCATCATCGATACAAACAAACCACCTCCATCGATTCGAACAAGACGTGCTACAGATCGATGCGAAGGAACAAGCTCTTGATCGATTCGAAGTGGGCAACTGACTTCGATGCGAACAAGGCAAAGATCAACGGTGACTCGGCTAATTCGTCACCTCCAGATTATGCGCGCCCATCGATTCGAAGTGATCGAGTCGAACTGGACCAAGTCGAAATAAGGGAGTTGAACGAAATAGCTAACCGAAGATCCTAATTCGTATCGATCATATCTCCTAATCTACAAGTCCAAATGATATGAAATTTTCACAGAAGCCTATGTGCATGCTAAAGAATGTCCACGCCAAATTTCGACTCCATCGGACACAATCTTGATCGATATGAAATCCATTCGTATCGATCATGGATCGGACCGAAACTTCGCGGGCTTAGGCGCGCGGGCCTAGTCACGTGCCAAAGAGGGTCTCCCGAGATCTGAGCGAAATATCAGCCTCCTACACCTATAAATAGAGCCCTAGGGCATACAGAAAAGGGGCTTCTTCTTCTTTGAATTCTCCAACGCCCAGACTCCACCGGTTCCAGATCTGAACTCCCTTGCTGCTGCCAATGACGAAATTCACTGCTGCAAATCATAATTATCTGCTGTAATTCACTGAATTCACTTGTAATCTTCAAAGAAAGATCAATAAAGCTATCAACTTCATAGTGGACGTAGGCGATACGCCGAACCACTCTAAATTCTTGTGTCTCCTAGCATTTTAATTATTTTCATATCTGAAATTTGGAGTTTTTGTTAGATAATCCTCTTTTTCCATTTAATTTCTTCACTTTATCTCTTCAAAAACTTCCGAAGAGTATTGTGCCCAATTTTGGTACAAACAAGTAGCAAACAGGTTCAAGTACATACGTGCATACAAACACAGCAGTGGTGAACACAAGGGCTGCAACCAGACAAGGATAGACCAAACTTCAAATGCAAAGCTACAATAACAAAAGAAACTCAACTGGACCAGAACCAAGCAATAAAGCTTCAAACATGCTCAGGAACCACACAATGCAACCAGACTCCAACCAAACAAGTAAACATGCTCATATGTACATGGATATGTATGCATTCAGAGTTGAACACATGAAAACAAGACAACCAAAATTGAGGCCAGAGAATACAAGCAAAGTTAGTATGCAGGCATTCAGGCATGAAAACACTTGAAGAACAAGTTCATATGCAAGGTCAGATATCAACATGTAGAGCAAATATACAAAGTGGTGCACCAGACATGAATGCATTGGAACTGGACATAGAAATCGAAGCAACTAGCACGGTGACATGTATATACATATGCAACAGAGGAGACAGCAAGCCAACATAGGGTGACACACAAAATACTCAACAAGGCAGTTCTTTTAAACAATGCAAGAAATGAGAAATCACATACGTATATACATGTCTGTACACACATGTATACATATATACAGTGACAACCAAACAAGTAAACATGTTTATGGATATGTAAGCATTTAAATGAAGAAAATCAAGGCATGTGGGTAATTATCAGTAGCAGTTTGAACAAGGTCAAGGAATTGTTTCAAAAAGTAACGGGCAAATGAAAAACACCATTGAATTGTTTAAAAAATCGAAAATTTCCAGTAAAGAATGGATGGTCAGAGCAGGGTATAGAGCACACACATACAACTAATCAGAGAGCTAAACAATAACATAAGGAGTAGAAAAAGTCGCAGATGAACAAGTCAGACTTCAGCAAATCAAGTTTATCTCAAATTCAAATGCCAAACAGTAAGCAAGCGATGAACAAGTCGTAGAAGCAAAGAACGGAACAAATTCAAATCAATTCAAGCAAATTCGAATATATCAACCAATGAATAAGTCAGAAATCATCACAATCGTTCAACCAAGAATCGAATGCCGAGCAAAGCAATTAACGAATTCAAACCAGAATATACGAAACATAGGGTTTTGATCCCTATAAATACCCAATATCATCATTGGCAGAAATCATCGAAGTCGAGTTACTAGCAAATTAATTAAAACGGAAAATTTAAAATCATACCAAAGCCATAACCGAAGAACTGCTCGACACAATTGAAGCAACCGAGTGCAATCAAAGTTAAGGATCGATTGACGAAGTAAACCAAAGTGAAATCATCACTTCAATCAATCAAATTTCAAGCGGCGGCGTCAATTGGAACGGAACCCTAATTTTTGAAGAGCAACAAAAGATCGGGCGAAGGGATAACTCAAACAAAAGAAAAGGGAAGACAGTCGTACCTAATTATATGTTACTTGGGTCGGTTTTGTTTATGTGTATTGAGCTTCATTTTTAAATATAGGGTTTTATTTTTAGTTTTATTTTTATTTGTAGGTTTCTCTTTTAAAATTTGGTAAATTTCTAGTTGTGTAACTAGGTACAAACTATGGGGCGTAGTTTGAGAATTCGCAACTCAAGGGCTGAGTTATTACAGGGTTTTAAGCTTAGAGTTAGGTTAATCGAGTTAGCGGGTATCGCAAGTTTACGTATTTTTATAAGCGACTGGTTACTTAATTTCTAGTAGAAACCTTAGGGGCAGCACGTAGGCAGGTTTTTGCCGAAGCTGGGTAAAACTGTGTGTGATCTCTACTGCATTACTTTTTATTTTTACCTTTTTTCTTCCGCATTAATTTTTAGTAGACCCTATTCACCCCCCCCTCTAGGGTGAAAATGATCCTACAAATTCATATATTATTTTCGACTTTAAAAAAAGTTATATATATTTTAAATTATATTTTATGTAATTTATAAATGATTTAAATTTCATACTTATGTTTATAAATATATATATACACATTTTTTAAACAAAATATGATTTATATACATAAATATATATTTGTAATATTTGTAAATATATATAAATTAAAAATATATATATATAAACCCACATTTGAATAATATATTGGTAGATAGGATGAGCTAACATGTCCGTTGTGATAGCACCTACACACGAGCATATTATACCTTGCACGGATTGATATATTACACATGCACATGCACACACACACACACACACATATATATATATATATATATATATATATATTTGTGTGTGTGTATGATACATGTATATATATAATACAATAATAAATCAAATAATATAAAATCATTTTATAAATTTAAATAAAATAAACATTTTATTTAAAATAAGTTTAGAAATGTTCTAGATAAATTAGACTTCATAGGCCCAATAAAGATCCAATATGGTTAAAAAAAATCAAATTCACTCATAACTTCCACTACGGGCTGGCCTAGTTCCAATAATGGTATCGGAGCCTAATAGTCTATCTGGTCTAAATTAGTCATATTAGGGTTAACTATTAAGCTACAGCCCAGATAGTATGGTGTCCAGAAAGGTAGTGTCTAGGATTGGGCTTGGGTAATCAAGTGTTATGCCCTACCTGGTTATTAGCCTGGCCCAAATAGATATGTGAACCCAAAGGTTGTCCCTAATAGAAAAAGCCCAAATTTGAATTAGTCCTTGGGCTAATTTTCAAAAAAAATTGAAAAATTAAAAATATAAGGTTTTAAATTTAAAAGTTAAATTTGAAATAAGATATAAATATATTATAAAAGTTATATCTAATAAAAAATTTCAAAATGCTTGAAATATATATATATATATATTAATTTCAAAATTTTAAATTTTTATTAATAAGATTAATAAAATAAATTAGTTAAATAAGTTAATTAGTTAATAAATGTGTACATGTATTATATATTATGATATATGTATGTTGTTGTAAAATGTTTAAAATAACATAAGTAAATATATATCTGTATTAAATGAATTTTGAAATCAATATAATTGTTAAAAAAAATCAATATAATTTAATTAAAATAGTTTAATTTATTAAATCAATTAAAAGGTGAATTAATTAAATAATATACACATATATATGATATATGTGTTATACTATAAAGGTTGTAGTATATAATAAATATTAAATATAAAAGTTATACTAAATTAATGTAAAATTAATTAAAATGTTAATTCATAAAATTAATTAAATAAGATTTAATTATTGTAATATTATACATAAGACTATTATATAAGTAATATTAAATATAAAAGTAATATAATAAAAAAACTTATATAATATGAGTGTATAAATTAAAGGTGGAACATGAAGAACCCTAACTAGACTAAAGGAGTAAATAATGTATGTATACCATGATTTCTGATGTGTCCAACACTTGAATCACAAGAGTAATTCATAAGAATTATATTAATCCATAAGTCGATATCACGCAATGTAATATATTAAAGATCATGAATCTTCAATATAATGTTGTCCTCTACCATATACATACATACATATATATAATTTACTTGTGTAACGACCTGCGCTTCCATACATTTTAGGTTGACAATAAACCACACATGTCCAACCCAAACTGAACAAAAAGACGGATGGTTAAGAGTAAAAAAATGATGGAACAAAATCTCACACGAATGGAATAACATATATTATCTCAATAATCATTACTAGGGAAAAACTTTTAGATACATATATCAGAGTCTATCCTAAGCTCAGCCTGGATAGTTATAAATACCTATCCTTATAAATGCTGAAAAACAACAAACACAGTAGAAAAGTAAACTACGTCCATATGTTGATGAGGATCTCCAGCTCTCCGTTGGAAACTCTAAACTCTTCGGCTAATCCTGAAACTACTCGGATCTGACCCGAGTATTAAAAATACCCGGATCAGTCTGGAAAACTAGCGTGAGAAACACAAATCATAAATATATATAACAGTGTCATAGATTGACTTTGATGCCAAAAAAAACCTTTGAAAAGAAGAGTATTTCATAAGACCATGCGGCACATAAACACGGACGTTTTTTTACCTTATGATAACTGAAACATTTTTATCAAATCATTTGATATTATTTCTAATGAAATTGTTTGAAAACACTTTTCAAATAACATATTAAAATAGTCAGAATTGTTACATTTGTTAAATTCAATAGCATAATTAGGTATACAATCAAGTTCGTAAAGGTACGTATTGGAGAATGGATTTCCAACAATGACAAGGTAAGGGAGTACCTACCGACAGTACATCTTTAGAGGAATGTACCGAGGCATAGCCCTGTTGCCTTCTACCAACACAAAACTGGCCTACCTCTACCATAGATAGTACCGAATTTGTCATCACCCTGGTCGTTCCTGACCTATCAGTGGCCACAGAATACACAACAAATCTAATACATAGAGGGAAATCTAGAAAGATGATGATCATCTCCTAATGGGAGCGACCTACTTAGCCCAGATGCATCTACCATGTTTTTTCCATTACCGATGTGTGAGGCTTGAGGTAATGTTTTACCTTTCACATGAAAAATCTCACTTTGAATGCTACATTGCCATTTTCGATGATAAACTAATTGGTTTCCACAAAAATACAACCCTCGAGTTCATACACCTTAGGGAAGGGTGTTAAGTATAAGTGGGGTTACCTCCTACACCACTAAACAGATGTACGTTTGTAAAAATCAATGTATGTGGTTTTAGAAATGCAATATCAGACACTCGCCCTGAAATGACCCTCCTATTTCTACCCTAATTTCATAAGGATTTTTTTTTACTTCATCAAAGGGAATTTAAATCAAATAGAAGTCAAAATGCCATACAAGCTATTGCCCTAGCCACTTATTTCTTTTCTAAATAGGCAAATTAGGCAAAATCAGCAGTTCAGACGTCTAAATTCTTATGACAGGCGTCTAAACTTAATCTCAGACGTCTAACTAATTATGACAGATGGCTCAGAGATCTAAAATTGAAACAGAGAGAAAAAGACATTTTGAACTGAATTCAGACATCTAATTTTTTTGTGACAGACGTCTACATTTAACCTCAGACGTCTAAATTATTATGACTGACGTCTAAGTTTAATCTCAGACGTCTAAATTATTTAGACTGGCGTCTAAATTCGATTTCTATGTACATGCATATGCACATTCAATTTATATGTGTCTGGATGTCCACCTACATTCATTTACACTTTTAAGTTTGATTTAAACTTCCTTTGAACTATCAGAGATGATATATAGATTGATCATTCATTACAAATACATTTCCCAGGGTCATTTTCTTTTTCCAATAAACAAAATATATCCAGGATCAAAACAATTAACCAATATAAATATATCAGTACATTCACAAAGATATGCACATACATGTGAGGATGTATATGCCTCTCTTGTTTGAATCAGAGTTCTGCAAAACAAGAGGATATTGGATTGATTGGATTTAATCAATCCACACATAGTACAGTGTTATATGCAATAAAATCTGAGTGAAATTCAGATTCCTATTACAAATACAAAGGAAAATGTGTGTTAATATTTACACAAAACATGTTTATGTGCGTATATAACTGCAACTATTTGGATCTGGCTTTCAACTCCCTTATTACAGATCCTTTCTTTATTTAAAAATAAGACATGAAACATTTGTATGAAACAAGTTAAATTATGGGAACCTTGCAGTCATATAAAAACATTCAACCTATGCCTATTATCTTTTGTATACATATGCCATGGTAGAAAGATAAAACCATTTAATTTTTCTGAGAATCAACTATCCAGATTTTCCAAAACTAAAATCCTTTCTAAAGACTCAAGATTGACTAATACATTTATAAAATATAATCATTTAATTTAAACATGGTGTTCTTACTAAATCCACTTACAATATTTTGATTAACTTCTTTAATATCAGATATTAACTAGATTTATAAATTCCAGATACAAGTCAATCTCTTAATAAAATACTTAACAAAATATCCATCCCATATCCAACACTTAATACAAGTAACAATTTAAATCATTAATACATGTGGATTTTATCATTTAGGCTCTTATCTAACTAAGTTTAGCATGCTATAATCTTCTTCTCAAAGCCTTGCTCCTACTCCTACTTAGTTGCTGCAATCCCTGAAAAAGCATTTGAAACTGCCTCATTTTAAATGAGACACCCCAGATGCCATTAGCACACTAGGGTCAGACACATGTCTGGTATGAGAAAATTCACAAAAGCAATTAGTCAATTAGGTTAAAATCAAACTAAGTACATATACATGAAGTTCTGCCCTTTGGAATCAGATCATACTTGTGTGCATGCTCTGTGTCATTGTGCCTGTGCACACTTTAATTTTTCTTTCCAGAGACTACATATATAAATATGGCACATACATTCAAGCATACAATTCAGTCATAGTCAAACAATCATTCATACCAAACAGGAAAATAACCAATATGAGTTAAATCATTTATTCAATCCTCATATTTCAATTCTGGGAAAAACTCTAGTTTTCTCATCATCTCAAATATTTTTCCCTTGGTATATTTATATATCCTGGTCTCATCTGCAATATTTATGAATCAATGGACACACTGTAATGAACTAATTCACTCCATTACACAAAGATCTCAGGACTTAAACAAGCCATGTGTCAACTTGTATTACTCAAGAAAACAAGTCATTCCTGCAGTGTTCTTGACCCCAATTTCCTAATCAGGTTTAAGTTAATAATACTCTTTTGATTTTTCATGACTAAACCATTCAGTGATCCATTTTACTAACTAAAAACATCCATATCATGGCATCTCATATTATTCATAACCATACAGAGACAAACAATCAAACAACCATTGGTGACTAAATAAATAAGGTTCTGTATGTATATATATATTCTGGTATTTTTAAAAGGGGTATAGGCAACTAACATTAGCTTATGGCTTCTGAGAGAGTTTTTCCTTTTTGCAAACATTTGTGCTTGAGTTAAACTCAAAATGATCTGGTTTCACTGAATCACAAAATTTTGTTTGCTATGTGTATATATCTTTATGCATTTTTATTAAATTAGGAGCATCAGCACATAGGCAACCCTATTGCACCCCTAATTCCTCTTTGTCTCAAGCCTCAGCACTTATACATGAGTATATTGCAGCTCAATTTGTTTTCATTTCTCTGAGTTAAGCCAAAACCAATACTACTTGCCTATATTCAACATTTATTTTATGTTCCTAAGCATCTACATATCAGAGATCTGGGTTCATAAAACATGTATGTATACTAACTACACATAAAACTTTCTTATAAATAAACAAGTAGAACAACCAAAGAGAATCAAAACATTTTCAGATTTAAAATCACAGATAAGCATTCATATATGAAAATACTCTTTTAAGAAAATTACTTATAACTGGCTGCCTACATTAGGACTTATTGCCTTAGATTTTTGAGTGAGTTTTCTCACCTAGCTCTCTTCTTTGCTTCCTTAATTAATTGATGAACTTCTGCCTTTAGCCTCAAGCTCTCCTCCTTCCCTTGTCTTATGATTTCTATGGTGTTGTTTTCTTTTTTTTTCAAAGTTCTTTTTCTGAGAAGGAGAGGAGGCTGCTGCATATACATGTATATATACAGGGTCTTCCTTAGGGTTTTGGGTATTGGCTAAAGCCATTTTTGCCCACCAGAAAAATCATGTTATCTGTATTTTATTTGAACCCAAAATTCTACCCTTCCTGGCTTAATTTAGGTGAAGAGAAAAGTGGTTACATTCTTTTTGGTTAATTTCAGAATTTTGCTTTTCAGAAAATACTTTTTCCTTTGTCTACAATCATGCTAAAAATGTGACTTGATTTGTTATTTATCAAATACTCTTCCTAATTCTGCCTATACCAAGCATTTCTCTGTTTTATCTTATTTTTTTCTATTTTTAGCTTTCATGTAAATGGCATGTACTTCCTGTATTTATTTATAAGAGGATTAGTCCTTTTTATATCTTCATTCTTTTTATTTCTGCCTACATAAAATATATTGGTATGTTTTATTTTGCTGAATTGAACTCTAGTACCTTATTAACATATCTATATATATAAGTCTTACTGAAATAATCAGTACGCCTATATATATATATTTATACATCATTCTGCATTGACACACATATGCACATGTACACTCAAAAAAAATATTCAGTAGCATCCATATATGTATATTTACTTATGCATACAACTTTTAAGGATTTAACCTATATATATATATATATATATATTCCCATACATATCAATATGTATTTATTCTTAGAGTTCAGGGACTTTTAGCTTTATTTCATGTGCATTTCCTGTGCACACATGTACACACATACTGATACACTATCAAGCTATATCAATCCCCTTTCAAAATTAATTCAAAAATTATTTTGAATTCATTTATATTTGTCAGAATAAATTCCTAAAATCTTGGGTCATTACATACACCCCTCCTTTTAGAAATTGTGTCCCACAATTTACCTAAGCTTAAAATAAATTTTAAACTTAATTCAGAGAACAAGTACATTCTCAACCAAATAAATTTTTAGTTCTATAATGACTAAAAACATATGCATCTAAAAAAAACAATCAAAAATCAGAATTACCTTTAATCTGAAAATAGCTTAGGATAATTCATCCTAACTTTGTCTTCTAATTCCCATGTGCAATCACTAGGATCAAGACTCCACTGTACCTTCACAAGTTTCAGAGATTTATTTCTCAACTTCTTCACATCTTTTGCCAAAATCCCCACTGGATCCTTTTCATAAATCAAATTAGAATTTATCTGCACTTGGGTTGGGGTCTCAAGAATTTCTGCCTTGTCATGGACCCACCTTCTCAATTGTGATACATGAAAAACATCATGTATACCTTGCATGTTTTCTGGTAATTCCAACTTATATGCCAAGGGACCAATTCTTTCCAGAATTTTGTATGGTCCAATATATCTTGGGGTTAACTTGCCTTGTTTTCCAAACCTCAGCACATTTTTCATAGGTGAGATTTTGATGAAAACAAAATTTCCCACTTCATATTCTACCTGCCTCCTTCTCATGTCTGCATATTTCTTTTGCCTATCTTGAGCTGCTGCCATTCTTCTTCTTATCAACTCAATTTTCTCCTTAGTTTCTTGTATGTACTCAGGTCCTAAAATAGACCTTTCTCCTGCTTCTACCCAACAAACAGGTGACAAATAGGGTTTTCCATATAAGGCTTCAAATGGAGCCATTCCTATGGTGCTTTGGTAGCTGTTGTTGTATGTAAATTCAACTAGATGAAGATAATCTTCCCAGTTGCCCCCAAAGTCCAGTATACTTGCCCTCAACATGTCCTCCAAAACTTTTTTTACTACCTCAGTCTGCCCATCTGATTGAGGATGGTAGGCAGTACTTAAACATAGTTCACTTCCCATTGCTTCTTGAAAGCTTCTCCAGAATTTTGAAGTGAAGATGGTATCCCTATCACTCACAATGGTTTTGGGAATGCCATGTAACTTTACCACTTCCTTTATAAAAATTTGAGCTAATTTTGGTGCTGTCCTTTCTGACTTGACTGGGATGAAGTGTGCTACCTTGGTTAGCCTATCAACTATCACCCATATACTTGTATTACCTCTCTTAGATCTAGGCAGTCCATCTATGAAGTCCATAGATATGTCTTCCCACTTCCACTGTGGTACACTAAGAGGCTACATCAACCCTGATGGCCTTTGGGTTTCAGCCTTGACTTGTTGGCAAGTCATACATTTGGCAATGTATTTAGCTACATCAGATTTCATCCCCTTCCACCAGAAGTCTCTTTTCAAATTTTGGTACATTTTTGTGTTGCCTGGGTGTATGGAGTATTTACTTCTGTGATATTCATTCAATATCTCTTTCTTCAATTCTGTGTCCTCTGGTACACACATCCTATTCTGGTATCTCATATAACCATTTTTATCAATATGGTGATTCATCACTTCCTCCCCTCTTGAGAGGAGCATTTTCTTCTCTAATAAGTTGGCATCTTGTTCTTGCGTTTTTCCTACCTTCAAAATTAAATCTGGTTGAAGTGTCATTAAGCTTAACTTCCCTTTATCTTCTTGTGCACCATGCATCTGCTCATCAATGTGCACACAACCATTCTCCCCAATTTCTAACTCAGTTAGCAAAGACAAGCCCTTAAATTCTTCTATCATCATCATGGCCAATTTAGCATGCTGTCTACTTAGAGCATCTGCAACTTTGTTTGCTTTGCCTGGTGTATAGAGTATGTCAAAGTCATAGGCAGCTAAGAACTCCACCCATCTATGTTGCCTCATGTTCAAATCTTTTTGTGAAAATAAATATTTTAGAGACTTATGGTCAGTGTAAAGTTCAAACTTTGTGCCTAACAAATAATGTCTCCAAAGTTTTAAAGCATTGATCACAGCTGCTAATTCGAGATCATGTGTGGCATACCTTACTTCATGGAGTTTAAGTTGTCTGGATGCATATGCAATGACTTGGCCTTGTTGCATCAGCACTGCACCCAAGCCAAATCCACTAGCATCAGTGTATACCACTAATTCTTCATTTCCATGAGGTACCTTTAAAATTGGAGCATTCACCAATGCCTCCTTCAACTGTTCAAAAGACTTCTCACATTTTTCTGACCAAACAAAAGCTTGGTTCTTCCTGGTTAGGTTAGTGAGTGGTGTAGAAATTTTTGAAAAATCTTTTATAAACCTCCTATAATACCCTGCCATCCCCATAAATGACCTCACTTCACTCACAGTGCTTGGCCTCTTCCATGCTTGGATAACCACTACTTTATTGGGGTTCACTGAAATTCCTTGAGCAGATATAACATGGCCAAGGAAATGTACTTCCTCTTTCCAAAATACACATTTTGAAAATCTTGCCTTTAAATCTTTTTCCCTTAATCTAGACAAAACCAGGTGCAAATGATGCTTATGTTCTTCCACTGTTTTGGAATAAATCAAAATGTCATCTATAAAAATAAGCACAAACTTGTCTAAATAATCTCTAAAGGTTCTGTTCATTAGATCTACAAAGTATGATGGTGCATTGGTCAAGCCAAATGGCATAACCAAAAATTCATACAACCCATACCTAGTGTTAAAGGCAGTGTACTTAATGCTTGATTCTTCCACCTTCATTTGATGAAAACCAGATGCTAAATCTAGTCTAGAAAATACTTTTGCCCCTGCTAATTGATCAAAAAGATCATCTATTCTTGGCAATGGGTATTTATTGTTAATGGTTACTTTGTTTAATTCCCTATAATCTATGCAGAGTCTCAAAGTTCCATCTTGTTTCTTAACAAATACCACTGGTGCTCCCCAGCAAGAATTACTGGGTCTTATAAAACCCTTTTCTTCCAATTCTCTAACTGTTTCTTTAATTCCTTTAGTTCATTTGGCCCCATTCTAGTTGGCTTTTTAATCACTGGGCTTGCTCCTGGAACTAGATTGATCTGGAACTCTACTGGTCTATGGTGTGGAACACCTTTGACCTCTCCAAACACATCCAAATATTCATTGACTATGGGGTTTCTTCAATGGTTAGTTCACTAAAATCTTTTTCTGAGTCAACTAAATGATATAGTTTTCCTTCCTTAGCTACTTCACATAAAACTGTGATTCTCTGACCTCTAGAATTTTGCAATGATATGGTGGATGAGTCTAAATTAATTATGGCTTTAAATTGCCTTAACCAGTCTACCCCCAATATAACACCTATATTTGGGTAATTCAAAACATATAAATTGGAAATAAAAATATTTCCTCCTATGTTTAATTCCACATCCACACAAATCATATTTAAAACACTAGAACTCACCAGTGGACTTTGTATATGTAATGGGGTTTCAACCAATATGCAATTCAGTTTTAGCATTTTAACTAGTTCATAAGAAATTAAAGAGTGAATTGCCCTAGTATCATATACTACTGCTATGGGTATGGTACAAATAAGTAATGTACCTTCCACTTGGCTATGGTTTTCTGTGTTACTCTCCACTGTGGCTTTGCCTTTTCCTTCCAAATTTGCCAATTTTCCTTGTTGTTTGTACTCAGGACAATTCCTCTTCATATGCCCCTCTTTCCCACATAGATAGCACTTGAAGGCTCCTCCCTTCAATTCTGGACATCTTGGTTTGATGTGTCCTTCTTTTTCACACTGATGGCACATAATTTTCTTCTTAGTTTCCTTAGCTTTGACATCTCCAGTGCTTTTGTTACTGGCCTCTTCCTTCTTCTTATCATAAGGGTGATACCTCCCCTTTCCTTTCTTGGTGTTATTGTTCTTAAAATTTCTGAACTTCTCCCTTTCCTTGTCATGCTGCTCCAACCTCAAAGCTAAGTCTATCACATGGTCAAAAGTCTTGTCTGCATAGGGTAACATGGCTCTGCTAAGTCCTGGGTTCAACCCTTTTATGTACCTATCATTTTTGGATGCCTCATCTGCCACAAGCATTGCTCCATATGTGGAAAGCCCCTCAAACCTTTGAGTGTATTCTGTGACAGTCATGGTTCCTTGTCTAAGTCTAATAAATTCTTCTAGCAAGGTAGTCTTTGCTGATGCTGGTACAAACCTTGCTTCCAACATCTCTTTGAATTGATTCCAAGTGATTTCATTCTCATTCCTTCCTGCAATGATTACTTCCCACCAGCCTAAAGCTACTCCTTTTAGCTGTCTTGAAGCCACTTGCCTCTTTCTTTGATCATCAAGTTGCATGTCATTGAAAATTCTTTCCAATGTTCTCAACCATGTTTGAATTTCCATGATACTCTCTGTCCCTTCAAAGCTTTTGCCTCCTAAATGAGTATATGTCTTAAGTAATTTTGAGAGTTCTTCATAGGGATTTTCTTGCCTTTGTCCTGCCCCATCCCTAAATGCTCTCACCAAGTCTTGCAGATTGACCATTGGTGGTGCATGGGAAGATCCTGCTCCCTGATTTGGTGGTCTCCCTACCATAGTTTGCTAATAATAATTTACATAGCTGGTTAGTTTGATTGGTAATTTTTATTATTTCAGTGGGTTTTTTTTTCCACACTGAAAACATTGATATATATATTCAGTTCCTTTAAATTTTATTTCTATCTAAGAACTTGATCTTTACTTCTACTATGTTGAATAACATAGCTCTGATACCAAATGAAATGACCCTCCTATTTCTACCCTAATTTCATAAGGATTTTTTTTTACTTCATCAAAGGGAATTTAAATCAAATAGAAGTCAAAATGCCATACAAGCTATTGCCCTAGCCACTTATTTCTTTTCTAAATAGGAAAATTAGGCAAAATCAGCAGTTCAGACGTCTAAATTCTTATGACAGGCGTCTAAACTTAATCTCAGACGTCTAACTAATTATGACAGACGGCTCAGAGATCTAAAATTGAAACAGAGAGAAAAAGACATTTTGAACTGAATTCAGACATCTAATTTTTTTTGTGACAGACGTCTACATTTAACCTCAGACGTCTAAATTATTATGACTGACGTCTAAGTTTAATCTCAGACGTCTAAATTATTTAGACTGACGTCTAAATTCGATTTCTATGTACATGCATATGCACATTCAATTTATATGTGTCTGGATGTCCACCTACATTCATTTACACTTTTAAGTTTGATTTAAACTTCCTTTGAACTATCAGAGATGATATATAGATTGATCATTCATTACAAATACATTTCCCAGGGTCATTTTCTTTTTCCAATAAACAAAATATATCCAGGATCAAAACAATTAACCAATATAAATATATCAGTACATTCACAAAGATATGCACATACATGTGAGGATGTATATGCCTCTCTTGTTTGAATCAGAGTTCTGCAAAACAAGAGGATATTGGATTGATTGGATTTAATCAATCCACACATAGTACAGTGTTATATGCAATAAAATCTGAGTGAAATTCAGATTCCTATTACAAATACAAAGGAAAAGGTGTGTTAATATTTGCACAAAACATGTTTATGTGCGTATATAACTGCAACTATTTGGATCTGGCTTTCAACTCCCTTATTACAGATCCTTTCTTTATTTAAAAATAAGACATGAAACATTTGTATGAAACAAGTTAAATTATGGGAACCTTGCAGTCATATAAAAACATTCAACCTATGCCTATTATCTTTTGTATACATATGCCATGGTAGAAAGATAAAACCATTTAATTTTTCTGAGAATCAACTATCCAGATTTTCCAAAACTAAAATCCTTTCTAAAGACTCAAGATTGACTAATACATTTATAAAATATAATCATTTAATTTAAACATGGTGTTCTTACTAAATCCACTTACAATATTTTGATTAACTTCTTTAATATCAGATATTAACTAGATTTATAAATTCCAGATACAAGTCAATCTCTTAATAAAATACTTAACAAAATATCCATCCCATATCCAACACTTAATACAAGTAACAATTTAAATCATTAATACATGCGGATTTTATCATTTAGGCTCTTATCTAACTAAGTTTAGCATGCTATAATCTTCTTCTCAAAGCCTTGCTCCTACTCCTACTTAGTTGCTGCAATCCCTGAAAAAGCATTTGAAACTGCCTCATTTAAATGAGACACCCCAGATGCCATTAGCACACTAGGGTCAGACACATGTCTGGTATGAGAAAATTCACAAAAGCAATTAGTCAATTAGGTTAAAATCAAACTAAGTACATATACATGAAGTTCTGCCCTTTGGAATCAGATCATACTTGTGTGCATGCTCTGTGTCATTGTGCCTGTGCACACTTTAATTTTTCTTTCCAGAGACTACATATATAAATATGGAACATACATTCAAGCATACAATTCAGTCATAGTCAAACAATCATTCATACCAAACAGGAAAATAACCAATATGAGTTAAATCATTTATTCAATCCTCATATTTCAATTCTGGGAAAAACTCTAGTTTTCTCATCATCTCAAATATTTTTCCCTTGGTATATTTATCTATCCTGGTCTCATATGCAATATTTATGAATCAATGGACACACTGTAATGAACTAATTCACTCCATTACACAAAGATCTCAGGACTTAAACAAGCCATGTGTCAACTTGTATTACTCAAGAAAACAAGTCATTCCTGCAGTGTTCTTGACCCCAATTTCCTAATCAGGTTTAAGTTAATAATACTCTTTTGATTTTTCATGACTAAACCATTCAGTGATCCATTTTACTAAATAAAAACATCCATATCATGGCATCTCATATTATTCATAACCATACAGAGACAAACAATCAAACAACCATTGGTGACTAAATAAATAAGGTTCTGTATGTATATATATATTCTGGTATTTTTAAAAGGGGTATAGGCAACTAACATTAGCTTATGGCTTCTGAGAGAGTTTTTCCTTTTTGCAAACATTTGTGCTTGAGTTAAACTCAGAATGATCTGGTTTCACTGAATCACAAAATTTTGTTTGCTATGTGTATATATCTTTATGCATTTTTATTAAATTAGGAGCATCAGCACATAGGCAACCCTATTGCACCCCTAATTCCTCTTTGTCTCAAGCCTCAGCACTTATACATGAGTATATTGCAGCTCAATTTGTTTTCATTTCTCTGAGTTAAGCCAAAACCAATACTACTTGCCTATATTCAACATTTATTTTATGTTCTTAAGCATCTACATATCAGAGATCTGGGTTCATAAAACATGTATGTATACTAACTACACATAAAACTTTCTTATAAATAAACAAGTAGAACAACCAAAGAGAATCAAAACATTTTCAGATTTAAAATCACAGATAAGCATTCATATATGAAAATACTCTTTTAAGAAAATTACTTATAACTGGCTGCCTACATTAGGACTTATTGCCTTAGATGTTTGAGTGAGTTTTCTCACCTAGCTCTCTTCTTTGCTTCCTTAATTAATTGATGAACTTCTGCCTTTAGCCTCAAGCTCTCCTCCTTCCCTTGTCTTATGATTTCTATGGTGTTGTTTTCTTTTTTTTTCAAAGTTCTTTTTCTGAGAAGGAGAGGAGGCTGCTGCATATACATGTATATATACAGGGTCTTCCTTAGGGTTTTGGGTATTGGCTAAAGCCATTTTTGCCGACCAGAAAAATCATGTTATATGTATTTTATTTGAACCCAAAATTCTACCCTTCCCGGCTTAATTTAGGTGAAGAGAAAAGTGGTTACATTCTTTTTGGTTAATTTCAGAATTTTGCTTTTTAGAAAATACTTTTTCCTTTGTCTACAATCATGCTAAAAATGTGACTTGATTTGTTATTTATCAAATACTCTTCCTAATTCTGCCTATACCAAGCATTTCTCTGTTTTATCTTATTTTTTTCTATTTTTAGCTTTCATGTAAATGGCATGTACTTCCTGTATTTATTTATAAGAGGATTAGTCCTTTTTATATCTTCATTCTTTTTATTTCTGCCTACATAATAAAATATATTGGTATGTTTTATTTTGCTGAATTGAACTCTAGTACCTTATTAACATATCTATATATATAAGTCTTACTGAAATAATCAGTACGCCTATATATATATATATTTATACATCATTATGTATTGACACACATATGCACATGTACACTCAAAAAAAAATTCAGTAGCATCCATATATGTATATTTACTTATGCATACAACTTTTAAGGATTTAACCTATATATATATATATATATTCCCATACATATCAATATGTATTTATTCTTAGAGTTCAGGGACTTTTAGCTTTATTTCATGTGCATTTCCTGTGCACACATGTACACACATACTGATACACTATCAAGCTATATCAATCCCCTTTCAAAATTAATTCAAAAATTATTTTGAATTCATTTATATTTGTCAGAATAAATTCCTAAAATCTTGGGTCATTACACGCCCATACAAGTTTTCCAGGAATAGGACAAACCGAAGGTACTCCTACTACATCCTATTTGGAAATCACTTCTAGGATTAGTAGCGAGCAGTCCTTGCATTAAAGATTTCAAAATGAAGGTACTATTGCCACCATATGTATATAATATGGGAATCACGAGGCTAGTGGCAAGCAGCCCTACATTATAAAGATCTCCATCTTCAAAATCATTGTCTTCAACATGCCTTCACTTTCGAACGCGTATATTCGTTCAAAGTGGTTTTTGAATAGGAGTCACCCAAATCCGATCCTGGTCTATCCGAACCAATTATCAATAAAAAAAATGTATATGTGTATAGAGAAATATTAAGCTTCTTTTGTCAAATCCTTTTGGTTAATTAAAACCTCTTTTAACTTTTAGAAATCTTCAAACCACTTTTCTTTAAATTACTTAGGAACTTATTTCCATATTCTATTATTAGTATAATTTCAATCTTAATCGAGATTACTTATTTCCAAAACATATCTTTTAATGGGTAAAAAAAATGTTATTTAAGACATCATTTACCATATACCCAAACCAATTAGTACTGAGTAAAAAAGATTCACAGATTTTAGATTAATTATACTCAATACTAATTTTCGTATTCAACCTGTACTCTTCGTCGAATAGCGGTGAAATCACCTTTTAAATTCACACGGATAGTATGGGTTCCCTCCTCGAAATTTAATACAGAGTTTAACCAGAACGTTCTCTTTACCATCAAAATTCTATTTTAAATCTTATTTAACTTTTGGAAAAAAACACTTAATCTCTTTTCTTTACCTTAGGAAAAATGCGGTCCAAGTAAATCAAATTAACTATCTCCTTCATCGGGCCAGTCTACAACTGGTTTCCCAAACTCCAGCCTAAAGACTACCTCTTTGTCACCCGTAAGGTGGTCAAGTTATTTAATCGACTCTAAATCTTTAAATACATGTATGGTTATTTGGAAAACATTTCCAAAAGATTCGGGAAGAGAAACCCAAGTTTAAATCATTTATTCAAAAATTGCCAAATTCAGTTGTTAAATTGCGGGTGAATACGATTTTAAAGTTTGGTTGATCAAAACGGTTATTCCATTATATATATATATATATATATATGTCCATTTTTATAACTCAAATCCCTTTTAAAACATTTTAACATATTTATGAAATTTATTTCATATTTTTGATGATTAAAAATATCCATTTATAAAGTGTTGAAAACTATATTTTATGAACTACTAAAACGCGATGACTTTGAAAACTTGATTTGGACATATCTCAAACTTTACTAAAAGAAATCTTGATTTTTTCTTTTTATCTGAAAACTATACCAACCAGAGTCTGAAAAATTCTTATTTCAAAGAATTCCGAATCATATTTTATCCTACACATCCGTTTAACCTTTTAAGTCATGAAACCGCGAACTACCGAAACGTGATGACTTATTTTTTACCTTTTAGTCAAATTTTATAAAACTTGTCTGAAACACTTTTAAATCATTTTAATAACATAATAAACTACTCTTAACCAATTTAAAACCATATTTTACTTTTTTACTTATTAAAAATCTGTTTTACTTCTTTTCACCTATTAAATATTATATATTTTTATAATATTCATTTTTCTAATCTTTTTAATTCAAAATCCTTAATTTTAAACCATGTGATATTACTATACCATTTTCCACCCTTTCAAACTATTTTTCTTTTATAAATGAAACCATAGATTTTATTTTAATTTCAAAACTCCACATTTTCAATTCCTTTCATTTAAAAACTGATTCCAAATCCATTTCAAAACTCCATTTTCTCATTTCTTTACTTTTCCGAAGTAAATTACAATGTTATAAAATGACATTTCTTTTGGTTTTAGAAACAGAGAACCTAATATATGTTGTATACATATTATTTTTGGGTATAATGTGAATAATTTTTCACAAGATATGTATTGTTAATTCACATAGCTATCATTTCTCATCATATATGATTTTCAACTTATAAATCATAATAATCATATCTATCATAACCAAACTTTTATATAATCAACCAATCATCATCCAAACATATTAAACAACCATATAAGCAATCATTTTAGCACATGGTCAACGGTATAATTTTAAGTAGTTAATGTCTATTATTATCACTAACAGCAAGCAATATTAAGTGAATAATAAGTAATGTAAACAAGCGATTAACAAGTGAATATCAAGTGATATTACCAAGTAATTCAAAATGTGATTAACTCACGTTTATTTAACCCATTTACTTCCTACCAACATTCAATCCCTTACAACACTTCACTAATACTTCCAACTTCATCAAACATCACTAAAACCCATTCTCCCCCTTCTTAATGCTCACAGCCAACCTCCTTCACCACCCAGTTTCACGTCCAACCTCCTCCATATCCCTTATACTCATGGCCCACTAGCCTTCTCTCCACCACACTTACGGCCTAAGGCCATTAAAAGAAGAGAAGAGAAGACGTGAAGAAGAAAAGAAGAAGTATGTGTAAATTGTGAAAGGGGTTCTTGGCTATTTATAGAAAAATTTGTACAAATATCTCTTACACAACCATGTGCTTAGCCCACTCCCCCTCCAGGTGCCATCCATGCGCCTTGTAAGGTGATGTGTAAGTTTGCTTTTTCAAAAGTAAACCATTTTTGTTTTATACGCTAAATGTAAATGTATATTTGTATGTGTAGATTGTTTGCATGTACATGTATGTATATATGTCATATTTCAACTAACAATGTTACAACGTTCAATCACCACTTTTATTTGTTAAATCGTGATAATCCTTAATCCGATTTCCTGTCATATTTTCAGTTTTTAATCAAACTGTTTATTTGGATAAACAAAACTTGAAAATAAATTTCTTATCATCTTTAAATAATTAAGATTATTTAAGTTATAAAACCATTTTAAATAATATAAAAATTCATTTATAAAAATATGACGTCGATCCATCAAAATGCAACGAAGTTTGTATATCTTTATAAAACAAGTTTTTATATATTTATAAAACCATTATAAATCACTTATTATGATTATATAATAATTAAAATGAATTATTTATTATTTAAAACAATTATTTGAATATTTAAAATTAAATATTCCAATTCAAAGTGACAAAAAAAGATTCGTTCCATTCTTCCCCCCTTAAAAGAATTTCATCTCCGAAATTTCACCACAACCCAAAACCCAAAAGAGTTTACCCAAAATATTATCTTTATGCTTAATTCCATATGATATACACAGATCATCCGTATGCAGTATATGATTCAATCTCCTATTTGAATCCACAACTTTGCTTCTGAACTAGTATTGATACCTCGATCCTCTAGTGCGGACTTTGATCAGGCTTCTTGATCAGAAACCCTCGCTTCCCTTACATAGCTCTCAACTATGACAGAAAGCACAAGTATCCAACCACAAATCCTCATCATTCTTCATCGTCAAGAATCGGGCGATAAATCATTTTTTAGACTAGTGTAAACACCTCAAAGTCATGCACTCAAATCTTAGATCAAAATCGTGTAATGAAATGATCTACGTACCGCATACATACTTAGTAACCTTTCCAAAAAATTTATGAAAACATTGCATAAAACTTTTATTCAAACATTTTTATAAAGATGCTTCTTTATATATATTATTCACCAAAACAATTTATCTTCTTTCCAAAGAAACCATTTCAATTTCAACATTTAGAAAATACCTCTATATATTTAAATCCATGAAAATCTTTGAGGAAAGCTTCATATTTTCCAAAACACACTTTATTGGGTCAAAATGAATGTTGCGTAAAACATCGTTATGGCAACCCAAAAACACTGGTGTAGGGACCTGATTAATTATACTTAATATTAATTTTTGATTTGAACTTAAACTATTTATTAGTTAACAATGAAGCCGATCAAGTTGGAGTATCATTTCTCTTAGACCTTGAATGGATGACATTCTTAACTTAAAAATAGATGTAAGTTACCCATCTCGAAATCCTAACATCAATTATAGGATATGTATAAATCCTGTATACTATATAAAATATCTCCTTTCGGAAATCACTTACTATAACAATAGTGTTATTGTCTATGTCTTCCTCACTTTCCTAAAAACATTTATTTACAACAATGATGTCGAAATCCATGTCTTCTTTCACTTAAGTCCTTTTTAAATCACTTTTAAAAGTATAGTTTAAATCTCATTTTAAATATCACTTTCATTTCTCTTAAAAGATATTTAACTTTATAAAACTCTTTTATAAATATAAGCTTTTCATTTTATAAACTTTACACCTAAAATTATAGTTTCTACCAAATCATTTTAAATTTTTCAAAGCTTTTCCAAAATACCAGGATTTAAATTCTCAAAATCTCATTTTATAAAACATATCTTCTAAATCCATCTTTTACAGAATTATTTTATTTTTGTAAAATACACTTTTATACAACATGCTCGTTTATTATCTTTTATAAATTCATTATCCTTAACCCAACATTATTATCAAACACCTTATAGTCAAATCGTGAAACTTAATTCACAAGGTGTTCGTTCAATTAACAAATGATAATAACCGAATGTTATTACTTCTTTAACCATAAACTAACACATATAAATATCTATATCTTTTTGAAAGATATTTTTTTATATATAAAATATAATACTTTCAAAAAGAGTGTGTCAATTTGCCTTGTTAAGTATTTAGGAATCCATATCGAATACATGTGGCCACCATGCATCATCCAGAATTCATAAACCACTCAACAGACCAATCAACACAAAATATTTTATTAGTCACTAAAAAAATAATCACTCATATATATAATACACTCAAACTCATTCTAGGGTGTCTCTTACCCTATCTCTAGTGAGTTACTCATCCCATGGCATTACTAACCCTATTTCTAATGAGTCTTACCCCTACTAGGCACAGGTGTTCGCTCAACCTAAGCTCTGATACTAAATGTAACGAACGGGATTTTCGACCCTCGAAAATCAACACTAATACATCCACCGTATTGCGTGCTGAGCATTTAAGTGTCGGAAAAACCGATTATTAAGGGTAAAAAGAAAAGAAAGACAAAACAGAATCTCATATGAATGGAATAACATATATTATCTCAATAATCTGTACAATGGAAAAACTTTTAAATACATATACCAGAGCCTATCCTAAGCTCAGTCTAGACAGTTATAAATGCTTGTGCTTACAAATGCTAAAAAACAAACACGGTGGAAATGTAAACTACGTCCATACGTTAATGAGGATCTCCAGCTCTCCTCTAGAAACTCCAAGCGTCTACAACTAATTTTGAAACTACTCGGACCTGGCCCGAGTATTAAAAATACCCGGAGCAATCTAGCAAACCTGTGTGAGAAATGCAAATCAATACATATGATAGTGTCATTGATCGACTTTGATGCTAAACAAAACCTTTAAAAAGAAGAGTATCTCATAAGACCACACCGCATATAAACATGGTTGGGTTTTACCTTATGATAACTAAAACATTTCTATCAAATCATTTGATATTATTTCTAATGACATTGCTTTGAAAACACTTTTCAAATAACATATTAAAATAGCCGAAATTGTTAACTTTGTTAAATTCGACAACATATTTAGGTATACAATCAAGTCCATAAAGGTACGTATTGGAGAATTGATTTCCAACAATGACAAGGTAAGGGACTATCTTTCAACAGTACATCTCTAGAGGAATGTACCGAGTCACAACCCCGCTACCCTCTACCAACACAGAACCAGCCTACCTCTACCATAGATAGTACTGAATATGTCATCACCCCGGTCGTTCCCGACCTATCCATGGCCACAGCATACACAACAAACCCAATATATAGAGAGAAATCTAGAAAGTGATGATCATCTCCTAACAGGAGCGATCCACTTAGCCCTACCGAATCTACCTTGTTTTTGCCATTACCGATGTGTGAGGCTTGTGGTAACATTTTAACTTTCACATGACAAATCTCACATTGAATGCCACATCGCCATTTTTGACGACACACTAATTGGTTTCCACAAAAGTACAACCCCCGAGTTCATACGCCTCAGGGTTAAGTATAAGAGGGGTTACCTCTTACACCACCAAACAGATATACATTTGTAAAAACCAATCTACGTGGTTTTAGAAATGCAATGTCAGACACTTGTCCATACAAGTTGTCCAAGAACAGGACAAACCGAAGGTACTCCTACTACATCCTATTTAGAAATCACCCTTAGTATTAGTAGCGAGCGGTCCTTACATTGAAGATTTCAAAATGAAGGTACTACTGCCCCGTATGTATATAATATCGGAATCACAAGGTTAGTGGCTAGCAGCCCTACATGATGAAGATCTCTGTCTTCAAAATCATTGTCTTCAGCATGTCTTCACTTTCAAATGCGTATTTTGGTTCGAAGTGGTTTTCGGATAGGAATCACCTAAATCTGATCTCGGTTTCTCCCAACCAATTATTGATATAAAAAAATGTGTATATGTGTATACAGAAATGTTGAGCCTCTTTTGTTAAATCCTTTTGGTTAATTAAAACCTCTTTTAACTTTTAGAAATCTTCAGATCACTTTTCTTTAAATTACTTAAGAAAATATTTCCATATTCTATTACTAGTATGATTCCAATCTTAATGGAGATTACTTATTTCCAAAACTTATCTTTTAATGGGTTAAAAACAATGTTATTTAAGACATTTTTTACTGTATACCCAGACCAATTAGTACTGAGTAAAAAGGATTCATAAATTTTAGATTAATTATACTCAATACTAATTTCCGTATTCAACCTACACTATTCGTCGAATAGCAGTGAAATCACCTTTTAAATTCACACGGATAATATGGGTTCCCTCGTCGGAATTTAATACAGAGTTTAACTAGAACGTTCTCCTTACCATCAAAATTATATTTTAAATCTTGTTTAACTTTTGGAAAAAACTCCTAATCTCTTTTCTTTTGTCTTAGGAAAATGTTGTCCAAGTAAATCAAATTAACTATCCCTCCATTAGACCAGTACGGATAGCTACGGGGAGCGGATAACCGGTTTCCCAAACTCCAGCCTAGAGACTATCTCTATGTCACCCATAAGGCGGTAAAGTTATTTAATAAACTCCAAACCTTTAAAACACTTGTATGGTTATTTGGAAAACATTTCTAAAAGATTCGGGAAGAGAAATCCAAGTTTAAATGATTTACTCAAAAATTGCCAAATTCAGTTGTTAAATTGCTGATGAATAGTGATTTTAAAGCTTTGTAGATCAAAACACTTATTCCATTATATATATGTCCATATTTATAACTCAAATCTCTTTTAAAACATTTTAACATATTTATGGAATTTATTTCATATTTTTAATGATTAAAAATATCCACTTATAAAGTGTTGAAAACTATATTTTAAGAACTACCAAAACGCGACGATTTTGAAAACATGATTTGGATATCTCAAACTTTATACTAAATGAAATCCTGATATTTCTTTTTCATTTGAAAACCATATCCACCGCGGTCGGAAAAGTTCTTATTTGAAAGAATTTTGACTCATATTTTATCTTACACATCCGTTTAACCTTTAAGGTCACGAAATCACAAACTGCCAAAACGCGACGGCTTATTTTTCATCTTTCAGTCAAATTTTATAAAACTTGTCTGAAACACTTTTAAACCATTTTAATAACGTAATAAACTATTATTAACCAATTTAAAACAATATTTTACCATTTTACTTATTAAAAATCTATATTACTTCTTTTCACTTATTATAATATTATATTATTATAATATTCATTTTTCCAACCATTTTAATTCAAAATCCTTCATTTTAAACCATATGACATTTCTATATCATTTTCCATTTTTTTAAAACATTTTTTAATAAATGAAACCATAGATTTTATTTTACAAATAATTTCAAAACTCCAGTTTTCCAATTCCTTTCTTTTCAAAACTATTTTTTGTAACGACCCTGAATTTTCAATCGGTTGAAATTGGAATATTTAATAGATTTTAAATATTGAAAAGTTAATTTACATGTTAAAAAACCTAAATTTCAAATATAGCGATTTATTGGATAATTTAATTGTTGAATTTAATAATTGAAATCGTTTAAATAACTGAATCCTGGATTTTTATTTGGATAAAAATGATTTAAAAGCGTATTTAATTTCTATTAATAAGAATGAAGATAATAAAACTCTTACATTGGATTCAAAAGTGATTTAACTGATTTTGAAAATAACTCGTTTTAAATTAACATATAAAAATAGCCTTCCGGGCCATTGTCTCGGATTTCGGCAAGACCAGCGCCATTGGATCCATAATAGTGAGTTATTGTACGCCATCAAATTTCATCGCGATCAGATGTACTGTTTGGTCGAATCTTTAATAGAAACGCATAGAATATAATATTGAAAATTTAATATAATAATTGGGTTCAAAAAGCTATCTTCTGCATACGATCGAATTAGGTCTCAAAAAAAGTTCCATTGTGTTCGAAATAAAGGTATTACATGTGGAACGCCAAACAGCACGCCTCGTTTGAAGTTCGAGAATTTCAAACGTTTAAAGTTAGATACTAACTCATTAAAATAATATATATTTATGTAATTGCCATTCCCTACCATACCACAACTATTTCCACCATACCACATGTGACGACCCGGATTTTCAGACCAGTTAAAATTAGATAAACAAGCCAATAACAGATAAACATGAAAGGGTTATATTATTTTAGGGGCTGCATCCCTACCACTTGTGACTGCTTACATACCCCTATCTAATTGAGTAGCCAATTAGATACAGGATCAAGCCAATGTAGTTCTCCTACTACAAATAGGACTCATGGAGCCTACGATGCAACAAACAATATGCAATTCCTAAAACTACCCACTTATGCTTAATCTTCAATTATAGATTTTCAAATCTAATTACCTTTACGAAAATTATCTCTTTGGACTTTATTCTCGAATTCTTATTTCAAAACTTTTAAAATATATATCTTTTATATTCAAATTATACTTTACATCGGGATCTTAAATCAAATTGCTTTTGAAAAGTTTATTTGGAAATCCCAAATGCTGTAATAAAAACATATCAAACCATATGCAACCAGATCGGGAGGTTTCAGCCTTCATACAATCGATAAATAAGTACATCCCTCTATTCCAAGACCGGACTATACAAAAAACATATGCCCACTTTTTAGTTACAGGTTACCCGAATCATTGGTAACATAACAAATCATTTTATATCCCGAAGCGATAAATCATTTCACACTAATATTCACAAGTACTTTCAAATCTGTAATAATTTTCATTTCCCAAATTTGTTCAAAATCATCTTAAAACCATCGGGTATAGTCCTCGAAATTCTTTCCATTTTATAAAACATTTTTATAAAACCATTCTTATATAAATCACTTTTATATAATATAACTTCAAAATATTCATTACTAAACATTTCTATTTCTTTTAAAGGGAAAACATTTCATAACATTTCCATTTGAAAACCCATTTTCAAAATAATTCATTAAATTGAAGTGAACCAAATATTACCGATAAACACTTTATAGTCAAATCGTGAAATAAATCACAAAGTGTTATCCTACAATTATTTTCTTCCCAGCCCATGCATATGGATAACTAAATTTCTCATAAACTGGTTGAGAAAAGTTAACAATCAATAAATAATAATCAGTGTTCATATACTGGTCGAGCATAATCCAAACAACCAAACAATCAATTAACAAAATAAACATAACAATAAATGATAAATCAACGCTTCAATCTATCAAATATTTATAACACTTTTTATTTTATCTTTGGTTAAAATGATTTGATATTTATTTTGGAGCATCCAGGCTTTCCCTTCGACATGTTCCGTCCCTCATCCAAGTCTCCTTGGATCTCACAGACGAAACACGTGTACTAGTCGTTTCCGCATACCCCCATTAAGTATTTAACTAAAAAAATAATTAATTAACCATCGAAATAGTCAAACAAGGAAATAAAACCATTTTTTTAGCAAATAAAGTAAACAAGCATTCAACAAGGGTTTTCAAACAACACTGAACACTTAAAGTTCCTTTGGCAATAATTTTAACGAACTTAAAGGAAGAAATAACTCACTTTGGATTCCACTCCGTCAAACTTTAAGGGAAGGAAATTAAAATCTAACCCATACTTCCTACCATGCTTGGAAACCAAATCAAAATAAGCCCGATTTCCTCCTTCCTAGTGCTTGGTCAAGACTTGAGATGGAGGTTGGTCGAAAGTATAGAGAAGAAGTGGTGGAGCTTTGACCTTGAATTCTCAAAATTAGACCCGAAAAATAGGTCATTTTGTATCTGATTTTAGGCCCTCTAAATCTCAAAATTTAGAAAAGTTGTTGACTAAAAGGTTGTTGAAAATTATTTTCTCTTTAATTTGAATAAAAGAATCATTTGAATCCAAGCTGTTTTGAGGGAGATATTATAGAAGGAAGAAGAGGTATTGTCGGATTGACAAAAATGAAGTTCGAAAATGCACTTCAAAGAATTGAGCTTTAGGTATAGCAAACCTCAAAACTGAAAAAAGTGCTCAACATGAAAGTGGTAGCCACTGAAAATACACATGATTTGAAGAAAATAATTTTGTATTTTGGTTCTGGTTTAAAGAAGTTATGGCCGAGAGAAGAAGAGGTAAAATATGGAAAAAAGATGAGTTTGATTTGAAGAGAATGAACATTGATTTCTTTTGAATATTTTGTAAATATTTTGATATTATTTCTTTCTAATTTTTCTATGGCTTAGAAGCCATTAAAGAGGAGAGTAAGAAGATGAAGAAGCTTGAGAAAAGAAGAAGAAGAAGAAAAAAATGTGTATGAAATGAGAGAAGAAGGTGGGTATTTATTGAAAAAGTAAGGAATGGAATTTTACAAATTTAACCTCTTATCAAATTACCAAAACATCATTACTTCAAACTAAAATAAGCTATATTTTTTCAACCCTTAACATCATCCTTTCACTTCTTACTTAATGACTTAGTCACTTAAAGATTAGGTAAAGAAAAGTAATTATTTTGTTGGATTTTGATGTGATTTAGATTTGATGTTTACTTTTGACTTTTCCTAAACTTACTTACTTTTCTTAATGATGTTCTAGAAATCTCCTAATCATAATTAGTAAAAGCAAACATGTTTAGTTATTAAAATATATATGTTAAAATAAGTTAAAAAAGGTGCAACAACGTTGCGACAACTTATTTTGAACAAAACGTTGAATTTCGACAAAACGTTTTACGGTCACATTTTGACATTTTAGTTAAACTATTTATTTATGTAAACCAAATTTAAAAATAAATTTATATATTGATATTTAAAAATATAAACACTCATAAATCAATTAAAATAATTTATTGAACCATTTAAACTTACTTTTCTAAAATCGGGATTTTGTCATTTTTGTCGATATATGCAAATGTTACTATTTTTATGTATATTTCTATTTCCAAAACCTATCTAATATTGTTTGAATCATATAAACTTACTTAATTTATATTTAAAATCACTTTAAATATTATATTTTAAAGCGGTCAAATTCTGGGTCGTTACATTCTCCCCTACTTAAAAGAATTTCGTCCTCGAAATTACAGGGTCGAAAAAAATATAATGAAAAAACAACAATTAACGAAAGTTAGGCACACCAAAAATAGTAATATCACCCATAACCCCGGTCGGAGATACGGTGCCTTATACTATCCATTTTATTTATCAAATTAAGGTAGTTTCATTTATAAAATTCCTAGGTTGATTTACTAACCTAGACAAATTTTACTTAGGCACCTAAACTAAGCTCTAATACCACGTGTGACGACCCGGATTTTCGGACCAGTTAAAATTGCCGAAAAACATGCCCGTTCTAAAACTACTAATGAAAACTACCAACTTAATACACCATATTTGATAAATATTCAACATTACTAAATTTAGAGGATATAATTTCACTTATACAACATATCTGAGTAATTGATTAATTTATTAATTCTACAAAGTGTGTTTTAATACATACCAAATACAAGATACCACTGCACAACTCTGATGAGAGAGACAACACTATCCTTACCTGCGAACTCAATAAACAATGTAAATGCGTAATAAAATAGTAAGCAGGAAAGATACAATAACAGAAGATAAACAACAACCAATAAATGATAAACATGAAAGAGTTATATTATTTTAGGGGCTACATCCCTACCACTTGTGACTACCTACGTACCCCTATCTAATTGGGTACCCAATTAGATACAGGATCAAGCCAACGTAGTTCTCCTGCCGCAAATAGGACTCATGGAGCCTACGAGGCAACAAACAATATGCAATTCCCAAAACTACCCACTTATGCTTAATCTTCAATTTTAGATTTTCAAATCTAATTACCTTTACGGAAATTATATCTTTGGACTTTATTCTCGAATTATTATTTCAAAACTTTTGAAATATATATCTTTTATATTCAAATTATACTTTACTTCGGGATCTTAAATCAAATTACTTTTGAAAAGTTTGGAAATCCCAAATGCTGTAATAAAAACATATTAAACCATATTCAACTAGATCGGGAGGTTTCTCCCACTAACTAGGCAACTGGGTCTCAGCCTTCATACAATCGATAAATAAGTACATCCCTCTATTCCAAGAGCGGACTAAACCAAAAATATATGCCCACTGTTTAGTTATGGGTTACCCAATCATTGGTAACATAACAAATCATTTTATATCCTAAAGCGATAAATCTTTCAACACTAATATTCACAAATACTTTCAAATCTATTATAATTTTAATTTCCCAAATCTATTCAAAAATCATCTTAAAACCCTCGGGTTTAGTCCATGAAATTCTTTCCGTTTTATAAAACATTTTTATAAAATAATTCTTATATAAATCAATTTTATATAATATAACTTCAAAATATTCATTACCAAACATTTCTATTTCTTTTAAAGGGAAAATATTTCATAACATTTCCATTTGAAAACCCATTTTCAAAATAATTCATTAAATTGAAGTGAACCAAAAATTACCAATAAACACCTTATAGTCATATCGTGAAATAAATCACAAGGTGTTATCCTACAATTATTTTCTACCCAGCCTATGCATATGGATAATTAATTTCTCATAAACTGGTTATGAAAAGTCAATAATCAATAAATAATAATTAGTGCTCATAAACTGGTCGAGCGCAATCCAAACAACCAAACAATCAATTAACAAAATAAACATAACAATAAATGATAAATCAACGCTTCAATCTATCAAATATTTATATCACGTTTTATTTTATCTTGGGATAAACCGATTTGATACTTATTTTGGAGCATCCGGGCTTTCCCTTCGACATGTTCCGTCCCTCGTCCAAGTCTCCTTGGATCTCACAGACGAAACACGTGTACTAGTCGTTTCCGCATACCCCATTAAGTATTTAACTAAAATAATAATTAATTAACCATCCAAATAGTCAAACAAGGAAATAAAACCATTTTTTTGGCAAACAAAGTAAACAAGCATTCAACAAGGGTTTTCAAACAACACTTAACACTTAAAGTTCCTTTAGCAATAATTTTAACGAACTTAAAGGAAGAAATAACTCACTTTGGATTCCACTCCGTCAAACTTTATGGCAAAGAAATTAAGATCTAACCCATACTTCCTACCATGCTTGGAAACCAAATCAAAATAAGCCCGATTTCCTCCTTCCTAGTGCTTGGTCAAGACTTGAGATGGAGGTTGGCCGAAAGTATAGAGAAGAAGTGGTGGAGCTTTGACCTTGAATTCTCAAAATTAGACCCGAAAAATAGGTCGTTTTGTATCTGATTTTAGGCCCTCTAAATCTCAAAATTTAGAAACGTTGTTAACTAAAAAGTTGTTGAAAATTATTTTCTATTTAATTTGAAAAAAGAATCATTTGAATCCATGTTTTTTTGAGGGAGACATGATAGAATGAAGAAGATGTATTGTCGGATTGACAAAAATGAAGCCCGAAAATGCACTTCAAAGAATTGAGTTTAAGGTACAGCAAACCTCAAAACTGGGAAAAGTGCTTAACATGAGATTTGTAGCCACTGGAAAAATACATGATTTGAAGAAAATAATTTTGTATTTTGGTTCTTTTTTTAGAAGTTATGGCCGAGAGAAAAGAGGTAAAATATGAAAAAAAGATGAGTTTGATATGAAGAGAATGAACATTGATTTCTTTTGAATATGTTGTAAATATTTTGACATTATTTCTTTCTAATTTTTTCTATGGCTTGAAGACATTAAAATGGAGAGTAAGAAGATGAAGAAGCTTGATAAAATAAGAAGAAGAAGAAGAAAATGTGTATGAAATGAGAGAAGAAAGTGGGTATTTATAGAAACAGTAAAAAATGGAATTTTACAAATTTAACCTCTTATCAAATTACCAAAACACCCTTACTTCAAACTAAAGTAAGCTATATTTTTTCAATCCTTAACATCATCCTTTCACTTCTTACTATATGTCTTAGTCACTTAAAGATTAAGTAAAAAAAGTAATTATTTTGTTGGATTTTGATGTGATTTGGATTTGATGTTTACTTTTGACTTTTCTTAAACTTACTTACTTTTCTTAATGATGTTCTAGAAATCTCCTAATCATAATTAGTAAAAGAAAACATGTTTAGTTATTAAAATATATATGTTAAAATAAGTTAACAAAGGTGCAATAACGTTGTGACAACATATTTTGAACAAAACGTTGAATTTCGACAAAACGTTTTACGGTCACATTTTGACGTTTTAGTTAAACTATTTATTTATGTAAACCAAATTTAAAAATAAATTTGTATATTGATATTTAAAAATATAAACACTCATAAATCAATTAAAATAATTTATTGAACCATTTAAACTTACTTTTCTAAAATCAGGATTTGTCACTTTTGTCGATATAAGCAAATGTTATTATTTTTACGTATATTTCTATTCCCAAATCCTATCTAATATTGTTTGAATCATATAACCTTACTTAATTTATATTTAAAATCATTTTAAATAGTATATTTTAAAGCGGTCAAATTCTGGGTCTTTACATTCTCCTCAACTTAAAAGAATTTCGTCCTCGAAATTACAAGGATGAAAAAATATAACGAAAAAACAACAATTAACGAAAGTTAAGCACACCAAAAATAGTAATATCACTCATAACCCCGGTCGGAGATACGGTGCCTTATCCTATCCATTTTATTTATCAAATTAGGGTAGTTTGATTTATAAAATTCCTAGATTGATTTACTAACCTAGACAAATTTTACTTAGACACCTAACCTAAGTTCTGATACCACGTGTGACGACCTGGATTTTCGGACCAGTTAAAATAGCCGAAAAACCCGTTCGTTCTAAAACTACTAATGAAAACTACCAACTTAATACACCATATTTGATAAATATTCAACATTACTAAATGTATATGATAGAATTTCAATTATACAACATATCTGAGTAATTTATTTATTTATTAATTCTACAAAGTGTGTTTTGATACATACCAAATACAATGACAATAAATCTACCACTGCACAACTCTGATGAGAGAGACAACACTATCCTTACCTGCGAACTCAATAAACAATGTAAACGCGGAATAAAATAGTAAGCATGAAAGATACAATAACACAAGATAAACAACAACCAATAACAGATAAACATGAAAGGGTTATATTATTTTAGGGGCTGCATCAGTACCACTTATGACTGCCTACGTACCCCTATCTAATTGGGTACCCAATTAGATACGGGATCAAGCCAACGTAGGTCTCCTACCGCAAATAGGACTCATGGAGCCTACGATGCAACAAACAATATGCAATTCCCAAAACTACCCACTTATGCTTAATCTTCAATTTTAAATTTTCAAATCTAATTACCTTTATGGAAATGATCTCTTTGGACTTTATTCTCGAATTCTTATTTCAAAACTTTTGAAATATATATATCTTTTATATTCAAATTATACTTTACTTCGGGATCTTAAATCAAATTACTTTTGAAAAGTTTATTTGGAAATCCCAAATGCTGTAATAAAAACATATCAAACCATATGCAACCAGATCAGGAGGTTTCTCCCAATAACAAGGCAATTGGATCCCAGCCTTTATATAATCGATAAATAAGTACATCCCTCTATTCCAAGACCGGACTATACCAAAAACATATGCCCACTTTTTAGTTGGGGGTTACCCGAATCATTAGTAACATAATAAATCATTTTATATCCTGAAGCGATAAATCATTTCACACTAATATTCACAAGTACTTCCAAATCTATAATAATTTTCATTTCCCAAATCTATTCAAAAATCATCTTAAAACCATCAGGTTTAGTCCTCGAAATTCTTTCCGTTTTATAAAACATTTTTATACAACCATTCTTATGTAAATCACTTTTATATAATATAACTTCAAAATATTCATTACCAAACATTTCTATTTCTTTTAAAAGGAAAACATTTCATAAAATTTCCATTTGAAAACCCATTTTAAAAACAATTCATTAAATTGAAGTGAACCAAATATTACCGATAAACACCTTATAGTCAAATCGTGAAATAAATCACAAGGTGTTATCCTAGAATTATTTTCTACCCAGCCCATGCATATGGATAATTAATTTCTCATAAACTGGTTGAGAAAAGTCAACAATCAATAAATAATAATCGGTGCTCATAAACTGGTCAAGCGCAATCCAAACAACCAAACAATCAATTAACAAAATAAACATAATAATAAATGATAAATCAATGCTTCAATCTATCAAATATTTATAGCACTTTTTATTTTATCTTGGGTTAAAATGATTTGATATTTATTTTGGAGCATCTGGGCTTTCCCTTCGACGTGTTCCGTCCCTCGTCCAAGTCTCCTTGGATCTCACAGACGAAACATGTGTACTAGTCGTTTCCGCATACTCCATTAAGTATTTAACTAAAAGAATAATTAATTAACCATCGAAATAGTCAAACAAGGAAATAAAACCATTTTTTTAGCAAACAAAGTAAACAAGCATTCAACAAGGGTTTTCAAACAACACTTAACACTTAAAGTTCCTTTAGCAATAATTTTAGCGAACTTAAAGGAAGAAATAACTCACTTTGGATTCCACTCCGTCAAACTTTAAGGCAAGGAAATTAAGATCTAACCCATACTTCCTACCATGCTTGGAAACTAAATCAAAATAAGCCCGATTTCCTCCTTCTTGTGCTTGGTCAAGACTTCAGATGGAGATTGGCCGAAAGTGTAGAGAAGAAGTGGTGGAGCTTTGAACTTGAATTCTCAAAATTAGACCTGAAAATTAGGTCATTTTGTATCTGATTTTAGGCCCTCTAAATCTCAAAATTCAGAAAAGTTGTTGACTAAAAGGTTGTTGAAAATTCTTTTCTCTTTAATTTGAATAAAAGAATCATTTGAATCCAAGATGTTTTGTGGGAGACATGATAGAATGAAGAAGAGGTATTGTCGGATTGACAAAAATGAAGCCCGAAAATGCACTTCAAAGAATTGAGTTTCAGGTATAGCAAACATCAAAACTGGGAAAAGTGCTCAACATGAGAGTTGTAGCCACTGGAAAAAAATATGATTTGAAGAAAATAATTTTGTATTTTGGTTCTTTTTTTAGAAGTTATGGCCGAGAGAAAAGAGGTAAAATATGAAAAAAAGATGAGTTTGATTTGAAGAGAATGAACATTGATTTCTTTTGAATATGTTGTAAATATTTTGACATTATTTCTTTCTAATTTTTTATATGGCTTGAAGCCATTAAAGAGGAGAGTAAGAAGATGAAGAAGCTTGATAAAATAAGAAGAAGAAGAAGAAAATGTGTATGAAATGAGAGAAGAAAGTGTGTATTTATAGAAACAGTAAGGAATGGAATTTTACAAATTTAACCTCTTATCAAATTACCAAAACACCATTACTTCAAACTAAAGCAAGTTATATTTTTTCAACCCTTAACATCATCCTTTCACTTTTTACTTTATGTCTTAGTCACTTAAAGATTAAGTAAAGAAAAGTAATTATTTTGTTGGATTCTGATGTGATTTGGATTTGATGTTTACTTTTGACTTTTCTTAAACTTACTTACTTTTCTTAACGATGTTCTAGATATCTCCTAATCATAATTAGTAAAAGCAAACATGTTTAGTTATTAAAATATATATGTTAAAATAAGTTAACAAAGGTGCAACAATGTTGCGAAAACTTATTTGAACAAAACGTTGAATTTCGACAAAACGTTTTACGGTCACATTTTGACGTTTTAGTTAAACTATTTATTTATGTAAACCAAATTTAAAAATAAATTTGTATATTGCTATTTAAAAAAATATAAACACTCATAAATCAATTAAAATAATTTATTGAACTATTTAAACTTACTTTTCTAAAATCAGGATTTTGTCACTTTTGTCGATATAAGCAAATGTTACTATTTTATTGTATATTTATATTTCCAAATCCTATCTAATATTGTTTGAATATTGTAACCTTACTTAATTTATATTTAAAATCACTTTAAATAGTATATTTTAAAGCGGTCAAATTCTGGGTCGTTACACCACAACTTCATACCAGGCCATACCTCTACTGTTCGAACCATGCTTACCTCCTTTACAAATACATGGCCTTTCTATTTCTTTTTGTTTTGCTGAAAATTAATTTGAATTCAAACTAGCGTCATCCAACGATCCTCATTGATCAAGACCATTTCGTGCGTCGTTAGGCTTCGGCCTTAACTAAAAACTTGTTGCTGACATCGAGGTGAAGCAAATGGATGGTAGGATCACCTCAGATCGTAGCGTGGTGACCGTGGTTCGTGGTTGAATGACGTTATCGTTATCTATCGATTACGTTGAATTGGTGGCTCGTTTGGTGATGGGACCTGAAGGAATATTATAAGGGGGACAAGGGCGAGGCGCGGTGGAAGTTTGGTGGCTTTTCATCGCGTGGTGGTGGCACAGTTTGAGGATAAACGGATATTTGTTTTCGGGTTTTGGGGGTGCAGCGGAGGCGAATGGGGGGCTGGCGATTGGGTTGGAGCACGAGCAGGGAGAGCAACACCTAGGAGGCGAGTTTGGTAGCGCGTGGTGAGGCAAGGTGATTCGCGTCGCTACAGTAAGCACGCGATGTGGCATCAGTCAATTTTCGACTAGATAGTTCGAGCGTGGATTCATGGAGCCTGGGACGGAGAGGTCGAGGAGTGGAGTTTGTTGGAGTTGACGGTTTTGGATTTCGCTGAGGAACAAGGGAGAATAGGGTAATGGAAGGGATCATTTTGGGTGTGATATGCACATTGCAACATGCACAGGGGAGTATCCGTGATTAGGGAAGAAGATAGGGTATAGTCGTAATTTATTTGAAATTGAATATAAATTAAATTATATAATTAAACCGATGAACTTAAAAGCTGAATAACTCTCTCATGCGAGGTCCAATCGAGGCGTGGATTTTTGCGTTGCGATCGTAACAATGAAAGCTTCACGATGGAACTTGTTTGGACAAATTTGAAGATAGTTAAAATTTGGGCTAAAATCAGACGTCGTTCGATTTTAGTTCCAAACAGAAACGCCTCGGCGACAACAGAAGATTTAGGTGAGTTAAACTCACCTTTTTGGTTAACTAGTATGATATATAGTTGATAAAAATTATTGAATGATTGTTTGGATGGATTACTATATATATCAGTTGGTTTTGATATATTCCCGCCTATTGGAGCGGATGAGACTCTATTACGTTCTCGTGTAAGAGCAGATGACCCTTTGTTTACGAATCCCACCTCGAAGCGGTTGATTTATATTTTATGATCATATAACATTTTTGATGCATGGGGAAACAGGTTGGTGGGGTCTAACGGGATTCCTCGCTATTGTTGAATTGTTTCGATAATATTCCATTTATATGGATTATTGAAAAATGAACCTGATTGTGGACATTATGGTTATAACATTGTTATATATTTGAAACTAAAACCTAGTAGTGATAGAATATCAATATCGATATTGGTTAAGTGTTGGGTAGCTATTGGCCTTAAATTTGTATTTTGAAATACTACAAGTTGCCATTGACTTGAAATTGATTTTGAGACGGAAAATGATTTTAAATCCAAAAATTAGGTTTTCGAAAAGTATTGTTTTAAAAGTTATATAATTATATTAACATTTCTTTAAAGGTTAATTTATTATATAAAAGTATTTTTTACAGTAATTTAATTATATTAAAATTGTTTTAAGTTATTTAATTATATTAATATTATTTTAAATTTATTTAATTATATTAATATTATTTTAAAGTTATTTAATTATATTAAAATTGTTTTAAAGTTGTATAATTATATTAATATTATTTTAAATTTATTTGTTTATAGTTAATATGTTTTAAAGAATTTATCAAAAGGTTAATAAATTGAAAGGTTAATTATTTCAAGAATAATTATGGTTTTGAAATTAATAATAAGGATTGTTAATAAGGTTTTGGAAATAAATTATTACTATTTATGATAAGGGTAAAGATTAATTATTATTGTTTTCGAAATGATTAATTATTGTTTTAAAATGCTTAAGATTAATAATAATTATTTATTTATTCATAATGTTTAATTTTAATTATTATTTTTATATATAATACTGTTTTAGAATTAAATGATCTTTATTTGTTTATAAATGTGTTCGAGACCCATGAATAGAGTTGACTTGGATTTTATAAAGGAGCTTATAAAATGGTTTGGAGACGTAAGGAAGATTATTTACAAGGTGAAAGAGTTTATAAATGGTTAGATATTCATAAACGAATGTTAGAAACAAGTTTATAGATTTATAGAAGGAGTTTTATAAATGGCTTTACGGATTCATAAAGAGTTTATAAATGATTTTAGACAAAAAGAATTTATGAGCGATTGAAATGTATAAAAGAATTTTATAAATGGTCTAGAAGATTTATAAAATGGATTATAAGTGTTTTTAGTGAATTATAAGGAGTTTTATAAATGATTTTTGAATCAAATAAAAAGGGAATCTTTCTCAGTTTGTAAATATACTTATACCGTTGAGATAAGTATATGGATATTTTCTAAGTATTGAAAATATAGGAAGCGGTGGATATATCTTTGTAAAATTATTCTTATATAAGTAATTCACAAATGGTTTTGTTTATGAAAGATTTCTTAAAGGAGGCTAGTGATTGCTTATGTGCTTAACCAATGTTGGTTTTCCCTATAAACTAAATCCCTAGTTGAATGTTTGTTATTCGATAGTTAAATAACCAACCATCGAAATTGGACCCAAAACGTAACTTTGGAAATATCTAGGAGAAACATGTGAGTTATATGGCACAGTCATCTCCGATGATGTCGTACTGTGCGTATAAATCTCGTTTCGTTCTCCTAGGACAATGATAAGGAAATCCGTCCACTAATGGTTAGGAGGTGATCTCTGATTTTATCTTTGACTTTTTATTTCCTAAACAATCGGGGTTGAGTTTACCGGGAATTATCGAAAAGTTGTTTCGAAGAGACCGGGATCGGATATGTTATCTGAAAACCACTTCAATTCAACTTAAGCATTTCGAAGTAAAGATATCTTGATGATGATGGAATTGAAGACAGAGCTCTTAAATGTTTCGTTCGGTCCTAGAACGAACTTGTATGGATGAATGCTGATATTGCATTGTTGCCTGGAGGGAAATGTTAGCATTCCAAGTGGAAAGTGCTATATATAAGGTAAAACGTAGCCTCAAGCCTCATCAACCGGGAATGACTAAAACAAGGGAGATGCAGCAGGGCTAAATGGGTCGCTCCTAAGTAGGGTATGATCATCCCTATCTAGAGTCGCTTTTATCTCTCATTTGTATGCTTCGGGGCCCATTAACGGAGGGGTGATCATATTTGGTACTATCCAACAAGGGGTAGGCCGGTTTTGTGTTGGCAGGGGATCCAAGCGAGGTCCTCGGTGATATTTTATCTAGAGATGCACCATGACGGGTGGTACCCCAGTAGCCTAGTCATTGTATGGAATCAATTCTCCAACAAGCGCCGTACGGACTTAGTTGTGCCCAACTATGCTAAAACTTGAGATGCAAGCATTTCAGCTATATTCATATTTTACTTTGACCCCTAGGCGTTACTATAATAAAAATTGATTTTTTTATAGAAAATGTTTTGTTTATCGTAAGGGAAAAACCCGTCTGTGTTTATGTGCGGCGTGGTCTTACAAGATACTCCCCCTCATGTGCTATCTGTATGCCTTGTAAGGTGATGTGTAAGTTTCCTTTTTCAAAAGTAAACCATTTTTGTTTTATATGCTAAATGTAAATGTATATTTGTATGTGTAGATGTGTATGCATGTACATGTATGTGTATATGTAATATTTGAACTAACAACGTTACAATATTCAGTCACAACTTTTATTTGTTAAATCGTTGATAATCCAAAATCCGAATTCCAGTCATATTTTCAGTTTTTAATCAAACTATTTATTTGGGAAAACACAACTTGAAAATAAATTTCTTATCATCTTTAAATAATTAAAACAATATTCTTTAAGTTATAAAACCATTTTAAATAACATAAAAATCCATTTATAAAAATACGATGCCAATCTGCTAAAATGCGACGAAGTTTGTATATCTTTATAAACAAGTTTATATATATTTATAAAACCATTATTAATCACTTATTATGATTATATAATAATTAAAATGAATCATTTATTATTTAAAACAATTATCTGAATATTTAAAATTAATTAAATTTTCAATTCAAAGTGATAAAATTAAGGATCGTTACAACTTGCATACTCCTTATTTGTTGAGCAAACTAAAGCTAGGGATGTTATGTGTAGTATTGTTAATATATTAAATAGACAAGGTAAAATAATTATATATATTTGTTGAGCAAACTCAAGGTACATATATTATATTCAAGCTGTTATTATATGGTAGGTACGAGTGAATAATTTTATTTTGATTTGTTGAGCAGACTCAAGATCGACGTAAAACTATGACAAGATACAAAGGGTTAGGAATTGTATACGATACAACCGATAAGGAATTATCCATCATCCGTGGAGCTATGACTTATTGAGAAAACTCAAGTTAGAATTGAATGGTAGACGAGTCCTAATACCTACTAGTGAAGATGAAAGACTTCTCTATTTCGACTTAGGGTTTGGCAAAATTAAAAGGCTAGTGGGAGGTTATTAGTAAAATGAAACATAAAGTTCAGCCTTAATAATATTATGAGAACATCCACCATGATTTTTCCTAATAATATACAACTTAAACTTGCAAAAAATGACAACTCCAAAACTATTTTCTAAAAATGACAAGCTTACTGGACCAAACTATATTGATTGGCTACGAGCAATTAAAATAGTGTTGACTTACAAGCTCCTGTGTTTGGTTATTACATGTGAACCCAAAGAACAACCCGCTGATGATGCGAACCCCGAACTAAGACATGCTTATGAAAAATGGGTGTCAGATCTGGAGATCGCTCAAATTTTCGTGATGTTTACATTAGACAAACAATTACAGAGGCAATACGAAAATATGTATATCCATGAGATATTTGATAGTCTCGGGACCCTGTTTGGTGAACAGTCACGTTCCACAAGGTATGAGCTTATGAAGAAGCTGTTTGATACCAAAATGACCAAAGAATAGAAAGTGGATGATTACGTGCTAATGGTGAAGGGCTATATAGATAGGCTTTTGCAGTTGGACGTACACATAAGCAATGAATTACAAGTTGATTTAGTTTTTGGTTCTCTTACTCCTCAGTATGAACCATTCATACTGAATTACAATTTGAACCAAATGAATGTGAACCTCGTAGAGCTCCTTAATATATTGAGGTCGGTCGAGTCATAATCTAAGGATCAAGGGACTGTACTTGCGGTAAAGGGTAGTGCATCATCATCGAAGAGTTCTCAAAAGCGGAAAAGAGAAGGTAAGAAAAAGAAAAGCAAGAAGACTGATGATAAGGGTGAATGTCACCACTGCCACAAGAAAGGTCACTAGAAAAGGAATTGTCCTGACTACTTAAAGATCGTTAGGGAAAAGAAGTAGAATGGTTCTACGGCTCCATCAGGTGCATATATGATTCAACATTGTTTTGTATTCAATATAATGTCTTGGGTCTTAGATACTGTATCTGATACTCATATTTGTAATTCATTACAAGGGCTTAGGAATAGGCATCGCATGCAAAGGGAGAGATGAGGGTTCAAGTTGCTGATGGATCTACTATAGATGCAACGGCAGTAAGAGACTATAATTTAGTTTTGCCAGTGGAGTAGTATTTATATTAAATAATCACTATTTTATAAAAGACTTTATTTGTGAGATTATTTCCGTTTCTAAATTGTCTAAGACTGGATATATACTTCATTATGCAAACAATGTTATGAACGTTAGTTTGGATGGAAAGAAAGTCTATGATGGTATTCTTGAAAATGGCATTTATGTTATTAGTACTAATTATGTGTGTTCTATGAATAATTCTTCTAACAATATGAATGATAGTTATCTTTGGTATTGTGTGCTAGGTCATATTAGTGAGAAACGACTATACAAACTGAAAATCGAAGGTTTTCTCCCATCACTTGATTTTGAATCATTTGACATATATAGGTCATGTTTCAAAGGTAAAATGATCAAGCACCCCTTCATTGGGAGCAATGAAAGAGTTGATGGAATCTTAGGGTTAGTACATAGTGATGTATGTGGCCCAATGCATATAATTACCAAAGATAATATTTCTTACTTTGTTACCTTCATTGATGATTTCTCATGATCGGGATATGTATATCTTTTGAAGAACAAATCCGATGTCTATGAGAAATTTGTTGATTATAAAAATGTAGTAGGAAACCAAAGTGGTCGTAACATTAAGATTCTTTGATCAGATCGAGGAGGGGAGTATGTCAGAGTGAAGAAACCAAACCCTATTAGATATAGTTTATTCCATGTTAAGTAAGGCTGAGCTACCTCTGTCCTATTTGAGATATGCGCTAGAAAATATGGTACATAAGTTGAACTTGTTACCCACTAAATCTATGCCTAAAACACCATATGAGAAGTGGCATGGTAAGAAACCCCAACTCAAATTTTTGAAGGTGTGGGGTTGTTCGGCATATGTTAAGAACATTGGTCCGAATAAACTAGTGGCAAGATCAATAATGTGTAAATTTATAAGATATCTCAAAAAATCGATGGGATATATATTCTACAATACCGAGGAATAAAAGGTTATCATTTCTTGACATGCTATCCTTTTAGAAAACAAATTTCTATCAAAGGAAATTAATAGCAGGGTTGTAGACTTGGATGAGATCCAAGAAGTTAACACTAAGGCCGAACAAGCACGAGGACCGAGTTCAACCGTATACGAATACACGCAACCTATTAGAAGGTCTAATAGGGAATCTCGTGCACCAAAGGTATACTGTGGTTTCCTTATGGACGGCAAGAAGGAGGACCATGTCTTAGAGGACAACACTCCTCTATTTTTCCAACAAGCACCACAGAGTAAAAACTCTACCCTATGGCTTGGAGCTATGAAATCCAAGATGGATTCCGTGTACGAAAACAAAGTTTGGACTTTGTCGGACATACCCGAAGGGATAAAACCCATCGGCTGCAAATGGATTTTTAAGAAAAAGATAAATGCAGATGGAGAAGTAGAGACTTATAAGGCAAGACCAGTTGCAAAACGATTTCATCAAATTCAAGGTGTTTATTGTGACGAGATCATTTCACTTGTAGTCATGCTTAAGTCCATCCGGATTCTGCTAGCCATTATTGCATTTTATATCTATAAAATATGGCAAATGGATGTAAAGACGGCATTTTTAAATGGTGATTTAGAAGAAACCGTCTTTATGTCACGACTCGAGGGTTTTATGGCCAGTGAGAGTGAGGGCAAGACTTGCAAATTGTTAAAGTCCATTTATGGACTTAAATAAGCTTCAAGAAGTTGGAACATGTGTTTTGATAAGGTAATCAAATAGTTTGGTTTTTATTAGAAAACAAGGAAAGTGTGCATATACAGAAAGGAACAGGCAATGCTATTGTATTCTTATTGCTCGATGTCGATGATCTGTTGTTGACTGAATGACATTTCGTTATTGCAATCAGTGAAATCTTGGCTTTTCAAGAACTTCACCATGAAGGATTTGGGAGAAGCATCCTATATACTTGGTATAAACATCTATAGAGATAGATCGAAGAGGCTGTTGGGATTGTTCCAATCGTCGTACATAGACAATAGACTGAAAAGGTTCAGTATAGAGAATTCCAAGTGTGGAAATGTTTCAATGCAATCTGGTTCTTTCTAAGAAGGATGCTCCTCATATCGATGATGAGAAAGAGCGTATAAAGGGGATCCCCTATGATTCAGCCATAGGATCCATAATGTACGCTATGCTATGTACTAGACCGGATATGGCATAGGATTAGGATGAGTAAGCCGATACCAGTCTAATCCAGAAGAAAAACATTGGATGGCCATAATATGTATACTTAAGTACTTAAGAAATACTAAGGACTTATTCTTCATATATGGAAATAAAGACCTCCTTATGAAGGGGTATATGGATTCGAGCTTCAAAGTGATATAGATGATAGTAAATCAGTGTTTGGTTATGTTTTTACGCTTAATAGCGGAGTCATTAGTTGAAAAGGTTCCAAGCAAGAAGCAGTTGTTGATTCTACGATGGAGGCCGAGTACATCGCCTTTTATGAAGCAACTAAAGAGGCGGTCTGGATGTGCAAGTTTTTTAGTGAGCTCGGAGTGATTCTAGATACTAAGAATCCTATGGCATTGTTCTGTGATAACAATGCGGCGATGCGGATCACAAAGGAGCCCAGAATACATGAGAAGTCAAGGCATGTTCTTCGGAAGTTCCACTTGATTAAAGAATTCGTTAAGAACAAATAGGTCATGATACAAAGGGTGGATACCAAGGACAACATAGCAGATCCATTCACTAAGGATCTAGCTCGGTTGGCTCTCAAGAAGCTAATTGATGGGATTGAGATTCCATAATAGAATACCCCCATACTTATCTTTTTATTCGTCCTCGAATAAACTAAAACTAAGATAAATCTGTTTTCGTAGGGAGCACGATTGCATTGAGCGTATGCAACAAACCGTTAAACCTCTGGGTGTCCCTAGTAGGATGAGTGTTGTCTCGTGAGGGTTTTCAGTGGATACTACCCAAAAAATCCAAATGCAAGATGAAAATATTTACAAAATGCAAGATTTATATACAAAGAGATGATTGTGAGTTTTTGAAATTATTTACGAATGAAGGATTTACTTTTAAATAGACACAAATAAGTTAAATATAAGTTTGGTCATTATCTTGAAAATTTAAGTCATTTACTTGTCAAAATTTCCAACAAAAATCATAACAAATAGACAATAGTTTAACTCGTTGTTTCAGTTGATAACACAGTGTAACTATGAAATGGATCCTTAGTTGATTATCAAAGTTTATCAAAGTGTAATTTTCATTTCTTTTCAATAACAACTCAAATCAAACAAGTTAAAATAGTGCTTGGATTTCATTTGCTTACTCTCTCTATTTTTTTTTGAAAATTTTATTGATATTTACAATATTGACATATGACCTAACTCAGAAAACTGAGGCCAGATATATTACCCATGCACTACCTTTCAGACTGATGTGAGGGGAATACAGAGCGTGGCGAGTGAACACACAAGTGTGAACACTTATCGACTGTAGGTGTTATTAATAAAAGAATTTATATATATATATATACACCTAACTCAGATAAACTAAGGCCAGATATATTACCCATGCACTGCCTTGCAGACTTATGTAAGGGGGATACAGAGTGTGGCGAGTGAACACACAAGTGTGAACACATGACTCTAGGTGTTTATTAAAAATTATACATATATACAAGAAATATTTTTTTGTATTTTGTTTTTTTTAGAGAGAGAGTTTCGCAAAATCATCTTAGCACCCTTTAACTTATAAGACAAAAAACATTTTATATCCTTTACTTTAAATTCACCACTTTTTAAAACGAAGATTTCCAATTAGGATATTTCATAATTAACACGTATGAACCTTCCTATATACTAGTTAAACCATCATTATTTATAATCAAACTTCATTCTTATTGTTATTGAGACAAATAAATTTTCAAAATTTTCAATTTAATAAACCATAACCATATATTTATCCTGTAGTGTTTCTTTAAAAATAAAGCAAAAGAAAATTTGTTTTTGGGATTTTTTTTTGAGCTTTTAAAAGAAAATGCAAAAATAAACCATGAAAAATTAAAAATGAAGATGAGTCTCCCCCTCCCCCCCACACTTTATTTTGATTGTGTCCAAATAGTCAACCCAAGTGGAAGGAGGAAAATAAAACAAAAATAAAATGATGACCTATATTTATATGAAAACGAACGGTATTTACACGAGATCAGAAAGTATATCGTCAAAAAGTAAATGAAACAGTCTTCCAAAGACCGATTCATTTGTCTCGTCAAGTATGCGAGACACATCTTAAACTCGGAAAACCATATCGTAAAAGGTTTCAAAGTCGAATGTGGATTTGGAAAAACGAATGTCATTTTACTGAAAATCGTATGAGATGTTTTATTTTCGATGATTTTTGGGGTTGATAAAACATTTGATTGAAATTCAAGTTTATTTTCACCAAATTGAAAGTTAAGCTCATCATCAATTTTTTTTAAATCATTGATTTCAAAATTGAAATGGTGATTCAAATCTTCCCCTTCAGAATTTAACAACTCATTTTCGAAAAGTCCAAAGAAATCGTGTTCATTAAATTCGTCTTCCTTTATTGGATTATCAACAATTTCATTGCGTATCTCAAGTTCAAAATCCAAAGTTGTTGTATTTAAATTTTTTAAATCGAGTTTCACACCTTCAAAAGAATTGAAATCCAACTCAATTACCAAATTTTCAACAACTTCAATAAGATTCTCATTTTCAATTTCAAAAGTTGTTATTTTAAAATCGTCAATTTTGGTAAAAGATGGGTTATTACTTAACTCGTGACACGTTGGAATTTGATTTTGTTTTTCACGTTGTTCAATATATGTTTCCAACAATGAATCCGTGTGATCATCGTAAATTTCGTTCATTTGTTCAACAAAATCCAGTTTATAATTATTAACTTGAGAATTTTCGATTTGGATTTGTTGAGAACAAAAATTATCGATCGCATTGTAATCGAGATTATTTCCATTGCCAAAATTATTTGAAAAGTGAATCACATTTTCGTTTTGATTTTGAAATTCATTTTGGAGTTCAAAATTGAATTGGCATGGGCTATACTCGAAGTCATTTTAATTTTGGAGTGAATTCAAATTTTGATTATTTTGAAAATTTTGACTTGATTTATCACACAAATAAGAATTACACAAATCATTTATCATTTGATTTTGTTGTGTAGAGATTTCAAGTAAAGATGAAATGTTATTTTCAAGATTCAAAGGTTGGTCATCATTTTGAAAATTTTGTGGTTCATAATTTGAATTGTTTAAACAATAGTTGTTGTTGAAATATCCATAAGAATTTGGTGTGAAATTATATGGATTATATTGATTTCAACAACTATTGAAAAATTCACGTAAGTGGGGAATCTCAGACATTTTCAAGAATTTTTCGGTTTTTTTTATAAAGGAAAAATATTTACAAATTAAATTTATTTTTCAAAAGGAAATTGATTTCTGTATTGTATTTTGGTTTTTCAATTATTTTTTTTTTGGATTTTTGAAATTTCAAAGATAAAGGATTTAGAAATTTCAAAGGAAAAGGAATATTTACAATTTTTTTTAGTTTTGGATTTTGAATTTTTTTTTAAATATGCATTAACTAATGCAGCTATATGAATGCAAGGGTCTAATTATAAATTATTTATCCTAAGTTAACCCAAAATTGTATAAGCACACATTGTCTTAAATCAACAAGATAGTTCTCCGCCAGGTAACGGACAGGATTTATCGGTGCACCACGAATCACCGCAGCAATGCAGCCGAAGGTTTAAGTACCTTCAGAGAAACAACCACTATAATATTTACGAATCACCATAATATTTATAAATGGTTATTGCTCTGTCGTAGCCTAAACACCAAGAAATTAAATTGTTCAAAGAAGACAAATTGTCAATATACAATCAAGTGTTATCGATTTCTAACAGTTATTATTAATTAAAAATCTAGAATGAAATGCAAAGCAGAAATTAAACGTGTGTTAACAATGCAACTACGAATGGATTTTTAAATGCAAGCAAACAACAATGCAATTCAAATAAAACTAAAGATGAAAGCAGCAATTTTTTTTAAGCAAGCGATTTATTTGGCAAGTAAAGCGGCAGTTTAGCAAGCACTCTTCAAATCTGCTTTGGCAACCTGAAAAAAAACAATACACACACACACAAATTTCTTGGTTCTCTTTTTTTTGGAAAATAAAAACTAAAAAAAATGGAAATCAAAACAAATGAAACTAAAATAATTTAAAAACAACATGGACTAAATCAAGATAAATACTTGTTCTCTGTTTTTTTAATGAAAGAAGAAGAAAGATTTATTTAATTGTTTTTTATAGAAAATTTACAAACAACAAAAACAAACTATTCAACTAACTTGAAAATAAGCAGCCCATAAGGCCGAACTAATTTTTCTTTTTTTCCTTTCTAAATAAAGATAACAAAACCAAACTTGTGAATAGCCCCAAAACAATTGCCAAACAGAAAACTTTATCCTTGAATTCTCAAACCAAGATTCCAAAATCAAACAGAAAACACTTTGTCTTAAAACCAAGATCCGCAAACAGAAAACTCTAAACGACAGGGTTTCTATTTCAGAGATGGTTCAGGCGATTTGTATGGGCGGTTGGTTTGCATCGGAGATGATTAGTCACGGTGGCAGTTTGCAAGTTGTGTTGGGTGCTTTCTGGTTGCGGCGAGAGTAATTGCGCTGGTGTTTGGGGAGTCGAGGGTGTTCGGTTATGGTTGTCGATAGCTTTGTTGTTAATGTTTCGACCGTGGAAAGGTTTTTCGAGCTTAAGCTGTTGCACGTTGGTCGCTGTTGGTTGAAGGAAGTGGTTTGTATTTGGGTCGTCGATTTTGTTGCTGAAAGAAGCGGTGGTGCTACGTGAAGTCGCGGTTGACTTTAGGGACGAGGCGATTGGTGTTTGGGGAGTCTATAGTTTCAATAATTGAGGGGACTGGGTTGTTGTTTTTGAATTGATGATATTCAGATGGCAGCTTATTTGTGAGTGCGTGGTACTAGGAAATTGTAGAGCAGCAAATGGTGGTGGTGACTCGGTGGTAGGTGAGTCAGTGGTATGCTGGTCAGGGGTGGGTTTCGAAGTGACGTGATACGAAGGCGACAGGCAATGATTGATAGAGGTTGCGGATGGTTCGAATGCGATGGATGGAGTTGCGGTGAAATGATGGCAGCAGATTGGAGTGGTTGTTTGTGATGGAGGGAGAATGTTAAATGTATGAAGAAAAATGGTTATGTATTAGTGTGTATGGAAGAAGTAGATGCTGATGGTGAATGTATGCTGGAAATTGTCAGTGAAGTATGAAGGAGCTTGGTGGTTTGGATGCAGTGTTTGGCAACTTGGTGGGTGAAAGGACAGTGATGAACTGCAGTAGGTATAGTATAATGGTAAGGAGTTGTTGGATAGATTTTATGGTAAAGGACAGTGATGGGGGAGGGTGAATCAGTGCACAGTGCACATTTGACAGTGATGAAGATCTGTGGTATTATATGACAGCAATGATTGCTGCTGTTTGGAAACAGTGAACACAGTGTATAAGGCAGTATAGTTGATCTGGTGTGGTTGTAGATGAGGAATGTGATGATATTGTATGGGTTTATATAGTTTGCAGAGTTTGATGAGGCAAGTTTGGCACTGTGCAGGCGGGGAAGCAGTGTTGTATGAATGTAGATATGGGAATTGGGTGGTAAGGCAGCAGTGGTAATTGAGGAGGTGGTTGATGTTTAAATAGGCAGTCAGGTTTTGTCATGAGTGGCTATATGGTATGTATGTGGAGTGTCAGGGGTGATGAAAGGCAGTCAAATGGTGATGGAGTTTGTGTGCAGTGTTGGTGAAGATTGGTATCCACTGTGCACTGATATGCACAGTGATGGTCAATAGCAGGAAGAAAAAGCAGCAGATGGTGGTATGGCAGGTTAAGAAGTTGATGTTTGGGAAGTGAGGAGCTGTTGTGAATGGTGGAAAGGTGCAGTGAGAATTAAGGCAAGAAGCAAGGTGGAAGTAAAGAGGAGGGGCAGTGAGATGTTAACAGAAATGTGCACAGTGACACAAAAAAGTGAACAGAAACAGAAAATGAAATGACTTGTGTAATTTTTTTTGAAAGTTGTACAAATGAAAATTGCAAATGATTTTTTTTTCTTTTCGAAATGAACGTGTGTCAAATTTTTTTAAATAGAAATGCAATGCAAATAGAAAACTAGAACAACATGCACACAAGCAAAATGCCACAAAAATCACACACTAATAATTTTTTTTAAAATGTAATCTAACACACAAAACAAACACACAATAAAAATCAAACAAAACAATTCGAAGAATAGAAAATCAAAATCAAATTAACTCCCGGGCAACGGCGCCAAAAACTTGTTTAACGACGTAAATTCTATCGGATTAGAAAACCGTCGAAAAATTTATAATAAAATTTATACCGCAAGCGCATGGCATACTATCGCAGTACGTGGCGAGTACGGATCGATCCGTAGGGAATTGTTGATTTTAAATTTCCTATTCAATCAAATTAACCAAAGATTTAGAGTGATTAGCTAGAAAATGTAGAAAACTAACAAGAGAATAATTGATAAAAATATGAGAGTGTTAAGACAATTTAGAGGTAATTTTCACTCTCTAGATCACATAGTTCAACAAATTATGAAATTATGATCTCTCTTTTTTGGTCATTAGTTAGTTTAATTGATGTGTTTATCATAAGTATGGCCTATTTGTGCTATTAATTAGCTCAACATAAGTCATCAAACTATAACACACCCCTTAAACAACTTTTCAATTCTCATGAAAAATGACAAGTTGAAAGCAAAATCTATTTTAAGCATGGCATATTAACTATTGTTTAGAAATATAAGCCATCAAATTTAAATTTCAACATTCACTTCTTTGCCATAATCATATTTAGATGAAGAGGCAATTTTTGTTTGTGATTATTTAAGCATAGCCTATTTTTTATGAACAACATAGACTATCAAATTCAACATGAAACAATAAATCACATTAACATTAATTTAAGCAAAAAAAAGCCATAATTATCAAAATATTGAAGCTACATGATTAGAGGCTTCATTACCCCTAAATTGAAGGGATTAGCCTCTTATTTGTGTTATCATATCAACACTTGTAGCTTGCAACATGAAATAAAAAAGAGGAAAAAGAGAGCAAAATGAAGAGAAAAGCTAAGTAAAAAGAAATAACACTAATCTACTTGCATGAAAAGTAAACTAACACTACTAACATAAGAAGAAAAGAAGCATGTAAATAAAAGAGAATACTAATTAACATTGCATAAAAAAAGGAAAGTTACATGAAAATAAAAATGGCTAAGTAGCCATGAAAAGAGAAAGAGAGCTTTCTTTTATTTTGAGCCTAAAACTAACTAAGAGAGACCAAGGAAGAAGATGGTTACATGAAACATAAAGGGTATTTATACATGTGTTAAACCCTAATTCATATTTTTTGGGAATGCCCAAACTACCCCTTAGGAAGTGTGGTGGCCAAGTAACCATTAGCATCCAATAATCATCCATTAAGTGTGCATGAAGATTTAATGGCCTTTTAGCATGTGCATTAGCTCCTAAGTGTACATGAAGGTAAGTGGGTAGGTGGGGTCTCCATTATCATGCCTTTGAATTATTTTAATCTTCATTCCTTTATCTTCACTCTTGTGTATGCATATATCTTCATTGAAACCACTTGTATATGAAGCCAAATTCCTACAAAATAATATAGAAATTTCCAATTAAATTTTCTCAAAATAATATATGCATAAAAATGACCATTTTGCCCCTAGATGAAGATGAATATATGATGATTTTGAAAATAATTGAATTTTGGTTTTAAACATATTAAAATACCCAATATGATCATTTATTTAATTTAAATAGATTAAATATGGTGGTAAAAATATGCACATTTACGTGCACATCAAGGCCTCAATTGCAAGTGGGAGATGGATAGAGTTAAAGGTATGCCTTAGGGGCAATTCTATAATTTAATGTAAATTAATTAACTCTATAATCTATTCGCGTTCGTAATAAAGATGTTTTTCTTTCGGTTATATATTTGTTATAATGTGTTATAAATAATTAAAATATATTTACCAGAAGAAATGGTGTATTTGAGATAGTAATTACAAATAGTTGTAATCATGAGTATTGTATCACAATGTTATAAAACATATCATTTTAAATATTCCTACTAAAGATGCATCGAGACTGGACATCGATGTATCCGTTGAGACTAGAGTATTAACGCTCTCTAAATGTTGGGTGGTGTATTACTTATGACTGATGGGGGCACCAAGAGGTTACGTACTGATAGTTATTGGATAACTATAGAACGACCCACTCGATAGTTTTCTATTGGTTAATAACTAAGGTCAAATAGAAAATATCGATGTGACTGTTTTACACAGTTCTCTCGACTTGATAGTACTGTTGATCTTCAATATGAAAGCTTCGCTTTGATTATAGTGAAATCATGGCATGATATCTATCGAGTGACTATAGTTGGATTGAGTGGAAGTATTGGAAGTGAAACACTATTCAATAGAGGATTCGTCTCCTCAGTTATGTGAGGTTAATATCACGGTAAAATCAAGTCAAATCTCTTACAAGAGTAGTTCGGTTAATAATAATTGTTATTATTGAACCAAGGACTTTGTGTTTGGACTGTAAAGTTGAATATAAACGATATTGGAATTTTTATCATTACCAAATTTTATAAGTTCAAAGTGATATAGTTTTGACAAAAAGAATTGGTGTAAAGAAAATTCACAGTCGGGTAATGCTTAACAAAGTAAAATTGGATTTTATCGAAACCAAGTGTGACACCCCACCCCGAGACCCACATTAACAAAGGATATTACAGAGTAATACCGTCTGCTATTGCTGGCTAGTTACGAGCAACCATCCATGAATTTTACTTTAAACGAGCATCGATACATCAATCAATATGTTATACATTTCCTTACTCAAGTGGAATCGACGTATACAATTCAGGCTTAAAACAAAACTATGGTGGCTATAATAAAATCCAGAACGACATATGATAAATACAAATCACAAAATCACATATCAGACACAGCGGAATACAAATGGATACAGGTCTAAATAGACACAATAGATACATGATGTAGACAACATAATACAATAGTACTACATCCTAAATATACGAATATGTACATAAATGTAGACAACATAATACAATAGTACTACATCCCAAATGTACATAAATTTTCATATAAGTCCTTATAAAAAACAGTTTCCATTTTATATCTTTAAATTGCATATAGAAATATCATTATTCGCATAAGAATCTATCATTGAATTATTGACTCATTTTCATTTTAAATTGATATATCATATATTTAATCAAAATATCTAAATTCAATAATCATTCGTCTTCGTCGATTTATTGATTTATCATTAAGTATCAATAAAACTCCTTTTCATCTATTTCAAGTATAAAATTATTTACACTTTAAAATATTTTATACTTATTATAACATTTTATTCGAATTCTAATATATTATCTAAAATGGAATTTATTAACTAATTCAATTTTATTATAATAAAAATAATTTATTAAAGAAGCCTTATTTGAATAATAATTTGATTCAAAATAATAATTATCAAAACCAAATTCAAACATTTCTATTTTAATTAAATTTATATAATATTATATTCTCAAAACAGGGTTGTTACAAGTAGACTCTCTTGATTTAATCGGGTAACAAGATCACCCACTTGATTTGAACGGGCAACAAGCACACCCACTTGATTTGAACGGGCAACAAGCACACCTAAACAAATAGTAGTAGAGATTTGTTGATTCCAAATATAAATAATTGTACTTTGGATACAAAATATCTTATAGCCCTTTGATAGCACTTTAGTCTTTGAATTGATGAGAGAATACTTTCAAATTAGTGAATAGGTTGTAAAGAATGAATGTTATAAAGTAGAGATTGAATTTGAAGAATATAGAAAGTGAGTTTTCTGAAATATATAATGAGAATTTAGAGTAAGAAGAAAGTAGAGAAAGTAGTTGTTAAAATTCGTTTTCTAGTTCCCCTTTATATAGTGTTTGAAGGGACGTGTCTATTCATGAAGAGACGTAACCAAAAATCACAACTATTCAAAATTCAAAGGCATCTCTCCAACGGTATATATGTCGACATATTTAGGTAAGGTATGTCGACATACCCTTGTTAATTTTGAAAAACAACAATCCATTTAAAGTATTTATAAAATTCTAATAATTTGTAAAAAAAATTAAGCATAGTTTTTAAATACTTTCAGTATATGAACCTCTTATAAAATATTTGTAAAATTATACTTTTGAATAACAAATATTTTGATAATAAGTATTTTGATAAGATAGTATTCAAAGAATAGTTGGTTGTTATCTAAGGACTTTGACAAATTATTCTAATATTTATTTTCTATGATCTATAGTCTTGAACTCTTCTTGTCTTTATTCTTGTCTTTATCTCTAAACTCATGAGTCTTCAAATATCTTGATCATCTCTGAGTCTTGATCTCTAGTCTTTTGACAGATTAGTCTTCAAACTTGATTATCTGATACTTGTGAAAATCTGTATAATATCCTGCAAAACATTCTATACAACTTGGGAAAAACATTGGTACCTATATTTATATAGTTGTTGTCATCAAAATCAATATCTATAGTATTAAAAATCTCCTCTTTTTGACGTTGGTAACCGTGCAAATATATTTATTATTATAAAGATAATGTAACTCCCCCTAAAATGGTTCACTCCCCCTATTTTGAACAACTCCCCCTTAGTATGTGCATATATTTTATTTGATATTTTTCTCCCCCTTTGTCATCAACAAAAATGGATAAAAAATAAACTCCCCCTAAATATGGCATATTTATGTTGTATATGGAATCAAAATCAATGTGTAACGACCCGTAATTTTCGATTACTAAAAATATTAAATTAATTAAGATTTTGCAATTTAATGTTGTGAGAAATTAAAATTTTATGATTTATTAATGAGAAAAATAATTTGAATATGATTTAATAATGATTGTTTGAATGTATTGACGATTATTTTAATGTGATTTCAACCAATTGAAATAAATTGTAAAGTTAATTTGGTTGTAATTGTAAATATTGGTAATTAATGGAATTAATGAATTTTAAATATTATAATTAAAATGGTAAAAGATGATAACTGTAGAATACGAATGTAATAAAATGTAAATTAATGTTAATTATATTCATAAGGTAATATTTGATTTAATAATAAGAGTGTAAATCAAAATAAAAGGATTTATTGGAATTTAAATTTATAAATAACTAGAATTTTAGTATGATTGCAGTTGAACTCTGAAATTTATGTAATATATAAATATTGAAATTAACACGAAAATGTTTATTTTAAAAATTATTAATTTATATGTAAACGAGAATGGTGAAAATTGTTAACTTTTAAATTTGAATTTAAAAGTGATTAAATTAATTTAATAATGATTTATTTAATTAATGTGAAAATTTGCTATTTTGGCCACTGTCTCGGATTTCGATGAAACTAGTTTCATTGGATCCGTAACAGTGAATTATTGTAGGATTTCAAGTTTCGTAGCGATCGGACTTGTCGTTTGATCGTGTGGGCTCAAAACGCGTAGAAATCAATTTAACGAATTCAATTAAAATAATCTGATTTTGAAAGCTAATTTCTGTATACAATGAAATTAGGGTTTGAAACTAGTTCCATTGAGTTTAAAAATATCGAAAACATCTATTTTGATATATGGGATGATCTAATTTTATTTTGGAAACGATACGGGCTTTTCGGGTCATCGTTATCATTTCGACCCAATTCGACTTGTCCATTCATTCTTATCTAGCTTCATCCATAGAAATAGATTTCTTTTCTAAAACCCTAGCAGCCTTTTCCTTATTTCTGTACGTACATTTCGTCTGCTCCTTCCTTCCTTCCCATTGGCAGAAATACTAGTTCCCATATTCAAATTTCAAATCAAAATCAATTTCAAATTTCTAACTCCTCAAACCATAGCAAAGTATATATCGTTGGAAAGCTCTCGACGAGCGCAATCTAAATCTGCTGTTCATTTTTGCAATCAATTTTTGGTTTTTTCGAAAATGACCAAAAACATTCTCGGTCGTTCATTGTGGTGGTTGATCATCGGCGGTGATGCCTTGATTCGAGGGTGTTGCAGTGTGGAGATGGACGTGGGGAGTGCATCGGGGTGGTTCATTTGGCGAATTGATGGTTGGATCGGCATGAAAAAATTGATTAGGGTTTGTGTTTATTGGCGGCGGCTGGGCTCTTCTGGTGACGATCGGCGACCGGAGGTGGTCGTGGAGCATGTGCAGGTGGTGGCGACCCGGTTGAGGGTGGTTGGCGTGGCTGCGATCGGTTATGGAGGCATGTGTTGGTGGATTGGAAGTGGGGGTTGGAGCTTCGTTCGTGGGTTTGCTCGTTTGTAGGTTAGGGTTGAACGTGAAAAAGGTGACGTGTCTAATTATTATCGGTTAATTAATTTTTTTTTGAATTAATGAATTTCACATATTCTAATTATCATAACTTCTTCATACGAGCTTGGATTCACGCACGGTTTTCTCCTTTGCGATTGTATCGAAATTCCGGACATTATGGAACTAGTTTAGCTACAGTCTGAGACTATTGGATTTTTGGGCCTAAATTGGAATTTAAAATGATTGAAAATCAAAGGTGAGTGTCTTAACCCACTCACGACTACTAAACTATCTTATGTTAGTTAAATTAAATTTAGGATGTGATTAGAAATTGATTGATTGTTGTTTGGTATATTTAAATTGTCATTCCAGTTAAATTTGAATTTTATTGAATTTAATCGCCATTTAATTTAATATTGAATTTAAATTTCCAGTTAAATACCTGTTAATTATAACTAGTTTATTTGTTGTGATTTATTGGTTGATTTGAATGATGATTATGATGGATGTTTAATTGTAGATATTTGGATGATTGGATATTATATTTATTTTATATGTTGTTATCACACTGCAAGTATCCTTAGTTTGTTGTTAGGAAAGATCACTATGGGTTGAAATGATACATACCCGAATGGACTTATAGATTAGGAAAAATCGCTATGGGTTGAAATGATAAACTCGAGCGATTTATGAATTTTGAATTTTACTCGGGATTGCGGATTGAAATGATATATATCCGTATATTTAAATTATTGCGGGTTGAAATGATATATATCCGTATCACTTGACCATAGGGTAGAAAATTATATACGGACACCGGATTGGTTAAATTAAACGATTTTAAACCCTAAATTTTTGAATCCATGATATTTTGAAATAAAATTTGATTTATATGAACTGAATTTTTTTCAAAAATCCAAGCTTTAAAAAATGTTGAAATTGAAATTGGTTTAAATGAATTGTTTACTAAATTGAAATTGAAATTTTAAAGTTGAATTTTAAAATATTAATGAAATTTATCAAAATTGAGTTATTGTAAACGTTTGAATATTTAAACTTTGAAATCTATTGAATTGGAAATAGTTTAAATTTGTAGTTCAAACATGGATTTTGAAATCGATATATATCGAAATGGTTTTAATGAGAATTTGAATTGAAATATTAAAATTGAGTTTGTTGATTTGGAAACTGGATATGGTCCAGATTTGGTGAAATGGAAGGAATAGTTAAACTTGATATTATTTTCAAATTAATTATTTTAATATAAACTGTTCAAAACTATTATTTTAAAATTTAGATTATTTGGATTTCAAACTATTTACTTTATAAACCATTCCAATAATCAACCATTTATACTAAACTATTTTAAAATCCTTAAACTATTTAAACTATTAAACTATTTTAAGCTAACAAAACTATTTTTAACTATTTTTAACTATTGTAACTATTATAAACTATTTTAAGTACATTAAATATTTTAATACATTAACTATTTTAATGTATAACCTATTTTAATATATAACTATTCCTAATATATAAACCACTTTAATCTATAATCTATTTTTAAAATATAAACTATTTTTAATGTATAACTATTCTAATATATAAATTACTTTCAATATTCAAATTGTTTAAAATTTGAAACTGTTATGATTTAGATTTAATTGGTTCAAATGAGAATATTTTGATATGATGGTTTAACCTATTCCGTGGTTATGATTTTTAAACGAATATGATTAAGGTGAAGAATGATTTCGAAAGTGAATATGATTTTGAAATGATTATGATTTGGAATTGAATATGATTTTGAAGTAAATATGATTTCGAAAGTAATATAATTTTTGAATTGAATATGATATTTTGATATCAATGATGAATTGGTTTTGGAAATGTAAAAGAACCAACTGGTGTGAAATAAGCGTATGGTTGTTAAAGAGACCGGGATCGGATATTGTCATACTCTTTGCCAATATCGAAAACCACTTTAACAACTGTGCACATGGTGGAGAATCCAGAATGAAGTGGGATGGTTTGGCAAATGCTACTGGAATGAAGTAAGAGAACGATGATGGATAGCCTTGACCTTCGGGTCATAATTAAAATGACTAAAACAGGAGCCATGCCGGGCCAAGTGGGGTCGCTCCCCCTATCGGGCACATTTCTTCGATACCATATTTATTACTTTGTAATTGATTTGGTGGCCACCCCTTTATTTTGATGATGGGAGTGTGTCTCAAGGTGGGCGGTAGTAGTTGCTATGTGTTACCGCCAGTCCGGATCCGCAAAACAACAGTATCCTACCTTGGGCATTGCCTCGTGTGCCTTGTCATATTTATCATGATCGCGCCCACTACGAGTTTGGTTTGTGTCGTACACTATGGAGTGCTCTCTGATAGCCCTTCAGTTTACGGAGGAATTACGGTACTGTATAGACTACAACATTTATATAAAAATGTGTTAAGGGGGATATGGGTAACGCCTTAACGCTATTTTAATATGTTACTTTACAGTAGACATATTATAATAGCGTATTGTACTATGTATGTAGATAGTTTAACGGATCCTTAGGAGATGGAATCCTGAACATCTCTTAAGTTATGGCACACACGTTAGACACTAGATAAGAGATGTAAAACCCCATAAACATCTCTGAAGCCATCACACTCATATTACTTATCTTGATTTAACTTACATAAGATCTTTTAGTTCCGACTCGAGTGTTTTGTCTTTTCATTACGCTCGGGTCAGTCTGAGCATTTCAGTGTATTGAAGACTTTATCTTTGGAGGACGAAGACGGAGATTTGTATACTATTTATTACATTTATTCCACTGCATCATGTTGTTTCGCTGCATTATTTATTTATTTTTGTTGTCTGTTTAACTCTGATTTGTATTGTAAAGGTGTAATCAAATGTTATTTGTAAACCAACTTCATGAACTGTTTATTTGATTATTATATTTTATCATTCCGCTGTGAGATTCTGTGTTTTGTTTTTCCTTTTTTACTCTTATTTTCTTATTTATCCCATTAACAATCCTCCCTTTTGAATGGTTTGAGTTGACATGTGTGGTTTATTGTCGATTTAAACCGTCCAAAAAGGTGGGTCGTTACACAATGATAATTGTAAAATTAATATTTCTAAGAAATAACTATATGTATAATTATAATCACATATATTTCGACTACACTTTCAAGACATATCAATTCTATTTATCAGTCAAACCACTATGTTATTGATTCAAGTCAAACGTCCAGACACACCTATTATAAGTTTAAATACAAATCAAACTATACAATCAAACTTAAGCAAACCTATAAATTCAAAGTTAACAACCAATCAAATCAATACAAACCCAAACCATTTATTATTTTTACAATTTTAATGTTTTTATTTAACAATAGTAGATTTGTAGATAGAGCAATTTGGATAATGAAGACAGAAAATTCTTTTTTGTTCTATGAAATTACCATGAGCATCATAATGGACCTCTCCTATGCAACAAACTTCATCTTTTTCTTCATCCATGTTAGCATCATCATTCTCTTCTTCATCTTCCACTTCATCATCTTGATTCAAAGGATTATGAACTCTAAGATTGACTTGAGAATCCTTTGTGATGATGATTGGATTTCCTTCATTATCTAAAGCATGCTTGTGTAGGTTCCTTAATACCCTCTCATGCCTGTCTTGCTCATTCTTGAAATGAAGTTGCAAGACTTCAATTTCAATAAGCATGGTGAGAACATGCTTTAATTCTTCTTCAATTTTGCCAAGTTTGTAGAAAGTGAAGTCACAGAAGGGGCAAGATTCTTCTCTAGGATGTTTGGAGTTTGATGGTCCATTTTTAATTGATTAATTTTGAGTTTTCAAAAGGAAGATGATGAGAAAATGGGTCTGGAGTTGAAATTTGTTGGTTATATATAGATTTTAAATTTTAAAAGAAGGAAGGAAAATAAGTTTTATGAAAACTGCCATGTATGTCGACATATAGTACATAGGTATGTCGACATATACGGAATAATTTTGTTTTTCAATTTTCTTTTTAATGTGTAAATAAAATTTTATTATTTCTAGATTTCTGTAAATGAACATATTCCAAGTTCTCTTCTTAATTTAATGAAAGTATTTTATGCTAGTGGTTTTGTTAGAATATCAGCCATTTGATTTTTTGTATTTATAAAGTCTAGTGTGATACTTTCTTTATTTACATTATCTCTTAGGAAATGGTGTCTTATATTCTATGTTTTGTTATGGCATAATGTGTTGGATTTTTAGATAAATTTGTTATACTAGTATTGTCACGGTATATTGGTGATTGTTTTAAATTTAAACCGAAATTTCTTAGAGTTTGTTGCATATAGTTAACTTGTGAACAGGTTAATGTTGCTGATATATACTCTACCTCTATTATGGATAGAGATACTTTGCTTTTTACTGAACCAAGATACAAGTGAGTATCCTAGAAAGTGATAGGTTCCACTCATACTTTTTCGATCAAATTTGCATCCAACATAATCAGCATCACTATATGATATTAAGTTAAATGAATCTTCTTTTGAGTAGAAAAGCCCATAGTTTAATGTGTTGTTAACGTATCTTAAGATGCATTTTACAACTTTAAGATGTCTCCTTAGGTTGTGACTGATATCTTGCACATAGACATACATTATGCATGATATCGGGTCTACTAGCTATGATATAGAGTAAAGATCCTATCACACCTCTGTATAGTTTTTGATCTACATTTTTTGAATTGTCTTCTTTATTAAGTTTCTCACTAGTTGCCATGGGTGTTGGTTTACCGCTTGTGCTAGACATTCCAAATTTCTTTACTAATTCTATAGTATATTTTTTTATTCCACTGTTTAATTGTCTAATTTGTAAACCTATAAAGAATATTAATTCTCCCATGTGACTCATTTTAAATTCTTTAGTCATTATATCAGTAAATTCTTTATTTAGTTGTTCATTTGTTGATCCAAAAATAATATCATCCACATATATTTATATAAGCTGAATATCATTGTTTACTCTTTTTATAAATAATGTAGTATCTACTTTACCTATTTCAAAATTAGATTGTATTTAGTATGATTTGAGTCTTTCATCCCAAGCTCTAAGTGCTTGTTTTAAACCATATAATGCCTTTTTAATTTGTAAATATGATTAGAGAGTTTTTCATCTTCAAATAGCGATGGTTGTTCAACATATACATCTTCTTTAATAAAACCATTTAAAATAAATGCACTTTTGACATCCATTTGAAATAATTTAAAATTATCATGGTTTGTAAAAGTGATAGAATTCTTATGGCTTCTAATCTGGCTACAGGGGCAAAGATTTCATCAAAGTATATTCCTTCTTCTTGACTGTATCCTTGTGCAACTAAACGTGCTTTATTCCTTACGACTTCTCCTTGTTCACTTAATTTATTTCTATAAACCCATTTAGTTCCAATTACAGATTGATTTTCTGGTCATGGAACTTATTCCTAAATAACATTTCGAGTGAACCGATTCAGTTCTTCTTGCATGGCAAACATCCATGAATCATCTAATGATGCTTCTTTTGGATTTTTAGGTCTATTGGTTGAAATAAATGCTACATTACTCATTTTATTTAATTGATTTCTAGTTCTTACAACTAATTTTGTACTTCCTAGTATATTTTTCTTAGGATGATCTTTCAAAAATTTCATTCTTTTATTTGGATTTGAATTATCAGTATAATTATTTTCATTGTTAGTAGTCTTATTATTTGTAGTTACGTTATTCTCACTCAGATTGAGATTTTCTTCCTCGTCGTTACTTTTATTGGTTATTTTAAAATTTTCATCAAATGGAACATTTAAAGGTTCTTCAATGGTGTTAGTTCCAGTATTAAAAACTCCATAGGCCTTACTTCTATTTGAATAACCAATAAATATATCTTTATCTGATTCGGCGTCAAATTTATCTAGATTATCTTTTGTATTTAAGATAAAACATTTATTACCAAGAAAATTAAAATAAGATACTTAAGGCTTTTTATCAAAAAATCAACCATAAGGTGTTTTCTTAGTCAATGATCTTATTAAAATTCTATTCAAAATATAACATGCTGTAGCAACTGCTTCAGCCAAAAAAGGTAAATAACTATCAATTAGCATGGTTGTAACACCCCACATCTATACTCATACTATCCAAGAGGATTACTAGATAGTAATGTCAAATAATACGAAAAATAAGGCTGTACGGGGTACATACGTGAATATTCCCTTGGACTAACACCGGTATGTATCTCAAAAACCATAAACAACTCGCATATAAGTACACAGTATCAGCATAAAGTAATAAACACGTGTGTTTCCAGGATAGAACAATAACAATATAAAATAAATCACAAAGATCACAGAGTCATCAACGCAGCGATAACGTATAATATAAAATTCATGAGTCCAAGTGGGTTTACAAAAGTAGTCAAATACCCACTAACATCAAATATATACATCACAAGTCCACACTATAAATCTCATCAACAAACAAACACATGTAGATATAGATATACACCTATATACAAAGACTTTATCCTCCATCTATGCCTAACATCCATAAACTAGTCAACTTGTCCCTGAACCTTAAATGTCTCGGACAAACCTAAGTATTATATAAATAACACACAGGTCAGACTATGTCTAGAATGTAGATGTCAATATAAAATATTATCAGGCATAGTGTAAACAAGTATAACACAAGTGACACGTGCATATTTCAAGTGTCAACATATCTCAAAACCATGCACATAAAAGATAACCCATGTCCAAGTAAAGTCGATCAACAAATCAAACAAGTGTATAATCCAGTGGGTGAAATAATCATAATCTAACAATCAAATATAAATTCATCAACAGTACAGGACATGCTCTCAGTAATGTCCTAGATTATCTCTCAGATAATCATAAAGTAGACATACCTGGGGTCCATCTTATTCAATATATGCATATAACACATGAAAATCACCCAAGTCAAACATACACCAAATATAAATATGTCATACCCTCAGTAGCTAGGGTCATCTTTCAGATAACCATGTAAAAGATATATATAGGGTCTAACTCCATGCTCTTAGCATCTCTAGCTATCCTTGATAGATGTAACATCGATGTGTACAAAGGTTACACTACTTCATAGAATCTTAGTCTCATAGATAATCCAAGAGATCGATAATCACATAATCATTATCTAGACTTTCAACCTCATAGAATTCGAGCTCTCAACCAAAGAAATAATCATACGGTCTCTCGGACCTCTACTAATCCATTCGACTCTCAATATCGTGGATAATCATCAGGACTCTCAGTCCTATGTGCTTTCAGCATCCTAAATGTCTATTTGGCATCAGCCTCGACAAATGGTCAGATCGGCTCTTAGACGTAAACATAATAATCTTATATAGGTGAATAAGTAGGTGTCTATAACATCTCATGCTATTTCATCAATAATAACCAGACTGAAGGCTGACAGCTCCCAACCAGCTCCAGGAGCCTTTCTCACATGCTCTCAACGCTACTCCTATAGTCTTAGTTACCCCGGCGGCCATCGTAACCCAATATCCATCAAATGAAACACTAGGCTATGCATTGGTCATGACCCTACAAGAGCCTATATGGTAACAAATTACTAGCCTAAGTGACATAGGGGTAGTGGCTCTCAACTATGGCTCTCGGCCATATACATCAACATGTGTGCCATGGATTCGGGGAGCGACCATCCAATCGGGCCGCTAGGATGGATACAAGCCAATCTGATTTACTCACCGACGTATAATAGGAGTACCCATAATAAATAGACATTCTTATGGCTCTCAGCCTACTCACTCTCAATGAGTTTCGCCTGAAATATAATACCCCGTATACTCGACCCTGCTAGAGTGGAAACAGAAAGTAAGCAAACAAATATCAGCTCTGATACCAACTATAATACCCCACCTCTATACCTGTACTATCCAAGAGTATTACTGGGTAATACTGTCAGATAATATGGAGAATAAGGCCGTATGGGGTACACACATGAATATTCCCTTAGGCTAACACTAGTACGTATCTCAAAATCGAATAAATAACTCACCCTATACATACCCAGTATCGGCAGAAAGCAATAAACACGTGTGCCTCCAGGATAGAACAATGCATAATATAAATTAGATCATAGAGAGCACAAAGTCATCCACGCGGCGATAACATATAATAATAAATATACATGAGTCCAAGTGGGTTTACAAAAATAGTTAAATACCCACTAATAACAAAAATATACATAACATGTCCAATGTATACATCTCAACCACTCATGAACACATGTAGTTACAAATATACATAACAATATACAAATATGCTATCCATCATTTATGCCCAACATCCACATATCGGTCATTTGTCCCTGAACCTGTAATGTCTCGGACTGACCCGAGTATTATATAAATAACAAATGGGTCAGAATATGTCTAAAATGAAGATGTCAAGATGAAATAACAACGGACATGGTATAAATAAGTGCAACACAAGTGGCATGTGCATATCTCAAGTATCAACATATCTCAAAACCATGCACACAAAATATAACCCATTTCCAAGCAAAGTCAATCAACACACCAAATAGGCATATAATCAAGTGGGTGATAAAAAAATAATATTACTATCATCTGGTATAAAAATCAACGACAATACAGGACATGCTCTCAACTATACCCTAGATTATCTCTCAAATAATCGTAAAGTAGACATACCAGGGGTCTGCCTTACTCAATACACACACACACACATACAAAAAACATATAATAATCACCTAAATCAAACATATGTGAAATATAAATACGGCATACCCTCGACAACCATGTCCTCTCTCGGATAACCATGTAAAAATAGGTATAGGGTCCAACTTCATGCTCTTAGCATCTCTAGCTATCCTCGATAGCTGTACAATCAATGTGTATGAGGTTACATAACTTCATAGACTCTTAGTCTCATAAATAATCCATATCTACGAAATATTCATCCAGACTTTCAATCGCATGTCAATCGACTTGGTTCTCAACCAATGAAATAATCATTCGATCTCTCAGACTTCTACTAATCCACTCAACTCTCGGTATCGTAGATAATCATCGGGACTCTCAGTCCTATGTGCTCTTAGTATTATAAATATCTATTTCGGTGTCGGTCTCGACAAACAATCGAATCGGCTCTCAGCCGTAAACATATGGATCTTATATAGGTGAATAAGTAGGTGCCTATAGCATCTAATGTTATCTTATTAACAATAATAAGCAGATAGGAGACTAACAGCTCTTTACCTGCTCCAGAAGCCTTCCTCACACGCTCTCAATGCTACTCCTACAGTTTTAGTTACCTCGACGGCTATCGTGACCCAATATCCATCAAGTGCAAGACTACATTATGCTTTGGTCATGACCCTACAAGTGCCCTTAATGGTAATAGACTGCTGGCCTAAGTGACATACGGGTAGTGGCTCTTAACCATATGCATCAATAGGTGTGCTATGAATTTGGGAAGCGACCCCATAATCAGGCCGATAGGATGGATACTAGCCAATCTTGTTTATTCCCCAACAGATAATAAGAGTGCACACGATAAATAGATACTCTTATGGCTCTTAGCCTGCTCACTCTCAACGAGCATCACTTTAAATATAATACCTCGTATACTCAACCCTATTAGAGTGACATTTACTTACAAAAAGTAATATAATAAATATAAGCTCAGGCGCCCCATACCACCTGGTGTTACTTGCCCGTTTACTCAATGCTCGTCAATTGCGCTCATCATCGCACAATTATTCTATATAACAAGTCCAAGGAATAACTGAAGAAATATTATCGAAAGTCCCATATCAGATGGTACGATAACTCCATTTATTTTAATTCCTCGTTACACAGCGATATATAGCAATGAAAACATACAATTCTATTATTTATTAATTTGGAAGGGGTTTTAAATACATTTTCCCAATCTTCAAGACAATTTCAAGTATAAATTCTCAATTGAAAGAAAACTAATTCATAAATTTTCCAATCTTTCCTCAAAATCCATTTTCTATTTCAAAACAAATAGTCACAAATCTAGTATTCCATTACAAAGAAATCTATAAATTAAAATTCAATTCCAAATCACTTGGAAACTTTTTCTAAAAAATTAATACATTTTTAAAATTCTTCTTTAATAATTGAAAATAATAATCATATTAAATGAGCTTTGTAGTTCAAGATTTTCTTTAAACAACAGATTTAAGTAATTCTACTTTTCCAATAAGAATTTTCAATTAAGAATAATCTCCTAAAGCCATAAAATAAAATTCCATAAATGTAAATTTCCATTCAATAAATAAATTGCATTCCACTTACTATAACTTCAAAAAAATATTTTTATAAACTTCCAATCCATTAAATCCAAAATAAAATTAACTTATCACTTTAAAATTTTCAATTTCAAATATCATTCCATAACCGCCCTTTAAATATTTTTATAATCAACGATAAGTGAATAAAAATATAAATATTCTAAAATTTAACTTATTTAATCAAATCCCAAAAATTCATCATTTTCCAAATAATTTCTGTTCATAGAACACTCAAAACAATTTACTTAAATAATTTTCTGTCATAAAAAATATTTCCAGTTTTGAACAAAAATCATTTGGAAATTTACTATTTATTTCCAAAAATATTTCATTTTCTTCAAATCTTCTATTTCAATTTATTCATCTCCTTCCGATCAATTACTAGTGTGATCTCATCACAACAACAATCGATCAAAAATATGCAATTCAATTTCATCCAATTCAATCAATATCAATAAACACACATCACCAACAATCAACAAAATATAGAAAATAGGATCTAGATCATATTGGTGATTTATCCAAATTAACTCACTCAAAAAATGCAATCAAACACAATCGACCATCCAACGTCATGGAGCAAACCAAGCAATATCAACCAAACAATAACATGCATAAAATTAGACGATAATTATGGGTAAAAAGAATTTACTCATCGAAATGCCAATTGCTACCCGAAAGCTTTGCTCTTGACTCCATGTTTCACTCTCTCTGCGTTTAGACCTACCTCGTCTACTGCCTCCATCATAGCCGTCAACAACAGCATCTTTGCCTCCACCATTCCCTCAGGTCCCAGGCCCTAGATGTCGCGTGCTTCCTTCCACTTATTGATTCCAATCACACAACCCCCTATCATCGTTGCCCACCACCATCACGCTATCAACAGTCATCGCGGCCAATAGTATGCGGCCCATCCTAGCATTGCGACCCCCTAAGTGGCCTCACCTCCGATGTCGCATGCTGCCAGGCTTGATCTTCGATCGTGAATTATTTTAACAAAAAAACCGAGTTGCATGCCTTTAATTTGGGGGTTAGGGGAAATTCGAATAAAGGGGGTGAAGTTGGGTTTTAGGTAGGGAGGAATAGTTCAAAATGAAGTAGAATAAGGGTATGTGGGATTAGGCTTTAATTTGGGCTTGGTTTCACTTAATTAAAATTTCATTTCTTTCTATTCACAACCCCTTTTAATTTAGGGGATTTTCACTTCAAGGGCTTATTTGTGTGGGTAATAAGTTTTAAGGACATTACTTTTGAAAAATTAGTTTTAAGGACATTTTACGGGAAAAAGATAAAAGAATATTTCATTTTCAGTTATACAGAAATAATGCTAAAAGAATTTATCATTTTCCTATATAACTTAAAAAGATAAATGAATTTATCATTATCCTATAAATTGTCCTTAAAACTAATTATTCAAAAGTGCTGTCCTTAAAACTAATTACCTTGGAAATAAAAGCCCTTCAACCTAATTTCCACTTTAATTTATTTATCAATAAATTCCAAGCAAATTTAAATTGATTTATACTTCATTGTCCAGAATATATATCAACAACTACATAATTTTCTTCAATACAATATTTTTTCCAGCTATTTCAATCATATAAAAAGCTATTTACACCTTAAAATTATTTTATATTGAATTAATTTTTTTAATTAATTTCAACATATTATTTAAAAAGAATTTATTAATTTTATTCAGTTTATTAAAATAAACATCTTTTGTTAAATATAGTTTAACTAACTCAAAATATTTTTTTCAAATATTAATTATCAAATAGCAAATTCAAACTCTTCTATTTTTAATTCAATTTATTTATTTATATGACGTGGAAAGCAGGTTCGTTGCAATAGTCCTAGTGCATTCTTATATAGTTATATTTTTACGTTCTACAACTCCATTTTGTTGAGGAGTTCTAGGAAAAGAAAAGTTATGTGTAATTCCTTTCTTACTAGAAAGTTTTCAAAAATTTTGTTCTCGAATTCTCCTCCATGATCACTTCGCATTGTTTTAATTTTAATTGGCTTCTAATCTTGAATTTTCTTAGTGAAAATTTTAAACTTTTCAAATGCATCACTTTTATGTTTAAGTAATATCGTCTAAGTATACCTTGAAAAATCATCTTCTATTATAAAAACACATCTATTATGATTTATTGATCGAACTTTTAATGGTCCAAAGAGGTCTAAGTGAAGAAGTTCTAAGAGATGTGTAGTCAAAATCGTGTCTTTTGATTTAAATGAGCTTTTGTGAAGTTCTCCGAGTTGACAAGCATCATATAGGTTATTGACATTAAAACTCATTTATGGAAGTCCTCTAACAAGTTCATATCTAACAACTTTAGATAAATGTCTAAATTTTAAATGACCAAATCGTTTGTGTCAAATCCAAGGGTCACTAGATTCGATCAAAAGACAGAGATTATCATTAGACACTTTCATACTCAAAATGTAAATGTTATGTTTCCTAACTCCTTCAAAAATAATTCTAGACTCATTATCTTTTGATGTGGTAAATGCTTTTTTCAAACTTACTTTTGAAACCCTTATCACATAATTGACTAATACTAAGCAGATTGTGTTTTAAATTCCTAACTAGCAAAACATTAAAAATAATAGAAGTTTTAGAGTTACCAACGTTGCCGATGCTGATAACGTATCCTTTTCAGTTATCTCTTGAGTTAACCATTCCACCATCTATGTAAACAATGTCCTTTAAGATATCCGGATTTCCAGTCATGTGTCTTGAGCATCCTCTGTCTAGTATCCATTTATCCTCCTTGATTTTCGATGTATGGTTATCAGGTGTTTCTTCAATATCATCCATATAACATACATGTTCCTGCAAATTTACTTTATACACTTCCAAATGATTAAGTGACTTTTAAATATTATTAATTCCTAATTTATTTGAGGGTAACGTAAGGATTTTACAGCTTAGTTTTTCTTTAAAAAATATTAAAAAATGTACTATCGGTGTTACTTTCCATTTACACTTTTCAAAAGTCAATTACCAAGCATTTGAAAATCTGGCACTAATACCAAATGTGGGAAATAGTATAATACTAATGTGAATGGATCTTAATGCTACTTTAGCACTAGAGGGGGTAAATAATATTTTATAACTTATATAGAACTTTTCTGTATTATTTTAAAAGTTAAGTTAAAACACAGATAATTAACATAGATATATGTTAACACGGTCACTGATATATATATATATGCAGTAAAAGCAAAGTAAAAGTAAGAGAGATGACACTGGGAGTTTTTATACTGTTCGGATATATCAATCCTACGTCTAGTCCTATACAGTGTATGTACAAATTTCCCTTCCAACACCTACTTTAAATGGGTAGCAAGTAAACCAGAATACAGTCTCGACTTTAAGGCAATGAGATACACCCTCTTGATTTACGAGTTCAGGGTGGACTATCTTGATTTAATCGGGTAACAAAATCACCCACTTGATTTGAACGGGCAACAAGCACACCCACTTGATTTGAATGAACAACAAGCACTCACACTTGATTTGAACGGGCAACAAGCACACCCACTTGATTTGAATGGAAAACAAGCACTCCCACTTGATTTGAACGGGCAACAAGCATACGCAGACAAATAATAGTAGAGAGTTGTTGATTCCAAATACAAATGGTTGTACTTTGGATACAGCATATCTTACAGTCCTTTGATAGCACTTTGGCCTTTGAATTGATGAGAGAACACTTTCATATAAGTGAGTAGATTGTAGAGAATGAATGCAGTAAAGTAGAGATTGAATTTGAAGAATATAAAAAGTGGGTTTTGTGAAATATATAATGAAAATTTTGAGAAAGAATAAAGTAGAGAAATTAATTGTTAAAATTCATTTTCTAGTCTCTTTCATATAGTGTTTGAAGGGACTTGTCTATTCTCGAAGAGATGTAACCAAAATTCACAACTATTCAAATCTCAAAAGGCATCTCTCCAACGGTCTATATGTCAACATACTTAGCTAGGGTATATCGACATACCCTTGTTAATTTTAAAAAACAATAATCCATTTAATTTTTTTATAAAATTCTAATAATTTGTAAAACTTTTAAACATGGTTTTAATATATAAAACTCTTATAAAATATTTGTAAAATTATATTTTTTGAAAAATAAATATTTTGATTATAAGTATTTTGATAAGATAGTATTCAAAGAATAGTTGGTTGCTATCCAAGAATTTTGACAAATTATTCTAATGTTTATTTCCTATGATCTATAGTCTTGAACTCTTCTTATCTTTATCTCTAAACTCACGAGTCTTTCAAATATCTTGATCGTCTATGAATCTTGATCGCTAGTCTTTGTATTGATTAGTCTTTAAACTTGATTATCCTTTTTTTAGCAAGGCTAACTAGTTCTATAGTGGATCATCCACTTTTATTAAGAAAAATAAAAACATAGAGGAAAACACAGCAAGGGAAAGGAAATAAAGGAAATAAACAAGAAAATACAAAACATGAACAAACGAAAGGAATAAAAAAAACGACCCTGTTAGGAAAATCAATAAGCCTATAATTAGGGCATCATTAATTTTCAAAAAGTGCCCACCATTAAACCTCATGCAAAATTATATGAAGCAAGGTAGAGAATGGATGACGATCCCTAAGAAAATGCTTCCGATTCCTTTATTCCCACACGCAGAACAGCGTCTTCTTTAAGAGTTTCAATGGACTGAAAATCAAACTATTTGATTTCTTTATCAAAATACTTGCTAACACTGATGCTTATTGAATAATACTTTCATATCATCCTGGAACATATCTAATAACCCACAAACTAAAATGCTCCCATTGACTTCGATACACTTTGTTTATTAAGCATAAATAGCATATTCTAAATCATTATTTAGAATTTTATTTCAACATAAATATACCAAAACTCAAAATCATATTGAGCGATAGTTCTATGAGCAAAAACCAAATTAACTTAAGTATGTTGAATGCAAATCTATTACGTTAATTTCAACAATTGAAATTTAGATGTTATTCTCTCAATGCAGATTATCATATATTCAACTATATTGGTCTTCTCCTTCGAGACACTTCTGCGCCCGATGGATAATATTCCTTCGGATACAACCATCAAAATCATATTTTAATAATATACTTGGAATCCATTTCAGATTTGCACATCATGTCATGTGGTAGGGTTAATACTCTTTATGGTTTATTGACAACTCAGAATTTTCTCTCTCAATATCGATAAGAAAATCATAGTTTTTCTTTAATGTGTGAAAGTTCATATTAGACGCTCTAATTAGCTGTGTCCATTTAGCCTTAGTCAATTTCATTTCACCCTTTGTAATCGGTTTTTTGTCTTTATATTGTATCCAAATCCATTTTAATACCAATAACTTTTAAAAGAAATTCATTCGTCATGAAGTTGGTGTTTCTTGAAACAACAATGGTGTCTCAGTGCATCGAAATAGGTATTCATAAACATTTTATGAATTGCCTGTATATAGTATAAAACTGATTTGTTTTTTAAGTTTACCAAAGGGGCATTTCACCAGAAGGACAAACTTTGCAGTCCAATTAATTTCTAGGACACACATTTGAAATAATTACTTTCAAGGCCAAAGTCAGCAGAATAATTACTTTCGAGGACAAAGTCAGCTGTCCAATTACTTTCAAGGACATAATTTCATAGGTTTTTAGGCCCTAGAAACTAATTATTTTGCGTATTGTCCTTAAAAGTAATTATTTTAGTTGTGTGTCCTAGAAATTAATTTCACTTGCTAAAGAGGCCCTTGTGGCTAATTCTCACTTTACCAAACTTATGTTCATAACATAATTTGGTCAATCATTATTGATTGGTCCCAAACTCATTTGTGATGGTCCACACAAAATCCCATACGAATAAGTATTACACGACTCGACTCATACAACATATCAATTCCTTAAACTAGGATATGTAAGGGTGGTATCATTAGTTCTTATCTTATATGGATTTGTAAATTATGCTTTAGATAAAATTAAATTTAACATATGTACTTACTCCTAAGTACACAACCTTACAGAAAGAAGTTAACTCAACTTTGCTTGATGTGTGTTTAGTGTTTGATGATAACAAACTATATATATCGTATTTTAGATGTGTTTACAGATTATACATATACAGAAATTTTATCAACACTGAATTTGAATTCAAACTGGAATTTTATTCAAACAATCTTTTATTATAAATTTTGAATGGTACAAATTCTGACTCACTATAACTGTACAATTTCTGTATACATCACAATTTGATTTTACAGTCACAGTCCTCACTACATCACTCATACACTCAGTTGTTTGTCTGCATTTGCACTGTCCAGTTCCAGTATCTGTCTTGTTTCCTGTGTACTTGTATAATTGACAATCTACTGCAGTAATCTGAAAATAAACAAATTTGAATTTGCAAAAATATAAAATTTGTTTTTATCGTTGTCTCAGATATATGGGTTAACGTCATCATCTTTGATTGTGTAATATCTGTGCATATCAGTATTCATATCAGGGATAGGTATTTACGAGTGGCTGCAGTACACACGTATGCACGTGTGCACTGCCTCGCCAACTCGAGTGCACAAGGTCAAATCTATATCAGATTCAACACAAAGTGCCAATAGACTCGATCAAAATTCAAAGTGTAACTGCAACAAGGCAAATGCATGTACAAGTTCAACAAGACAAGTACAAACTGGACAACAACAAAACAGCAACAAAGGAACCTGACAAACATAAACAAGACTCAAGGCAACCGTGAATGTGCACCAAATGCAAGCCGAGGTGTAACCGAGAATGCAATCAAGAATGTATGCATACACATGTATGAAGACCACAAAGTCAGTGCACAACAAATGTCAAATGACTCAAGTGAAGATATCAAAGTGGTCTGCAACAATACCATAGTAGTATGAAAAGACAATGATGCACTGTAGTTCGTAAGTACAACATATACAATCAAACAAGTGAATAGCTCAATGCAACATTCGATGAATATATGAAGTAACAGAAGTGAGTGCAGAGAAAATAACTTAAATCTCAAGTGAACAGTTCAACTACTACGGTGGGAAATTAGGATTCACAGAGAAATCACATAATGACAACAGTCAATGAATAGAAGAAGTAACAGAAAAGCACGTATGTTTATCAGTTGAGAAATTCACGGAACTGGGAAAAGAATATATCAAGTTCGTATTTTTGAAAAAGTCAAAAATCGAAATTTAGGAAAGTCTATGTCGTAACCATCAAACAAAATCGAACGATCAAAATCAAAACCGTGCTTATGAAGGAATTTCCCAAAATATCACAACGTATTAAAGGAAAGTCTCAACAACGTGAAGAACACGAATATCAAATCAGACTTCTATATAAAGGACCCCAAAAATCATCATTGACGGTGTGAGTTCGAATACAAAAATCGAAGAAGGACAAAGCTAAAATCTTACCAGAAGCAACGTCGAATTCACCGAAGCACTAAGCAAAGCCAAGCAACATCAAATAACTCAATTCCAGAGCCGTAGCTTCAATTCCAGATTGAACGAAGCCGTAGCCTCGAATAAGAACCGACAGTGCAACACTCAAATTCCAGAATTCGAGCAACCAAGTCGTCATCGACGAATAGAACAAGCTAAAGCCGAAGCCATAGCCAAGCAGATCAAATTCTAAAGTTCGCCAAAGGCAAAGCCCTAATTTAGTCGAGCCATTGTTGAAGAAGCCGAGGCTCCAATTCATACGTGAAATCGAAGAAGAGCAAGTCCTAATTTTCAGAACAAAGAGCCAAAGTACAAATCACAGAGGAACAAACTAACTGGAAGGGATCGCAAGCAGTAGAACGACCAATAATCGATCAGCGATCAAGAGAATAGCCGAAAACCCTAATCGCCATTATTTTTCTCAAAAGGGATCGGGCCGAAATAAGTTTAATTAGGGGTTAATTTTAAAATAGGGTTTTAAAGTTTTATTTAAATTTGGGCCAGGTTTTAATTGCTTTATTTTGGGCCAAATTTAATAAGGGCAAAAGTATTTTAAAATTGACAGTTTATATTTTGTCCTGGGGTTCAAACTGTATTTTGTATTTTCAATTTATATTTTCCAAGGTCCAGTTAGAGTCAATCACCACCTAGGATTTAGGTGTTGTCAGATTGTCTAGTTAGAATTAGTTCAGTGAGCAGGGAGGCTGCGAGTTTGCAAAGCTCTATAGGCGGGAGCAGAGTTTGCGAGTAAACGAAACTCTATAGGCGGAGCAGGGTGTGCGAGTCTGTACGAGTGTTTGTGAGCGGGAGTGAGTGTTTGCGAGTCTGTCAGAGTGTTTGTAAGCGGGATACTGTTTAACTCTAATAGAAATCTGGGAATGCAGCAGTAGGCAGGGGTTGCCGAAGCTGGGTAAATTTTGTGTGTGATTTACTTTACTCCATATTTATTTATCTGCTATTTGCTTTCGCATTTAATTTGAGAAAATTTGCGATAACCCTATTCACCCCCCCCCTCTAGGGTTAATCTAGATCCTACAAGTGGTATCGGAGCGAGGTAATTTCTTTTTAACTCTAGAGTCATGAATTTATCAAATAATGCTTTTTCTGAGGGGCAATCTATTGTTAGGCCACCAATGTTTAATGGGAATGATTATGCTTACTGGAAGGTTAGGATGAGTATTTATCTTAGTTCTATTGATTACGATGTTTGGGATATTATTGAATCTGGCTATAAAACTCCCACTATAACTGTTGGTGATACTGAGATTCCTAAACCGAAGGATAGGTGGGATGCTAATGATAAGAAGTTAAAAACTACTAATGCTAAAGCCATGAATGCTCTGATCTGTGCTCTTGATAAAACTGAATTTAATAGAATTTCTCATTGTAAAACAGCACAGGAAATCTGGTATACTTTGGAGGTGACACACGAAGGAACTTCTCAAGTCAAGGAGTCTCGTCTAGCCCTGTTCAGCAATGAATACGAGAACTTTATGATGGACAAAGGCGAGAGCATAAAGGATATGTTTGGACGCTTCTCAACCTTGGTGTACAATGCTAGAGCGCTTGGAAAGGTATTCTCTGAAGTAGAGCTGGTGAGGAAGATTCTACGAGTCTTACCAATGAACTTTGAGGCAAAAGTCACGGCAATACAAGAATCAAAAGATTTGAGTAAACTACGCATGGAGGATTTGATCGGAAATCTGATGACGTATGAGCTTGAGTTGAAAGCAAAGGAGGAACGCATCAATTCCGAACCAAAGAAGAAGACAATTGCCTTAAAGAGCAGAGAAAAGAGCGATGAAGAAGAAGAAGATCCAATTGAAGTGCTTACAATGGCTGTCAATAATCTTAGAAGAAGATTCAAGCCACGCAAAAAGAAAACCAGTAGTAATAGGTCAAAAATTCTGACAACTCTGAAAATGAATTAACCTGCTATAACTGCAACAAGCCTGGTCACTTCAAACAAAACTGTCCACTTCTCAAAATCAACAAAGGAAAGAAAAAGAAGAAGAAGGCTTTCGCAGCAACTTGGGATGATGAGGAAGGAGAGGAAGTTTCGACTGATAGCACAGAGGAGGCTAATCTGTGTCTTACGGTAAGATCAGATTCAGAAGCAAGCTCAAAGGAATCAAGATCAGATTCTGAAACAAGCTCAGAGGAATCCAATGAGGTAAAAAACTACTCTTATAAAGATCTTGTTTATTTGTGCCTCGATCTTACTAAAACTGTTGAAGCTCTTGATTCTAAAAATAAAAAACTAAAATCTGATAGGAAAGAACTTGCCCGTGAAAATTTTAGGTTAGAATCTGAACTTGAAAAAATTCAAAACCTAGAATGTAAAAACTGTAAAGCTTTAGATTCAGAATTATCTAAACTGAAAAATAGCTTCGAGGATCTTGAAAAAGAAAACCTGAATCTAAAGGAAATTATTGAGACTAGGAAAAAGGATTTTATAAATAGATGCACTACACTTGTGTCTGAAAACTCAACACTGAAAACCAAAGTCCTAGATCTTGAGAAATCACTGAATAACTTTTCTAGAGGAGAAAAATCATTCAATTTGTTATTAGGCAATCAACTGTTTGCTAACAACCGAAAAGGGCTAGGTTTTGGTAAATCACAGGTTGATGATAGTGCAAAAGGAAAGGGCATCTTTACTGAATGTGAAATAGTTGGACATCATATTGAAAATTGTAGTCATAGGAACAAGAACACGAGATTTATACAAGTTTGGGTTCCTAAGAATTCTACAAACAAATTTCATGTCTATTGGAACAAAAATGAAAAGACAAAACAAGTTTGGGTTCCAAAAGGATTATTTATTCACAGTTATCCTGCCACTAACAATCATGGACCTATAAAAACAAATAGGTCACATACATCTTTAACCGTGTAGGTGTGGTGGCAGGCTAAGGAACAACATTAGTGTTATTTGGATTCAGGCTGTTCCAGATACACAACGGGCGACAAATCAACGTTCCTTAGCCCAGTATAAAGGTGACAGATTCACTATGGGCAAACAACGAAAGATTATCGTAGAGGTAAAACAAGTAGTTGTATTTATTTTCAAACGATAGATAACCGGTAAGAATCTGCACCATAATCTGAATTAAATCAGCCAGTTATGATTGATGATGTTAATTCTGATTTGATAATCATCTTTAAATAGAATTACTCTAAGTAACTATGATAGTTGACCGATTCTGATTTGCTTGATATGATCTTATATGGTTAGACTTTAATCTGTGCTTAAAATTGATCAATCATCCTCTTCTTGAACTTAATCTGTTTGGTCAAACTATGATTGATTTCTGATTGCTCATGTCTAAAAAGGTAGTTTTGAGAAACTGTTGAAACTGTTGCTTCACTGATGAAAACTTCAAATTGTTTTTGAGATAATCTTGATACTTTAACTGTAATTCTACGGAAGGAATACACACTCGCTCTTCATTTGATAAAAGTTTGTGTACACCGTAGTTTTATTTCTGAAGATGAATCTGATACTATTGAAATGGTTCTTAACTGCTTCTAGACACCATATTATGTTTTCTGTGTGTTTGTGTTTGCACGTTTTCACTCTAATTCTAAAGAATCACATTTGAATGCCACTAAACGAAATTTTGAGATATTTTTCACACTCACACAAATTTGGACTATGATATCTTTCGTGTGAAAACTTTAATTTAGTTGGTTATTCTGATTTTGATTATACGGGTTCACTGGTTGACAGGAAAAGTACTAGTAGGACATGCTTCATGCTAGGACACTCACTAATTTCATTGTCTAATAATTCTGTTCTCCATTCACTCACCAAACACATTGATGTGAGACACCACTTTCTTAGAGATCACATTGCTAGGGAAAACATTTGCATTAAATTCATTTCAACTGAGAATCAACTTGCTGATATTTTCACAAAACCCCTCCCCGAAGACAGATTTTCCAAATTACGTTTGGATTTGGGGATTATGGAAATTGACTAATCATTTTTCAATTTTTGGTTGAAATACTCTTGGATATTTATTTTCAACTTCAATTTCTAGAATTCAAACCTGTTTTGGATATCATTCAAAGATTGATTCGAATATGGTATTCAGTAGTGGAAATACGTTTGGTTTATGAAATTTCATAATATGATTAATTTGGTAACTTATTCCACGACCATTTCTATTTCTACCATCTTTCTATCATTCATAATGGTTTTGAAAAATGAGTAGAGTGAATTGTTTTTTAAATTAAAAAGGAAAAATCAAAGAAAATTTTAAAATATTCCTCATGCATCCATTCTCATTTAAAAGTCCTTATGGTTATGCATGGATGGATCATGAGAGGTTATCATCACTCCATTCTCATTTAAAAGTCCTTATGGTTATGCATGGATGGAGCTTGATAACTAATGAGTAACTGCTAATCCCATTTAAAAGTCCTTACGGTTATGCGTGATTAGTAAGTGCTTATTTTTTTTGTGCTTAAATGTCAAATCGTTTTAAAATTATAATAAATAGAATAAAACATCTCTCTTCTCATTATAAAAATCAAATCATCGATCCATTCTCTAAAATGTGGAAATTGTTATCTTGTTATGATATATTATGGTTTTTCCCTATTTTTTCCATTTGTTTTCCCCTACTGTCTCATTATTTTTTGTCAGTCTTTTGACGATAACAAAAGGGGGAGAAGGAAGAGATTTTGATAAGAAAATAATTATTTCTGGAATATTTATCTACCAAATTTGTTAAATGTTGTTAGTTATTTTCTATAATTCTTTCATTCGTCCGTAATTTCCTAAATCTTCTAAATAGGAGTGGTCTCAGTTGTAGGGGGAGCATACATGTAGGGGGAGCTAAATATCTCATGTTTAAACACATCTACTGGAATTTCAAAATCTTTAATATATGTTTGTCATCATCAAAAGGGGGAGATTGTTTGATGTGTGTTTAGTGTTTGATGATAACAAACTATATATATCGTATTTTAGATGTGTTTACAGATTATACATATACAGAAATTTTATCAACACAGAATTTGAATTCAAACTGAAATTTTATTCAAACAATCTTTTATTACAAATTTTGAATGGTACAAATTCTGACTCACTATAACTGTACAATTTCTGTATACATCACAATTTGATTTTACAGTCACAGTCCTCACTACATCACTCATACACTCAGTTGTTTGTCTGCATTTGCACTGTCCAGTTCCAGTATCTGTCTTGTTTCCTGTGTACCTGTATAATTGACAATCTACTGCAGTAATCTGAAAATAAACAAATTTGAATTTGCAAAAATATAAAATTTGTTTTTATCGTTGTCTCAGATATATGGGTTAACGTCATCATCTTTGATTGTGTAATATCTGTGCATATCAGTATTCATATCAGGGACATGTATTTACGAGTGGCTGCAGTACACACGTATGCACGTGTGCACTGCCTCGCCAACTCGAGTGCACAAGGTCAAATCTATATCAGATTCAACACAAAGTGCCAATAGACTCGATCAAAATTCAAAGTGTAACTGCAACAAGGCAAATGCATGTACAAGTTCAACAAGACAAGTACAAACTGGACAACAACAAAACAGCAACAAAGGAACCTGACAAACATAAACAAGACTCAAGGCAACCGTGAATGTGCACCAAATGCAAGCCGAGGTGTAACCGAGAATGCAATCAAGAATGTATGCATACACATGTATGAAGACCACAAAGTCAGTGCACAACAAATGTCAAATGACTCAAGTGAAGATATCAAAGTGGTCTGCAATAATACCATAGTAGTATGAAAAGACAATGATGCACTGCAGTTCGTAAGTACAACATATACAATCAAACAAGTGAATAGCTCAATGCAACATTCGATGAATATATGAAGTAACAGAAGTGAGTGCAGAGAAAATAACTTAAATCTCAAGTGAACAGTTCAACTACTACGGTGGGAAATTAGGATTCACAGAGAAATCACATAATGACAACAGTCAATGAATAGAAGAAGTAACAGAAAAGCACGTATGTTTATCAGTTGAGAAATTCACGGAACTGGGAAAAGAATATATCAAGTTCGTATTTTTGAAAAAGTCAAAAATCGAAATTTAGGAAAGTCTATGCCGTAACCATCAAACAAAATCGAACGATCAAAATCAAAACCGTGCTTATGAAGGAATTTCCCAAAATATCACAACGTATTAAAGGAAAGTCTCAACAACGTGAAGAACACGAATATCAAATCAGACTTCTATATAAAGGACCCCAAAAATCATCATTGACGGTGTGAGTTCGAATACAAAAATCGAAGAAGGACAAAGCTAAAATCTTACCAGAAGCAACGTCGAATTCACCGAAGCCGAAGCAAAGCCAAGCAACATCAAATAACTCAATTCCAGAGCCGTAGCTTCAATTCCAGATTGAACGAAGCCGTAGCCTCGAATAAGAACCGACAGTGCAACACTCAAATTCCAGAATTCGAGCAACCAAGTCGTCATCGACGAATAGAACAAGCTAAAGCCAAAGCCATAGCCAAGCAGATCAAATTCTAAAGTTCGCCAAAGGCAAAGCCCTAATTTAGTCGAGCCATTGTTGAAGAAGCCGAGGCTCCAATTCATACGTGAAATCGAAGAAGAGCAAGTCCTAATTTTCAGAACAAAGAGCCAAAGTACAAATCACAGAGGAACAAACTAACTGGAAGGGATCGCAAGCAGTAGAACGACCAATAATTGATCAGCGATCAAGAGAATAGCCGAAAACCCTAATCGCCATTATTTTTATCAAAAGGGATCGGGCCGAAATAAGTTTAATTAGGGGGTTAATTTTAAAATAGGGTTTTAAAGTTTTATTTAAATTTGGGCCAGGTTTTAATTGCTTTATTTTGGGCCAAATTTAATAAGGGCAAAAGTATTTTAAAATTGACAGTTTATATTTTGCCCTGGGGTTCAAACTGTATTTTGTATTTTCAATTTATATTTTCCAAGGTCCAGTTAGAGTCAATCACCACCTAGGGTTTAGGTGTTGTCAGATTGTCTAGTTAGAATTAGTTCAGTGAGCAGGGAGGCTGCGAGTTTGCAAAGCTCTATAGGCGGGAGCAGAGTTTGCGAGTAAACGAAACTCTATAGGCGGAGCAGGGTGTGCGAGTCTGTAGGAGTGTTTGTGAGCGGGAGCGAGTGTCTGCGAGTCTGTCAGAGTGTTTGTAAGCGGGATACTATTTAACTCTAATAGAAATCTGGGAATGCAGCAGTAGGCAGGGGTTGCCGAAGCTGGGTAAATTTTGTGTGTGATTTACTTTACTCCATATTTATTTATCTGCTATTTGCTTTCGCGTTTAATTTGAGAAAATTTGCGATAACCCTATTCACCCCCCCCCCCCCCTAGGGTTAATCTAGATCCTACAAACTTCACTCATTATTAATTGTACTTTGTTCGCCAAAGTCCGACTACCCTTTATTGATACATTATTATGTATCACACAGAGAAGTGGCTTTTGAAATTGAATCTTATTCATTTTTAGGTGCATTTTGGTAGGTGCATTTTAGAACTCCTTTCCAATACGCTCACATATCTGATCAAATCAAAATGTTTTATTTTCTTTTGCATGTCATGTTATTTACTTCCGTCTATATTCTATGAACTTATTATAGACATACTATATGTGTATCAAATACACGTGTTCATATATGTGATAATTCATTGGTGAATTTAATGAAGTATGTAGAACCAGTTTGGTATCATTAGACCTACGATTTCCTATATCTATATGTATCAATCCTAAGAGTTCACCAAGTTTTATGTCGCTCCCACTAAATGGATGCTTTGCCCTTAATCGTTTGGGATATTATTCATCTATATCATATGATTTATAATCATATGATATAAAGAATTATTCCTCCAAGATATGGCTTAGTCCATAATCCAAAAAATATCGTTAAATTTTTAAATACTTCTATGTTATGTAGCTAATGCGACGAATACCATTCTTCTAATAGATTTATTTCTTAACGAATATTCAAAATATTTATAACAAACTAAACTTATATTTATTTTTAGCCAGTACCGAAAATAGTTATTATTTCATAAATAATAATTTGTATATTTAGGAAAATAATTTTTGTATTTTGATGCATCCACTAATAAGTATTATATGGCATTCTCCCACTATTTTCGCCAATACTATAATAGCGGATGAAATACAAAGCTCAATTCAACTACTTATTATGGATTGTTTATTTCTTTTACTGTAGCTAGTTTACAGTCGAGAGTTTTTGATCAAATATCTTAAACTCATAAAAGTTACTTTTATACAAAAATAGTTTTCTATAAGAAAAATACAACTGGAATAAAAATCATATTTCTCATTCCATATTAAGTATCTACCAGTATTTTATACAATTTTCATTTTTGATGTCTCTTCGTGAAGTAGAGATAACCATTCACTCTCTTCATTCTAACCGTGTCTAAGTTGCATTCACTCTCTTCATCCTAACTATGCCTACGTTACAACTACTCTTGTACGTTAGCTTTCCATTCTAACCGATCAAACTATTCTAAAGGAAACCCTTAATAGAAGACCGTAACGAACTCTTTACAAAAGTGTATTTGGTCATCCTTGACATATAAGGATATCTAATAAGTTGCACTTCATGTAAACTGATCAAACTGACATTTCAACGATCAAGTTCCTATGTACATCTTATAACACTTGGTCTGATGCTAACACAACAAGATCCTTATTATAACTAATCGTCTTGAATACAGGATTTCGCGTTATGGTCTAACTGCTCGAATGAACTAATTTCATTGAAATTTCGTACAATACTGATCGCGATTCTTCACCATATAACATTTATATATGATCAAATATGGATCAAATATCCATATTCTATATTGCTTTTGGATTTTGAAACTCATAGAAGGTAATACATAGTCTCGTACAAATAAACGTTTAAGCGACTGAGGCATGAATGTTTTGGTGTTTGTATAAATTGGCTCTTGCATGGGCCTTGAATTGACAACATGCAAAAAAAGTATATTTTATATTTCTATTTCAATCTACATTCAGTTTTGTTTATACATTTTAACCGATAAACGTTTTACTAATTATATTAGTTGCATAAATTTATCGAAGTATAATACTTTTACTTATATGGCACGTATTCTTACAATATTAGAAAGGTTAAATGTAATCATTTAATTTTTCTAATAAGGCTTCCACTAGACTTTCATGTTTCTCAAAACCCTAAGAGGAAACATTGAAATCTTTTGATTCTCTAGTGGGTGTTAGAACTTGCTTGTTTTGGGATTCCGACTTTAAGAAATATTGAAAAATCATAGGCCCGTAAACCATGAATAACGCTATATCGATTGTATCATATACCATTCCTAACATGTGGTCTTTGTCCTATTCTCATCTCGACCTTCAGGAATATCAACAAATCGAAAGAGATTATTCACTTGTACCCACCATTTTGCGAATGCCTAAGTATAATGCACGTACCTTAAGAAATATCAACAAATACATGCATGTATTTTACATTGCACACTCAATATATTAATAGTATTACACATAACATCTCTATCTTGAGGAATATAAACAAGTAAAGAGTATTCAAGTAAACTAATAATATATAAATGGTAGATGATAATTATATATCAAGGATTCATAATCTTCAATATGTGTGTGTAGAGAGTGATATCGATTTAGGAAATAATATATTTCTTGTGAAATATCCTCGTGCTTGAAGTATAAGATACATCTGAAATCACGATGTATGCACTATACGTATGTACTTATTCCTTAAATCTTATTTGGGTTTCTTACCAGTTCCACTTAGTTTTATACATATATAATTATATACAAGTATTACCTTTTTATAACTTTTATAATTTAATTCACTCGTATAATATATACACGTATCTTATTTATCAAATCTTATTTAATTATTTTTGGTTCTTATTAATTAAATCATATTTATTTAATTTAATTTAATTTACATAAAATTTCTAAAATTTTAGGTTACTCGTCTTGAACTATTTAAGATAGCCAATCAACTATAACATTTATAGTTTGTTTAAGTGTACTATCAATAATTATATACATTTTTTAAATTAAATTTTAATTAGTTTTATTTAATAAACTTGTATTTAATTAAATAATTTAATTAAATATTTTAGTTAATTCATAATTTAAATTTATTTTATCCCAAATAATTTTAAAGGTAAATAAATAACTACAATAGTTATAGTTACACACATATATGAAAATATATGTTTTTTGAAAGCCAATCAATATAAATCGAGATAACATCAATGGGGACTAGGTTTTCATCATCAGCCGCCTCCCTCTTTTCTCCCTTTTCTTCACGTTTTGCTTAATTCATTCCCTTCCTTTCGAACTTCAATCTTTCCTTTCCCCTTACCTAGATTTCCTCGTTGTTGTTATCTCGCTTTTCATTCGTACCCTTCTTTCAACGCGCCTTTTGTCCACCGCTATCGCCTTTTCTAGATCCGGCATCTCCTTGCTTGATCCGCCCATTCTCCATCCATCTTTTTATTTTTTGGCGCTTTATTGCTCATGAGCTTCTCGTCGATCTACTTTAGTTTGGTGGTTTTTTTGGATTTCCTCTTAGGTCGTTAGTGTTTTATTATAGCTTGTCTAAGTATAGATCTGAGGATTCTTGGTTCTAGCTTCTATTCCGATCTTCCTATTTTTTTCATCATGCCATCTCATTACTCGGTGATTGCAAGCAACGGGAGTTTCGTTTTTGGCTATGTTTGCTGTGCTTCAGTTCCGGGTTTGGTTGTTCATTCGTCGATCCTCTCATCCTTGTGGCAGTTCTTTTACATAACACGGCTGTTTCTTGTATCTTTTTTTCATTGCCAGTGCTATTTGGTGCCTATATTTGTGTTCTCGAGTCTGAAGATTTTTCTTCTCATTTGGGGCTTCGCAGCAGTGTGTGTAGTCATTTGTTGGGTTATTTTTGGTTTCCTTTTGGCAACTTGGGCTACAATTCTTCCTGATTTGTGGTCAATGATATGTTTGGCTTGGTTATGTATTTGTCAATTCATAGTTTGCAAACGGTTGTTGTTACTGGCGAATGCTCTGTCATCGTGTTCTATTCAGCCTTGTTATATATGGTCTGTTTGGTTTGGAATCCATTCTTCGCATGTATAAGCTCAGTTTTTTCTGTTTGTAATGTTAGTCCTTTGGATATTTTTCATGTATTTGTTTGGTTGCTTTAGTGCTTCTTGTAACTTGTATTCACCCTACGTGGTGTTAGGACTGCCTAGTACAACATGTAGTCATTGCACTCTGCATGGTGCTGTTTTGTAGCATAGGCTATCTACCTATCTCCAGGTCTATAAGCAGTCTAGTTTCTATTAGTTGCTGAGGATCTTGCCTCACACCTGTAATTTATTTGTAAAGTGGTATGGCCACTATAAAACAAGCTTGCCGGTACAAAATAATAATAATTTATTTTGTCTGTAAAAAATATATATGTTTTAATCGATTAACTTTTAATTAACTATCTTATTTAGTTTAATTAATCATATTAATTAAATTTTAAATTTCAAATTTTCAAAACTAATTATTTAAACTTTCTAAACAATTTTTTAAAAAATTGTATGTATTTTATAAAATTTCCTTTTTATATTTAAACTTGACTTTTAAAACTGAAATATAATTTTAAATTTCCAAACAAATTTAGAAAATTAGCCCAAGGCCCAAAACAATTTAGGCCTTTATATTAAGGATAACCTATGGGCTTACTTTATCCTTCGGGCTAGGCCAGTAGTCAGGTAGGGTAGAGTACTTGTTAACCAAACCCAACCTTGGACATTACCTTTCTTGTCACCCTACTAAATGGATAAACTTTAATCGGTTAGCTCTAATATTGTTAATTTAGACCGTATAGGCTATTGGGCTCCGATAACATTGATGGAACCAAACTAGTCAGAAGCGGATGAAATAAGTAGATTTCGAAAAAATAATAATAATAATATATTTTGGACCTATTGGGTCTATGAAGTCGAGTTACTAGACTTAATCTAATGTTGTTTTAAATAAAATCTCATTTTATTTAAATTGTTTAAAAAGAAAATTTAAAAATTTGATGCTTAAATAAATTAGAGTGTATCAAATATACTCTTGCATGTATATGTGTGCAATAATTACTTGCTACGTATTATTATTTTAGGTAACTTAAGGGTCAAGTTATTAATTATGTCAACTATTCAATCAGTCATAAATGTAATGAATGTGTAATTAATCAGACATAACACTTACTATATTTATAAACATTCACCATATTTCACTTAATTTGTTTAAAGGAAGTTTTATTTAATTTTAAACTAAATAAGTTTTAATTTATAAGTGTATCAAATACACTTTTATGTGTATATTTCAAGTGCAACAAATATGAAGTGTATATGGTTAATGCGGTAGTATATAGGAGTTGAGATCTACACCGCAACGAACACATTTTTTCCTTATATATAATTTGTTGTCCAAAGTTTTTTTAAACATAAAATAACAATTATGAATATATATATATATACACACATACATATAATAACAATTACATACATATATACATACATACATAATTACATACATACACACATTTTAACAAGCAAAACAAAGTATTATTATTTTGCACATGCAAGCCGGTTTTATAGTGGCCATAACACTTTACAAAATTATTGCAGGTGTGAAGACAAAGCCGCTTGAGCAACTATGACACTTACACGATCGATACAGCTCACACAAACGCTTACACATTAACACCAAACTATATAACAACAAAGATATTCTTTGGAGCTCATCACACAAAGTTAATCACAATCCAAACTTGAAAAATTGTGATACCAAAATCACATACGCCAAGCGTTCATTTCACTGGGCATAAGCCCAAATCCCACAAACATGCTAACAAGAGTGAAAATGTGGATAGAAGCTACATAAACCAAGTAGAATCAACCGCCAAGAGGCATTAGAAGAACGACTACCTATCCAAGGAAAAATGGCACACATCTGCTTTAAGGCAGTCACTACGGTGACAAGCCAGATAGCAGTGAAGAAGCAAGAAAATTGGAGAGATAAGGCTTAAGGCAGTTCAATACCAACAAGACACGGAGCCTTACAATTTCATAGCTTTGCTCCACCAAGTGCAAAAGGAAATACACACACATAAGAATCATAAAACAACTCCACAACCAAACGCAACCAAAGGAACCAACCAAAAATGTGACACACCACAACAACTGAACCGAAGTACAAATGATTACCCCGGCAAGACCAAGCTCACTTAGGAGTTCCAAACACTAGAAGTTCTAACACAAGGAGGGAGGCTAGGTCAACAAAGTCCAAACAAGCGGGTTCCGGCACTACCAAAAATCTGGAACAAGGAGAGACTTGCCGGCGAGCTAAGTGGCGAAATGAGTAGATCACTAAAGGAGTTTTGTGTATGTATGGGAATGAGATGATTAGATCTGGATATTTGGACATGTGTGGCGCTGCCGAGCAAAGCTAAGGAGCCAAATAGGTTCAGATCTATGAAAAACACTTAGAAAACGAGAGCAAAAGGAAAGGAGGCAAGAAAAGGGAGACGAGATATGAGGGGAATCGAGAATGGATTAGTCGAAAGTGGATGATAAGAGAATGTGATAAGGGGAAGAAGGTGGCTGAAACCCTACCCTCCATTATTACATACACATACATATATATTAAATGATTGTTTTGTCTATTTTAAAAGTTTTGAATTCTAGAATTAACAATTTTAAATCTAATTTTAACATAGAAAGGTTTTAAAATTAAATCTACGACTTTACACAAAAGTACCTTTTTAAAAACTTTAAATTAAAATAATAAACATATATGTATACATGTACAAATAATTACAAACAATATTTTAGATTTAGAAACAACATAAATTTATAAAATTTGCGATTATATATATATTTTAGACTTAAAGTTAACAAATAGAAAATTTGCCTTAACTTACGAAGGATTCAAAGTAGGTTTATAGTTTTGCACAAAAGTCCATTTATGAAAATTTGAATTGAAACATGTTTAAATGCATGTAAACAATAACCAAATGAATCTACAAACAAAATCAATAGACATATAAAATATGAAATCATTTTTCAAAATGATTTTAATCGTTCAACACATGTAGTTTATTTATGTATGTATATAAGAAAAGTTACAAAATTATATTAATATATAAAAATCAGTTTTCAAATTAAAATTGTTTTTTTAATCATTAATATCCAAATCAAAAACAAAATTAGATCGGAGAACCCAATCATATATAAATTCATTGTAAAAGGCTTGGGATTTAAATAATACATACAAGATGACTTTGACTTTGACATACAAGTCTAAACACAAAATCTTTGGTTCAATAATAACAATTATTATTAATCATACTGCTCCGACCAAAGACTTTGAGTTGAATACAGCCGACTGTGATATTAGTTCCATATAACTAAGGTGACAAATTCTTTATTGAATAGTGTTTTACTTCCAATGCTTTAACTCTGACCCAACTATAGTCGATCGATGGACATCATGCCACGATTTAACTATAATCAAAGTGGAGTGTTCACGTTGAAGTTCAACAGTATTCTCAAGTCGAGAGAACTGTGTAATATCGTCACTTCGAGATTCTCTATTTGATCCTAGTCATATCAACCAACAGAAATCTCTCAAGTGAGTCTTTACATGGTTATTTAGTATCTATAAATACGTAACTTCTTGGTGCCTCTAGTAACCATGAGTAATACACTATCTAACATTTGTAGAGCGTTACACACTCTAATCTCAACGGATGAATTGATATCCTTTCTCGAAACACCTTAGCGAGGAATATTTAAAATAATATGTTATTTTAATAAATTTATCATGATTACAATATATTTGCAATTATTATCACATAACATATGATTTAAGGATTTTTTCATATTTAATATACTTAAATTAAATAATTAATTAATATATCACAACATGACAAGTATATAATAGAAAAACAAATATCTTTATTATGAACAAGAATGATTATCGAGTTGAATATATGTAACAAATTACACAATTATCCATATGACATACTTTATCACATATGTTTTTATGTTCTCTTTTTCTCCCCGCTCTTATTCTCTGTTATTATCTTGTTTATTCAAACACATCAACATGTTGTTATTCGAGTTTAATTTATTTTTTCAATACTTATTCATTGAACATAGACTCAGGCTCGATTTTAAACATTTCAACACATTATAATCGACCATATAGGATTTACGTGGTACATGCTTTAGATTTAGCCACTGTGCATTCATGTTTATCGTGTTTGGGCCTTTAGCACATTTCAGCGGCAAATTTAAGTTTAAAGTCATTTTCCACCATAAAACGCCAGTATTATGAGTCTTCACGCACATAAATATGGTCTCACCTAAAACGCAAAATGGTCACACGCTTGTAGAATACTCGTATCTTAGCTGACACGACACGGTATTTGAAGCCAAAGCCAACATTTGTGGACAAAGAAAGTACACGCAAATAATTATACAGCAGCTGAGCAAATCCAGTTAGAAGCACCTAATTATTTCTTCGCGTTTTCCCTACAATCCTTTTTTAAATTTAATTTAAATGAATTAGTCGGTAAATTATCAAATATCTGCATTGACATCAAAAATAGAAAGAAAAAGAAAAAAACAACATATTCCAGCCTATTTGAGAATATGCCAGTAGCATCATTTGCAACTTAAACCAAATTATTCTCAACATATTCTTTCAAATCAAAATTATTCGTTTCGCTTTGTAATTTTTGTCAATATATTACTCAGCTGTAGAATTTGATTTTGTTGGTTTGAGGTTGTGACGGCTTGAGGAAACCCATCAGTTCGCAGGTATAACCTTTTTTTTTCTGCTCTCTGAATTTTTATAAAATTAGTTGCTGCATTAATTACTTGGAATGAGATATTTGTTATGAAAAACTTAATTTGAGCTCTTTGATTGCTGCAATGCTAGAAACGAAGAAATGTATGATCTTAAGTTACGTTCTTTCATGAAATGTACGATGTTTCTAGTTCTTTAGGTATCAAAATTTGAGCTGGAATCATAATTCTGATAAGATTACTTGTGTGAAGCCGTAATTATAGTTTATGGACATAAATTAATTCTGAAAGTACCATTTTCCTTTTAATTGCTTGAATAAACACTTTTACCTTCACCATTTGTATGCTACTGAGTACCGATCAATTTCCCTTGAATTGTATATTTGATGTGGCCAATAATCATCATCATTATCATGCTAGTTAAAACCATGAAGAACAATTTCTAATATGTACAAGTAATTAATCATACCAATGCTATTGAGTGCCTATCGATTTCCCTAAAATTGTAAATTTGGCCATGATGTTCACCATTATCATGCTAGTTAAAACCATGGAAAACACTTTCTAACATGTGCAAACAGTCAATCAAACCAATGCACTGGGTATCTAACACTTCCCCTAAATTTGTATTTTTAATGTGGACATAGCGATCATTGTTGTCGTGTTAGTTAAAACCATGAAAAAAAGCTTCTAACATGTATGTAGATAGGTAATATTGTTTTAGCGATGCTTTGAAGTGTTAATTTTTTGCGATACAAACACTAATTTTTGGAATCTTTTTTGCAAAATTGATGGTTTTTTGTCTTAGGAATGATTTGTTATCAGTGTTGCTATTAACATCCACATATTAAGTTCATAATAAATTTTTTTCCCCAAAATATTCACTCTCCAAAAACCAATTGTTGTTTGGTCTTAGAAAAACGAGTGGAAAACATATCAAAATTGATGGAAATTGTGAACTCACTTGGATTTTCTTCACCTCTGTTAACATCTTTTTCTCTTTTGTCCATGTCATTGCTTATACGATATTTATGGTATGCACAATGTAGTTTTGAACTCAATATGTTGATCAAATGTGAAATATGGCTTCCAATACTTTAAAATCATTTATGAATTGAAGAAATTGATCTATAATAGTTAGAAAATGGAGCAAGATATGAGTATTTATTACCTACACTGAATTCAAATTTGGATTTATGGATTGAGGAGTAATCTGATGAGAGTGGAAGAGAATTTTTTTTATACAAAATCTTGGATGTATTGCTAGGTTTAGCGAGAAGTAATTTAATTTGTTTAGGTGTGTGGAGAGGTGGTATATAAAGATGAAATGTAAGCGTATATAGTTCCAACCTTTTGGAGATGAAATGTAAGCGTATATAGTTCCAACCTTTTGGAGATTAATATATGTGGCACAAAATCTGAAGGCTAGGCTTTGCATAATTTTTGATAGGATTGCATGTCCTCTTAAAACATCTCGATCTTTTTGAGGATTGTATATATTATGTGGGCTGTGATATTGATGTTTTGTTTCTGTGGGCATGTTTGTGTAAACCTAGGGAACTATATTTTTTGAAGGCAGTTGCAGCATGTTGCACTGACTTATCCTTGTATATGTTTTATGGTATAAATCATACATATGACTGAGTAAGTTCTTTCGAACTTACTCATATTGTTTCTAAAAAGATAATATTATGTGGAATATATTTATATTGTATGACTATTTTATTATTTTGAGACATATATATTATTAAGTATATTTGGATAATATATATTTTGTAAACATGTATACATATGGGTCACTATATAAAATTAGGGTATGGTTGGGTTTCATATGAGTCTTCGGTAAGTAATTAAGAAAAGTTAAATTGACAGACCGTTTGAAAGAACATAGCAAAGAGCTCTAGAGTGAATTTGTATTAGATTTCGTGAATAAATTAAAGATAATTGGTATAAATTTGTGTTATGTGCTTGTTTTTTTTGTCTCTATTCCTTTTTCTAATCTAATTGCGTAGATAATCTTGAATAAATTTGCATAACAAATGGTATTGAAACCTACTACACAATTTTCTTTGGGAAGAATACGAAACATTTAAGAGTTATTTGGAGAATTTGAGAGAAAAAAAAGGACCATGGAAGTCTCGAGTGGCATTAATCAATGTTTTGAAAGGCACCTCAAGACAAGGCGATGCATGTCTTGTGTGTGGCTCAAGGCGAAACAGAGGCAAAATATCTTATGATGTGCTCAAAAGGTATTTGGACTCTAAGGTGTACGCCTTAACATCCCAAGGCATGCGAGGCATACATTTTGTATGGCTCATATGCCTCAGCAGCCTGAGGCGTAATCCGAAGGCAGTTTTTTTTTTGCCTCGTTTGTAGTAAAAGCTTGATCTAACAAAAGTTACAAGATTTTATCATTTCATAGCAAGCAAACAAAGAAACAAGATAAAGAAAACAATAGTAGGCAATTTTTCTAGTTTTCTAATATAGTTTCAAATTCGATTAAGTAATCGCTTTCAAAATTTGTCGAAGTAATTAATTTCAAAATTGATTTCGAAATCAATTAAGGAGTCAATTCATAAAATCAATTTTGAAACCATTTTTGAAAACGATTCCAAAATTGATTTCAGAATTGATATCTAGGTTGAAACTGGTTTTGATTTTATTGATTTAAAAAAGAAAAAAGCAGAGAGAAAGAAGAAAATAAATAAAAGAATCTTGCATGCTTTTCTATTGTTTATAATAGTGTGTTTAGGTTTTTTTGATTGTATCGAAATTTGATGTTGCTTTTGCTACTGCTAGTAATGTTTGCTTTTTAACTGAACTACGTCCAGGTCTTTTAAGTTTTAAACTTCATTGATGTTGTGTTTATGTATATATTAATAAATGATGTTAAGTTAGAAATTTTTTAGATGAAATACTTTATATGTTATTGATGTATTTTGTTTGAATCACTTTGAATGTTTAATTTTTTTTAATGATCAACATTTGTTAATCTATATTTAATTATTTGATATGTATGTGCATAATGTTTCTTCGGAGAACTTACACCTCAATACTTCGAGACTTACACCTTGCATTGGAAACACAAAACATCTTGTGTTCGCCGCCTTTGTTTTGTAAAACTTCGGTTTTAATAAATCTTTATGAAACATGAGAAAAAAACCAACATGTATGGATGAAAAAGAGTGGAAGGCGATTGATAGAAAAACATTGTAGCTGATTTAGCACGCTTTGTATGACTGTCTACCATCTTGTGGTGGACAAAAAAGTGGCATACCCAAAATGGAAGACATTGGTGGAAATTTATGCAAAAGTCTCAAAGTCAAGCAATACATTTTTCATGAGAAAGTTTGTGGAGTTGAATCAAAAGGAAGACAAGTCAATTGGAGAATACTTAAACAAATTTCAAGCGACTGTTAATCAATTTGCGATGGGCCAATTCAAGATATATGATGACAAACAAGTTTTGTTGCTAATGTAAGTGGAGTTGAAACATGTGTGGCATCGTTGAAAAACTCGAATCCAAGTGGAGTTGTCTCAACAATTTCGTTGCTAGTAGTATTCTCAATGAAGAAATAATAAGTAAAATGGTGGCTATGTAAGAAAAACAAGGTTTTGGTGGTGCTTTACTCGCATAACAATAGGGGTAGAGAGCTTATGAAAAGAAATCAGAATCTCCTTTAAAATGAGTCTCTCCAAATCAAGGAGACTATAAATACTACGATTGCAACAAACCAAGGCTGGCAACTTCTTTGATTATGTGCAGAGAACAGAGATGGTAAGATCCTTTATTGATTATGAGATGGATGCGAAATGTGTTAGCTCGATTGCATTGAACATGTTTGATGGAAAGATGATAAAACTGTTGGATCAGGTGCATTAGCAGCAGGGTTAAAATGGTGAATTTTTTTTAAATTCATTTTATTAATTTGCTCAAGATCTTATTTTGTGATTACGTGAATAATATTTTATTACTAATTCATATTTAGCATTTATATTAAATAAAAGGAGTTTGAGAAATATTTTAATTTATTTAATTTAAAATATTTATTATTCGTTATTGTTTAATAATAAAATTTTATTAATAATTTAATTTAGATTTAATTTTATGTTTTACAATTTTATTATGTTCGTATTTATAATATACACATCATAACTATATAATAATGTAGGGTAATATGGGAACATGTGTATAATTAACCATAGTGACATTCAGTTAATAAATGTATATATGATAATCATATGGTATAATATATATAAACTTATAAATATATATAATATATATAAATAAATATATAATATTAATATATAAATATATAGTATAACACTATTTAAAATATAATTAATGGTTATATATAAATGTTTTTTATAACAAGAGTGATACTTAATCTAAGCAGAGCACTCATGTTATATATGAATGTTTTAATATATATATATATAATTATATTGTTAATTAATATTCGGATTAAAGAAATCATTAATAAATTTTAAATTCAATTTTTAATAGTTTTGACCTTTTCAAAATAAATATCTGTTAATATATATGTGTGTGTGTATAATTTAGAATAACGACCCGCAATTGTATTTTTTTTAATCCGATCGGATTTTATTATATTTGAAAGTTTCAAAATTCTAAATTTTAAATCTAGTTTGACCTTTTAAACAAAAAAAACCGTTTTATTATTATTTTGAATTCTGAAAGTTTTAGAACTTCCGTATGGAAATTTTTTGTGTACATATATATGTGTGTATGTACAAGTTAAAATAGATTTTTTGTTATCTAAACCAAAGTAGAAACGTTTAATTTTTTAAATATTAAAAGCCAAGCACTATTTAATAATTTAAATTATAAAAAATGTTTAATGTAATAATATTAGTTTAAATCGAAAATTAATTTTTTTAGAGGCCGAATGTTATTTTATATAATATATATATATATATATACATACATATATTTAAAATGCTTTTGTTTATTAATCATTATACTTTAAATTAATTTTTCCTTTTTGAATTATTTTATTAAGGGGCATTTCACCAGAAGGACAAACTTTGTAGTTCAATTAGTTTCTAGGACACACATTCAAAGAAATTACTTTTTAGACCAAAGTCAGCAGAATAATTATTTTCAAGGATAAAGTCAGCAGTCTAATTATTTTCAAGGACATAATTTCATAGGTTTTAGACCCTAGAAACTAATTATTTTGTGTTTTGTCCTTGAAAGTAATTATTTCAGTTGTGTGTCCTAGAAACTAATTCCACTTGCTAAAGAGGTCCTTGTGGCTAATTTTCACTTTTTATTAAATCATTACCAGATATCATTTAATAGCAAGTATATATATCATCATTTATACATGTATATATAATTGAATAATAAATAAGGAATTACCTCTTTGCGATCCTGTTCATTGTCACACGTCGGCTGTTTACTTCTTTCCTTTGTCCCATTGGCTATGGGTTGCAATGTTGTCATCTTGGCTTCACCTGTTAGTTGCAGGCTAGCATTTCTATTTGTTGAGTGTGGAGAGAAAGAGAATGGAGGCTACTTATTTGTAGACCACCAGATATCAAAATATCTCTTTTTTCTCTCAAACCCTAGGAGATTGGGTCCCTATCGCCCTCCTCTTTTATGACTGGCTCCTATTGACCTCCTTGGTTGGTTAAAATCCTCAATTGACTCCTTTGAATCAATTAGTTAATTATTTTATTTAAGCTCATTTTTCAGTTGAACTAACACACAACTTTTATACATCGTTCTGATCGATTTTAAAATACCATAAAATTTTAACACTACATTTGTATTAATTTTATTATTAATTTATAACATTTTTGAATTAATTTTACATTGGACCAATTCGAAAATAATTGACAATGCGGTTGTGTTGACTTACTTGTGTGAACCTGGTTCTTGATCAATATTTAAACAATTTAAATACCGAAGTCTGTATGGACTTTGCTGAAGTATATTATTGGATAAGAGTTCAATGCTTACATATCATTTAGACGAAATCTAATTTTTAATCTATAATAAGCCCACCTAGTAACGACATTTAGTACACATATTAGTTTCGTCATCATTGTATCACTTAGATATTTAGAGTTGGTCTTAGATCAAAAACTCTACTAATATCCGTATTTATTTGCGAAGATCATTTTAAAGTTTTTGGTTTAACCTGATTTACCCTGATCAGAGAATATGATTTTTAAGTTGACTACCAATTACGGTGATACTGACCTTCTGCAATGAAAGAGACGAATCCTTTTTTAAATAGTGGTTCACTTCAAGTAATTTAACGTATACCTAACTATGATCATAACAAGGCTAACATGCCAAATGTTTAATCATAATCAAAGTATAACCTAGCTACTTAAAATCGACAGTACCTTCAAGTCAGAAGACTATCGTACATCGCTACCATGAGATCTTATATTTTAACTTAGTTGTATTAACTATAGAAGACTCTTGAGCCATTCTATGATTGTTTCAAACAAACACTAAGGGCAAGTACATAACCCCTTAGTGTCTTCGACGGTTATGAATAAATTATTGTCGATTGTATGAAGAACGCTACGTACACTAGTCTAAACAGATACATCGATATCTTTTTTGATACATCTTGATTAGGAATATTTAAGGAGTCAGCGTTTGTGTGTGTATATATTATATTGATTCAATACTCGTAACACATTCGTAATCACAATCGATAAAACACTTCTTTTAATAGTTTTCTACTTATATATGTTTATTGTAACTAATTTATTATTTATATCGCCAGGTAACATTACATATAACAGAAAATAAAACTAATAGCATACTTTATTTCAAACAAGATTATTAACAGAGTTATGTTTATATAACCATTACATAATTGTCCGTAGGGCATACCATTAACTCTATCAAAAACAAACAAGAGTTGGACATATTCTACAAACTAAAGAGAACCTATTTTTGATTGGATAATTGGAGAAGAAGGAATGTAATTTTTTGATGCGAAGTGGAGTTGTTAGAGTTATAGAGGAGATGTGCAAGTTTTGTGCACAAGACAAGGACGAGGATGCAACCATTTGTATAAGGTGATAGACGAGATCATATATGTGATGAGATAAAAGTATCATCTTCTTCAAATTAATTTGGGGAACCATGTTGAACCGAGGTGGTGTCTTAAGAAAGTGCAATGGAGTTTGTAAAAATCATATGGTGGGTTTTGTGGTAATACAAGTCTTGTTAGATGATTTTGAATGTGTTCGCTCAGCAGAAACAAATATAACGATGGGTCGATCAAAGGATTGGAATTTGCTTGTATTGTGGTAAATATTTCATTGTGATTGAGGTGGAGTCTTTGATGATGGTATTTGTATCAAGGTGAGTTTTTAGATTTTGTGAACGAATACTAAATATTTTATAGGCTTTTGCACAAACTTTAAATGATTATTTATTTTAAAAAAGATTTATTATTTGAAGATTAAGTATATATGGACTATATTTAACTTGTATGCTAAAATTATTTCTAGATAGATATACGATGAACTAGAGATTTTAAGGTTTCATATGTGAGAGTTTCGCAAATGATTGAATCAAGTAGAACTGAACTTAGAGAGGGTTGGAGAATAGAACAAGAAGACTCTAGTGTGGATATATGAAAGATTTCGTGAATTTAACAAAATGATTTGGTGGAAATTTTGTATCTTTTCTTAATTTAAATATGCATACGATTTTGAAGAAAATTGCATTACATGGAGGTGGATGTTGTCAATATTTGTTAAATATTCCTTATTAGAGAACAAAAATAGTTCCAAACATGGATATTTGTATTAGAAAATATTTGTTATTTGAAGATTAAGTATACATGGACTTTATTAAAATTGTATTGCTAAAATCATTTGGAGATAAGTATATGATGAACTATATATTTGAATTATATAAATTTGGTACATATACTTGTATTGGTGGATATATAAACTCAAGGGATTGTTAGGGATTCATATATAAGCATTTTTGAATAATTGAATCAAGTAGAATTGAACCAAGAGAGCGTTGGAGAAGAGAGCGTGAAGACTCTAGAGATTTCGTGAATTGAACAAAGTGATTGGTAGAAAATTGTATCGTGTTGTTTATCTTTTATTTCTTCTTTTCTTAACTTATATATGTATACGATTTTGAAGAAAATTGCATAACATAAGGAGGTTGCCAATCTATATCTTTGTTAAACATTACTTATTAGAAAACAAAAATTATTCCCAAGCAAGTAAATATGTGTATTTATATAGTGGTGCAACTTATTTTAAAAGGTATGGATGGAAATGAATTTAGCTAATGCACCTCATTCTTGACCAAAAACCGTTTGTTGGTAAATAATAATTTTGTTAGTAATCAAGTTCCCCCCCTTCTCGCTCAGTGGCAATGTTGGTAAAAATGTGAAGTAAGGTATTTTGCTGTTTAGGATTTCCCACTCAAAAACAACGATGAAGTTACATGTGCAGTTTTGTTGATCAAAAAAACAGAAATAACCCTCCAAGGCACAATTCGATCGGTTTCTTTCAAGGATGTTATTCGCTTCACATATCACACCGGGTAGAAGGAAAACATTCTTTCAGAATACAATGGAGATTAGTTGTGCAAGTTGTGATTACGTGCACGTATCCGAAAAGAACTCGAGATATGCTGATGATGCTTTTAAGATTTTGGAATTCCAGATTAAGAATAAACATGAATCTTTTCTGGCGAGATGATGTGGTTTATATAGAAAGAAGAGTGAGTGTTGGCGGTGTCCGTTGGAAACAAACAGACGTCTCTTGGCCCAATGGGTATAGCCATTGGCATTCGAATTCAAATTCAAACACAAACCATATATACCATTTTTCGGTCGCTGTTCGCACCCCAGATAGGGTGGTTGCCACTTCCTTTCGTAGTGGCGAACATGATCAAAGGAATTTCATGAAAAACTTCCAACAGTTTTGAGGGTGAATAAACGGTTGCAAGGTGAATAAATGCAGAATGTTTTAAGGTTAGTCAACCATGTAGCAGAGAAAACATTGACAAGTGAAGGGCCTAGTCCCAACTAGTTGTGTAGATCAATGTGTATTGCTTGCAATTGGCAATAATGATGTGTTTTAGTATAAATAGAAGATGCAGAGGATAATTTTGTGCGCAATTTTTTAATCTAATTTTTCTTTAAAAGAAGCCTTTAATTTCTTCTTCAAATCCAAAGAAAGAATTATCATTGCTTTGTCAATTTATGTTTTGTTTGTTTTTATTTATTGTCAATTCGTTGTAAACATGGTGGCTTGGTGAAAATCTTATTTTGATTGGTATTATGAATTATTTTTGTCATGGACTGCCGATGTCAACACTGTTGGGTATTTACGCGTGTAATTCTATCATCGTTTCTCATTTTAACCTGGGTGGTAGCTGGTATAATGTTTTTTTTATAATGCTTTCACAAACTTTTTTTCCATTTAGAGTTTGTCATTTTGGTAGAAGTATCATAGCGCTAATGCTTTTTGGACCTAAATCACAATTACCAATGATCAAGGCACTATTATGTGCAGCGGCAGTGCAAGCCTGGAATTTCAGATAGGGCGACATTTTTATCACATAAAAGACATAGCAAGTGTGACGCCCCACCTCTATGCCCACGCTAGCCAAGAACACTACTAAGTAATGCTGTCAACTAGCACGGAGAATAAGGCTGTTGAGGAGCGATCATCCATGTAATTGCTTTGTGCGAGCACCGATATGTCAGATAGAATAGCTTGCATTTTTATTTCAGGAAGAAATCCGACATACCGATACAAACTCAAAGCTACTACACAGTGGCTATAATGGTTTAGGACAAAATATAGAATAATAACACAGATAATCTAAATAAATGCGGAACACAGATAAAACAGAAAGTCTCATATATATAATAACTAATGTCAATTACAATACTTTTGACACAATACATATGATACAACTACAACTGTCGACTCTGGAAGTTACATATACAAGTACATTAACGTGTATAATATACATGAATACATATCTTTCTATACAGTTACACTACCTACTATAAGTGACGACGCCTACTCCAAAAGATATGAAAGGACTTCATAGCTCTAACAGCAACCCAAAGCAGAGTATCTACAACCTGAAATAACTCGGGTCTGACCCGAATATTAAATTCAAAAGAAAATAATACACGGGTCAGTCTAGTTCAAACTCAGTTATTAATGCACAGAAGCAATAATAATCAAATATCAAATAGACGACAGTCACAAAAATCTCGTATATCCAACTTCTCGATAAGAGAATCGGATAACGACGGAGATTTCCTATGTGGCTACAGTACACGCACGCGTGCACTGCCTCGCCACACAGTATGTTAAATCATCAACAAAGATAAGTAAAAGGTTATCCATGAAGATAATATAGAAAACCTCTGAATTGCCTAGACAGCAATTTACAACAAACTCCAATTATTAAATAAATAATTAAAACCTCAAAATGATCAATCCAATCAAATTTCTAGGTGGCTGCAGTGCACGCACGCGTGCACTGCCTCGCCACACAGTACGGTGATGAAATGCACAAAAACTCAACAAAAGTTCACTTAAAAACAGTAATATTGTGTGGCTGCAACAGAGACAAACGAGAATCAACATGTATGCAACCACGTCTTAAAACAGTAATTAACAATTCAAAGTCATAAACGAAAACAAGCTCTGCAGCCACACAAAGCAATGCCCTGACCGAAGTCATAAAATCATGAGTACACAAGAGAATGATCCCACGGCAGCAGATACCGATTTTAAATGCCAAATGTATCACTAGACCAGCCATGATCAGAGAGGACCAAAAGCAAGTGAATGAAGTGCACATGAATGCACAGTGTAAACTATTGCACTATGTAACTGGCACTAATGCAACAGTGAAACAAAAAATCAACAAAAAGGATACAATAGTGAACCGAAGTCAGTGAGAACCCTGACCCCAACTCAGAACCAATTACCAGAAGAAAAACAAAAAGACCAAACTGAAACAAAGAAACAACTCCAAACCACAAATGCAATCATGTCTCGAAGACCTGTGAACAACCAGTCCAAATGCAACAAAAATGAAACTACAGAGGTCAAGTCTCTAATATCATGACTCAACTCAACTGCAAGCTACAACACGAATAGCAGCACAAAGACATACAAACATGTGTCAATGAAACTGTAATAAGTGAAACTGTTCATGAAGCATCAAGTTCAAACATCAGGGTACAAGTCAGCAGTGAAGATCAAAGTAAGGTGATGACAGAAAGGAATATCATCACCGAACAGATGATCAGAGAAAATGTTAAAGTCAATACAAAGCAAAACCAAAGTCACAGTGAGAAAGAATTAAACAAAGCAATGGCACAGATATGCAAACAAGACAACAATGGATAATCAACTCCATAAAGTCAGACTACAGATTTCAAGGTGAAGACAACCTGGTATTCGAGGTAAATATAACTATCAAATGAAGACTCAACTGTCAATGGCACTACCTCAACAACCAGAAAACAAACGAAACAACATTGCCACCAGATCACACTTGTGTACATATACCCCGACAGTTCTCCTAAAGCAATAAGTCATAGCAGTTTCGAACAAAGACAGGGGGATTTCAACTAGCAGTGACAATGCCGAAGTCAACTAGAGCAAGTTCGAACAGTTTAAAGTCCACATTATCCCAAAATGCCAATCAAAGCCGTAAGTATTTGAACAGACTCGATGTCGAGTTGCTGTTCTAAAACACAGTAGCAATTTCTAGTTGAAACAGAAGTCAAGGACGAACACAACTGGCCCGAGACGAACTCAAGTAAAATAATATGCAGTTCACAATCAAAATCGAAGCCGGGTTCAAATCAAGGTCAGATGGCATAAGTCACAAACGAAATCAACAGTGTTCAAATAAAAAAAAAATCAATTCAAAATGAACAACACGAAGGATGTTGCAACAACACGTAAAAGTTTCGAATCAAGGCCGAAGCCAAATAAAAGAAATCATCCCGAATCAGAAAGTCCTCAACACCGAAATAAAAATCAAATGGTCGAAGCACAATTCTTCTTTTGAGGATGAACTACGATGTGAGTGAAAAATCACTCACCTTGATTGAAGCGGAGGCGAGCTCGGTGGCCACGAACCTTTGAACGAGAAATCGGTGAAATCGACCGCCCCAATTTCGAAGCTCTGTCTTGTATCTGGGACGAAGAAGAGATGCCGCCATTTTCGTTTTAGGGTTTAGCTTTTGTTTTTGTTTCGAACGAAAAATGAATTAAAGGTAGAGGGGACGGGTTGCTTTGCTAGTTATCACCGCCAAAAACAATCAAAAGAAAACGTGGGTATAAATTCAAAGTGTAAAGCCCACTCACATTCAACATACCGTTTAAAAGAATAACAATTGCTTTAAAATTCCAAACAACGATAATCAATTTATCAATGAATTTTCAACCGGTTAAAATTCCCATAGAAATTAACAAACGATCTAACTGTCATTTTGATGACAGTTAACTGTTATAAAAATGAAGAGGGGAAAAACGATCGCTGCTATTATCTCAAATGAAAAGAAGGCAGGCCCAATCCACTAAAAAGGGAACGGGCTAATTAAAAAAATAAAGAAAATATTTATTTAAAACCCAAAATAATTTCTCAACCATTTTTATAAAAGAATTTCAAATTGATTTTAAATTTCAATAGCAATTTTAAACGTCTAATATCGATAATCAATTGATGCAAAATACTGGGTTGTTACAGACTCCTCTCCTTAAAGAAATTGCGTTCTCGCAATCATAAGGAATAAATGGACAAAAGGTAACAACCAAAAGAGCATGGCAATGTCGAATGCATAAGCAATGCAAATGTCAGCAGGGAAGTATTAGATATAAAATCAAAAGGTTCGACTGCTTCAAATCAAAAGAATCAACATCGTGGGGATCAAGGAATCAAAATCATACGACTATATAAACAACCCCAAACATCATCATCGACTAACAAAAGCAAGAACAATCGAGTTCCAGCAATTAAAAGAAAAGGAAAACAGAGCAGAAATCACATACTGAGCACGAATTGAATGTGAGTAAATCAAATTACTCACCTGAATTGCCAGGGAAAAAGACGAAGCTCAAATCTCAAAATCGCAAATATTCAATCATCAAAAACGATAATCGAATTTTCAAATCGCAAATATTTACTTATCTCAAACGATAATCAGAAGACAAATCAAATATCTAATTATCTCAAACGATAATCAGAAGACAAATCAAATATCTAATTATCTCAAACGATAATCAGAAAACAAATCAAATATCTAATTATCTCAAACGATAACCAGAAATCACAAATATTCAATTATCACAAATGATAATCAAATCTCACAAATATCTGATTATCAAAAACGACAATAAAAAATCAGAAATATCCGATTATCAAAAACGATAATCAGAAATCACAAATATTCAATTATCACAAATGATAATCAAATCTCATAAATATCTGATTATCAAAAAACGATAACCAGAAATCAGAAATATCCGATTATCAAAAACGATAATCAGAAATCACAAATATTCAATTATCACAAATGATAATCAAATCTCACAAATATCTGATTATAAAAAACGATAATCAGAAATAAGAAATATCCGATTATCAAAAACGATAATCAGAAATCACAAATATTTAATTATCACAAATGATAATCAAAACTCATAAATATCTGATTATCAAAAACGATAATCAGAAATCAGAAATATCCGATTATCAAAAACGATAATCAGAAATCACAAATATTCAATTATCACAAATGATAATCAAATCTCACAAATATCTGATTATCAAAAACGATAATCAGAAATCAGAAATATCCGATTATCAAAAACGATAATCAGAAATCACAAATATTCAATTATCACAAATGATAATCAAATCTCACAAATATCTGATTATCAAAAACGATAATCAGAAATCAGAAATATCCGATTATCAAAAACGATAATCAGAAATCACAAATATTCAATTATCACAAATGATAATCAAATCTCATAAATATCTGATTATCAAAAACGATAATCAGAAATCAGAAATATCCGATTATCAAAAACGATAATCAGAAATCACAAATATTCAATTAACGAGTCCGGAATTAACCAAAATAGCAAACGCACATGTCCCATAACCACGAGTTTTACTAAATCGTTTAATTCTCTTCATCGTTCCTTGAAAGTGCAAAATTGTGTATTTTAAAAATAACCTTTCACATTCTCAAACGGACAAGTCCGGAATTAAGCGAATCAGTAAAAGAAAGGGGTCATAGTCCTCGATTTTGCTGAAACGTTTAAATCGCTTCCTCATTCTTTTGAAAATGCAAACTGTAAAAATTTTGAAAACAATTTTAATTTATATTTTTGAAACAACTTTTAAAAATAAAGAATTTTGAAAACACATGATTAAATTAGCAATATCAGTAGTAACTTTGATAAGGAAGTTGCACTTCTCAAAATACCATAAAAACGGACAACAAAATCAGCATTGCGGGGAACCGCATGTAAATCCATTTCAAAATTGACGGTTAATGAAGTTAACACGTCAAAATCTCATCAAAATAACTGGCATCAAAATATAATACCAATGAATTTTCATTCATCAAAAATGTTACAAGAATCTTCTCAAAGATAGAAAGGGATACCATACCCTAAACTTGTATTCATAACAAGTCAATGACACACGAATTCACCAATACACAAAAATTGATAAAACTTATCAATAGAAATCACGAAAATTGATGAAGCACAAATTCTAGAAATCATCACAAGAAATCCAGAAATCACAAAAAAGGGGGAAGGCCTATCATAAAGCGGGAGTATGAAAACTCCAAAACACCGGTATCACATGAACGAGAAGCTATCTCATGGTGGCTAACCATTAAATTTTCACACAGGAATGGTCTGAAGACCGTGGGGCGCTACCCCACATATGTGATGGCGAAACATCACACAAAACGGGGTTTAGTCTCCCTCGCAGACAAAGAGACATCGCGCAATCGCTAGTCTAAATCATAAAAAGAAAAGGGGAAGGCCTATCATAAAAATGGGAGCATGAAAACTCACCGACCGGTATCACACAGGAACGAGAAGCTATCTCATGGTGGCCAACCATTAAATTTTCACACAAGAATGGTCCGAAGACCGTGGGGCGCTACCCCACATATGTGATGGCAAAACATCACACAAAATGTGTGAGATGAAATCACACAAATGGTGTCTAGACAATCCTCAAAGCCCAAGAGATATGTGTGAGACGAAATCACACCGATGAGGTCTAGTCTAACCGTGCAACAAAGAAATATGTGTGAGACGAAATCACACAAATGGTGTCTAGACAATCCTCAAAGCCCAAGAGATATATGTGAGACGAAATCACACCGATGAGGCCTAGTCTAACCGTACAGAGAAAGAGACATCGCACATTTGCTAGTCTAAATCACAAAAATGATCGTCATGATCATTAGGAAGTGTCAATTACATTAAGTTAGTGAATATAAGAGTTTAGCTTCATGTCCCATAACCACTAGCTTAACTCAAATATTTACGAACAAACTGTAAATTTTCACTAGAAAATTGTCACAAAAGGTTCAATCGAATAAGTCCAGGAGTTAACCGACGAAGCAAACGCAAGCGTTTCATACCACTTGTTTTACTAAGGCGTTTAATTCAATTTCTCATACGGGTGAAATAAAGGCTTGTATATACTAATAGATTGGAAAATGATTTAGGGAAAGAGCTTTGTAGTAAAATAGTTTTGAAATCGTTTGGAGAAAAGGATTTTAATATTTACTACTAGTATAGAAAACCTTTATATTTTTAAAGTGACAAATCACAAAAATGATTGTAGAAACAATCAATCACAAGAATTCACATACAAAGATGTGAATAGAATCCAAAGAAATCGATACTGAATCCATCAAAAAGTATGTTCACAAAAATCCCGAAGAAAATGTCATCAAATTTGCTAATAAATGATAGCAACAAATCGGGGAAATAATCAAGAATCGATTAAATTTGGAAATCAAATCAATTCACTAAAATTCACATTCGAAGACGTGAATAAAATCTAAAGAATTCGATTCCAAATTCATCAAAGTAGAAATACCCAAAAATTCCGGAAATAGAAGTCATCGAAGTCAACAAAGGTGATAACAACAAATCGGAAAAGAAGAATCGATTAACACTTGGAAAAACGAAGCAAAACAAGCATAAATGCATAAATGACTTCAACAAAAATAAAAAATCAAGTCAAGGTCGAAGTCAACAATTAATGGCCGCAGTCGAGTACAAAATGAATCAATCATCATCATCAAAGAAACCAACGGCAAACAAAATCAGAGTCTTGAAAATCAGGAAATTAGCAATTTCTCAAAAACAAAGTGACCGAAGTCGAATGGAAATCAAGACGAGGAAAAACACAAAATATCAAGTTCAAAATTGCTGAGATCCAAACAAAATCAACCTCGGCTAAATCAATTCAAGCCGAAAACACAAGAACAAATTCCTCATCATCAAAAACCCAACTTGAGTTCGTAAAGCAAACGGAGGCAGAAGCCAAAAATACTTTCACGAAATCAAAATCAATCATAGGCAAAGATGAGCGATAAAACATCGACAAATAGTTGTAACACATGCTCCATCTAAGTTATGTTTTATATTATGTCCAAAAACCCCAGGCTCTGATACCAAGCTGTGACGCCCCACCTCTATGCCCACGTTAGCCAAGAACACTACTAAGTAATGCTGTCAACTAGCACGGAGAATAAGGCCGTTGAGGAGCGACCATCCATGTAATTGCTTTGTGCGAGCACCGATATGTCAGATAGAATAGCTTGCATTTTTATTTCAGGAAGAAATCCGACATACCGATACAAACTCAAAGCTACTACACAGTGGCTATAATAGTTTAGGACAAAATATAAAATAATAACACAGATAATCTAAATAAATGCGGAACACAGATAAAACAGAAAGTCTCATATATATATAATAACTAATGTCAGTTACAATACTTTTGACACAATACATATGATACAACTACAACTGTCGACTCTGGAAGTTACATATACAAGTACATTAACGTGTATAATATACATGAATACATATCTTTCTATACAGTTACACTGACTACTATAAGTGACGACGACTACTCCAAAAAATATGAAAGGACTTCATAGCTCTAACAGCAACCCAAAGCAGAATATCTACAACCTGAAATAACTCGGGTCTGTCCCGAGTATTAAATTCAAAAGAAAATAATACACGGGTCAGTCTAGTTCAAACTCAGTTATTAATGCACAGAAGCAATAATAATCAAATATCAAATAGACGACAGTCACAAAAATATCGTATATCCAACTTCTCGATAAGAGAATCAGATAACGACGGAGATTTCCTGTGTGGCTGCAGTACACGCACGCGTGCACTGCCTCGCCACACGGTATGTTAAATCATCAACAAAGATAAGTAAAAGGTTATCCATGAAGATAATATAGAAAACCTCTGAATTGCATAGACAGCAATTTACAACAAACTCCAATTATTAAATAAATAATTAAAACCTCAAAATGATCAATCCAATCAAATTTCTGGGTGGCTGCAGTGCACACAACCGTGCACTGCCTCGCCACACAGTACGGTGATGAAATGCACAAAAACTCAACAAAAGTTCACTTAAAAACAGTAATATTGTGTGGCTGCAACAGAGACCAATGAGAATCAACATGTATGCAACCTCGTCTCAAAACAGTAATTAACAATTCAAAGTCATAAACGAAAACAAGCTCTGTAGCCACACAAAGCAATGCCCCGACCGAAGTCATAAAATCATGAGTACACAAGAGAATGATCCCACGGCAGCAGATACAGATTTTAAATGCCAAATGTATCACTAGACCAGCCATGATCAGAGAGGATCAAAAGCAAGTGAATGAAGTGCACATGAATGCACAGTGTAAACTATTGCACTATGTAACCGGCACTAATGCAACAGTGAAACAAAAAATCAACAAAAAGGATACAACAGTGAACCGAAGTCAGTGAGAACCCTGACCCCAACTCAGAACCAATTACCAGAAGAAAAACAACAAGACCAAACTGAAACAAAGAAACAACTCCAAACCACAAATGCAATCATGTCTCGAAGACCCGTGAACAACCAGTCCAAATGCAACAAAAATGAAACTACAGAGGTCAAGTCTCTAATATCATGACTCAACTCAACTGCAAGCTACAACACGAATAGCAGCACAAAGACATACAAACATGTGTCAATGAAACTGTAATAAGTGAAACTGTTCATGAAGCATCAAGTTCAAACATCAGGGTACAAGTCAGCAGTGAAGATCAAAGTAAGGTGATGACAGAAAGGAATATCATCACCGAACAGATGATCAGAGAAAATGTTAAAGTCAATACAAAGCAAAACCAAAGTCACAGTGAGAAAGAATTAAACAAAGCAATGGCACAAATATGCAAACAAGACAACAATGGATAATCAACTCCATAAAGTCTGACTACAGATTTCAAGGTGAAGACAACCTGGTATTCGAGGTAAATATAACTATCAAATGAAGACTCAACTGACAATGGCACTACCTCAACAGTCAGAAAACAAACGAAACAACATTGCCACCAGATCACACTTGTGTACATATACCCCGACAGTTCTCCTAAAGCAATAAGTCATAGCAGTTTCGAACAAAGACAGGGGGATTTCAACTAGCAGTGACAATGCCGAAGTCAACTAGAGCAAGTTCGAACAGTTTAAAGTCCACATTATCCCAAAATGCCAATCAAAGCCGTAAGTATTTGAACAGACTCGATGTCGAGTTGCTGTTCTAAAACACAGTAGCAATTTCTAGTTGAAACAGAAGTCAAGGACGAACACAACTGGCCCGAGACGAACTCAAGTAAAATAATATGCAGTTCACAATCAAAATCGAAGCCGGGTTCAAATCAAGGTCAGATGGCATAAGTCACAAACGAAATCAACAGTGTTCAAATAAAAAAAAATCAATTCAAAATGAACAACACGAAGGATGTTGCAACAACACGTAAAAGTTTCGAATCAAGGCCGAAGCCAAATAAAAGAAATCATCCCGAATCAGAAAGTCCTCAACACCGAAATGAAAATCAAATGGTCGAAGCACAATTCTTCTTTTGAGGATGAACTACGATGTGAGTGAAAAATCACTCACCTTGATTGAAGCGGAGGCGAGCTCGGTGGCCACGAACCTTTGAACGAGAAATCGGTGAAATCGACCGCCCCAATTTCGAAGCTCTATCTTGTATGTGGGACGAAGAAGAGATGCCGCCATTTTCGTTTTAGGGTTTAGCTTTTGTTTTTGTTTCGAACGAAAAATGAATTAAAGGTAGAGGGGACGGGTTGCTTTGCTAGTTATCACCGCCAAAAACGATCAAAAGAAAACGTGGGTATAAATTCAAAGTGTAAAGCCCACTCACATTCAACATACCGTTTAAAAGAATAACAATTGCTTTAAAATTCCAAACAACGATAATCAATTTATCAATGAATTTTCAACCGGTTAAAATTCCCATAGAAATTAACAAACGATCTAACTGTCATTTTGATGACAGTTAACTGTTATAAAAATGAAGAGGGGAAAAACGATCGCTGCTATTATCTCAAATGAAAAGAAGGCAGGCCCAATCCACTAAAAAGGGAACGGGCTAATTAAAAAAATAAAGAAAATATTTATTTAAAACCCAAAATAATTTCTCAACCATTTTTATAAAAGAATTTCAAATTGATTTTAAATTTCAATAGCAATTTTAAACGTCTAATATCGATAATCAATTGATGCAAAATACTGGGTTGTTACAGCAAGTAACAAAACAAAAAATAAAATAAAGTAGAAAATACATATGACCTCACGTTTTTTCAATTGCAATAATAATTAATGCATTAATAGAGAAACATCCGAAGATGTATCATAAGCTACACAACCGATCAATTAAGGAACAAAGCCAGGAATCAAAGTGAAAAGTTTGAACTACAATTTGGGTCAGGGCTATTTTGTTACAAAATAAGTAGATTTGGGTTGTTTTGTGGTAGATTAGTCTTGTATAGGGTTGTACTTTAGCTTGACATAGGGCTGTGATACACTGATATAAATTGAGATATGGCTGAATGGTAATAACTAATATTGTGTTCTTTGTAAATAATTTCAAATTTTCAAAATTTTCAGCTAGGGCATTGGTCTAAAAGACAGACATACACACGCCTACCATTCATGTTCGAGACAATCACAAGTAATATTGGAATGATATGCATTCATGTTACATTTACGTGCTCCATTAAAATGTAACATTATAACCACTAAACATTTACGTGCTCCATTAAACTATTGTGAATTTTTTTCTATGTATTGATTTTCGGATCAGAGGGTCGCCCTTCGTGAGGGCTGCCCTAGGCAAATTGGCTTGCTCGCCTTACCCTAGGCCGGCCCTGCAAGTCAGCATGGAACGATTTGCGCGTCTGAGAATATTAGTATTTGTATTTTATATTCCTCAAATATTCTGTTACACTTCGATCAGGAATTTATGGGTGTTGATAGTACATCAAGAACTTCATTAGCGAGTTCTGGGGCACTACATGAAATCCACGGCGTAAAGCTTACCTACAAATCACCATTTACTGTTGAGAACATAAATACTTCGACTTCAGAAAGCTCGGGAATTGCAGAAACAAGTCAAAGGATTATATTTCAGTAAGTTCTATATTGCATGATTTTAGAAGGATCAGAGATTATATAGAAGTAAAAAGTAAGACATTTTCACATAACTCAATTTCATATTATTTTACTACCAGAAGAATATGGCAGCAAAGACCATCTTTCTTGAGACCAATACACTGTTGTCTGCATGGTATGCTACTAAATGATCATTATTGCATTTTCTTATATTTTGAACAAGCTCCGAACAACGGAAGTACCACGGCTATGATTTTGCATATAAAATTGCAGTAAATGCGTTGTTATTATTTTACCTTATTAGGTGATCAGAGCATTGCAGAGACCGTTGCAAATGTTGTAACTTCATTACCTTTCATCGTTCTTGGATTTCAAGCTCCAAGGCAAGTTATATAACAATTACAAATATTTGTATGAATTGAAAACAAGGCTCTCTTATATGACAATTCTTTGCCTATTGAATATATTTTATGCTTGACGCAGGAAAAATTTAAATACTACCTTATATGCTAATTCATTGATTGGTGTTGGAGTTGCCTCTAGTCTATACCATTCATCTAGAGGTAAAGCAAGAAAATACTTGAGATGGGCAGACTATACGATGATTGCTGCAACTACACTTGTGAGTTATCCAAAGTCATCATTTATTTATGTGCATCATTTAAGTTTATTTAAAACTTAAGCTTCTATATCATGCATCTGCATCTGGCTATTTTTTTACATTATTCATTAATAATTATTCCTAAAACTTTACGATTTGTTTGTGTTTTTTTAGTAAGCTGAAGTTAGCAAGAATGATATACTAGGTTATCAAGGCAAAGAATTTTGTTTATTATTCTTTTGGCTGTTTTAGTCCAAGTTTTCTATTTTTGTCATGAGAAACCAGTGATTAGCGCCTGAATCAATTGATTCATTTTTGAATCGACACGACATATACCATTCGATAAATGATATCACCGTCAAATCTATGTAATATTAGGAAGAAGCCAACACCCTACAGATTTGTAACCTGATAATTCAAATCAATTTGAAATAAAGTTTTGAAAAGCATGAGTGCTTCATTTTTACCCATGTAGTTTATATTTGATACATGGTCAGATGCTTTCAAAAATAAATTGTAACTTTGTCACTTTGTTCACTGATCGAAGTTGGAGCCATGCCTTACACTAACTAACCTCCTAATATACTAAAGTACTAATTATTTGCAGTGTCTTTCAAGAGCTTTAAGGGATGAAAACCCTAAATTGTTAATGGCAGCTTCCACATTTCTTTTGCCGATTCAGCCTATGGTTGTTTCTGCTCTTCACACTGGAATGATGGAGGTACGCTTTATTATATATTTTGCGAAGATTATCGCTAAAGCTATATTAGAGAAACATTTTCGTTTTTGTTTATCTACGTTTAAATTTTGGAAGCCACTTTACTCTTGAGATGTATTCTCTTAATGCATGTTATAATAATAATGGAATCATACAAAGCAATAATGGAACCAACACAAACAAGATATTGCACTCACTATTTCTTTTTCTTTTTCATTCTAAACAATTACCTTTTCATTTTAAACAACTGCTTACCGTTAATCTATCAACATAAAACAAAACAAGAGGAAAACACATTGCTGCTGCCCCATTTCACACACTGCACCATGAAAAAGGAAATTATGGCTGCTCATTTCTCATTAATTCATGGCTGCCTAACCTTTTTTCACCGATAACTGATACCAAAGAAAAAGAAATGAAACACAAACACCTTGGCCCATTGAGACTCTTTTCTTTGCTGCATCATTGAATATGCCCATTGAATGTTTGCTTCATTTTCCTTTATGCTATATATTCTTTTATTTCCCCCTAACAATCAGTACATGATGTTTAAAAATCACAAAGATCCACCTTAAAATGAACAGATGCCAATTAAAGGACCACCTATCACAATTATTAACTATCAGTATATATCTCTTAATATTTACATATGATACAATACACTTTCCCATTGTGGAACTATTCTCAACAAGTCTTGTCGCGTATGGTCCGACTTGAGCCAAACACACACGTTTATATTATATAACGCAAAGCACATATGACACTGAAGCACGATGGGTGGTTAAGCATGCAAATTGGATCTTGCTCTAATGTCTGATGTCATATAAGAAAACCACTTGTGATAACGAAATTAATTGGTAACATGAAGAGTGATCACTTCATATTTATAAAGTATCCAATATGTCAATCTCCAACATTAGAAGATTAAAATATTGGTTTCTCTACAAATATTAGAATAACACATATATTATCATAAAACCAACTGGTTATCCATAATTATTTGTAAAGTATTCAATAAATTTGTATTTCAATATGGGACTATTTTCAACTATACCACTTCAGGTTTTCAATACCAACTTGATTTTCACCTTCTCACTTCATTAAAAACCTCAATCTCCACCTTCAACCAATTTGTCTTCACAAAGCAAAAATAAAAGGTAATTCAATCCAATGCAAAATCAACACAGAAACAAACCATATTTATTTGGATCAATTATAAACTCTCGTTGTCTCAGTCGCACTAAATCAACTATCACCGTCTATAAGCGATGCATTTTGCATCATCTGATATATCACATCAATCAGTTTTGAAAGTGTCTGTAATACTACAAAGATTTTCATATGCTTTCGTGGATTTTCAATGCGAACACCCACTAATTGTTTCACTGGAGCTCAAAACGTGCTCAACATTGGTACTTAAAGCATCAACATGAAGATTTATGTTAGAAACATAACTATAAACATAATTATCGTTGATTGTGTACATAATCTCTCCATCTAATTATTAACAAAGTTTTTTCATAGCACTCACTTTCTATAGTTGGCCATGTGACCCGTCAATGACTTCCCTCATTCATTATTCTAATTACGACATGATTATCCTTCGTTACTTGAACCAAACCTCGAGTCCTCCTAGTGCAACTACATTGATCCAAGAGACCAATAGTATGCAAACTGCTTGATTTTTCTCATGTTTAAGACCTCCCTAGCCCACACAATGCATATGAGACACTGAATAGACTCAATGCCACGAATTGATAATTCTACTTCGTTTACGGTTGTAATAGTACATGTGCTTTTCTCGAAAGGAATGAACAATTTACATCATAACTTATAATAAATCTGGCTTTTGTATTCATATGTTAGCGTTCACCATCTCACTAATAAGAACATAAGCGAAAACCCGTCTATCATTAGCTATGTTGATATGACTATCACTTTCAATATTATTGTCATTGTTTACCATTATTTATTCATAAGCACTACATGTACATGTGTTCCACATTTGACGTTTCTTTTTAAAATATAAGCATCTTTCATATCTAGACATATTCTTAGCTTTGATGATATCATGGTTCAAAATTTCAATGGTTTGATGATTTCGTTGGTTTCGGTCATAATCGAGACGAAAACTTGTTCAAATTCCAATTTCGGTCCAACTTAGTATTTGACTCTTTATGTGTTGAAAAATTAGCAAAAAGATAGCAGAAAATGAAAAAAATACAATAAATGTGTAAAAAAATTGTAAAGAAAACAAACCAAATATGATACGTAAAATGGACAAATGATAAAATAGTTTCAAAAAATTGCGATAGTTTTGTCAATTTTGAGCCATTTTGCAAAAATAATACCAAAAAACCAATTATCGAACAAACTTTTCATGTATAGTATATATGTAGATTTTTGTAAATATAAGTATGTATTGTATATTAATGCACAGAAAAATTCCAAAATCCAAAAGTAGAATTATAACAAAAAATTTCATGGATTTTCAAAGTTGATCGAAAATTTGAAATTTAAACGAATGAAACGAAAATTAGAAATTTGAACCTTGGTTGATATGTGTATCACTTTCATTATTATTGTTTAAAAATATAAGCATATGCCACACTTGGACATATTCTTTTAAACTCAATTTTCTCTCTCCATGCCGTATTACTTTCCGTTCATCATCTATCATACATGCATCTTGAACCAATTTTTGATTGATCATTTTTTTGAACTTTTCATTCAAGAATACTTTGACTTGTATTGAGTGAGATAGTTCATTAGCATTAGAGTTATCAATGATACAATCAAACTTTTCTACCTTTGCAAAAGAGAATTAACAAAACTCAGTGCTAAATTTGATACTCATGTTTACAATTATTGATAAAATTTCAACTGACTATCATGTCGGTAGAGATAAGCAAAATGATTGTTAATTGGATCTATATGAAGACGAACAATTATTGAGGCACACCAATTCATTGCGAAGCTTCATCATGATATCTCGAGTGACTACGTACTCAAAAAGACCGTCAACCCCTTAGAAAGCCACTCAAGTAACTTAGCTCTTAAGATAGCTTTTAAGATAGCGAACGGTTGGAAGCAGATGAAATATGTAGATTTTAACTTTTTCCTATTTTTGGATCTATTGGAAAATGAAGTCTAAAGGGTTTATTAGCTTCAATCTAATTGAGTTAAATAAAATTAAATTTTATTAAATTTTCTGATTTAATTAATTGATGAATTTAATTAAATATGTTATATATAGTTTATGAGAACATTATTACGTGCTCATGTGTGTATAACGTGCACTTGCAACATAACAAAGGATGTACAACAGTTAAGTTTATATGTAATAGATTTTGAGATTTATGTCCACTATTTATATACTTCGCTCTTATATATATACATATATTGTCTGGAAATAATATTTTATAATAATATACATATACATATATATAAGTGTATAAAATTTTCGAAAATATTAGTTATAACATTTATAATCAATGTTTTAACATCATACAAATTCGACCAAGTCTTTTAATTTTAAATTTCAAAATAAAAAATCTATTTGACTTAGCAAATAATTTCAAAATTATATCTAGATCTGAAATAAATTCAAAATTCAAATTCCATCATTTGACTAAATAATATTTCAAAATTAAATAAATAAATATAATAAAATATAGCTAAAAATATTTTTTGATAATATAGGCAAAGATAATTTAAATAATTATATAAATACTATTATTAATTAAAAAAATATAAATATATACTTATATGTATCGAAAAAAATAATTTTTTTAACCTGAAATAAAATTTGTTATATAATATAAAAATATTTATTATTGTTAATTTTATTAAATCAGTTTGGCCAAAGGGTTTTTTTTTCTTTTGAAAACTTTTATTAAACAAAATTATCTACATAACGTATTAACTTAATTTAATATATAAACAAATTATATAATAAACCGAACATTTTTTAAAGTGAATATTAGGCACACATCCTTAAAACGGAACTTAATTCAAAGCGGATCCCTGTGATAAAAAATATTTTCTACGTCCCTGTTTTTGTTTTCCGCCAAATTTTTCCCCAAATTACCCCTGCGCTTCACTGTCGAGCTCTGATTCTTCTTCTTCTTTTTCGATTTAAATGGAAAACTGCAATTAAATTGAAGACGAATCAAGTTTTTTTATGAAATATGATATTCTTAATATTTGCAATTATGAATAATCGCAACAAATTTCTGCAAATATATGCAATAGTTGCAGAAATTTCTGCAACTATACGCAATAGTTGCAAAAATGTCTGCAACTATACGCAATAGTTGCAGACATTTCTGCAACTATACGCAATAGTTGCATTTCTGCAACTATACGCAATAGTTACAGATATTTCTGCAACTATACGCAATAGTTGCATTTCTACAACTATATGCAATAGTTACAGAAATGTCTGCAACTATACGCAATAGTTGCAGACATTTCTGCAACTATTTGCAATAGTTGCATTTATGCAATCATACGCAATAGTTCCAGACATTTCTGCAACTATTTGCAATAGTTGCATTTCTGCAACTATATGCAATAGTTACAGAAATGTCTGCAACTATACGCAATAGCTGCAGACATTTCTACAACTATTTGCAATAGTTGCATTTATGCAACCATACGCAATAGTTCCAGACATTTTTGCAACTATTTGCAATAGTTGCATTTCTGCAACTATATGCAATAGTTGCAGAAATGTCTGCAACTATACGCAATACCTGCAGACATTTCTGCAACTATTTGCAATAGTTGCATTTCTGCAACTATATGCAATAGTTGCAGAAATATCTGCAACTATACCATATAGTTCCAGAAATATCTGCAATTATTTGCAAATTTTGTAAATTTGAAAAAAAGATCGAAAATGTTCAAAATTTGCTGAATTGTCTGCAAATATTTGAAATAATTGCACCTTTACTACAAATATGAATTTTTGGTATCAACAATGGATCTCATTTCAAAGATCATAAAATTTGTGATTTTTTGGTGAAAACAGTATGTTGATCCGGTTTTTGTACATAAAGTTATACGCGTTTGAAATGTTAAAAACATAAAGAGTATTTGTGTATTTTTGCGTGCGCGAATTTGAAAATAGGGAGCGGAAATGTAAGTTTTGTTTGTGAAGGATGTTTTATCTATTTTGAAACTTATTAGGGATATGAGCCAAACTTACCCTTTTTTAAATTATATATAATCATTATGATTTATATAAATATATTTATTTAAATAATTTGGACCGAAAAAAATTGATTTTTTTTTACTTTGGCCAAAAAAAATTATACATATAATTTTTTTTAATCGTATGTCCTAATAATAAGATAAACTATATGTAGATCCATATCAAGTATTAAACAGATATAGAATATCAGGCAATGATATGTATGTATGTAAGGTGAAATATAAGGTACAATGCATTAATATAGTTGTATAAAATTAAAATGAATTTTTCCTAACAAGTTTTGCCTCTGATTCACCTAAATCTAGAAAACCTCATTGATTTCATAGATCCACACTCTCGGATGCAACTTGTCGATGTGCTAACACCATATTTAATAGTATTAATTGATTGGGGATGGAATGGAGTTAGGGGAAGAGTGGGGTTTGGATGGATGCTTGTGGCCAGAACAATGGAGAGAGGAGCAAAAGCTAAACAAAAAACAAGAGCATTAGGTTCTTTTTTATAGGGTGGGTTTGGCCAAAATATCTAGCATAAAAAATCTGCTATATCAAGTCAACGTTTGACTCCCTCTCCTCCTTTATTTGACCAGCCATATAGCTATTATAAACCAATTAAATCAAATGATGTTTTGGAGACTGGATAGATACGGTTTAGTGATTCACATGTGTGAATCTAATCAACGATTAATAATTAAACAATTTAAATATTAATGTTCACACGTCACCTTATCCAGTGGTGTGACAGTTTGATTTGATGCATCACTTACAAATTTCATTGGTAAAACTTAATTTTATAGATTTAAGCGTTACCTTTCAGAAACGATTATTTACACTAATTCTCTTCGTCGACACTATATCACATTAGAACTTATGAAATTTAGTTTTGGTTAAAATTTTAATATCGTCCATATTCAATTTGGTTAGTTCATAAATAGTCATTGGTTCAATAATAACATATTTTATTAATCGTACTACTATGGCTAGAGATTTTGACTTTGAGTTGACAACCAGTTGACCGTGATATTAATATCTTACAACTGAGGTGGCGAATTCTCTATTGAATAATGTTTCGCTTTCAATGTTTCAACTCAAATCCAACTATAGTCGTTCTATGGATGCCATATCACGATTTAACTATAATCAAAGTGGAGTTTGCACATTGAAGTTCAATAGTATTCTCAAATCGAGAGAACTGCGTAATATCATCACTTTGAGATTTTCTGTTTGACTCGGTTGTTATTAACCAACAGGATACTCTTGGACGAACCATTCCGTAGTTATTCAATAACCATCAGTACGTAACATCTTGGTACCCAGCATCCATGAGCATAGTAGTAAAAGACGCGCTACGACGCGTGCTATGGCGCAAGGCGTGATGCGGTGTTTGCGTCTTTTTTCCGTAAGGCGCGACACACATGGAAAGGCGTAGGAAATGTTGCAAATGATGCTTACGGCACAAAATTGACGCGCCTTTTTGTTATTTCACTATCTTCACTTCTTTTTCATTTTTCACAATCCAAATCAATCTCCAACAATAGTTGAATGTATTGTTTTTATACGATGATATGGTTACACTTCGAACTAATCCCAACAAATTTTGAATTATTTACTTATATTAGTGCCACATCAAACTACGATGGGCAATTAGAATCGAGGTCCTCAAATCTGAACCAAGCCAATCTGGACTTGACTTGAGTTCGATGAGTCTCGGGTCAGATCTAGGTGATGAAAAATAACCCATGATCTGAAAAAATAATCTCGAATGGTCACATTCTCCAAATTAATCTCGAATAAACTTCGAACTATCTGTTCTAATTACTGCTGCATCGAACAAATAATCATATGTTTTTTCAAATTAATCTCCAACGAACTTCGAGCCGTCTGTTTCTATTACGGTCGCATCAAATAAATTGTCAATCGATATAAGATAGATGAGGAAGATGCTGAAGCTTATGAATCGGATGATATAGATATTGATTTAGAAAATATGATTTTTGAATCAGATTTAGATTTCTAGTTTATCAGTAATATGTTCTATTATCTTGGATTTTGGCTTTTGAAGATTATATGCTTGAAACTATATGATTATGATATTATATTTGATGATGTTTTTTGCAAAATGTCAAAAAAGATTTTTTTGCATATGTTTTAGTAAAAAAAAGTATAAATTATGTTGAACTCGTTAAATTGATTGTTACACATACAAACATACACATATATATTAAATTTATAAAAAATTCTGGACATGCGCAATAAATTAAAAAGGCGCGCACTATTTGTCGTATCATGTTCTAAAGCTTTGGGAAAGCTTTGCGCCTTGTGCCATTAATAACTATGTCCATAAATAATACACTGTTCAATATTTGGATAGCGTTATGTACTCTGATCGTAACGGATGTATCGATATCCTTTCTTAACCAGGAATATTTAAAACAGTACATTATTATTCAACGTGATAAGTTTCTCATGATTACAATATTTTGTAATTACTATCACATAACATATTATTTAAGGATTTTCTATTAAATATGTTTAAATTAATTATTTAATTAATATGTCACAACATAATAAATATATAACAGAAAAAAAACCTTTTAGTTCGAACAAGATTTCATTATAGAGTTAATAATTTACAATAAATTACAGAATTGTCTCTAGAATATATCCCTAACTCTATCAACCACTTGCTTGTTAATGCCTACTAAGATCGGTTGTTCTACTCTCCGTTTGTGTTCCATTACTCTATGCAGACGACCTACTTTGTCCGTAAGTCATTTTGAGTGACTTCTTAAATGAATGACATACCATTAATGAAAAATGAGTGACATCAAAGCACGAACTTAACTTGTTTGCCTAAAGCCTTCCAGAGTTGGTTGTTATAGCCTCTGCGTATGCTAATTTACCCTACGTAAAATTTTATACCTTTTTAAAGTTTTAAATGCTTGGAATGGATTTTTGAAAATATTTTCCACCAACTCGCATATGATTGGTGTCACCTCTATAAACAGGTAAAGAATTACAACTGCAAAATGATCTCCGACACTTTATTTTCCAGACCCCTTGAAGTGAAATTTTTGCCATCATTCTTGGAATTAGCTAGTTCTCAAGTGCTTAAATTCTATTTTCTATTCAAAATCTTTTATTTCATAGATCCACCGTAATTACATTGATCAATATCAATTATAACACCGAATAAAATAAATCATACAATGGATGCAAATCAATTGATCGAACCACTATAAAAGTCGTTTTTTTATTTTTCTACAATTAATGTTTTCACTTTATCTCCTGTTTGGTATGCTTTAATTATAATATGCTTTAATTATAGTCGAATTTGATACATACAAATTCCTTCAAAAACGAATCTCTGATTGTCACTCAAAAGTTAGAGATCCACGATATCATTTTTCAATAGTTTAGGGTTAAAATACCTCAAAACTTGTGTTTTAATCGAGAAGAATCGTTTTTATCAACTTATTTTCTTTTTAAATATAAAGTAGAACTTGTTTTAGTATTCTCTAATGACAAAGCATAAGAAAACCATCGCCACTAATGTCTCGAATGATGACCATTCCAACATTATTTAGAGAATGTGCACGAAAGTTCTTTTAATCCGCTAGCTGATGTTACTTCAGCTACCGCCACAACAGAGAATGTTGATTTGGCTAGGATTTACTTCACAATGCAAGAGAACATGGTGAGTGCTCAACAAAAGGTCGCTTTTGGAGACCATGACGGTACACTTGGTTTAAAGACCAAATAATGATGGTGCAAGTAATCAACTAAAGGATGGTATGAGCTGTTCCAACCATAGGGACAGACAATACGAGAACAAATCCACAAGTGGTCAACCACAAATGATCAAAACAACAAAGACCAAAGAGAGCAAGGAATGATGAACTATATATGATAACCATGAAATATCAATCGAGGGGAAGACCACGTTGGCGCAAATGATGAGCATGCCAATCGATTGCACCATGAGATTGGTCAAGAAAGAGACCATGACAGTCGAAGATGACCAGAAGCCGGTAGGAGAGAGGCAAAACCTGGATGGGGTAGAGCTAACGATGATCAACCGCAATTGCAACATAATGAGCATGTGCCCAATGTTGCTAGAGGCGCTAGATAACAATCGAGGTGGAATGAATATGCCGAATGCTTGAGGCGACCAATGGAAACTTCAAGGAAATATCAATTAAAGGAGTTATAGAGGAAATATAGTCTAGCCATCATAACAGTCGAGAGCGAGCCACGATGGCAATTATGGAGAATCTATGTACAATGTACTTGGTAGAATATGCTGACATCTTGAGCGAATGGAGGGGCACCAATGTGTAAGAGACTCTAGCTCGGACGATGTATAGAAGAATCACCTTCCGCTTCACATTCTTGAGTGCTGATCACGATTGAGTTTAAGATGCCACATAGAAAACCATACGATGGTACTACAAACCATCTGAACATCTAAGCATTCATATGTTTCATATGGATATGGCTAAAGCCCTTGTTTTATGCTCTTATATCACTCCAACTATAGTTGCTACAAAGAGGTACTGTCGGCTTCCCACTAAATCCATTGGCTCTTGGGCACATATGGTGAATAAATTCAAAAAACAAGTTCATGCTCGTAGAGAACATTCGAAGAATGCCATCGTTTTGATTGATATCAATGAACTGATTAAATCTTTGGGAGATTGTATTAGAAAATTCAATGTTGTCGATGTATGTGGGCTAGACCCTATCCTCATGCATATATTAATTGTTGCTGGTGTGAAGAAATGGACTTGGTTTTGAAATATTGTCGAAAATAGAGCTTGGACTTGAAAGAGATTTATGAATGAGATAAAAAGTATGTATATCTAAAAGATTTTGTGGCTGAAGAAGGAATTTCTAGCAATCTGACCAATATTGAGGGACATAAGTCAAAGACCAACGAGAATGACAGGGGTGATGAAAAGAATGACAAGGCAAAGATCAATCACGAAAACAATAATGGAAAGCATTTCAGGGATGAGAACTGCTTCGTACGGTATACTCTTTATGTGATCCTAAATGACTATAGAATATAGTTACTTAGAATACAATTTTGGGAAAACGATATGATCTCGAAGAAACCAAAAATGATAGGATGTCTGGTAATTATTGTCGCTTCCATCAGTCTATTGGGTATGATACCAACAAGTTAACTAAGAGATGCAATCGAGGATTTGATTTAGAGGCATCAACTTATGGTAGTACAATCAAGACAACCCTTCCAACTACAATCAACCACCAATTTTTGACTCATCTTCAATATTAGCAACCACCACTGATCATGGCGAACCATAGTAGTAGTTCTGCTAGAACTAGCATGCCTAGCAATGCACTGTTGCATGTCCATACCATTTAGGGAGAGCTATGTGAAGTGGAGGAAAGTGAGCGAGCCATGGATAGATTCACTAAATCATTAAGCATGACAGAGAAATCATATGTTATGTTATTGGGGAGAGACCAAATAAGATGCCTCACTTGGACTGGGAGGATGTTATGTCAATGGTAAGGATTTAGAAGGGTCACTTAGTCATTATACTCATGGTGACATCATAGTGATAACAACTACGATTAAACCTGTGATCATTAGTCGTGTTTTTGTCGATAATGACAGTTCCATTGAGATTTTGTTCAAGAAAACATTTGATGCTATGGAAATATCCATGGAGGATTTAAGATCATGTTCTATTTCAGTACACAAGATCGATGAAGGAATTAACATCAGTTGGAGAATCTAGACATTGGTTCATCTAGAATATGCAAGAACATCACTTTGAACTGTGATTGCTGGAGGTGGCTTATAACCAATAGTTCATCTTTCTATTCCAATACTCCAAACTAAAATCAAGCTGCCTACCAGTGTCAATGATGACCCAAAGCATGCAACGAAGATGGTTATTTTCAATTTTGTTGGTTTGCCCTTCAACATGCAACATATTTTTTGGTCATTTGACCCTGCCTGTCTTAGAAGCAACAATCGCTGTTTGGTGCTTGTTAATGTCCCTCTGAATGGTGTTGGAACTATGAAGGGAGATGCATCTATTGCAAGAGAATGTTTTATGGCAAAATTGAAGTTGACCATGAAATGGTCAACAGTGAAGGGTACAAATCAGTACCACTGCATCGAGACTTCAACTTCATAACAACTCCAATTCCCAAATGCATTTATACATGTATGATGACCTATAAAAATATCAATTCCAACAAACATGCTTTGAGTGTTGGTTTGAAAACATCTTATCTTCGAAGCTGCAAAGACCTTCAGTTTTAGTCGTTTGTTTTCCACTTTGTTTTTGTCCAATGTTATGAATTGTATGAATTTTTTATAAATAAAAATATATACAAAGCTTTGCAGTTATAACTTAAGTGTTCTTTCAACTAAGTCCAAATATAGTTGATCAAGTGCTACTTGGAAATGATGACGTAGAGATGGACGTTACGAATAATTGTTAGTTACTGTGATAAGAGTCCAAAGTCAACTAAATGGAGATAATGTACACCGATCAATGAGTTGCACCTTGATATGATTTACTCTTTTGCTGGCGGCCCCAAGGTTGATGATGTTTCCTGATTTGGACTCTTTTGGGATCACACATCAAATTTCGAGGGAGTGATAAAAAATTCTCTCTACACTTGCTTAAGTAAATTCGTGCTTCGGAAGAAATCATCATTTAAACAAATCTACTTTGAAAAAGTTGAATGGTAACGTTCACTCAACTTACTTGAACTCTTTTAGGATCACGCAACAAATTTCGAGGGAGTGATAAAAAATTCACCCTACACTTGCTTAAGTAAGTTCGTGCTTTGAACAAAATCATCGTTTAAACAAATCTACCTTGAAAAAGTTGAATGGTAACGTTCACTCAACTTACTTTCATTTTGAAGTTTTACAGTTTGACAAGTGTCCGGGGAATGTTTGCCCCTCAATGATAATCATTTATGATACACAAAGGCTCAAAACCATCCTAGAGTGTTGGCATACGATATGGCAAGCAAAGTGTGTGAAATTCGATCACATGTCTTATTGATATTTTCACATATGATATCTCGTACAATGTTAGGTTTCAGATGGGTTGAATGTATATCTGGTGTACATCTCATGACAATTTCGAGTAACCTGTGGTCTAAAATTGATATTTTTTTTAAATTGTCTAAAATGGTAAATTAAGAATTCTAGCATTTTTGATTTCATAGAAAGGGAGTTAATAAGAGGAGAATCATTATTAACAAAAGGATAGAAAATGTTTTTTTAATTAATTATTTTGTTGAAAGGAGGATTTTCTCTCTGTAGAAATAAAACAAAATTACTAGTTCAACCTTAACATATTTATCTTTCTTCTACGCTTTCTTGTACTATTTTATTCATCATGCCAACAACTCTTTATCTTGTCTATTCAACAACAAAGGCTATTTTTTATTCAACTACTTCCCTTTTAATTTAGGGAAAAAATTGTCAAAAATTGAACATGGTGTAGGAAAATTATCTCATTCTCTATCTCTAGTTCCACCATATTTGTTCATGGTATGTCTCGCACAAATATAAAATTCACTTTTAATTTGAGAGAGGAAGTAGGAGTTTTGAATATATAAAATTATGGTTTGAAAGAGGAGTAAGCATGTTGCTTGAAGGGGAAGATGATGGGAAACAAGTTGCAGTGGTGACTCACAATATGTGTCAACGACGAATCTGGTTAGAAGCGACATATTTAGTGAGATAACAACAATTTTGATTTTGGAGGAAGAAATAGTATTCGAAATTAAACAAGAATACATGAAACTGAAAGAATTGATTGAGGTCTTTAGGAAACAAGAGACGACTATATAATGCAAGTAAATATTCCACCTTAAATTATTGTCCTCTTATCTATTTTATTGTTCTTTTCAATTTCCTCTATATGCATTCGTTCTATTACCAAATGTTTGTTCCTTGAACAATTCTTGCTTAGAAATATAATTGCCGCACTAAAAAAAGAAGATCGATTAATTTTTCTTATTTAGAGGAGAGTCTTAGCTAGGTTAATTGGTGATGTAAATATGAAATCGTTTACTGTGGTTTATCCATGTTAAAGAATAAAATGTTATACATCTAGTATACCAAAACAGAGACTTATCAATAATAAACTCGTCTCACAAGTTTACAAGTCAGATTTTCACTACTTTGGAATTATGTATTAGCTGTTTTTAATAATAAGTATGTTGCAATTAATTACAACAACAAACTAACAACTATAGTAATAATAACTATAGCGGTAAATCAAACGTTATATTGTTTAAAGAAATAGTACAGCGTAGAAACGAAAATGATATATATATATATATATATATATATATAAATCAACCTGAAATATAACCGGTTGAAGAAGGAAATTTCGTCTGCGGCTTGTCGTAACAATTTCCTTAAGACTTTATTCAAAGTCTTCCAAAATACAACAGACGTAAGCTGCTCGAGATTGTGGTGAGTATGTCACTCTATGATTGATAATTAAGATAGCAGTAGGAGAGAGAAGCAGAAGAAAACCCGAATTCAATTCGATTGAGAATGTGATCAGTATTCCCCCTATTTATATTTTCGTCTGCACCCCTTCGAACAGCCGCGTCCGCCTGACGGGTTGCACTCGTTGTTTTTCATTGCTGCTGTTCGTTAACGGGCCGCACCCGTTGCTGTTATAAGTCGCACCCGCTCGCGTCTAACGGGTTGTACCCGCTTCCGTCTGCTAATGGATGCATCTGTTCGCCAAAAAACCCATGCCCGCTTTCGGAAGTCGCACCTCCTCAGTCAAAAAACCGTGTCCGCATTCTCACAACAGATCTGCACCCGTTTGCACAGCCTGATATTGTTTTTTAAAAACCCGGCCCAGTTTTAAATAAAAATAGGATCATGTTAGACCCAAACCCGAGCCCGGCCCGGTTCGGTCGGACGGGCGGCGGCGGCGACGCGCACGTGTGGTGAAGCATGACTTCCCTCCTCACAACAAAACACACATTTGAGAGCCCCAAAGCCCTAACCTCCTCATGAGAATGCTATTTATATACTTAGCTTTGTTTTTTAGTTTTGGCGATGTGAGACAAGTGTATTTCATTTACACTTACACTATGAATTCCAACAATCCCCCACATAAATGATAATATACTTTGTCCCCCATACAAAGCGAAATATCACAGAGTACATATGGAATAATGCTTTATCGTGGATAAGTAGATATTTCATTTTGAATTTTCCCTAGTTAAAACTTATCGGATCTACTTAGCTAATCGGTGAATTTTCATCTTGAACCGTCGGCCTTTATTGTATATCCAGACAATAAGTTTTACGAAGCATTGATTCCCTTCTCATCCAATCTCTTGGTTGTGTTCATTTTAGTCCTGAATAATTTTTGGTTCTGCGAGTGTTTATAGAAAAATATAAGCCTTTAATATTCTCATAGAGCCGACCCAGCTCACACTAACATAGGTGATCGCAACCATTAAGAGTATCCTACATATACCCCACTTGTTATATTCAAGATATGGTCATCATTAAAAAACATAGTTTTAACCTTTAAATACTTCTGTAGGCATGCATTTATATTGTGCACCATAGGAATGAAGTAGGACTAAGTCCAAACAAATGCATTACGTGTTGAGTTATTCAGAACTGGTTTGCCTATTGATCCTAGTCCGTGGGATCTTCAGTCGCTAGGATAGGTTTCCGTATACGATAACTCTTGTTGGTTTAGGCTTTTAAACTCATTCCCCTCGATGCACAGTTAATTTTCTCTCTTGATAAATCTTTAGTAAATGAATTCGCTAGGTTATCATTTGTTCGCACATAATCTATGAAAATAGTTCCATTTGAGAGTAACTGCCTAACTGTGTTTTGGCGTCGACGAATGTGTCGTGACTTTCCATTATACACAAAGTTTTGCGCTCTGCTTAATGCTGCTTGGTTATCACAGTGTATGCATATGGCCGGTACAAGTTTAGGCCAAAACGGAATATCTTCTAAAAAGTGACGAAGCCATTCTGCTTCTTCGTCTGCTTTATCTAAAGCGATGAACTCCGATTCCATAGTGGATCGAGCTATGCATGTTTGTTTAGTAGATTTCCATGACACTGCTGCCCCTGCTAAGGTAAAGACAACCACTCGTTGATTTTGATTCCTCTGAATCAGCAATCCAGTTTGCATCACTATATCCTTCTAAGACGGCAAGATATTTTCCATAATGTAAGGAATAGTTTGTGGTATTTTTTAAATATTCAAGCACTCTCATTAGTGCTTTCTAGTGTTCCTTCTCTGTGTTGCTTGTATACCTGCTTAATCGACTTACTGCATAAGCTATATCTGGTCTTGTGCAATTCATGAGATACATGAGACATCCTATTACACGAGAGTATTCCAGTTGTATTACACTCTCATTAGTATTTTTATGCAGTACTTCCGATGGATTATACGGCGTTTGTACTCCTTTAATTTCAAAATTTTGAAATTTTTCAATCACTTTTTCTACATAATGTGACTGAGATAATTCAATTCCATTAGGTGTTCTTATTATTTTGATTTCCAAAATAACATCTGCAACTCCTAAGTCTTTCATATCGAAATTGTTAACATATGCTTAATGGTCTCTATTACCTTAGTATTTGGACCGAAGATTAGCATATCGTCTACGTATAGACAAATCATCACGTATGATTGTCCAATTTGTTTGTAATAAACACATTTATCACATTCGTTTATACGAAAATAATTTTTCACCATGACACTATCAAATTTTGCGTGCCATTGTTTTGGAGCTTGTTTTAGTCTGTATAATGATTTGACTAATCTACATACTTTGTTTTCATTCCCTTTGGATATAAAACCCTCAGGTTGCTCCATGTAAATCTCCTCATCGAGATTTCCATTTAAGAATGTCGTCTTTACATCCATTTGATGAATCTGTAGATTATAGATGGATGCAATTGCTATTAACATTCTTATAGAGGTTATTCGTGTTACTGGTGAGTAGGTATCGAAGAAGTCTACACCTTTTTGACGATATCCTTTGGCTACCAATCTTGCTTTGTATTTGTCGATGGAGCCATCTGGTTTCATCTTCTTTTTGAAGATCCATTTACAACCAATTGGTTTTATTCCAGGTGGAAGATCAACTATTTCCCAAGTTTTATTACTCAGAATTGAATCAATTTCACTTTGGATTGCTTCTTTCCAACATGAGGATTCAGAAGATGACATTGCTTCCTTGTATGTTTGAGGTTCGTGTTCTAATATATATGTTAAAAATTCAGAACCAAATGTCTTGGAAGTTCTTGTCCTTACGCTTCTTCTTGGTTCAACTTCCTCAATTTCACGATGAGTTTCTTCTTTATGTGATTTACTCGATTCTTCTCTCGTCTTTTTGGGGACAATATTTTCTTCATTTCTTTTGTGCGGAAACACATCTTCAAAGAATGAGGCGTCTCTTGATTCCATGATTGTATTTATATGAATATCAGTTATATCAGACTTGAATACCAAAAATCTGTAGGCACTACTATTTTGGACTGGCCCTAAATAGTAACAATCTACTGTTTTTGGTTCAAGATTGACTTTCTTGGGAGGCAGAACTGGAACTTTTGCCAAGCATCCCCACATTTTGAGGTATTTAAAACTTGGTATATGTTTTTCCATAACTCATATGGAATTGTTCATGTTTTATTGTGAGGAACCTTGTTTAATATGTGATTAGATATATTTAAGGCTTTCCCCCACAAGTTCGTCGGTAGGCCAGAAGTTAAGAGCATCGCATTAATCATATCTTTTAATGTTCTATTCTTTCTCTCGGCTATACCATTTTGTTGTGGTGAATATGGTGCTGTTGTTTGATGAATTATACCATTTTTGGCACAGAATTGTTCAAATGGTGATTCATATTCTCCACCTCGATCAGATCTCAATATCTTGATCTTTTTATTTAACTGATTTTCTAACTCAACTTTGTACTTCATAAACGATGTAATTGCTTCATCCTTGCTATTTAAAAGATATACATAGCAATATCGTGTATAATCGTTAATAAAGGCAATAAAGTACCATTTTCCACCTCTTGTAGGTAATGATTTGAAATCACATAAATCAGTATGAACCAAACCTAGTGGTTCGGTGCTTCTATCAACTGTATGAAATGGTTTTTTGACCATTTTTGCTTCTACGCATGTCTCACATTTGTAGTTTTTATCTACTTGGAATTTCGGAATTAATCCCAAGTTTGATAGTTTTTTCATTTTTCGAAAATTTATGTGTCATAATCTATCATGCCATAGTAAAATTTCGTGCTCAAGCAAATAAGAAACTTCAATTTTATTAATAGCATAATCATAATACATAGTTTTATTGCCGACAACGGCTACATTTGCCTTAAATAGGCCATCACATAAATATCCCCTTTCTATATACATTCCAGCTTTGGACAGAACCATCTTGTCTGACTCGAAGACCATTTTGAATCCTTTCTTTGATAGCACTGGACCAGAGATGAGATTCTTGCGTATGTCTGGAACGTGGAGCACGTCATTCAACTCGACAGTTTTTCCAGAAGTAAACTTGAGGATTACTGTGCCACTGCGTTCGATCATGGAAACTGCAGAATTACCCATGTAGAGTTTTTCTTCCTGATCGAATTTCTGGTATGTAGAAAACATGGATTTGTCAGAGCAAACATGACGAGTAGCGCCTGTGTCCACCCACCATTGGTTAGGGTTCTAAACCAAATTGCATTCAGATATAACTGCTGAAAAATTAGACTCGTCTACTTTCATGTCATCCACCATATTTGCCTCTGAGTTGCGTTCCTTGTGTCTGCAATCTCTAGCGACGTGTCCTGCTTTTCCACAAACCCAACACTCGCCATCAAACTTCTTGGTTTGTTTGTTGTCTTTGGGTTTGTTTTCAGGCGCTTTTCTCTTCTACGGAAATTTCTTCCTATTGTTTTTCTTGAAATGCCATTTGTTCTTTGACTCTTCTGCCACAAATGCCTCTTTGCTTTGTTTTGTCACTCCGCGGTTATCAGCCTCAATTTTTAATCTAACAGTAAGATTTTCTAAGGAAATCTCATTTTTCTTATGTTTTAAATAATTGCGGTAGTCTTTCCAGAATGGTGGTAATTTCCCTGTTATCGCTTCAACAAGGAAGGATTCTCCAACTTTATGTCCTTCTGCTTCAAGTTCATGAATTATGAGTTGGAGTTCTTGCACTTGACTAGTTACGGATTTGGAGTCAACCATTTTGTATTCCATAAACTTATCTACGATGAACTTCTTCAAACTGACATTCTGCGTTTTGTATTTATGTGCAAGTGCAGTCCATAAGGATTTTGCTGTCTGGTGTGGCTGAAATACTTTATATAGTACTTTATCCAGACAATTCAGAATGTAGTTTCGGCACAGGAAGTCTGAATGCTTCCATGAGTCAATTTCGAGAAAAACAACTGCATCTTTTTCTCTAGTTTGTCCGTCTTTAGGCTTTGGTTCATCCTCCTCGATGCACTTCTGCAGCCCTAGCGTGGTGAGATAAAACATCATTTGATTTTTTCATGTTATGAAGTCATCACCATCTCCTTTGAACGGATCAGGCCTGTTGTGACTAGTAGCCTTTGTTGATAGTTCAACTGTTGCCATCTCTGTTTTATTGAAAACAGGAAAGTCTTAAGATGTTATACGTCTAGTATACCAAAACATAGACTTATCAATAATAAACTCGTCTCAAAAGTTTACAAATCAGATTTCCACTACTTTGGAATTTTGTATTAGCTATTTTTAATAATAAGTATGTTGTAATTAATTACAACAACAAACTAACAACTATAGTAATAATAACTATAGCCATAAATCAAATGTTATACTGTTTAAAGAAATAGTACAGCGTAGAAACGAAAATGATATATATATATATATATATATATATATATATATAGTGAATATTAGGCTCAGGTCCCTAGTAAGTTTCAAAATACACAAAAACCCCAGTAAAAAAAGTGTGTAAATTAGGTCCCTAGAATTAAGTTACTAAGTAATTGCATATAGTTATGCAATTTTTTAGGTGAATAATTGCGGAATTTTCCGCAACTTTTTGAAAAAATTGCGTAAATTTCCGCAATTTTTTGGGTGAATAATTGTGGAATTTTCCGCAATTTTTTGAAAAAATTGCGTAAATTTCCGCAATTTTTTGGATGAATAATTGCGGAATTTTCCGCAATTTTTTGATATAATTGCATAAATGTCTGCAATTATTCACTGAATAATTGCATAAGTGTATGTCATTATTCAGTAACTTAATTCTAGGGACCTAATTTACAAACTTTATTTTACTGGGGTTTTTGTGTATTTTGAAACTTATTAGGGACCTGTGCCAAACTGTCCCATATATATATATATATATATATATAAATCAACCTGAAATATAACCGGTTGAAGAAAAAAATTTCGTCTGAGACTTGTCGTAACAATTTCCTTAAGACTTTATTCAAAGTTTCCCAAAATACAACAGACGTAAGCTGCTCGAGATTGTGGTGAGTATGTCACTCTGTGATTGATAATTAAGATAGCAGCAGGAGAGAGAAGCAGAAGAAAACCCGAATTCAATTCGATTGAGAATGTGATCAGTATTCCCCCTATTTATATTTTCGTCTGCACCCCTTCGAACAGCCGCGTTCGCGCTTTCGGAAGTCGCACCTCCTCAGTCAAAAAACCGTGTCCGCATCCTCACAACAGATCCGCACCCGTTTACACAGCCTGATATTGTTTTTTAAAAAACAGGCTCAGTTTTAAATAAAAATAGGATCATGTTAGACCCAAACCCTGGCCCGGTCGGACGGCGGCGCGCGTGGTAAAACATGACTTTCCTCCTCACAACAAAGCACACATTTGGGAGCCCAAGGCCCCAACCTCTTCATGAGAATGCTATTTATATTCTTAGCTTTGTTTTTTAGTTTTGGCGATGTGGGACAAGTGTATTTCATTTACACTTACACTATGAATTCCAACATAAAATAGGTTTAGAGTCATAATTAATTAAACAAAAATTTGAAATATTTTTCTGTCCACATTGCTTTAATAATTATTACCTTCGGTACATAAAAATCGTCTAAAAACGTATCTTTTACTGTCACTTAGAAGTTAGAGATCCACAGGACCAATATTTGATGGTCTAGGATCAGAAAAATCTCAAACATTCACCAACTGATTTTGTTACGTTTTTGAACTGATTCCAATGCTTAACCATAGACTTTCCTTCATTAAATTTCAGTTTAACTATTAGCACCTTTTGACTCGTTTAAGAATCCAACTTGACTCACAAAGCCTTCATAAATTCACAAATAGCCGCACTATAAAAATAAAATCACTTTAGAAGCAGCAAATTGTTTCTAATCACTTTATCTTATTTGATGGTTCGGCCAAAACTTTCAATCAGCTCAAGGTCATTGACATATAAAAAATTCTTCCTTATAGGCTTTCGAATACTGTTACATTTAAAATTATCACATTCGCAGCCAAAATTGTACCTGTCATCCTGAAAGTTTCAACATGAAAAATTGCAATTGCACCATTTAAACTCTTTACATTGCAATGAAAGTATGTGAAAATAATACTTTGCACTTCTTGTTCCTTATAGGTTGCATTTGCAAGGAGACGATCAACAAAGCCAGAACTAAGAATGGCACACAATTTGCATACTACATCCTCCATATTAGGGGGTGCACTTTTCATTGCGGAGGATTGCTTCCCTCAAACTCCATACCTTCATGCTGCATGGCACCTTGCTGCAGCAGTTGGCGTTGGCACCTGTAATAAGCTGCTTGAATAGTTCTTTTCTTTCTTTCTTTTTTATGAATGTTAGCTTATCAATCCAGCAATGTATCTTTATAGTAATTGTAGCTTGTAAAAGACAGGCAACAGTGCCATCCATTGATGAATAGGGTGATTATTATGATGAACTCACCATGACGTGACTGCTTGCACTCTGTAATTTCTTTTTCTAATATATAGGTAGGAAGTACTGAATTTATGATTTACAAATTTAATTTCAAAGTGACAGTCATAATAAAACCCAGGATATACAACGTTTTTAGTTTCTCTAAACTTCTATCAGATTATATCTAGTTAATATTTGAGCTTTTGACTATTATACAATGCATGATCCTCACCGTAAACACATCATCTGTCAACGAAGTGCCTGTACATACATACATATATACATACATATACATATATACATACATATACATATATATATATATATATATATATATATATATATTGCTCCTGAATAATGAACTTTGTGTCATTGTTTCACTAATGTAATTTGTGAGAAAGCAGGTCACTATTGTTTCAGTCTTCTATTTGACTTCGGGCCCTCATTTTGTTCTCTTTGTCTTGGTTTTTTGAAATTTTGATTATTTCTGTAGTAAACTTGGATTGAAGTTCTATTTTTATCATTAGATCATGAATACAAAGGATTTTTTGGTGATGGGAACTGTGAATATATAAAATTGAATTAATATTGCAACATCCTTTCTGATATGATTGTATACATTTGTTGAAAATACGGTACTTCTTCACTATTTACAATAGTATTTGTAATTATACGCATTTGAATATTGTATGTTTCAAAATTTAAAAAATTGATATTACTGATAAACATTTCGAACCGGAGCATCCATGAGTACTAGGTCTATCAACAGTCGGATATGGATGGTGTCACAACGTATTTGTATTTTTTTTCAAACATTCGATATTCATATTTGCCAATAGTGAATAGATGTGGATTATATTCTATCCTAATTAGTAAATCTATAAACATAAATATAAAAGTTTAGTTGAGTACAAAATTTTCAATATTAATGGTTATGAAAATATAAGAAATAAAATATAGATGATAAAAATAGTTTTACATAAGCATAATGTGTATTGTTACTTCGATAAAAAAAGTTAATATTAATCTATCTTTTGAAAAGAATAATGTGTAGTTTTGAGAAACTGTTGAAACTGTTGCTTCACTGATGAAAACTTCAAATTGTTTTTGAGATAATCTTGATACTTTAACTGTAATTCTACGGAAGGAATACACACTCGCTCTTCATTTGATAAAAGTTTGTGTACACCGTAGTTTTATTTCTGAAGATGAATCTGATACTATTGAAATGGTTCTTAACTGCTTCTAGACACCATATTATGTTTTCTGTGTGTTTGTGTTTGCACGTTTTCACTCTAATTCTAAAGAATCACATTTGAATGCCACTAAACGAAATTTTGAGATATTTTTCACACTCACACAAATTTGGACTATGATATCTTTCGTGTGAAAACTTTAATTTAGTTGGTTATTCTGATTTTGATTATACGGGTTCACTGGTTGACAGGAAAAGTACTAGTAGGACATGCTTCATGCTAGGACACTCACTAATTTCATTGTCTAATAATTCTGTTCTCCATTCACTCACCAAACACATTGATGTGAGACACCACTTTCTTAGAGATCACATTGCTAGGGAAAACATTTGCATTAAATTCATTTCAACTGAGAATCAACTTGCTGATATTTTCACAAAACCCCTCCCCGAAGACAGATTTTCCAAATTACGTTTGGATTTGGGGATTATGGAAATTGACTAATCATTTTTCAATTTTTGGTTGAAATACTCTTGGATATTTATTTTCAACTTCAATTTCTAGAATTCAAACCTGTTTTGGATATCATTCAAAGATTGATTCGAATATGGTATTCAGTAGTGGAAATACGTTTGGTTTATGAAATTTCATAATATGATTAATTTGGTAACTTATTCCACGACCATTTCTATTTCTACCATCTTTCTATCATTCATAATGGTTTTGAAAAATGAGTAGAGTGAATTGTTTTTTAAATTAAAAAGGAAAAATCAAAGAAAATTTTAAAATATTCCTCATGCATCCATTCTCATTTAAAAGTCCTTATGGTTATGCATGGATGGATCATGAGAGGTTATCATCACTCCATTCTCATTTAAAAGTCCTTATGGTTATGCATGGATGGAGCTTGATAACTAATGAGTAACTGCTAATCCCATTTAAAAGTCCTTACGGTTATGCGTGATTAGTAAGTGCTTATTTTTTTTGTGCTTAAATGTCAAATCGTTTTAAAATTATAATAAATAGAATAAAACATCTCTCTTCTCATTATAAAAATCAAATCATCGATCCATTCTCTAAAATGTGGAAATTGTTATCTTGTTATGATATATTATGGTTTTTCCCTATTTTTTCCATTTGTTTTCCCCTACTGTCTCATTATTTTTTGTCAGTCTTTTGACGATAACAAAAGGGGGAGAAGGAAGAGATTTTGATAAGAAAATAATTATTTCTGGAATATTTATCTACCAAATTTGTTAAATGTTGTTAGTTATTTTCTATAATTCTTTCATTCGTCCGTAATTTCCTAAATCTTCTAAATAGGAGTGGTCTCAGTTGTAGGGGGAGCATACATGTAGGGGGAGCTAAATATCTCATGTTTAAACACATCTACTGGAATTTCAAAATCTTTAATATATGTTTGTCATCATCAAAAGGGGGAGATTGTTTGATGTGTGTTTAGTGTTTGATGATAACAAACTATATATATCGTATTTTAGATGTGTTTACAGATTATACATATACAGAAATTTTATCAACACAGAATTTGAATTCAAACTGAAATTTTATTCAAACAATCTTTTATTACAAATTTTGAATGGTACAAATTCTGACTCACTATAACTGTACAATTTCTGTATACATCACAATTTGATTTTACAGTCACAGTCCTCACTACATCACTCATACACTCAGTTGTTTGTCTGCATTTGCACTGTCCAGTTCCAGTATCTGTCTTGTTTCCTGTGTACCTGTATAATTGACAATCTACTGCAGTAATCTGAAAATAAACAAATTTGAATTTGCAAAAATATAAAATTTGTTTTTATCGTTGTCTCAGATATATGGGTTAACGTCATCATCTTTGATTGTGTAATATCTGTGCATATCAGTATTCATATCAGGGACATGTATTTACGAGTGGCTGCAGTACACACGTATGCACGTGTGCACTGCCTCGCCAACTCGAGTGCACAAGGTCAAATCTATATCAGATTCAACACAAAGTGCCAATAGACTCGATCAAAATTCAAAGTGTAACTGCAACAAGGCAAATGCATGTACAAGTTCAACAAGACAAGTACAAACTGGACAACAACAAAACAGCAACAAAGGAACCTGACAAACATAAACAAGACTCAAGGCAACCGTGAATGTGCACCAAATGCAAGCCGAGGTGTAACCGAGAATGCAATCAAGAATGTATGCATACACATGTATGAAGACCACAAAGTCAGTGCACAACAAATGTCAAATGACTCAAGTGAAGATATCAAAGTGGTCTGCAATAATACCATAGTAGTATGAAAAGACAATGATGCACTGCAGTTCGTAAGTACAACATATACAATCAAACAAGTGAATAGCTCAATGCAACATTCGATGAATATATGAAGTAACAGAAGTGAGTGCAGAGAAAATAACTTAAATCTCAAGTGAACAGTTCAACTACTACGGTGGGAAATTAGGATTCACAGAGAAATCACATAATGACAACAGTCAATGAATAGAAGAAGTAACAGAAAAGCACGTATGTTTATCAGTTGAGAAATTCACGGAACTGGGAAAAGAATATATCAAGTTCGTATTTTTGAAAAAGTCAAAAATCGAAATTTAGGAAAGTCTATGCCGTAACCATCAAACAAAATCGAACGATCAAAATCAAAACCGTGCTTATGAAGGAATTTCCCAAAATATCACAACGTATTAAAGGAAAGTCTCAACAACGTGAAGAACACGAATATCAAATCAGACTTCTATATAAAGGACCCCAAAAATCATCATTGACGGTGTGAGTTCGAATACAAAAATCGAAGAAGGACAAAGCTAAAATCTTACCAGAAGCAACGTCGAATTCACCGAAGCCGAAGCAAAGCCAAGCAACATCAAATAACTCAATTCCAGAGCCGTAGCTTCAATTCCAGATTGAACGAAGCCGTAGCCTCGAATAAGAACCGACAGTGCAACACTCAAATTCCAGAATTCGAGCAACCAAGTCGTCATCGACGAATAGAACAAGCTAAAGCCAAAGCCATAGCCAAGCAGATCAAATTCTAAAGTTCGCCAAAGGCAAAGCCCTAATTTAGTCGAGCCATTGTTGAAGAAGCCGAGGCTCCAATTCATACGTGAAATCGAAGAAGAGCAAGTCCTAATTTTCAGAACAAAGAGCCAAAGTACAAATCACAGAGGAACAAACTAACTGGAAGGGATCGCAAGCAGTAGAACGACCAATAATTGATCAGCGATCAAGAGAATAGCCGAAAACCCTAATCGCCATTATTTTTATCAAAAGGGATCGGGCCGAAATAAGTTTAATTAGGGGGTTAATTTTAAAATAGGGTTTTAAAGTTTTATTTAAATTTGGGCCAGGTTTTAATTGCTTTATTTTGGGCCAAATTTAATAAGGGCAAAAGTATTTTAAAATTGACAGTTTATATTTTGCCCTGGGGTTCAAACTGTATTTTGTATTTTCAATTTATATTTTCCAAGGTCCAGTTAGAGTCAATCACCACCTAGGGTTTAGGTGTTGTCAGATTGTCTAGTTAGAATTAGTTCAGTGAGCAGGGAGGCTGCGAGTTTGCAAAGCTCTATAGGCGGGAGCAGAGTTTGCGAGTAAACGAAACTCTATAGGCGGAGCAGGGTGTGCGAGTCTGTAGGAGTGTTTGTGAGCGGGAGCGAGTGTCTGCGAGTCTGTCAGAGTGTTTGTAAGCGGGATACTATTTAACTCTAATAGAAATCTGGGAATGCAGCAGTAGGCAGGGGTTGCCGAAGCTGGGTAAATTTTGTGTGTGATTTACTTTACTCCATATTTATTTATCTGCTATTTGCTTTCGCGTTTAATTTGAGAAAATTTGCGATAACCCTATTCACCCCCCCCCCCCTCTAGGGTTAATCTAGATCCTACAAACTTCACTCATTATTAATTGTACTTTGTTCGCCAAAGTCCGACTACCCTTTATTGATACATTATTATGTATCACACAGAGAAGTGGCTTTTGAAATTGAATCTTATTCATTTTTAGGTGCATTTTGGTAGGTGCATTTTAGAACTCCTTTCCAATACGCTCACATATCTGATCAAATCAAAATGTTTTATTTTCTTTTGCATGTCATGTTATTTACTTCCGTCTATATTCTATGAACTTATTATAGACATACTATATGTGTATCAAATACACGTGTTCATATATGTGATAATTCATTGGTGAATTTAATGAAGTATGTAGAACCAGTTTGGTATCATTAGACCTACGATTTCCTATATCTATATGTATCAATCCTAAGAGTTCACCAAGTTTTATGTCGCTCCCACTAAATGGATGCTTTGCCCTTAATCGTTTGGGATATTATTCATCTATATCATATGATTTATAATCATATGATATAAAGAATTATTCCTCCAAGATATGGCTTAGTCCATAATCCAAAAAATATCGTTAAATTTTTAAATACTTCTATGTTATGTAGCTAATGCGACGAATACCATTCTTCTAATAGATTTATTTCTTAACGAATATTCAAAATATTTATAACAAACTAAACTTATATTTATTTTTAGCCAGTACCGAAAATAGTTATTATTTCATAAATAATAATTTGTATATTTAGGAAAATAATTTTTGTATTTTGATGCATCCACTAATAAGTATTATATGGCATTCTCCCACTATTTTCGCCAATACTATAATAGCGGATGAAATACAAAGCTCAATTCAACTACTTATTATGGATTGTTTATTTCTTTTACTGTAGCTAGTTTACAGTCGAGAGTTTTTGATCAAATATCTTAAACTCATAAAAGTTACTTTTATACAAAAATAGTTTTCTATAAGAAAAATACAACTGGAATAAAAATCATATTTCTCATTCCATATTAAGTATCTACCAGTATTTTATACAATTTTCATTTTTGATGTCTCTTCGTGAAGTAGAGATAACCATTCACTCTCTTCATTCTAACCGTGTCTAAGTTGCATTCACTCTCTTCATCCTAACTATGCCTACGTTACAACTACTCTTGTACGTTAGCTTTCCATTCTAACCGATCAAACTATTCTAAAGGAAACCCTTAATAGAAGACCGTAACGAACTCTTTACAAAAGTGTATTTGGTCATCCTTGACATATAAGGATATCTAATAAGTTGCACTTCATGTAAACTGATCAAACTGACATTTCAACGATCAAGTTCCTATGTACATCTTATAACACTTGGTCTGATGCTAACACAACAAGATCCTTATTATAACTAATCGTCTTGAATACAGGATTTCGCGTTATGGTCTAACTGCTCGAATGAACTAATTTCATTGAAATTTCGTACAATACTGATCGCGATTCTTCACCATATAACATTTATATATGATCAAATATGGATCAAATATCCATATTCTATATTGCTTTTGGATTTTGAAACTCATAGAAGGTAATACATAGTCTCGTACAAATAAACGTTTAAGCGACTGAGGCATGAATGTTTTGGTGTTTGTATAAATTGGCTCTTGCATGGGCCTTGAATTGACAACATGCAAAAAAAGTATATTTTATATTTCTATTTCAATCTACATTCAGTTTTGTTTATACATTTTAACCGATAAACATTTTACTAATTATATTAGTTGCATAAATTTATCGAAGTATAATACTTTTACTTATATGGCACGTATTCTTACAATATTAGAAAGGTTAAATGTAATCATTTAATTTTTCTAATAAGGCTTCCACTAGACTTTCATGTTTCTCAAAACCCTAAGAGGAAACATTGAAATCTTTTGATTCTCTAGTGGGTGTTAGAACTTGCTTGTTTTGGGATTCCGACTTTAAGAAATATTGAAAAATCATAGGCCCGTAAACCATGAATAACGCTATATCGATTGTATCATATACCATTCCTAACATGTGGTCTTTGTCCTATTCTCATCTCGACCTTCAGGAATATCAACAAATCGAAAGAGATTATTCACTTGTACCCACCATTTTGCGAATGCCTAAGTATAATGCACGTACCTTAAGAAATATCAACAAATACATGCATGTATTTTACATTGCACACTCAATATATTAATAGTATTACACATAACATCTCTATCTTGAGGAATATAAACAAGTAAAGAGTATTCAAGTAAACTAATAATATATAAATGGTAGATGATAATTATATATCAAGGATTCATAATCTTCAATATGTGTGTGTAGAGAGTGATATCGATTTAGGAAATAATATATTTCTTGTGAAATATCCTCGTGCTTGAAGTATAAGATACATCTGAAATCACGATGTATGCACTATACGTATGTACTTATTCCTTAAATCTTATTTGGGTTTCTTACCAGTTCCACTTAGTTTTATACATATATAATTATATACAAGTATTACCTTTTTATAACTTTTATAATTTAATTCACTCGTATAATATATACACGTATCTTATTTATCAAATCTTATTTAATTATTTTTGGTTCTTATTAATTAAATCATATTTATTTAATTTAATTTAATTTACATAAAATTTCTAAAATTTTAGGTTACTCGTCTTGAACTATTTAAGATAGCCAATCAACTATAACATTTATAGTTTGTTTAAGTGTACTATCAATAATTATATACATTTTTTAAATTAAATTTTAATTAGTTTTATTTAATAAACTTGTATTTAATTAAATAATTTAATTAAATATTTTAGTTAATTCATAATTTAAATTTATTTTATCCCAAATAATTTTAAAGGTAAATAAATAACTACAATAGTTATAGTTACACACATATATGAAAATATATGTTTTTTGAAAGCCAATCAATATAAATCGAGATAACATCAATGGGGACTAGGTTTTCATCATCAGCCGCCTCCCTCTTTTCTCCCTTTTCTTCACGTTTTGCTTAATTCATTCCCTTCCTTTCGAACTTCAATCTTTCCTTTCCCCTTACCTAGATTTCCTCGTTGTTGTTATCTCGCTTTTCATTCGTACCCTTCTTTCAACGCGCCTTTTGTCCACCGCTATCGCCTTTTCTAGATCCGGCATCTCCTTGCTTGATCCGCCCATTCTCCATCCATCTTTTTATTTTTTGGCGCTTTATTGCTCATGAGCTTCTCGTCGATCTACTTTAGTTTGGTGGTTTTTTTGGATTTCCTCTTAGGTCGTTAGTGTTTTATTATAGCTTGTCTAAGTATAGATCTGAGGATTCTTGGTTCTAGCTTCTATTCCGATCTTCCTATTTTTTTCATCATGCCATCTCATTACTCGGTGATTGCAAGCAACGGGAGTTTCGTTTTTGGCTATGTTTGCTGTGCTTCAGTTCCGGGTTTGGTTGTTCATTCGTCGATCCTCTCATCCTTGTGGCAGTTCTTTTACATAACACGGCTGTTTCTTGTATCTTTTTTTCATTGCCAGTGCTATTTGGTGCCTATATTTGTGTTCTCGAGTCTGAAGATTTTTCTTCTCATTTGGGGCTTCGCAGCAGTGTGTGTAGTCATTTGTTGGGTTATTTTTGGTTTCCTTTTGGCAACTTGGGCTACAATTCTTCCTGATTTGTGGTCAATGATATGTTTGGCTTGGTTATGTATTTGTCAATTCATAGTTTGCAAACGGTTGTTGTTACTGGCGAATGCTCTGTCATCGTGTTCTATTCAGCCTTGTTATATATGGTCTGTTTGGTTTGGAATCCATTCTTCGCATGTATAAGCTCAGTTTTTTCTGTTTGTAATGTTAGTCCTTTGGATATTTTTCATGTATTTGTTTGGTTGCTTTAGTGCTTCTTGTAACTTGTATTCACCCTACGTGGTGTTAGGACTGCCTAGTACAACATGTAGTCATTGCACTCTGCATGGTGCTGTTTTGTAGCATAGGCTATCTACCTATCTCCAGGTCTATAAGCAGTCTAGTTTCTATTAGTTGCTGAGGATCTTGCCTCACACCTGTAATTTATTTGTAAAGTGGTATGGCCACTATAAAACAAGCTTGCCGGTACAAAATAATAATAATTTATTTTGTCTGTAAAAAATATATATGTTTTAATCGATTAACTTTTAATTAACTATCTTATTTAGTTTAATTAATCATATTAATTAAATTTTAAATTTCAAATTTTCAAAACTAATTATTTAAACTTTCTAAACAATTTTTTAAAAAATTGTATGTATTTTATAAAATTTCCTTTTTATATTTAAACTTGACTTTTAAAACTGAAATATAATTTTAAATTTCCAAACAAATTTAGAAAATTAGCCCAAGGCCCAAAACAATTTAGGCCTTTATATTAAGGATAACCTATGGGCTTACTTTATCCTTCGGGCTAGGCCAGTAGTCAGGTAGGGTAGAGTACTTGTTAACCAAACCCAACCTTGGACATTACCTTTCTTGTCACCCTACTAAATGGATAAACTTTAATCGGTTAGCTCTAATATTGTTAATTTAGACCGTATAGGCTATTGGGCTCCGATAACATTGATGGAACCAAACTAGTCAGAAGCGGATGAAATAAGTAGATTTCGAAAAAATAATAATAATAATATATTTTGGACCTATTGGGTCTATGAAGTCGAGTTACTAGACTTAATCTAATGTTGTTTTAAATAAAATCTCATTTTATTTAAATTGTTTAAAAAGAAAATTTAAAAATTTGATGCTTAAATAAATTAGAGTGTATCAAATATACTCTTGCATGTATATGTGTGCAATAATTACTTGCTACGTATTATTATTTTAGGTAACTTAAGGGTCAAGTTATTAATTATGTCAACTATTCAATCAGTCATAAATGTAATGAATGTGTAATTAATCAGACATAACACTTACTATATTTATAAACATTCACCATATTTCACTTAATTTGTTTAAAGGAAGTTTTATTTAATTTTAAACTAAATAAGTTTTAATTTATAAGTGTATCAAATACACTTTTATGTGTATATTTCAAGTGCAACAAATATGAAGTGTATATGGTTAATGCGGTAGTATATAGGAGTTGAGATCTACACCGCAACGAACACATTTTTTCCTTATATATAATTTGTTGTCCAAAGTTTTTTTAAACATAAAATAACAATTATGAATATATATATATATACACACATACATATAATAACAATTACATACATATATACATACATACATAATTACATACATACACACATTTTAACAAGCAAAACAAAGTATTATTATTTTGCACATGCAAGCCGGTTTTATAGTGGCCATAACACTTTACAAAATTATTGCAGGTGTGAAGACAAAGCCGCTTGAGCAACTATGACACTTACACGATCGATACAGCTCACACAAACGCTTACACATTAACACCAAACTATATAACAACAAAGATATTCTTTGGAGCTCATCACACAAAGTTAATCACAATCCAAACTTGAAAAATTGTGATACCAAAATCACATACGCCAAGCGTTCATTTCACTGGGCATAAGCCCAAATCCCACAAACATGCTAACAAGAGTGAAAATGTGGATAGAAGCTACATAAACCAAGTAGAATCAACCGCCAAGAGGCATTAGAAGAACGACTACCTATCCAAGGAAAAATGGCACACATCTGCTTTAAGGCAGTCACTACGGTGACAAGCCAGATAGCAGTGAAGAAGCAAGAAAATTGGAGAGATAAGGCTTAAGGCAGTTCAATACCAACAAGACACGGAGCCTTACAATTTCATAGCTTTGCTCCACCAAGTGCAAAAGGAAATACACACACATAAGAATCATAAAACAACTCCACAACCAAACGCAACCAAAGGAACCAACCAAAAATGTGACACACCACAACAACTGAACCGAAGTACAAATGATTACCCCGGCAAGACCAAGCTCACTTAGGAGTTCCAAACACTAGAAGTTCTAACACAAGGAGGGAGGCTAGGTCAACAAAGTCCAAACAAGCGGGTTCCGGCACTACCAAAAATCTGGAACAAGGAGAGACTTGCCGGCGAGCTAAGTGGCGAAATGAGTAGATCACTAAAGGAGTTTTGTGTATGTATGGGAATGAGATGATTAGATCTGGATATTTGGACATGTGTGGCGCTGCCGAGCAAAGCTAAGGAGCCAAATAGGTTCAGATCTATGAAAAACACTTAGAAAACGAGAGCAAAAGGAAAGGAGGCAAGAAAAGGGAGACGAGATATGAGGGGAATCGAGAATGGATTAGTCGAAAGTGGATGATAAGAGAATGTGATAAGGGGAAGAAGGTGGCTGAAACCCTACCCTCCATTATTACATACACATACATATATATTAAATGATTGTTTTGTCTATTTTAAAAGTTTTGAATTCTAGAATTAACAATTTTAAATCTAATTTTAACATAGAAAGGTTTTAAAATTAAATCTACGACTTTACACAAAAGTACCTTTTTAAAAACTTTAAATTAAAATAATAAACATATATGTATACATGTACAAATAATTACAAACAATATTTTAGATTTAGAAACAACATAAATTTATAAAATTTGCGATTATATATATATTTTAGACTTAAAGTTAACAAATAGAAAATTTGCCTTAACTTACGAAGGATTCAAAGTAGGTTTATAGTTTTGCACAAAAGTCCATTTATGAAAATTTGAATTGAAACATGTTTAAATGCATGTAAACAATAACCAAATGAATCTACAAACAAAATCAATAGACATATAAAATATGAAATCATTTTTCAAAATGATTTTAATCGTTCAACACATGTAGTTTATTTATGTATGTATATAAGAAAAGTTACAAAATTATATTAATATATAAAAATCAGTTTTCAAATTAAAATTGTTTTTTTAATCATTAATATCCAAATCAAAAACAAAATTAGATCGGAGAACCCAATCATATATAAATTCATTGTAAAAGGCTTGGGATTTAAATAATACATACAAGATGACTTTGACTTTGACATACAAGTCTAAACACAAAATCTTTGGTTCAATAATAACAATTATTATTAATCATACTGCTCCGACCAAAGACTTTGAGTTGAATACAGCCGACTGTGATATTAGTTCCATATAACTAAGGTGACAAATTCTTTATTGAATAGTGTTTTACTTCCAATGCTTTAACTCTGACCCAACTATAGTCGATCGATGGACATCATGCCACGATTTAACTATAATCAAAGTGGAGTGTTCACGTTGAAGTTCAACAGTATTCTCAAGTCGAGAGAACTGTGTAATATCGTCACTTCGAGATTCTCTATTTGATCCTAGTCATATCAACCAACAGAAATCTCTCAAGTGAGTCTTTACATGGTTATTTAGTATCTATAAATACGTAACTTCTTGGTGCCTCTAGTAACCATGAGTAATACACTATCTAACATTTGTAGAGCGTTACACACTCTAATCTCAACGGATGAATTGATATCCTTTCTCGAAACACCTTAGCGAGGAATATTTAAAATAATATGTTATTTTAATAAATTTATCATGATTACAATATATTTGCAATTATTATCACATAACATATGATTTAAGGATTTTTTCATATTTAATATACTTAAATTAAATAATTAATTAATATATCACAACATGACAAGTATATAATAGAAAAACAAATATCTTTATTATGAACAAGAATGATTATCGAGTTGAATATATGTAACAAATTACACAATTATCCATATGACATACTTTATCACATATGTTTTTATGTTCTCTTTTTCTCCCCGCTCTTATTCTCTGTTATTATCTTGTTTATTCAAACACATCAACATGTTGTTATTCGAGTTTAATTTATTTTTTCAATACTTATTCATTGAACATAGACTCAGGCTCGATTTTAAACATTTCAACACATTATAATCGACCATATAGGATTTACGTGGTACATGCTTTAGATTTAGCCACTGTGCATTCATGTTTATCGTGTTTGGGCCTTTAGCACATTTCAGCGGCAAATTTAAGTTTAAAGTCATTTTCCACCATAAAACGCCAGTATTATGAGTCTTCACGCACATAAATATGGTCTCACCTAAAACGCAAAATGGTCACACGCTTGTAGAATACTCGTATCTTAGCTGACACGACACGGTATTTGAAGCCAAAGCCAACATTTGTGGACAAAGAAAGTACACGCAAATAATTATACAGCAGCTGAGCAAATCCAGTTAGAAGCACCTAATTATTTCTTCGCGTTTTCCCTACAATCCTTTTTTAAATTTAATTTAAATGAATTAGTCGGTAAATTATCAAATATCTGCATTGACATCAAAAATAGAAAGAAAAAGAAAAAAACAACATATTCCAGCCTATTTGAGAATATGCCAGTAGCATCATTTGCAACTTAAACCAAATTATTCTCAACATATTCTTTCAAATCAAAATTATTCGTTTCGCTTTGTAATTTTTGTCAATATATTACTCAGCTGTAGAATTTGATTTTGTTGGTTTGAGGTTGTGACGGCTTGAGGAAACCCATCAGTTCGCAGGTATAACCTTTTTTTTTCTGCTCTCTGAATTTTTATAAAATTAGTTGCTGCATTAATTACTTGGAATGAGATATTTGTTATGAAAAACTTAATTTGAGCTCTTTGATTGCTGCAATGCTAGAAACGAAGAAATGTATGATCTTAAGTTACGTTCTTTCATGAAATGTACGATGTTTCTAGTTCTTTAGGTATCAAAATTTGAGCTGGAATCATAATTCTGATAAGATTACTTGTGTGAAGCCGTAATTATAGTTTATGGACATAAATTAATTCTGAAAGTACCATTTTCCTTTTAATTGCTTGAATAAACACTTTTACCTTCACCATTTGTATGCTACTGAGTACCGATCAATTTCCCTTGAATTGTATATTTGATGTGGCCAATAATCATCATCATTATCATGCTAGTTAAAACCATGAAGAACAATTTCTAATATGTACAAGTAATTAATCATACCAATGCTATTGAGTGCCTATCGATTTCCCTAAAATTGTAAATTTGGCCATGATGTTCACCATTATCATGCTAGTTAAAACCATGGAAAACACTTTCTAACATGTGCAAACAGTCAATCAAACCAATGCACTGGGTATCTAACACTTCCCCTAAATTTGTATTTTTAATGTGGACATAGCGATCATTGTTGTCGTGTTAGTTAAAACCATGAAAAAAAGCTTCTAACATGTATGTAGATAGGTAATATTGTTTTAGCGATGCTTTGAAGTGTTAATTTTTTGCGATACAAACACTAATTTTTGGAATCTTTTTTGCAAAATTGATGGTTTTTTGTCTTAGGAATGATTTGTTATCAGTGTTGCTATTAACATCCACATATTAAGTTCATAATAAATTTTTTTCCCCAAAATATTCACTCTCCAAAAACCAATTGTTGTTTGGTCTTAGAAAAACGAGTGGAAAACATATCAAAATTGATGGAAATTGTGAACTCACTTGGATTTTCTTCACCTCTGTTAACATCTTTTTCTCTTTTGTCCATGTCATTGCTTATACGATATTTATGGTATGCACAATGTAGTTTTGAACTCAATATGTTGATCAAATGTGAAATATGGCTTCCAATACTTTAAAATCATTTATGAATTGAAGAAATTGATCTATAATAGTTAGAAAATGGAGCAAGATATGAGTATTTATTACCTACACTGAATTCAAATTTGGATTTATGGATTGAGGAGTAATCTGATGAGAGTGGAAGAGAATTTTTTTTATACAAAATCTTGGATGTATTGCTAGGTTTAGCGAGAAGTAATTTAATTTGTTTAGGTGTGTGGAGAGGTGGTATATAAAGATGAAATGTAAGCGTATATAGTTCCAACCTTTTGGAGATGAAATGTAAGCGTATATAGTTCCAACCTTTTGGAGATTAATATATGTGGCACAAAATCTGAAGGCTAGGCTTTGCATAATTTTTGATAGGATTGCATGTCCTCTTAAAACATCTCGATCTTTTTGAGGATTGTATATATTATGTGGGCTGTGATATTGATGTTTTGTTTCTGTGGGCATGTTTGTGTAAACCTAGGGAACTATATTTTTTGAAGGCAGTTGCAGCATGTTGCACTGACTTATCCTTGTATATGTTTTATGGTATAAATCATACATATGACTGAGTAAGTTCTTTCGAACTTACTCATATTGTTTCTAAAAAGATAATATTATGTGGAATATATTTATATTGTATGACTATTTTATTATTTTGAGACATATATATTATTAAGTATATTTGGATAATATATATTTTGTAAACATGTATACATATGGGTCACTATATAAAATTAGGGTATGGTTGGGTTTCATATGAGTCTTCGGTAAGTAATTAAGAAAAGTTAAATTGACAGACCGTTTGAAAGAACATAGCAAAGAGCTCTAGAGTGAATTTGTATTAGATTTCGTGAATAAATTAAAGATAATTGGTATAAATTTGTGTTATGTGCTTGTTTTTTTTGTCTCTATTCCTTTTTCTAATCTAATTGCGTAGATAATCTTGAATAAATTTGCATAACAAATGGTATTGAAACCTACTACACAATTTTCTTTGGGAAGAATACGAAACATTTAAGAGTTATTTGGAGAATTTGAGAGAAAAAAAAGGACCATGGAAGTCTCGAGTGGCATTAATCAATGTTTTGAAAGGCACCTCAAGACAAGGCGATGCATGTCTTGTGTGTGGCTCAAGGCGAAACAGAGGCAAAATATCTTATGATGTGCTCAAAAGGTATTTGGACTCTAAGGTGTACGCCTTAACATCCCAAGGCATGCGAGGCATACATTTTGTATGGCTCATATGCCTCAGCAGCCTGAGGCGTAATCCGAAGGCAGTTTTTTTTTTGCCTCGTTTGTAGTAAAAGCTTGATCTAACAAAAGTTACAAGATTTTATCATTTCATAGCAAGCAAACAAAGAAACAAGATAAAGAAAACAATAGTAGGCAATTTTTCTAGTTTTCTAATATAGTTTCAAATTCGATTAAGTAATCGCTTTCAAAATTTGTCGAAGTAATTAATTTCAAAATTGATTTCGAAATCAATTAAGGAGTCAATTCATAAAATCAATTTTGAAACCATTTTTGAAAACGATTCCAAAATTGATTTCAGAATTGATATCTAGGTTGAAACTGGTTTTGATTTTATTGATTTAAAAAAGAAAAAAGCAGAGAGAAAGAAGAAAATAAATAAAAGAATCTTGCATGCTTTTCTATTGTTTATAATAGTGTGTTTAGGTTTTTTTGATTGTATCGAAATTTGATGTTGCTTTTGCTACTGCTAGTAATGTTTGCTTTTTAACTGAACTACGTCCAGGTCTTTTAAGTTTTAAACTTCATTGATGTTGTGTTTATGTATATATTAATAAATGATGTTAAGTTAGAAATTTTTTAGATGAAATACTTTATATGTTATTGATGTATTTTGTTTGAATCACTTTGAATGTTTAATTTTTTTTAATGATCAACATTTGTTAATCTATATTTAATTATTTGATATGTATGTGCATAATGTTTCTTCGGAGAACTTACACCTCAATACTTCGAGACTTACACCTTGCATTGGAAACACAAAACATCTTGTGTTCGCCGCCTTTGTTTTGTAAAACTTCGGTTTTAATAAATCTTTATGAAACATGAGAAAAAAACCAACATGTATGGATGAAAAAGAGTGGAAGGCGATTGATAGAAAAACATTGTAGCTGATTTAGCACGCTTTGTATGACTGTCTACCATCTTGTGGTGGACAAAAAAGTGGCATACCCAAAATGGAAGACATTGGTGGAAATTTATGCAAAAGTCTCAAAGTCAAGCAATACATTTTTCATGAGAAAGTTTGTGGAGTTGAATCAAAAGGAAGACAAGTCAATTGGAGAATACTTAAACAAATTTCAAGCGACTGTTAATCAATTTGCGATGGGCCAATTCAAGATATATGATGACAAACAAGTTTTGTTGCTAATGTAAGTGGAGTTGAAACATGTGTGGCATCGTTGAAAAACTCGAATCCAAGTGGAGTTGTCTCAACAATTTCGTTGCTAGTAGTATTCTCAATGAAGAAATAATAAGTAAAATGGTGGCTATGTAAGAAAAACAAGGTTTTGGTGGTGCTTTACTCGCATAACAATAGGGGTAGAGAGCTTATGAAAAGAAATCAGAATCTCCTTTAAAATGAGTCTCTCCAAATCAAGGAGACTATAAATACTACGATTGCAACAAACCAAGGCTGGCAACTTCTTTGATTATGTGCAGAGAACAGAGATGGTAAGATCCTTTATTGATTATGAGATGGATGCGAAATGTGTTAGCTCGATTGCATTGAACATGTTTGATGGAAAGATGATAAAACTGTTGGATCAGGTGCATTAGCAGCAGGGTTAAAATGGTGAATTTTTTTTAAATTCATTTTATTAATTTGCTCAAGATCTTATTTTGTGATTACGTGAATAATATTTTATTACTAATTCATATTTAGCATTTATATTAAATAAAAGGAGTTTGAGAAATATTTTAATTTATTTAATTTAAAATATTTATTATTCGTTATTGTTTAATAATAAAATTTTATTAATAATTTAATTTAGATTTAATTTTATGTTTTACAATTTTATTATGTTCGTATTTATAATATACACATCATAACTATATAATAATGTAGGGTAATATGGGAACATGTGTATAATTAACCATAGTGACATTCAGTTAATAAATGTATATATGATAATCATATGGTATAATATATATAAACTTATAAATATATATAATATATATAAATAAATATATAATATTAATATATAAATATATAGTATAACACTATTTAAAATATAATTAATGGTTATATATAAATGTTTTTTATAACAAGAGTGATACTTAATCTAAGCAGAGCACTCATGTTATATATGAATGTTTTAATATATATATATATAATTATATTGTTAATTAATATTCGGATTAAAGAAATCATTAATAAATTTTAAATTCAATTTTTAATAGTTTTGACCTTTTCAAAATAAATATCTGTTAATATATATGTGTGTGTGTATAATTTAGAATAACGACCCGCAATTGTATTTTTTTTAATCCGATCGGATTTTATTATATTTGAAAGTTTCAAAATTCTAAATTTTAAATCTAGTTTGACCTTTTAAACAAAAAAAACCGTTTTATTATTATTTTGAATTCTGAAAGTTTTAGAACTTCCGTATGGAAATTTTTTGTGTACATATATATGTGTGTATGTACAAGTTAAAATAGATTTTTTGTTATCTAAACCAAAGTAGAAACGTTTAATTTTTTAAATATTAAAAGCCAAGCACTATTTAATAATTTAAATTATAAAAAATGTTTAATGTAATAATATTAGTTTAAATCGAAAATTAATTTTTTTAGAGGCCGAATGTTATTTTATATAATATATATATATATATATACATACATATATTTAAAATGCTTTTGTTTATTAATCATTATACTTTAAATTAATTTTTCCTTTTTGAATTATTTTATTAAGGGGCATTTCACCAGAAGGACAAACTTTGTAGTTCAATTAGTTTCTAGGACACACATTCAAAGAAATTACTTTTTAGACCAAAGTCAGCAGAATAATTATTTTCAAGGATAAAGTCAGCAGTCTAATTATTTTCAAGGACATAATTTCATAGGTTTTAGACCCTAGAAACTAATTATTTTGTGTTTTGTCCTTGAAAGTAATTATTTCAGTTGTGTGTCCTAGAAACTAATTCCACTTGCTAAAGAGGTCCTTGTGGCTAATTTTCACTTTTTATTAAATCATTACCAGATATCATTTAATAGCAAGTATATATATCATCATTTATACATGTATATATAATTGAATAATAAATAAGGAATTACCTCTTTGCGATCCTGTTCATTGTCACACGTCGGCTGTTTACTTCTTTCCTTTGTCCCATTGGCTATGGGTTGCAATGTTGTCATCTTGGCTTCACCTGTTAGTTGCAGGCTAGCATTTCTATTTGTTGAGTGTGGAGAGAAAGAGAATGGAGGCTACTTATTTGTAGACCACCAGATATCAAAATATCTCTTTTTTCTCTCAAACCCTAGGAGATTGGGTCCCTATCGCCCTCCTCTTTTATGACTGGCTCCTATTGACCTCCTTGGTTGGTTAAAATCCTCAATTGACTCCTTTGAATCAATTAGTTAATTATTTTATTTAAGCTCATTTTTCAGTTGAACTAACACACAACTTTTATACATCGTTCTGATCGATTTTAAAATACCATAAAATTTTAACACTACATTTGTATTAATTTTATTATTAATTTATAACATTTTTGAATTAATTTTACATTGGACCAATTCGAAAATAATTGACAATGCGGTTGTGTTGACTTACTTGTGTGAACCTGGTTCTTGATCAATATTTAAACAATTTAAATACCGAAGTCTGTATGGACTTTGCTGAAGTATATTATTGGATAAGAGTTCAATGCTTACATATCATTTAGACGAAATCTAATTTTTAATCTATAATAAGCCCACCTAGTAACGACATTTAGTACACATATTAGTTTCGTCATCATTGTATCACTTAGATATTTAGAGTTGGTCTTAGATCAAAAACTCTACTAATATCCGTATTTATTTGCGAAGATCATTTTAAAGTTTTTGGTTTAACCTGATTTACCCTGATCAGAGAATATGATTTTTAAGTTGACTACCAATTACGGTGATACTGACCTTCTGCAATGAAAGAGACGAATCCTTTTTTAAATAGTGGTTCACTTCAAGTAATTTAACGTATACCTAACTATGATCATAACAAGGCTAACATGCCAAATGTTTAATCATAATCAAAGTATAACCTAGCTACTTAAAATCGACAGTACCTTCAAGTCAGAAGACTATCGTACATCGCTACCATGAGATCTTATATTTTAACTTAGTTGTATTAACTATAGAAGACTCTTGAGCCATTCTATGATTGTTTCAAACAAACACTAAGGGCAAGTACATAACCCCTTAGTGTCTTCGACGGTTATGAATAAATTATTGTCGATTGTATGAAGAACGCTACGTACACTAGTCTAAACAGATACATCGATATCTTTTTTGATACATCTTGATTAGGAATATTTAAGGAGTCAGCGTTTGTGTGTGTATATATTATATTGATTCAATACTCGTAACACATTCGTAATCACAATCGATAAAACACTTCTTTTAATAGTTTTCTACTTATATATGTTTATTGTAACTAATTTATTATTTATATCGCCAGGTAACATTACATATAACAGAAAATAAAACTAATAGCATACTTTATTTCAAACAAGATTATTAACAGAGTTATGTTTATATAACCATTACATAATTGTCCGTAGGGCATACCATTAACTCTATCAAAAACAAACAAGAGTTGGACATATTCTACAAACTAAAGAGAACCTATTTTTGATTGGATAATTGGAGAAGAAGGAATGTAATTTTTTGATGCGAAGTGGAGTTGTTAGAGTTATAGAGGAGATGTGCAAGTTTTGTGCACAAGACAAGGACGAGGATGCAACCATTTGTATAAGGTGATAGACGAGATCATATATGTGATGAGATAAAAGTATCATCTTCTTCAAATTAATTTGGGGAACCATGTTGAACCGAGGTGGTGTCTTAAGAAAGTGCAATGGAGTTTGTAAAAATCATATGGTGGGTTTTGTGGTAATACAAGTCTTGTTAGATGATTTTGAATGTGTTCGCTCAGCAGAAACAAATATAACGATGGGTCGATCAAAGGATTGGAATTTGCTTGTATTGTGGTAAATATTTCATTGTGATTGAGGTGGAGTCTTTGATGATGGTATTTGTATCAAGGTGAGTTTTTAGATTTTGTGAACGAATACTAAATATTTTATAGGCTTTTGCACAAACTTTAAATGATTATTTATTTTAAAAAAGATTTATTATTTGAAGATTAAGTATATATGGACTATATTTAACTTGTATGCTAAAATTATTTCTAGATAGATATACGATGAACTAGAGATTTTAAGGTTTCATATGTGAGAGTTTCGCAAATGATTGAATCAAGTAGAACTGAACTTAGAGAGGGTTGGAGAATAGAACAAGAAGACTCTAGTGTGGATATATGAAAGATTTCGTGAATTTAACAAAATGATTTGGTGGAAATTTTGTATCTTTTCTTAATTTAAATATGCATACGATTTTGAAGAAAATTGCATTACATGGAGGTGGATGTTGTCAATATTTGTTAAATATTCCTTATTAGAGAACAAAAATAGTTCCAAACATGGATATTTGTATTAGAAAATATTTGTTATTTGAAGATTAAGTATACATGGACTTTATTAAAATTGTATTGCTAAAATCATTTGGAGATAAGTATATGATGAACTATATATTTGAATTATATAAATTTGGTACATATACTTGTATTGGTGGATATATAAACTCAAGGGATTGTTAGGGATTCATATATAAGCATTTTTGAATAATTGAATCAAGTAGAATTGAACCAAGAGAGCGTTGGAGAAGAGAGCGTGAAGACTCTAGAGATTTCGTGAATTGAACAAAGTGATTGGTAGAAAATTGTATCGTGTTGTTTATCTTTTATTTCTTCTTTTCTTAACTTATATATGTATACGATTTTGAAGAAAATTGCATAACATAAGGAGGTTGCCAATCTATATCTTTGTTAAACATTACTTATTAGAAAACAAAAATTATTCCCAAGCAAGTAAATATGTGTATTTATATAGTGGTGCAACTTATTTTAAAAGGTATGGATGGAAATGAATTTAGCTAATGCACCTCATTCTTGACCAAAAACCGTTTGTTGGTAAATAATAATTTTGTTAGTAATCAAGTTCCCCCCCTTCTCGCTCAGTGGCAATGTTGGTAAAAATGTGAAGTAAGGTATTTTGCTGTTTAGGATTTCCCACTCAAAAACAACGATGAAGTTACATGTGCAGTTTTGTTGATCAAAAAAACAGAAATAACCCTCCAAGGCACAATTCGATCGGTTTCTTTCAAGGATGTTATTCGCTTCACATATCACACCGGGTAGAAGGAAAACATTCTTTCAGAATACAATGGAGATTAGTTGTGCAAGTTGTGATTACGTGCACGTATCCGAAAAGAACTCGAGATATGCTGATGATGCTTTTAAGATTTTGGAATTCCAGATTAAGAATAAACATGAATCTTTTCTGGCGAGATGATGTGGTTTATATAGAAAGAAGAGTGAGTGTTGGCGGTGTCCGTTGGAAACAAACAGACGTCTCTTGGCCCAATGGGTATAGCCATTGGCATTCGAATTCAAATTCAAACACAAACCATATATACCATTTTTCGGTCGCTGTTCGCACCCCAGATAGGGTGGTTGCCACTTCCTTTCGTAGTGGCGAACATGATCAAAGGAATTTCATGAAAAACTTCCAACAGTTTTGAGGGTGAATAAACGGTTGCAAGGTGAATAAATGCAGAATGTTTTAAGGTTAGTCAACCATGTAGCAGAGAAAACATTGACAAGTGAAGGGCCTAGTCCCAACTAGTTGTGTAGATCAATGTGTATTGCTTGCAATTGGCAATAATGATGTGTTTTAGTATAAATAGAAGATGCAGAGGATAATTTTGTGCGCAATTTTTTAATCTAATTTTTCTTTAAAAGAAGCCTTTAATTTCTTCTTCAAATCCAAAGAAAGAATTATCATTGCTTTGTCAATTTATGTTTTGTTTGTTTTTATTTATTGTCAATTCGTTGTAAACATGGTGGCTTGGTGAAAATCTTATTTTGATTGGTATTATGAATTATTTTTGTCATGGACTGCCGATGTCAACACTGTTGGGTATTTACGCGTGTAATTCTATCATCGTTTCTCATTTTAACCTGGGTGGTAGCTGGTATAATGTTTTTTTTATAATGCTTTCACAAACTTTTTTTCCATTTAGAGTTTGTCATTTTGGTAGAAGTATCATAGCGCTAATGCTTTTTGGACCTAAATCACAATTACCAATGATCAAGGCACTATTATGTGCAGCGGCAGTGCAAGCCTGGAATTTCAGATAGGGCGACATTTTTATCACATAAAAGACATAGCAAGTGTGACGCCCCACCTCTATGCCCACGCTAGCCAAGAACACTACTAAGTAATGCTGTCAACTAGCACGGAGAATAAGGCTGTTGAGGAGCGATCATCCATGTAATTGCTTTGTGCGAGCACCGATATGTCAGATAGAATAGCTTGCATTTTTATTTCAGGAAGAAATCCGACATACCGATACAAACTCAAAGCTACTACACAGTGGCTATAATGGTTTAGGACAAAATATAGAATAATAACACAGATAATCTAAATAAATGCGGAACACAGATAAAACAGAAAGTCTCATATATATAATAACTAATGTCAATTACAATACTTTTGACACAATACATATGATACAACTACAACTGTCGACTCTGGAAGTTACATATACAAGTACATTAACGTGTATAATATACATGAATACATATCTTTCTATACAGTTACACTACCTACTATAAGTGACGACGCCTACTCCAAAAGATATGAAAGGACTTCATAGCTCTAACAGCAACCCAAAGCAGAGTATCTACAACCTGAAATAACTCGGGTCTGACCCGAATATTAAATTCAAAAGAAAATAATACACGGGTCAGTCTAGTTCAAACTCAGTTATTAATGCACAGAAGCAATAATAATCAAATATCAAATAGACGACAGTCACAAAAATCTCGTATATCCAACTTCTCGATAAGAGAATCGGATAACGACGGAGATTTCCTATGTGGCTACAGTACACGCACGCGTGCACTGCCTCGCCACACAGTATGTTAAATCATCAACAAAGATAAGTAAAAGGTTATCCATGAAGATAATATAGAAAACCTCTGAATTGCCTAGACAGCAATTTACAACAAACTCCAATTATTAAATAAATAATTAAAACCTCAAAATGATCAATCCAATCAAATTTCTAGGTGGCTGCAGTGCACGCACGCGTGCACTGCCTCGCCACACAGTACGGTGATGAAATGCACAAAAACTCAACAAAAGTTCACTTAAAAACAGTAATATTGTGTGGCTGCAACAGAGACAAACGAGAATCAACATGTATGCAACCACGTCTTAAAACAGTAATTAACAATTCAAAGTCATAAACGAAAACAAGCTCTGCAGCCACACAAAGCAATGCCCTGACCGAAGTCATAAAATCATGAGTACACAAGAGAATGATCCCACGGCAGCAGATACCGATTTTAAATGCCAAATGTATCACTAGACCAGCCATGATCAGAGAGGACCAAAAGCAAGTGAATGAAGTGCACATGAATGCACAGTGTAAACTATTGCACTATGTAACTGGCACTAATGCAACAGTGAAACAAAAAATCAACAAAAAGGATACAATAGTGAACCGAAGTCAGTGAGAACCCTGACCCCAACTCAGAACCAATTACCAGAAGAAAAACAAAAAGACCAAACTGAAACAAAGAAACAACTCCAAACCACAAATGCAATCATGTCTCGAAGACCTGTGAACAACCAGTCCAAATGCAACAAAAATGAAACTACAGAGGTCAAGTCTCTAATATCATGACTCAACTCAACTGCAAGCTACAACACGAATAGCAGCACAAAGACATACAAACATGTGTCAATGAAACTGTAATAAGTGAAACTGTTCATGAAGCATCAAGTTCAAACATCAGGGTACAAGTCAGCAGTGAAGATCAAAGTAAGGTGATGACAGAAAGGAATATCATCACCGAACAGATGATCAGAGAAAATGTTAAAGTCAATACAAAGCAAAACCAAAGTCACAGTGAGAAAGAATTAAACAAAGCAATGGCACAGATATGCAAACAAGACAACAATGGATAATCAACTCCATAAAGTCAGACTACAGATTTCAAGGTGAAGACAACCTGGTATTCGAGGTAAATATAACTATCAAATGAAGACTCAACTGTCAATGGCACTACCTCAACAACCAGAAAACAAACGAAACAACATTGCCACCAGATCACACTTGTGTACATATACCCCGACAGTTCTCCTAAAGCAATAAGTCATAGCAGTTTCGAACAAAGACAGGGGGATTTCAACTAGCAGTGACAATGCCGAAGTCAACTAGAGCAAGTTCGAACAGTTTAAAGTCCACATTATCCCAAAATGCCAATCAAAGCCGTAAGTATTTGAACAGACTCGATGTCGAGTTGCTGTTCTAAAACACAGTAGCAATTTCTAGTTGAAACAGAAGTCAAGGACGAACACAACTGGCCCGAGACGAACTCAAGTAAAATAATATGCAGTTCACAATCAAAATCGAAGCCGGGTTCAAATCAAGGTCAGATGGCATAAGTCACAAACGAAATCAACAGTGTTCAAATAAAAAAAAAATCAATTCAAAATGAACAACACGAAGGATGTTGCAACAACACGTAAAAGTTTCGAATCAAGGCCGAAGCCAAATAAAAGAAATCATCCCGAATCAGAAAGTCCTCAACACCGAAATAAAAATCAAATGGTCGAAGCACAATTCTTCTTTTGAGGATGAACTACGATGTGAGTGAAAAATCACTCACCTTGATTGAAGCGGAGGCGAGCTCGGTGGCCACGAACCTTTGAACGAGAAATCGGTGAAATCGACCGCCCCAATTTCGAAGCTCTGTCTTGTATCTGGGACGAAGAAGAGATGCCGCCATTTTCGTTTTAGGGTTTAGCTTTTGTTTTTGTTTCGAACGAAAAATGAATTAAAGGTAGAGGGGACGGGTTGCTTTGCTAGTTATCACCGCCAAAAACAATCAAAAGAAAACGTGGGTATAAATTCAAAGTGTAAAGCCCACTCACATTCAACATACCGTTTAAAAGAATAACAATTGCTTTAAAATTCCAAACAACGATAATCAATTTATCAATGAATTTTCAACCGGTTAAAATTCCCATAGAAATTAACAAACGATCTAACTGTCATTTTGATGACAGTTAACTGTTATAAAAATGAAGAGGGGAAAAACGATCGCTGCTATTATCTCAAATGAAAAGAAGGCAGGCCCAATCCACTAAAAAGGGAACGGGCTAATTAAAAAAATAAAGAAAATATTTATTTAAAACCCAAAATAATTTCTCAACCATTTTTATAAAAGAATTTCAAATTGATTTTAAATTTCAATAGCAATTTTAAACGTCTAATATCGATAATCAATTGATGCAAAATACTGGGTTGTTACAGACTCCTCTCCTTAAAGAAATTGCGTTCTCGCAATCATAAGGAATAAATGGACAAAAGGTAACAACCAAAAGAGCATGGCAATGTCGAATGCATAAGCAATGCAAATGTCAGCAGGGAAGTATTAGATATAAAATCAAAAGGTTCGACTGCTTCAAATCAAAAGAATCAACATCGTGGGGATCAAGGAATCAAAATCATACGACTATATAAACAACCCCAAACATCATCATCGACTAACAAAAGCAAGAACAATCGAGTTCCAGCAATTAAAAGAAAAGGAAAACAGAGCAGAAATCACATACTGAGCACGAATTGAATGTGAGTAAATCAAATTACTCACCTGAATTGCCAGGGAAAAAGACGAAGCTCAAATCTCAAAATCGCAAATATTCAATCATCAAAAACGATAATCGAATTTTCAAATCGCAAATATTTACTTATCTCAAACGATAATCAGAAGACAAATCAAATATCTAATTATCTCAAACGATAATCAGAAGACAAATCAAATATCTAATTATCTCAAACGATAATCAGAAAACAAATCAAATATCTAATTATCTCAAACGATAACCAGAAATCACAAATATTCAATTATCACAAATGATAATCAAATCTCACAAATATCTGATTATCAAAAACGACAATAAAAAATCAGAAATATCCGATTATCAAAAACGATAATCAGAAATCACAAATATTCAATTATCACAAATGATAATCAAATCTCATAAATATCTGATTATCAAAAAACGATAACCAGAAATCAGAAATATCCGATTATCAAAAACGATAATCAGAAATCACAAATATTCAATTATCACAAATGATAATCAAATCTCACAAATATCTGATTATAAAAAACGATAATCAGAAATAAGAAATATCCGATTATCAAAAACGATAATCAGAAATCACAAATATTTAATTATCACAAATGATAATCAAAACTCATAAATATCTGATTATCAAAAACGATAATCAGAAATCAGAAATATCCGATTATCAAAAACGATAATCAGAAATCACAAATATTCAATTATCACAAATGATAATCAAATCTCACAAATATCTGATTATCAAAAACGATAATCAGAAATCAGAAATATCCGATTATCAAAAACGATAATCAGAAATCACAAATATTCAATTATCACAAATGATAATCAAATCTCACAAATATCTGATTATCAAAAACGATAATCAGAAATCAGAAATATCCGATTATCAAAAACGATAATCAGAAATCACAAATATTCAATTATCACAAATGATAATCAAATCTCATAAATATCTGATTATCAAAAACGATAATCAGAAATCAGAAATATCCGATTATCAAAAACGATAATCAGAAATCACAAATATTCAATTAACGAGTCCGGAATTAACCAAAATAGCAAACGCACATGTCCCATAACCACGAGTTTTACTAAATCGTTTAATTCTCTTCATCGTTCCTTGAAAGTGCAAAATTGTGTATTTTAAAAATAACCTTTCACATTCTCAAACGGACAAGTCCGGAATTAAGCGAATCAGTAAAAGAAAGGGGTCATAGTCCTCGATTTTGCTGAAACGTTTAAATCGCTTCCTCATTCTTTTGAAAATGCAAACTGTAAAAATTTTGAAAACAATTTTAATTTATATTTTTGAAACAACTTTTAAAAATAAAGAATTTTGAAAACACATGATTAAATTAGCAATATCAGTAGTAACTTTGATAAGGAAGTTGCACTTCTCAAAATACCATAAAAACGGACAACAAAATCAGCATTGCGGGGAACCGCATGTAAATCCATTTCAAAATTGACGGTTAATGAAGTTAACACGTCAAAATCTCATCAAAATAACTGGCATCAAAATATAATACCAATGAATTTTCATTCATCAAAAATGTTACAAGAATCTTCTCAAAGATAGAAAGGGATACCATACCCTAAACTTGTATTCATAACAAGTCAATGACACACGAATTCACCAATACACAAAAATTGATAAAACTTATCAATAGAAATCACGAAAATTGATGAAGCACAAATTCTAGAAATCATCACAAGAAATCCAGAAATCACAAAAAAGGGGGAAGGCCTATCATAAAGCGGGAGTATGAAAACTCCAAAACACCGGTATCACATGAACGAGAAGCTATCTCATGGTGGCTAACCATTAAATTTTCACACAGGAATGGTCTGAAGACCGTGGGGCGCTACCCCACATATGTGATGGCGAAACATCACACAAAACGGGGTTTAGTCTCCCTCGCAGACAAAGAGACATCGCGCAATCGCTAGTCTAAATCATAAAAAGAAAAGGGGAAGGCCTATCATAAAAATGGGAGCATGAAAACTCACCGACCGGTATCACACAGGAACGAGAAGCTATCTCATGGTGGCCAACCATTAAATTTTCACACAAGAATGGTCCGAAGACCGTGGGGCGCTACCCCACATATGTGATGGCAAAACATCACACAAAATGTGTGAGATGAAATCACACAAATGGTGTCTAGACAATCCTCAAAGCCCAAGAGATATGTGTGAGACGAAATCACACCGATGAGGTCTAGTCTAACCGTGCAACAAAGAAATATGTGTGAGACGAAATCACACAAATGGTGTCTAGACAATCCTCAAAGCCCAAGAGATATATGTGAGACGAAATCACACCGATGAGGCCTAGTCTAACCGTACAGAGAAAGAGACATCGCACATTTGCTAGTCTAAATCACAAAAATGATCGTCATGATCATTAGGAAGTGTCAATTACATTAAGTTAGTGAATATAAGAGTTTAGCTTCATGTCCCATAACCACTAGCTTAACTCAAATATTTACGAACAAACTGTAAATTTTCACTAGAAAATTGTCACAAAAGGTTCAATCGAATAAGTCCAGGAGTTAACCGACGAAGCAAACGCAAGCGTTTCATACCACTTGTTTTACTAAGGCGTTTAATTCAATTTCTCATACGGGTGAAATAAAGGCTTGTATATACTAATAGATTGGAAAATGATTTAGGGAAAGAGCTTTGTAGTAAAATAGTTTTGAAATCGTTTGGAGAAAAGGATTTTAATATTTACTACTAGTATAGAAAACCTTTATATTTTTAAAGTGACAAATCACAAAAATGATTGTAGAAACAATCAATCACAAGAATTCACATACAAAGATGTGAATAGAATCCAAAGAAATCGATACTGAATCCATCAAAAAGTATGTTCACAAAAATCCCGAAGAAAATGTCATCAAATTTGCTAATAAATGATAGCAACAAATCGGGGAAATAATCAAGAATCGATTAAATTTGGAAATCAAATCAATTCACTAAAATTCACATTCGAAGACGTGAATAAAATCTAAAGAATTCGATTCCAAATTCATCAAAGTAGAAATACCCAAAAATTCCGGAAATAGAAGTCATCGAAGTCAACAAAGGTGATAACAACAAATCGGAAAAGAAGAATCGATTAACACTTGGAAAAACGAAGCAAAACAAGCATAAATGCATAAATGACTTCAACAAAAATAAAAAATCAAGTCAAGGTCGAAGTCAACAATTAATGGCCGCAGTCGAGTACAAAATGAATCAATCATCATCATCAAAGAAACCAACGGCAAACAAAATCAGAGTCTTGAAAATCAGGAAATTAGCAATTTCTCAAAAACAAAGTGACCGAAGTCGAATGGAAATCAAGACGAGGAAAAACACAAAATATCAAGTTCAAAATTGCTGAGATCCAAACAAAATCAACCTCGGCTAAATCAATTCAAGCCGAAAACACAAGAACAAATTCCTCATCATCAAAAACCCAACTTGAGTTCGTAAAGCAAACGGAGGCAGAAGCCAAAAATACTTTCACGAAATCAAAATCAATCATAGGCAAAGATGAGCGATAAAACATCGACAAATAGTTGTAACACATGCTCCATCTAAGTTATGTTTTATATTATGTCCAAAAACCCCAGGCTCTGATACCAAGCTGTGACGCCCCACCTCTATGCCCACGTTAGCCAAGAACACTACTAAGTAATGCTGTCAACTAGCACGGAGAATAAGGCCGTTGAGGAGCGACCATCCATGTAATTGCTTTGTGCGAGCACCGATATGTCAGATAGAATAGCTTGCATTTTTATTTCAGGAAGAAATCCGACATACCGATACAAACTCAAAGCTACTACACAGTGGCTATAATAGTTTAGGACAAAATATAAAATAATAACACAGATAATCTAAATAAATGCGGAACACAGATAAAACAGAAAGTCTCATATATATATAATAACTAATGTCAGTTACAATACTTTTGACACAATACATATGATACAACTACAACTGTCGACTCTGGAAGTTACATATACAAGTACATTAACGTGTATAATATACATGAATACATATCTTTCTATACAGTTACACTGACTACTATAAGTGACGACGACTACTCCAAAAAATATGAAAGGACTTCATAGCTCTAACAGCAACCCAAAGCAGAATATCTACAACCTGAAATAACTCGGGTCTGTCCCGAGTATTAAATTCAAAAGAAAATAATACACGGGTCAGTCTAGTTCAAACTCAGTTATTAATGCACAGAAGCAATAATAATCAAATATCAAATAGACGACAGTCACAAAAATATCGTATATCCAACTTCTCGATAAGAGAATCAGATAACGACGGAGATTTCCTGTGTGGCTGCAGTACACGCACGCGTGCACTGCCTCGCCACACGGTATGTTAAATCATCAACAAAGATAAGTAAAAGGTTATCCATGAAGATAATATAGAAAACCTCTGAATTGCATAGACAGCAATTTACAACAAACTCCAATTATTAAATAAATAATTAAAACCTCAAAATGATCAATCCAATCAAATTTCTGGGTGGCTGCAGTGCACACAACCGTGCACTGCCTCGCCACACAGTACGGTGATGAAATGCACAAAAACTCAACAAAAGTTCACTTAAAAACAGTAATATTGTGTGGCTGCAACAGAGACCAATGAGAATCAACATGTATGCAACCTCGTCTCAAAACAGTAATTAACAATTCAAAGTCATAAACGAAAACAAGCTCTGTAGCCACACAAAGCAATGCCCCGACCGAAGTCATAAAATCATGAGTACACAAGAGAATGATCCCACGGCAGCAGATACAGATTTTAAATGCCAAATGTATCACTAGACCAGCCATGATCAGAGAGGATCAAAAGCAAGTGAATGAAGTGCACATGAATGCACAGTGTAAACTATTGCACTATGTAACCGGCACTAATGCAACAGTGAAACAAAAAATCAACAAAAAGGATACAACAGTGAACCGAAGTCAGTGAGAACCCTGACCCCAACTCAGAACCAATTACCAGAAGAAAAACAACAAGACCAAACTGAAACAAAGAAACAACTCCAAACCACAAATGCAATCATGTCTCGAAGACCCGTGAACAACCAGTCCAAATGCAACAAAAATGAAACTACAGAGGTCAAGTCTCTAATATCATGACTCAACTCAACTGCAAGCTACAACACGAATAGCAGCACAAAGACATACAAACATGTGTCAATGAAACTGTAATAAGTGAAACTGTTCATGAAGCATCAAGTTCAAACATCAGGGTACAAGTCAGCAGTGAAGATCAAAGTAAGGTGATGACAGAAAGGAATATCATCACCGAACAGATGATCAGAGAAAATGTTAAAGTCAATACAAAGCAAAACCAAAGTCACAGTGAGAAAGAATTAAACAAAGCAATGGCACAAATATGCAAACAAGACAACAATGGATAATCAACTCCATAAAGTCTGACTACAGATTTCAAGGTGAAGACAACCTGGTATTCGAGGTAAATATAACTATCAAATGAAGACTCAACTGACAATGGCACTACCTCAACAGTCAGAAAACAAACGAAACAACATTGCCACCAGATCACACTTGTGTACATATACCCCGACAGTTCTCCTAAAGCAATAAGTCATAGCAGTTTCGAACAAAGACAGGGGGATTTCAACTAGCAGTGACAATGCCGAAGTCAACTAGAGCAAGTTCGAACAGTTTAAAGTCCACATTATCCCAAAATGCCAATCAAAGCCGTAAGTATTTGAACAGACTCGATGTCGAGTTGCTGTTCTAAAACACAGTAGCAATTTCTAGTTGAAACAGAAGTCAAGGACGAACACAACTGGCCCGAGACGAACTCAAGTAAAATAATATGCAGTTCACAATCAAAATCGAAGCCGGGTTCAAATCAAGGTCAGATGGCATAAGTCACAAACGAAATCAACAGTGTTCAAATAAAAAAAAATCAATTCAAAATGAACAACACGAAGGATGTTGCAACAACACGTAAAAGTTTCGAATCAAGGCCGAAGCCAAATAAAAGAAATCATCCCGAATCAGAAAGTCCTCAACACCGAAATGAAAATCAAATGGTCGAAGCACAATTCTTCTTTTGAGGATGAACTACGATGTGAGTGAAAAATCACTCACCTTGATTGAAGCGGAGGCGAGCTCGGTGGCCACGAACCTTTGAACGAGAAATCGGTGAAATCGACCGCCCCAATTTCGAAGCTCTATCTTGTATGTGGGACGAAGAAGAGATGCCGCCATTTTCGTTTTAGGGTTTAGCTTTTGTTTTTGTTTCGAACGAAAAATGAATTAAAGGTAGAGGGGACGGGTTGCTTTGCTAGTTATCACCGCCAAAAACGATCAAAAGAAAACGTGGGTATAAATTCAAAGTGTAAAGCCCACTCACATTCAACATACCGTTTAAAAGAATAACAATTGCTTTAAAATTCCAAACAACGATAATCAATTTATCAATGAATTTTCAACCGGTTAAAATTCCCATAGAAATTAACAAACGATCTAACTGTCATTTTGATGACAGTTAACTGTTATAAAAATGAAGAGGGGAAAAACGATCGCTGCTATTATCTCAAATGAAAAGAAGGCAGGCCCAATCCACTAAAAAGGGAACGGGCTAATTAAAAAAATAAAGAAAATATTTATTTAAAACCCAAAATAATTTCTCAACCATTTTTATAAAAGAATTTCAAATTGATTTTAAATTTCAATAGCAATTTTAAACGTCTAATATCGATAATCAATTGATGCAAAATACTGGGTTGTTACAGCAAGTAACAAAACAAAAAATAAAATAAAGTAGAAAATACATATGACCTCACGTTTTTTCAATTGCAATAATAATTAATGCATTAATAGAGAAACATCCGAAGATGTATCATAAGCTACACAACCGATCAATTAAGGAACAAAGCCAGGAATCAAAGTGAAAAGTTTGAACTACAATTTGGGTCAGGGCTATTTTGTTACAAAATAAGTAGATTTGGGTTGTTTTGTGGTAGATTAGTCTTGTATAGGGTTGTACTTTAGCTTGACATAGGGCTGTGATACACTGATATAAATTGAGATATGGCTGAATGGTAATAACTAATATTGTGTTCTTTGTAAATAATTTCAAATTTTCAAAATTTTCAGCTAGGGCATTGGTCTAAAAGACAGACATACACACGCCTACCATTCATGTTCGAGACAATCACAAGTAATATTGGAATGATATGCATTCATGTTACATTTACGTGCTCCATTAAAATGTAACATTATAACCACTAAACATTTACGTGCTCCATTAAACTATTGTGAATTTTTTTCTATGTATTGATTTTCGGATCAGAGGGTCGCCCTTCGTGAGGGCTGCCCTAGGCAAATTGGCTTGCTCGCCTTACCCTAGGCCGGCCCTGCAAGTCAGCATGGAACGATTTGCGCGTCTGAGAATATTAGTATTTGTATTTTATATTCCTCAAATATTCTGTTACACTTCGATCAGGAATTTATGGGTGTTGATAGTACATCAAGAACTTCATTAGCGAGTTCTGGGGCACTACATGAAATCCACGGCGTAAAGCTTACCTACAAATCACCATTTACTGTTGAGAACATAAATACTTCGACTTCAGAAAGCTCGGGAATTGCAGAAACAAGTCAAAGGATTATATTTCAGTAAGTTCTATATTGCATGATTTTAGAAGGATCAGAGATTATATAGAAGTAAAAAGTAAGACATTTTCACATAACTCAATTTCATATTATTTTACTACCAGAAGAATATGGCAGCAAAGACCATCTTTCTTGAGACCAATACACTGTTGTCTGCATGGTATGCTACTAAATGATCATTATTGCATTTTCTTATATTTTGAACAAGCTCCGAACAACGGAAGTACCACGGCTATGATTTTGCATATAAAATTGCAGTAAATGCGTTGTTATTATTTTACCTTATTAGGTGATCAGAGCATTGCAGAGACCGTTGCAAATGTTGTAACTTCATTACCTTTCATCGTTCTTGGATTTCAAGCTCCAAGGCAAGTTATATAACAATTACAAATATTTGTATGAATTGAAAACAAGGCTCTCTTATATGACAATTCTTTGCCTATTGAATATATTTTATGCTTGACGCAGGAAAAATTTAAATACTACCTTATATGCTAATTCATTGATTGGTGTTGGAGTTGCCTCTAGTCTATACCATTCATCTAGAGGTAAAGCAAGAAAATACTTGAGATGGGCAGACTATACGATGATTGCTGCAACTACACTTGTGAGTTATCCAAAGTCATCATTTATTTATGTGCATCATTTAAGTTTATTTAAAACTTAAGCTTCTATATCATGCATCTGCATCTGGCTATTTTTTTACATTATTCATTAATAATTATTCCTAAAACTTTACGATTTGTTTGTGTTTTTTTAGTAAGCTGAAGTTAGCAAGAATGATATACTAGGTTATCAAGGCAAAGAATTTTGTTTATTATTCTTTTGGCTGTTTTAGTCCAAGTTTTCTATTTTTGTCATGAGAAACCAGTGATTAGCGCCTGAATCAATTGATTCATTTTTGAATCGACACGACATATACCATTCGATAAATGATATCACCGTCAAATCTATGTAATATTAGGAAGAAGCCAACACCCTACAGATTTGTAACCTGATAATTCAAATCAATTTGAAATAAAGTTTTGAAAAGCATGAGTGCTTCATTTTTACCCATGTAGTTTATATTTGATACATGGTCAGATGCTTTCAAAAATAAATTGTAACTTTGTCACTTTGTTCACTGATCGAAGTTGGAGCCATGCCTTACACTAACTAACCTCCTAATATACTAAAGTACTAATTATTTGCAGTGTCTTTCAAGAGCTTTAAGGGATGAAAACCCTAAATTGTTAATGGCAGCTTCCACATTTCTTTTGCCGATTCAGCCTATGGTTGTTTCTGCTCTTCACACTGGAATGATGGAGGTACGCTTTATTATATATTTTGCGAAGATTATCGCTAAAGCTATATTAGAGAAACATTTTCGTTTTTGTTTATCTACGTTTAAATTTTGGAAGCCACTTTACTCTTGAGATGTATTCTCTTAATGCATGTTATAATAATAATGGAATCATACAAAGCAATAATGGAACCAACACAAACAAGATATTGCACTCACTATTTCTTTTTCTTTTTCATTCTAAACAATTACCTTTTCATTTTAAACAACTGCTTACCGTTAATCTATCAACATAAAACAAAACAAGAGGAAAACACATTGCTGCTGCCCCATTTCACACACTGCACCATGAAAAAGGAAATTATGGCTGCTCATTTCTCATTAATTCATGGCTGCCTAACCTTTTTTCACCGATAACTGATACCAAAGAAAAAGAAATGAAACACAAACACCTTGGCCCATTGAGACTCTTTTCTTTGCTGCATCATTGAATATGCCCATTGAATGTTTGCTTCATTTTCCTTTATGCTATATATTCTTTTATTTCCCCCTAACAATCAGTACATGATGTTTAAAAATCACAAAGATCCACCTTAAAATGAACAGATGCCAATTAAAGGACCACCTATCACAATTATTAACTATCAGTATATATCTCTTAATATTTACATATGATACAATACACTTTCCCATTGTGGAACTATTCTCAACAAGTCTTGTCGCGTATGGTCCGACTTGAGCCAAACACACACGTTTATATTATATAACGCAAAGCACATATGACACTGAAGCACGATGGGTGGTTAAGCATGCAAATTGGATCTTGCTCTAATGTCTGATGTCATATAAGAAAACCACTTGTGATAACGAAATTAATTGGTAACATGAAGAGTGATCACTTCATATTTATAAAGTATCCAATATGTCAATCTCCAACATTAGAAGATTAAAATATTGGTTTCTCTACAAATATTAGAATAACACATATATTATCATAAAACCAACTGGTTATCCATAATTATTTGTAAAGTATTCAATAAATTTGTATTTCAATATGGGACTATTTTCAACTATACCACTTCAGGTTTTCAATACCAACTTGATTTTCACCTTCTCACTTCATTAAAAACCTCAATCTCCACCTTCAACCAATTTGTCTTCACAAAGCAAAAATAAAAGGTAATTCAATCCAATGCAAAATCAACACAGAAACAAACCATATTTATTTGGATCAATTATAAACTCTCGTTGTCTCAGTCGCACTAAATCAACTATCACCGTCTATAAGCGATGCATTTTGCATCATCTGATATATCACATCAATCAGTTTTGAAAGTGTCTGTAATACTACAAAGATTTTCATATGCTTTCGTGGATTTTCAATGCGAACACCCACTAATTGTTTCACTGGAGCTCAAAACGTGCTCAACATTGGTACTTAAAGCATCAACATGAAGATTTATGTTAGAAACATAACTATAAACATAATTATCGTTGATTGTGTACATAATCTCTCCATCTAATTATTAACAAAGTTTTTTCATAGCACTCACTTTCTATAGTTGGCCATGTGACCCGTCAATGACTTCCCTCATTCATTATTCTAATTACGACATGATTATCCTTCGTTACTTGAACCAAACCTCGAGTCCTCCTAGTGCAACTACATTGATCCAAGAGACCAATAGTATGCAAACTGCTTGATTTTTCTCATGTTTAAGACCTCCCTAGCCCACACAATGCATATGAGACACTGAATAGACTCAATGCCACGAATTGATAATTCTACTTCGTTTACGGTTGTAATAGTACATGTGCTTTTCTCGAAAGGAATGAACAATTTACATCATAACTTATAATAAATCTGGCTTTTGTATTCATATGTTAGCGTTCACCATCTCACTAATAAGAACATAAGCGAAAACCCGTCTATCATTAGCTATGTTGATATGACTATCACTTTCAATATTATTGTCATTGTTTACCATTATTTATTCATAAGCACTACATGTACATGTGTTCCACATTTGACGTTTCTTTTTAAAATATAAGCATCTTTCATATCTAGACATATTCTTAGCTTTGATGATATCATGGTTCAAAATTTCAATGGTTTGATGATTTCGTTGGTTTCGGTCATAATCGAGACGAAAACTTGTTCAAATTCCAATTTCGGTCCAACTTAGTATTTGACTCTTTATGTGTTGAAAAATTAGCAAAAAGATAGCAGAAAATGAAAAAAATACAATAAATGTGTAAAAAAATTGTAAAGAAAACAAACCAAATATGATACGTAAAATGGACAAATGATAAAATAGTTTCAAAAAATTGCGATAGTTTTGTCAATTTTGAGCCATTTTGCAAAAATAATACCAAAAAACCAATTATCGAACAAACTTTTCATGTATAGTATATATGTAGATTTTTGTAAATATAAGTATGTATTGTATATTAATGCACAGAAAAATTCCAAAATCCAAAAGTAGAATTATAACAAAAAATTTCATGGATTTTCAAAGTTGATCGAAAATTTGAAATTTAAACGAATGAAACGAAAATTAGAAATTTGAACCTTGGTTGATATGTGTATCACTTTCATTATTATTGTTTAAAAATATAAGCATATGCCACACTTGGACATATTCTTTTAAACTCAATTTTCTCTCTCCATGCCGTATTACTTTCCGTTCATCATCTATCATACATGCATCTTGAACCAATTTTTGATTGATCATTTTTTTGAACTTTTCATTCAAGAATACTTTGACTTGTATTGAGTGAGATAGTTCATTAGCATTAGAGTTATCAATGATACAATCAAACTTTTCTACCTTTGCAAAAGAGAATTAACAAAACTCAGTGCTAAATTTGATACTCATGTTTACAATTATTGATAAAATTTCAACTGACTATCATGTCGGTAGAGATAAGCAAAATGATTGTTAATTGGATCTATATGAAGACGAACAATTATTGAGGCACACCAATTCATTGCGAAGCTTCATCATGATATCTCGAGTGACTACGTACTCAAAAAGACCGTCAACCCCTTAGAAAGCCACTCAAGTAACTTAGCTCTTAAGATAGCTTTTAAGATAGCGAACGGTTGGAAGCAGATGAAATATGTAGATTTTAACTTTTTCCTATTTTTGGATCTATTGGAAAATGAAGTCTAAAGGGTTTATTAGCTTCAATCTAATTGAGTTAAATAAAATTAAATTTTATTAAATTTTCTGATTTAATTAATTGATGAATTTAATTAAATATGTTATATATAGTTTATGAGAACATTATTACGTGCTCATGTGTGTATAACGTGCACTTGCAACATAACAAAGGATGTACAACAGTTAAGTTTATATGTAATAGATTTTGAGATTTATGTCCACTATTTATATACTTCGCTCTTATATATATACATATATTGTCTGGAAATAATATTTTATAATAATATACATATACATATATATAAGTGTATAAAATTTTCGAAAATATTAGTTATAACATTTATAATCAATGTTTTAACATCATACAAATTCGACCAAGTCTTTTAATTTTAAATTTCAAAATAAAAAATCTATTTGACTTAGCAAATAATTTCAAAATTATATCTAGATCTGAAATAAATTCAAAATTCAAATTCCATCATTTGACTAAATAATATTTCAAAATTAAATAAATAAATATAATAAAATATAGCTAAAAATATTTTTTGATAATATAGGCAAAGATAATTTAAATAATTATATAAATACTATTATTAATTAAAAAAATATAAATATATACTTATATGTATCGAAAAAAATAATTTTTTTAACCTGAAATAAAATTTGTTATATAATATAAAAATATTTATTATTGTTAATTTTATTAAATCAGTTTGGCCAAAGGGTTTTTTTTTCTTTTGAAAACTTTTATTAAACAAAATTATCTACATAACGTATTAACTTAATTTAATATATAAACAAATTATATAATAAACCGAACATTTTTTAAAGTGAATATTAGGCACACATCCTTAAAACGGAACTTAATTCAAAGCGGATCCCTGTGATAAAAAATATTTTCTACGTCCCTGTTTTTGTTTTCCGCCAAATTTTTCCCCAAATTACCCCTGCGCTTCACTGTCGAGCTCTGATTCTTCTTCTTCTTTTTCGATTTAAATGGAAAACTGCAATTAAATTGAAGACGAATCAAGTTTTTTTATGAAATATGATATTCTTAATATTTGCAATTATGAATAATCGCAACAAATTTCTGCAAATATATGCAATAGTTGCAGAAATTTCTGCAACTATACGCAATAGTTGCAAAAATGTCTGCAACTATACGCAATAGTTGCAGACATTTCTGCAACTATACGCAATAGTTGCATTTCTGCAACTATACGCAATAGTTACAGATATTTCTGCAACTATACGCAATAGTTGCATTTCTACAACTATATGCAATAGTTACAGAAATGTCTGCAACTATACGCAATAGTTGCAGACATTTCTGCAACTATTTGCAATAGTTGCATTTATGCAATCATACGCAATAGTTCCAGACATTTCTGCAACTATTTGCAATAGTTGCATTTCTGCAACTATATGCAATAGTTACAGAAATGTCTGCAACTATACGCAATAGCTGCAGACATTTCTACAACTATTTGCAATAGTTGCATTTATGCAACCATACGCAATAGTTCCAGACATTTTTGCAACTATTTGCAATAGTTGCATTTCTGCAACTATATGCAATAGTTGCAGAAATGTCTGCAACTATACGCAATACCTGCAGACATTTCTGCAACTATTTGCAATAGTTGCATTTCTGCAACTATATGCAATAGTTGCAGAAATATCTGCAACTATACCATATAGTTCCAGAAATATCTGCAATTATTTGCAAATTTTGTAAATTTGAAAAAAAGATCGAAAATGTTCAAAATTTGCTGAATTGTCTGCAAATATTTGAAATAATTGCACCTTTACTACAAATATGAATTTTTGGTATCAACAATGGATCTCATTTCAAAGATCATAAAATTTGTGATTTTTTGGTGAAAACAGTATGTTGATCCGGTTTTTGTACATAAAGTTATACGCGTTTGAAATGTTAAAAACATAAAGAGTATTTGTGTATTTTTGCGTGCGCGAATTTGAAAATAGGGAGCGGAAATGTAAGTTTTGTTTGTGAAGGATGTTTTATCTATTTTGAAACTTATTAGGGATATGAGCCAAACTTACCCTTTTTTAAATTATATATAATCATTATGATTTATATAAATATATTTATTTAAATAATTTGGACCGAAAAAAATTGATTTTTTTTTACTTTGGCCAAAAAAAATTATACATATAATTTTTTTTAATCGTATGTCCTAATAATAAGATAAACTATATGTAGATCCATATCAAGTATTAAACAGATATAGAATATCAGGCAATGATATGTATGTATGTAAGGTGAAATATAAGGTACAATGCATTAATATAGTTGTATAAAATTAAAATGAATTTTTCCTAACAAGTTTTGCCTCTGATTCACCTAAATCTAGAAAACCTCATTGATTTCATAGATCCACACTCTCGGATGCAACTTGTCGATGTGCTAACACCATATTTAATAGTATTAATTGATTGGGGATGGAATGGAGTTAGGGGAAGAGTGGGGTTTGGATGGATGCTTGTGGCCAGAACAATGGAGAGAGGAGCAAAAGCTAAACAAAAAACAAGAGCATTAGGTTCTTTTTTATAGGGTGGGTTTGGCCAAAATATCTAGCATAAAAAATCTGCTATATCAAGTCAACGTTTGACTCCCTCTCCTCCTTTATTTGACCAGCCATATAGCTATTATAAACCAATTAAATCAAATGATGTTTTGGAGACTGGATAGATACGGTTTAGTGATTCACATGTGTGAATCTAATCAACGATTAATAATTAAACAATTTAAATATTAATGTTCACACGTCACCTTATCCAGTGGTGTGACAGTTTGATTTGATGCATCACTTACAAATTTCATTGGTAAAACTTAATTTTATAGATTTAAGCGTTACCTTTCAGAAACGATTATTTACACTAATTCTCTTCGTCGACACTATATCACATTAGAACTTATGAAATTTAGTTTTGGTTAAAATTTTAATATCGTCCATATTCAATTTGGTTAGTTCATAAATAGTCATTGGTTCAATAATAACATATTTTATTAATCGTACTACTATGGCTAGAGATTTTGACTTTGAGTTGACAACCAGTTGACCGTGATATTAATATCTTACAACTGAGGTGGCGAATTCTCTATTGAATAATGTTTCGCTTTCAATGTTTCAACTCAAATCCAACTATAGTCGTTCTATGGATGCCATATCACGATTTAACTATAATCAAAGTGGAGTTTGCACATTGAAGTTCAATAGTATTCTCAAATCGAGAGAACTGCGTAATATCATCACTTTGAGATTTTCTGTTTGACTCGGTTGTTATTAACCAACAGGATACTCTTGGACGAACCATTCCGTAGTTATTCAATAACCATCAGTACGTAACATCTTGGTACCCAGCATCCATGAGCATAGTAGTAAAAGACGCGCTACGACGCGTGCTATGGCGCAAGGCGTGATGCGGTGTTTGCGTCTTTTTTCCGTAAGGCGCGACACACATGGAAAGGCGTAGGAAATGTTGCAAATGATGCTTACGGCACAAAATTGACGCGCCTTTTTGTTATTTCACTATCTTCACTTCTTTTTCATTTTTCACAATCCAAATCAATCTCCAACAATAGTTGAATGTATTGTTTTTATACGATGATATGGTTACACTTCGAACTAATCCCAACAAATTTTGAATTATTTACTTATATTAGTGCCACATCAAACTACGATGGGCAATTAGAATCGAGGTCCTCAAATCTGAACCAAGCCAATCTGGACTTGACTTGAGTTCGATGAGTCTCGGGTCAGATCTAGGTGATGAAAAATAACCCATGATCTGAAAAAATAATCTCGAATGGTCACATTCTCCAAATTAATCTCGAATAAACTTCGAACTATCTGTTCTAATTACTGCTGCATCGAACAAATAATCATATGTTTTTTCAAATTAATCTCCAACGAACTTCGAGCCGTCTGTTTCTATTACGGTCGCATCAAATAAATTGTCAATCGATATAAGATAGATGAGGAAGATGCTGAAGCTTATGAATCGGATGATATAGATATTGATTTAGAAAATATGATTTTTGAATCAGATTTAGATTTCTAGTTTATCAGTAATATGTTCTATTATCTTGGATTTTGGCTTTTGAAGATTATATGCTTGAAACTATATGATTATGATATTATATTTGATGATGTTTTTTGCAAAATGTCAAAAAAGATTTTTTTGCATATGTTTTAGTAAAAAAAAGTATAAATTATGTTGAACTCGTTAAATTGATTGTTACACATACAAACATACACATATATATTAAATTTATAAAAAATTCTGGACATGCGCAATAAATTAAAAAGGCGCGCACTATTTGTCGTATCATGTTCTAAAGCTTTGGGAAAGCTTTGCGCCTTGTGCCATTAATAACTATGTCCATAAATAATACACTGTTCAATATTTGGATAGCGTTATGTACTCTGATCGTAACGGATGTATCGATATCCTTTCTTAACCAGGAATATTTAAAACAGTACATTATTATTCAACGTGATAAGTTTCTCATGATTACAATATTTTGTAATTACTATCACATAACATATTATTTAAGGATTTTCTATTAAATATGTTTAAATTAATTATTTAATTAATATGTCACAACATAATAAATATATAACAGAAAAAAAACCTTTTAGTTCGAACAAGATTTCATTATAGAGTTAATAATTTACAATAAATTACAGAATTGTCTCTAGAATATATCCCTAACTCTATCAACCACTTGCTTGTTAATGCCTACTAAGATCGGTTGTTCTACTCTCCGTTTGTGTTCCATTACTCTATGCAGACGACCTACTTTGTCCGTAAGTCATTTTGAGTGACTTCTTAAATGAATGACATACCATTAATGAAAAATGAGTGACATCAAAGCACGAACTTAACTTGTTTGCCTAAAGCCTTCCAGAGTTGGTTGTTATAGCCTCTGCGTATGCTAATTTACCCTACGTAAAATTTTATACCTTTTTAAAGTTTTAAATGCTTGGAATGGATTTTTGAAAATATTTTCCACCAACTCGCATATGATTGGTGTCACCTCTATAAACAGGTAAAGAATTACAACTGCAAAATGATCTCCGACACTTTATTTTCCAGACCCCTTGAAGTGAAATTTTTGCCATCATTCTTGGAATTAGCTAGTTCTCAAGTGCTTAAATTCTATTTTCTATTCAAAATCTTTTATTTCATAGATCCACCGTAATTACATTGATCAATATCAATTATAACACCGAATAAAATAAATCATACAATGGATGCAAATCAATTGATCGAACCACTATAAAAGTCGTTTTTTTATTTTTCTACAATTAATGTTTTCACTTTATCTCCTGTTTGGTATGCTTTAATTATAATATGCTTTAATTATAGTCGAATTTGATACATACAAATTCCTTCAAAAACGAATCTCTGATTGTCACTCAAAAGTTAGAGATCCACGATATCATTTTTCAATAGTTTAGGGTTAAAATACCTCAAAACTTGTGTTTTAATCGAGAAGAATCGTTTTTATCAACTTATTTTCTTTTTAAATATAAAGTAGAACTTGTTTTAGTATTCTCTAATGACAAAGCATAAGAAAACCATCGCCACTAATGTCTCGAATGATGACCATTCCAACATTATTTAGAGAATGTGCACGAAAGTTCTTTGAATCCGCTAGCTGATGTTACTTCAGCTACCGCCACACCAGAGAATGTTGATTTGGCTAGGATTTACTTCACAATGCAAGAGAACATGGTGAGTGCTCAACAAAAGGTCGCTTTTGGAGACCATGACGGTACACTTGGTTTAAAGACCAAATAATGATGGTGCAAGTAATCAACTAAAGGATGGTATGAGCTGTTCCAACCATAGGGACAGACAATACGAGAACAAATCCACAAGTGGTCAACCACAAATGATCAAAACAACAAAGACCAAAGAGAGCAAGGAATGATGAACTATATATGATAACCATGAAATATCAATCGAGGGGAAGACCACGTTGGCGCAAATGATGAGCATGCCAATCGATTGCACCATGAGATTGGTCAAGAAAGAGACCATGACAGTCGAAGATGACCAGAAGCCGGTAGGAGAGAGGCAAAACCTGGATGGGGTAGAGCTAACGATGATCAACCGCAATTGCAACATAATGAGCATGTGCCCAATGTTGCTAGAGGCGCTAGATAACAATCGAGGTGGAATGAATATGCCGAATGCTTGAGGCGACCAATGGAAACTTCAAGGAAATATCAATTAAAGGAGTTATAGAGGAAATATAGTCTAGCCATCATAACAGTCGAGAGCGAGCCACGATGGCAATTATGGAGAATCTATGTACAATGTACTTGGTAGAATATGCTGACATCTTGAGCGAATGGAGGGGCACCAATGTGTAAGAGACTCTAGCTCGGACGATGTATAGAAGAATCACCTTCCGCTTCACATTCTTGAGTGCTGATCACGATTGAGTTTAAGATGCCACATAGAAAACCATACGATGGTACTACAAACCATCTGAACATCTAAGCATTCATATGTTTCATATGGATATGGCTAAAGCCCTTGTTTTATGCTCTTATATCACTCCAACTATAGTTGCTACAAAGAGGTACTGTCGGCTTCCCACTAAATCCATTGGCTCTTGGGCACATATGGTGAATAAATTCAAAAAACAAGTTCATGCTCGTAGAGAACATTCGAAGAATGCCATCGTTTTGATTGATATCAATGAACTGATTAAATCTTTGGGAGATTGTATTAGAAAATTCAATGTTGTCGATGTATGTGGGCTAGACCCTATCCTCATGCATATATTAATTGTTGCTGGTGTGAAGAAATGGACTTGGTTTTGAAATATTGTCGAAAATAGAGCTTGGACTTGAAAGAGATTTATGAATGAGATAAAAAGTATGTATATCTAAAAGATTTTGTGGCTGAAGAAGGAATTTCTAGCAATCTGACCAATATTGAGGGACATAAGTCAAAGACCAACGAGAATGACAGGGGTGATGAAAAGAATGACAAGGCAAAGATCAATCACGAAAACAATAATGGAAAGCATTTCAGGGATGAGAACTGCTTCGTACGGTATACTCTTTATGTGATCCTAAATGACTATAGAATATAGTTACTTAGAATACAATTTTGGGAAAACGATATGATCTCGAAGAAACCAAAAATGATAGGATGTCTGGTAATTATTGTCGCTTCCATCAGTCTATTGGGTATGATACCAACAAGTTAACTAAGAGATGCAATCGAGGATTTGATTTAGAGGCATCAACTTATGGTAGTACAATCAAGACAACCCTTCCAACTACAATCAACCACCAATTTTTGACTCATCTTCAATATTAGCAACCACCACTGATCATGGCGAACCATAGTAGTAGTTCTGCTAGAACTAGCATGCCTAGCAATGCACTGTTGCATGTCCATACCATTTAGGGAGAGCTATGTGAAGTGGAGGAAAGTGAGCGAGCCATGGATAGATTCACTAAATCATTAAGCATGACAGAGAAATCATATGTTATGTTATTGGGGAGAGACCAAATAAGATGCCTCACTTGGACTGGGAGGATGTTATGTCAATGGTAAGGATTTAGAAGGGTCACTTAGTCATTATACTCATGGTGACATCATAGTGATAACAACTACGATTAAACCTGTGATCATTAGTCGTGTTTTTGTCGATAATGACAGTTCCATTGAGATTTTGTTCAAGAAAACATTTGATGCTATGGAAATATCCATGGAGGATTTAAGATCATGTTCTATTTCAGTACACAAGATCGATGAAGGAATTAACATCAGTTGGAGAATCTAGACATTGGTTCATCTAGAATATGCAAGAACATCACTTTGAACTGTGATTGCTGGAGGTGGCTTATAACCAATAGTTCATCTTTCTATTCCAATACTCCAAACTAAAATCAAGCTGCCTACCAGTGTCAATGATGACCCAAAGCATGCAACGAAGATGGTTATTTTCAATTTTGTTGGTTTGCCCTTCAACATGCAACATATTTTTTGGTCATTTGACCCTGCCTGTCTTAGAAGCAACAATCGCTGTTTGGTGCTTGTTAATGTCCCTCTGAATGGTGTTGGAACTATGAAGGGAGATGCATCTATTGCAAGAGAATGTTTTATGGCAAAATTGAAGTTGACCATGAAATGGTCAACAGTGAAGGGTACAAATCAGTACCACTGCATCGAGACTTCAACTTCATAACAACTCCAATTCCCAAATGCATTTATACATGTATGATGACCTATAAAAATATCAATTCCAACAAACATGCTTTGAGTGTTGGTTTGAAAACATCTTATCTTCGAAGCTGCAAAGACCTTCAGTTTTAGTCGTTTGTTTTCCACTTTGTTTTTGTCCAATGTTATGAATTGTATGAATTTTTTATAAATAAAAATATATACAAAGCTTTGCAGTTATAACTTAAGTGTTCTTTCAACTAAGTCCAAATATAGTTGATCAAGTGCTACTTGGAAATGATGACGTAGAGATGGACGTTACGAATAATTGTTAGTTACTGTGATAAGAGTCCAAAGTCAACTAAATGGAGATAATGTACACCGATCAATGAGTTGCACCTTGATATGATTTACTCTTTTGCTGGCGGCCCCAAGGTTGATGATGTTTCCTGATTTGGACTCTTTTGGGATCACACATCAAATTTCGAGGGAGTGATAAAAAATTCTCTCTACACTTGCTTAAGTAAATTCGTGCTTCGGAAGAAATCATCATTTAAACAAATCTACTTTGAAAAAGTTGAATGGTAACGTTCACTCAACTTACTTGAACTCTTTTAGGATCACGCAACAAATTTCGAGGGAGTGATAAAAAATTCACCCTACACTTGCTTAAGTAAGTTCGTGCTTTGAACAAAATCATCGTTTAAACAAATCTACCTTGAAAAAGTTGAATGGTAACGTTCACTCAACTTACTTTCATTTTGAAGTTTTACAGTTTGACAAGTGTCCGGGGAATGTTTGCCCCTCAATGATAATCATTTATGATACACAAAGGCTCAAAACCATCCTAGAGTGTTGGCATACGATATGGCAAGCAAAGTGTGTGAAATTCGATCACATGTCTTATTGATATTTTCACATATGATATCTCGTACAATGTTAGGTTTCAGATGGGTTGAATGTATATCTGGTGTACATCTCATGACAATTTCGAGTAACCTGTGGTCTAAAATTGATATTTTTTTTAAATTGTCTAAAATGGTAAATTAAGAATTCTAGCATTTTTGATTTCATAGAAAGGGAGTTAATAAGAGGAGAATCATTATTAACAAAAGGATAGAAAATGTTTTTTTAATTAATTATTTTGTTGAAAGGAGGATTTTCTCTCTGTAGAAATAAAACAAAATTACTAGTTCAACCTTAACATATTTATCTTTCTTCTACGCTTTCTTGTACTATTTTATTCATCATGCCAACAACTCTTTATCTTGTCTATTCAACAACAAAGGCTATTTTTTATTCAACTACTTCCCTTTTAATTTAGGGAAAAAATTGTCAAAAATTGAACATGGTGTAGGAAAATTATCTCATTCTCTATCTCTAGTTCCACCATATTTGTTCATGGTATGTCTCGCACAAATATAAAATTCACTTTTAATTTGAGAGAGGAAGTAGGAGTTTTGAATATATAAAATTATGGTTTGAAAGAGGAGTAAGCATGTTGCTTGAAGGGGAAGATGATGGGAAACAAGTTGCAGTGGTGACTCACAATATGTGTCAACGACGAATCTGGTTAGAAGCGACATATTTAGTGAGATAACAACAATTTTGATTTTGGAGGAAGAAATAGTATTCGAAATTAAACAAGAATACATGAAACTGAAAGAATTGATTGAGGTCTTTAGGAAACAAGAGACGACTATATAATGCAAGTAAATATTCCACCTTAAATTATTGTCCTCTTATCTATTTTATTGTTCTTTTCAATTTCCTCTATATGCATTCGTTCTATTACCAAATGTTTGTTCCTTGAACAATTCTTGCTTAGAAATATAATTGCCGCACTAAAAAAAGAAGATCGATTAATTTTTCTTATTTAGAGGAGAGTCTTAGCTAGGTTAATTGGTGATGTAAATATGAAATCGTTTACTGTGGTTTATCCATGTTAAAGAATAAAATGTTATACATCTAGTATACCAAAACAGAGACTTATCAATAATAAACTCGTCTCACAAGTTTACAAGTCAGATTTTCACTACTTTGGAATTATGTATTAGCTGTTTTTAATAATAAGTATGTTGCAATTAATTACAACAACAAACTAACAACTATAGTAATAATAACTATAGCGGTAAATCAAACGTTATATTGTTTAAAGAAATAGTACAGCGTAGAAACGAAAATGATATATATATATATATATATATATATATAAATCAACCTGAAATATAACCGGTTGAAGAAGGAAATTTCGTCTGCGGCTTGTCGTAACAATTTCCTTAAGACTTTATTCAAAGTCTTCCAAAATACAACAGACGTAAGCTGCTCGAGATTGTGGTGAGTATGTCACTCTATGATTGATAATTAAGATAGCAGTAGGAGAGAGAAGCAGAAGAAAACCCGAATTCAATTCGATTGAGAATGTGATCAGTATTCCCCCTATTTATATTTTCGTCTGCACCCCTTCGAACAGCCGCGTCCGCCTGACGGGTTGCACTCGTTGTTTTTCATTGCTGCTGTTCGTTAACGGGCCGCACCCGTTGCTGTTATAAGTCGCACCCGCTCGCGTCTAACGGGTTGTACCCGCTTCCGTCTGCTAATGGATGCATCTGTTCGCCAAAAAACCCATGCCCGCTTTCGGAAGTCGCACCTCCTCAGTCAAAAAACCGTGTCCGCATTCTCACAACAGATCTGCACCCGTTTGCACAGCCTGATATTGTTTTTTAAAAACCCGGCCCAGTTTTAAATAAAAATAGGATCATGTTAGACCCAAACCCGAGCCCGGCCCGGTTCGGTCGGACGGGCGGCGGCGGCGACGCGCACGTGTGGTGAAGCATGACTTCCCTCCTCACAACAAAACACACATTTGAGAGCCCCAAAGCCCTAACCTCCTCATGAGAATGCTATTTATATACTTAGCTTTGTTTTTTAGTTTTGGCGATGTGAGACAAGTGTATTTCATTTACACTTACACTATGAATTCCAACAATCCCCCACATAAATGATAATATACTTTGTCCCCCATACAAAGCGAAATATCACAGAGTACATATGGAATAATGCTTTATCGTGGATAAGTAGATATTTCATTTTGAATTTTCCCTAGTTAAAACTTATCGGATCTACTTAGCTAATCGGTGAATTTTCATCTTGAACCGTCGGCCTTTATTGTATATCCAGACAATAAGTTTTACGAAGCATTGATTCCCTTCTCATCCAATCTCTTGGTTGTGTTCATTTTAGTCCTGAATAATTTTTGGTTCTGCGAGTGTTTATAGAAAAATATAAGCCTTTAATATTCTCATAGAGCCGACCCAGCTCACACTAACATAGGTGATCGCAACCATTAAGAGTATCCTACATATACCCCACTTGTTATATTCAAGATATGGTCATCATTAAAAAACATAGTTTTAACCTTTAAATACTTCTGTAGGCATGCATTTATATTGTGCACCATAGGAATGAAGTAGGACTAAGTCCAAACAAATGCATTACGTGTTGAGTTATTCAGAACTGGTTTGCCTATTGATCCTAGTCCGTGGGATCTTCAGTCGCTAGGATAGGTTTCCGTATACGATAACTCTTGTTGGTTTAGGCTTTTAAACTCATTCCCCTCGATGCACAGTTAATTTTCTCTCTTGATAAATCTTTAGTAAATGAATTCGCTAGGTTATCATTTGTTCGCACATAATCTATGAAAATAGTTCCATTTGAGAGTAACTGCCTAACTGTGTTTTGGCGTCGACGAATGTGTCGTGACTTTCCATTATACACAAAGTTTTGCGCTCTGCTTAATGCTGCTTGGTTATCACAGTGTATGCATATGGCCGGTACAAGTTTAGGCCAAAACGGAATATCTTCTAAAAAGTGACGAAGCCATTCTGCTTCTTCGTCTGCTTTATCTAAAGCGATGAACTCCGATTCCATAGTGGATCGAGCTATGCATGTTTGTTTAGTAGATTTCCATGACACTGCTGCCCCTGCTAAGGTAAAGACAACCACTCGTTGATTTTGATTCCTCTGAATCAGCAATCCAGTTTGCATCACTATATCCTTCTAAGACGGCAAGATATTTTCCATAATGTAAGGAATAGTTTGTGGTATTTTTTAAATATTCAAGCACTCTCATTAGTGCTTTCTAGTGTTCCTTCTCTGTGTTGCTTGTATACCTGCTTAATCGACTTACTGCATAAGCTATATCTGGTCTTGTGCAATTCATGAGATACATGAGACATCCTATTACACGAGAGTATTCCAGTTGTATTACACTCTCATTAGTATTTTTATGCAGTACTTCCGATGGATTATACGGCGTTTGTACTCCTTTAATTTCAAAATTTTGAAATTTTTCAATCACTTTTTCTACATAATGTGACTGAGATAATTCAATTCCATTAGGTGTTCTTATTATTTTGATTTCCAAAATAACATCTGCAACTCCTAAGTCTTTCATATCGAAATTGTTAACATATGCTTAGTGGTCTCTATTACCTTAGTATTTGGACCGAAGATTAGCATATCGTCTACGTATAGACAAATCATCACGTATGATTGTCCAATTTGTTTGTAATAAACACATTTATCACATTCGTTTATACGAAAATAATTTTTCACCATGACACTATCAAATTTTGCGTGCCATTGTTTTGGAGCTTGTTTTAGTCTGTATAATGATTTGACTAATCTACATACTTTGTTTTCATTCCCTTTGGATATAAAACCCTCAGGTTGCTCCATGTAAATCTCCTCATCGAGATTTCCATTTAAGAATGTCGTCTTTACATCCATTTGATGAATCTGTAGATTATAGATGGATGCAATTGCTATTAACATTCTTATAGAGGTTATTCGTGTTACTGGTGAGTAGGTATCGAAGAAGTCTACACCTTTTTGACGATATCCTTTGGCTACCAATCTTGCTTTGTATTTGTCGATGGAGCCATCTGGTTTCATCTTCTTTTTGAAGATCCATTTACAACCAATTGGTTTTATTCCAGGTGGAAGATCAACTATTTCCCAAGTTTTATTACTCAGAATTGAATCAATTTCACTTTGGATTGCTTCTTTCCAACATGAGGATTCAGAAGATGACATTGCTTCCTTGTATGTTTGAGGTTCGTGTTCTAATATATATGTTAAAAATTCAGAACCAAATGTCTTGGAAGTTCTTGTCCTTACGCTTCTTCTTGGTTCAACTTCCTCAATTTCACGATGAGTTTCTTCTTTATGTGATTTACTCGATTCTTCTCTCGTCTTTTTGGGGACAATATTTTCTTCATTTCTTTTGTGCGGAAACACATCTTCAAAGAATGAGGCGTCTCTTGATTCCATGATTGTATTTATATGAATATCAGTTATATCAGACTTGAATACCAAAAATCTGTAGGCACTACTATTTTGGACTGGCCCTAAATAGTAACAATCTACTGTTTTTGGTTCAAGATTGACTTTCTTGGGAGGCAGAACTGGAACTTTTGCCAAGCATCCCCACATTTTGAGGTATTTAAAACTTGGTATATGTTTTTCCATAACTCATATGGAATTGTTCATGTTTTATTGTGAGGAACCTTGTTTAATATGTGATTAGATATATTTAAGGCTTTCCCCCACAAGTTCGTCGGTAGGCCAGAAGTTAAGAGCATCGCATTAATCATATCTTTTAATGTTCTATTCTTTCTCTCGGCTATACCATTTTGTTGTGGTGAATATGGTGCTGTTGTTTGATGAATTATACCATTTTTGGCACAGAATTGTTCAAATGGTGATTCATATTCTCCACCTCGATCAGATCTCAATATCTTGATCTTTTTATTTAACTGATTTTCTAACTCAACTTTGTACTTCATAAACGATGTAATTGCTTCATCCTTGCTATTTAAAAGATATACATAGCAATATCGTGTATAATCGTTAATAAAGGCAATAAAGTACCATTTTCCACCTCTTGTAGGTAATGATTTGAAATCACATAAATCAGTATGAACCAAACCTAGTGGTTCGGTGCTTCTATCAACTGTATGAAATGGTTTTTTGACCATTTTTGCTTCTACGCATGTCTCACATTTGTAGTTTTTATCTACTTGGAATTTCGGAATTAATCCCAAGTTTGATAGTTTTTTCATTTTTCGAAAATTTATGTGTCATAATCTATCATGCCATAGTAAAATTTCGTGCTCAAGCAAATAAGAAACTTCAATTTTATTAATAGCATAATCATAATACATAGTTTTATTGCCGACAACGGCTACATTTGCCTTAAATAGGCCATCACATAAATATCCCCTTTCTATATACATTCCAGCTTTGGACAGAACCATCTTGTCTGACTCGAAGACCATTTTGAATCCTTTCTTTGATAGCACTGGACCAGAGATGAGATTCTTGCGTATGTCTGGAACGTGGAGCACGTCATTCAACTCGACAGTTTTTCCAGAAGTAAACTTGAGGATTACTGTGCCACTGCGTTCGATCATGGAAACTGCAGAATTACCCATGTAGAGTTTTTCTTCCTGATCGAATTTCTGGTATGTAGAAAACATGGATTTGTCAGAGCAAACATGACGAGTAGCGCCTGTGTCCACCCACCATTGGTTAGGGTTCTAAACCAAATTGCATTCAGATATAACTGCTGAAAAATTAGACTCGTCTACTTTCATGTCATCCACCATATTTGCCTCTGAGTTGCGTTCCTTGTGTCTGCAATCTCTAGCGACGTGTCCTGCTTTTCCACAAACCCAACACTCGCCATCAAACTTCTTGGTTTGTTTGTTGTCTTTGGGTTTGTTTTCAGGCGCTTTTCTCTTCTACGGAAATTTCTTCCTATTGTTTTTCTTGAAATGCCATTTGTTCTTTGACTCTTCTGCCACAAATGCCTCTTTGCTTTGTTTTGTCACTCCGCGGTTATCAGCCTCAATTTTTAATCTAACAGTAAGATTTTCTAAGGAAATCTCATTTTTCTTATGTTTTAAATAATTGCGGTAGTCTTTCCAGAATGGTGGTAATTTCCCTGTTATCGCTTCAACAAGGAAGGATTCTCCAACTTTATGTCCTTCTGCTTCAAGTTCATGAATTATGAGTTGGAGTTCTTGCACTTGACTAGTTACGGATTTGGAGTCAACCATTTTGTATTCCATAAACTTATCTACGATGAACTTCTTCAAACTGACATTCTGCGTTTTGTATTTATGTGCAAGTGCAGTCCATAAGGATTTTGCTGTCTGGTGTGGCTGAAATACTTTATATAGTACTTTATCCAGACAATTCAGAATGTAGTTTCGGCACAGGAAGTCTGAATGCTTCCATGAGTCAATTTCGAGAAAAACAACTGCATCTTTTTCTCTAGTTTGTCCGTCTTTAGGCTTTGGTTCATCCTCCTCGATGCACTTCTGCAGCCCTAGCGTGGTGAGATAAAACATCATTTGATTTTTTCATGTTATGAAGTCATCACCATCTCCTTTGAACGGATCAGGCCTGTTGTGACTAGTAGCCTTTGTTGATAGTTCAACTGTTGCCATCTCTGTTTTATTGAAAACAGGAAAGTCTTAAGATGTTATACGTCTAGTATACCAAAACATAGACTTATCAATAATAAACTCGTCTCAAAAGTTTACAAATCAGATTTCCACTACTTTGGAATTTTGTATTAGCTATTTTTAATAATAAGTATGTTGTAATTAATTACAACAACAAACTAACAACTATAGTAATAATAACTATAGCCATAAATCAAACGTTATACTGTTTAAAGAAATAGTACAGCGTAGAAACGAAAATGATATATATATATATATATATATATATATATATATATATATAGTGAATATTAGGCTCAGGTCCCTAGTAAGTTTCAAAATACACAAAAACCCCAGTAAAAAAAGTGTGTAAATTAGGTCCCTAGAATTAAGTTACTAAGTAATTGCATATAGTTATGCAATTTTTTAGGTGAATAATTGCGGAATTTTCCGCAACTTTTTGAAAAAATTGCGTAAATTTCCGCAATTTTTTGGGTGAATAATTGTGGAATTTTCCGCAATTTTTTGAAAAAATTGCGTAAATTTCCGCAATTTTTTGGATGAATAATTGCGGAATTTTCCGCAATTTTTTGATATAATTGCATAAATGTCTGCAATTATTCACTGAATAATTGCATAAGTGTATGTCATTATTCAGTAACTTAATTCTAGGGACCTAATTTACAAACTTTATTTTACTGGGGTTTTTGTGTATTTTGAAACTTATTAGGGACCTGTGCCAAACTGTCCCATATATATATATATATATATATATAAATCAACCTGAAATATAACCGGTTGAAGAAAAAAATTTCGTCTGAGACTTGTCGTAACAATTTCCTTAAGACTTTATTCAAAGTTTCCCAAAATACAACAGACGTAAGCTGCTCGAGATTGTGGTGAGTATGTCACTCTGTGATTGATAATTAAGATAGCAGCAGGAGAGAGAAGCAGAAGAAAACCCGAATTCAATTCGATTGAGAATGTGATCAGTATTCCCCCTATTTATATTTTCGTCTGCACCCCTTCGAACAGCCGCGTTCGCGCTTTCGGAAGTCGCACCTCCTCAGTCAAAAAACCGTGTCCGCATCCTCACAACAGATCCGCACCCGTTTACACAGCCTGATATTGTTTTTTAAAAAACAGGCTCAGTTTTAAATAAAAATAGGATCATGTTAGACCCAAACCCTGGCCCGGTCGGACGGCGGCGCGCGTGGTAAAACATGACTTTCCTCCTCACAACAAAGCACACATTTGGGAGCCCAAGGCCCCAACCTCTTCATGAGAATGCTATTTATATTCTTAGCTTTGTTTTTTAGTTTTGGCGATGTGGGACAAGTGTATTTCATTTACACTTACACTATGAATTCCAACATAAAATAGGTTTAGAGTCATAATTAATTAAACAAAAATTTGAAATATTTTTCTGTCCACATTGCTTTAATAATTATTACCTTCGGTACATAAAAATCGTCTAAAAACGTATCTTTTACTGTCACTTAGAAGTTAGAGATCCACAGGACCAATATTTGATGGTCTAGGATCAGAAAAATCTCAAACATTCACCAACTGATTTTGTTACGTTTTTGAACTGATTCCAATGCTTAACCATAGACTTTCCTTCATTAAATTTCAGTTTAACTATTAGCACCTTTTGACTCGTTTAAGAATCCAACTTGACTCACAAAGCCTTCATAAATTCACAAATAGCCGCACTATAAAAATAAAATCACTTTAGAAGCAGCAAATTGTTTCTAATCACTTTATCTTATTTGATGGTTCGGCCAAAACTTTCAATCAGCTCAAGGTCATTGACATATAAAAAATTCTTCCTTATAGGCTTTCGAATACTGTTACATTTAAAATTATCACATTCGCAGCCAAAATTGTACCTGTCATCCTGAAAGTTTCAACATGAAAAATTGCAATTGCACCATTTAAACTCTTTACATTGCAATGAAAGTATGTGAAAATAATACTTTGCACTTCTTGTTCCTTATAGGTTGCATTTGCAAGGAGACGATCAACAAAGCCAGAACTAAGAATGGCACACAATTTGCATACTACATCCTCCATATTAGGGGGTGCACTTTTCATTGCGGAGGATTGCTTCCCTCAAACTCCATACCTTCATGCTGCATGGCACCTTGCTGCAGCAGTTGGCGTTGGCACCTGTAATAAGCTGCTTGAATAGTTCTTTTCTTTCTTTCTTTTTTATGAATGTTAGCTTATCAATCCAGCAATGTATCTTTATAGTAATTGTAGCTTGTAAAAGACAGGCAACAGTGCCATCCATTGATGAATAGGGTGATTATTATGATGAACTCACCATGACGTGACTGCTTGCACTCTGTAATTTCTTTTTCTAATATATAGGTAGGAAGTACTGAATTTATGATTTACAAATTTAATTTCAAAGTGACAGTCATAATAAAACCCAGGATATACAACGTTTTTAGTTTCTCTAAACTTCTATCAGATTATATCTAGTTAATATTTGAGCTTTTGACTATTATACAATGCATGATCCTCACCGTAAACACATCATCTGTCAACGAAGTGCCTGTACATACATACATATATACATACATATACATATATACATACATATACATATATATATATATATATATATATATATATATATTGCTCCTGAATAATGAACTTTGTGTCATTGTTTCACTAATGTAATTTGTGAGAAAGCAGGTCACTATTGTTTCAGTCTTCTATTTGACTTCGGGCCCTCATTTTGTTCTCTTTGTCTTGGTTTTTTGAAATTTTGATTATTTCTGTAGTAAACTTGGATTGAAGTTCTATTTTTATCATTAGATCATGAATACAAAGGATTTTTTGGTGATGGGAACTGTGAATATATAAAATTGAATTAATATTGCAACATCCTTTCTGATATGATTGTATACATTTGTTGAAAATACGGTACTTCTTCACTATTTACAATAGTATTTGTAATTATACGCATTTGAATATTGTATGTTTCAAAATTTAAAAAATTGATATTACTGATAAACATTTCGAACCGGAGCATCCATGAGTACTAGGTCTATCAACAGTCGGATATGGATGGTGTCACAACGTATTTGTATTTTTTTTCAAACATTCGATATTCATATTTGCCAATAGTGAATAGATGTGGATTATATTCTATCCTAATTAGTAAATCTATAAACATAAATATAAAAGTTTAGTTGAGTACAAAATTTTCAATATTAATGGTTATGAAAATATAAGAAATAAAATATAGATGATAAAAATAGTTTTACATAAGCATAATGTGTATTGTTACTTCGATAAAAAAAGTTAATATTAATCTATCTTTTGAAAAGAATAAATTCTAGCGACAAAAAAATAGTGGGTTCCGTCGTTTCTATGGTTACTTTGTAAATGGTGAAGTCTTCTTTATTCACTAGAGTTTTCTTTCATTTAACCACATTTTATTGTGAACTTGTATAGTCCTGTTTCTCCACAATACCTTTATCATTTGATCCAATAACGTTTTGTTGGATAGGAAGAGATTTGAGTAGTTATATTAAAACCAAGAAATATAGGCATGCCTACCATCCACACTAAAATTTATAGGGTTTTGCGAAAAACCCACCAGTAGTACGCCCAATATACTTAGGCTTGGGCTACACTCCTCAACTAAGTGAGTTTGAGAGTCAACATAGTAGGTCGATACGTGCAACACTAAGTATCCATTGTTTACAGCTAGAACTAATGGGTATGTAATAGGAATGATGTGATTTGGAAGTGAAGTGAAAGCTAAATCTGATAACCAACTGAACGACGAATGAGAAATAATAAAGTGGACCTTTCTCATAGGATTAAGGGTACCGGTCAATTTTTTAATTCTACTTATAAATTCGTTCCTTAAGTTGTATTTTTGGAGTTGTGTAAGGCGAACGTGCCCTTCCAGTTAATATACTGGCACCTTGTTGGTTGTGTCCCCTACTCACAGAGTGAGAACAACATGTCTTGAAGAAACACAGCGTCGTCCAAGTCATGATGGAGATGGACGGTGAGACGATCCACTATTTTCAACGTTTAAAATTAATACTTGAATATTAATTTCAAACATTGAAGATAGTGATTCATCGGGTGTATATATTTTAAAACTAAAATCTGAACATGCGGGTAATCATATAGCGGATAACATTAATATGATACTTTAAAATAAACATACATGTCATACAAGGGCTAATGTTAGAAGTAATGTATTACTCTTTGCCTATAATTTCATTATGTCATATATTATTTAATGTACAAAACAAAACCACCATAACACAACGAAAGTATACTAAATAAGTAACTTGTAAGCCAAGGAGCACTACCTAAAGCGTCAAGTGGTAAGGCGCTTTAAACTAAGGTTTTAGAGGTCTTGGATTTGAACCCTCGAAATATCAAAATGAATGCTTTGCTTAAATAAAGTACCACTCTTATTCCAAAAAAAAAACAAAAAAAGGTAACATGTAAATGAATCGCAAAGTAACTTCTTTCATTTTCCTTGACTTTACCTACAAATATGAGAAATACATAGGACATGAACAAAAATTATGCATATATATTAATGTAAAAAAGGTGAAAAGGGGTGAAAACACTAGTTGGACTACGTTCTCATGTCTATGCATCACATCCCCAAGACCAATGGTTTCATGCAGAGATAGACTGTTTACATATCCTTTCGGGATCAAGTTCACATAGTTCTTTTCATATTTGAATTTTCTCTTCTCACGAAATCACAAATGTCAACCCATAACAATATTTATTACTAATAATCCCAAAACTGGTATGATAATATAGGCAGGTCTATCGTATTGACTACAATCAAGTAATCCAAAAATAGGGAATAATTCTTAACACACATACAAAACTACATGTCATCTAGTCCCTGTATCTATCCCAAACATCAATCTCAACATTTTAATACAAGTGTACTAATTCTATATTAGGTACGCTCATAATAAACAACATATGTGTAATAGTTCCATATAGCTACAAAACCTTCAATAATAAAAATGTGCTTATATTTAGCTAAACCAGCGTCCGTTCAGTAATAACAAAGCTATTCAACCCAAATACTCAATTTTAATAAGGATATTACTTATGTGTGTATCAATCACTTAACAATATATAAATACTCATTAGCATATTATTTACGTCACATGACTTGAAATTACTTTATCATTATTATTTACTCTGATAATAATAATACAAATATTACTTTATTACTGTTTATTTTAAAACAATAATATTATTTCATAATAAATCTTTAAAAAAATCATAGTATTGAATGTTCCATGGCGATAATAGTTTTCACAAAAAATCTCCTAAAGACATTATATTAAATTACTCCAGAATAATACCCATATTTAATTGAAAAATTCAACCATTGAAGTCATTTGGTTAATCCGTAATATTTATCGATTATCTGTGATGCTTTGGTCAATGATTTATGACTTATGTAAATTTTCAATTACTATGACACTAACCTTTAAATCGAAGGGGAAGAATCCTCGCTTGAGTAATGTATCACTTAATATTTTAACATATAGCCAACTATGGGCATAACACGATTTGTTTGTCGTGTGGTTGCCCACAATCAAAGTATAATCTATGCACACAAGATTCACACCACTCTCAAGTTGAAAGATTTTCGCACATTGTGACACGAGAACTTCTATTTGACAAAGATACAATTGATAGAGTTAAGGATGCACCTAGGGACAATTATGTAATTTGATTATATGTCTTAACTTTTACAACAAATCTTATTCGAAATAATGTAAGCTTTTGGTTATGTTTTCTATTGTATATACTATTATATTGAGATATAATAAATGTTCTAAATACATTTAATATATGTAGGTAAAAAATCCTTAGGAAAAGTATTTAATTGATTATAGCTACAAATGTGTTCTTAAGAACAAGTATTGAATCGTATCAATAAACACTTGTCCTGAAATGTTCCTAATCAAGATATGTCAGGAATGAGATATGGAAACATCTGTTGAGACAAGTATACGTGATGTTCTCCATACAATGGATGGTGAAATACTCGTGATCATTGGGGCACCAAGGGGTTATGTGACGACCTCCCTCCACTTTCATACCCAGTACACAACTATCCAATATCATATCATTGTGCGATGTAATGGTACCTGGTTGATGGAGGGAAGCGATCAATAGTTTTTATGATATCAATCACATAAGAACCTATAGAACATCTCATAACATATGGACAAAATATAATGACAAATAGATGTGAAACATGATAAGTAGTAACATGACCAAATGAAGTAGAGTAAAATCTCATATTAGAGTGCAACGAGTTCAACAGTTATACAAAGCATAGTAATAGACTTTATACATCTGAACCAAACAAACTCTAGAGATAACTATCTCCAAACATAACTAGTACTAACATAGTTCCATAGCAATGCACAACGGATGTAAGCGATAGTGGCTCCAAATATAGATATATAAGAAAGCATAAGCTCCCGCTCATCCTCCACATAACTCCATGTGCTATCTCATACATGTCTAATAATCCAGTCAATTAAGAGTACTCGATATGTTTAGAAGCAATGCAAATAACCTCAGGTCAGACAAAAGTATGGTATGAGCGATCTATGATCTCAAAAAAATAATATAAAAACCATCATGAATATGGACGTACTGTATGAAAAATCACATCTGACCTGTCTTTGTATCCAACAAGTTAGTACATAACACTGATATATGCTAATATACTATCATCATCATACGAGTGTACTACTACTCTAAGTACAGTCTATGGTGTCTAGGTAAACGACTCAAGAGTATCAACATCGTGTGGCAACCATAGAAACCATTAAAACATCTTGCATCTCTCAACCTAAACGTTGTTGGATATATGATAACTCGTATGATCACATCAGACGATCAACAACTACTCAACATTAGTGTCTCATCAATGCATGAATCCATGCCACCTCGTATGACCAGGAACTAGACCACCATCATAAGGTCTAGGGTACATGGATCACATCGTAAAATCCAGGTGAGCGTCCTTACATGCCCCCTCTTTACAAGCACACATCGAAACCTTTGAGTTATCAACGATCCCTTGGTACACGTCCTTTTAGTAGAACCCCTCATTATTCCACTTCACAGTTCACATCATATCGAACTTTCCTACTCGGACTACCGCTAGTTGTTATGACCACTTGTTCCTTGAGTTGCTCGATCCAGACAACTTAGAACGTTGAGTCGATGAAGTTCCATATCTCATTGGTTGCCTTACAAATACTCGAAGTTATCTCATGCTTGGCTCGAAGTCATCACCATGGTTGCCTTGTATAAACCATCATGCGCCATCGATTATAGTGGCCATTTCCATGCAAATCTTGCCATCAACCTTGTTGCGATTGATCATGGTGCTGCTTTGAGTCCTCTCCGACACTTTTACTAATTTAGTTTGGGTCGATATAGATCCATATGGATTGATATCGATCCATCTTAATTTGTACTTAGCCAATTTTTGGTTAAGTACTTTGCTCCCCTATGCCGATCGATCCAGCCTAAAGTCCTCATCATGTCTGCCTTGAAGCCAACATGCAAAAACCTCAAAATCATCATCCCCTTCACTTTCCTTGAGCTTAACTAGCGCCAACTCATCAAAAACATGGATCAATACTGATTGGTATCGATCGACCATGTTCGACACTTAGCCAGTTTGGCTAAAGTTTTCTCTAGCTAATTCTACTTCGATCCATATTTGATCTTGTGAGGAATGCGGATTACGGATCTTAAGGCTAGGAATAACACTAGAGGGGGGGTGAATAGTGTTTTTAAGAAATTACTAAATCTTTTTGAGTTTATGTTAATTTGAACACAAATGTATGCAATATTCAGACACAGATATGATCACAGAAACAAACACAGATGTAGAAATAAAGTAAATGCAGTAAAGGAAAGAACACACCGGATTTTATACTGGTTCGGGGTTACCCTACATCCAGTCCCGCACAACTAAGTACGGATTTCCTTTCAAAAGCAATTCAACAATTACAACCCTCGGTTTCAAGGCTACGAGGTACACCCTCCAGAATCACAATCCTCTGGGTAGAGATACTTGATTTCCAGGGCAACAAGTTCACTCAATTGATTTCCAAGTCTACAATCACACCTTTTCTCGCTTGATTGATTTCGAAGGCTACAATCACACGTTTTCTCGCTAGATAGATTACAAAGAAGCCTATAACTCTGAATAGCACTTGGATCTTGTTGAGATAGTGATAGAGAATCAAACCAGAGATGATCTAGTTAGATTCAATGTTGATTTCGGCAGAGTAATGATAGGATTTTGAATAAGAAAATGTGGAAGAAGAAGAGAAGTGAAAAACCATAAAATCTGATCAAAAATTCGTTGAAACCAACCCCTATTTATAGAAGAACAACAGTCATGTCCATTCGTGAAAGGTTATGGCGAATAGACACTTCTTTTGAAATTCAAATTTTTGAATCTAACTGACACTATGTCGACATGGGGTACTAGGGCATGTCGACATCCCAAAGGAAATTTTGATGTTTTGTTTTTCTTTGAAAATAACCTTTATCTTATATTAAAACTATTTTAAACTTTATAAATATACTTGACTATAGATAAAATAAATAGATGAATATAAAGAATAATATATATAACATTTTACTATAATTTTATATTTAAATCAAAGTATAAATATATTGTATTTAAAAGATAGTTTAAAACAACCGAAGTTTAAAAACAAGAATATTTAAGGCTAAAATTTTTTTTTGAAAATCATTTGAAAAGCTAATTTTTAAGGCTAAAACATTTTGAAAAACAATTTTGAAAATCATTCTAAAGTAGTTTTGAAAATCATTTTGAAGTATTTTTGCAAGCTTCTTCCTGCAGAATATCTCATCATGACAGGACTCGAGAACTTGTACAAAACCAGGATGTTCATGGGTTTGTAAGCCACTTGTCGTTGGTTTGTAAGCTACTTGTCGTGGGTTTGTAAGCCACTAAAAAGGTAGAAATGGGTTCCATCCCAAAAGAAAAATGGAGTGAAGATTTCAGTGCTATTGTGAAGTTTTAACATAATTCTAGACTCAATACTTATCTTGAAATCTTGAACTCTTGATAATCTTGATACTCATGAGTCTTCAATCTTGATATCTTGAATCTCTATACTGTACAGTCTTCATTCTTGGTACCTGCATGGTTAAATCCTGCATATACATATATATCTAAACTATAATGTTAGTATTTATATTTTATAATCTTATTCTAAGGTTGTTGTCATCAAAACCATCAACTCATGGACTAACAATCTCCCTCTTTTTGATGATGACAACCTTTGTTTATAAAATATTACTTCTATCCTATTGACTCCCCCTAAATCTAATAACTCCCGCTTAATCTATGACTGACTATCCTATTTTATATTTCTCCCCCTTTGTCATCAACAAAAACAAACAAACTCTAAACTATACAACTCCCCCGCATTCTTGTACTGAAGTACCTACATTAATAAACTATATAATAGAGTATATATAAGAGATAACTATACTTATAGACATGATATTCAAACAACGATTATAAATATATTAATGTATATTTATACAATCATCAAACCACACCAATGTATAAATCAAGTCAATCAAAACAACCAATTTCAATCAAAACAATCAATTCAAACAAAGTAATAAAGCAAACAATTTAAACGTTACGGGGAACTTCCACCCATCCTTCTTCTCCGAAAATAGGGTCTGCTTTGATGGCATCCCAATTTTCATTGTCATTTGTGAGAGAGACAGGAGGATGTGCTTCGTTATCATCCTTGTGTAGGGAAGAAATCATCCATCGAATTGCATCGAAATGCCTTTCTTGCTCCTTGATCATCTGCATTTGACTCAACTCTAAGTGTCGCTGGTTACGAAGGATGAACGAGAGAATATTCTTGAATGAATTAAGCATTTCTTCAAGATTCTCGGATAAGTTATGAATTGGATTAGCCATTTTTGAAATTGTGAAAAGAATGAGAGATAGAATAGATAAGAAATAATATTCAGTAATGAATTCTGGAAGAAATGGGTATTTATAGGTGTAGAAATTCGTTTGAAATGAATAGACATATGGTAGTAATTCAAATTTCAAATTCAAAAATGAATTGTCATTTTTGACCAGTACATGTCGACATGGTCAAGGGGGGATGTCGACATGAGGTAGTGAAATTTGATGACCATTTTGATTTTGTGAATAATTGTGTATATATATATATTTATATAATATACTAACATTTATTCAAGAGATAAGATAAGCTAGATAACAGAAAGGAAATTCAATTTCATTGCATAGAAGAGTGATACAATGATTAATCATAAAGAACTACATAAACACTCAAATTAAAACAAACTTAAACTAATTCGATATGATATGAAGATATAGAACTAGTTAGAGGATGGTGATGATGAAGATAATCCAAGTTTCTTGCTGACTTTGGAGAAAAACTTGTTCATCTTGGATGATATTTTGTCCAACTTCTTACTAACGGATCTTTTAAGAACCCGTTGATTCTTAACAATAATCTTTTGGTTTTTGAGAAGGGTTTTGTTGGTAGGATTGGAGGGATATTCAATACTTTCTAGGGATGTTTTTCCTTCTTCTTCTTCTTCTTCCTCTTCCATTTCTTCATGAGCCAAACGCTCTTCCTTTTCGGCAAGAGTCTCATAAGGTTGAAAAACATATGGGATTTTCATGAGAGAAATGTTTGAGATATTAAAAACTTTTCTTGAAATAAATTCTTCTCCTTTGAAATTTACTCCAAAATAGTTGAAAATCCAAGTAAGGTAAATTCCATGGTATAAAGTGTTTTCTCCCATTTCAAAATTTTTAGGACGAAGTTCATCCAAAATAACTTGCGCCCAATTGATATCATAATTTCCAAAAATAGCAAAAGGTGCTTTGCACACTTTTGAAGTAGGATTATTAAAATTTCCCGATCTTGGGGTCAAAGTATGTTGTAAAAGAAGATTGACAATTCTTGCTTTAGGATGAAAGTTTCGGTTTTTAAATTCAAAGTTTTCATCTCCTTCAAAAATATGATGAAATGTCTCACGATCATGTTCATCGATTTGAAAACTAGAAAGATCCATTCCCGTATTCTTACAATTGAGAATGGTACCCAAAAGATCACAATTTAAAACAATTCTAGTGCCTTTGACACTACTCCAAATTTCATTATCATTTCCTTCATAAAATTCTCGATTGAGATTTTCATAGAAAATTTTAACAAGCTTTGGGTAACAAACAAAATCATTTTGAGAAGAATCAACAAGACTAAGAATTTGATTATTTGCAAAAAGAGTATCCACTTCATAAGAAGCAAAACCTTGAAAAATAGCAAACTTTCCGGGATGGACTTTTCCATAATTAGCATAATTGATGTATGCTTTTATTGCCTCCGGATTATTGAGAAGTTGCTCTTTCAAGTTTCTGGAAAGTCTCATGGTGGAGGGGTTGCTTGAAGAAGCCATTAAAGTAGAGAGTAGAGAGCTTGAAGTTTTGAAGAGAGAGTTTGAATTTGAAAATGAAAGTGAAAAGTTGTGATAAAAGATAGTGACTAAATAGATTTTTGAAAGACATGTTCTCTGGTCAGAAGATGCCTTTTCAGAGTATTGAATGAAGTGAAAAGATGTAGGGAAATTCAACCATTTGAATTCAAATTTTGAATTTCAAAATTTGTACCCATGTCGACATCATGGTAGGGACCATGTCGACATATGCCTGTGAATTTCTATGATTTATTTTTCCTAAGAATTCTAATATATATATATATATTTTAATGTGTATATATATATATATATCTGGAGTATTCTTATAGTATATTACAGAAAATATTATTATATTAAAAATAATAATAAAATTATAATAATAAAAAATAAATTTAAAATTCAATCAACACACCAATTCAAAATCAATCAATCAAGCAATCAATCATCTAATTCTAAGCATGCAGTTTCAACCAATTGTATTGTAAATGTGTATCTTTTTCTGAGTCTGTTTCCTTGAATTTGTTGAAGTCGTGAACTGCTGTGAAACACAAATTTGAGTTATCTGTCTTCTGATCATCATCGCTTGAGGACGAGTCTAAGTCATCTAGAGTAGCAGTAAATGCACGCTTCCGTTTCTTTACTGAATCATTGTTTATAGGATGATTCTGCCTTTCTGGATACAGACAGTCTCTTTTGATATGGCCTGGTTCATCACAGTTGAAACATTTGACATTGTTTGGCACTGCATTCTGATTTCCAGAATTCTTATAGTTGTTTCTCTTGAGATTATTCATCTTTCTATATTTCAGAAATTTCCGAAAATTTCTGGTCATAAATGGTATCTCTTCATCATTATCACTGTTTGAGTCTGATCCGTCGGTTAATGCATTGAATGCCATTGATTTCTTTTCAGATGCTTTGCTTTCTCTTCTCCCGATCATTTGAACTTCAAATGACATTAGATTTCCAATCAATTCTTCTATCTTTAAGGTACTGATGTCATTTTCCTCTTCAATTGCAAGTGTCTTTTGATCCCATTCTGGAGTGAGAGAATTTAAAATTTTTCTGACTTGATCTTCTTCCAAAAATTCCTTTCCCAAGGATATTAAAGAATGCACAATATCTTGAAATCGACTATACATATCTGAAATAGGCTCATTAGTATTCATTTTAAATAACTGAAACTGATTTGTGAGCATCGAAATTTTGGTCTGTTTAACTTTGCTTGTTCCTTCGTGAGTCACTTGCAAAGTTTTCCAGATTTCATATGCAGACTTACAAACTGACACTCTATTAAATTCATTTCTTTCAAGTGAACAAAACAGAATATTCATTGCTTTAGAATTATTTTATGCAACAGTCTTTTGCTCAGTAGTCCACTGTGCAAAATTAGTTGTGGGTTAAGAATATTTAGTTTGTGTGATATTCCAAGTATCTAATCCTACAGATCCCTTGGTACACGTCTTGATAGTAGAACCCCTCATTATTCCACTTCACAATTCACATCATATCGAACTTGCCTACTCGGACTACCGCTAGTTGTTATGACCACTTGTTCCTTGAGTTGCTCGATCTAGACAACTTAGAACGTTGAGTCGATGAAGTTCCATATCTCATTGGCTGCCTTACAAATACTCGAAGTTATCTCATGCTTGGCTCGAAGTCATCACCATGGTTGCCTTGTATAAAACATCATGCGCCATCGATTATAGTGGCCATTTCCATGCAAATCTTGCCATCAACCTTGTTGCAATTGATCATGGTGCCGCTTTGAGTCCTCTCCGACACTTTTACTAATTTAGTTTGGGTCGATATAGATCCATATGGATTGATATCGATCCATCTTAATTTGTACTAAGCCAATTTTTGGTTAAATACTTTGCTCCCCTATGCCGATCGATCCAGCCTAAAGTCCTCATCATGTCTGCCTTGAAGCCAACATGCAAAAACCTCAAAATCATCGTCCCCTTCACTTTCCTTGAGCTTAACTAGCGCCAACTCATCAAAAACACGGATCGGTACTGATTGGTATCGATCGACCATGTTCGACACTTAGCCAGTTTGGCTAAAGTTTTCTCTAGCTAATTCTACGTCGATCCATATTTGATCTTGTGAGGAATGCGGATTACGGATCTTAAGGCTAGGAATAACACTAGAGGGGGGGTGAATAGTGTTTTTAAGAAATTACTAAATCTTTTTGAGTTTATGTTAATTTGAACACAAATGTATGCAATATTCAGACACAGATATGATCACAGAAACAAACACAGATGCAGAAATAAAGTAAATGCAGTAAAGGAAAGAACACACTGGATTTTATACTGGTTCGGGGTTACCCTACATCCAGTCCCGCACAACTAAGTACGGATTTCCTTTCAAAAGCAATTCAACAATTACAACCCTCGGTTTCAAGGCTACGAGGTACACCCTCCAGAATCACAATCCTTTGGGTAGAGATACTTGATTTCCGGGGCAACAAGTTCACCCAATTGATTTCCAAAGCTACAATCACACCTTTTCTCGCTTGATTGATTTCCAAGGCTACAATCACACCTTTTCTCGCTGGATAGATTACAAAGAAGCCTATAACTCTGAATAGCACTTGGATCTTGTTGAGATAGTGATAGAGAATCAAACCAGAGATGATCTAGTTAGATTCAATGTTGATTTCGATAGAGTAATGATAGGATTTTGAATAAGAAAATGTGGAAGAAGAAGAGAAGTGAAAAACCAGAAAATCTGATCAAAAATTCGTTGAAACCAACCCCTATTTATAGAAGAACAACAGTCATGTCCATTCGTGAAAGGTTATGGCGAATAGACACTTCTTTTGAAATTCAAATTTTTTAATCTAACTGACACTATGTCGACATGGGGTACTAGGGCATGTCGACATCCCAAAGGAAATTTTGATGTTTTGTTTTTCTTTGAAAATAACCTTTATCTTATATTAAAACTATTTTAAACTTTATAAATATACTTGACTATAGATAAAATATATAACATTTTACTATAATTTTATATTTAAATCAAAGTATAAATATATTGTATTTAAAAGATAGTTTAAAACAACCGAAGTTTTAAAACAAGAATATTTAAGGCTAAAACATCTTTTTGAAAATCATTTGAAAAGATAATTTTTAAGGCTAAAACATTTTGAAAAACAATTTTGAAAATCATTCTGAAGTAGTTTTGAAAATCATTTTGAAGTATTTTTTCAAGCTTCTTCCTGCAGAATATCTCATCATGACAGGACTCGAGAACTTGTACAAAACCAGGATGTTCGTGGGTTTGTAAGCCACTTGTTGTAGGTTTGTAAGCTACTTGTCGTGAGTTTGTAAGCCACTAAAAAGGTAGAAATGGGTTCCATCCCAAAAGAAAATTGGAGTGAAAATTTCAGTGCTATTGTGAAGTTTTAACATAATTCTAGACTCAATACTTATCTTGAAATCTTGAACTCTTGATAATCTTGATACTCACGAGTCTTCAATCTTGATACCTTGAATCTCTATATTGTACAGTCTTCATTCTTGGTACCTGCATGGTTAAATCTTGCATATACATATATATCTAAACTATAATGTTAGTATTTATATTTTATAATCTTATTCTAAGGTTGTTGTCATCAAAACCATCAACTCATGGACTAACAGATCTAACTGCTTTGATCTACGTGCAACTCCTTTGTATCGATCTAACTCCAAACACTCTAGAGCTGATCCATCAAAGTTTGTTCCATTGCTATGGATCTTCCATCCATTGTGTAATCAAATCAGAGAGCACATCAAATCACTACTCTATCTATATGAAGATCCTTTCCCATAGAACGATTCGACACCTAATTCACTTTGATAGTGTTTCAACCATTCAAACATGCAATCATAACATACAAACAAGCAAAACAATCATAATATAATAGTAAATAATCAATATAACATCCATATCCTAACCTAATATTCATATATGGATCCAAAACATGCTAAAAGCATATATGGACATATATAGAGGTTGTTAGATTATAAATCACTCACCAATCGATGTAGACTCGATGTAAATCACCAAAATCAATGCAAATCTGAGATGAAAAGTATTAGATCCGAAATTCCGAGCTCTAAAATGATAATTTGATAATTTCGTGCTAATCCACTTCCTATTCTACTCTTAATCCCTTAATTTATCTTAATTTGGTAATGGCTTAGTGATGTTTTTGAGTGGAGATATATTTAATAGAGGATTTAATATGTTTTTTGAAAGAAGAAAAGTGACTGAGGTTGTTCTTTAATGCCCTAGCCAATACAAATTTTGAAATAGGTTAGTGAGTCTAATTATGGGCTTAAGCCAATTACCCCCTCATCTGCCTAAAAACCATCTGACTTAAAATTATGACATTTCCTAAAGAGCTTGGCTAAAAATCTATTATGACAACTCTATGAAAAGAGAAACCATCTCATATCTTTCATTTGGAACAAGTTTTAGGATTCAGTTTGGATTTAAGTAAAAGTTATAGCCATTACAAGATTTCAGGGTCAAACTGCCCATAATTATTCTAAGGATCAAAATTTTCAAAACACGTTACTGCTTAAAATTTTAGTAAAGGCCAAGGTCATTTGGTTATGAAAATATTGTTTTTACGATCCGCCGATACATATAAATATGGGTAGTTACACTGCCTCTCTTTTAAGAATTTTGCCCTCGGAATTCAACCAACACCAACAACATAACCAAAACATGCACAAGCAATCAGACATACACGCATTATAATGAGTAGCAAAAAATCAAACTACACTACCCTATCATGCATATACTATATCTAAACAACCTAGATATCAAATGTGAAAGTAAATGCAATCAATAGAAATCCCAGTAAATGAAGAGCTCTGAATATTCGGTCCTCATGCTCTCTTCGGTCTCCCAAGTGTTATCGCCTTCGCCTTTCAATCCACTAACCTTTACTTGCTTTATGGTCTTCCTCCTAAGCTTCTTTGTACTCTACTCGACTATACGAATTGGCCTGCATGTTCTGATGCTTCAGGTTCAAATTCAATATAATCCAATTGATCCAATGCAACAATCATGCCTCGGTCGTGCACAATCTTCTGAAGATAAGAAACATGGAATACGTTGTGCACACCTGCCATTTTCTAAAGTAAGTCGACTCTATATACTATGTCTCAATCCTCTCGAGTATCGAAAATGAAACATCCCTTACTTTGAGACTCGAAAATGAATGCTGATGATGCTGTAGAGTTATTTTTAAGTGAAAAAGTGAGATTGGTATTATTTCACAACATTAAATAAACAGAGTAGCTAAATACTTGTCATTACATCAAATTGTTTTACATAAAGTCATTACGCATCCATTTAAACCAACTCGTTCCTATGCAGAGGTAAATATAAATAAACATAAATATGGTGTCATGCTCGACACATGAAGATGCTGACATGAACACTTAATCAATTATAAACTTTGGCATTACAAAACGAAATTTCAAAATAACTTTTATCAGTAAAATAAGCCTCCTACTTCGTCTTTGAAGTTTTTATGTCTTTTCCAAAAGCAACATATCTATACCATAAACTCAACATACTTTAATGAGTACCGCGAGTTTTTGAGAAATAATAAAAATAAGAGTCAGACATAAATCCTGGTATGAGTAATACTTTATCCTAACAACAAATTACACAGTGAGACTACGCCACTAAAGTACGGAATGGGTTTTCACCTCACCGTTTCAACCATTGTCAATCATATCATACTATGTAATAACATCATATCGTGATCAAACATAAGTCATCAATTTTATCATAAGTCAATTTAAGTTACATTACCATACAGGTCTTATTCTTAGTTTCTCATTTTTGTCATGACAGATAGTTAAGCTGCCAACAAGGCTTTACACTATCTTGACCGAATATATTGTCATGATTAAACACATGGTTGCCACTAAGCCCTTTTATCGAATATAACGTTATGTTTAGACATATGGTTGCCACTAATGCCTTATATCCAAGTTACCAAATATAATTTCGTGTTTAGACAAACGTTTTCTACTAAGGCCTTATACTAGAATTACTGAATATAATGTTCTGTTTAGGCATATGGTTGCTACTAAGGCCTTACACCAATATTTGATTATCCTAGATGATTCTACTTATCATCGCATAGCTTTCTTAAGGTTAGTCTCAAAATTTTCTTTCTTACATAAGTTATTTCATTTGAACTTATTATCCTATATAGTCATTTCATCACTATGAATTTCTAAACCATCACTTTGGAAGATTTTTTTTCCGAAGTTCTATAAAAGGTTCATTCATTTACTTATAATTTCTTAGCATTATTAACTTTAAAATACAGGCATTACTTAGCCATCACATGTTGACACTATGCTATCGCATATTGAAGTTTTATGAACCACTGCAAGTTGAACTTTTAAGCTATCGCAAGTTGACAACTCCGAGCTATCTCATGTCGACACTTAGATGCTATCGCGTGTCGAACTCCTAGAAGCTACCACACGTTGTACTCACGTGAGCTATCGCAAGTTGATATTTTAAAGCTATTACAAGTTGAACATGTGTAAGCTATCGTGGGTTGATTATGTATGAGCTATCGCAGATTGACCATGTGTGAGCTATCGAATGTTGACATCACTTAGCTATCATGCTATTGTGTGTTGACATCACTTAACTATAGCAGGTTGACATCACATGGCTATCACAGGTTGACACTTAGAGGCTATCGCAGGTTGACATCACTTAGCTATTGCATCTTAAGTTCACTATAGCTATTACGTGTTGAAATTTTGCTTAGCTATTGCAAATTGATAAGTTTTATAACTATTGCATGTTGGTCAATTTTAGTCATCACATGTTGGTATGAAAATCTGGTTATTTAAATGGAAAACTAGTGTATACCATTCAAAGCAATTACTATACACTAAACCTTGCTATATGTCGATTTATCATAGGTCAACTGTGCTTTTGCAGTTTTCCTTCATGAATTATTAATTACTTTACTAATTAATTATTTAAACTCCCGTTAGTAATTAACTTTTCCCTTTATTAAATAATTCATATTAATTCGAAAATGCATGGGAAAAAGTCCTAAAATTAAAAAATCCAGCTAAATATCTAATTTTTTTTGACCAAAATGATCATTTTTCATATTTTAAATAATTAAACTCAAAATTAAACCTTTTTCCAACATAGAAAATTCATAATAAATCCAATTAATCTTAGAAAATTATGAAATTGAAAATCTATCTCAAACTAATATTCTAGACATCATATAAAAATTTCAAGTTAATTGAAGAAGGTTTGATTCACGTTTTACCCTAAACATGTCATAATTAATTATCATTAAATTTTCAAACATGAACAAATATATTTTCTATCATTTTTACTTGTTCATTATCGTCCAAATCCTCATAGGCAGATAATCCTTACCCATAGAGGTTTGGAAGGTTTAGAGAAAGTGTTACTCAGCTAAGTTTGATAAAATTGTTTAAAAGTCTTCTCTTCTGCTTAGTGATGAAAGCTCTTTCTTTTTACTTGATTTTCTTCTTCTTCTTGGAAAATATGGTTAGCCTCCCTTCTTCCTTTTTTTTGAGTAAGTGAGAAAATGAATGAGAAGAAGGGAAAGTTAGAGGGTTAGTAATTTAGGCTTGGGCAAAAATCTCATTCAAGCTTATTCTTACTAATCCCTTACTCTTTATCCTTATATTTGTTGTCAATTCTATTAAGTAACTTGCCTTAATCATTATTATCTCATAATGTAATCTGATTAATTAATTTTCCATATTATGGCACTTCAAAATATGGGGTGTTATAGTCTCCTTCCCGATAGAATTTCATCCTCAAATCTAAACAAGGCAGGATAATGATCATAATCATTCATTCGATGTATACACAGTACAAAAATTACACTAGTTCCCTACTAGTGTAAATCATCAGTCAACAATAACAATATAGTGCCACTACTAACATATAAAAATATGATAACACAAATCATACCAGTCCATTACTAGTTTATACAACAAAACACACATGTTTAATCATACATGTCAAAACAAATTTGGATTTATATTCCTAATCTTATCCTCTACCTCCTAGCTATAATCATCCACATTGTCAGTCCACTAGATGTAAACAAGTTTAATCACTTTTTTCCTTAACTCTTTCATATCACGACTTACTATACCTTTCAATCTTCTGACATGAGTCAAATCTGGTTCTACAGATAACTCGATCGCCTTTGGTTCCACTGTCTTAATAGGGTGGTACACACATTTCCTTAAATGTGATATATGAAAAATATTATGCAAACCCGCTAAGCTACTTTGTAACTCGATGCGATAAGCGAGTTTACCAATCCTCTCAATTACTAGGAATAGACCTACACATCTGGAAGCCAATTTCCTTACCTTTCCAAAGCATATAACACCTCCCAATGGTGAAACCTTCATGAACATATCGCTTACTGTGGACTCTAGGTTCTTTCTCCTCTAATTGACATTACTCTTCTACCTTGATTGTGCAACTTTCATTCTATTGCTAATCAACTCTACCTTCTCAATAACTTCCCTTACCAAGTCAGGTCCTAACACGAGCCTATCTCCCATGTCCAACCAAAAAATTGGCGACTTACATGGTCTTCCATAAAGTGCCTCAAATGGTGCCATCTCGATACTCGAATGATACTAATTATCGTAGGAAAACTCTAACATACCCAAATGAACTTCCCAATATCCTCTGAAATCTAAGGCACACGGTCTCAATAAATCATCGAGCATATGGTTCACCCTTTCTATTTGACTATTTTTCTTTAACTGGTAATCCATAGTCATATTCAATCTTGTACCTAATGTACTCTACAATCTCTTTTAGAGCTCACTAGCGAGCAATGGGTCTCTATCACTAATAATGCTGCTCGAAATCTCATGTAGTCTTATAACATTCTTTATGTATAGTTTTGCTAGGCTTGTTGTTGTTCTTGTTGGCTTCACTGATATAAAATAGGCGATCTTAGTCAACCTATCAACTATCACCTAAATGTTATCGTTTTCCATTCTCGACCTTGGCAATCCACCGATAAAATCCATGGATACCGAATCCCACTTCTAAGTCGGTACCTCTAAAGGATGAAGTAATGCGCTTGGCTTTTGATGCTTAGCCTTTGCCCGCTAACATGTGAAAAACATCTTCATACATTCTCCGATATCACTTTTCATCCCTTCACAAAATAATACTCTCTTCATGTCACGATACCTCTTCATTCCCCCGGGATAACTGGTGTACTTAGATCAATTACTTTTTTAAGACCTCCTTCCAAAGTTCACCTATATTCGAAACACAAAGTCTTCCTTTCTTTCAAAACCATCCCTTCGAGTCTATCTCGAGCCCTTGCAAATTATCAACATATGCACCCATCTCTAATCACCTAATTCTTTCATCTAATAATGGGTCTTTATTTTGCCTTATAGCAATTTGTCTACTAGGGTTGGATGCACTTCCAAAATTGCTAATACTCCTAGATCTTTACTGGATCCAGTATTCAGCCTATAATGCACTCGGTAAGACGCTAATGTCTCTAATGTCTTTCATTCTTATATCATAGCCAACAATCCATTCTGATGCTTTCTACTTAAAGGATATGCTACTTTGCCCTCTTTTCCTAGTGTATGCTCTACATCGAAGTCGCATGTCACCAAGAATTCTAGCCATCTATGTTGCCTCGTATTCAACTCTTTTTAAGAGAATAAATACTCAAGAGGCTTATAATATATATACAACTCGAATCGTTTTTCAAAAAATAATGTCTCTATATCTTCAGTACAAAAACTATCGCTGCTAACTCCAAGTCATGAGTCGGATATCTAACTTCATGCGGTCTCAACTGCTTTGATGCATAGGCTATCACTCACCCTTCTGTATCAGCACTGCTTCTAATCCGATTCCATAAGCATCGATATAGACTACCAAACCACGATTCCTTCAGGTATGATTAAGACTAAAGCATTGGTCAATAGCCTCTTCAACTCCTAAAATGATGTAACAACCCGCATATTTTACGATGGTATATTTAAATGTTTAATTTAAGTATAACATCGTTAGTCTGATTTTAGCCCGAAAAAGTCACTATTCGTCAAAGAACAGTCGAATTAGTGAAAAGTCTATGTGAATCATGCTATTTGGAAGTGTCTATTTGAAAACACTTTCAAACAGAAATTCAGACGTCTGAAATGAAGCATTCAGACATCTGAAATTGTTCGAATCAAACCAGAAAGGAAATAGGCCAAAATTGCCATTTTCAGACGTCTGAAATGGACAATTCATACGTCTGAATATTGTTCTAGACAACTCATATTTTTCCAGATTCAGACGTCTAAATCGTTCATTTCAGATGTCTGAATGAAGTTAGGAAACTCATATTTTTCCAGATTCAGACGTCTGGTTTGGAAATTTCAGACGTCTAAATCAGGAATGAAGTTGAGAATCCACAATTTGAACTTAAGACCACTTCTATTGAGTTCAAAATGGTGTTTGCGACTTTTTTAACTATAAGCTTCGATATGTTTAGAGTTGAGTGAATTTTGCTATTTTCACTTAGGGCTTTGGGCTTGGGTTTGGGTTTCACCCAACTCATAATATACCCTAACTCAGCCCCCTCTCCTCGCCATTCACTCATTTCATTTCCTAAACACTCAAGCTTTAGCAAAAATGGGGGAAAGAATGGGAAATGGAAATTCCTAAGTCCTAGATTAATTTGCAAACTCAAATTCAAGTCCAAAAATCCAAGAGAAGCTTAGGTAAGCATCCTCTTCTCCTTCTCCATCTCAATTCCTCTTCGATTTCTGAAATTTCCTAAACCCTAACTTAGGAAATATTTGTTCTTGAGCTTAGATTGAAGCTCCTTGGGTTATAATTGAAGAGTGATTGTTCTTGCCTTGCTCTATAGCTTCTCTCTTGAGTTTTTGGGGTTAAAAGGTGAGTTTTTGAACTCACATCTACATCTATATCTTTGATAGTGTTAGGTAGCAATTCCTAACATATCATCCTTGTCCATTTGTCTTTGAATTGAATTGGTTTGATGAATATTCCAATTTTTGGCGTTTGAAGTCAAAATCTATGAAAATCCTTATGTGGTTGTTTGGGCATGTTGGTCGGAGTGTATTGGTGAGTCTCTAAGGTTGGGTAGTCGTTTGGCGTAAACCCCTAGCCATCATCACTCATCCGATTGCTTTCGATATGATTTGTCCATCATTGGCCTAGGTAAAGTATTGCCTGAGCTCCAGTTTCAGACGTCTGAAATATACAATTCAGATGTCTGAATCTGCTTGTCTCAGCCCAATAAAATAACTTTGAAGTTTAAATAAGTTGTATAACTTGTAAAGTGAGAAAATGTAAGTGAAACCAAATGATAAAATGGTTAAACAATTTTGTTAAGCAAAACGAGATATGAATTTGAATAAGTGATGAAATTTGACTTTGGTAAAAGTTAAATAGAATTTACTTTAGAATTGGAATCTGAATTGGATTTATAAGGGGAAATTTAAGTTAAGTTAAACAAATGATGTTTGAAATGGAATATAACTTAAGTGATGTTGAATAAAGTTGATTTTTGGTATTGAAGTAAATTGATAAAAAGAAGTGATGAATGTGAACTTGTGTTATATAAATGAAATTCAACTTTATATGGTAAAATGAATTAGCAATTGAATTAATGAAATTGAAAGCTAAAGTGATTAAAATCAAATTGGAAGTTAAGTGAATCTTAAACAGAATTGAATTTGATTTGGAAGTGAACCAATTTGAATGTGAATTAGTGAATGTAAACTAATGAATTGAATGTTAATCAATCTAATGTAAATAAATTGATATGGAATAATGGATGTAAGTGTTAATTCATTAAAAACTAGTAAATTGGAAATTGAATAATTGAATGGAAGTCAATTTACTATCTAACAATTGGAATTAAAAGTGTTAAACCAAATTGAATGTAAATTTAATAATTTGGTTATAATTTGGTTGTTATATGATTGTTAGTTGATTGTATATAATTCATTAAGTGTTAATGAAATTGAATTGATAAATGGAAAGCTATATAATTGAATTTGAATTGAAATTGAACTAATGTTAATTGGTTGTAAGCAATTAAAATTTGTATCAAAATCTTATAAATTGTTTATGGAATTATTTTGGTTGCATTGCTTATGGAAACTATGTGTTTTCTATTGAAAATTAGTGAAATGTAAATGGATTTCCTATATATGTCACTTACAAGTTTAAATTAAGTAAGTATAGGTACCGGGACTGTCGTTAACTGGATTTGGTTACGCTAAAATGCTAAATAAATAACTGCTTTGCTTAAAAATGCTGAAAAGGTACGCCTACGCAATAAAAATAGGAAATATGAACTATTTTTCTGTTTTCCGACCGTGTGGGTCGATGTATATATATATCTGTTGTGATCCTACTACAATCGAGCCGCGCAAAGGAGACTATGGCGAATTTTTTCTGAAATTTAAAGGCGTTAGAATTTTTTTGAAAATTGAGAAAATTTTGTGAAAACTAAAATTTTGATTTGGAGTTGAAAGTTAAACGATATAGTTGGTTTTGAAAAGATAACTAAGTATAGATTTGAAAACTTAGAAGAGTTTTTATAAGAAGTTTAACTATTGAATTTTTGGAAAGTTAAACACTTAATTGAATTTGAAATTTAATTTGAACAAATGGTTTTGAAAAATTAATGGATTTCAAGACTTTTTCTTACTTGGTAATTTCGAGGGTGAAATTCTTTTAAGGGGGGAAGTCTGTAACGACCCAGAATTTCTGTTAATTAAAATTCGCATATTTAATTGATTTTTAAATATTAACAAGTAAAATTTGTTAGTCGAATAAATTTTATTTCGAATATCTAGATTTAGTTGGATAATTTAAATCGATAATTTAAAATTTGAAATTACAAAAATAATTGGAAATTAGGTTTAACGTGATTAAAAATGATTTGTAGAATTTTAATAAATCATATTGGAGTTAGAATGATGTTATAGAACTTTTAAAATTGAATTAAAAGTTAATTTGTAGAAATTGAATATTTTAATATTTAATTAACGAGTGAAAATAGCCATTTTTCAAACAGTCTCGGATTTCGACGAAACCAGTTTCATCGGATCCGTAATGTTATATTATTGTAATATTTCAAATTTCGTGTCAATCGGATTTACCGTTTGTCCGAGGCAAGCCAAAACACATAGAAATTAGTTTAATCGATTTAATTTAAAAATGATCGTTTATTTCCGTAACTCGCACATATGATCGAATTGGCTCTCGATACCTATTCCATTGTGTTTGGAACGCGGGGTAAACCCTAAAAACGCCAGCCGGCATGCTTCGTTTGGAGTTCGGAAAATTTTGGATGAATAGTGCGTTGCCCTTTTTCTATAAAAGGACCTCAAACTTTCACATTTGCAACACAACTCAAAACCCTAACCTAATTTACAGCAGCCGCCACTTTTTCGATTAATGGCCGAAAATTGTTCTTCTTCTTCCTCTGATTTCTTCAAATCCACCAATTAATTCAAGAAACTTTCTTCTGCAAAGTTAAAGAGCACGTCAAGATCTTTGAAACCAACGGTCAAGATCGTGAATGGAGCAATGGATCGTCGTCAATTCAAGCTTGAACGTACACGGTTCGCACACATTTTTTGAGAGCATGGGGTAGCCGAGTGGGCCCAGCCTCTGGCCATTGGGGTGTCGCGCGAAGCTCTTCGAGATGGCGGCCTTTGATCGTCGTGGAGTTGCTCGAAGATGGCGCGTTAATTCGAAGAGGAGGGCGGCCATGGTGGGTTTCAGTCGCGTTTTACCTGAAGGGGAGAAGATGAAGATTCACGGCCGAGATTCTAGGGGCTTGCATCGGATGGCTAAGATAAATTTAGGTTATAAATTTAATAAGAAAATTGTAAATTATTATATTTAAAATTCATATAAACTTCTAAAAACTGTAACTTGTTCATACGAGGTCGGAATCCGACGAAACGAATTGTGTTAGGTTCGTATGGACGAACAATACGCCGTGGAACTGGATTGGAATCAATTGGAGCTAGTGATAATTTTGGGTAAAATTAAACGCACGTTTAATTTTATTCAAAATAAAACACTGCAACTGTATTTGAAACAAGGTGAGAACTTCTCACTCAATCGAATTTGTTCGATTTAAATTTTAAATAGTTAGATTTAAAATTGCTTGATTGTGCTGATTTGTATGCTTGGATGATAAATTATTATCTATTGTATTGAAATAGACCCTATACGCCGTATATTAAGCGGAGGTTATTTATTAAAAACATATACCGCGATAATTTCACCGTAAAGTGGAATTGGTATTATATATGTACTTGGAGTTGATTTCCCGCATTATATAGCGGATGAGACCCTATTGCGCCGTATAATAGCGGATAATATTTTATAAACCCATATACCGCGATATTCTGTTTGAAACGGAATTGGTATTGTGCTAACGTCTGTGGATGCAGAGAAACAGGTTGGAGGGAGCCGACTGGATTCCTAACCAGTATTTATTTGATTACAGATATTCTGATATACATTGATTATCATATGATGATATATGATGTTTGGTTGTCGTGATTGATTATTTGGTGTTGTTGCATCATTGGGCCTATTTTGAAGTTTAAAAATGTTAAAGGAACGATTTCTAATTTAAAAAGGGTTTTAAAGTGATTTTGAAAATATACGTTTATTGAATTTTTGAATTGATTCATTTTAAATAAATAAACGTTATAATCTTTATGTTATAAAAATTATGGGTTTTGTGAAATAAAACCAGACTATGATTTTTGGAATATGAAATGAACTATTTTATAAAATATAAATGGAGATTTTTATGATTTTATTATAAACGGTTTATAAATTTTTTTTATAAAAAATTGAATTTTAAGAAATCAGAATAATGGAATTTTAATGGAGTTTTTATAAATGTAAAAAGGGAGTTATAAGTGAATCTTATAAGTAATAAGATTTATAATTTGTGAAGTTTAAAAAGAATGATTTTGTAAATAAATGAATTATAAGTATTTAACTTATAATATGGATCTTTGGTATATAAATTGAGTTATAAATTGAATTGGTTAATAAAGGAGATTTATAAGTTGAAGTTGTTATAAAATATAAATGGAATTTATAAACATTGTTTTATAAATCCAAAACCGACTTATTCTAATAAGTTAATTATTATAGCCTATTAAAGGAAATATATCCACGATTTTGGACAGTGGATAATCCTTTAAATAAAATGTGTAGAAATGTTGAATTTGGTTAACGAAGTATATTCACGATTTTGGACAGTGAATAATATATTAAAGAATGTTTTAGGAAGTGATATTTTAAATATAATTAAAATGATTTAAAAGATGTTTTAAAATGTATTAAGTATCGAAACCATAGATTTCGACATTCATTGTTGAAATAGACGTTTTCGAGAAATATAAGGAAATGGTGGACTATAACACTGTTGTTATAAAAAATGATTTCCGAAAGGAAATGTTTTATATAGTATTGGGATTTATATATCTATCTTAATTTCGAATCCCTATACTAGTGATTTTGGGTTGTTGTAACGATGTTTTACGCAACATTCGTTTTGACTCAAATAAATGTGTTTAAGAGAATGTTTTCCTTAAAGAATAAAATATATACTTAACTGTGATTTAAGTATATTGAATATTTTCCAAATGTTGAAAATAAATAGATTTGTAAATAACTTATTATTAAATAAGTATGGAAATGTTTTCCAATATGAAGTGAAAATGAATAAATATTGGAAGTGTTTCCGCTTAAGGAAAATGATTTGAAATATGTTTTCAAAAGTTGTAAAGGTGACAAGTGATTTGAAATTGGTTTTCAAATGGTTGAAGTGTGGAAAAATATACCTTGTTAAGATATTTTTGGAAAATTAAATAATTTGGAAAATGAATAAATATTGTAAGTGTTTCCGCTTAAGGAAAATGATTTGAAATATGTTTTCAAAAGTTGTAAAGGTGAAAAGTGATTTGAAATTGGTTTTCAAATGGTTGAAGTGTGGAAAAATATATCTTGTTAAGATATTTTTGGAAAATTAAATAATTTGGAAAATTATTTGGAATATGGTGATGTTGTGCATATCTATTGATAGTTAAATAACCGACTATCGATATTTACCTTTAAATGGGTATTTGTTGTGATTTGATTGAAAATTTGAATGCTACACTGATTTTCAAAATATTGCGCTCATTATTTGGGTTAGCCGGGAAAGTACCTTTGAGTCCTATAACCCATTTCGAATAGTGATACGTCGTAATGGATGGCATTTGAAGACCAGTGTTGAAGACCGGGTATTTATAAAAACGATAGGATAACCGATCGATTGTCTCTGCACCGTTAGCTACGGTATGGAGATTTCCTTTGTGATGGGAAGTTCTATCGAGTTTGTGAATAACCGGATTGCAAGGGATTCTTTGGAAGTGCCTTCGGTTCTGTTCAAACCCGGAACAGACTTGTATGGTTACGTGTCTGACATTACATTTTGATATATAAAGCATATTTCTTTCAAATACATTTCTGTTGGTGTCGGAGAATTTATTCTCTTAACTTAACACCCTTCTCTGAGACGTACGAGCTCAGAGGTTATGTAGTTGAAGGTTATCAGCGATATACTCCCAATTTGGTAGTGTGGCATACTGAGTGTTGTTGTATGTTGATCATTTATTGATCATTTGTTGATCAAAGCATGGCTTTGTGCCAAAGCGTAGCTTTGTGGACGAGACCTCATCGGACCTCACACCCCGGAAATGGTCGAAACAGGAATGATGCAGCAAGGTTATGAGGGTCGCGCCATTTAGGGTATGTCATTTCCTTCTGGAATAGGGTGGTATCAAGGTATGGAGCCCAGATTCTTACTCATGTGGACACACTATATTTATTACTGTGTGATGTTGGTTATCGAGCGCTCGGATAAAGGTCCCAAAGGACCGGAGAATGACATATTCGTGTAGTAGTTATCTAGTTACAGAGGTAGCCTGGCCTTGTGTTGGCAGAAAGCTGGTTAAGTTCTCGGGACGTCCATCCAGAGGCGTACCCATTGACAGTAGGAAGTTCCTTAGCCTGACCATTTGTTGGAAATCCAAAGAAACAATACGAACCCTTTACGATTGCAAATTGTATAACCTGCCTCCTCAGGAGGTAGCTATAGCAGGCATAATATAATGGTACCTATGCTAGCTAAGATTTATATTATACTTTCGAAATGTTTTCTACACTATGCACTAATAATAATAAAAATCAAATGATTCTGCGTAGTAAGCATCTTTGACTATCATAAGAAGAAATCTCCTCCAATTCTGCGTTTGCATTGGGTGTGTGGCGGGAGGCCTTATGGTAATTTCATTTTCCAAAAGCATTGCGGATTCCTTTTAAATTCCTTTGTTTTCTTATGGTTAAGATGTGACGACCGCCCATGACCCCTGCACTGAACCTAGAGAAAGTGCGCTGTAAAGTGTGTCAGGCGACCATGGACGATTGTCAAGGTAAAATAAAACAACAGAATCTATCGTATTACTCACAGCGCATGGACAAAATACAATAGAAGATATATATAGTGAAGCTTCACAGAATAGAATCTCATCAATAAAACTTCATAATAGTTGGATACAAACATCTGAAAAGTCAATACATCAAGCCTCACTACAAATCACTCAGAGAATACAAAGCAGCGGAACATCCAGTACATATAGTAAGAAGAAAATATGCAATACACCAGCTCGTCTTTGTCATCAGCAACGTGGAAAGCAAGAACAGCACCTGTCACCTACTACCTAGTCTGCCCGTCCCAAAATGGACGAACAGCCCAAGGCAATAAGAGTTAAAACATAAAGTCTTGAGTCAGACAACAGTCTTAGTGAGCAGTAAATTAACTAACAACATACCAAAAGAGCATAAAGGAAAAGGAATAGGAATACAACCCTCCCACTCCACCTCTTTCTACAGTGATAGCCCCCAGACACACACTAAGCAGAAGCAAGCATAGCAAAGCATACAATTTAAAGTAAAGCAATAATCACTCGAGTCAAGGGCGATGTTTTCCAAGTACAAACCCCCAAGGCCTAAACCAAGATCAGATAAGCACCCAGAAAATACCGCTCTTGAGACCGAATGACGATACAACCAAACATCCATGACTCTGGCTATCACTGTTATCATTGCTTCGATATCATCGTTAATTGAATGACCGGCTCATTCTTTCATCCGTCCGTCAAGGGCTAATGGAAACCCCGGTTCTAGACATAACTCCGCACGTCATCGTGACCCGTGCCTAGGACTATCGAATCTGCCCAGAGTACTTGACTACCCAATTAGTAGCCTTCAGGGACTATCGAATCTGCCCAACGTACTCTTGCTTTGAGCATGCTAGAACCTTCAACAACGATGAGATCTCAGCCTTCTAGTCATCCTCCTCGACAACTATTTCCATACTAGCTCAAGCGCCTCTCGAGCAAACCATTATCCTCAACTCGAACCAATTCACCGAGTTATCAACATGCTTGGAATGATCCCGTCTGGATTAGACCAAGACTATCTCATATCATACTTTGCCTCATCATCATCATAGCAAAGTCTCATCTCAACATCATCATCGAATCTATCCATATGAGCTTCATCATCCGCTACATATGCCACGTGCAGCTTTTCCCATTCAAGAGCCTTTCCCTTAGCTTTTGAATCATCTTCGACCATCTTGTCTAAATCAAATCATCAATTATCTAATTCATAACAATCAATCAAGTCAAACATTAATCCAAGTAAACAAGCATTCAAATATGATCTAAATAGACAATTAAGACAATAATGGCAATTTCGTAAATAAAGTGTTGAAAGTCTAACAAGCATGAAATCATAAGAAATGTCTCTACAATCTTGATGAATGAACTTGCATAGGTTGATCATGTAGTAAAATGGTTATCAAATCATCATGAACAATGGATCTACATGGATCTACACTTAGGTTTACAAAAATGCATGGAAATCACTAATTTAACACCAAATCGAGCCAACGATCCGATATACTCCTTTGGATCCGTGTGAGAGATAATCACCACTCACCAAATCACCAAAACAACTCAAAATCAACACGCTTCAGATCTGGACAGCGAAGGATCTAACTTGATCTATCACCAATCTGCTTCAAACGATGAAATCTCTCTTCGAAGAATGTAGATCTTCAATCTAAGCTCTTCGATCTTCGATTTGATCTTCAATATGGATGTAATGGAATCACTAGATTAGAGTGAAGAAAAGAAGTGAAGAAGTGTAGAAGTCGAGCTCTCAAAATGGCAGCACTTCGTCGCTTCGAAATCCCGATCCCAAAAATGAAGAAATGGACGAGTATTTATAGGCTGAAATCTCCCTAAGTCGTCCGCCCCCTATAAGTCGTTGCCGACTTAACTACCTCCGACTTACGACTTAGCACTCACGACCTACCAGAACATCACTCTGCGCGACATAACGGTCTCCGATCTAACAGGCCATACGACTTACGACCTAACAATAGCTCCGACTCAACACATGCGCCCCTAAACGACCTAACGACTTAGCATACGCGCGCATCCTTACGACCTACGACTTAACAGGGTAGACGACCTACGACTTAACATGGTAGACGACCTACGACTTAACACACGAAACGAGCTAACACTTAAGTCGTCTGGACGACTTAACTAACCAAGATTACTTACGACCTAACTAACACAGCACCCCATAGGTCGCTTACGACCTTACTACTAAAACACACGCGACTTAATCAGGGGATACGTCTTAACACACAATCGCGACCTAACTGGTGATACGACTTACGACCTATCTCTGGCCGACTTAACACAGTAGCCGACCTAACTCTTAACGACTCATCACTCTATCTCCTTAACTCGGCCACGACTCAACTGAGTTACAACTTAACTGCTAGACTTAGGTCGCTCACATCCTATCTCCAAACTCCTAAGTCGTTAACTCGGTCAGCCGACTTAACACTTAACTCGGTCACGACTTAATTTCCTTAGGTCGCTAACGACCTAACTCAACACAGAACTCACGACCTAACTCGCTAACTACTGGTTCTCCTTAGATCGCTGCCGACCTATCTCTTAGGTCATCCACTACCTTAAGTCGTCTACTATCCTAAGTCGGACACGATATTTAAGTCGGTCAATACGACCTAACTCCAAATCCTTAGGTCGTTGCCGACCTAACCCTTAAGTCACTACCCTAAGTCGGTCACGACTTAGGACTTAACCAAATTCTACCCAAAATCTGAAACGACTTAACAACGCTAAAAATTCCAGATTTTAACGAACTTTTCGATCCGTAAAAATACGGGTTGTTACATAAGATATAACTGTTTTAGTTCTCACACCAGTCCCATGACTGACCTGGAGTTTATTGTTCCCTTCCTAAACTCTGGGTGCCCACCAGTTTCCACACGGGCATTATAGAATCAGGTTATCAGGTCATTCTGGAAATCAGGAGTTGCTGTAGAAGTCTGAAGGCAAGCTAGATGGCATGGCATATCAACTAGTATATAGTATATAATCACTTCAGTTTAATTTCCATTTCGATAGCTTATCCAATCCAAATCAATTTATTTAACCTTCGTTTAGTTAAATTTCACATCATATATCTTATTATGCTAACCCAAATTCTTTAACTTTACCAAAGCTAAATTTATTATCTCACATTATAAGTTCAAAACTCGTTTCACTTATATTCAACCATTACAACTTGGATTTTAAATTTTCAAATTTTTTTATCACAACCAAACTTCAAATTTTTTTCAATTACTATGGTAACAAATCCATCACACAGAAACTTGAAAATGATACTGATGATGCTGCAGTCATCACCCTTATTATTTTCTAGTGACAGTAGTGAATTCAGTGCTTAATATTCTTTCCAAAAATTTTCCTTTTATTCATAAATCACATTTATAAATCTTTTCTAACGTAATCTCACTATTTTCTCTTTACTTATATAAGATCATTTCACAATTGTAAATCATATTAATTATAATTCCATACTTATAATTCTTCGCTTATACAATTTATTCTTTTACAATTGTTTTTATTTAGATTATTCAAACATCCTTTAATTAACTTATATATATTCTTACATTTTCAACGACCAAATAATCAATTTATATACACTTTAATAATTCTGAAAAATTATTCCTTTATATATAAAATATAATCAAGGTAAAATTATTTCATTTACCCAATTTAAAATGATACTATGTTGGTTTATCTTGTTTAAGAGTTTAGAAACCCCTATCGACGATAATTAGCTAGACTGCATCGACCAGAATCTATAAACAATCAACCGATAAGTCAACACAATACAAAACAATTTCATATTCACTAACAAATATGCGCTCATATCTAATAATACACTCACACTCATTCTAGAGTACTACTGACTCTATCTCTAATGAGTAATTCCCAACAGATCCAAGGTTGTCGCTTAACCATATGCTCTGATACCACATTTTAACGACGCAATTTTTCGACACTCGAAAATCGACATTAATACGTCCACTGTATCAACTGCCGAGCAATCGAATGCCGGAAAACCAAATAGTTAGGGTTAAAGAAGAAGAGGTAGAAGAAGAAAGAAAGAAAGAAAAGCAACTGAAACAATATTAGAATCTCACAATCGTAGCGGAACAAATATAATAGATAAATGAATAATCTTTAAATCAAGGAACTATATCAGTTATTACATTACATCACATTACATTACATTATCATAGTTTACAACAACAAACAGCGGAAGAGAAATACTATATACTAGTTGATACGCCATGCCATCCAGCTTACCTTCAGACCTCTATAGTAACTCCGGATTTGCAGAATGACCTGATAACCTGACTCTAGACTGCCCGTGTGGAAATTGGTGGGCACCCAGAGTTTAGGAAGGGAACAATAAACTCCAGGTCAGTCATGGGACTGCTGTGAGAACTAAAACAGTTATATCTTAACCATAAGAAAACAAAGGAATTTAAAAGGAATCCGCAATGCTTTTGGAAAATGAAACTACCATAAGACCTCCAGCCACACACACAATGCAAACGCAGAATTGGAGGAGATTTCTCCTTATGATAGTCAAAGATGCTTACTACGCAGAATCATTTGATTTTTATTATTATTAGTGCATAGTGTAGAAAACATTTCGAAAGTATAATATAAATCTTAGCCAGCATAGGTACCATTATATTATGCCTGCTATAACTACCTCCTGAGGAGGCAGGTTATACAATTTGCAATCGTAAAGGGTTCGTATTGTTTCTTTGGATTTCCAACAAATGGTCAGGCTAAGGAACTTCCTACTGTCAATGGGTACGCCTTTGGATGGACGTCCCGAGAACTTAACCAGCTCTCTGCCAACACAAGGCCAGGCTACCTCTGTAACTAGGTAACTACTACACGAATATGTCATCCCCCGGTCCTTTGGGACCTTTATCCGAGCGCTCGATAACCAACATCACACAGTAATAAATATAGTGTGTCCACATGAGTAAGTATCTCGGCTCCATACCTTGATACCACCCTATTCCAGAAGGAAATGACATACCCTAAAGTGCGCGACCCTCATAACCTTGCCGCATCATTCCTGTTTCGACCAATTTCGGGGTATGAGGTCCGATGAGGTCTCGTCCACAAAGCTACGCTTTGGCACAAAGCCATGTTTTGATCAACAAATGATCAATAAATGATCAACATACAACAGCACTCAGTATGCCACACTACCAAATTGGGAGTATATCGCTGATAACCTTAAACTACATAACCTTTGAGCTCGTACGTCTCAGAGAAGGGTGTTAAGTTAAGAGAATAAATTCTCCGACACCAACAGAAATGTATTTGAAAGAAATCTGCTTTATATCTCAAAATGTAATGTCAGACACGTAACCATACAAGTCTGTTCCGGGTTTGAACAGAACCGAAGGCACTTCCAAAGAAGCCCTTGCAATCCGGGTATTCACAAACCCGATAGAACTTCCCATCACAAAGGAAATCTCCATACCGTAGCTAACGGTGCAGAGACAATCGATAGGTTATCCTATCGTTTTCATAAATACCCGGTCTTCAACACCGGTCTTCAAATGCCATCCATTACGACGTATCACTATTCGAAATGGGTTATACGACTCAAAGGTCCTTTCCCGGCTAACCCAAATAATGAGCGCAATATTTTGAAAATCAGTGTAGCAATCAAATTTTCAATCAAATCACAACAAATACCCATTTAAAGGTAAATATCGATAGTCGGTTATTTAACTATCAATAGATATGCACAACATCACCAGATTCCAAATAATTTTCCAAATTATTTAATTTTCCAAAAATATCTTAACAAGATATATTTTTCCACACTTCAACCATTTGAAAACCAATTTCAAATCACTTTTCACCTTTACAACTTTTGAAAACATATTTCAAATCATTTTCCTTAAGCGGAAACACTTCCAATATTTATTCATTTTCCAAATTATTTAATTTTCCAAAAATATCTTAACAAGGTATACTTTTCCACACTTCAACCATTTGAAAACCAATTTCAAATCACTTGTCACCTTTACAACTTTTGAAAACATATTTCAAATCATTTTCCTTAAGCGGAAACACTTCCAATATTTATTCATTTTCACTTCATATTGGAAAACATTTCCATACTTATTTAATAATAAGTTATTTACAAATCTATTTATTTTCAACATTTGGAAAATATTCAATATACTTAGATCACAGTTAAGTATATATTTTATTCTTTAAGGAAAACATTCTCTTAAACACATTTATTTGAGTTAAAACGAATGTTGCGTAAAACATCGTTACAACAACCCAAAATCACTAGTATAGGGATTCCAAATTAAGATAGATATATAAATCCCAATACTATATAAAACATTTCCTTTCGGAAATCACTTACTATAACAACAGTGTTATAGTCCACCATTTCCTTATATTTCTCGAAAACATCTATTTCAACAATGAATGTCGAAATCTATGGTTTCGATACTTAATACATTTTAAACATCTTTTAATCACTTCCCCAAAACATTCTTTAATATATTATTCACTGTCCAAAATCGTGAATATACTTCGTTAACCAAATTCAACATTTCTACACATTTTATTTAAAGGATTATCCACTGTCCAAAATCGTGGATATATTTCCTTTAATAGGCTATAATAATTAACTTATTAGAATAAGTCGGTTTCGTATTTATAAAACAATGTTTATAAATTCCATTTATATTTTATATCAACTTCAACTTATAGATCTCCTTTATTAACCAATTCAATTTATAACTTAATTTATATACCAAAGATCCATATTATAAGTTAAATACTTATAATTCATTTATTTACAAAATCGTTCTTTTAAAAATTCACAAATTATAAATCTTACTACTTATAAGATTCATTTATAACTCCCTTTTTACATTTATAAAAACTCCATTAAAATTCCATTATTCTGATTTCTAAAAATTCAATTTTTTATAAATATTTATAAACCGTTTATAATAAATTCAAAAAAAATCTCCATTTATATTTTATAAAATAGTTCATTTCATATTCCAAAAATCATATTCTGGTTTTATTTCACAAAGCCCATAATTTTTATAACATAAAGATTATAACATTTATTTATTTAAAATGAATCAATTCAAAAATTCAATAAACGTATATTTTCAAAATCACTTTAAAACCCTTTTTAAATTAGAAATCGTTCCTTTAACATTTTTAAACTTCAAAATAGGCCCAATGATGCAACAACACCAAATAATTAATCACGACAACCAAACATCATATATCATCATATGATAATCAACGTATATCACAATATCTGTAATCAAATAAATACTAGTGAGGAATCCAGTCGGATCCCTCCAACCTGTTTCCTTGCATCCACAGACGTTAGCACAATACCAATTCCGTTTCAAATAGAATATCGCGGTATATGGGGTTTATAAAATATTATCCGCTATTATACGGCGCAATAGGGTCTCATCCGCTATATAATGCGGGAAATCAACTCCAAGTACATATATAATACCAATTCCACTTTACGGTGAAATTATCGCGGTATATGTTTTTAATAAATAACCTCCCCTTAATATACGGCGTATAGGGTCTATTTCAATACAACAGATAATAATTTATCATCCAAGCATACAAATCAGCACAATCAAGCAATTTTAAATCTAACTATTTAAAATTTAAGTCGAACAAATTCGATTGAGTGAGAAGTTCTCACCTTGTTTCAAATACAGTTGCAGTGTTTTATTTTGAATAAAATTAATCGTGCGTTTAATTTTACCCAAAATTATCACTAGCTCCAGTCGATTCCAATCCAGTTCCATCGCGTAATGTTCGTCCATACGAACCTAACGCAATTCGTTTCGTCGGATTCCGACCTCGTATAAACAAGTTATAGTTTTTAGAAGTTTATATGAATTTTAAATATAATAATTTACAATTTTCTTATTAAATTTATAACCTAAATCTATCTTAGCCGTCCGATGCAAGCCCCTAGAATCTCGGCCGTGAATCTTCATCTTCTCCCCTTCAGGTAAAACGCGACCGAAACCCACCATGGCCGCCCTCCTCTTCGAATTAATGCGCCATCTTCGAGCAACTCCACGACGATCAAAGGCCGCCATCTCGAAGAGCTTCGCGCGACACCTCAATGGAAAGAGGCCGGCCCCACTCGGTTACCCCATCTCTCGAAAAACGTGCACGAACCGTGTACGTTCAAGCTCAAATTGATGACGATCCATTGCTCCATTCACGATCTTGACCGTTGGTTTCAAAGATCTTGACGTGCTCTTTAACTTTGCAGAAGAAAGTTTCTTGAATTAATTGGTGGATTTGAAGAAATCAGAGGAAGAAGAAGAACAATTTTCGGACATTAATTGGAAAAGTGGCGGCTGCTGTAAATTATGGTTAGGGTTTTGAGTTGTGTTGCAAATGTGAATGTTTGAGGTCCTTTTATAGAAAAATGGCAACGCACTATTCATCCAAAAAATTTCCGAACTCCAAACAAAGCGTGCCGGTTGGCATTTCTAGGGTTTACCCCGTGTTCCGGACACAATGGAATAGGTATCGAGAGCCAATTCGATCATATGTGCGAGTTACGGAAATAAACAATCAATTTTAAATTAAATCGATTAAACTAATTTATATGCGTTTTCGCTTGCCCCGGACAAACGGTAAATCTGATTGACACGAAATTTGAAATCATACAATAATATAACATTACGGATCCGATGAAACTAGTTTCGTCAAAATCCGAGACTGTTTGAAAAATGGCTATTTTCACTCGTTAATTAAATATTAAAATATTCAATTCTACAAATTAACTTTTAATTCAATTTTAAAAGTTCTATAACATCATTCTAACTCCAATATGATTTATTAAAATTCTACAAATCATTTTTAATCACGTTAAACCTAATTTCCAATTATTTTTGTAATTTCAAATTTTAAATTATCGATTTAAATTATCCAACTAAATCTAGATATTCGAAATAAAATTTATTCGACTTACAAATTTTACTTGTTAATATTTAAAAATCAATTAAATATGCGAATTTTAATTAACAGAAATTCTGGGTCGTTACAGAATATCAATAAACTCTAGCTTTATCTTCAAAAAATCAACTCATATGTAAATATAACATATATATATATATAACACTTACGTATATAAACTAAAACAGTACAAAATAACTGTGACGGCCCGAATTTTCACATTCGAAAATCGACATCCATACTTCACTCGTATTCGAATGCCGCAGATTCAAATGTTCGAATCCGATTTGCCGGAGCTTATAACACATTAAGTACAACAACACAGCGGAAGAAAATGAATATCATTGATATACAATATTCGATACAACAATTTGATACAAATGATATCAATATCAGAGATACAACAGCGGAAAGATAATAGCACAGTGGAACAACATCACCAATATGGTCTTCAAGGGAGAAGGAAAGAAAGAATCCAACATTGCAACTCCAACTCCAAAGCTCCAAAGCTCCATCGAATCTACGTCTACTATCGGACTATCCGAAAATCTAACTCTAGGTTGCCCGTGTGGAAAATTGTGGGCACCCAGACTTTAGGAAGGGAAAAATAAACTCCAGGTCAGTCATGAGACTGGTGTGAGCAAACAAAAACATTTGGTTTGAACAAAAGAAATTAAAATGAAATCCGCAATGCTTTTCGGAAAATGAAACTACCATAAGGCCTCCCGCCACACACACAATGCAAGCGCACACTTGGAGGAGATTTCTCCTTGTGATAGTCAAACATGCTTACTATGCAAAAACCATTTGATATTATTATTAGTGCATAGTGCAGAAAACCTTTCGAAAGTATAATATTAATCTTAGCCAGCATACAACCATTATTTTATCCAGAAGGAAATGGACATACCGTAAGAGCGCGACACCTAAAAACCTTGCTGCATCTTTCATGTTTCGACCATTTCCAAGGTGTGAGGCTCGACGAAGTCTCGTCCACAAAGCTACGCTTTTCACAAAAGCCATGCTTCGATCAACACATGATCAGCAGCACACCGTATGCCACATTACCAAATTGGGAATGTATCACTAGTAACCATCAACTACATAACCTCTGAGCTCGTACGTCTCAGAGAAGGGTGTTAAGCTAAGAGAATAAATTCTCCGCCACCGTACAGAAATGTATTTGATAGAAACCGGCTTTACATCTCAAAGTGTAACGTCAGACACACATCCATACAAGTCTGTTCCGGGTTCGAACAGATCCGAAGGCACTTCCAAAGAAGCCCTTGCACATCCGGATAATCCCTAATCACGTCCTGACTCCCCATCACAAAGGGTAATATAAATCTCTATACTAGGGATCAGCCGGTGTAGACATTCGACAGGTAATCCTTTCGCTTTCGAAAATACCCGGTTTTCACCACCATCTTCAAATGCTATCCATTTCATCGTATCATTTATTCGGAATGGGTTTTATGACACAAAGTCCTCCCCTGCTAAACCGAATAATGAGTGCTCAATTTTAAAAACATATGGATATTGGGATCTTAGTTAAGTCACAACTTATTACCCAAAATCTTCCTTTCAAATGGTTTAAACCAATTTCCACTTCAAATCTTTTAAACAAAAAGATTCATTTCATTTTGAAAACAAAGTTCACCAATCTTTCACAAAGATTCATTCATAGCTTTCCAAACTATTTCATTTCCCAAATCTTTTATACAAAAGATACATCTTTAAGATCCTCTTCAATTTAAAACAAAGTTCAACAATCTTTCACAAAGATTCATTCATAGCTTTCAAAACAATTTCATTTCAAACTTGAAATCCTTTCAAAAAAAACTGGAAATTCTTTCGTTATATTTGAAAGCCATTATCAATTGAAAACAAAGGGTTTTCGTTTCGGAAAAATCCGATTACATTTGCACAAGTTAAAGCCCTTCAAAGTATAAAACTTGGGTTAAATTCAAATTCCCAAAACAATACTTTCAAAATGGTTTAAAACCCATATAAATACATTATATAACTTGTATAATTTACAAACATACATTTTAGAACTCAACTTCAAATCTTGAATTCAAATTCAAATTAAACTATTTAAATTTCAAAACTTTATCAAGTTATTTAAAATAACTTTTATCTTTTAAAACTCCTTTTCAAAAGCTTTTTATATTTAACCCAATTCCATTTCCAAAACCATTTGGATTCAAAATTCAACTTTTAAAACCATTTCATACTATTAAATTCAAATATATGTGACTTAACCGATTTCCTCGTGAAATCCATATTTTTGTGTGTATGGTGTAGTCCACGGGTTTTACATAATAGTGCAACATCATCAATCATTACATATTCGAGCACAGCAATATCGATAAGCGGTATCATCCAATAACGCTTATCTCCATTCACAGATTCACAGATAAATAATGTAAATTTATCACAGATAAATAAATTACATTCATCACAGATCACACCAAAACAATTCATAGCACAGAGCGTAACATATCAGGGATATCAAACAATTAAACATTCAATAGAATCCAAACATCCATAAGTAAAATCAATTACTTATCTGATTAATTTAAATCAGATTAATTACTTATGAATAACTACTAATCGTGGTTAATTAATATTAATTAATTACAACCCATCTTAATTAACTAACCTTTTATTATAAATTAATTAACCTTTAATTATAAATTAATTAACCTTTAATTTTATAATTAAATCAACCTTTAGTCATTAAATAATTAACCTTTAATTATTTAATTATCCTTTAATTAATTTTCCTTAATTACATTAATTAATCAAACCTTAATTAATTACCATTTAATTAATCATCCTTTAATTTCTAATTAATTTATCCTTAATTATAAATGAATTAATCCTTAATTATCAATCTTAATTAATTATCCTTAGTTACATTAATTAATTAACTCTTAATTAATCATCTTTTAATTAATTACCTTAATTAATTAACCTTTAATTAATCACATTAATTAATTAATTACCTTAATTAATTAACCTTTAATTAATCACATTAATTAATTAATTACCTAGGTTAATTATCCCTTGATTAATCACTTTAAATAAATTAACCTTTAATTATCCTCAAATTAATTACCTTAATTAATCAATCACATAAATTAATTATCCTTAAAAATATCATTAAGTGATTAATCATCAAATTCCATTTGAAAAGCATTTAGAAATTAATATAATTAACCTAACATATATTACTTTAAAAACAAATCAATTTTTAAACATTTAATTTAAAAATTGAACTTTGAAACTTTGTTAAACACTTGTTTAAAAATTCATTTTAGCTTCTAAAATATAGTTAATTTATCTTGAAAACTTTATTAAATTTACCATTGCATTTTAAACTTTGTTCACCTTCAAAACTTGATTTAAACATTTGTATTGTTTAACCCGAGCCAATCACGAGCCAACTTTAATTTTTCCCGGTTTTTCCTACGAGCACTTTCCTTTCTACTTCTTTTCTTTTTTTTTCTGTTTTTAATTTAAATCTTTAAACCTGTGAATGTTTTTTACGTATCAACCCGATAGGAGACCCGAGTAACAGCCCAAACTCCCCGAGTCCATCTTCGATACCATCACTTCTTCTTCCTCAACCACCCAAAACAACACAAACCCAATCGTGCACACATGTGCACGTACCCAGATCATCAGCGACCCTCCGATCAACTTCGCTACCACCTGCAAGTTGCCGGTGATCCCCTTAAGCATCACGACCACCCAGAAATTGAATTCCAACTTCAAATCGAAATCAAGGAAAATAGAGCAACACCTGGAACAAATACAGTTCACCGAAAACCACCCTGCCACACCAACCTCGACCATCTAACGCCACGCCATCACAACCAAGGCAACTCCACACGCCTACTCTTCGATTCCCCCAGTACCGGTCCACTCCGGTTCACCATCGACGTCACACTAATTCGAACGACATCGTCGACAAAACCTGCTACCAAAACCCTACATTGACTTCGCATGGCCACCACGGCGAGTTAGAATTTTTCCGATCATTTTTCTGATGATCACCGATGCTCAAACCACCTTCCATCATGATTACGAGGAAGACAAACTCACCGATCGACGGAGTTTGATAAAAATATCTTTTTCAATTTAAAAATTCTCAACCAATATAAGCTTAAAAATTATAAGATCTTTACCTAAAATCATCAATTTGTAACACGATCATGATTTTGTAATCAGATCTTAAAGTTAAAATATTTGATTTTCCTGATATAAAATGATCTTACTGTAAATTATTATTTTCAAAATATTTACTTAATATTTTTTTCTAATATTATTTTTAGAGATAACTTTACATTGTTATAAACAATTTTCTTTCAAGAATCATAGTTTGAAATGATTTAAACATGAAGATATGATTTTTTTTCTTGATGAAATGGTAGTCTGTAAATGTTAAACAAAGAGATGTACATGTCTATGCATACATCCATTCACACACATATATCTGTATATATTTGCAGCTGTATTCACTTTTCCACAACATTTCCAAATCATCACCGTCATAGGCATAAAAATCAAAAAGATCTGGCTTTAAAAGTAAGGTTTGCTCATCTGGTTTCTGGAAGAACAGAGAGCAGGTTTTGAAAATCTGGAGCCAGATTTTTGATCTGTATCCTTGATTTGTTAAAGTTAATCTTTGCATTGTTAGCTTTAGTTTGGAATCAATTTGAAACTGTTGAGTCATGCTCAGATGGATCAGGCTAAAGCTTTATTCCATTTTGAGTTGAGCTTTGAATCTTGCTAGCTTGGGTTAATGGTTTCAGGTTACAGATTGCTTCAGATTTGTACATTTGGATTCTATTTGTTTTTTTTTTGATCTAAAATGATCAGATCTTTGATTCTTTGTTTCAGGTTTTCATTTGATCTCAGGAATTGTGATTCAGTTTTTCAAATGAAAGAAAATGGTCCTGGTTACTCATTTTTGATATTTACATTAAAAAAAATTTGAAAGGAAAACATATCTTGCCACTTGTATTATTTGCATGGCAACATTATTAACACTTGTTAATGCATATGTTTATTTAGCTGCAAATGTTTATATGTGTGTTTCAATCTTTTACACTTGTTAACATATAGGCATTTTGTGTTTAAAATCTTAATTAGGTTTATATTTATATAGTCCTTATATTTCTAAATGTTTTTAAACCCTTAAGTATTTATATTTTATATCTTAACATATGTTTATGTTTATTAATATTTATTAATATCTTATTTTAATTAAAATATTTATCTATATATATTAACTTTTATAACTATTTATATTTACACAACTTAATAAGAAAATGATTTAAAATCCAAATTATACATTACTAATTCATATACATTAATTCCCTGGAAATATAAAGTTAATAAATTCAATGTTTATAAAATATTTGAATTTCTAATTAAAATTATATTTATAATCATATTTATATACATTTATATTAATAACCAAACAATTATCTTATTTAATTTTGAAATTATCAAATTAATTCACCATTTAATTCAAATTTTTATTTTAATTGCCAAATTAAATTTGATTCAAAAATATGGATCATTACAGATTCCCCCCTTAAGAAAATTTCGTCCTCAAAATTTGCTAAACAAGGAGACAAACCAAAGAACATAGAAAGATAGAGAAATTACTTTCCAAATCCAACTGAATATCTATTCTGCATTTGGCTTACCAAATCAGAATATCATCAGTAATTATGAGAACAAACTCATTCAACACTTTACGAAGTACTCGGGTCATTCGGTCTACGAGATATGCAAGGGCATTGGTTAGTTCGAAGGACAACTAACCATTCATAGAATATATCTGGACCCAAAAGAATAGACAAATAGATTCAATCTTCCACAATTCTCAAACACTAGGTATAGATTCTAAACTCAAGTCGAAATACCCCAAAGTTTACACCAGCTTGTCCCTCTTCAAACTTTGATCCCTACAAGAAATCATAATAGAATTTTCAAATTTGGTTTTAATCGAAATCGTTTTATCGATACAAATCTTCATATTTTATTCATCAATTCGTTTTAAATAGAATTTTAAATTCATTAAAGTTTAAAAATGGAAAAATGATAGGGAATCGATGAAGAGAATACGAATTAGGAACGTAATCAAAGATTCGCAAGGCCATACCACACCTAAGCTTCTTCTTGTAGCTGCCACGAAGCCATCAAAGAATTAAAACTGGATGATGAACAAAGGAGATTGATAGAAAAAGATTGTTCCTTGTTGTTACAGGGTATTGACCATTTTTAGTGGTACTCCTCTGTCCCCTATCTCGTCCTCTTCTTGCACTCATACTCACTATCAGTGGATAGTAAGAGAATTTACTGAGGCATACAGATGGATGTCTTAGGGATATACTCATTCTAGGGTATACTTCACTCTATCTCTAATGAGTCACCTAATGTGTTATACTCCAAAAACTAAAGTTCAACCTTTAGCTCTGATACCAAATGTGACGATCTGAATTTTCACGTTCGAAAATCGACATCCATACTTCACTTTTATACGAATGCCGCAGATTCAAACGTTCGAATCCGATTCGCCGGAGCTTATAACACATTAAGTACAACAACACGGCGGAAGAAAATGAATATCATTGATATACAATATTCGATGCAACAATTTGATACAAATGATATCAATATCAGAGATACAACAGTGGAAAGATAATAGCACAGCGGAACAACATCACCAATATGGTCTTCAAGAGAGAAGGAAAGAAAGAATCCAACATTGCAACTCCAACTCCAAAGCTCCATCGAATCTACATCTACTATCGGACTATCTAAAAATCTAACTCTAGGCTGCCCGTGTGGAAAATTGTGGGCACCTAGAGTTTAGGAAGGGAACAATAAACTCCAGGACAGTCATGGGATTGGTGTGAGCAAACAAAAACATTTGGTTTGAATAAAAGAAATTAAAATGAAATCCGCAATGCTTTTCGGAAAATGAAACTACCATAAGCCCTCCCGCCACACACACAATGCAAGCGCACACTTGGAGGAGATTTCTCCTTATGATAGTCAAACAAGCTTACTACGCAAAAACCATTTGATATTATTATTAGTGCATAGTACAGAAAACCTTTCGAAAGTATAATATTAATCTTAGCCAGCATACAACCATTATTGTATGCCTACTATAGCTACCATGTTCAATAGCAGGTTACCACCACATTCCATGGCAGGTTATACAACTAAAACCGTACAGGGCGCGTATTGTTTCTTTGGATTTCCAACAAATGGTCAGGCTAAGGAACTTCCTTATCGAATGGAACGCCTCTGGAGGGACGCCCCCGAGAACCTACCCGGATCTCTTCCAACACAAGGCCGGGTTACCCCTACCAGGAAGTAACACCTACAAGTATGCCATCCTCGGTTGTAACCAACCTTTATCTGAGGTACCTCAACACCAACAACCACATAAGTAAATTATCTAGGCTCCATACCATGATACCACTTTCAAAATCAACATAAGTAAATATCTGGGCTCCATACCATGATATCACTTTTTATCTAGAAGGAAATGGATATACCATAGGGGCGCGACCCCTAAAAACCTTGCTGCATCTTTCCTGTTTCGACCATTTCCAGGGTGTGAGGCTCGACGAAGTCTCGTCCACAAAGCTACGCTTTTCACAAAAGCCATGCTTCGATCAACACATGATCAGCATCACTTCGTATGCCACATTACCAAATTGGGAATGTATCACTAGTAACCATCAACTACATAACCTCTGAGCTCGTAGTGTTAAGCTAAGAGAATAAATTCTCCGCCACCAATCAGAAATGTATTTGATAGAAACCAGCTTTACATCTCAAAGTGTAACGTTAGACACACATCCATACAAGTCTGTTTCGGGTTCGAACAGAACCGAAGGCACTTCCACAGAAGCCCTTGCACATCCGGATAATCCCTAATCACGTCCGGACTACCCATCACAAAGGGTAATATGAATCTCTATACCGGGGATCAGCCGGTGCAGAGACATTCGACAGGTAATCCTTTCGCTTTCGAAAATACCCGGTCTTCACCACCATCTTCAAATGCTATCCATTTTGTCGTATCATTTATTCGGAATGGGTTTTATGACACAAAGTCCTCCCCTGGCTAAACCAAATAATGAGCACTCAATTTTAAAAACATATGGATATTGGGATCTTAGTTAAGTCACAACTTATTACCCAAATCTTCCTTTCAAATGGTTTAAACCAATTTCCACTTCAAATCTTTTAAACAAAAATATTCATTTCATTTTGAAAACAAAATTCACCAATCTTTCACAAAGATTCATTCATAGCTTTCCAAACTATTTCATTTCCCAAATCTTTTATACAAAAGATACATCTTTAAGATCCTCTTCAATTTAAAACAAAGTTCAACAATCTTTCACAAAGATTCATTTATAGCTTTCAAAACAATTTCATTTCAAACTTGAAATCCTTTCAACAAAAAATGGAAATTCTTTCGTTATATTTGAAAGCCATTATCAATTGAAAACAAAGGTTTTTCATTTCAGAAAATTCTGATTAAATTTGCACAAGTTAAAGCCCTTCAAAGTATAAAACTTGGGTTAAATTCAAATTCCCAAAACAATACCTTTAAAATGGTTTAAAACTCATATAAATACATTATATAACTTGTATAATTTCCAAACATACATTTATAGAACTCAACTTCAAACCTTGAATTCAGATTCAAATTAAACTATTTAAATTTCAAAACTTTATCAAGTTATTTAAAATAACTTTTATCTTTTAAAACTCCTTTTCAAAAGCTTTTCATATTTAACCCAATTCCATTTCTAAAACCATTTGGATTCAAAATTCAACTTTTAAAACCATTTCATACTATTAAATTCAAATATTTGTGACTTAACCGATTTACTCGTGAAATCCATATTTGTGTGTGTATGGTGTAGTCCAAGGGTTTTACACAATAGTGCAACATCATCAATCATTACAGATTCAAGCACAGCAATATCGATAAGCGGTATGATCCAATAACGCTTATCTCCATTCACATATTCGTTGATAAATAATGTAAATTTATCATAGATAAATAAATTACATTCATCACAGATCACACCAAAACAATTCATAGCACAGAGCGTAACATATCAGGGATATCAAACAATTCAACATTCAATAGAATCCAAACATCCATAAGTAAAATCAATTAATTATCTGATTAATTTAAATCAGATTAATTACTTATGAATAACTACTAATCGTGGTTAATTAATATTAACTAATTACAACACATCTTAATTAACTAACCTTTTATTATAAATTAATTAACCTTTAATTATAAATTAATTAACCTTTAATTATAAATTAATTAACCTTCAATTATAAATTAATTAACCTTTAATTTTATAATTAAATCAACCTTTAGTCATTAAATAATTAACCTTTAATTATTTAATTATCCTTTAAATAATTTTCCTTAATTACATTAATTAATCAATCCTTAATTAATTACCATTTAATTAATTATCCCTTAATTTCTAATTAATTTATCCTTAATTATAAATTAATTAATCCTTAATTATCAATCTTAATTAATTATCCTTAATTACATTAATTAACTATTAATTTATCATCTTTTAATTAATACCTTAATTAATTAACCTTTAATTAATCACATTAATTAATTAATTACCTAGGTTAATTATCCCTTGATTAATCACTTTAAATAAATTAACCTTTAATTATCCTCAAATTAATTACCTTAATTAATCGATCACATAAATTAATTATCCTTAAAAAATATCATTAAGTAATTAATCATCAAATTCCATTTGAAAAGCATTTAGAAATTAATATAATTAACCTAACATATATTACTATAAAATCAAATCAATTTTTAAACATTTAACTTAAAAATTGAACTTTGAAACTTTGTTAAACACTTGTTTAAAATTCATTTTAGCTTCTAAAATATAGTTAATTTATCTTGAAAACTTGATCAAATTTACCATTGCATTTTAAACTTTGTTCGCCTTCAAAACTTGATTTAAACATTTGTATTGTTTAACCTAAGCCAATCATGAGCCAACTTTAATTTTTCTCGGTTTTTCCCCCGAGCACTTTCCTTTCTTCTTCTTTTCTTTCTTTTTCTGTTTTTAATTTGTATCTTTAAACCTGTGAACATTTTTTACGTATCAACCCGATAGGGGACCCAAATAACACCCCAAACACCCCGAGTCCATCTTTGATACCATCACTTCTTCTTCCTCAACCGCCCAAAACAACACAAACCCAATCGTGCACACATGTGCACGTACCCAGATCATCAGCGACCCTCCGATCAACTTTGCTACCACCAGCAAGTTGCCGGTGATCCCCTTAAGCATCACGACCACCCAGAAATTGAATCCAACTTCAAATCGAAATCAAGGAAAATCGAGCAACACCTGAAACAAATACAGTTCATCGAAAACCACCCTGCCACGCCAACCCCGACCATCTGACGCCATGCCATCACAACCAAGGCAACTCCACACGCCTACTCTTCGATTCCCCCAGTACCGGTCCACTCCGGTTCACCATCGACGTCACACTAATTCGAACAACATCGTCGACAAAACCTGCTACCAAAACCCTACATTGACTTCGCATGGACATCACGGCGAGTTAGAATTTTTCTGATCATTTTTCTGATGATCACCGATGCTCGAACCACCTTCCATTATGATTACGAGGAAGACAAACTCGTCGATCAACGGTGTTTGATAAAAATACCTTTTTTGTTCAATTTAAAAATTCTCAACCAATATAAGCTTAAAAATTATAAGATCTTTGCCTAAAATCATCAATTTGTAATACGATCATGATTTTGTAATCAGGTCTTAAAGTTAAAATATTTGATTTTCCCGATATAAAATGATCTTACTGTAAATTATTATTTTCAAAATATTTACTTAATATTTTTTTCTAATATTATTTTTAGAGATAACTTTACATTGTTATAAACGATTATCTTTCAAGAATCATAGTTTGAAATGATTTAAACATGAAGATATGATTTTTTTTTCTTGATGAAATGGTAGTATGTAAATGTTAAACAGAGAGATGTACATGTATATGCATACATCCATTCACACACATATATCTGTATATATTTGCAGCTGTATTCACTTTTCCACAACATTTCCAAATCATCACCATCATAGGCATAAAAACCCAAAAGATCTGGCTTTAAAAGTAAGGTTTGCTCACCTGGTTTCTGGAAGAACAGAGAGCAGGTTTTGAAAATCTGGAGCCGGATTTTTGATCTGTATCCTTGATTTGTTGAAGTTAATCTTTGCATTGTTAGCTTTAGTTTGGAATCAATTTGAAACTGTTGAGTCATGCTCAGATGGATCTGGCTGAAGCTTTATTCCATTTTGAGTTGAGCTTTGAATCTTGCTAGATTGGGTTAATGGTTTCAGGTTAAAGATTGCTTCAGATTTGTACATTTGGATTTTATTTGTTTTTATTGATCTGAAATGATCGAATCTTTGATTCTTTGTTTCAGGTTTTCATTTGATCTCAGGCATTGTGATTCAGTTTTTCAAATGAAAGAAAATGGGCCTGGTTACTCATTTTTGATATTTACATTAAAAAAAATTGAAAGGGAAACTTATCTTGCCACTTGTATTATTTGCATGGCAACATTATTAACACTTGTTAATGCATATGTTTATTTAGCTACAAATGTTTAAATGTGTGTTTCAATCTTTTACACTTGTTAACATATAGGCATTTTGTGTTGATATCCTTAATTAGGTTTATATTTATATAGTCCTTATATTTCTAAATGTTTTTAAACCCTTTAAGTATTTATATTTTATATCTTAACATATGTTTATGTTTATTAATATTTATTAATACCTTATTTTAATTAAAATATTTATCTATATATATTTACTTTTATAACTATTTATATTTACACAACTTAATAAGGAAATGATTTGAAATCCAAATTATACATTACTAATTCATATACATTAATTCCTTGGAAATATAAAGTTAATAAATTCAATATATTTATAAAATATTTGAATTTCCAATTAAAATTCTATTTATAATCATATTTATATACATTTATATTAATAACCAAACAATTATCTTATTTAATTTGGAAATTATCAAATTAATTCACCATTTAATTCAAAATTTTATTTTAATTGCCAAATTAAATTTGATTCAAAAATCGGGATCATTACAGTAACCTTTTAAAATGATGTTTATATATATACACAAATGAAAGTGTGAAAATATTCTTTTAAAAAAATCAGTACTCTTTGATAGTCAATATATAAATGAAAGAAATGGTACAGTCTTTAACTTATAAAACCCATACATACTTATACACTAAAATAGTTAGTATATACGAAAGCTTATAACTGTATAAACATATATTTTTATATAGCTATTAAAACTTGTACAGTTTAATATGGTATATATATAACCAGACTTCATAATATAACCTATATACTAAAACTATAATAGACTATTATATACTATGTATACTAATATATATGCTTTACTGCAACTTCCAAAAATAAGAAAAATATATGTACATATAAATACTGTTAACACACGCATATAATATATACCTTCATTATACATATTCTTATATTAAACCCATACCCTTTTTCCTTCATTATTATTTATAAATATATATACATAAAAAAACAAGATAGCCCAAACAGCATTTCGAACATATATAAAAATATCTCATTATAGATTTGATATGTACAAACTTTATATAAAATAGATTAAGTCGAAAATAGGTTCAGGTTAAAGTATATATATAAACCATATATATATATACATATATATATATATATAACCAGGTGGAACAACAAAATGAAGACAGACTTGAAATATATATATATATATATAACCATACTGTAAACGAACCTATGCAAATTATGTTTATAAGCAAGTATCTAAAAAACCATACTGTAACCATATAAAGAAACATATACATACATATGTGACTTCGGCCATGGCTGGAGGGTAGGAGATGATGAACGTGAAGGTGGGAAGGAGGATATGAGTGGGGAGAAGCTTTGGTTCCAAGTAAGGAGAGGGAAGGTGAGCTCAGGTTGGAGTGCGTGCGCTTGAGTTTGATGGATGGTCGCGTCGAACACATGAAGTGGAAGATTGTCATGGAGAGATTGGGTGGAGCACGGTTAGGTGTGGGGAAACTCGCATGAGGCCATGGAAAAAAAGAATGGAGAAGGTGAATTGCCAAGAGATAATGCCATCTTTATTATTATAAAAAGATTTTCAATGAAAAATAGCGTAGCCGAGTATTGAATTATGAAATTAATAAAGTCTGGTGTCTATTAGTTTCCTACCGGTTGAACAACAAAAAGGACAAAGGAGTCCAAAGGGTTACAAATGGTACCCATGTGGTTAACCATTTCCGCGGATTCCATTTCGTACCGGACTTCTAAACAAAGAATTGAATATACCGCAGAGATCAGCACGTCGAGATGATCAAAACAGTACAGAGATATCAATGGTACGATCATCCGATCAAAAGTCGATAATCGGTACCGAAAATGCTACTAACTTGCCCGAAATAAGATAACCGGGGCAATAACAGTCCAAATTTGAAGAAACAAAATATGACGTCTCACTCAGAAGATGATAAACAAATTTATTGCATAAAAATATTCAGGTTTGGAAAAAAATTATCATCAATTATTAACTGATTTGAATTGAAATAAAATTACACAAGAAAATAAAATTCAATATTATATGATGAAAATTTACCATTTGCTATGTTTAAATATACATATTCCAAATATTAAATTTTCAATTCAAAATTTTATTATTTAAAATTTCACAAAATTTAATTAAATAAATAAAACCACTAAAATTTACGGGTCATTAAAATATTCCATTTGAGCAACCTTCTAGACGTCGAGGGTTGCTATGAGACCTATCGCAATGGCTGGTCAGTGTAAATGTTGATAGGGTGAGCCTGAAAGTAGTGGTGAATCTTTCATGATGCAATCAACAGGCAGTACACGAGCTTTTCCAGCTTTGGGTACTTTCTGTCAGCACCTGTCAATCGCTTGTTAACATAATATACGTTCCTTTAGATCTAATTCTCTTTACGTAGCAATGTGGCACTTATGGCATGTATCGACACTGCTAAATAGAGGTATTAGTCTTCATGATCCAGTGGCTTGGATAGAATGGGAGGTCTCTCTACATGATCTACTAGAGCTTGAAATGCATCTATGAAATCCTACATCCATTCAAAGTTCCTTTTCCCTCTCCCGATCAAGTCGAAGAAAGGAAATCATTTGTTGGTGGCCCTAGAGATGAAGCGTCTTAGGGCGGCAACCTTCTCATTTAAGCTCTGTACCTACTTAATCGTCTTCAGTACCTATTTTTTCGAATTGCTTGAATCTTCTGAGGATCGGCTTCGATTCCGTGAGAGTTGACGATGAAACCCTAAAATTTCCTTAACGCAACGCCGAAAGAGCATTTCAAGGGATTTAGTTTCATTCCATATTTTTGGAGAAACTGAACATCTCCGCTAATTCATCGATGTGGTCATTTGATCATCATGACTTCATGAGCGACATCCACATATACTTCCATCGATCGCCCGATTTGATCTTTGAACATCCGGTTGACTAGTCTCTGGTAAGTAGCTTCAGTATTATTTAGTTCAAATGGTATCACAACATAACGATATAACCCTAGATCAGTAATGAGTTGGTGTGCTCCAGGTCGAGGACGTGCATCAAGATCTGGTTGCATCTAGAGTACACATTCGTAGATGAAAGCAGCTAATATCTAGCGGTTGATTCTACCAACTAGTCGATCCTCGAAAGTGGAACTATTTTTCAGGCATGCCTTGTTTAGGTCAGAGTAGTCGACGTATGTCTGCTAGTTTCCATTAGCCTTTTTTAAAGAACTGGATAGTCTACCCATTTTGGGTAGACTGCGTCGCGGATGAATCCATTGTTTTTGAATTTATCCACCTCTTCTTTAAGTGCAGCAAATTTTTTCGGATCCATGCCACGTTGCTTTTGTTTCATCGGACATGCCTCAGATCGCGATAATTGGTGAGATCACACACATGTCAAAATGGGTCCAAGCGAACACATCAAGACTCGTTCGGAGCAAGCCATCTAATTCCTTTATCATCGTTGCACTGAGTTGTGATCTGCTCTTCAGTACCTGTAATAGGTCGCCATGGTTGATAATAATGTTGATCGTTAGCTTTGCGGGTGCAGCCTTTGATTCCTCGAGTTCAAACGTAATTGTTTCTCACAACAATCAACGTGAAATCCGGTTGGGATGGTTAGATGACGGTTACTCTGGTCGAATTCTAGAGTCGTGTCATGCGTTATTGAGTTCGATAGTGAAGGGCTCTAGATGCTTTGAGTGATTATCTACAACTAGCCGAAGATTAAGCTTAGAAGCACATTGAATCAAGTGTCGAGTAGGGTTCAGCCTTCTGTTGCGCGCAACTGCATAATTGGCTCTTGTTTTGAGTTGAATCTTCTTGTATATTTGAGTAATGCGCTTTCCACTCAATGTACTCATGATCTGTTACTCATCATTCGAGTTGGAGTGATGATCGGTTGCCAATGAGCTTGGGCATCGATTCGACGATTCTGTCTTTATGCATCCTTTCCGTCGTAGTCTCGAGTCATTATAAACACTAAGTACGAGTCACAATATTAAGCAATTGTAGTCAGTCTTTGGATGATCACACTTCTACTCCCGGTCTTGGGTTAATAAATGTACTGCATTGACGGTTGAGTCTCGTCCTAATCATGTTTATACTCCCACCTAAGCTCTAAAGACTTAGAGTTGATTGATGAATGGTCGGTTCACATTCATCTTTTTTCTCGCTCGTACCCCTAAGTCTGGGGTATACATCGATAAGTAGGAAGGCAAGTTATGTCCACTTTAGCTTTATACTCTTTCCTGTCGAATCATGGGATCGAGTTATTTGATGGAAGGAGGGGTCACACCTATTCTGGATTGTATTCTGGCTTTTCCTTCTAGGGGGAAGACTTTAATTCCTTGTGAGATTTTAGGCATGAGTTGTGCACTAGGTTTTCAACCACGTCTGCTTTTGGTGCAGATACTACAATGCCTTTGATTGCATTAATCGATGGTGTTTCACGTTATATGCAACCATTTACCTATCTAAAATATAAAAATTAAGGTATAAACGCGGCCAAATCATTCCCACCATTAATTCAGTGAAATTTTGCTAAAATTTTACGTGGTCGCTCATAATTTTTCTTATCTTCTCTGAAATGAATCAAATCCTCAAAAAAATCTTCCTCCTTTTTTCTTTCTTATCCACTTCTATAGTTTCACAAAATATTCATCTCATATGGCCAAATCATTCTCGCCATCAAATCCCGTAACTTCATCTTCCAAAATCACTTCGTCTCTGGCTTCACCCCCAAATCGATTAACGAAGAGAACAGATATTATAATTTCACATACAAGAAAATTTAGCGCTGCTGGCAATAGAGGAGGTCGACAATGTAATGAGGAAAACACACAAAGGAGATAGCATAAACATAGGCGACTGCGTGATAAGGATGGTTTTATGGTGAGGCTTGGCTGAGGATTTACTTCTGGCGACTTCGGAATGGCAACGAGGCGCTTTCTTCCAAGTAATTTTGAGGTAATGAAATTTGAAGTGATGTTCTTATACCAATTCGTGAATTTATTGTATGTTTCTGTGAATGTTTAAATGTGCTGATGGCTGGCTATATAATTGTTTAACTGTCTGTGCAAATATATGTTTTGAGTTATAAATTTATGATGTTTACTGAAGTTGTGGTAAATTTGCTTTCTTTTTCTCCTTTTGATAAAAGTTGACTGTTGTTGGATCATTGTATCTGCTACGAACTCCTATGATTTCAAGTTGTAACAAATTACCAATAATAGAACAAGTATCTACGTCCACCAATCTGTTACATATTCCACTATCGGTGGCAAAATATAACTTTATTCATACAAATTGCATGGAAAGATATAATTGACCATGATTTTATGTTTTCTCAAAATGTTCTTCATAAGTAAAATGGCAGTTGGATCACAAAACCACAAGGTTCAAGTAGAACTAAAAAGTTTTCTTTGAATTGCGTCAAAGTGAGACTGATGCCACCTTGAAAATAATCTGACCAGAACAAAAATATTTCTTTGCAGAATTCGTGGTGATGATGGGTAGATGGAACAGAGGTTATTTGCAGAATTTCTGGTGATGTTGAAGTTGGATTAGGTAGAGGGTTGAGGGTTGTCTGGTTGTTGCCTCTGTTGTGTGAAGATGGTGAATTGATGGTCGTAGTTTGTAGTGATATGTGAACAGATGACCGGTTGATGGGCAGTTGCCAGTTGAAGTGGTACTAGTGTTACAGAGAAGTGGCAGCAGTTGGTATATGAAGATGAATAAATGATCAGTGGATTGAAAGGAAATGGGAGTAATGAGAAGTTTAGGTGGTGATGATTGTTTGTTATGTCAGTAGTGAAGTTTAAGCCCGGCAGTTTGACAATGATGGTGGCAATATGAAGTGCAAATGATGGCAAGATGAAGTGCTTGTTTTGGTGGTAAAGAGATGTTTAGTGATGTTCAGTGAAGGGGTTGGGTGATTACTGTTGTGAAGTTGAAGTGGTTTGGGGAGAAGTTTGGTATGGTAATGAGCAGTGGTGATTAGGGATGATAAAGCAGGGAAGTAACAGTTTGGTCTTGAGGAAATGGATGGCACTAATGGGGGGAATGTGACTTGGTTGTGATTGTGTTGATGTTGGAAGAGTGATTGAGGATGTATACTGTGGTATGTAGTGGTGGGTTGATGGTGTAATGGTGGTGGTAGACAGAAAGTGGGATGGAGGAATTGCAGCAGTTTATGTTTGGCAGGAAGACTATTGTATTGGTTTGATTTTGGCTGGGTAGCAGTTTGATCAGTGTGGAATGTTGTTGACTATTGTTGACAGTAGGAGGTTATGGTAGAGTGACAGTAAGTGTGTTGTGGTATTGTATGAAGATGTGCACACTATTTGGGGTATGATATTTAAGGTAGTGGTGGTTTGGCTATGAAGTGATGTGGATGTACTTGTTATGGAGGAGGTTTAAGTTGATGAATATGAGGTTGACAGTGAACAATAGAGATGATGTTGATGGATTGTAACTGCTTTGTGCAGTTGTGTGCAGGGAAGAAGGGTTAGTATTGGTATTTGTGATAGTGTTAGTGAGTTTGCATGACTGCAGAGATAAAGGAAGTAGGGAGAAGTTGAGCAGTGATGATGGACAGTGTGTTTGTGATGGAAAGTTTGGGTTCGTTTTATGTCTTGTAGAGAAGTGGATGGTTGTATGGTAGCAGCCAAGTCACAGTTTGAAGTTGAAGTGGCAGCGGGATGTATGCAACATCTGTGGTAGATGTTATGTACTATGCAGGAAAATTTAAGTGGTCAAAGAAGTGAAAGGGTATTCTTGTGTTGGTCTGATGTGGTTTGCAAGGTTGGAGTGTCTGTAGTTGTTACAGCAGTAAGGTATTGATCAGGGTTGATTGAGTGATGAAGCAGTGTAGTTGATAGGCAGTGGGTTGTTCAGTTGATGGTTGGTGGTGTTTGGGAGGACTATGATAGTTTATGATGAATGGCCAGTGTTGTGGTGTAGTTTTGGTCACAACTGTATTTTTGTAGATGGGTCTGGAAGTCGATTCTAATGCAGTTGCTAAAGTCATTATGGAAGAGTCGCTCATCATTTTGAAGGTGTCAAGTCTTTGGTCGAGGTGGTTGGGGTTAATGGCAAATTTTCCAGAGAGATCTATAAAGCTTTTCCAGGTAATAAGTGCACATTCATATCCTTAACTTAGCTTGGTTAATGATTTAGTTGCTGGGATTAATTAATAATTATTAACTTAGTTATGCATGTAAATTAAGGAACCTAACATGCACAACTAGTGGAAATAATTTGATCATTCCACTAAGTTAATCAATAATAATAATATAATTAAGTTAACTGAGTTTTAATAATAATAATAGTAATAATAAGTCAATTAAGTTAACTAAGTTAATAAAAATTAATTATTAAAATTAAACAAGTTTTATAAAATTAACTAAGTTTAAGTTAACTAAATTTTATAAATAGTAATAGTATAACTAGTTTAACAAAGTTTTATAAATAAAGACGATGATAACGAATTAACTAAGTTTATAATAATAATAAATTAACTAAGTTAACCAAGTTAATAAAAATTAACTAAGTTTTGTTAAAATTAAATAAGTTTTATAAAATTAACTAAGTTTAAGATAACTAAATTTTACAAATAATAGTAATAACTAATTTAAAAAAGTTTTAAGTAATAATAATGACGATGATGAAGAATTAACTAAGTTTATAAAAATTAACTAAGTTTATAATATTAATAATAGTAATACAATTAAGTTAACTAGGTTTTAATAATAATAATAATAAATTAACCAAGTTAATTGAGTTAATAAAAATTAACTAAGTTTTGTTAAAATTAACAAGTTTTATTAAATTAACTAAGTTTATGTTAACTAAATTTTATAAATAATAATAATATAACTACTTTAACAACATTTTATATATAACTATAAGATTGGACTTTATTTATTTCATTTCGTTTATAACTTTGATTATTTATATGACATTATTTATAATATGATATACTCATACAATGTTGTAGATGTTTGATATCAGATTTGAAGTCCTACGAATTAACATAATTGTTTGACTATATGTTGTGCTTTCACTTATGCAGGCATTGGATTTCTGAAGAGAGCAAAGTTGAACTTTTATGGTGCTAGCTTTCACTTGTGCATGCGGTAAAGAATTATGGGTAATCAAGCGTTTTGTTAGCACCAGTTTGGTATAACATTTTATTAGTACTAGGTGTGTAAATTTGTATACGAATGGTTATTGTATGTGAGTTTGGTCATTTTATCAAAAAACTATTGTATTGGGATGGTTATGGATATCTTATTTGATTATATGATTAATATGTTTTTTTAATTGTTTGAATATGATGATTATGTGAGTGATTGTTGATTGATATCAAAAAAATAGACCATGAATAGGAAATAATAGCATGAAAAAATGGTGCAAAATGATCAACAACTTTTAGTAGCGTTTCAAAAACACTACTGAAATACATATAGTGGCGTTGAGTAAACGCAACCGTAAAGTAGGGGTAAAGTTGGAAACTCTATTGATAGCACCAAAAAACATTTTGGTGGTGGTTTTAAAATGTTACAAAAAGATTTTTGGTGGCGTTTAAGAAACGCTACAATAAAAGGATTTATAGTGGCGTTGAAATAAATGCAACTAAAAACCATGGATTTTTAGGTGCGGGCTTTATCACGGCGTTTATCAAAACGCTACCATAAGTTTTGGTAGCGTTTTTTGTGCGCCACCAAAAATAAAATTTCTTGTAGTGAGATGTCGACATACTCTGGGTAGGACCAAAGAATAGATGGTTAGGTTACATCTAATTAGTGATTGATGCTCTCCCTATCGAACCAAGGGCAAGGATCAGTATGCGGACAATCAAGTCACGTCTGTTTCGTATTGCTCTTCTAGTCGAATTATAGTAAGAGTCAAAGAATGAACGGCCGCGTCGCATTTATTCAGAGCTGGATGGTCAATTATGTCCATTTTGATTCGTATTCTCCCCTCAGATCTAGGTATAGAGTTGGCTCAGGTACAGTCAAGTCATGCTCACCCGAATTCATACTCTTTCCGATGGATCGAAGGAAGGTGATAAAGAATGAATTGTCAAGTCGTACTCATTCATGGTTTATTCTCTTATCCATGCTCTAGTGACCGGAGTTATTCGATGGACTTTCGGGTCATATCCATTTATGGTTGGTGCAATCGATATTGACCCTCGATCTGATGGTATGATATAGTTGGTCACTCGCAACTTCGGATGTCCTTCCGATTGGTTTTGTATTAAGGCCTCCTTGCGGTCGTTGCCTTAAGTCGTAAAGAACACTAAGCTGGATCTATAGTGAGCCGTCGTATTCAGCTCTTAGTGATTTATACTCCTGCCCCCAGTCTTGGGTTAATGGAGTTAGTTCGTGGATGGTCGAGTTCCATCCATAGTGAGTTTATACTCCTTCCGTCGGTTTCAGGCCAGAGTTTGTGGAACAGAGAATGATCGAACTCCACTCATCTATTCATTCATGTTTGTATCCACACTCTAAGGATATGGTTCGGTTGATGGGTGGTCGGTTCGCATCCAGTTTGTGTTTATACTTTAGTCCACACTCTGAGGAATCAGAGTTATCTCATGGGTAGTCAGTTTCCACTCAGTTTATGTTTATACTCTAATCCGCACTCTGGGGACTCAGAGTTATCTCGCAGACAGTCGGTTTCCACCTAGTTTATGTTTATACTCTAGTCCACACTCTAAGGACTCAGAGTTGTCTTATGGACAGTCAGTTTCCACCCAGTTTATGTTTATACTCTAGTCCGCACTTTGGGAACTCATAGTTTTTTTTGCGGGCAGTCGGTTTCCACCCAGTTTATGTTTATACCCTAGTGCGCACTCTAGGGACTCAGAGTTGTCTTGCGGGCAGTTGGTTTCCACCCAATTTATGTTTATACTCTAGTCCGCACTTTGGGGACTCATAGTTGTTTTTGCGGGCATTTAGTTTCCACCTAGTTTATGTTTATACTCTAGTCCGCACTTTGAGGACTCAAAGTTATCTCGCGGGCAGTCAGTTTCCACCCAATTTATGTTTATACTCCAGTCTTAGGGACTTAGACTTGTTTGATCGGTGGTTAATCGCACCCGTTTTTTATTTATACTCCATCTGCCAAGTCGAGGTAAGAGTTATCGAATAAACGATTGAATCACGTTTAGTCATGGAATGGAATTCTACCCCCAGCATCAAGGACAAAACTTGGCAAGTGAGACGATTGATTCATATCTGCTTGGTGGTTGTAGCTACTCTTGTCAAGTCAAGGAAGGGAGTAAGCGATGGATTGTCGAATTATATCCATGCTTGGGTTGGACGGTCAGGTCACATCCACCTCAAGCTGCAGTCGTGTCCACGTGTTGAGGGTGGCAGTTGATGAGTAGGCAGTCACGCCTACTTTAAGTCGAGCTTTCGAACTACTTTCTGTGTTCAAGGCAGGAGTTAATGTGTGGACGATCGAATCGCGTCCACTTTAGTTGGACCTCGTTCATGTTGAGCTTCAAGAGAGGCATAAGTATTTTGGCGAACTTCAAGTATGAGCTGGGGAGTGGATGGTTGGGTTGCATCCACTCCAAGTCTTTCTTTGGTCTCCAAGTTAGACGTGGAAATTGATGAGTAGACGATTAGCCGTGTCCACTTTTTGCTGGACCCTGACCTTGTTGGGCTTTTCCATTTTGAGTCCTTGGCCCTCAGTTAGGGGCATATGGTAGCCAATGAGTAGTTGAATCATGCATATCTTGATGAAACTCCAAAGGTATGATCATGGTCCATGGAGATTGGTTGGTACCCAACTCTAAGTACTCGGTCACCTGCATCGTTTGGAAGTAGTTTAGTTCAAGTTGGTCGTAGTTCACAACACAATTGAAATTGAAATAGAAATAGTTCAAAGAAGATCAGAATAAATCTCATTGATAAGTGAAATAATGTCGTATGCTCGCTATTCAACTTTGTTTGTGCCCTTCTCAGTTGGAAGTCGACCGTGGGTAATTCAGTTAATAATCAAAGTTCTTTATTGATAGAGGTCAGATGTTCCATGCCTGCTATTCCATGGGGATTGTGCATATTGTTAAAACTTTCCTTTCTGTATCAGCTTTCCAATCACATCTCAGAGGTGTTTGCAATCTCCAGTCTTAGAACCGTGTGTATCTTGGAATATACAAAATTCCTCAGATTTCCTCTGGGCTTCGGTGGACTTTCTCGAGGCTGGTTTTCAGTATTGCTCCGAGTTGTGAGTCTCCAAGTAGATGTTATCGATTGAATCGTTCAAAGGAGTATATGAGTCAAATTTTGAGATTCGGGGTCGTCTCCTAGAATCTGAGTCCTCATTTAAGGCCTCAATTCTACCCTCTCTTTGACTTCCTTTAGCCAACGGACTTGCATTATTCTTCTATCTAATATGTCTTGCCTCCTCCTTATGTAGGCACTGGTTCGCTTTGTAATAGAAGTGATCCAAGGTCGAAGGAGGCTCTCCAGCTAATCTTTCGTTGAAATCCAACTTGGGGTCAATCCCCTTTATCAATGCCATTAGTTTGATATCCTCGCTGGGATTGCTCGCTTTAGTGATGACGACATTGAATCTCTATAGGAAGCCTTTGAGTGGCTCATCTAGTATCTGGAATAAATTGGATAATGCCATTACATCCTTGGTGTGAGTCGCATGCATTTTGAACTGCTCGACAAACTTCTGATCTTGTTGATTGAATGAGGAGATGGATTTCGGTGATAATCGCATAAACCACATGATCGATACACCTTCGAGGAATATAGGAAAGCGTCTACATTCGATGGTACAAATCGGGCTATGGGAATTCATATGCCACTCGAATTTCATGAGATGTAGTCCATGATCGGTTTTCCCTAAGTAAACTGATATGGTCGGTACATTGAATCTCCTCGGATATTCTACACACTGAACAGCTTTAATAAATAAGCTTCGACTAGGGGAGATGCTTCAATCATCATCAATCCGGTTCATTTTTAAATTACAAGTACTTGTTATGCTTGTGGATGACAAAAGGATGCACGAGATATGAGCAAAGCAAGATGGACCAGTATTGACAGATTAGTGGTAAGTTACTTGGAGTTGGACCTGGGAAAATCTGTTATTTGCTTGGAGTCAGCAAGTGGTTTGCTTGGAGTTGCTGAATTCGAAGTGCTGGATCAGTAAAGAACGGTGCTTGGAGTCATCTTGGCGTATACTTGGAGAAAATCTTAGTTTTACCCGAGTTTGGCTTTAGGCCAAAGTTGCTTGGGTCTACTTAGAGTCACTCCACATATGTTCTCTAACCTTTGGGAGTATCATTTGAGCAGCGATTGCTTGTCTGTTCCCTGGTTGCAATTCAGAAGCCGTCGCTTGATCCTCTATACCACGGTTAGTCATAGGGTATAAGGGAAGTGGATAGAATGCAGCGTCTTTAAATTGAGATTCAAATGTAGAATGCGGGGGCACTGAATAAAAAAAATTGAGCTTTTTTCTTGAAATTTAGATCATACCCGAAAAAGTTTTTTCTTTTGAAAAACGATCGGTAATGAAAACGATCGGTTAAAATAACAATTGGTTGAAAATGATCGGTTAATACAATAATTGGTTTAAAATGATCGGTTAGAATGCCAAAGCATTGGATTGATCGGTTGTAGATTGAATGATCGGTGGAAATGTTAACAGGAATGATCGGTGTCAGCGATCATGGAACGATCGGTGAAGATGGTAACTGGAACAATCGGTGAAGATTGCAACTGGAATGATATGTTAAGAGGTTAACTGGAACGATCGTACAAAAACAATCGTATAGAAACGATCGGTGTAAATCCACATAGCAGTGAGACGATCGTATAAGAACGATCGTATAGAAACGATCGATATGGATCGGTCGTACAGAAAAACGATCGGCTAAATTCACATTGGTGGAATGACCAATGAGAAAGATAGTACTGAATGAACGTACATGATGATGCAATGTATGGATTTGTAGGGAATGACCGTTCATTGAGTATGTTTGGGGCATGGCCAATGGCTGATCATTCACGTATTCTTCAAAATTTTAAAATGTATGCACATTCATCAAACACATGACTAATCGATCACTGATATCATGATTTCCTTCTACAAGGAAGTAGACTTGGCTTCTCATGCAATGACTAATAGTTTCCCTGTAGGTCTCTTTCAAATCTAAGTATAATAGGAAACTTGACGATCGAAAGGTGGATCTATCTCGCGAACATGAAAATCCATAAGAAGAAGATGAGATCCAATCAAGCTGAGAATCCATTTCTCGGTGAAAGCACCAAAATGTTGACGCCAAAAATGGGAATCAATACCCAATTGAATCTAGTAGAGATTAAATGATGAATGAAATTAAAAACATAGCAGAAAAAGTAAATGAACACAGATTTTTATAGTGGTTCGGCAATCTTGGCCTATGTCCACTTCATATTTTATTGATCTTGCACTGGGCTATGATTACAAGAATGTCTGAAAAAGCTAGGATCCATTAATACAAGAGTGAAGAATAAAAATGCTAGAGTCTAGGTAGTAGACTGAAGGATCCTCTTTATGGATAATGGCTGCTATATTTATAGGAAAAGACGTGCATGGATTGGGCTGAATTTTTGCAAGATGAGTCTCTAGATCCGTAGGGGCCCACCATAATGATCGGGGGACCCAACTAGACATTTTGGAATGATCGGCCAAAGTTTATCCGATCATTATTTTGGCCTCTAATTGATGTGTGATCGATAATGTAGGGCTCTTCATGATGTATGATACTTGCTCTCCAAATTTCGTGTATTTCCGACTTATGGTTTGTGAGATATTGCATTTTTCGTGAAACTATGGAACGTTCACAGAAATATGCTGATCATTTTTATGGCTTGGAAAAAAGATCGGCTAACAACGATCGGCCAAACTCTAATTTCAACTTTATGACCCATGATCATTTTTGTATGCTTCAATCTTTATTTTGTTGATGTCCTAGAAGTTTCAAATGAATTGGCCCTGTGGATCTCGAGATATTGATCATTCTCTGATGATTTGAATTGTTTTATGGATCGTTTTAGATCGATCTATATAAACTCTTCATTTTTCCATAACTCGAGCATACGAACTCAGATTGACTTGAAATTTGAAATAAAACTTCACGGGGCCATGCCAGTTACTCCATGCTGACTGCACCTCGATTGGGTCCCGTTCCAAATCTGCTCGGCTATCGTCTATAACACAGTTCCTAAGGTTGTTGACCGTCCATTCTTAGCCAAGTCGATGATATCATGGCCCCTCCAAAAGGCGGGATAACACCCAACATATCCTAGGCCAAGAAGTTGGCAAGTTGTGCAAGTTGAAAGACAGCACGTAATATCTGTATCTGAAGGATCTTGTATAAATCACCCCAAAATAAATTTTGGAACGATGGACATAAGATGACCAAGTTATGTTTTGAACATAAGTATGGTAAACTAAAAACAAATCGGTTTTATGTACAAGGAAATTCATAAAGTGTTTATGAAAAACCTATTTCGCTGCATTGAGAAACAACTGTTGTTTCAAGAAATACCAACTTCGCAGTGAAGTAATTTCTTTTAGAAATTGTTGGTAGTAAAATGGATTTGGATATGATCCAAGGATAAAACTAATTAAGAAGGATGAAATAAAATTATCCAAACCTAAATGAACATAATGCATTAGAATGTCTAATAAGTACTCTTGCACATTAAAATGAAACTATGAGTTTCATATCAACGTCAAGAATATATAATCCTCGGTTATCAATTAAACTATTAAGAGTATTAGCTTTATGATATAGTATAATGAGAAAATCCAAAATGGATTCAAAGTGCATTATAAAAATATGATTTTGATATATTCACCCAAAGAGATATAATCCATCGGCTACCGTAACCGCAAATGTGTCTTCAAGAGAAAGACTAATGCAGTTGGAATATTATGAGCCACAATGATAAGAATAACACCGTAAATTTTAATAATCGAAATTAACATAATAGATTCACCATTTGATGTGCTTAGGTTAATTCAGATTTTACTCACAAAATTATGCTTACTACGACTTTGTTTTTTGATACATATGCCTTGAAATGGAAAATTCTAGATGATGATTTAGAATAGACCATTTGCACATGACAACCAAAGTATCTCGAAGTCAGTGGGAGTAATATTGAGTTTGTGGGTTTTTTAGGTCTGATCCAAGAAATGTTATGAAAGTATCATTTTTAAGCATTAGAATCGAGCGAGTTTTTTGATAGAAATGTCAAATGGTTTGGATTTCAGTCAAAATGTAGAGGAAGCATGTGTCCATAAAAAAGAACCAATAAAAGGTACAAAGATATTTCTAGACTATAAGTAAACAACATACTACTGATTGTTAATGATGTACTTATGTTAAAATCGGTAATAATTTAGTTGTTTAATACTCGATATTGGATTTGTAAATTATATCTTTCAAAATAAGTATAAAGGATGTTGAGAATGTCCCAAACGATATGCAATGAAACCTTATTAGAATTCTTAATATGGAACATGTAAGATAAATTCCTTATGTATTGACAATATGAATTATCATACATGTTGTATTGTCTATAATATTGTATTCTGGTTATTTATTTGATGCATGAAGCAAATATCAAATACAAATTAGGGTCACTAAATGATAGTTTAGAGTGTTCTTGAGTATTTATGAAACATTAGAGAATTTTTTACAGAAGCAACAAACTTCATATGAAGGAATGCTTGGACTCGATCCTCATAAGTGATATTGAGTATAATATGTCAATATTAAATTCATGTTTAAACCTTATTTAAGGAGCCTTAAATTGGAAATGTTCCAAACATGAGGTTATGGCTAATTCAACAAAAAAGCTATGTACATCACCGTGAATAGCGCCACGATAAAAGCAATATATAAATATAAATGCACAAATTTATAACTGAGCCAGGTACATTATTGTTGTACGATAACAATGCAAAGATAAGAGCTTACTAAAAGTAAAGAAACATACTCCAAATAGTTTCACATGATAAACTACGTTTATTAGCATCAGAGAGAGTTGATTGATATAGTAGACAATTAAAACAACATAGCAAGTCCATTCATGAAATGTCTAACTCGATCAGTTCTCATCAGACTGATTGAAGGGATGGGATAGAGATTTCGCAATTGACCCCAAGTGTAAATAAGATATTTATAGAGTTAAAGGTATGCCATAATGGCAATTATGTGATTTGTTATATATATCTAACTTGATAACTAATCTTGTTTGAAATAAAGCGTTTTCTTCCTATTATATACTAAATATAATATGTTATATTAATTAATTAATTTAGTTAAAAGTATATTTAATGGAAAATCCATAAATGGTATGTTTTGTAACAGTAGTTACAATGTGTTGTAATCACGAATGATTATCACAGTAAAATAAACATATTGTTTTAAAGGTTCCTAACCAAGATGTATCAAGACAGGATAACGATACATCCGTTGAGACTAGAGTACATTATGCTCTCCAAATGTTGGACAATGTATTACTCATGACTACTGGGGGAACCAAGGGGTTACATACTGATAGTAATTGGATAACTATGGAATGACTCACTCGATAGTTTAATGTCGGTTGATATAACTAAAGCCAAATAGAAAATATCAATGTGACAATATTACATAATTCCCTCGACTTGAGAATATCGTCTAGCTTCAATGTGGAAAATCTACTTTGATTATAGTTAGATTGTGGTATGGTGTCCATCGAACGACTATAGTTGGGTCGAGTGAAAGCATTGGAAGTGTGACATTATTCAATAGGGGATTCGTCTCCTTAGTTATATGAGGATAATATCAGGTCAACTTAAGCCAACCCAAAGTCAAAGTCTCTAGCCAAAGCAGTTCGGTTAATAATAATTATTATTATTGAACCAAGAACTTTGTGCTGAGATTATAAACTTGATCATGGATGATACTGGAATTTTGACCATTACCAAATTCCATAAATCCTAGTGTGGTATTTTTTTGACGAAGAGAATTGATGTAATTAACTATCTCTATCGGATAACATTTAATAAAGTAAAATTAGATTTTACCGAAACTAGGTAAGCGATAAATTTGGTCATAATGTTACACCACCTACTAAGTGATATGTGATCGTTAATATTCGAATTGTTCGATGTAAATTACCGGTCGAATTTACACCTAAGAGTCACAACAGAAACATTGAATACTCCTATTACCATCTGATTAAATAAAATTATAATTACTATAGATTAATTAATATTTATGAAATATTAATTATAAAATTTTACTTGATGTTTGTTGATATAATAGTTATAATACACGGATCGATATACGATATCGATACACGTTTAAATTAGATTTAAATGTGTTAATTATTGATCGGGCTTGAAATGATTTTGATGTCCGTACGATGCTTAATAGATTGTGGCTATGATTAAGCAAGAAGAGCCAGTCATATGGTGGCTAAGGGTGGGTTAGATTTTGTATTAAAAAGAGATTGGGTAAGAGAAAAATAAGAATCTAGATTCTTATTTACTTCTTAAGATCTTCTTTATTTAAATCACTCTAACCCTCATTTTCTCACTTGACTTTCGGCCTCTCCTCTACATCAGATTAGGCATGCCACTCCCCCTCCTTATATCTCAAATTTTCAAGCTTTAAAACATCAAATAAAATTCAATTAGATTGTCGGTGGTAGATACATTCGGAAGGTAGAAATTTTTGGATTCAGAATTCGATTCAAGGAGTATATAGATTCAATGTTTCTAAGTGTTCCGATTATGCTTTGGTGAAAGGTAATAATATATTTTAGAACATATATATATTATTATGCTGTCATTGTTTATTCGATCAATATCATGAATGTGTATACATAAGTGTTATCGCCATTAGATGAATTATATGTAAAATTAAAAAAATTATGTACATATATCCTACTATATGCTTGCAGCCAGAAATAAATTCAAAAAAAACATTTTTTTTATTTAAACACACACACACATATTAAATTGATTTCAGTACATGGTATATCAGAGTTAAAAAAATAAACCAAACTCTTTTAATGTCTGCCATCCCCTCTCCATTGACCCTTCCTCCTATCATCTCATCTGTCCCCTCTTGTACTGTACCTCCTATCACGTCACCTATCCATGCATCTGCCCCTCCCTCTGATACGGCTCCTCCTATCTCCGCGTCGCCCCACCTTTCAGCCATCCCTCCTATCCAATCCTCTTTCATCTCTGACCCTGGCCAGCTTCCATCCCTTACAATTCCCTAGGTTCCTCTTGACCCGCCTCCTCCTCTTTCTGATCCGCCTACGTCGATTGTGAATACTGTTGTTGTACCTAACCATATTCCTCCTCTATCATTATCAAGTTATAATATAAGTCAAGTACAAGCAGCCATTAACTCCTCCGCTCAACCAGCTGCTAAATCTTGGTCAGCTCTATTCAAATCTCTTCCTAAGAATGCGAGAGCATACATTCCTAAGCACTTTGATATTTATCACAATGGAGAGGCGATGTGACCTCCTCAAGAGGTCATTGACGAAGGTATTAATTATTGGAATAATTACTTAGTTTTTCTCTTGGGGAAAAACTCAACTACATGGCAGTTGTAAACTATTTTAAGCAATAGTGGAAATTGAAAGGAGAAATTTGATGTCAAATCAGATGGCTCTAACTTGTTTTTTAAATTCAGTTGCGATGAGGATAAAAATAAGATATTGCAATCTGATCCTATATTCATTAGAGGCCAAATGTTTATCATAACAACATGGAATCCGACTTTCAAATCTATTCAAGCGTAGGTCAATTCGGTTCCAGTATGGGTCCATTTTAATAATATTCCATATATTGCATGGACCTCATTGGGTATTAATAGGCTGGTGTGCCACACAGGTAAATTTTCTGCTTCAATGAAGTGACAGAAAGCGAGAAAGGCTAGAATATGCTAAATATCTTATAGAAGTTAGTGCGAATAAGGAACTGCCTGATTTTATCATGGTTGGCAAAGGCAACTATCATAGAGTGAATGTTGAATTTACCTAGAAACCTAGGATTTGTACTCAATGTCATGTATTTGGTCATACTGCCTATAATTGTGCCCTAGCTCAATCATCTAGTATAGAAGTGCGGCAGCCTGAACATGACAATATCAAAAGCAAAACTCAACATATCGAAAAACTAAAACAGCCTGACCGGGTTAACCCAACCATCCCAATACAGGTTCGACCTACTAATAAAGTATGGCAAAGGAAAGTCACTCATGCTAAAAGAAGCAACAACAAAGTATAGTTAATATGAATGAAGCTACTACTAAATCTAAAGCTTCTAATGAGAGCATACATGTTACAAGTGCAACAGGATCAAAGCCCCTAACTGATGTTGAGGTTAATCGAGAGTGTATGGGGGAGAAGAGGCGTGAGTGGGTGGCGAAGCTTCGGTCAAATTTTTGCAGCCTCTGATGGCCAGAGGTTGGGGGACGAGAGATTTTCTGGTGGGTGTTCTTGGTGAAGTCTGGAGCGTATTGCTCGATTTCGATTCGAGGCTAGGGAAGGTGTTTTGGCGATTAGCGATGGTTGCCGCGATGAGGTTGGATGTGTTGGATGGTTCGTCGGAGGTGGTGGGTGGTTCCAGTAGTTGTACACGTGCACCTGTGCACTCGTGTATCTGGGAAGATGTTGGGTTGGGAGGAAGAAGTAAACTGGTATTTTGTGGAACGAGGTTGAACGCGAGTTGATCTCGAGTGTTTACTCGAAATCGATGTGTGTTGACCCGAGGCAAGAAAGGGACTAACTCGGGTAGGATATTGGTTACAGGTTTTAACCTGTCCAGTTTTCAAATTTTAAAAGATTGAATGTAAATTTATAAATCAAAGTTTAATCTGGATTTAAATCTAAATTTGAATTCAAGATTTTGAATTAAATAAAGTTTTACAACTTTAAATGTTTGAATAAGTTTTAATGTAAAAGTATTTCTTAACATGTGAATTTTAAAGTTTAAAATTGGATTTAAAAACTTTAATTAAGATAGATTTATAATTTGATTAACCTTAATTTCTTGAATAAATTAATGTGTTAATAATGATTTATTTATAAAGATAAGTAAAGATTTGGTTAATTAATTTGTAATTGTAATTAATTAGGGATTTATAGATTTGTAATTAATAAATTGGTAAACTAATAATTAAGCAATTTAATTTATTAGAAATTAAGGATTGTTAATGAAAATTAATTACAGAGATGATTAATTTAAGAATAATTGAATGATTAAGGGGTTGATTAATTATGTAATTGGTTTAAAGATTAAATAATTAATATGATTTATTAATTAAGGTAATAAATCTGAGAATAATTAATTAAAGGTTAATTAATTAATGAAGGTGATTAAGGAATGATAATTAATTAAATGGAGAATTAAATAATTAAAAGTTAATTATTTAATAATTAAAGGTTAATTAATTCATTTTTAAAAAGTTAATTAATAAATGATTAAAGAATAATTAATCAAAAATGGTTTATAATTTATTAACAATTAATTAACCAGGATTAGTAATTAATTCATAAGTAATTAATCTAATTTGAATTAATCGGACAATTTAATTGATCTTACTTATGGATGTTTGGATTCTATTAGATGACTTGATTGTTTGATATCCCTAATATATGATGCTTTATGCTGTACCCTGATTTATGTTGTGATCTGAAATTTATTATCTGTGATATATATATCTGTGATCTGTATGTGAAAGATAAGCGTTATAGTTTATATCGCTTATCAACTATATCTTGTATTTTGATCTGTGATGATTCATTTTGTTGCACTATTGTGTTAAACCCCTGGACCACACCTCTACACACACAAATATGGATTTCATGTGGAAATCGGTTAAGTCACAGATAATTTAAATGTGATGTTTTTGAAATTGAAATTTTAATTTCAATTGATTTTGAAATTGGAAATTTGGGTTTAAAGTGAAAAGCTTTTAAAATAGAATTTCAAAGATAAAAGTTATTTTGAATAACTTAATCGAGTTTTAAAAATTTAAATAATTTGATTTAAATTTGAATTCAGGTTTAAAATTGAATCCTATGATTCGAAACTAGGGATTTAAGATGTTGTACAAGTTATATGAATTTATACCATTTTAAAGGTAAAATTTTGGGAATTTGAATTTAACCCAAGGATTTCAACTCGTATGAATAAATCAGATTTTCTGAAATGAAACTATTATTTTAAAAGAATAAAAGCTTTCAAATAAGAAAAGAAATTCCAGTTTAATTAAAGGAATTTCAAGTTTGAATTGAAAATTGTTTTTCCAAGTTATGAATGAATTGTTTTTGAAAGCTATGAATTAAATCTATTTATTTTTAACAGATTTAAAATGGTGATTTGTTTAAACCATTCGAAATGAAATTGTTTTGATAGCTATGAGTAAAATCTTTGATTTAAAGATTTAACGAATTAATTAAATTCGTAATGGAAATTGTTTTGGGAAAATCTGTGAATTGAATCTTTTTGTTTAAAAAGATTAAAATGGTAATTTGTTAAACCATTTGAAAAGAAAGATTTTGGGTAATAAGTTGTGACTTAATTGAAATCCCCATATCCATATATTTTTAAATATTGCGCTCACTATTCGGGTTAGCCGGGAAAAGACATTTGGGTCATATAACCCATTCCGAATTAGTGATACGTCGTATATGGATGGCATTTGAAGACCGGTGTTGAAGATCGGATATTTTCGAAAATGAAAGGACAACCTGTCGAATGTCTCTGCACCGAGTTGCTCCGGTATAGAGATTTATATCACTATTTTTGTGACGGGAAGTCCGGACGTGATTGGAAATTATCCGAATTTGCAAGGGCTTCGTGAGAAGTGCCTTCGGTTCTGTTCGATCTCGGAACAGACTTGTATGAATTGTATGTCTGACATTACACTTTGAGATATAAAGCTGATTTCTTTCAAATACATTTCTGTTTGGTGGCGGAGAATTTATTCTCTTAGCTTAACACCCTTCTCTGAGACGTACGAGCTCAGAGGTTATGTAGTTGAAATTTATCAGCGATATATCCCAATTTGGTAATGTGACATGCTGAGTGTTGCTGTGTGATGATCGGTGTTTGATCATTTGTGATATGATCATTTGTTTGATCATTTATCTTTGTGATCATAGGTTGATCATCTGTTGACCCAAAGCATGGCTTTGTGACAAAGCGTAGCTTTGTGGACGAGACTTCGTCGAACCTCACAGACCGGTAATGGTCGAAACAGGAATTGTGCGGCAAGGTTTCAGGGGTAGCTCCCCTAGGGTATGGCCATTCCTTCTGGAAAAAGGTTGTGTCAGGTATGGAGCCCTAATATTTAACCTATGTGGTTGCTGCAAATTTATTCTTTGTGGTTGCTGCAAATTTATTCTTTGTGGTTGTTGGATTAGAGGTACCTCGTTTAAAGGTCCCAAAGGACCGGGGGTGGCATATCTGAGGTTTTTTATATTCCCCGGGAAGGGGGGTAGCCGACCTTGTTTGGCAGAGAACAGTTGGTTCTCGGAGCGTCCAGCCAGAGGCGTTTCTTTCGTGGAATAGGAAGTTCCTTAGCCTGACCATTTGTTGGAAATCCATCTTCCAAATACGAACCTTGTACGGTATTAGTTGTAGAACCTGCCATTTACTTATGGTGGTCACCACTGTTTAGATGGTAGCTATAGTAGGCATAAGTGCGAAATGTCTATGCTGGCTAAGATTGATATTTTACTTTCGAAATGATTTTTCTACACTATGCACTAGTAATAATATCGAAAATGATTTGATTTTGCATATCAAGCATCTTTGACTATCATAAGGAGAAATCTCCTCCGATTCTGCGTTTGCATTGTGTGTCTGTGCGGGAGGCCTTATGGTAGTCTCGTTTTCCAAAAGCATTGCGAATAGACTTTAAATTTTTTTTGTTGTTCATTTTTAAAGATAAACTGTTTTTGTTGCTCACACCAGTCCCATGACTGATCCGGAGTTTATTGTTTCTTTCCTAAACTCTGGATGCTCAAAATTTTCTACACGGGCAGTCTAGAGTTTGGTTTTTCAGATAGTCAGGTTCAGTAGATTATCTGGAGCTAGTTCAGTCTTTGGATCGGACTGCACTTGCTTATCTTTGTGCATCGTTATTGGAAGTTCGAGCTATATCTGGATTGGTGTCTTGAAGATGGAGATTATCCGCTGCTGATGTTATCATTTTCTTTTCCATTGCTATTTCTTGTACCATATCTCTGATGTATATTGATATTCATTGTATCACTCTGTTGTATCAGATATTGTACCAGATATTGTATATCAATGTATTATTCTTTTTCCGCTGTGTTATTCACTTAACTGTGTTATAAGCTCCCGAGAACCAGATTCGGCATTTGAATCTACGGCATTTTGAGTACCAGTGAAGTACGGGTGCCGATTTTCGAAGGTCGACTTTTGGGTCTTGACAATGTATTATATGATGTGATATAGTTTTGAACCAACTCATGTAATTGCCTTCACATTCCCAAGGATTTACCGCAGTAGTTGACTTAGATTTTGTAGCCATAACGTGATCTTGCCAACTTTGATCCAACAAATACCCAATGTCATAACGAACTTTGTACCGATTATATTTTGCTCCTCTATGACAAGATAAAGGAGCCATTGGAGGATTTGGAATAGGTTGTTTAAGATCAAACTATCTCAACACACGGTTCGGGTGGTAAGGCTCCATAGCATCAAACATAATAAAATCCCGGTATAAATGGAGTACTCTTACAAGGGGTACTTATGAATTCCTGAGTATGGGTTCCACACAACCTACATATCACTATTTAAATATATAATTAATCCTCATACATGTGAACTAACTAATATATGTAAAAATGCTATACGAACATCACACTCTGTTAACATATCTAGTTGCTCTCTCAACCATAGTAGCGCAAATGCTGACTATGAATATTTTGAAAACCAATCCTCTGATACCAAATGTGGGTCAGCGGAATAGGGATCTTAAGGCTAAATTAACAATAAATAGGGGTGAATAGTGTTTAATAGATTAAATGAATATTATACAAATTCTTTGAGATTTTACTTGGAATTATGGAATTAACAATCACATAACCAAAGTACAAATAAAGGTAATTGCAGTAAAAGTAAAAAGGAAAGAACACACTAGGATTTTATGCTGGTTAGGAGTTCTCCTACATCCAGTCCCGCACAATTCCTTGTATTGATTTCTTTTCAAATAGTAAATGCAAATATAATCTCGATTTCAAGGCTACATGACACACCCTCCAAAATCCTGGCCTCTAGGTAGAGCCACTTGATCTCTGGGCCACAAGCACACTCACTAGATTTATGGGCTGTTAAACACACCCAATTGATTTAATCAGGCTATAATCATACCTACTTGGATTTCAGGAATATCAAGCACAGCACAGAGTATAAGAGCATGATTTAATAAAGTTTACAGACTCAGATCTTCGATCTTGATTACAATTGATCCTATAACTCTTGAATAACACTTGATCTTGAGAGAGATGAGAGAGTGTATGAAACAGAATCAAATTAGTAATGATTGGATTTGATTATGGTTGAATTTCAGTAGAGTTTCAATAGAAATTGCTTTAGAAATCAAAAGAGTAAGAGGAGGAGAGAAAAACAAGAAAGTAGTTAATGAAAATTCGTTTGGGAGACTAGTATATACAGGGAAACAACGGTCATGTCCATTCGTAAAGAGATACGATGAAAAGACACTTCCACTCAAATTTGAATTTTGAAAATACGGCTAGTACGTCGACATACTTGCAGAGGATATGTCGACATATCTCTTTGTATTTTGAAAAATTACTTAATAATTTTTTTTGAAAATATTAAGTTCTGTAAAATGCTTTGAAACTTTGTACAAACATTTAAACATAGTTTATACATATTTTAATCATATTAAAACTTAATAAAACTTTACAAAATAATGTTGAAAGATTTGATAAGAATATTTAATATAATGTAAATAATATAATATATATAATCAATATAGTTATAAATTATTAAAGTATAAACAATAATTCAATATATATATAAACTTAAAAACACTAAAATGATATTTTATAAGTATAAGAGATTTGAAAATAATTTTGGAAATATTTTGTAAAGATTATTTTAAAAATAGAATATTTGAAAAATAATTTAAAACAAAATTAGAGATGGTAAGAGAGATCATGAAAGTGCTATCAAGGTTTTAACATAAATTCTATGACTCTATAACTTATCTGGAATATCTTGAACTCTTCGATACCCATGAGTCTTCATTCTTGAACTCTTGAAACTTTATATAAACAACTTGAATCTACTCTTGATATCAGCATCTTGATACTGTATAGTCTTCTTAATCAATACTTGTCTAATATCCTGCACTATGTACTATATATATCTTGATAAAACATTAGTATCTATATTTTATATAATGTCCTATGTTTGTTATCATCAAAACCAATACCTAAGGTACTAACACTAAACACAACCTTCAAAATTATAACTTAAAACAAAAGCTTGTAAGTATATAAACAAACATAAAGGAACATTAAAACTACCTTTGAATTGTTATATTCTTTTATCTTTTTAAAGAGAGATATCCCCATATTAGTTTTACACATGCATATTCAAGCATGAGGTGCAAATTGGAAACTATGCAAGATGAGATATCCAGCAGTTATAGCTTAATAATACTTTCTTTGATACGTATGATCATTAAGCTTTCGTTCCAATTTGTTTCCATAATGAATCCCACTGTAAAATTTCAAACTGAACAAGTATTATATGGCAATTACATATAAAATTAAAATATCGATGAGTTATTAAATAAATACATCACTGATGCATCCATGTTCAATTTTAGAAGCACTTTCAGTTTTCAACCACTCTCCATACACACACCACTGATTTCAATTTGATAACCTGAACAAAATAATGTTAAGACTTTAATTTTCTCATTGCAATGCGTTGACTAAAAATTCAGCCAACCTTGAAATTAGAATAATGTGTTTGTGTTAGCAAAAGTTACTTGCTAACACTAGGCTTAAAAAAGGAAAATGAAGAGTAAAATGAGCAAATAAAGTAAATGACATGAGGTATAGAGTAGTTCAGCCGAAACTTGTATATGTCCACTATGAAGATCTCTTACTATGTTTATCTCACACGATTACAAAAAATTGCAAGAGAATAATAAGAAATTAACACTTAAGCTTACATTGGAACTAAATTTAAAAGCTTTAGGATTTTGCTTGCTGGAAAATACATTCTAAGCTTAGAGATTAGCTAAAATTCAAATATTTGATGTTGTATGGTAAGGGGCATTTATAGCAGCTGAAAGATCAATGGATGGCTACGATTATGCTATAAATAGCCGGGAATCGTTCCGGGCCATAGATCTGGTCACTCGGTTTGGTGGAAGGCAGCTGCAAATGTGGTAGGAAAATATGATCGATATGCGTGCCAACTGTGATGTTGTACTGAGTGCGAGCTATGTTCTGAGAAAGGCGACACATTACAAAAGTAGGTACGCTTTTGGCAAACATGTTGCAGTTGTAACAACCTACCGTCTACAATTCTTTGATTCAGTGCATAAAATGACGTGGACATCAGCATCACAGACCTCGCAGACGGTAGATCGTTTTTAGTTAAATATATAAAACATAACACATAGCTATTTATAATATTCTACACTTTTTGAAACTCACAGCGGAAGTAGTAAGATATAATAATCGATAATATCATCCCAAACAAATAAAACAACATAATATCAAATAGATTCCATCTGCAACATCTTTTTATATTGGTAACAAAAACAATCAAATACCTGAGAATAAAATAGTAGATAGCTAATAGAAAAATATGCGTCTTCATCGTACCATTACGCCTCCAAGTCACCATTAGTCTTTTCTGGCGACTTATCAAAGTATAACTAAAAAGAAAAATATGATGGAGGAGATCGAACATACGTCTAGTGAGTGAAACGCACCGTATAAGTGTATAATACTAATAATCTAGTAAAACAACATTTATGTTCGAAAATCATACCCTAACATGTGTCATTTGCACCCAACAAGTCAGCTAAATACAATATAACACTATATTGACATCATACACTAAGGTCTTACTGAAATCTAACTCGGCTGCACTAGAAGTTCCACCTCGCATGCCAAAGATGAATGTAATGCGATTGAGCCCAAAGTCCTAACCGTTATCGTTGAAAATGTATGCGACTCGCGATTGAGAAACTATATGTATTAGCCTAATATCACAGAATAGTAAATGACTCTCTACTGAGTAACTATACATCTCAGCTGTAACGACCCATAAATTTCAACTGTTTTAATAACGTAATTAGTTGAAATTTTGTGAAATTTTAAACAATAAAATTTTGAAATATAAATTTGATATTTGGAATGCGTTTAGTTAAACATAGCAACTGGTAAATTTTCGTCCGAAAATATGAAAGTTTATTTCGCGCGTAAATTTACTTCAATTTAATCAGTTAAAAAGCGATGAAAATAAAATGTTTCCGAAACCTAAATATTTTTACATAAAAAAATTCTAAACCATCTTCTGAGCAAGATGTCAGTTTGTCATTTTTCCAAATTCGGACTTCTTTGGCTCCGTCGATCTTATTTTTCTACGTTTTGCTGCATTTTCCACAAGTAGAAAATTCGAATTTTTATAATTCAATCGAACCACTGATATCTGTATATTGTTTTAATCGTCCCGTCATGCTGATCTCCGCAGTATATTCATCTCTGTATTTTGGTGTCCGTACGCGACGAAAATCGCAAAACGGACAACCGTATCGGTTATGAAATTGAAATCTTTTGATAAATTGTGTCCATTCAAATTTCAAACGGCAAACGTCTGTAATAAATAGGAAGTAGTATTTATTATTTATCGAATAAATGGCCAGCCGTTACTATTCACATTAATTCGCTTTTTGACTTTCTCTGTTCTCGGGTTCAAAATATAATTGCTATATTCATTGATACCTATGCGTTTCCATTCTCTTCCCTCTCTCTCTAAATTAATATGTATTGCTACTGTTATATATTCTCTGCCTAAACAGTGCTCCTCTCTCTTTTACTTTTTTTTAATTCTGACATTGCTTGAGAAAGTAAACAAGAAGTTATATATATTTTCTGGGAACAGTGCTCACACTTTACCTTTTGCCAGTTCAAATTGCTATGATATATATTTTATGAAACTGCTATGTGGTGGAGCCTTTCCTTCTCCTGACCCTTTGTACCCAATTTCCATTCGATGTCCAGCCTTCCACCAACGTCCACCGCACCACCCACTTTGGCCGTGAACGCCTAGCGTCAAAGCAACGCTCCGCCTCACCACTTGTCCCCTTCCTCTCACCGGCGTGCGTCAGCTCCTCCGCCACAAACCAAATGCCTCGGCTTTCGCCTCATTGTGCAGCGCTGAACTCCGCGACCAGGCCCGAGCAACTGACGTTGTCCGCATTTCTTCCACCCTCGCTCCAGCAAGCTAAACCACCAATCATCCTCGTTCCGCATCTTCCGACCCCCTGCCACGATCCTCTGCATCACAGCCGACGATCAGCCATCACTCCCTTCAGCCTCTCCCTCCTCCTCCCACGTCAATAGACACCTCACTTGACCGATCACCACTTCTTCCCCGCGTGCCCACTGACCGCCATGCATAGCCAACACACCTCCATCCTCCACCAGGCGTTCATCTTTCTTCACCTCAGCCGCTCATGCTCCGACCAACCTTGTCGTTCCTGCTTCTTGCTTTCGCCAGCAAACATCGTCAGCCACCTCTTCGCCGAGCACTCCGCTCATGTAACAGCTCCGACCCGAACAAGTGCCGCCTCCGCCCTGGCCATTGTCCACCGTTCGTCCACCCTGCGCCTCACTATTCCCACCTTCACGTCGCAGGCACCACGTGGCCGAAGAATCGCATGCATCCGCCACTGTGTCAGCCGTGCACGTCCTCCTCTTCATGCGAACGCAAGGCACTCTTCCTTTTCCCCTTCTTTTGGCTCGACCACCATTGCACTCGAACCATCCCATCATGACCTTACTTCCTCCGCGTCGCAGCACCCAGGCCAAGCCTTCCCTTCCGCCTGCTTCCACCTTGTCTTCCCTTTCTCGGCTAATGATTTAACAAGGTGAATATTTGTTACGAATATCGTTTTATATGTATATTTGTCTGAAGTCTCCATTTTTTTAGTTTGCCTTTTGCTTTATATTGTCGGTTTCCATATATATAAATATATTGTTTACTAAGTATATTTATATGTTGCAGTATTCTAGATTTTTAAAAGTAGTATACACTTTATATATAAATAGGTCTGCATATGCTGTCGTGAATTTTGAGTCTGCAACTTGATTTTTTGTTAGCTTATATGAATAAATATATATGTGGTTCTGACTTTTGTTTTCTTTCGGTTAGCATGTCAACGCATAAAGTCATATACTCATCATAAATGAAATCCTGTTTTGGGTATATAATGTTTGCAGTTTCGTATTGATATAATACTGTATATATAAAAGCTTATATATGTTAGTCCTATATTTAACTTATTACTGATACTAAGTTAATACGTATATATATAATTGATTTTAAACCGTAGCTCATAAAAGTTATGTTTTTAAGTATATATATTTATTTCAAATTTTAATAGATATGATTGTTTTATTATGTGTGTTTTATTCGAAATAATAGATTTTGAAACACATACATATATATGTACGATTTATCTGAGTTGCATAGATGCTAGAGCTTGCGTGAGTATACAATATTACACATCTATATCTTATGTATGATTTCAAATCTGTTATGTATTATATTATGCATAATATATTTGTGATGAACAGTGAAGGACAGTTTTGTTCCTTTGGTCCATATATTATAAAATACATACATTTTTGTACATGGATTGGTTTCAAGCATATAGGAAGGTTTTATTTTATATGCGTGTCTAAATGTAAATAATGATTTTTATTTTATAAATATATATATATACATATATATAATTTTTATATTCGTCTTAAATTCATGTTGATTTCATGGGAAAAATATAATATATATTCCGCCTCTATTTTGATATTCTGATTTGTTCCCATCAATTCTATTTATCAGCTTGCCGTCAAAATTCGTGCCCATCTAGCTTTGTTTGGAATTCATGCTTGGGTTCGTAACTCAATTTCATCATCTATTTCTCTAGCCTCGAAAGGTGAGCAATCACTCACGATTAGCGTTCTTTTATTTATTAGATTTGATTTCAATTGAAACGACAATTGAAATATGCTGCTGTTAGTTAATTACACTGTTTTATATGCTATTACCTGTTTCAGTTCACTTATGACATCTGACACCATTATCTGTTAATTATTTATGCGATGATAATACAGTTTGACTGATAATTGATTGATTGTTGATGTTTATATTGGATGTTAAATTGTTAATGTTAAAATGATAAATAGTATGCAATTGAAATTGATATAGAATAGTTAAATGTTAAATTTGATTAAATGACATTTGTATAATATGACCCCTTTAACTGTTAAATTTATTGACACGTAGGATTGTTTAACTACACCTTGAACCATCAAATGTATGTTGTTAAATTGATGATGTATGAAATTGTAAATTGAATGACAAGTGAAAACCGTAATGTAATAATCTTTAATCTACATGAAATGATAGTGTAGATTCTAGAAATAATTATATTAATTCGTACAAATAACAATGCGAATTAATACGGTTATTTCGGGATTATCTGAATTGATTATTGGATTGTTATTGTTCGTTGTTATTGCTTGTTTATTTACTTTGACACCATCCCAGTTATCACACTGCAAGTTCCCTTTGTTATGCTTTGATTTTTGAATTGAATTGGAATCGGGTTGAAATGATAAATACCCAAAATTGAACTTTGACCTAGGATAGGAAATTAAATAAAACCCGATTGGTCAATAATTTGATTAAAAAATAAAACGAAGATTTTATTTGAATAAAAATATGGTTTTGAAATGAAGTTGAAATTTGAATCTTATTGAAATGAAAATGTTAATATTTAAAAATCTGAAACAAAATATTAACGATGTAATTGATGAAAGAATATTTTTAATTTGAGAAATGATTTAATAATTAAGTTGGCAATTATAATTAAGTTTGAAATTATTAAACTTTGAAATGATTTAATAATTAAGTTGGCAATTATAATTAAGTTTGAAATTATTAAACTTTGAAATTATTTAATAATTAAACTTTGAAATTATTTAATAATTAAGTTTTGAATTATTTAATAATTAAATAAGATTGGATTATTTAATGATTAAATTGAATTGAATTCTTTAATAAGAAAAATTGAACTTTTGAATAAGTGAATTTTTACTTCGTAAATAATTGAAATCGAGTTTTCTTTATTAATTAAGTTTTGGAAAATTATTTAAGGAAGTAAATAAGTGAAATGGAATTTCTTTAACAAGAAATGAGAATGTGATATTTTGGAATTAATGTAAGACTTGTAATTGGAAGAATTGATTTGACGAATTTAATTTAATTCAAAATTGTAAGTTTTGATTTAATGAAGTTGAATTTAAATAATGGATTTAATGAACTGGAAATTTAATAGAAATTGTTTTGAATGGCAAACTTACTTAATGGATATTGAATGAAATCGATAAATGAATGTAAATTGATTGGAATGTAAAACTAAATTGATTCTAATGATTTCGAAATGAAACTTTTGTACGAACTTGAATCAATATTTGAATTGTTTTCAATATAAGATTGAAATTGAATTATAAGATTTTGAAATGGTAATTTGGAAGTTTTGAAACGTAAAGTATGGAAACTGTTTTGATAGACAAATGAAATGTTGATTTGCGAATTGAAATTGAAATTGAATTTGATTTGGTTTTTGAAATATATAAACGACCAATCGGTGTAATAATTACGAAAGTTATTAAAGAGACTGGAATTCGGTTATGGGTATACTCTCTATCTAAACTGAAAACCACTTTAATAACTATGCACGGAGTGATGATCCAGAATGAAGTGGTTGGAATGATGTACGTGATGACTGAAGAAAGAGAACGATAATGGATAGCCTTGACACTTGTGTCAAATTGGAAATGACTAAAACTGGAGCTGTGCCGGGCCAATGGAGGATTGATACCTCAAGTGGACACACTTCTTCGAACTACTTATACTTGTTGTCGATTGGTGCACCCTTGAATTGGGAGTGTTGTTTCACGGTGTTGCGGGCGCTGCGGCGTTGCGTTCTCACCAGTCCGGATCAGGCGAACGGTAGTATCACTACCTTGGGTATAGCCTCATGTGCCTTGTCATACTTGTATTCCATTTATGCGCGACCACTACGATTTTGATTTGTACCTTTAGTATATGGATTGCCCTCTGGTGACTTCCGGTTTTGGGGAAACTACGGTCTTGTATATGCTTTTGGGAATAAAAATGTGTTAAGGGTGGAATGGGCCATGACTTAACGCTATTTTGATACCTTTATATTACTGATAGACATTATCTACTTAGCGTACATTACTACCTAGTAGATAGTTTAACGGATCCTTAAAGGATGGTTATTCCAAACATCCTTTGAGTTACTTGTATTCCAATTGCTATTTCACTTGAGTTGGATTTATTAATATAAGAACGTTAATCCTGACTCGAGTGTTTTGTGTTTTCCTTTACGCTCGGGTCAGACTGAGTGCACCAGTATTCGATGCTCACCTTTGGAGTTGGAGCTTTGCTTGAAGATCCAGCCATCTATTCTGCTTCCAGTATTCGATGATTCCAGTGATGTATTCTGATTTGTATCTGATGTATCGTATTACTCTTCTGTTGTAAACTCTGATGTATTTTATATATTCATATAGTAGCTTCATGAACTACTATCTCTTTTATTTCCGCTGCACTTATTACTCTGTGTCTGTGATCTGTGATATTTTATTTACTGTATATGTTCAGTTTTGCCAAATTTAAATTAACAACGCGGTATTTTGAGCAATTCAACTCCGGCATGAGTGTCTACCTATACACTTATAATGGATGCGAATGGTCCAAAAATATCGGGTCGTTACATCAGCCCACTATGGCCAAATCATAAGCGACTCGCTACTAAGAACAAAATATCTCAGCCTACCGTCGTTAAATTATAAATGACTCGCTACCGAGAAACAAAATATCTCGGACCACTATCGTCTAATCGTAAGCGACTACAGAGGAACAAATGTCTCAACCAACTATCACTATATCGAACAATGTCTCACAAATCTACTAAAATAAGACACTTTTCGAAAGTGTTCCAAAACACAGCAAAGAACATGCCAAAACATTCCTCGTCTCACCATAATCCGGATGTCGTGATCCCGACTTGAACCGTGCATAGGTCGTATTAAGAGTTATAAGCATTTAAAATTCAAGGGCATTTTGGTAATTTATTAAATAATTTAATTAAATAATATTAATTTAAATCATTGAATGAACACCACCAATTGGTTTGTATCATTGACAAATACAATTTTGATATATAGTATGTCTAATTTGGAGCACATTGTGTTTTACATTTCTTTAATTTAGGGAGAGATCAAACTTTGTTTATTTACAATAAAAATCACTTTTTTTAATTATCTAGTCATGTCATGATACATCCTAATCATGTATTAATAAAAAACATTTTTCTTCAATTTCATCATTTATAATTAGATTTAAGACGATAAATAAATATATACACAAATAGGAAGAGTCATCTTATTGAAATTCTTGAATGAAAGACTCAATATCATCTCCGATGTCATGTGCCTTTTGCACCTAGAAACCCCAAAAATTAGCTAATATTCTTGTATCAAATCCTAGTATTCGTCTCCACAGTCATTTCGATGGGTAGATCATCAAAATCCATTAAGAAATGAGAGAGATACAACATTTCAAAGTTTGATAGAGTATGATGAAAATGGTATACGAGATTTCATCATTATTCTTCGCTATCCGTGCCTGATGCAACCTTGATCTTTCTTTAAATTAATATGAGATCGTAGTATTCTTCACATACTTCAATTTGCCACTGATTTAGTCGAAATCCGTTGAAAAATGGAGAAGTTATGACTTTTAAAAGTTTGGTGGAGAAAAAGAAAGAGGAAGAATAAATGAAATGGTTAAAAAGGATATATATGTTTTGAATTTGCTTAGGATTTTATGAAGATTAGTGAAAGGTGTTTAAATTAAAATGGAATTAAAAAAATTAGGTTTACATTTCTATTTATAGGTTGGAATTACACGTGTTTAACCTAAAATCTCAAAATTAATATATTATGAAAAGCTGACTTCTTCTAATTTATATCTCCTTAAATCAAATTCAACGAATAATATATGTTTTCGAATGGTAAACGATATTCTGAACGCAGTGGAATAAGTCTTGAAGCCTACTTTAACCCTGCAAAAATTTACAATTTTGCACTTTAAGTAAAATTACGATTTTATCTTTTTTAATTTAATTATGTAATTACGTAAATTTACGGGATGTTGCATTCTTCCCCTTAAAAGAATTTCATCCTCGAAATTCTTAGAACGGACAATGCAACCCCATTTACATCATACCAACATACAAAGCAGATATAGATATATCCATCTAGCATTCACACAAGCAAAAACACAATCAAAAGTATATAATACAAACGATAGATAAAATATAATGATATGACATAAGACAAGTGCAAATGCTACTAAATCGACTTCTATATGAATGCACATGCGGTGCAACCAATATATATATACAAACATCATAATATATGCATATATATATATATATATTCTATATTTATGCACATCTATACATCGATATGCAACATTCATGTCAAAATGCAAATAAACAACCACGTCCATAAACACAATCGGTAAATGTGTATATAAAGAAACAATAAATAACATATATAAAATTATCTAAAATAAACTGGAACAGCTAACTAAAAATATCTCTCCATGTTGAAATGTATATGTACATACAAGCCAATAATATAAAGTAAACTAGTATAACGCAAATAAAGCAACTATAGCAACCAAAACACATCATATGGATGTACATACAACCAATCCCACTATCCATACATCTATGTCAACTAGCTAGCTAAAGTAACCATGCTAACAAACAACAACTTAACAAGCAAACTAACCTACAAACTACTAAAAAAGAAACTTATTGGAAAAGGCTCGTGATGAAAAAACTCAAATTTTCTCCTTAAGCTCCATCATATTTCTATCCAAACCTTTCCCTCAGCTTACTTGAACCAAATTCATTTCCTCAATTTTATGTTGTATCACATCAAGTCCTAAAATGTGAATACAACTACGAAGTATTCCAGACTTTGTCTTTACATTCACCTCTTAAGCTGACTAGATTCTGGCATCATCGCTAAATCGCCAACGTACGCATGCAAATGGGATAAACAAAAATCATGTGAACACCCACCAACTTTTCAAAAAACCGGCTCAAACGTGCTGACTTCCCTACTCTATACAATCTGAAAAGGCATAATAACTTATGGCGCTAGCTTTCCCAGATAACATATCTCAATAACGAGTCCACCTACCAAGCTATCCACTGCGAACTCTCTAAGCATGCCTATCCTATATGATTTTCATTCCTTTACTTATCACTAAGGTGTCTAATCATGCAATGTCCAAGTATAGCGTTAATTTGAATAGACTCATTACTGACATATCTTCATTGTCAAATACTTTGCAACTTTGTCCCTTACTTCATCTTCAACCAATAGAAAATCTTTTTTGTATCCTTTGACATACCTCGTCAAACTCCTTTAAGTCCATAGAGATGACAACACAATAACAGACGATGCTTCCCCTCTAAGTATGAGTTCATGACTTAAAAGACCTTTGTATGAGTATATGAAGGTAAAAAAGTGTGGCGGTAGTCCATCATGTTGATATACTTTATCTGAATTGAAAGAAAATTTTATGTATCACTCAATGTTATGAGGGTACTATTTACAATACTATAGTATATAGAAAAATGAATATAAGGTAAACACAAACGCAACGTGGCTACAGTATAAGATAAGACAAGTCACTGACAAAGTTACACAACGACTCTAGTAGATGATGAAACAAGCCGTTGAATGATGTCTATCGAAATTGCTACAGCAGGAAAGAAGCCAACTCAATAAATGATATACGCACAACATAGCTACAGTAGAAAATGAGACAAGTCACTGAATAATATCTGCTAAAATTGCTAATGTAAGATAAGACAACTCAATGAACTATGAAAAATGAAACAGAGTGTAACAACACATGAATAACTTTAACCATCAAGTAATGACAATAAACCATGAAGAAGACTGCATAAATCATGAATACCACTGTACATGAATCAAAATATACAAAGCAATAAATATAACACAAATCAAAATGAAATGCATTAATAATGCATACAACATCAATAATAATGCTTACAATATAAATAACACTGAATATAAATAAATTACAGTGCATAAACCATGAATAACACCAAATATAACATGAATCAGAATCAGTACATAAACTATAAACATAAACACTGATATATACGTCATGGGTATATAAATCAAGGTACATAAAACACGACGCTAGTCATCCATACATGGACTTCATGACTGTTTTATTTAAACGAAATCTTAAATATACATAATAAAATAATATTTTACTTTAAATATAACAGGTAGAAAAAAGATACTTATGGCCAAACTAATTTATATGCTGATGTGCACTACTCCTTCTAAAAGTACTCGAAAATCTATAAGAACCAACTCCGCACTCGAGTTTGGATCATCAAAACCATTCGGCTCAACTACTCTGACAGAAACCTTCCCCACTCCCCTACAATTCCTACTTGCTCGACCACCTCGGCGGCCTTAATGAAGGAGCCTTCGCCACCGCCCTCATCGTCGGCATTTTCAACTGCTTCAAGTAGCTCTTCTATTCTGTGCTCGTATCCAAATGAAATAATCGCATTCACTTCTCCACGACGACCATCGTCACCGCTGCTTCTTTCCCTGTTAATAACTTTTTTGCAGAGTTTTTGAGCAATCTAGACATTTCAATACATGTAGATTACAAGTCTCGAGTTCTCTCTGTCGTCCGAAGGCGTCAAAATTCGACGACCGTTCAACTGAAGAAGGATAACGATGTCTTGGTTGCCTGTGCGCTGCCAATTTTGGATCAAGCGACCTGATCCGTATGCAACATGCTCTCTTAGTGTGTGCAGAGGTGCTCAAGCACCACCCTTTTTAGATGGTATTTACAAGAATGTAAGCACTAGGAAGGGCATGCTAAATAGGAGCAAGATAAACCACCAAATGGGGTAGAGAACCGAAGTTCACGGTCGTTTGAACATCCAACTTTGTCCTCAGATCGTTCACTTTGCGAGCAAGAATTCTCACATTGGTTAAGCCTTAAAGTACACTTCCTTAAGTATCGTTTCGACATTGTTTCCGCTAGTTTCACGGTGATTTGAGTTGTTAGCTTCGTTCTCACCATTTGGATTCATGGTGACAACTAAAATAAATTCGTCCGTAAAGAAAAAGTGAAAAAAAAACAAAAGCTTTAGGGAAGGCTTTCCTTTTAGCAAAATGTTGATTAAAATCTAACCAATTTTAGAATTAGACTAATACATGTGTTATTAAAAATTACTTGCTAACATTTTGCTTAAAGATAACAAAGAGTAAAATAAACAAACAAAAAAGATAAAAAGGATATAAAGTGGTTCAACAGAAGCTTGCCTATATACACCATGAAAATCTCGTACTATGTTTATCCCATACAATTGCAATAAATTACCATAGAATAATAAAAAATTAACACTTAAGCTTACAATACTACTAAACTTAAGACTTTTATGGTATTGCTTAATGGAAAATGAATTCCAAGCTTAAAGATCAACCAAAATTCAATCTCTTTGATATTGTATAGAAAAAGTGTTTATGGCAACTGCAATAGATCGATGGCTAATATAATGTGAAAAATAGACGGAAAACATTCTCAATCATAGATCTGACCATCCGATTCACGCGATTTGATGAATGATAGCTGAAAAGATGGTTGAAATATGTAATTAATAGGCGAGCTAGCTTAGATGTCGTATTGGGCGCATGATTTGTACCAAGAAAGACGACATGCTACAGAAGCATGTACACTTTTGGCAGACATGCTACAATAGTAAATGTACTTAGTCGTACTAAGTGGTACTTTTTTACTTCAAGCATATTTTTCTAGCTAGCAACGCAAGAGAGAGGCTACATGTAACGGTCAGTTGGTTGTTATCGAAGATTAATGAGAGCAGAGTTGAAGATGGCTAACAACAAAACCAAAAGGGACGAGTCGAGCCAATCGTGTGATGTGATGACGAAACGAGTTGTTTGCGACCGATTGTAAACGAGCTGAGATGGAACCAACCCATAAACCGATCACTTTTAAACCGGATCATGTCAAACAAGTTGGCTCTCTTGTCGTTTTGAGCCGGACTGAGTCAAACTTAGACTAAACGGATCTATATGTGACTTGCTCCTTCGATTGGCTGGAATGCAACGAACCGATTTGAACTGAGTCGAACTTAGAATTACAAATTGGTTAGTCTTTAACGACTTGGGTCTATTATGCAAATTTACCAGAAACGGACCGAGCCGTGATGTACTGACCGACTTTATCTTTTACTGGCAATAAAACTGAGCAATACAATGCAACAATAAAAACAAAATATATGCTTCCAACAACTTGAATATGAAATTGCCTTAAACCTTCATTGTACGCCATTGGCACAATGGTGCAACAAAAAAACACTAATTTGAACAAAAAAAATATACTAATGAACAGAGTCTAGAATAAATCTACTTAAAAAGGTTTCTAATGGCAATGTTCAAATAAAATTTTACTAAAAAAACTACTGAAGGACTAATTGCTAATCTTTGATATACCAACCAATGTATTCAGTTTTGTAGATTTGATTCAAGACAAGGATTAATCAAGGCAGTATAGCATAACTACAAAAAAATAACACCAAAAAATTCATGTGGGCAAATGAAGAATTCTACCAACAAACATAAACGGGTTTTTAAACAGGTTATTTGAACGGGGCATTTAAATAGAGAAGTTGAGTAAACGGTAAAAACATTCATGTGTTGCGAGCGAAGAATTTAAATGAAGTATATGAGCGGAGTATTTGAAGGGGGGTATGAAAGGAGAAAAGAACAAAGGTTATTGATCTCAACCATTAGGAACACATGGCACGTCGAACGCCAACGTACTTTTCCTGACATTCCCACAATAAAGCTGAAAACGGGGTTAATACCATTCGAACGTCCAACGCGTCCTCAACGGAAAACAATTTCTGTGAACGGCACCTAACAGTTTAGACATCATTTTTTCCTCTCAGATAGCATGACTTGGTATGACAAAGATAGGACGTATATGATGCAGCCAAAACATTTATATTTAGGTCATAGTAAACTCCTTAAATAAAATGGTTAGGAGCATGGAAAACCAAATCAAACGGTTTATTATGTTACCCTATTAAAAGCAAATTCGCAAAATAATAAAAATGATGATGGTCATGGTTCTTCTAAAAAAAATTGCTATATCGTTTTCCACCCTTAAATCAAATTTAGTCCGAAATTAAATATTACGAACAAAAATTAAATCATCGAACATACAACTTTTCAACCAAAAGAAAACTTGTAATACATACTATCTGAACAAATCATTAATAAAATAAATAGTTAAATACCACAAAAGATTCAACATTGAACTTAACGAGATACAACACAAATAAATACCTTGCATACATTAAATGGTAGTAGAAAAAACAAATTCGTACAACAATTTGTTCAAAAAAAATTAGATCTTACTTGCATTATTAGTATCAATATGTTCTGGTTAATCGACAATAAAATAAATATTTACTACATTTATAATTAGGATTTTGGTTTTTTATATTTGCACACTTCGATTAGCCGCATGATTGTTTCTTTACTCAGTTTGACAAAACAAACCTTGTGTAGTATTTTCTTTAAATTAATTTTAATTTCTATTTAAATGATGTTAATGATAGTTTAAGTGTGTAAATTGTAACACCCCATGGAAAAATAAATTTGAAGGGGATTAATGAAACAAAAAATCATAAAACGTGAGGCCTACTAAAGAAATTGAACAGATATATATTTTATTTGCTATTAGTTATGAAATAGGTAAGGACCTGTTTGATTTGTTGATTTTAGTTTTGTGTTTTCATCTAGACAAAATTGCGCATTTCTCATGCATTGTTAGAAAACACACAGTTTTGAAAAATGAAATTAACATAAAAAATAGAAAACAAGTTTATTTGATGTTTCGTGTTTTGAGACATAACAAAAGAACGGAAAACAACTCTTCCATCCCATTTTCCGTCCATCGTTGTAATAACTAAGAATTGTAAATAAAATTCTCATGTTTTTTTGTATTTTGTAGTGTATGTTGAAAACACAAAACTCAAAACGGACCCTAAACTTTTTGAAACCCCTAACAGCAATTTTAAAAATATAAAAAAATAGCCCTCGTTATCCAAAAGGAAAGCATCTTTAACGATGCCCTGTATTTAGTCAAAATTGATATATAAAGCGTGACTAAATTAATTTATCTTTAAACTACAATCGCATACTGTAATAAAAAAAATTGGCTTATAAGTGCATCAACATCCAGATCTTTACCCCACAATCGCATACGGTAATCATTCACAAAATTCAAAATAAGTGTAACTTTCATATACACACATACATTAAAAAGTTCCATAATAGTTAAATACAACAGGGACAAATATTCAAGCAAATCAAATTATATTTATACGGAGGCCCTATTGTGAGTGCTGGAGCTAGCTTGAGTTTTCAGACAAGCAACCTTTACAGTATATAAAAAACAACACAAGTAAATTAAAAATACAAAAACACATACCTACAATTGGAATGGTACATCGTACCAGGGATGAAATAAACTCCATTTTTTGATTGGACAATATGTAACCTCGGTTAGGGCAAATGCCCTAGCTCAAAAATTTGCAAGTCTTACAAATGGAGCCTAGATTTTAGCGTTTATCCCACACTTATCAATTGTACCATTCCAATTGTAAATATAATTTTTATATTTCTAATTTACTTGTAATGTTTTTTTAAATTATTATGGTTCCAAGCTACCCTAGAGTGTGGGAAGCTTTTACATACGCATATATCTTTTTTTTCTAACTGCAACGGATAAAAAAAACTAGCAAATCCAATAATTTATGGTCTTTTTCAACTTGTACTTCATATGGCATTGCGCTCGGCATTTTTAAGCAAATCGACGACAGATCTGAAAGATTTGGCCAACTGGCAACCTTGGCCTTTTGATTGGCGAGTTTTGAGTTGGGATTCTACCAACACCCCATTATCCACAGAGAGGGATAGCTTGCTCATGAGCAATGGCATCCTTCAAATACCTTTCAACTTCATTCAGAGCCAGCTTTCTTATTGAAAACAAAGTCTCCCAAGCATTCTGTTAACAGAAAGATTGAGTTGATATCAACAGGTGTGTCACAGTGCAATTTATTTACATTAGGCAAGCACACAAAACAATTTCATTGCATGCTATTCTGAAGTTTAATTACAAAATCCTTGAGAGTTGGGCAACAAACATATATCTAATATTTCAGTAACGAGTAAATCAAAATACAAATTAAAAAAATAAAGTTTGATGTGTTGAAGAATGAGGGGAGAGTGAGTTAAATTACACGTCACACTGTTGATTGAACCTTGAATCACCGAACATGTCCAAACAGGTTCACCCATTAACAGTACCTAATGATATCCCTAAAGTTAGACAAAAGTCGTGCTAAAAGAAGTGAACACACTCATTGCTTTTTTCATTAGGTTATTAGTGTGTATCATTGTATGAGGTTCGAACCTAGAGATTTCTGCCACCTCCGTTCGGTCAGGATAAGGTTAAAATCCTATCATGGTACAATGGTAGTAAAGAAAAATATTCAGGTATGCCTATAGCGAGTAGGAAACATATGTAAAAATACAAAAAAGGCTAAAAAGCAAATGTAATCGAATCTAAGCAGATAAAAACAGTCCCAAACAAAATCATAAATTACCAAGAAAATTGAACAGAAAAATCAAAAAATTAAAGAACTAGGAGCAAAGGAATCCAAGCATGGGAACAAGCAAAGAAATTCAAGCATGTTTATGCCGATCTCGTAGATTTTGTCTTAAGTGAGGATTTTTTTGTTTGTTCTTTTCTGTACGCAATAATAAACTTTAGAAATTAGGGTTAGGAACTTAGAATATAAAATATTGATGGGGTTTGAGCTGGGCTGATAATTTTTCTTTTTGATAGAAGGGTGAGACTCATTTATAATATCTAGTTGGTATCGTTAATTAAAACAGTAATTTAATTAAACTAGATAGCTAAAGTCAACATTGACTAATATTCAAATAGTTAAGTTGTATTATTGTCTCCATACAGACTACATTTTGTATTTAATTTGCACCGCTCACTATTACTAGTTCATTAAAAATACAATCTGAGATCAGGACCGAAACTAAAAAAAATTCAAATGACAAACTTAGTTCTCAAACCTTTATACATATGAGATAAAAAAAGTTGTTGAATACTATCAAAACAAATATTCCAAGTTGATTGTACAACGATAACTGTAAACCTTAAAATTATGCACTTTCTCATGATTTCAGTATGAAGTGTAAACGTTAAAATTACGCAAACAATATTGCAGTTCACCTGCTTATTCATTATGTTAGCATACATCCGGAAGTTGAGGAAAATAAACAAAATAAATATAAAGCAAAATTAAAATTATAAGTGTAGTCATTTAGTACATCTTAATGAAGATTGATCGATAATTGATTAAAGTTAACTGTTAATAAGTTACAATGCAAGTTCTCTGACAGTATAAAAGAAGTAAAACAACTCAGCTATATTATTATATTATAACTTCATTAAAAAAAGTAGGAGAGGGTAAAAGCCAGACTATATGGTACAAAACAAGTTAGTATAAATAAATGTTCACCCATTAACAATGTTGAGCATTTTGCTGTATTATATATATATATATATATGTGTGTGTGTGTGTGTGTGTGTGTGTGTGTGTGTATGTGTGTGTATTAATAAAGAAAACAACAATCATTGTTCCTTCTCATAGGTTATAATTATATAGCAGCAGCAAATAAAACAAATGTGGCATAAAAGTTAAATAAACATCAATTAGATCTTTTTTGTTGCAGTGTTGATTGAACCATTGTGTCATGGACATGATCTACATAAGTTCACCCATTAACAGTGCAGATAATTTTCCTAAAGATTAGGAGACAACAACTCGTTGAAAGGGCAGATCCCTGGGGTTTTTTTTCCTTTAGGTTGAAAGACAGTAGAACTGAACAAAACACAATAATAAAACAAAAAGGAAATAGACAGTAGAGTAGAAAAACATCATATGACTTGGCAGTAAGATAAATGTCATATGACCCATGTCTGTGACACAGGAATCTACCCTTTTAACTAAAAAAACGTCATTGGACCTATAACACATTGATAATGCAGATAATTCTCCTGAAGCTTAGAAAACTACTCATTGAAAAGGCAGATAATTCCGTAGAAGATAATTCCCTTGAAGCTTAGAAAACTACTCATTGGAAAGGCAGATCCTTGGTTTTTCTTTATGTTAGCAATAAAACAGATTATAATGACAAAAACAAAAGAGAATAGAAATCAACAATGTTGAGATTAAAGTGAAATGGAAGGGAATTCTCTCTTATTCAAAATCTGAAACAAAACAGCAGGCATATATAGCCTTTTACACGTACAAAAGCAAAAAACAGAAAAAACCACGTTACATACCAAGTTGCATGGAAATCTGAAAAAAAACACTGCTGAAGAATAGAGCGCCCATAAGATCAGGGCTTATTAAAAACGTGAACAACTACTTTGTACCAACATTCCCTCCCTTAAGCTAATGCATCTGCATTGAGCTTAAATTTCTGCTGCATCAATTACTCCAAGCATCCCACGAAGCTTCAAAAATTGCTCTAATCTGAGAGGCTTTGTCATTATGTCTGCAATCTGCTCTTCAGAGCTACAAAAACTCAGCTTTACAGCTCCAGTATTCACCAGGTCTCTGAAAGTGAAATTTTACACCAATATGTTTGCTTCGTCCATGGAAAACCGAATTTTTGGACAACTGAATTGCAGAGTTGTTATCACAATAAATTGTTGTGCTTCCTCTTTCTTCATCCCTAAGTTGCTCCAAGATTCTCCTAAGCCAAATACATTGACAAGAACAAAGCGCAGCAGCAATGTATTCAGCTTCCGTAGTTGATAGACTCACAACTGGCTGCTTTTTCGAAGCCCATGAAATTGCTCCGGATCCCATAATGAAAACAAAACCTGAAGTGCTCTTTCGATCATCCAAATCTCCAGCATAGTTGTTATCCGTATAAGATACAAGACCTGCATGTCTCCTACCTCTTTTGTAAAGTATGCCAAAATCAGTGGTTCCTTTTATATACCTCAAAATTCTTTTTGCTGCAAGCCAATGAGATGACTTCGGATTTGCCATGAACCTGTTGATCAAGCTTACTCCATACATTAGATCTGGTCGAGTGGCTGTGAGGTACATTAACCTTCCAACTGCTTGTTTAAACATGGTAGCATCTACTCCCTCTCTTGCCTCATCTTTTGACAATCGTGTTCCGAGAATAATAGGATTCTTCACCGAGTTGCTGCTCCCCATGCCGAATCTATCAAGGACTTCTCGAGCATATCTTCTTTGGCAGATAAATATTCCAGCTTCATTCTGTATAACTTCAATTCTCAGAAAGTGTCTCATCCTTCCTAGGTCTGACATATCAAATTCTCTCATCATTGAGCTTTTGAATTTATCACACATACTTTTATTGTCTCCAGTAAAGATTAGGTCGTCTACATAAAGACTAACAATAAGTATGTTACCTCCTTCTTTCTTGGTAAACAAAGTGTGCTCGCTGGAACATTTTTCAAACCCTTCGTGCATAAAATATGCTTCTATCTTGCTATACCAAGCCCTTGGCGCTTGCTTAAGGCCATACAATGCCTTCTTCAATTTATAAACCTTGTCTTCTTGTCCCTTTTTAATAAACCCTTCCGGCTGTTAAATAAAAACTTCTTCTTCCAGTTCTCCATGAAGCAACGCACTTTTCACATCAAGTTGAAATACTTTCCATTAATTTTGAGTTGCAAGTGCAAGAATTAAACGTACCGTATCAAGTCTAGCCACAGGCGCAAAAACTTCTGTGTAGTCTATTCCATATCGTTGTGCGTACCCTTTTGCCACCAATCTTGCTTTGTGCTTTTCTACTTCTCCACTTTCGTTGAGTTTGGTTTTGAAAACCCACTTAACTCCAATAGGTTTAACGCCTTTTGGTAGATCCGTTAGCTCCCATGTATTGTTTTTCTGGATAGCATTCATCTCAGCTTTCATTGCCTCCTGCCACTTTATGCTTCTGTGTGCTTCTTCAAAGGAGAGTGGATCGTTTTCGCTTTCAACCATCAACAACATGAGATTTTCTTCTTCTTCAGAAAATCAGTCCCTGTCACATAGTCTATCATCCATGCTGGTTTTCTTCTAGCTCTTGTAGCCCTCCCTTGAACTGGACTTTCTTCATCAATGTTGCTTTCCTCACTTACATGTGATCTGATTACACTTGGGCTGCCACCACCATCTTCATTTTCTTGTTGCTCAATTTCTTTTTCTTCATGATTGTCTTTTTTATCTTCACACACCATCACATCAGCTTTTCTGTCTTCATGGATTCTGCCCCAATCCCAGTTTTTTTCTTCTTCGAACACCACATCCCTGCTTACGATGATTTTTTGGGAAACAAGATCAAACAATTTGTAAGCTTTTGATTCTTCACTGATTCCTAAGAAAACACACTTTTTGCTCTTATCCTCAAGCTTGGTTCTTTTTTAATCTGGTATATGAACATGAGCCACACACCCGAATACTCGAAAATATTCCACCGAAGGCCTCACATTGCTCCATGCTTCTTCGGCAGTTGTATTTTCTATTGCTGAAGTTGGACTTCGATTCTGCACATGCACACACCATTTCACAGCCTCTGGCCAAAATACCTTCGGGACTTGCCTTTCATTCAATACAGCCCTTACACTATTCATGATCGTCATATTTTTCCTCTCAGCGACTCCGTTTTGTTAAGGAGTATAAGCCACGGTTAATTGCCTTCTAATGCCTTGAGTTCTGCAAAAAATTTCAAACTCATATGAAGTAAATTCACCACCTCTATCTGTTCTTAAACAGGCAATGTGTACACCAACTTCCTTTTCAACATTATTTTTGAAATTCTTGAAACTTTGGAATGCTTCAGATTTTTCATGTAAGAAATAAACCTAAGTTTTACGTGAGAAGTCATCTATAAAACTTAAGATATACCTCTTGTTGCTGTTTAAGGAAGGCTTGAGAGGACCACATATGTCAGCGTGCACGAGTTGTAGTTTCTTTGAGGCTCTCCACGTGCTTTTCTTTAGGATTGATCTTCTCTGTTGTTTTCCAATCAAGCAAGTAGTGCAAATCTTCTTTGAGAACTTCAGATTTGGTAAACCCGCTACCAGGTGTTTTTGTGACAATGTGTTGAGTTCCTTGTGATTAAGGTGCCCAAAGCGACAGTGCCACAAGTGTACTTCTTTTTCTATCTCTAACTCTGTTTTTAAGCACAGTCTTCTTCGGTGCTGCAGTGGTTAACACATGAAACATTCTATTTTCACTCATGTTAGCTTGCATGATTAAACCCTTCTTAGAGTGAAAAACCTTACATGTTCCATCCCGAATCAAAATTGACAATCATTTTTCTTGAAGTTGTCCTAAGCTAAGCAGATTGTTCTTAAGCTCGAAAACAAAATAGACATCTAAAATTACTTGAGTGACACCATTAACTTGCATTCTTACACTTCCTTTTGCTACCACATCCATTGTCATGTCATTACCTAATTTCACAGTTTGACAAAGACCTTGTTCGAAATTAGAAAACCAACCTTTATTTCATGTCATGTGATTGCTGCATCCCGAATCCAAGAACCAGACCTCCTCTTGTTCGGTTTGGTGCAGATCTATGTGTGACATTAACAAGAGCTCCTCTTCTTCTTCCATTTCTGCATAGTTTGCCTTTTTCTCCCATTCTGAACATTCATATTGAAAATGTCTAAGCTTGTGACAGTTGAAGCACTCAATCATTACTTTGTTTAGAGATTGTCTTCCACGTCCTCTTCCTCTTCCACTCTAAGGAAGGCTCTTCCTCCTCTTCCTCTTCCAAATCTGTCATTATTAGCAATTTTCAACACTTGTTCCTCTACTTGATGTTCCTGCATCCTTTGCTCATGAACAAGAAGACTTTCATGGAGTTCATCAATGGTTAATGTGCTTAAAATCATTTGACTCCTCTATTGAACATACAACATAATTGAATTTAGAAGTTAATGATCTAAGTATTTTACTGACCACTGTGCTTTGCTCCATGTTTTCACCATTTGATTTCATCTTGTTCACCACACTAAGGGTTCTTCCTAGAAAGTTGTCCAACTTCTCTCCTTCTTTCATAGCAAGGAGCTCAAACTCTCTTCTCAGAGCTTGAAGTTGTGCCCTTTTCACTTTTGTAGAACCTTGATATTTCTATCGCATTAACACCCAGATTGCCTTTGATGTCCCTTTGTCAAGAATTGTCTCCCGAATTTCTCTATCAATAGCCTGGAATAAAAAATTCTTAACCTTCAAATCCTTGAGCTTGGCTTCCTCCACGCTTTTTCTCTGTGCTTCACTCGTTGGTGCAGTTCGAATTGCTAGCACCGGTATTCCTTCGTCTACAAGACTCCACAGTTCTTTGCTTCTTAGAAAGTTTTCCATCGTCATCGACCAATAATCATAATGGCCGTCAAGCTTTGAAATTAATGGTTGCACGAACTTTTTTGACATTTTTTTTATAGACACACACACTTCTTCGCTCACAGTCAGGCCTCTTGCTAGGCTCTAATACCAGATGTTGAGATTAAAGTGAAATGAAAGGGAATTCTCTCTTATTCAAAATCTGAAACAAAACAGCAGGCATATGTAGCCTTTTACACGTACAAAAGCAAAATACAGAAAAAACCACGTTACATGGCAAGTTGCATGAAAATCTAAAAAAACACTGCTGAAGAATAGAACGCCCATAAGATCAGAGGTTATTAAAAACGTGAACAACTACTTTGTACCAACAAACAATAGACTACAAAAAACTCAAATGACATATTAGTTCAGTAAGTATGAACTAGTAAAAAAAATTGTTGCACTGTCGATTGAACCTTTGTGTCATGGACATGGGAGTCTATATAGGTTCACCCAATAACAGTGGAGATACTTTTCCTAAAATTTACGAGAGCACTACTCATCAAAAGAGCAGATACTTGCTTTTTTATTCTTTAGGTTGAAAGATGTTAAAACTTATATATATATATACATATATATATATATATATATATATATATATAGTATAATAATGAATATAAAGAATAAAAGAAGATATATGGATGGTATAAAACATCTTATGGCACAGAACCATAATATAAACATGAACTAATAAACATTTCTTTGTTTTATTGCTGACTGACATATATATATAGTAAGAATTGTTTATACCAAATTCCCAACACTCGCTGTACATTTTGATAATCGTTCATTTATTGATCTTACACCAATTATCTTATCATTGAGAACATGTGCTGCTCATTTTAAAAAGCAACATTTTAGATATAGTATTGCATGGCACTTGCAGAATGGTTATAAAGAGATAGTGGAATAAAATTTCCTAAGATCCTTCTATGGAAATTCTCTTTACAACTAAATGCAAAAAAATGAAGGCTATAAAGAAAACCTTGAAAACTGGCAGAACCAAAAAACTAATTTTAACAATCTCTCTGATAATTTAAGGCAACTGAACAATCAAAATTACGTCAAACTGGTTCATGACACAAATTACTTCCTTGGTTTTTCTTTATGTTAGCAGTAAAATAGATTATAATGACAAAAACAAAAGAGAATAGAAATCAACAATAGACTACAAAAAACTCAAATGACATATTAGTTCAGTAAGTATCAACTAGTAAAAAAAAATTGTTGCACTGTTGATTGAACCTTTGTGTCATGGACACGGGAGTCTATATAGGTTCACCCATTAACAGTGGACATACTTTTCCTAAAGTTTACGAGAGAACTACTCACCAAAAGTGTAGATCCCTGCTTTTTGTCTTTATAGGTTGGAAGATGGTAAAACATATTACAATGATGAAAATGAAATAGTATACGAAAATACATGGATGGTAAAAAACATCAAACAGTGCAGAACCTAAATAGCTATGAACTAGTAAATATTTCTTTGTTGCATTGTTGATTGAACCTCAATGTCATAAAACAAGGTCTCCATAGGTTCACCCATTAACAATGTAGATGATTTCCCTAAAGTTTACGAGAGAACTGCTCATCAAATGGGGAGATCACTGCTTTTTTCTTTAGGTTTAACTAAAAATAGTAAAACTGGCTATATGTCAAAAATGAAATAACATAAGAAATGTTCGACAGTGTAAAATATATCAAATGGCACAGGTGTTAAATAACTAGTAAATCTTTCTTTTGTCAAAGACGTGGTATTCATAGGTTCACCCATTAACAGAGGAGATAATTTTCCCGAAGTTTGCGAGGACTATTCATCAACGGTTAAAAATAAAGGACACGCGCACAAATAAAAGGTTGAGTAAAAAAATTCCAAATGGCATAAAACACAATTAAAAATCAACTAGTAAATCATTTTTTGTTTCAAAGTTGTGGATCTGCGTCATGGACACGGTCCACGTAAAGTCTATGAGAGGACTGCTCCTCAAAAGGGCAGACAACTGCGTTGTATGTAGGTTGAAATATTGAAAAAACTTATTATAAAGCTGAAGAGTGAAAGAAAACGAGAAAATATACATATATACAGAAAACAGTGAAAAATCCTCTTCTTTTTTTCACTATCAATTCATAACTTCTGCCCTTTTAAGTAGGCATAGCATTGATAGATCTACATCATTATGGTCTACGTATGGTCAAAAATAAATTTATTTGCAAGTAATTTTCTACTGTATTATTGATACTTGAATTCTTCCCTTTAGGATGTCCACATAGACTTAGCCATTTAACAATATAGCCTGTACCCTACGATTTACAGAAGAATTGACAGCAAGGATAGCAAACTTCTGATTTTCAACTAACAAATATAGAACTTCTGTAGCACAAAATATATATAATAATAAATGTGTCAAATGTCTCTGTGTCTTATTGTTGATTGAATCTTGTGGCATAGACATGTCTACACAAATTCACCCATTTAACAATAAATGTAATCTCCCTAAAGTTTACGAGAGACCTGCTCATCAAAAGGGCAGATCCCTGCTTTTTTCATTAGGTTGGAAATGTAGTACAAAATGGACACTTATTTATTATATGTTGCAATACTTCAAAATCATAAATCTGTATTTGATATTTTAACTAAATGTAGTTCAAAATACAAAAAATAATGATGATAGTGATAACAGCAGCATATTAATCCATGTATTCCAAACAAATCCACACTGTTATAAAGAAGTATTGTGTGTACCTATTCATCCAGAATACTATTATTGGTTAAAAAACGCACACAACAATAACAAGTAAACAAGAATTCAGCTCAAACTGCAGACCTTGAAATGAACCCTAAGATTCTGACCCATAGCCCTGATAGCCGTAAATTCGTAACAACGCACAAATCATAAATTTGAATGCGTCTAACAACCAACTAAATATGATCGTAGTATGGTAATTTCCCAATTAGTATAATGTAAATGATGCCCCTGTAAATTAAGCATTCAATGGTTTTTACGACATAAATTTAAAACTCAAAAAATGACTGAAAAAACAATTTTCAGCAAAGCAGGACTAAATCTATTAAGGAAAAAACTGGGAAAATATAAAAATTTAACATCAACAATTTAAGACCAAGATCGATAGTTTTTTCACAAGACATCTGAGAACTGTTGAATATTAGTATGAAGCTTTATTTGATTGCCTGAACATAGAACACAGACCATGACAAAGCAAATCGCACCAAAATTGAAAACGAAATTGAACAAATAAATCAAAATTGCAAACAAAGTACCACAATCACTTTTGCCGCAAAACCATAAACAAAAATAATCGTTGCTCAGGTAACCGCTCAGGAACAAATTTCCATCCATCACAAATTTTCAGTACTTAAAACTTTACAATCTCATCATTGCAACAATACAAACATACAAAATAGTAACCAAAGATGAAGAGAAGGACATTCACAAACAAATTATCAGTACTTCAAGACGTCTGAAGGCAACTCAATCATTGTATGAAGCTTTATTTGATGTACAAGAAAATAAACCAAAATGTATCTTGACGACATAATCGATAACAGTACATTAAATATTTTGACCTGACAAATCCATCAAAATCGAACACAAAATCTTAATAATTGCATAGTTCACAGACCTTGAAAATGAAAATAATCGTTGCTCAGATAACCGCTCAGGGACAGATTTCCATCTGTCACAAAGTTTTAGCATTTAAACTTAACAGTCCCATCATTGCAACGAAAGAAGAAGAAAAGGATATAGAACGCTTTTAAATCATGTAAAAAAAGCAAGCAGCTATGGTACTGCGGCTGCCTGGAAGCTGAAGAAAACCCTAGCAATTTTTCACACGAATGGAGAGGATTATATAGCTTTAACGCTGTAGAAATATCCACATTCTTTCTGTTAATTACGAAAGTACCTTTAAGCTCTTAATTTGTACTGTGAAATTTTGAGCGACATTTGATACATAATACATGTTTAACTATAAAACCACTTATTGGCCTTTTCATATCTTTTGTACTTAATTTTAGCTTTTGACACATGAATGTTTAAAGCAATTATATTTACATCAAATGTCCTGGAAGAACAATTTTTAAATTTTGAGAATTAAAGAAAAAGCTTAAAGTTAAAATTAATATTATTATTTTTTTTTTGAAACCTATGAACCAGTTAAGTAAACCTGGGAGTGCCTGAACCGAACCCACAGTTAGACACCGGTTAAGTCGTAGAGTAACCAGGCTTATTTCCTTGTATGTAAATTCCAAGTATCGAACCCCTGACCTCCAGGTTAAAATTAATATTATATTCACTAACAAATTCGAATATTTAACTAAACGTATTCTATTTTGTATTTTATGAAAAAATTATGTTACTTCAGTTAGAATTGAAGCATAGAAACATGAATAGCGAATTATAGAAGCTTTTACGTTATAGATTACAAATCATCGTCATCGAAGCAAAAGGAGCTAGGGTCAGATGGAGTGATATGCAAAGTCTTTAAAAAACAAGGATGCTTACGTATGCATAATAGGTGAGGAACAAAGAGCTAAGACTGCCTAACGGGAGCATGAGGTAATAGTTTTTGATGACAATGACTTACAAGGAAAGCAACTGCATACGATCCGATGGTGATTACGATCATGCTTGGCCCGTGGAAGTCCATAGAATATCGGTAGATAACGGAAGTTCAGTGAACATTCTGTTCAAAGACGCGTTCGACAAAATGGGATTGTCCATAGAAGATGTTACGCCCTGCAACCAATGGCTACATGGTTTTATGGGAGAAAGCACCATGCTCTTGGAGAGGTTGGATTTGTTTGTTGAGATAGGAACCCATCCCCGATCATCCATGTAAAAGCAAACTTTTGTATCGGTGGATGGATTTTCAACTTACAACACCTTCCTAGGACGTTCGGCCTTATCTGATTTTTGTACAATGGTGGCTCTATGGTTTTTTATGATGGAGTTCCCCATGGCCAATAGGATAGAAGTGGTGGAAAGAAATTAAGACACCGTCAGGGAATGTTATATTTGCGGAGCATCGAGTGAATAGATGGAAGGAGAAGGGATGGAGCGTAGAAGTTGTCTTATGTGCCAAGAACTCCCTCACGTAGCAATTACAAGAGGGCCCTTCTAGAGTTTACAAGTGATCCTTATAATGAGCTTAACCCGAGAGATGGAGGAGAGGGGGCCACTACTGAGACCGAGGTGGCTTTGGAGTTTGTATAAGTTGATGATAATGATCCCACGAAACTTATGAAAATTGGATCTAGTTGATCTAAAGATACAACGGGTTGGTTTTCTATAGGACAACCATGATGTGTTCGCCTAGTCTCGTGCAGACATGTGCGGGATTTCACCCCCAGTTGCTTGTCATGCTCTGAAAATCGACCCAAGGAAGACTCATGTGAAGCAAACAAAAGGAATATGGGCCCGAAATGATCGGCAGCACTGCGTGAGCTTTTGTCCTTTATGGATGCTTACTCCAGGTATAACTAGATTGTGATGCATGTCCCTGACCAGAAGCACACCAGCTTTATCACCGACTTGGGGCTCTATTGCTATAAGCTTATTTTGTTTGACTTAAAAATGCGGGAGCGACATACCAACGTCTAAGTGAACAAGATGTTTGCCGTATAGATTGGCAAAATTATGGAGGTTGTTAACTGAGTTTTTAACCTATCAAAATTCAATAAGAATTAGAACATTCAGACTGCGCCAGAATAACTCAAAAATCAGCCAAAAGGACCAGAAAAAGAAGAAGAGAAAGACCCAATAGGAAGGATGCTAAAATAAACTAAGGTGATGGATCACTAGAGATTCATCACCTATGGATCGCTAGCGATCCATAAGGCTTGCTCATGGACCCTCCAAACCTTTTGCATCATGGTTCATTACCATTTCTAAGCACGCTTACCAAGTTTCGTAGCTTGCCAAACAATCTAGCTCGAGAAGTGAAGACTCATCTGATTCAAGCTGTTTGGTTAGAATTAGCTAACTCAAAATGGACCTACAGAACTTATACGAAGTCGGATTGACTTGAAATTTTGGAAGAACATTTAGAAAACATAGGAGAAAGCTCATAAAAAATGAAGTCATTTAGAGTTGATTTGATGGATAGCTAGCGACCCATCTAGAGTGGGCCCCACTACCTCAAAGTTTTATGGTGGGTCTCTAACACCCTCTAGAGTGTTTCTGCAAAGTTTCATTCGATTCCGTTAAGATTTAAGCGAGATATAGATGATTCTTCTAGAATAAATGACCCATGAAGACGAATGAGTAAACTAAGACTTGATATTTGAACAAGACACTTAAATAGAAGATAGGAAGACAACCATCCAAAGATCTCTCAAAAATATGCTAAGTGGATGGATAGTTAGCGATCCATCCCCTATGGATAACTAGCGATCCATCAAGATAGGTCGGATCGTCCTCAAACTTTCCGAGCTCCTTCATAGTACTAAGCAAAGGCTTCTGATAGAAATATATACTAAGTTGATGGATAGCTGGCGATCCATCCCCTATGGATAGCTAGTGATACATCCTCTATGGATAGCTAGTGATCCATAGAAAGGACTCAGATTGATTTGCGACTTTTGGTGATGACTTAGTGTAACACCCCATATTATTTAGGATATTTAATTAGTTAAATTAAATAAAATAATGTGATGAGATTAATGGATTGTGATTTGATTATAACTAAGGGTAGTCGTGCCATGTTAATATGTAATTCAAAATGATATAACATGAATAAAAATGTTAGGAAATAAAGGAGAGAAAAATGGGAAATATGATGGACTTATACCCTAAACCCGTAGGAAACGAAAACACGTGTTCATTTCATTCCTCTCAAACAAAAACACTCTAAGGCCGGCCATCATTTTCAATCTCAAGAGAAGATAAAGTAGGATTTTCAAGAGGAAGAAGTAAATCAACTTTTTCAACATCAAATCTTACATCTTTAATCATAAAGCTAAGGTGAATGATTACTACATCCCACTTTTCTTATAGTTTTCGGTTTTAAGTTAAACCCGAAATGATTTTGCATGATTATGCCATGTTTTAGATGATTACATGTTTATATATCCTTGTTGATGATTTATGCATGTCCATATTGATTTTTATGATATGTTTGATACGGAAACCCTATTAAATGACATCCAAATGCCTTGAAAACTTAAATGTATATCAGAAATGATATCTTAAAGATCGGTTTCAATTTTCATAATTTTTTGAATTAATGTGGATTTATATTAATTTTCTAGTGAAGAAAATGATTTATTGGGTTATAAATTATTTATGGCAAAATAAATAATTATTTGGGTCTGAAATTTATATATGTTAGGAAACATATAGAAATAGATTTTTTGAAATTTTTATAGAATTATTCAAAGTGTTTTGATGAATATATAAAATTATTTAAGGTATGAGACTTAAATGTTTTATATATTTTGCAAAATTAAATCATTTTTTATTTCTGAAAATATTGGTAGCACTTTTTGAAAAGATATTTAGCAACCAATAAGAATTTGATAAACAAAGGCAAGTTAGTTGAAATTTTTTCTCTTTTAAGTTAAAAACAAAAATAACATGTTTTTAGCATGTTCCACAACTTTCGGTATAGGGGGTTCCAACGTAGACCTTTTGCCACCTATGGTTTCGAAAACAATGCGTATGGTACCAAGCTATTGTGCATGGTATTAAGCTACTTGGTACGTAGCATATTGGACAAAGGAGAAAGGGTAGTTGGTTGAAACTCTAGGTTCCGAAGGGGTTGGAGTATGCTTGTTTTTAAAATCAAAGGAGCGCTTTCTTTACTTTTGAAAGAGTTAGGTTTCGACTCAGTTGCTTTCGACGGGGTCAAATATTTTCAAAGAAAAGGTTTCGACTTATTTGCACTCTTTTATTTTAAATAATACTTTCGAATGGGTCGAAACCCCTAGTTGCCGCCTCTTTACCTTTCGAACTCAATGTTTTTGAAATGTATACTTATCTTTTAAAAACTAGCCACTTCTTCTATGCTTTCGAAGGGAATGTTTCGATACCATCACTTTTTTACTTAGAAAAACTTCGAAAGGAAGGTTTCGACTTAGATGTTTTATTAACCCTTTTTGTTCAGATTGAAGTATAACCCAAAGGTTTCGAAAGAGTTGATTATATGGCTTCAAAAGGTGATTTTCCATATGTTTTAAATAGAACCCAAAGAGCTTTTGTGTAACAACCCGCATATCTATCGATTTTATATTTAAATATTTTATCGTTAGTCGGATGTTAGACCGAAAAGCTACTTTTTGCATACGGTCAAATTAGGACTCGAGACCACCCCCATTGAGTTCAAAATGACGTTTGCGATCTTTTTGAGTGTAAACTTCGATATGTTTGGAGATAGTGAAATTTTCATCACTTTTTTGTGTTGAGCTTTTGGTTTGGGCTGCACCTCTTCTACCTCAGCCCAACCCCTTCCTTCTCTTCATCACTTCATCAACTTTGAAGCTTTAGCAACAATGGTGGAGGGAGTAGGAAATTAAAATTCCAAGCTCAAATTCTTTAGCAAATTCAACATCTAACTCCAAATTCAAAGTGAAGACATTGATTCAAGCTTGTGGTTGATCTTTGCTTTGCCCCAAGCTTCATCTTCATCAAATTCCGTGAAAAGGTGAGATTTTTGATCTCACATCTTGCCTATATCTATCTTGGACTGTTGGGAATGATCCCCTATTGCATTTGCATCAACATTTGCCTTTGGTTTGGATTGGATTGGCGAAAAACTGCAATTTTCAGCGTTTTGGTGATTTTTCTGGCCTTAAGTCGTTTCTGGCCTTCGCTGAGTCGTCCACGAGTTAAGCCTAAGTCGTGAGTCGTTCACGAGTTAAGGGTTTAGGTCGCGCGCGTGTATTTCTGTTCGTCTGGCCTGAGTCGTTCACGAGTTAAAGGCCTGAGTCGTTCACGAGTTAAAGGCCTGAGTCGTTCTCGAGTTAAAGTGTTAAGTCGTTTCTGCCTGGCCTGAGTCGTTCACGAGTTAAATGCATGAGTCGTTCACGAGTTAAAGGCATGAGTCGTTCACGAGTTAAAGGCTTAAGTCGTTTGCAGTTAGCTCGTTCGCCTCGAGTTAAGTCGTAGGTCGTTTGGCCTTAAGTCGTTTGCAGTTAGCTCGTTCGCCTCGAGTTAAGTCGTAGGTCGTTTGGCCTTAAGACGTTTGCAGTTAGCTCGTAGCTCGTATGGCTCTTAAGTCCTAGGTCGTTGGCTTTTAAGTCGTTAAGTCGTTCGTTCCACTAAGTCGTTCAGGGCTTAAGTCGTTAAGTCGTTCGCGAGTTAGTACTTGGTCGTTTGACCTGTTCTTCTGCCAGCTCGCGTGGCATTCTCCACTTAGGTCGTAAGTCGCTTATCCCTTAAGTCGTAAGTCGCTTGCCCCCTTAAGTCGTAAGTCGTAGGTCGTCGCCGACCTTACACTTGGTCTTTTTAGGTCGCGATTTTCCTTTGGTCGCAGGACTTTGTTAAGTCGTAGGTCGTCTCCGACCTTATCCTTAGCCTTGTTAGGTCGCGTGAACTCTTAGGTCGTATGACCTACTTCTCCTTAGGTCGTTGGACCAGCTTGCCTTCACTAAGTCGTACCGTGACGGGGCGCTGCCCCGCACCCCGCCGTGGGCGCTGCCCCCTGGACCCCCGCGACCTGACCGGGCAGGTCGAACCCCGTATTACTCTGCGTAGGCAATCTCGTCTGAAAAACATTGATCAGAATTTCTACTTTGATGGTTTTGGAATTTGACTTCTTTGGACTTTACTCACGTCTTCGAACGTGAATTGATTTGTTCTACCATCGTTTTATGACTTGTCACTTTAAAGATATATGAAGGTTTCAATACTAATAGTAAATATCAAAACTCTTTCATCAAAGCGATTTCAACACTATTTTAAGTATCAAAAGTTCGTTTTCTCAAACCGATTTTCAATCTACTAGTATATACAAGCCTTTACTTCACTCGAATGAGAAATCGACTTAAACGACTTAGTAAAACGAGTGGTATGAAACGCTTGCGTTCACTTCGTCGGTTAGCTCTTGGACTTGTTCGATTGAACCCTTTTTGTGACAATTTCCTAGTGAAGATTTACAGCTTGTTCGTAAATATTTAAGTTAAGCAAGTGGTTATGGGACATGAAGCTAAACTCATATATTTACTGGCTTGGTGTGATTGACACTTCCTTATGATCATGACGATCATTTTTGTGATTTAGACTAGCGATTGAGCGATGTCTCTTTGTCTACGTGGGAGACTATACCCCGATCATGTGATGTTTCGCCATCACATTTCCTATGGTCTTCGGGCCATTCATGTGTAAAAATTTAATGGATAGCTTCCATGAGATATTATCTCGTCATGTGTTTACGCGTAGGTGAGCTTCATGCTCCCATTCATGTGTTAGGCCTCCCCCCTTTATGTGTTTTCTGGATTTCTGATGATGATTTCTGGAATTTTGTGCTTCACCAATTTTCATGATTTTCATTGATATGATATCAGCTTTTGTGCATTGGTGAATTTATGTGTTATTGACTTGTTATGAATACAAGTTTAGGGTATGATGCCCTATTTTATCTTTGAGAAGATTCTTGTGATATTGATTAATCTTTTGTTGATTATCATTTACATACTTATAGTAGTATGTCGCTATGGTTATTACATGTTCATGTCATGCCTTTTACTGTATACCATATCATCTGATATTTATAGTTAGACTGATCCGTTTATTATTTTCTTATAAATAATACTCGGGTCAGACCGAGATGTTACAGGTGCTTCTGCTTGACTTCTCTTCAGGATATTTCTGACTTTTGGCTAACTACTTAGATTAGTAGTTTTTGGACGTACACCTTTGAGATATAGACTCTATGTTGTGTACTTATTCTTTTGTATAGCACGTGTTGCTATTCTTTTGTATTATCGTGGATCTTTCTGACCACTACTCTGATGTACACTTTCATGTGTTATATATTTATTCATATCTTCTTCCGCCTTTGTGATATGGATGTCTGTGACTGATTTATGTTATGATTATTTCTATGTTTGTTTTCCGAAGATTATATATAGCCACCGTGTGATAGCTTTGTGTTTGTACCGGTATGTCGGATTTCCTCCTTAAAAGATATGCATTCTATTCTATCTGACGTATCGGTGCTCGCACAAAGAAGTTACATGGATGGTCGCTCCTCCACAGCCTTATTCTCCGCGCTAATTGACAGCACTACATCGTAGTGTTCTTGGTTAGCTTGGGTATAGAGGTGGGGCGTCACAGCTTGGTATCAAAGCCAAACTTCGGAACAACGTAGAATAACTTAACAAGGATCATCGTCCTAAGTCCTTCTTAGGAGTTGTACCTTAGGATTAATTCGAGTCTTCGTACCGATTCATCCTATTTTCTTTTATGATTCCTTGTTTTATCTATCAAGATTGCTTGATATTCATTCTGAGAATAACCTTTTTCTTCTTCTTTCTTTCTTTCTTAAAGAAGAAGAGATGGTTAGTTCTGGCAGTCCTAGCGCTGGTCAATCCAGTAGTCCTTCTCTGGATGGCGTATTCATGTCTGCCCAACAACTTTTGGATCTTGCTCAGAATCAAAGGTTTATCTGTGCTTTGGGTAAGAACCCAGAAATGGTTTTACCTCTGAAACTTGTAGTTCCTTTCCATCAGCTTGTGGATATCACTCTTCAACATGAAGAGGCTGTTAAAGGAATTGCTAGTAATATTGGGATTTCCAAGAAGAGGCATATCAAGTTCAAAAGCCCTTATCCCGATAAGAAGGTAAAGCAACCTACTTTGGTAGCAAAGACTCCAAACTCTTTTTGTAGAGGATGCTACAATTGTAAATCTAAGTACCACTATGCAAAGGAGTGTCCGGAACCACTCTTTTGTCGTTATTGCAAAAATTCAAGTCATCATATTTCTATCTGCCCCATGCTTCTGAGCAAGAAGAAGATGGAACCAGAAACGACGGTAGTTGAGACTCCTACCGCTAGTCATAAACGATGCTACAATTGTGGTTCCACGGACCACTATGTGATTAAGTGCCCGAAACCCCTCTATTGCCGCTATTGCAAAGGCTCGGGTCATTACTTATCTACCTGTCTCAAACTTCCGAACAAGAGAGAGGGAAAGCTAAATGTTGTTCAAGCCCCTAGTGACACTTCTCTTAGTCAAGGTAACTCTCCTTTTACCCTTGACGATATTTATTTCGTGATTATCTTGTTCGAGTTCTTTTTGATATGGGTTTCATCTCATTATTTTTATATCAAAAGAACTTGTGTTCTTTTTCTTTAAACATTTATGGGCTTGATGACTTCTTTGAGGATTTGCGAATCCGATTGGTGGATCCGCAACACTCAATTTGCTTTTTATGGATGTCAAAATTATTTTATGTGATTTTTCTTTCCGAACCGACTTCCACTTAGGCTTCGGAATTAATTTTTGTGAAAGGATTGGCTTAATCATTGTGAAGCCCATATCCTATTTTTCCAAGCGGACTATTCATCTTCGACATTTTCAATCCGTTAAACAGATTTCCGATTTTTCCTTTATGATTTTGATCCCAATTTGATGGCATCATTTTATTCTTTAAGCTCACATGATGAGGAAAGCGTTATTTCTCTCATTCATGTAGTTTGAGAATTTTCCGGTATTTTTGAGTTTGTCTTAGGATTATCACCTAAGCAATCTTTTGAGTGTTGTTAAGGTCTTTTTAACTCGACCTTGCCACCAATTTTCATTTGGTACGAGTTGTGGGAGTTAACGTTCCACTTACCACATTCCGCACTCGTATGCTTCTTGTGAATGACTTATTATGTCATTCAGTTTGTCTAGCTTATTTCATCCATTTTATGAATCGAGTATTCTATGAATATCTCGATGACTCCATTCTTGTATATATTGATTTTGGATGAAAACTGCAATTTAAAATTTTGCAAATCTTTTTCATAAGATTTATTTATAAGTACAATTTGACTTTGCTCTTAAACAAGCAAAGAATATTCTTAAAGTTTTTTTTTTTTAAGAAACATGTTTATTATATAGAAGATGATTTGGTGATTGGATTGCCCATTAAGTGCTTTAAGAGTTCTGGTCGATGCGCTTGATCAACGTTATCGATAGGAATTTCCTAAACGCTTTGATGAGACAGTCAGACACAATATATTGACTTGTAAAAATGTAAATTTTTCTAGAAAGATTATTACATAGAGATAAATGTAATTTTGTAAGTTTTAACTTTTCGGAAAAAGAAGATTATTTAAAAGAACTTTTTTCCGATACTCTTATTCTTGTGATTCCCGTAGGGAACTAAGACTTTATCTTTTGTACGAATGCTAATCGTATTGGTTTGGATGCCGTCCTCTTGCAAAATGGAACGTGCTATCACTTGTGCTTCTAAATCATTAAAGCCGATCGAGACTAGGTATGCCACTCATGATCTAGTGCTCGCGACTATTGTTTTTGCTTTTAGAGTTTGGCATCATCACTTTTGGGTGAGAAATTTGTTCTCTACCCCGATCATAAATCTTTGGAATATTTATTTTCTCATAAGGAACTTAATGTTGGCTCGAGTTCCTTGCATCTTATGATCTTGATATTCTTTGTTTACTCCCGGATGGGAGAATCGTGCTGCCGAGGTCTTTAGTCTTAAGCAACATGCAGTTATTTCTTTGATGATATCCAAATGGAATGATCTCGAGATTTCCTCCTCTTGTGAGATTCGAGATCGTGAATTTCAATTCATGTTCATCTCTTGTTTTATGTAGCCCTGAGGCTCAATCTTCTCTTTCAGACCGCATCCTTGAAACTCTAAAGTAAAATCCCAAATTGGCTTTTCTTGGCCAAAGTTGTAGGGATCAAAATAAGGTTGTTGGTTTGAAAGATTTCGAAGTCGATGCTCGTGGTGGCATTTGAGTGTTTGGTAGACTTATTGTGCCAAACATTTGTGATCTTCATAAAAACACTTTAGAAGATTCTCGTCGTTCTAAGTTTTCCTTTCATCCCGGTAGTAGTAGCGACTTTATTATTGGGATGGAACGAAATTTGATATTGCTAACTTCATTAAGCGTTGCATGGCTTACCAACTCATAAAGGCCAAGCATCAAAGGCCCAGTGGGTTATTGCAACCTTGGACATTCCAATTAAGGAGAGGGATCAAATTTCCATGGTCTTTGTTGACGGACTTCTCCGTTCTCGTTCGGGTCATGACAGTTTATGGGTAATTGTAGATAGACTTACAAATCTACCCGTTTTCTTCCCGTTCGGTCCAATCAGACCGTATCTCTTTTCACTAAACCCTGTGTTTAGTTAAGTTTCATGGAGTTCCTACTTCTGTTGTTAGCAATCGTGATCCATTATTTTGCTAATGGATTTTGTAAGGTCTTCAAAAAGCTTTGGGAACAAAGCTCAATTTTAGCACCGCTTATCGTCCTCAATTCGATGGACAACCAAGCGAGTGAAACAAACTCTTGAAGATCTTCTTTAGAGCATGTGTCCTTAATTTTGGTGGAAGTTGGGAAAATTATATTTCTCTTGTTTAGTTTTCTTCCAATAATAACTTCCAACCTTGTATTGGTATGGCACCTTTCGAGGCATTCTACGGAAGGCTATGCCAATTTTCTTCGTGTTGGCATAAAGCCGGTGAGAACTGGTTTTAGGTCCAGATCTTATTAGAGTCCATTCGTGTTTCACCTTCGATGGGTGTTGTGCATTTTCAGTCGATCGGGAAAGTTAGCGCCTCGATATATAGGGCCATTTCCTATCACCGAACGTATTGGTCCCATGGCTTATCGCCTTTCATTACCGGCTCAGTTTTCTGCTATGCATGACGTGTTTCACGTTTCTCAATTACGGAAGTGCCTTCGGGATTCCGATTCTACTCTTGAGCCCGGTGTTGTGGAAGAGATTGAAGTTTGACCTAATTTAACTTATGAGCAGCATCCTGTTCGAATTATTGCTTCGGAGATCAAACGGCTTCGAAATAAAGATGTTCCGCTTGTTAAAGTTCAATGGTCCTCATATCCTAAGGATTGCTCTTGGGAAACTAGAGAATTCATCGAGCGTACACATCCGGAATTACTTTCTCATGCTCTTTGAGGTAAACTTTTTAATTCCAATTTCTTTTGTGTTAATATGCATTTTGGTTGTTACTTTTTATTTCCACCATATATATTGCGAGGACGCAATTTCTTTAAGGAGGGGAGTCTGTAACAACCCGCATATCTATCGATTTTATATTTAAATATTTTATCGTTAGTCGGATGTTAGACCGAAAAGCTACTTTTTGCATACGGTCAAATTAGGACTCGAGACCACCCCCATTGAGTTCAAAATGACGTTTGCGATCTTTTTGAGTGTAAACTTCGATATGTTTGGAGATAGTGAAATTTTCATCACTTTTTTGTGTTGAGCTTTTGGTTTGGGCTGCACCTCTTCTACCTCAGCCCAACCCCTTCCTTCTCTTCATCACTTCATCAACTTTGAAGCTTTAGCAACAATGGTGGAGGGAGTAGGAAATTAAAATTCCAAGCTCAAATTCTTTAGCAAATTCAACATCTAACTCCAAATTCAAAGTGAAGACATTGATTCAAGCTTGTGGTTGATCTTTGCTTTGCCCCAAGCTTCATCTTCATCAAATTCCGTGAAAAGGTGAGATTTTTGATCTCACATCTTGCCTATATCTATCTTGGACTGTTGGGAATGATCCCCTATTGCATTTGCATCAACATTTGCCTTTGGTTTGGATTGGATTGGCGAAAAACTGCAATTTTCAGCGTTTTGGTGATTTTTCTGGCCTTAAGTCGTTTCTGGCCTTCGCTGAGTCGTCCACGAGTTAAGCCTAAGTCGTGAGTCGTTCACGAGTTAAGGGTTTAGGTCGCGCGCGTGTATTTCTGTTCGTCTGGCCTGAGTCGTTCACGAGTTAAAGGCCTGAGTCGTTCACGAGTTAAAGGCCTGAGTCGTTCTCGAGTTAAAGTGTTAAGTCGTTTCTGCCTGGCCTGAGTCGTTCACGAGTTAAATGCATGAGTCGTTCACGAGTTAAAGGCATGAGTCGTTCACGAGTTAAAGGCTTAAGTCGTTTGCAGTTAGCTCGTTCGCCTCGAGTTAAGTCGTAGGTCGTTTGGCCTTAAGTCGTTTGCAGTTAGCTCGTTCGCCTCGAGTTAAGTCGTAGGTCGTTTGGCCTTAAGACGTTTGCAGTTAGCTCGTAGCTCGTATGGCTCTTAAGTCCTAGGTCGTTGGCTTTTAAGTCGTTAAGTCGTTCGTTCCACTAAGTCGTTCAGGGCTTAAGTCGTTAAGTCGTTCGCGAGTTAGTACTTGGTCGTTTGACCTGTTCTTCTGCCAGCTCGCGTGGCATTCTCCACTTAGGTCGTAAGTCGCTTATCCCTTAAGTCGTAAGTCGCTTGCCCCCTTAAGTCGTAAGTCGTAGGTCGTCGCCGACCTTACACTTGGTCTTTTTAGGTCGCGATTTTCCTTTGGTCGCAGGACTTTGTTAAGTCGTAGGTCGTCTCCGACCTTATCCTTAGCCTTGTTAGGTCGCGTGAACTCTTAGGTCGTATGACCTACTTCTCCTTAGGTCGTTGGACCAGCTTGCCTTCACTAAGTCGTACCGTGACGGGGCGCTGCCCCGCACCCCGCCGTGGGCGCTGCCCCCTGGACCCCCGCGACCTGACCGGGCAGGTCGAACCCCGTATTACTCTGCGTAGGCAATCTCGTCTGAAAAACATTGATCAGAATTTCTACTTTGATGGTTTTGGAATTTGACTTCTTTGGACTTTACTCACGTCTTCGAACGTGAATTGATTTGTTCTACCATCGTTTTATGACTTGTCACTTTAAAGATATATGAAGGTTTCAATACTAATAGTAAATATCAAAACTCTTTCATCAAAGCGATTTCAACACTATTTTAAGTATCAAAAGTTCGTTTTCTCAAACCGATTTTCAATCTACTAGTATATACAAGCCTTTACTTCACTCGAATGAGAAATCGACTTAAACGACTTAGTAAAACGAGTGGTATGAAACGCTTGCGTTCACTTCGTCGGTTAGCTCTTGGACTTGTTCGATTGAACCCTTTTTGTGACAATTTCCTAGTGAAGATTTACAGCTTGTTCGTAAATATTTAAGTTAAGCAAGTGGTTATGGGACATGAAGCTAAACTCATATATTTACTGGCTTGGTGTGATTGACACTTCCTTATGATCATGACGATCATTTTTGTGATTTAGACTAGCGATTGAGCGATGTCTCTTTGTCTACGTGGGAGACTATACCCCGATCATGTGATGTTTCGCCATCACATTTCCTATGGTCTTCGGGCCATTCATGTGTAAAAATTTAATGGATAGCTTCCATGAGATATTATCTCGTCATGTGTTTACGCGTAGGTGAGCTTCATGCTCCCATTCATGTGTTAGGCCTCCCCCCTTTATGTGTTTTCTGGATTTCTGATGATGATTTCTGGAATTTTGTGCTTCACCAATTTTCATGATTTTCATTGATATGATATCAGCTTTTGTGCATTGGTGAATTTATGTGTTATTGACTTGTTATGAATACAAGTTTAGGGTATGATGCCCTATTTTATCTTTGAGAAGATTCTTGTGATATTGATTAATCTTTTGTTGATTATCATTTACATACTTATAGTAGTATGTCGCTATGGTTATTACATGTTCATGTCATGCCTTTTACTGTATACCATATCATCTGATATTTATAGTTAGACTGATCCGTTTATTATTTTCTTATAAATAATACTCGGGTCAGACCGAGATGTTACAGGTGCTTCTGCTTGACTTCTCTTCAGGATATTTCTGACTTTTGGCTAACTACTTAGATTAGTAGTTTTTGGACGTACACCTTTGAGATATAGACTCTATGTTGTGTACTTATTCTTTTGTATAGCACGTGTTGCTATTCTTTTGTATTATCGTGGATCTTTCTGACCACTACTCTGATGTACACTTTCATGTGTTATATATTTATTCATATCTTCTTCCGCCTTTGTGATATGGATGTCTGTGACTGATTTATGTTATGATTATTTCTATGTTTGTTTTCCGAAGATTATATATAGCCACCGTGTGATAGCTTTGTGTTTGTACCGGTATGTCGGATTTCCTCCTTAAAAGATATGCATTCTATTCTATCTGACGTATCGGTGCTCGCACAAAGAAGTTACATGGATGGTCGCTCCTCCACAGCCTTATTCTCCGCGCTAATTGACAGCACTACATCGTAGTGTTCTTGGTTAGCTTGGGTATAGAGGTGGGGCGTCACATTTTGAAAGGTTTAAGTTTCTAGAGGTTTTATGCTTTCGAAAGGTGTTTAAAAATGGTTTCGAAGGGATGGTTCCCCAAAGGGTTTCGAAGGAGTCGAAAGGTGCTATTTTCTGATGGTTTCGAAACGGTTTCGATTATGGTTTCGAATCAAAAGTTTTGCCCTTTTGGCCTAGATAAATAAAGGGTTTTACTTGGTTTCGAAAGAGATGCTTTCAAAGGTGTACAAAGGGGTACTTTCAATGGAATTGAAAGCGGTACTTTCACGTGTTTAAATATTTTCATCAACAAAGCTTTGAGTGAAGTATATATATAACATGGCAAGATGATTTGAGTAAAGCATAGAATTTATCTATTTTCCTTGTGTGAGTTTGATTTAAAGGTTTTAAATCATTTTTGAAAAGGTTTTCAAGGAAAATCATGGGAAGAAATCCCTAAGTGAAAATGACTTAGATATTAGAATACCAAGTGGGACTAGTATAGGGTTACGCCTTATACACTAGCTATTGGCCCCAGCTAATTGTTGTCCAAAATTTCAGTGTGTAGGGCATTGTCACATGTAAGACTAAAGTTATGATTACACACAGAAGGGAATATATTTGTATACATATAGGTTATTGGTGATCCCGCAAAACATTAGGATCAGGCGACCTAGGAAATGATTAAGTTAGGAATAGACCATCCAGAGAAGAAGTATTTAACAGATAGTTAAGGATAGTCCGTCCGGAAGAGGTGTATCTAACATATATTAGATTAATTTTTGCTTATATTGTCTGGTAGGCCCAAGTCAGCCAAAGGTTAATAGTTAGCCAAACAAAACTAAATTATTGAACGGATAGTTCATTTATTACCTAATATTTATGTAGGTTTACATAATGATGCTTTACGGCATTTAACCAGTTTTAGTTGCTGGAATTTTTTTACAAAAGATATGTTTTAAAAGAATGTTAGTGAAGGAAAACTCATTCCGCTAAGTTGCGTGGTCTCACTTAACATTATTAACCGGAACTAGTATTATTCACATCAAGCTTTATGTCCGACTCGAAGTTTATGTTTCTCCTTAAACTCTCAGGTGCTCAAAATTGATTTGAGTAAGCTGAGGGAATTAAGGTTTTTTAGGTTTTTAGTAACGTGACGAGTAAGGCTACTGAAGGCAAGTAGGAGGCTAATGGATAGCTATTTAGGAGTTGCAGTTCTTTGTTTTGTTGTTATTTCTGTTGTGTATGTATTAAGTCAATTATGACTATATGACTCTGATAATCCAAAGGGCATCTTTATATGTCATTCTTGGCGTATTTTGTAAGTATATTTTATGATTGCCTAGGAACGTATTGGGATTATGTATTATAATATGGAACATCTGTTTTAAAATGTAATGGAAAATTGTTATTTTGAAATATGTGATTTGTTTCATATTCAAGTGCTTTTGATATTATAGATACCATTAATATAGCCGTATTTATTCACCGGAAGCTAATACTATAAATGACTACAGCATCAGTAGCGTTTAGTTTTGGGCCTCTAGATAAAGAATGTTACACTTGGCATAACAACCGGACTGTTCTGCACCTAGACTTCTATTCCAATACTCATTAAACTTCTCTATAAACACTCACATGCCTACAACTAGAGATGGATATTTTCGGATAGAGAGATGCCATTACTCGACTGGAATTCATTCACTTCTTCAACTTTCTTCTCCCTTATAACAGTCATCAAGGGGGTTACTGTTATTCTCTAGTCAACCCTTGAACTTATTCTAACTCATTGTGACTTAGATATAAGGACTAACTAGTTGATATCCAAAGAGATTCAACTAGTATAGTCATCGTAAAGATTGATTAAAGTGAATGTAGGCCAGAGTCAGCCGAACTACTATAAAAACTCTATGTCTCTTTTCTTACTTCTTCTCTTCAATTGTTGTTTATCTAAGATTGTGTTGCCGGTTATCTGCATTGGTGCTTTCACACTTGATTCAAGGTGTTGATCCATTTTTTGGGTTAACAGAGGTGTGCGTTGACGCCATGTTGGTAAAATCAAGGAGGGTCGGATACCACATCTTGCACTTGGATGAAATGTTCCACATCCTATGGAAGTACGAGATAAATCTAAACCCATTAAAATGTTCCTTGGGAGTGGCGTCTAGAGAGTTCTTGGGTTTCATCGTGCATGTAAGGGGGATAGAGGCTAATCCTGAATAGGTCCGGGCACTATGAGACATCAAACTTCTCGAAACTTGAAAGAAAATATAGAGCTTGAATGGGAAGATGGCAGCTTAGAGCAGGTTCATATCCAAAGCCATAGACGAGTGCGGTCCATTTTTTAAGCGCTCAAAAAGGAGAAAGGTAAGTTCAAGAGGATAAATGAATGTCTGGCAGCGTTCTTATATTTGTTAGAGCACTTGTAGAAGCCACTGATATTATCTACACCAACCGAGAGGGAAGATTTTACATCAACCTGGCAATGTCACATCATGCTTTGAGCACAGCTTTGGTCAGGAAGGAAGATCAAGCACAACGTCCTCTTTACTACATAAGCAAATGCTTCACCGGGCTAGAGTGTAGATATCCTAAGTTGGAAAAGTTGGCATACTGTTTATTGATTGCATCCAGGAAACTAAGGCATTACTTCCAGTCCCACCTTATTTGAGTGCTCACGAACCAGTCCTGAGGCAGGTTCTGCACAAACCAAACACTTTAGAAAGGCTTAAGAAATGGAGCATCAAGCTGAATCAGTATGAGATAACCGATCACCCGCGAACTGTAATCAAAGCGCAAGCAGCAGCGAACATTCTTATTGAGTTTATTATTCGAGATGATGAAGTTAAACCCCAAGAGGAGGAAGCCCTCAAGTGGTGAGTGTATTTGAATGAGCATCTAATGATCATAACTCTAGTGCAGGGGTAGTACTCCTGACCCACGAGGGAAGGAAGTTGGGCCGCACAATTAGATTAAGATTCAACGCAACAAACAACGAGGCAGAGTATAAAGCTCTAGTAGCTATACTAGAGTTAGAAAAGGAGCTAGGGATCAGGTCGTTGTGTGTTCACAGCGACTCTTATTTGGTGGCGAATCAAGTGCTTGGGGAGTTCCAGGTCAAAGGAGAACGCTTGAAATCTTATTTGTAGAAGGTGAAGGACTTATTCACTGGGATGGAGCACTACATGGTTAAGCACATTTAGCAGGAAGAGAATCAGGATGTGGACAAGCTTGCAAAGCTAGAGAGTTTAGGAGATGATTCTCTGTTGGGATCGGTAACTATTACAACCCTACATAGACCCAGTTTCGAGAAAGTGAATGTGGTTACGGCTGTTGGAGGTGAGCGGACCTGGATGACCCGTTGGCAAGGTACTTGAGTGAAGGAATATTATCCGACAACCAAAAGAGGCTAGGAAGATCCTGCGGAAGGCACCCCCTTCGTTATCTAGGATGGACTGCTATATCGGTGTGAATATTTGAACCTGCTACTGAGATGCATCACAGGGCAAGAGGCCTAATAGGTATTGGGAGACATACATCAAGGATGCCGCGGAGATTATACAAGGCGGAAAACTTTGGCAAAGAAGGTATTGCAGTGTGGATACTTCTGGCCAACCTTAAATCATGGTGCAATGGAGTACGTAAAGAGGTGTGGTAAGTGCCAACAGTTTGCTAAGATTCCCAGACTACCCCCAACTAAACTAACTTACATGGTCAGCCCTTGGCCCTTCGCAGTCTAAGGAATAGACTTGATCATGGAGCTTTCGATGGTGTGAGGCAGAGCTAAGTATGCTATAGTGGCAGTTGACTACTTTACAAAGTGGGTAGAAATAGAGCCCCTTACTAAAATGTCAATGGCCAAGGTTGTAAACTTCTTAATCGAAAAGGTGATATGCAAATATGGAGTTCCTATTTATATTATCTCAAATAATTGATTGCAGTTTGACAAGGAGGAGTTCACTGACTTTGCCAATAGTACGGGATAAAGAAGAGTTTTTTAGCTATAGTATACCCACAAGCTAATGGGCAGGTGGAAGCGGTTAATAAGGTTCTAAAAACTCTCATAAAGAAACGACTGGAGAAAGCGAAGGGAGCATGGGTGGATGAACTTCCTCTAGCATTATGGGCCTATCAACCTTTTTCAAGAAAGCCACAGGTCATACTCCTTTCTCATTGGTTTATACTTTATAAGGTTGGAAGCGAAGTTGCTAGTTGAGATGACAGTGCCCTCACACCAAATAATTTACTATGACCCAAATAAGAATGAAGAGTTTTTGAACATGTCTCTTGATTTGGTTAATGAAAGACACGAGGAATCCGCTCTAAAGGTGGAAGCACATAACCGAAGTATAGTCACCCAGTACAATCTAAGGTTAAACACCACCCACTTAAGGAAAGGGACTTGGTGCTGAAATGAATATTCCCTAGACCTGGGACATTAGATCCAACCTAGGAAGGACCATTTGTCGTTCACAAGGATTTAGAAAATGGAGCTTTCATCCTCAGTACCGTGGATGGAGAAATATTCAGGAAGGCTTGGAATGCACACCATCTCTGTCGTTATTTTACTTGAACTTTTGTTATGGTCATTGTATTGAAGCTTTCTAATCAAACCCATTATAAACGGATTCTAATAAAGTGTTATTTCCTTGAAATTTTGTCTTAATAGATAATTATCAGGAAATGTAACTTCATTCTTTCAATTGAACACGTTGGATTAACATAGACACTTCGTGGGAATATCGCATAGGTGGTAGACTTAACTTCTCAATTCAGGAACCAAACCCAATCATCGCTTCATCTCCCTTTAAAAATGTATGTTCGCTTGATCAGCCCATGGTCAAAACATGATCGCTAAATGGACGCTCGCCATTGATGATTGACCAAAAATGTCTATCAGCAATGGCAAGCCCGATCGGCCCATAGTTAGGACATGACTACAAAATGGGTGCTTGCCGTTGATGATCGGCCCAAAATCTCTACCAGCAATGGCGAGTTCGATCATCCCATGATCAGGACATGACCGTCAAATGTGTGCTTATCATTGATGATCGACCCATACTTTTTGCCAACAATGACAAGCCCGATCAGGCCATAGTAAGGAAATGACCGCCAAATGGGTGCTCACCATTGACAATTGTCGTCAACTGTTCGGCTAGTAATGGTAAGCCGGATAACCCTACTTAGGCCTTCACAATTGTTAGTGGGCTTTGAACTCGTGGATGGTTTAGGAGGAACCAACTTACCGGCCGTTAGGATATGATGGATGCATAGTTGGTTCTTCCCTGGCATGCAGATAAGTTCAATAACAACCGATAACCACAAAGGGAAAACAAAATTCATAGGAACAATAAAACCACAATATAGACATACCGTCTGGCATAAAAATGTTCATAAGACAAAAATCATAGAGTATCGGGAAACACTACACACTTGACCTTAATAAACACATAAAAACTGGTCGTGCGTGAGTATGAATGTTTAATACAAAAATGAACTCTGTGTGCATGGTGTGTTCGACATTAATGAAGAGCAAAACACATATAGGAGGTAGACATGATCATCAATTCAACCCATATTCGGTCGACCTGGACTTAGAAATGGATTATTTGGATTAATTCCTTGAGTTCTTGTGCTCATGCTCGTCCTTATGCTCGTCCTCCTTCTTCTTTTTTTCCTCCTCGTCTTTCCTTTTGATAGCGGCAGCGACATCAAGCTCAACTTACTTTTTGTTCATGAGCTTTAATTCTTCCTTGGATTTGATCTTCACCCTCGCCATATCCATAAGGAAGTTTGCTAGGACCTGCTGTCTCAAAGCTTCTTCTTTATCAAATTTTTTAACAAGGTTAGAAGAGCCTGTAATCTTGATATCAACATCCTCCTAAAGGGCAGAAATCACCTCATCATGGGCTTTATCAATTGGAGGATTGGTAGGGCCAGGGGGTACACTGTCTGAGGGGGGAATGTCAGAAGTGGTCACAGGAGCAGCTAAATCGGTTATAAGTATGTCACCTATGAGGAAGCGAGGAAGACTATTAGACATAGACCCTACTCAAACAAGCTTGAAGGCACCAAGCAGTAGCCCGCAGACTGTAAAGAAAAATTCTACCTCCCTTGGGGCACTTGAGAGCATCACCTGGGATTTGAGTATGGGTCGGAGGGGGAGGAGCATTTAGTGGTTGGCTTCCAACGAGCGAATCTGAAGAAACATGGATAACAATTAGTGGAACATTGTGCATGGGGGGCATAAATCATCGGCTTATGAGCCTGACCTTGTATAGTCATTTCAAACATCGAGCACCCTTATTCTTTTTCTTCGCCTCTTCCTTTTTGGCCTTCTCGGTCTCAGCTAATTTAATATAACCTAGGAAGACAATCTCCATATCCTTCGCTAAGAAGCGAGAATCAACGTCTTCAAGACTGAATGGTGGACCCCCTTACTCATTGGCAGTTTTCACCTCCTTAATCAACCATTTGTGGATAGAGGCCATAAACTCCTAATAATCGTCCATCCAAGCCATGCTCTTTTTGGTGAACATTTCGTAGTAGATCTCATCCAAGAGCATCTCCACCTGATCCAACTGGCTATTCAATTCGTCACATTCAACTTGCAGCTTTCTAGAGCTGGCAATTTCAGCGGTTTTTGCCCATAATTAAAGCCTTAACCTCAGATCAATGAGAAACTCTCTCGGCCCTCCACTCCATGACTTTCCTTTTTAAGATAGCAACACCGGGATCCACCTTATCAGCTACCACTCAGATTTCTTCTAGCCTCTTAGCCAATTTGTCCTTGAATTCTTGTACTCTTAAAAGAAGCGAATGGCCTTATCATTTTATTCTTTCTTGGCCTTTTTTAATATTGGTGGAGCACTCCTTCTTTGCTAGATTAAGTTCTTTAGTGTGAGCGGATCTAAGCTCCTCGGTCTCCTTAACATGCATGTTGGCCTTTTCGGCCTAAGACCACTCTAGCACCTCCACTACCTTTCATGGTCCAATTCCTTTTCATGCAGCCGCTTCCTCAAGTCGAAGATTTTGAAGTTTTGTTCGATGTTCTTTTTGTTGATCTCTTCTTATGCCTTGACAACCTTGGCATGATATTCAGATAGGGCTTTAACACCACCTAACCCATTAGCAAGAAGATCAATTAACTCGATAAATGAAAGAGGCAGTGCCTCGACGAGCAGGTGGGCTAGTGGATCCCTAGGCTGGTAGGGCAGTTGGAACTTATCACATGGCATATCAGAGGGATCAGTGATGATGGTTGCTCCCGCTAACTTCTTCCCCTTGTCCTTTCTCTTGGGGACAGAGGCTATTACTCCTATACTATCATTCTTCTTCTGTTGTTTGAAGGCTTCACAATCAGATAAAGGAAAGGGAGAGAGTCGAGGAGACTTGGATTGCAGGATCGGGGTATGGGATCTTGATTTGCTGGCAAAAGAGTGGGACTTTTTCTTTGAACCATTTTTGGGATCTTGGTTGATTTTATCTCCAACCGGGCGATAACGGACAACCTCCCTACCCACCGTTTTTGTAGCCGATTGGCTGACATTTTCGCCTAAACGAACGAAGACGCAGCTTTCTTTACCTCCTTAAGAGGCACCTTTTGCCCATGATGCTTCACCTTGGATACTAACTTCTCCCTTTTTAAACTCATGCCACCTATAGTAACAAAAATTCATTTTAGCATGGATGGTGCCAGCACTTAAAGAATGCATAACCATCATATGGACATGCGACGGTGTAAGTGTTAATGTAGAAGCATGTAACTGTGGCATGAACCCGTAGGGTTCTCATGAGCCTCTAACTGCTACCGGATCTCTATTATGGATGCATAGTCCTTGTAGCTGATTCCAAGATCCAGATCCAAAAGGTAATTGAAAACACTAATATCGCCGGGGACAAAAACCGTTTCCCCTCCTCTTTGGGACCAGAAACAAGACATATGGCTTCATCCATCTCTAGGTTAAGTGGAGTAGCTGAACCAATGCCTCCAAAAGAGTGGGCTTCACCATGATCTGAAGTGGTACGATCACTGTCGTGAGAATGGGAACCCATCTCTTACTCTGTCCTTGTTCGAGTACTATCATCTTCCCACTCTCTTAAGGTCTTCGGGAGGCCACTTTTAATAGGAACTATCTTAAAGGCATCTAACTTCAACTCCTTTAAGCTTGTAACTATAGCATGGACAACTCCGGATGGGTCAACAATCAACGCAGTGCCATAAACAAAAGGCTGGGAAGATGGTGCCTCGCTTATTTCAGTAGCAGTCGAGTCTTTCTTCTTCTTGGCTTTGGCGGGCTTTTGGAAAGAAGGCAGCCTACCCTTTCCGATCGAATGACCGTTCGCCAGTAATCCAAGTTATCTTAGATTATCGTTAGTAATGAGGCGGGGAACTTCCCGAAACTCCTTGGGGATTTTTTGAAGCCTTCGCAGTATGTCATCCAAGTCTTTTCCAAAAGCTACTCTTATAACACCTGGAAAAGAATCCCCAAGGAAAGAACATTAGCTTTATGTGCGAAATTAAGTCATGGGATAGAGGAATGAAGTGAACTTACATCCTGAATGCCATTGGTGAAAGCATAGAGAATTGTCCCAAACAAAGAAGTGCTCCTTCTTGAAAATGTTGTATTTGGAGTACAAATTCTCAACCGGCTTAAACTTGCTCCCCACCTCGAGAAAAATGAAGAGGAACCCTTCTTCTTGCACTTTATAATATATATATAGGAATCTAATCTAGCAGTGAGTCCGGGCTCCTAGAAATCCTTCATAAAGATGGAGTACAAACTGGTGAGGATGGCATAATGGTTTGGATGTAGTTGGAACGGAGCAATCTTTAAGTGTACAAGAAACCCGCTATCCATTGTAGGAGAGGAGGTGGGGCCCCAGCAGCACAGTGATAGCAGAAGTAGACCATGTATCCCTCAGAGGGGGCGTGTGCACACCTTTCTGGAGTAGGTAGAAGAAGATATCCACCTTGGGAATGCCATGAGTGGTCATAATAAGATCAAGCTGCTTAGCCGTCAAGGTTAAAGCCTGAAAGTCTACAAGGTTTATCAACAACTCTGATGGCCCATATCTATGGACGGGAGAGTGAGCGTAGCTGGGTTGGCTGGAGTGACGCCCCATCTAAGCAGGGGCGGAAGTAGAAGGAGCCTGATCCGTGGAGGCAGTGGAAGAACGAGTAAGGAGACATCCCAAAATACTTATCTAACATGGGTAATTGTATCATGCATTATCAACAAGTTTAGAAGTGTTCGCGTGCGTGCGTGTATGTTTTAAAAAAAATTCCAACACTTCTGTTCGGCTACCGAATAGCTAGGTTCGGACATCTTTTGTTCTAACTTGGGCACCAAATAAAGCAAACATAGCTAATTTGTGCGAAAAATAAATTATGATATGCAAGTTGGTAAGGTGGAAATCGAATTGAAAAGAAGATCTCATATGAGCACGAATTGATTTTAAGACAAGGATGGATTGGATTGAAGGCACAAAGGCTTGGCACAACAATAGTATTTCGAGGAAGATGAAAAGTTGTAAGGAACTTGAATGCTGGGAAGAATGAAGGAAGGCATTTGGAAGAAGGAACTGTAGAGGCTTATATAGGAGTGGTGGGCATCCGATGCTAAACCGACTCCATGCCAAGCCAAGAGGAGAACAAGACTAACACATCGACACCTAACTTTTGCAACTGGGTAGTGAAGAGAACCAAGCAAAGGGTAAGAAGAGAAGACAATGGTTCATGATTACCTAGGTTCTCCTTCAAATAATAATTCAACAAATTCCACCTTGTAATCTATGAGCTAGGCTTTGGGGGGAAAGTGTTATGGGCATTTTTGCCCACGAGATTAAAGTTCGATGGAAGCCAATAAGAGACAAGGATAGAAGGTAAGGAGGAGAGATAGTGTTCCACAACCATCTCTTGAGCTTGTTACCCAACCCTTCCACCGCCGTCTCTTATGCTCGATACCTCAGGGTACCGACCCGGATTTTCCATTCGGGACCTAGAGTATCGATCATGATATCTTGTTGGGTACCTTAGGGTACTGATCAGGATATCTTGATCGATACTCCAGGGTATCAAATCATGATTTCTTTTTTGGTGCCTCATGGGTACCGAATTAGAGACATTTTCTTGAGCAAGGAGGGTGCTGGACCAGAAGATAAGCACGAACCAGACGAAGTATATAACTGACCTACCGAGCCATGAGCCCACCGAACCAAGCGGAGTCGAGCCAAATAGGAGCATACAAACATAGCCAACAACTTGTCCACATCTATCCAAGCCAAACCAACACCCTCTAAACTTAGTTTCTAGCCGAGCCAAGCAGGTTGAATATTGAAGAAAATCTACATATATTTGGATATTACCGAGCATATTCAAGATTTCGAAGAATATTCCTTCTAAGCGAGATATATATGGAAATATCCTTATTATTAACACCACATCATCAACCTTATAAATGCTCAAGCATTTGGCATCCAAACAATAACTTCTTCGGATCTAAAAAGCTCCGAGCTACGGAATCACTTGCACGGGACATCCAAATCACTTTTTTCTATTACAAATCAATGTACTCTTCATCAATCACTTGTAATATCAAAAAAATAAGAGAAAGTAATAAAAAGAAATAGCGAACGTAGGCCATTTATGGCTGAACCACTACGAAACCCAATGTATTTTACCTTTTCATCGTTTTATTCTTCCTCTAGTTCGGTGTGGAAAACCAGCTGGAGGTGTTTTCCCATTTCTTGTGTAAACAGTTACAAACATGTTTGATTGTTTTAATGCATCGATTTCCACATTATTATCTTCGATCAAACATTTACTTAACTTTTTTCCTAAGATACTGATCCAACTATTATTAATGCATTATTAACATAATTACAACCCAACTATCATGTTGATTGAGCTCAACTGTAACACAATCATGTTCATACATCATCAATAGTATTCTAAATATAATTAATCAATCTATAATTTGTTAATTAGTGATAGCCAATTCTTCTTCTTCCTTTTTACATAAACTTAAGGTCTTGAATCATCTCTAATGCCAATTCGGTAACATCATCCACTTTGATATTCGAAAACAGATACCGACGATGCTGCAGTCATCACCGATATCATTTTCAAGCGACAAAATGAGTTAAATATTATTTTGTACAACATCAAGTAAGCATATCAGTTAAATAAATTTCCATTACATCAAATTGATCCATCATCATTAACCATTCTCATTCCTACATTGGGTTAAATATAACAAGAAGTAAACATAATGTCTAGCCAGCATACGAAGATACCGACATAATACTTGATCGATTATAATTCCTGGCTTTACATGGTGGAAATTTCAAATATCTTATATTTTCTTGAAAAGGCTCTTGTTTTGTCTTCAAAGTTGTTATTCGTCCTTTCAAAAGATATCTGCCTAAACCGTATACTCAACCTACCCGAATAAGTACTTGTGGGTTTATGGAAAATAATAAAAACACGGGTCAAACATAAAGCCTGATATGAGTAAAATGTTTACCCTAAGCAACCATAGGGAGACTATGCCGCTGTAGCATGGAACAGGTTTTCCCCTCGTTTTATTATCACAACAATTACATCATACTTGTAAACAAGCATCACATCGCAAGCATGTATTTGCATCAAATTCAATTCGTAAGTGTACCCTACACGTGTCATCCAATACCATGTCGTTTTTGTATTATCAATTCAAATTAAGAATACCCTTTACTCAATATTCAATTATGAACCAAGCCATTCAATCATCCGTCATCCATTCAAACATTACCTAAGTTATCATTAACTTACTTTGATTACCTCACTAGGCATGTTTATAACTAATTTATCTTTTCTTGAATAATGTCACCTGATGAAATGACCACTAATTCCACCGTGGGAGCCACCCTGACTCTCCTAAGGGGTTGAATGTAAGCACCCTGAATACATTCTAGCAAGCATTCTTACCAAGCGTCAATAGCCCCTCTTAGTCCCAAAACACTTTCATTTCACATTGTCGATTCATTTTATTTATAACACACCCTAATGTTTAGGCACCCACTATAACTCCCTTTTAGAGTTTAAATCCTTTTGGATTGAGCCCATCGTAGCACCATTCCATAACCATCAGACTTTAGGCTTAGAAATCTTGGCACCATGCCATACGATAACTTAATTAGTTGGTATATATTTACGATCCTAATTCAATAATGTTCTTTCATTTATTCATCGTGTACCCTACACATTCATTAGATAAAACATCTTTATCTTTGATTGAATGATACCCTATCATTTCTCAGCTTCTATAAGCTTTTATTCATTTCAAATTAAGTTAACAAAATTTTAACTTATGAAATTCTTCCCTTATTTCATCATATGAAATAGTCATTCAACACTTGGAAGCTTCCTTTATTACATCCTATGGAATAATCATCAAACACTTGGAAATTGTCTTCCAAAATGCACTAATTATCTCTTATTTACTTGTAAAATATAAGTGTCCCAAGCTATCACATATTGTCTTTCACACGTGCCGTCACTAGTTGACCCTAGCTATCGCAAGCCGACTTCTATATAGCCATCGTGATTTGAGACCAGCCATCGCAAGTTGGCCTCTGTCTATACCATCACATGTATATTCACTAGCTATCGCATGTTGAGCCCCAAGTAGCTATCGCAAGCTGAATCCCCAAAAGCTATCGTAAGTTGACATTCCTCCAAGCCATCACAATTTGAATAACGCCTAATTATTGTGAGTTAATGGTTGTCGTAGGTTGAGCTCTTAGGAGCTATCACATATTGATAGTTTGAACAGTTATAGCAGGTTGACGATCTCATAAGCCATCGCAAGTTGACAATTATGGATTGTTGCAAGTTAAAATGGCACTTCTGTAATTAACTTGAAAACTATTTTGCTACCATACATAGTAATTAATTTATACCAAACCATGTTTGGTATTAAATTCTCATTGATTAATATATACCTTTACAGTTTTATTTTAATAAGTTGTTGATTATATTATTAATTAATTAATTAATTATCTTCTAATTATCAATTCTTTTCTTTAGCTAATAATTCGTTTTAATCTGAAAATCGACGAGAAAAATCCTAAAAATTCATAAATAATTAAGTTTATCATATTATACCTCATATCAAAATTTCAAGTAAAACTAATTAATTTTTATTCCAAAGTTAACCATTTTCTTAACTTAGAATATTTATACAAATTGCAAATAACTTCCAAAGATTAAGAAATTAAAAATCCACCTTTAGTCTATCATTAGAAACATTACACTAAATTTTCGAGGCATATAAATGAGATTAAATCATCTTTTACCCTGAAACATGGATAAATTCTTTTCGTTTAAACTTCTAAACATAATCATAACATTGTTTAATCATCCAAACATCTCAATCATCGACAAAATCGTCCATTCAAGATCAATTCGAACCCAAATGGGTTAGGAAAGATTTTAGGAAAAAATTTACCCACCTTGATTAAGAAAACTTTGATTTAATCTTCTCTCTTATTAAAACAGAAAGCTGAAATCTCCTAGCTTCTGATTTCCTTTTCTTTAGATTAGAAAATGGTAGTTGGCCTTGTATAAGTTTTTAGGGTTTTATTTTGCAAATAAAAATGAAGTAGAATAATGGGAATGTAACCAAGGTAGGCATGTCAGTTATTTTAGCTTGGGCTAATATTCCTTCTTGCCTAATCTCAGTAAATACTTCCCTTAATACAAAGTCTTTCTCATTCAAAAACTTATTTATTCTCATTAACAAGGCCCGCCTTAATTGCTTCAGTTATCTTTCGTCCATTTAGTTAACCTGTTAAAGTGCTATATACTTAATTAGCCAAATCTTCCTTAGGAATCTTGTAAATAATTTATTTCATTTACTCTTTTAATAATTTCTTCTCATTATTAATTTAGTTTAATTTCTCATATTACGGCACTCTAAAGTATGGGGAGTTATAGTCTCCGCTCCTTACAAAAGTTTCATCTCTGAATTTTCGATAAGGAAGAATACCCAATTACACTAACAACTTGAAAGTGTATAGTCATCATCATATAACTGCACACAAGTGCAAAAGAGTACACTAGTACCCTCAAACAAAATTCATTAGTGCAACTACTAACACATAATCATATCATCACATAAATACACTAGTACCTTACTAGTACATACAATAGGCAAACAAAGCACCCTATTTTATATATGTGAATGCCTAAAATTGCTTGAGATAGATAGTCCTAATCTTATCCTCTACCTCCAAGTACAATCATCTTTGTTACTCCACTGGACACGAACAATCCAATAACCTTTTTCCTTAACTCCCTTGTATCACGACCTACTATTCCCATGGTTGTCTGACATATGTCAGTTCCACTACCGAACTTGGGTCACGCACATATTTCCTCAAATGTGGTATATTTAAAACATTGTGCACCTGCTAGCTACTCGGCAACTCGACTCGATAAGCGATTTACCAATCTTCTCAATCACTATAAACTGTCCAACATATCTAGGTGCCAAATTCCCTGCCTTCCAAAGTGCATAACTCCTCGCATCAGAGAAACCTTCACGAACACATTATCACCTACTGCGAACTTGAGCTCTTTCTTCCTCTTATAGGCATAATTCTTTTTCCTTGATTGTGTTGCCTTCATTTTGGTGCAAATCAATTATACTTTTTCAATGGCATCTCTTACTAAATCGGACCCTAATACAAGTCTGTCTCCTGTGTCTAACCAACGAACAAGTGACTTACATAATCTACCATACAACACCTCAAATGATGTCATCCTGATAATTAATTAGAAATTTTTATTGTAAGTAAACTCGTTTAGATATGGATGATCTTACCAAAATATAAAATGTATGCCTTAGCAAATCCTCAAGCATACAGTTCATCCTCTCGGTTTGACTATCAGTCTGTAGGTGGTAAGTCATACTCATGTTCAACTCCGTACCCAATGCACTCTGTAAACCTATCCAGAATTCACCAATGAATAACATATCTCTATTATCGACTATACTACTCGGAATCCCATGTAGTCTCACCACATTTTTCATGTATAGCTTCGCTAAGATAAATGTTGTTCTTGTTGTCTTCACTGAAATAAAATTAAAAGCATTAATAGCTGTGTATTTAAAGTCTTACAAGTCTCTTACTTATAGCTCAAGGTAGCTGCCAATAATTTTTTTAAATAGTTATTTAAAATACATAGAAACTATTAACATTTTTTAAAAATAATATAAATATTAAGAAAATATTTTAAATAACATTAATATTATTTATGTATTATTATAAATACAAATAATACCCGAGTCCAAATGAAAGATAAATGCAACGACCCACCTTTTTGACCCTAAAATATCGACACTAATACGTCTAGGTATTCATGAGTCGAGCACCTAAGTGTCGGAAATATGGATTGTTAGGGTAAATAAAAAAAGAAAAAGGAAGAAATACCACATTACAAGAATCTCATAGCGGAACAATAACATATAACATCAAAAGATAGTACAAACTATCACTATAAAATACCCAACATTTAAGAGTTATAATCCTAAGTACTATCATCGATACAGACAGTTTTAATAGCATGTTCTCATAATTGCCGGTATATACATTATAGTAATGTAGTAGAAATAAGAATACCATGGTAGGTGAAACATCGCGCTTGTTTCTTTGAGCTATAAAGAATATCCAACTAAAACATGCCTTTTTCAAACTACTCAACAGAGCACTCGATAAAGTAAGGAAAAAATAAAACCATGAGATAGACAAAAGTCTGGTGTGAGAAACTAAAAAAATACGATGCATTCACATAACAACGCCTTTTGGGACCAAATCCTTGGAATGGTTTTCCCCCAAAAGAGCTAATTGTATAACATTATATATTGCGATATAATAGAAAATGTCCATGGTGTAGAATATAAATCAGAAAATAGATGTGTTGTGTGTACACTACAAAAATGTTAGGTATATAATCAATATTGTTGGCGCATTCGTGTATGTATATATATATATATATATGGATTTCCATTGGAGTTGCCCTCGGTGTGTTGAGAATGGGACTCTTGACAAGGGTTGGAGATATCCTTCCAAGTATGTATGTCTCTAGATAAAATATACTATAGGAAAAACATAACTGGTCTACGCCCGATCATATGGCATCGAATATCATCGCCCTCGCATGCATATCCAAAAGCATCACTAGATACAGAGCTAATATATCATTGGGTTAGCTAAACCATTTGGCTATGCCTCCTACTTTGGTTTATATCATTCCGATGGTGAAGTCACGTTCAACATCTCATCACATGAATAAATCTTGAATTTCTCTCTAGATTCCGACATCTCGAACAGATCTTGAATCTACCTCTAGATTCCAGCATCTCGAACAGTCTATGAACCCCATAAAGATTTCATCATATGTCCTCTGACAAAAGCTAATGATGTCCACTCTCTTGAGATCACCCTTAAGATAGTCCCATATGATAGCATCATTCGAAATGTTAATGCTGACATTTCCCTTGGATTTAACCTTAGGATAGACAATGCAACTCTATAACATTTTGCTTCACAACTACTTCCAAAACATAAATCATATATATGGTTTTGAAGTGGTTACGGTTCAAGTTATCTCATATTAGTACACTCCCGCTTATTAGGCACTCCAAAACTAGTTGTTAGATTTCCGACTAACTTAATCTCGATTCTTTCAAAAATAAATAGATAATACATAAGGGTGGAGATCATCTCCTATCCAGATGGATTTTCTTATCATTTGTCTAAGAAAAGCAAGACGAGTTTATACGTACAGTTAAGCATCATTGAAGATAACTATACTATATAACCCTCTTATTTCTTCTATATATTTCTTAGATTAATTTTGGCCAAATTCAACAACAATGAGAGCAATCGCATACGGAAACCAAGTCTTGTATACTTAACACGTTTCCGAACCCCTCAACTCACACTATCCCTCGGTTAAGAGTGAAGCCGGTAGGTTAGAGCACTATTGCTTCTACACCCTATTCAAACATCTGTCTTAACTTTCACAGATAGAACAAATCTACTTTTTTAAAATTTAGTACTAAGTATATAACTAAATACTTTCCATAGACAAGTAAACACACAAAATACGATTAAGTCACGCAGGTATAATTAAGTCATGCAAAGCACAATCAAGTCACATAAGCAACTTCTAATCGTCTTTATTTAACTAATACCTTTATTAATTAAAACCTCTTTTATTAGTAAAACTTCTTTTATCCAATAAAACCTTTTTTGTCAACTACTACAACTATTCATTTATACTCTTTTCAATACATCAAAAAAGTATTCATATGCTTATCTTAAATGGTATAAGTATATTCATAAATAATTAGCAAGATTTCTTACTTTAAAATATAATCAAAGAGGTTAAAAATAAATGTTACCTATACATTGTTACTATAAACCTCTTTTCTTTTATAAGTTAAATCTTTACTTTTTCTATCTTTTTTCAAAAAATCCCATACTTATTATTACCTTTAAAATCTCCTTTATAAAGATCTAATAACATTCACAAGTCTATCTCAAAGGGTTTAAGACAAATGTTACTTAAACATTATCACTACAAACCAAAATCCACTTCACTTATAATTATCTTAAAACATTCTTTTCAAAGATCTAATTATATTCATATGTATAATAAAAAGGGTTAAATAAAAATGTTGTTGACACATTGTCACAACAAATGCAAAACCAATTCATACTAGTCGTTATCTTTAAAATATTCTTTTTAAAGATTTAAGTATATCTACATGTATTAAATAAGGTAATATACTTTTAATTAACTTTGCAAAACCATTTATTATAACAGAAGTGTTATAATCCAAAACTACTTATCCTTTTATAAACTACTTCACTTACTTTAACAAACCTGTATGCACATACACACACTCTCTCTCTTTAAAAATACTTATAAATAGGTTTCAAATATCTATATAGAACATTACTTAAAAGTAACTAAATTAGAATTTACAAAAGATCAATAAAAAACATGTATACATTTTACACTTTACTTTAAAAATTCATAAATAATTAAAAATATATTTAAACTTCTAATCTTTTGTCATACTCATATCCATGTTATCATAATTCAATAAAAGATATACTACAAAGATAATAAATTTCGAACCATTAACATCACGAAAAGCTAGTTAAAATGTTGTATTAAAATAAAACAATTCAACAAGCCCAAGGGTGCCGTAGTAGGTCTAGGACAGCATTCATAAGTGATGTGTGGTTAATGCCCCGCTATTACCCCGCTATAATCCCGCTATATCTCATAGCGGATTTCTACCGCTATGATTTTTCCATATAGCCCCAAAATATAACATTTCCGCTTTAATCCCCGCTATTTCCGCTATATCCCGTTATTCCCGCTATATTTTGCTATTTCCGCTATATCTTCTTTAATAAAATGAATTAAAAAAGTGCATTTATGCATTATAAAAATTATGAAACTAATTTATTTGATTTAATTTCTAATATATTTTCAAAAATGAAAATACTCTAATATTCTACTAAATTCAATTATGTTATATAACAGTTTTACGTTTATTTAAAGTATATTCGCACATGTTTTTTGTTTAAAATTATTTATGTATTAATTATAATTCAACTGAATGATAATTTTTCATTTAATTACCATTTATATATTTGTAAAAACATTAAGTACGAGTTTTATATGCTATTTTAGAGCCATCCGCTATATCCCGCTATATCCTCGCTGTATCCCCGCTATGACTTTTTGCACCTCCACCGCTTTGAATCTGCTGAGTGCTTTAACTGCACAACATAAGTGCCGAAGTATATCAAAGATACCATTTATAAAAGCTATCTAAAGTTTTGGATGGAGAACAATAGGAAATTACAGGAACTTTGCGACCAGTTTTCACCACTTAAATAAATGATCTGCAGTCCAACCTTTTTTAAGTAAGTAGTATACTTAAAATACTTAAAAACATGAGAAGAAACCCTAAAGATATCTTTCAAATTATATTAAAAATTCCTTAAAATAAGGTATTTTCAAAGTGCTCATATAACGACCATTCGCGCTTTAACTTTTTGCACTTTGTTCAGTGACTTCTATAACTATTTAAACCTTAATATTCTAACACTAATAACTGCATATATTTTAATTTTTAAAATATCAAAGAAACCCCAAAGGATGTCTTCCAAAGTTAACTTAGAAATAGTCGAACACAAGACGATTTCAAAGTGCATCCATAGCGACCTTTTTGCTTCTGACTTTCACAACCTTGTTTCACAAGTTCTACGGCTTTTTAAACCATTTCTTTACTAATCCATACACCAAAATACATGTAGAGAACAACCAAAATATATTATGTTACAATATATTAACATATCACCGATTTGGATAAGTTTAAAGTAAGAGGATTTCAAAGCACACTTATAGTAACTATCACTATACAAACACTTTCATATTTACATCAATTCAAAACACAAGCCCATTAACTATTTATACTAGGGCTGCACAAAGTATGGGTTGGGTCGGGTTTGACCAAATACTTCACCCGATCCGTATAGGTATGGGTTAAAGGTAGTTCAACCCGTATCCGACCCTATATGAGGTTGGATATGGGTCGGGTTGAAGTATGGGTTGGGTCGGGTTTAGTAGGGTTGGGTTACATGAATCTAATACAAAAATGAGAATATAAAGAGAAAATTAAAATATAATATTAAAATATTCAGCTTAAAATATCGAATTTTAGCTAGCATAAATTGAATATAACTGATTCACTACAACACATATTTATTAGGATTTCATTATAAAATACATCATGCGAAATTAATTCACTACATATTAGAGTAAGAATTTCATTTCAAAATACATTAAAATGCTCTTCGAAATCTCTTAGTCAATCCTATGTATTTTGGACCGACTCAAATATGCTTTTTTGGTATATTTATTTGAGAATACATAAATTTTATTCTAGATTTTGACTGTTCTCATTTTACATGGGCTGATATTAAATTAGTTTATTATATAAGGTTGGGTTGGGTTAAAATAGGGTTGGGTTGAACAAAATATTTCACCCGACCCGTATATAGTATGGGTTACAAATTGTAACCCATATCCGACCCGAATTATGATGGGTTGGGTCGGGTTTATGTGGGTTGGGTCGGGTTGGTGGGTTGGGTCGGGTTGAGTATGGGTTGTGTGCACCCCTAATTTATACACAATTTCAAGGGCATGCCACATGTTAGAGAAAGTCATAGAATTGAAATTATACAATATAAAGTTGTCATTTGTAACACCCCGCAAAATTCAATAATAAATTAAATAATTAGAATAAGGATCAAATGTAAATTTTGTAAATGTTAGAATTTGGTTATGGAAGTTGAACCATTGCATCTGTGGTGATTTTCTAATCAATTTCCATATACAATATATTGAAACCAAAGTTAAAATGGAGAAGTAATGGATTCAAAGTTTTTGAATTTAAAATAATTCAAACGAGTTTAAATTTGAAATTTAAAATTTGAATTTGAATTTAAATATTAACGTTAAGGGATACTTGACATTTAAGTTTCTAAGATAACATTAACATTTAAATTAATTAAGTTAATTAATAAGGTAATAAATAAATAAGTGAAAAATGATAATATACGTCCCAAAATTAAAGACCAGCCGACCGCTTGTAGTCAGCGGTTGACCGGTTCTGAAGGTGGCAGCTATCGTTTTGTTTATTTTAACAATATGTATTTTATTATTTTTAATCCAATGGATCTAGTTTTGCCTTAACTATATAAATAGACCATTAAGCCCTCCACTTTTATTTATATAATTTTACCATTGTCGGTGAAGCTCTATCAAAATCTTTCACCTAAGGTTTTTAGAAATAGTAAGATTTCTGGTTAGAAATTTAATATCTAATTAAATTAAATACCCAATTCTTTTCCTCTTTAATTTCTGATTTCTAAAATGTGGTACACATGCGCGCACACACACAATCTATTTGTTGTATATCCAAAAAGGAGAAGACCTAAAGAGAATTAAGAGAAGTATAAACCAAATCGCTTCTTCTTCTTTAGATTCTAGAATTAGTTGGGATTTTTAGGTAAGAGGTTTAGATGTTTAATTCTTTTGATTTTTGATTTTATTCCTCTCTAGTTTCTACTTTTAAATCTAATTTCTATATAAAATTCACTTTGTTGTATATTCCGAAAGAGGAAGATCTAAAAGAGTATTGAGTGGGTGGAATCAAATCCAGTTGATAAGCAAACAATTCTCTATGAGTGGTGGAATCAAATCCAGTTAGGAAGCAAACAATTATCTATGAGTGGAAATATCAAGTTTTCACATTTTCGTAATGGAGTAGTATTTATTTGGATTTGACGTATGCCTTTGGAAATTTTGGTAAAAGAAAACAGAATATCCAAAACCCCCAAAAGTTCCCTAAATAAATGTTAATCTTTGAATCTATTGGAATTTCGATTGTTTTGTATTATTATAGTAGAATTAGATCTGTGTTTGAGTTTTAAGCAATTTATAATCTATTCCACTTCATCTCTTTTGATTTCTCTTATAGTGTAAAAGGGTTCTAAATATAAATAAAGTGAGTAATGAAGTGCAAAGTACGATTTTGATTATTCGTAGTTTGCACCACCTATTTATGTAAATTAAATAAGTATGAATCCTTTTATCACTCCATGGTGATAAGTGCGAAAGTTGAATAGAATATGAGAGTTTTAAATTGTAAGGTTTATTCCTTGAGGTAGAGGAGTTATTTTTATTAATATGAGATGAGTATGGTATTATTCCTTTTCGTATACAAGTCAGTGGTTGGCTAATGATATTAGCTATATTTTATTTAGGGTTTGGGACTTGTATGAGTTTGACATTTAAATTAATTAGCGTTTTCTTTACGTGTGATTAGAGATATTTTATTTGAATGTCGTACCTATATATATATATATAATATTAATGCATTGATTATTAATGTTAATAATGTAATGATTATAGCGTGTTAAATGTATGGATTAGAATTAATAGGGTGGTAAGTAACATTAATTTCTTAGGAAGATAGTTAATGATAATTATGGGTCTTAATCCATAATTAAAGGTGTAATAGGGGTTACCTTATATCGCCTTAATTATTAATTATGTAGGACGGTATATGTATACAAAGGTTATACATATGAAGTATAACTAAGTCATAGGGATGCAAGGTCGGTCCAAAGCTGCATAGAAGTCTGCCCAGTTAAATCTGGCTATTAGCGTTGTGGCTTTATGGACTGATGTGGGACATCGTGTATAATAAATAACCTTAGTGGATGCGAGGTTAGTCCCAATTCTGCAAGGTAAATCTGCCCAGCTAATCTGGCTACCAGTACCTACAAGTAGTCGGATTAATCTGAGATGTTATAGTTGGGTTATGGATCATAAGTTACGCCATTGATACGGTAGGTGAAATATTTAGAAGGGGTCCGCTTCAGGTTAGAGGTATTAAGTAGCTATGGTAGAGTCTGCCTCTTTCCTTCAGGAGAAGTATTAAGTGGCCTAATGGGATTTCTTATGATGTCGGCTAATGAGAACCATGTAGGGACCTGCCTTGTGTTAGGTCATAAACAACGGGGACCTGCCTATTTTATAGGTCTTTTATAGTCAGAGTCTACCTAGTTCTCATTTAAAAAGGTATTAAGTAGTTCAGGTACTTCCTCTTACATCGTAAATGCTAGTTGTGTTAGAGTTGGATTGGAAGAGACTTCGGGATTGAATTTGAATTTTTACCTATGTTATGATTTTAATACCTGACATATTACTTTTTTGGATAATACTATCCAGATTACTATTATGGTAGAGCTTGAGATTTTCATTTCACCTGACATTTGTTGTTTTGAACCCCTCCTCATTACAACACAAGGGTTATAGGATACAATGCTGATTTAGGAGAAGAAGGTGTAAATAAAGACTTATAGCAGTTATCTATCTATTTGTGCTTTTAAATATTTTTAATGTACCCAGTTCAGATAATTATGGTATTTTGAAATATTATAGTATGGAGGTTTTATGTAGACATGTTGCGATATTTGGTGATAAAATGTAATTCTAAAATGATTTTCTTCTATAAAATGAGTACTTGCTTCTGATATTATATTTTATCCATTTCGATGTGTGATTCTGAAAGTATGGACAAATAGTGTTGGACTTCATGATTTTGATTCATGGCTAGGAGCTCACGATAGAAAGTGGATTGTCAAATATTTAACAAATTAGATTTTAAGTTAGGTTTAATTTTAGTATCTATTGTTAAAATCTTTCCTCAAGTTAAAACCTGCACATTTTGAAAACATACAGACTTAGTCGACTAAACTCTTACGGTCAGTCGACTAAACTGTGTTATAATATTTTTTAATTTGCATGACTTAGTCGACTAAAACTTATGGTTAGTCGACTAAACTTTGCTATATTCGAACTAACATTTTTCTGTTTCAACTTAGTCGACTAGATGATTATATTCAGTCGACTAAACATGTTCAAATTGCCATATTTTCAAATTTTTTGAAGAGGCACTTCTTCTTCCTGAAGAGGAATCTCTTCTAGGAAGAGTTGCAACCATTTTCGTTCATTAGAACTCTTTTCCAACTGTTGTAACTCTTCATTCATTATATATGTGCATTCTATTCAAGATCAAAACACTTAACTTTCTACTCTCTACTCTCTTGAATATTCAATTGTTTAGAAATTGTGAAATCAAGTTTATAATTTTATTTTTCTAAAGCAATCTATACTTCCTTTATCTTCACAGACACACAAATATACATACCATACTTGAGGAAAAGATTATAGGAAAGGTGTACTTCATTTGAAAAATCAGTGTTGTAACATGAACAAGCAAAGTCAGGAAAACATTTCATTTGTATTAAAGTCCTGTTCGGTTGCTCAGGCAGGAAATCATGTTCGGTTGCTCAGGTGGTCAAAGTCCTATTCGGTTGCTCAGGTGGTGTAAAGTTATTCCTCTGGGTTAAGTGAGGGTTGCTAGTTTATATCCAGAAGGAGTCTGGGACTAGACGTAGAACGGGAGTTCAAACCAGTATAAAAATCTCCGGTGTCATTTTATTTTACCGTTATATTTACTTACTTTATTTTCCGCACAAGTAGCTTAGATAATATTCATATTACACGATCCTACAGTCACTTTCGTCTTATAACCGTAACACAGTTATATGATATTTTAGTAATATGGAACACAACACTAGCACATTTGAAGGTCAATCTACTGCACGACCACCACTATTTAACCGGTTGAACTATAACTATTGGTCTACTAGAATGAAAATTTATATGCAAGCCAATGGTTATGAAACCTGGAATATTACTCAAGCCGAATATCACATACCTACTACTGAATATTCATAATGGTCTAACATAGAAAAACTAGATGCTACTGCAAATACCAAAGCTATGAATATGTTATTTTGTGCATTAGACAAAAGTGAGTTTAATAGAGTTAGCATGTGTACGACTACTTATGAAATTTGGCATACACTGAAAGTTACACATGAAGGTACCAACAAAGTAAAGAAGAGTAAGATTTCCATGCTCAAGAATCAGTTCTAGAATTTCAAAATGAAGCAAGATGAAATAATAAATGAAATGTACTCTAGATTTCAAGACATATATCATTCCCTCTTAGCGTTAGGAGAAAAATATTCAGATTGATATTGCTTCAAAAATCCTCAACTCTTTAACGGATGAATGGGAATGAAAAGTCTTAGCAATCGAAGAAGCTAACGACATTTCAACCATTAAACCAGAAGAGTTGATATGAAATCTAATGTCAATGTTATGAATGTCACAAGAAAGGGCATATCATGAAAGATTGTCCTGATTGAAAGAGAGACAAATTTAAGAATAAGAAAGACAGATTCAAAAAGAAAGCCTTCTCTGTTACATGGGATGATTCAGAATCATCTTCATTATCAGGCAGCGACATAGACAACAATTCTGAACAAGCCAACTTTTATTTTATGGCCATAAATGACGAGGTGAGTGAATTAATTTTTGATGATTTAGTGGATATAAATTCAGAATTACTTGATAAGCTAAGAAACATCAAAAGAAAATATAAAGGCACTCTTGAAAAATTGAATAGGACTGAAACTGAGGTAGATATGTTAAGAAATGAGAAAGAAATTTTAGAAGAAGAACTTGAAACTTCTCAAAAATCTTGTTCTAATACAACTTCTCAACTGTTTATGTTAAGTCAAGAAATTGAAACTCAAAAAAAAAGAATGATGCTCTTTTAGTTGAAAACCATGATTTGAAAGCTTATATTAAAATATTGGAATTAGATATTTCTAGTCTTAAAACAAAATTAGATGATATTATTAAAAATGACTCTAATTTTAACAAAGGAAGAGAAAATCTTTCTAAAATTATAAAAATTCTCAAATAGTTTCAAATAAAAAGAGACTAGGATATAACAAAGTATCAAAAAATATTCCTAAGAAAAAGAACTCTTTATACAATAATTTTTAAAAGAAACAATGATATTATTGCAAAATCGGTTTATAAAGTACAAAACATTCCAATTAAGATTTGGGTTTCTAAAACCAACAATTCTTTGATTAGAAACAAATACATAAAATCTTTTATAGAAACTATTCACAAAAACAAAGATTTTATTCTCAAAAGGTATTCTAAACCCTCTTAGTTTTGGTTTTCAAAGACCTAACTCTTAGGACCCTAACAAAAGGTGGGCCCTAATGTTAATTCTATATTTTTTGCAGGTACCACATAAAAGAGAGGAAAATGGATATTGGACGATGGTTGCTCAAAACACATGATAGGAAACAAAGACATGTTAACAAACATTGTTTACTCAGATGGAGGTTCTGTCACTTTTAGAGACAATTCCAAAGGATACATCATTGACAAAGGCGATGTAAGCAATAACGGTACATCTAAATTACCTCCTATTACAAATTTTTTGCTAGTTAAGAATTTAAAACACAATTTACTTAGCATCAGCCAACTGTGTGACAAAGGATTCAATATATCTTTTTCTGAAGATAAGTGTAGTATTTTTTATCAAAATAAAATTCTTATTTTTGAATGTATTAGAGATAAAAATATGTATGTTTTAAATATGAATATAAATCACAACATAAATACGTGTCTAATAGCCAAAGAAAATGATCCTTGGTTATGGCACAAAAGGTTTTATCATATAAATTTCAAAGCTATAAACAAATTATCTAAGAATGAATTAGTAAAAGGTTTACCAAAAATGAATTTTAAAGTAAAAAATATTTGCGATGCTTGTCAATTAGGTAAATTATCAAAATCAACTTTTAAATAAAAGAAAAATATTTCTACATTGCAACCACTTGAACTATTGCATTTGGACCTTTTTGGCCCAACTCAACCATAGCAAATACATATTTGTAATAATAGACGACTTTTCAAGATATACATGGACTGTTTTTATGAAAAATAAAAGTGATACTTTTGAAAATTTTAACATTTTTGCTAAAAGAATTCAAAATCCCAAAAATTTAAAGATTAAAAACATTAGAAGTGATCATGAAGGTGAATTTGAAAATGAAGCTTTTGAGCATTTTGTAATAAAAAGGGAATTTACCATAATTTTTCTTTTCCTAGAACATCACAACAAAATGGAGTTGTAGAAAGGAAAAATAGAACTTTACAATAATGTGCAAGAACTTTATTAAATGGAAGCACTCTACCAAAACATTTTTGGGCAGAAGCTGTAGCAACTGCTTGTTATGTTTTAAATCGTGTTTCCATCCGACCACTAACGAAACACACTCCATATGAACTTTTTCATGACAAAAAACCAAATATTCATATTTTAAAGTTTTTGGTTCAAAATGTTTTATTTTAAACACAAAAGATCAGCTTGGAAAATTCGATCCAAAATTCGATGAAGGAATTTTCGTAGGATATTCGAAACGAAGTAAAGCTTATCGAATTTTCAATAAAAGAACTAAAACAATCGAAGAAACACTTCATGTTTCCTTCGTTGAGAATTTTATCTTTAATAAAAGTTTTAAGGATGATGAGATAATGACTAAGACAATCACAAGTATTGTTACTTAAAATAATTTTGAAGAAGATGAAAACATTGTTCATAATTTTGAAGAAGATGGAAACATTGTTCATAATGAAAATGGATTAAGATCTCCTTCTAGGATTTTACGAGATCACCCTATAGAAAATGTTATTGGAGAAATTAATTCAAATGTCAGCACTAGAAATCAACTTAATCAAATGGTCCATGTAGCGTTCCTTTCTAACATTGAACCTAAAAATGCTAAAGAAGCCTCTACTGATGACTACTGGATTATAGCTATGCAAGAAGAGCTAAACAAATTCGAACGAAATGAAGTTTGGGACTTAGTTCCTAGACCAAGTTATTAGACAGTCATTAGTACTAAATGGGTCTTCAAAAATAAAGCTGATTAACAAGGAAATATTATTGGGAATAAAGTTAGGTTAGTTGCATAAGGATATAACCAAGAGGAAGGAATTGACTATGGAAAAATGTTTGCTCCAGTCGCTCGACTAGAAGCAATATGTATCTTACTGGCCTTTGCATATTTTCATAATTTTAAACTTTATCAAATGGATGTTAAAAGTGCTTTTCTAAATGGATATATAAAAGAAAATGTTTATGTTGGACAACCTCCTCTATTTTTACATGAAAAATTTCCAGACCACGTCTACAAACTTAAGATTGCTTTATATGGTCTAAAACAAGCACCTCGTGCTTAGTATGAACGTCTTAAAAGCTATCTTATAGACTTTGGTTTTAAAATTAGGAAGGTTGATCAAACTATTTTTATTAAAACGTACTAAAAGTGATATTTTAATTGTTCAAATTTATGTTGATGATATTATTTTTGGTTCCACAAATGATAAGTTATGTCAGGAATTTTCTAATACAATGACCAAAGAATTTGAAATGTCACATGTGTGAGAATTATCATATTTTCTTGGATTACAAATTAATAATTAGATAATGGAAAATTCATTAATCAAGAAAAATACTGTAACAATCTAATTAAACGCTTTCGTATGGAAAATACTTCTGCTAAACCGACTCCAATAAGTACAACAATCCATCTCGATCGAGAAGAAGATGGAAAAAGTGTTAACCAAAAATTATATCAAAGTATAATTGGATCCCTACTTTATCTAACAGCTAGTAAACCTGACATAATGATGAGTGATTGTTTATGTGCTCGATTTCAAGCAAATCCTAAAGAATCACATATGCGAGCGGTGAAACGCATATTACGTTATCTAAGCAAAACCAAAGATTTCGGACTTTTTTATCTGAAAGAATGTCCTTTTGAGTTAGTATCATACAATGATGATGACTTTGGAGGATGTCAGATAGATCGAAAAAGTATGAGTATGACTTGTCACTTTATTAGTATCTTGGTTCAATAAGAAACAAAATTGCGTCTCACTCTTGACATGCGAAGAAGAATATATTTCAACTGCTTTAGCATATGCTCAAGTCATCTACATGCGACAAACACTTCAAGATTTTGGAATTAATTTTTCTGATTCAACTATTTTCTACGATAACACAAGTGCTATAAACTTATCTAAAAATCCTGTTAATAATTCACGAACAAAACATATTGACATTCGTCATCATTTTCTTCATGATAATATTGAAAAAGGTATTGTCAGATTAGATTTTGTATCTTTTGAAAACCAGAGGGATGATATTTTTATAAAACCTTTATGAAAATATCTTTATAAAATTAAGAAGAGAATTAGGAATTTTATCTTTAAAAGATTTGTAATTTTTTTAATTTTTTTTTGGGCTACTAGGACTTGATATGTTGTCTCATGGCTTGGAATTTAATAGTTTTCAATTTTTCTATATGATTAGTTCTCAATAGGCTGAATTTAACTTATCTTTATACATTTTTAATTATATTTTTTACTCCTACAATCATTTTAGCAAATTGTTTGGTTCCATTAGTTTTTCTCTGGTTTAAACTTCCTCACCATGAAACCTTCCATCTATTTTGACCATTCATTTCAACTATAAAAACCTTGGCCTTTACATTCTTTTATATCAATACCAAATAAGTTTATTCTTTGAACTACCAAGTAATCATGTCTTCTCAAAAAAGCTCCAAATATTCTTCCATTGACTTTAGCTCTCCATCCACCAATACTTCAAATCTTTCAACTCATGCTCCGGTATATGAACCTGTTCCTATCGTACCGCCCTCGAATTATCGTACCGGAAATACACCGGAAGCTAAGTATGGATGAAAACTAAATTTTAGTTCACCTTCTATCAATGACAGGATCGATGCCATTCACCATTATCAAAGGGAAACGCTAAGCTTGCAATGAGAGATGTACTACGAACAAAAGGTTCATGCTTGGAGACTCAGCTTCCTGGAAAAATGTGCATTAAAGTTCTATGGTGCTTCGCCATCAAACAATAATGTTCATGTTCCATCACCCAAGAGGCCTCCATACTCTCCAAATTCTTAGGAACGCTCAACAATTCAACTAGCTTGAGAACATACTATAGAGCCGGAAGAATGTGAGCCTCCGAAGAAATCTACTTCCTCCTCTTAGATTTTTTTTCTTTGTTTTTTTCTATGTTTTTAATATATATATATAATATGTATATGAATTTGCAATTATTTCTATCAATAAAATTAACATATTATTTTTCCATAGCATCAATCGACTGAACTGGAGCATTCAGTCGACTTCATACTTTTTGCTGAAAATTTTACATGCTATTTAGTCGAATTAATAAATATTTTAGTCGACTGAATCATAGCCAAAATAAACTAAAAATTTTCTGGATGCAACTAGTCGACTAAATAAATAAATTTAGTCGACTAAATCAATCACCTGAGAAACTTTTTTTGTCTTGACTCTATATTTAGTCGACTGACCTACTACAATCAGTCGACTGAATACCTTTTATTAAAAATTTATTCATCCAACTCAATCGATTAAACCACTTCTATAGTTGACTAAATCGTACCCAAATTGAACTAAAAGGTTTCTGGATACCATCAGTCGACTGAATCAATATGCTTAGTCGACTAAACCTATGTTATGATAATTTGTTTTTTGTCTTGAGTCATCATTTAGTCGATTGACTTAGCACCTTTAGTCAACTGAATCTTAGTAAACATAGTTTTTAAACAAAAAGGCAGCATCTTTTTGTTCTATCTATTCATTTTATTTATCTTAACTTTTCACCAAACCTCCATTACCATTCACTCCTTAAAAAAATTCTTTAATTTAATCCAAAGTTCTAGAAATTTTCATAGCTCGTACTCTCCAAAACCCTAAACCCCAATGCCACCCAGAAGTTCTAGACCTCCCTCCTCTTCAGCCGGTCCTTCCAAATATCAAATTCGAACTTGGCTGTACAATGATAGGGCAGTTCAGAGGTTTAGTAAGATGAAAAACTCTAGAATCATTGAAGGTTCATTTGTGAAGTTCCCTGATTTTGCTTCTTATGGGTTTCAAGATTAAGCAAGACAAAGTGGTTTAGAATCATTGCTAGATTTTAATGCCAATAACCTGAAGATAAATCATCTATTGATTAAGCTATTCTATGCCAATCTTAACTTGGATCATCACACAATTCATAATCTCGATGACTGTGTATGGACACTTGTATGTGGTGTCAAAATATACTTACCCATCTCTCGAATTGGAAGAATTCTATAATGTCCTTCAAAAGGCGAGAATTTAGACGAGATTGAAGTCGACATGGATCATCATGATAGAGTAAGTCATCTTTTTCTTTTCGATGATTTAAGGAACTCAAGGCAATAGGGCTCCACCAAAAAGCAAGACTTATGCATTGTTCCTTTACACACTCCATTTATCCTCATACCAGAAGTTACGATAAAATCTATAAGTGAGATTTCCAATCTCTCTATGCTATATGGGATCAACGATCCGTGAGTTGAGCAAAAGTCCTTCTCGATGAATTTAAAACCTTCAACCAAGGCCACATGAAGACCATTCACTATGGAGCTTATATAATGAGGCTTCTTCATATTGAATTCCCTCTCCCTGACTCGGACTTTACGGCAATTGGCTCTTTTAACATAGGGACCTTAAGTCCTATAGGTCTTCCCAAAAACTTCCAAAGTCATACTATCATCACTTTTGAACATTGGAAAGAATTTGAAGCCATGGGACAACCTCAACCTTCCTCCCGATAACATACTACTACCAGAACTAGCTCTTCTTCTCAAGCTCCACGACAAGTAAATGAGATTGAAAAATTTGGACTGGATACACAAGCACGCCAAGCTTACACAATTATCTATAAAAACCAAAAGATTCTAGATAGGAGACTATCTCAAGTTGAAAGTACCATCACCAAGATGGATTCCAAACTCGATTGTATTAAAGGTTTCTTGAACAACATATATGATGTATTTACTTGTGGTCTATCCTCCTCTACATCAGTCGATGTTCCTACCGATCCAGGAAACGACCACAACCACTTTTCATATAGTCATCCTCTGGAAAAGAAGGTGATGAAGAAGAATCGGGAGGTGATGATGAGGAAGGAGAAGAAAGCTCTAGTGGTGATGGGGAAGAGTAAGCTATTCTATATCTTTTATTTTAACATTAACTAATGGGGTCTTTGTCTTAAAGTATGTTCTATTTTTATTCTAAAAATTTGTTGGTTGTGCTACTTTGTGTTGTTGTCTGTACTACTCTATGTTAAGTACTTCATTGTGTTGTTGGTACAAATGTTTTGTGGTTCTTATAATTATCGTTGTTGTTTGTATTATGTGTTTGTTATTGTTGTATGTGTTGTATGGTTTGTCTTTATTGATGTTATAAGTTATTATCTGTTGTGTATAAATGTTCCCATATATGTCTCTCTCTCTCTCTTTTTTGTCGATGACAAAGGGGGAGAGGAAGTATCGCACTGCACTAACAAAATTTGCAGGATTACAAGATACCACCACAAATTCAGGGAGAGTTATAGTCTATAGATTTTTGTCTAAATTTATCTAATATGAACTTGTCATCAATCAAAAGGAGGAGACTGTTTGGACTTTCATGACAAGGAGCTCACAACAGAAAGTAGATTATCAAATATTTGACAAATTAAAGTTTAAGTTTGGTATAGTTTTAGTATTTATTGTTAAAATCTTTCCTCAAGCTAAAACCTACACATTTTGAAAACATATAGACTTAGTCTACTATACCATTATGGTCAGTCAACTAAACCTTGTTTTTTTTTTAATTTGCATGACTTAGTCCACTAAAACTTGTGGTTAGTCGACTAAACTCTGCCATATTCGAACTAATATTTTTCTGTTTCAACCTAGTCGACTAGATGATTATATTTAGTCGACTAGACATGTTCAAACCGCCATATTTTCAAATTTTTTGAAGAGACACTTCTTCTTCCTGAAGTGGAATCTCTTCCAGGAAGAGTTGCAAGCATTTTCGTTCATCAAACTCTTTTTCAACTGTTGTAACTCTTCATTCATTATATATATGTATTATATTCAATCTCTAAGCGCTTAACTTTCTACTCTCTACTCTCTTGAATATTCAGTTGGTTAGAAATTGTGAAATCAAGTTTATAATTCTCTTTTTCTAAAGCAATCTATACTTCCTTTATCTTCACGGACACACAAATATACATACCATACTTGAGGAAAAGATTATAGGAAGGGTGTACTTTATTTGACAAATAGGTGTTGTAATAAGAACACACAACGTCAAGAAAACATTTCATTCATATCAATGTCCTGTTCGGTTGCTCAGGCGGGAAATCTTGTTCAATTGCTCAGGTGGTCAAAGTTCAGTTCGGTTGCTTTGGCAGTGTAAACCTATTCCTCTGGGTTAAGTAAGGGTTGCTAGTTTAAATCCAGAAGGAGTCCGGGATTGGACGTAAAACGGGAGTTCGAACCAATATAAAAATCTCCGGTGTCATTTTATTTTACTGCAATATTTACTTACTTTATATTTCGCACAAGTAGTTTAATTAATATTCATATTACGCGATCCTACAGTCACTTTCAGACAGCCCCGTGTACTGTGTATTGTTTCAATTTTATCAACCGAACAGCTCGCTTTGAGATGGGCTTAGGTTTGGTGGGTTTTTATTGGATTAAAATTAGGTCCATTTCGAGGTGGGTTATTACACTCGGTATCAGGGCTTAGTTTACCTGATTAATGGGGATAGGTATACGTATGAGTGGCGTACATGTTATTCTTGAAAGTATTATCCAAAAGTCTACTATATATATACTTAGATTGAATTTACTCCATAAATCATGACCATAAAAGTAGTCTTGACCATATTCCAAAAGGATGGGCGAGGCGACTATGGGTTGGAAAAGGAAATAGAAGAAGGAATGTGCAACGAAGATCGTATCGTAAGGAATGTAAATGGAAAAGATCGTAAGTCAAAAATTAATAGGATAATAAATGTGAAATAATAGGGAGTTATCAAAATTAAATAAGGTAAATGGATCGATTAAAGAGATTATAAGGGAAATTATGGAAAGATAATAGAAAAGGTTGGAATGAATAAGTAAATATCTTTAGAAATTGTCCAGTTAGAATAATAATCCTTTATTACGGACAATCGATATTTATAGAAATAGTAAATGAGCATGTTAGGGAACAATCAAATACTATAAGGTAGTATAGTTGTAAACATCTGGAAGTGAGGGATAATAGAAGAATAAAATGCACCAAAGAAGACGATTAAAATCAAATTCCAAAATCCAACCTTATGTGATAAAAAGATTTTCTTTGGAAACTTCCTTGAAATGTCTTGAATGGATTTTTCAAAAGATTTATTAACAAGTCATTGTTTTGAAAAGTGAGGAAAGTTGGGAAAATCATAAATTAAAAAGAAGTCGTGGAATTAAAAGTTTTGATTAAAAGGTTTTTGGTAAAAAGGGTTTTTCATTTTGGAAACCTTAGTCTAAAAATTATTGGGTCAATTAAGATCTCGGTTTAAAGATTTTCGATAAAGGGTTTTTTTAATCCTTTTTGAAATAAATGTAAAATAGAGCGTAGGTTGGACTTGATGATTTTTCAAATTTCATAAATTTGGAAGTTCTTTTAAAATTCTTTTTTTTGAAATGGTAATGGAACTTGATTAAAATGATGTAGAAGTCAACTAAATAAGAGAAATATACACAAAGGTAATATTGAATTATTTGGATAAGAATTGCATTAGCAACTTATAAAATAGGGTTAGTGATCCAGTTAGAGATAATGTAGGAGATAAGTGATGAAAATAGGATAGGAAAATAATAGGATGAAAGTTATCTTTGTTTACTCCACTTTTCAGTATTTAAAGTTATAGAAGATGTATTTGAATGTTCTGAACTAAATGACTAACCTTTAAGGGAATAAATCTTTGATGTAGAAAGTTTTTGAAAAAGGAAAATTATTTTGCTTCCTTTTGGAATTAAGCAATCCTTTGTGAAATTTTAATAATTTGGTTTATTAATTAAGTTTTTGTATGTTTTGGGTTAAAAACCCTACTTTTAAAGAAGTAAGACTTTGAGGTAAAAGTATTTAAGAAGGGAAACTATTTTACCAAATAATTTTTGAATTTGGTGTTAGAAATAAAGTGGCAAATGTTTAGAAAATGGTGAAAAGTTGGGTTTAAATATTTTTGGAGGGTTCTATCCAAATGTTTAATAAAAATGGAATAGATATATGGAATAAAATAAAATATGGTATTTGAATGCTTTTGGGAATTCAATTCCCCAAACTATTTTTACAAGTCGGAAATTCTTTTGGAAAGTATCTTAAAGGTTTACTTTCAAGATGTGGAAATTCTTTTGCAAGGTTGAATTTCAAATGTCGCATACTAGCATAATGTGGATTTCTAATTTATATTCTACGGAGTAGATAGGGATCACTATCTAGGAAAGAAAGGTTGAAGGTTTCAGGATATGAATAAAAATGAGAATAGTATGTACAACCTGATTTGGGAATTTGAATCAGTCGCAAGCATTTATTTATAGAATGTTTGTAAAGTTGTAAAGATATTCTAGATATGTAATTGGTGTTATGTAACGACCCGAAAATTATGATAACTAAATTTGTTAAATTTATAAGATTGGGTAATTAAATTCAGATAGAAGTAAAAATCTTATTAATTTATATGGGAGCGATTGTAGAAATTAGATGTATCAATTGTAATTAGAATTAACAATTTAAAATATATCGCAATTTATTGAAATAGTGTAATTTGGTTGCATTTGGGTATAAATTTAAAATACAAGTAAATAAAAGTAGGCAATTAACTTACTGATGGAATAATACGTTGATTAATAGTAACTAAACGTAATTTAAGGCAGTAATGTAAATGGCAGTTGATGGATAATCAATTTAATGCAATTAAAATTTATTGAAACGACTGTTTAGGTTATAATGGAGTGTAAATAGATATATTTGATAGTAAATTGAATATAAGAAATAGAAAACAAAATACATGAATTATTGAGGACATTTAATAGTAATTTATGAATATATATTTGGCGATTTAAGCAAATCAATCTATAAAAATCAATTTTAAATTAATTGGAGGGAAATATGTAATAAATGCATTTATTTGTAAGTGGATGAAATTTATTTCTATACTAATTGGATATTGGAATAAGATAGTAATTGTTAATGTAATAAGAGTAGGTCAATAATAATCCTTCCCATAAATTGATAATCGATGCAATAATGTAATACTATCCATAATAGGGCAGTTAGATTGAATGATAGAATGGGAAGTCTATTTAATGGAAATATTATAATAAAATTTGTAATTTCTGAAATTTTGGAAATTGAAGCAAGGGTAGTAATTATTGTAATAATTAAATGGGAGTCAATTTGAACTCAATAAACCTTATTGTATATTAATGAGAATTGTGGCAATAGTGCAAAATGTTAATCATTTACCCATTCATTTATGCATTGAATTAGGTCTCAATCAAATAGCAACATTTGGCTTGTTATTAATAGCTTTTAAGTGAAAATAAAACGTTAATGATAACAAGTATTTTAAGATTAACCATCTATTTAGTCTATTAAATTATAACTGATAATCAATTGCAATAAATATAAATAATTATTACATTAACGTTAATTGAAGTAATATTTGAAATTTATGTCAATTCCATTTATAATATAACTATTGGTTGATGTAGCATTGAAATCAAAATTTATTAATTTATTTGAATATAAATTATAGTGATTAAGTTTATTTCAAATAAATGAAATTTGAAAATCTAGATACTACATTTATGGAAATCAAAACTTTATTTAAGTGAAATGGAAATTTCATAAATTGGATTTAATGGCAATTAAATGAAATTGGAATAGTTAAACAATACGTTAGTTGAAAGAAAAGATGATATGAGAAATTTTGTAATAATTTTGAATCCAATATTTAATTCATCTATTTGACTGGAATGAATGGAATAATAATTAATTCATTTAACTAAATGGAATTTTGAGGATTTTATTTATAATTTTGTGAATTCAATGAAATTAATTATTAAAAGTGAGATTAACATTTGAATTGATAAATTTATCTTCTCTATATTGACATTTAAAATTGTTGAAATCATTGTAAATGTTTGAGTAATATAAAGATGATAAAATTGCCAATTTTAGAATTTAAAATATAAAATTGGATTTAATCAATTAATATAAAAATAGCCATTTTAGCCACTGTCTCGGATTTCGACGAAACCAGTTTCATCGGATCCGTAACGGTGAATTATTGTAGGATTTCAAGTTTCGTATCTATCAGACTTGTCGTTTGATCGTACGGACGCGAAACGCATTAAAATCAATTTGAAAAAAAATATTGAATTGATCATAACTTCTTCATACGATGGAATTTGGGCGTGAAACTTTTTTCCATTGCGTTTAAAATATTTTTAAACGCCTATTTTGATATATGGGTTTACCCAATTTCGTTCCGAAGCTAGAACGGGCTTTTTGGGACTTTTCCTCGCGTAACGTGTAAATCAATCTGATCTGTCTATTCTTTTCAACCTTATCTATAAATAGGCTGTTATAAACCCTAGCCTCCATCTATTCTCATTTTCCTGTGCATACATCTCAACTCTCTCCTCCTCAATGGCAGACAACAAAATTTCAGATCCAATTCCATTCAAAAATCAAATAAAAATTCAAAGTCCTCAGAAATTCTAGAAAAAATATATGTCGAAGCTCTCGACTAGCGTAATTCACTGGTGGTATTCGTTTTCCGTTTTGGTTCATCATATGTTCTGTAAAAATCGAAGAATTCTCGGCCTTTCATCTCGTCGTAATCAACTACGACGGATCATCAATTCCTTTCTGGGTTTGGTGGAGATTGACGAGCGCAACCCATCGATGCAGTTTGTGGGTCGATTCAATGGTTGAATCTTGAGCTAAAATTGAATTAGGGTTTCGGCACACTTGAGTGAGGCGGTGGCGCGCGGCACCTTGGGGGACCAGAGGGAGTGCGGTCGATAGAGGAGTGGAAGGCGACTTCAGCGGTGATGCTCGGCGAGGCAACGGCGGCCGGTAGGGCGTGCGATCGGCGGTCAAAGGCAGGTCAAATAGGTTTCATGTTGCGTTCGGTAGCAGGAAGAAACGTGCGTGAAGGTACCTGTAGCTGTTACGTGAGCAACATTAACGTGTGATGTGTCAAGGATGTAAGTGTAAAGTGTTCTCTTTGTATTTTTATTATTGAATTTCAATCACAATTTTCGCAATATATCTCACATACGAGATCCGTTTCACACGTTATTTTTTTTGTTAGGATCGTAATAAAATTCCGGACTTGATGACGCTGGTTTGGACGAATTTGGAGACTGTCCAATTTTTGGGTTTAAATTGAATTTAAATTCAAAAGGTGAGTGTTTTAACCCACTCACAACTTCTAAGATTCCTTATGTTTGTTAAATTGATTTATGATGTGTTTAGAAATTTATTTATAGCTATTTGGCATATATTTCACCATTATCTCAGTAAATTTGAATTCATATAATTTACTTGTTATTTAATTCATTATTGCATTTAAACTGGCAGTTAAATTTTTATTTATTATTCATTGCATATAAACTGTCAGTTAAAATTTGTTATTTATTTATTTATTGCATTTAGAACTGCCAGTTAAACAGTTATTTAATTCATTATTGAAAAATAAACCATCAGTAATTAATTGTTATTTATTTATGCGATTGTTTGAATTGGATGATAAATTGATAAATGTTGACGATTGATATGATGGATGAATGGATGTTGTATTTATATTGTATAAACTGCAAGTTATTATGCATTTTCATTTCATTCGAGATTGTGGTTTGAAATGATATACAACCGCATTTTTATTTTAAATTGCGGATTGAAATGATAAACATCCGTATCACTTGACCATAGGATAGAAAATTATATACAGGCACCGCGGTATATATATAAAAATTTCTTTTGAAATGATTTTCTATGGTTTTGAAAAGAATACAGTTTAATAAATATTAAATTTTGAGATATATATAGTGTTAACGCTAAAAATGTGCGCCAACACCCCCGGTGTGGGTTGTGATAAAGTGAAAGCACCACCCGTTTGCACGGGAACTAAAAGTAAGTAGAAAACAGCAAAAACAGTAAAAGAGACAATAATTTTTATAGTGGTTCAGCTTAAAGTCAAACCTACGTCCACTTTACATCCTCCGTTATGATCTTTGAGTACACTTTTACAACTCAACTTCAAGATTACAACACTTTAACAACTCAACTTCCAGACTACAACACTTTTACATCTTTTACAATGAACCTTCGATTACAACACGATCAAGACAAGTAGCTAGAACTTTGATGATGAATTGCTCTTCGGATTCATCTTGAATGTGGTTGATCTCTTCTCTCGGCTCTTTGAAGTGTTGTTGGAAAATGAAGTGTTGTGGAGGTCGAGAAAGCAGTAGAGTCTTGGCGCTTCAAAGTATGAAAAAAGTCCCCTTTGAATGTGGAGTAGGCGAGGTATTTATAGGGAATTCTGGAGTTAGGTCGGCTGTGTTATAGGTCGTGAGCGACCTAAAGGACACGAGCTATGGCTTCAAAGGGATGCACGCGATCAACTACTTCGGCTGGTAGGTCGTAGGTCGTTAACGACCTAAGGAGTAGCAGGAGAGGGAGTGGCAACCTAAGGAGTTACGACATAGGGAGTAGCGACATAAAGGAGTAGCGGCATAAGGAGTAGCCTTGGCCTGTTTAGGTCGTGAGCGACCTAGTAGAAGAAGTAGTGTGCTAGCTTAGGTCACGAGCGACTTAGTTGGAAGATGCAGTATGCAGCTTAGGTCGTGAGCGACCTAATGGAAGAGGCCATGTGAATTCGGCTCTTGTTAGGTCGTTGCTTTCTTGACTCGGTAGGTCGCTAGAGCTCTTAGGTTGGTGAATCGCTTACTTCATTAGGTCGCTGAGTTCATAGCAGTGATAGCTCGCTTCGAGGCTTAGATTGCTAGGTCGCTAGGAAGTTAGGTCGCTTGAGCCTTTAAGTAGTTAGGTCGCTTGTCCCTGTAGGTTGTTAGGTCGTAGGAGCTTCAAAGTTAGGTCGCTTATGCTTTAGGTCGCACGCCTGTTGAGTCGCTCTAGGTTTTAGGTCGTGTGCTTTCTTCGAGCAGCTGGGTTGCTTTGAGATGAACTATCTTTCGTTTTTCGGTTGACCTTTTGGTATCACGGCCTTGCTAAAAAGGTGGGATAACACTTGCCCCCCAAAACATGCCTTGCGGTAGGAAGGTGTGTTTTGTAATGCCATAAGCTGGAGGTTCATATCCTATTGATGACCTGCAAAGGAATTGATAGTTTTATATGACCTCAAATAACGATCGTTCGGGATCGAGCTATTTGAGGTGAAGTGCGGCCGTTCACGGTCAAGCGCCTAACTTCAAATGACGACCGTTCGGGATCGAGCCATTTGAGGTGAAGTGCGGCCGTTCACGGTCAAGTGCCTAACTTCATATGCGGGATCGAGCCATTTGCAGTGAAATATGATCGTTCGCGGTCAGGCGCTTTACTTCAAATGACGATTGTTCGGGATCGAGCCATTTGTGGTACAGTGCGACCGTGCACGGTCAAGTGGCGGAGCTGAAATGACGACCGTTCGCGACCAAGCGCCTTACTTCAAATGACGATCGTTCGGGATCGAGCCATTTGTGGTAAAGTGCGACCGTGCGCGGTCAAGTGGCGGAGCTGAAATGATGACCATTCGCGATCAAGCGCCTTACTTCAAATGACGATCGTTCGGGATCGAGCCATTTGTAGTAAAGTGCGACCGTGCACGGTCAAGTGGCGAACCTCGAATGACCACCGTTCGGGATCGAGCCATTTGAGGTAAAATGAGTTATGCCGTTCGGGGCGAGTTGTGCCGTTCGGGGCGAGTTGTGCCGTTCGGGGCGAGTTGTGCCGTTCGGGGCGAGTTGTGCCGTTCGAGGCGAGTTTTTGCCGTTCGAGGTGAGTTTTTGCCGTTCGAGGCGAGTTGTCCTGACCTCAAATGACGACCGTTCGGGATTGAGCCATTCGAGGTGAGGGAGTTGATGTGTGCCCGAGGGGGACTCAGTGTTGGGGGGACTTAGTGTCACTGATGTCAGATTCACGTTCGGGTGAGCTTGTAAGTGTGCCCGGGGGGCTTAGTATTATCGATGCCAGGTTCAAGTTCGGGTGAGTTCCTGGATTGTTTATGTGCCTGTTGGAGGCGAGTTGTGACCGTTCAAGGTCGGGTGCCTGTTCAAGGCGAGTAAGTGTGCCCGGAGGGGCTTTGCCATCTCAAGATTATCAAAATCGAATATTCAACTGAAGAGTTTTAAAGTAAAAATGTCTGAAAAAGTCAAATCTAAACATCAGAAGTAAAACACGAAAGCAAAGTAGTGACATCAGAGTGAAAACACCTACATCAATATGATTTAAAGTTGTATCAGAGCATGCCTGGGGATCGTTCGTGGTCCCGTACATGTGTGAACAACCTAACTGCGTCGATGTGGAGTTTTTCACTCGTTCGTTAAAACACAAAAGCAAAGTAGTGACGTCCGAGCGCAAACACCTACATCGATATGATTTATAGTTGTATCAGAGCATGCCTGGGGATCGTTCGCGGTCCCGTACATGTGTGAACAACCTAATTGTGTCGATGTAGAGTTTTCCACTCATTCATCATAACCTCAATCAATCGATAACAAGCTGACGCCTCGATCCCGAGCCGTCTCCAGTTGGTGCAGGAGGTGGTCATTCTTGTTCCAATGTTGCAGTCTTCTTTTTTACATGTTGTGATAGCAAACCATCCTAGATGTGCCCCTCAATTTCGTCTTTCAAGTGTCTGCAGTCATTTGTACGCCGTGATATCTGTAAAATACAATGGAAAGCACCGGGCCATAACTTCCTTTGATGCCCCCAGCACTTCCATATGCCTCATATATTTTGTTAGATGAACCGTAGGGTCTGTCCTTCCATTATACATATCCAACGATGGTAGCTTAAAGTCTGGTGGGTTCTTAGCTCGCCTGATTGTTGTGGTAAAAGGACTCCTATTCACATCCTCCAAGTCCTTGTTTACCAAACCACCTCTCATAGCCTTTTTGACCATTTCCACCAATCTGTCGTTGTCTCCAAGTTGTAGTCCTCGTCCATTGCTTTCATCGTGCCCCCCCGAGTTCCCGAGGGGATTTCAGAATTTGTTCTTCTGGCTGGGCTCCTATTCCTCTTTGATTCTGTGCTCCAAGTTGTCCAATCTGATGAAACAAATTCTTAATCAACTCCTCTTGCCTTTTCATCATTGCCTCCATCTCGTCCCTGGTAACGAAGGCTGAAGTTTGGTTTGCTCCTGAGGAAGCCTCTTGACTTCCTGCATGTTGACTACTCTTTGGTCTTTGCCTTCTACTCGATCGCCTTGCCATAATTTTTCATATCCAAACCTCCAAATTCTCCGATCCAACCCTTAATTGATAGAATTCCTGAGTTCAATTCTCAATGAAAGCACCAAAAAGTGTTAATGCTAAAAATGTGCGCCAACACCCCCAGTGTGGGTTGTGATAAAGTGAAAGCACCACCCGTTTGCACGGGAACTAAAAGTAAGTAGAAAACAGCAAAAACAGTAAAAGAGACAACAATTTTTATAGTGGTTCGGCTTAAAGTTAAGCCTACGTCCACTTTACATCCTCCATTATGATCTTTGAGTACACTTTTACAACTCAACTTCAAGATTACAACACTTTAACAACTCAACTTCCAGATTACAACACTTTTACAGCTTTTATAATGAACCTTCGGTTACAACACGATCAAGACAAGTAGCTAGAACTTTGATGATGAATTGCTCTTCGGATTCATCTTGAATGTGGTTGATCTCTTCTCTCGGCTCTTTGAAGTGTTGTTGGAAAATGAAGTATTGTGGAGGTCGAGAAAGCAGCAGAGTCTTGGCGCTTCAAAGTCCAGAAAAAATTCTCCTTTGAATGTGGAGTAGGCGAGGTATTTATTGGGAATTCTGGAGTTAGGTCGGCTGTGTTATAGGTCGCACTACACCATTATAAGCTATTAACAACGGGTAAAAACCGTTGTTAAGTCCAAAAGCAACGGGTAAAAACCGTCTTCAACATAGGAGTGGTTGAATTTAGCGACGGGAGAAAACCGTTGCTTTATGTCCAAAAGGCAACGGGTATAAACCTTTGCAAATTGGGACAAAGGCAACGGGTATAAACCGTTGCAAACTGGGCCAAAGACAACGGGTATTAACCGTTGCAAATTGGGCCAAAGGCAACGGGTATAAACCGTTGCAAATTGGGCCAAAGGCAACGGGTATAAACCGTTGCTTTATGGACAATAGGCAACGGGTATAAACTGTTGCTTAATGTACAAAAGGCAACGGTTACTAACCGTTGCTTAATGGGCAAAAAATCAACGGATATAAACCGTTGCTTTCTGTCCAAAAAGCAACGGGTGCAAGCGTTGCTTTATGGCCAAAAAACGTTGCTTTATGTCCAGTAAAAAACGGTTAAAAACCGTTGCTTTATGCCCAAAGTCACACATAAAGCAACGGTTAACACCCGTTGCACATAGTGTTTGCTCCTGCTCCTACAAAATCACATCTGTAACTCACTACTGCGTTACACGCTTATCTCAGTATATATACCAGAATATCAATATATATCAAAATATGCCAGGATATCAAAATATTAGTACACAAGCACTATAAACATATCGCACATATACCATACATATAAAATTATCAAACTTATAATTACACTATTGTTTTGCAAACAGAATGCTACCGTGCCGGAATATCATACTTATTACACTGCATTGTTTATTACACTACACTACAAAGATTTCATTAATTACACTACATTGTTTTGCAAGCAGTGAAGTCTACATATAATAAACACATTAAAAGGATGCTGAGCAGGTTAGCCGAAGCTGATATTTCTTTGGCTCATGCTGTGGTGCATACAGTATTTTATCCAATTCCTGCGCAAAAGTAAAAACAGGTTTTAAACTCAAATCATACAGTGAATTTTAGCTTGGTCAAGTTCAGTTAATAGAGCAACAGAATTCCTGTGTAAGCAATAATAATGCACAAGTAAAAGTGGCACAAACATTTAAACAACTATAACAACACTAACAAAAAACACTGCCTTTCAACTTCATCCCATCCCATCTGCTATACACTTCCACTCACAACCACACTCCTACACACTACAACACTTCCTCATTTTCTCTATTTTCATCTCATCCACACTTAAGTACTACATCACACCCCCTACTGCCTATTGCCTGTCAACAACATACACCATTAGCTTGGTCAAGTACTACACTTAAGTACTACACTATTTTTGGGTTTTTGTCCAATGTTGCACCGTTTGTACTGAGCCAGAAATCAAGTAATATAAACAAGTTGCTCGGACATATCTAACCTTAAATGTCCACCTCCTCCGAATGCATTTGATTCTACTATTTTTCTTAATTATCTCATTCGGGTATTGTTAAATCCATAATCTTTAAAGTTTGTACGTGCACACACCTATCAAGTTAAATCCAAACATTTTACAATGGTTTTTTCAATAAATATTGCTTGATGTTAATAGTATGTACCAATTTTGCACCATTAATATCCAACAAAAGCTATATTGCAGTATACCTTTAAGTTATTACCTCATCGGTAGGTGTACATTATGTATGCTTAATCTATGATTGATTTCACCTAGAATATATGAAAACAAAAGGATATTGCACATAGCCTCGTTATCATAAATAAGCCAAGTACAGGTTTGGTTCTACTCAGTACTCAGGCAAAAGAGATGTCTGCGAATGCGGCGAGTGTTTCTGCTGGTAATCCAACATTATTGTGTTGATCAAATGTTTCGTGACATTCATCTCCGTATGCATAACATCAATATTATGTCGGGTCAAATTTGTTTTCCAATATGGCAAATCAAAGAACTTCGACCTCCTATATCATGCAGGAACTTCTTCATCGATTGTCTTTTTCCGTTTTCGACCAATTTCCGGTATGTTTTTACCAACTTTCATTTTTATATTCGCTACCTTTTTTTCAACTTGATAACCAGTCAGTGGTTTTGGAGGACGCTTAAGTTCTTGCTCGTTGTTGAAATTTATCTTATCGTATCGAAACTTGTGTCCGGACGGAAGAAATCTACGATGTCCCATGTAACAAATCTTCTTACTTTCAGGGAGATAAATAGATGTAGTTTCTTCTCCACAAATAGGACATGCAAAGTAGCCGTGAGTTGTAAATCCTGATAAAGTCCCAAGGGCGGGATGATCATGGATTGCCCACAACACTCTAGCTCTCATTATGAACTCAGATTTCTTAAATGAATCAAATGTAAGGACTCCTTCCCATAACTGCTTTAACTCGTCTATCAAAGGTTCTAAATAAACATCAATATCCTTCCCCGGTTGTTTTGGCCCAGAAATCAACAGTGTTAACATTGAGAACTCTCTTTTCATGCACAAAGACGGAGGAAGGTTATATGGTACTACAATTACTGGCCAACAGCTGTAAGGGTTAGTTAAAGAAGCATTCGGACAGAAACCATCTGTTGCTATTCCAAGCATGATATTTCGTGGTTCAGCAGCAAACGAAGAATCAAAAGAATCTGTAGTTTTCCATTGAGAAGTATCACGCGGATGACGCATTACGGTTGTACCGGACTTGGCACGACCATGCCAGGTCATCGCTTCTGCTATCCATGGTACAGTATACAGTCTTCTCAATCTAGAAATTAAAGGAAAATTTCTTAAGGTCTTTTGAGGTACTGTGGTAGCTTTTCTCTCTTCGTCGAATGATGTCTTATATCTTGGTGCGTTGCAATTTGTACATGAAACTTTGTTCGCATTATCTTTCCAGTACAAGATGCAGTCATTAATGCATGCATCATAAGTTATGTAATTCATCCCAACTTGCTTAATGATCTTCTCCACGTCGGGGTACTTTGACGGTAGCGTGTTACCTTCGGGGAGTAACTCCTTTATGAATTCGAGTAGTGCAGTCACACCATTGTCTGAAAAGCCGTATTGGGTCTTCAAGCTATTCAGTTTCACAATGTCATACAACTTTATAATCTCTTTTGGACAAGAAGGATACAATGGCTCTGTTGCAGTTGCACTATCAAAAAATGATTTATCCGTAAACTGCTCACCAATATTAGCATTATCATGCAACTGACTTGTAGGTTGAAAATGATGGAATCTATCTGCATCATTGATCAAATCCTCCATCCTAATATGTTCGGACTCATCAGTATTTGTGGCATGACTAACCGGTTGTTGTTTTGGCTTCTCCGGTATTCTTTCCCCGTGAAAACACCACATGGTATATGATTGAACAATACCATATATAAGCAAATGAAAATGAATGTCATTTAATTTGAATGTATCTTCATTTTTGCACCGCGTGCAAGGGCACGAATACTTTTCCTTATTGCCACCGTTTTCAGCAACAAATTTAACAAAATTTCTCACACCTTCCACATATTCTGTATTTCTTCGATTAGATTGATTCATCCATTGTTTGTCTGTACTAAAAGACATACTGAAAGAAAATAACAAGAGCTAATAAGAAATCATGGGTAACAATATCTTATGGCTTTCCACCAAGTTCAACTCTGATATTAACTAAACAGATGTATATTCTTCTGATTTCACTTGAAATTTAACATTAGCATCAAACTGTTTCCAAAAAAATTTCCATTACAACGGCGCCATTTTGTAGCACCAGAGTAATGTCTATGCATTACCCCTCTCCTGATACTTGGCTTGCGCCATTAACAACAATTTTATCCACTTACTAAACATGGTCTCATATTTAGTAAAACAAAATTCATTGCATCAACTTATACCCTAGCAGTCACTAGCATGCAGTATAGTACAACATTTAGGCTTTAGTAAATATGAGAATGCACACTACAACACTACTTCTCTTCCATGTTGCAATGTTTGGCCGATGATACACCACACGTACGGGGACGTGTTAGATTATCTCACATTGTACAATTTGTAAAACAAATCATATATAAATGTAAAAAGATCATCCTTTGCATAACCAATTGTTTCTTGGTTCTCTAACACTGTACACTTAAAACATCAAATATGTATTCTGATGGTTCAGATTAGAAGGTGCATCTCTACTTTGGAAAACTGTTAAAGAGTAGTAGATATTGACTATAATCAATCCCCAAAAACTTAATGAAACATCAATCCTAAAAGATGAAGATAATGATGGAACTCAAATGACAGCTTATATGGTAACACTAAACAAACCTATAAGCAAGCATTATAGGGAATAAACTGTTCCTTAACTTGTGTTGCATCCCTTTCTTTATTATTCTAAACTACAAATATAAGCATGTAATCTTTTCCTATTATTCAACCATAGAAACGAATGGATTCACCGTGTACAGATAGCTAGTCGTTGATAATACATATAAAGCACTGAGTAGAAACACACATGCTTGTTTTCCAAATAATTTACTGATTTCTATTAATCATGTGTGGATTACAGATTAATTTGTTATCATTGCATTTGACAATCTTTTAACTAAGTTGTGATAAGTCAATTTTCAAGGTGACTGTAACATTCGTCCTAAATCTCTTTTCAGCGACATGGAACAAGCAAAAGGTGGCAAATTTTTGGCCGAGAAGAATCAGAAAATCCTTGGTACATAGTTAAAAGTTTATCTTATCACCATGAAGATATTCACGTTAAATTTGAACCAGGTTCTTCAAGACTTAGCCGAGCAACGTATGAAGTTAAAGGTTCTTTTAATTCTACACATAAGTACTGTGATATAACAATGCACCGCAAATACATGTACACAGAGTTTCCATTTCAATTGACAACAAGTATTATTACAAAACAAAGCTTACCAGGCAGTTATGCGCTCTCTTCGATTATGCCAATGAAACTCGAGGAACCAAATATCAAAGATACACAGATCTGAGATAATTAAGATTTCAAATTAGATTTTATAATACAAGTATGAAACAAAATCAAATTTAAAATAGAAATCAAATAATTAAAAATGAGTACCCAACCTGGAGTAGGTATTCGATAAATTCACGTTGTAATACTTCTCCGAACACAGATCTGAGAGGGCCACTGGTTGGCGTTGAATGAAGGAAGAACTGGTGCGGCTGGAAGGAAGATGAGTTCGCAGCTGGACACGATTAGGTGGAAAGATGGGTTCGCGGTTGGATGGAAGATGATTTCACGATTAGATGGAAAGATGAGCAGGTTGAAGCAAATCGAATTGGTGGAATTGGGTTTTTTTATTTAGGTTTTCTTTTCGTTGAAAGAGGACGAAACGAATATCAAAGGAAAGGAGGGAAGGAAAAGTGACATGCCAATTCTTTTTGGCTCCAAGCGAATATTTGGCACAAAATTAGCGCCATTATTTGCCACAACATTTACGACGGTTACAAACCGTTGCTAGTTGGAACGAAGCGTGCCAAAAATTATGGCGCGAAAGGATGAAATTCACCGCCATCATTTGTCTCCAAAGAAGCTACGGTTAATAACCGTTCCCAATTAGCAACGATAAAAAATCGTTGCTAACTGAACCAAGACGGTGGTTAACCGTTTCTAAATGGCAACGGTTAATAACCGTTGCCAAATGCGCGGATGGTTAGTTGCAAATCTCAGTATTTGGTGTAGTGTCGTGAGTCTTAGGTCGCGAGCGACCTAAAGGACACGAGCGACCTAAAGGACACGAGCGACCTAAAGGACACGAGCGACCTAAAGGACACGAGCTATGGCTTCAAAGGGATGCACGCGATCAACTACTTCGGCTGGTAGGTCGTAGGTCGTTAGCGACTTAAGGAGTAGCAGGAGAGGGAGTGGCGACCTAAGGAGTTTCGGCATAGGGAGTAGCGGCATAAAGGAGTAGCGGCATAAGGAGTAGCCTTGGCCTGTCTAGGTCGTGAGCGACCTAGTAGAAGAGGTAGTGTGCTAGCTTAGGTCGCGAGCGACTTAGTTGGAAGATGCAGTATGCAGCTTAGGTCGCAAGCGACCTAATGGAAGAGGCCATGTGAATTCGGCTCTTGCTAGGTCGTTGCTTTCTTGACTCGGTAGGTCGCTAGAGCTCTTAGGTCGGTGAATCACTTACTTCATTAGGTCGCTGAGTTCATAGCAGTGATAGCTCGCTTCGAGGCTTAGATCGCTAGGTCGCTAGGAAGTTAGGTCGCTTGAGCCTTTAAGTAGTTAGGTTGCTTGTCCCTGTAGGTTGTTAGGTCGTAGGAGCTTCAAAGTTAGGTCGCTTATGCTTTAGGTCGCACGCCTGTTGAGTCGCTCTAGGTTTTAGGTCGTGTGCTTTCTTCGAGCAGCTGGGTTGCTTTGAGATGAACTATCTTTGGTTTTTCGGTTGACCTTTTGGTATCACGACCTTGTTAAAAAGGCGGGATAACATATAGTAAAATTCTTGAATTTAGCTATGTATAAATTTGTTTCGGATTTTAAAATAAGCTAAATAATGAAGTTGATTTCCTTTTATATAATATGGTTAAGTATGTATTTAAATTTCTATTGTATATAGAGTTTATAATAATTCAAATAAAAGTAAGGTTGATGATAAATGTGAATATGATTGAATTAAATTATTTAAGAATTATCGTCGAAAATTTGCTTTGAAATATAAATAAATTAAGATTTAAAGGGTATTATTTAATAACTTGATTTTGATTAGAGGATTTAAATGAATATTAAATTGATTGAAAGAATATTATCAAGTTAATTTAATTAAAAGAATATCCTGTTATTGAAGTTTAAGGGTTTTGCTTAAATAATATTTGCTGTATTAAGTAAACATTTCAAAATTTAAAGAATAAGAATTGGATTTGATATATATTAAATTATCAAAGAATCCATTTTGAAATAGTGGAATATTTAAAGATTTAAATAATATAAACTAAAAAAATTTAAGTTTTGAAACATGGGATATTCAAGCTTTGAATTATATAGGAATTAAAATGGTTTATTTGGAGATTAAAATTGGTATTGGGAATTTATTTTGAAATTTAAAGAATCTATTTTAGTATATAAAGTAATATAGTATTTAAACCATTAAGTATTAAAAGTTATGTTTCAAAGCTATGGTTTCAAAGTATATAGATTTGAAAATGCTATGATTTTGAATAAAGAATATTTTGAAATAAAATGATATCATATTGATTTAGGTTTTAAAAAGAAATGATATCATATTTATATGGTTTTGAAATGGATATTATATTCTGGTTTTAAAAGTATAAACTATTTTGAAAAGACCGCGGTGTTATAATAACGATTGGTTGTTGAAGAGACCGGGATCAGAAGTTGTCATACTCTCTGCCAACTCCGAAAACCACTTTAACAACCGTGTACGCGGTGGAGATTCCAGAATGAAGTAGGTTGGTGGAGGCGTTTCCTGTAAGGTAAATACGTGGACCCAACTCCCGTGAGTTGGCATAAGGTGGCTAAAACAGGAGCGATCGACGGGTTAATAAGGTAGCACCTTTGATCGGACACTTCCCTTCGATACTATACTCTGACTTTGGATTGATTCGGTGGCCACCTTCACTTTTGATTTCTTTGATTTGGGGGAGTTTGTCCGAGGTGGGCGGTAGTAGCAGCTACGCGTTTCCACCGACCTGGAAGCGTAATTGGTATATATACCCTGGCATTGCCTAGTTGTGCCATGTCACCTACCATACCGATCGAGCCTTGTACGAGTTTGGATTACTCCCGTAGCCCATGGAGTATTTAGGGTAGTCTCCCGATCTGGAGATGCGCTGATACTGGATGGACTACTGGGACTATTACGTGTTAAGGGCTATATGGGTAACCCCTTAATGCTAAGAAAAAAGTAAGTTTATTTATAAATAGACATTATTATAATAGCGAAATATTACTACATAGTAAATAGTTTAACGGATCCTTAAGAGATGTAAATCCCGAGCATCTTTTGAGTTACTGCACTCATATTTTTTTGTGTTAATTTAACTTACATAAGTTCTTTTAGTTATGACTCGAGTGTTTTGTCTTTTCAATTCGCTCGGGTCAGTCCGAGCGTTTCAGGATTTGAAGACTTTATTTCTGGAGGAAGAAGACAAAGATTTCATCATCATCATTATTATTATATTATGTGGTTCCACTACACACTGTATTCCGCTGCATTGATATTTATTGGTATGTGAACTCTGATATTTATTGTATAAAGAAGAATTAAATGTTTTGTAAACAGTTTTATGAACTGTATATTGATTATTATATTTTATCCTTTCGCTGTGAGATTCTATTTTATTTTTTTCTCCTCTGTTTTTCTTATTTAGCCATAGCAATCCGCCCTTCCGTATGGTTTGAATTGGCATGTGTATCGATTTAAGGCGTGTGAAAAGGCGGGCCGTTACATCTGGTATCAGAGCTTTGGTTTGGCGATAAACCTTAGCTTTGTGGGGTCTGACTCTTTGCTAATAGGGTAGTAATACCCTATGGGAGTCGTTGAGTGTATATATATGAGAGAGCGTATTTGTTAGTGTTATAAAAGGTTTTGATATTGTGTTAATTTTATCCGTTTCGTATTTATAAATTCTGGTTGATGCATGGGACGCTATGACATCAATAGGGATTTCTAAACACTTAATAGGACAGACCGACACAATATTTGTTTTTAATATAGGTAAATGAAATAATTTTGCCTATTATATTTTCTATATATATAAAATAAATTTTATAAAGATTATATTTGGTTGCAATATATTGGTTGTTAGGAATAAAATTTATAAATAATAGGTAAAATAAGATTGAAAATAAAATCAATGAAATTTGGAAATTGTAGAACTTAAGTCCGGGATTTTGAAAAATTTCTTTCAAAGGATTTTGAAATATAATAATTTTATTTAGAAATATTTTCTGATATAAATATTTCAATATAATTTGAAAGTATGGTTTTAAAGAAATTCTGGAAAGAAATAAGTTGTACTCCCCTCTCTGTCGCTGGAAAATAATTTCGGTGATGAGTGCACGCATCATCGATGTTCATTTTCGAGTTTCGAAGTGGGAAGGCCACTGTAGTAGTTTTACTACAGATTTATTTTGATAAACAAAAGAGAATTTTTAATTTGTTTTAAATATACTTGGATATAGATAAGTTGTAAGTATATTTATCTATTATTTTAAAATGATTTTTGAATAAAACCCGGTATTTAAATTCTTAAGTTTTCGTTAATTAATAGTTTCAATTACTGTAGTGAATTGGAACGTAGGTAATTAATAAATTAAAACCTCTAAAGGAAATAAGAGATTTAATGCTAGGTTATGAATGAAATTAAAGGTAAATTTGAAATTGTAACTTATAAAACAAAGATGGAATTATTGAACCATTAAATTATTAAAAGAATTGAGAAAAAAAAAACGTGTATAACTTTCAATTACATTCTTAAAGGCATATATATAACTTACCAAAATATATAAAAGTTGAAAATGTTAATAAGAAAATGTAATAGATATTATACAAGTAATTAACTTAATGAAAATAATTAATGGAATTCTTTAATAAATAAGAATTGATGTGTAGGGTTATAAACTTAAGTAAAGGAATAAATGATAGTAAACTTAAGTAAACAGTTGAAACTATTATAAGTTAAATAAGTAGAAAAGATGGATGCATTAAATATATGATTGTAGACTATAGTTAATGCATTGAGATGCTAAGGAAATGTAAATATAATGCAACAAAAAGAACTTACAAGACCTGAATATACGAAAATGAAAAATTGTAAGTAATAAATGAAAATGAGTGTAATAAACACTAAATTAATGGATGGAAATAAAAGTTGTAAGAAATAAATGTAAATTAAAAAGGATAAACCATTATATGAATAAAAAGAGAAATAAAACAACAAATGTATAACGGGAATTAATGAGGATAAACTAAATTTGTTGTTTGAAATTGTGTTGTTTGTTTTGGTTTACGGTTGTTGGGTAAGGATACTTTAAGATTGTGTGGAGGTATAAATAATCTATTTAGCTTCACCTAAGACTGTTGAGTAAATGGTGCACTTGGTAGGTATTTTTCATTCTGCACAATTTGAAGTTTTGAACCTGAACAACTATTTGGTTGTTGGATATGAATGAATGATTGATTTGTGTTGATTTTATGTGATGGTTGTATGCCTTGTTGCAAGTGATTGTTGTTTGCATTGCTTTGGTTGTTTAAAATTGAAACCACTTTAGATATTTCATTTTATATAATTGATAACCCTTTTAGATTATATAAGTGAAATACAGGTTATGGAAGCAATCGCTACTGCTTTTGGTTCCATAAAATAAGCGTAAATTGCCCGACAAATAGGTACGTTTTCGGATTTCGGTTTATAGCGCTATTATATTATTTTTCCCGTGTTGGGATATATTAGTTTGAAAAATATATGTGATATTTTGTTATATTTGATATTATATTTTCTCCCGAGCCTTCCCGTACAAAGAAGACTCTGCCGAAATTTTCCGTAAATTTTGGACTTAGAAAAATTTGAAATGTTTTCCAAACTTTATTAATTTAAGTATAAAAATATCTATTGGTTATAAATTTGTATATTTTATTTAAAATTGTTGGACAAGTATATTTGTCTATAAATTAAATGTTTAAGTAAGATAGATGGATTTCCTAATTCTTCTTTTCCCTTCTTTTACTTTTCGGGGACGAAAAGTTTTGAGTGGAGAAGATTGTAACGACCCGAAAATTTTGATAACTAAATTTGTTAAATTTATAAGATTGGGTAATTAAATTCAGATAGAAGTAAAAATCTTATTAATTTATATTGGAGCGATTTTAGAAATTAGATGTATCAATTGTAATTAGAATTAACAATTTAAAATATATTGCAATTTATTGAAATAGTGTAATTTGGTTGCATTTGGGTATAAATTTAAAATATAAGTAAATAAAAGTAGGCAATTAACTTACTGATGGAATAATACGTTGATTAATAGTAACTGAACATAATTTAAGGTAGTAATGTAAATGGCAGTTGATGGGTAATCAATTTAATGCAATTAAAATTTATTGAAACGACTGTTTAGGTTATAATGGAGTGTAAATAGATATATTTGATAGTAAATTGAATATAAGAAACAGAAAACAAAATACATGAATTATTAAGGACATTTAATAGCAATTTATGAATATATATTTGGCGATTTAAGCAAATCAATCTATAGAAATCAATTTTAAATTAATTGGAGGGAAATATGTAATAAATGCATTTATTTGTAAGTGGATGAAATTTATTTCTATACTAATTGGATATTGGAATAAGATGGTAATTGTTAATGTAATAAGAGTAGGACAATAATAATCCTTCCCATAAATTGATAATCGATGCAATAATGTAATACTATACATAATAGGGCAGTTAGATTGAATGATAGAATGGGAAGTCTATTTAATGGAAATATTAATAATAAAATTTGTAATTTCTGAAATTTTGGAAATTGAAGCAAGGGTAGTAATTATTGTAATAATTAAATGGGAGTCAATTTGAACGCAATAAACCTTATTGTATATTAATGAGAATTATGGCAATAGTGCAAAACGTTAATCATTTACCCATTCATTTATGCATTGAATTAGGTCTCAATCAAATAGCAACATTTGGCTTGTTATTAATAGCTTTTAAGTGAAAATAAAACGTTAATGATAACAAGTATTTTAAGATTAACCATCTATTTAGTCTATTAAATTATAACTGATAATCAATTGCAATAAATATAAATAATTATTACATTAACGTTAATTGAAGTAATATTTGAAATTTATGCCAATTCCATTTATAATATAACTATTGGTTGATGTAGCATTGAAATCAAAATTTATTAATTTATTTGAATATAAATTATAGTGATTGAGTTTATTTCAAATAAATGAAATTTGAAAATCTAGATACTACATTTATGGAAATCAAAACTTTATTTAAGTGAAATGGAAATTTCAAAAATTGGATTTAATGGCAATTAAATGAAATTGGAATAGTTAAACAATACGTTAGTTGAAAGAAAAGATGATATGAGAAATTTTGTAATAATTTTGAATCCAATATTTAATTTATCTATTTGACTGGAATGAATGGAATAATAATTAATTCATTTAACTAAATGGAATTTTGAGGAATTTATTTATAATTTTGTGAATTCAATGAAATTAATTATTAAAAGTGAGATTAACATTTGAATTGATAAATTTATCTTCTCTATATTGACATTTAAAATTGTTGAAATCATTGTAAATGTTTGAGTAATATAAAGATGATAAAATTGTCAATTTTAGAATTTAAAATATAAAATTGGATTTAATCAATTAATTCAATCAATATAAAAATAGCCATTTTGGCCACTATCTCGGATTTTGATGAAACCAGTTTCATCGGATCCGTAACGGTGAATTATTGTAGGATTTCAAGTTTCGTATCGATCGGACTTGTCGTTTGATCGTACGGACGCGAAATGCCTTGAAATCAATAAATTGAAATCAATTTGAAAAAAAATATTGAATTGATCATAACTTCTTCATACGATGGAATTTGGCCGTGAAACTTTTTTCCATTGCGTTTAAAATATTTTTAAACACCTATTTTGATATATGGGTTTACCCAATTTCGTTCCGAAGCCAGAACGGGCTTTTTCGGCCTTTTCCTCGCGTAACGTGTAAATCAATCCGATCTGTCTATTCTTTTCAACCTTGTCTATAAATAGGCTGTTATAAACCCTAGCCTCCATCTATTCTCATTTGTCTGTACATACATCTCAACTCTCTCCTCCTCAATGGCAGACAACAAAATTTCAGATCCAATTCCATTCAAAAATCAAATAAAAATTCAAAGTCCTCAGAAAATTCTGGAAAAAATATATGTCGAAGCTCTCGACTAGCGTAATTCACTGGTGGTGTTCGTTTTCCATTATGGTTCATCATATATTCTGTAAAAATCGAAGAATTCTCGGCCTTTCATCTCGTCGTAATCAACTGCGACGGATCATCAATTCCTTTCTGGGTTTGGTGGAGATTGACGAGCGCAACCCATCGATGCAGTTTGTGGGTCGATTCAACGGTTGGATCTTGAGCTAAAATTGAATTAGGGTTTCGGCACACTTGAGTGAGGCGGCGGCGCGCGACACCTTGGGGGACCGGAGGGAGTGCGGTCGATAGAGGAGTGGAAGGCGACTTCAGCGGTGATGCTCGGCGAGGCAACAGCGGCCGGTAAGGCGTGCGATCGGCGGTCAAAGGCTGGTCAAATGGGTTTCATGTTGTGTTCGGTAGCAGGAAGAAACGTGCGTGAAGGTACCTGTAACTGTTACGTGAGCAACATTAACGTGTGACGTGGCAAGGATGTAAGTGTAAAGTGTTCTCTTTGTTTTTTTATTATTGAATTTCAATCACATTTTTCGCAATATATCTCACATACGAGATCCGTTTCACACGCGATTTTTTTTGTTAGAATCGTAATAAAATTCTGAACTTGATGACCCTGGTTTGGACGAATTTGGAGACTGTCCAATTTTTGGGTTTAAATTGAATTTAAATTCAAAAGGTGAGTGTTTTAACCCACTCACAACTTCTAAGATTTCTTATATTTGTTAAATTGATTTGTGATGTGTTTAGAAATTTATTTATAGCTGTTTGGCATATATTTCACCATTATCTCAGTAAATTTGAATTCATATAATTTACTTGTTATTTAATTCATTATTGCATTTAAACTACGAGTTAAATTTTTATTTATTATTCATTGCATATAAACTGTCACTTAAAATTTGTTATTTATTTATTTATTGCATTTAGAACTGCCAGTTAAACAGTTATTTAATTCATTATTGAAAAATAAACCGTCAGTAATCAATTGTTATTTATTTATGCGATTGTTTGAATTGGATGATAAATTGATAAATGTTGATGATTGATATGATGGATGAATGGATGCTGTATTTATATTGTATAAACAGCAAGTTATTATGCATTTTCATTTCATTCGGGATTGTGGTTTGAAATGATATACAACCGCATTTTTATTTTAAATTGCGGATTGAAATGATAAACATCCGTATCACTTGACCATAGGATAGAAAATTATATACAAGCACCGCGATATATATATAAAAATTTCTTTTGAAATAATTTTCTATGGTTTTGAAAAGAATACGGTTTAATAAATATTAAATTTTGAGATATATATAGTAAAAGTTTTGAATTTAGCTATGTATAAATTTGTTTCGGATTTTAAAATAAGCTAAATAATGAAGTTGATTTCCTTTTATATAATATGGTTAAGTATCTATTTAAATTTCTATTGTATATAGAGTTTATAATAACTCAAATAAAAGTAAGGTTGATGATAAATATGAATATGATTGAATTAAAGTATTTAAGAATTATCCTCGAAAATTTATTTTGAAATATAAATAAATTAAGATTTAAAGGGTATGATTTAATAACTTGATTTTGATTAGAGGATTTAAATGAATATTAAATTGATTGAAAGAATATTATCAAGTTAATTTAATTGAAAGAATATCCTGTTATTGAAGTTTAAGGGTTTTGCTTAAATAATATTTGTTGTATTAAGTAAACATTTCAAAATTTAAAGAATAAGAATTGGATTTGATATATATTAAATTATCAAAGAATCCATTTTGAAATAGTGGAATATTTAAAGATTTAAATAATATGAACTATAAAAATTTAAGTTTTGAAACATGGGATATTCAAGCTTTGAATTATATGGGAATTAAAATGGTTTATTTGGAGATTAAAATTGGTATTGGGAATTTATTTTGAAATTTAAAGAAGCTATTTTAGTATATAAAGTAATATAGTATTTAAACCATTAAGTATTATAAGTTATGTTTCAAAGCTATGGTTTCAAAGTATATAGATTTGAAAATGCTATGATTTTGAATAAAGGATATTTTGAAATAAAATGATATCATATTGATTTAGGTTTTAAAAAGAAATGATATCATATTTATATGGTTTTGAAATGGATATTATATTCTGGTTTTAAAAGTATAAACAATTTTGAAAAGACCGCGGTGTTATAATAACGATTGGTTGTTGAAGAGACCGGGATCGGAAGTTGTCATACTCTCTGCCAACTCCGAAAACCACTTTAACAACCGTGTACGCGGTGGAGATTCCAGAATGAAGTAGGTTGGTGGAGGCATTTCCTATAAGGTAAATACGTGGACCCAACTCCCGTGAGTTGGCATAAGGTGGCTAAAACAGGAGCGATCGACGGGTTAATAAGGTAGCACCTTTGATCGGACACTTCCCTTCGATACTATACTCTGACTTTGGATTGATTCGGTGGCCACCTTCACTTTTGATTTCTTTGATTTGGGGGAGTTTGTCCGAGGTGGGCGGTAGTAGCAGCTACGCGTTTCCACCGACCCGGAAGCGTAATTGGTATATCTATCTTGGCATTGCCTAGTTGTGCCATGTCACCTACCATACCGAGCCTTGTACGAGTTTGGATTTCTCCCGTAGCCCGTGGAGTATTTAGGGTAGTCCCGATCTGGAGATGCGCTGATACTGGATGGACTACTGGGACTATTACGTGTTAAGGGCTATATGGGTAACCCCTTAGTGCTAAGAAAAAAGTAAGTTTATTTTATAAATATACATTATTATACTAGCGAAATATTACTACATAGTAAATAGTTTAACGGATCCTTAAGAGATGTAAATCCCAAGCATCTTTTGAGTTACTGCACTCATATTTATTTCTGTTAATTTAACTTACATAAGTTCTTTTAGTTCTGACTCAAGTGTTTTGTCTTTTCAATTCGCTCGGGTCAGTCCGAGCGTTTCAGGATTTGAAGGCTTTATTTCTGAAGGAAGAAGACGAAGATTTCATCATCATCATTATTATTATATTATATGGTTCCACTACACACTGTATTCCGCTGCATTGATATTTATTGGTATGTGAACTCTGATATTTATTGTATAAAGAAGAATTAAATGTTTTGTAAATAGTTTTATGAACTGTATATTGATTATTATATTTCATCCTTCCGCTGTGAGATTCTATTTTGTTTTTTTTCTCCTCTATTTTTCTTATTTACCCATAACAATCTGCCCTTCTGTATGGTTTGAATTGGCACGTGTGTCGATTTAAGGCGTGCAAAAAGGCGGGACGTTACATGTTAGAAATGCGGATTACGGATCTTAAGGCTAGGATTAACACTAGAGGGGGGGGGGTGAATAGTGTTTATAAAGAATTACTAAATCTTTTTAAATTTATGTTAATTTGAACACATATGTATGCAATATTCAGACACAGATATGATCACAGAAACAAACACAGATGCAGAAATAAAGTAAAAGCAGTAAAGAAAAGAACATACCGGATTTTATACTGGTTCGGAGTTACCCTACATCCAGTCCCGCACAACTAGTATGGATTTCCTTTCAAAAGCAATCTTTACAATTACACCCTCGATTTCAAGGAAATGAGGTACACCCTCCAGAATCACAATCTTTTGGGTAGAGATACTTGATTTTCGAGGCAACAAGTTCACCCAATTGATTTCCCAAGGCTACAATCACACCTTATCTAGCTTGATTGATTTTCAAGGCCACAATCACACCTTTTCTCGCTTAATAGATTACAAAGAAGTCTATAACTCTAAATAGCACTAAGACTCTTGTTGAGATAGTGATAGAGAATCAAACTAGAAATGATCGAGTTCGATTCAATGTTGATTTCGGCAGAGTAATGGTAAGAATATGTATATAGAAATGTGGAAGAAGAAGAGGAGTGAAAAACTAGAAAAACTGATATAAAATTCGTTGAAACTAACCCATATTTATAGAAGAACAACAAGCATGTCCATTCGTGAAACGTTATGGCGAATAGACACTTCTTTTGAAATTTGAATTTTGAAACTAACTGACACCATGTCGACATGGGGTACTTGGGCATGTCGACATCCCAAAGGGATTTTTGGTGTTTTGATTTTCTTTAAAAATAATTTCTATCTTATATTAAAACAATTTTAAACTTTATAAATACACTTAAACATAGTTAAAATAAGTAAATATAGAGAATAATAAATTCTAAAATTCTAAAATAGAAAATAAATTCTAAAATTCAAACAACACGCCAATTCAAAATCAATCAATCAAGCAATCAAGCATCTAATCTTAAGCAAGCAATTTCAACCAATTATATTGTAAATGTGTACCTTTTTCTGAGTTCGTTTCTCTGAATTCGTCGGAGTCGTGAACTACCGTGAAACACAAATTTGAATTATCTGTCTTCTGATCATCATCACTTGAGGACGAATCCGAGTCATCTAGAGTAGCCGTAAATGCACGCTTCCATTTCTTTGCTGGATCATTGTTCAAAAGAGGATTTTGCCTTTCTGGATACGGACAATCTCTTTTGATATGGCCTGGTTCATCACAGTTGAAACATTTGACATTATTTAGCACTACATTCTGATTTCCAGAGTTCTTATAGTTGTTTCTCTTGAGATTATTCATCTTTCTATATTTCAGGAATTTCCTAAAATTTCTGGTCATAAAGGCTATCTCTTCATCATTATCGTTGTTTGAGTCTGGTCCATCGGTTAATGCATTGAATGCCATTAATTTCTTTTCATATGCTTTGCTTTCTCTTCTCTCGATCATTTGGACTTCAAACGACATTAGATTTCCAATTAATTTTTCTATCTTTAAAGTACTGATGTCATTTGCCTCTTCGATCGCAAGTGTCTTTTGATCCCATTCTAGAGTAAGAGAATTCAAGATTTTTCTGACTTGATCTTTTTCAGAAAATTCCTTTCCCAAGGATATTAGAGAATGTACAATATCCTGAAATCTACTATACATATCTGAAATAGACACATTAGGATTCATTTTAAATAATTGAAACTGATTTGTGAGCATGGAAATTTTAGTCTGTTTAACTTTGCTTGTTCCTTCGTGAGTAACTTGCAAAGTTTTCCAGATTTCATATGCAGACTTACAAACTGACACTCTATTAAATTCATTTCTATCTAATGAACAAAATAAAATATTCATTGCTTTATAATTATTTTGTACAACGGTCTTTTGCTCAGCGGTCCACTGTGCAAAACAGTTGTGGGTTCAGAATATTCAGTTTGTGTGATATTCCAAGTGTCTAATCCTACAGATTGTAAATATATTTTCATCCTACATGCCCAATATGCATAGTTACTGCCATTAAAAAGTGGTGGTCTGACAGTAGACTGACCTTCTACAAATGAACTAGTGACAGGAATACTAGTGTTAGTAACAGTACCAGTGTTGGTAGCCATTTTGAAAACTTTTCAAGAATCAGATTATGAAACTTTGAAAACCTTGCTCTGATACCAATTGTTAGAAATGCGGATTACAGATCTTAAGGCTAGGATTAACACTAGAGGGGGGAGGTGAATAGTGTTTATAAAGAATTACTAAATCTTTTTAAATTTATGTTAATTTGAACACAGATGTATGCAATATTCAGACATAGATATGATCATAGAAACAAACACAGATGCAAAAATAAAGTAAAAGCAGTAAAGGAAAGAACACACCAAATTTTATATTGGTTCGGAGTTACCCTACATCCAGTCCCGCACAACTAGTACGGATTTCCTTTCAAAAGCAATCTTTACAATTACACCCTCGATTTCAAGGCAACGAGGCACACCCTCCAGAATCACAATCCTCTAGGTAGAGATACTTGATTTCTGGGGCAACAAGTTCACCCAATTGATTTCCCAAGGCTACAATCACACCTTATCTCGCTTAATTGATTTTCAAGGCCACAATCACACCTTTTCTCACTTAATAAATTACAAAGAAGTCAATAACTCTGAATAGCACTGAGAATCTTGTTGAGATAGTGATAGAGAATCAAACTAGAAATGATCAAGTTCGATTCAATGTTGATTTCGGCAGAGTAATGGTAAGAATATGTATATAGAAATGTGGAAGAAGAAGAGGAGTGAAAAACCAGAAAAATTGATATAAAATTCGTTGAAACTAACCCATATTTATAGAAGAACAACAACCATGTCCATTCATGAAGAGTTATGGCGAATAGACACTTCTTTTGAAATTTGAATTTTGAAACTAACTGACACCATGTCGACATGGGGTACTTGGGCATGTCGACATCCCAAAGGGATTTTTGGTGTTTTGATTTTCTTTAAAAATAATTTCTATCTTGTATTAAAACAATTTTAAACTTTATAAATATACTTAAATATAGTTAAAATAAGTAAATATAGAGAATAATATATATATATATAGAATTTTACTATAATTTTATATTTAAATCTAAGTATAAATATTTAAAAGTTAAATATATTATATTTAAAATATAGTTTAAAATCAAGAATTATTTGACTTTGAAATTAAAGATTATTTTGAGGCTAAAAGTATTTAAAATCAGGATAGATGTTTTTGATTCTTTTAAAAGGAAGGTTTTGAAATCATTTTGAAAACAAGATAATTTTGTAAAATCATTTGAATAAAAATTAGCGGATACAAAACAATTTTCCACTAGATTTTTCATAGGTTCCATCATACTTAATGTTCCATCCCTTTAACGGGCTCGAAGTGGATTCCATTCCACGAATAAATTGGATTTTAAGATGCCAGTGCTTTTCTAGGAGTTTTAACAAAATTCCTAATTAAAATACTTATTATTGAAGTCTTTAACTCTTGATAATCTTGATATTCATGAGTCTTCAATCTTGATATCTTGAATATCTATACTGTACAGTCTTCATTCTTGGTACCTTCATGGTTGAATCCTGCATATACATATATATCTAAACTTATACTGTTAGTATTTATTTTTTATAATCTATTCTAAGGTTGTTGTCGTCAAAACCATCATCTCACGGACTAACAATTGGGTTGTAAGTTCGGTTGCCCTTGGAATGAGAATTTCTATGTTTTGACTTATTTGGTGTGGGCTTCTTTTAATTTACATAAATTATTTAATTCCTTAAATATACAAAAAAGAAGCATCTGAATTAACAAAGGGTATGCCAAATAGGAACTAGATGTGTAAGATACAGATATTCTTTTCTGTTTACACTGTATATTTCGATAATAGAAAAGGAAATAATCATTTGTAATTTCAAAAAAAAATCTCTTATGGTTAATTTATGGAAAATTATAACAGTATTTCTAATTGGAAGGATAACTCTGATAAAATAAAATACGGAAAGGAACGTTCCAGTTTAGAAAATTATAATTAGAAATAAGAAAAGAAAATATAGCATAATTTAAAACAGTATTCATATTGATTATAAACAACGTGGAAATTATAGGACTAGGATTTATGGATATTACTTACAGATTTAACAGACAATAAATGTGTAATTAATAGAAAAAAGAATTAAATAGCGGACTGATTAGGGAAGCTAATATGGTATTTATGGAAGAATTGAATATATTCATAATAAGTAGGTTTTGAAAATGGTAAGAGATTGAAAGAGATTAAATAAAGGTCGATTAAAAACTGTCAATTTTGACATTAATAAACATTTACTATGGGTAATGGATATTTATTAGGACTAACAAGGGAATTACTAAAAGTTGGGTAATGGTGGAATGACATTCCAGGAATGCACATCTTAAATTGGTAAGAAGCATTAGAACCCCAACATCAGTAACACCAGTTAATGTTTAATGGCGGCTTTTAGTAAAATTTTCTTTTAGGGTTTTAAGTTGTAATCGCTGGTCGTCTCCTTTAGAAAAAGCATTTGATATGTTATAAGATATGTTCCTGTTTTCTCACTATGCTAATTTTAAGGGTGGTTTAAATTACTAAATAAATATATACACATTAAGGAACATCGCATCTAGGAAAATTCTCAAGGACACTTAACCGGCGATAAACCGTAAGTAAGATAGGAAGTTAGTAAGGAAAATAGGTTAGAATGCTTCAAACCCAAAGCTTACAGAGCATCACCATTCACCCCGAATGAGTTAAGATGTATAAGGTTATGAAGAGAATTTTCTAATCGGTCAGGGTTGAAGGAAAATTCATCAATTAAGTGTCCAGATGTTTGACATGCCAAAGGGTTAAGGCTAAGCAAGGAAAGCACGTTGGATTGTTATTACCATTAGAGGTTCCGACTTGGATATGAGAGCATATGTCTATGAACTTTATAGATGGGTTGCCTAGGAGCCCAAGAGGCAATGGAGCTATTTTGAGTTATAGAAGACATGTCTATTTTATTCCCGATAAGAGGAATAGGAATGCAGCATTTCTAGCCTAGATTTACATCAAGAAAGAGGTGCGACTACATGGAGTTCAAATAGGCATTCTTGCGATAGCGGCTCCCTGTTCACTAGAGAATTTGGAGGAGTTCTCAATCGACTTTAGGAACGACTTTGAATTTTAGAAGATCTGTTGAGGACCTGCATCATGGAATTTAGAGAATCTTGGAAAAGAAGGAAGTGTTTAGGAGGTGGATGAAGGCTGCACAGGACAATCAGGAGTCCTATGCTGACATGCAAAGATAGGAATTCAAATTTTTGGTTAAGGACATGGTATTCTTTAAGGTTTCCTGTAACGACCCGTATTCATTTGATAATTAAAAATATTAAATTAAATAAGATTATTGGAATTTAATATTATGGGAAATTAAAATTTATGATTTATAAATGAAAAAAATCATTAGAATATGATTTAATAATGTTGATTGGATGTATTTGACAACTATTAATGTAATTTCAATCAATGGTAATGATTAAAGTTAATTAGGAATAAAATTAAATGTTGTATTAAACAGAGAAATCATATGTTATTAATTAAAATTGGTTCTAATATAGGATATAAAATCAGATATTGGTAAATAATTTATAATCCTTGTCTGTGACCAATAAATTAATAGGTTTGAATTAATAAGTTGTAAAAATTGAATTATTATCATCTAACTTATTAAGTTAGTTGAAATTAATTTAGAAATTAATAAAATTAATGTAATGGAAATATTGCAATTAATATGGTAAAAGATGTTAACTGTAGAATAATGAATGTAATAAAATAAAAACTATGTCTAATTAATTCATAAGGTATTTGATGATTTAATGATAAGAATGTAAATCAAAATGATAGAATTTGTTGAAATTTGAATATAATTAACAAGGATTTTATTACTATTGTAATTTAACATTAAAATTAGTTTAATATTCAAAGCTTTACTTTAACATGGAAATTTAAATTTTAAAAGGTTATCAATTTCTATTTGACTAAGAATAATGATAGAACACATTTAATTGGTAATATAAAAGTGGTTAAATCAAATTAATAATAAATTGTTTTAATTAACGTGTAAAATTAGCCTTTTTGGGAACTGTCTTGGATTTCGACAAACCAATTTCATCGGATCCGTAAGAGTGAATTATTACAGGATTTCAAGTTTCGAAACGATCAGACTTATCGTTTGATCGTGCGAGCTCGAAACGCGTAGAAATCAATTAATGGAATTTAAATGAATATAATTTGATTTTGAAAGCTAACTTCTGTATACAATAGAATTAAGGTTTGAAACTAGTTCCATTGAGTTTAAAATTATCAAAAATATATATTTCGATAAATTGAACGAGCTATCTTCGTTTCGGGAACGAAACAAGCTTTTCGGCTCGTTGTTATCGTTTCAACCTAATTCAATATGTTCCATCCACTCTTATCTAGCTTCGTCTATAAATAGGCTGTTATAAACCCTGGCGCTTTCTAATTTCATTTTCTATATGTACAAATTTATGTTCTCATCTCCTTCTTCCCAATGGCAGACATCTCAAACCCTAATTCCAATTTCAAATCAAATCTGAAAATTTAATATGTCCAAATCATATCAAATTATATACTGTCGGAAAGTTCTTGATGAACGTACTCTAGATCTGAGATTTTTTTCTTCTATTTAGAGTGTGCTGCGACCAAAAATCATTGAAGAAGTTTTGGCCATCCATATTAGGGTTTTATTTTCAACAGCGATCTTCATCGATAAGACGATCGAAAGGTTCAAGCTTGTAGAGGAGGCTAAGGCGAGTTGATCCATGGTCTTTGTTCATCTTGAGGAGGTCGAAGTTTGCCAGGAATGGTGATAATGGGCGGCGGCGGCGCTGTGCGCCTGGGGAGGCCGAAGGTGGTTGTGTCAATGGCGGAGGTGAGGCCTAGTGAGGTGGTTCCATCGGCATGGTCTGATCGAGGCAGGGACGAGCGTACTGGCGGTGGTGGATAATCGAATGTGGCAGATGTTGGTAAGGTTCAATCTGTTTGATTGCGTGATAGGGTTTGGAGATGGTAAAGCCATTTACAACTTTGGCCTTTATTTGTAATTTAATTTAAAAAAATTAAACTTCTAATCCTCATAACTTTTGCATACGAACTCGGATTTGGATACGGTTTCTTCCGTTGCGATTGTAACTAAAATCCGAACAACAAGAAACATGTTTGGTTAGTTTTGGAGACTATTGGATTTTCATCGACTAAAAATCAAAGGTGAGTGTTCAAACCACTCACTAAATACTAGAATATTTTGATGTTCGTTAATTGAAATCATGAAGTGATTTAAATTTATTGATTGTTGTTTGTGGTTTTAAATTGACATTTATATTGAATTGTGCAACAACCCTGGTTTTGCGATTACCTGTAAATAAATTATATTAATGATTATAGTTTAGAATGAAGAAAATAAATAAGTATTTGGAGATATAAATTGCTAAGAATTGTTTATTTTGAATAAACAATGGGTTTTGAAAAGATAAAAAGGAGTTTATGTTGTTTGGTTGTAAAATTGTGTAAATATGGAAAAGAAATAATATAATTCAAATAAAAAAATTAATGTTGGAATGAGTGTAAAATGAAGAAAATAAAGTTTAAAAGCTTTATTATGTTAGTTTGTGATGGTAAAGAGCATTAAAGGATTTTAATTTGAAGTAATGCAACAATTTTGTAAATTATTGTCGAACAATGATTTTTGTCATTTTTAAAGTCATGTTTAAAACTGAATTTGGTTAATATTGAAAAATAGATACGTGAAATGTTGATTTAAAATCCATATTCAAGTGTATAAATATTTTTAACATGGTTGTTATGATGATCTAGACAAGAAAATGAAATTTTAAGCAAATTTTATGTTAAGTATGCTAAATTGTTTAAATAGAAATGTAAAATTAAGGTATTTAATTAAAAAATTGAATTTTAATGATGCAAATTAATTTTTAATAGCTATAATAATTTTAATAAGTTGATTAACATTTTATAAAGGATAAACTTTGATGTTATGTGAACTATTTGATTAAACAAGTTGAAATTGTGAAAATTGCATAATTAAAAATTGTAATATATGTTGATTATCAATTATTGGAGCTTAAAACTTGTAAAAATGTAAGTTGTTAAGTAAATTTTGTGAATTATGTAATTATAAGGTTAATAACATAAGTAATATGTTAATTAAAACATATCTTTGTTGCATAAGCTTATTGGGTAGGATTTGGTCCAAACCCAAACCCAATACCCAAGTTGAGAAGAGGCTGAAGAGGTATGTTCTATATGTACATTCTCTTCACTCTCCTCCTTTCTATCTTTATTCCAGAGAAACAAAATGGCCACTTCTTTGTAAACTACAAACCAAAGCCAAATCTAAATAGAAATCAAAGGAAAATTAGGGAATTAAAGAGAGTAACAGGTAAACAATCCAAAACCAAAACCTATTTCATATATTTCAATTTTTAAGAAGTCTGTATTGTTTGTAACTTTTCTCTTCTTTGATGCATGTCTGTGTATCCTCTTTTTACAGGTTCCTAAGCCTATTTAGTAGCCAAAGCCATTATCTTGCTGTAGTTATATCAATTTTGCGCTAAGGTGAGTTAAATCTCACAGTTCTTGCTTATTCAAGTTTGCATGCTGCGTATTTTTTGATGTATATGTTGTTTACTATATGAAAAGTTCAAATGGATATTTACAACAATTTTTTTTCTTACTGTCAGTTTGTGACCTTCTTTGATATTGATTTGTGCACTAAATTCATGCTGAAATTTCTCCGAATCATTGTCTATGTGTGGTTGTATGTGAATGTCAAATTTCGTGTTAGTTCATCCCAAAACTATGCTAAAATTACATTCGAAAATCAAGACGAAGAACGTATAAAATCCTGAGGGAGGAAGATAGACCATACGTAGACCTTCCACACTCCTTGGTTGACCTTCAAGGTCGACCTTAGCCTCTAAGAGGTCGACCTTCAAGATCAACCTAGGATAGAGGAGGGTCGACCTATAGGTTAGCTCTTTTGTGCCATGTTCTGTGACATTTCCTACTTGTTTTTCCGACTTTTGTTGCTGCATTCTGTTGATTTCTGAGATGATTTTCGATGGCTTCGTCTTGCAAACAAAGAAAGCCAACATTTTATGATGAATTTGATATTTCATATGAGTTTTGAGATATGAAAATTTTCAGTTGAATTTGCTGTTATTTTGATGATTTCGAGCACGTGGTGTTTAAATTGGTTTTAAACGAAATTTTCAAATTAAAACCGGATTTTGAAACGAAAATTTTCTAAATAAATTTTTATGAGTTTGAAATTATTTTCAAGCTTATTATTATTATTTAATAATATATTTCCTTATGTAAAATGATTTTAAAAGGAAATAATTTCCAAAATAATTTCTAAAAATCGTTTTAAACTCGTTATCTCGTTGTAAATTATTTTCTATAAAATTACATGTTTTTACATTCTTCAAGAGAACGAAAAGTGACTTAAATGATTTAGTAAAACATGTGGTATGGGACACATGCGCTTACTTTTTCGGTTAATTCTGCACTTGTTCGATCGAGTTCATACACGAGAGTGGGATTAACTACCTTATAGTAAACGGTTAAGTGAGAACGTGTGATAGGGAACGCACTGTTGTCACTGATTATAGTTACTGTTTGGAAGTTTGTTACACTTTATGTTGGACCTTCGGGTCATTTTTTGGGCTTTCGGGCCATTTGTTTGACCATCGGGTCATTTATTAGGCTTTCGGGCCATTTGTTGAACCTTCGGGTCATTTGTTGGGCACCAAATTTATTGTTGATAGTACTTGGCAAGCTTCGACCATATGTTGTTGATGCACATCAGGTGTAGCTTAGACTCGCCATTTGTTGGGATCCACTTTTGTTGTTGTTTCTAGATTTCATTATTTTTTATTTTTAGAATTTGTTGAATTTCAAATGTTTTCACCATTTTGTTAGATGCTAGAGTTATACATAGCCTTTGTGTTATTTGAGGACGATGACACGGTGATTACATTTTTTTTGAACTCCTTAGCGAGTTCAATATGTTGAGATTTATGCTGTTTTGGTGACATGGCTCATACGCCTTATGATGTTTGATGATTTGGCTTTTACGCCTTATGTTGTATATTGATTTTTCTCATATGCCTTATGTTGTATGTTGATTTGGCTCATATGCCTTATGTTGTATGTTAATTTGGCTCATATGCCTTACGTCGTTACATGATTTGTCCTATACACCAAATGTTGATTTAAGATCATGGAGTTCATCTCCATGGAGAGTTATTATCCTCCTTGTGTATCTTACCTTCACCTATCATGTACTAACTATCTTGTTTAGGCTAGACTGACCCGTGTGTTTATATTTTTATATGATGTTTGGGTCAGACCGAGTCATTACAGGTCAGTAGATTGCAGTTTGACTTCCATCTTGCTTTGCTTCTGTCATGATCTTTCCTCTTTATTGCTTAGTGTATGTTTTGATGTAGCCCTTTTTGTTGTCGCACTCTGATGTTGTTTGAGCCAAAATTGGTCATAAACACCCAATTGAAAGCACCACTATCCAGTCACAGATTACAGATAAAGTATATGAAGAGGAAATAATACGAAGAATAACAAAAAATTAAAAGAAAGCAGTAAAAAAAGACGAGATTTATAGCGGTTCGGCTATCTCTGGCATACGTCCACTCCAGAAATTTCCTTTTTATTTATACTGAAATCGGGTTACATTCACAATCCAGAGTTTTTGAAACAAAAACTGTAGAGTCGCTTTTGTAGGTTTTGTAGGAGAAGATGAAGAAGAACAGAATGAGAATCCCCTTTTTCTGAAGCCCTGCATGTTGTATTTATAGGCAAAATCCCGGTTATCGGGCTTTCTCACTAATATAGGCCTACTAGAAACATAGTCGAGCCGACATACTTCATCGATGCCGACCCCAAGTTGATAATTTGCTGACCCAAAGTTGCCCTGAGGATGACTTGAAGCAAGCATATAGGTGACCCAAAGTAAACACACAGTCGACCCGAAGTCCAAATATGCCGACCCCATATTGATGCTTGACCAACCCGAAGTATTCCCGGTGCCGACCAGAAGCAATTGCCATACTAACCCGAAGCAAACTCAACCCTGAGTCAAAATAACACCATCTCCATCCTAGGTCGATCCCTTCCTAACTCCAAATTCTGATCCCATTCCAAAGCCATGCCAACCCTTAGATCCTTATGCCGACTCGAGCTCTTGCCTATGCTGACCCGAAGCCATCTCTCCATGCCAATTCCTCCAAGTGACATCCACCATATGCCGATCCCTTTACCAAAGCAAATGTCGACCCGAGTTTGTATGAGTGACGATCCAAAGAAATCCTAACTATGTCGACCTGATGTTTTGCCGAGCTCCCAAAGCGATATGCCGATCCGACCCGACCCGAAGCAGGCATATTGCCGACCCGAAGAAAACCTAGTACCGACCCCAAGCAATGCCGACCTGAGTTAGGCCTTGCCGACCCGAAGCATCATTAACATTGACTTGAAGTAAAACCTCTTCTAACCTGAAGCAAACCTTAAGGTGACTCGAAAAAAACTCCAAGCAACCCTAAGCAACTCGACCTTTCTCGAAATCTATATTCCAAGTACCCCACGTTATTTGCCCATCGACCATACTGTATCCTGGCCTTATAATCATATTTATTATCTGTGATTGATCATCCATTCATCTAGTCGAGTTAAACTCATAGTATTCCAGCCTTGATAACCGTGCAGTTGACTAGATTAAGTCTGCCTGTATGTTGCCTTGCCAAAAGGCGGATTAACACTTTGCCACCCAAAACATGCCTTGCGATAGGAAGGTGTGTTTTGTAGTGCCATAAGCCTGATGTTAAATCATATTTATGCATTGAGGGGGTGATCACAATGTCGATTTGTGCCAAAGACATTTCAAGGTAACTGCACCCATCTCCACCTCTCAATGGTAACATAAAACCTCTTATCGCACCGCATCAGGATCTATCAACAACACAGTATCATATATCCATGCCTCCATGCATACCAAGGAACACCGATTATTACCTAGCCACACACTTCTTCAGGCATCATTGTCGGTGTTGCAAGTATACCATAGAACCACTTATGAGTGCAATTTGCGATAGAATTGCCCTAGTCAAATATTGACCCTGCTGAATAAATAGTATTTATGCCCCGTCGCCTGCATACACATCTATCCAGTCCCATAATGTTCTAGCGTTGCAAACCTAGGGAGCTAATTCCTCTACTTCTACACACACAGATATATATATATAGCATACAATATAGCTTATAACTTGGAACTTAAGTCGAGGTTTAGGTTGTGCCCAATATTCAATAACTAGTCGATCGCCTGTCACTAGAGCAGTCGACCGCTTGCTATCGACCGACTCCAGTGGACCTGTCGATTGGTCTGGCATATTTTAATCATCATTGTTTGTTAATCATCATCGTTTCTCAAATCGATTATAGCAAACATAAATTATAAATTTCATATTACAGTTTGGTAGTGAACCCTTATTTTATCCCTCTATAATCTCGAAAATTTTCAATTGCAATCCCTAACAATTTCACAAGCATGTTTATTTATCAAAATAAATTGAATCAGGTTTAGAATTAACATATATCACTCTATATCCAATTCAACAAATAGGTTATTCAACCTAAACCAATTTTTATACAGTAGGTTAATTTATGCAGATCTAGATTAGACAAGAATCATATTCAAATAGGTTATATTCTTATTCAAATTCGAGTCCATGTCAATTATACGATAAACAATATTTTTGATTAACCAAAACAATTCCAGATCAAATAGGGTATAATAAAGTTAATCACTTGTAAATTATCTTAGTAATCTTGAACCCACTCACCTCTAAAAAAGTTATCCCTACCCAAACACATTTGGAATCGCCTCTGATTGGTGTAGATCTCCTCTTGATTTGATTTAATCCCTTCTCCTTCAATCTCTCTAATTTTATTTTCATTTTGGTTTGAAGAAATTTAATTTGAAGAGAAAGAGATTTCGACAGTGTTTGGATGTATTGTTAATGAATTAAGGTTTTGATAATTAGTTCAGGCTTCTATTTATAGGGGTAGAAACTAATCCCAACCATTGAGTTCAACATTACAAAATTCAGATAGTTTGGCCGTTCAAAACCCTAAGCCGATAATGTCGACCGACCGACCACTTGGTCTGGAGCAGTCGATCGTTGGGGGTCGACCGATCAGGCCAATAGTGTTAATTGATGGAGCTTTCTTTGTTTAATTATTTCTTTCCTTAAACAATTATTTAATTATTTTCTATTTTGAATTTTCAAACATTAATACTTTTCATACAAGCTCCGATTTCAAAACAATATAGATGAAAATTGTCTAGAAAATCGCTATGCAAGCAACCGTGCAAGTTTCATAGCCAGAATTGGACGTTTGAGAAAATTCATTTTCACCCTTGTTATATTTAGTTTAGTTCTTCTATTTTAAATTTTCGATTTAATTTCGGGGTGTTACATGCAATTAATGAATATTAGGTCACGATGGTCGTCGAGGTAACTATGACCATATGGGTAGCGTTGAAAGCGTGTGAGGATGACTCCTAGAGCAAGTTGAGACTTGTTAGTCCCCTCTTTGGTTATCATTAACGAGATGTTACAAACACCTACTTATTCATCCATATGGAATCATTGTTTTATATCTAAGAGCCGACCAGATCATTTTACTGACCAATGCCAAATAGTTATTTATGATGCTGAGAGCATATAGGACCGAGAGTCCTGATGACTACCCATGATATTGAGAGATGAGTGGAATAGTAGAGATTTGAGAAACAATATGATTATTTAATTGGTTGAGAGTCAAGTGATTACTGTGAGATTGAGAGTCCAGATGAATATTGTGTGATTTTCAACCTTTCAGATTATTCATGAGACTGAGAGTCTGTTAAGTCATGTAACCCCGTACACATCGATAATACTGTGTACGTATAGATGAGCTGTCTATGATTTTTGAAATACGTACCAATGTTAGCCCAAGAGAATATTTGCATGTCATAGCTTGGTATTTCCTCATTATCCGTATTATCAAATAGTATTACCTAGTAATACTCTTTGGTAGTATAAGTATAGAGGTGGGGTGTTGCTATAATCGAACAATATTACTTTCTCAATGATTTCATAAGCACCACATGGACAAATCCTCCTAATTTTTGTTCATCCTTTCTTTGACTTTTGGACATTTTATGATTGAGCTTTGGATCTAAATAGAAACAAACTAGGGATTGTGAAGTAACTAATATGGTTCAAACTATCAGAACGAAAACCATAGAGATAACATTGAAAACTAAATGCTTACTTAAATTATTTTAGTTTTGGTTTTCATAAATACTAGTACATTTTTGAACTAGACAACAAGCTTTACTTTCATTCTTCTCTTGAAGATATGATCATTGAAGTGCCATCAGAACTTATCATTAAAAATGAACTAAAATTTGAGCTTGAACCCCTATAAGATGAATAAAAGCCGCATAAATAGTTTGATGAGAATGAAAATACCAACTCTTCTGTTTCAAATAAAACTATAATCAAGTACATGATGTTTGTGTGATTATAATGATAATATTTGGGACAGATGAACCATCATGTTGATAAAATCCGATCATAGATTTTTATTTTGAGTAGCACTTGCATAAATCAATTTGGTATATCTAAATTTATATACAAGCCTTCATTGAAAATGTTTCATAATTTTAAGCAAAGTTAAAACACGGTGGGGGAAACAAATACAAGAGGAAAGGGGATTACATATTTCGTAATTCATTCATCATTTTCACAAACCTCATTCTCTATACGATCCACTTTTGCAAATAGTTTTGAAATTTTATTTCATTTTAAAAATCATTTTACCTTTCATCTATTATCAAGTATCTCATTTGTATTTAGGAAATGTTTGAACAATCATGCATTATCAAATTCGAGTATAGGAGGAGTTTTCATTGCATCCTATAATAATTTTATTCCTCGATCCAAAAAATCTAGAATCCGCCCGCATCCGTATCCGAAATATGAAAAATTATTCGATAACTAAAAAGTGGATACAGATGCAGATACGACCACATCCAAATCTGATAATTATCCATCCATTTTTTATCAAGATTATAGTTATTCTTTTATGTATTTTAGTACATAAAAAAATTGTTATTTACTATTTTATCTAGGTAATATTTTTTAATATGTATATAAAAATCAATATTTACTGCTAAAAATAATTATTCTTAGCATTTTTTTTATATTTCTAGTATTGATATGTATTTATAATGAATTAAAATTTTCTATTTATTTGTTTAGACATTATCTGAATCTATATCCGACTGTTTACAGGCCTACTTTCATATGCATTTGAATAAGAGCTTTATGCATTTTACATCATAATAACATGCATTTAAAAAAAGAGAAATGAATATTTATTATGAACATAGTTAATTATTGAAACAAGAACCAATTTGAAAATTAAAATTCATGGATTAATTCGATTGAACGAACATAGAATTAAGACTTTAAATGATGTGAAGGAACTTAATTTAACATTTGAATTATAATGTATCTATATATAATTTATCTCAAAACTAGTAAGAAAGCCAGTTATATATAGATATGATTGATGTCGGGACTAAAATGCCAACTAAACTTAAAAAATGTACTACAATAGACACCCAAAAATCTCTTCCAACTCTCATAACTAATGGCCACCATAAAGACTCTGCTTACATGCATGCTGATATCATAAATTATTTTATCAAATAGGTACCCTAATAGTATTCGGTTGTTTATCACCGTATGATAGTGATAGCCATTGAAAACAAAAGATGTGGTTATTCATCACCGTACAATAATGAACGACCATCAAAAATCAAAATAATACCGTTGTTTTAGGGTTGAATGAAAAAAATTGAATTTGGTGTTAAATAGCATATTAAAAAATTGATATCCATTAACATTTTTATGGTAGCTGAAGCATTTTTTGGTTGCCAATAGCAACACAATTTAAATATTTTTGGATGTATAATCAAAAAAGAAAGAAAAAAATTTGAAATTCACCTACACATGTTGGAAATTCTTCAATGAGTAGCTAGTATGTGTAATATTTGTCAGAAATGAATGAGCATTGGGGATTGTGAAGGCATTTAATGCCTTGGGAAATGAATAGTCCCGCATCTTAGAATAAAATAAAATATTTGTGTTTATATACTAAGATGTGGACACTACTATAATTCCTATAAGACAAAGAGAGACACAAGCTATGATGAATGGTGCGACACACCACCCCACGAACTCGCGCCCGCGCTTGTGCTTGAGCCCGCACCCGCAGCCGCTGCCGTGGTGCGGATGAATGGGCATTTAAGGTGTAATAGAGGTACTTTGCAGTTGGTTTGTCATAGTTGTTCAGACTAAATAGTTTTTTGTTTTTTCGTTCAAACTTAAACGGTCGCACCGCTAGGCAAAGGGTCGCAGCCTTTCCAACTGTCGCATCCATTCGAACATGCACCTATTACCGAATAGGTGCACCTTCCCGTGCCTATATATATGTAGAAGAAAAAGAAAATACTAACATAAGTTTTCTGTATTCTCTTTCTCTCCATAACACTGTTCTTAAATAAACTCTCTTAAGTTCATCATTGCTCTGCATTTGTTGTGCAACATCACAATCCGTTTCATCTCGAAAAACAATCGTTTGATATCCTTAAGCGCCATAGAGAGAGCAATATTGTTTCAAAAAAACAGCTTTTCGTTGGACTCAGACAATCTAGTTGGTATTATATTTACTGCATTATTTGTTAACTACACAGTTCTATCCATAACTATTTTTGCAACATATTTCTGACATTTCTGTTATTGAAATTTTGCAACGTAGTTGTTATAGTTTCGTGGCACCTCTGTAACGTTGTTGTTAACAATCCTTGCAAACATTTTCTTAACAACATTGTAACATTGCTGTTATCAATCCTTGCAAATAGTTTCATAACACTTTTTTGATGTCATGTTTTGATAATCATGGAACAATATTGATTCATTGTCAACTGTTTTTGTAGATGACGGTGTCCCGTGAAAGCAGAACTTCTACACCAATACGGACTGTGATTACTACTCGGTCTACAACTATGGTTCCAACGATGGAGCTACCTTGGAGAAAGGTCGGAAAAGTTCACAGGATTGGACTTCAAACCATGGCAGCAAAATATGTTGTTTTACTTGACGACTTTGGGCCTTGCAAAGTTTCTTATAGAAGATGTTCCCGTAATCGAAAAATTGGAACCCAATGCAACAAAAGTTGAAGCCTTGAATGTTTGAAAGAGTTCTAACTTTATGTGCAAGAACTACATATTAAATGGGCTTGACAACAGCCTATACAATGTATACTGTACTGCTCGAACTTCCAAAGAACATTGGACAACACTAGAGAAAGATTACAAAATCGAAGATGTGGGCAGAAGAAATTCCTAGACTTCAAAATGATTGATGCAAAGACCGTTATCAACCAGATTCAAGAGTTATAAGTCATCCTTCACCAACTACCCAATGAAGGAATGAATTTAAGAGAATCCTTTCAGGTTGCCGCTGCAATTGAAATGCTTTCTCCATTATGGAAAGATTTCAAAAAATACCTTAGAACAAGCGCAAGGAGATGACAATGGAGGAAGTTGTAATCCGAGTGAGGATTGAGGAAGATAACAAAAAATTCTGAGAAGAAGACTTTGCATACCATGATTTCCAAAGCAAATGTAGTCGAGTCAAAGAAACCCAACAAAAAGAAATGTGAGCATGCTCCTAAGAAATCAAAGAAATTTCAAGGTTCATGCCATAATTGTGGAAATAAAGGACACGGAGCCGCCAAATGTCGCCCACCAATGAAAAGAAATCAGAAGCAAACATAGCTGAAATCTCAAAAGGCGTGTCTGATATGGATTATGTGGAGTAGTGTCCGAATGAAATCTTGTTGGTGACTTGAAGGGAATGATTTGTAGACACAAGAGCCACACGATGCATATGTGCAAATAAGTGGATGTTTACAATCTACGAAACTTCTACTGAGGACAAAAAACTTTTCATGGGTAATTCATCCACATCAAAAGTCGAGGGCAAAGGAAAGATTGTATTGAAAATGACTTATGGAAAAGAAGGCAGATGTTCTTCATGTTCCAGAGATCTGCAAGAACCTGATTTCTGGATTGCTGCTTAGCAAGAATGGCTTCAAACTAACTTTTCTGTCTGATAAGTTTGTGTTGTCAAAGAATGGAGTGTATGTAGGAAGAGGATATGTTTGTGATGGTTTATTTAAGGCAAATGTAACCATTACTGTACCAAAAAATGATATGAATAAAATTGAATCTTCTACTTATATTGTTGACTCCTCTAACATATGACATTCTAGATTAGCTATGTAAATTTCGATACCTTAAAAAAATTGATTAATCTTGACTTTATACTAAAATGAAAAATATATTCCAACTATAAATGTCAAGTTTGTGTGGAAGCAAAATTGACCAGAACCTAATTTCATCATATTGAACGAGAAACTGAACCTCTAGACCTAGTACACACAGATATATGTGACTTAAAAATATGTCAAACTAGAGGTGGAAAAAGGTATTTCATTACCTTCATCGATAATTGTACAAGGTACTGTTATGTGTATCTCCTTAAAAGCAAGGATGAAGCATTCAACATGTTTAAACAGCATAAAGCAAAAGTTGAAAATCAACTCAACAAGAAATTAAAAGCTTTAAGAAGTGATAGAGGCAGAGAATATGAATTTCCTTTTAAGGATTCTGCGTCGAACATGGTATTAACACCATACTGCAGCCCCGTATTCACCTCAATCCAACAGTATAGCCAAATGGAAAAATAGAATTCTTAAAGAAATGATGAATGCCTTACTAATTAGTTCTAGCTTGCCAGATAACTTCTGGAGATAAGCTATTCTTTTTGCAAATCATATTTTGAATAACATACCACTAAAGAAAACATCTAAATCTCCCCACGAACTTTGGAAAAATAGACCACCATCCTACAAATACCCTAAAAGTGTGGAGGTATCTTGCGAAAGTGGAGGTACCTAGGCCAAAGAAAGTCAAAATTGGACCAAAAACAATTGATTGTGTATTCATTGGATATGCACAAAATAGTGCCCCTTATCGGTTTTTGGGACACAAATCCGTAATTGATGATATTCATGTATATACCATCATTGAGTCGAGAAATGCTAGATTTTTCGAAAATATATACCCTTTAAAACAGGGTACTAAAAATTGTCCACAAAAGAGACCTAGGTAAACTGAAATCTCCAATTCTCTTGATGATGCTGAACAAAATATTGATAATGATCAGCAAAACAGTGCTAATCAACAAGTGGAGGAACCAAGGAGAAGCAAAAGATCAAGGACATCAAAAGACTTAGGACCAAACTTCTACACATTTATGTTAGAAGACGATCCATTAACATATAAACAAACTATGTCCTCCGCCGATGCCTCTTATTGGAAGGAGGAGATTAACAATGAAATTGAATCCATTATAGCAAACCATAAAGTTTAGTTAGTTGATTTATCTCAAAGATGCAAGACCTTGGATAATAAATGGATATTTAAAAAGAAATAAAAACCCGATGGTTCAATAGACAAGTATTAAACTCGACATCTGGTTCAAGGTTTATGTGAGGACCCATTTCTCCGACTTCGAAAAATCGACATTAATACATCCACGGTATTCACGTTCCGTAAATCCAAGTGCCGGAGAAGCGGATTCTCAAGGGTAAGAAAGAAAAATTAAGATAGAATAGAATCTCACATATGATATTTCAACAAATAATTTTTACAGCAGAAATTAAAATACATTTATCAAAATTAACATAAATAGTTATAAATATCCGTTCTTACAAAGGCGGAATACAATACTACTCAAACGTGGTGGAAATAGACGAAAATCTTTAGAAAAATATTCTAACTCCATGCTTCAAGCTTCATCTAGCATTCCTCTAAACTAAACCTGACTACTAGGCTCCCCGGAGAAAATTAAAGCACCCAGAGTTTAAGGAAAGGGAAAAATAAACTCTGGGTCAATCGTGGGACTAGTGTAAGAACTCAAAATATGTGTTTTTGAAAAGAAAAAAGTATCTCATAAGACCACATCGCATATAAACACGGAATGGGGTTTTACCTTATGATAACCAAATCATTCTATGTAAAAATACTTGATATTATTTGTAATGACATATCTTTGATAACATTTGCAAGTAAACTTATCAATTATAGCCGAAATTGTTACCATTATTAAATTCCAGCATACTATGCTGTACAAACAAAATGACATGCACTTATTAGAGAATGGATTCCATACAAATGACCAGGTGAAGAGACTACCTTCTGGCAGTACATCTCTAGAGGAATGTACCTAGGCCTAGTAGACGGTCCTCTACCAACACAAGACCAACCTACCTCTTCCTAGATAGTATCGAATATGTCATTGCCTCGGTCGTTACCGACCTATTCGAGCGTGCTCTAGCATACACCACATTAATTTAAACCCAAACGTCATAGCGGGCAGAAATATATTTAGAAGGGGATGATCATACCCTAATAGTTGCGAGTCACATATCCATGCTTTATCTACCCTATTTATGTTATTTCTGGTTGTTAGGTTTGAGGTCACGATTACCTTTCACATAGCACATCATCTTCCTTTGAATGCCACACTACCATTCCATCTATCCCATTGACTTCCACAGACATACAACCTCCAAGCTCATACATCTCAAAGAAGGGTGTTGAGCTAAGAAAAGTTGTCTTCTCCGCCACCAAACAGATGTATGTATATAAATCTCAACGATGAAATCTCAAGAATGAAATGTTAGACATCCATCCATATAAGTTCGTTCTGGGACAAAACGAAACCAAAGGCACTCTTCTTCCACATCCTGTCGAAAATTAACCCTAGGATTAGTAGCGAGAAGTCCGTGCAACCCAAATAATTTCAAAAATGGAGGGACCACTGCTACTTTGGGATTTGGAAATGAACTAGAATTATCAACAAGCAATCCTTTCGTCCTAAAAATCCAGGGTCTTCATTCTTCATTCTCTCTATCAGGACTTTATTTTTCGAATACATACATTGGTTTGAAATGGTTTTCGAATAGGAATTACCCCAGATCCGGCCCCGATTCCTTTAAACCTATCATCGATAAAAAGAGGTTTTGTGAACAGGGAATCATTCTTTAATTTATTAAGTTCTTTTTTTTTTACCAAAATCTTATTTGAAGATATATATTTCTAAGACATTCTTTTCGTTATATACGGGATTATTAAACCTCACTTATCAAAACCTTTAATTAGTTAATTTTTTTTAAATATTGAAATAATTCTAAATCATTTCATTTTTCACTTAGGAAAATATTTTCAAATCATTTCATTTAAATCTTAACAAAAATTTCTTCATTTAAAAACTCATAATTTTGATTGAGTTAAAATCATGTTATCTATGATGCTAATCCAAAACCAGTATTATTAAATTAGCATAATCTATAGAAATCATCTAATTCTAATAAATATCAATTCCCGTATTCAACAAATGCTATGGGCGGAAAAACAATGAAATCACCTTTTAAATTCCATAAATAGTACGAGTTCCCTCTTCAGGCTTTAACACCGAGTACAAGAAGATCACCTCCATAAAATTGAAGTTGTTTAAATTTTGAAAAATATTTTTCTTTATCTTTTTGAAATTTAGATCCGATTAAATCAAATTTACTATCCCCTCCGTCGGGCGAGTCTGGATAGCCGGGGAGAGCAAGAAACTGGTTTTCCAAATCCTAGCTTAGACTCTATCTCTCTGACACCTATAAGGCGGTCAAGTTATTTGATCGACTCTAAGCCATTAAACCTTTACTCATTTCATAAATCCTTCAAATTACCTTCAAAATACTTTACCAATCATTTAAAAACATTTACAAAAGATTTGAGAAAGAACAGTTGCATTTAAAACTAAATTTCAAAAGTAATAAAAAAGTGCTGCGGAAAAATGCTAAGAAAACTGCTTTTAGGCTATATTGATCAAAGAGACTTTTTATTATTTGAAAATTTATTTTTATTACTCAAATCATTTTACATTTTAATTTTTTTTAAGATTTATTCCCCAATTTTAAACATTTTAAGACATCATTTTCAAAGAAATCCAGTTTTTTATTCCAAACTGCAATTTCAAGATTTTTTTCAAAAACTTGTTTTACTTATATTTCAAAATCTACTTGTCGAAATCTCGGTTTTCTTTCTTTCTTGGAAAAATATGGATATAATAGTTCGAAAATTCTTATCTTAAAGAATTCCGAACTATATTCCAACTTTTATACTTGTTTGACTTTTATAGCGTGAAATCGCGAATTGCCGTTACGAGACACGCTTATTTTTAACTAAATTTCTCATTTCTTTTCAAACTTCACCAAAACACTTTCATATGTTTATAAAACATTTCAAATACATTTTAAACCATTTTTAAAGAGGTTTAACATTCCATATACACCATTTCATTAAATATAGAGGAAAGTGTTTCCTTTGTGCTTATCGACATGTATTTATGTGACTTGCATATATATTCATTTGAAAACAACCAAACTTGGTGATCAAATCATATTAAACATCCATTGTAAACATTATATCATCATCCAAAAATTAATAATAATAGTTTAGGAGTTCTCACATTGATTTCCTATCAGAAAAAGGCTATAGCTTCCCTAACTCGCAATCCGAGCTCACGAACCCCAACACCTTGCCTCCTAGTGTGCTCGGCCATTCCATGCCAGTGGTGCTCTGCCAAGCACGGGAAATGAGGGGTAGGACTTTTGATTATTATTGAAATTACCGAAAACTATATCTTAAAATATGTCATTTTCTCTCAGGTTTTTGGAACTCAACTCTTTGGAAACATGAAAGTTGTAGAAAATTCTTTTCTATACGGTTTCAAAAAAATAAACACTCAATTTCAATTTATTTTTATGAGAAAGTTATGATCAAAATAAGATAGGGTATTCTCGGATTCGTAAAAACGAAGTCCGAAAATGCACTGTAAAAAATTGGTATTTTGACATAGTTATACTCAAAACTAGAAGAAGAACTAAACAAGAAAGTTGTTGCCATGAGAATTTCACATGGTCTGAAAAAAATACTTACCTTCTTTGGATTTTTTTTGGAGGAGTTATACTCGGATGAAAAAGAGGTATTTTCGGCCATTAAAACTAGGCTAAAAAATGCTTTGGAGAAAATGGAGATCTGAGCGTAGCTAACATTAAAATGGGTAGAAGTGATCAACTAGAAAATTGTAGCCACTAAACTTTTGAATAGTTTCAAAAAAGAATTTGCTCATTTATTTCTGATATGAGGAAGTTATGTTGGAGTGAAGAAAGTGAAAAAAATGTGATGAGAGGGTGGACTATTTATAGCCAAAGGAAGAGTGTAAAATAAACCATACGCACTACATGGCTTCTCCAATACACTTCCCTCCTCCCTAGACCAGCTAAAACCTTCCCCCCATGTGCCCATCACTTCCATCCACTTCATGTATGCACAAGTTGACTTATGTAGGCTTAAGGAGAAAGCTTTATATAAAATATCTTAGATTTTGTATTATGTATGTATTTGTAAGTGTATAAGTATATATGTATGTATACATGTGTTCATGTGCATGTTAGTGAATGCATTTGTATGTTACATATGTGTACATGACATATAAACAAAGCAACATTGATTTCAAACAACTTTCGTTTGATAAACCGTTGCCAATCGGAGAACCGAGTCCCGGTCACATTTTCACTTATACTTTAACGTACATATTTTTGTAAACAAAATTTGGAAAACATTTTCATATCATTTTAGATGAATTAAAATGATAATATTTGAATTATAAAACCATACAAATTAATATTTACAATTATTCACAAAATTGCTATTATTAAGATAAAGCGATATCGATTTTTCCTTATATTTTCAAATCAAATATATATCTTTATAAAACTAATATAAATGATTTATTATCACTTTATAAATATTAAAAATGATTTATCATCATTTAAAATAATTATTTGAATAACTAAAACAATTATTTAAATCAATAAATCTCAATTTAAACTAAAATCAATTATCATATTTAAGGGTATTACTTAACAATGTCAAAAACACATTTATTTCAAAAAACAAATAAATTGATTTTATCTCATATTCTTGTTTAATTATAAAAATAAGTGTATGTATCCAGCACCATGCACGATGTTTTACAATTATAGAGCTGTTTACTGATAAAATAGTTTTCGGCCATTTTATCGATTTAGATTTCGAAGAAAATCTTTTTGTAAATATTTATTCAAAATAAAATTACTATTACTTATTATCACTCAAAACAATATTATTTTAATTATCAATATTTTATTTGTAGAAATTTAAAAATAAATATAACCTATCAAAGTGATAAATTCGTGGGTCGTTACGGACTTTCCCCTTAAAAGATTTTGATCCCCGAAATTACCCAAAGGGTTTCCCAAATATTTATTTTTAAACTTATACACGTACGATGTATATAGATCACTCGTACGCAATATCTAATTTGATATACTACTTGAATCCCAACTTTACTTCCGAACTACTATTGACCCCTCGATCCTTCAATGCGGATCCTTACCAGGCTTTCTGATCGGAACTTTAGTTTTTCTTACATAGCTCTTAAATATGATAGAAAACTCAAGCATCCAACCACAAACCCTCATAAATGTTCATCGTCAAGAATTGAGTGATAAATTATTTTTCACCGAGTGTCAAACACGTCAAATTTCTGCGTTCGAATCTTAGATTAAATCATGCGACAAAATAATCCATATACTTCATATGTATTTATTAACCTTTCAAAAAAAATTATGAAAACAATTCATAAAACTTTCTTTCTTTATTCAAACTTTCATAAAGATACTTCTTTATACATAACCGTTTTACATTTTTATTTCCAAATATTTATAGTTAAAAACACATTTATTTTCAGAAGATAAGTATCTTTTTATTATAACACATCTCTTAACATATCTTAATGGTTTATGAAAAACTCATTTTCAAAATAATTCATTGAATTGATAAATTACCATAAACTTCCATTAACTAATATCAAATGTAAAAACATTCTTTATTCAATTAAAACTTACTTTATTAATTAACATTCCTTTATTAATTAAAAACTTCCTTTATATATATTCTCTTTACTTACATCGGTTTTAATACTTAAAAAGTATTCACAAAATATTGTAATGTTTTAAGTATATTCATAATTTACTTAACAAGTTTATTTTCTTACTTTTAAAATATAATCAAAGGGATTAAAATAATTATTACTAAAAGATTGTTATAATAAACTCCTTTTCTTTTATAAATTTGAACTCATAACATTTTCTATCTTTATATAAAAGATTACAATACTTGTTATTTTCTTTAAAATCCCATTATTAAAGATCTAAATATACCCACAAAATTTCTTCCAAAGTGTCATTCAAGGGTTTAAAAACAATGTTGCTAAAACATCGTTTACTACAAACCCAAAACCATTCATTATTAACTTCGAATATTTATTTTAAAGATCAAAGCATACCCATGCATCAATTAAGATAATACACTTTGATAAAAAACTAACAACCATTAATTAATTTATCAACTAACGATTCACATTATCCTTTTTAATATTGATCGAATAACTCAAAAATGGTACCAAGGAACTAGGTACTACCAATAGTATCACATATTTTCTTAACAAGAAGGGGAATACTTAAGAGAAGTGTTTACCATCCGAACTCATCTCCTGTCCATTTTTAATTACATTCGAGCTACTCTAATCAATTAATCATAAGATTGTTTTTTGTTTTCAAAATCCCATTGTTAGAAATAATACCATTATTATCCCTTTTCCAAAAATCATTTGAAATTCCTTTCAAAAATACAAAATTTAAATTCTCAAAAATTCCTTTAGAAAGCATGTTTTATAAATCAATTTTATAAAATCACTTATATAAAACATATTCATAAGATTTATTTATATTAAATAAATTCCTTTATTAAACATTTATTATTTATTGATTACCCCATAGTTAAATTGTCAAACTAAGTCACGAGGTGTTCGTACTTAAACTTTTAAATTAAACAACCGATCAATTAATGATAATAATTTAGTATTATCCTTTCCTTAATCAAATAACTATATTATTTGAAAAATATTCTTTATATCAAAATATAATCATAGGTAAAATTATTTCATTTACAAATTTTTAAAACCAAAATCATTTGTATATAATATTAACAAATACGCGCTCATATATGATACTCTCAAACTCATTCGAAGGCGTTACTAACCCTATATCTAATGAGTTACTCATACTAGGGCATTACTATCCCTACCTCTGATGAGTCTTTTACCCTTATCCCAGGCTCACGTATTCGCGCAACCTAAGCTCTAATACCACGATGTGAGGACCTATTTCTTCGACTCCCAAAAACGATACTAATACATCCACAGTATTCACGTGCCGTAAATCCAATTGCCAGAGAATCGGATTCTTAAGGGTAAAAAAGAAAAATAAAGAATGAATAGAATATCACATATGCTATTTCAATAAATAATTTTTATAGTGGAAATTAAAATACATTTATCATAATTAGCATAGACAGTTATAAATATCTATCCTTACAAAAGCGGAATACAATACTACTCAAGTGTGGTGGAAATAGATAAATATCTTCTAACTCCATGCTTTGAGATTCATCCATCTTTCTTCTAAACTAAACCTGACTACTAAGCTGCCCGAGGAAAAGTAGGGCACCCAGAGTTCAAGGAAAAGGAAAAATAAACTCCGGGTCAGTCATGGGACTGGTGTGCGAACTCAAAATACGCGTTTTTGAAAAGAAAAAATATCTCATAAGACCACGCCGCATATACACGGAACGGTTTTTACCTTATGATAACCAAAACATTCTACGTAAAAAATACTTGATATTATTTTTAATGACATATCTTTGAAAACATTTGCAAGTGAACTTATCAATCTTAATCGAAATTGTTACCATTATTAAATTCCAACAACTAGGCTCTAAAATAAAATGGCAAGCACTTATTGGAGAATGGATTCCATACAAATGACCATGTGAAGGGATAACCTTTCAACGGTACATTTCCAGAAGGATGTACCGAGGCCCAATAGATGGTCCTCTACCAACGCAAGATCGACCTACCCTTCCTAGATAGTACCGAATATGTCATCACCACTGTCGTTGCCGACCTATCCGAATGCGCTCTAGCATACACCAGATTAATTTAAACCCAAATGTAATAGCGAGTAGAAATATATCTAGAAGGAGATGCCCATTCCTAATGGTTGCGAACCATATAGCCTTGCTGCATCTACCCTGTTTCGGTCATTTTCGGGTGTGAGGCCTGAGGTCACGATTACCTTTCACATAGCACTCCTTTGAATGACACACTACCATTCCATCGATCCTTATTAACTTCCACAAACATACAACCTCCGAGCTCATACGTCTTAGAGAAGGGTGTTAAGCTAAGAGAAGTTGCCTTCTCCGCCACCAAACATATGTATGTTTATAAAAGTCAACAATGAAATCTCAAAAATGCAATGTCAGACATCCATCCATACAAGTTCGTTCTGGGACTGAACGAAACTGAAGGCACTCTTCTACCACATCCTGTCAGGAATTAACCCTAGGATTAGTAGCGAGAATTCCTTGCAAAATAAAGAATTTCAGAAATAAAGAGACTACTGCTACTTTAGTATTTGGGAGTTAACCAAAACTATCAACAAGCAGTCCTTTCATCCCAAAAATCCCTAGTCTTCATTCTGCGTTCTCTCTACCAGGACTTTATTTTTCGAATGCATAAATTGGTTCGAAGTGATTTTCAGATAGGAATTACCCCAGATCGACCCTGGTTCCTTCAAACCAATCATCGATAAAAAGAGGTTTTGTGAATTGGAAATCATTCTTTAGTTTACTAAGTTCTTTTCTTTATTAAAATCTCTTTTGGAGATATATATTTCTAAGACATTCTTTCCGGTATATATAGGATTATTAAACCTCATTTATCAAAAACTTTGATTACTTAAAACCTTTTTAAATCTTGGAATTATTCTAAATCATTTAATTTAAATCTTAATAAAAATTTCTCAATTCCACAACTCATAATTTTGATTGAGTTAAAACCATGTTATATATGATGTTAATCTAAAACCGGTAATTATTAAGTGAACAGAATCTATTGAAATCATCTAATTCTACTCAATATCAATTCATGTATTCAACAAACACTACGAGCGAGAAATCACCGTTTAGATTCCACGAATAGTACAAGTTCCCTCTTCGAGCTTTAACACCGAGTACAAGAAGATCATCTCCATAAAATCCAAGTTTTTTAAATCTTGAAAAATAATTTTCTTTATCTTTTTGAAATTTCGATCCGAGTAAATAAAATTTACCATGCCCTCCGTTGGGCCAGTCAAGATAGTCAGGGAGAGCAAGAAACTGGCTTTCCAAAACCTAGCCTAGGCACAATCTCTTTGACACCCATAAGACGGTCAAGTTATTTGATAAACTCTAAACCATTAAACCTTTAATCATTTCATAAATACTTAAAATTACCTTTAAAACTCTTGACTAATCATTTAAAAACATTTACAAAAGATTTGGAAAATAACTGTTGCGTTTAAACCTATATTTCAAAAGTTATAAAAAAGAGTTGCGAGAAAGTGCTGCGGACCAAAACGACTTTTTATTATTTGAAAATTCATTTTTATTACTCAATTTATTTTTAAAACATTTATAAGATTTGTTCTATATTTTTAAACATTTTAAAATATCATTTTCAAAGAAACCTGGTTTTGGATTTTGAACTGCAATTTCGGGATTTTTCAAAAACTTGTTTTTACTCATATTTCAAAATCTACCCGTTGAAATCTTTATTTTCTTTCTTCGTTGGAAAACTATAGATGTAATAGTTCAAAACATTCTTATCTCGAAGAATTCCAAGCTATATTCCAACTTTTACATCTGTTTGACTTTTATAGCGTGAAATTGTGAACTGCCGTTACGCGACGTGCTTATTTTTAACTAAATTTCCCATTTCTTTTCAAACTTCACCAAAACACTTTCATATGTTTATAAAACATTTCAAATACATTTTAAACCCATATTAAGGAGATTTAACATTCCATATACACCATTTCATTAAATATAGAGGAAAGTGATTTCCTTTGTGCTTATCGACGTGTATTTCTATGACTTACATATATATATTCAACATTCATATAAAAACAACAAAACTTGGTGATCAAAGCATATTAGACATCCATTGCAAATATCATATCATCATCCAAAAATATAATAATAATAGTTTAGGAGTTATCACATTGATTTCCTATCGAAAAAGGCTATAGCTTCACTAACCCGCGATCCGAGTTCGCGAACGGTAACGCATTGCCACTTAGTATGCTCAGTCGTTCCATTCTAAAAGGGGTGCTCTATCAAGCATGAGAAATGAGGTGTAGAACTTTGGATTATTATTGAATTTACCAAAAACTAGACCTAAAAATAGGTCATTTTCTCTCGGGTTTCTGGACACTCAACTCTCTGAATTTGGAAATGTGGTCAACATGAAAGTTGTTGGAAATTCTTTTCAATGCGGTTTCAAAATGCAAAACACTCGATTTCGATTTGCTTTGAAAAAGTTATGATCAAAAGACAACAGGTTATTCTTGGATTCATAAAAGCGAAGCCTAAAAATGCACAGTAAAAAAGTGGTATTTTGACATAGTTAGATTCAAAACTAGAAGAAGTGCTGAACATGAAAGTTGTAGCCACTGGAATTTCACATGGTTTGAAAGAAACAGTTACCTTATTTGGATCTATTTTGGAGGAGTTATACTCGAATGAAAAAGTGGTATTTTCGGACATTAAAACTGGGCTCGAAAATGCTTTGGAGAAAATGGAGCTTTAAGCATAACTAACTTTAAAATGGGAAAAGGTAGTCAACTAGAAAGTTGTAACCACTGAAATTTTAAATGGTTTCATGGAAAGAATTTCCTCATTTCATACGGATATGAGGAAGTTATGCTAGAGTGGAGAAAGTGAAAAAATACGATGAGGGAGTGGGCTATTTATAGCCAAAGGAAGAGTGTAAAAGAATCCATACACACATCATCACTTCATGGATTCTCCATTACACCTCCCTCCTCCCTAGGCCAGCAAACCTTCCTCCCATGTGCCCATCACTTCCATCCACTTCATGTATGCACAAGTTGACTTATATAGGCTTAAGGAGGAAGCTTTGTATAAAATATCTTAGATTTTGTATTATGTATGTATTTGTAAATGTATAAGTATAAATGTATATATACATATTTTCATGTGCATGTTGGTGGATGCATTTTTATGTTACATATGTGTAGATGACATATAAACAACGTTGCATTGATTCCGAACAACTTTCGTTCGATAAACCATTACCTATCGGAGAACCGATTCCCGGTCACATTTTCACTTATACTTTAACGTACATATATTTGTAAAAAAATTTTGAAAAACATTTTCTTATCATTTAGATGAACTAATGTGATCATACTTGAATTATAAAATCATATAAATTAATATTAAAAATTATTTACAAAAATCGTTGTTATACCGATAAAACGATATCGATTTTTCCTTATATTTTCAAATCAAATATATATCTTTATAAATCTATTATAAATGATTTATTATCACTTTATACTGTTCAAAATGAATTATTATAATTTAAAAACAATTATTTAAATAACTAAAATAATTATTTAAATCATTAAATCTCAATTTAAATTAAATAAATCAATTATCATATTTAAGGGTATTACTTAACAATGTCAAAAACACATTTTATTTTCAAAAACAAATCAGTTGATTTTATTTCATATTCTTGTTTAATTATAAAAATATGTGTATGTATCCAGCTCCTTGTGCGAGTTTTACGATTATAGAGCTGTTTATTGATAAAACATTTTTCGGCCATTTTATTGATTTAGATTTCGAGGAAAATATTTTCGTAAATATTTATTTAAATAAAATTACTATTACTTATTATCACTCAAAACAATATTATTTGAATTATCAATCTTTTATTTATAAAAATTTAAAAGTAAATGTAACCTATCAAAGTGATAAATTTTCGGGTAGTTACAGACTTTCCCCCTTAAAAGAATTCCATCTACGAAATTACCCAAAAAAAACCCAAAGGTTTTCCCAAAATATTTATTTTTAAACTTATACTTGTACTATGTATATAGATCACTTGTATGCAATATATGATTCGATCTACTATTTGAATCCGCAACTTTACTTTCGAACTACCATTGACCCCCCGATCCTTTTGCGGACTATGACCAGATCAAAACTTTAGTTTTCCTTGCATAGCTCTCAACTATGATAGAAAACTCAAGCGTCCAACCACAAACCCTCATCCATGTTCGTCGTTAAGAATCGAGTGAAAAATTCTTTTTCAATAAGTGTCGAACACGTCAAAGTTCTACATTCGGATCTTAGATTAAATCACGCGACAAAATAAACCATATACTTTATATGTATTTATTAACCTCTCAAAAATATTTATGATTTTTTTTATAAAACTTTCATTTTTTATTCAAACTTTCATAAAGATACTTCATAAAGATACTTTCATTTTTTTTATAAAACATAACCATTTTACATTTTTATTTCCAAATATTTACACTTAAAAACACATTTCTTTTCGAAAGATAAATATTTTTTTATTATAACACATCTTTAAGCATATCTTAATGGTTCCTGAAAACTCATTTTCAAAATAATTCATTGAATTGATAAATTACCATAAACTTCCTTTAACTAATATCAAATGTGAAAACATACTTTATTTAGTTAAAACTTTCTTTATTAATAACATTCCTTTATTAATTAAAAACTTCCTTTATATATATTCTCTTTACTTATACCGGTTTTAATACTTAAAAAGTATTTATATACTTATTCAAATGTTTTAAGTATATTCATAATTTACTTAACAAGTTTTTTTCTTACCTTTAAAAATTTAATCAAAGAGATTAAAATAATTATTACCAAAAGATTGTTATAATAAACTCCTTTTCTTTTATAAATTTGAAATCATAATATTTTCTATCTTTATATAAAAGATTCCAATACTTGTTATTATCTTTAAAATCCCATTATTAAAAATATAAATATACCCATAATTTTTTTTTCAATATGCCATTCAAGGGTTTAAAAACAAATGTTGCTAAAACATCGTTTACTACAAATCCAAGACCATTCATTATTAACTTTAAATATTTATTTTAATGATCAAAGCGTACCTATGCTTATCAACTAAGATAATACACTTTGATAAAAATTAACAACCCTTAATTAATTTATCAACTAATGATTCACATTATCCTTTTTAACTTTAGAAGATTATATTTATCGAGTAACTCAAAAATGATACCAAGGAACTGGGTACCACCAATAGTATCACATATTTCCTTAACAAGAAGGGGAATACTTAAGAAAAAAGTTTTCCATCCGAACTAATCTCCTGTCCATTTTTAGTTGTTTCGAGCTACTTGAATCATTTAACCATAAGAATGTTTTTCGTTTTCAAAATCCTATTTTTAGAAATAATACCTTTATTTCTCCTTTTCCAAAAACCATTTGAAATTCCTTTCAAAAATACCAAAATTTTAAATTCTAAAAAATTCCTTTAGAAAGTATGTTTTATAAATCCATTTTATAAAATCACTTATATAAAACACATTTGTAAGATTTATTTATCTTAAATAAATTCCTTTATTAAACATTTATTATTTATTGAATACCCCATAGTCAAATTGTGAAAATAAAGTCACGAGGTGGTCGTACTTAAACTTTTAAATTAAACAACCGATCAATTGATGGTAATAACTTAGTATTACCCTTTCCTTAATCAAATAACTATATTATTTGAAAAATATTCTTTATATTCAAAATATAATGATAGGTAAAATTATTTCATTTACAAATTTTTAAAACCAAAATCATTTGTATATAATATTAACAAATACGCGCTCATATATAATACTCTCAAACTCATTCTGGGGCGTTACTAGCCCTATCTGTAATGAGTTACTCATCCTAGGGCGTTACTATCCCCATCTCTGATGATTCTTTTACCCTTATCTCAGGCTCAGGTATTCGCTCAACCTAAGCTCTGATACCACGATGTGAGGACTCGTTTCTTCGACTCTCAAAAATCGATACTAATACATACACAGTATTCATGTGCCGTAAATCCAAGTGCTGGAGAAGTGGATTCTCAAGGGTAAGAAAGAAAAATAAAGACAGAACAGAATTCACTTATGCTATTTCGACAAATAATTTTTACAGCGGATATCAAAATACAATTATCAAAGTTAACATAGACAGGTATAAATATCTGTCCTTACAAAGACGAAATACAATACTACTCAAATGTGGTGGAAATAGATAAAAATATTTTAACTCCATGCTTCGAGATTCATCCAGCTTTCTTCTAAACTAAACCTGACTACTAGGCTGCCCGGGAAAAATTAGGGCACCCGGAGTTTAAGGAGAAGGAAAAATAAACACCGGGCCAGTCATAGAACTGGTGTGAACTCAAAATGCACGTTTTTGAAAAGGAAAAAGTATCTCATAAGGCCATGCCGCACATAAACATGGAACGATTTTTTATCTTACAATAACCAAATCATTCTATGTAAAATTACTTGATATTATTTTTAATGACATATCTTTGAAAACATTTCCATGTAAACTTATCGATCTTAGCCGAAATTGTTACCATTATTAAATTCTAGCATATTAGGCTCTACAAACAAAATGGCAGGCACATATTGGAGAATGGATTCCATACAAATGACCAGGTGAGGGGACTACCTTTCGGCAGTACATCTCTAGAGGAATGTACCGAGGCTCAACAAATGATCCTTTAACAACACAAGATCGACCTACCATTCCATCAATTCCTATTGACTTCCACAAACATACAACCTCCGAGCTCATACGTCTCAGAGAAGAGTGTTAAGCTAAGAGAAGTTGTCTTCTCTGCCACCAAACAGATGTATGTTTATAAAATTCAACGATGAAATCTCAAGAATGCAATGTCAGACATCCATCCATACAAGTTCGTTCTGGGACTGAACGAAACCGAAGTCACTCTCCTACCACATCATGTCGGGAAATAACCCTAGGATTAGTAGCGAGAAGTCCTTGCAACCCAAAAAATTTCAGAAATGAAGAGACCACTGCTACATTAGTATTTGAGAATTAACCAGAATTATAAACAAGCAGTCCTTTCATCCCAAAAATCCGTGGTCTTCATCCTTCGTTTTTTCTGTCAGGACTTTATTTTTCGAACGCATACATTGGTTCGAAGTGGTTTTCGGATAGGAATTACCCTAGATCCGACCCCGGTTCCTTCAGATCAGTCATCGACAAAAAGATGTTTTTTGAATAAGGAATCATTCTTTAATTTATTAAATTCTTTTTTTAATCAAAATCTCTTTCGGATATATATATTTCTAAGACATTCTTTTCGGTATATACGGGATTATTAAACCTCACTTATCAAAACCTTTGATTACTTAAAACCTTTTTAAATCTTGGAATAATTCTAAATCATTTCATTTTTCACTTTGGAAAAATATTTCCAAATCATTTAATTTAAATCTTAACAAAAATTTCTTAATTTAAAAACTCATAGTTTTGTTTGAGTTAAAACCATATTATCTAGGATCTTGATCCAAAACCAGTAATTATTAAGTGAACATAATCTATAGAAATCATCTAATTCTACTCAATATCAATTTCCATATTCAACAAATACCATGGGTGGAAAATCACCTTTTAAATTCCACAAATAGTACGAGTTCCCACTTCGAGCTTTAACATCAAGTAAAAGAAGATCATCTCCATAAAATCCAAGTTGTTTAAATCTTGAATTTTTTTTATCTTTTTGAAATTTTGATTCGAGTAAATCAAATTTACTATCCCCTCCATCGGGCTAGTTCAGATAGCCAGGGAGAGCAGGAAACTGGTTTTCCAAACCTAAGCCTAGACTCTATCTCTTTGACACCCATAAGACGGTTAAGTTATTTGATCGACTCTAGACCGTTAAACCTTTAATCATTTCATAAATCCTTCAAAATACATTTAAAACACTTTACTAATCATTTAAAAACATTTACAAAAGATTTGGAAAAGAATGGTTGCGTTTAAAACTATATTTCAAAAGTTATAAAAAAGTGCTGCGGAAAAGTGCTTTTAGCCTATATTGACCAAAACGACTTTTTATTATTTGAAAATTCATTTTTATTACTCAATTCATTTTTGAAACATTTATAAGAATTATTTCATATTTTTTAACATTTTAAAACATCATTTTCAAAGAAATCCAGTTTTGAATTCCAAACTGTAATTTCAGGATTTTTCAAAAACTTATTTTACTCATATTTCAAAATCTACTTGTCAAAATCTCGATTTTCTTTCTTCGTTGGAAAACTATGAATATAATAGTTCGGAAAATTCTTATCTCGAATAATTCTGAGCTATATTCCAACTTTTACACTTGTTTGATTTTTATAGCGCAAAATTGCGAACTACCGTTACACGGTGCGTTTATTTTTTACTAAATTTCCCATGTCTTTTCAAACTTTACCAAAACACTTTCATATGTTTATAAAACATTCCAAATACATTTTAAACCATTTTTAAGGAGGTTTAACATTACATATACACCATTTCATTAAATATAGAGGAAAGTGATTTCTTTTGTGTTTATCGACGTGTATTTCACTGACTTGTATATATATTCAACACTCATATAAAAACAACCAAACTTGGTGATCAAAGAATATTAAAAATCCACTGCAAACATCATATCATCATCCAAAGATATAATAATAATAGTTTAAGAGTTCCCACATTGATTTCCTATCGAAAAAAGGCTATGGCTTCACTAATTCGCGATCCGAGCTCACGAAACCCAACATCTTGCCTCCTAGTATGCTCGGCCATTCCATTTCAAAAGTGGTGCTCTGCCAAGCATGGGAAATAAGGTGTAGGACTTTGGATTGTTATTGAATTTACCAAAAACTAGACCTAAAATAGGTCATTTTCTCTCGGGTATTTGGACACTCAACTATCTAAATTTGGTAATGTGGTCAACATGAAAGTTGTAGAAAATTCTTTTCTCTATGGTTTCAAGAGATGAAACACTCAATTTCGATTTGTTTTGAGAAAGTTATAATCAAAAGAAGACAGGGTATTCTTGGATTCGTAAAAGCAAAGCTCGAAAATGCACGGTAAAAAATGGTATTTTGACATAGTTAGATTCAAAACTAGAAGAAGTGCTGAACATGAAAGTTGCAGCCATTAGAATTTCACATGGTTTGAAAGAAAGAGTTACCTCATTTGGATCTGTATTGGAGGAGTTATACCCGAATGAAAAAGGTATTTTTGACCATTAAAACTGGCTTGAAAATGGAGATTTGAGCATACATAACTTTAAATTGGGAAGAAGTAGTCAACTAGAAAGTTGTAGCCACTGAAATTTTGAATGGTTTCAAAAAAATAAATTTCTTATTTCATTCTGATATGAGAAAGTTATGCTAGAGTGAAAAAAGTGAAAAAAATATGATGAGGGGTTGGGCTATTTATAGCCAAAGAAAGAGTGTAGAAGAATCATGCACACATCATCACTTCATGGATTCCCCAATACACCTCCCTCCTCCCTAGGCCAGCAAAATCCTTCCTCCCATGTGCCCATCACTTCCATACACTTCATGTATACACAAGTTGACTTATATAGGCTTAAAGAGGAAGCTTTATATAAAATATCTTAGATTTTGTATTATGTATGTATTTGTATGTATATATGTATGTATACATATGTTCGTGTGCATGTTAGTGGATGCATTTGTATGTTACATATGTGTAGATGACATATAAACAACGTTACATTGACTCCAAACAACTTTCGTTCGATAAACTGTTGCCAATCGGAGAACCGATTCCCGATCACATTTTCACTTATACTTTAACTTACATATTTTTGCAAAAAAATTTGAAAAACATTTTCTTATTATTTTAGATGAATTAAAATGATCGTGTTTGAATTATAAAACCATATAAATTAATATTAACAATTATTTAAAAAATCGTTATTATACCGATAAAACGATATTGATTTTTCCTTATATTTTCAAATCAAATATACATCTTTATAAAACTATTATAAATGATTTATTACCACTTTATAACTATTAAAAACGAATTATCATAATTTATAAATAATTATTTAAATAACTAAAATAATTATTTAAATCATTAAATCTCAATTTAAATTAAATAAATCAATTATCATATTTAAGGGTATTACTTAACAATTTCAAAAACAAATTTTATTTTCAAAAACAAATCAGTTGATTTTATTTCATATTCTTGTTTAATTATAAAAATAAGTGCATGTATCCAGCTCCGTGTGAGCTGTTACTGATAAAACATTTTTCGGCCATTTTATCGATTCAGATTTTGAGGAAAATATTTTTTAAATATTTATTCAAAATAAAATTACTATTACTTATTATCACTCAAAACAATATTATTTGAATTATCAATATTTTATTTGCAAAAATTTAAAAATAAATGTAACTTATCAAAGTGAAAATTTTGCGGGTCGTTGCAGTTTCAGGCAAAAAGAAGACTTGAGCTATTTTGATACATACTGTCCAGTAACTAGAATAACGTCAATAAGAATGCTGATAGCAATCACATTCACACTTGATTTAGAAATACATCAAATGGATGTTAGGACGGCATTTTTAAATGGTGAACTGGAAGAAGAAATATACATTAAACAACTTGAAGGTTTCCTAAAAACTGAAAATGAAAGTAAGGTTGGTAAATTAAGAAAATCACTGTACTGGCTTATACAAGCGCCTAAACAATGGCATGAAAAATTTGATGAAAAAATGATGTTAAATGGATTTCATATAAATGAATGTGACAAATGTCTCTATTTTAAAATACAAATATGGGATATGTCATTGTATGTTTATATGTAGATGATCTACTAATATTTGAAAGCAACAAGGAGATAATAAAATCTACAAATGATATGCTCTCTGCCAGATTTGATATGAAATATCTGAAAATCGTTGATGTGATACTTGGTGTAAAAATACATAAAACCAACCAAGGAAATGTGTTGTCCCAATCAAACTACATTGGGAAAATACTTAAAAAGTTTAAACAACACAATATAATATCAACAAAATCACCCGTAAATTTGAACCAAAACCGGGTTAAAAATAGCGGTGACCGTATTTACCATCTTGAGTACTCTCGCATACTTGGTAATATTAAAGAACCAAGTAGAGTATTGTGAAAATACAAGTTATAGAATCACATACGTGAGTGCGAAGGCGTCGCTTCAATGGGAATTGTAAGGCCAAATTCTCCAAATCACTCATGAGACCAAGATGGTGTTCATGGAAAAAATGAACGTAAACAAAATAACCAAGGAGGATTAGATATACTTATTGCGTGTTGTCTATTTTAGATTTAAAAAAAGGCTTACAGTTCAAAGACAACCTTAGTCCAGTTATTCGCCAGTAAGTCAAAAGGATAAACACTAAGAAAGTTCAAGGCCAATGTGTTACTTTAACTGATATAATAAATGTTTTGCAAAATTTTAAGAACAAATTGAGCAATTACTCATTCATATGGGGAATTGTTAAAAATGAATGAGCATTGAGGAATGTGAAGGCATTTAGTGCCTTGGGAAATGAAGTCTCATATCTTAGAATAAAATAAACTATTTGTGTTTATATACTAAGATGTGGACGCTATTATAATTTCTATGAAACAAAGAGAGACAGAAGTCATGATAGGTGGTGCAACGCACCATCTCGTACGCGTGCGCCGACGCCTGTGACCGAGCCCGCGGCACCGACGAATGGGCGTCTGAGACGTATTAAAGGTACTTAACTATAAGGACCCGTAAATTTTGATAATTAAATTTGTTAGCTTAATAGAGTTTTGGTAATTAAATATTGAAAGAAATAGAAATTGAATTGGAATCAATTGCAATAAATCTAAATAAAATATTACGTTAATGTTAATTAAGGTAATATTTGGAAATAATGTTAATCATATTCATAATAGGACAATTTGTTAATTATGGAATTGAAATTTAAAAAGTGATTTAAGTAATTAATTATTAATTTATTTAATTAACTAAAAATAGGCATTTTGGCCACTGACTCAGATTTCGATGAAACCAGTTTCATCGGATCCATAACGGTGAATTATGGTAGGATTTCAAGTTTCGTAGCGATTGGGTTTGTCGTTTGATCGTACCGACTCGAAACGCCTAGAAATCAATTTAATTGAAATCAATTTGAAATAACTTGATTTTAGAATAACTTCTTCATACGATGGAATTTGGACTTGGAACCTGTTCCATTGCGTTTAAAATATTTAAAAACATCTATTTTGATATATGGGTTGACCCATTTTCGTTCCGGAGTCGAAACGGGCTTTTTGGGCCGTGTAGCGTTCAACTTTCAAACCGATTCGATCCAATTGTTCCTATTTCAATCTGCCTATATATATCCGGTTATAAACCCTAATAGCCTTCTATTTCTCATTTCTGCACGTACAGAAACTTTTGTTGCTCCTCTTCCTCAATGGCTGAAAATCCTCAATATTCCAATTCAATTCCAATTCAAAATTCAACATCAAAATTTCAAACTCCAAAAACTATACCGAATTATATATGGATTTTAAGCTCTCGACGAGCGCAAGTCAAATATATGATCATTTTTTCTATTTGGGTTTCTGAGTGCTTGGAATTCGAAGGATTGTTCACGGCCGTTCATCACGCGTTGATGAACTTCGTCTGATCGTTCAATCAAGGGTAGGGTCGTGAAGAGGAGACCGAGCGCTGTCCATCGGAGTAGGTTGTTCGAGGGTTTGACGGTTGGATTTGGCGCAACAATTCGAACTAGGGTTCGAAATAGAGGGCGGTGGCTGTGCGTTTTGGCTCGAATCGAGGTCATGGAGGGTATCGCGAGGTCTGTACGCGTGGCCGATGGAGGGAGGTTGCTAGAGCGGTGGCTTTGATGGCTCGCGCTTCTTAAGGCCACGCTCGATTTTGGCATCTGGGTAGAGTTCGAGCATGTCTGTAGCGTGATGATGGGTATTTGGGCGTTAGGATGATAGTGACGTGGCATAGTTTAGAGGGGTGAGTTATTTATTTATTTTTTAATTTAAATTTTGTTTTCAAATGATCTAATGCGTATAACTTTTGCGTACAAGGTCGAAATTACGCGCAGTTTTCTCCGCTAGGATCGTATTGGAATTTCGGGCATTTTAGCGCTGGTTTGGACCGATTCTATGACTGTTCAAATTTTGGGTTTATATTCAAAAGGTGAGTGTTTTAATCCACTCACAACTTTTAAAATTTCTTATGTTTGTTAAATTGATTTATGATGTGATTAGAACTTTATTTATGACTGTTTGGTATATTTTGAATCATCATCTCCGTTTATTTGAATTTATTTGGATAAATTAGTTATTTAATTTATTATTGAATATAAACTGCCAGTAAATACATGTTATTTATTACCTATTCTATATAGATGTTCTTGATTGAATTGGATGATGATTGTGATAAATGTTTAATGATTGATATTGGATGAATGGACGTTGTATTTTATATTGTTATAAACTGCAAGTTGTTATGGATTTTTATTACATTCGGGATTGCAGTTTGAAATGATATATAACCGTATTTATATTTTAAATTACGGATTGAAATGGTAGATATCCGTATCACTTGACCATAGGATAGAAAATTATATACAAACACCGTGATCTATATATAAAAATATTTTGAAATGATTTCTATGGTTTTGTAAAAGAAATATATGGTTTTAGATAAATATTGATTTTAGATATTATATTAATGTTATTTTATCCTTGATTTTAAGCTATGTATAATTTGTTGTAATATAGAATAAGCTTAATAATAAGTTTGATTTTATTGAAGATAATATGGCTAAGTATGTAAGTTATATTTTAATATAGAGTTTATAATGATTTAAATAAATTAAGGTTGGAAGATAAATTTGAGATTTATTTGAAATTGGATTTATTTAAGAATTAAACTCAGATAAGGTTGATGTGAAATTTATTAAATTTGAAGTTTTGGAGGGTATGATTTTTTATAACTTGATTTTGGTTTAAGGTGAATTAAATGAATATTTCAAGTATAAATAAATTGAAGGAAATATTAAGTTATTTGTAATTTGAGATTTATTTAAATGATAATGGATTTATTATGTAAAGTATTTCAAACGAAATAATAGAAAATTGAATTGTTGAATCGGAATTACCAAACTTAGTTTTGAAATTGTTGGATACTTAAAGTTTGAAATATATTGAATTTGAAATGGTTTATTCCGTGGATCAAATCTGTTTTGAAATCGATAAATTTGGAATAGTTTATTTAGAAACTGAATTGAATTGAAATTTATGATTTGGGATTTGGTTAAATATAAAATGTAGAAATTCGAGTTGTGTTGGATTTGATTCGTGAAATCGAAGAAGCTATTTTACTGTATAAAGTATTTTAAATATTCAAACCATTTAAGTGGTGGAAGCTATGTTTCAAAGTTATGAGTTTCAAGGTATTATAATTTGAAAGTGTTATATTCAAGTGTTTTGATTTCGAAATGTTATAACTTTGGCAGTGTTATGATTTTAGAAAAGGATATATTTGAAATGAAAATGATATCGTATTGATTTGGTTTTGAAAAAACAATGATATTTGGTTTTAAAGTATAAACTATTTTGAAAATGACCGCGGTGTTATAATAACGTTTGGTTGTTAAAGAGATCGGGATCGGAAGTTGTCATACTCTCTGCCAACCCCGAAAACCACTTTAACAACCGTGTACGCGGTGGAGATTCCAGAATGAAGTAGGAAGGCGGCGGCGTTCCTTTGAGGTATATACGTTGTGACGACCCGGAATTTTTGTGCGTTTGAAATTAGAATATTTAATTGATTTTAAATACTTAAAAGGTTAATTTGAATTACGAATATCACTATTTATTTATTGAATTTAATAATGGGAAATTGGGGAAAATATGAATCTAGAGTTCTAAGCCTGTTAAAAATAATTTGAAGGCTTGTAAAATTTATATTGATAGTATTGAGGATAATAGAAGTTGTAAAATTTAAATTAACAGTGGTTTGTTCAGTTTTAAATTTTTTTAGTTTAAACTGAATTTTAAAAAAAAAAAGCCTTCCGAGGCACAGTCTCAGAATTCGACGAAACCAGTTCCATTGGGTCCGTAATATTGAATTATTATCGGATTTCAAATATCGTATTGATCGGAGTTGTTGTGTGAGCGTACGATAAGTAAACGCGTTGAAATTGATATTAATACGAATTGAATTTAAATAAAATATATACATATAATAATAATCATCTTCAGCCGTGATTCTTTCCCATCAGCCTGTTCCCTTTCTATGTCAAAACTTTTTGCCATCACTATAGGCTTCCTTTGTACGCTTCCTTCCTTTCAATCACTTCCTGCCTTCTTTTACATCATCATAGCCGAGATTTTAAAGGAAAGAAGTAAACTTGAAAAAAAAGAGAAAGAAACAAAGGGCGACATTTCTTTTCAATTCAAAATCAACGAAATCCAAAATAAATGGCAGCCGATCCCCAAGCGAATCTCGTCCCCCTCTATATCGATCGAAATCGAATCCAGCAATTCGAATCGAGTTCGAACTCGATTTCTGCTGTTCGCTCAGGCATTCACGCTACTCTGTGGCATCGCGATCTCATTCACGCGATTCAAAGGCAGAGTCGTGGCGGCAGCAGACCGTGGAGGCGATGTAGGGTTCGATTCAGGATGGTAGGGGGAGATGACTCAACTGGTGGCGATGGGGTTTCATCCTCAAGGCAGTAAGGACAGTGCGTGAACTCGGGGGCAAGTAACGGTGTGCTGGGATTCGAGGTGACGCGGTGGCGATTGAGGCTTCGGCGGCTCGCGATGTTCACTGACGATGCTCGAGGCTAGGGTTTCGTCAGTATACAGTAAGGTATTCATTTTTCTAATTTATTTCTCTGTTAAAATTAATTTAACTTCTATACCAGTTTGGATAATAATTAATAAATCAAAATAAGTATACAATATATATATATATATATATTTACAGTAAGGATATTTTCCCTTGATTTAGAATTTATATATATATATAAGCTTTTAAATATAAGAGTATGTGTTTTAAGGAAGAAAATAATAAACATATGTTATAGAATAATTTTACAGTAAAGAAAAAAAATATGTATCACAGTAAATTATAAACATATCTGTTTAACATTAATACGTATATAACATTTTGGGACACTTATTGGAATGTTAAAATGTTTAAAGTTCATGTAAAAAAATTAGAATTCTATTTGAAAAAAATAAATAAAATATTTTTATAAAAGAAAATCAGCCTAAATAGTAAATTATTAGTCTGAAATAAGAGCTTTGGATAATTAAATTTATATATGGAAATCTAATTGTTCGATTATTTCAAATATTAATAAAATCATATAAATTGTTATTCAAGGTCAAAATCTAAAAGGAAACAAGCTGGTTTGGTTGGATTGCAAATAAAAGCAAAGGTGAGTTAATCTCACTCATCTGGTTGAATTTAAATTTAAATGGTTAAATTTAAATAATTGGTTGAATGGTTGAATTGATTGATGTGCTATATTATAGTATATGATATATCTTGGAATGATTGATTTCCCGCATTTTATAGCGGATGAGACCCTATGCGCCGCATAATAGCGGATAATATTATATTTAATCCCATATACCGCGATATTCCACCTCGAAGTGGAATTGGTATTTTATGTTGTGCTAACATCTGTGGATGTAGGGAAACAGGTTGGAGGGATCCAACTGGATTCCTCAAAATATTTAATTTTGTTTAAATATTCTGTGATATGATTTTTGATATCCTGTGATAAATTATATGGATAATTAGATGTTATGGCTTGATTTGGGTCTATTTGGATATGCTGAGTTATCAAAAGCACTAGAATTGGATTTTTGAAAAGAAATAAAGAGTAATTTTTAAGTAAAATAACTATGGAGAGTTTGAGTAAATTGTAAAATGAAATTGGGAGAATAAGAGAATTTTAAATTTCAAATAAATTAATTCTGAGTATGGAAAAGGGGAATTTGGTATTAACAAAGGAATAATAAATTTTAAACTAAAGTAATATTATTTAAAAGAATAAAGAGTTTATATTTAAATTTAAGGATTAAATTTAATTAAGAGAAAAGAAGGAATTTTGGAAATCTGAATTTGGTATTTTCAGTTAATTTTTTTTAAATCATAATTAAGAAATAAAATCCGAAAGTTAATGAATTTTAAAATAAGGAAGTAAGTAAGGAAATTTATTTCAAAGTAAAGTAAATTGGAAATCAATTGTAAAATTTACTTAAGTGTTTGGAATTGAAATTTAAAGAAAAATGAGATTTTGGAATTTATGAACTAGGATTATAAAATGAATGAAATGTCAGTGGATATTTGAAAATATAAATTCAAGATGAGAATTTATAAAGGAATGTGAACTTGTTTAAAAATAAATGGTGATTTATTTTTAAAAAGATGTGGAGCAAGTGTGTTTCCCTGGATAGCCAAGTACGGTTTCCAAGAAACTTTTAATATAAGGTAAAAGTTTTAATAACTGTTTTAAGAAGCATGTTTAGAAATTTATTATCTCTAAATGTTTAACTTCTAAAGCAAATGTTTTCAAACTATTATTTTGTTTATATTTTATAAAGTGGTTTTATTTAAAGTATTCTTAAGTATACATTTTTAACAAAGTATTAAAGTAGTAATTTTAATATTGTAAAATATATTTTAAAATAAAGTGATTTAAAATTATTTAAAATCTAAAGTATTTTATACTTGGCGTTTCAGTGGAAATAAATAATTGCGAAAAGTAGTCTGTGAGAGGAAAACTAGTTTGAAACTGTTTTAAAAAAGGGGTTGAAATTGGAAATTATATCTTGTGAAGATATTGTGAGATAAATAAATAATTTGGGAAAATTATTTATTGATTGATGGATGTTTGTGAATGTTAATTGATAGTTAAATAACCGACTATCAATATTGGCCAAATGCGCTGATCGTTTCGAAGAGACCGGGATCGGGATTTATTTCCCGAAAACCACTTCGATCCGGTTTGTACGTTTTCGTGGGAAACGAGTTTGGATTCGAAGATGGAGCAGTGAAGTGCAAGGGCTAGTCGCTACTAATCCTGAGGATATTTCCAAAATGGATGTAGTAGGAGTAGTGCCTTCGGTTCCGTTCGAACCCGGGACGGACTTGTATGGATGAATGCTTTAAGAACAGCATCAGGTGGATGATGAGCATTCTAAGGGATATGTTCTAAAGGTAACGTTTGACCTCAAGCCTCATCAACCGGAAATGACTGAAAATCAGGGGTTATGCAGCAAGGCTTCGTGGGTAGCCCCCACTTGAGAGTAAGGTCATCCCTGTCTAGATGTCTCTTTTTATTTCGGCTTAGTGTTGTGATTGCTGATCCCAACCACGGGGTGATCTTATTCGGAACTGTCCAGTAAGGGATGGTTCCGGTCTTGTGTTGCAGGTGAGCGGGCGTACTCCTCCGTACTGTGATCTAGGCCACGTACTGTGACAGGTGGTACCCCAGTGCCTAGTCATTAGTTGGAAATCCATTCTCCCTACGAGCCTTGTACGAGTTTTGTTTGTATTACCCACTTTGTGGCTAGTATGCTGGAATTTAATCATGTAATAATTTCGACTATTTTAATAGTATTTGTATATAGACGCTATTATAATATCAGAAGATTTTAATAGAAAGTGTTTTAGCTATCGTAAGGTAAAAACCCGACATGTTTATTTGTGGCGTGGTCTTACGAGATGCCTTTGTTTTCAAAATGATTTTGGAACTTTAATAATCAATTTGAGTGTGGTTTTCTCACGCTGGTATTCTAGACTGACTCGGGTGTTATTTAACTGTAATGCTCGAGTCAGACCGAGTATTATAGGATACAGGATATGATGCTGTGGAGCTCAGGAGACGAGCTGGATGATGATATGTACTTCCGTACTTGCTATTATTATTATTCCGCTGTGTATCTAGTTGTATGTTATTGATGTTGAATTGTGATTGATGTACTATGATGATGTAAAATATAAATAGATATATTTTCGTGTAAAGATAATTGAATATTTATTATATTTTATTCCGCTGCGATGGTTAGATTCTGATGTTGTTTTCTGTTTTCTCTTCTTCTACCTCTTCTTCTTAAAAATAAAATGGTTCGCATTCCCGTACGTCTTGAGTTGATTGATGTAAAATAGCGTTGACTCAGGGGTACGGGTTTACGGGTTGTTACGGTGGTATCAGAGCTTAGGTTGGTGATAACCTTGGCTCTGGTGGGAATTACGCATTATTAATAGAGTCAATAGTACTCTAAAATGAGTTTGAGCGTATAAATAAATATGAGCGCGTATTTTTTAGTGGATATAAAAATGGTTTTATATTGTGTTGATTGATTTATTGAGTGGCATATGAACCTTCATCGGCAAAGTCTGTATAACTGTATCGAAGGGGTTTCTAAACACTTGAATAGAACAATTGACAGGGTATTGTTTTAAAGGTGGGTCAATGAAATAATTTTACCCAAAATATATTTTTATATAAAAGAAAAGTTTTTGCAAACTATTTTGGCTAATATATGGTTGCTTGGATGTTAGGAATGATAATATTAAATCGTTATCATTATTGTGTGGAAATTTAACTAGAAATTGAAAATATAACCAAAGTTTAAGGGAATAAATTCATTTATAAAATGAAATCTATAAATATGAATTATAAATGTGATTTATGAATTGAAATATAATCAATTGGGAATTTGTATGAGCATAAATTATACAAATGAATTATAGTTAAAATGTAAATTAAATCAAATTTGTAAATTTAAAACCCCGAAGATTTTAAAAGTGTTTTGATGATGAATAATAGCAATATTATTTTGGAGGTATTTCTGAAAGGGAATTGTTTCAAATAAATTTTTGGGAAAGGAAATAGCATTGAGCTCACTTCAGTCGCTGGAAAATAACTTCGGTGATGACTGCAACACCATCGATGTTCATTTTCAAGCTTCTAAGTGACGGATTGCTGCCAAATTGATTTGTTCAGAAGAGCTAGTTTGTTTTTGAAATTTCAAAGGAAACTTGTTAGGAATAAAAATCCAGGATCGGTTTAATTTTTTTTGAGAAACGTGGTTTTGGGATGATTTGAACCAAAAGCCGAGTGTTTTAAAATCCTGATAAATAGGTTGTAAGCTTATAAATTGGGATGATTTTTAAATAAGGAAGGAAATATGAGCTTTAAATGTTGGAATTTAACTTTAAAGTGAGAAGTTAAAAATAAAATTAACTTGGATTGAGGAAGAAAATTGAATTGAATTGAAATTAACTTAAACCAATGAAATTGAGTTGGAGATGGATTAAAAATGAAAATAAAATATAGTTGAATAAAGATTGGAATATAAATGAATTGAATAAAATTCAAATGGATTGTGTGAATTAAAGAGAATAGAATGAAATTGAATTTAGCATAAGCTAAGTTAAATTAACTTAAGCAAAGTTAATAATAATGAGTTAGATTTGAAGTAAGTAGAAAAGTGAATTGTGAGAGATGTTATTAAATGGAATTAAGTCCTTGCTTAATAAAATTCAAAAGGATGGTATGTAGTTAGATTTAACTGGGGTTGAGTTAAATAAAATTTGAATTGGTATAAATTCAGTTGAGTTATAAATAATATTGGATGGAATAAAATTCTTACTTAAATAAATAAGCCGAAATAAAAGTATTGATATTTTTGGAAATGAAATAAAAATCCAAACTCGAGATATAAAATAAAATTGAACTCAAGAGGATTAAATGAAGTGATTTTTGAAGATAGAAATCAAATATTGAATTGGAAGTGAGGGTAAACTAATTTGGAATAAATTAGTAACTTGAATATATTAGTGAGATTTGGGAATGGAGCCTAATTTGGTAAAATAGAAGTTGAATTATGAAATAAACTCGGGTTTATAAATAAAATTCAACTTGAATTGGGAAATAATTAAATGTAAGTGGAAATGTTGCCAAATGGAATGGAATTGGATTAAAATAGAAATGTTGTGGGTTGCAAATAAGTCTAATTCAAGTGTAAATGAGTTAAATACGTGCTTGGATATTATTATAACAAAATGTGAATATAACTTATACTGGTGTGGACCCGTGCTTTGCACATGGGTGTCATTATGAATCTTAGTTAATAATAATAAAAAAACCGTGGCACGATATACTGGCAGCATTATATATTATTTAGTACAGTTTCAAATATAGTCATTACTCAAATGAAATTACATCATGTTGTTTTTATTCTATTTTATAACTATTGGCTGACTTCATTTGTTGCAAACTGGAAACCTGTATTCATTCCTGCAACACATTATTTAATACATTAGCAACTGAAAACCTGAATGCATTCTGTAAACATCATTTAACACATCTGTTGTGAAATGCTGGCTGACATCAGTTAACACATTAGGGTCCATATGCTCAAACTAATTCCTTTTAGCTCGCATATAGTAACGTAGCAAATCGCAGCTTACAATAATTTTAACCAAATATTATACTTGCAAATGCATGTTTTTGTAAAAAGGTTACCTATGTTGAAGTTCATACAAACAGAAGTAGTCAACATCAAACCCTACATATTTCTGATGAATTTTTTTTAAGGTTCAATTATATAACTTTTATATTGACTTGGGATGGAATTGTAAACCTTAAAGCGATGAATTTAATGCCAATGAGTTGTTTATACATTTGCACGTAGAGAACAATATTTAATGACCATATTTTCCATTATATTTACACATGCAGGACATTGAGTACATTGTTAAATAAATATACCTTGTTGGACTAATGGAATTGGCTAAATTTTAGAACCTAATTTTTTTATTTTTGAGTAAAAAAATTTGGAATCTGGATTGTATGAAATATCATATGTTTTTAAGAAATGCCTCTCATTTGTGTTATTTTGTGGTTAGACAATGTAATTTTTTCATGAAACTGGAAAAAAATAGTTCTAGAACATTACATGTGAGATTTCTCTTATTTCAGCCAATTAAAAACATTATTATACTATATATGCCGACATATGCTTGTTTTTCAACGCAAAAAGTAGTAAAGTTGGTACATAAAATTATCAACAAACTAACAAATGGCTTAATAAATCATACTTAAGAATAAATTGAATCCATATGGGAATGGGAAAACTAAATTGAATAGAAGTAGATATAAACTAAATTGGTGAAATGAAAATAAATAAAGGAGCATATAAAATGCTTATACTAAACTTAAGTAAGGAATGGTGAATTCTCAATTAGAAATTGATATTACAAATATATTCTAAGTTAATATTTGAATGAATAAGTATTGGCATTTTGTAAGGAAGTCGATAAAATGTTTTTGGAATGTTGTGATTGGATATTATTGCTAAATAGGATATGCAGGTATTATAAAGGGAAAGGAAATTGGTTTTGATTTCAGATGATAAATTTGAAATGCTCGACAAAAAGGTATGTGTTTAAATTTCTATATGAAATTTGATTGGGTTTTTGATCTAGCCACTTGGCCTTTTGTTTTCTATTGGAATTTGGGAGCCCGTAGAGGCCTTTTGTAGTAGTACCGAGCCAGCCGTGCAAAGGAGACGCTGGCGAATTTTTTCGAAAATTTAGGGAGTTAGAAAATTTTTGAATTTTTTTTGATAATTTAAATTTGGATTTAAATTTAAAACTATTTAAGGTTTTGGAAAGTTGGTTGGAGTAATAGTGGGTCTTTAATAAAAGATATGTTATGGCAAGTTGATAAAACTGTTTGGTTTTGGAAAATAGTAACGGGTATTAGACCATTCTTCCTAATTGGTAATTTCGGGGACGAAATTCTTTTAATGTGGGAGGAATGTGACGACCCGGAATTTTTGAGCGTTTGAAATTAGAATATTTAATTGATTTTAAATACTTAAAAGGTTAATTTTAATTTGAATTACGAATATCACTATTTATTTATTGAATTTAATAATTGGAAATTGGGGAAAATATGAATCTAGAGTTCTAAGCCTGTTAAAAATAATTTGAAGGCTTGTAAAATTTATATTGATAGTATTGAGGATAATAGAAGTTGTAAAATTTAAATTAACAGTGGTTTGTTCAGTTTTAATTTTTTCTAGTTTAAACTGAATTTTAAAAAAAATAGCCTTCCGAGGCACAATCTCAGAATTCGACGAAACCAGTTCCATTGGGTCCGTAATATTGAATTATTATCGGATTTCAAATATCGTATTGATCGGAGTTGTTGTGTGAGCGTACGATAAGTAAACGCGTTGAAATTGATATTAATACGAATTGAATTTAAATAAAATATATACATATAATAATAATCATCTTCAGCCGTGATTCTTTCCCATCAGCCTGTTCCCTTTCTATGTCAAAACTTTTTGCCATCACTATAGGCTTCCTTTGTACGCTTCCTTCCTTTCAATCAATTCCTGCCTTCTTTTACATCATCATAGCTGAGATTTTAAAGGAAAGAAGTAAACTTGAAAAAAAGAGAGAAAGAAACAAAGGGCGACATTTCTTTTCAATTCAAAATCAACGAAATCAAAAATAAATGGCAGCCGATCCCCAAGCGAATCTCGTCCCCCTCTATATCGATCGAAATTGAATCCAGCAATTCGAATCGAGTTCGAACTCGATTTCTGCTGTTCGCTCAGGCATTCACGCTACTTTGTGGCATCGCGATCTCATTCACGCGATTCAAAGGCAGAGTCATGGCGGCAGCAGACCGTGGAGGCGATGTAGGGTTCGATTCAGGATGGTAGGGGGAGATGACTCAACTGGTGGCGATGGGGTTTCATCCTCAAGGCAGTAAGGACAGTGCGTGAACTCGGGGGCAAGTAACGGTGTGTTGGGATTCGAGGTGACGCGGTGGCGATTGAGGCTTCGGCGGCTCGCGATGTTCACTGACGATGCTCGAGGCTAGGGTTTCGTCAGTATACAGTAAGGTATTCATTTTTCTAATTTATTTCTCTGTTAAAATTAATTTAACTTCTATATCAGTTTGGATAATAATTAATAAATCAAAATAAGTATACAATATATATATATATATATATTTACAGTAAGGATATTTTCCCTTGATTTAGAATTTATATATATATATATAAGCTTTTAAATATAAGAGTATGTGTTTTAAGGAAGAAAATAATAAACATATGTTATAGAATAATTTTACAGTAAAGAAAAAAATATGTATCACAGTAAATTATAAACATATCTGTTTAACATTAATACGTATATAACATTTTGGGACACTTATTGGAATGTTAAAATGTTTAAAGTTCATGTAAAAAAATTAGAATTCTATTTGAAAAAAATAAATAAAATATTTTTATAAAAGAAAATCAGCCTAAATAGTAAATTATTAGTCTGAAATAAGAGCTTTGGATAATTAAATTTATATATGGAAATCTAATTGTTCGATTATTTCAAATATTAATAAAATCATTTAAATTGTTATTCAAGGTCAAAATCTGAAAGGAAACAAGCTGGTTTGGTTGGATTGCAAATAAAAGCAAAGGTGAGTTAATCTCACTCATCTGGTTGAATTTAAATTTAAATGGTTAAATTTAAATAATTGGTTGAATGGTTGAATTGATTGATGTGCTATATTATAGTATATGATATATCTTGGAATGATTGATTTCCCGCATTTTATAACGGATGAGACCCTATGCGCCGCATAATAGCGGATAATATTATATTTAATCCCATATACCGCGATATTCCACCTCGAAGTGGAATTGGTATTTTATGTTGTGCTAACATCTGTGGATGCAGGGAAACAGGTTGGAGGGATCCAACTGGATTCCTCAAAATATTTAATTTTGTTTAAATATTCTGTGATATGATTTTTGATATCCTGTGATAAATTATATGGATAATTAGATGTTATGGCTTGATTTGGGTCTATTTGGATATGCTGAGTTATCAAAAGCACTAGAATTGGATTTTTGAAAAGAAATAAAGAGTAATTTTTAAGTAAAATAACTATGGAGAGTTTGAGTAAATTGTAAAATGAAATTGGGAGAATAAGAGAATTTTAAATTTCAAATAAATTAATTCTGAGTATGGAAAAGGGGAATTTGGTATTAACAAAGGAATAATAAATTTTAAACTAAAGTAATATTATTTAAAAGAATAAAGAGTTTATATTTAAATTTAAGGATTAAATTTAATTAAGAGAAAAGAAGGAATTTTGGAAATCTGAATTTGGTATTTTCAGTTAATTTTTTTAAAATCATAATTAAGAAATAAAATCCGAAAGTAAATGAATTTTGAAATAAGGAAGTATGTAAGGAAATTTATTTCAAAGTAAAGTAAATTGGAAATCAATTGTAAAATTTACTAAAGTGTTTGGAATTGAAATTTAAAGAAAAATGAGATTTTGGAATTTATGAACTGGGATTATAAAATGAATGAAATGTCAGTGGATATTTGAAAATATAAATTCAAGATGAGAATTTATAAAGGAATGTGAACTTGTTTAAAAATAAATGGTGATTTATTTTTAAAAAGATGTGGAGCAAGTGTGTTTCCCTGGATAGCCAAGTACGGTTTCCAAGAAACTTTTAATATAAGGTAAAAGTTTTAATAACTTTTTTAAGAAGCATGTTTAGAAATTTATTATCTCTAAATGTTTAACTTCTAAAGCAAATGTTTTCAAACTATTATTTTGTTTATATTTTATAAAATGGTTTTATTTAAAGTATTCTTAAGTATACATTTTTAACAAAGTATTAAAGTAGTAATTTTAATATTGTAAAATATATTTTAAAATAAAGTGATTTAAAATTATTTAAAATCTAAAGTATTTTATACTTGGCGTTTCAGTGGAAATAAATAATTGCGAAAAGTAGTATGTGAGAGGAAAACTGGTTTGAAACTATTTTCAAAAAGGGGTTGAAATTGGAAATTATATCTTGTGAAGATATTGTGAGATAAATAAATAATTTGGGAAAATTATTTATTGATTGATGGATGTTTGTGAATGTTAATTGATAGTTAAATAACCGACTATCAATATTGGCCAAATGCGCTGATCGTTTCGAAGAGACCGGGATTGGGATTTATTTCCCGAAAACCACTTCGATCCGGTTTGTACGTTTTCGTGGGAAACGAGTTTGGATTCGAAGATGGAGCAGTGAAGTGCAAGGACTAGTCGCTACTAATCCTGAGGATATTTCCAAAATGGATGTAGTAGGAGTAGTGCCTTCGGTTCCGTTCGAACCCGGGACGGACTTGTATGGATGAATGCTTTAAGAACAGCGTCAGGTGGACGATGAGCATTCTAAGGGATACGTTCTAAAGGTAACGTTTGACCTCAAGCCTCATCAACCGGAAATGACTGAAAATCAGGGGTTATGCAGCAAGGCTTCGTGGGTAGCCCCCACTTGAGAGTAAGGTCATCCCTGTCTAGATGTCTCTTTTTATTTCGGCTTAGTGTTGTGATTGCTAATCCCAACCACGGGGTGATCTTATTCGGAACTGTCCAGTAAGGGATGGTTCCGGTCTTGTGTTGCAGGGGAGCGGGCGTACTCCTCGGTACTGTGATCTAGGCCACGTACTGTGACAGGTGGTACCCCAGTGCCTAGTCATTAGTTGGAAATCCATTCTCCCTACGAGCCTTGTACAAGTTTTGTTTGTATTACCCACTTTGTGGCTAGTATGCTGGAATTTAATCATGTAATAATTTCGACTATTTTAATAGTATTTGTATATAGACGCTATTATAATATCAGAAGATTTTAATAGAAAGTGTTTTAGCTATCGTAAGGTAAAAACCCGACATGTTTATTTGTGGCGTGGTCTTACGAGATGCCTTTGTTTTCAAAATGATTTTGGAACTTTAATAATCAATTTGAGTGTGGTTTTCTCACGCTGGTATTCTAGACTGACTCGGGTGTTATTTAACTGTAATGCTCGAGTCAGACCGAGTATTATAGGATACAGGATATGATGCTGTGGAGCTCAGGAGATGAGCTGGATGATGATATGTACTTCCGTACTTGCTATTATTATTATTCCGCTGTGTATCCAGTTGTATGTTATTGATGTTGAACTGTGATTGATGTACTCTGATGATGTAAAATATAAATAGATATATTTTCGTGTAAAGATAATTGAATATTTATTATATTTTATTCCGCTGCGATGGTTAGATTCTGATGTTGTTTTCTGTTTTCTCTTCTTCTACCTCTTCTTCTTAAAAATAAAATGGTTCGCATTCCCGTACGTCTTGAGTTGATTGATGTAAAATAGCGTTGACTCGGGGGTATGGGTTTACGGGTTGTTACGGTGGTATCAGAGCTTAGGTTGGTGATAACCTTGGCTCTGGTGGGAATTACGCATTATTAATAGAGTCAATAGTACTCTAAAATGAGTTTGAGCGTATAAATAAATATGAGCGCGTATTTTTTAGTGGATATAAAAATGGTTTTATATTGTGTTGATTGATTTATTGAGTGGCATATGAACCTTCGTCGGCACAGTCTGTATAACTGTATCGAAGGGGTTTCTAAACACTTGAATAGAACAATTGACAGGGTATTGTTTTAAAGGTGGGTCAATGAAATAATTTTACCCAAAATATATTTTTATATAAAAGAAAAGTTTTTGCAAACTATTTTGGCTAATATATGGTTGCTTGGATGTTAGGAATGATAATATTAAATCGTTATCATTATTGTGTGGAAATTTAACTAGAAATTGAAAATATAACCAAAGTTTAAGGGAATAAATTCATTTATAAAATGAAATCTATAAATATGAATTATAAATGTGATTTATGAATTGAAATATAATCAATTTGGAATTTGTATGAGCATAAATTATACAAATGAATTATAGTTAAAATGTAAATTAAATCAAATTTGTAAATTTAAAACCCCGGAGATTTTAAAAGTGTTTTGATGATGAATAATAGCAATATTATTTTGGAGGTATTTCTGAAAGGGAATTGTTTCAAATAAATTTTTGGGAAAGGAAATAGCATTGAGCTCACTTCAGTCGCTGGAAAATAACTTTGGTGATGACTGCAACACCATCGATGTTCATTTTCGAGCTTCTAAGTGACGGATTGCTGCCAAATTGATTTGTTCAGAAGAGCTAGTTTGTTTTTGAAATTTCAAAGGAAATTTGTTAGGAATAAAAATCCAGGATCGGTTTATTTTTTTTTTAGAAATGTGGTTTTGGGATGATTTGAACCAAAAGCCGAGTGTTTTAAAATCCTGATAAATAGGTTGTAAGCTTATAAATTGGGATGATTTTTAAATAAGGAAGGAAATATGAGCTTTAAATGTTGGAATTTAACTTTAAAGTGAGAAGTTAAAAATAAAATTAACTTGGATTGAGGAAGAAAATTGAATTGAATTGAATTGAAATTAACTTAAACCAATGAAATTGAGTTGGAGATGGATTAAAAATGAAAATAAAATATAGTTGGATAAAGATTGGAATATAAGTGAATTGAATAAAATTCAAATGGATTGTGTGAATTAAAGAGAATAGAATGAAATTGAATTTAGCATAAGCTAAGTTAAATTAACTTAAGCAAAGTTAATAATAATGAGTTAGATTTGAAGTAAGTAGAAAAGTGAATTGTGAGGGATGTTATTAAATGGAATTAAGTCCTTGCTTAATAAAATTCAAAAGGATGGTATGTAGTTAGATTTAACTGGGGTTGAGTTAAATAAAATTTGAATTGGTATAAATTCAGTTGAGTTATAAATAATATTGGATGGAATAAAATTCTTACTTAAATAAATAAGCCGAAATAAAAGTATTGATATTTTTGGAAATGAAATAAAAATCCAAACTCGAGATATAAAATAAAATTGAACTCAAGAGGATTAAATGAAGTGATTTTTGAAGATAGAAATCAAATATTGAATTGGAAGTGAGGGTAAACTAATTTGGAATAAATTAGTAACTTGAATATATTAGTGAGATTTGGGAATGGAGCCTAATTTGGTAAAATAGAAGTTGAATTATGAAATAAACTCGGGTTTATAAATAAAATTCAACTTGAATTGGGAAATAATTAAATGTAAGTGGAAATGTTGCCAAATGGAATGGAATTGGATTAAAATAGAAATGTTGTGGGTTGCAAATAAATCCAATTCAAGTGTAAATGAGTTAAATATGTGCTTGGATATTATTATAACAAAATGTGAATATAACTTATACTGGTGTGGACCCGTGCTTTGCACATGGGTGTCATTATGAATCTTAGTTAATAATAAAAAAACCCGTGGCACGATATACTGGCAGCATTATATATTATTTAGTACTGTTTCAAATATAGTCATTACTCAAATGAAATTACATCATGTTGTTTTTATTCTATTTTATAACTATTGGCTGACTTCATTTGTTGCAAACTGGAAACCTGTATTCATTCCTGCAACACATTATTTAATACATTAGCAACTGAAAACCTGAATGCATTCTGTAAACATCATTTAACACATCTGTTGTGAAATGCTGGCTGACATCAGTTAACACATTAGGGTCCATATGCTCAAACTAATTCCTTTTAGCCCGCATATAGTAACGTAGCAAATCGCAGCTTACAATAATTTTAACCAAATATTATACTTGTAAATGCATGTTTTTGTAAAAAGGTTACCTATGTTGAAGTTCATACAAACAGAAGTAGTCAACATCAAACCCTACATATTTCTGATGAATTTTTTTAAGGTTCAATTATATAACTTTTATATTGACTTGGGATGGAATTGTAAACCTTAAAGCGATGAATTTAATGCCAATGAGTTGTTTATACATTTGCACGTAGAGAACAATATTTAATGACCATATTTTCCTTTATATTTACACATGGCAGGACATTGAGTACATTGTTAAATAAATATACCTTGTTGGACTAATGGAATTGGCTAAATTTTAGAACCTAATTTTTTTATTTTTGAGTAAAAAAATTTGGAATCTGGATTGTATGAAATATCATATGTTTTTAAGAAATGCCTCTCATTTGTGTTATTTTGTGGTTAGACAATGTAATTTTTTCATGAAACTGGAAAAAAAATAGTTCTAGAACATTACATGTGAGATTTCTCTTATTTCAGCCAATTAAAAACATTTTTATACTATATATGCCGACATATGCTTGTTTTTCAACGCAAAAAGTAGTAAAGTTGGTACATAAAATTATCAACTAACTAACAAAGGGCTTAATAAATCATACTTAAGAATAAATTGAATCCATATGGGAATGGGAAAACTAAATTGAATAGAAGTAGATATAAACTAAATTGGTGAAATGAAAATAAATAAAGGAGCATATAAAATGCTTATACTAAACTTAAGTAAGGAATGGTGAATTCTCAATTAGAAATTGATATTACAAATATATTCTAAGTTAATATTTGAATGAATAAGTATTTGCATTTTGTAAGGAAGTCGATAAAATGTTTTTGGAATGTTGTGATTGGATATTATTGCTAAATAGGATATGCAGGTATTATAAAGGGAAAGGAAATTGGTTTTGATTTCAGATGATAAATTTGAAATGCTCGACAAAAAGGTATGTGTTTAAATTTCTATATGAAATTTGATTGGGTTTTTGATCTAGCCACTTGGCCTTTTGTTTTCTATTGGAATTTGGGAGCCCGTAGAGGCCTTTTGTAGAAGTACCGAGCCAGCCGTGCAAAGGAGACGCTGGCGAATTTTTTCGAAAATTTAGGGAGTTAGAACATTTTTGAATTTTTTTTGATAATTTAAATTTGGATTTAAATTTAAAACTATTTAAGGTTTTGGAAAGTTGGTTGGAGTAATAGTGGGTCTTTAATAAAAGATATGTTATGGCAAGTTGATAAAACTGTTTGGTTTTGGAAAATAGTAACGGGTATTAGACCATTCTTCCTAACTGGTAATTTCGGGGACGAAATTCTTTTAAGGTGGGAGGAATGTGACGACCCGGAATTTTTGAGCATTTGAAATTATAATATTTAATTGATTTTAAATACTTAAAAGGTTAATTTTAATTTGAATTACGAATATCACTATTTATTTATTGAATTTAATAATTGGAAATTGGGGAAAATATGAATCTAGAGTTCTAAGCCTGTTAAAAATAATTTGAAGGCTTGTAAAATTTATATTGATAGTATTGAGGATAATAGAAGTTGTAAAATTTAATTTAACAGTGGTTTGTTCAGTTTTAATTTTTTTTAGTTTAAACTGAATTTTAAAAAAAATAGCCTTCCGAGGCACAATCTCAGAATTCGACGAAACCAGTTCCATTGGGTCCGTAATATTGAATTATTATCGGATTTCAAATTTCGTATTGATCGAAGTTGTTGTGTGAGCGTACGATAAGTAAACGCGTTGAAATTGATATTAATACGAATTGAATTTAAATAAAATATATACATATAATAATAATCATCTTCAGCCGTGATTCTTTCCCATCAGCCTGTTCCCTTTCTATGTCAAAACTTTTTGCCATCACTATAGGATTCCTTTGTACGCTTCCTTCCTTTCAATAACTTCCTGCCTTCTTTTACATCATCACAGCCGAGTTTTTAAAGGAAAGAAGTAAACTTGAAAAAAAGAGAAAGAAACAAAGGGCGACATTTCTTTTCAATTCAAAATCAACGAAATCCAAAATAAATGGCAGCCGATCCCCAAGCGAATCTCATCCCCCTCTATATCGATCGAAATCGAATCCAGCAATTCGAATCGAGTTCGAACTCGATTTTTGGCATTCGCGTTGCTCTGTGGCATCGCGATCTCATTCACGCGATTCAAAGGCAGAGTCGTGGCGGCGGCAGACCGTGGAGGCGATGTAGGGTTCGATTCAGGACGGCAGGGGGAGACGACTCAACTGGTGGCGATGGGGTTTCATCCTCAAGGCAGTAAGGACAGTGCGTGAACTCGGGGGCAAGTAACGATGTGCTGGGATTCGAGGTGACGCGGTGGCGATTGAGGCTTTGGCGGCTCGCGATGTTCACTGACGATGCTCGAGGCAAGGGTTTCGTCAGTATACAGTAAGGTATTCGTTTTTCTAATTTATTTCTCTGTTAAAATTAATTTAACTTCTATATCTGTTTGGATAATAATTAATAAATCAAAATAAGTATACAGTATATATATATTTACATTAAGGATATTTTCCCTTGATTTAAAATTTATATATATATAAGCTTTTAAATATAAGAGTATGTGTTTTAAGGAAGAAAATAATAAATCAAAAACAGCCTAATTAAATTTTTTTCTTTCTAAAATGGGGTCCCCGCCTTCTTCCAATTTTCTTCCCGCTGACCCGTCCCATCCTTCCAGTTCTTCTCAGCCGTGTCCTTCTTCTCCCATACTTGTACCTCCAGCTGCATCTTTTCCCTTGTCAGATCCTTCCAACCCTCTTGCTCCTGCACCCATCTTTCCTTCTCCAACTTTGCTACCTCATGCTCCTGAACCCATCCTTCCTTCTACATCTTTGCTGCCTCAACCTTCTTCAATCCCACAGCGTTCTTGGAACTCTCTTTTTAAAGCCAAACCCAATAACGCTGGAAAATACATCCCTCGCGAAATACAACTTCACTTCAATGGTGATGCTATAGTTCCACATATTGATGTTGTCCAGGCAGGAAACGATATGTGGAAGGAATATCTTGTTGGATTTTTTCTTGACACTCCTTTGCCTTATACTACAGTGCTTTACTACCTCAAAAAGGTATGGAAATTAAGTGGATCCATATCGGTTAAGTCTGATGGGTTCTTGTTTTTGTTCAAATTCTCAAATGATGAAGATAGGACCAGAATTTCTGAAGCAGACCCTGTGGTGATGAGGAACAAGTTATTTATAGTGAAACCATGGGATGTAAACATAGACAACAGTTGTAGTAGTATTAAATCTGTTCCAGTTTGGATAAAACTTTCTAACATACCTTTGTATGCGTGGTCTCTAGTGGGAATTAACTGGTTAGCTTCTAGAATTGGAAAGCTTCTTTGTTTGGATACATCAACTGAAAATTTTGAACGTATCTCATTTGCGAAATGTTTAGTTGAAGTGAATCCAAATCAAGAATTGCCTAATAAATTTTCTGTTAAATTATTAGATGGTACGGAACAAATTGTAAATGTTGTATACTTGTGGAAGCCAGAGATATGTACACTGTGCAAGGAATTTGGACATCTTTTGAGTAACTGCAAAAAGGTGGAAAATGAAAAGATTGTAGAACAAATCGATAACAATGAGCAGCAGAGAAATAATGAAGTTGGTAGGAATATTATGAAAAAGGGGTTACAGACTGTAAAATAGAGCAAAGTGAAACAGATATGGCAGAAAGTAAACAAGTATAAAGGAAAAAAATGAATAACTGTGAAGAAAAGGAAGAAACAGACATGATGGCAAAAAGTGTAAATGAAAAAACTCTACGTGATAGAACTGCTGTAAACTACAAGGGTAATGGTAAAGAGAAAAAACCTCAAGATGAAAACCAGGTTGGTACTATAAGCACTAGTAACATGTACAACATGCTCCAAACTGATGAGAATGAACAAGGAAAATTGGACATGCAATATCTAGAAGAAGGTGAAATACCCGATGAGTTAATTTGTAGAGAGCAATGCATAGGGACAACCAAGAATTCTACTACAACTGAAGATCAAACTAAATCTGATTCTCTAGTGCAGTCTTTAAAACATGGTGTGCAGGAAACAATAATGTATGAAGCAACCCCAAGTAGGAGTAACAAGGAATATGGAAATGAAACAGCAGAAGTAAATGCTCCCTCTGGTACTACTGCATCTGAATTTGAAATAACATGGTGCAACTCTTTTGAATCCCAAATCTCTCAATTAATTTCCACCATGCATGCTGAACTCTCTCAACCTCCTGACCTGCCCCATTATAATTTTTCCATACAGCTTCCTGGATGGCCAACTTCCAAACCCAATCAACATCAAACTGTCCCTTTTGATCCTTCCATCTCCCATTCTACCTCTCATCCACCATCCCCCTCCAGCTTGCCAAGAAGGAAGATTGAAACCAGATCTCTGTCTGCCCAGAGAAGGAACACCACCTCCCAATCTCAATAGCCATTTATGTATACAAAAATAGCAACATGGAACATTAGAGGAGCCCATAGCAATTTGAAACTTGATCAAGTTAAGAATTATATCGCCCAGTATAATATCTGTCTTATTGGTCTGCTAGAAACAAAGCTTAACCACACATTGTCCCAAAAAGCAGCATCCTACATTAACCCAACTTGGAAAATACATCATAATCTTAATAATGCAGCCTATGGAAGAATTCTTGTCATTTTTGACCCCTCAGTACTAACTCTTTCTCCCATTCTGTCTTCTAGTCAATACATTCATTTTCATGTGCATCATCCCCAAACTCGTTCATCATTCTTCTTAACTATTGTATACGCTGACAACTCTGTCAACTCAAGAAATGCCTTTCTCAAAGCTTTGCCACCCTTAAGACAATCTTCTCACCCTTGGCTTGTCTTGGGAGATTTCAACACCTGTTATAGTTTTAATGACAAATTTGGTGGCGCTCCTCTTTCTCCCAGAGATCTTGATCCCTTTAATCTAGCTGTTTTTGACTCTGAGTTAATTTTAGTGAATAAATCAGGAGCCAAGTACTCTTGGAATAATAGAAGTAGAAGTGGTGTTCGAATTTTTACTACTATTGACCATGCTTTTTGCAATTTTCAATCTCTTATTCAATGGCCAACTCTCTCTGTCTTCCTTCCTCAACCGATTCTGTCTGACCACTCCCCCTCATATTGACACTTGGGAACCATTTAAGAAGGGAAAAGAGAAGTTTTAAATTTTTTAATGCCTGAGTTAAACATGACCACTTTCTGGCTTTAGTTTCCCAAGTTAATTCTGAATTTTCATGTTTTGGTAACCCAATGTTCAAGTTTTGCAGGAAACTAAAGTGTATCAAGCAAGCAATCAAGCAGTGGGCATCATCAACTTTTGGCAATGGTGGCCTACTGTCTTCTACATTAAAACAACAATTGAAGATAAAGCAAGAGTACATGATGGAACATCCACTTGATATTCAAGCAGCTGATGAAGAAAGCAATTTATTTATGGAGCTTAATAAAGCGCTTAGCATGGAAGCAAACATGAAGAGGCAACAATTGCATAAAAGATGGATTGCTGAAGGTGACAAAAATACAAAGTTTTATCATGATTCTCTTAAAGTAAAACAAGCAAGAGAAAATATTTATAGTATAACTGATGAGAGAGGAACCATGAACACTACTCCTGACACAGTTGATCAAGCTTTTATTCAATATTTCTCCAATCAATTTGGAAATCCTGATGGCTTTCTACCTGATCTGGACTTAATATCAAATATTGCTCTCCCTTGCATTTCAACACAGGAAGCTTCATCTCTATTAAACCCAGTCACTGATGAGGAAATCAAGAATATCCTATTCTCCATGAACAAGCAATCATCTGGAGGCCCTGATGGGTTAAATGTTGTATTTTTCATCTCCACATGGAGTATCCTTGGTAAAGAATTTTGTCAAGCTATACACAATTTTTTTAACAAATGCAAGCTTCTTGGAGAAATCAATAGCACCAATATTGCTCTTATCCCCAAGGTATCTCCTGCTTCAAGTGTTACTTCTTATAGGCCCATTTCTTGCTGTAATGTTCTCTACAAGTGTATCTCAAAAATTCTAGCTACTAGGTTGGTTTCTGTGCTCCCAACTATTGTTTCTACCAACCAGTCTGCTTTTTTACCTAATAGAGACATTATTGATAATGTTCTTCTAGCTCAGGAACTTCTCAAAGGTTATGGTAGAAGCAATGTCCCTCCTGCAGCTGCACTTAAATTAGATATTTCAAAGGCATATGATTCAATACATTGGGAATCTATTGTCAGGATAATGGCTGTTACGGGATTTCCAAAAACATTTGTCTCCTGGATATATGTCTGTATATCCACTCCATCATACTCAGTTGTTATTAATGGTAGACCTGTTGGCTGTTTTAGGGGAAGTAAAGGTATACGTCAGGGGGGACCCGTTATCTTCTTACATATTTTTTATGGTTATGGAAGTGTTAACCGTTATTCTCAAAACTAGTTACAACAATAAGATCATTAGGTATCACCCAAAGTGCTCACATCTTCATATTACATCTATCATGTTTGCTGATGATGTAATGTTGTTCACTAAACCTGAGTTACCTTCATTGATTGGTATTAAGCATGCTCTGCAGGCATTCAACAGAATGACAGGCCTAACAATAAATCAGGACAAATCATCTATGCTTGTTGCTGGAGTAAGTCAAAGTCTTGCTGATGATCTTCATCAACAGTCTGGTTTCTCTTGCATGGCAAATGATATGAAGTACCTTGGCCTACCATTAATTTCTAAAAGAATAACCAACGCTGACTGTTTACCTCTTTACCATAAAATAACATCTGTTATGTCTGCTTGGGATAGTAGGAACTTGACACAAAGTGGTAGGCTCGTGCTCATAAAATCTGTTGTCTTTTCTTCTATTGTTTACTGGGCTCGTACTCTCATCCTCCCAGTTAAATTATTGCATCTTGTTAGGTCTGCAATGAACAGATTCTTTTGGACACGTAGTATTCACAACAGAAAATTAGTGCCATGTTCATTTTCAAAATTTGAGGCTCCTTTGAGATTGGGTGGGCTAGGAGTTTTTGATGTCAGGAAGTGGAACATTGCAGCTATTAGTAAACAGTTTGATGCCCTCATTAATAAAAGATGTAGTTTATGGGTTGACTGGATGTGGCATTACAACATTAAGAACAGACATTTCTGGACTTTGGTTACCCTGCATCACTGTAGTTGGAATTGGAGAAGCTTACTGAAGTATAGAGAAGTCTTCCTCCCAATGATACAATACCCTGTCACTGCAAGAGCAGATGTAAGTTTTTGGCATGATCCATGGGTAAGTAATGGCCAAATCTTGTCTAAAATGTGTACTTACTCCTAGATTATTCAAACTGGAATCCATAATGAAGCTGTTGCTACTGACTATTTATATGATAGCAAAATCCAGTAACCTTACTGCAGCAATCAAGTTATTAAGCAAATTTGGTGTGATATACAACAAAAAACCTTAAGTGATTTTCCAAATGACGCAGTGTTATGGCACATGAAGGCTCATTCTGTCAAAGAAGTATACAAATATCTTACTAATACTGTTCCCCTGCCTGCATCAAAATGGTATGAAGTTTTATGGTCAAAGGAATCTGTGCGTAAGGATAATTTAATGATGTGGAAAGTGTTAAACAGTGCTTTGCTTACCAGAAGCTTACTTCATAAGTATGGGTTAGCATGTACTACTCAGTGTTTGTTCTGTGAGCTGCATGAAGAAACTACTGAGCACTTATTTTTTGATTGTCCTGCCTTGTTTCACTTGTTGGATAAGATTGGCAGGTTAACAGGTATTAATATATCTGGTACTACATCTACCATTATATGGAGTATTATATACAAAGCAACTAGGTGGAGAACTGAGCAAGGCAGAGTGTTGGCTGTGAGCTTAAAAGCTTACATGACAGTTATATGGAGTGAGAGAAATACCATAGTTTTTGAAAATGTAAGAAGGAATGATGATGTGCTCTGGAATGAAGTCAAGGCTAGTACTTATAGACAATTGAAGAACAGTGAATGTATCTTCCCACAAGCTTTGGTTAGTGTTTGGGCTTGATATTGTTGTTTTTTCATTGTTTTTTTTCTTCTTGTTTTCCTCTTTTCTGTTTATCCCTGTAGTTCCTTATTTATTGTTTGCAATAAATCTGGTAGGGGTCCAGTTAACCCCGCTGGCTTTGCCAAAATAATAATAATAATAAACATATGTTATAGAAGAATTTTACAGTAAAGAAAAATATATATATCACAGTAAATTATAAACATATCTGTTTAACATTAATACGTATATAACATTTTGGGACACTTATTGGAATGTTAAAATGTTTAAAGTTCATGTAAAAAAATTAGAATTCTATTTGAAATAAATAAATAAATAAAATATTTTTATAAAAGAAAATCAGCCTAAAAAGTAAATTATTAGTCTAAAATAAGAGCTTTGGATAATTAAATTTATATATGAAAATCTAATTATTCGATTATTTCAAATATTAATAAAATCATATAAATTGTTATTCAAGGTCAAAATCTGAAAGGAAACAAGCTGGTTTGGTTGGATTGCAAACAAAAGCAAAGGTGAGTTAATCTTAGTCATCTAGTTGAATTTAAATTTAAATGGTTAAATTTAAATAATTGGTTGAATGGTTGAATTGATTGATGTGCTATATTATAGTATATGATATATCTTGGAATGATTGATTTCCCGCATTTTATAGCGGATGAGACCCTATGCGCCGCATAATAGCGGATAATATTATATTTAATCCCATATACCGCGATATTCCACCTCGAAGTGGAATTGGTATTTTATGTTGTGCTAACATCTATGGATGCAGGGAAACAGGTTGGAGGGATCCAACTGGATTCCTCAAAATATTTAATTTTGTTTAAATATTCTGTGATATGATTTTTGATATCTTGTGATAAATTATATGGATAATTGGATGTTATGGCTTGATTTGGGTCTATTTGGATATGCTGAGTTATCAAAAGCTCTAGAATTGAATTTTTGATAACTATGGAGAGTTTGAGTAAATTATAAAATGAAATTGGGAGAATAAGAGAATTTTAAATTTCAAATAAATTAATTCTAAGTATGGAAAAAGGGAATTTGGTATTAATAAAGGAATAATAAATTTTAAACTAAATTAATATTGTTTAAAAGAATAAAGAGTTTATATTTAAATTTAAGGATTAAATTTAATTAAGAGAAAAGAAGGAATTTTGGAAATCTGAATTTGGTATTTTCAGTTAATTTTTTTTAAATCATAATTAAGAAATAAAATCCGAAAGTTAATGAATTTTGAAATAAGGAAGTAAGTAAGGAAATTTATTTCAAAGTAAAGTAAATTGGAAATCAATTGTAAAATTTACTTAAGTGTTTGGAATTGAAATCTAAAGAAAAATGAGATTTTGGAATTTATGAACTGGGATTATAGAATGAATGAAATGTCAGTGGATATTTGAAAATATAAATTCAAGATGAGAATTTATAAAGGAATGTGAACTTGTTTAAAAATAAATGGTGATTTATTTTTAAAAAGATGTGGAGCAAGTGTGTTTCCCTGGATAGCCAAGTACGGTTTCCAAGAAACTTTTAATATAAGGTAAAAGTTTTAATAACTGTTTTAAGAAGCATGTTTAGAAATTTATTATCTCTAAATGTTTAACTTCTAAAGCAAATGTTTTCAAACTATTATTGTAGTTTATATTTTATAAAGTGGTTTTATTTAAAGTATTCTTAAGTATACATTTTTAACAAAGTATTAAAGTAGTTTTAATTTTAATATTGTAAAATATATTTTAAAATAAAGTGATTTAAAATTATTTAAAATCTAAAGTATTTTATACTTGGCGTTTCAGTGGAAATAAATAATTGCGAAAAGTAGTCTGTGAAAGGAAAACTGGTTTGAAACTGTTTTCAAAAAGGGGTTGAAATTGGAAATTATATCTTGTGAAGATATTGTGAGATAAATAAATAATTTGGGAAAATTATTTATTGATTGATGGATGTTTGTGAATGTTAATTGATAGTTAAATAACTGACTATCAATATTGGCCAAATGCGCTGATCGTTTCGAAGAGACCGGGATCGGGATTTATTTCCCGAAAACCACTTCGATCCGGTTTGTACGTTTTCGTGGGAAACGAGTTTGGATTCGAAGATGGAGCAGTGAAGTGCAAGGGCTAGTCGCTACTAATCCTGAGGATATTTCCAAAATGGATGTAGTAGGAGTAGTGCCTTCGGTTCCGTTCGAACCCGGGACGGACTTGTATGGATGAATGCTTTAAGAACAACGTCAGGTGGACGATGAGCATTCTAAGGGATATGTTCTAAAGGTAACGTTTGACCTCAAGCCTCATCAACCGGAAATGACTGAAAATCAGGGGTTATGCAGCACGGCTTCGTGGGTAGCCCCCACTTGAGAGTAAGGTCATCCCTGTCTAGATGTCCCTTTTTATTTCGGCTTAGTGTTGCGATTGCTGATCCCAACCACGGGTCGATCTTATTCAGAACTATCCAGTAAGGGATGGTTCCGGTCTTGTGTTGCAGGGGAGCGGGCGTACTCCTCGGTACTATGATCTAGGCCATGTACTGTGACAGGTGGTACCCCAGTGCCTAGTCATTAGTTGGAAATCCATTCTCCCTACGAGCCTTGTACGAGTTTTGTTTGTATTACCCACTTTGTGGCTAGTATGCTGGAATTTAATCGTGTAACAATTTCGGCTATTTTAATAGTATTTGTATATAGACGCTATTATAATATCAGAGGATTTTAATAGAAAGTGTTTTAGCTATCGTACGGTAAAAACCCGACATGTTTATTTGTGGCGTGGTCTTACGAGATGCCTTTGTTTTCAAAATGATTTTGGAACTTTAATAATCAATTTGAGTGTGGTTTTCTCACGCTGGTATTCCAGACTGACTCGGGTATTATTTAACTGTAATGCTCTGGTTAGACCGAGTATTATAGGATACAGGATATGATGCTGTGGAGCTCAGGAGACGAGCTGGATGACGATACGTACTTCCGTACTTGCTATTATTATTCCGCTGTGTATCCAGTTGTATGTTATTGATGTTGAACTGTGATTGATGTACTCTGATGATGTAATATATAAAAAGATATATTTGATTTCGTGTAAAGATAATTATCTATTATATTTTATTCCGCTGCGATGGTTAGATTCTGATGTTGTTTTCTGTTTTCTCTTCTTCTACCTCTTCTTCTTAAAAATAAAATTGTTTGCATTCCTATACATCTTAAGTTGATTGATGTAAAATAGCGTTGACTCAAGGGTACGGGTTGTTACAGTACGTGGACCCGACTCCCGTGAGTTGGCATAAGGTGGCTAAAACAGGAGCGATTCCGGACCAGTGAGGTAGCTCCTTTTATCGGATACATTCCTTCGATACCATTCTATCACTTTGTGATTGATTGGGTCCCTTTTGATTTTATTTTAGGGGTGTGGCTCGAGGTGGGTGGTAGATGCGCGCTATGCATCACCACCAGTCCGGATAGTAATTGGTATATCTACCATGGCATTGCCTAGTTGTGCCATGTCACCTACCCTAGCGCGCCTTGTACGAGTTTGGTTTTCTCCCGTAGCCCGTGTGGTATCCTCTGGTGGCTTCCTGATCAGGAGGGACTATGATACTGGATGGACTACTGGGACTATTACGTGTTAAGGGGAATATTGGGTCACCCCTTAACGCTATTTAAAAGTAAGTTTATTTTACTATAGACACTATTATAATAGCGAAATATTACTACATAGTAAATAGTTTAACGGATCCTTAGGAGATGTGAATCCCGAGCATCTCTTAAGTTACTGCACTCACGTTAGACACTGGATATGAGATGTCAAATCCCATAAACATCTCTGACGCCGCTCCACTCATATTTTACTGTTGATTTAACTTACGTAAGATCTATTAGTTCTGACTCGAGTGTTTTGTCTTTTCAATTTGCTCGGGTCAGCCCGAGCATTTCAGGCGTTTGAAGAACTTACTTCTGGAGGACGAAGACGAAGATTGTATTACTATTATTTATTATATTATTCCACTACATTCATACTGTTCCCCTGTATTGTTAATTATTATTCTCTGGTATGTGTAACTCTGATTCTACATTGTATTATAGTATAATCAAATGTTTTGTAAACAGCTTCATGAACTGTTATTTGATTATTATATTTTGTCGTTCCGCTGCAAGATTCTGTTTTTTTTTTCTTTCTCTGCCTTTTCTTATTCACCCCAATAACAATCCGTCCTTCTGTATGGTTTGAGTCTGAAGTGTGTGGTTTATCGTCGATTTAAAGCGTACAAAAGGCGGGATGTTACATCTGGTATCAGAGCTTTGGTTTAGCGATAAACCTTAGCTTTGTGGGGAGACTCTTTATTAATAGGGTAGTAATACCCTATGATGAGTCGCTGAGTGTATATATATGAGGGAGCGTATTTGTTAGAGTTATAAAAAGGTTTTGATATTGTTATCCTGCCTTTTGGCAAGGCCGAGATATCAAGGAACTGACTGGGGAATGCAGATCATACATCCTTAGCGTCGAGTAGCTACTGGGTAACCACAGATATTGATGAATTTTATCGGATGTCTGGATCGGGCTGCAATTGATAAGACACATCAAGCAGAGCCATGAAAGCCAACGTTCCAAATTTCAAGTCAATACGAGTTCATGCGCTCAAGTTATCATCGATGCAAGTTGGAGGAAGTGACCCTAAGTTCAAATCCATAGGCAGAGATTCTGTTCGAATCCATCAATGCAACCTCTGTTCGTATCCATTGTTTCGACTCCATCTAGTTCGCAACCATCGGCAAGCGTTCGTTCGAATCGGTCCGTATGAGCTTGCTTCGAATCCATGAAGTCACTCCACTTCGAATCCCTCAAGTTGAAGTACTTCGAATCCATGAAGTCACTCCACTTCGTATTCGTCCAGTGACCTTGCTTCGAATCCATCATGTTGCAACGGCTTCGTATCAATCAACTATTATATACTGCGATCGATACGAACAAACTCCTGTTCGAATCCATTCCTTCGAATCCACTAAGTCAAAGTGGCGAAAAACATGGAGTCGACCCAGTCGACTTGGAGTGAAAAGTGGATTGACCCAGGAAATGCGCACCACGTCATCGCAAAGGCGCGTGAGGCCATCGAGTCGAGCCTATCGATTGGAACGAATCGAGTCGAAGCAAGCAACCCGTCGAATGATGGCAATTTGAATCGACAATATCTCGCAATCTACAAGTCCAAATTCTATGAAATTTTCACAGGAGCTTATGTACATGTTGAAGAATGTCCACACCAAATTTCACCTCGATTGGATGATTTCTTGATCGATTTGAATGGAGTTCAAATCGATTCTAAAGTGGGCCCAGATTTCCTGAGGCCAGGCATGTGGGCCCCCTCACGTGCCAGAAATGGTCTACCAGATTTTTAGCGAAATATCAGCCTCTTACGCCTATAAATAGAGCCCCTGGTCATTCAGAAAGGGGATCAGAGAATTTTTAGAGAAAAGAGATGCCCGGACGCTGCCAGAATCATTCCAGATCATCATTGCTATCATTGATTTCGAATTTTGGCTTACTATCTACTGTACTTTGACATAAAAAAGTTGTACTCTCCGAATATTGAGCAATAAAGCGACAAAACTTCATAGTGGACGTAGGCGATACGCCGAACCACTCTAAATCGCTATCTTCTGTGCAATTTACTCTGTGATTTGGAGTTTTTTGTTAGATAATCCTCATTTTACATTTATTTTCTTCATTTATTATCTCTTCAAAAACTTTCGAAGAGTGTTGTGTCCAATTTTGGTACAAACACTTTGGTGCTTTCACTGAGAAAACCCAGATTTTCTCCTGCCCGTTGGATCTGTCATCAACACCGGATTGCAAAAATCCAAGAGAAGATCCAGATCTCTGCTTCAGATTCTATCCATCCTATTAAGATTTGAAAAGATCTAGGAAAAGAATCAATTTCTTCCAATGGTGAGTACCAGGACTACTTCTAACATCGGCGACCAGGAAGGCCGGGATAGGCCGAATCCTGCGCAACTACCTCCATCTACTCAAGACGTTACCGGACCTTCAGAACCATCAGTTCGGTAACCAGAAAAGAATTTCAGATGTTGCTTCAAGAATTGACCCAGAGGCGGCAGCAGTTGACGGAACAACTACGCGCTAATGCTAAGATGACACGTCAGCTAAACAGCCATAAGCGCAGGAGGTCCAGAAGGGATCATGCATCTCGCTCTTCCACGGAAAGTTCGGCTTCTTCTGATTATCATCATAGATCTCCACGACCCCGACGTGACGGGAGTTATGCACAAGCTGCTGGAACTCTACCGGCATTGACTGTCGGACAACTGAGAGTTGGTCCATCTGCCAGCTTTCATACAGGGCCTTCCTCCCGAGGAGGCATTGTACCACAATACACCACTGACAACCGTGCCACGACTATCGCCACGGAACCAAGGGTTGATGTTAATAATCTGTCAGATCAGAATCGTCATCAACAGAGGCAAACTCCTGAGCCATATGTGCCTGAAGATGTTGAGCCAAGGAGGCGAGATCTGGACCGTCGACAGCGCCCGATCCAGCCTCGCATTGTGGAACCCGACCACACCTTAGCTCAACAAGCCCAGAATGTAGCTATGCCGGATCTTTCAACTATGATCAGACAATTGATCCATGAGAGTCAGAGGCTCACTAATGACGACTGGGGAATCTCCCGTAGTCACACCCCATTTACGGATGAAATTCTGTACCCTGAACCACCTCGGCGATTTAGGATGCCAGCGCTGCCGATGTATGAAGGAAACTCGGATCCTAATCAACACATTTTGAAGTATGAATGGTCTATGAGCGCCGCAAGGGCTGACGATGCGGTGAAGTGCAGGAGTTTTCCCATCTCCTTGGGGGGCATTGCAACGATGTGGTTCACAAGGCTGCCACCCCATTCTATCTCTTCGTTCAATCAGCTGGCTAGAAAGTTTGTGGAGCAGTTCCGCATGCATGTCGCGAGACCGAAAGATGTTAATACTTTGTCTAGCGTCACTCAAGCTCCAGGAGAGATGCTTAGACACTATTTGGAGAGATTTCACAAAGCTTGTGTGGAAATCAGCAATCCCAATGATAACTCGATTCTAATGGCATTAACTAAAGCGATTGACCTTGATTCGGAATTTGGAAACTAGCTGGCAGGAAAGCCTCCTGTGTCGTTGGACCTCTTCTACTCCAAAGCCGCCCAGTTCTTGAGGTGTGAGGATGCGAAGCAGTCTAGGAAGCAGGACGACGCAGGACCTAGTAATGAAGGAATTCAAAGTAATGTGGCCGTAAAGCAATCGGGAGAGAGTTCTGGAAAAGTGCAATTGAATATTCAGAACAAACAATCTCAACCGAGAAATAATGGAAATCAAAATAAAAAGCGGGATCAGAACCGTGGCCCAAGGCATAGGGCCCCAATGTTTGACAGTTACACGCCGCTGAACACGTCGCTGGAAAATGTATACCTACAAACTTGTAATGCTATGCAATACAAAAAACCAACTCCGAAGCCATCATCGGAAAGACAAATTTAGATGGGCAAGTTTTGTAGATTCCACGACAGCTATGGCCATAACACCATTGAGTGTAGACACTTGCAAGATCTCATTGAAAAATTGATCAGAGAAAGGAAGTTGGATCAGTTCGTGCGGGCATCACAGTCCGGTGGTGCGGGCCCGTCAAATCAAAACCGTCAGGTAAATCAAGAAAGACAGGAGGAACCCGCTCGTACAGGCGGGAGGTTGGTTATAAACACAGTCAATGGTGGTCCACATCCAGCAGACAAAAGCTGGAGGGAAATGGAGTCATATTCTAGCTCGATTAGGCATGTGGACTTCGAGTGTTGTAGCAGTTATGATGAAGGGGCTTCGGCCAAAAAACAAAAAACGATGGCAGACGACGTCGTGTTCAGAAATCGTGATGCTGATAGGGTCGCTGTGCAGTTAATTCCCCGCTATTACCCCGCTATAACCCTGCTATATCTCATAGCGGATTTCTACCGCTACGATTTTTTCATATAGCCCCAAATATAGCCTTTCCGCTTTAAGCCCCGCTATTTCCGCTATATCCCGTTATTCCCGCTATATTCCTCTATTTCCGCTATATCTTCTTTAAAAAAATGAATTGAAAAATGAAATTTATACATTATAAAATTTATGAAATTAATTTATTTAATTGAATTTCTATTGTATATTCAGAAAAATTAAAATACTCTAATATTCTACTAAATTCAATCATGTTATATAATGGTTTTATGTTTATCTATAGTATATTCCCACATGTTTTTATTTAAAATTATTAATGTATTAATAATAATTCAATTGAATGTTAATTTTTCATTTAATTACCTTTTATATATTTGTAAAAACATTAAGTATGAGTTTTATATGCTATTTTAGAGTCATCCGCTATATCTCGTTATACCTTCGCTGTATCCCCGCTATGACTTTTTGTACCTTCGCCGCATTAAATCCGCCGAGCGCTTTAACTGCACAGTAGGGTCGAAGCCCCGACTATAGACCCGCTTGTTATATTCGCCCAGGTCGGTCCCGCTTGGATGAAGAGGATACTGGTGGATAGTGGGAGCTCCGTTAACATTTTGTTTAAAAGAGCTTATGATCAAATGAAGATGGAAGCCAAGGATCTGAAGCCTTGCCAATCTAGAATCCATGGCTTCGATGGAAGTGCTAACACACCCACTGGAGTTGTGGAGTTGCCAATGGAGTTAGGAGTCGGAGAGTGTCAGAGAGTTCGTATACTGCAATTTGTTGTTCTGGACATTCACTCTCCATATAATGCCTTTTTGGGCCGACCGTCCCTCGCTGAATTCAGGGCAGCAATTGCCCCGTGGTGCTTAACCTTGAAGTTCCCCACCGATCGCAGCATCGGTGTCATTCAAGGAGATCAGGCTGTTGGAAGGGCCTGTTATGTTGCTGAGCTGCGAGAGGCGCAGCGGAAGGAGAAGGGCAAGGGCGTAGAGGAATCTCTCTACGTCCGTTTTTCAGATAATTAACAACTAGTGCCTGGGCCCCGGCCTGGGCACCACGACCAATTCCAGAGGAATCTTGGCCCCAGAGATGATGAAAACGAGAAGAAAACCGCCGAAAGTCAAGCTTCCCCGGCTGAATTAACGATCAATGTCCCAATCGATGGTAATGATGATGATGAACCGAGAATGTTGAAGGTTGGATCTCAATTGAGCCAAGAGGCACAACAGGAATTGGTTGATTTTCTTCGGGCGAATCTTGACGTGTTCGCCTGGATGCATTCTGATATGTGTGGGATCTCGCCGGACATCGCGAGCCACACCTTGAATATTGACCCACGGTATATCCCGGTCAAACAAAAGAGGCGTGGCATGGATCCAGAGAGATCTGCCGCTCTCAAAGAAGAAGTTGATAAATTGAAGGCTAATGGGTTCATTCGAGACGCTTTATACCCGGAGTGGGTGTCCAATCCTGTGCTTGTCCGAAAACCGAATGGAAAGTGGAGAACATGTATTGACTTCTCAGATTTGAACAAGGCTTGTCCAAAAGACAGTTTTCCGCTTCCCCGGATTGATCAGCTTGTAGATTCAACGGCCGGACACAAACTATTATCTTTTATGGATGCTTATTCGGGTTACAATCAAATAACTATGCACGTACCTGATCAGGAACATACTAGCTTCATAACCGATCTGGGCCTATACTGTTACAAAGTCATGCCTTTTGGATTAAAGAACGCCGGAGCAACTTACTAGCGCTTAGTCAACCGGATGTTCGCTGACCAGATCGGGAAGACCATGGAGGTTTATGTGGACGATATGTTGGTGAAGTCAAGATATTCAACTAATCACGTCAAAGATTTAGCGTCAATGTTCTATGTCCTCCGGAAATACGGGATGAAGCTTAATCCATTAAAGTGTCACTTCGGAGTCTAAATAGTAATTTGATTGTTTAGATTCTTTTAGGCTCATATGAGAAGTAAATGTTCCGTGAAAGAAAAATTACATGATTTTGAATGAGATCTCGGATTAATATATTGTTCAGATTCAAATATTTTGGACGATGGATATCAAACAAGATATGAAAGGGATTTGATGTCCCATCTTATCCAAGTGTGAAACGATATCTCGGAGAAGATCTTTGGAGAGATGAAAGAGATTCAACTATATATATTATTACGCTGAAATGAAAAGTCGATGCTTTTACCTACATAGCCGTCATTTGATAATTTACATGGATTGAAGTTTCTAGCATACAAGTATTATCTAATCTAGTTTCTGTTGAAAATTTGAACTTCACAATTTTCGATTTAAATCTCGTTGTGAAAAACCTTGTTGAAACTTGTTTGTGTTTCTGAGTTGGTCAACAATCAGCAGACAAACATGTTATCAAAAATAAAAAAACAAAAAAAAACTCTGGACTTCCTTAAAGAATTGTCCTTCAGAATTTTCATCATGTTACTGAATCACTTTCCTTCACAACAACAATGTGTTCCCATTGGTTTGTATCTGCATTGAAGTGTGTTCCTACTAATTTCTCAAATGAGAACAGCTGGTTCTTGGTTCTAACTAAAAAAATTCCATCTCCAAAACATCAACGCCTTTTGAGGTTTAGGTAGGCTCCACTACATATTTTGAACTAGAGTTGGTTCTCGGACTAGTTGCAACACAAGTTATTATCCACTGACTGCATCCGAAATTCCAAAATATGTACTTGAAACTTCACCCATTGCAAGCATAGTTCCAACTGCACTACTTTTCTAAGCATTTATTGTTCCAAACTACATGTGAGACTTAGGGAGACAACTGTTGGTAGCCACTAACAATCTTGATTTTCCTGTACTTAACATATTTTTAAAAGGAAAGGTATAGGAAGTAGGAAAATCATGTTAGAATTAAGCTGCGAACCCGACATAAATGTTCTAGACACACACTCGGGTTGTCAACTTTATTAATTACTTAAATGTCATACTATATTATATTTCCTAAAAACTTTATTTTTGTATGTGTTGGGCTACATTTTTACTCAATAATGTACTATTTAAGTTTGTTATGCCTCTTGGATTATGTTTTTGATTTGTTATCGTGTTTTGACGTTGCATTGAAATTTACATTTGATTTGAAAATGTTTGACATTTTAGTTTGTTAAAATTAATGCATTAATTTACTCTAGGTTATGGTAACATTCATCAAAACCATTTTATTGTTACGCCAATTCTTATTATTATTTTGTTCAAACTTGCTCATGTTCAAACCATTTTATGAACCATATCTAACTATAGTTCATTGGTCACTTGTATGAAGTGCTGGACAAATAAATCATTTAAATTTGATCCTTAAATGATAGTTCATGTTCTTTGATAAAATTGGATGGACGGACATTCTTAAATTTATGACAATGTTCTAAGGTATTAGAAATACAATTTAAATGACTTAAGTTCAAACTCCATTATCAGTTGTCAATAATTTGCATTTAACATGGTTTTCCTTTCTATAAATATAATAAAAATGTACCAAAATTTTTGTTTTAAAAAGACTATCGTTTATATAAATCATATACATAATTCGTAACTTGAAACTAAAGCTAGTATTAAATATGGTCTTGGAAAACATAAAATCATTGTATTTTGATTTTGTGTGAAAATAAATATGAAAAGCCATTATTAAATTATGATGAGTCTACTATAGAAGGCTCATCAATGCTTCATAATGCCTGCATGTGGTCCATACCTGAAAATAGAAATTTATGGGCACTATGACATGAATGAAAAAAGTGTGTACTATATTTGTAAACAAAACATTATACATGCTAAATACAACAAAACATTATACATGCTTTGAAACATGTTATACAAGTGCATTGTTGAATTAATGCATGTACATTGTGATTAGATGCAGGTCCACCAGAACGTGCATATACACTCATGTAAATAATAATAATTTGACTAAACTAGTTTTGTTGATTATCTTACAAGATTTACCACAACAATAAAAAATAACAAAGTTGCTCCTCCAGCAAATCACAAAGACCATCTTCTTGGATATTTGATAACAATACATGATCACACATACTTTTTCAAAGAACAGTGTACTTACAAGCTATCATTCTGAAGAGAAACATATGCATTTTACTGATTAACATTTTGTAGATGGGTTGGACATAGCAGGAAAAGCACACCAATGTGTTCAAACTGGTAGTGTATTTGAGTCATGTACATGATCTCTTGAAATATGTTCATTAAATCATAAAAACACAAAGAAAAATATACCCTTCTGAAAAATTCTGTCTTTGAAATCCACCTGATTGTTTGTGTTGTTTCCCTTGAGCAGCAGCACCTGCAATGCACAAATTTAACCATCATTATAATGTAAAAAGACCATGTCTAAATGCACAAATTTAACCATCATTATTTGTTTAGAGTTTGAGTTTCACCTTAGTCACATATAATTACCGTTGTTTGTGCATGCATGCATACTCAATTCAACCACGCCACTTGGTTAAATATATATGTCAAATATGGTTCATGTTGTGTCTACTTGTTTGCCACTTGGTTGATCTCCAAGCCTCTCTTTTTTAAGGTTACTTTCCTGAAATTTAAACACTTAATCGATTTGTTGTATGCTTTTGTTACTTAGTCTAGCCATATATGCTATCCTAGTAACCCTATTGGTCCCCTCAACACAGTTCGTTAAGTCTGTAACATTCAGTATAGTAGGTGTTTGTGTCAAAATTGGGCACAACACTCTTCAAAAGTGTTTGAAGAGATTAAATGAAGAAATGAAATGTAAAATGAGGAAGTAATCTAACAAACACTCCAATAACAGAAAGTAAATTGCACAGAAGACAACAATTTAGAGTGGTTCGGCAATTCGCCTACGTCCACTATGAAGTTTTATCACTTTATTGCTCGATACTTGAAGATTACAACTTTTTATAGCGAAGTACAGCAGATAATAAGCTTAAATTCGAGATCAATGGCAGCAATGAAGATATGGAGTCATTCTAGCAGATTCTGGGTGCTCTTGTTCTATAAAAATCCTCCGACCCCCTTTTCTGAATGACCAGGGGCTCTATTTATAGGTGTAGGAGGCTGATGTTTCGTGAAAATTCGAGAGACCGCTTCTGGCACGTGAGGGGGCCCACATGCCAGGCCTCAGGAAATTTGAGCCCACTTCGGGATCGATTCGAACTCAATTTCGAATCGATCAAGATTTGATCCGATTAAGCTGAAATTTGGCATGAACATTCCTCAGGTCATATGTAGGCTCCTCTGAAAATTTCATAGCATTTGGACTTATAGATCTCGAGATATGATCGATGCAAGTTGTACCGTATCGATTCGAACTCAATTTAGAATCGATCAAGATTTGATCTGATTGAGCTGAAATTTGGCATGGACATTCCTTAGGTTGCCAGTAAGCTACTGTGAAAATTTCATAGCATTTGGACTTGTAGATCTCGAGATATGATCGATGCAAGTTGGTCCGTATCGATTCGAACTCAATTTCGAATCGATCAAGATTTGATCCGATTGAGATGAAATTTGGCATGGACATTCCTTAGGTTGCCAGTAAGCTACTGTGAAAATTTCATAGCTTTTGGACTTGTAGATCTCGAGATATGATCGATGCAAGTTGGTCCATATCGATTCGAACTCAATTTCGAATCGATCAAGATTTGATCTGATTGAGCTGAAATTTGACATGGACATTCCTTAGGTTGCCAGTAAGCTACTATTGAAATTTCATAGCATTTGGACTTGTAGATCTCGAGATATGATCGATGCAAGTTGGTCCGTATCGATTCGAACTCAATTTCGAAAATTTGATCTGATTGAGCTGAAATTTGGCATGGACATTCCTTAGGTTGCCAGTAAGCTACTGTGAAAATTTCATAGCATTTGGACTTGTAGATCTCGAGATATGATCGATGCAAGTTTGGATTTTTCAACCGTGATCGATCAATATCTTGAGCATATGAACTCCGATTGACTTGAAATTTGGAATGTTGGCTTCATTAGCTTTTCTTTTCATGTCGTATCAATTGTAGCTCGATCTGGACTCGGAAAATTTTTACCGACATCCATAGTAGACCAATGCATTAATGATCTCTAGGACGAACCATCCTTGGTTTCTAGTCAAGTTCTTGGTGTCGCGGCCTTGCCAAAAGGCGGGATAACATTTGCCCCCCAAAGTACGTCTTGTGTGAACATGACGTGCTTCGAAAATCTTCCATCTTCATTCTGAAGAGTTCTATCCAATCCACTGAGTAGTTGCTATCTTTTCATCAAAAGATGTTGCCTTTGGTCGATTTTCAGTGACGTAGATGTCAAACTGTTGATTGTCAATGATCATGCAGTGTTTTGTTGTAACTGAGTGTTGGGCACTAGCGATTTGTTGTTCATCATTTTGACTGTCATCAGGTAAGCATTCAATTCCTGGTATCTTTGAAAATTGAATGTTAGTTTGGCATTCATGCACATATGTTAGCCTAACACCTATTCATGTTTGCACATTTGTGGGTCATTATCAAGTTCTTTAGTTTTTGTTTGGATTGAGTTTAATATTGGTCCTCTCTTTGATCGAAGTGAAATTTGAGTTGTAACAACGTTCGATGGTTGTTTTAAGTCCTTCCTTTGTATCGATCCTCTCCTGGATCGATTTGAGATTTCAGAATGTATGCTTCGTATCGATGGATACGTAATATTGGGTCTCGGATTGATGGATACAGGAGTAATGCTTTATGTTGATGGAGTCAAATGATCCAGACATGATCATGCAGTGACGTTTCATGGATGATATGCCATCTCTCATTCCCTATTCAAGAAGGATTCCCCACGGTAAATAGTCTTTGATAGGATCATAGGAGTCATCCATGACCCCTTTCCTGGATCCATCTCTAAGATCTAATCGATCTTCATCTATCAGTGCTTGGAATAATAAGTATTTCAACTGGGACAAAGTCTATTTGTCGCGCATCCCCAAAACTAGCTAGCTTGGCCATTGATTCAGTCTTTGCATTTTGTTCTTTGAGGATTTGTGTAGTGGTGTAATACTCGAAGTCGGCTAGTATCTCTAGGATCAAACTGAGAAAAGGAGCAAGATGTTGTCCCCTAGTCAGATGGTCCCTCCCTGACTTGGCACATTAACCAGAAATCATATAAGATATGTAAAGTTTTCATTCCTAGTCTTCATGCAAGTCTCGGAGTGGAGACCAAGGCTTCATACTTAGCTTCGTTTTGTTATAGGGAAGTTGGGTTTCATGGTATAGCAGATCAATCATTCTTCAGGAGCCACTAACACGACTTCGATGTTAGAAAGCCGATTATTGGAAGTTCCATCTATGTATGTTCTCCATCGGTTGGATGGTTCTTTACTATTCTTCAGATAATCGTCTGATGAAGTGACTTCAGATATGAAGTATGCTAATGTTTGACCATGGATAGCTCTCTGAGGGAGACAAGTGATATCAAATTAGCTTAGCTCGATATTCCATTTGAGTAACCTTCTAGACATCTAAGGTTGCCATTGGATCTAGCGTTCTCAAGTTTGAATCCAAAGAATGCAGCATAGCACTATAGGTCCGGATCAGTAATGAAATAGTTGTATTCCGGGTCTGGGACATGTTTCAGTATCTGATTGTATCTAGAGTTTGCATCCATGGATGAGAGTAATTCATGTCTGATGGTTAAGTCTATTATTTGGTTGATTATTGGATGTGGAAAGCTATGCTTTTCCATGCCTCATGCAAATCTGAGTAGTCGGCATATGTTCGCCACTCTCCTTTTGTTTCTCTCATAAGAAAAGGATCGAATACTCATTTTGGGTAGAGGACATCGCGGATAAACCTATTGGTTTTGAGTAGATTCGCCTCTTCCTTAAGTGTAGCAGATCTTTCTGGATCCATATTGCTTCGTTTTTATTCACCGAGACATGCATCGGGTTGACACTTAATGCAGGGTTCTTAATGGTGGGTGAGAGTCCATATATACACATGAGATTGAGTCCAAGCGAACATATCAAATTCACCTGAAGCAATGCAGTTGACTCTTGCATCATCATTGCGCAGGGTTGTGATCTGATCTACAATACTCAAGATGGGTTGTAGGCACTTCATGCGCTTATTTGCAATGGTAAATGATTAGCCCTATAGGGACGTTGAATCAAAGGCTTAGTAGAGTTTAGCCTTGTATCGTGTGCTGCTGCATAACTGGCTACAGCTATGAGTTTGAATCTACATGTGTTTCCAAGCAATGCGTTTTCCATTCAATGTACTCGCGATCCATTGCTCATCGGATGGGTTAGATTGATGATCAGTTGCTCATAAGTCCGAGCGTCAATCTGATGATTATATCTCTAAGCATCCTTTTGGTCATAACTTCAAGTTTTATGAATACTAGGCACAAGCTACAGGATTGAGTAGTCGTATCCAGATCTTGGATGATCACATTCATGCCTCCAATTTTGGGTTGATTGATGTATTATGCGAATGATTGAGCCTTGCTTCTACTTTGTTTATATTGTAGTCCAAGCTGTAAGAGCGAGAGTTGTTTGATGAACGATCAAATTATTTTCATCTTATTTCTCGTGCATGCCCCCAAGTCAGGGGAATATCTCGATAAGTGGCAAGGTAGATAATATTTGCTTCAATTTCGCATTCTATCCTGTTGAACCATGGGATAAAGTTAACCGATGAAAGGTTGAGTCATGCCTTATCCTACATTGTGTCCTAGTTCTTTCCTCTAGGCAGAATACTTCGTTGCCTCGTCGACATTCACTTTGCCGCTTATGTCGTCATACTCTGGGCAAAAACCAAAGAGTGAATAGTCCAGTCAGATTCAATGTAGGATTGACGCTTCCTCGAATCGAGGGTAAGAATCGGTGTTTGGTTGCACTTGTTGTGAATTGCTCGTTTAGTCGGATCGTGGTAAGAGTCAAAGAATGAATTGTCGCAATGCATTCTTTTGGAGTTGGGCGATCAACCTCGTCCATTTCGATTTGCGTTATCCCGTTAGATCTAGGGATAAAGTCAGCTCAAATGCATTCATGTCATGCTCATCTGGTCTCATGTTCTTCCTGATGGATTGAAGGAAGGCGATGGAGGACGAATGGTAAAGTCACACTCATTTGTGATTTACTCTTCTATTCATGCTATGCTGGTCGAAGATATTCGATGCATGCTCGGGTCACATCGATTTGTAGTTGAAGAGGATTGATATTGACCGTCGATTCGACGGCATGATGCAGAATGCTCAGACCTCATTTCCTGTCAATCCGATGGTATGATATGAAAGGCACAGATCGACATTGCCCGTCGATCCGACGGTATGATATGATTGGTTGCTTGTAACTTTGGGCGTCATTATGTTTGGTTGGCATTAAGGCCTCCTTGCAGTCGTTGCCTTAAGTTTTAATGGACGCTAAGCCGGAGAGGCAGCGAGTCACCTTTCTATTCTTTCAGTAATTTGTACTTCTGGCCCCAATCTTGGGGATAAGCCGTAATAGGCGTTATGCAATATTGTTCACTGCTTAATTTTAACATCCACACTCTGGGGACTTGTATCTTTATGACAGCTGTTGATCACTCATTTTCATGTGTTGAGTCTGCGCCTATGCTCGGGGAATGAGTGATGTAACTTGGTTGAGATGCAGTCGAAGTTGTTAGGTGGACGGGTCCACCCTCCTCGAGGCCGTACTTGATGGAGATGCAGTCGAAGTCGTTAGGTGGACGGGTCCACCCTCCTCGAAGCTGCATTGAATGGAGATATAGTCGAAGTTGTTAGGTGGACGGGTCCACCCTCCTCGAGGCCGTACTTGATGGAGATGCAGTCGAAGTCGTTAGGTGGACGGGTCAGCCCTCCTCGAAGCTGCATTGAATGGAGATACGGTCGAAGTCGTTAGTTAGATGGATCTACCCTCCTCGAAGCCGTATTTGATGGGGATGCAGTCGAAGTCGTTAGGTGGACGGGTCCACCATCCCCGAAGCTGCATTGAATGGAGGTACAGTCGGAGTCGTTAGGTGGACGGATCCACCCTCCTCGAAGCCGTAGTTGGTTGTAGTTTATACTCCGGCTCGAGCTCTCGGAGTCCGGAGTTAGTTTAATGTTTATACTCTGGCTTGAGCTCTCGGAGTCCGAAGTTAGTTTAATGTTTATACTCCAGTTCGCGCTCTCGAAAGCTGGAGTTTGTTGATGTTTATACTCTGGTTCGCGCTCTCGGAATCCGGAGTTAGTTAATGTTTATACTCCAGTTCGCACTCTCGGAAGCTGGAGTTTGTTGATGTTTGTACCCAGCTCGCGCTCTTGGAGTACTCTGGGGTTTGGTTAATGTTTATACTCCAGTTCGCGCTCTCGGAAGCTGGAGTTTGTTGATGTTTGTATCCATCTCGCGCTCTCGGAGTACTCTGGGGTTTGGTTAATGTTTATACTCCAGTTCGCGCTCTCGGAAGCTGGAGTTTGTTGATGTTTGTACCCAGCTCGCGCTCTCGGAGTACTCTGGGGTTTTGTTAATGTTTATACTCCAGTTCGCGCTCTCGGAAGCTAGAGTTAGTTGATGTTTGTACCCAGCTCGCGCTCTCGGAGTACTCTGGGGTTTGGTTAATGTTTATACTCCAGTTCACGCTCTCGGAAGCTGGAGTTTGTTGATGGATCGCCGTGTATCAGTTTTTGTCCGGCTTTTTGTGTAGCGATATGCCCCCGAGCTTGGGGTTTCACTTAGCGAGAGATCGGTAGGATCTCGATTACTTTTCACTTATCCGCCCACAACGAAGGATGAGATATAATTTATAGACAGTTGAATCGCATCCATGTTCATTTGGATTTTGCTTCTGCCAAGCCTAAGGAGTAAGATTATTGTTTCGGAAAACTTTGAGCTCGAGCAGAGGAGAGGATGGTAGAACTACATCCACTTTGAGTTGTGCATATTCCCTTAAGTCAGAGGCAAGAATTGAAGAGCTGATGGACAAGTCATGTCCACTTTATACTGCGTTCTTCTGATTGATCTGAGGAAGAGAGTTGAAATGATGGCTCATGATGGTTAGTGAGTAGGCAGTAAGTCGTTGATGACTTTAAATTGAGGGTTGGCCCCTGATGAAGTCAGTTTAAGGCATTATCATTTTGTCGAATCACAAACGCAAATGAAGAGTGAATGGTCAAATCACATCCACTTTAAATTTCTGTTCTCAAATAACCCCAAGTGTCTAATGTAGATTTGATGTATAGATGTTGCAGCTTCAATCTTTTGTTTCTGTATGCAAATTAAAAAAGGGGGTAAAATATAGTATAAAATTGAATAAGAACTATGCATATAAGAAGAGTAGTTGAATGAATGCAGCTTACTAGTTGCATGCTTTCTAACTCAAAACTCAACTAAAAGATGCCAGAAATTCAACTAAAATACAGTATTATTTGAATGATATGACAGTATAATTTTCATCCCTTTAGAGATGAACAACCATGAGATGATTAGCAATGCAGTGCAAAAAAAATTCATAAAAGCAGATCATATACTCAGATAACAAAGAAACTAGGGTTACTTTACGTGCTAACAAGGGCGGCCCAAAGAATCGGTTTCCCAAGCCCAATGTGAATTTTTTTGCCCCTTACTATATAACATGTCAATTTTTTTAAAATTTTCTTTTTTATATATAAAGCATAAAATCACATATAAAACTATAACATAACAAAGTACCAACTTTTTATACAAAAGTTGCCACATTAAGTGGGCTGCAATACTTATAGTCTCAAATAGTTTACAAAACAGTGTATTTAATTTTTAACTAAATGTATCAAGTTTACAAACTAGTGTATCTAGTTAAGTGTACAGACAAATCATATTGGGTTCTGCCTAAATGTTTGCGGGTAGACATACACACACTGCAGGAAAAATAGTACATCAATGTAAGTATCGGTTCCTAAATAATTATTAGTTTTTTAGCTTCGGCTTTCAAATTTCAATTCCTAAATGATTATTTACAGAAAACTAGTTGTTTATAACTAAATACTAATAAGTTATTAGCTTCAGACGTTTTCATTGTTAATGAAATCTAAAGCAGTAAAAGGGCGACTCAATTTTAGAAAATTAGACAACTCAAAACAAGAAATTCGCATACTTAATTAGCAGTGGCAGTATAAAGAGACTGTAGCAGGACTTCAAATCAGCAGTAGAAAATATCGCGTAGGAGGCAAGGATGAGCCGACGATGGATGATGGAATAGCCGAGTATGCAATGATGATTATTTAGAAGGCGTTGATTTTTGAAACCTTAGTTTTTTTGGGTTCAAGCATCGCCAACATGGAGATTGCTATTGAGCCGTAACTTTGGAGTAAAACATATTTTTCCTGTTGCCCGGCTCAATGGGCTGCCCCATCCCAAGGGCTTGGTGGGCTTGCCCCTGGGTCGGCCCTGACTATACTTAACCACATGATTCTCTATCGTCTAATCCAGTTTAACAGGGTCTACAACACCCACAAATAGAAATCTCCAAGCATGTTCCACCTAAGGGATATCCAGAACTGAGACAGGTTGTGTTGCATTCAATTCCTATGAAGTCTTCAACCGTGGGCTCTTTTCTTACGTAGCAAACATCTTCATCAACTTCTACAATTAAGCACAATGCTATGTAAGTTATAATTTAGGCTATGTATACATATATACTTTAGGCGTTTAGTCACAGGTTTAATTGGTTTGAAGATTAAATGCACTACAAGAGGGGCTTCATTTAGCGACGGCTAAAAGGTGTCGCTGGCCGTCGCTAGCCGTCGCTAGCTACTGTCGCTAAAAGAAGCCTGTTTTGTAGTGATGATGTGTTAGCCCGAATCATAATTAATGAAAAAACTGTAAAAAGCGAGCAACTTACTGGTAGTGGCAATGGTTTAGTAGCCTGACAACCATGATCAGTGACAAAGGCTAATAGAAAAAAGATTAAAATGGTAAAGCTTACTATCTTCATAGTGGCTAATTAACGAACATGGATTATTGGTCGAATTTTGTCAGGTATTTACAGCTGAGGTAATGATGCTTGGAAAGTTTCCAGAGGAGGAGGTCGTCGTGTTAGATGTGAGATATTTCAAGTATTTGTTACATCTTTGATTCCTCATTAATTGCAAAAATACTCCTCTTACATAATATGGATAAAACGGTGGGCTTCTGTTTGCAAACATATTGACTTTAGCATTTAATGCATTTGAAGAGTTACAAAATTCATTGCATAGTCAACAGACTTGGCTGAATCAATTAATAGATTTATGTGGAACAGTTAGCAGTTAGTGCTAAGAACATACCAGAGTGCTTATGTGTATTTAAAAGTATGGCTGTTATGGTAATGGTAAATTTACCATTATCATACAATTACCAATCAATCGGTTACCAGTTTAAAGTAAAGTCGGTATACCAGCATAATCGGTACGATAACGGTAAAATTACCATTTTATACTGTAAAATATCGGTAATATTTTTTCAAAACCAACGGTAACGGTAATTTACCAGTCATTCATAATACATTAATATTCATGTAAGATGTTGTATTATGGGCATTTATAAGCAAGAAAATAGTTCAATTCATTTCGGTAATTCAACTCAAATGATAATAAATAAACTTTTTTCCTGTGTTTTTTATCAAGTGACCCAATAAGACATATAATGAAGCATCATTCAGTATAAAAATATTGGTTTATCGGTATACCAGTCATTGGTATACCAGTCAATCGGTAACTGGAGCAGCCAAATAAGCGAATTTGACGATGTAAATCGAATCCGTCCAGGATCTCACACGATTTGCGGAAATGATCGATGAATTTAAGAATACCCAAATGTCCAAATCCGTTGATCACAAAGATACCGGATTCTAGCAATCTTCGACACGTTGATCGCGCACGATACCGTAAGAGAAGATCTACAATTCTTCGAACGTTGATCAAGCGCACTTGATTCCGTGAATTGGCTTCAACAATCGTTGATTCGAGCGCACTCGAATGTCGAAAGTGGAGATAGGAGATAACACTCAACTACCAATTTTAAAGAAGGCACAAATCACAAACCAAATTTTTATTCAAAATCAACAACTTTACAAATGACCCAACATCCCTATTTATAGGGTTTTTACAACACACAGCACTTAGGTTGTTAACGATCTAACAACACGCGACCTAACAAACACGCGGCCTAACAGTGGCGACTTAACAGATACAACATAAAGCAAAAACAACACGAGTTATGACACACGACTCACAATATGTACAACATTTACGCGACTTAACAACAATATCATATAGGCGACCAACGACATAAGCTTCCCAGTGTCATAAGGTCGAGCGGCCAGAACAACCTCGTCTTCAGCGATATATGCATCAGTAGTACACATGCGACTTAAAGATGAGCATCTCAACGACCTAGAGAATTGAGCGACCTATGTTAGGTCGTAGCTCGGCAAGGTTGTGGTTCGAAAGGTCGGAGCGACCTAAAGTGTCGCGCACTAGGTTGTTTATCTTGCTGGGTTGGATCGTATAGCTCGCTTGCGACTTTAGAATTGACGCGCTAGGTCGTTGGAACGGATCAACACTTAACTCGTTAGGTCGCAAATGTCTTAAAGCTCTCGAGCGACTTAGAGCACTTGAGTTAGTGGATCGCGCCGCATCATCCTTCCCCGGTTGACAAAAATTCGTCCTCGAATTTGCACCTTCCTCTTCCTCAACAAGCTCATCCCCATGATATGGAATTAAATGTTTGACGTTAAAAACGTCTGCAGTGTGAATGTGATCCGATAACCTCAATTGATATGCATTATCATTGATCTTCTTCAAAACTTTCACTGGACCAAATTTTCGAGCTTTCAACTTGTTGCAAGTTCCAACTGAAAAACGATCTTTAGTCAGCACTGCGTAAACCCAATCACCTTCTTTGAAGTCCACACCCCTGTGCTTCTTATCGGCCAGTTGTTTATACTTCTCATTTGATGCAAGCAATCGTTCATGAACAGTTTTGTGACAATCCTGCAACTCCTTTACGAAATCACAAGTGCTTTTAACAACTCCCTTCCGAGATGGCACTGTCGACAAATTCAATGGTCCCTTCGGAATCGTTGAATAAACAACTTGAAATGGACTGAAACCAGTACTTCGATTAACATCATGATTATGTGCAAATTCCGCTTGACATAACTTCATATCCTAGCTCTTCAAATTATCTTTCACAAGACATCGCAATAAGTTTCCCAATGATCTATTCACCACTTCCGTTTGTCCATCTGTTTGCGGATGATAGGCGCTACTAAAATTCAGCTTCGTTCCAACCAACTTCCACAAACTCAACCAAAAATGGCTTAGAAATCGCGTATCCCTGTCCGAAACAATAGTCTCAGGTAGCCCATGTAGTCGATAGATCTCTTTAAAGAATAACTGAGTAACACGGACTACATCCGCAGTCTTCTTACAGGCGATGAAATGTGCCATCTTCGAAAATCTATCCACCACCACATATATGGAATCATTTCCTCGTTGAGTTCTCGGCAAACCCAAAACAAAATCCATGCTGATATCAACCCATGGTCTGGTAGGCACGGTTAATGGCATATATAACCCCGCATTCGTAGCTGTTCCCTTGGAAACTTGACATATATGACATCGCTGTACAAATCTTTCCACTTCTCTCCTCATAGAAGGCCAAAAATAAGATTGCGAAATCAGCTGTAATGTACGGTCTCTACCCATATGTCCTTCCTCATGCAACTCCTTTACAATCTTCATTCGCAAGCTACACTCTGGTACGCACAATCGATTCTCCTTAAATAGAAACCCATCTATCATCACATATTCATCTGTCCTCCTCTCCTTGACTTCATCTACAATCTTTGCAAAGTAAGGATCTTCAGTAAACAGTTCAGGAAGTACTTCAAAACCCGTCACTTCGACCTTCATTGTAGTCAACAAATGATTCCTTCTACTTAATGCATCCGCCACACGGTTCGTAACTCCTGATTTATGCTTCACGACAAACGTAAACTGCTGCAAGTATGCAATCCACAAAGCACGCCTAGCTGCGATCTTGTCCTGCCCTTGCAAATGTTTCAACGCCTCATGATCAGTATATAACACAAACACCTTGTGAAACAAGTAATGTCTCCAGTGTTTCACGGCTTGCACAATAGCATAAAATTCTACATCATAAGTATTATATCTCATCTTGGCTCCCGAAAGATTTTCACTGAAATATGCAATTGGTCGACCCTTCTGACTCAACACACCTCCAATCCCAACTTTAGATGCGTCTGTATGTAGCTCAAACAACAACTGAAAATCCGGCAAAACTAGAATTAGTGCTGACGTCAAAAGTTCCTTGATTCGCTCAAAAGCACATCCTGCTTCCTTTGACCATGCAAACTGCTTACCCTTCATACAATCAGTAACTGGTGCCATCACGCTACTGAAGTGTGGAATAAATCTTCGGTAGAATGATGACAACCCATGAAAACTTCTCACTTCAGTTATAGTCTTGGGTTGTGGCCAACTCCTAACAGCTTCCACTTTACTTTCATCCACTTGAATACCCTCTTTCGACAGAACATATCCCAGAAACAAAACACTGTGCGTCATGAACACGCACTTCTTCGCTGCTGCATAGAATTGCTCCTGTCGTAGAATCAACAGCACTTCTCGCAAATGCTGGATATGCTCTTCCATACTCCCACTATAGATCAAAATATCGTCGAAGTAAACTACTACAAATTTCCCAATAAATGGTCTGAAAATCTGGTTCATCACTCTCATAAAAGTAATAGGAGCATTTGACAAGCCAAACGACATAACCAGTCATTCGTATAAACCTTCCCTTGTTTTAAAAGCAGTCTTCCACTCATCACCCGGTCTAATACGAATCTGATGGTATCCACTCTTCAAGTCAATCTTTGAGAACACAACATCCCCACTCAACTGATCAATCAAATCATCGAACTTCGGCATATGAAACCTGTATCTCACAGTGATCTTGTTTAGAGCCCGACTGTCCGTACACATCCGCCAAGTCCCATCCTTCTTCGGTACCAATAAGGCTGGCACTGCACAAGGACTCAAGCTCTCCTGAACACACCCTTGTTCTAACAACAACTCCACCTGCCTTCTCAGTTCCTCGTGCTCCTTAGGACTCATCCTGTAATGTGGCCTGTGAGGTAATGCCGCCCCTGGCACAAGATCAATCTGATGCTGAATATCCCTCAACGGTGGTAACTCCTTTGGAAACTCTTCAGGAAACACATCTTTGAATTCTTCCAATACTGGTTTTATTCCCTCTGGAACTTCAACAGATTCAGTAGCTTCATGTCCAATCAACAAGAACACCTCTGGACTCTCCAACAAACTCCTTCAAAGTCAACAAAGTCTTCAGCTCCTCAATCTCTTCTGACTTGCTCTCTCCTTGCTGTCTCTTCTTCAGAACTAAAATCATCTTATTACCCTCAAACTTAAAGCTGTAGCTATTGGTTCGACCATCATGCTGCACTGCTTGGTCATACTGCCATAGTCTTCCCAAAAGCAAGTGACAAACATCCATCTCCACCACATCACACCAGATCTCATCTTTATACTTCTTCCCAATAGAAAATGGAACATGAACTCGCCTGTCCACCTTCACCTCTCCTCCTTTCCTTAACCACGCTAACTTGTAAGGATTTGGATGCTTCTCCGTCTTCAACTTCAACTTTCTCACAGCTTCGGTAGAAATGATATTGTCACAACTTCCCGCGTAAATCACAAATTTACAAACCTTCCCCAGTATAGTGCATGTCGACTGAAAGATATTACTCCTCAACCAAATAGCCTCCTCTTCCTACTTCGTTGTCAAACATGATCTCCTCAACATTAGATTACATCCTTCATCTCCCGATGCAATATCTTGTTCATCCCCCTCAACTGGACTAGAATAACCATCACCAACATCCTCACCTTCCACTTCAGCAATCATAGCTCGCCTCTTCGGTTTTGAACATTCATTGCTCTTGTGACCCACCTCCTGGCAATTATAACATTTGAAACTGTTGTTGACCTTTGCCTTCGCAACCTCATTCACAACTGGTTTATTGACAGCTTTAGAAACATTGGAACTCCCACTAGCACCCTTGCTCTGAGTATTGGAACTTGGAAACACACCACCTCCTCATCTTCCCTGCTTCTCCCAAGCCAACGCTTTCTGGTGCGCTTCAGCCACAGATCTAGGGTCAAACATATTTACCATATCCTGGATCTGGATCCCTCAACCCCCCAACAAACCTAGTAGTCAATTGTTCCTCTATCTCCATAATGTCATTTCGAGCAATCAGTTGATAAAACTCATCAGCATAATCATTAACAGTCTTCGTTCCTTGCCTCAGATTCTGCAACCTCTGATACATGAGTGATTGATAATTGTAAGGCAAGAATGTAGCCTTCATCAACTTCTTCATCTTTTCCCATGAAACAATCTTCGACTTTCCCATTCTTTCCCGTGTAAGTTTAGTTTGTTGCCACCATGCCATAGCTCTTCCTCTCGAACGCGTAGCAATCAGCTTAACTCTACGATGCTCGGGAACTTCTTTAAATTCAAAAATTTCTTCAACATTTGATAACCAGTCTACAAACTCTTCCGCTACCATTCCTCCTTTGAATTCTGGAATTTCCGTTTTCATCCCCGATTCCCATCGACGATCATCTTCATATTCTCTAACTCGACTTCTCCCTTGACCATGATTTCGACAAGATCTACTTTCACAATCACTGTCTTCTTCCAAATCTAGCATGTGTCAATGTCGATTCTGATCATCAACATTTCAGCTAGCACACACGTCTCTTTCTCCCAAAACTGACGGTTCTCTTCTTTCTCTATAAGACTGTGGCGATATTCTTCGTTCACCCGAAACCCACGGCGAAACCCTATTTCCACCCCGATTTGACACTGGTGATGTTCTTTGTCGAATTGGGTTCATATTCATCATGAGCCTCTCCAATCTACCAATTCCCTCATCAAACTTCTCATTGAATTTATCACTAATTCGTTGCTCCATTTGTTCAGCATCTTCTCTTCGATACACGTCTGCAACTGTGACGACCCGCCCTTCTCGACCCTCGAAAATCGACACAAAATACTCCACAGTATAATATGTCGACGATCGAACGCCGGATAAGACAGATTGTAGATAAAGAAAGAAGGTAGAAGAAGAAGAAACTAAACGATATCAGAATCTCACAGTCGAAGCGGATAAAATATAATAGTCAATACAGATCTTTACTCAAAATGAAAACCATATCTTTTTATATACAATACATCATCATCAGAGCATATCACAATACAATCAACAATAACCGGACAAACAGATAATCACAGCAGCGGAATATACACAAGTACGAGAAATACGTCTTGGTCTCCAGCTCCTCTCCTGAGCTCCATAGCAACCTATCCTAAAAATACTCGGTCTAACCTGAGCATTATAGTAAATAACACCCGAGTCAGTCGGGAATACCAGCGTGAGAGAAATACATCCAAAACTGATTATTAAAGTTTCAAAAATCCTTTGAAAAACAAAAGCATCTCGTAAGACCACGCCACAAATAAACATGTCGGGTTTTTACCTTACGATAGCCAAAACACTTTTTATAAAAATCCTCTGATATTATAATAGTGTCTATTTACAAATACTTATTAAAATAGCTGAAATTGTTACATCTATTAAATTCCAGCATACTAGCCACACCGTGGGTAATACAAACAAAACTCGTACAAGGCACGTAGGGAGAATGGATTTCCAACGAATGACTAGGCACTGGGGTACCACCTGTCACAGTACGTGGCCTAGATCACAGTACCGAGGAGTACACCCGCTCCCCTGCAACACAAGGCCGGAATCACCTATGGGCAATTCCGAATATGATCACCCCATGGTTGGGATCAGCAACCGCACCACTAAGCCGAAATAAAGGGACCTCTAGACAGGGATGACCATACTCTCCAGCGGGCGCTACCCACGAAGCCTTGTTGCATAACCCTTGATTTTCAGTCATTCCTGGTTGATGAGGCTTGAGGCTAAGCGTTACCTTTATAGAACATTTCACTTTAAATGCCCATCGTCCACCTGACGATGTTTCACAGGCATTCGTCCATACAAGTCCGTCCCGGGTCCGAACGGAACCGAAGGCACTATTCCTACTACATCCATTTTGGAAGTACCCTCAGGATTAGTAGCGACTAGCCCTTGCACTTCACTGCTCCATCTTCGACTCCGAACACGTTTAACGAAACGTACAAACCGGATCGAAGTGGTTTTCGAGAAATAAATCTCGATCCCGATCTCTTCGAAACGATCAGCGCATTTTGGCCAATATTGATAGTCGGTGATTTAACTATCAATTTATATTCACAAACATCCATACACAATAAATAACTTCCGTATTATTTATTTGCTTCAAATATCTTTAAAAGATATTTTTCCAGATTTTCAAAACTCGATGAGACCACTTTCCCAAAAATTCTTCCTTTACAAGGTAAATCCTTTACCCTATATTCCCATTGGAAAATAACCAAGTTCAAACATTTCTTTTAAAACAGTTAAAACATTTGATACTGAAAAATATACTTGAAATATACATAAACCACTTCTTTTTATTTACTCAAAATATAAATTTAAAATATGTGAAGAAAACTTTTTATTAAGATATAACTTTGATTTAAAATAAGGGTTTTCTGTTCAACTAAATTCAAAATAGCGCTATAAAGAGAAAATTGCTAATCTTACTAACTTAAGTCAAAACTAACCTTTAAATAATCCATTTGTAGAAATAATTGCTAATATATCCCCAAATTATTACGATCTAAAAATTATTAATTTGTTTCTCTAAAAATAACGATTTCCTGAAAATACTCTTTAAAACGATTTAAAACTTAACGTTTAATTAAATAAAATCTTTTTATAAAATATTAGCTTGGTTTTTCCCAGGGAAGTACTTTCCCGTTCAAACATTCCAAAGTATCCTTCGTATAAATCCAAACGATTTGTTCCAAATCAATTTATGTTACAACATAAATTCCCAATCCCATACTTAACATAACTTCTTTCGAAGTTCAACACAATTTCCCATTCCGAAAAAATTCATTTTTAAAAATATTGGTTTTAACCATTTAAATAAAACATTAGGGAAATTTTTTCAATGAAACCACATTTCAATTTACTTAAATAAAATTCCAATGGAGAGAACGACATTTCGAAATATTCTATTAACACTTAAAATTGTAAATTTATATTCGGAAACTTCATTTTAACATATTTTACTTTTCCAGATATCACTATTCATCATTAAAATAAACCACTGTTATTTTACTCGATTTATAATTTCATAGAATTCATTTCCAGAAAATTTATATTTCACATTTAACGATTGATAAAATTTCCACAATATTAAAATCCCAATTTTACCCATTTTAATTTTCCATTCCAAAACAGAATTCAATTTCTATATTCCTTTAAATTCCTTATTTAACAATTTCTTTAATTTCTTTTAAATCCCAATTTATTCATTTATAATTTAATTCTGGAATTATAATTTATCCAACAACATCACAGTACAATTTAATGTCAGATTTATCAATCACAACACATAAACAGGCATCACTATCAATTATAAAATAATTATTACATTGTGAGGAATCCAGTTGGATCCCTCCAACCTGTTTTCCCTGCATCACAAATATTAGCACATCACAATATAAATATCAATCCAGACTGATAACAACAGATATTTTCAACCAATCAAACAAATATTTAAATATCAATTATTTAAAATGCCCAGCATCCAGATGTGAGTGAGAAAAACTCACCTTGAGTTTCGGCGAGCGTTCGAAATTTAAATTAAACCGAACGGTGTCCGATTTAACCCAAATTTCTACTTGCTCAGAATGATTCCGGAACTGCACCATTTCATAGTGTTCGTCTCTGCGATTCCAACGCCACCAAAATCGTCGAATCCTGATGTCGTATGGAGAAGATATCAAAATTTTAAACTTTGAATATAAATTTTAAACAACTCCTTTTATTATTAAATAATATTATACCCCACAAAAATCATCAGCCGTAGATCTGGAAGGCAAAAAATCAAGGCTGCACGATGCATTCCTCTTCCCCACGCGATCATCTCAGCAAAAAAAAATGAACCCAACGTCGATTCAAAAAACTCGACCGCCGCCCCTCTTATGATTATCGAGATGACGATCGGAGCTTGCCGTTGCGTACCCCCACGCGATTGCTTCCAGCGCCCAAAGCCTCGAGAAGCTCGGTAGCCCCTTTGCCTCGTTATACGCGCGCGAACGCTGGCCTTCCCACCACGATTTACCGGCCATCCAAACCACTATACTCGATCATAGCCGTTGGATAGCCTCGTCTCGACGAACCCTACCACTTCCTAGTTGGAGATTTCTTCAATCGAAACGTGGATCGTGAGAAAATTGAGAGGAAATGGCAAGTGATTTCGGCCATTGGTTGAGATAGAACGGCGGCCTGAGGATAAAGCTAGGGTTTAGAGAAAAAAATAGATTATATAAAATTGTTTTAATATTATTAAATTAATATAATTTCTCGATTTAACAGAAAATGCAAACGACCTTCAATTTTCATGTCCGACAGGCTATCCTGAGGTTTTTCCGCGTTCCGGACACAATGGAACAGGTTTCGTAAGCTAATTTGATCGTATGCGCGAGATACGGAATTAAACGATCAATTTAATATTAAATCGGTTAAATCGATTTCGATGCGTTTCGAGCTGTCACGGTCAAACGACAACTCTGATTGCTACGAAAATTGAAATCCGATAATAACTAACTATTACGGATCCAATGGAACTAGTTTCGTCGAATTCCGAGACTGTGCCCCGGAAGGCTATTTTACTCGTCTATTAAATTGGACGATTTCCAAAATTGACGAAAACATTTAAAATTTCACTTTTAAAATTTTATTAACTTAATAATAAACCATATAAAATTTAAAAACACGTTAAAAATCATTCTGGTTCAACCCGGACCAAAATATGATTAAATTGAAATTTAGTAATATTAAATTCATTTTTAAATTAATATAAAATCCCAAATATTGATTTATCAACTTTAAATTCATCGAAAAATCCAACATTATTGTTTATAACCAATTGAACTTAAAGATACAAATTAAACACCATTTTAATAATCATTTATCCCAAACCCCCCTTTTTATCCCAATTTCGACTATTTAATTATTATTATCCAAATTAAATTTGAATTTATAATTTATCTTAATGATTAAACCCGAATCCATCCATTTCAAAATCAATTAAGGATCCACATTAAACATTTAAAATGAATTAAATGTCCAAAAATCTAGCAGCCAACATCTGGGATGTTACATTCCTCCCCCCTTATAAAAATTTCGTCCCCGAAATTTGCTTAGGTAGAAACTACCTCCCTAGTCATTTACTTACCCAATTTGCTTAGTTAAAACTTATATTCACTTTATAAAATCCTTTAACCCAAACCCACATCCATTTGCCTCATTTACATTCAAAAGCTTTTGAATTTTAACCCATTTCAAAATAACTTTCCAAGTTAATAAATTTTTCCCAAAACCCCAAAAATTTTCTAACTCCCAAAATTTCTGAATTTTTTTGGCGGAGTCTCCTTTGTACGAAGGAGCTTCTGCGATATTGCAGGATACACAAATATATATACATCGGCTCACACCGCCGGAAACCAAAATATATCACAATATATATATCAATTCCCAATTATTTTTGCGTAGACGTACCTTTTTAGCAAATTTTAATAGCGAGCGGCTAATATAACACATATACACGCTCCAGCTCTCCCAAATGCCTCTGTACCTGTACTAAACTCAACAACTTATCAGTTTTCAAAGATATGAGCATTTTAATAACTTTTCCAATGTCATTGCAAGCCAAACATATCCATTTCATAACCAAACCAAGCAATTTCATCATTTAACAATGTTAACCATCTTTATAAAAATTTCACAATTCTGACATCATTTTAAACTCTCTTTACAAACCCAAACTTCATAGTTTAACAATGTTAATCATATTTTTCAATAATCTAAAGATTTAAATCACCTTTCAAATTATTTATTCAAGTCCAAACTTCATTTTTAATTCACTTAAAAGATTTAAATTCAAGTTCACCATATTCAATTCATATTTATTTCAACCAATTCATTTCAACTTCACTTTGATCTCATATGCCCTTCTTATATTTTATTTTATCTTACATTCCCAATTTGATTTACAATCAAATTTTATTTTAAACTGGAAACATTCACATTTCCGCTATGATTCATTTTCACTTATGTGCAAAACCACAAAATAAAATTTCAAACCATTCCAATTGATTCAAAACCTATTCCACTTGCCATTTTTAACCCAATTCACTTGTGTTCATTTACCAACTCTTTAAATTAGATTCCAACCCATATCAATTTATTCAAAAATCAATTTCAATTGCTTTTTAAACAACTCAATTCCAAATACATGCAAATTTCATGTCATTTAAGCAAAATAATTATCACTCAAGCTTATAACTATTTAAAATTAATTCCGGTTTAAATTTATATTAATTTTATCCCATCCGGAATCATCCATTTCAATTTTAAATTCACATTTTTATTCTCATTCCAAATTTATCATTTCACTTAAGTTTATACTTATTTTACTCCATTGCAATTGTTAAATTAAGTTTTCCTTACATCTTTATTTCCATTATCCAAATTCAAGTTTATATTAATATCATCCCACTTGCAATCCAATTTTATTATCTAACAAATTTCATTCGGAATTACTTAAATAAGCTCATTAACAATCATTTGTTTTTCTTCAATTTGCTTAAATTCTTTCAAATTTTCATAATATTTCCATTCCTTCTTATATCGATTTTATTTGATTTCCATTTGATTCTCATTCCAATCAAATTTCAATTCATTAACAAATTTTAACTGCTCTTTGCTTACTTACTCAATCCATTCTAGATTCATTTTGTCAACAGAGAATCCACTTTAAATTATTTCACTCATTTGAATTTTATTTACAATTCAAAACATCACTATTATAAGCTAATTCCATTATTCATCCTCACTTCCAACATTTATTACCAAACTTAAATCCCATCCCAAAACTGGATTTTTACTTACCTTCAAATTTTGACCAAACTATCAAAATTCTATTTATCGCAATACAAATTCCATTTAATTTAGCTTATTCTAAATTCATTCCCAACAATTACTTTGGATTTAATTGAGTAAGCATTTACTTCATCCATCATCACTTCAACTAAATTAAATTTCCATTTAGTTCAATTCCTATCCAAATTAATTCAAGGTTAACTAGATTATATATATATTTTCAATTTAATTCCTTTCCAGAATTAATTCAAGTTCATCTACGTTTTATTTAGCTAACCTAAATTTATACCATTTCCTTTACTACCTTAAATAAGAATTTAATTACATCCATTTTTATCCATAACACAACTGAATTTTAATATTCAGCTTAATTCTATTTTAGTCGAAGTTAAACCCAATTCAATTTAATTTTAATTCTCCATATACAAGTTCAAACTTATTTCCCATTTTAAGTTCATTCACGATCTATATTATTCACAACACAACAGAAGCTTTGATTTCAATGTAATCCAATAAATTAAATCTGATACAATTCTATGGAATTCCTTTATTTTATTTAAATTTTATTCCAAGACTTATTTGCTAACTTACGTCCATTCACCTTTATTATCTCACATTACTTCATCACGTTTTACATTTCATTTATGGTTAAGTTTAAATTTGCCACACCGTTCAATTGTTTCCATTAAGGAACTTCAAATTTCATATTTTTTTCTTCAAGGATTTTGATTGCTCATTCAAGTCCACTTCCATTTAATCACAACTTCAAATTATAACACTTTATAACTTAAGAATATGAATTAAATTACACAATTATGAGCATTTACACTTCACCTCTAAATCAAATTCGATTTAATCCCAATTCATTCAGGTTTAATTTAATTTCAAATTCTCAATTTTATTTAACTTATCATAAGTTAAATCCAAATATATTCCATTCACCTTCATTTATTCAAAGTAAATTTACATTCCAAGACAAAATTTCCTTTCCCTTTCTTACCTAAATCAACTTCACCCTCAAGGTTATAGTTAATTTATTTCAATTTCCACATTTTATTTTAACAGAATTCCCAGAATTCAATTTACCCGGATTTATTTCAAAACCAATTTGAAATAAAAATCAACACATTCCCATTTGATTTTCAAATCAAATACCAAATTCCAAACAATCTGTTTTTACCAAACAATTTTTCTTTTTGAAAATTCTAAAATCACCTGTTTCTTAAACAAGTCCAAACAATATCATAGCCAACCATTTTGGTAGCAATCCATCACTTTAGAAACTCGAAAATGAATTCTAATGATGTGGCCAGCATCATCAGGATTATTTTCCAGCGACCGAAGTGAGTTCAATGCTTCCCACTTCCACAATTTCCTCAAAACAATTTCTATTCAAAATATTTCCAAAATATACTCCATCACTGCCTACAAAAAGTTTGGAGAACATTTCTAACATTTCCAAGGTTTTAAATTCCCAAACCTTCATTTAAATTCATTTTAAAACCCTTCCCAAAATTTCCGGGATCAAAAATTCTGGTTTAAATCAAATTTTAAATTATACTTCTTCTTACTTAAACCATATTTAATTAATTCTATTCATTTGTAAACCATCTAAATATTTTAAATTCTTATTTGCTTAGAAATCATTTCAAATTTCAGATCATATTTTAATTTCTTATTTGATTATAGAAGAAACAACCAAACAAACATCCAATATATATAATTATTTATAAAATTATTTCTTTATATCAAAATACAATTTTGGGTAAAATTATTTCATTTACCCACTTTAAAACAATACCATGTCGGTTTATCTTGTTTAAGAGTTTAGAAATCCCTATCGATACGGTTGTACTTCCCGTACCGACCAGAATTCATAAACACTCAACCGATAAATCAACACAGTACAAAAACAATTTTATATCCACTAACAAGTACGCTCTCATAGCTATTATTACACTCAACCCATTATAGAGTACTTCTGACTCTATTATTATGAGTAATTTCCCACCAAAGCCTAGGTTGTCGCCAACTTAAGCTCTGATACCACGTGTGACGACCCGCCCTTCTCAACCCTCGAAAATCGACACAAAATACTCCACAGTATAATATGCCGATGATCGAACGCCGGATAAGACAGATTGTAGATAAAGAAAGAAGGTAGAAGAAGAAGAAACTAAACGATATCAGAATCTCACAGTCGCAGCGGATAAAATATAATAGTCAATACAGATCTTTACTCAAAATGAAAACTATATCTTTTTATATACAATACATCATCATCAGAGCATATCACAATACAATCAACAATAACCGGACAAACAGATAATCACAGCAGCGGAATATACACAAGTACGAGAAATACGTCTCGGTCTCCAGCTCCTCTCCTGAGCTCCATAGCAACCTATCCTGAAAAATACTCGGTCTAATCCGAGCATTATAATAAATAACACCCGAGTCAGTCTGGAATACCAGCGTGAGAGAAATACATCCAAAACCGATTATTAAAGTTTCAAAAATCCTTTGAAAAACAAAAGCATCTCGTAAGACCACGCCACAAATAAACATGTCGGGTTTTTACCTTACGATAGCCAAAACACTTTTTATAAAAATCCTCTGATATTATAATAGTGTCTATTTACAAATACTTATTAAAATAGCTGAAATTGTTACATCTATTAAATTCCAGCATACTAGCCACACCGTGGGTAATACAAACAAAACTCGTACAAGGCACGTAGGGAGAATGGATTTCCAACGAATGACTAGGCACTGGGGTACCACCTGTCACAGTACGTGGCCTAGATCACAGTACCGAGGAGTACGCCCGCTCCCCTGCAACACAAGGCCGGAATCACCTATGGGCAATTCCGAATATGATCACCCCACGGTTGGGATCAGCAACCGCACCACTAAGCCGAAATAAAGGGACCTCTAGACAGGGATGACCATACTCTCCAGTGGGCGCTACCCACGAAGCCTTGCTGCATAACCCCTGATTTTCAGTCATTCCCGGTTGATGAGGCTTGAGGCTAAGCGTTACCTTTATAGAACATTTCACTTTGAATGCTCATCGTCCACCTGACGATGTTTCGTAGGCATTCGTCCATACAAGTCCGTCCCGGGTCCGAACGGAACCGAAGGCACTATTCCTACTACATCCATTTTGGAAGTACCCTCAGGATTAGTAGCGACTAGCCCTTGCACTTCACTGCTCCATCTTCGACTCCGAACACGTTTAATGAAACGTACAAACCGGATCGAAGTGGTTTTCGAGAAATAAATCTCGATCCAGGTCTCTTCGAAACGATCAGCGCATTTTGGCCAATATTGATAGTCGGTGATTTAACTATCAATTTATATTCACAAACATCCATACACAATAAATAACTTCCATATTATTTATTTGCTTCAAATATCTTTAAAAGATATTTTTCCAGATTTTCAAAACTCGTTGAGACCACTTTCCCAAAAATTCTTCCTTTACAAGGTAAATCCTTTACCCTATATTCCCATTGGAAAAGAACCAAGTTCAAACATTTCTTTTAAAACAGTTAAAACATTTAATACTGAAAAATATACTTGAAATATACATAAACCACTTCTTTTTATTTACTCAAAATATAAATTTAAAATATGTGAAGAAAACTATTTATTAAGATATAACTTTGATTTAAAATAAGGGTTTTCTGTTCAACTAAATTCAAAATAGCGCTATAAAGAGAAAAATGCTAATCTGACTAACTTAAGTCAAAACTAACCTTTAAATAATCCATTTGTAGAAATAATTGCTAATATATCCCCAAATTATTACGGTTTAAAAATTATTAATTTGTTTCTCTAAAAATAATGATTTCCTGAAAATACTCTTTAAAACGATTTAAAACTTAACCTTTAATTAAATAAAATCTTTTTATAAAATATTAGCTTGGTTTTTCCCAGGGAAGTACTTTCCCGTTCAAACATTGCAAAGTATCCTTCGTATAAATCCAAACGATTTGTTCCAAATCAATTTATGTTACAACATAAATTCCCAATCCCATACTTAACATAACTTCTTTCGAAGTTCAACACAATTTCCCATTCCGAAAAAAATCATTTTTAAAAATATTGGTTTTAACCATTTAAATAAAACATTAGGGAAATTTTTTCATTGAAACCACATTTCAATTTACTTAAATAAAATTCCAATGGAGAGAACGACATTTCGAAATATTCTATTAACACTTAAAATTGTAAATTTATATTCAGAAACTTCATTTTAACATATTTTACTTTTCCAGATATCACTATTCATCATTAAAATAAACCACTGTTATTTTACTCGATTTATAATTTCATAGAATTCATTTCAAGAAAATTTATATTTCACATTTAACGATTGATAAAATTTCCACAATATTAAAATCCCAATTTTACCCATTTTAATTTTCCATTCCAAAATAGAATTCAATTTCTATATTCCTTTAAATTCCTTATTTAACAATTTCTTTAATTTCTTTTAAATCCAAATTTATTCATTTATAATTTAATTCTGGAATTATAATTTATCCAACAACATCACAGTACAATTTAATGTCAGATTTATCAATCACAACACATAAACAGGCATCACTATCAATTATAAAATAATTATTACATTGTGAGGAATCCAGTTGGATCCCTCCAACCTGTTTTCCCTGCATCACAAATATTAGCACATCACAATATAAATATCAATCCAGACTGATAACAACAGATATTTTCAACCAATCAAACAGATATTTAAATATCAATTATTTAAAATGCCCAGCATCCAGATGTGAGTGAGAAAAACTCACCTTGAGTTTCGGCGAGCGTTCGAAATTTAAATTAAACCGGACGGTGTCCGATTTAACCCAAATTTCTACTTGCTCAGAATGATTCCGGAACTGCACCATTTCATAGTGTTCGTCTCTGCAATTCCAACGCCACCAAAATCGTCGAATTCTGATGTCGTATGGAGAAGATATCAAAATTTTAAACTTTGAATATAAATTTTAAACAACTCCTTTTATTATTAAATAATATTATACCCCACAAAAATCATCAGCCGTAGATCTGGAAGGCAAAAAATCAAGGCCGCACGATGCATTCCTCTTCCCCACGCGATCATCTCAGCAAAAAAAAAATGAACCCAACGATCGGAGCTTGCCGTTGCGTACCCCCACGCGATTGCATCCAGCGCCCAAAGCCTCGAGAAGCTCGGTAGCCCCCTTGCCTCGTTATACACGCGCGAACGCTGGCCTTCCCACCACGATTTGCCGGCCATCCAAACCACTATACTCGATCATAGCCGTTGGATAGCCTCGTCTCGACGAACCCTACCACTTCCTAGTTGGAGATTTCTTCAATCGAAACGTGGATCGTGAGAAAATTGAGAGGAAATGGCAAGCGATTTCGGCCATTGGTTGAGATAGAACGGCGGCCTGAGGATAAAGCTAGGGTTTAGAGAAAAAAATAGATTATATAAAATTGTTTTAATATTATTAAATTAATATAATTTCTCGATTTAACAGAAAATGCAAACGACCTTCAATTTTCACGTCCGACAGGCTATCCTGAGGTTTTTCCGCGTTCCGGACACAATGGAACAGGTTTCGTAAGCTAATTTGATCGTATGTGCGAGATACGGAATTAAACGATCAATTTAATATTAAATTGGTTAAATCGATTTCGATGCGTTTCGAGCTGCCACGGTCAAACGACAACTCTGATTGCTACGAAAATTGAAATCCGATAATAACTAACTATTACGGATCCAATGGAACTGGTTTCGTCGAATTCCGAGACTGTGCCCCGGAAGGCTATTTTATTCGTCTATTAAATCGGACGATTTCCAAAACTGACGAAAACGTTTAAAATTTCACTTTTAAAATTTTAATAACTTAATAATAAATCATATAAAATTTATAAACACGTTAAAAATCATTCTGGTTCAATCCGGACCAAAATATGATTAAATTGAAATTTAATAATATTAAATTCATTTTTAAATTAATATAAAATCCCAAATATTAATTTATCAACTTTAAATTCATCTAAAAATCCAACATTATTGTTTATAACCAATTGAACTTAAAGATACAAAGTAAACACCATTTTAATAATCATTTATCCTAAATCCCCCTTTTTATCCCAATTTCGACTATTTAATTATTATTATCCAAATTAAATTTGAATTTATAATTTATCTTAATGATTAAACCCGAATCCATCCATTTCAAAATCAATTAAGGATCCACATTAAACATTTAAAATGAATTAAATATCCAAAAATCTAGCAGCCAACATCTGGGATGTTACAGCAACATTCTGATGACGATTAACTCTTCTTGGAGGCATTATCAAATCTTCAAAAAATTCAAATACAAACTTCAAATCTGAAACTTCACACTCAACGAACTTGGAAAAGTTCGTATCCTAGCTCCGATACCAAATTGGTGCAGCCAAATAAGCGAATTCGATGATGTAAATCGAATCCGTCCAGGATCTCACACGATTTGCGGAAATGATCGGTGAATTTAAGAATACCCTAATGCCCAAATCCGTTGATCACAAAGATACCGGATTCTAGCAATCTTCGACATGTTGATCGCGCACGATACCGTAAGTGAAGATCTACAATTCTTCGAACGTTGATCGAGCGCACTTGATTCTGTGAATTGGCTTCAACAATCGTTGATTCGAGCGCACTCGAATGCCGAAAGTGGAGATAGGAGATAACACTCAACTACCAATTTTAATGGAGGCACAAAGCACAAACCAAATTTTTATTCAAAATCAACAACTTTACAAATGACCCAACATCCCTATTTATAGGGTTTTTACAACACACAGCACTTAGGTCATTAACGACCTAACAACACGCGACCTAACAAACACGCGGCCTAACAGTGGCGACTTAGCAGATACAACATAAAGCAAAAACAACACGAGTTATGACACACGACTCACAATATGTACAACATTTACGCGACTTAACAAGAATATCATATAGGCGACCTACGACATAGCTTCCCAGTGTCATAAGGTCGAGCGGCCAGAACAACCTCGTCTTCAACGATATAAGCATCAGTAGTACACATGCAACTTAAAGATGAGCATCTCAACGACCTAGAGAATTGAGCGACCTATGTTAGGTCGTAGCTCGGCAAGGTTGTGGTTCGAAAGGTCGAAGCGACCTAAAGTGTCGCGCACTAGGTTGTTTATCTTGCTGGGTTGGACCATATAGCTCGCTTGCGACTTTAGAATTGACACGCTAGGTCGTTGGAACGGATCAACACTTAACTCGTTAGGTTGCAAACGTCTTAAAGCTCTCGAGCGACTTAGAGCAATTGAGTTAGTGGATCGCGCCGCATCAGTAACAGTGAACATTTTTGGTTTACCAGTAAAAATGATACAATAACTGTATTTACAAAATGATAACGGTAATCATTACCATAACAGTCCTATTTAAAAGGAAAAAGTAAATCGTGTCAACCGAAGTATATTTGGCTCTTAGTGATGGCTTTATTGTTCTTCCAATTAAGTTCGATGATTTTTACCATTTTTCCTCAAGGCAAATCTGGTTTAGTGAACTACTAACGTCTTTTACAATTACAAAATACAGTCCAAATGCACATGTAATACATGCCCTGATGTCCGCATAGAAAATTATGTGCAAATTTGTTTAGATATATGCTAGATCAATGGTGAAATACAGCAGTATGATAATGGTGCTGCTCAAATAAATAAAACATAGCCACATGAATGTAACGCAATTAAGTAGTCATAATAAGAAAAATAATAGACCATGGCAAAAGAATGCAATATCTCTAAATCTATTGATTTAAATTTTTGTTATTATTGGGATGAAATTAACTTTAACAAGTAAACAAATTGACTTGTTGATGAAGACAAGTTATGCACATTGAACATATATAGGTATATTTCACTAATATAATAATGGCTAATAGCCGAGTTGTTAATAGATATTAATTCTTTATACATTAAATTTTCTAACATATATACTATTACTAATATATTAACAGATAATGGCTAACAACTATGGTAATACCATATATATAAGTATTATATCACCTTTTGGATGTTGCCATTAAAGCTTTCTGAAACCAAAATTCTTCTTCCAAAAACATGGTTGCTCATATAAAAAGACTTTCACCAAGCAAAGAAAAAAGATTGGTTGGTAGAAATATATTTAAGCACGCTGAATTTACTAACACAGATATGTGTGTACTATTTACTAATAGGACAATTTTCGGTTTTAGGCTTCAGCAAATGTCATATTTTGGTTTTAGCCTTCAGCAAAAACTAATTGTCAAACTATGTCTCGTTTCGATTTTAACTTGCGCAAATATGGAGTGCGTAAGTGTTAAAAATAATTTTGAACTATAGCTTGCACATTCCATAAATGCGCAAGCTATATTTAATGCTTGCGCAATTATGGAGTGCGCAAGCTCATTTTTTAGCATCAAATAGACAGAGAGCACAGATCTGAGTTCATTTATCAATATTTCTACTTTATTCTCCAAACCCTTCCCACTTCCCAATCCAAACCCATTTTTCTTCCATATCCAAATCCACAATCACCTTATTAACCAAATAGTTGCTAAACTATATATTGAATCATCTTCTTCATCGTTACAAAACAAAGGTAATAATTAATGTTTTTGAAAATTATGATGTAAGTTTGCTATTGTTAATGTTGTTGAAAATAAAGAGTTATTGGTGGTAGGCGTGTTAATTATTAGACAATGGTGTTGTTGTTGAATTAGTTGTTAGTGTTTAATGAACTAGGAAACCCTATTTAAGTAGTAGTAAATTTAAAACCCTGATTTACACCTTAATTGTTTATTGTTTATATGATGGTAGACATTAATGATTGGGAGATAGACGACGAAACATTGATGAAACATTTTGATGAGGTTGAAGGAAAAATCGGAGTTGCAAGTTCAAGTCATATTGACTTTGATGTCATCATGTTCTGGAAACACAGTTCGAACCAATACCGCGTAAATTCCATTCAGGATCATCAACCTTACACGCTCCTTTACGTGAAGTTGTTTCTACGGAAATGCCCGGTTATCAACATACATTTGATAGAAATTTGTTGACGCGTATACATCATGTTGGTCCATCCGTGCCAAGGGAAAAACAACCATGTTCAAATTAAAATTGCGGAGATATGTATGTAGTGGTTGTTTGCAGAAAGGAAAAGAATGTTGGACGAAGATTTTTCGGGTGTAGTTCGTACAACGAACATAGATTGAATCCTCGTGAAGATGATTGTTGCAATTATTTTAAATGGATTGATCAACCCTTGTATGAAAGGAGACTTGAGTATGCCCACGAAATGCAAGCCGAAATAAGTCGTTTGAAAAGTGTGAATGAAGAACTAAGGACAAACAGTGGAAGGCCTAGAATGTGGTAGATCTTTGGGACTTGGTTAAGTTGTCATATTTGGATTTTATGTTGAACCGTTGTATTTGTAATATGTTATTGCGAAAATGTTTCAATTTGTTGTAACCGGTAACGTGTGCAAGCTAGATAGTTTATTATGTTGTTGAAATTCATTTGATAGTGTTGACTTTATTGATGATATATATTGGTTATGTTATTATATTGATTTGCTTGTTTGGGTTTTTTAAAGATTGAGTTGACTGCTTTTGGTTGAAGATTGCCTGCAAAAACAAAATCTACTTAGATAAAATAGGTAATAATTCATCAAATTGATGTTTATAGTTATGTTAGTGAATAAAAATTATGAATGTGGTATTCGAACTTATTTTACAGATAACGTCAAAGGTTCCGACTATATTTTACTTTGATGGCAAATTGTTGGTTGATGATGAAGGTAAACCTGGATATATGGACGGGAACAAAAAGGATCGAAAACAAAAAATCATTGTAGTTTCGAAGAGCTTAAACAAAGGGCTTTTGAAGTGACAAAAGCAAATCATGTGATATATGATTTAAAATTAGCGGTGAAATGGGTTTGGGATGATGGTGCATCTGCTATTGATTTGGAAGGCGACGATGATTTGAACTCCACCTTTTCGGTTGGAATGAGAATGATAGAAATCTAAGTTGTGAAAGTGGAACATGAAAATGTGGTTGAAACAGAAGCGGCAGTAATCTCTGCAGATGAGTATATGCACACTACATAATTACAAGAAACACAATGGTCGGCGTATCCTTCATATCTTTCAAATCATCAAGGTGGAGAGTTTACAAACTTAATTCACAAGTACAACGGAATGGCTAGAGTCTCTTCTAGTCGAGAACAAAATATGATGCAGAATGCTATAAATCCAAATCAGTGACAAGCGTTTGAAAAGTTAGTACTATTATATGTTGGCACTTGTTTTTTGACTTACGTTAATACATATCCGACCTTTGTTTTTTGTATTCGTAGTGTCGAAGAAGCATTTACTGGTTGTGATGACGATGATGTCGATGATCATGTTCATACTCCACACGAGATTTGTGGGCAATTGGATAGCATGAAAGTAGCTTGTGCGGATGATGAGGATAGAACTTGGATTCATCAAATGGAAGTTAACAATGATGCAATCATATATGCAGACATTGAGGAGGCTGATGATGTAAATGCGGAAGAAGAACAAATTACATATGAAGAGGCTTTAACTGATGATTTATGCACGACATCAATGATGGTGAAATCAATAATGGAAAATTATCAACTAGACATGGAAGTTTTTGGAAGAGAATGTGCGGAGAAAGGTCCACGAGTTGGGTTAATTTTTGAAAGTAAGCAGAAGCTTGTTGAACAGTTATGTGAATGGACGATTAAATGTTCAATTTCATTTCAAGTTCTGAAATCGCATGCAAATCAATACATGGTCCGTTGTGATATGGAAGAAACATGCCCATGGCGAGTACATGCAAGCCTTTCAGTAAGAAAAAATTCAAACTGGTGGAAGATAACTACATATGGCGGCGATCACACTTGTTTAAATGCAACCATCAACTCAAACCATCGACAGGCAATTGCTAAGTTTATATGCAGCAAAATACTTCCGTTGATTAAAGATGAAACAAACATAACTGCAAGAACTGTTCAAGAGACAATGTCCAACATGTTTCATGTTAAAGAGAGTTATTTTCGAGTCTGGCACGGACTGCAGAAAGCTGTTGTAATGATTTATGGCGATTGGGAATCATCGTGTGCGGAATTGTTGAAATATCTTAGAGCTCTACAACATACCAACCCGGAACCGTATATGATATTATTCATAGTCGTAGTGTTTTTTATGGTGCTTTTTGGGCTTTCGGACCTTCTATTCATGGCTTCAACCACTGTCGACCCATATTGTCTATTGATGCCACTAATTTATATAGGAAACATCTGGGTACATTTAGGCATGTCAATGGATACCTGAAAAATCCAAAATCCGTCCGGATCCGTATCCAAAAAAACAGATATTATCCGATATCTGAAAAGCGGATGTGGATATCCGATATCCGAAAAGAAAATCAGATGCGGATATGGGCATATCTGTATCCGAAAAACAGCCATCTAATCCGAAATTAATTTTACAATTATTATTATTATTATTATTATTATTATTACTGTTTAAAGAGAACTATAAATTGAAATCAAAATTTATTAGCCACTTTAACACAACCGTTGGATTCCATATCCAAGGCCTAGGTATCTTTACACACAATGAAACCCTAATGACACTGCCTTCTCACGTATTCATTACTTCATTTACAATTTCACAGCCGCACTGTCTAAAAGACTAAAAATCCCTAAATCTCTAATCGAATTGCACACGCCTCGTCTCGCTTCAGCGCTCTGCCTCATCTCGCTTCAGTGCTCCGTCTCGTTGCGTAGCCAGGCATGCAAGCTTCTTACAATCGATCTGCATCTTAGCTTTGGCATCTCAAATCGTGCACCCCAAATCGCACACTCCAAATCACACTCTCTGGTTTTTCCCTCTTGGTGTTAATCTATTTCTGGAAATAGGTTCTTGCATTTCAAAATCAGATGATAAGAGAAATCAGGCCAGTTCAAGTTCAGGTATTACTGATAAAAATTGTCAAAGATTTTCCAAGGTTGTCCTTGTTTATTATTTGTTAATGTCAAAAAGATCTTTATTTTGGTTTTTATTCCCTTCTTTTGTACCATTAAAGAAACCCATCTGTATTTAAGTTCTTGAAATATATTTTATGATATCAACTTAAATTATGATCATGGTGACGCTTTTACTTGACAATTATTTTAAGTCATTGCTGACTTGAAACGTATGAGAAAGAATTACCCTTTCTCCTTATATATATTTAGTCTGATTTCAAAAATGAACTGTATATATAAATGTCAGCTTCCTAAATTTTTGTTATGATATTCTTAAAGAAATCCCTAACTTTATTTTATCCTACATGAGAACATTTTCTTGGATAGTATAAAGTTAGTTGAAACATAAAGTTTTTTCCATTATGTGTGTTGTTAATGAAGAAGTCCATTGCGAACCATTCTGCAACCGTTATATGTATGCAGTGATTTCTGACTGATAGATTAAGCCATGAATATTACCTCTTTTTAGTGATTTTCACTGCATTTACATATGTTACATCTGTCATTTGTAGTGGTAAACCTTATACTCATAGAGAGAAAACATATTTCCTAGGTTTTATGTGGACAATATTGTTTCAAGATGTTTCTTTATTTAAACATATATAGAAACCTTTATGCTTTTAAAAGAGTAAACATATTTCTTGGATTCTTATGTAGACAATATCATTTCAATGTATTATATTTTCTTCTTCTTTTCTCAGAAAAAAGAAAGAAAAAACTTTCCATGCTTTACCCTTTTTTTTCTTGATAAATAGGAACAACTGATTTGAAGTATTTGAACTTTGCAAGGCCTTTTTGATCGAAATGCTCATTTATAGAGTGTATATAATTTATATACTTAAATTAAGTCCTTTACGTGGCGTGTAAGTAACAATTTGAAGTCAAATGCTCACCTTACTTCTTTTCTGTGATAAAACTTCCTTTACTTCTGTTTGGACTCAGTAGAAAGTGGTCCATTAAAAATTTCCATTGCTAACTTTTGTTTTTACTAGGTAGAATACTTAATTTTCATTTCTGAACAAACTACTACTTCTGTATACAAAGTTTATTCGCTAATAATTACTATGTTATGGTTCTAGTACTAATATTTTTTGCAGTATCAACGTGCTTAAAAAAATGTTGAATGCTTCATAAGCAAAGAAAGTTCTAGTACTAAATGTAAAAGTCAGCTCAAAAATCGCTGACAAATGAAAATATTAATCAAGTCCACTCATGTGCATTTATCTTCTGAAACTAATTGTTTACATCATTAAATTAATTGTATATAAGCCTGCAGGATAAATATAAATAACCTGACTGACTTAATTAGTAACTTAGTAAATCATTATGTCATTTAGCAGCTTGACATTTCGCTTAGTCGATGAACATGTCATTGTTATGATTCTTATGTGCAGAACCTTGACAAAAATTACAATGTTTTAAAATTTATATTATGTAATGTAATACACTAGAACTGTTATACTTAATGTTTCCACTTTCCAGTAGATATTTTCATGGGAATGCTTTTAAATTTGAACACTGCAGCTACACTAATATACAGTAAACTAATAGCTTGTTCTATGAATATTTATAGACTTTTAAAAATGGAAAACACCTCGTCAAGTTGTAGTAGTAAATCTATTGCATGTGTTGCATCAAACGCTTGTGTCAAAAATAGCATAGTTGTGCTAGAAACCACGGACTCTAGTGCGCCACCAACTCAAAATATTGCAGCTAATGAAGAAATATCTGCACCTTTGAATATAAAACCCTTGGAATCCGAGGTATGGAAATATTTTGATAGAGAAGTGTTAGAGGGTAGTAATTGTGTTAAGGCAACTTGTAAACATTGTTTAAGGATATTCAATGGAGCCACTTCACTGGGAACAACACATTTGAAAAATCATATAAAATTTTGTACCAAAAATACTACCAATAAAAGATTATCCGGACAGCAACTTTTGACTAATAAAAAGTCTCCCAATAAAGCATTCAAATTAGCTAGTTGGAAGTTTGATCAAAATAGGACTCGAATGTGTTTCGCTCGTATGATTGCCAAACATGATTATCCATTCAATATGACTGAACATGTTTACTTCCAAGAATTTCTTAAGAGTATTAATCCAACCGTTAAGCTCTATTCTAGAAATACAATTCGTTGTGATGTGTTGAAATTTTATGTTGATATGAGAACTGAATTACAACAGATGTTTGATAGTTTGTCTACTCGTGTTAGTCTTACTACTGATTTATGGACATCTGAACATCATAATATAGGTTATTGTTGTATAACTTGTCATTACATTGATGATGAATGGAAATTGCAAATAAAAGATAATTTCTTATCATGCAATGCCTTCTCCACACACTGGACTTGCACTTAGTGCTGCTCTTAAAACAAAACTATTACATTGGATTTTGGATAAGAAATTATTTTCAATTACTGTCGATAACGCATCTAATAATGATGTTATGATAAGAAATCTCAAGGCATGGTTAGATGGTAAAGGAGTCTTGATTTCAAATGGTGATTTGTTTCATATGCATTATTGCACTCATGACTTGAATTTAATTGTGCAAGATGGGTTAAAAGCCGTACATGGTCTTATTATCAAGATAAGAGAAAGTGTTAATTTCACAAAGTCTTCACAGTCAAGAAAACAAAATTGGGAAAACGCATTGGCGCAAACTAGATTAGTTAGAAAAGGTGTTTCATATGATGTTCCAACGCGATGGAACTCAACATACCTTATGCTTGAAAGTGCGATTGAAGTGTGTCCCGCGTTTGAGCGCTTAGTTGAGTTAACTTCAGATTATGTAAGTTTTCCTTCTAGAGAAGAGTGGGAGATAGGAAAAGAAATTTGTGAATGTTTGAAAATCTTTTATGATGTAACTCTCAAATTTTCAGGTGTTAAATATCCAACAACGAATTTGTATTTTTAAAGCGTGTGTGATATTTATGAAAGTATTACTAGTTGGGAGCTAAGTGTGCATGATTATATTTGTTCCATGGCACAAATGACGAGAGTTAAATTTGAGATATATTGGAAGACTTGCAATTTAATGATGAGCATTGGAATGGTTTTCGATCCTCGTTATAGAATAGCATACATTGAATTTTTCTATGATTTGATTTATGGGGAAGATGCATAAGTTCATGGTAGGAAAATCAATGATTGTTTGAAATCTCTTTTCTATTTATATGAAGAAGAAAGTGCATCCTATAAAAATGTATCTTCTTCTTCTTGTGCATTGGATGATTACGTTAATCATGGTTTAAAAAAGAGAACAAAAGTGGATCTTAAATGGAAGAATTATAGAGAACAAAAAATTGGAAGTTTGCAAATTTCAAAGACCGAGCTTGACAAGTATTTGGAAGATGAATTATTTCCGGTGGATGAGGATGACGACAACTTTGATATTTTAATGTGGTGGAAAACAAATTGTCCTACATTTCATATCTCGCAAAGATTGCTCGTGATATTTTAGCCGTTCCCGTTTCTACCGTAGCATCCGAATCATCGTTTAGTAGCGTTGGTAGATTGAATACCAAAAATAAATCCTCATTATCTCCTAACATAGTGGAAGCATTGAGTTGTATTAAGGATTGGTTATCACCGGACATAGGTTAGTTATTATTTACATACTAAAATTATTCTAGAATTTTAACTATTTAATATAATCAGTCTTTTTATTTAACAGGTAAAGATGTAGAGCTTGTAGATGAAGCATCAGCCCTATCATAAATTATCCATCGCACAAGGTAAAAATATAGAGTTTTTTTTTCATTTATGTGTTGCTGCTGCAGCGGCAACAAAAAGTGCTTGGTGCTGCTGCTGCTGCAACACCAAGGCAGCAGCACTTTCTGACAGCGGCACTTGGTGCTAGTGCTGCAGCAACACCTGCACCAAGTGCTGCTGTTGCAGCGCTTGCACCAAGTGCTGCAACACCAAGTGCAGCTGCTACAACACTAGCAGCAGCACTTCCAGTGTAAAATACAATATGAATTTGAAGTTTAATTTATGGATCATATTTTTGCTATGTTTTGTTTTATAGGATCATATGGAAAGCTCATGAGTTTGAAGATAGAAAAAATAATTTGGTGTTTATTCTTCACTTTTGCAAAGAAATCGAATGTTTGTTCATCACCTTAGCGATGTTTATTTAGGTTTTATGGTTAATTATTTAAATTGTATAAGCTAATTAATTATGCATTTTGTAACTCTATCATGATTTTATGTGGATTGTTTGTTGTTAACTTGGAAACTAAAGTATATTAGTTTGTCAATTGATTGTTATTTGAATGCTATGAATTGTAATTTTTTGATCAACATTTTCATCATATCATAATTCTCAATCTAGTTTTCGGATGCGGATTTTTGGATATTTTCGATTATTCGAAAATATCTGCATCTTCTTTTCGGATGCGGATATTTTCGGATATCCAAAAATATCTACGGATGCGGATATGGATGTTAATTTTTGAATATCCACGGATATCGGATGCGGATGCGAATGTTGATTTTAATTTTCGGACGGATGCGGATATAGCCATATCCGCATCTGTTTGAATCCATTGACAGGCCTAAGTACATTACTAGTAGCTACTGGGGTGGATGCAAATCAAGGGCTATTTCCTTTAGCGTTTGTTATTGTACAAACAGAGTCGTGGCAAACGTGGAGTTGGTTTATTCGTTACATATAGAATTATATTCCATCCGTACGTACTAGATGTATCACCTTTATCTCGGATTGTATGCAAGAAATTCCACGTGCACTTAGAGAAGCTTGGCTAATTAAACATCATCATCACTTTTGTGTCCATCATATTAAAGAAAATTTCAAGAAAGCGGGGTTTGTCACAGATGAGCTACAAAATTTATTATATGCATGTGCTACGGCATCAGAGGTCGTAAAATATAATGATCTTCGAAAATAGTTGAAAGATGTAAATCGAGATGTCGATGCGTGGATTGAAAGAAGTTTGAAAGACCAGGAATCAAGTTGGACTCTTTGTCATAATGGCAGAGTAAGATTCAATATCATGACGACCAACATTTCCGAAAGTTTTAACGGTGTGCTCAAAGGAACTAGGAATTTACCTGTTAGATCATTGGTTGCACGTACGTTTCATCGATTGAACCATTACTTCATCGAACGACGAACTCAAGGGGAAGAGTGGATGTCGTAGCTCGCACTTAGGTGGGAAGCATTAGCATGGAGAAGAATGGAAGAATCGAGGCTCATGTCTATAGAGAGATATAGCTTCGTTGAATGGCAGGTGAAAGATGTGCATATGTTTGATTATACGGTGAATATCGAAGATAATGTTGCCAAATGTTCGTGCAACATGGCAACATTGGATCATTTTCCATGCTCCCATGTATTAGCGGATTGTTCACATGGTTCGGGTGGTGCTAATAGAGCGTATTTTGACTTAATCTCCACATGGTACATGAAGGCTATGTATTCCGCAGCTTATGCTCCTTTATTCCACCCTGTATTAGATAGTCGACATTGGAACGTCTACGATGGTCCAATTATACAACCATCGTCTATGCGTAGAAATTCAGGTTGTCCTCGGTCTGCTCGAATAAAAGGTTTTATGGATCCACCATCTTCATCCAGCCATAACAGATGTTGCAAATGTGGTTCTATTGGCCACAAGAAGAAAACTTGTCTGTGTTGAATTATAATAGAAGTAGAACGTCTATGTTACTGTATGACTTATTGAAACTTTTTTGGATGTTGTGGCATGTTGTTGACTTTGTTATGTGATGGTGATGTCATTCGAATGGTGTTTGCATGTTATATAGAATGTTGTTCAGACTTTTTGTGTGAAATTATGTGATTTATGGTGTTGAAACAGCTCTCTGTCCCGGACAGGGCCAAAAACACGCTTGCACATATATGGAATGCGTAAGCTATGTTGTCAATATAAATTTTGCATTCTAGAAATGCGCAAGCTATATGTAAAATATAGCTTGCGCATTCTAAATATGCGCAAGCGTACAACTGGGTTATTTGCAGCATTCCGCAAATGCTACAAAAGACCAAATGTAGCATTTGGGGATTGCTGTAAATAACCCAAAAATAGCTTGCGCATATGTGGAATGTGCAAGCTACATTGACAATATAGCTTGCGCATTCCACAAATGCACAAGCTATTTTTTGGGTCAGTTCCAAACAGAGAGCTGCTCTGCCACACTACAAAACCACAAATTGCAAAACCCCAAACCCTAAATTCTAAACAGAGAGCATGCAAACACCATTCCATTAATACCATCACAAAACAAAATAAATAACATGCCACAACATCAAAATGCAAATTGAAAATCATCCAAAAAATGTTGAACAAGTCGTTCAATAACATAAAAACATATAAGTCAACAACCCCTTACCCAACCAAAGAAACAACAACAATAAGACCAACACCGTCAACCACAAATTCGTCTAAGCTCAAGTGGGGTGTCTCTCTTCTTCTTTTTCCATTTGTACATGATGGGAGCCGATCCTTGGCCTTCTTCGAATGTAGGAGCGGATGTCGGAAGTGGAATTTCTTGTTGTTAACTTGGCCCAAAAATGAGTTCTTCTTGTTGAATTTTCCACTACGGCGGCTCTTGCGCATGCTCGTATGTCGACTGTCCAACATATGTGAATTATTGTTCTCCTTCGTGCCAAACGGGCCATTCAGCATAAGTTTCTCCGCCGGTGTATTGATGCTCTACCTTGGGCCAAGTGGGCCATCCAACTGTAGTTTCGCCACCGGGATGTTGTGAAGCCTCCCCCTCCGCATGTGCCTCCTCCCATTGGGCTTGTCCACAGGCTACTGTAGTATGTGCCTCCTCTGTACAACATGGTGGCTCTTCTTCAATGCACAATGACTTGGCCGGCCTTCTTAGCTTGTTCCGACCCAAAATCGTGTCAAGTATTCAATGTAGATCAATGCACTTTCTTTTGACCTTGTCCGGCTCCATATGACTTTCTTCTATTTCGCCCACACATCCAAAGCACTGTATATTCCTCTTACCTAAACCATAAGTCATAACAATGCATCAATATGAGATAAAAATTGAACTATCAAAAATTTGAAATTACAATACTTACCACATCATGTTCCAGAGGAGCACGGGGAGTATACGCAACCAACTTCCTTGCTGACTTTTTAAGAATATAACAACGAGTAATTCGCCAATACCAATACCAATACTTGTACTCGCTCAAAGGTATCGGAGGCTCACGTGCTCGTTCGGCATGACCAATTATTGATTGCCAAATAGCAATAATTTCCTCCAAAATGGCATCCAGCTAGTGGGTTTTGGCTCAAGGGGGACGACAGAATCGGGAATGTGCTGATAATTAAAGGAAAATTGTCTCATAACCCGATCGGGTGCATACAACTTAAAGTCTAAAAATAGAATCAGTCGGCTCTTAGCAATCCAACCAGCGAACGAATACTCAATGTCTAGATGCCTAAACTTATACACTAATGAATATGGTTCCTATGTAACCGCATCATCCGCCAAAAAATCCAACTCATTACGATAAAATTGTACATTTCTTGGCATCTCACGCTAACTCCTAGCACAATTCCACCTAGCCTCGAATGGAAGATACAGATCTAAGTCGGTAGGAATTCTAATGGATGGCCGTCCAATAGCAATATGCGACTATGACCATAGTTGCAACAACGTTGCAGAACCCCTTAAAACTTTTCGATGTTGCAAGGCAACGTATGACAACTCACTATACAAATAGCAGAGAACGGCACTAGCCCAAGAATGATAACCACAGTCAGCCAAATCATCCAAAAAAGGTAAAAATTTCAAATTTAATCTCCCTTTCGGATGATTGAGAAATAATCGGCAACTCATAAAATACAATATCATGGCACGAGTGCGGCGAAGTATATCTAAATCGGTCACACCTTCGGGTAGTGGTTCGGAAAACTCACTTTTAAACCAAGTCATTGGTAATTCACTTTTAGAGTTAACCGCCTCTCTAGGCGGAAAAATACCAAGCAAGTCATGAGCCAATTCGATGTAATCGATATCTAAATTTTACGAACATATTGGGCAACCGTCTGCTTGAAGACCGAAAAGAAAATACACATCCACTAGATTCACTGTCATCTCCTCGACTCTTATATGAAATGTATTTGTTTCCGGCCTTCATCTATCGCATAAAGCGGTAATAAGGTGATGATCGAGCCCAATGTAGTCGATTTGCATAGCTTTCCAAAATCCGAAGATTCGTAGATTCGGCTCCAATCTTGGATCTTTATAATCGATCTCCTTGAGCTTGCTCGAATGATCGCATATCTTCACGGTTTCAACACCCTGAAATGTATAAACAAATTAAAATTAGTGCTTCATATTTGCATTCCCCCGGTTTACCAATATCGAACATTTACCTCCATTAATGTGTCGTTTTGGGTCCTATGGTGTTCTTGAAGATAGAGAACACTTCTATCTTCGGGCCCGGGATACAATTCTACAGACAACAACAACCGTTTATCACTACAAAACTGTAACAACCCGCATATTTTACGATTGTATGTTTAAATATTTTATTTAAATATAACATCGTTAGTCGGATTTAAGTCCGAAATGTCACTTTTTGCTAACAGTCGAATTAGAACTCGAGACCACTTCCATTGAGTCCAAAACAATGTTTGCGACCATTTTGAGTATAAACATCGATACGTTTGGAGTTGAGTAAAATTTTGATATTTTCATTTAGGGCTTTGGGTTTGGGTTTCAGCCCAATAACCCAACATATTATCCTAACTCCACTCCACTCCTCTTCATTCCTTCATAATATTTCCTAACACTTCAAGCCCTAGAAAAATGGGGGAAAAGAAAAGAGATTAGAAATTCCTAAGCCCTAATTCTCTTAGGAAATTCAACTTCAAGTTATAAAATCAAAGAGAAGCTTAGGTAAGCATCCTCTTCATCTTCTCCATCTCAATTCCTCTTCAATTTCAAAAATTTCCTATAACCTAATTTGGGAAATTATTGCCTATAGTCTTAGATTGGAGTTTCTAGAGTTGAAGTTGAAGGTGGTTGATCTTTCCTTTGTTTTTGAGCTTCTTCTTCATTGTTTTTGGGTTTAAAGGTGAGTTTTTGAACTCACATCTATGTCTATAACTTTCTTTGTGGTTAGGTATGAATTCCTAACATCTATTCATGTACATTTTCTTTTTATTTGAATGGATTTGGTGAATTTTCAAACTTTTGGTTTTTCTTGTCCAATTTTATGAAAATCCTATATTTGATGTTTGAACATTGTTTTTGGGGTGTATCGAAGAGCCTATAAGGCTGGGTTGTCGCTTGGCATAAATCCCTAGTCGCCTTTGCTCGTCCGATTGCCTCCGGTAGGATTTTTTCCCTTCATGGGGCTTGGTTGAGAATACTGCAGATGGCAGTTCAGTCGACTAAACTGTAAGGTCAGTCGACTGAACCTGGGGACAGAAAATTCTCTATCCCTGTATCAATCGACTGACCTTACTAATCAGTCGACTGAGCTTGGAAACCGAGAGTTTCGATGCATGTATCAGTCGACTGACCACTGCAGTCAGTCGACTGAGCCTGGAAACCGAGAGTTTCCGGGCATGCATCAGTCGACTGCTGCGGTCCGGTCGACTGATTCTGGGAAATTAGCATTTTTCCTATTTTAGGCAATTTTTCGTGTGGGTTTCTGATTTTTAATCGATTCGTGATGACCAGATTTGTTGTTATCATTTATTGACATTGATGACGTCTTTTTCGTGATATTTAGGAATATCCATTTTGATGGATTTTGTATCGATTTCTTTGGATTTAATTCACGTCTTCGAATGTGAATTCCTGGTTATTGATTGCTTCTACAATAATTTCTATGGTTTGTCACTTTAAAATGCTAAGGTTTCTATACTAGTAGTAAATATCAAAACTCTTTCATCAAAACAATTTCAACACTATTTTAATACAAAGCTCGTTTATTAAAACCGTTTTCCAACCTATTAGTATATACAAACCTTTACCTCGTTCGTATGAGAAAATCTAATTAAATGGCATAGCAAAACAAGTGGTATGAAACGCTTGCATTTACTTCGTCGGTTAATTTTTGGACTTGTTCGATTGAAAATTTTCTGACAATCTTCGAGTGGAAATCTATAATTTGTTCTTAAATATTTAAGTTAAGCTACTGGTTATGGGACATGAAGCTAAACTCATTTATTTACTATCTTAGTGTAATTCACACTTCTTGTTGATCAATGATGATCATTTTATGGTTTAGACTAGCGATATGCGATGTCTCTTTGTCCACGTAGGGGACTGTACCTCGTTTTATTGAGCTTCGTCTCATTTCTTTTATAGGCTAATGACCTATGGGTTCTTTGGAGTTTCGACTCATTTTTATGGGCTAGCGACCCATGGTCTTTGGACCATTCGTGGAGCAATCGGCTCAACAATTCGGAGCATGGGGCGTATCTTTCTAGGTGCGCCGATGTTTGTTTATGCATGAGGCTTATCTTTCTAGGTGCATCGATGTTTATTTATGCATGGGGCGTATCTATTTAGGTGCGTCGATGTTTGACTGAGCATGGGGCGTATATTTTTAGGTGCGTCGTTGTTCGATTTATGGAATAGCGTTCCGTTTGCGATGCACGTGTTGGTGAGTTTTCATGCTCCCGTTTGTGATAGGCCTCCCCCTTTGTGATTTCTGGATTTCTAATTGATGATTTCTAGAATTTGTGTTTCACCAATATTTGTGATTTACATTGATAAGTTTTATCAATATTTGTGGTTTGGTGAATACGTTAAAGAATGTGACATTCTTTTGGTGTTTGAGAATATTTGAGATGTTGTATGATTTTTTTTGTTATCTAATGTATACTTTTCATCGTATGGCATTATGGTTATCATATGTTTTTGTTATATCTCTTATCTTATCTCATATGATATGATATTTATAGCTAGACTGATCCGTTTATTATTTTCTTATTAAATAATACTCGGGTCGGACCGAGATGTTGTAGGTGCTTCGGCTTGACTCCTTATCTGGGGCCACCGTCTAACTTTTGTCTAACTACTTTAGATTAGTTTTTTTGTTATAAATCGAGATAGAGACTCCTTGATGTATACATATTCTTTTGTCTAGCACTTGTATCTATTCTTTTGTGATGTAGAGGATCTTGTATGACCACAACTTTGATGTACACTTCTATGTGTTATATTCATATCTATTTCTGCTTTTGTGATATGAATATCTATGACTGATTATGTTATGCTTATTTTATATTTGTTTCCGAAGACCACATAGCCACTGTGTAGTAGCTTTGAGTTTGTATTTGATATGTCAGATTTCCTCTTGAAATGAAATCCATGCCAAACTATATGACATATCGGTGCTCGCACAAAGTAATTACATGGATGGTCGCTCCTCAACAGCCTTATTCTTCGTGTTAGTCGACGGCATTACCTAGTAATGTCCTTGGCTAGCGTGAGTATAGAGGTGGGGCGTTGCAGCTTGGTATCGAAGCCAAACTTCAGAACAATATAGAATATTATAGCAAGGATCATCATCCTAAGTCTTTCTTAGGAATCGTACCTTTGGATTTATTCGAGTCATTGGACCCGTTCTATCCTATTTTCTTTTATGATGCCTTGTTTTATCAATCATGATTGTTTGATATTCATTTTGAGAATAACATTTTTCTTCTTCTTTCTTTCTTTCTTAAAGAATAGAAATGGTTAGACCAGGACGTTCCAGCGCCGGTCAATCTAGTGCTGCTCCTCAGGATGGAGTATTCATGTCTGCCCAGCAGCTTTTAGATCTTGTAAAGAATGCTCAAGGTGCCGGACCCATTCCAGAGCCTACTCATCCTAGATCTGGGTTTGCATGCTTGTGCAGAGACTATACCGATTTGGGTGGAAGGCCATTCAAGGGATCCGAAAGCGTTATAGAAATTCAAGCTTGGCTCAAATCGTGCGATCGCATCTTTTCTCGCATGAATCTTGTTGATATACATCGAGTCCAAGTGGCTTCTAGCATGCTCCAAGAAAGAGCATTAGATTGGTATGAGTTTTTGATTTCGGAGATTGTCGAAGCAGATCTTACTTGGGAGCAATTTCGGGAAAAATTTGAATTAAAGTTTGTGCCGAAGGCTGAAAAAGTAACTTTGGCCCGACACTTTATTGACCTTGTTCAAGGTAATTCTTCTGTGACGGATTACGTCACATCTTTCGAATCTCTCTCTAAATATGGGGTCAAATATATTAATACTCCATTGAAGAAAAATCAAAGGTTTGTCTATGGGTTGAATAAGAACCTTAAAAAGCCTTTGCTTCTTAAACTAGAAGTTTCTTTTGATCAGCTTACGATATCGCTCTTTGACTTGAAGAGGCCGATAAAGAAAGCGATGTTGAAGTTGTGGGTTCCAAACAGAACTTCAACAATAACATGAAGAGGCCTATTGAGTTCAAAGGCCCCAATCCCAACAAGAAATGGAAGTAAGAAACTCCGGTAGCAAAGACTCCTACCTCTAGTCCTGGACAATGCTACAATTGTGGTTCCATGGACCATTATGCAAAGGAGTGTCTGAAACCTCTTTATTGTCGCTATTGCAAAAGTTCGGGTCACGATATATCTACATGTCCCATACTTTAAAGTAGGAAAGAGGGAAGGCTGAAAGTTGTGCAAGACCCTAGTAACACTTCTCTTGGTCAAGGTATTTCTCATTCAGTCCTTGATGACATTTGTTTTGTGATTATCCTATTTGAGTTCTTGTTGATATGGGTTCATCTCATTATTTCATATCAAAAGAACTTGTTGATTCTTTTTCTTTAAATATTTTGGGTTTGATGACTTCACTGGGACTTGTGAATCCGGTTGGTGGATCCACGGTTTACTTTGTAAAAATATCGAGATTATTTTATGTGATTATGCTCTCCGATTCGATTTGCATGTTATTTGCTACTGAGGTTTCAGAATTGATTTTTGTGAAAGGATTGGCTTAATCATTAGGAAGCTATATCCTATGTCCTGAGTGGACTATCCATCTTTGACATTTTCAATCTGTTAAGCAGATTCTATTTTTCTAAATGGTTTCGATTCCAATTTGGTGGCACCATTTTATTCTTTAAACCCACACGATGAGGGAAATGTTATTTCTCTCATTCAAGTAGTTTGTGAATTTCTCGGTATCTTTGAGATTGTCTTAGGGTTATCACCTTAGCAAATCTATTGAGTGGTGCTAAGGTCTTTTCAGTTCGACTTTGCCACCAGTTTTCATTAGCTATGAGTTACGGACAATAACATTCCACTAACCGCATTTCGCACTCATTATGATTCTTATGAATGGTTAGTTATGCCATTTGGTTTGACGAACCATCCAGCTTATTTCATCCATCTTATGAATCGAGTATTCTACGAATATCTCGATGAGTCCATCCTTGTATTCATTGATTATGGATGAAAACATCAATTTAAAATTTGCAAATCTTTTTAATAAGATATTTGTAAGTATGATTGGATTTGTTCTTAAAACGAGCAAAGAATATTCGTAAAATTTTTAAGAGATATCATTTTTATCATATAGAAGATGATTTTGTGTTGTTTTGCCCATTGAGTGCTTTAAGAATTCTGGTCGATGCGCTTGATCAACGTTATCGATAGGAATCTCCTAAATGATATGATGAGACAATCAGACACATTAAATTAACTTGGAATAAGTAAATTTTCCTAGAAAGATGACTACATAAAGTTAATTATAATTTTGAATGTCTTAGCTTTTTGGAAAAGAGGATCATTTAAAAGAAATCTTTTCCGATACTCCCATTCTTGTGATTCCCGAAGGGAACCAAGACTTCACTGTTTGTACCGATGCTAGTCGTATTGGTTTGGATGCCGTTCTCTTGCAAAAGAGAACGTTCTATCATTTATGCTTCTATACAATTAAAGCCTATCGAGACTATGTATGCCACTCATGATCTAGTGTTCACGGCTATTGTTTTCGCTTATAGAATTGGCATCATTATATTTGGGAGAGAAACTGTTATCTACACCGATCATAAATCTTTGGAGTATTTATTTTCTCAAAAGGAACTTAAAATTGCATCAACAACGTTGGCTCGAGTTCCTTGCATCTTTTGATCTTGATATTCTTCATACTTTGGAAAGGGAAATCGTGTTGCCAATGCCCTTAGTAGTAAACAACAAATGGTTGTTTCTTTGATGATGTCCGAATGGAATGATCTTTTGGACAGGTTCATCTGATGTACGGTTATTGTACTACGTCGTTGTTCCAAATTATTCGAGTTTCGGGTTCCTCGAGCGTACCGTTATTGAACTACGTCGTTGCACCGGCTCAATTTTCTGCTATTCATAACGTTTTCCATATCTCTCAACTACGGAAATGCCTTAGGGATTCCAATACTATTCTTGAGCCCGGTGTTATTGAAGAAATTGAAGTTTCACCTAATTTGACTTATGAGCAACAACTCTCTCGTGCTCTTTAAGGTGAACTTCTTATTTCAAATTTATTTTGTGTTGGTATGCTTTTATGATTGTTACTCTTTGTTTTCTTCTTAAGAATTGCGAGGACGCAATTTCTTTAAGGAGGGGAGTCTGTTACAACCCGCATAATTTACGATTGTATGTTTAAATATTTTATTTAAGTATAGCATCGTTAGTCGGATTTAAGTCCAAAATGTCACTTTTTGCAAACAGTCGAATTGGGACTCGAGACCACTTCCATTAAGTCCAAAATGATTTTTTTCAACCTATTTGAGTATAAACATCGATATGTTTGGAGTTGAGTAAAATTTTGATATTTTCATTTAGGGCTTTGGGTTTGGGTTTCTGCCCAATAACCCAACATATTATCCTAACTCCACTCCACTCCTCTTCATTCCTTCATAATATTTCCTAACACTTCAAGCCCTAGAAAAATGGGGGAAAAGAAAAGAGATTAGAAATTCCTAAGCCCTAATTCTCTTAGGAAATTCAACTTCAAGTTATAAAATCAAAGAGAAGCTTAGGTAATCATCCTCTTCATCTTCTTCATCTCAATTCCTCTTCAATTTCAAAAAATTTCTATAACCTAATTTGGAAAATTATTGCTTATAGTCTTAGATTGGAGTTTCTAGAGTTGAAGTTGAAGGTGGTTGATCTTACCTTTGTTTTTGAGCTTCTTCTTCATTGTTTTTGGGTTTAAAGGTGAGTTTTTGAACTCACATCTATGTCTATAACTTTCTTTATGGTTAGGTATGAATTCCTAACATCTATTCATGTACATTTGCTTTTGATTTGAATGGATTTGGTGAATTTTTCAATTTTTGGTTTTTGTTGTCCAATTTTATGAAAATCCTATCTTTGATGTTTGAACATTGTTTTTGGGGTGTATCGAAGAGCCTATAAGGCTGGGTTGTCGCTTGGCATAAATCCCTGGTCGTCGTTGCTCGTCCAATTGCTTCCGGTAGGATTTTTGCCCTTCATGGGGCTAGGCTGAGAATACTGTAGATGGTAGTTCAGTCAACTGAACTATAAGGTCAGTCGACTGAACCTGGGGACAGAAAATTGTGTGTCCATGTATCAGTCGACTAACCTTACTGATCAGTCGACTGAGCCTGGAAACCGTTCCAGGCATGTATCAGTCGACTAAACACTGCAGTCAGTCGACTGAGCCTGGATATCGAGAGTTTCCAAGCATGCATCAGTCGACTGACACTGCAGTCCAGTCGACTGATTCTGAGAAATTAGCATTTTGCCTATTTTAGGAAATTTTTCGTGTGGGTTTTCAATTTTTGATCGATTCGTGATGACCCAATTTGTTGTTATCATTTATTGACACTGATGACGTCTTTTTCGGGATTTTTGGGAATATCCATTTTGATGGATTTTGTATCGATTTCTTTGGATTTAATTCACGTCTTCGAATGTGAATTTCTGGTGATTGATTGCTTCTACAATCATTTCTATGGTTTGTCACTTTAAAATGCAAAGGTTTCTATACTAGTAGTAAATATCAAAACTCTTTCATCAAAACAATTTCAACACTATTTTAATACAAAGCTTGTTTATTAAAACCATTTTCCAACCTATTAGTATATACAAATGTTTACCTCGTTCGTATGAGAAAATCTAATTAAACGGCTTAGCAAAACAAGTGGTATGAAACTCTTGCGTTTACTTCGTCGGTTAATTTTTGGACTTATTCGATTGAAAATCTTATGACAATCTTCGAGTGGAAATTTACAATTTGTTCGTAAATATTTAAGTTAAGCCAGTGGTTGATAAACTCATTTATTTACTAGCTTAGTGTAATTCACACTTCTTGTCAATCAGTGTTGATCATTTTATGGTTTAGACTAGCGATATGCGATGTCTCTTTGTCCATGTAGGGGACTGTACCTCGTTTTATTGAGCTTCATCTCATTTCTTTTATTGGCTAACAACCTATGGGTTCTTTGGAGTTTCGACTCATTTTTATGGGCTAGCAACCCATGGTCTTTGGTCAGTTCGTGGAGCAATCGGCTTGACAATTCGAAGCACAGGGCGTATCTTTCTAGGTGCGTTGATGTTTGTTTATGCTTGGGGCGTATCTTTCTAGGTGCGTCGATGTTTGTTTATGCATGGGGCGTATCTTTCTAGGTGCGTTGATGTTTCTTTATGCATGGGGCGTATCTATTTAGGTGCGTCGATGTTTGACTGAGCATGGGGGGTATATTTTTAGGTGCGTCGTTGTTCGATTTATGGAATAGCGTTCCGTTTGTGATGCACGTGTTGGTGAGTTTTCATGCTCCCGTTTGTGATAGGCCTCCCCCTTTGTGATTTCTAGATTTCTAATTGATGATTTCTAGAATTTGTGTTTCACCAATTTTTGTGATTTACATTGATAAGTTTTATCAATATTTGTGGTTTGGTGAATACGTTAAAGAATATGACATTCTTTTGGTGTTTGAGAATATTCGAGATGTTGTATGATTTTTGTTGTTATCTAATGTATAATTTTCATAGTATGTCATTAAGGTTATTATACGTTTTTTTTATATCTCTTATCTTATCTCATTTTATCTGATATTTATAGCTTGACTGGTCCGTTCATTATTTTCTTATTAAATAATACTCGAGTCAGACCGAGATGTTACAGGTGCTTCTGCTTGACTCCTTATCTGGGGCCATCGTTTGACTTTTGTCTTACTACTTTAGATTAGTAGTTTTTTTGTTGCTATACACTCGAGATAGAGATTCCTTGATGTATACATATTCTTTTGTCTAGCACTTGTATCTATTCTTTTGTGCTGTAGCGGATCTTGTATGACCACTACTTTGATGTACACTTCTATGTGTTATATTCATATCTGTTTCCGCCTTTGTGATATGAATATTTGTGACTGATTATGTTATGTTTATTTTATATTTGTTTCCAAAGACCACATAGCCAATGTGTAGTAGCTTTGAGTTTGTATTTGATATATCGGATTTCCTCTTGAAATGAAATCCACGCCAAACTATCTGACATATCGGTGCTCGCACAAAGCAATTACACGGATGGTTGCTCCTCAATAGCCTTATTCTTCGTGTTAGTTGACGGCGTTACCTAGTAATGTCCTTGGCTAGCGTGAGTATAGAGGTGGGGCGTCACAAAAACTATGTACAAAGTTAGGGTTTTGGCTATATGAATACTTCAAATCCTTTTTCATTTTCAACAAAGAAACCAACAATATAAGTACATTCACATCGACATCATCAACACTACCTCTTTCGCTAACAACAACAATCATTTTTACAGTAGTATTCAAATTTTACAATCGAATTATAGTTACCTCTAATCAACGTAGCTGAAGAGCTTGCTTCCATTTTATGCGTAATCGAGTGGTTGTTTGAAGGAATAGACGAGGAGCAATGTTTTTGAGTTAATAGATTTGGATTTGTGATGGGTTTGAAGTTGGGAATGAGAAGGGTTTTGGGAAGAAAGGAGATAGGGGATGAAATGAGCTTAGATCTAGCTCTCTGTCTTTTTGGTGCCCAAAAATGAGCTTGCGCATTTCAAAAGTGCGCAAGCTTTAAATCTAAAGCTTGCGCACTTATTGAATGCGCAAGTTTTAGATGTAGAGCTTTCGCATTTATGGATTGTGCAAGCTCTACGTATAATTTTTTTTTATAACTTGTGCATTCTATAAATGCACAAGTTATAAACTAAATGAGGCCTACTTTGGCAATTAGTTTTGCCGAGGCCTAGTTCTATAATTTGTTTTTTATGGTGCCTTGATCGAAAAATTGTCCTTACTAATATTGTAATCAGCAATAGCTTATTAATTAGTTAATTCTTTCCTAAACCCATAGTAGATTTCTCAACAATTGTGCATTTCAACGAATATACTAACACATAAATATACATTTACTAATGTAGTATAGATAATATAAATTAATGGGTAATAGGTATGGTAATAGCCAATACCTATTACTGTATATGAATATTATAAAACCATTTAGATGTAGCCATAAATGAATTTTGAGAATTAATATTCTTATGAAAGAAATATATATGTATTTATGCTAGAAGTGGAGTCTTCTTTTCTGGAGTTAACTTTTGGGATAAATTGAAGTTTTTCAGTTTACCAAGATGCAACTTCCTGGCTGCCATGGTCGAATTATCAAGGGGAGTTTACCACTAGATAGTTCGGATCAATGGACAAAAAAGAAGCGATGTATCGTATACTGTTAATGAGATTTTTCGTCTCAAAAACACCTAAGTATTTTTTTTTGAAATAATCACCATGATGAATGCTTACATGATTAGGAATCAACAAAATTAAGTAATGTTAAGATTGCCTTTAACGGAAGTAATTATGCACAATAATGCTTAAACAATTATGAGAGAAAACATAATCTTATGATGAGTCTTTATCCAATTCATTAAACAATATGTTCCAACTTAAGCACTAAAAATAGAAAAAGTAAAACAAAGCATTGAAAGCAAAAAATGATTGGAATTTACGTGGTTCAGATGTCAATGAATCCTACGTCCAAGGAAAAATATCCTTTTCTTCCTCTTTTGTTCTAGTACAAAAAAGCAACGACGGAGAATCAAGCTTTTTATTTCAGTGTTTCTAAAAGAGTAAAGTCTAAAAAATTCACCCCTTTCTCTTTATAATACATAGAGATTCACATGGAATGCCAATGTCATTCTTCCACTCTTTTGATTCCTGCTATTGGATTATGTCACCTATCAATCATCGATCTTGCTTATTTAGTGTTCATGGATTGCCAACGTGGTATTCAGCGGGAAAATGTAATTTGAATTGCTGAACTATGAATTTTGGCGAGAAGCTTACAATTTAAGTGGGAAATCCTGGTTTTGAATAGATCATGACAACTTGGTTTAATGAAGCAACAAGTCAATAGATTGCACACATATTTATGGGAAACATCGATGAAAGACTGCCTCAATTTCAGGAAAGATGCATAGTTATCAGCATTATGGGAATTCACTATTGTGAATGAGCCATAGAGAAATTCGCCTCTATGATTATGTTGGGTGACAATATTACACATCATCTGAACTACGTCGACATTCTTGAAGCTGTATTGCACAAACAAAGCATAGTGTAAGGCCTAATTGAGGATGAGCTATATGGGTCAGTAAATAAGACTACTCTGCCATTTTGAACGGAGGTCATATCTCCTGAACTCATTCTGAGATATCCTTGCCAATAGAAGACTGCGCCACCACCCTTGCATTTGAGTTGTGTTCGGAGATTTTGGGCATGAAATCATAGCTTCTTGGCTTTCTTTTGGGGATCGTACATTGGCTTATGGTTGTGGAGCACCTATAGCCTCATCCTTTGAGTCTTTGTATCTCTGGGTAGTATCTTCTTTGAAATTGTGGCATTGTTCTGCCACTTCAATGTCAAATCAGGATGGTGGCACATCCTTATTGCTTTTAATATTAATATAAGATTGTGGTACAACTCTTCCACTTCTAATGTTAGTTCAAAATTGTGGCACATCTCTATTATGTGTAGTTGATTTAAAGATTGTACCATGGTTTTATATAATTAGTGTTACTTTTGGAACCGCAACATAATCTCTTCATCTTGTCGTTACTTAAGGATTATGGCGTGGTTCCAATTTATTAGGTCTACTTTTTGGAATCGTATGATAACTTTCATGTTTAGTAATTAAAGGTTATGTCGCAGTTATGCTTATTGAGGTAATTGTTTGGATTGCAGATCAATCCTTATATTTTGTCGCTATCTCGAGTTACTAGCGCAGTATTACAGTGTTGATGCGATGCTCAATGGGAAGGCATGGTCCTTATTTTTTGCATCTGTTTTAGATTTTGATGTAGTGCAATCTGGAATTTTGCTCTCGCTTCCTTTTCATAGTACAATTTCTATTGTGGGAGGAGTTTTTGGCTTTATACTTGCATCAATTTCCTTTTGATTGCGTTAAGAAAATATGGGTGTCACAATTGCCTCCCAAGTCTGCCGCAATTATAAATTGGTGTGGACTTATCTCTACATCATTTTTTTCATAATCCTTCACTTCTATTTTATCTCTTTCTTCAAAAAGGATAAAGTCTTTATTGTATTTTTCATTTAATGCACGAGTACACATGTCATTCTCTCGTTGGTCGTTCTTTTGAAAAAGATGCAACTTTAGTCTTTTTGACTCCTAAGAAAATCTGGGTGGATCCTCCTGTTAATATCCCTTATCATTAATTAGTTGGCGATTTAGAGTTCTTTCATTATTGCAATTGTATGGCTAAAATTTAAATCGAGTTAAGATATTTCCCCCCTTTTTCTTCTTCATTTCTTTACATCCTTTCAAAAAACCCTAGTACTCAAAAGTAAGGACGTTCTTTCTTTTGTATTTCCTTTTTCCTATATCTTAGCGGTAGCCGATAATCAACGTAGTATTTTGATATGAAAACTACTCCCACCTCTTCTATGTCCTTTTCATCTAGAATAACCAAATTATGGGAAATAGAGGGTATTCTGGATCATTTTGGGTTCGAGGGTTACATGGGTAGGGTACCAAAATCTCATGGACGCTTCCATATGCCCCTAAATAGTTATATTTCTACTACTTCCAAGCATATTCGATGTGGACTTTATCTTCCTTCTAATCAAATTCTTCGTAACTGGCTAACTGTCATTGTTATTGCTCCTATTCAACCTGCTACTGTTTCCTATTACCTTCTAATTACCACTTTTATTTTATGTAGAGAAGCGCTCTCCTCTTTCCTGCGAAGAATTTGAATTTTTATTCGATATTCATCAGAATACTTTTGTGGGTGATTTTGTGTTTTAATATACTCAAACAAAGAAATGAGATCTAACGTCCATCCCCTGTAAGACCTAAAAATGGAATGATCAATATTTTTTTCATTTTGAATTTAGATAACTTTCCTTCTTCCTTCCAGCCACATCACGCCCTATTTTTTTCGATCAAGCTACTAGTACATATGTATCTTGTAGGAAGGACATCCTAGATTTAGGTGAAGATAAGAGGAAAATAAACTTATCTTTTATTGACTCATTACTGCACAAGTATGATTTTCTACGAACTAGCCACAACTTCTCTCACTCCATTTTAAAATTCTCCCCAATTACGGAGGAATCTAGGGGTATAATTTGATAAGACGGACAACAAAATTTTACTTCCTGATCTTTCATAAGGACAATTACTAATCCTAACTCCTTTTTTCCACTGGTAAAATGGCTGGTAACCTTTCTAATGCGTTCTTCGATGATTCCCCATCAAGTAGATTAGAGAGACGTCAAAGAAGAAGATGGGACAAAGGAGGAGGAAGGATAATGCTGAAGCCTTTAACCAACCTCTCAAGAAACCACATGTGCCTCCTCCTCCTTCCGCAGAAGCACCGCCCATCTCACCTCTTTAGTCATTCCAAGACCCTCACATTCTCTTCTTGCCTTTACCTGAAGGTAATACTACTGCTCTTGCTGAGAGGTTAGGGCGTATCACTATTGACGGCTTATCCTACATTGCCTCTACCCTACAAGCTTATCCTATCGCTTTTCCATATCTTACACTCTTTTTCCCTGAGCTTGAAAGGTCTTTGGTCTACATATATACCTTCTTCTCCTTCTTAACTCAATTGTGATTTGCTTTATCGATTCTCATCTTATCTATCATTACTTTATAATAGGTAAGTACTTTGGCAACCAAGCTTGGAAGAGAGAAGAAGATGCCTATGTCTTATCCACTGCCCGTACCATAAAACTTAAGGAAGACCTTATTACGGCAGTTTTCAAGAAAACCAAACTAGAGGAAGAGCTCAGGGATTAACATGCGAAAGCAGAAAGGCAAAAGTGGTAGTGAAGGAAGCGGAAGAGAACTTGGCGGTGAAGAGTAAAGAGATGGGAAAGAAAGATAAAACATTAGGGGAGAAAGAGAAGTCGTTGAAGGAGTCTAAGGACAAGCTTGAGTGGATCACTTACCAGGTGCTTTACAAGTTGTACATCATGATTAAACGTCATTTTTTTACCGACCACTTTAATGATACCACCACCGAAGTTGACCTCAGCTTCTTGGGAGACTCCTTAAAAATCGAAGATGCCTTTGCCTATTATAGGGCTGAGTGGGCTAAGGAGTTGGCCATTGAGAATGCTTCCCCTTTTGCCTCCCATAACACCTCTTTATAGTAGGATAATGAGAATGCACGTCAAAGTGGACTGAGGCCACCTATACTTCTCAAGTCCACGTAATTACTTGAACCTTTGTAAATGATTTTAATACTTCTTTTGTTTTTCAAAACCCCTCAATATGTGATAAAATGAATTTGTTTCTCAGATTTTTTGCGATCAATTCCTTCAATTCTCATATTGTCTTATTACTGCACTACGAATGACCGTGTTATTTTTATTCCTTTGTTCTTTATAGTCTTCCAATGAAGTAATTTTTACTAAACTCCTGAAGTAAAGCATGGAAAAAATCCAGACTCAAACTGTAGATTGTCTCGGTTTTAGTATGGCGGCAATTTGCAAGTGAGAAAAGGAGTTAGACTAGGCATTAATTCAACTTAAAGAAGAGACCCACGGGTTGCTTTCTAAAATTGATCAAGTAGTTAAGGAAAAGGAGGCACTTAGTGATTTCATATTGCGCTGTTGGTGCTATACCTTGGACAGCGGCTCCTTCCCCCGATAGTCCCCATTTAGAGTGGTTTATGATTAGGCTTGATAATCTAAATAAGGTGTGTGTGCTATGTTTTTTTATTTTTTTTATGTAAATTTGTTGCACTCTTCATATAATTTGGCCTTATGTGATGTGTTTCTCTAAACTTAACTTTGTGTAATTCGATTTCTTTCGAAATAAATTCCAATTACTATCAACTAATCAATTTTCTTCTTCCCTATGGGCACCCTTTTGAGTCTACCAAAGCCTTTATTTCTAATGAATCTTTGGTCCCCGCTATTTACTTCCCAAACGATTTAGAGGCGCACCTGAATTTGAGGTTGCGGCTTCGACTTTTGTTGCAATCTTAGAAGAAGAGAACCTCCAACTAGTGCGTATACCAATGAAAGACTTGAAACAGATTTGAAAGATGCTCTTTTTAACTTCAAAGACGCTAAGGATGCGTAGAAGTGTCAGCATCAATATAACATCAAACTACGCACTAAGATAGATATTGTAAACTCGAAGGTGACCGTACTACAACAGACAATAAAGAAAAGTGACGCGCTTTGTAGGATTATATAAAAAGAGAAGATTAAAGGAAAGACTATAGAAAACATGTCTGTTCAGGCTTCCCATCAACATGAGGAGAAGGAGGGTAACAAAGGAGGAAAACGGTAAAGGGGCTTCGCTTGGGTGCTGCTTCTACTCCTCTTACAGGCATGGACGCATCATTGGCGGATGGGTGGAGGAGGAAATTGGAATTACGCTATTAAGGCAAACTTAAAGAGTTGGAAGACCATTATAAGCAACAATTAGAGCGAACAGGGCCAAAGGTGCTCCCTCGTTGTAACGACCCGCATTTTACGTATCGAAAGATCGTAAAATATTTTTATTTTATTCGTATAACGTCGTATGATTCTATAATTTTGGAAAATAACACTTAGGACATTATACACACCTTATATTTTTTTCTAAATTTCTATGTGATAATTTTGACCCTAAATATCTTGTTTGGACTATAACTTTTGACATGAGTCAAATTAGGGTCTCAAACCAGTTCTATTGATTTAGAGTGATGGTTTCTCACTCTGTAGAATGATCATAATAGGAAAATGGACTTATGGCATGTTTTAAGTTTAGACAGTTACTGGCCAATAATAGTGTGTAAATAATTAAGCCCATAAGTAGGTTCATTAGTCTAATTCGAGATTAGTATATATATGGGGCTGTAAGTGTCAAATTAAAACCTTTTCCTCTTTCCCAAATCAGATCTAAACCCCCATTAGCCCTAATCATTCAAAATCACATAGATTACTCTCTAAATCTAGCTAATCATCAATTAGAGAGAAGATCATCAATTAGAAGATAGAGATCATCATTTTGGTTGATTTGCATTGCTTTATATCGCTATCCACATTGAATTTAGATGAGAATTGGGCAATTTTGGTAATTGGTGAATGGTTTATGACATCTCACTATCCTATCATGTTTACATGGTAAAATTACAAGTTTTAGCATGATTTTTGACCTTGAAACTTTTTCTAACTTTAATTTACATGTTATCATATGCTTATGACCTAAAAATTGTGAATCTTTGAAATGGTTTTCATAAATGATTAGTAATTCTCCATATTCATATTCATATTCATATTCATATGTGCATGTAATATGTAGATTTAGATCAGAATTGGTTTGTTTATCACGTTCTTGTGTATTTCTTGTATGAATGGATGTATATGCATGTTATTCTATGCTTGTATATTGTGCTTTGATGTCATTTTGCTAATATTTTGGATGCTTAGGAAGATAGGTTGGAGAATTTGGCACACTAGATGTAAAGTTGGTCGGAATTGGATGAAACTTGAAGTGAAGGCTTTGGAGCATGGGAGGAGCTTGCAAAATAATCCGCTCATGAAAATTACTTAAGGGTTCAACTCGGGGCCAAGTTGAAAGGTCGGAGCCAAGTTATTTTAGTTGACTAGATGGGTCAGTGGATGGCTTGGATCTCTAGAGCTTGGCTAGGGAAGGTGGTACATAGCAAGATGTAGGAGATTGACTAAGCGTTGGGTATTATACCGAGTTGTTTTTTTATAGAACTTGGAGTTGAATGCTTTGGATTAGGAGCCGAGTTGTTTTGATGAATGGGTTGAGGTCTAAAGCACTTAAGAAGGAAGAACTAGAGGCGAAATGATTTACTTAGCCAAAATTAGCTAGGTAAATGACTCTATTTCGAGTCATTTTGACTTGGTATTGAGTTGTTTTTTGAGAACTATGGGGTCGGGCTTGAACAAAGAAGAAATAAGGGACTTGTAGATCATGTTGGAGGTGTTGGCTCATTCTCTTGAGGATTAGATGGCGATGTAAAATCATGATAAAAGCTTTGTATCTTCGGTTGGTGACTCGTGAAGGAAGTAGGTACCGAAGATAGTGGCTCGATAATGGAGGGAGCCGTGGATGGGAACGTGAAGGGTTCCGAATAATGGAAACTGGATTGAGAAAATGAAGGGCTCGGATCCGAATGGAGTAAAGGAGGGCTTGAAAGTATGTGCTAAGGAATCATTGATACTCGGAATATTTTCTGTTGTACTCAAGGCAAGGGTAATATAATTGGGGACGTCTATGGATTTATGGAGTGGATTTGAATACCATAGACTAGTAGCTTTGGGTCTAGTGTCTAGCTTTGGGCTACGAGACATGTATCTAGCTTTGGGCTACGTGATGCGAGAGCACATTGAAAATCGAGATATCCATTAGTCCTGGCAGTAAGGAGGCCATACGAGTTTTTATATATTCGGAGCACATGGAGTGATGGTGGGGATTGTTTGATGATGTTATGGTTGCTTTCTTGGCTATCACTTGGAGATATCATTGAGAGTAGGTATTGGGGATAGGAACACCTGGAGAACCGATATCCTTATGTTGAGTAGAGTACCTTTATGTTATTTGTAGAGTAGCATACTATGATGCTATGTGCTAACTCTTTGGTTGCAAGGACATGTCAAGTATGATTCATGTACCTTTGTTCCTTACCGTATTTACTTGTATAATATTTTGAGATTCATTACCACTCACACCAGACTGATGTATGACCCAAGGTTTGATGCTCTATTTCTTATTATCTTGGGTACTCTTAAATGAGTAGACTAGATAATAGGTCTAGGTGATGTAGTAGTTGTGTGGAGGACGAGTAGGATGGAGCTATCTCGTATCATGTACTTATCTGGATTTCTATGATTATTCCACTTTGCAACACTAGGGAGCCTTAGCAGTGGCTACTTATTATCTTGTTATGAGATGGTTGTTGGGTTTAGTTCCATTGTAAAACTCTACTACATTTGTATATAACTCTGTAGATCTGTGTTTCGATGATTTGTTCACATAATTATTACTGCCTACCCTATTATATTTGTGATATTATATTTTATCCATGCGCTATGCAATATTCGACAGGTTATATGTTGTGCTTATTTTCTTTTCAGACCTGATGATCATCCTATATCGATCGGGCATTGTTGCAGCGCTTTATTTTGATATTATTGGTGTCGGTGGTATAGGGTAGTCATCATGTAACAACCCGCATTTTTGACCGTTCAAGTCGACAAAACATACACACATGCCGACTCAAACAATCCAAAATACAGATAGTTATTGGGGTTAAATAAGAAAAGAGAAGAAAGAACATAAACAACCTCGGAATCTCGCAGCGGAAGGAACAAGATATAATAATAAAATAACAGTTCATGAAGCTGTTAAATAAATAAATTTGATTATTATTATACATCATAAATCAGAGTTCATACATATCAGAGATAATACAACAATGCAGCGGAAAAATAATACAGTAGTAGAATACAAATGATGTATTACCAAACTCCGTCTTCGTCCTCCAGAATATACCTTCAACCTAATCTGAAATGCTCAGGCTGACCCGAGCGTAATGAAAAGACAAAAAACTCGAGTCAGGACTAAAATATCTCATGTAGGTTAAATCGAATAAGTAAATATGAGTGTGACGGCGTTGGAGATGTTTACGGGTTTTAGACACCTCCTATCCACGTGTTTAACGTGCGTGCATTAACTTAAGAGATGTTCGGGATTTCCATCTCCTAAGGATCCGTTAAACTATCTACTATGTAATAGAATACGCTATATACAATAATGTCTATCATAATGTAAAATATCAAACTAGCATTACGCCATGGCCCATTCCACCCTTAACACATTTTTATTCCCAAGAGCATATACAAGACCATAGTTTCCCCAAAACCGGAAGTCACCAGAGGGCAATCCATATACTAAAGGTACAAACCAAAACGTAGTGGTCGCGAATAGGATAATCAGTATGACAAGGTACATGAGGCGATACCAACTAGGATACTAGTAGTTGCGTGATCCGGACTGATGTTGGGCATAGCAGATACTACCCCAACACCGCGAAACAACACTCCCAAAATCGAGGGGTGCACCCAAATCGAATCACAACAGTAATAGATATGGTAACGAAGAAGTGTGTCCGCTAGAGGTGGCGAACCTCAATGGCTCGGCGCGGCTCCTGTTTTAGTCATGTCAGGGGTCATCCAATATCGTTCTCTTTCTTCAGTCAATGCGTTCACCAAACCATCCATTTCGTTCTGGATCAACACTCCGCGTATACTAGTTATTAAAGTGGTTTTCGGTATCGACAGAAAGTATGTCCATATCCGATCCCGGTCTTTTTAATAACTACGTATTATTACACCGATGGCTCTTTTACATTTCAAATTGATTCATAATTGATATCAAAATATCATATTCGCTTCAAAATCAAGTTCTAAGCTTTCCAGAAAGGGCAAGATTGTCAAAATTCGATAAACCAGTAAAAGGTTATGGTGAAAATACTAAGGGTATATGCTACTGATTTTGCTTCTTTTTTACACAGGCCAGCGAGAAGATTCAAAATTTTAACTAAGTAAATGAAGGAATTTCTCAAGACACTCTAAACTACAGTCGTGCTACAGTTTCTAAGTTTTTTGAAAAGTCTAAGATCGTCGAATTTCGTCCAGCCATTTAAAAGTTATGGTTGTTTTTGTTTCAGCATATATTGGACAATTTTGGATTTTTCCAAAAATTTTTGCTTTTATTATTTCAAAGTACAAACCATCAAACGTCAAATTTTCTAAAGAAACAATCATAAATACAAAGTCGTTTATTTTCTTATTTATCCATGAAATAAGTTTACATTCGATTTGTTTCCGATTTATTCAAGTTTGTTTCATTCATAATTTAAATTCAAGTCAACTTGCTTCAATTTAATTTCACTTTTGCTTCAAATTTGAATTTAATTATTTAAAATTTTTATTCCGTTTATTTAATTCCATTTACACTAATGAATTCTATTTAATCAATTACCATCCATCTAACAACCAATGCATATCAAACATTAACATCTATCCAAAATCTACACTAAATCAATTATACATTTCCAAGTCAAAATTTTAATTTCATACACTTCCAAGTTTATTGACATTTAGGTTTATTCAAATTTAATTAGTTTCCATTTACAAATTTTATATTTAATTAATTTTAAATTTAATTCATTTTACAACTTAAATTTCCTTTATATTTACAACTATCAATAGATCTTCACATTTTATTATTCGCAATCACACTTGTATATTATTCATTTACTTATCCTTATTAGCATTTTAAACTTTTTAAGTATTTGGTAAGTTATAGCTATGCAAATAGAATATAGTTAAACAATATACAACTTCTTTTCATTCAATTTGAGTGTTATACCTATTAAATAAATTTCCAATTTATTATTTTCCAAATTAAGGGTTACTACTACAATTTTAATTTTTTTTTCACTTAAATTCAATTCCACCCTTTTCAATTCATAAGTTTCTAACAATTCATGATTTACTTTAGTTTAATAATTAAAATCATTCCTTATTAGAGAACTTAAGAATTTCAACTCCGGATTCGATTTAAACCATTTTTTTTAAATATATATATATATACACTAATATCTTTATATCTCAAATCATACTTTTTAAAAGAATTTTAATCAGCATTGAAATATATATATATATATACTTATTTTCATTTCATACTTTAGAAAATTACAATTTTTAATCAAAACAGGGTTTAGGAAAACTATTAAGTTATCTCCCCCACTTGGACTCTCGAAAATAAACGTCGATGATGCGTGCACTCATCACCGAAATCATTCTCTAGTGTCAAGTGGGGAGTATAACACTTACTTCATTTGAAAATCCTTTGAAAACAATTTCTAATCGAATATACTATCATATAATACTTATATTATACATTTCAAATTTTTGTTAATAAATTTTCAAATCACCGGAATTTAAATTCTCCATCTTAACTTAAATTCATTTTTATTTTATTTTATTTACCATTTATATTCATTGTCAATCATATTTACAAGTTTCATTTCTTAAAATCATCCAATAGTCAATAGTTAGAAATATTGACTAATCAATAATAAACGATGATAATCTAATATTATCATCTCCTAACAACCAATACAATCAAAATTTATAAATTTTCAAGATAATTCTTTTATATATAAAATATAATCTAAAACAATATTATGTCAATCTGTCCTATTCGAGTGTTTAGAAATTCCTATCGATGCCTTGGCGTCCCAAGTACCAACCAGAATTCATAAATACTCAACGGAACAAACTAACACAATATAAAATCATTTTATATCAAAATTACAAATACGCTCTCTCATATACACTCAAACTCATTCATAAGGTTTAACCCTATTTCAATGAGTTATTCCCCACTAAAGCCAAGGTAATCTAAACCAAAGCTTCGATACCAACTGTAACAACCCGCATTTTTGACCGTTCAAGTCGACAAAACATACACACATGCCGACTCAAACAATCCAAAATACAGATAGTTATTGGGGTTAAATAAGAAAAGAGAAGAAAGAACAGAAACAACCTCAGAATCTCGCAGCGAAAGGAACAAGATATAATAATAAAATAACAGTTCATGAAGCTGTTAAATAAATAAATTTGATTATTTGTAACGACCCGTATTTTTACGGATCGAAAAGTTTGTCAAAATCTGGGATTTTCTAGTTGTTTCAGATTTTGGTGTATTTGTCTAAGTCCTAGGTCGTGAACGACCTAAGAGCTAAGTCGTGACCGACCTATAGGATGGTAGCAAGTTAAGAGCTATGTTGTAGACGACCTAAGATAGGAGACTTAAGGGTTTTGAGCGACCTAAGGGATAGGTCGGCAACGACCTAAGGAAATGTTGGGAGCGACCTAAGTGTTTGGATGAGTTAAGTGTTAGGTCGGCAGTTCGAGTTAGCGACCTAAGAGATAGGAGGTAGCGACCTAGTAGAATTAACGACTTAGGGGATAAGCAGTTTGCGACCTATAGGAGTTAGCGACCTATGGAATTGACCGACCTAAGTGTTAGCGTAGTTAGGTCGTTAGTTCTGTGTTGAGTTAGGTCGTAGGCGACCTAAGATGGTTAGGTCGCGTATGTGTTAGGTCGCGAGTTTGCTAAGTCGTAAGTCGCGTGAGTTGTTAGGTCGCTAGGATAGTTTAAGTGTTAGGTCGCGTGGATCTAACTGTTAGGTCGTATGTTGTTTTAGGTCGACATATGTTAGGTCGCGTAGAAGCCTAAGTTGTTAGGTCGCAACCCAACTGAGTCGTAGGTAGTTAAGTCGTTAGGTTGTTAGGTCGCTGGGTCTCCTAAGTATTAGGTCATACCTGTTGCTAAGTCGTAAGTCGAAGGAAAGCGCATTGCTTTAGGTTGTCAAGTGTTAGGTCGCTGAGGAGTTAAGTCGTGCATCTGTTAAGTCGTATCTTCTGCCGAGTTATAAGTCGTGACTAGTGGTAAGTCGCTAGAGGCGCATAAGTCTTAAGTCGTAGGCGCGCATGCTATAAGTCGTGACCGACTTAGGAGATAGCAGTTGTTAGGTCGCAGGTGCTTCTGGTTAAGTCGTAGGATGGCAAAGCGTTAGGTCGTAGGTCGGCATAGTGTTAAGTCGGCAGCGACTTAAGAAGATAGCCGAGTTACGACTTAGGGTATTTTCTGCTATAAATAGGAGAGCTTCTCTTCATTTTTGGGATCCGGATTTTGAAGCGACGAAGTGCTGCCATTTTGAGAGCTCGACTTCTACACTTCTTCACTTCTTCTCTCCACTCTAATCTAGTGCTTCCATCCATCCAAATCGAAGATCAAGATTGAAGATTCAAGAGCTTAGATTGAAGATCTTCATCTTTTCAAGAGAGATTTCATCGTTTGAAGCGGATTCGTGATAGATCAAGCTTGATCCTTCGCTGTCCAGATCTGAAGCGTGTTGGTTTGGGTTTGTTTGGGTGATTTGGTGAGTGGTGATTATCTCTCACACGGATCCAAAGGAGTATATCGGATTGTTGGCTCGATTTGGTGTTAAAATAGAGATTTCCATGCATTTTCTTCATCCTAAGTGTAGATCCATATAGATCCATTGTTCATGATGATGTTACATCCATTTTATCATATGTTAACCTATGCAAGTTCATTCATCAAGTTTGTAGAGATATAATCCATGTTTTCATGCTTATTGGACTTTCAACTCTTTAATTACGAAAATGCCATTATTGTTATAATTGTCTACTTAGATCATTTTTGAATGCTTGATTGCTTGGTTTGATGTTTGATTTGATTGATTGTTATGAACTAGATGATTGATGACTAGATTTAGATCGAAGGTGATTCAAAAGCTAAGGGAAAGGCTCTTGAATTGGGAAAGCTGCTCGTGGCATATGTAGCGGGATGATGAAGCTCTTATGCATAGATTTGATGATGTGATGATGAGATGAGGCTTTGCGAGGATGTAATGAAGCGAGGCAATCATGTGATGAAGACTTGGTCTAATCCAGACGGGATCATTCCAAGCATGTTGATAACTCGGTGATATGATTCGAGTTGAGGATAATGAATGGATATGAGAATAGTCGTCGAGGAGGATGACTAGGAGGCTTGGATAGCATCGTTGTTGAAGGTTCTAGCATGCTCTAAGCAAGAGTACGTTTGGGCAGATTCGATAGTCCCAACGGCCAACTGTTGATGGTCGAGTACTCTGGGCAGATTCGATAGTCCTAGGCACGGGCTGCGACGACGTGCGGGAGTTATGTCTAGAACCGGGGTTTTCATTAGCCCTTGACGGACGGCTGAAAGAATGTGCCGGTCATTCAATTAACGGTGATATCGAAGCAATGATAACAGTGATAGCCAGAGTCATGGATGTTTGGTTGTATCGTCATTCAGACTCAAGAGCGGTATTTTCTGGGTGCATATCTGATTTAGGCCTTGGTACTTGGAAAACATCGCCCTTGACCCGAGTGATAGTAGCTTTACTTTAAATTGTATGCTCTGCTATGTTTGCTTCTGCTTAGTGTGTGTCTGGGGGCTATCACTGTAGAATGAGGTTGGAGTGGGAGGGTTGTATTCCTATTCCTTTTCCTTTATGCTCTTTTGGTATGTTGTTAGTTAATTTACTGCTCACTAAGACTGTTGTCTGACTCAAGGCTTTATGTTTTAATTCTTATTGCCTTGGGCTGTTCGTCCATTTTGGGACGGGTAGACTAGGTCGCAGGTGACAGGTGCTGTTCTCTTCTCACGATGCTGATATCGAAGACGAGCTGAAGGGTTGCATATTATCTTCTTATTATATGTACTGGATATTCCGCTGTTTTGTATTCTCTGAGAGATATGTAGTGAGGCTAGATGTATTGACTATGTGGATGCTTGTATTCAACTATTATGGAGTTTTATATGATGTCATTTTGTTCTGTAAAGCTTCACTATACATATGTTCTATTGTATTTTGTTCATGCGCTGTGAGTAATACGATAGACTCTGTTGTTTTAATCTTACCTTGACAATTGTCCATGGTCGCCTGGCACACTTTACAGCGCTCTATCTTTAGATTTGGTGCAGGGGTCATGGGCGGTCGTCACATTATTATTATACATCATAAATCAGAGTTCATACATATCAGAGAAAATACAACAATGCAGCGGAAAAATAATACAGTAGTAGAATACAAATGATGTAATACCAAACTCCGTCTTCATCCTCCAGAATATACCTTCAACCTAATCTGAAATGCTCAGGCTGACCCGAGCGTAATGAAAAGACAAAACACTCGAGTCAGGACTAAAATATCTCATGTAGGTTAAATCTAATAAGTAAATATGAGTGTGACGGCGTCGGAGATGTTTACGGGTTTTAGACACCTCCTATCCACGTGTTTAACGTGCGTGCATTAACTTAAGAGATGTTCGGGATTTCCATCTCCTAAGGATCCGTTAAACTATCTACTATGTATAGAATACGCTATATACAATAATGTCTATCATAAAGTAAAATATCAAACTAGCGTTAAGCCATGGCCCATTCCACCCTTAACACATTTTTATTCCCAAGAGCATATACAAGACCGTAGTTTCCCCAAAACCGGAAGTCACCAGAGGGCAATCCATATACTAAAGGTACAAACCAAAACGTAGTGGTCGCGAATAGGATAATCAGTATGACAAGGTACATGAGGCGATACCAACTAGGATACTAGTAGTTGCGTGATCCGGACTGATGTTGGGCATAGCAGCTACTACCCCAACACCGTGAAACAACACTCCCAAAATCGAGGGGTGCACCCAAATCGAATCACAACAGTAATAGATATGGTAACGAAGAAGTGTGTCCGCTAGAGGTGGCGAACCTCAATGGCCCGGCGCGGCTCCTGTTTTAGTCATGTCAGGGGTCATCCAATATCGTTCTCTTTCTTCAGTCAACGCATTCACCAAACCATCCACTTCGTTCTGGATCAGCACTCCGCGTATACTAGTTATTAAAGTGGTTTTCGGTATCGACAGAGAGTATGTCCATATCTGATCCCGGTCTCTTTAATAACTACGTATTATTACACCGATGGCTCTTTTACATTTCAAATCGATTCATAATTGATATCAAAATATCATATTCGCTTCAAAATCAAATCCATTTCAAATATCATCATATCTATTCAAGATGTAAGATTTCGTTTCAAAATCATTTTTTGCCTCAATATCTCATTTCGATTTCAAAATCATTTTTCGCCTCAATATCTCATTTCGATTTCAAAATCATTTTTCGCCTCAATATCTCATTTCGATTTCAAAATCAATTTTCTCCTCAAAATCTCATTTCGATTTAAAAATCATTTTTCGCCTCAATATCTCATTTCGATTTCAAAATCATTTTTCGCCTTAATATCTCATTTCGATTTCAAATCATTTTTCGCCTCAAAATCTCATTTCGATTTCAAAATCATTTTTCGCCTCAATATCTCATTTCGATTTCAAAATCATTTTTTGCCTCAAAATCTCATTTCGATTTCAAAATCATCAATTTCAACTCGATTCAGCTTCTCAATAAACCATTTCAAATTATCAATTTCAAATACATATTTGAACCACAAAATAAACAATTTCACTTTCAATATATTTCAAAACTTTAAATATTTCACATTTCAAAACAGCTCATATATTTATATAAGAATATAAGATTCGCTTTAAAACCATTTCGTATTCAAATTAGAATATACTTCAAATTAAACATCCGTATTAAGTAGTTTACTTAATTTCTAGAACAATTCCAATTCAATAAACTTAGATTAACATTCGGATTTCAAGAATTCATTTAAGTATTACATTCCAAATCAATTTCAGTTCAAATCCTATTCAAATCAATTTTATCTTCAAATTTAATTCAATAGTTTCAATTTAGTCCAATTCACAAATTTCTTTGAATTTCAATTAAATTCCAAATCAATTAAATCTCAATTTCAAATTAATTTTCAATTCCAAACTCAAACTTGAAATATCATTTCATATAAATTTTCTTAGAAATATTCAGAGTTCGATTAAAAGTCCAATCTTTTAAAACAAATCAACTTTCGAAAATTTACGCCGTATTTCAAAATTTTTACTTAAAATCTAAACTTTAAATAATTAAACAATTTCATTTACCAAGTTTAAATTCCAACTTCTCGAGCTTCAATTCAAAATAATTCGATTTCCATAAATTGGATTTTTTTTCTTAAAATCAATTCATTTAAATAATTTCAAGACAACTTTTAAAATCATTTAATTTAACCAACCCGGTGTCCGTATATAATTTTCTAACCTATGGCCAAGTGGATAATTATTTCAATTTTAATTTCAAGGATGGATATATCATTTCAATCCAAAAAGATGTCATAGGTATATCATTTCAACCTATTCCTTAATTTATTCGAAATGATTCCGTTTACAGTTTTATATGCAATAACAATATACATGATGATAACATGATATATCAAAATAAATAAACAACCAATATCGACCAATAGCATCCATTACAACCAATCAACCATAAAGGCAATAACATTCACAACAATTTTATAATGATCAATATCGAATAATATACTACCAATTTAAATTTAAATTTATTTTAACGGTCAATTTTAAATTCTATCAATTAATTCATATATCAATACAGATGATAATTAAACCTACCAAACAACAGCCAATAAATTTCATATCACTTCAGAATATAAATTTAACTAACATAAAATTATTTTAGTCAATTGTGAGCGTATAAACACTCACCCTTGATTCAAAGCCCGTTAATAAGGCCCAAAATTTCACAGTCTCAGATCTGAATGAAACCTATGCCGAAATGTCCGGAATTCAGATACGATCCTAACAAAAGAAACCGCGCGTGAATCGGATATCGTATGCAAAAGATATAGCGATAAATGTGCTTGAATTTCAATATTAAAAATAAACAAAAGAAAGAACACTTTTATCTCACCCACTGCCACGTCATCTCCACATTCTTTCTTCCCAGCACAGCACTAACGCAAGCTACAGGCAACGCTTTTGTTCGTTGCTCGCACGTAGGGAACACCGCTACGAAGATGAACGACGTTCCTTCCTTCCATACGCACGCAACTAGGAGGGACCGGACGTTGATCAGGGGATGCCATCGCGTGCGCCTCTCCTTGCTCCACCTCCGCGCCAAGTTTCACCACCCCATTCTCCACCGTTTGCACGCAAACCAAAAAAATACGCACGACATTCAAAGCCAGATCTGGACCAATCCGTGACGAATTAGCACGAATCAACCGTATGGATTTGAAGAGCTCGCCAAGATCTACACTTTTGCTTTTTGAATTTTTCGATTTCGTTGAACGGATTGAGAGATATTAAGGAAAGAAGTTCGAGCAATTTCACCATGGTTTGAAATTAGGGTTTCTGAAATGAAATAATGATAAAACTGTCTCGGTTTGCAAGCGTATTTATAAAGGTAGGTCCAAAATCATCCGAACTCCAATCGAGACGTGCCGCCAGGCGTTTATAAGGTTTTACCCATATTCCGAACGCAATGGAACTAGTCCCAAGGCTTAATTCAATCGTATGTGGAAGATAGCTTTTGAAGTCGATTATTTTAATTAAATTCGAAATTAAATTTCTACGCGTTTCAAGCTCGCACGACCAAACGACAAGTCCGATTGCTACGAAAATTGAAACCTTACAATAATCCACTGTTACGGATCCGATGAAACTGGTTTCGTCGAAATCCGAGACAGTTGTAAAAATGGCTATTTCTACAGTTTAATTTCAATATAAAATTCCCAATTTTAAATTATTAACTTTTAAATCAAATTTCAAGTGTTCACAAATTCCATTTTTTTTTAATTTCACAATAATTAACAATCTTTTACAATGCAGTTTTCCATTATAAATCCAGTATAAAAGATTACATTAGATTCAACGTTCAATTATATTGTAATTCAAATTCAAGTTATTTAATTCCAATTGAATTCTTTTATTTCGATTTACACTTTCATTATTGAATCAACCATTTACTTATACATTATTATCAATAGTTTATAATTCATTTACTTTCATTTTCTTCAGCTATCATCTTATTTAAATTCACAGTAATATTATATTACATTCATTTACGTTGATTCCAATATTATAACTTCAATATTAAATGTAACATTTTATTTATTTCGTTGTTTACAATCAAATTCAATTCGTTTCAATTACTTGTTACACTCAAATTTAAATCTTTACTTATGTTCAATTACAAGTTAACATCTTTATCAAATTACAGTTTCAGTTATTATCTGATTTCAATCAACCGTAATATTAAGTTACATTTATTTATAATAGTTTCAATAATATAAACTTCCACTATTAAATCTACCATTTTATTTATTCTTTGTTTACAATCATAATCAATTTGGTTTACAATCAAATTCAATTCATTATTTACATTCAATACAAGTTAACATTCATATTTAATTTACAAATAAGTTATTTCAGAATTCAGTTTTGTATTTTAACTTGTAATTCACATTTACAACACAAAATTTTATTTCCTTCGGATTTTTATCCAATTTTTTTATTTTAATTCGTATTTTTAAAGTGTTAAAAATACGGGTCGTTACATTCTCCCCCACTTAAAACTTTTCATTCTCGAAAAGGAACGGAGAAAGGGGAAACCATCATTTAGATATAATTCATTCAAAATATTCGACTTATTTGCAAAATTTAGTTTTAGGATTTTTAAAATCTCAAAATTTTCTAACTCCCGGATTTTTGAAAAAATTAGGCAGCACCTCCTTTGCGCGGCTAGGACCGAAAAATTTCACAGTGGTAATAATTGCATGATATACATCTCATTACAAGAATGAGGCATCCCAAAACATGGGGAACACAATAATATACCACAACATAAACCGTAATCCGAGAACGTACCTTTTATTAAGCGTTTATTAGCATTTTAACTTATATTTTGCATTTAGCGCAGAAGCGAGCTCCACAAGCGAAGCGCAACCCTTTGCTACCTACTAAAATACTCAACAACCAAGTAAGAATCATACATATGAAAATAGATCGATATGCTTAGCATATACAACATATATATATAACGTATTTAACTTCAGAACTGAAATTTTTAAATTCAGGACAGCGAACAAATTCCAGTTTTTGGTCACCTAAACGATAAAATTTTAAAATGAAATCTAAATAAAAGTTGCTGAATTCGTTTCAGGCTTTCCGGAATGTCCAAAATCATCAAATTCGGACCATGCGTTCAAAAGTTACGGTCGTTTTACTAAATGGATACGCCTCAGCCTGGGTAATGCATTGCGCAGGTCAGCGACGTTCACTCACGTTTTCGACCCTCTAAATGACAGAAAATCACAAAACATGTAAAACAAAAGTTTTAGCTTAAGTTCTAAGCTTTCCAGAAAGGGCAAGATTGTCAAAATTCAATAAACCAGTAAAAGGTTATGGTGAAAATACTAAGGGTATATGCTACTGATTTTGCTTTTTTTTTACACAGGCCAGCGAGAAGATTCAAAATTTTAACTAAGTAAATGAAGGAATTTCTCAAGACACTCTAAACAACAGTCGTGCTACAGTTTCTAAGTTTTCCGAAAAGTCTAAGATCGTCGAATTTCGTCCAGCCATTTAAAAGTTATGGTTGTTTTTGTTTCAGCATATATTGGACAATTTTGGATTTTTCCAAAAAATTTTGCTTTTATTATTTCAAAGTACAAACCATCAAACTTCAAATTTTCTAAAGAAACAATCATAAATACAAAGTCGTTTATTTTCTTATTTATCCATGAAATAAGTTTACATTCGATTTGTTTTCGATTTATTCAAGTTTGTTTCATTCATAATTTAAATTCAAGTCAACTTGCTTCAATTTAATTTCACTTTTGCTTCAAATTTGAATTTAATTATTTAAAAATTTTATTCCGTTTATTTAATTCCATTTACACTAATGAATTCTATTTAATCAATTACCATCCATCTAACAACCAATGCATATCAAACATTAACATCTATCCAAAATCTACACTAAATCAATTATACATTTCCAAGTCAAAATTTTAATTTCATACACTTCCAAGTTTATTGACATTTAGGTTTATTCAAATTTAATTAGTTTCCATTTACAAATTTTATATTTAATTAATTTTAAATTTAATTCATTTTACAACTTAAATTTCCTTTATATTTACAACTATCAATAGATCTTCACATTTTATTATTCGCAATCACACTTGTATATTATTCATTTACTTATCCTTATTAGCATTTTAAACTTTTTAAGTATTTGGTAAGTTATAGCTATGCAAATAGAATATAGTTAAACAATATACAACTTCTTTTCATTCAATTTGAGTGTTATACCTATTAAATAAATTTCCAATTTATTATTTTCCAAATTAAGGGTTACTACTACAATTTTAATTTTTTTTTCACTTAAATTCAATTCCACCCTTTTCAATTCATAAGTTTCTAACAATTCAAGATTTACTTTAGTTTAATAATTAAAATCATTCCTTATTAGAGAACTTAAGAATCTCAACTCCGGATTCGATTTAAACCATTTTTTTTAAATATATATATATATATATACACACACTAATATCTTTATATCTCAAATCATACTTTTTAAAAGAATTTTAATCAGCATTGAAATATATATATATATACTTATTTTCATTTCATACTTTAGAAAATTACAATTTTTAATCAAAACAGGGTTTAGAAAAACTATTAAGTGATCTCCCCCACTTGGACTCTCGAAAATAAACGTCGATGGTGCGTGCACTCATCATCGAAATCATTCTCTAGTGTCAAGTGGGGAGTATAACACTTACTTCATTTGAAAATCCTTTGAAAACAATTTCTAATCGAATATACTATCATATAATACTTATATTATACATTTCAAATTTTTGTTAATAAATTTTCAAATCACCGGAATTTAAATTCTCCATCTTAACTTAAATTCATTTTTATTTTATTTTATTTACCATTTATATTCATTGTCAATCATATTTACAAGTTTCATTTCTTAAAATCATCCAATAGTCAATAGTTAGAAATATTGACTAATCAATAATAAACGATGATAATCTAATATTATCATCTCCTAACAACCAATACAATCAAAATTTATAAATTTTCAAGATAATTCTTTTATATATAAAATATAATCTAAAACAATATTATGTCAATCTGTCCTATTCGAGTGTTTAGAAATTCCTATCGATGCCTTGGCGTCCCAAGTACCAACCAGAATTCATAAATACTCAACGGAACAAACTAACACAATATAAAATCATTTTATATCAAAATTACAAATACGCTCTCTCATATACACTCAAACTCATGCATAAGGTTTAACCCTATTTCAATGAGTTATTCCCCACTAAAGCCAAGGTAATCTAAACCAAAGCTTCGATACCAACTGTAACAACCCGCATTTTTGACCGTTCAAGTCGACAAAACATACACACATGCCGACTCAAACAATCCAAAATACAGATAGTTATTAGGGTTAAATAAGAAAAGAGAAGAAAGAACAGAAACAACCTCAGAATCTCGCAGCGAAAGGAACAAGATATAATAATAAAATAACAGTTCATGAAGCTGTTAAATAAATAAATTTGATTATTATTATACATCATAAATCAGAGTTCATACATATCAGAGATAATACAACAATGCAGCGGAAAAATAATACGGTAGTAGAATACAAATGATGTAATACCAAACTCTGTCTTCATCCTCCAGAATATACCTTCAACCTAATCTGAAATGCTCAGGCTGACCCGAGCGTAATGAAAAGACAAAACACTTGAGTCAGGACTAAAATATCTCATGTAGGTTAAATCTAATAAGTAAATATGAGTGTGACGGCGTCGGAGATGTTTACGGGTTTTAGACACCTCCTATCCACGTGTTTAACGTGCGTGCATTAACTTAAGAGATGTTCGGGATTTCCATCTCCTAAGGATCCGTTAAACTATCTACTATGTATAGAATACGCTATATACAATAATGTCTATCATAAAGTAAAATATCAAACTAGCGTTAAGCCATGGCCCATTCCACCCTTAACACATTTTTATTCCCAAGAGCATATACAAGACCGTAGTTTCCCCAAAACCGGAAGTCACCAGAGGGAAATCCATATACTAAAGGTACAAACCAAAACGTAGTGGTCGCGAATAGGATAATCAGTATGACAAGGTACATGAGGCGATACCAACTAGGATACTAGTAGTTGCGTGATCCGGACTGATGTTGGGCATAGCAGCTACTACCCCAACACCGTGAAACAACACTCCCAAAATCGAGGGGTGCACCCAAATCGAATCACAACAGTAATAGATATGGTAACGAAGAAGTGTGTTCGCTAGAGGTGGCGAACCTCAATGGCCCGGCGCGGCTCCTGTTTTAGTCATGTCAGGGGTCATCCAATATCGTTCTCTTTCTTCAGTCAACGCGTTCACCAAACCATCCACTTCGTTCTGGATCAACACTCCGCGTATACTAGTTATTAAAGTGGTTTTCGGTATCGACAGGGAGTATGTCCATATCTGATCCCGGTCTCTTTAATAACTACGTATTATTACACCGATGGCTCTTTTACATTTCAAATCGATTCATAATTGATATCAAAATATCATATTCGCTTCAAAATCAAATCCATTTCAAATATCATCATATCTATTCAAGATGTAAGATTCCGTTTCAAAATCATTTTTCGCCTCAATATCTCATTTCGATTTCAAAATCATTTTTCGCCTCAATATCTCATTTCGATTTCAAAATCATTTTTCGCCTCAATATCTCATTTCGATTTCAAAATCAATTTTCGCCTCAAAATCTCATTTCGATTTAAAAATCATTTTTCGCCTCAATATCTCATTTCGATTTCAAAATCATTTTTCGCCTTAATATCTCATTTCGATTTCAAATCATTTTTCGCCTCAAAATCTCATTTCGATTTCAAAATCATTTTTCGCCTCAATATCTCATTTCGATTTCAAAATCATTTTTCGCCTCAAAATCTCATTTCGATTTCAAAATCATCAATTTCAACTCGATTCAGCTTCTCAATAAACCATTTCAAATTATCAATTTCAAATACATATTTGAACCACAAAATAAACAATTTCACTTTCAATATATTTCAAAAGTTTAAATATTTCACATTTCAAAACAGCTCATATATTTATATAAGAATATAAGATTCGCTTTAAAACCATTTCGTATTCAAATTAGAATATACTTCAAATTAAACATCCGTATTAAGTAGTTTACTTAATTTCTAGGAAAATTCCAATTCAATAAACTTAGATTAACATTTGGATTTCAAGAATTCATTTAAGTATTACATTCCAAATCAATTTCAGTTCAAATCCTATTCAAATCAATTTTATCTTCAAATTTAATTCAATAGTTTCAATTTAGTCCAATTCACAAATTTCTTTGAATTTCAATTAAATTCCAAATCAATTAAATCTCAATTTCAAATTAATTTTCAATTCTAAACTCAAACTTGAAATATCATTTCATATAAATTTTCTTAGAAATATTCAGAGTTCGATTAAAAGTCCAATCTTTTAAAACAAATCTACTTTCGAAAATTTACGCCGTATTTCAAAATTTTTACTTAAAATCTAAACTTTAAATAATTAAACAATTTCATTTACCAAGTTTAAATTCCAACATCTCGAGCTTCAATTCAAAATAATTCGATTTCCATTAATTGGATTTTTTTTCTTAAAATCAATTCATTTAAATAATTTCAAGACAACTTTTAAAATCATTTAATTTAACCAACCCGGTGTCCGTATATAATTTTCTAACCTATGGCCAAGTGGATAGTTATTTCAATTTTAATTTCAAGGATGGATATATCATTTCAATCCAAAAAGATGTCATAGGTATATCATTTCAACCTATTCCTTAATTTATTCGAAATGATTCCGTTTACAGTTTTATATGCAATCACAATATACATGATGATAACATGATATATCAAAATAAATAAACAACCAATATCGACCAATAGCATCCATTACAACCAATCAACCATAAAGCCAATAACATTCACAACAATTTTATAATGATCAATATCGAATAATATACTACCAATTTAAATTTTAATTTATTTTAACGGTCAATTTTAAATTCTATCAATTAATTCATATATCAATACAGATGATAATTAAACCTACCAAACAACAGCCAATAAATTTCATGTCACTTCAGAATATAAATTTAACTAACATAAAATTATTTTAGTCAATTGTGAGCGTATAAACACTCACCCTTGATTCAAAGCCCGTTAATAAGGCCCAAAATTTCACAGTCTCAGATCTGAATGAAACCTATGCCGAAATGTCCGGAATTCAGATACGATCCTAACAAAAGAAACCGCGCGTGAATCGGATATCATATGCAAAAGATATAGCGATAAATGTGCTTGAATTTCAATATTAAAAATAAACAAAAGAAGAACACTTTTATCTCACCCACTGCCACGTCATCTCCACATTCTTTCTTCCCAGCACAGCACTAACGCAAGCTACAGGCAACGCTTTTGTTCGTTGCTCGCACGTAGGGAACACCGCTACGAAGATGAACGACGTTCCTTCCTTCCATACGCACGCAACTAGGAGGGACCAGACGTTGATCAGGGGATGTCATCGCGTGCGCCTCTCCTTGCTCCACCTCCGCGCCAAGTTTTGCCACCCCATTCTCCATCGTTTGCACGCAAACCAAAAAAATACGCACGACATTCAAAGCCAGATCTGGACCAATCCGTGACGAATTAGCACGAATCAACCGTATGGATTTGAAGAGCTCGCCAAGATCTACACTTTTCCTTTTCGAATTTTTCGATTTCGTTGAACGGATTGAGAGATATTAAGGAAAGAAGTTCGAGCAATTTCAGCCATGGAATAGGTGGCGGCCATGGTTTGAAATTAGGGTTTCTGAAATGAAATAATGATAAAACTGTCTCGGTTTGCAAGCGTATTTATAAAAGTAGATCCAAAATCATCCGAACTCCAATCGAGACGTGCCGCCATGCGTTTATAAGGTTTTACCCATATTCCGAACGCAATGGAACTAGTCCCAAGGCCTAATTCAATCGTATGTGGAAGATAGCTTTTGAAGTCGATTATTTTAATTAAATTCGAAATTAAATTTCTACGCGTTTCAAGCTCGCACGGCCAAACGACAAGTCCGATTGCTACGAAAATTGAAACCTTACAATAATCCACTGTTACGGATCCGATGAAACTGGTTTCGTCGAAATCTGAGACAGTTGTAAAAATGGCTATTTCTACAGTTTAATTTCAATATAAAATTCCCAATTTTAAATTATTAACTTTTAAATCAAATTTCAAGTGTTCACAAATTCCATTTTTTTTAATTTCACAATAATTAACAATCTTTTACAATGCAGTTTTCCATTATAAATCAAGTATAAAAGATTACATTAGATTCAGCGTTCAATTATATTGTAATTCAAATTCAAGTTATTTAATTCCAATTGAATTCTTTTATTTCGATTTACACTTTCATTATTGAATTAACCATTTACTTATACATTATTATCAATAGTTTATAATTCATTTACTTTCATTTTCCTCAGCTATCATCTTATTTAAATTCACAGTAATATTACATTACATTCATTTACGTTGATTCCAATATTATAACTTCAATATTAAATGTAACATTTTATTTATTTCGTTGTTTATAATCAAATTCAATTCGTTTCAATTACTTGTTACACTCAAATTTAAATCTTTACTTACGTTCAATTACAAGTTAACATCTTTATCAAATTACAGTTTCAGTTATTATCTGATTTCAATCAACTATAATATTAAGTTACATTTATTTATAATAGTTTCAATAATATAAACTTCCACTATTAAATCTACCATTTTATTTATTCTTTGTTTACAATCATAATCAATTTGGTTTACAATTAAATTCAATTCATTATTTACATTCAATACAAGTTAACATTCATATTTAATTTACAAATAAGTTATTTCAGAATTCAGTTTTGTATTTTAACTTGTAATTCACATTTACAACACAAAATTTTATTTCCTTCGGATTTTTATCCAAATTTTTTATTTTAATTCGTATTTTTAAAGTGTTAAAAATACGGGGCGTTACACATCACGTTTGGTATTAAAGGTTTGGTTACACGATTAACCTGAGTTGATACCAGAATCCAGTAGATCTAAGGAAGGAGTTATCACCTTAGTAAAGATTGAGAGTATGTATATATATACGAGAGAGTGCATACTTGTTATATATTTTGGTTTTCAAAGCTATATGGTAATATATTATATAATATAAGTCGCATGCACATGAGCACCGTAGACATGGTTTTCTTTATGAGAGACAGGTCATTCTTGTTACTGATTAAGAATGAGCCGGTATACAAGAAATACTGTGAGGAAATCTACTTTGGGGGTTAAGGAAGGAGCAGGGTCAGGAGCTGCTACACTTGACTTTCAAGCAATGTTGAATGCTATGATGGCAACTTTGATGAGGAATGTTCAGACTACTACTCCTAGTGTGGCTGTTGGTGGAAGTGCTCATGTGCAAGCGCCTAGGGCTGATTTCACTAAGTTGAGCAAAGACTATTCTACTATAGGAGGAAAACATTTCATGGAACAGTGTCAGCCATATAAGTGCAAGATAGGTTGGATACTTGCGAGCGCATCTTTAATGATATGGAAGATAATGATGGCATGAAGAGGATGATGGTCTCTAGACAACTTCAAGGGTGAGCTATGAACTGGTGAAATGCCATTACCATTGCTACTCCAGAATATCATTTACTTAGGACCAGTTCAAGGCAAGGTTTGAAGAGAAGTTCATTCTGATTGCTCAGAAGTCGATGCAGTTTAGGATTGCTGGTCTTAAGCAAGGAGAGATGTCAGTTTCTGAGTATGTTGCAGAGTTTGATGCTTTATCGAAGTATGGCATGTCATTCATCAACACTCCATTGAGAAAAAGATGAGAAGTTCATTATTAGTCTGGATGACTATCTTGGAGAGAAGCTAGTAGACCACATAGATGAGCCATTCAAGAAGCTTATTGAGAAAGCTCTCCGTCATGAGAATCTGTATCTAAAGGTTAGGACAGCTGTTGCCATTTCTGAGAAGGAGGAACCAAAACTGTAGCAAAGCGGTAGAGGTAAGAAAAAGTGGAATGGAGAGAGGAAGCATTCTTAAGGGGAAAATGGCCAGAAGAAATTTAAGTGGCAACCTACTTGCTATGGATGTAAGCAGAAGGGTCACCTGATTAAGGATTGTAAAGTGGGTAAGAGGAAGAAGTGCTACAATTATGACAAGCCTGGGCATTTGAAGAAGGATTGTTTGGAACCGGTAAAGGATATGCACGTTGTGAAAGCATGTGCTTTGGATGATGTCTGGACTTCGTCGAGTGCTCCTTCGGTGAAGAAGAAAGGAAAAGGATTCATTATTCAAGGTATGTTTTCCATTAAACATGTTTCTATTTGCGTTTTGTTTGATACCTGGGCATCACATTCGTTCATATCCAGTGACCTAGTAGACAGATTGGGATTGAGACCTGAGATAGTAGACTAACCCCTGATTGTGATGAACCCTATTGGAGGCTCTAATAGCCTTTGCATGGTTTGTCGTGGTTTAGTCTTATGGAGTCGTGGATGCTCTTTTGTTTGTGATTGCTTTGTCTTAAATTTTGTTGGATTTGGGATTATCTTGGGAATGGACTAGCATAAGAAGTTGTGTTAGTCCGTGAGATGATGGTTTTGATGACAACAACCTTAGAATAGATTATAAAATATAAATACTAACATTATAAGTTTAGATATATATGTATATGCAGGATTAAATCATGTAGGTACTAAGAATGAAGACTGTATAGTATAGAGATTCAAGATATCAAGATAGAAGACTCATGAGTATCAAGTTTATCAAGAGTTCAAGATTTCAAGGATAAGTATTTTTATTAGGAATTTTTGTTAAAACTCGTAGAAAAGCACTAGTATCTTAAAATCTAATTTATTCGTGGAATGGAATCCACTTCGAGCCCGTTAAAGGGATGGAACCCTAAGTAGGATGGAACCTACGAAAAATCTAGTGGAACATTGTTTTGTATCCACTAATTTTAATTCAAATGATTTTACAAAATTATCTTGTTTTCAAAATGATTTCAAAACTTTCCTTTTAAAAGATTCAAAACTCTATATCCTGATTTTAAATAATTTTAGCCTCAAAATTATCTCCAATTTCAAAGTCAAATTATTTCTGATTTTAAACTATCTTTTAAAATAATATATTTAAATATTTATACTTAGATTTAAATATAAAATTATAGTTAAATTCTATATATATTATTCTCTATATTTACTTATGAATTTTAACTATAGTCAAGTATATTTATAAAAGTTTAAATTAGTTTTAATATAAGATAAAGGTTATTTTCAAAGAAAATCAAATCATCAAAAATTGCTTTGGGATGTCGACATGCCTATGGTGACCATTCGACATGGTGTCAGTTGAGTTCAAAATTTAAATTTCAAAAGAAGTGTCTATACGCCATAACTCTTCATGAATGGTCATGGCTGTTGTTCTTCTATAAATAGGGGTTAGTTTCAATGAATTTTTAATCAGTTTTTCTGGTTTTTCACTTATCTTCTTCTTCCACATTTCTTAATACATACTCTTACCATTACTCTGCCAAAATCAATATTAAATCATACTCGATTACTTCTAGTTTGATTCTCTATCACTATCTCTACAAGGTTCTCAGTGCTATTCAGAGTTATAGACTTCTTTGTAATCTATTAAGCGAGAAAAGGTGTGATTGTAGCCTTGGAAATCAATCAAGAGAGAAAAGGTGTGATTGTAGCCTTGGTAAATCAATTGGGTAAACTTGTGGCCCGGAAATCAAGTATCTCTACCCAGAGGATAGAAATTCTGGAGGGTGTACCTCGTGGCCTTGAAATCGAGGGTGTAATTGTACAATTGCTTTTGAAAGGAAATCCGTACTTGTATTGCAGGACTGGATGTAGGGAAACTCCGAACCAGTATAAAGTCCGGTATGTTCTTTGCTTTACTGCTTTTATTTTATTTCTGCTTCTGTGTTTGTTTATGTGATCATATTTGTGTCTGTATATTGCATACATTTGTGTCTAAATTAACATAAACTTAAAAAGATTTAGTAATTCTTTATTAACACTATTCACCCCCCTCTAGTGTTAATCCTAGCCTTAAGATCCGTAATCCGCATTTCTCACAATTGGTATCGGAGCAAGGTTATCAAAATTTCATAATCTGATTTTTGAAAAAGTTTTTAAAATGGCTATTTTTGTTAATACTAGTTTAGAAGTATTCAAATCATCATTGTTTCTTGAGTCTGCATATAATCAATATTCAAATTCAAGTTGTCTACCACGATTGTTTGATGTGCAGGAATCATGCTTTATGGGTGTTGAGGAATCAATCCACAACAGACAAATTGTGCAGATCAGAAAGAACAAATGAATACTTGATAGTGGATGTTCTAGACACATGACTGGCAATCCAGATATACTAAATGATATAATATACAAAGACGAAGGACTGGTTAACTTTGGAGACAATTCAAAAGGATATGTGATTGGCATCGGCAAAGTCGGTAATTCTGAAACTCCTACTATTACTAATGTTTTGCTAGTTAAGAATCTGAAACATAATCTGCTAAGTATAAGTCAACTATGTGATAAAGGATATAAAATTGAATTTGAAAAAGATAAGTGTCATATTGAAGATAATAATTCAACCATTATATTTGAGGGAGTCAGGAAAAAGAATATTTATATTCTTAGTATGAAAGTTTCAAATGATAACCTGTGTCTGTTGGCAAATACAAGTGACCCTTGGATTTAGCATAAGAGATTTAGACATTTGAATTTCAAACTCTTATCTAGACTGTCAAAACATGATCTAGTAAGAGGTCTCCCTAAAATGAATTTTAAAGTAGATAGTTTATGTGATGCTTGTCAATTAGGAAAACTTAGAAAAAGTTCCTCTAAATTAAAAGATATGATTTCAACTTCAAAACCTCTTGAATTACTTCATCTTGATTTATTTGGTCCATCTCAAATTTTATAAATAAATCATAGTAAATATGTTTTTGTAATTGTAGATGATTATTCTAGATTTACATGGACAATATTTTTGAAACATAAAAGTGATACTTTTGAATGTTTTAAGACCTTTTCAAAAAGAATTCAAAATCAATTTTCTCTAAAAATTATAACTATTCGAAGTGATCACGGTGGTGAATTTGAAAACGAAAAGTTTGAGGAATTCTGCAATAAAAAGGGAATAACTCACAATTTTTCATTTCTGAGAACTCCACAACAAAACGGAGTAGTAGAACGTAAAAATAGGACGATTCAAGAGTGTGCGAGAACTATGCTTACAGATAGTAATTTACCAAAGAATTTTTGGGCAGAAGCAGTTGTTACCGCCTGTTATATTTTAAATAGAATTTTAATTAGACCTTTAACTGATAAGACATCTTATGAACTTCTTTATTCAAAGATACCAAAGGTATCTTATTTCAGAATTTTTGGAAGTAAATGCTTTATTTTAAATACAAAAGATAATTTAGATAAATTTAATCCTAAATCCGACAAAGGTATCTTTATCGGATGCTCTAATAGAAGTAAAGCGTACAGAGTGTTTAATTTAAAAACTAACACCATTGAAGAAACTATGCATGTTTCATTTGATTAAAATTTCAAATTTTTGAAGTTGCAAATGATGAAGAGGATTTAATCACTCAAAATCAAGAATCAATTGAAACAAATAATGAAATTAATCATCCTAATAAAAGGACAAAACTTTTAAAAGATCATCCTATAGAAAATATACTGGGAGATATGCAATCTTTTGTTAAAACTAGAAATCAACTAAGTCAAATGAGTAATGTAGCTTTTATATCAACTATTGAACCCAAAAATCCAAAAGAAGCATCAACTGATGATTCATGGATTTTGGCCATGCAAGAAGAATTTAATCAATTTACTAGAAATGATGTTTGGGAACTTATTCCTAGACCTGAAAATAAAACTATAATTGGAACTAAATGGGTTTATAAAAATAAAATGAATGAACAAGGAGAGGTAGTTAGAAATAAAGCTCAATTAGTCGCTCAAGGTTATTGTCATGAAGAAGGAATAGATTTTGATGAAACCTTTGCTCCCATAGCAAGATTAAAAGCCATTAGGATTCTACTTGCTTTCGCAAATCATAATAATTTTAAATTATTTCAAATGGAAGTTAAAAGTGCCTTTTTAAATGGATTTGTAAAAGAAGAAGTATATGTTGAACAACCACCACTTTTTGAAAATGATAAATTACCAAATCATGTTTACAAACTTAAGAAAGCTTTATATGGTCTAAAACAAGCTCCTAGAGCCTGGTATGATAGACTAAGATCTTATTTATTGCAATCTAATTTTGAAATTGGTAAAGTAGATAATACTCTTTTTATTAAAGAAATAAAAATGATATTCAACTAGTACAAGTTTACGTAGATGATATCATTTTTGGATCAACTAATTTTGAAATGAATAAAGAATTTTCTGAAATAATGACAAAAGAGTTTGAGATGAGTCATATGGGTGAATTAAATTTCTTTTTAGGATTACAAATAAAACAATTAGATAATGGTATCTTTATTAGTCAAGAAAAATATGCTGAAGACCTAATTAGTAAATTTGGTTTGACTATTGCGAGTGGAAAACCCACTCCCATGGCAACCAATGAGTATCTTAGTAAAGAAGATCTCTTGAAAGATGTATATCAAAAATTATATAGAGGAATGATTGGCTCACTACTCTATATTACTACTAGTAGATCTGATATCATGCATAGTGTCTGTCTCTATGCCTGATATCAATCTCAACCCAAAGAGACCCACTTAAAAGCTGTAAAACGTATCATAAGATATGTTAAACACACATCTGATTATGGCTTATATTACCCTAAAAATGATTCTTTTGACTTAATATCTTACTGTGATGCTGATTATGCTGGATGTAAATCAAATCATTAAAATTTGCTTTGGGATGTCAACATGCCTATGGTGACCATGTCGACATGGTGTCAGTTGAGTTCAAAATTTAATTTTCAAAAGAAGTGTCTATTCGCCATAACTCTTCATGAATGGTCATGGCTGTTGTTCTTCTATAAATAGGGGTTAGTTTCAATGAATTTTTAATCATTTTTTCTGGTTTTTCACTTCTCTTCTTCTTCCACATTTCTTAATACATACTCTTACCATTACTCTGCCGAAATCAACATTGAATCATACTTGATTACTTCTAGTTTGATTCTCTATCATTATCTCTACAAGGTTCTCAGTGCTATTCAGAGTTATAGACTTCTTTGTAATCTATTAAGCGAGAAAAGGTGTGATTGTAGCCTTGGAAATCAATCAAGAGAGAAAAGGTGTGATTGTAGCCTTGGTAAATCAATTGGGTAAACTTGTAGCCCGGAAATCAAGTATCTCTACCCAGAGGATAGAAATTCTGGAGGGTGTACCTCGTGACCTTGAAATCGAGGGTGTAATTGTACATTTGCTTTTGAAAGGAAATCCGTACTTGTGTTGCGGGACTGGATATAGGGTAACTCTGAACCAGTATAAAGTCCGGTGTGTTCTTTCCTTTACTGCTTCTATTTTATTTCTGCATCTATGTTTGTTTCTGTGATCATATCTGTGTCTGTATATTGCATACATTTGTGTCTAAATTAACATAAACTGAAAAAGATTTAGTAATTATTTATTAACATTATTCACCCCTCCTCTAGTGTAATCCTAGCCTTAAGATCCATAATCCGCATTTCTCATAGTATGTGGCGATTGTGGATTGCAAGAAGCTATTGGTGACAATAGGAGATGTGGAAGGACGAACGATAGTGATTGGCTGCCTACCAGAGGATGGGGTGATGGTTAGCTTTCTATGTCTGCTTAAAGTTCCATAAGAAGGGTTGTCATCTTTGCCTATTTTTGGAGAGTATCCGGATGTATTTAAGGAAATGATCGGGTTGTCACCGCATGGAAAGACCGAGTTTCGGATAGACTTAGTGAAGGAAGCCAAAGCTATAGATATGCCTTTGAGGCGCATGGCAACCAGAGAGCAGAAGGAATTAGAGGTGCAAGTGGATGGCCTAATATGGAGAGGTTTCATTCGAAGGATTATATTTGAGTGGGGTGCACTGGTAGTATTCACAACTAAGGGGATGGCTCTTTGAGGTTGTGTGTGGATTATCATGAGTTGAATAAAGTTATGAAGAAGAACAAGTATCTACTCTTACGTATTGATGACTTGTTTAATTAGCTTCACGGTGCAAAGGAGCGTAACATCCCTATTTTGAGGCCATAAACTAAGCGCCACAGATGCTGCAATCATCCATAATATGAATTTTCGGTGATAAAATGCGGTCGTGTTAATCATATCGATAACATCAGACGCACATGAATATGAAAATTCTCAAAACACATTTCAACACTAAAATTTTACATTTCATTTCACAAATAATTTTATATTCATTACATAATCTCATTCGACCCCACGTTTAGAGAAATATAATATTTACAAAATACTCCAAGAGCGACATATAAAGATGCCATCTGGGGTTGATCAGAGTCGAATACTTAACAGTTATAACTTCTGTCATTACATCAATCTAGATACTAAACAATAAGCAGAAAATAAAGCTCATACTGATAGCTAGCTTGCCTCCTGCACGTCTCCGAAAGCTTATTTGTCTAACCTGGAAAACCTAAAAACCCTATTCTTGGCCTACTCAAGTGAGAACTTAAGAGTATAAGGAGAAAAAAAACTTTGGGTCAGACAAAAAGTTGGTGTGAATAATAACCTACCATCTCAAACCAAAATAGGTATCTAGCGAGACTACGCCGCAGAGCGGAATAGGTTTTCCCTTCATTAGTATTTTAACCAATCATATCAATCAAAATTTGTGCACCTGCAACCACAATAGTTAGAACATAGTACATTAATCATTTGCAGGCATGCAACATAGGTAAGTCTGACTAATTTTTCTTCATTGTGTTATACACTCCCTTACTCCACCCAAAATTATATAATGGACTACCCATCTCGGTTTAATTGACTATCCGTCTAAATTTAAATGACTATCCGTCTAAATTTAATATGACTACTTATCTTATATTTATGTGGACTACTCATCTCACATATAAACATTATATGGATTATCTATCCAAGGCCATATGGACAACCCATCATACATGGTTTATCTATCTAAAATTATGCAGACTATCCATCACACATGGTTTATCTATCTAAAATTATGTGGACTATTCATCACACGTGATTTATCTATCTAAAATAAGGTGGACTATCCATCACACATGTTTTATTATTTTAAAATTATGTGGACTATCCATCGCACATATCATAGTTTTTCTAGGATGACTATGAACTGATCATGAACCATATTGAGACAATCCATCTTAGGTATTATGTGGACTATCCATCACACATCTCATAGTTTTCCTAGGATGATTATAACCCCATCAAATATTAATTTATAATTAGAATATAACATTATTTAGCCAAGTTCCCATTATCCCCAATTAGGTTGTCGAACCCTTAAACTTATGGCATCTCGAAAATAATAAACATTGGTATCTCCAATGAAGTTTTCCAACTCATAAAACATATGGCTTATTAAGCCATTAATATAAAAAATTGAAATAGAAAAATTATGGCATCCATGCCATTAAAAACGATATTGAACCTCTATTCGAGATTCGAAAATGAAATTTTGATTTTATAAATTATTAGACTAGGCTACCGAAATCATAAGGTTATTGACTTTCTTAAAACATAGGCTATCTCGCCTTTAAATCATAACTTTTAGTTTGTATGAAACCAAGGCTTCTCAACCCGCAAAGCATTAGTTTCAAAATGAAAGAGTTACGATATTAATGCCGCATAGCATAGTTGTCGAAACAAAGAAAACCATGAATGTCGAAATTGACGAATCACGACATCGATTGCTGTAAAAATAGATGTTGAAATCAGATACTTACAACATCAATACCATAAAAAGTATTATGTTTAAAATATGGTACTTCGGCTATTGTGCCGCAAAACATAGGATGTTGGCAATGGAAACTCATGGCATCGATACTTTAAATACTTCGATATCGAACTCACGGGTTTTCGAAACTAAATGTGACAATAGGTCTTAAGTAAAACAGCAAAGGATGTTGTATTTTATAAAACAGTGTAGAGCTCCAAAATCGATATCGAATCTCTTTACCCACAAAATGTCGCATTCCTCCTATAATGGATGTCGAATATCATGAAGGATGTCGTGTGTCGTCAATGGCATTAATATAATAAACAATAAAATTGTTTTCTTTTCTTTTTAAACCAATTTTTTACCCACTCTTATCTCTTGTCAAAATATGATTGGTTAACACCAAATACTTTTCATTTTTTTAGGATTTGCTAGAAGTATGTTTCACCTTCCCAAAAATATAAGCATGCTAAATAAACTAATATCCTTAATTAATATTAATTTAAATGCTTTTCTAACATAATAAATTCATTGAAAATCGTAACCGCTTGGAAAAAAATCCCCAATAGTCACCAAAAAATGTATCTTTATATTATTTCTCTTGTAAAAATTTTAGGACCAAAAAATATATTTAATTATTTTTAATAATTAAAACCCGAAATAAACACTGTTTCCTTCTATAAAATTCATAACATATTCATATTAGCTTGGATAATTATGAAATTAAAAAAACATTTCCAAAATAATGTTTTACACAACATACCAGAAAATAAAATCAATTGGAGATCAGAAACTTAGATTTTACCTTTAAAACCAATCATAATAATTCCACAAAAATCATCATTCTATCCAAACAATGATCAAACATTCATAACATCGCAAAACAATCAAGATCAATTCGAACATTAGCCATAACCGAATCCAACCACAAATAATAGAGATGGTTAATTATTATTCATCTTAGATTGGATGGAAGATTGAGATTTGATGAAGATTGATTTCCCTAAAGCTTTTTCCCTTGGATTCCTTTAGTTTCCCCTTCTTTTTTCTTTGATTATGGTCGGCCTCTCTATTTTCTTTTGATTGTTTTGTGATTGTAAAATGAGAATGAAAGAGGGGGAGGAGTTAAGGGAAGCAATAAAGCTTTATTCCTAATTTTCCATTCTCATGAATTCTTTTCTTTTCAAAGTTTAAATCAATATTATTAATTGATTCATTAAGGCATGACCGAATTTAATTATTAAATCTCATCCTCCTTATCCCACTACATTATTATATTTAATCTATCCAATTAAATCTCCTAAATAATGTTAAACTAAAATAAAGGATGTTACAGGCTCCCCTTCTTAAAGAATTTCGTCCTCGAAATTCAGTATGGACCACACAATAAGCATATCAAACATGCAAGCAACTGTAATAAACAATGCCAGTATATCCTACCAGCTAGTAAGTCTAGATAACAAATATAGAACATATCATCATAATAAGTCAGAATAAGTATCCCTAACCTTGTCCTCTATTTTTCAAATACAGTATTTCTCATTGTCACTCCTCCGTACTTTTACTAATATGACTGTCGTGTTCCTTAACTTCTTCTCTTCTCTTGCTACAACATGAACTGGTTGCTTAACAAGATCTGGTTCTACTACTAAATTTTCCAATGCAGTCGAAGCAATAATAGCTTCTGGATCATGCACATACTTCCTTAGATGAGAAACATGGAAAACATTATGAACTTCTACCAAACTAGTCGGTAACCCAACTCGGTACGTGAGCTTTCTGATCCTCTCTATAATAGGGAACGGTCCAACATATCGAGGTGCCATTTTTCCTAACTTGCCAAATCGTACCACACACTTCATTGGTGATACCTTGATGAAAACATAATCTCCAACTGAAAATTCTAGATCATTATGCCTCTTATCTGCGTAACTTTTTTGCTTAAACAGAGCTTCCCTCGTCCTAGCCTGAATCAACTCAACCTTCTCTACAGATTCTCTCACCATGTTTGGACCAATAACCAATCCATCTCCGGTTTCTAACCAACATGCTGGTGATTTGCATGGCCTTCCATACAAAGCTTCGATAGGCGTCATTCCTATACTAGTCTGATAACTATTATTATAGTAAAACTCAACTAAGCGATCGTCTTCCCATGCCCATCAAAATCTAGTATGCAAGCTCTTAGCAAATCTTCAAGTACCTTATTGACTCTCGCTGTCTGCCCATCCGTCTATGGGTGATAAGCGATACTCATCTTAAGCTTGGTACTTAACACTTCATGTAGACTCTTCCAGAATTCACTAGTAAACAAAGTATCTCTATCGTTGACTATACTATAAGGAATCAAATGCAGTTTAACAATATTCTTCATAAGCAACTTAGTCAATACAGGTGTCGTCCTGGTCGACCTAATGGGAATGAAATTGTGCACTCTTGGTCGGTCTATCCATTATAACCCAAATACTCTCATTTCCCCTATTCGATCTTGGCAGCCCGTCCATAAAATCCATGGATATCGAATCTCATTTCAAAACATGTATATCTAAGGCTAAAGCAATCCACTTGGCTTCTGATGCTCAGCTTTCACTTGTTGGCAATTCAAACTTGCTTTACCAACAAGCCTACATCCCTTTTCATACCTTCCCAGAAGAAACTTCTCTACATATCCTGGTACATCTTATTTCCTCTAAGATGAATAGTAAACTTTGATCTATGGCATTCCTTAAGAACTTCCTTCCTACGGTCACCAACATCTGGAACACACAATCATCGCTTCTTTCTTAACATCCAATCTGGTCAAGACTAAAATCCTTTAAATCATCAATCTTATTTCCACATTCTAATCCTTTTGCCTAGCAATGGATCATCTCTCTACTTAGAAGCAACCCTTTCGATCATCACTGGTCGAACTTCCAAACATGGCAATATGGCAGTTTCCCGATTAGAACTAGCCGTTAATCTTAACTACACACCACAGGTAGTCAATGCTTCTAAATCCTTTCATTCTGCTATCATAGTTAACACCACGTTCTGATGTTTCCCGCTAAGTGTATCAGTAACTTTATTTCCTTTTTCTAGCATATACTCAATACCAAAATCATAAGCTGCTAAAAATTCTAACCATCTTTGTTATGTTATATTCAACTCTTTCTGAGTGAATAAATACCACGAAGACTTATGATCCGTATACAACTCGAATCGTTCTTCTAAAAGATTGTGTCTCCATACTTTCAAAGCAATGATCACTGTTGGCAACTCCAAATCATGAGTCAAATACCTAACATCATGTGGTCTGAGCTGTCAAGAAGCATAGGCAATCACTTTACCTCTTTGCATCAACGTAGCTCCTAATCTTGTTCCACATGCATCTGTATACACCACCAAATCCCGATTACTATTTGGTACAACTAACATGGGTACATTGATCAATAAATGTTTTAGCTTTTGGAACGCTTCCTCACATTTACTAGACCAAATAAACTTTACGTCTTTTCTGGTTAGTTCAGTCAAATGTGCCACTATACGAGAGAAATCCTTATGAATCTCAGATAATAGCCAGCTAATCCAAGAAAACTATTTATCTCGGTCATCGCCTCAGACCTCTTCCAATTATTTACATCTTTAATCTTAGTTGGATACATAGACAACCCTTCTTTTGAAACAATGTGATCAAGAAACTTCACTTCTCTCTTCCAAAATGACACCTCGGAAACTTCTCTTCTAGTTCATGTTGCCTCAGCTTCTCAAGCATGATTCTAAGATGAATCTTATGATCTCTTTCATCCTTAAAATACATCAAAATGTCATCAATGAAAACCATCATGAACTTATCCAAGTGCTATCGGAAAATTCGGTTCATCAAGTCCATAAAGAAAGCAGGCACATTAGTCAACTCGAATGGCATGACTAACCACTCATACGAACCATACCTTATTGGAAACTCCGTCAAGAAAATACTATCCTCTACCACCCCCAGTTGATGGAACCCTATCATTAAATCCAACTGGGAAAAAAATTTAACTCCACTTAACTGATCAAATAAATCATCAATTATCGGCAAAAGATATATATTCTTTATCGTCTTCTCATTTAGCTAACGACAATCAATACACAACCTCAACAACCCATCTGGTTTCTTCATAAACACCGCATCCACTTCCCAAGATGAACTGCTTAGTCTAATAAAAATCTTTCCTTCTAAGCCCACTAGCTATACCGATAACTCTTTCACCTCAGTAGGTGTCGTTCTGCTAGGCGATCTACTAATGGGTTCAGCTCTAGGTACAAGATCAATTCTTAACTCAATAGCTCTCCTCAATTGTAATCATGTAACTTGTCCAAAAACATATGCAAATTCTCTTAAAACCAAAACCGACTCAACTCATCTTCCACCTCAATTGCACCCAATAAAGCACAAACATCTAAACTCGAATTCTCAACTGAGTGTATAATTCAATCACTACTATTATGGTGTCTTAATATATTTCCCGAACCTGGCAAAATATCCTAGCATCATATTTTCTCAACCAATTCATACTCAAAATAATCCCAAACCCCACAAAATCAAACACAAACAAACTGGAGGCAAACATATAAACTAACAACTCAAATTCTAGATGGTCACATCTCATCCCAAGAGTTGCATACCCTCATATTGGATTCCCGACCCTTAAGGAAGTAACAAGGTATGATGGTTCTAAATCTTACTTATCTAACAAACACTGAGAGATAAAAGAATGTGATGCACCAGTATCAAATAATACTCTAAAAGGTATGCCATGAATCAAAAGCGTACCTCCCATCACAGCCTTTCCCTTCTCCTCTATTGTTGGCCTAGAAGATGATGGCTCCAAAGCATAGACCTTTCCTTTTTCTGCCTTGGCTGCTTCTGGACATTTATTCTTATAATGCTCCACCCGCTTCTGCTTTCGGACATTTATTCTTATAATGCTCCACCCGCTTGCAGTTATATCACTTCACATTATCCTTTCCCATAATCGTCTTACCATCACCAAATCGACACTCATTAGTATAGTGCCCCTTCTCATCATACTTATAGCAAACAGTATCAGCTTTTCCCTTCTTGGCAACTCCATCCTTCTAAGCTTTCTTCTTTTGAAAGAACTTTCTTTTCTTGCCAAGCCTACCATGAGCCTCCACTGGCTTGTCCTTTCCAAATGTCGAGAGTATTTCCTCATTCCTTACTGCCATCTCCACCAGTACATTACTTGGATCCTTGAGATGAGGCATAGTCGCCCTAGCAATCTTCGGCCTCAAACCTCAGATAAACTTCCCATTCCTCTTAATCACAGTATCAATGGTGGCATATCCATACCTGGATAGCTCATCAAACTTAGTAGTATACTTCAGTACAGACATTTCTTCTTGCACCAAATTAACGAAATTCCTGAGCAGGGTTGATTTGGCTATCTCAAATATAACCTCTCCTTGATTCTCCTTTGAAATTCAGCCCAAGTTAATTTCTCTTCTAGTACACCTATGGTCACCTCGTTCCACCAGTATAAAGCGGCTCCTTGCAACTGCCTCAATGCCAACCTCCACTTATGCTCTCAATTCTAGGTCAATAAAGATTCTCTCACAGCGTAATAGCTAATTTTTAACTTTAATAGCATCCTTCGTTTCTAGAAATGGTTTCCCTCCAAGAATAGTATAATCATGGTTCAGCTTGGCATTTTCCAACTGGCACCATGGGATTAGCTCCTCCCGCATTAGTAGCATTACCTTAGACCAACCCAGCAGCAACTTCAGCTTGCATCATATTGACAAAGTACCGATACATAGTCCCCATATCTACTAGTAGGGTTTTAGCATCTACATTAACATTAGGCTGTCGACCTGGATTCCATCTGGTGTTGGGTCGAACATTTTCGTTAGTCATGGTGCTTCCTCCACCTAGATTCACTCTTCCACTTCCTGCTTTCATATCTTACTTCCTTTAATCTGTATACCAGTCTTTGATTGATCAGAAGAATAGTATAAGAGAGAGGGGAGAATAGAGATAGTATACATACTTATATATAACAAATACAAGTACGTTATTATTGCGTTATCCCATACCCCGATCTTATTCTCCGGTTCGTTTAGTTTATGTTTTCAAAACTCTTTTAAGCTTAAAATTTTTAAACGTTTTACATTAACCTATGCTCTAATACCAAGCTGTAACATCCCCCATTTTGTGGTCCGAAACTAAACGCTACAGATGCTGCAGTCATACATAGTATTATTTTCCAATGATAAAATACGGGTATGTTAATCATATCAATAACATCAAAAGTGCATGAATAAGAAAAATTTTAAATCACATTTCAGCATGAAACTTTCACATTCATTTCATAAATAATTTCATATTTATTGCATAATCCCATTCGATCCCACGTTTAGAGAAATATAATATTTACAAAATAATCCAAGAGCGACGTATGAAGATGCCCCCTTGGTTGATCAGAGTCAAATACTTGACAGTTATAACTTTTGTCAATACATCTATTTAGACACTAAACAACATAGCAGAAAATAAAAGCTCCTACTAATAGCTAGCTTGCCTCTTGTATGTCTCCGGAAGCTTATTCGTCTAACTTGGAAAACCTACTCCGGGCCTACTCAAGTGAACATCTGAAAATTTAAGGGAAAAAACAAAAACTTTGGATCAGACAAAAATTTTCTATGAATAATAACCTACCGACTCAGACCAAAGCAGATATCTAGTAAGACCATGCCGAAGAGCGGAGCGGGTTTTCCCCTCACTAGTATCTTAACCAATTATGTCGATCAAAATTCATGCACCTATAACAAAAATAGTTAGAACGTAGTAAAATAATCATTTGCATGCATCCAATATGGGTAAGTATAACTAATTTGTCTTTATCGTGTTATACACTCCCTTACCCCCACCCAAAATCATATAAAAGATTACCCATCCTAATTTAATTGACTATCCATCTAAATTTAAATGATTATCCGTCTAAATTTAATCTGACTATCCATCTTATATTTATGTGGACTACCCATCTCACATATAATTATTATATGGATTATCTATCTCAGGCCATATAGACCACCCATCACACATGGTCTATCTATCTAAAATCGGGTAGACTATCTATCACACATGGTTTATTTATCTAAAATAATGTGGACAATCCATCAAACATGGTTTATCTATCTAAAATTATATGGACCATGCATCAAACCAGTTTTATTTATTTTAAAATTATGTGGACTATCCATCACACATATCATAGTTTTCCTAGGATGACTATGAACCCATCATGAACAATATAGAGACTATCCATCTCAGGTATTATGTAGGTTATCCATCACACATCTAATAATTTTCCTAACATGACTATGAACCCATCAAATATCAATTTATAAATTAGAATATAACATTATTCACCCAACTTCCCAACCTATGTCTATTGGTATCCCTAATTAGGTTGACGAACATTTAAACTTATGGCATCTCGAAAATAATAAACATTGGTATCCCCAATGAAGTTGTCGAACTTATAAAACATATGGCTTGTCAAACCATTAATATAACAATTTGAAATAGAAAGCTTACGGCATCCATGTAGTTAAAACAATGTCGAACCTATATCTGAGATTCGAGCAAAAAATTCTGATTTTATAAATTAATTCCAAGCTGCCGAAATCATAAGGTTATCAAATTTATTAAAAAATAGGCTATCTTGCCTCTAAAACATAACTTTTAGTTTACATGAAATAAGGCTTCTCAACAAACAAAGCATTAGTTTCAAAATGAAAGAGTTACAGCATCAATGTCGCATAGCATAGTTGCCGAAACAAAGAAAACCAAGAATGTCAAAATTGACAAATCACGACATGAATTACTGTAAAAATAGTTGTCGCAATCAGATACTTACGGCATCAATACGTCAAAAACTATGAGGTCGAAAATATGGTACTTCGGCTATTATGCCGTAAAACATAAGATGTCGATAATGGAAACTCGCGACATCAATACTTTGATATCTAAATCATGGGTTTTTAAAACTATTGGTGACAAGTGATCTTAAGTAAAACATCAAGAGATGTTGTATTTTCTATAACAGTGTAGAGCTCCGAAATTGATATCAAATCTCTTTACCCATGAAATGTCGCATTGCTTCTATGATGGATGTCGAACATTATGAGAGATGCTGCATATCGTTGATGGCATTAGTGCAATAAAAAATAAAACTATTTTATTTCCTTTTTAAATCAATTTCTTTTTACCTACTCTTATCTTGTCAAAATATGATTGGTTAACACCAAAAAATTTTCATTTCTTTTTCTAGTTTGTTGTAAGTATGTTTCACCTTTCCAAAACATTAGCAAAAAAATTAATTAATATCCTTAAATAATATTAATTTAAATGCTTTTTAGCATAATAAATTCATAAAATATCGTAACCGCTTGGGAAAAATCCCCAAAAATTACCATAAATCAGAATTTATAAATTCTTTCTCTAGGAAAAATTTTAGGACAACAATAATTATTTTTAATAATTAAAATTTGAAATAAATACTATTTCCTTCTTAGAAAATTCATAAAATATTAATATTAACTTGAAAAATAATGAAATTAAAAACATATTTTGAAAATAATGTTTTACATAGCAAATTATAAAATCAAATCAACTGGAGATTAAAAACCTAGGTTTTATGTTTAAAACTTGTGATGATAATTCCATGAAATTTCCATAAATCATTATTCTATACAAATAGTGATCAAACATCCGTAACGTGGCAAAAATCAAGATTGATTTGGAAATTAGCCAGAACCGAATCGAGCTATAAATAATAGAGATGGTTAATTATTATTCACCTCAGATTGGATAGAAGATTAAGATTTGATGAAGATTGATTTCCTTAAAGCATTTTCCCTGGATCCCCTTAGTTTCCCCATCTTCCTTCCTTGAATATGGTCGAACTCTTTATTATTTTATTGTCTCATGAATATAAAATGAGAATAAATGACTGGGGTGGGCTTAAAGGGGGTAATAAAGCTCTACTCCAAATTTTCCCTTCGCATTAATTCTTTTTCTTTTCTAAGTTTAAGACAATCTTATTATTCATTATGGCCCGACCTAATTTAATTATCAAATCTCATCCTCCTTATCCTACAATATTATTCTATTTAATCTATCAAATTAAATCTTCTGAATAATATTAAACTAAAATTAGGATTGTTGCAAGGTGTTCTCTCAAATGGATTTGGCAATGGGATTTCACCGTCTTGGAGTAGCAAAGGAGAGTGTGCATATTACTGTGTTTCGTACACCATTGGGTTTTTATGAGTGGATGTTGATGTCATTCGAGTTGACCAATGCATTAGCATACTTTGTGGATCACATGAATCAGGTTTTAAGAGACCATCCGAACAAGTTCGTGCTTGTGTTCGTAGATGATATTCTGATCTATTCTAAAACCGAAGAGGAGCACAAGATGCACTTGAGGATTGTGCTAGAGGAATTGAGAAAGCACAAGTTAAGAGCGAAGTTCTCTAAGTGTCATTTCTGGAGAAAAAAGTGAGGTTCTTAGGTCATGCCGTTTTTGGACAAGGTGTAGCAGTGGATCCTATAAAGGTGGCAGCGGTTCAAGATTGAAATCAGCCCAAGAGTGCTATGAATGTGAGGAGCTTCCTAGGATTGGTTACTATATGCATTTTATCAAGGACTTATTAAAGGTAGCAGCATCATTGAACAATCTGATGAAGAAGAATCAGACTTTTGTTTGGGATGCGAAGTGTGAACATACGTTTGTGAGTTTGAAAGAGAGGTTGATGAGTGCACTAGTATTGACCATTCCAATTGGAAATGAGGAGTTGAAGGTATATACAAATGCATGTGGTACTGGATTAGGTGCAGTACTGATGCATAAGAAAAAAGTTGTTGCATGTGCTAGTCGATAGCTAAAGCCGCATGAGAGAAATTATCCAACTCATGATTTGGAATTGGCGATGATAGTTTTTTCTTTGAATATTTAGAGGCATACTTGCTAGGAGAAAAGTTTGAGTTGTTTACAAACCACAAATCCTTGAAGTACCTTTTGCCTCAAAAGGATCTCAACCTTCATTAGCAATGGTGGTCAGAGTTCTTGGCCTCCTATGATTTTAGCATTTCCTATACACCAAGAAAAAAGAAAGCAGTCGCTGATGCATTGAGTAGAAGACATGCTGGTTTGGAAGCAATGTTCTTGGAAGGAAGTAGATTGAGTACATTGCTGGATATGATTTTAGGCCTCATTGCGAGCTGGAACCGAAGATGTTGGCATGTTTTTCGATCAAACCTACTCTAATAGAAAGGATCGGGGCTAGTCGAAAGCAAGATGCTAGACTGGCAGAGATCATAATAAAGATAGTAGAAGGAGTAGATCTAAAGACATGAAGCAATATGAACATGACCAAGATGGCTGGCTTCGGAAGGATGGAAGACTGCTTGTTCCTGATATTAATGGATTGTGAGATGAAGTGCTATGAGAGTGCCACCATTCTAAGTAGATAATACATCTTGGAGGTAATAAGATGTGCCGGGATATGAAGTAGACCTATTATTGGTAAGGTATGAAGAAGGATATTGAGACATTCATCACAAAGTGTATGACTACCAATTGGTAAAGGCAAAGCAAAAGAAACATAGTGAATTGTTGCAACTGCTAGAAGTTCCTGAGTGAAATGGATCAAGTATTGATAGATTTTATTGATGGAATGCCGAGGACTCGAGCAGGGTACGATAGCATTTGGGTCGTAGTTGTTCGATTGACCAAGAGCACTAAATTTATACTAGTCAAGTTAGGTAGAATGGCATCAAAGCTGGCGGAGTTGTATGTAAAGTGGATAGTACGATGTCACGGTGTGCCAAAGGGAATTGTGAGTGACTGAGACCCGTTGTTCACCAATGGGTTTTGAAAGAGCTTACAAGAGGCGTTGGGGATAAAGCCGCACTTTAATATAGCTTATCATCTGCAAACAAATAGGCAGACCAAAAGAGTAAATCGTATATTGTAAGATCTCTTACGTGCATGCATTATAGATTTTGGCAGATCATGGGACGGCCATCTACATTTTGTAGAGTTTGCATACAACAACAGTTATTAGTCGAGTAATGGTATGGCTCCTTATAAAGCATTGTATGGCCAACCGTGTAACGCACCTTTATGTTTATGGAAAGCGGACAATAAACTGATACTTGGGCCGGATATTATTAGAGAAACTTCAGAAAAGATTGGGATCAATCGGTAACAAATGGAAGACGCTCAGGATCAACAAAAGAGCTACACCGATAAAAGATGTAGAAAATTAGAATTTTCTATTGGGGGTATGGGTTTTGTGAAGGTATCTCCTTTGAAGAATGTAGTTCGATTCGGTAATAAGAGGAAGTTAGCACCAAGATTCATAGATCATTTTCTGATAGTAGAGAGGATTGAGAAGTTAGCATATATGGTCGACTTACCTCAAAAGATGGCAGTCGTGCACAATTTCTTTCATGTCTCTTATCTACAAAAATTTGTGCATGGTTGTGGCTTGCCGATTACACCTGATCAACACTAAGATGTTGAGGTAGAACCAGAAGTTTCGAGATCTTATAGGCCGATTTGTATTGTAATAGCCTGCAAACCCGTACCCCTTAAGTCGACACTATTCTACATCAATCGAATCAAGTTGAACAGAAATACGAACCATTTGGGTTAAAGAAGAAGAGGTAGAAGAAGAGAAAACAGTAAACAACAACAGAATCTAACAAACGCAGCGGAATAAAATATAATATATAATAACAGATCTTTACACAAAAGAAACCTATATCTGTTTTATACATAAATCATCAGAGTACATCATCAGAGTTCCACATCAATAACATACAACTGTATACACGGCGGAATAATAACCAAATACGGAGGTAAGTATCACCATCTAGCTCGTCTCCTGAGCTCCACAGCATCATATCCTGGATCCTATAATACTCGGTCTGACCCGAGCATTACAGTTAAATAACACCCGAGTCAGTCTGGATATACTAGTGTGATAAAACCACACTCAAATGGATTATTAAAGTTTCAAAAATTCTTTGAAAACAAAAGCGTCTCGTAAGACCACGCCAGAAATAAACATGTCGAGTTTTTACCTTACGATAGCTAAAACACTTTCTATTAAAGTTCTCTAATATTATAATAGTGTCTATAGAAAGTAAAATAGAATCTAGCTGAAATGCTTGCATCTCACGTTTCAGCAATAGTTGGGCACAATCAAAATCGTACAGGCGCGTAGGGAGAATGGATTTCCAACGAATGACTAGGCACTGGGGTACCACCTGTCACAGTACGTGGCCTAGATCACAGTACCGAGGAGTACGCCCGCTCCCCTGCAACACAAGGCCGGAACTACCCCTTACTGGATAATTCCGAATAAGATCACCCCGTGGTTGGGATCAGCAACCGCCACACAGCCGAAATAAAAAGGGACATCTAGACAGGGGAAACCTTATTCTCAAGTGGGGGATACCCACGAAGCCTTGCTGCATAACCCCTGATTTTCAGTCATTCTCGGTTGATGAGGCTTGAGGCTAAGCGTTACCCTTTTTAGATCGTTTCACTTAGAATGCCCATCGTCCACCTGACGATGTTTCGGAAGCATCCGTCCATACAAGTCCGTCCCGGGTTCGAACGAAACCGAAGGCACTGCTCCTACTACATCCATTTTGGAAATATCCTCAGGATTAGTAGCGACTAGCCCTTGCACTTCACTGCTCCATCTTCGACTCTGAACTCGTTTTCTCACGAAACGTACAAACCGAATTGAAGTGGTTTTCGAGAAATAAATCTCGATCCCGGTCTCTTCGAAATGATCAGCGCATTTGGCCAATATTGATAGTCGGTTATTTAACTATCAATTAACATTCACAACAACCATCAACCAATAAATAATTTCCCAAATTATTTATTAATCCCAAAAATATCTTCATAAGATATATTTTCACTTTTCAAACCATTTTGAAAACAGTTTCAAACTATCTTCCTTTACAGAATAAATTTCCCAAATATTTCTATTTCCACTGAAATCACCAAGCACAAAACTTTAGGTTTTTAAATAATTTAAAAACACTTTAATTTGAAATATACTTTAAAACATTTAAGTTAAAAACTACTTCAATAATTTATTAAAAATACATACTATATAATATTTGAAAATAAGGTTACTTTATAAAATATAAAACTAAGTTTTCACTTTTTAAAACAAACCACTAAGTCACCTTTTAAATAATCACTACAATAATAGTTTTGAAAAATACCTACTTCAGAATTTAAACCTTTAGAAATAATAAATTTTCTAAAACATACTTTTTAAAACAACATTAAAACTTTTGTCTTATATTTAAAACTTACTTTAAAAACGTACTTGGCTATCCAGGGAAATATACTTCTCTTCACATCCTTTAAAAATAAATCACTATTTATTTTTAAACAAATTTTCTCATTTCTTTAATAAATTCTCATCGTGAATTTATTTTTCCAAATATCCCATTTCAAACACTTAAATCAATTTCTAAATTGATTTCCAATTTACCCCATTTGAAATAAATTTCTTTACTCAATTCATTTCAAAATCCATTTATAGACTTTATATTTTTCTTCCCGTTTTGAGTTTAAATCTTTTAACTGAAACATACTAATTTCAGATTTTCCAAATTTCTTCTTTATTCTTTTAAATAAATTAAATCTTAAATTTAAAATAAACGCTTTATTCTTTTAAATAATAACACTGAAGTTTAAAATTCATTATCTTCCTGTTTATTTAAAATTCCCTTTTTATATACGGAATTGATGTATTAGAATTTTAAAATCACATTTGTTCTTTCCCAATTCGTTCTTAAATTTATTTAAATTCTCTATAATTATTTCACTTACAAATTCTCTTTCTTTTATTTTCAAAAATTCAATTCTATATATTTTGATAACTCAGTGTACCGGAATATAGTCAAATAAACCACAACATTCAATATTCCAATTACCAATAATATTCATCACAGAATATTGAATATTCATAACAGAGAATATTAAACAATATAAATAATTTTGAGGAATCCAGTTGGATCCCTCCAACCTGTTTCCCTGCATCCACAGATGTTATCACAATACCAATTCCACTTCGAGGTGGAATATCATGGTATATTGGATTAAATATAATATCATCCGCTATTATGCGGCACAGAGGGTCTCATCCGCTATATAATGCGAGAGATCAATCATCCCAAGATATATTTTATACTATAATATAGCACATCAAATCAATTCAACCATTCAACCAATTATTTAAATTTAACCATTTAAATTTAAATATCAACCAGATGAGTGAGATTAACTCACCTTGCTTTTTAATTTGCAACCCAATTCCATTCTGGCTTGTTTCTTTATTTTTGACCTTGTATACACATCAGATGATTTTCATTAATATTCGAACCAATCGAACAATTAAATTTCCAATTGATAAATTTAATTAACCAATGATTTTATTTTAAACTAGTTTTCTTTTAATAAATTATCTTTAGTGACTAAATTAAAATAAGCTAATTAACAAGTTAATCGCCTTAATATACTTTAAGAATTAAACAGTAGGATTATAATCTATATTTAAAATCAAAGATCTAATTTTTTTTATACAACTCTTCAACATTTAAAATTCCTATACTTTCCCAAAATCTTACATGTATATATATTAAATTCTAATAAATAAAATTCCCTTCAAGTGTATATATTAATTTAAAAATAGGGTTGTTTTATAAAGTTACTGTAAAATATTTATAAATGTTCCTTTTCTGTAATTATCCAAACAATAATCAGTTTTACTACAAAACTTCCTTCTTCGGTATATAATAAAAAAAGTAATTACCTTACTGTAAGAAAAAAAATTCTCTTCTTTTTTTTTCTATTTTTCTGTATAATTTATAAATGTTATCAACTTTAAATCGAAAAAAGAATCTTACAAATACCTCTGCTCAAACATGCCCTGCCGCCTCACCGCGCCTCCAATCCCCTCCTGACTTCACTAACGAATGCAGTCGTGCCCAAAAGCCTTGCGGCCCCATGCCCTAGCCCAAACTCGCGGTTCCATCGCCATCTCGACATCGAGTTTCCCTTGTCCAAAGCCGACAATGTCAAAGCAAGATATGCCACCTGACTTGGTCGCGACAAACCAATGCTGAGTTCCCGACCGCCTCTCGCTTCCATGCACATGCCTGGATGATGCAGCTTCCACACTCGAACTCGACTTATGGTGAACTCGAGATTTGAAAATCAAATTGAATTTGAATGTCCTCAACCGATTGAGGTAGGCGTGACTTTGCCTTCATTTTCGAATTGATGCCGGAAATAGAAGAGAAGCTCGCGAACGTTGTTGAATTTAAAGAGAAACTACAGCCATTATTTTCGAACCGCATAAAATAAATGAGGAAGAAAGAAATTTCTTTTTTAGGCTTTCATCCATTTTTTTCGGCTGACTAAAAGAAAGAAGAGAGGACGAGATATTTTAAAAGGGAAACGATGTGATTTAAAAAAAACGTATGCTACACGGTAAGGTACCATGATTTAAAGTATTGGTAAAGCTCTGATGTGAACAAATTTACAGCTGATGTAAGTTTTGACCAGTCAAAAACAAATATATATATGTATATAGATATTCAAACGTCTCGAAATCGCAACTCAAAATCTCGACTTCCAATCGAGGCGTGCCGCTAGGCGTTTATAATGTTAAACCCCTATTCCGGACACAATGGAAAAGGTTTCGAGTCCTAATTCGATCGTATGGCGAAGATAGATTTTTTTGGACCCAGTTATTATATTAAATTTTCGATATAAATTTCAGCGCGTTTATATATCGTATGCTCACACAACTCCAAACATTACGACAATTGAAATCCGATAATAATACAATATTACGGATCAAATGGATCTGGTTTCGTCGAATTCTGAGACTGCGCCTCGGAAGGCTATTTTTAAATATCGATTTAAACGATAAAATTTCAAAGCTTAACAAAACACTTTCAAATTCAATTTTAACACTTTTACTATATTCAGTATTATCAATATAAATTTTACAAGTCTTCAAATTATTTTTAACAGACTTAAAACTGAAAATTCAATATTTCACCGAAATTCAAATTATTAAATTCAATCGCCAAATTCAAACTGATATTTGAAATCCAAGTTAAACTATCTTGCAAATATTTAAAATTAATTAAATATTCCAATTTCAAATGCTCTAAAATTCCAGGTCGTCACATGTAATGCTGGACACGGTATGGAACAACTTAGGAGAAAGTCGATGAAGCTAGTAGGGATGGAGCGGAAGTGAAGACGATCGTACATGGGAAACTGCGGAGAGCATAAAGACTACGTGTCCAGAGCTCTTTGAATGGCATGATCCATCATTTATCGTATCTACTTTCACCATTGTATATCGCATTTGATAGGTTAGTATTCTGCATGCTAAGGTAGGATCACCTATTCTATTGATTACATGATTGCTTGTTTGATATGGTTGATGGTTGCATAATGTTGTTAGGCATGCGAAGTAACTATGGTTGCTTATTTCCTTGACTTGTTTAGGGATTTAAGGGGCAAAGTTCCTAAAGGGGAAGAATGTAACAATCCATATTTTACGTATCAAAGGATCATAAAATATTTTTATTTTATTCATATGAGGTCATATGGTTCTGTGACGACCCGCCCTTCTCGACCCTCGGAAATCGACACAAAATACTCAACAGTATAATATGCCGACGATCGAATGCCGGAAAAGACAGATTGTAGAAGAATAAGAAAGTAGATAGAAGAAGAAAGAACTAAAAAAATCAGAACCTCACAGTCGCAGCGGACAAAATATAATATATATAGAACAGATCTTTAAACAAATGAAAACTATATCTGTTTATATACAATACATCATCAGAGTTTATCACAATACAATCAATAACCAGTCAGGCAATCTCAACAATCACAGCAGCAGAATATACACAAGTACGAGAAATACGTCTCGGACTCCAGCTCCTCTCCTGAGCTCCATAGCAACCTATCCTGAAATATACTCAGTCTGACCCGAGCATTATAATAAAATAATACCCGAGTCAGTCTGGAATACCAGCGCATCTTAAATACATCCAAACTGATTATTAAAGTTTCAAAAATCCTTTGAAAAATAAAAGCATCTCGTAAGACCACGCCATAAATAAACATGTCGGGTTTTTACCTTACGATAGCTAAAACACTTTTTATAAAAATCCTCTAATATTATAATAGTGTCTATTTACAAATACTATTAAAATAGCTGAAATTGTTACATCTATTAAATTCCAGCATACTAGCCACACCGAGGGTAATACAAACAAAACTCGTACAAGGCACGTAGGGTGAATGGATTTCCAACGAATGACTAGGCACTGGGGTACCACCTGTCACAGTACGTGGCCTAGATCACAGTACCGAGGAGTACGCCCGCTCCCCTGCAACACAAGACCGGAATCACCTATGGGAAATTCCGAATATGATCACCCCACGGTTGGGATCAGCAACCGCACCACTAAGCCAAAATAAAGGGACATCTAGACAGGGATGACCATACTCTCCAGTGGGCGCTACCCACGAAACCTTGCTGCATAACCCCTGATTTTCAGTCATTCCCGGTTGATGAGGCTCGAGGCTAAGCGTTACCTTTATAGAACATTTCACTTTGAATGCCCATCGTCCACCTGATGATGTTTCGCAAGCATTCGTCCATACAAGTCCGTTCCGGGTCCGAACGGAACCGAAGGCACTATTCCTACTACATCCATTTTGGAAATATCCTCAGGATTAATAGCGACTAGCCCTTGCACTTCACTGCTCCATCTTCGACTCTGAACACGTTACACGAAACGTACAAACCGGATCGAAGTGGTATTCGAGAAATAAATCTCGATCCCGGTCTCTTCGAAACGATCAGCGCATTTGTCCAATATTGATAGTCGGTGATTTAACTATCAATTCACATTCATAAGTATCCATAAGCATCCATCACACAATAAATAATTTCCATATTATTTATTTCCCTTTTATATCTTTTAAAGATATAATTTCCATATTTCAAACTCATTTTGAAATAATTTCCAAAAATTCTTTCTTTACACGGTAAATCCTTACCATTTATTCCCATCGGGAATAACCAAGTATAAAACAATTTGCATTTAAAACAGTTAAAATACTTTATACTGTAATATACTTTAAAATATGTAAATTACTTCTATTTATTTACTCAAAATATAAATTTAAAATATGTGAAGAAAACTATTTATTAAGTTATAAACTTTGATTTAAAATAAGGGTTTCTGTTCAACTAAATTCAAAATAGCGCTATAAAAAGAAAAATGCTAATCTTACTAACTTAAGTCAAAACCAACCTTTAAATAATCCATTTGTAAAAATAATTGCTAATATATTCCCAAATTATTACGGTTTTAAAATTTATTAATTTGTTTCTTTAAAAATAACGATTCCCTGAAAATACTCTTTAAAACGATTTAAAACTTAACCTTTAATTAAATAAAATCCTTTTTATAAAACATTAACTTGGTTTTCCCCAGGGAAGCACTTTCCCGTTCAAACATCCCAAAGAATCTCTCATATAAATCCAAACGATTTATTCCAAATCAATTTATGTTTACAACACAAATTCCTAATTGCATACTTCTCTATAACTTCATTCGAAGTTCAAATTCAATTTTTCCATATCCAGAAATTCATTTTTAAAATATAGTATAAAACATTTTTAATAAAACATTTTGGTGAATTCTTCAATGAAAGCTAGATTTCCAATTTACTTAAATAAAATCCCAATGGAGAAGACGGTATTTTAAAATGTTCCATTAACATTTAAATCTGTAAATTTTACATTGGAAGCTTCATTGCAACATATTTTAATTTTCCGGACAACGCCGTTCATTTTTAAAAGAAACCATCGATATTTTAAACAATTTATAATTTCCATAGAATTCATTTCAAGAAAATTTATATTTCACATTTATCGATTGATAAATTTTCACTACATTTTAAATTCCAATTTTTCCGAATTGATTTTTCATCCAATCTAGATTTCAAATTTTATCCTTCGAAATTATTAATTTAACAATTCATTTTATTTCGTAAAAACTCAATTTTATCCATTTATAATTAAATTCTGGATTTATAATTTATACAACAATTTCACAATACGATTTAATTCCAGGTTAATCAATCACAACACCACAAAATTTCAAATTTAATTTATCACAGCATATAACTAAAACACAGCACATCAAGATCTAAATAAATTATCATGGGATAATAAATAAGATATACCACAGAATATAAATTAATTTCTATCTATGAGGGGTCTAGTTGGATCCCTCCAACCTGTTTTTCCTGCATCCATAGATGTTAGCACAATAATATATCAATTCAATCATATTCAACCAATTAAACAATCATTTGAATATTGATTATTTAAATTAACTAATATTCCAGATGTGAGTGAGTTAAACTCACCTTGAATTTCGGCGAGCGTTCGAAATTTTAAATTAAATCGAACAACGTTCGATTTAACTCAATTTTCTACTTGCCCGGAATGACTCCGGGTCTGCACCATCACGTAGTATTCTTTTCTGCGATTTCGGCGCCGCAAATTCCGTCGAAAACTGGTATCGTATGACAAAGATATTAATTTTTAAAGTTAAATCACCAATTTAAAAACAATTCTTTTAAATTTATACCACAATACATCCTGGCCGTTCAGATCTAGAACGAAATCAAAGCTGCTCGTGCACTTCTTCTTCCACGCAACGCAACAGCAATCACGAACCCAAAAAAATCGCGAAACCCTACACTGCGCTCCCCTTCCGATCGACGATATGCTGATCAGGCTCCAAAACATCGAGGAGCACGTCGCCACGCACTTAAACCCAGGTCGCGGCGAAGCTCAGTTCCCCACGTGCACAAGAAAACATGTGCGAACGGCCGGCAGGTGTGATCAAATCCTGACGCCATCGATGGACCATATCTCATCTCGGCCGTTGGATGGGAAGAGATCGAGGTGATCTACAACTTCCTAGTTGAAGATTTTCGATAATTATCAACGGATCATAAGGAAATCGAATGGAAAAGACGGTGATTTCCGGCCATTAATAAAGGAGGAGGCGACTGCTAAAGTTTAAGCTAGGGTTTTGAACGATATATGTATATTTAATATAATTTAATATTATTTTATTATTATTCTTCAATCTTTTTAACGACTAATGCAAACAAACTCCAAACCACGCATTCCGACAAGCTATCCTAGGGTTTTTCCACGTTCCGGACACAATGGAACAGGTTTCGTAAGCTAATTTGATCGTATGCGCGAGATACAGAATTAAACGATCAATTTAAAATCAAATCGGTTAAATCGATTTCGATGCGTTTCGAGCTGCCATGGACAAACAACAACTCCGATCGCTACGAAAATTGAACCGATAATAACTAACTATTACGGATCCAATGGAACTGGTTTCGTCGAATTTCGAGACTATGCCTGGAAGGCTATTTTAACTCGTCTATTAAATCAGGCGATTTTCAAAATTTACGAAAACGCTTTAAAATTTCACCTCTAAAATTTTATTAACTTAACAATAAATCATATAAAATTTATAAACACCTTAAAAATCATTCCGGCTCAATCCGGACCAAAATCTGATTAAATTGTATTTTAATAATATTTTATTCATTTTTAAATTAATAAAAATCCCAAATAATAACTTATCGACTTTTAAATTCATCTAAAAATCCAACATTATTGTTTATAACCAATTGAACTTAAAGATACAAATTAAACACCATTTTTATAATCATTTACCCCAAATTCACCTTTTTCCCCAATTTCGACTATTTAATTATTATTTTTTCTTTTCCATTAATCAAATTCAACCAGAATTAAAAATTATAGCTTATTTTCATTGATTGCACCGAATCTATTTATTCCAAAATCAGTTAAGAACCCACATTAACATTTAAAACGAATTAAATGTTCACAAATCCAGCAGCTAAAAATCTGGGATGTTACACTCCTCCCCCCTTATAAAAATTTCGTCCCCGAAATTTGCTAAGGTAGAAAAATACTTCCCAACTCATTTACTAATCCAATTTGCTTAGTTAAAAGCTTATATTCACTTTCCTAATAAGTTTCAGCTCCATTTCAAAACCATTTGCTTTATTTACTCTAAAGCCTTTATTTTAACACTCGCTTTCAAAATAACTTTACTTATTAATAAATTTTCCCAAAAACCCCAAAAAATTTCTAACTCCCAAAATTTCTGAAAATTTTTGGCAGAGTCTCCTTTGTACGGAGGAGCTTCTGCGATATCGCAGGATACACAAATATATATACATCGGCTCACACGGCCGAAAACCAAAATATATGACCAAATATATATAATTTTCCCAATTATTTGCGTAGGCGTACCTTTTTAGCAAATTTTAATAGCGAGCGGCTAATATAACGCATATAAGCTCTCCAACTCTCTTGAACGCCTTCCGTACATGTACTAAACTCAACAAACTCATCAGTTTCAAGATATGAGCATTTTAATATCATTTCCAATGTAAATGCAAGCCAAATATATCCATTTCATAACCAAACCAAGCAATTTCATAATTATGCAAGCTAACCAACTTTATAAACAAATTTCACAATTCCAACATCATTTAAACTATCTTTACAAACTCAAACTCCATAGTTTAACAATGTCACTATATTTTCAACAATCCAAAGATTTCAATCACTTTTAAATTTTCTTATTCAAGTCAAAACTTCATTTTTATTCGAATATGATTAACAGGTGCTTTACTAACATCAATCTATTCCAAGTTGATTCTCAATTTAATTCTTATTCTCAATTTGAAGTATTTACACTTCTTTTATGATCTAATTCCATTCTTATGCAAACATTACTTATTAAAATGTCAATTCATTCCAATTGATTCTAAATCCATTCCATTTGCTACTTAAAACCAATTCACTTGCATTCATTTACAAACTCTTTGAATTGGGTTCCAATCCATATTAATTTATTCAAAAATCAACTTCAACTGCTTATTAAACAACTCAATTCCGAATACATGCCAATTTCATGTCATTCAAACAAAATAATTACCACTTAAGCTTATAACCATTTAAAATTAATTTCAACTTAGATTTATATTAATTTTATTCAATTTTGCTTGATTCACAATCCAAGTATTTTCTCTTTCCAATGCAATTGTTAAATTAAATTTCCCTTACATCTTTATTTCATCCCAATAATCAATTAATACAATTACACATGCATTTCCATTTTATTATTTAGCAAATTGCATTCAAGATTACTTAATAAAGCCCATTCACAATCATTTTGTTTTTCCTCAAAGTTGCTTAAGTTCTTCCATAATATTTCCATTATCTTCTTATATCTATTTTATTTTATTTCCATTTGATTCCCACTCAATCAAATTCCAATTCATTTACAAACTTTAATGCTCTTTGTTTATTTACTCAATCCATGTACAAATTTATTTTATTAACAAAGAGACCATTTAAATTATTTCTCTCATTTGAATTTTATTTATAATTCAAAACCATCATTATTATAATCTAATTCCATTTTTCATCCACACTTCCTATATTTTGTTACCAAAAATTAAATCCCATGCCAATACAAATTTCATTTAATTTAGCTTACACAAAATTCATTTCCAAACAATCATTATAGATTTAATTGAGTAAGCATTTACTACATTCAACATCATCTCAACTGAATTAAATTTCTATCCAATTCGATTCTTATCCAAATTTATTCCAAGTTTACTTGAAATTTTGTTTAGCCAAATTAAATTCATTCCACTTCTTTTGTCACTTAAATAAGGATTGAATTTCATTTAATATTGTTTATAATACAACTGTATTTCAGATTTCATTTCAATTCAATTTATTTCTCCATAAATAAGTTGAAACTTATTTTCTATTGCAAGTTCATTCACCTCTTTCTACATCTCACATTACTCAATCTTACTTTGCATTCCATTTCAGATTAAGTTTGAATTCACCATTTCATTCAACTATTTCCCATTTGTAATTATCATTCCATTTGACTTGGGTTTACAACCAAATTTTCCATTCTTAAAGATACAAATTTCCTTTTATTTAACTTCTTGCACACATTTAAAACCCAAATTTCCGATTATAAGTATAACATTATATAGCTGATGGGTACAATTTGTTACACAACGACCCATAATTAAAAGTCATTTTTCATTTCAATTTAACCCAAACCAATTTAATTCCAATTCCCAATTTTATTTAACTTATCCCAAGTTAAATTCTAATTTCTATTCACTGTAATAACTTCATTTACCTCCATTTACCTCCATTTACCCAGGTTAAGTTTTAATTTCAGGATTAAAATTTTCATTCTTCCTTTCTCACTTAAATCAACTTTACTTTCAAGGTTATAGTTGATTTATTTCAAATTTTTACCTGTTTATTTTAAACAGAATTCCCAGAATTCAATTTACCCGGTTTTATTTCAAAACCAATTGGAAATAAAAATCAACACATTCCCATTTGATATTCAAATCAAATACCAAATTCCAAAACAATCTGCTTTTACCAAACAATTTTCCTTTTTGAAAATTCTAAAATTACTTGTTTCTCAAACAAGACCAAACAATGTCATACCCAACTATTTTGATAGCAATCCATCACTTCAAAAACTTGAAAATGAATTCTAATGATGTGGCCAGCATCATCAGGATTATTTTCCAGTGACTGAAGTGAGTTCAATGCTTCTTTACTTTCCCAAATTCATTTCAAACAATCTCCATTCCAAAAATATTTTCCAAAATATACCCCGTCATTGACTTCAACAGCTTTGGAAAACATTTCAACATTTCCAAGGTTTCTAAATTTTTCTAAACCTTTGTTTAAATTCATTTGAAATCCCTTTCAAAATTTCCGAGGTAAAAATTCTGGTTTAAATCAAATTTTAATTTCACTTCTTCTTATTTAAAACATATTCAGCCAATTCCATTTGGTTATAAACCATTTTGATATTTTAAATTCTCATTTGCTATATATCTTTTCAATTTGTAGGTCATATTTTAATTTCTTATTTGATTATAGAAGAAACAACCAAACAAACATCCAATATATATAATAATTTATAAAATTATTTCTTTATATCAAAATATAGTTTTGGGTAAAATTATTTCATTTACCCTCTTTAAAACAATACTATGTCGGTTTATCTTGTTTAAGAGTTTAGAAACCCTTATCGATACGGTTGTACTTTTCGTACCGACCAGAATTCATAAACACTCAACCGATAAGTCAACACAGTACAAAAACAAATTTCATATCCACTAACAAGTACGCTCTCATAACTATTATTACACTCAACTCATCATAGAGTACTTCTGACTCTATTTCCAATGAGTAATTTTTCCCCACCAAAGCCTAGGTTGTCGCCAACCTACGCTCTGATACCAAGTGTGACGACCTGCCCTTCTCGACCCTCGGAAATCGACACAAAATACTCAACAGTATAATATGCCGACGATCGAATGCCGGAAAAGACAGATTGTAGAAGAATAAGAAAGTAGATAGAAGAAGAAAGAACTAAAAAATCAGAACCTCACAGTCGCAGCGGACAAAATATAATATATATAGAATAGATCTTTAAACAAATGAAAACTATATCTGTTTATATACAATATGTGACGCCCCACCTCTATACCCACGCTAGCCAAGGACACTACGGTGTAATGCTGTCAACTAGCACGGAGAATAAGGCTGTTGAGGAGCGACCAACCATGTAATTTCTTTGTGCGAGTACCGATATGCCAGATAAAAATATAACTTTTCATCTCAAGAGGAAATCCGACATACCGATACAAACTCAAAGCTATCACACAGTGGCTATATATAATCTTCGGAAACAAATATAGAAATAAACATAACACAAATCAGTCACAGACAATACATATCACAAAGGCGGAATAAGATATGAATATTACACCTAAAAGTGTATATCAGAGTAGTGGTCAAATAAGATCCACAATAACACAAAAGAATAGATACAAGTGCAAGGTAAAAGAATATGTATACTTCAAGGAGTCTAAATCTCAAATGTATACAACAAAAACTACTAAACTAGAGTAGTTAGCCCAATAGTCAGAGGATGGCTCCCGATAAGAAGTCATGAGGAAGCACCTGTAAAATCTCAGTCTGACCCGAGTATTATTTAAGAAGAAAATAATAAACGGATCAGTCTAGCTATAAATATTAGATAAAGTGATATAGAATAAGAGGTATGACAAAAACGTATCATAACCATAATACCATACTATGATAAGTACGTAATTGAAAATCAATAAGAGATAAATCAATATCACAAGAATCTTCTCAAAGATTAAAAAGAATGTCATATTCTTGATTTAATTCACCAAGCCACAATAATGACATACATATTAATGCCAATTGTAAAAGTTGGTGAAATATAAATTCCAGAAATCAACCATTAGAAATCCAGAAATCAAATAATTCGAAGCAACGACGTCGTACAGCGTAACGTCTGATGATCCAGAGACATAATACATAGGAACAACGACGTCGTACAGCGTAACGTCCGATGAACCAACACGTAGTAAAATGGAACAACGACGTCGTACAGCGTAACGTCCGATGAACCAAGTCACGATAAATAGGAACAACGATGTCGTATAGCGTAACATCCGATGAACCAAAGCACAATAAAAAGAAAAGGAACAACGATGTCGTACAGCGTAACATCCGATGAACCAATACGTAGTAAAATGGAACAACGACGTCGTACAGCGTAACGTCCGATGAACCAAATCACCATAAAAAGAAAAGGAACAACGATGTCGTATAGCGTAACATCCGATGAACCAATACGTAGTAAAATGGAACAACGACGTCGTACAGCGTAACGTCCGATGAACCAAATCACGATAAAACGGAACAACGACGTCGTACAGCGTAACGTCCGATGGACCGAATCAAAGAGACATCGCACATTGCTAATCTAAATCATAAAAATGATCGTCATGATCATTAGGAAGTGTCAATTACACTAAGCCAGTAAATATAAGAGTTTAGCTTCATGTCTCATAACCACTTGCTTAACTCAAATATTTACGAACAAACTGTAGATCTCCACTAGAAAATTGTCACAAGAGAGTTTCAATCGAACAAGTCCATAAATTAACCGACGAAGTAAACGCAAGCGTTTCATACCACTTGTTTTGCTAAGCCGTTTAATTAGATTTTCTCATACGAATGAGGTAAAGGTTTGTATATACTAATAGATTGGAAAACGGTTTTATAAACAAGATTTGTATTAAAAATAGAGTTGAAATCATCTTTGTAAAGAGTTTGAATATTTACTACTAGTATAGAAAACCTTTATATTTTAAAGTGACAAATCATAGAAGTGATTGTAGAAATAATCAATCATAAAAGTTCACCTTCGAAGACGTGAATAAAATCCAAAGAAATCAATTCCCAAAACCATCAAAGTAAGAAGTTCTGTTGAATGTTTTTCGGATAAGATCGCCTACGCAGAGGTGTAAACGGTACGACCTAGAGAAGACAAGCGACCTAGCATGATATGGCAAAACAGGGAATTTCCAGACGTCTGAGGGGTTGGTCCAGACGTATGGATTTAGTCTCTGGAAATATTCCAGAAAACGATCCAAACATCTGAAACCTAGAATCAGACGTCTGAAGACATTCAGACGTCTGGGAAAAAGTCCAGACGTCTGGATTTGGTTTCTGGGAATATCCCAGAAAACCAACCAGACGTCTGAAAACATAAATCAGACGTCTGACATCTTTTCAAACATCTGGAACATTAGTTCAGACGTTTGAAATTAGTCACTGCTCTTTTTATTTTTCTGACGTATGTTATTTTTCACCAGGAGGCAAAACAAGACGTCTGGCATTGACCTCCAAACGTCTGAACACCCAATCTGGGCAGAAATTTACCTAGGCCAAGATGGCCAAAACGTTATCGGAAGCGATTGAGCAAGCAATGACAACTAAGGATTTACGTCTAGCGACAACCCGGCCTTAAAGGCTGCTCGATACACTCCGAATATCAATGTCCAAATGTCCATAGAAGGATTTTCATACAATTGGACCAAAACACCAAAATTGAAGAATTCACAAAACCAATTCAAATCACAACAAGTGAACACAAAATAGATGATAGGAATTCATACCTAACAACAAAGATAGTTATAGGCATAGATGTGAGATAAAAATCTCACCTTTGAACCCAAAAACAATGAATGAGAAGCTTGAAGACAAGGGAAGATCAACCACACTTCAATCTCAACACAAGAAGCTTGAATCTAAGCTTTAAAAGGAAACACTTCCCAAATTAGGTTTAGGAATTTTTTGAAATCAAAGAGAGAATGAATTGGAGAAGAAGATGGAGATGCATACATTAGCTTCTCTTTGGATGTGGAGCAAGAATTTGAGATTGAAAGAGGAACTAGGGCTTGGAGTTTTAATTTCCCATCTCTCCCACCATTTTTGCTTTAGAACTGAAAATAGGAGGAAGTGAGAGTGAATGGGGAGGGATGGTTCAGTTTGGGGGTTAAGTTGGCAAAGGGGCTGAACCCAAAACCAAACCCAAAGTGCAAATGGTCAAATTTTTGACTAGCTCCAAACATATCAAAGATTATACTCAAAAAGGTTGCAAATGGCATTTTGGACTCAATGGAAGTGGTCTCGAATCCCAATTCGACTGTTTGCAAAAAGTAGCTTTTCGGACTAAAATCCGACGAACGATGAAATATTTAAATAAAATATTTAAATATAAAATCGACAAATATGCGGGTTGTTACACAATACATCATCAGAGTTTATCACAATACAATCAATAACCAGTCAGGCAATCTCAACAATCACAGCAGCAGAATATACACAAGTACGAGAAATACGTCTCGGACTCCAGCTCCTCTCCTGAGCTCCATAGCAACCTATCCTGAAATATACTCGGTCTGACCCGAGCATTATAATAAAATAATACCCGAGTCAGTCTGGAATACCAGCGCATCTTAAATACATCCAAACTGATTATTAAAGTTTCAAAAATCCTTTGAAAAACAAAAGCATCTCGTAAGACCACGCCACAAATAAACATGTCATGTTTTTACCTTACGATAGCTAAAACACTTTTTATAAAAATCCTCTGATATTATAATAGTGTCTATTTACAAATACTATTAAAATAGCTGAAATTGTTACATCTATTAAATTCCAGCATACTAGCCACACCGTGGGTAATACAAACAAAACTCGTACAAGGCATGTAGGGAGAATGGATTTCCAACGAATGACTAGGCACTGGGGTACCACCTGTCACAGTACGTGGCCTAGATCACAGTACCGAGGAGTACGCCCGCTCCCCTGCAACACAAGACCGGAATCACCTATGGGCAATTCCGAATATGATCACCCCACGGTTGGGATCAGCAACCGCACCACTAAGCCGAAATAAAGGGACATCTAGACAGGGATGACCATACTCTCCAGTGGGCGCTACCCACGAAGCCTTGCTGCATAACCCCTGATTTTCAGTCATTCCCGGTTGATGAGGCTCGAGGCTAAGCGTTACCTTTATAGAACATTTCACTTTGAATGCCCATCGTCCACCTGACGATGTTTCGCAAGCATTCGTCCATACAAGTCCGTTCCGGGTCCGAACGGAACCGAAGGCACTATTCCTACTACATCCATTTTGGAAATATCCTCAGGATTAGTAGCGACTAGCCCTTGCACTTCACTGCTCCATCTTCGACTCCGAACACATTACACGAAACGTACAAACCGGATCGAAGTGGTATTCGAGAAATAAATCTCGATCCCAGTCTCTTCGAAACGATCAGCGCATTTGTCCAATATTGATAGTCGGTGATTTAACTATCAATTCACATTCATAAGTATCCATAAGCATCCATCACACAATAAATAATTTCCATATTATTTATTTCCCTTTTATATCTTTTAAAGATATAATTTCCATATTTCAAACTCATTTTGAAATAATTTCCAAAAATTCTTTCTTTACACGGTAAATCCTTACCATTTATTCCCATCGGGAATAACCAAGTATAAAACAATTTGCATTTAAAACAGTTAAAATACTTTATACTGTAATATACTTTAAAATATGTAAATTACTTCTATTTATTTACTCAAAATATAAATTTAAAATATGTGAAGAAAACTATTTATTAAGATATAAACTTTGATTTAAAATAAGGGTTTCTGTTCAACTAAATTCAAAATAGCGCTATAAAAAGAAAAATGCTAATCTTACTAACTTAAGTCAAAACCAACCTTTAAACAATCCATTTGTAAAAATAATTGCTAATATATTCCCAAATTATTACGGTTTTAAAATTTATTAATTTGTTTCTTTAAAAATAACGATTCCCTGAAAATACTCTTTAAAACGATTTAAAACTTAACCTTTAATTAAATAAAATCCTTTTTATAAAACATTAACTTGGTTTTTCCCAGGGAAGCACTTTCCCGTTCAAACATCCCAAAGAATCTCTCATATAAATCCAAACGATTTATTCCAAATCAATTTATGTTTACAACACAAATTCCCAATTGCATACTTCTCTATAACTTCATTCGAAGTTCAAATTCAATTTTTCCATATCCGGAAATTCATTTTTAAAATATAGTATAAAACATTTTTAATAAAACATTTTGGTGAATTCTTCAATGAAAGCTAGATTTCCAATTTACTTAAATAGAATCCCAATGGAGAAGACGGTATTTTAAAATGTTCTATTAACATTTAAATCTATAAATTTTACATTTGAAGCTTCATTGCAACATATTTTAATTTTCCGGACAACGCCGTTCATTTTTAAAAGAAACCATCGATATTTTAAACAATTTATAATTTCCATAGAATTCATTTCAAGAAAATTTATATTTCACATTTATCGATTGATAAATTTTCACTACATTTTAAATTCCAATTTTTCCGAATTGTTTTTTCATCCAATCCAGACTTCAAATTTTATCCTTCGAAATTCTTAATTTAACAATTCATTTTATTTCGTAAAAACTCAATTTAATCCATTTATAATTAAATTCTGGATTTATAATTTATACAACAATTTCACAATACGATTTAATTCCAGGTTAATCAATCACAACACCACAAAATTTCAAATTTAATTTATCACAGCATATAACTAAAACACAACACATCAAGATCTAAATAAATTATCACGGGATAATAAATAAGATATATCACAGAATATAAATTATAAATTAATTTCTATCTGTGAGGGGTCCAGTTGGATCCCTCCAACCTGTTTTTCCTGCATCCACAGATATTAGCACAATAATATATCAATTCAATCATATTCAACCAATTAAACAATCATTTGAATATTGATTATTAAAATTAACTAATATTCCAGATGTGAGTGAGTTAGACTCACCTTGAATTTCGGTGAGCGTTCGAAATTTTAAATTAAATCGAACAACGTTCGATTTAACTCAATTTTCTACTTGCCCGGAATGACTCCGGGTCTGCACCATCACATAGTATTCTTTTCTGCGATTCCGGCGCCGCAAATTCCGTCGAAAACTGGTATCGTATGACAAAGATATTAATTTTTAAAGTTAAATCACCAATTTAAAAACAATTCTTTTAAATTTATACCACAATACATCCTGGCCGTTCATATCTAGAACGAAATCAAAGTTGCTCGTGCACTTCTTCTTCCACGCAACGCAACAGCAATCACGAACCCAAAAAAATCGCGAAACCCTACACTGCGCTCCCCTTCCGATCGACGATATGCTGATCAGGCTCCACAACATCGAGGAGCACGTCGCCACGCACTTAAACCCAGGTCGCGGCGAAGCTCAGTTCCCCAGGTGCACCAGAAAACATGTGCAAACGACCGGCAGGTGTGATCAAATCCTGACGCCATCGATGGACCATATCTCATCTCGACCGTTGGATGGGAAGAGATCGAGGTGATCTACAACTTCCTAGTTGAAGATTTTCGATAATTATCAACGGATCAGAAGGAAATCGAATGGAAAAGACGGTGATTTCTGGCCATTAATAAAGGAGGAGGCGGCTGCTAAAGTTTAAGCTAGGGTTTTGAACGATATATGTATATTTAATATAATTTAATATTATTTTATTATTATTCTTCAATCTTTTTAACGACTAATGCAAACAAACTCCAAACCACGCGTTCCGACAGGCTATCCTAGGGTTTTTCCACGTTCCGGACACAATGGAACATGTTTCGTAAGCTAATTTGATTGTATGCGCGAGATACAGAATTAAACGATCAATTTAAAATCAAATCGATTTCGATGCGTTTCGAGCTGCCACGGACAAACAACAACTCCGATCGCTACGAAAATTGAAATTCGATAATAACTAACTATTACGGATCCAATGGAACTGGTTTCGTCGAATTCCGAGACTGTGCCCCGGATGGCTATTTTAACTCGTCTATTAAATCAGGCGATTTTCAAAATTTACGAAAACGCTTTAAAATTTCACCTCTAAAATTTTATTAACTTAACAATAAATCATATAAAATTTATATACACCTTAAAAATCATTCCGGCTCAATCCGGACCAAAATCTGATTAAATTGTATTTTAATAATATTTTATTCATTTTTAAATTAATAAAAATCCCAAATAATAACTTATCGACTTTTAAATTCATCTAAAAATCCAACATTATTGTTTATAACCAATTGAACTTAAAGATACAAATTAAACACCATTTTTATAATCATTTACCCCAAATTCACCTTTTTCCCCAATTTCGACTATTTAATTATTATTTTTTCTTTTCCATTAATCAAATTCAACCAGAATTAAAAATTATAGCTTATTTTCATTGATTGCACCGAATCTATTTATTCCAAAATCAGTTAAGAACCCACACTAACATTTAAAACGAATTAAATGTTCACAAATCCAGCAGCTAAAAATCTGGGATGTTATAGGTTCTATAATTTTTGGATATAACTCTTAGGGACATTTTACACACCTATGATTTTTTATAAATTTATATCTAACAATTTTGATCTTGGAAATATTGTTTGGGCTATAACTTTTGATAGGGGTCGAATTAGGGTCTCAAACCAGCTCCGTTGCTTTAAATGATGGCTTCATGTTCCATTGAGTGGTCGTTACAGGAAAACGGACTTATGGTTAGGAAGTTATGCCTATTTTACGTTAGACAACTATTGGCTAGTATTAATTTGTAATTAATTGCCTATAAGTAGACCCATTAGTCCAATTCAAGATTAATATAAATATAGGGCTGTAGGATTCAAATTAAAACTTTTTCCTTCTTTTCCAAATCAGTCTAAACCCTGTTAACCCTAGGTTCATCCAAAATTACACAAATTACTCTCTAAATCTAGTTAAATCATTAATTAGAGAGAAGAATATCAATTAGAAGATAAAGATCATCATTTTGGTTCATTTGCATTGCTTTATATTGCTGTCCACATTGAATCTAGGCGAGAATTAGTTGATTTTGGTAATTGGTGAGTGGTTTATGCCTTCTCACTATCCTATGCATGTTTATATGGTAGAATTATATATTTTAGCATGAGTTTCGACTTAAAACCTTTTCTAACTTTAATTACATGTTATCATATGCTTATGACCTAAATATTGTGAACCTTTGAAATGGATTTCAAAAATGGTTTAGTAGTTCTCCTTATACATATCATATGTGCATGTAATATGTAGATTTAGATTAGAATTTTTGTTTATCACATTCTTGTGTATTGCTTATATGAATGGATGTATATGCATATTATTCTATGCTTATATGTTGTGCTTTGGTGTTGTTTACTAGTGTTTTGGATGCATAGGAATATAGGTTGGAGAATTTGGCAAATTAGAGGTAAAGTTGGTTGGAATTGAACGGAACTTGAACAGAAGGCTCTGGAGCATGGAAGGAGCTTGCAAAATAAGTCGTACCTCAAAATTGCTTAAGGGTTCAACTCAAGGTTGAGTTGAAAGGTCGGGGCTGAGTCATTTTGGTTGGCCAGATGGGTCGGTGGGTGACATGGATCTCTAGAGCTTGGCTGGGGAAGGCGGTCCGTAGCTAGATGCAGGAGATTGGTTAAGTGTTGGGTATTATGCCGAGTTGTTTCTAGAACTTGGAGTAGAATGCTTTGGATTGGGGGCCGAGTTATTTTGATGAATGGGTCAGGGTCTAAAGCACTTAAGAAGGAAGTAATAGATGTAGAGTGATTTACTTAGCCAAAATTGGCTAAATAAATGACCGGGCTCCGAGTCATGTTAGCTTAGTACCGAGTTGTTTTGGTGAGAGCTATGTGGTCGGGCTTGTAAAAGGAGAAACAAGGGTCTCTATAGATCATGCAGGAGGTGTTGGCTCGTTCACTTGAGAATTAGATGGCGATATAACAACATGATAAAATCTTTGTATCTTTGGTTGGTGACTCGTGAACGAAGTATGTACCGAAGATAGAGGCTTGATAAAGGAGGGAGTGTGGATAGGGAATGTGAAGGGTTCCAAATAATGGAAACTGGATTGAGCAAAGGAAGGGCTCGGATCCAAATGGAGCAAAGGAGGGCTCGAATACATGTGCTAAGGAATCGTTGATACTCATAAGGTTTTATGTTGTACTCGAAATAGGGATATTATAAATGGGGATACCTATGGATCAATGGAGTGGACCTGAATACCCTTGACCAGTGGCTTTGGGTCAAGTGTCTAGCATTGGGCTACGAGACACATATCTAGCTTTGGGCTATGTAATATGAGAGTACACTGAAAACTGGGATTTCCATTACTCCTTGGCAGTAAGGAGACCATACGAGTTGTTACATATTTAGAGCACATGGAGTGATAATGGGGATTGCTTGATGAATGTTATGGTTGCTTTAGTTGCATTCTAGGCTATCACTTTGAGATATCATTGGGAGTAGGTATTGGAGATAGGAATACCAGGATATCTGATATCCTTATTTTGAGTAGAGTGCCTTTATGTTATTTATAGAGTAGCATATTATGATGTTGTGTGCTAACTCTTTGGTTGGAGGGACAGGTCAGGTATGATTTGTGTACCTCTGTTACTTACCATATCTACCTGCAAAGTATTTTGAGATTCATTTACCGCTTATACCAAACTGTTGTCTGACCTAAGGTTTTATGCTTTGTTTCTTATTATCTTGGGTACTCTTAAATAGGTGGACTAGATAACAAGTCCAGGTGACGCACTAGCTATGTGGAGGACAAGCTAGATGGAGCAATCTCGTATTATGTACTTATATGGATTTCTATGCTTATTCCGTTGTGCAGCAGTGGAGAGCCTTAGTAGCGGCTGCTTATTTTCTTCTTACGAGATAGTTGTTGGGTTTATTTCTGTTGTATAAACTTTATTACATTTATATATAACTTTATGGATTTGTGTTTTGATGATTTGTTCACATAGTTATTGTTGTCTCTGTTGTTATATATATGATATTATATTGTATCCATGTGTTGTGGGATGTTCGATAGTTTATCTGCTATGCTTGTTTTCTTTCCAAACCCGATTATCTACCTATATCGACCGGGCGCTGCTACAATGCACTATTTTGATATTATTGGTGCCGGTGGTGTCGGGCTGTCATCACATTTGATATCAGAGCTTTGGTTACACGATTAACCTGAGTTCATACCGGGTTCCAATAGCGATAAGAAGAAGCTATCACCTTAGATGGTATCAAGAGTATATATGTATACAAGAGAGTGCGTACTTGTTATATATTTTGCTTTTCAAAGCTATGGTAATATATTATATAATATAAGTTGCATGCACATGAGCACCGTAAACACAGTTTTCTTTATGAGAGCGGATCATTCTTGTAACGACCCAGAATTTCAGTCATTTGAAATTCATATATTTAATTTATTTTAAATATTCAAAAGTTAATTTTATAAGCTGAATAAATTTTATTTCGAATATTTGGATTTAATTAGATAATTAAATTGTTAATTTAATATTTGAAATTGTGTAAATAATTGGAATTTGAATTTAATGTGAATAAAAATGATTTATAAAGTTGTATTAAATCCTATTTGTATTAGAATGATGTTAGAGAACTTTTAAAATTGAATTAAAAGTTAAATTACAGAAATTGAATATTTTAATATTTAATTTACGTGTAAAAATAGCTATTTTTCAAATGGTCTCGGATTTTGACAAAACTAGTTTCATTAGATCCGTAATGTTATATTATTGTAGGATTTCAAATTTTGTGTCAATCGGATTTACGGTTTGTCCGTGGCAAGCTAAAACGCGTAGAAATTTGTTTAAGTAAAATTTTAAATTTAAATAGTCGATTCGAAAACCTATCTTTCAAATACGATCGAATTGGCTTCAGATATATATTCCATTGTGTTCGAAATAGGGGTAAAACGTTATGAACGCCAGGCGGCAAGCTTCGTTTGGAGTTCGAAAAAATTTCGGGTGAATAGTGTTTTGGAATTTTCTATAAAAGGACGTTATTTTTTCACCTTTTCACTAAAACCCTAGAAACCTAGGTTAGCCGCAGCCATGGTTTTATTCAAGGGCCAGAATTTCGCAACCTTTCTCCACTATTATCATCCAATCCGTAAATCAATTCGAGAAACTTCCTTCTGCAATGTTGTAGTGCACATCATGATCTTTAAATCCAACGGCTACGATTGGATTTCACGTAACGGATCGACGGCAATCTTCGTTTGAATGATCGAACTTCATGCACGATTTCCAAGATGAGATGGAGACCAAAATCAACGTGGTGGTGCCGGTAGGTGGAGCTCGCGAAAGGCAATCGAACGATGGCCCCTGATCGTCATCACGATCGTCGATGAAGGTGCGGCATCAAAAATTTGAACGATGGCTCTTTGGGTTTTCGTACGTGATGAAGCCGATGGGGGAGAAGATAGGAAAAGTGACCCAGATCTGTTTGATCGAAATCAACGGCCGATATAAGCTAGGGTTTGAAAATTAATAAAAAAATTATGAAATTTATATATATTTAAATTGTACAAACTTCTAAATTGCGTAACTTCTTCATACGAGGTTCATTTTTGACGAAACGAATTACGTTGGGTCTGTATTGACGAGCACTGCATTTTAGAGATAGTTTGGAGTTGATTGAAGCTAGTGTAAATTTTGGATAAAATTAAACGCTTGTTTAATTTTATTCGGAATAAAACACCGCAACTACTATTGGAACCAATGTAAGTACAACTAACTCTTTCTGACTCACTGGTATTTTTATATAAGTGAGAATAAATATAATTTATGATGATTGATGATTGTTTGGATGATATATGATATATTATCTATATATTGATTGGTATTTGGATATATACCTGCCTATTGGAGCGGATGACCCTATACGTTCCCGTGTATGAGCGGATGACCCTTTGTACGCACGTCTGCCTCGAAACGGACATTGTACATATTTCTAATATGTATATTTGTTGCAGGTGACAGATTGAAGGGATCCAAATGGATTCCTCACCAGTATTGGTTTATTTATAGATATTGTGATATGTGTTGTTATCTTAAGATATATGATTTTTTGGATGTTGTGATTGATATATTTAGTGTTGTTGCAGCATTGGGTCTATTTTTGGAAATTTAAAAATGTTAAAGTGATGATTTCCAAATTAAAAAGGATTTTCAAGTGATTTTGAAAAATAAATGTTTTATTGAATTTTGAATTGTTGAGTAAATGGATTTATTTTAAATAAATAAATGTGATGATTTTTATGTTATAAAAATTATGATTTTAGTAAAATATATCAGAAATGTGATTTTTGAAATATGGAGTTATTTATTTTGTAAATGGTTTAAAATCAAGATTTTGATTTATTATAAATGGTTTTATATATAAGATTTATAAAATTGATATTTTATAAATCAAAATGATGGACTTATAAAGGAGTTTTATAAGTGTTAAAATGAAGTATAAATGAAATTAATAAAGTGGATAAGATTTATAATTTGTGAAGTTATAAAAAGAATGATTTTGAAAATAAAGAGATTTGTAAGTAATTTACTTATAAATTGGATTTTGGCATGTAAATGGGATATAAATAGAATTTGTTGATAAAGGAGATTTATATATTGAAGTTTTATAAAATATAAATGTGAATTTATAAACATTGTTTTATAATTCCGAAATCAATTGAATTTGATAAGTTAAATATAGAAGCTTATTAAAGGTATTATGTCCACGATTTTGGACAATGGATTATCCTTTAATAAATATGTAGAATTAATGAATTTGGTAAAAGGAGCTATATCCACGATTTTGGACAGTGGATTATCCTTTAATAAAATGTGTAGAAATATTAGATTTGGTAAATGAAGTATATTCACGATTTTGGATAGTGAATAATCTTTTAAATAAAATGGATATGTTTGGAAAGTGATATTTTAAATGGTTTGAAGATGTTTTAAAGTGTGTTAAGTATCGAAACCATAAATTTCAACATTCATTGTTGAAATAGATGTTTTCGTGAAGTAAGGAAATGATGGACTATTAACACTATTGTTATAGTAAATGATTTTTGAAAGAAAATGTTTTGTTTAGTATATGGGATTTATATATCTATCTTATTTTCGAATCCCTATACTAGTAATTTTGGGTTGTCGTAATGATGTTTTGTTCAACATTCGTTTTGACTCAAATGAAAGATGTTTAAAAGAATGTTTTCCTTAAAGAATAAAATATGTACTTAATCCTGATTTAAGTATATGAAATATTTTCTAAGTGTTGAAAATAAAGAGATTTGTGAATATGCTTATATTATTGAAATAAGTATATGGAAATGTTTTCCGATGTTGAAATGGTTTAGAGATTTATATCTTTTTAAAGATAAATTGAAGTGAATATTTGGCAAGTGATTTAATTAATAAAAGATTAATTAAAAGGTCTAGTGATTGTTATGGTGCTGAATATTTGTTTGTTTTCTTTGATAGTTAAATAACCGACTATCAAATTTGGCCATTTTAGTTCCTCGACTTGACGTGGGAACTATTTAGTCGTACACTTAGTATGTAGCCTTCTGTGTAGGCTTGATTATCGTTTGTGTTGAGGATGTTGATTCGTATAGTGCAGAGTATTACTCCAATCTATCGAGCTTCCTTCTTGGCCCGAAGGATAGCAAGTTGAAAGTTGAAGACGTGATAAGTCTATGAGACTTAGTTTTTGTGTGAGATTGAGAAACACTTTTGCGTTGTTGGTGCGAAGAGACCAGGATCAGATTTATCTGAAAACCACTTCAGATCAACATATATGTGACGATTGTGCAAGTTGCTTGTGATGATATTGATATTCGGATTGTCATAGTAGGGGAATGCTTGTTGATTGTTTGGGGTTAAAATCTCAATATACATATAGTAGCAGTGGTCTCTTCATTATGAAATATCCAATGCAAGGACTATTCGCTACTAATCCTAGGGATTTCCCGACAAGATGTGGTAGGAAAGTACCTTCGGTTTGTCCTGTTCCTGGACAACTTGTATGGATGTTTGTCTGATATTGCATTTCTATAGATTATGTACATTGGTTTTTACAAATGTACATCAGCGGTGGTGGAGAAGACAACTTCTCTTAGCTTAACACCCTCCTTGAGATGTATGAGCTTAAGGGTTGTATTTTTGTCGAAGGCAATTAGTAGTCAAACAGACATGGCCGTGTTACATTCAAAGTGATGTGATTAGTGATTGTGAAAGGTAATCGTTACATCAGGCCTCATTAACCGGAAATGACCAAAACAGGGTTAGATGCGGCAAGGCTAAGTGGGTCGCTCCCAAGTAGGGTATGATCATCCTCTTCTAGATATATCTTTACATGCTATGACGTCGTGTATCTTATAATTGTGGTTTGTATGCTAGAGGGCCCTCGGTAAAGGTCGGTAACGACCGGAGGATGACATATTCGGTACCATCTAGTTATAGAGGTGGGCCGGTCTTGTGTTGGTAGAGGAACTTTATGATGGTTTCTTGGTACATTCTTCTAGAGATGTACTGCCGGAAGGTAATCCCTTCACCTGGTCATTTGTATGGAAATCCAAATTCCACTACATACCTGCCATTTTGATTGTATTACCCATTTTGGGCTATATGCTGGAATTTAATCGATGTAACAATTTCAGTTATGATTAATATTATTTGTATACTAGATCCTAGTATAATATCAGAGGATTTGATATGAGATGTTTTAGTTATCGTAAGGTAAAAAACATGTCCGTGTTTATGTGTGGGCGTGTCTTACGAGATACTTTTGTCTTGATAAAGGAAAAGTTTGGTAATTTAATAATTCAGTTGAGCGTGTTTCTCAAGCTGGTTTACCAGACTGATTAGGGCGTTCTTCCCTTTCAATGCTCGGGTCGGACCAAGTATATTTACAGGTTCAGTTTTGGTGCTTGTGGAGCTTCAGCAGGCGAGCTGGAGATCTTCATTTCGTATACACGTACCTGTTTTGATTATTGATTATCCCCTATGCTTAGTTGTTTGTATTATCAACAATTGTGAGGACGGGTTATTATAACTGTCCAGGATGATAACTAGTGATTGATTGTTGAACTCCGATTGATGTATGTATATACAGTTTCTGTTTTGTAAAGATCATTGATATGATATTATATGTTTTCCGCTGCGATGTGAGATTCTGTATCGTTTTGTTTTGTCTTTTCTTCTCTCTTTCTTCTCTCTTCTTTTCTTTCTCTTGACTTTCCGTCGGTATGTGCATTTCGGGTCGGACATGTGTGGTTTATTGTCGATTCAAAGGGTATGGATTTGGGGGTCGTCACATTTGGTATCAGAGCTTAGATTTTGTATATTCCTAAGCTTTGATGTGTACTCAGTATAGATAGGGACAGTAGCACCCTGGATTGAGTTTGAGTGTATTATATATATGAGCGCGTATTTGTTAGTGATATAAAAATATTTTATATTGTGTTTACTTATCCGTTGAGCTATTTGTGAATTATGGTCGGTATGTGGGATGCCATATTATCGATAGGGATTTCCAAACACTTAAACGAGGCAAGTCGACATAGTATCATTTTAAATTGGGTAAATGAAATAATTTTACCTCTATTATATTTTATATATAAAGGAATGATTTTTCAAAAATTATTAAAGTATGTATAAATTGATTGTTTGGTAGTTTGGAAATGTAATATATAAGTTAATAAAGATGTCTTAATATTCTAAATATAAAAACAATAATTGTAAAAGAATAAGTTGTATAAGCAAATGAATTATAAAGTATGGAGTTATAATTAATATGATATACAATTGTGAAATAATCTTATATATAAGAAATGAAACAACATAAATATATTTATGAATGTAAATTGTAAATAAAAATGGATTTGACCCAATTATTTGAAAATTTGAATCCCGTTTATTATGAAAGTTTTTTTTCACAAAGTTAAAGATATTATATTGTTATAAATCTAAATAAGACAAATAAATTTGGAATGATCTTATATAAGTAAAGTGAAATAGTGAAATTATATAAGTAAAAAGATTTATAAATGTGATTTATAAATAAAAGGAATTTTTAAAGAATATAAAGCACTGAATTCACTACTGTTACTGGGAAATAATAAGGGTGATGACTGCAGCATCATCAGTATCATTTTCGAGTTTCTGTGTGATGGATTTGCTACCAATAGTAAATTGAAAACTGAAGTTTTGTTTTGATAAACGAATTTGAATTTAAAATCCAAGTTGGAAATGATAAATATAAGTTAAATGTGTTTTGGACTTATAATATAAAATAAGAAATTTTAAATTTGGTTAAGTTGAAATAAATTTGAGTTAGTATAATAAAATATATGATTTGAAATTTAACTAAAGGAAAGTTAAATAAAGTGAATTGGATTTGAACTAGATTAGACAAGTTATTAGAATGGAAATTTAATTTTTAAGTTATTATATAATATGAATTTGGAAGTTTAGATAAATATGTTGTATAACTTGTAAAGTGAGAAAAAGGTAAGTAAAACCAAATATTAAAATGGTTAAACAATTTTGTTAAGAAAATGAAATTTGAATTTAAGTTGTATAGTGAATGTAAAAGCAAGTAAGAATGAAATGAAATATAACTTAAGTAATGTTGAATCAAGTTGATTTTGATAAATAAAATGAATTAATTAAGTGAAGTGATGAATATGAATTTGAGTTATATAATGAAATTCAACTTTAGTTGTTTGATGAATTAGCAATTGAATTAATGGATGAAGTGAACTAATGAAATAAATTAGTAAATGAAATGTGAATTGAATATTAATCAATCGAATGTAAATAAATTGATATAGAATAATGGATGTAAGTGTTAATTCATGTAAAGCTAATTGAATGTGTTAAACCAAATTGAATGTAAGTAAATTAAATAAAGTTGGTTATGTTGGTTATACATTGATTGTTAGATGGATTAGTTGATTGTATATAAATTCATTAAATGTTAATGAAATTGAATTAGTGAAATTGAAAGCAAAGTAATTAAAATCAAATTGGAAGTAAGTACATTTAAATAGAACTGAATTTGATTTGAATTGAAAGTGAACAAACTTAAATGTGAATTAGTGAATGTAAACTAATTGAATATGAATAAATGAATGTTAGAAAATCCAATGTAAATGAATCAAATGTGATTTAAATTGAAAATAAATTCAATGAATGTTGATGAGAAATTAACTTATATTGATTTGGTTATGGATTGATTGGATAGATATTGGTTAGTTGGATGTTAGTTGGATGATAGTTGTATGATGGTTGGATTTGTTGTTTTTATTGCATTGCCATATTGGCATATATAGTTGTTGTATTGATATATGTTGTATATTGATATTACTTTCATATATACATGTTTCTCATTTGTTGTTGAGTGTTTAGTAGGTGGGGATGGCACTTGCTTCGCATCTGGAGCTCGCTTTCGCACTATATTAGCCGTATATGCTCGCTAATAATATATAAGGTACATATCTCGGATTACATATCGTACTTATATATTTTTTTCCCTACGGGATACCTCATCCACGAAGATGAGATGTATATTTGTGATATATATATGTTGTGATCCTACTACGATCGAAGCGCGCAAAGGAGACGTTGGTGAATTTTTTTGAAAATTAAAGCGTTAGAATTTTTGGGAAAATGGAAAAAAATTGATTTGGAGTTACAAAAGTTAAACGATATTAGTTGGTTTTGAAAAGATAACTATATATGGATTTGGAAACTTAGAAAAGTTTTTATAAGAAGTTTAACTATTGGATTTTGGAAAAGTTAAAAGGTTAAATGGATTTGATATCTAATTTGAATGATTTGTTTTGAAAAGTTAATGGATTTTATAATTTTTTCTTACTTGGAAATTTCGAGGATGAAATTCTTTTAAGTAGGGGAGAATGTAATGACCCAGAATTTCAATCATTTGAAATTCGTATATTTAATTTATTTTAAATATTCAGAAATTAATTTTATAAGCTGAATAAATTTTATTTCGAATATCTAGATTTAATTGGTTAATTAAATTGTTAATTTAATATTTGAAATTGTGTAAACAATTGGAATTTGAATTTAATGTGAATAAAAATGATTTATAAAGTTTTATTAAATCCTATTTGAATTAGAATGATGTTAGAGAATTTTTAAAATTGAATTAAAAGTTAAATTACATAAGTTGAATATTTTAATATTTAATTTATGTGTAAAAATAGCCATTTTTCAAAAAGTCTCGGATTTCGATGAAACTAGTTTCATTGGATCCGTAATGTTATATTATTGTAGGATTTCAAACTTCGTATCAATCGGATTTACGGTTTGTCCGTGGCAAGCTAAAACGGGTAGAAATTTGTTTAAGTAAAATTTTAAATTTAAATAGTCAATTCGAAAAACCTATCTTTCAAATACGATCGAATTGGCTTTCGATATATATTCCATTGTGTTCGAAATATGGGTAAAACGTTATAAACGCCAGGCGGCAAGCTTCATTTGGAGTTCGAAAAAATTTCAGATGAATAGTGTTTTTAATTTTCTATAAAAGGACGATATTTTTTCACCTTTTCACTAAAACCCTAGAAACCTAGGTTAGCCGCCACCATGGTTTTATTCAATGGCCAGAATTTTGCAACCTTTCTCCTCTATTATCATCCAAATCGTAAATCAATTCGAGAAACTTCCTTCTGCAATGTTGTAGAGCACATCATGATCTTTAAATCCAACGGCTATGATTGGATTTCACGTAACGGATCGATGGCAATCTTTGTTTGAACGATCGAACTTTGTGCGCGATTTCTGAGATGAGATGGAGACCGAGTTCAACGTGGTGGCGCCGGTAGGTGGAGCTCGCGAAGGGCAATCGAACGAGGGCCCTTGATCGTCGTCACGATCGTCGATGATGTTGCGACATCAAAAATTTGAACGGTGGCTCTTTGGGTTTTCGTACGTGATGAAGCCGATGGGGGAGAAGATAGGAAAAGCGGCCCATATCTGTTTGATCGAAATCAACGGCCTATATAAGCTAGGGTTTGAAAATTAATAAAAAAATTATGACATTTGTATATATTTAAATTGTACAAACTTCTAGATTGCATAACTTCTTCATACGAGGTCCGTTTTGACGAAACGAATTGCGTTGGGTCCGTATTGACGAGCATTACATTTTAGAGCTAGTTTGGAGTTTATTGGGGCTAGTGCAAATTTTGAATAAAATTAAACGCTTGTTTAATTTTATTCGGAATAAAGCACCGCAACTGCTATTGGAACCAATGTGAGTACAACTAACTCTTTCCGACTCACTGATATTTTTATATAAGTGAGAATAAATATTATTTATGATGATTGATGATGGTTTGGATGATATATGACATATCATCTATATATTGATTGGTATTTGGATATTTACCTGCCTATTGGAGCGGATGACCCTATACGTTCCTGTGTATGAGCGGATGACCCTTTGTACGCGCGTCTGCCTCGAAGCGGACATTGTACATATTTCTAATATGTATATTTGTTGTAAGTGATAGGTTGGAGGGATCCAACTGGGTTCCTCAGCAGTATTGGTTTATTTACAAATATTGTGATATATGCTGTTATCTTATTATATATGATTTTTTAGATGTTGTGATTGATATATTTAGTGTTGTTACAACATTGGGCCTATTTTTGGAAATTTAAAAATATTTAAGTGATGATTTCCAAATTAAAAAGGATTTTCAAGTGATTTTGAAAAATAAATGTTTTATTGAATTTTGAATTGTTGAGTAAATGGATTTATTTTAAATAAATAAATGTGATGATTTTTATGTTATAAAAATTATGATTTTTGTAAAATATATCAGAAATGCGATTTTTTAAACATGGAGTTATTTATTTTATAAATGGTTTAAAATCGAGATTTCGATTTATTATAAATGGTTTTATATATAAGATTTATAAAATTGATATTTATAAATCAAAATGATGGAATTATAAAGGAGTTTTATAAGTATCATAATGAAGTATAAATGAATTTTATAAAGTGGATAAGATTTATAATTTACTTATAAATTGGATTTTGGAAATATAAATTGAATGTTGAGTAAAAAGAATGATTTTGGAAATAAAGAGATTTATAAATAATTTACTTATAAATTGGATTTTGGCATGTAAATCAAATATAAATAGAATTTGTTGATAAAGGAGATTTATATATTGAAGTTTTATAAAATATAAATGTGAATTTATAAACATGGTTTTATAATTTTGAAATCAATTGAATTTAATAAGTTAAATATAGAAGCTTATTAAAGGTATTATATCCACGATTTTGGACAGTGGAATATCCTTTAATAAATATGTAAAATTAATGAATTTGGTAAAAGGAGCTATATCCACGATTTTGGACAGTGGGTTATCCTTTAATAAAATGTGTAGAAATATTGGATTTGGTAAATGAAATATATTCACGATTTTGGATAGTGAATAATCTTTTAAATAAAATGGATATGTTTGGAAAGTAATATTTTAAATGGTTTGAAGATGTTTTAAAGTGTGTTAAGTATCGAAACCATAGATTTCAACATTCATTGTTGAAATAGATGTTTTCAAGAAGTAAGGAAATGATAGACTATTAACACAGTTGTTATAGTAAATGATTTTCGGAAGAAAATGTTTTGTTTAGTATATGGGATTTATATATCTATCTTATTTTCGAATCCCTATACTAGTGATTTTGGGTTGTTGTTACGATGTTTTATGCAACAGTCGTTTTGACTCAAATGAAAGATGTTTAAAAGAATGTTTTCCTTAAAGAATAAAATATATACTTAATCCTGATTTAAGTATATGAAATATTTCCTAAGTGTTGAAAATAAAGAGATTTGTGAATATGCTTATATTATTGAAATAAGTATATGGAAATGTTTTCCAGTGTTGAAATGGTTTAGAGATTTATATCTTTTTAAAGATAAATTGAAGTGAATATTTGGCAAGTGATTTAATTAATAAAAGATTAATTAAAAGGGCCTAGTGATTGTTATGGTGCTGAATATTTGTTTATTTTCTTTGATAGTTAAATAACCGACTATCAAATTTGGCCATTTTAGTTCCTCGACTTGATGTGGGAACTATTTAGTCGTACACTTAGTACGTAGTCTTCTGTGTAGGCTTGATTATCGTTTGTGTTGAGGATGTTGATTGGTATAGTGCGGAGTATTACTTTAATCTATCGAGTTTCCTTCTTGGCTTGAAGGATAGCAAGTTGAAAGTTGGAGACATGATAAGTCTATGAGACTTAGTTTCTGTGTGAGGTTGAGAAACACTTTTGCGTTGTTGGTGCGAAGAGACCAGGATCATATTTATCTGAAAACCACTTCGGACCAACATATATGCGACGATTGTGCAAGTTGCTAGTGATGGTATTGATATTCCGGATTTTCATAGTGGGGGAATGCTTGTTGATTGTTTGGGGTTAAAATCCCAATATACATATAGTAGCAGTGGTCTCTTCATTATGAAATATCCAATGCAAGGACTATTCGCTACTAATCCTAGGGATTTCCCGACAGGATGTGGTAGGAAAGTACCTTCGGTTTGTCCTATTCCTGGATAACTTGTATGGATGTTTGTTTGACATTGCATTTCTATAGATTACGTACATTGGTTTTTACAAATGTACATCAGTGGTGGTGGAGAAGGCAACTTCTCTTAGCTTAAAACCCTCCTTGAGACGTATGAGCTTAAGGGTTGTATTTTTGTGAAAGGTAATTAGTAGTTAAACAGAAATGGCTTTGTGGCATTCAAAGTGATGTGATTTGTGATTGTGAAAGGTAATCATTACCTCAGGCCTTATCAACCAGAAATGACCAAAACAGGGTTAGATGAGACCAGGCTAAGTGGGTCGCTCCCAAGTAGGGTATGATCATCCTCTTCTAGATATATCTTTACATGTTATAACGTTGTGTATCTGATTATTGTGGTTTGTATGCTAGAGGGCCCTCGGTAAAGGTCGGTAACGACTGGAGGATGACATATTCGATACCATCTAGTTATAGAGGCGGGCCGGTCTTGTGTTGGTAGAGGAACTTTGTGATGGTTTCTCGGTACATTCTTCTAGATATGTACTGCCGGAAGGTAGTCCCTTCACCTGGTCATTTGTATGGAAATCTAAACTCCACTACGTACCTGCCATTTTGATCGTATTACCCATTTTGGGCTATATGCTGGAATTTAATCAATGTTACAATTTCGGCTATGGTTAATATTATTTGTATGCTAGACACTAGTATAATATCAGAGGATTTGATATGACATGTTTTAATTATCGTAAGGTAAAAACTTGTCCATGTTTATGTATGGGCGTGTCTTACGAGATACTTTTGTTTTGATAAAGGAAAAGTTTGGTAATTTTATAATTCAGTTGAGTGTGTTTCTTATGCTAGTTTACCAGACTGATCCGGGCGTTCTTCCCTTTCAATGCTCGGGTCGGACTGAGTATATTTACATATTCAGTTTTGGTGCTTATGGAGCTTCAGCAGGTGAGCTGGAGATCTTTATTTCGTATACACGTATCTATTTTGATTATTGATTATCCGCTGTGCTTAGTTGTTTGTATTATCGGCAATTGTGAGGACGGGTTATTATAACTGTCCAGGCTGATAACTAGTGACTGATTGTTGAACTCCGATTGATGTATGTATATACAGTTTCTGTTTTGTAAAGATCATTGATATGATGTTATATGTTTTCCACTGCGATGTGAGATTCTGTATCGTTCTGTTTTGTCTTTTCTTCTCTCTTTCTTCTCTTCTCTTCTTCTCTCTTCTTTTCTTTCTCTTGACTTTCCATCGGTCTATGCTATTTAGGTCGGACATGTGTGGTTTATTGTCGATTCAAAGGGTACAGATTTGCGGGTCGTCACAATTCTTTTTACAGATTAAGAATGAGCGGGCATATAAGAAATACTGTAAGGAATTTTGCTTCAGGAGTTAACGAAGGAGCAGGGTCATGAGCTGCTACCCTTGACTTTCAAGCGACGTTGAATGCTATGATGGCAACTATGATAAGGAATGTTTAGGCTACTGCTCTTGGTGTGGTTGTTGGTGGAGGTGCTCCCATGCAAGTGCCTAGGGATGATTTCACGAAGTTGAGTAAAGACTATTCTACTCTAGAAGTAAAACCATTTCATGGAACAAAGTAAGCCGTATAAGTGCAGGATTAGTTGGATACCTACGAGCGCATCTTTAGTGATATGGAAATGGATGATGCTATAAAGAGGAAGCTGGCCGTTAGAAAACTTCAAAGGCGAGCTATGAACTGGTGGAACGCAATCACCGTTGCTACTCAAGAAGATCAGTTTACTTGGGACTAGTTCAAAGCAAGGTTTGAAGAGAAGTTCACTCCAGCTACCTAGAAGTAGATGTTGTTTAGGAAGTTTGCCAGTCTTAAGCAAGGAGAGATGTTAGTTTTTGAGTATATTGCAGAGTTTGATACTTAGCGAAGTATGAGATGTCATTCATCGACACTTCATTGAGAAAGAATGAGAAGCTCATCATTGATCAGGATTTCTATCTTGGAGAAAGCCAGTAGACTACATAGATGAGCCATTTGAGAAACTTATTGAGAAAGCTCTATGTCATGAGAATCTATATCCAAAGGATAAGATAGCTTTTGTCGCATCTGCCGAGAAGGAAGAACACAAACCGCAGCAAAGCGGCGGAGGCAAGAAAAAGTGGAATGAAAAGAGGAAGCGGTCTCAAGGGAAAAATGGCCAGAAGAATGATAAGTAGGAACCTACTTGCTGTGGGTGCAAGGAGAAGGGTCACTTGATTAAGGATTGCAAGGTGAGCGAGAAGAAGAAGTGCTACAATTGTGACAAACCTATGCATTTGAAGAAGAATTGTTCGAAACTGATGAAGGATAAGTAGGTTGAGGAAGCATAAGCTTTGAACGTTGTCTTGACTTTTTCGAGTGCTCGCTCGGCGTTGGAGAAGGGAAAAGGAGTCGTTATTCAAGGTATGCTTTCTATTAAACATGTTTTCATTAGTGTTTTGTGTGATACCGGGGCTTCACATTCATTCATGTCCAGTGACCTAGTAGACAGATTGGGATTGAGACTTGAGATAGTAGACCAACCTTCGATTGTGATGAACCTTGTTGGAGGCTCTACTACCCTTTGTATGGTTCATCATAGTTTAGTCTTATCGAGTCATGGATGCTCTTTTGTTAGGTTCGGGATTATCTTGGGAATGGACTAGCTTAAGAAGTATGTAGTGATTATGGATTGCAAAAAGCTATTGTGACAATCAGAGATGGGGAAGGGCGGTTGGTAGTGATTGGCTACCTACCAAACGAGGGGGTAATGGTTAAATTTCTATTTTCGCTTGAAGTTCCATAGGAGGGGTTGTCATCTATGCCTATCGTTAAGGAGTATCCGGATGTATTTGAGAAAGTGATCAGATTGCTACCACATAGAGAGATTGAGTTTCGAATAGACTTAGTGAAGGTAGCCGGACTTATAGTTATGTCTCTGAGGCATATGGCACCTAGAGAGCAGAAGGAATTAGAGGTGCAAGTGAATGACCTATTAAGAAGAGGGTTCATTCGAAGAAGTATACCTAAGCGAGGTGCACCATTAGTATGCGCAACTATGGCAGATGACTCTTCGAGGTTATTTGTGGATTATTGTGACCTGAATAAAGTAGTGAAGAAGAACAAGTATCCACTTCCATGTATTGATGACTTGTTTGATCAGCTTCATTGTGCACAGGTGTTCTCTCAAATGGATTTGGCAACGTGATTTCACCTTCTCAGAGTAGCAAAGGAGGGTGTGCATATTACTGCATTTTGTAAGCCATCAGGTTTTTATGAGTGGTTGTTGATGCCGTTCGGGTTGACCAACGCTCCAACATACTTTATGGATTTCATGAATTGGGTTTTCAAAGACCGGCTGAAAAAGTTCATGCTTATGTTCGTGGATGATATTCTTCTCTATTCCATAACCGAAAAGGAGCACAAGACGTATTTGAGGATTGTGTTAGAGGTGTTGAGAAAGCATAAGTTGAGAGCGAAATTCTCTAAATGTCACTTCTGGAGAAAAGAAGTGAGGTTCTTAGGTCACATCATTTCTAGAAAGTGTATAGCAGTGGATCCTGCGAAGGTGGCAGTGGTTCAAGATTGGAACCAGCCTAAGAAATGGATGTGAGGAGTTTCCTAGGATTGGCATGATACTATAGGCGCTTTATCAAGGACTTCTCAAAGGTAGCGGCACTGTTGACCAATTTGACGAAGAAGAATTAGACTTTTGTTTAGGACGTGAAGTGTGAACATGCGTTTATGAGTCTGAAAGAGAGGTTAATGAGTGCACCGGTGTTGACATTCCTAGTGGGAATGATGAGTTGACAGTATATGCAAATTTTTGTGGTACTGGATTAGGTGCAGTATTGATGCAGAAGGGAAAAGTTGTTGCATATGCTAGTCGACAGCTAAAGTTGCATGAGAGAAATTATCCAACTCATGATTTGAAATCGGCACGATAGCTATTTCTTTAAAGATGTGGAGGCATTATCTGCTAAGAGAAAGGTTCGAGTTGTTTACAGACTACAAATCCTTGGAGTATATTTTCTCTCAGAAGGGTCTCAACCTTCATCAACAATGGTGGTTAGAGCTCTAACCTCTTATGATTATAGCAAATTTCCTATACACCAGGACAAGGGAATGCAGTCTCTAATGCATTGAGTAGAAGACATGCCAATTTGGGAGCAATGTTCTTGGAATGGAAGCAAATCGAGCACATTGCGGAATATGATTTCAGGCATCATTGCAAGATATAACAGAGATGTTGCAAGCTTTTCGGTCAAATCTACTCTAATAGAAAGGATAGGTGCTAGTCAGAAGCGAGATGCTAGACTAACGGAGATCATAACAAAGATAGTAGAAGGAGTAGAATCTGAAGACATGAAGCAATGCGAACTCGATCGAGATGGTTGGCTTCTTAAAGATGAAAGATCGTTTGTTCCCGATATTGATGAACTGCGGGATGAATGCTATGAGAATGCCAACATTCTGGGTTGACAGTACATCCTAGAGGCAATAAAATGTATCATGATATGAAGTCGACCTATTATTAGAAAGGTATTAAGAAGGTATTAAGACATTCATCTCGAAGTGTATGAAAAGCCAATTGGTAAAGGCAGAGCAAAAGAAACCCAGTGGTAAAGATAGCATTTGGGTCGTAGTTGTTTGATTGACCAAAACCGCTAGATTTATGCTTGTCAAGTCAAGTAGAATGGCATCCAAGCTGGCGGAGTTGCATGTAAAGTGGATAGTATGATTTCACGGTGTGCAAAAGAGAATTGTGAGTGACCGAAACCCGTTGTTCACCAATGGGTTTTGCAAGAGCTTACAAGAGGTGTTAGGGAAAGAACTGCACCTTAGAACAGCTTATCATCCGTAAATGGATGGACAGACCAAAAGAGTAAATCATATATTGGAAGATCTCTTGCGAGCATGCATTATAGATTCGGAGGATCATGGGATGACCATCTACATCTGGTAGAGTTTGCATACAATAATAGTTATTAGTTGAGTATTGTATGGCTCCTTATGAAGCATTGTACGGCCAATTGTGTAACGCTCCTTCATGTTAGTGGGAAGCGGATGAGAAACTGATACTTAGACCAGATATAATTAGAGAAACTTCAGAAAAGACTATGATTATTTTGGCAATTAATGAAACCCACTCAGGATCGATAGAAGAGCTATGCCAATAAAACACGTAGAGATTTTGAATTTTCTTTTGGGGATATGGTTTTTATGAAAGCTTCTCCTTTGAAGAATGTAGTTTGATTTGGTAATATGGAGAAGTTGACATTGAGATTCGTAGGTCCTTTTTCGATAGTAGAGAGGATTGGGAAATTAGCATATAGGGTTGACTTACCTTGGAAGATGGCGGGCATGCACAATTTCTTTCATGTCTCTTATCTACAAAAATTTGTGCATGACTGTGGTGTGACGATTACACCGGATCAACTTGAAAACGTTGAGGTAGAACTAGATGTTTTGAGATCTCGTAGACCGGTTCTTATTGTTGGACACGATACGGAATAGCTTAGGAGAAAGTCGATGAAGCTAGTAAGGGTACAATGGAGCGGAAGTGATGACGATTGTACATAGGAAACTAAGGAGAGCATAAGGACTATGTGTTTGGAGCTCTTTAAATAGTAAAACCCATCGTTTATCATATCTACTTTCAGCATTGCATATCGCATTTGATAGGTAAGTATTTTGCATGCTAGGTTAGGATCACCCATTCTATTGATTACATGATTGCTTGTTTGATATGGTTGATGATTTCATATGGTTGTTAGGTATGCAAAGTAACTATGGTTGCTTATTTCCTTAACTTGTTTAGGAATTTCGAGGGCGAAAGGGGAATAAAAGACCCGTATTTTACATATCGGAGGATTGTAAAATATCTTTATTTTACCCATACGAGGTCATATGATTCTATAATTTTAGGATATGAGCCTTAGGGACATTTTACACACCTATTTTCGAATTTCTATGTGATCATTTTAACCCTATAAATCCTGTTTGGACTATAACTTTTGACAAAAGTTGAATTAGGGTCTCTAACCGGTTCCATTGCTTTAAGATGATGGTTTTCTACTCCGTGGAATGGTCATACTAGGAAAATGGGATCATGGTTAGAAAGATATACCTGCTTTAAGTTTACACAACCACTGGTCAATATTAATGTGTAATTAATTGCTCATAAGTAGGCCCATTAGTCAAATTAGAGGTTAGTATAAATATGGGGCCGCAGGAGTCAAACTAAAGCTTTTCTCTCTTTCCCAAACCAGATCTAAACCCCTGTTAACCCTGATTCATCCAAAATCGCACAAATTACTCTTTAAATCTAGCTAAATCATTATTTAGAGAGAAGATCGTCAATTAGAAGATTGAGATCATCATTTTGGTTTATTTGCATTGCTTTTTTATCGTTGTCTACATTGAATCTAGATAAGAATTGGTTGATTTTGGTAATTGGTGAGTGGTTTATGCCTTCTTACTATCCTATGCATGTTTATATGGTAAATTTACATGTTTTAACATGATTTTTGGCCTTGAAACCTTTTTTAACTTTAATTACATGTTTTATATGCTTATGACCTAAAAATTGTGAATCTTTGAAATGGTTTTCAAAAATGATTTAGTAATTCTCCTTATTTATATTCATATGTGCATGTAATATGTAGATTTACGGCTTGTTTGGCAAAAGTTCTTTTGCTGTTAGAAAGTAAAAAAGTATATTTGGAAAACTTTTGACTTAAAAGTCAACTGAAAAAAAAGGTTCAAAATTCAAATTTGAAATTTTGAAAATTTAAATTGTAAAATTTCGAATTTGAAAATTTCAAAATTCAAATTTTGAAAATTTAAAATTTTAAAAGTTCAAAATTTGAAAATTTAACTGTTAAAAATTCGATATTTTAAAGATCAATGTTTTAAAATTTGAAATTTTAAAGTTCAAAATTTTGGGATTTTCAAATTCGAAATTTGAAATTTTGAAATTCGAATTTTGAATTTTTCAAATTTGAAAGTTTGAAATTTGAAAATTTGACTTTTCGAAATTTGAATTTTGAAAAATTGAAATTTTAATTTGAAAATTTTAAATTTTAAAATTTGAGTTTTGAAATTCGGAATTTTGAAATTGAAATTTCAAATTTCAAATTTTGAAATTTGAATTTAGTAGTTTGAAATTTTGAAAATTTGAAGTTTGGAATTTGAAATTTTGGAAATTTGAAATTTGAAATCTTTTGAAAATACATTTTTTTTTAGAATTTTTCATATAAAAAATCGACTTATGTATGTCGAAAAGCAAAAAAAATTGCTTTTGCAATAAGTTGAAAAGCGACTTTTAAAAGTCGGTAGATTTTGTTTATCCATATTGACTTTTTAACTTTTGCATTTTATAAGCAAAAAAGCAACTTATTTATTGCCATCCAAACGGCCCCTTAGATTAGAATTGGTTTGTTTATCACATTCTCGTATATTTCTTCTATGAATGGATGTATATGCTTGTTATTCTATGAATGTATATTGTGCTTTGATGTTGTTTGCTAGTGTTTTGGATGCTTAGGAAGATAGGTTGAGAATTTGGCAAATCAGAGGTAAATATGGTCGGAATTGGATGAAACTTGAAGTGAAGGCTCTGGAGCGTGGGAGGACCTTGTAAAATAAGTCGAACCTAAAAAATGCTTAAAGGTTCAACTCGGTTCCGAGTTGAAAGGTTAGATCCGAGTCATTTTGGTTGGCCAGATGGATGAGTGGATGACATGGATCTCTAGGGCTAGGCTAAGGAAGGTGGTCCATAGTAAGATGTAGAAGATTGGGTAAGTGTTGAGTATTAGGCCAAGTTGTTTCTAGAACTTAGAGTTGAATGCTTTGGATTGGGGGCCGAGTTGTTTTGATGAATAGGTCAGGGTTTAAAGCACTTAAGAAGGAAGTACTAGAGGCAGACTGATTTACTTAGCCAAAAATGGCTAAGTAAATGACTCAGTGTCAAGTCATTTTAACTCGGTACCGAGTTGTTTTGGTGAGAGCTATAGGGTCGGTTGTGTACAAGGAGGAAGCAGGGGACTCAGTATATCATTTTGGAGGTGTTGGCTCGTTCGCTTGAGGATTGGATGGCGATGTAACAGCATGATAAAAGATTTGTATCTTCGGTTGGTGACTCGTGAAGGGAGTAGGCACTGAAGATAGCGTCCCGATGAAGGAGGGAGCCATGGATGGAGAACGTGAAGGGTTTCGAATAATGGAAACTGGATTGAGCAAAGGAAGGGCTTGGATCCGTATGGAGCAAAGGAGGACTCGAATGTATGTGCTAAGGAAACACTGATACTCGTAGTATTTTATGTTGTACTCAAAGTAGGGGTATTATAAGTGGGGATGCCCATGGAACAATAGAGTGGATCTGAATACCCTAGACCAATGGCTTTGGGTCTAATGTCTAACATTGGGCTACAAGACACATATCTAGCTTTGGGCTATGTTATACGAGAGTACACTGGAAACCGGTATTTCCATTAGTCATTGGCTGTAAGGAGGCCATACGAGTTATCATATATTCAAAGCACATAGAGTAACAGTGGAGATTGATTGATGGATGCTATGGTTGCTTTCTAGGCTATCACTTGGAGATATCATTGGGTATAGGTATTGGAGATAGGAATACTTAGAAAGCTGATATTCTTATTTTGAGTAGGGTACCTTTATTTTATTTGTAGAGTAGCATATAACGATGCTATGTGCTAACTCTTTGGTTGCAGGGACATGTCAGGTATGATTTGTGTACATTTATTCATTACCATATCTACCTGCATAGTATTTTGAGATTCATTTATCGCTCACACCGGACTATTATCTGACCCATGATTTCATGATTTGTTTCTTATTATTTTGGGTACTCTTAAATGAGTAGACTAGATAACAGGTCTAGGTGACGCACTAGCTGTGTGGTGGACGAGCTGGATGAAGCTATCTCGTATTATGTACTTATATGGATTTCTACGCTTATTATGTTGTGTAGCAATGGAGAGCCTTAGTAGTGGTAGCTTTTTTTTTCTTGTTACGGGACAGTTGTTTGGTTTATTTCCATTGTATACATTTGTATATAACCCTATGGATTTGTGTTTTGATGATTTTTCGCATAGTTATTATTGTCTCTTATGTTATATCTGTGATATTATATTTTATCCATGCACTGTGCGATATTCGACGGGTTATATGCCATGCTTATTTTCTTTCCAAACCTGATGATCCTCCTATATCGACTGGGCACAACTGTAGTGCACTATTTTGATAATATTGATGCCGATGGTATCGGGCGGTCATCGCACTCGTGCATTGAGGAAAGGGTAGAAAGTGGACGCTCTCAAGTATTTTGGTGGATTTTCAAGGGATTAAAAAAAGACAAGGGCAGACCTAATAAATACATTAAAATAGACGAGAGGGACTGCCATTTCAAATTTTATAAGCTTGAAGATTGTCTGGGAGAAGCTCAAGCTATTTCTAGTGTCGTAGCAGTATCTGTTGATGTGCCAAGGCAGGGTCGACTTGCTGATCTTGAGGAGAAGCCTAGGAAGGGGAATGTCAAATGTAAGATGGGATAGATTTCTTTGCAACGGGCTATAGAAGTTTTTAATTACTATTACCCTGCACTTGACCTAAGTTTTCTTTACAATAAATAAGGCTTCGTGATGACCGTAGAGGATCTGATGGACCCATAGACAGGTGCCAACTACAACCCTGGAAAACTTTTCATATTAGGATGGACTAACCTTTAGCAAGCATTCCTTGCACTCGATGGTTTATATTGTAGTAGTATTTTAAGGTTAGTATTGGTTAGAGCAATTTTTTAGAGGACTATCTTGTAGAAAACATTCCTTTTTTGTTGTGCAGATGTTTATGAAGATATCATATAAATTAAATATTCTTGTAAAAGATTATAAGTACCTTGCTAGCTTTAGCTTGTTTGCACTTTTAGTCATTTGGATTTACTTGATTTCTAGCTTTGTATCCATCTTTTGTTCGCTCGCTTAGCATAGTCTGCTCCGCTATTTAGCAGCAGGCTATTTTTGATTGTGACGTCAGGTTGCGTATTTACAACCTTTTGATTCATGCCATGGTTTTCTGTACTAGTTTAGGCCATCTAATATCCATACATCCAATGTAATTATTTGGCTAAAAAACAGAGTTGTGTAAGTTATAACCCAATGTTGTTAGTTATGTTAGTAAAATTAACACAGCAAGATTTCATACTGGTTCGGGCCATCCAATATCCCTATATCCAGTTCATTGTACTATTTTTCATATTAATTACAATGTTTGTTATACAAATAACATTGCTAATACAAAATAAGGCCTAAGATGCTTGGAATTCCATGTTTTGAGAAATAGATTTCCACCAAGCCTCGAGAGTCGATATGCCCCATGAGCTAAGCTTCTGCTACAAAAAGAGGACATTCCCAATTCGGGCCTAGAGCCCAATCTGCAGGGTCCTTGGTGTTAGCCACTACTCTTCATGGCGTCAGGTCTCCCTTGTAGAAGTTTCTCTCCTTGAGCCTAGCATTGTTTGCCATCCTTTGTCGGTACGCGGCAGATCTAATGCCATCTCATCTCTTCTCTCTTGAATGAGATCGAGGGCGGCTTCTTTTAACTCTTTGTTTTGTTTTGCCACACACGATAGTCTTTTTTGTGATGGAATCTTTGTTTCAATTAGAAGCATTGCTTCATAGTCGTAGGTTAAAGAAAAATGACTGTGGCCAATTAGAGGCCTGGATGAGGTTCTATATGCCCATACTAAATATAACTCCTCTGCCCATTTTCCCTTATCCTTTTGTAGTCTTTTCTTAAGCAATTTTTTAATTGTTTGGTTTGCTACTTCGACCTGCCCATTCGCCTATGGGTATGCAATGGAGGAGAAACTTATTATTATTCCGTTACTTTTACAAAGTTCTATAAACTCCTTATTTCAAATTAAGTTCCTTTATCAAAAGTAATTTTATGGGGAATCCCAAACCTAGTAATTATGTTTCTCGTGACAAAAGTGACTATCTTTTTTGTAGTGATTGTAGCTAAGGTTTCTGCTTCCACCCATTTGGTGAAGTAATCTATTGCCACCATAGTGTACTTTGCCCCTCCTTTGGACATGGGAAGTGGCCATATCAAATCTATGCCCCATATATTGAACGACCATGGACTGGCCAATGAGATGAGCACATGGGAAGGTAGCCTTGGGTTACTGGAAAACCATTGACATCTATCATATTTTTCTTACATATTTTTATGCATCTTGGAGTGCGATGGGCCGGTAGTAATAGTTGTTGAATCGTAAGTTTTGATTTATGGCAATGAGCTTAGACAAATCAGTGAACGAGACTATATGGGCAAGCGACAAAAAGAGAAAGAAATATGCTGTTAAAACTACAAAGGAGACAAGGCTACAAAACTGAGTATAGTATGTTTATTTTTCAAAGTTTTTAGTCTTAGAAGTGTTAAAATCTATCCTCAAGTAGTTTCACTCAAACCAAAGTTGTTTTAAGCTTTAAAATTTTAATATATATGAGAACTGTGCACTGACTGTCAGGTCAGTCGACTGACCAAAAATGGCCAATCAACTGAATCTCCCAGTTGCATAGAAGCTCCCTGTTTTGCACCAACTTTGAACATTCAGTTGACTGGTCGTTTTGGGTCAGTCGACTGAATTCTTTCAACATCTATTTTTCTGAACGGACACTTCCATTTTCCAGGAGATACGATCTTAACTAAAGAGGTATGGATGCTTCCTTTGATCAAAACTCTTCGTGAATGGTTGCAACTATTTATCTACTATATAAACACACAAAATTCACTTCACAAATCACCGAATTTCTGATTATTTTCTTATCATACTCTCTACTGTCTCTGCATTTTGAAAAGCAATCACAACTTACATATATTGCTTGAATCTCTGAATCAATTAACTTATTCTTCGATTCGAAGCAATAGTTTCCTTTCTAAATCTTTACACACACACACATACTTGAGGAAAGATTATAGGAAGGTTGTACTATCAAAGAAAAATCAGTGTTATCAAGAACACAAAGTGTCAAAGCAATTTTATTGAAACTGTTGAAGTCCTATTCGGTTGTTCAAGCGGGTAAAGTCCTCTTTCGGTTGTTAGAGGCGGAAAAATCTTGATCGGTTGCTCAGGTGTTGTATACCTATTCCTCCGGGTTAAGTGAGGGGTTATTGTGAGAAATTCCAGAGGGAAGTCTGGGACTGGACGTAGAACGGGAAGTTCGAACCAGTATAAAAACTCCTGGTATGTTTATTCTTATTTACTTCACTATTATTATCTGTTTCCGCATTTAGATTATAATACATTCCATATTACACGATCCTAAGTGATAACTAGCAACACAGTAGTCACTTTTATTTGGTATCAGAGCTAGACATCCTATAACCGTAACACAGTTATTTGATAATTTTTTGCTAATATGGAAAATAACACCAACACAAGCACTGTCACTAACACTAGTTTTATTGAAGGTCGATCTACTACACGACCTCCACAATTCAATGGCATGAATTATAATTACTGGTCAACTAAAATGAGAATATATATGCAATCTAATGGTTTTGAAACTTGGAACATTACTCAAAACGAATATACTATTCCAATAGAAGATTTTTCAACTTGGACTATTGCACAGAAAACTGATGCTACTTCAAATGCTAAAGCTATGAACATGTTATTTTGTGCATTAGATAGAAATGAGTTTAATAGAGTCGGTATGTGTACAAATGCTTATGAGATATGAAGAACTCTAAAAGTAACTCATGAAGGAACTAACAAAGTCAAACAAAGAAAAATTTCAATGTTGAAAAATCAGTTTCAAAATTTCAAAATGAAATCAAATGAAAATATAAATGACATGTACTCTAGATTTCAAGATATATATCATTCACTACTGGCACTAGGAGAAAAAAATTCTGATTTTTATATAGTATCAAAAATCCTAAACTCTTTAACGGATGAATGGGAAAGAAAGGTCCTAGCTATTGAAGAAGCAAACGATCTTTCGACTATGAAACTAGAAGAGTTAATAGAAAATCTAATGTCATATGAAGTAAATTTGCAGGCAAAGATAGTTCAAGCACAAGATAAGAAGAATCTAGCATTTCAAGCAGAACAAGATGACTCTGACTCAAATGAAGAGGATATAGCATTTATTGCTAAGAATTTCAAAAAGTTTTTGAAATTCAAAAAGAATAACAAGATCAAGAGTTACAAAAATAACTCTAGTAACAATAATAGCAATAAACCATCATTTTCTGTCATGGAATGTTATGAATTTCATAAAAAGGGTCATATGAAGAAAGATTGTCCAGAGAAATAGAAAAACAAATTCAAGAAGAAAAAATTCAAGAAGAAAGCATTTTCTGTAACATGGGATGATTTAGATTCTTCATCATCAGAAAGCGATAGTGACAGTGACACAGAGCAAGCAAATGTATGCTTCATGGCTACAAATGATGATGTAAGTGAACTAAGTTTTGAAGATTTAGTTGAACTTAATTCAGAACTAGTGGATTTTGTAAAACAAACTAAAAAGCAAAATAAAGTGTTACAAGGAAAATTGAATAGATCTGAATTAGAAATTAGTATGCTTAGAGATGAGAAGAAAATTCTCAAAGAAGAACTTGAAAAATCTCAAGAATCTAATTCTAATTTAGCATCCCAGCTTTCTATGATAACTCAGGAATTAGAAATTCAGAAGAATAAAAATGATGCTTTATCAGTTGAAATTAATGATTTAAAATCTAACACTAAAGTATTAGAGTTAGAAAAATTTAGTCTCAAAACTAAGTTAGAGGATATTAATAAAAATATTTCTAATTTTAATAAAGGTCGAGAAAATCTTTCAAAAATAATAGAAAATTCTCAGTCTACTTCAAATAAAATGGGATTAGGATATAAGAAATTGAAAAATCAAAGAAATCTGGGAAGGTTTAAAATAAGTTTAAAAACAAAATTAGGAAAGATTTAAAGAAAACAAGTTCTAAAGATTTTAAAACTATTAAAATATGGATTCCTATAACAAATAATAACTTGATTAGGAATAAACATATCAAAACATTTATTGAAACTGTTCATAAAAATAAGAATTATATTTATAAAGGGAATTCTGAACCTTCCTGGATTTGGTTTCCTAAGACCTAACTCTTAGGACCCTAAAAAGAAAAGTGGGTACCATCTTAATCTTTATTTTTTGCAGGTACCACTTAAAAAGAGAGGAAAATGGATTCTAGACAGCGGTTGCTCGAAACACGTGACTGGTAATAAAGACATGTTAACAAACATAGTCTACTCAAATGGAGGATCGGTAACTTTTGGAGATAATTCAAAAGGTTATGTCATCAGGAAAGGCGATGTGAGCAATAACGGTATCTCTAACTCACCTCTCATTGCTGATGTTTTATTAGTTAAAAATTAAAAACATAATTTATCAAGTATAAGTCAATTATGTGATAAAGGTTTTAATATATCTTTTTCAGAAAATAAATGTAATATTTCTGATAAAAATCAAAATTTAATTTTTAAAGGTATAAGAGATAGAAATATTTATATTTTAAATATGAATACAAATTATAACACAAATATGTGTTTAGTAGCTACAGAGAATGATTCTTGGCTATGGCACAAAAGATTTTGTCATATAAATATTAATACTATTAATAAAGTAGTTAAAAATAAACATGTTAAAGGACTACCTGATATGAAATTCAAAATTGATAATATTCGTGATGCATGTCAGTTAGGAAAATTAATAAAATCTTCTTTTAAATCTAAGAAAATCATGTCTACAACACAACCACTTGAACTACTACATATGGACCTTTTCGGACCTACTCAAGTTCAATCTATTAATCATAATAGATATGTGTTTGTTATTGTAGATGATTTTTCAAGATATACATGGACTATTTTTATGAAACATAAAAGTGATACTTTTGAAAAATTTAAATTTTTTGTAAAAAGAATTCAAAATATAAAGAATTTTAAAGTTAAAAAATATTAGAAGTGATCATGGAGGTGAATTTGAAAATGAAGCTTTCGAACATTTTTGTAACAAGAAAGGAATTAATCATAATTTCTCCTTTCTTAGAACACCACAACAAAATGGAGCTGTAGAAAGGAAAAATAGAACATTACAAGAATGTGTATGAACTTTATTAAATGGAAGCACTTTACCTAAGCATTTCTGGGCAGAAGCCGTTGCAACTGTCTGCTATGTTTTGAATCGTGTTTCCATTCAATCATTAACAAAACATACTCCATATGAACTTTTAAATGGTAGAAAACCAAATATATCATATTTCAAAGTTTTTGGTTCAAAATATTTTATACTTAACACTAAAGATCGGTTTGGCAAATTTGATCCAAAATTCGATGAAGGAATATTCGTAGGATATTCGGAAAGAAGCAAAGATTATCGAGTTTTTAATACAAGAACTAAAGTAATCGAAGAAACTCTTCATGTTTCATTCGATGAAAATGTCAAAATTTCTTCTAAAATTACAAATTTGGAAAATAATACAAATAAAATTCTGACAAATAATTCTAAAGATAATGATATTATTCTTCAAAATAATAATTCTGATATTACTTTAGAAAATGAAAATAATGTAAATGCTACAAAGACATATTCAGTCGACTGAAATTTTCGACCAGTCGACTGAATCTGAATACTGTCTATTTTCAAACAATATTCAGTTGACTAAAAGAAAATAACCAGTCGAATGAATCATAAAACAGAAAGCAGTCATTCCATATTCATTCGACTGAAATAAAATGGCCGGTCGACTAAATCTGAAACAGAAAGTTTCGAGATACTAGTTCAGTCGACTGACCATATTCGACCAGTCGACTGAATTGCAAACTGAGCCTACTTTTCACCTTTTTACCTAACTTTTTAACACTCCAACCCTCTATCTCCTCTTTCACTTTTTACCTTTACCTTCTCATTTCAGAATTCTAAAACCCTAGCTCCCAAATATTTTCAAATTCCTCTACTACATTACTATTTTCAAATGGCTCCACGTCAACCAAAGAGATCTAGACATGCCTCTTCTTCCTCCTTTGAGCCGATTGATTCTCAAATTGCTCAATGGCTCTATGATGCTACAGCAGTCCAAAGATGGAATAAAATGAAAGAAGCACGATTTTTTGAAGGTTCTTTTGTTGTGTTTCCCGATTTTGCTCCATATAGGATTCAAGAGCTAGCAAGGAGAAGCCGTCTAGAGTCTCTCCTAGATCACAATCAGAATAATATCAAGATAAATCACACCTTGGTAAAACTTTTCTATGCTAACTTGAATTTAGGCCATCAAAATCCACGTAATCCGATAATTGCGTTTGGAGTTTGGTATGCGGTCGACAAGTTTTTCTTTCTTTAGGTAGAATTGGTCTATTCTTCATACTCCAACTAATGGTATTCCTTTGGAAGAATTAAATGTCCCTATAGGGGAACGAGATGAAGTAAGTCATCGATTCTTAGAAGATGACATGACCAAACTTAAGTCTATTGGCTTACGACCTACAAGTAGAATTATAGCTTTAATGCACATGGTTCTTCCCCATACTGGCTCTTATGAGCTTGTATATCTAAACAACTTTATAGCATTGTATGCTATTTGGGGAGAAGTTCAAATAAGTTGGCCTAAACTTCTTTTAGATGAATTCTTGTCATTTAACCAAGGTCGTATGAATATTATTTATTATGGAGAATATATTATGCGGCTACTTATGAATCTCCAGGTTCCTATTCCAGAATCCGATACTTCTATTCCCAAAACTTTAAATAGCCGCACAATAAGTCTTATGAAATTGTCACCAAGACCTCTATCTATCATGACTTTTCAAGAATGGCAATCTCGACCTCGTCAAGAAACTTCTAATCCACAGCAACAACAATCAAGAGATGACATTCGAACACCAACTCCATCCCAAAGCACTCGGAAATTCATTGATTTAATTGTACGAAATCAAGTCATTTTGGATTCCCGCATCAAAAATCTCGATAAGAAAATCGACAAAAAACCTGACAAAATTAAGAGCTTCTTCGGGATTTCTTGGGATGTGATATCTTGTTCCTCTTCCACCACTACGGACACTTCACACCGTGATCCAGCCAAACGTCCAGCTCCTCGCTTTACTTAGTCAACATCGGAAGAACATACTAGTTCCGACACAAGCGGAAATGGAGGTGGCAGACATTTTGTGGGAAGTTCCTATAGAGGAAAAGGACCAATGCAAGTTGAAAGAGAAGAAACAGAGTCTACCTCTGGTTGATGTTGTTGTTTCTTGGTAGTAGTAAGCTATCTATTTATTCCAAATTTATGAGTTTGTATAAGTAAAAATTTTAATTTTTTTTTCTGTGATTGCAATTTTAGTTAGTTCAATGATGAAAGTATTATTATTTCCTTTTTGCCGATGACAAAGGGAGAGAAATTTGTATGACTAACCATTTCTTGCAGGGATTAAATATGTCGTCAGATATTCAGGGGCAGATGTATATAACTCCTGTTATATATTTCTCAAAATATAGTATCATCTGTAACAGGTTGTCATCAATCAAAAAATGGGAGAATGTTGAATCGTAAGTTTTGATTCATGACAAAGAGCTTAGACAAATCAGTGAACGAGACTATATGGGCAAGCGACAAAAAGAGAAAGAAATATGCTGTTAAAACTACAAAGGAGACAAGGCTACAAAACTGAGTATAGTATGTTTATTTTTCAAAGTTTTTAGTCTTAGAATTGTTAAAATCTATCCTCAAGAAGTTTCACTCAAACCAAAGTTGTTTTAAGCTTTAAAATTTTAATATATAAGAACTATGCACTGACTGTCAGGTCAGTCGACTGACCAAAAATGGCCAATCGACTGAATCTGCCCAGTTGCACAGAAGCTCCCTGTTTTGCACCAACTTTGAACATTCAGTTGACTGGTCGTTTTGGGTCAGTGGACTGAATTCTTTCAACAGCTATTTTTATGAACGGACACTTCCATTTGCCAAGAGATACGATCTTAATTATAGAGGTATGGATGCTTCCTTTGATCAAAACTCTTTGTGAATGGTTGCAGCTATTTATCTACTATATAAACACACAAAATTCACTTCACAAATCACCGAATTTTTGATTATTTTCTTATCATACTCTCTACTGTCTCTGCATTCTGAAAATCACAACTTACATATATTGCTTGAATCTCTGAATCAATTAACTTATTCTTCGATTCAAAGCAATAGTTTCCTTTCTAAATCTTTACACACACACATATACTTAAGGAGAGATTATAGGAAGGTTGTACTATCAAAGACAAATCAGTGTTATCAAGAACACAAAGTGTCAAGGCAATTTTATTGAAACTGTTGAAGTCTTATTCGGTTGTTCAAGCGGGTAAAGTCCTCTTTCGGTTGTCAGAGGCGGAAAAATCTTGATCGGTTGCTCAGGTGTTGTATACCTATTCCTCCGGGTTAAGTGAGGGGTTATTGTTTGAAATTCCAGTGGGAAGTCTAGGACTGGACGTAGAACGGGAAGTTCGAACCAGTATAAAAACTCCTGGTATGTTTATTCTTATTTACTTCACTATTATTATCTGTTTCCGCATTTAGATTATAATACATTCCAATTACACGATCTTAAGTGATAACTAGCAACACAATAGTCACTTTCAATAGTGTCTTAGCACCTCCTTTCTCCTCCACAATGGTCATTGCACTATACTTCATGTACTTTGCCTAAGACTTGTATCTCTTCTTCTTTGGAAACACATCTAAGATAAAGGATATAGTACACTTGTATAACATACCATCAAAGAAGGAAAAAATGAAACCTGATATTTTATTTTATGGGCTTCATTTTTGTTTGGAGGTAGGACTCTGCTTATTAAAAATTATTTAATAGGGGTCATGATTGGGGACTGCTCTTGATGCTCTACTATTTCTTGATTTTGAGCATATCTAATCATAGCTCATTGTGGCTTGGTTCAGCTTGATGTCCTATTGGAATAGCTTTCATTTTATGCACTGCTTTGTTACTATTAACTTTGGCTAATGAGTCCATAGAAGAATTTTTCTCATGTGGAATTTTCTCTATATCAAATTGATCGAACCGCTCTAGTAACTTTTTGGACAATTAAACATTTGCTTGGTACTTATCGTGCACTTGGTTCACAACAAATTGGGAATCACTATGAATTTTAATATGGGTTACTTTCATTACTTAAGTCATCCTTAAGTCTGGGAGGAGAGCTTCGTATTCTACAACATTATTGGTAACTTTGGAACCAAGCTGCACCACGACATATTATTTCTGCTCATCTAGGGTGATCAATACATATATGATTCCTACCCTTTGTTCATCTGACGTCTGTCCATGAATAATTGCCAAAACCATGGAGTGGATGTCTCTTGCTTAGATTGTGGCTTATTGTATAGTGTGCATTCCACAGTGAAGTCTGCTAGCACTTGTCCTTTGATTGCTTTTTTGGGGCAGTAAGAGATATCATTTTAACTAAGATCCATTGCCCAATTTAGTAAGCGGCTAGTTATGTCTGGCTTTTACAGTACTTGCTTCAGTGTTTCACCTGTGAGGATTTTGATGGGATATGATGAAAAAAGGATCGTAGTTTCCTTGCTGTGAGAAGTGGCTGTAAGTTAGCTTTTCAATGACTGAATAATTGAGCTCTACTTCGGATAGGCGTTTTCTTGTGAAGTATATATGGCTCTAGGTTCTTACATCTTCCCGAACCACTCATCACTAATAGCTTTATCAGTTATATCTAAATACATATATAAGTCCTCGCTTGTTACCTGTTTTGACAGGATAGGAGTACTGATCAGATGTTCCTTCAAATTCTAGAATGCGATTTTACACTCCTTGGTCCATTTAAAGTTCCGTCCCTTCTTAACTTGGTCAAAGAACGATATACATTTTTCGGTTTGTTTGGAGGTGAATCTGCTCAAAGTGGCTCCCCTACTATTTCGGCTTTTTTGTGAATCTTGTCTTCTTTATGGAATCAATCTGTTCTAGGTTTGCTTCAATTAGGCCTGTCAACGGATACTTTCGGATGTGGATAGTGCCATATCCGCATCCGCATCCGAAATGATTTTCGGATATTGGATATCCGCACCCGTGGATACGGACGGATATCGGATAATTATCCTATCCGTTAACGACCGATAAATCAAGAAATATAAAAATAAATTTTAAGTTTAACATATATTTTATTCAATCCAATTGATCATAAAAGTGTTAAATATAAACAAATATGACGATAATAAATAGTTTTGAGCGGTTAATAAGCATTAAATATATATAATATAAACTATTAACTTGATAAAACAACAAAAAATATCTTTCATTGTACTAAAATACACAAAATTTGTACTATAATATTGACAAAGACCGGACGGATAATTTTCGGATGCGGATGTCTTCGTATCCATATCCGCATCCGTTTTTTCGGATATCGGATATTATCCACTTTTCGGATACGGATGCGGACGGATTTCGAATTTTTCGGGTATCCATTGATAGCCCTAGCTTCAATACTGCTACATTTACTATGTACCCAAGAAATTACCTGACCGAATGGTGAAAGTACACTTTAAGGGATTCAACTTCATGTTATATTGTACGAGGACTATTGTTAACATAAAAATGAATCAACACCCAAAAACCTATGGAAATATTGAGATCCAAAAAGAAATATCAAAAAAGTAAAGCGAACACCAGAATTTTCATAGCGATTCAGCAATCTATAGCCTACATCCAGTTTATATTCTTGTTATTGATTATTGTCTCTCTAGATTATAATGAATTCAATTAGATCTAACAACAATCTAGCAGATCTTGGATTCAAGAGTATTTGGAGTGTTCAGGGTAGAAGAAGATAGAAGAGAAATCAAGTGTGAAAATTACAAAAATAAGAAGTAAGAAACGCCTTATAAGTTGTAGGTGGCTTGCTATTTATAGGAAAATAATTTACCAAAACCGTTTGTCCACAAAATATCAAGTCCAAATCCAAGTCCAAGTGTTCAAAATGGGCTTAGGGGCCCAAACATCAATAAAAACCTCTTGGTACCAAGTGGTTCCTCTTGGTATCGACTAGTTATTATGTAGGAAATCTTATCTTCTTCTTGTACTCTGCTTTCTACCTCCGATTCATTGTGTTTCGAACAATTTTCTTTTGAGATTTAGTTGTTTCAAAGAGGTTTTGGTACCGCTTGTTCTTGCCAACTTTCAATCAAAAATCCTTAGAGTTGCTCCTCTACTCTTTGAGAAAAGCACTTTATAGCAATCATCTGATGTTGTGCTTCAAATACAAGTGATTTGGGAGGAACAAAGTGGAATAAAACCTCTCGGTATCGAGTGGTCCACTTTGCTCCATTGCCCTTGAAACTTTTTGAGTGTCATCTTTTTATCCTTCCAAACATGTTTCCAAGTTTGTGAATCGTTTCATTTTCATTTGGCCTTCTAATTCTAGTTGAATTCCTTAGTTAAAGAGCCATTTAACACTTTCCCCCTAAGGTACATCTTATGAATGTAAGGTGTGCTTTGCCCAATAGCAAGTTTTTGCAGTAGTTAGCTTTTGGCGGTCAAGCTTTCAAGCTATCCTTCGATTCAATTTGTGGTGAATCATCATGTTCCTTTAGATTCTCCTATAAATCCATGGTCATAGCAGACCGTCATAACTAATGACTTGAGTGCTTGCTTAAGTGTTAGTCATAAATAATAAATTGATCTGCTTTCATCTGGAGTTATCATATCATATATCAAAACCATCTCGTGTTCTTTTGGGACTTATCTATTTTAGTTTGATTATAAGGCGCTCAAATTCTAAGCTCAAGTCAACGTCCATTCTAGGTTCTGATCTCCCCGAATCATCTAATATCCATTTTAAAATTTGATCTCTCTGGGTATCTTAACATCCAATCTAGGGTTTGATCTCTTTGGATCGTATAACATCCAATCCAGGTTTCGATCTCTCTAGATCTTTTGTATCCAGTCTAGAGTACGATCTCTCCGAATCCTCATTGAGTCCAATCCACTTGCTCTCTGGCAAGGGGTACAATGTCCAAGTAAGTCCATCCATCCGCTCACTCTTTGCTAATAGGACTTACTTTTGATCTCTTCGAATCCTTACTAGGTCCAATCTCATCGCTCTTTGGCCAAGGGGCCCAACATCCAAGCAAGTCCATCCATTTACTCTCTAATAATAGGTGCAATGACAAAGAATTTCTGACACTTCGCATTTTAAATATATGAATTATTTGAACATTTGAATCTTTATTAAATGTTATTAAAATGATATAATAATCTTTTAACCTCCTTTTAAATTATAACTAATGATGGTAAACTTGTTTCAGAAAAATGTTTGCAAAATTATGTACTTTGGAAAAATATCGATAATATGACTAAAAATTGTTTTATCGATAAACGACAATTTACTCAACGGAAGTTGTTCAAACTTTTTGCACATGTCTAACTAATCATTATGGATATGATTAGCAACTAAAAATATTTTCATGTTTATGGCTAATTAAAGAGAAAATGAATAAATAAGGAAAATGAGCAAAAATGGAACTAATTAACTCTTAAGCTAATATCTAATGAACACATTAGCCGCTAATTAAACACTTTCCTCTTCATACAAGCTTGGAACGTTCTATAAGCTTCCTATAGGATAAGAGAGATTATAGTAAGGGTATAATAGTAATTAGCCTAAAGGAGAAATGATGTAAAGTAAAAGTAAGCATACATGGAAATGCTTAAGTGTTTAGCAAATGATAAAGTAAATGTGATGGGAGGTAAGCCTTCCAAGGGGGGTGAGATTAAGCTTAAGCTTCACCATATGAACCCTATAAATAGCGGGGAGAGGTTCACTTAATAATCACAAATAAATTCCTAAAGCTTGAGATGAAGTAGGAGGGTTGAAAATGGTGGAAGTGCTTAAGAACTAATCCCCTAATTACTCTCTAACGTTTTTAAAAGTTAACCAAATCTTCTTTAATCTCTTTTAAACTTCGACTTTGGGCCTAAGACATCATGGGAGGCATGATTAGCAAGTAAAAAGTGGAAGAGGTGAGAGTTAGAGGGGGAGCTTGGATGGGCCATGAGCATGGAGGAGGAGGAAGGTGACTTTGGTTTGAAAGTGCTAAAGGTTGGACCTTAAGGACTGTGTTGATGGAAGGAGGTGGTTCTTTGGTTTTTATGGCTTTATGCTTGGGTTAGGCATGGATCTAAGTGGGTTATCTCACTGTATTTTAAGTATATATCATGTGTGTGTGTGTGTGTATTGTGTGCAAATTATAAAGTTAAAGTGACATTAACTAAGTAAAGTTATAAACTTTGGACCCTCTTGCTTTTAAAAGAAAATGATAACTTTATATTATATAACCTCACTTCTATTACCCTCTTAAACATGTGGTGTGACCCTGGATTGATGTTTAAATGATTGTTTAACTCGTGTGTTAAGTTGAAGTAAGTTTAAAAGTGTTTGAAACGAGAATGGTCGTTATAAATGCACTTCGAAATCCCTTGTTTATGAGAATTTTTATAAATAAATAGAAAGATGTTATTAGGGATTTCTTTCCATGGTTTTTAAGTAACCTAATCATAGTAGTTACAATAAAAATTTCAAATCTTAAATCATTTGTTTAAGTGTTTAAACTAGTCGCAAAGATTTGTGCTTTTCAATGTTGTTTTAATAAGGACTTTTAACAACATTTATAAATGTTGTAGTAAGTCGCTTATTACTTTAAGTGTTTAAAATGCGTCATTTTGGCTAGTTTTTTGTTATTTAAATGGTTTCTATTCTTTATAAAATATTTCTATGGAAGTTATTATAAAATGTATTTGAGTATGAGAAAAAGGAATAGAAGTTTAAATATATTCTTAATGATTATTTATGGATTTTGAAAGTAAAGTGTTGCAAAATGTAAAACATGTTTTTAATCAAATTTATAAATTATTTATTCTCAAGTAATATTTTACATAGATATTTAAAACCTATTTACAAAAGTATCAGTTTATATATATATATATATAAGTTTTGAAAAAGGTGGTTGACTGTGCTTAAAACTAATAAGCCGACGGGTAAACTTGTTTGTTCGTGAGATTCAAGAATGAGGTGTTTAGGCAAAGCTTGGAGAAATCAATACCAAACTTACCTGGGTTCACTCTTGAATGAGGAAAAGTGTAAGTTGAAATGTCGAAGATATGTTAATCTTGTTGTATACTTACTTGTTTAAAAAGGTAATTAACTTTGCTTAACTCTAAAAGCCGGCGAAGTAGGTTTATCTATTTCTGAGAGTCAAAGATTGATGTCGAGTAGGGACAGAGAAATAGATATCTAACCTACCAGATTTCCCTCTTGAATGAAGAATAGTTAAGTCGGGAATGTCGGAAACGAGTTAAGTATACAAACATTGATTTGTATAAGCAACTGTATTAACTGGATAATCGATTAATCGACTATCACTTAGATCTTTAAAAGGATCTTTTAAAGATAGTAACAAGTAGGAAAATGATTTGGGTTTGATGTGACAGTGTCTTAATCGCATTCATCTTTAACCCTTTTCAATTATACTTAGGGATGTAAATAGATCTTTAAAAGAATGTTTTAAAGATAAGCATAAGCGAAATGGTTTTGGGTTTGTTATGGCAATGTGTTAGGTACATTCATCTTATTCTTTTTGATTATAATTATGAATGTGAATAGATCTTTAAATGAATTTTTTAAAGGTAAGCAAAAGCGAAATGGTTTTGGGTTTGTAGTGACAATGTTTGAGTAACAATAGTCTTAAACCTTTTGAACTGATTTGTGAAAGTACTTAGATCCTTAAATGGATATTTTGAAGGAAATTATAAGTAAGGAATCTTTTTGAAAAAGTGAAGGCTTAAAGTAAGAAATCTTGTTAATGATTTGTGAATATACTTATACCAATTGGGACTAGTATATGAATATATTTTGAAGTATAAAAAGAAGAAAGGTTTAAAGTAAGAAATCTTATTAATGATTTGTGAATATACTAATACCATTTGAGACAAGTAAATGAATAATTTTTTGAAGTATTGAAAGAGTACTAATGAATAGTAGGAATTGATAAATGATATTTTATTAGATAAAAGAAGTTTTACTAATAAAAGAGGTTTTAATTAATAAAGATTAATTAAACAAAAAAGGGATTAGAAGTTTCTTATATGACTTGATCGTGCTTTGTGTGATTTGATCGTGCTTTGTTTGTTTCCTCATTTATGGAAAACATTTAGTCGCATACTTAGCACTGAAAGATGAAGAATTAGGCTTGTTTGTCTGTTGGAATTAAAACAGATGTTCGTGTAGGGATATGAGTAATAGAGCTCTAACCTACCAGCTTCACTCTTGATCAAGAGATAGTGTGAGATGGAGGGAGGCATACTAGCTACCACAAGATGCTTACAGTACTCTCCCAATGCCATGGTATCAAATCTAAGTGATTCTGACTTCACCGGGTAGAGAATGTTCTTCCCCTTCAGCTTAAGCTTAGTTTGCTTCTCATTCTCAATTTCTAGGGTAGAGAAGTGCATCTGGTAAAGGTTGCTAGTATGTTATATGGAATTGAATATCATTTTCACTGAATGACCAAATTCGTCAATTCAGTCTTGGAGAGACAAGGATTAGTAAGTGTTTTACTTATCGAAAACCACTTCAAGGTTGAGATACGTGTTCTGCCTCTTGGAAGTGGAGTGGTTCTAGATACAGGAATCTATGTGGAGATTCGAGATCTGTTTAAGATGCTCGATCACATGTAGTTGTTCATGATCTATTTAGGATGTGGGAATCCATGTGTGATTCCGAGATCTGTTAAGATATGGGAATCCATGTGTGGTTTCGAGATCTGTTTAAGATGCGAGGATCCAATTTGGGATTCGTGAAGACTCAGGTGAAAGATGCCGAATGTAACCTCGACATCAGAAATGGCTAAAGATAGAGTAGGATGCATGACCTAGGGTTAGCGACCCATGTCAAGATGTTATCAACTCCATATCTAGAGATACTTATCGACTATTGGCCGACAGGAGTTGATGATAATTGGTTCACGTTATTCATGTTTATGTTTGGATGTTGGGCCTCTTTTGTTTACCTTACGGTATATCATATGTAGAAATATACGACGCTTGGAAGGCATTTTCTGATCCTTGTGCATGGATTTGGATTCGGCTTCTCCGAAGAGTTCTCTATGGAAAATCCATTATGCGAATGTTCCTTATCGATTTTGACTGTAATCCTAATATGCTGTCGAATTCAATTAATGCAACCATTCCAGCTATGTTATAATATTTATGTTCTACACCCTAGACATTATCTATTATATCACATTATGTACCTATTAGATGGCGGTTCTTTTAAGGGAAAAATCGTTATGGCACTCCATGCGGTCTCAAAAGTATTGTTATATGCTGTACAAATATTTCTTGAGTTTCTCATACCAGACTAATGTCTGACGCTTGGTTTTTGTGTTCCCTAAATTCTTTGCATGCTCTTTCGAGTAGTTTGAGAAAGGCAGGTTTTTCGTTGATGTTCATTGGAGCTCGAGAAGACGAGCTGGACGTTCCACCTACCATAGTATTCTTATTGCTGCTGCATTGCTATATTATACAAATCAACATTTGTGAAGACAGATTGTTATAACTGTCCAGGCTGATGATGGTACTTAGGTTTTGTAACTCCGAAATTTCTGTATCGGAGTAACACCTTTATATTGTTCCTTTGATATTATATATTATCATTCTATTATGAGATTTTGATATTGCATTCTCTTCTTCCTTATTTATTTCCTTTTCTTTTATTTCACCCTAATAATTCATCCCGGCACTTAGATGCTCGGCACACGAATACCGTGGATGTATTAGTGTCGGCATTCGTGGGTCGAAAGAGCGGACCGTTACAATAGGACTTACCTTTCTATGAAAGTTTATCCACTTGCTCTTTGGCAAGTGAACCTACACCTTGTGGTCATTGCCCTTTCTATTAGGACAGGACTACTATGATCAATGTAAATCATCACATTCAAGTGGTTTTTCAAAAGTTAAATGTTCAAATCAAAGCAATCAAGCAAACATCCTAATTATTCATTTCTGACATCCAATTTAGAGAGTACCTAGAGAATGATCGAGGCCTCATATACATGTAGTGATCTGAAGCAATTATTGTCTTAACTATTCAAAAAAGAAAGCAAAGTGTGGGAAATGAATCAAACTCCTGTCTATCCCGGTCATGGGATTAGTAATCTTGACCCAGATTCCTAGTCGTGTCTTGATGCATTCGCTGCAGATGGTGGCTCACTACAAGAAATTTGATTTTTAGTAGCATTTGTTGGTAGCGTTTCAAGGCTTATGCAACTGTTTGTGAAGTTAAGTCATAAAAATGAACAAATAAACGTGGTCAATTGGTTTTCACCAAATTTTCATGAAATTTTTCCTAAAATTTTACGTGGCCGCTCCTTTTCTCTTTTAAACACTTAATTTTTTTTTTCACATCGTTGAAATTCCATGGCCGCTCCTTATAACCTATCTTTCTCAGTTTCTAAATCACCCGTCTTCGTCATCACAAAATCCCTCGACTTCATCTTCCAAATCTTCCCTCTTTATCATCGATCTGCTGATGAATACGAAAACCTAAATTGATTTTCGACTATCTATTTGGCTACGAACTACTGGAAATTACACTTGGAAAGCTAAATCATCATCTCACCAGCATTGGCGAGCTTTTCGATTGACCGACTCAACCTAGGTATTGATTTTAACTTTTGTTCTTAATGATGGGTTATTGTTGTTAATAAGGAAACTAATAACTTATAGTATAAAAAATTATTTAGAGTTTCATTACTAGATTTAGATTTTGTTAATAGAAGCTCTTATGTATAAATCGCTTAGAAGCCTAGGTATTTATTTTCTTACGTATAATAATTGGTTTCCTCAGAATTTGTTATTACAGTTGCTTTCAGTTTTGATTTACTGAGAATTGGTTTACTGAGTTCACATCTAATATATATCCTCTGTTTTTGGATGGATAACTGATTACAGGAAAACTTAATTTTTTTATGGTTTGATAAACTTATTGGTAAAGTTTGATGAGTATAAGAAGATGTGCCCGGGAGTGGACGCGTTTCTGTATCATGATGTTGCTGGGCCGGGCGGTTTGGTGCTTACTTTGAAAGAGATAGAGAAGATGAAGTTTGTGAAAGAGGAAGAGATGAATCTGATAGCAGAGGAAATGGTTCTAGCCTTTGAATCCGAGTGGTTAGTGAAATTTGACGAGTACAATGAGTTGGTTCTATTGAATGGTATGAAGCTTGCTGAGCTTGAGGAGAGTGTAAAGTGTTTCAAAGAAAGGATGGTTGAATGCAAAGGTAAGAGCAGTTAACTGTTTATTATATATTCCAGTGTCTTAAGCCAAAGCTTTTTTTCAAACTTTTGGTCTTTTTAATTTTTATGTTGATGTGTTTACAATGTTTCAGTTGACTGGATTTATGAATTTCAGTTATTAGCATTATAATGTTTTATTTGGTTTTGGCAATCTGCTGCAGTATCGTTTACCTACATTAAGTAATGCTATAATAATTTTATTAGGTGTACTGAAAATGAAGCCTCTTAATAGGTAATTTACCCATACTTAAATAAATATTTTAAGGTCGCATATGTATATTAAACTAGATTTCACAATACCCTAACGGTAGTGATGTAAGTTTTTAGTGCTACACTTCACATTTTAGTTTTACTTTAGCTTTTTTCCCGTATGCAAATAAAACATAATAGACAAATTCTGGCATTGACAGTATGAACGTGCATACCTACTGTCTTTTGGTTTGTTTTTGTTTTTTTGTTTTTTTTAAGATGTACTAGCCACCCGTTTGCCATAGTTAATACAAAGATGTATTTATGGAACATTGTATCAACACTAACCGCAAAAGCTTTCACCATGTAATAAGGATATGAAAGAGTCAGCTTGGACTTTTGCAGTGAGCATGCTATTGATAAATATTTTTGAAGTCGAATTAGACACAAAGATAGGAATGAGAATGGAAAGAAATAATACATGTTGGACTTTATATTATTGTGTAGTACACATTGATATAAAGCAAACAAAATATAGAACCAGCCAGACGAATGACAGTTAAAAGGACAGACAGTAAATCAAAATTACTTACCATATATGATGTCCATGATACTAGAAGTCAACCACAAAGATAGATGGTTAATCAAACTAGATTTCTTATGAATGCATCCTATGGATAGATCATCTAGTCCAAACATTTTTCTTATTCAAGATATTTGGAAAACAATATTCAAACCTTATAAGAATGTAAGGGGATACTAATCAGCTGTTATCCAAATTGAAATATATCTATTTAGCTCGAACATCCTTTGAAAACATACATACTATTAATTCTCAAACAATAAACAGTTCATTTGCTTTTTAGAGTTGATTGATTTTTTTTTCTTGCTGCTGCTCTATAGCAGCCTGGCATATTTTTTAATACTTCAAGTCTAAATTAACATAGTTCTCAATGAAAACGGAATTCCATCTTGAAGCATCAAAATTTATGCTATGACTAGCGTAAATAAAAAGAAAAGGTACATATGAATGAATAACTTACACCTGGCAACGTCCTTTTTTCGTTTATTTAAAAATTTATGACAACTTTCGAATTTGTTCCTATTCTTAGACTCTTGGTTTTCATTTTCATTTAAATAATCAAACAAGTCATGTTGTCTTTATGTTTTATTTTTCTTTTTGAGATTAGGTACTTAAATATTTCAACTCCAGCTAAACTGGTATTAAAGTTTCTAGCAAAATTTCCCTACAATGTTGTACAGATCTGAATACGGCAGATAAAAGTGATGGGGCGATATGGCAGTGATGTGAAAGGTTTAAGGCAGTACACAGTTTCTGGTGGAGGAGAAGTAGTTTGTAATGGTAATGTAAGGTGGGGATGATGATGTTTGTTGGTGATTGTTTTATGCTCACGTTGGAATTCGACTTGGTTGAAGTGCCGACAAATGTGGATGATCGTAGTTGAAGTTTTGTTGTTTAATTGCTGCAGAGGGTTGCGGTGAAGAGGATTTAGGGAGTGTGCAGGTTGGTCGTTCGCTGAGTTTTGGGTTGGATTTGTATGACAGTTATTGTGAGCAGAAAGCAGGATGGCGATGTGGTTGTACGTTGATTATGTTGCAAGTGGTCTGTGGTTGGAAAGAGACCGTTGTATGTTATGAGAGAGTGGAAGTGGCTTTGCTGGTTTTTGTGAACTTTGGTGATGCAAGGAAGTAGAGACAGGTGATGTTTTAGAGGGGATGTGATTTGTGTTTGACGAAGTATGCGACAGTTTGTGTAGGAGTCTAGTTTGAAGGGGATAAGTTGTGAAAGTGGCTAGAGAAGTAGAGGTGAAGTGTGGGAGAACTGCAGTTTGGCATGATATTTTTCACAGTGGTGGTGATTGATGTATGATGGAGTCGACAGGGATGGACAGTAAGTTTGTAAGAGGTTGTAAGCAAGTTTGTAAGAGGTTGTATGAGTGGTTAACAAGATGAAGATGTATGATGCAAGGCAGGGTGCAGTGGAGTTTCAGTTGTATATGGAGTTGTATATGTGAAGCAGATATGTAAGGTGATAGTTTGAGGTAGAAAATGAAGTGAATGAAGGCAAGCAGCTCACTGTTGTCGCAATGTTGTTTGTTTTGGTGGATGATATGAAGATGGTGAGTTATTGAATGAAGAATTTGCTCTTGACTGTGGTAGCTTTGTGAATGCAGTTTGAAGTTTTGTTTTGGGGCAGTGTTGATGATGTAGAGAGAAGTTGTAGTGGGAAATTGAAGTTGTCGTAGTGGGTGTTTGCAAGATGTAGTGTGCAAGGGAGAAGAGCTTCAGGCAGTGGTATGGATATGTTGAAATGGAAGTGAAGTGAATGATTGCAAGTGGTAAGTGGGGATGAAGACGGATGCCAAGTGCACGGTTGCACATAAATTGTAATGAAGTCAAAATGACAGTGTCTGAAATGTAAGGGGGTTTATGGCACAGAGTTTTGCAGAAGCAAGGTATGGATTGTGGCAGAAGGGTGATCTGTATTGTAGCAAGGTAGTGATGCATTCTTATCGCAAAGTCAATGGAGAACATATGCTGATCCTGTTTTACTTCTTGGGACGATCAAAGGAGAATGGAAACTTAATAGGTAATTTACTTCTTTAATGAGTAATTTATATTATTAACTTTATAAACTACTGAGTACTGACCATCCTTTTATTTTCCTCCTGGAAGAAACTTATAACCAGTGATATACATATATAATTCAAGTGCCTTTTCCACCCTCAAAAACTGTATATCAATTAATATTTACCGTATACTAATTTGGTTTGTCTGAAATGTTGAATAATTTGGACAGTTTTAACTGCAGTATATATAAGCTGTCAACCATTATCCACTGTCGCATTACTCAATTGATCACGTCCTAGTAATTTTCGCAGTTGTCATAAGAAAATGAGCTTACCCTTTTTGTGTTGTCGGTGATGTTCTTAGCGACAACATATGACATAATCTCACGATACAAACTTGGTCGTTGGGAGGAAACCTATTGGTAGTGTAGTGAGAAAAATCAATTGATGGGGAGGACCTCAGGCATAAATTATATATCATATACTTCTGTAATATAAAACATGTTTGTAGCCCGTATAAATTGTATTGATTATTCAATTTGTTGTCTGATGTTGTATGTGGGATTACTGATTTGGGTTATGTTGTCATTCATGGGACTATTGATGCTTGAAATGATCAAGCAAATTTGCTACTTCCTTTTATCTTTCATTTTTTTTTCTGTAATTTGAATATTTCTAATGTTTTCTTGTGTTGTGCTCTTTTCTTTCTTTCTATTAGGACTTCTGTATGAAGCATTTGGATGGAAACCCAATTAGTTCAGAGGCAGAGAGTGGTTTAGCTTTTACAAGTAGCTATTGAGAGAAGAGCAACAGAGGTATGTTTTAAAACTATTTCTTTTCAATTGTTTTGTCCTTAGATGATCCTTAATGCTTTACTTAAACTGACATTTACAACTCTATCTGCAATAATATTATACTTGTTTCAGTTTATTTGACTAAAATAAGTATGATTTTATTATATAACTTCAGTTTCATTAAGTTTCGTTAAATTCAGTTTATAAATAATGTATGGTTTCATTATATAACTTCAGTTTCATTTATTAAGTTTACTCGTAACTGTGTTTGCAAGTAGCTATTGAGAGAAGAGCAATAGAGGTCAATCTCTCATTTTCTTCTTCCATGTAAAACAAGTATAACAGGTTGTTGATGATGTATGAAGAGGGGAGTAGTGGTATATGTGAAGTGATATGGAACTGCAGTGGCTAGTTGGTGGTTTTGAAGGTATGTACTGTTTGTATTTGTTGTTGATAGCGAGAAAGTTAACAGTAGTGGTCAATGCAGTTGATGTTTGTGGTGGTTTGAAAATGTCTGGGTGGCAGTTGATGTCAAGGCAGATGGCAAGGTGATTGATGAAATCTGGATGTTGGTGAAGGATGGTTGTTGTTTGCTTGAGAAGTTTGCGGCAGTTTGTAAGGTAGTTTGAGGAGTGATATGTATGCAGCAGTGATATGAGTGGGCAGGGGTTGGAGAAGTCTGTTTGGTTGAGAAGTGGTGAATGTAGTGTTGGTTTGGGTTTGTGCACTGTCCACTTGATATGGCAGTGAATTGAATGAGCAGTTATGAAGGGGATGCACTGTTTGCTGGTTAGTGGAGATGGAGTTGAGGTACAAGCTGCAGTTTTGGTGGTTCAGGTTATAAAGTGATTCAATGCACAGAAGTGGTAGAGTGGGTGTTATGTTTTGACGGAGAATGGTAGGCTGGGTAGTTGGACAGCAGTTATGGTTGTAGTTGAAGCAAGATGATATGGGTTGTTGCTGTGGTGATAGTTTGAGATTGCTACTTGTTTTGTTGTGTAGAAGTTATTGTATGCAGTAGTGTACTATTATGAAGCTGTTTATGGTAGTTTGGTTGTGTAAACGTATGGTTAACCTTTTGTCTTGACACTACTGTTATTATATAGTGGTGATTATGTAATTGCTTTTGTTTGTGTTATTGTGGTTCATTGAATGTGTATGTGTTTATATATTACGTTATTGTATAAGTTTTGAAGTACTTGAATTGGAGGCGAAATCAGATGTAGTCGTGGAACAGCAGGCAATAAAATCGAAACATATGGTGGCGGAGAAAAAACGCCACCAAAAATATTTTTTTGTAGCGTTTAAAAAGCGCTACAGAATCAGCAATTATAGTAACTCAGATAATCTCCGTGGCGTTCAAAGAACGCTGCAAAAAATAATAATAAGTGCAACAAAAAAATAAGATAGTAAACGGCACCTTTTCGGTGGCGTTTCTTAAGCGCTGTAAAAAAGAACTTTAGTAACGTTTAAAAAACGCTGCCAAAAATTCATTTATAGTGGCGTTAAAATAAATGCAACAAAAAATCATGAATTTTTAGTCGCATGTTTTCTAGCGGCGTTTATCAAAACGCCACCAAAACTTTTTGTAGCGTTTTTTTAGCGCCACTAAAAATCAAATTTCTTGTAGTGGTTGCTCCAACTGCACCATTGCAGTTTGGTTCCTTACTTATTGTTGTAGTTAGTTACTCTGAACCAGCTCTTCTATCAGATCACGAAGGTGTCCACACTTTTTTGTTTCATGTTCATCTAGCTCATGGAAAAGAACAAACTTTCCAGACTTTCTCTCCCTATATGTGGGTTCTCTCTTAGCTGGCCTTCGATGGGGGGTATGTCCCTTAGTATTTAGATATTTCCTCTCCAGAATCTCGGTTAGATCGGTGTAGGTAGTTCTATTCCCTCTTTTGCCGCTTTGGTCCTCTGGAGTTATCTTCAGCTTTCTACTTTTTTCTGTTCTACCATATCCTGCTTCAAATGGTCCTCCATCATTCATAACATTTACTTCAGCGTTCTCAGCTTCAGCATCTTATTAAAGCAAATACCTCCCTATCTCATGATAGAACTCGGTAAGATCCATTGGTGGATCCTCTTCCAAAGCAATCTAAAAGTATGTCTTATTCGCAACTCCTGAAACAGCCACAATCACAATCACGGATGGATCTTGCCTATGAACCACAGAGACTACCACATTAAACCTAGTCAAGTAACTCCTTAAGGTCTCTCCGCCTTTTTCTTCATGCTTGATAGCATCATCACATTCTTTGATCATGAAATGTGAACCCTAAACTGTCTTATAAACATATTCACTAACTTGTTCACGTGCTTATGAACCCATTCTCCAGCTCTCTGAACAACATTGTTGATAAGTTTGTTAGATATAATTGGAACACCGCTCCATCACCTCATTAGAAGTACCCAACACCTCCATATGTCGGACGTATCTCATTAAACGAATTGTTGGATCTATCTTTCCATCGTACATTTCTAATGTCGAAATCTTGAAATCGAGAAGATTCCATACATAGCGGATGTTAGGGGTAAATGGATTCCTGTTTACATCCTCTAAACTCTGGTATGGTGGTCCATTCCTCACTATCCTTCTAACCAACTCGGTTATTCGGTTGTTGTCGTCCAATGAAGGTCTTCAATTAATAGCTGTATTTTGGCTCCCTTCCCCCCCTCCCGCTCCTATGGGGGAATTCCAACACATACTCCTCTACTTGTATGCTTGCATTCTGATTCGCATCTCTGGCTTTGTTCTGCTCCCTATTCCTACGGGGGAACTTTGGCACATACTCCTCTGGTCGTTGTGCATTGGCGTTTTAACTTGCATTTCTGGCTCTAGCTCATCCGTTCTCGGCATCCCAGCTATTCCTAAGCCCAAACCAACATTGCCCCTAAGTATATTCCTTTCGGTACCGAGAGGATTGAGGTCGGTACTGATTGGTCCTGGTCGTAGGGTCATTGTTCAAGTATGCTCCACATCAATTCCAGATGTTGCTACATTTGGTTCCTTCCTTTGGAAAAATCCATATAGTGTCGAGCCATTATTCCATCTTGCATCTCCTTCATTATTCTCTCCTTCTCCTCTTTGGTCACGTAGATAAATTAATTAGAACTTGAGGACACCTCCTGGCTTCCCACATACTTTGGTTGACTTTCTCCAATCATGAATCTAGAGTTAGGTCTATTCATCTTCTCCAAACTTCAGATCCAAGCTTTAAATTGTCAAGTCTAGCTCTTCCTTAGTGAAAAAATCAAGACATTGACGCCAAAAATGGATTAACACCAAAAACCTATGGAAATATTGACATTTAGAATGAAATAACAATAAAAGTAAAGAGAATACCAGAATTTTTTATAGTGGTTCGGCAATCTATGGCCTAAATCTACTTTATATTCTTGTTACTGATTGTTTTCTCTTTGGATTACAATAAATGCAATTAGATCCAACAACAATCTAGTGGATCTTGTATTCAAGAGTATTTGGAGAAGAAGAAGACAGAAGTGAAATCAAAGTGTGAAAAGTCCAAAAAGAAGAAGTAGTAACAGCCCCTTCCAAGTTATAAGTAGCTTGCTGTTTATAGGGAAATCATCTAGCAGAACCGGGTGTCTACGAAATATCAAGTCCAGATCCAAGTCAAAGTGTTCAAAAGTGAGCTTCGGGGCCTAAACATCAATAAAAACCTCTGGGTACTGAGCAGTTCCTCTCAGCACCAATTGGTTTTTATAGGGGAAATATTCCCTCCTTCTTCTACTCTTCTTTTTACCTCCGATTCATTGTGTTTCAAACACTTTTCCTTTGAGATTTAGTTGTTTCAAATAGGTTCTGGTACCGCTTAATCTTGCCTGTTTTTAGTCGGAAAATCCTCAGAGTTGCTCATCTATTATTTGAGAAAAGCACTCTATGACAATCACCTAAGGTATTTCTTCAAGTACAAGTGGTTTGGGAGGAACAAAGTAGAGTAAAAATCTCATTGTACCGAGAGGTTCCTCTCTGTACTGGGTGGTCCACTTTGCTCCATTTCCCTTGAAACTTTTTTGTGTCATATTTTTGTTCTTCCAAACATGTTCCCAAGTACATGAGTCGTTTCATTTTCATTTTGGCGCACTAATTCCTATTGAAATCTGCTTGATTAAATAGCCGATTAATAGCTGTTAAGGTTTCTTCCAAACCGTGCACATGACTCAGTGCTGCTTTCAACTTAACAAGCATGTCATCCACGTAAACCTCTATGTTTCTTCTGATCTAATTTGAAATCAACAAATTAACCAACCTTTGGTAGGTGGCTCCAACAATCTTAAGTTCGAATGTCATGACTTTGTAGTAGTATAAGCCTTTGTTCATTACAAAATTGACATGCTCTTGATCCAGATCAAACATTGCTATCTAGTTGTATCCCAATTATGCATCCATGAACATGAGCAGTTCATGACTACTAGTTGCATCCACCAACCGATCGATACTAGGTAGAGGAAGGCTGTATTTTAGGCAGGTCTTATTGAGGTTAGTGTAGTTCATGCAAGTTCTCCATTTCCCATTAGATTTCATTACAATAACAGGGTTGGCAATCCACCTTAGGTAGTATACTTCCCCAATGAATCTGTTTGCCTTCAGTTTCTTAATTTTTTCATGCAGGGCATTATATCTTTCCTCATTTGAGATCTTGTGCTTTGGTCTGACCGAATAAGCATCGGGATCGATGTTGAGTGCATAACAGATGATAGTTGGGTCTATTCCTACCATATTTGAGTGCGTCCAAGAAAAAACTTCTACTAATCTTTTGAACAAGTCCATTAATTTTGTTCTGATTTCTACGCTAAGGTTTTTCCCTTCTTAAGAACATTCGGAGGAACTTTCGGATTTATCTGTACATTCTTGAAGTCATCCAATGCCTTTAATTCTCTCATTGTTTCCTCTAATCTTGGGTCTGTTTCGCTTTCTCTTTTTTTGGTTGGGATGCAGTGAATAAATCCTATTTTTGAGCTTCTTTGGAAAAATACTACGCCTAAATCTAGTTGTACTCATCAGTGCCGACCATATGCATATGCTCCTTCTTTTTTCTTTTTAATGATGTTGTGGTTGTAGAATAACATATTTCAGCATTAGCTATGGTACTTAGTACCGATGTAGTTTTTAGACTGTCTTACTCTCTTTATCATCATTATTATAATTGTTTTAGGAGACAATAGAATAATTTTGAACAATTTTATTGCTAGAACCGAGGTCTACATTATATAACTCCCTAGTCAACAATTGTTCCCCTCCAATAGATCCTATTCTAAAGGGGGTATGGAAGTTCATAAGCAAAACCTTCTTGAAAATTACTACCCCTATGTCAATTAGTGCAGCCCTTCCTAAAAATACACTATATGAAGACAGTTAACCGATGATTAGGAAGCTTAAATAGAATGATTTGCAAAGAGGAACAATCCCAGTGGTGACGAGAAGGCATGCTGATCCCAGTTGCAATATTGTTGAAGTCGTAAATCCATTGGAGGCTTGGCTTCAATATTTCCGCTTGAAGTTTCATTTTTCAAATGCAGATTTGAACATGACATTAATAGAGCTCCCAGAGTCCATGAATATTTTCTTCACGGTGTAGTTTGATATCTGCACCGTAACCATCGACGGGTCTTGATGGGGGAAACCACCCCAACAACATCGGTAGTAGTGAAAAACTATGTCCTGGGTAAACTTCTATATTACATGGAATATGGTTCTTAGCTCTACTTTGGTCTTATGTACATACCTCTCTTATGTTTATTTGCTTTTATAGCGAAATGTGGTCCTCCATAAACTGAGGCTATGAGATTGGAGGCATTTCTTGCTAGTCCTTCATTCGGATTTGGAGAGAGGCTCCCAATTCTCCCCCCATTATTTTCCTTTGATAGCTGCCCATGTATCCATATTGAATCATTCTCTCTATTTCATTCCTCAAGTGTTGGCAGTTATCAGTATCTTAGTTGTGACTCTGTGGAAGCAGCAATATTCTTCTTCCTTATTTTACTTCGGTTTATTTCCTTTCTTTGAGATGATGTAAGCTGGTTCGGTTCTAGTCATCTCATATATTTGACTAGGTGTGTGGATAAGGGAAGTTTTTTTTCATAAAGTTAAATTCTCATTGCCATTTTGCAGGTGGATGGTATCCTTTTGCCACCCTCTTCTTTTCATTGTTGGGAGCAGAAGTTTTATAAGATGAACATAATTCTACAGCCCCAACTTCTTCCATTTTGATGTAGCCACTAGCCCTTTCATAGAAAGCCTATATGCTATGACATGACTTTCTATTGTTCTTATCCCATATGGCCGTGTTCCTCCTGATCCCAACGTGCACTACCATTAGCAATGCTTCTTCACAAGTCACTCCAATCCAAAGCACCTTGGACTTGAAGTGTTTTATAAAGTTGTGAAAGCTCTCATTCTCGTTTTGCTTCGCATAAGACATGGTATTCACATCTAGGGAAGCTTCTCTCCCAAATTGAACTGTCTTAAGAAATCCGCAGTTAACTGCAGGTAGGAATGATCCTCCACCGGTCTGTATCTCCTAAATCTTCTGGAAGCTACCCTTGCTAGGTATATTTGGAAGAGCTTGCATCGACCATCCTTCCTACCTTTAGAATATACATGAAATACTTGAAAGTGCAAATATGGTCGTTTGGATTAGTGGTCCCATAAAATTTATCGATTGATGGGGTATTGAAATTATCAGGGAAGTCGGTTTCTATAATGCTCTCGCTGAAAGGGGAAGAACCTTCTTCCATCGCCTCTTATCTATTGTTTTGCTGGTAAAGTTTAGCCAACTGCTCTACGTGAGCTTTCAACTGACAGATCCCTTCCTCTTTGGGTTCTATTTAGTATGAGCCATTTTTGCAAAATGAAGTGACTTCATCATTATTGGGTGCAGTCCGTGTTTGCTTTTTCAACAGTAAAGGATTGATATTTGCAGGTTTTGATTTAATTGGAGGGTTGATTTGAAACTTGCCTTTGAGCTTGGCATTTGATTGTCTTTCTCCATCCTTACTGTTCTTATTTTTGAGATTGTCGTTGTCACTCACATACTGCATAATTAGTGCAGTCAGTGAATGATGGAGGTGGGCTGTGGAAGGCTGAGGGGAGACTGGTTTGAAAACAGTGTGCTGGGCCATGGACCTTTCCATCGCATCCATTCGTTCTTTTATTTGATTTGTGAAAACCCGGAGTGCAGTTAGGACGAGATCCAATGGAGGCTTTACAGAAGTGTCTGCCTTAGCTTGGCACATAGAGGTGAGAAGTTTCCTTTTTGGTATTTTTGAGGCCAAGTGAAGTTTTCTTGGTTAGGAGGAGTGTTGGAATTGGTGGGATTCATGGTGTTATAGTGGCATCTAAATGAAATGTGAGTAAATTTTGTTGGAGAAAGAAGTTGGCCCACTTTTTAGTACTAAAATGTTAATGAGATATTTCGTCTTAGAAACACCCAAGTACTTTTCTTTGAAGTAATCACGACTTTGAATGTTTGTGTGATTAGGAACCATCAAAATTAAGTAATGTTAAGATTGCATTTAAAGGAAGTATTATACGCAATAATGCTTATACAATTATGAGAGGAAATATCATAAACCTTATGACAAGTCTTTAAATAATTCGTTAAAAGATATGTTCCAACTTAAGCACTAAAAACAGAAAAAGTAAAACAAAGTAGTAGAAGAAAAAAATGACGCAGAGAATTTAAGTGGTTCGGATGTTAATGAATCCTACATCCACGGATGTCATTTTCTTCTTCTTTTGTTCTTAGTATAAACAATCAATGGCAGAGAGTACAATTTTTTATCTTAGTGTTTCTAGAAAGAGAAAGTCTAAAAAAACCTCGATTCTGCTACAGTACCTCATTTATTTATAGCACATAGAGATTCACATGGATCGCCATAGTCATTCTTCCACCCTTTTGATTCCCTCCTTTGGACTATGCCACGTGTCAATCATCTATTGTTTACTTTACACAGATTGCTAACGTAGTCTTTGATGGGAAACTATAATTTCAGCTAGTGAATTTTGATTTTGGGCGAGAAGCTTGAAATTGAAGTGGGAAATCCCAATTTTGAATAGACCATGATCTATTGATTTCATGAAGCAACAAGTTAATAGACTATGCACATATGTAGGTGAAACTACATGAGAGACTGTCCATATTTCAGGAAAGCTGCATAGTCATAAGCATTCTATAACTTCGCTATTGTGAACGGGTCATTGAGAATAACACCTCTATGATTTTGCTGGGTGACAACATTATACAACATCTGAACTGCATCGACATTCTTGAAGCCGTACTACACCATTCATCAAAAATAGAAACAAAGCACATCGTTATGGTTAATTGAGGCCAAGCTTTATGGCTCGGTAAATAAGACCGCTCTGCTACGCTCTGCTATTTTGAAGGGAGGTCATGTCGCCTGAACTCATTCTGAGTTATCCTTGCAAATAGGAGACCGTGCCACCGCCCTTGCATTCAAGCCGTGTTTTGACATTTTGAGCATGAAATCATAGCTTCTTAACTTACTGTTTGGGATCGTACCTTGGCTTATGGTTGCGGAGCAGTTTTCCCATAACCTCATCCTTTGAGTATTTGTATTTGTGGGTAGTATCTTCGTTAAAATTTCGGCATTGTTCTACCACTTTGATGTCAAATCAGGATGACGACACATCCTTATTGCTTTTAATGTTAATATAAGATTACGGCGCAGCCCTGCCACTTTTAATGTTAGTTCAAAATTGTGGCGCATCCCTATCACTTATGGTTGCTTTAGGGATTGTATCATAACTCTATAACGTTAGTGTTGTTTCTGAGGCCGTAGCAATCTCTTCATCTTGCCGTTACTTAAGGATTATTACGCAGTTTTAATTTATTAAGGTCTACTTTTTCAAACCGCATCACAACTTTCATGTTTGGTAATTGAAGGTTGTGTCGTAGTTCTGCTTATTGATGCAACTGTTATGATTGTAGATCAGTCGTTATATTTCATGGTTGTCTCAGGTTACTAGCGTAGTATTGTAGTGTCAAAGCGATGCTCAATGGGAAGGCGTGGTCTTTATGTTTTTTAACTATTTACATTTTGACGCAGTACTATTCGGATTTTTGCTCTCGCTTCCTTTTCATGGTACAACTTCTATTATGCCAACAGATCTTTTGGCTTTATGCTTGCATCAATTTCCTTTCAATGGTGTTTAGAAAATATGTGTGTAACATATACACTACATTGGGTCAATACAGATAAATTTCATTATACCCGAATACATTTGAAATAATACTTATCCCATCTCAACACACGACAATGTACACGAGTTCTAGAATTTAATAACTCATATATCAAGAACACATATAAATAAGTGATGACAGGAGTATTGATATCATTGTAGAATATATATATATATATATATATATATAAATGTATGTATGTGTGTATGTTTTATCTTTTTGGTGGTGTATGCTGACTATTATTTGATGGGTTTCAATGTTAATTACCTGGTTGCTTTGTTTTGGTATTTTCTCATGGTTTCTATCGTTCAATATTGTTTCACCCTACATGTTCTATTGGCCATATTTAGTTTTGATCTATTGATGAAAAATGCACTGATATGGTGGGATTGTGTTTAGGGGAATGGTAGTAATGTAGGACTCATATGTAACATGTTTATTAGCTTCTTCATAATGTAAAACTTGTATAAGCTTATAAATTTGTTTGCATATTTCAGAAACGAACTATGGCATTTTCTATAGGCACTCATATTTAGTTTAACATATTTCGAGAGTTGATGCTTAGTTTAACTTTTGGTTTCATTGTTTGCAGCTTGTAATACTAGATGTACAAACATTTTTGATAATGTTAAGGTGATTTTGTGTTGTTGACTTTTGACGTTTTAAAGCTGAATTTATGCTCATCATTTAATTTTTAGAATTAAATATTACCAATTGTTATATATTGTATCATTCTCAACATTTAATTTTTAATGTTTTCTACTGTACAAACATAATATTTTTAATTTTTATTTCTAATAATGCAAATAATTTTTTGACGAATACATTCTCGTTATACATTACTTTTTTATGACAAGTGATCCTCAATTTGAGGAAATATTATCATTATACATTTAACAGGCCCGACCCAAAGGCAAGGCAACCAAGACATTTGCCTAGGGAAACACCGCCGAAGGTGGCGGAGAGGGCAACAAAAGGCTTAAGACGCTTGTTAGAGTAGCAAGGCAATCAGATGAAGAAGCACCAAGTAGATCAATGGTTTAATGTCTAACTTATATCCTTATCAACCAGGGTTCAATTCTTACAACTGTCATTCTTTTGCTTTGTTCTTTTCCACTCATTTGTTCTTAAACTTTGCCTAGGGCGACAAATACCGTAGGGCTGACACTGCCATTTAATTAAATCTAATGGGAAACTGTGAAAATTATAACTTTTTTTCAAAATAATACAACTAAATGATTTTTTCTTCCACCGTCGTATGATTGTACTGGTTAATAATTATTGAGTGGCCCGTGCTACGCACATGGGAAGAACATGAGTTGTTAAGTGTGGCAGGTTTATTGTGCAAAGTTGTTCGATTTCTATATTTCTTCCTTTCGAACGATAGTATGTATAGTCAAATAATTTTTGGTTGTTTGTATGTATTAAAATTATATTTATCATTTTTATCGTCGATTTTATGTAACTTGATGCTAAGATGTTGCAGGAATGAGAGAGGCTAAGTATCTATCATATAGTAAGCTATTGATGTTAGCAAGTTAGAAGGTTATAACAGTCAAATGTTTATGAAATTATGAAATGCATCAAAAATTTCAATGAATATATATATATATATACACATATATATATTATGCATCCACGTATAGTGCATCAATGTCACATGCATTTGTGGATCATGTTATGCACGTTTCTATCATTATTTCATCGTCGATCTGTTATTTGAAGAATATAATTTTTTTGTTTCATTAGTGCTTCGCACTACCTTTTTTTTCTAATGTACCTTAGATATTGGTATTTGCAGATGATGAGCGGTAATGGTTGATTATAGTTCGAAAGATGATTTTTAAACCGAAACATACGGAACAAAGATAGGGAAAAAACAATAAAAATATGTTGAAGTATAGAGATACGCAACATAGAGATAAGCAGACTGTCAGTCCTATGATCGGTGCCGTGGTATAGTTAAAACTTCCACTAAATGTTACAAAAGGCATCAAATAATATCCAGACATCCAAGAAATCAACTTAGGTACCGTCTGTTTTTAGTAAGTGACGCTGAATAAGCTTCTGAAAATGGATCCATTCAGCATTCAGAATTTTTAAAGATGTTTGTATCCATGTATTACTCAGTGTTATTCGGTCAATTCAGTGACCATTTATTCAGCACTAAAATATCGCTTAATTCAAGCTCTAGATCTGACTGCATAATACTTGCCAATAATACCCCTGTATACTTTTCTATATAAACAACTTGTTTTGTTCAGTATTGGTCACAAGCCTTTTCATTTCGGTAGCAAAAAGGTACATGAGCAACAAGGAACGCGAGCATTAAGGTACAGGTAACATTACTTTTTAACCATACAATGAATTATTTATTTGATTTATAGTCAACATCCCTAGAAAATGCAAGCTATATGTTGAGCTATATGCTACTTTCTAGGTTACTGTGCATTATTTTAACTCATATGCACTTTGCTGTATAGGTTACCGTGTGCCTTATTTTAATACATTTGTACTCAATGTTTCTTTCGCATGAAAAGTAGAAGCAAGATACATATATACATATATGTATGCACACACATAAACATCTCTATATATTACTTTTTAGGTTACTGTGTACATTATTTTAACTCATATATAGTCATATGCACCACTTAGTTCCATTGTTTTTGCAGTTCACTTGTATAAAACAATAATATCATGTAACCCCTACCATTTTGAATAAAATATGGATATGAAATCATATTAAATAATAATATGCATATGGAGCAGATTTACTCTAATGTACTTTATCATGACCTATTATATTCTTATATGTATATGTGCTTTTTAGGCTAGTATGCGTCTTGTGCGCCAAACAAGCTAAGTGGTGCATAACATTCTGTCACAAGAAAATCATACATTATTTAGTTGTTTGTGCTGTGATTTTCTATACCTATATAATTTATCTACGGATCCTAGTCCAGTACTATTGAATACACAACTTTTTAGTAAATTACCATATATTCCTCAAGTTTTAAGTTGCATTAGAAAATAACCATATAGTTGATCGTATTGAGATTTTATGTAAACTTTTCAATGATTGTTATAATATTACCATTTAATTTTTTAACTTTCAAAAATTAATATAAAAATGTCTATTTTATTAATTGATATCGTATGTCATTCCTTAACCAATTGTGAACTATGATTATACTAAAATTAGCAAAAATATACTTTAATAATTAAAATATATTTTATTTCATTGCTTTTTATAACCTTGGTTAGAGCTAATATCATAAATAATAATGTTATTGCAAGTCTAATATTCACAAACTAGTAGGAATGACATCAAGCAGAAAATTCAAAGGAAAAAACTTTGAGACTAAAGCAAACGTAACTATTGAGAGTAGAGCTACTTTTTCATGAAATGATGAAATGGAAAACATGTTCTTGAGCTATGTTTAAGAGAAGTCAATAGTGAAGGACACAAAGGAGTCTCACTTACCCAAGATTCATGGAAAAGGTTGGAAAATGAGTTCAATATAAAGTGGAGTGTCAATTACGATCATAAAAAATTCAAAAATCGTTATGATTATCTAATGGTTGATTATGGACTCTGGACAAAAATAACTAGACTATCTGGACATGGATTCAACGCTTATACAAATACCATACTTTGGCCCCCTGAAAAGTGGAATGAGGTCATTAAGGCAAGTCCATTAAATATACTTGTACATTTTCCTACTAATTAATTAATTAATATATGTATATTAATTTATTATGTGTATTTCATTGCACAACAATACCCTAAAGCAGCAAAGTTCCACAACAATCCTTTAGAAAATGTTGAACTACTAAAAAGGATTTTTGAATCCACTCTTGCACATGGAACATTTGCATAGTCGTCTACACCATCAGATCCACCACCTAATAATGATCCATCACCTAATAATGATAACAACACCAACGATGATGATCAAGGGGATGCTCAAGTAGTAATCGAAGGAGTCACACAAGGAGAGGAAGCTGGTTTGCATAATTATGGAGTTGATGAGTACTTTTAGGGGGTGGCAATTAATAAGGAGCATGATACATTGTTGGATGGTGAAACCGGTGATAATGGTTCGTTTAAGGCTACATCTTGTCTTTCTAAAAAGAAAAAAAGAAAAAGTTTTGGCAGTCAAACAATTGAGAAACAAATTGAAGATTTAGTTGGAGTTATTAAAAAGCAAATTGACAAAGAAGAGGCTAGCTGTAACGACCCTGAATTTTTGACAGTTGAAATGTGGGTATTTAATTGAGTTTAAATATTCGAACGATAATTTAATTTGAAATTCAATTATCTGAATGAATTTGGAGATTAAATTATTGAATTTAATTATTGAGACTGGGTAAAAATTTGAATCTTCAGTTTTAAGCCGATTAAAAATATTTTCAAGGCTTCAAAAATTCATATTTTTATACTGAAGATAATAAAGGTTTCAGAATTGAAATTGAAACTGTTTTGTTCAGTTTTGAATTTATATCGTTTAAATCGATAATTAAAAATAGCGTTCCGAGGCACAGTCTCGGAATTCGACGAAACCAGTTTCATTGGATCCGTAATATGGTTTTATTATCGGATTTCAATTTTCGTAATGTTTGGAGTGATCGTTTGGCCGTACGATAAGCAAACGCACTGAAATTTATATTGAAATTTAATTTAATAACTGGTCCAAAAAGCTATCTTCTCCATACGATTGAAATTGAACTCGGAACCTTTTCCATTGCGTTCGGAATAGGCGTATAACATTACGAACGCCTAGCAGCACGCCTCGATAGGATATCGAGATTTTTGAGTTGCATTTTCGTGACGATTTGAATTTGAATTGGGAAATTAGTCAACTGTCGTTGATATTATTTCACATCAACCGTGTTTTTATTAAATTCAAAATACTGTAGCCTGTTACTTCAGCACGCAAACGTCTTCTCTCGTCCTCTTATTTCTTTTCAGCCGAAGAGAAAAAGAAGAAACCAAATCATTTCGTTCAAAGGAAATAGAAATGGCAGACCGATATTTTATATTTTCCTCTCGTTCGAAACCTTATTCTCTTCAATCAAAAATCACGACTTCCCTTCCTCGTTCAAATTCCAATCGGTTGAAAATTTTATTAAAAATAAAAGGTATTCGTATGCGATTGGAATCGAGTTCTTTCGACTGGGATTCGCGACGACAACATCGAAGCGGAGGCGACTCGTGGGTATCGCGATGGCAGCAATCGATTTCGCAGTCGTGCGTGGTAGGATTTAGCTAGGGCGGCGTTCGAAGGGCAGGTAATGGTTGTCGGAGTCGCGATGTCGTCACTGTGGAAGCTCGAGCAGGGTCGTAGCTTGGGTTTCGCGTAGAAGTCGTTATTGATCTGGTGTCTCGAGTCGATGGGTCGCGCGGGGGAGAGGTTGGATCGCGAGTTGAACTTTGGGGTGTCAGCGTTCAGTCAGGTGATAGGGGGTCTGGGGTGCCGCCGTAGGCCGTAGTGGTCGATGATCTAAGCAGGGTCTCGCGGTGAAGTGGTGGAGCTCGCGAACAGCTAGGGTTCGCAGAAAGGAGGCCGGGGTGTCGCAGTCCCACAGTGGCGGCCGCGTTCGACTGTGTCGTTTTGGGTTTTAGCTTGAGGCAGTGAGGTATATTTCAGATTTCTTCTTGATTTAAAATTTTGGTATCTAGAGAAAGATAAACAGAAAAACAACTTCACAGGAAAGAAGCATTTTTGTTTTGAATGTATATAGATATTAGAGAATGATTTTTCCAGTAAGAAGTTAGAGTTTTATTTAATATGAATATGCAGTTCAAGAAAATATACATATATGATGATTAAACTATGTTAGTTAGCTTATTTAAATTTTTGGGTTGGTAAAAATGATTTATTAAAAGGAAATGGTAAAACAAAATCATTGGATAATTAAAATTACCAAGCGAAAATTTGTGTTATTTGATTAATTCAAATATTAATAGAATTGTATAAAATTGTTATACAAGGTTTGAAACCGTGAAGGAATGGTCAAAATGGAAAATGGGATTGCAAAATAAAATCAAAGGTGAGATCTTCTCACTCAAAATTGAAAAGTGGAATTTTCAGTTATTGTTTGTTTGCTGTTTGGATGTGATATTAGATATAGTAGGATTTATCTATATATATATGGCAATATATACATATTGGCATATGTATATATTGGATTGATTGATTTCCCGCCTCGTATAGCGGATGAGACCCTATTGCGCCGTTAGTAAGCGGATGATATTTTATAAAACTCATATACCGCGATATTCCACCTCGAAGTGGAATTGGTATTGTGCTAACATCTGTGGATGCAGGGAAACAGGTTGGAGGGATCCAACAGGATTCCTCAAAACATTTGAATTGATTTCATATGTTGTTTGATTGATTATTTATAATCTGTGTATGATTATATCTGTGATTGAATGTGTTCAGAGCTATATTTAGCCGAATGTATTTTTGGTATCGTTGGATACCAGAAATAAATGAAGTTGGATTTCTGAAATTAAAATTGAATTTTTGATGGTTTGGGAAAATAAAAGAATTTATTTTAAAGGAGATAAATTTATTTGAAATCAAAGTGATAATTGATTGGGTATTTAAAATAAATCTTTGAGGAATCGATATGAAAACTTATTTAATGTTGAATGAAAAATTGATTTTTGTGTTGAAAATAAATTTGGGAATCGATTTGTAAAATGATTTGGTAATTGGGATTAAAAGTTAAAATCAATTTGAAATGTGATTCGGTGTTGAAGTAAATTCAGAAATCAATTTGAAATTCGATTTGGGATTTGAAATAAAATGGAGAAATCAATTTTTAAAGTTGATTCGGGGTTGAAAATAAATATTTGGAAAACGATTTGAAAATCGGGTAAAAGTGGATTTTTAGGAATGTAAATTCCGAATAGAAGTTGTAAAGGAAAGGGAAATTTGTTTTAAAAATAAATATTGATTTATTTTTAAAAGTGTGGAAAATATGGTTTGAAATCGGATTTTCAAAGTGATGAAGTGTGGAAATAAATTTACAAATTTGAAATGTAATTTTGAAATAAATCGATAAGGATTTATCTAATTGGTTTAAATGGACCATAATATGATTTGAAATTGATTTTCAAACGTGAAGTGTGAAAATGTGATTTGAAATTGATTTTTCAAATGTGAAGTGTGAAATACGATTTGAAATGGATTTTCAAATGTGAAGTGTGGAAAAATATATATCTTGTGAAAAGATTTGAAATTTAATAATTTGGGAAAAATTATTTAAATCGGATGTTTGTTGTGAATGTTGTTTGATAGTTAAATAACAGACTATCAATATTTGCCTTTGAAATGACACTTGATTTGTTTTTTTTAACAAACGCTCATTATTCGGTTAAGCCGGGAGAGGACCTTTGTGTCATATAACCCATTCCGAATAGTGATACGTCGCGAATGAATAGCATTTGAAGACCGGTGTGAAGATCAGATATTTGTGAAAATGAAAGGACAACCTGTCGAATGTCTCTGCACCGAGTTGCTCCGGTATAGAGATTTATATCACTCTTTTTGTGATGGGAAGTCCGGACGTGATTAGTGAATATCCGGATTGCAAGGGCTTCTTTGGAAGTGCCTTCGGTTCCGTTCGATCCCGGAACGGACTTGTATGGATGTGTGTCTGACGTTACACTTTGAGATGTAAAGCTGGTTTCTATCAAATACATTTCTGTTGGTGGCGGAGAATTTATTCTCTTAGCTTAACACCCTTCTCTGAGACGTACGAGCTCAGAGGTTATGTAGTTGATGGTTACTAGTGATACATTCCCAATTTGGTAATGTGGCACACGAAGTGCTGTTGATCAGTTGTTGGTCAAAGCGTTGCTTTGTGAAAAAGCGTGGCTTTGTGAAAAAGCGTGGCTTTGTGGACGAGACTTCGCCGAGCCTCACAACCCGGTAATGGTCGAAACAGGAATGTGCGGCAAAGGTTTGTAGGGGTAGCGCCCCTAGGGAATGCCATTTCCTTCTGGATAAAAGGTGATATCATGGTATGGAGCCCAGATATTTTACCTATGTTGATTATATTTTGTGGCTGTTGCTTTGTGATTGAGGATCCTCGGATAAAGGTCGGTAACGACCGGGGGATGGCATAACTCGTGTGTTAGTTACCTAGTTACAGCTCGGTTAGAGCGTGAGGTAGTGTCGGCCTTTTGTTTGTAGAGATCCGGTTAGGATCCGGGGCGTCTTTCCAGAGGCGTTCTATTTCGGTATAAGGAAGTTCCTTTGCCTGACCATTTGTTGGAAATCCAAAGAAACAATACGAACCCTGTACGGTTTTTAATTGTATTACCTGCTATGGAATGTGGCGGTAACCTGCTACTGAACGTAGTAGTTATAATAGACATACAACAATAGTTGTATGTTGGCTAAGATTGATATTATACTTTCGAAATGTTTTCCACACTAGACATTAATAATAATATCAATTGATGTTGCGTAGTAAGCATTTTTGACTATCATAAGGAGAAATCTCCTCCAATTCTGCGTTTGCATTATGTGTGTGGTGGGAGGCCTTATGGTAGTCTCATTTTCCATAAGCATTGCGAATTTGTTTTATTTTCTTTGCGAAAATAACTGTTTTACGATCTCACACCAGTCACCATGACTGACCTGGAGTTTATTGTTCCCTTTCTAAACTCTGGGTGCCCATAATTTTCCACACGGGCAGCCTAGAGTTATATTATCTGGATATTCTGGATATTCTGGAGCTTTGGAGATGAGCTGGATGGCGAAGCGTACTATCGTACTTGTTTATTTATTCCGCTGTTTATTCTGTATGAGGACAAGTTATATAACTGTCCATTGTTGTATTGAGTTGTATATTGACTCTGATTGATGTATGTATAAACTGATAGTCTTTTGTTTTAAAGATTATTGATTCATCTATTATATATTGTTCCGCTGCGATATGTGAGATTCTGATATTGTTTCTGTTTCTGTTTTTCTGTTCTTTCTTTTCTTCTATCTTTTCTTCTACCTCTTCTTTTAACCCTAAAGTTTCGCGTTTCCGCCATTCGATTATTCGACAATTTGGTACAGTGGACGTATCGGTGTCGAGTTTTTGAAAGACGGATTTGCGGGTCTTTACACTAGCAAATGACCTTCCTTGACTGATGTGATCGTTGTGTTGAAAGAATTAAAGAACATGAGCATGTTATCACAATAAGGATATGTTAAAGCTAAAACATTATTTTGTGCGAAACATGAGTTAAGGATAGTTTTCATGGACGAAGGGAGTATAATTGAAAAAAATGAATTCTTGAACTACAGTCTAGGCATACATATAGAAGTAATTGTTTGAGGTTGCTATGTTCAGTGTGTTTTGAATAACTAGATGAATAATAATAACCATGTAGTCTCAAGGGACATGTTTTATACATGTTGTCTATGTGAAACTATGTTTCATGTTGTTTGTTTCAATAAAATTGCATTAGTTGTTTAATACATCTGTCATATTTTGTGTTGGATGTTATGCTATTTTGTGCGATTATGATAGTATTTCACTTCTTTAGACAAGTTATTGAATTTGTCTATATTCATTATATGGCTGATTTTGGTTTACTACGATTTATAATCTCCATAATCACTATCCATTTACAAACAAAAGTTTGGTTAAAAATGTTCTTTTACTTGAAACTACATAAACAATAGTTTACTTAATACGTCAAAATTTGAAAATGTTTGACCCTTTCTATGGCAGTTTAGGATGATGCTGAAAACATTGTTACTAGTGAGATTGTTGCTACTTCTGATATTATTTAGGATGAAGAATCGCAGAATTACCCATCAAAAAGTTTCAACTTCATCTCTTTCTGGCAAAAAATACATGCAAGAGCTCATGAAAGGTCCGTCCATTGTGATGTATGACAAATTCAAATGGATAAATCATTATTTGTAGAGAGTTATGTCGTTACTTTCGAGAGAAAAATTGGCTTCAAGATAGTAGGTATATGGATGTCGAAGAGAAAATGGCAATGTTTCTGTCCATCATAAGTCATAATGATAGAAATCAAATTGTAAGATATTGTTACTAGCATTCAGGTCAAACGGTAAACAAATATTTTCGTGAAGTTTTGATAGCCATGAAAGAATTCGCTCGAGAAATGATAGTTTCGCCAGACTTTAGTAAACCTCTTGAAAATATACGATCTCATGTTGAGTTAAGAGAATGACCTTTTAAAGGAGCTGTTGGAGCATTAGATGGCACTTTAATAGATGCAAATATACCGATTCATGATCGGGTTCCATTCAGAGGTAGAGGACATGGAAGTTGTTATCAAAATATCATGGCAGTATGTGATTTTCACATGAAATTTGTATATGTGATGGTAGGATGGGAGGGAATAACATATGATTTAAGGGTCCTTAATGAAACAATTCGCAATCCCACCATTAATTTTCCTATGCCTTCTTTATGTAAGTATAAATGTAAATATTTTAATTTCTTATTCTACAATGATAACACGCTGAATTTTTTACTACAGATACGTACTACCTCTGTGATGCAGCATATGTAAACACTAGAGGATTTCTCACTCCTTATCGGAACACACGTTATTGGTTGGAAAGCTATAGAAACAATAATGTAACAAATAATAAGGAGAGATCAAATCATGTACAAGCTCAGTTAAGAAATGTTATTGAATGAAGTTTTGGTGTATTAAAAAAAAGATTTTCAATATTGGTTAAAATGCCCCTTTACAAGTTTGCAGTTCAAAGAGATATAGTTATTGCATGTATGGGGATACATAATTTTTTGCGTCGCGTTTCCCTAAATGATAAGTTATTCCTATAAGCCAAAGAAGAAGATTATAGTACAAATGTTTATGGTAAAACAAATAATGAATTTGACAATCAAGAACCATCACAAGCTCCACTAAGTCATACTGAAGTGTTCTCATCTCAATCGCAAGCTTTTATGGAGAATTTACGTGATGAAATTGTCAATCTCCTCTAGTTTCCTCTTTGTTTCATTTAATAATTATCAATAACTAAGTGAATGTACGTTTTTTGATTTCTTTTAGTAGACATTTCATATATATGCATGATAAATACTTCAAACAAATAAATTGTAAACAAAGCCAAGGGTAATTTTGGCAAAGTAATGCTTATTCTAATAAATCAATTTTCTATTCAGTGAAGAATCAAACAATATTTCTTTTATTCAGCATTCAGCTTTCGGAGTTCACCATTCAGTATTTAGCATTTAGCATTCAGCTTTCAGCATTTCAAAAAAACGGAGCCTTAGTTCAACTTAAATTGAAATTCACTAATAAGAAACAACAATCTCTAATACATGGTTTCCTTATTGCCTTACCTAGTGCATTATTTTATTGCAAATCACACCAATTGATACCAAAAAAAATAAAATAAAAATAAAAATAAAATAAAATGCGCCTCCGAGATTAGGGCTGTCAACGAATACTTTCGGATACGGATAGTACCATATCTGTATCTAGGCCTGTCAACGAATACTTTTGGATGCGGATAGTGCCATATCCGCATCCGCATCCGAAATGATTTTCGGATATCGGATATCCGCATCCGCGGATACGGACGGATATCGGATAATTATCTGATCCGCTAACGACCAATAAACCAAGAAATATAAATATAAATTTTAAGTTTAACATACATTTTTTTTTCAATCCAATTGATCATAGAAGTGTTAAATATAAACATATATGGCGATAATAAATAGTTTTGAGCGGTTAATAAGCATTAAATGTATATAATATAAACTATTAACTTGATAACACAACAAATAAATATCTTTCATTATACTAAAATATACACAATTTGTACTATAATATTGACAAAGACCGGACGGATAATTTTCAGATGCGGATGTTTTCGTATCCGTATCCGCATCCGTTTTTTCAGATATCAGATATTATCCGCTTTTCGGATACGGATGCAGACGGATTTTGGATTTTTCGGGTATCCATTGACAGCCCTATCCGTATCCGTATCCAAAATCATTTTCGAATATCGGATATCCGTATCCGCTTAATTTTCGGATATCGGATATCCGTATCCGTTTAATTTTCGGATACGGACGGATATCAGATATTTATCCGCTCCGCCATGATCAATAAATTTAAAAATATAAATGAAAAGGTTTGGATCAACATAAAAAAGTTTTTGTACTAATGTTCATAAAAAAATCAGGGAATAAAAAAATGTGATGATAAAACATTGTTTTTATACCAATATCCGTATGTGTATCCAAAAATATTTGAAAATTAAACGCTAAAACGGTATGTTTTCACTAAAAATGAGCAAAAAACCATATCGTAGTAACATCCAATAGTTAGGAAATAGTTGAAAAATCATATATTAATTAAATATAATTTTAATTAAATATATATATATGCATCAGTTAATCGGACGGATATTTTTCGGATACGGATACCACAATAACCATATCCGTATCCGGAAAGTTTTTCGGATATCGGATATCCGTATCCGCTTTTCGAATAACGGATATTTTTCATATTTTCGGATACAGATTCGGACGGATACCGGATTTTTCGGGTACCCATTGCCAGCGCTATCCGAGATTGCTGTGGATCCTTGTGTTGCCCCAGCTTCTATTGCTGTTAGGCCTGCCTCTGCTTCTATTGCTGTGGATCCTTGTGTTGCACCATCTATTCCATTATCTGTTCCAGATTCTACCCGGTATCCTATTGAATGGGACGTGTCTGAGGGGTGTTGGGGTGATCGTATTTCTGATGTCAGATTTAACCCTGTGACTGACTCATATTTCAGATTTGTTTCCGATGTTCAGACGTACCTTAGATGCCTTTATTACCGACCGTCTGGTGATTCCTTAGTTCTTGATGTGGAAGGAGTGGATGCGAGTAGGAATTTGGACATGCTAGCTGATCCTTCTTGGGATCGATCTTTCATTTACTCTCCTGATGTTACGGGTTACGACCCTTGTCTTGCCATCCGTTTCAGCCCCTTTGCTGGTCTTTGTGGGAATGACCCGTTGAGATTTCCTGATGTTGGTGATTCTTCCTCCTCGGAGGAGTCCTAGTTTTTTGTTGTTTTCTAGCTACTGTGACAAGTCTGTCACATACCTGTGTTGTATTTTCCGTTATTCATAGTAGTTTAGGTGCTTTTATCTTTTCTCCTGTACTTCAACTTCATTACTTTAGTAATAAAAGTGGACGGCCCACTATAAAACCGGCTTGCCTTGCAAAAAAAAAAATGCGCCTCCGAGACAGCATAAGATGGCCGACAATTTTCTCATTAATATGTGCTTATGCCATCATCCATTACTTCAACTTTATCTTTAGAGTCCATGCCTCTTCTTAATCCTTAACAGCCGCATACGTGGAGAAGAACATAATAATAGCTATGAGACCTCGGTAAGTGGCACACAATATGTAGAGCCAACGGTAGTTAATCCGGTTACATAGCAAAAAAAGTTGAAAAAAAATTAACTATAAGTTCTCTTATAAGCTGCCAATTTTGTAGCATGACATTTCAGTCTGTAATAGCAACTCATAATTTTATTTCTCGTCTAAAATCTAGCACATAGTTGGTTTTCAAACAATGTATATATGAAAAACAAACTACCGTTAACGGCATCGGATATTACCTTACGCTCTGTCAGTTTTTCGTCCCACTTTGTTTAGGCGTGTGTTTGTGGTCGTTTCCACCTAGTTGAAAACAAAAATCGCCCCCAATTCTTATCACTAGGGCAAAAACATCCGCCTCTCCTCTTTAGAAATATTCTTCACAACGGCAGAAATCGGTATAGCCGGGCGAGCTTCTCATTCTTGAATCTCATACTAAAATTGCCGTGCTACTTGAATCATAGCAACTTGATCAAGATTCCTACTTATTCATTTTGAATGTTCACAAACAATCAAAGGTATGTTTATTTTAGATTATGATTTAATCGTGTTCTGATTGTGTGTTTATCTAAGATTATGATTTAATTGTTCAGATTATTACCTAAACCCTAATTACAAGCTTATTGCAGTAGTAATAAGAAATTTAAGATTCACTTTTATTAGATACATCTTGATTTTCGACTGTTCATAACTATTATTTTGATTCGTTTATTGGATTCGCACAGCTGTTTTATATTTTTCTCATCTCATCTTGCAACTGTTCGAACAAAGTATTTCTTGATCGAACAATCCTATTTCCTCCGGAATATATATATATATATATATTTCTTCTTTCATGAGTAACATACGACTTTGATTTTTTTTCTTTTTCATTTGTTTGTTTGATACTTATAAATTGATTTCAGTCTATGCGTATGAGTTGTATGCATAAATGTTAAATATATTATAATTCTGTTATTTTTTAGTTTAGCAAATTAAGAATAACTTTATATTGTGATAACCATTGTAATTTAAAGTGTAATTTCATACTGAAGTAATAAAATTTGTTGTTTGGTTCATATATGTTGATCAGTTTTATTTGAACCACATCAAATTTAACCTTTCCTTTTTAATCATACATTAGCTATGTTCAGTTGTCCTGTGTGCATGACGTGCTTATTAGTTCCTCTTCTGAAGTACCGGCTAGACTCAAATGTGATATTTTTCAGTATATTCGTTTTTAATCAGAAAACATGATTTAACCAGTTCATACACAAATTAGTTTGTTTTGTTGGTGCATTTGCTGAAACAAACTGCATGTTGCTGATTGTTTTAGATTTCAGCATAGAAAATGCAAGTTAACCTTTAAATATTACGATGCTTGTCAATCACAAATTCTTTTATTCTGAATTAGTATCCATACACATAGTAATAATATTTTCACATTTATAAATCTTAATTCATGGTCCTTATATCAAACGGACGCTATAGTATTTCTGTGGTAATGCTATACCACACAAGATTGTAACAGATTTGATTCTTTTGTAAGTGTTGATCATGTTTCTACTCCATGTTTTAATTGGAAGAATCCTATTTTCATTTAAATACTTGATTTTCCAACATGGAAAAACTGATCATTGTGTTGTATAACATCAATTTATCTTTTGATCATATATAATGTTCAGTGTGTATTTATCACAGTTGCTTTCTTAATGTATACTTATTAGTGCACCTTTGTTAACCCGCCTTTTGGCAAGGCCGCGGACAGACGGATTTAACTTAAACAACTTCACAACTATCGAGACTAAAGTATGATGGGTTCGGTTTAAAATGATGATAGGCAGTTTGGCAGATGTCGCTCGGCATTGGGATGGTTCGGCGTTGGAGGCTGTTCGGCATAGAGAGATCGTCGTTCGACATAGAGGGATCGTTCGGCATTCCAGGAGCACTCGGCATTCAGTAGCACTCGGCATCCAGGAGCGCTCGGCATTTAGAGGCGCTCGGCATTAGAGATCGTTCGGCATGATGGGCGCTCGGCATTAGAAACTGTTCGGCATCAGACATGGTTCGGCATGACGGAGGTTCGGCATTAAGTATCGTTCGGCATTGGATGGAGCACTCGGCATAAATCTCGTTCGGCATTGGATGGATCGTTCGGCATTAGGGAGCGTTCGACATTGGTTGGGTCGTTCGGCATACTTCACCTCGCTCGGCATACCTCACCTCGCTCGGCATTGCACCTCGCACCTCCATGTCTCGGTACCTCGCACCTCGCACCTCCATGTCTCGGTACCTCGCACCTCGATACCTCTGCACCTCGCACCTCCATACCTCGCACCTCCATGTCTCGGTACCTCGCATCTTGATACCCCGGTACCTCGCACCTCCATACCTCGCACCTCCCTACCTCGCACCTCCATGTCTCGGTACCTCGCACCTCCATGTCTCGGTACCTCGCACCTCCATGTCTCGGTACCTCGCACCTCCATGTCTCGGTACCTCGCACCTCCATACCTCGCACCTCCGTACCTCGGTACCTCGCACCTCCGTACCTCGGTACCTCGCACCTCCGTACCTTGATACCTCGGTACCTCGCACCTCCCAACGTTCGGCATGAGGAGATCGTTCGGCATTCACACCTTGTTCGGCATTCAGCGTTCGGCATCTATGGTTCGACATATGGAGACCACTCCATTTGGGCTGAGGTACTCGGCTGCCAGGCCCACCAGGGAAGTCCAACCCATCTTTGTCTATAAATAGAGAGGCAGAGGCACAGTAAAAGTGGATCTTCTTTCTGCTCTCTTACTTTCTCTTTTCTAAGGCTAATGCAACTCTACCATTTTGTAACTGTAATCGATTATTACAGCAATAAAAAGCAAACTTCTGGAGTGGACGTAGGCCGGAGTTAGCCGAACCACTATAAAATCTGTTGTTCTTTACTGCTTTCATTTCAGTTTTAACTATTCTTCACATTATTGCTCTCTACATACATTCTATCTCTGAGCTGTGATTGGTATTTGGTGCTTTCATTTGGATTTGGGGGTTAGTGACCAATTTTGGTGCTAACAACCTTATTTCTTTTGTAACACAAAACTAACTATTTATAGATACTTCAATTGTATATGTATCCACTGTTTTGTTGACTGAATTTGTAGTGTATTTACAATCAAATATATCACTTAAAAACACTTAAACTTATAAAATATGACATGTGACGTGATGGAGAGAATTTATGGCTTGGTGGCATGTCATAGGTATGTGGCCTTTGTTTACAATATGATGTTGCTCCAAATTCCTGAAGCCGAAAGAAAAGGTTTACCGTTTGACCTTTCCTATTGCTTTCATGCTTTAGTGGTGCATATGCTTGCCTGGTTGTTTACGATAATATTTTTGGTTTATGATGATTTGTATTATGAGTTGAAAATAAAGTTATTTTCTAAAGTTTTTTGTGCAAAATGATTGTTTTTTCTTCTGAATACGATTAAATATCATCAATTTTATACCAGTAAAAAGTTGTTTGATGTGGGGACATCAATGATATATCTATGAGTTTAGTTCAACAAATTAGTAATATACTTTGTTTATTTTGCTAATACAAATAAGATTTCTTTGTAAATTTTGTTCGTTTATCATGCCTATAGGGTACTAGCCAACTGGTATGGTTGATTTTGTTTAATTATTTTAATTATGTATACTATGCCTACTTTTTAGCGTAATCATATATCAAAGATCACTGAGCCACTATTAATGTCAGAGATTAGACATCATATTTCAATTCATAAATTAAAACATTTAAGACCATTCTTGATATTGTGTTTTTTATTAAAAAAAAGGCAGTTCCCCTATTACATTGTTACATTGTTTTTCCTTACTTCTACTCTTGCATCTTCGTTTTATTTTTCATACAACAATAATCAACATAAATCGATGACCCTTGGATTGTGTTGATATTCCTGGTTATGAAGAATCTTCTACCTATGAAGAATGTTTATCAGAGTTGATATTTTCCCAAAATGTATGGTCGTTTGATGCTTAAGTTGTGCTATAAAATTGCTTCTCTATAGATCCATCAACAAATACTTTCGAATGCTGATGATGTCATATATGCATCTGCATCCAAAATCATTTTCGAATACTGGATACTTTTTTAGATTACATAGAGAATCAAGCTTCGCTTGTAAATTGTAGGAAAATATGTGTCTTTCAACCACATTCTTAAGGTACTTGTCACAGGGTTAATAGTTTCAGGATTCGAACTTATGATATTTGGTCTCACAGTTTGGACTATCAACCACCGCATCAACTTTGCTGGCTGGATATCAATTATTTCCATTTATGAATGTGGACGATTAACGGATTTTAGACTATTCGAAAATCATTAATATCATAATTAATATATTTCAAATATAAATTAGAAATTTTGGTTCAACATAAAATTGTTTTAGTACTAATGCTTATAAAAATAAAAAAAATAAAAAATATGATGATAAAAATAATTTTAAGCAGTGAATAATTATTTGTATTGTAATAACCCGGATTTTTTCGGACATCTATTAATTGATAATTAGCTGGATTGAATTAATAAAATACTGATTTATAAGTGAACAAATGAAAAGGTGATAATATAAAGATATCTAAATAGATTTGAGCTATAATAATATTGAATTATGAATATTTGGAAATGATATATCTTATAGTAAATTAACAAATTTGAAATAGACATGTACAAACTTTATAATATTGAGAATTTTAAGTGTATACTTATACATATATACAAGTGTATATATATATTTATATTATGATTAGGAAGCTATTGTTTTGAGTTCAACATGATGATTTCCAAAAGCTATTTAAATAAACTCTACATTTTAATACTAATATATATATATATATATATATGGTTACTTAGTATATAATTAAATCTTATATAACATTTTCTTTAAGTAATATAAACATAAGAGAAAAGTATTTATGGAAATATAAGATGAAAACATATAAAGATATCATTTACATATAAAATACAAGTGTAAGCTATCAATATTATCTAAGCATATGTGTTAACAAAATAGATAAGGAGAATGACAAGTGTCTTTTGTCTTTTATTTTCAAAAATAATAAATAGAATTAAAACAAGATTACATATACCTTACTCTAAAAACTCTTTCTCATTTTCTTTCACAAAACTAAGACCTGGAAACTAAGAAAAAAAAATAAACAAAAACCAAAAAAAGAAATCTGAAACAAGTTCAGATACAAATACAAATAAATGCAAACCTGAGACAATTTTTAAAAGCTCAAGTAAAATTTTAAGCAAGCCAAGAATCAACCCAAAGTATTTCAGTTCAAGGATCAACATATCCAGTAGTGAATCAAAATCAGATCAGATTCAAAAACTTCCAGTTTTCAAGTTCAACTCTTTCAAATTTCTTCTGAGCTAAAGCAACATAGTAGATTCAGGATCAACTCAACAAGTAAATCAATCATCAACTATCAACTTCAGTTTCAAAGATCAGTTCAAAAACAGAACGGTTCCAGATCATAAGAGGAAGTCTGTTCTCTGTTTTCTTTTTAACAGGTGAGTAACTCAACTTTTAAAAAATTTAAGTAGGTGAAAGTTGTTTTCATGCTTTTAATTAGAAATGAATATATAATATTAATTTGCTAGGAATATATATATATATATATATGAATATATTTATGTGTGCATGTTTGTTATCTGTTACATTCTGTTCCTCAATTTCAAACTTCTGTTTGATTTTAAAATCAATTTTCTCTTGATTAAATCTTGATTTAGATTTAAGGCTTAAACAATTATGTTTATTTCATCATAGACTTTGGTCAGAAACTTTACTTAAGCTTAGACAACCCTATATATCTCTGGAATGTATAATCTGATGAACAAACATTAATTAGTGGAATTTCAAGTACAATGATTTGAAGTTTCAGGTTTATTAATCAAAATATCATACAAAATTATGATTTTAAAAGCAAGATTACAATTTTTAAAGCTAGAGTCAAAGAGCAGTTCTCTATTGACTGTTTTGTGCATTGTGAGGCATCTCTGTTGCCACAAATGTTTGGAGGTGCCGAGTTTGATTCTGTAGGTGGAGGAGCTATCAGAGAGGGTGGAAAAATTAGTGCGAAGTTGATCAGAGGGTTGTGGCGATGGTGGTTGTGATTTGCAGTGTAGAACCCTAGTTTTATTGGGTCACTGTTTTTGTTCTAATGTGGTTCCTCGGTTGATCGAGTTCAACCATGATTTGCGTATTGATAGATGGTGGTTTGGGGAAGTCTTCGCCGGAGTATGGAAGGTGATGGTGGTCGGAGTTTCATGGGGGAAATGATGTTGACAGGTTGGGGATGTGTATGCTGTCTGCAGTTCCAGGTTTTGATCTTAAACTTGAATTTGAATTCGAGTTAAATTCTGGGGAACCTGAGCTTTGAAGGGTGATGTGGGGTTACTGGCCGATGGGAGATGGCCATTGATGATGGTCAGAGGTGGCCGGAGTTGATGTATGGGTGCATAGTGAAGTGTGAGCATGTTGGTGATGATTAATGGGTTGCAGGGTGGTTTCTCGAGATGGTCTCGGGTAAATTAGAGGGTGACTCGAAGCTGATTTGTTTTGACTCGAAGTAATATAGAGCAGTTGTCTCGGGTTTGGACTCGCGTAAGTTATGTTTTGGCTCGGGTTTCGTCTTCAAGTTGTACGAGAGAAATTTAAAGTCTAAACTGTTAAGGTTTTAACATTTTTTTTAAATTTTAACTAAACTAGTTTTTCTTTTAATATATATATAAAGAAGGAAGAAGAATACTCGGGTTTGATTCGAATACATACCGGTTGAACCCAAAGTAAATGTTTTATAACAGTTTTAAATTTAAATAAAGCAAGTTTTTAAATCAATTTCTTTATATAATAAATGTTTTTAATGATTGGTTTAAGAAAGTTATGTGATTGTTTAACTTAAACTTGTTAAGTTAAATTCTGTAGTTATTTTAAAACCTAATTTAGAAATGTAATTAAGTGTTGATTAAAAGAATAAATGTTTTAAATTATATGTTAATGATAATTTAGTAGTTAATAAGGTAAATGTTTTGTCTTAAAATTTATTAGGGATTAATTAAGTAAATAATTAAAGATTGATTTGCAAATAATTAAGGATTAATTAATTTGTAATTAAGTTTATTAATTGATAATTAAGGTTTATAAATTAATGATTAAGGAATAATTAATTACTGAATGAGATTAATTAAGGTAAATTAATGAATGTGATTAATTTAAAAATTACTTGTTAAATGTAATTAATTAAAAGAATAATTAATTACTAGAAGTGATTAAAGGATCATAAATGAATGTCATTAATTAATTAAAGATTAATTAATGTGAATGGTTAAGGATAATTAATCTATGTGATTAATTAAAGGTTAATTACATGTAATTAAAGAATAATTAGTCAAGGAGGATTAATTAAGATGGATGATTAAAGAATGATTAATTAATTGAGTTGTAATTAATTAATGTTAAGTAAGCAGGATTAAGGTGATCCAAGTGATTTAAGTTGGTGATTAAATTAATTGGAGATTAATTAAATTAATTAAGAATTATATATCTTATAAATCTTGCTTATGGATGGTTGAATGATATTGGATGACTTGAATTGGTTGATATCTCTGATATGTGATGCTTCGAGATATGAGATATTTTGGTTGAACTATGATATTATGGTTTATCTATCTAAGATAAATTGTTGTGTGAATATGAAATCCTGAATATAAATTCTATTGTTTAACTTACACACTTGGTTTAATGAATAACTTTGGATTCGAAGAGGCCGGGGTCGGGTATCAGCAAATACCCGAAACCACTTCGATTCTTTATCAATTGAGTTTAGAACCAACAGGCTGGAATTGGAATAAATTAAGTAACTTGGCCTTTAACTAAGTAATGGTTCGTGGACATTGTTGTAATAAGTGATGGACTTTGGGAACTCGTAGAAAGGTACGAGTTACCCTGGATTGCAAATAAGTTTATAACTTAGTATTTCATGTTATATGGGTTTACTCACGCTGGTTTCCAGCCTGACCCGGGTGTTACTTTGATGTAATGCTCGGGTCAGACTGAGTATTACAGATTTTCAGGTAAGGACGTTCGGAAGCTCAGGAGGCGAGCTGGATGACAGGAACGTATGGAGTATTCCGCTGTGTATAGGATATTGTGTAGTCTGTATAGATTGTAGTCTGGAACAAGTTGTATAACTGTCCAGTTCATGTAAATGGTTGTAACTCTGATGTATAAAAGAAGTGATTGACTGATACAGTTTTCTTTGTATAACTGATATTATTATTTGATATTGTATTTTAATCCGCTGCGAATGTGAGATTTCTATGTTTGGTGTTTCTGTCTTCTTCTTCTTCTATCTTTTTCTTCTTTTTCTTTCCTTAACAATTCGGGATTTTCGGGGTCGAAAAACCCGGGTCGTTACATGTATACAGATGATATAGATTACTACGCCGATAAAAAAGTAAATATAATTCATTTTATGGAATAAAATACACATGCATAAACTATTATCTTCATAAAAATTGAATAAATAATTTTCAAATGTGAATATCATATCATATTCGTATCATTTTCTAATTTTTGAATGTCCATTGACAATGAACTTTGACAATTCAGATGAAAATTGACCATATTATACACTTAATGAGGTGGTACCATGATGGTGTCTAAAGATTAAAAAATCCATTGCTTACACATGTTGATTATCGCAAGGTTTCATGTTAATGTACTAGGAAGTCAAATATGAAGCGCGTAAATATTTTAGTGTATCAAATGATATTCTTACAGATTATGACTTTTTGATCAAAATGAAAAGTGCATCAAACATCTCAATTAATTCCAACCAACATAGATGTTTAACCACATTTTTTGTTGATCCATTATGTGAGAAACTACAATGGAATTTTGTGAATATTCCACTTAAATGTAGAATTTAACCATTTGCATAACATAAAGCTCTTTTTTTATTTTAATTCACGGATTGAATACAACAAATTGTACTTATACCAATAAATCTTTTGAACATTTTCTTTCGCCTATTAGACAATAATTTTTAATATGTCAATTTTCAAGTTGTTGGTATGACTCATGATGCTCTTTTCACTTTTTTTGGAGTTCTTAATGTGATGGATTTGGTCTAGTGTTAATATCTTTATTTAAAACGCTCATGGATTTGTTAGTTTAGTACTTTCTATAACATATGGATTAATAAAAGAATCTATTAACATTTCAGACCAAAGCACAATATTACCTTAAACAAGACCAGTTTGAAAACATATTACAAATATAGACTATTTTCTGCTAACACGATGAAAAAATTGTTAGACCGTTGCCGTGATTTAAAATGGTGCCAATACTTTTTTTGTAAGGATTACATTAATGTCATTTCAAAGGGAGCTAGCGTAGTTCTGAAAAATAACAATGTTGTGCTGGATTATTGTGTGAAGATAGCTCTTTTTGAGTACCCAGGAAACCAAATTTACGTGTAAACTTGAGTATGCACCAAACTCACATTATAAATAAATAAATAAATCAAGGTTGGCCGCTCCGGTACCGTTCGCTACCTTCTTTTGACATGCTTCTGTTCCCAACGCGTCCGACGCGGCAACAGACCATTTTCCTTAAATGACATGTGTGGAATGTGGAAATAGTGCGTTTGCATACGACGCGTCACGTCGGACGCGTACTGCTGTTTGATCTCCAACGACTACTACTTCTTTCTCCCTTCTCCTATATATTTCCTCCCTTATCAAATACACAGCTCAAATACCCCTTTCGTATCATCAAACATATTTCCCTTTCAATCATCTTCCCCGCTCAACTACCCCGCTCACTTCGTAAAGAACGAACCGTCCGGCATACCGGATTCCCGACCATTCTGGTGTTGTTTCCGGGTTGATTAAGGAATATTATTGAAAATCCGGTACGAGTAGGGTTTTGTAAAAAAAAATGAAAAGAAAAACACTAAAGGAGAACCATCAAGTTCAATCACAAGATTCGGAAAGAGTAAGAATCAAGGAGAAAAAACTGAAGTAGAAAGCGGAAAAATGAACATAAATACCTATTTGTTCAAATCAACATCTAGCCAGGCAATGAAAATCGAGTTACAGCGCCTGTAAGCCTTGCCAGAGATTGGATGCGAGCAGTTTTTCTTTTCCTTCAGATCTGGAAGTGGATTCAATCGACTAGAGGTTTGATTGAAAAAAGAACGATTTAAGGCCTTGGGGACATGATAAACAGTGGTGGGGATGTGAGGAAAGTTGTACTTCTGTAGATGGGTTAAATGTGAAAAATGCATAATCGAGCTAATTAGGCCTAAATACTTCATAAATAATTCACCTACTTCCTTTGTTAATTTTTCAGAGCCCTATAGATTTATTTATTGGTTCTTATTAAAATGTATCTTATAAAGATATTGTCAAACTAAAATAATATTTTGATATTTATCGAGGTATCTAAACTTCTATGATGTTACGGGCTTGTGTATAATATGTAATGGGCTGCAAATTGTTGTATTAAAAATATGCGTGCAACAAATATATTTTTAAATATTAAAGTTATACTTTATTAATATACCGAAGTATTTTATATAGAACTGTATCAAAATCCGATACTGAAATCATAATCGAAATCACTGAAATTTACAAAATTGAACGAAGTTCCTAAAATTTTGAACGATCGAAACCGAGATCTCAAACCTTGACCTAAACCTCATCTCTAATTCCCAAATAACATATGGTTCTTTTTCCCCACTTAATTCATTTGCCTAATCCAAATTAAAAAACTAGTGAATAAAATTTATGTAATGTATTCTGTGATGAAACTCCAATGGAAAATGTGGTGTTATAAATCATTCTATGTGATATATTTTGTAATGCACCATGGTGTTCAAATTTGAATTCATGAGTTGACTATTTCATAAAACCAAGTCTTTTTTTGTGTATTTGATTAATATAATCCAACCCAACCCTATTTAACCAAACACAACCCACGCTTTTAAGCCAACTCTATCCAATCTCATATAAGGTTGTGTAAAGATTGAAATTCTTTAATGAATCCCACTCAATTAATTTTTTATGCAATCTTAGTTTGGTTGATTGGTCTTTATGATTCAAAAACGGTTGGGAAAAGAAGGCGAATTGAGCTTTTGTGGTGCTGGGAGCAATGCCCTTTATATGGGTTTGCAGGGGCAATGCACCATAAACGATGTCCGACCTAACAGATCGATCGTGAGGGTTTGCGAGCATCGTCGCCTAGTGGGATAAGGAAGAACACAGTCGAAAAAATGGCATTTGGAAAATTAATAAAATACAATATTTATCTACCATTTTAATAACGTTTAAATAAAAAAGTTACCGACAAATAATTACGTTCAATGCATCTGATTACATTACTTGCATCAGACGTCAGTTTTCTCGTTTTGTGGGAAAGGGGCTAATCTGATTTCAAAACTTGATGCATCTGTTGCTTCAGTCCACGTCAAATGCGTTCAACAATGGAATTAAGCTCAATTTGTATGCGAGTGCACCCTTAGAATTCAATGTTTTATGTTGTTGCTTAGAAAAATTGACCTATGCAATAGTAGAAAGTGAAAGGAATTCATGCAAAGAACTTAAGTATTTCTCATCAGAAATTCGGTGAATTTCAAAGCCCAAAAAAGATGGGTCAATTATAGAATGTCTTAATAGTTTTCAAACTATAGTGAATCAATTGGCAACTATCAACAACAAGGTGGAAAACTTCAACATTGATGAGTTCACTTCCAAAAAGTTGGAAGACACTTGTGGTTCTATTGACCAACTCAATTCGAATTGATTTTTCCAATGACTTATGTTGTTAGTAGTCTACTCAACATGGAGATGAGAAGGATGGGTATTAAGGAGGAAAAAAAGGATATAGCAATCCTATTGAGTAGGTGAACATTACATGGAAAGAAGAAGATCAAACATGGAAAAAGACGTCATTTGTTATTGTAACAAAAAATCAAGCCATGTACAAAGATTCTCCAACAAGCTCAAAAAGGATAAGGAGCAAATGAAGACATTAAAAGAAGGTGAGGGAAAACATGATGAAAAATAGTGTTGAAAAGGTAAACGTTGGTACCGAAGATGGTGAATTCACATGTTGACAAAGACAAAAGCAAAGAATGGGCGTTTTGATTCGAGTTTCTGTTTTCATATAAGCAAGCATAAGGAAACCTTCATGGGCTATATGGAGCAAAAAGGTAAGGTGGAAGTTGCTAATGGTTGCAAAATGGATACTAACGACATTGGTTCGGTTTAGTTGAAGATGTTTGATGGACATGTGGTAATACTCGAATTGGAAAGGCAAATTCTCTTGAATCAAGATGAATCGGGAAAGGTGAACCCACAAATCATATATGGAGGTCTTTGTGGTACTGCAAGCAATCTTAAATGAAATGTGGATGTATATTCGATTGGTGGACATGCATAACTAGATGGTTTGGATAGTGGTATTGCGGTATTTTAAATTAAAGCGGAGGTAACGTAAAATATAGAGTTGAAGGTGGAGTTGATATAGACTTGCTTTGACAATATATTGTATCAGGGTGGAGTATTGAGGTATGCAATACAATATAATATTGATGAGAATTTCGTCAAGATAACAATGAAAACGGTTAGTCAAAGGAGATCATATGTGAAAGTTATGATTAAGTCAGTGAATGTGAAAGACATTAATTAACTGATTAATGAATTAGATCTATTAATTAAGGGAAAAAATAATAATCAGATTTCATGAATTCAGATGGATAGTTCAGGCATATGGAGTGATTGTGTGGAATTTATATTATAAATTGAAATTGAGAAGCTTCCCATGAAAGCTTTCTTCAAGTAGAAGGAAAGGAAACAATTGGTTATATATGATTATTTGTAATTTAGATATTTCTGGAGATAATATCTTTCTTTGGTATTTATTATTTTAGAAAAGAATTGGTGAAATATTTCCATTAATGGCCAAGAACTTTTGGGTTTATTTTAGGTGAAACGTCTTATTGGTATTATTTATTGGTGACAAGTATAAATAAACATGTGTACAAGAGTTGACCATCGTATGGGAGAATTAGGAATTAGGCTTTGGAATTGAGTTTTGGTACTGAAATCTTATGGTTATGTAATTGTTTTTAGGGAAATTGAATAAATGAAATGTTGGAGAGATTGTTTTATGTTTTTATACTTCATTTTTCTACTCTTCTAAAATCTAATTTTGTTGGATCCTTAGATAACTAGAACTTTGTTTACATTAGAAATAATTGAAAAAAGAAAAGAAATGAAATCATACACACTTTATGTTATACATTCTTCCATTAACTTGTACAATGAGGAAAAATGAGGTGTAAACCCAATCCTCTGCATATGCCACAGAAGTAGAGATGCCTAGAGCCCACTTATTTCTCAGACTCTTTTGAGGCCCAGTAATTAGTTTCTCTACTGACATAAATCCCTAATCCGAATGATAGAATTTCTTCATCTGTCACTGTGGTAGGAGAAAAGAAAGGAATTCTCCCTTCAAACCTAGTCTCGATGGCATTTCTTCTGCTAATTTGAAAGTTCATTTGTGCTAAGTGATTTTTTTTTCATCTGAAGCAATTAACTCTCATCAATTTTGTAATACTTGGCAGAATGTTGTTTGATTTGGAGTCATCAATAGATAGATCTATGGGTTTAATTCAATAAATAGGTAACATTTTGTGTTTAATTTACTGATAAATCAAACTTTTTGTAATTTGGTTTGTTTTATCATGCCCAAATTAGAGAACTAGCTAGTTAATATAGGTATGTTTGTACAATCAATTTGATTGATTTTAATTTGTACTAAAGTTTTGCTTTGCTGTTGTTTCTAGTAGCTTATCATGTTTGATTTTGATTTTGCTTCATGTAGAAAAAATAAATGTGATTCTATTAGTTTATGTTATGTCTGTTTATATGTTAATGTTATATTAGAGGCCCAGTTCTAGTACTCATATTGAACCACTATAAGTGCCAGATCAACTCTCATGTTTCAGTTTACTTATCAAAACATTCTTTTAGAACATTCAGATAGTTTCGTTTTCCATACATAACACCCAACAACATAAATGGTTATCATAGATGGACAACTCTTAGGTTGTATTAATATTCCCTATTGAAGTTTGTTTATAACTATGTTTTATCACAATTTATATTTTTGCCAATTTGTGCTGCATTTAATATTTAAACTGTGCCACAAATACGTTTATTTTCTATTCAAAAGATCAAGTAGATGAATTGTGAGTGATTAAATTGTGTTTCATTTCTCTAGTATTATACGAAATACCCTATATTATCATATTCGGTAGGATGGTTGACATTAGAAATTGAACCGTCTTCCCATTCAATATAATTTAGATCCCTTTGACCGTGACATGGTTTCTGAAAGTCCTCGTCTTGACTAATTTTTTCTAATATTTTATGCAGAAATACCCTTTTAATGCGAACAACTAGACGATTATTGCATTTGATGTGTGTACCTTCTTTAATGTACAGTCTACTAGGTTCAAAAACATTTATATGCATTTCAACAAATGTTGGCATAAAAAATGGATCAACATCCAAAAATGAGTAGTAAGAAACCTGTTAGACCTAGATTTAGCAGATAATAACAGAAATAACAGAAAAGTAAAAGGGAGAGATAAGATTTTTGTGGTTTAGCAATCTCTGTCCTACGTTCATTTTATAGCTTTGTTGATTGTAGATTTGATAGAGTTTCTATGAGATTATAGTAGATTAGAGGGGAATAAGTCACTAGAACAAAGATTAGACAAATTCTAAGTCCTAGAATTGCTTAGAGTAGTCGCCTTAGTGACTATTGTGCGGAGGAAAAAGATGAAGAAGCGGCAGAGCTTCCGTGTATCCGCGTATGGAGTTAGCAAAAACCCGATCTTTCTTTGGTTGCTCAATGGTTTGTATTTATAGGAAAACAGGGGTATTAGGACAGTAGCCTGCTTGTACTGAGGCCCAGGAGATGGTACGATGTCACAAGAAATTTCAAGACCCCACGACTTAAGGATATAGGTCGGTACCGAGCTATAAATGTTGGTGGAAATTGAACACTAACTTCTGCTTCGCCCTTCTATCTTCATGTTGATGTGTTTTGACCTATTTTCGTTGACTTGTTGGTTGATTCTTAGCAATCTTTCCTATATCGCTTGAATTGTTCTACAGTCTTGACTTACTTCTAATTGACCTTGGAATTGATCGTCTATACTTTAAGAAAACCACTTCACCACGAACTATTGGAGATGTAGATTGAGAAAAGATTTGAAGCCAAAACATAGGTCGGTACCTACCTATGATAGCTCGGTACGGAGCTATGTGCCATGGTCCAATCTCCACTAAACTTTCTAGAGTTGCTTCGCCAACCCTTCTAAGTGTATTTCCAAGTTGTCGAGTCGTTTCGTCTTCATCTTGATGTTCTAACTTCCGTTGACTTCTGTTTGGTTAAAACTCGGTTAATATTTGCCTCATAGAGTATGCTTTCGTTAAAAACAAAGCGTGCTCTGGATTGAGACAAGTTCCAGACTGATATTCTACGATTCCAATTGATTGTTCGAGTGTTGTCTCGCAATGTGGTTATCATTTGATTGATTTTCCTTCAATTGTTCGACCAAGCTATAGTTGGAATTCCATTCTTCTTCATTGAAAACGTTGTCTGTGCTTTGGAGATTATTCCACACTCTAGATCAATATAGTTCTCTTTGGTGTGCTTTATGAATGACGTAGAGGAAGAGGACACAAAGCAGATAGGTCGCTATTGACCTACCGAGCTATGCCGTCCCTCTATAAATTCAGCACTTGGAAAAATTAGAATCTTCACTTTCACTTTTTACTTCTATTTGCCTTGCCTTTATCTTTCTTGCACCCGACGTATTGCACCCGACCTAACTTCCACCGACCTTTAAAGCTCCGTCGATCTACTTTCGCCGCTGCCACCACATGCAGCCATTGACCATGATAGCTCGTCGCTGTCCTGCACTGTCACTGCCGCCTTAGATCGACCATCCAAATAGCTCGGACCTCGATTCACACTTCAAGCCCTAACACCGATCTATCTTTGCATTAAATTTTTGAGGTTGGCGGCGATTGATTTTGCTAAAGTGGCGACGACGATTCGGACTTGGTTGATGGCAATTCGAAGGGAGATAGTTGATTTTTGGCGTGTTGGATTGGCAGTGAAGCTAGAATTTGCCCCGATCGAGTACACGTCGTTCCGGTGACAAGTTCTATTCTCCGGCTTCAATTGTTTCTCTTCGAGAATTTAGCTAAGTCCCGATTGTCGTTCAAATTCCAATGCGTCGATTTATTCCAAGATCGAACGTAGTGGATGATTCCATCATGTCGTCTTTCCTGTTTCTGTACTTCCAGTGATCCTGAAAAGGAAACCTTTCTGCGTCGTTCCGGATTGGCACCGTTATCAATTACTCATCGATAACGTGTAAGTTCCAATAATAAAATTTCAAAGTACGACGTGGATCGTTTTCCTTGCACGAGCGAGCTATATATATAGGATGATCCATTTGTGGTGTAAGGGAAACTGGACTCACACTGTATAGATAAACACACTGCTTGCCCTGGTCAACATTCAGAATTTGATTGGTCAAAACATGTCGACTTCCTTTGGATCCTGGACGTTGATCATACGGGTTTATTATTCAAAGTAAAACATACGTGACCATGTTGAACGCTAAGTTTTATTGTTTAGAATGACTCGTCGGTCACCCCGTCTTAAGTCTGACGAAGGAACGTCTATTCCACCCGAAGTTGGATCTTCAATAACCCTGGCTTTGCCATCTATTCCGTTGGGCCAAGCCAGCCCGTTACTTCTGGGTTTAGCGGTCCGTTAGTCCTGATCGAACCAGTAATAGGACAAGTACCTTCGGATTAAGGATTTTGGATAATCCTTCGGAGCAGGTGCACTCAAGTCTATCTACCAAGTCGCTTCGAAATGTACGACTTCAACATGGTATCCCTGAGAAAGATGTTCACCTGCCAACTATGGGTGAATTTGCTCACAACCCCCTGTCGGGCTTTACAGCATGTAATCGGTACATGTGTTTGGGTGGTGCCGTGCCACCATTCAATCACTTTCTGATGACGATATTGCAAGAACTCAGACTGGCTCCGTTCCAAGTTCATCCGAATGGTTATTCTCTTTTGAGTTCAATGTACGTCCTCTTCATGAAAGCGTTCAACCGACCACTGAGATTTAATGAGCTCGCGTATCTCCTTCGATTCAGCACAAGGCAAGACTCACCGTCCTATTTGGTAGTCAAAGCTCGAAGGGGATGTAAAGTAATCGAGAAACCTCACAAGCGTTCTTATTTCAAGAACGAATACTTTTTTGTACGATCCTTGGACGAATTCAACCGGCTCTAGCTGTCTGGGTGTATGTTCATTTTCCCTAACTTCTCCTGTGTCGGAACTTCTAAGTTTCTAACTTAACATGTGTTTCCTCGTAGGCATTCCGACTTGAGATGAAAGAGATGAGCATGAAACTATGCTTAAAGCCCTGAAAGATATAAGATCGAGTCAGCGCACCGTCGCATTCTTGCTAACGAATGAAAATTTACGGCGGTGCGGATTGCGTTACCCTGGAAGATTTGTTGTTGTTGAGTCTCCATCGCAAAATGGCTCCAGAATTCGTACCCGTTCCACTGCCCCCACTTGAAGCTTCGACGAGTATGTTCAAAGGGAAGTGGAATGTCGATCGGGTGTATTGCACGCAGAGGAAGCCGCTAATAGAGTAACCAACGAGCTCGTTGGAGTGATGCCCTCGGTGATAGGGCGGTGGCACTAGAATTCCTATGATCCTAGAGAAAGATGAGAGATTCGTGAGAAGAAAGGGAAAGGAGTTGTCGTTGATGAAGAAGGTGACAACGCCGATGACAACGATAGTGACTGCCACATTAGCGGAGGAGGAGATGAATCATTCGGTGAATCGCCCGAGATGAGTCATGTTCATCCCAACTCGCCTCCTTTGGAACACGTGGCCATTGAAACTCACCTTATTAGTGATGTTTTTGTCGACTTCGGCGATCTCAACGATATCAATTTTACAGACAGCGACATTTTAAAGGAAGTCGACGCCGATTTTAACTTTTCGTCTGGAATGAGCATTAACGAAAGTGGAGAAACTCCTTCCTTGCGCCCATGCGTACACGTTTTGTAGAGTACTAGGAGGGTCATCGGTGTTATTCACTTCACTTAGGATCACGCGCACTTATCCCTGCATACATTTGTATTCTATAATTCCAACATTTACCCGATCTCTTCTTATTTCAGGTTCAATGGTCCGTGATAGATACAGAGCTCTTTCTCGTAGCGGAAGCGAGTACAGGAGACAAACTCTCAAGCCTTATTCATCTTGTTGCAATGAAACTGAGAAAGAAAAGAGGAAAGATCGTGAGCGCGATGAAGCTCGTAGGGCTCACAGGGAGCAAGAGAGGAAAGAGAAAGGAAGAAAAGAGATGCTGATGTCGAGCTATCCTGTGACCGGCCAAGCGTGTTAGAGATTATTCTGAGTGCCGTGGACCTACTTCTTCAGACATTCCTCGTACCAAAACCCAAATTGCTATCGCACAAGAAATCTCGTCTTCATGAACTTTGACCATTGCTCCTCTTGTTCATTCTACAAGTGTCGCGAGGTTTGCTCTCCCGGCTGCTCCTCCGCGTCTTTCTGTTGTGTATCCATACCTCTCAATTAACGGTGTCAAGTTTAACCAAGATATCAAAGACGTAATTGCATAATCTATCATGTGAAAAGCTCCACGAAGTTGTAGAGGATGTGGAAGTGGGGCATGAATGGAAACGATTATGCAAATCCCTCTTCGACGTTAATCAGATCAACTACACACAAAATCAGTCATTCAAAGTAGAGAGAGCTGATTATGAGAGGAAGATTAAGGAGCGAGAGGATGATCTGGTCAAAGTTGCTAGAGAAAGGGACCTTGCTATAAAACAGAAAGAGAGCACGAACAAGTTAATGGAGGAGTTGAAGCATGCCCACACACAGGTTGAAATCGTGATGATGAATGAATTAAAAGCTGCTCTTGCTGAAAGCTCTGAATTTAAGAAACAGACCGAGGAAAAAGCCGAGGCGCTCGTTCAGAAAGATGAAATCATTCAATCCAAAGACCAGACCCTTTTCGAACAAGCTGCTTTGAAAAGCTTTGAGAGGAAAACCAAAAGCTCAAGGAAGATAACGAGAACTGATTGCTAAGCTGGATACTGTATCAACGGATAAGCTTGCTAATGACATAAAGCTTGCGGTCTGCCAACGTGAGCTTAAGGATCTCGAAGAGGTGAAGACAGAGGAAGATAAGGCAAGAGCGAGAGAAAGTGATGAACTCAACGACAACAACCATCAACACTTCTTCGCGAGTGCTGTTATGTGTAGAGATCTAAAATGATTAGGGGTTGACTATCCTACAACTCTTGCCGATGCTTGGGAAGAGGTGCTACGCCATGCTATGCTTGCCAGAGATGAACGTCATGGCACAGTACCTTAGCACCAAGGAGATTAATACACTTGATGTGGGGAAGGCGATCCTCGTTGAGGAGGATAAGAAGGCCGTTGATGCTGCTGCTAAGTCTCTTGCTAGCCCGAGCTCTTTGGGTCAGGGTGAATCATCTGCTACAAAATCACAAGAACCATCAACAAACATTCTTGCTATGGGAGTATTGGAGTTGGCCCCGTAACTACCCGAATTCTTCTGGTTTCATTAAAAGGTACCCTTCATGAACTATACATTACTTCCTTTGTTGAATGACCCTCTGAACACGAGACCGAAGAGGGAGAATTTGCAGTGTTTGTGCTTGAAATGAGTCCCAATTCGGATATTTCACTTGTCTCCCCAGTGTTCGAGAAGCTTCAGCTTTCTCGCGAGTTTGTCATTAAACTTTACAACTTTGTTTGTCAACTTGTAGGTCAACCATATTAACCACCTCTGCTGCTGCCAGCAACAGAGGGGCTAGGACATGTTGCTGTTTTTACTACATCGACTTCCGTCTTCACCGGATTTGCTGTCCCTGCCATGCCTTCTGGTTTCGAGCCCAGTTCTTGAGCTCAGAAGATCGGCGCTCTGGAGGGTTTAGAGGATATTTTTGTTTCCTCAAAGGAGGACGTAGCGATCACCGACGCTTCTGACCCGTTCGAGCATGAGACTATGGCTGTGAGGTTGAGAAAGGAGACAAAGAAGATTCAAATGAAGGAGTCGGCGAACACTCAGCCGGAGATTACCCCATTCAAGATCAAGCCCACCAAGCCGAAGCATAGAGATGTGCCCGTTAGCCATATTGAAGATGTGCTTCCTGCGGCTGGTGGAGAGTCAATGCATGCGGAAGGCGACACATCTCCTGGTAAGGATCCCAAAGGACTCGATCGAGTTTACTTTGACCAAATGTTAGCATATTTGTCCTTGCTCACAGGGCTGATTATCCTACGTGTTGGAACCCAGGGGTTCGCTAGTGATCAAATGTTGGGGAGACTGATCTAATTGCCCCTTGCCTGATTTGTACGATAGTTCATATCTCCAGGAACTAGTAGTTTTATTTACTTGATTCCAATTTTTATATCCTTCGATGTTGCCAATCTCCGGGCTACATTTGAATTCTTCTAAGTTGACATCATCGGTCAATGTCATTCCCAGTTCCTTTGCGATCCTCAATCCTGCGATCAACACCTCGTATTTTGCCTCGTTGTTGGTAGTCGGGAATTCTAGCTTGAGAGCATAGCAGATTGATCGCCCTTCAGGGAGTTTCAAGCACAACTTCTGCTCCTGAGCAAAATTCGTTCGATGCACCATCAAAAAATAGTTTCCATTGAGATACTACAATCGTAGTTTCCTCCTCTTCGTCGTTTCGAATAGTAAACTCGACAATAAAATCAGCCAACCCCCGTTCGTTAATTGCTCTTTGGGGATGATAAATCACATCATACTGGCTCAACTTGATGTTCCACTTTAGAAGCCGTCTCGAGGTCTCGGGTCGATAGAATACTTGTTTCAAGGGTTGATCTGTCAACACCTTGATCGGAAGAGCTTGGAAATATGGTCGCAAATTTCTAAATGCTATTAGCAAGTAGTATGACAGTTTTTCCAACTTCAAGTAGTTTCGTTCAACTCTAGTGAATCGCTTGTTAATGTAGTAGACATGTCGTTGAATCCTAGCTTCCTCACGCACAAGTGCTGCACTTAAGGCATGGGCAGATACTGCTAAGTAAATAAAGAAGTCTTCTTTATCCATCGGTTTAGACAAAACCGGCGGTGTCTTCATATGCCGTAGTAATTCTTCGAAAGCAGTCTGGCAGTCTTGATTTTATTCGAAGTTCTTCTTACCCTTCTTTAATGCATTAAAGAATGGTATACACTTATCCGTAGTTCTGGAAATGAATCGGCTCAATGGTGCAATCTTTCCGTTTAAGCTTTGTAACTTCTTTTTTGTTATCGGGACTGTAACGTTTTGTAAGGCGGCAATCTTTTTCGGATTGGCCTCAATGCCCCTTGTGTTCACGATAAAACCGAGAAATTTTGCAAAAGCAATTCCAAACCAACATTTGAGCAGATTCAACTTCATTCCGTACTTTCGGAGGATCTCAAACATCTCCGAGAGATCATCCAGATGATTTCTGGACACTCGATTTTACAAGCATGTTGTTAACGTACACTTCCATTGTTCTTCCGATCTGACGTCTAAACATCGTGTTCATTAGTCACTGGTAGGTAGCCCTAGCGTTTTTCAAATCGAACGACATGACGTGATAGTAGCATAACCCCAAATTTGTGATGAAGCCAGTGTTCTCCTGATCTAGTTCGTGCATCGTAATCTGATTGTACCCTAAGTATGCATTTGTAAATGAAAGTAGTTCATGTCCTGCAGTCCCATTAACAAGCTAGTCGATCTTGGGCAACAGAAAACTATAATCCGGGCAAGCTATGTTCAAATATAAACAGTCGATGCAAATTCGCCACTTCCCATTCGATTTTCGGACCAACACAGGGTTCGACACCCACTTAGGATAGGTAAGCATTGCAGATGAGTTTATTGACCAATAGCTTATCCACTTCTTTCTTTAGTGCAGCGGATTGCCCCATACCAAGGTTGCATCTCTTTTATCTTGCCGGTGTGAACTTGGGGTCGATAATAAGTGCGTGACATGCTATCTCCGGCGATATCCCATACATGTCGAAATGACTCCAAGCGAACTCGTCCAAATTTGCTTGAAGAAAGTTGATCAATTCCTTTTGCAATCTGATCCCTAGCTGAGATCCGACCTTCAAGACTCGAGTCGGGTCGTCCATATCAATAGGGACAACTACCGTAATATCTGCCGGTGCTACCCACGTTTCTCCTGAGCTGTTCTTCCTAGGTCCATAGCCTTGTCGAAGCGACTATGGTCCCTTAGCTATGTGCTATTCTGTAATTGTTATGCTGGCGGTTTCCGAATGTGGAGTTTTCCCACTTTCTCCCTTCTCGCGACGATTAGCTTCTCGTAACTCAGCAACCTAGCATTTTCTTGCTGCACTTTGGTCTCCTCACAACTCCCACCCCTTCTCAGTCGGAAATTTCATCGTCAGACACCACGAAGCCAAAACAACTCTGAAGTCGGCAAGGGTCAGTCGGTTCAGGAAAGCATTATAAGAGGAGTATTCTTCGATAATAGCGAAAGTTTGGATGAGAAAGACCCTTCGTTCTCCTACTTCGAGTTCTACTGGCAAGTCGATCGTCCTGGCCGGTTGTCTACGTTTGTCTGTAAATCCCTGAATCTTCATTTTACAAATGGTCACATTCTTTATGCAAATCTTCATTTGGTCAAATAGAATGTTGATAGAACTCTCGTTGTCAACCAACACTCGATGTACAACTATCGATCCAATTCCAGCCGTTATCACCATTGGACCGAGAGTTAACGCTTCTATGCCTTCAGTGTCCCGATTCTTGAACAATATCTTTCGTAATCATCTTTTGTTGCTTACCCAGAGCTCCGTCTTCGACGGCGTAACAACTCTCCTGTGGTACATGCTTTAGAGCGTTAGCATATCGTTTCATCTTACCCTAACTCTTTTGTGCTGGATAAGGTTCTCCAGTGATGGCGTTTATGACCAGACTTCCACCTGTTATCTTGGTCCCTTCTCCGCTGGGCCCAGGCCGATTCGCTTAGGCATTCGACCCTTGAGGTCCAGCATGTTGACCCGTCTTTTGCGGTTTCTTCACGTACCGCTGGAGCCTGTTGTTCCTTATCAATTCTTCAATCAAGTCCTTCAGATGCCGATATTCATTTGTGTTATGTCAGCGAGTTTTGAAGAAGTGGCAATACTTCCTCGATCTCTTTTGTTCAAAAGCCTCCCTTCGTTGTAGTTTGTTGTATAGCTTAGTTCTTTGTGTAGCAAGATATATATTTTTCAAACTGTCATTAACGACGTGTGGTCCTCGGATCTTAAACTCCTTAAACGTTTCCCGTTCCCGTCAAGCCTACCTGCATTCTGATTCCTCTTTTTCTGGTTTGCAGCCTTTCCCGCATTTCCTACAGCATTATCAGAACCATTGTCATCCTGTTTGACCGCAACATTACTCTGATTCACTTTTTTTGACCGTTCACCACCAGGCTTTCCTCAAACTATACTTGCTTCTTCTAGCCTCAGAAACCAATTCGCCTTTCGATGGAGTTCCTCCATGGTAGTAGGTTGTTTCATCTTCCATCTACCGAAATTTGTATTCGAATGGATGTTCTGAGCCAAAACCATATACATTAGATCTTCCTTTGGGTTGCTCACTTTGGCTATAACAGTGTTAAATCAGTTTAAGAACCCTTTCAGAGATTTAGCGGGTCCTTGTGATAAGCCGGACAATGACATGACATCCTTCGGCTGCGTAGTATGTAATTGGAACTGCTTCATAAATTTCTTAACCAATTCATCGAACGTTGATATAGATTTAGGCGCAAGCCTGGTGAACCACATCGAAGCGACTCCTTCCAGAAAGATCGGAAAACATCTACAATGAACAACATCAGTTGCTCTAGCTCCATTCATATTCCATTCGTATTTAAACAAGTACTGCCTAGGGTCAGTCGTCCCGTTGTACGACGGCCTGGTTGGCATTGAGAATTTGCAAGGATATTCTTCACTTGGAACATTTTCAGGGAAAGGGGTTCGGCTTGGCGCATAGCCTTAGTCTTCATCTTTTTTGCCCCTACTCTCCTCCATCAACCTTTTGGCCATGTCAGCGGTGTATTATTCGCTGACGCGGTAATATGTAGGTCGACTGTCAGGGGCTACGCCCAGTGTTTGACTCCGCAAAAGGTCTCGGTTTGCCAACTGATGTTTATGCTCTTCATTCTTCGAGAGAACCACTCCTAGTTCGATTGACGCACGGTTTTTCTTACCGTGGTAATCTGAAATTCAGTCCTACATTTTTTCTATTAGTACTAGCATTCGACTCCAAACCACCATCAAGCTGCATGTCATTTTCAGAATCAGAAACAAGCATTGCATCATTCTCCCAAGGAGTGTTCTTCCCAAGATTCAGGTCAGTACCGAGTTGTCTACTTGCGGGGGGAACATCCCTCTTTCCTCCTTCAGCGTTTTCTACAGTTTCGGCAGTTGCTTCCTTCTATTTTTGCTTTTCACCTCTTCTGTTTTGGTCAGAAACCGAAGAATTCTCTTGTTCAATTGGAGGCGAAGCTTTTCTTCCAGTCCTTGTTCTTGATGGTTGCAAAGTTAGCAACGTATCTATCTTATCCATGAGAGGATTTTGGCCGCACTCCATCTTCTGGTTAAGTTCATGAATTATCCTATCAAGCTCTCCTCTAGGTCATTTTGAGTAGATCCGGGTTGGTTATTAACTTCAGCTTGGTGGTTGTTCCCTTCATCTCTCCAATCACAGCTCCTGTAGATCTTCCAGATACAGATCTTCTTCTTTTAGGTGCCATTGATCTTTAATAGCTAATTCCCAAAATCCGTAAAGCAAGATTTCTAGATATAACTATTGGATCTCTCCAAATCCACAATATCAAGCTAGATCTAAGCCTGGATTCAACCTTTCTCAGTTAAAGCATCAAAATGTTGACGTCAAAAATGGATCAACATCCAAGAATAAGTTGTGGAGAATCTGTGAGATCGACATCTAGCATATGATAGTAGAAATAACATAAAAGTAAAAGAGACGGGATTTTTACAGTGGTTCGACAATATTTGGTCTACGTCCACTTTATAGTCTTTTTGATTGTAGATTTGACAGAGTTTGTGTGAGATTACAGGAGATGAGAGAAGGGAATAAGTCACTAGTACATGGATCAGACAGATTCTAAGTTCTAGAATTGCCTAACTTAGCTGCCTTGGTGACTATTGTGTAGAGAAAGAAGATGAAGAAGAGGCAGAGCTTCCGCATATGAAATTATGAGAACCTTTATCCTTCCTTGGTTGCTCTATGTTTTGTATTTATAGGAAAATAGAAGTACTGGGTCAAGAGTAAGGATGACAATGAGACGGGTCTAGGGTCTAAACCCGATAAACCTGCCACTGTTTTGATCCATTAAGATCCGTCTCATTGAGTCATCGGGGCAGGTATACCCATGATCCGTTCTTAAGAACTCTAGGTATAGGGTCGGGACTTGGCTGACCCGCTCTAACCCGACCCGTCTTACTGAGATCTCATAAAATGGCTTTATTACTACGACGATGATTTGTTAATCTTCTATACATAAGCATTTATAAAATGGATGTTCTAATGTTCTAATATTCAATAAGTTATATGATTTTTATGATATTATGTTACATCACTGATAATTATATAATAACGTATGCATATTTTTCTTGAACCATTATCATACACCTTAGTTTTACTATCTTATCATTGTAAACACATTGATATCTATATTTGTTGTATAATTTAGTGACAACCACTCTTACAAATAAAATAAATAAATATATGTACATTACTGTATAATTTTGAATATGTAAAGCCACACCGGATCTTGGGTGGGTCGGGCTATCTTGACCCGTATGAGTTTCGGGCACGAGACGAAAGTCCAGACCCGCACCGGGTCTACAGGGCGCGTATGGAGCAGGATTTAAAAAAACCCAGGGTGGGTCTGGGGCATAAAAAAATACACTCCAATCTTTCTCATTGTCATCCCTAGTCAGAAGCCTGCTTGTACCGAGGCCCAGAAGATGGTACGATATCACACAAGAAATTTCAGGACCCCACGACCTAAGGATATAGGTCAGTATCGAGCTAAAAGTTGAACTTCTGCTTCGCTCTTCTATCCTCGTGTTGATGTGTTTTGACCTGTTTTCATTGACTTGTTGGTTGATTCATACGAATCTTCCCTCTATCGTTTGAATTGTTATGCAGTCTTGACTTTCTTCTAATCGACCTTAGAATTGATCGTGTATACTCTAAGAAAACCAATTGATGATGAACTATTAGAGATGTAGATTAGGAGTATGGGGTTTGGGAAAAGATTGAGAGCCAAAACATAGGTCGGTACCGACCTATAATATGTACCATGGTCCAATCTTCCCCAAACTTTCTAGAGTTGCTTCACCAACCCTTGTAAGAGTATTTTCAAGTTGTCGAATCGTTTCGTCTTCGTCTTCTGTTTAGTTAAAAAAAACCCGGCTAACAAAAAAAAATGATCAAATATATTTTTGGAAGAATTTGAAGTTTCTCAAAATAATTTGAAAATTTTCAAAAAGGTTAGGAAGGATTTAATAGAATTTTTTGGATATAGAATTTCAAAACGCTCAAAAAAAGAGTGCTTGTGCATCAAATTTACAAGAAAAACATTTTATTTTTTATTTTTAAAATAACGTTTTTAATCTAAAATACCATCTGTCAGTTTCTAATGTTGGATGCTATTTATCATTGCATCCAAGTTATAAAATGGAAAAGTTGTTACATCTTGCATCATGCTTCACTGGTGTGTACCGAGTCATCATATAATTATGAAGCAAAAGCAATTATGCATTTCATAAAAGTGCACTATATTTTTTCGGAATTTGGTTAGACTATCAGTCGCTCAAATGGAAGAATCATTACATGATTCGGACAAGCCACTATTATTTCCCAGAATTTAAAAATTAAAACATTTCATATCATCCTCGAGAACGTTCATTCAAAAGATAAGTTAGTTGTTCTAGTACGAATTGTTTCAGGTCATTCTAGACATTGGCCTTGTATCTTGTTTTTTCCTTGAACATTCAGATGCTTCTATTTTACGTACATAAACAACCTGCAACATAGATAGACCCCTAGATTAGAGGAATGTTCTCCTTCGGTTGGTACACACTTGACATTTTTGCCTTATCATATTTGCATTAGATTCTTATTAGTGCTGCAAGTACGTATGCAGTATACCAAGACGCATTATTATGAAATAAAAACAATCATTCATTTCATAAAATATGATTGAATTTTTTTTTCTCTGGACATAAAATTAGATCATTATAGCTCCAATGGAAGAACCATACACGATTCAGATAAGCTCGAACTTGGTGAACAAAATATCCAGAGAGTCCGGGCAACTGAAGAAGAAATCCAAGAAAACAAAACCAAAGAAACAAATAGTCCCACCTAAGCATAAACCGGAGCCCAAACCCATCTCTAGCAGCCCATGGCCCGTTCAATCACCGATCTTCATGCCCGTGCCAGCTCAGCCACCCTCAGCACCACCTGTCACAATAGCAACTTCAGAGCTAGAAGCCATTCGCTCGGTGCTTCAAGAAAGCGAAAGCATAATGAAGAAACTGGAGCAGGAGGCAAACATGAGTGAAGAGTTGAATCAGAGAGCTAGGGAGCTTAGAGAGAAGGAATTCAAGCTTCCTTATCAAAATGCAGTGCCTTGCGAAGCTGAAAGCGAGGCATGCAAAGAGTGCTATAAGGGGAATTCATAGAGTTTGTGGAAATGTGAGCAGGTTGTGAAGAAGTATGAGGATTGTGCCCTTAAAGCCTGGAAGTTGCACCAGCAGGTTAATTCTAAAGCATGATTTCTCTGGTTAAGTGTTTATCATTTCATAAGCCATATGGAATGTATTATGGTGTTTTGCCTATTAACTTGCATTGGGATTTTTGTAATGCAGAACTTTGATATAAAGCAGCTGGACTTTATGTTCTTAAAACCTTATTTTGGTTATAAAGATTTGTTCTTGGTGGCCTTTTGGATAAGCCACAGTTAGAAAAGTAGTTACCATTTTATTATCTATGCATGACTTTGACCAGTCTGATATTGCGTGTCAATTTTTGTTTTAATGTGAAATATTTGTAGCAGCTGCTGTTTGAGGAATCCTTCTAATACTTAATTTCCAAGTTTCAGGAAATATTGCATCTCTTACTAATAGCCATAATTACTGTTAGCATAAGTATGAATGATATGAGAAGGCAGCCGACGTATACAAGTTACTCAAATATGCGGCGCAGTTATATTTGCTTCTGGACCTTGGGTTGTAGCCCATTCATATTTATATTTTGCCGTATAACACTTGTATAAGTACAGTAGCATGTCGATGTACATTGTACTGATATTCATTCTGAATGATACAAAAAGCAAATCATTTTCTCTTTTCAATATTTCTAGCATGTTATCAAAGCTCACAAAATCAATCCAACGGTTGTCATCAATTTCAAGTGCCTCGCCAACCATTATCAGAAAATACCACATCACCTAACGGTGGTTGCACAAGTGCTCCTCTTAGATCAGTGTCATCATCGAGGAAGCTTTTCATCATCCTTTGCCATCAATTTAATCTCTTACCCACTGTTTTTATAGTTCTTAATCAAGAACTGTAAACTGTGATCAAGAACTGTAAATCAATTTGGTTTCCTGTCATTCTTTCTGACTTAGCAGCCGTGCCGTGCCTAGAGGTCATCTTCAGAGTCTATTTCATCACTAGATTCCTTTAGCTGCACCACTTGTTGATCTCAGAACCTCAAAGTTCTTCATCTGATCATCTGTTTTTGCTTCTCAAATCATTAACATGGTAGGATACAATGTTAATGATGTTCAAGATTTCCTCAACCCTTCAAGAACTTCCACTTCTCATCATTTTGATTCTCAAGATCTGCTAAAATCAATAATCAAACCACAGAGTCAGTTGGTTACAACTATTCTTGATGAATCAAACTATATGCAATGGAAATTTCAAATTGAAACAACTACAAGGGGATATGACATTGATGGGTATGTGTTTGGAACACTAATTACTCCAGCAAAATATGTCAACTCATTGGACCTACCATTCTACCTCAACTCATTGGATGTAAAAATCTCATGAAATATGGCATTCAATAGAGCACACATTCAACACTCAGTCTACAGCAAGGGTCCTCTATTATAAAAAACAACTGCAGAACTTAAGAAAAGATGGGCTAAACATGAGAGAATATCTAACCAAAATCAAGAATCTGTGTGATCAACTAGCTACAGCAGGTCATAAAATGTCTGATGCAGAGTAGGTATTATCAATCTTAAGTGGTCTAGATGATGAGTATGAAGCAGTTGTGGCAATAATTTCATCCCAAGAAAATCACCATCTATTGAGTATGTTAGTTTTATTCTTCTATCTCATGAAGGAAGAATAGAACAGAAGAAATATGTTCAAGAATTTTCTGTTAACTATGCTTCAAGAAATCAAGAAAAGACATACAATAGTAAAAATCAAAGAGATGGGTCATCTAACAGAGGTGGTTCATCTAATAGATCAAGAGGCAGAGGTGGTAGATTTCACAGCAACAATAACAATAGACTAATATGCCAAATATGTGAAATGTTTGGGCACAGTGCTAACAAATGTTACTTTAGATTTGATGCAAACTATATACCATCTCAGCAGGGAAACAACAGTCAAAGGAATTATCAGAGAGTAAACACGATTAACATTCAACATGATGCTACCATTCATAATGAAAATATTGTCAACACAGATGATTCTCAAGATCAAAGCTGGTTTCCTGAGTCTGAGGCAACTAATCATGTAACAAACATTCTTGGAAATCTGAATCTTGGAAATCAAGAGTACAAAGGTATGCAATGCATTCACATGGGAAATGGTAAGCCCATAATTAATACTCACACTGGCAGTGCATGTATTAAAGGTGCAAGAAAACTATATCTTAACAATCTTTTGAAACAATCTTTTGAGAGTGCCTTTAATTACAAAAAACCCGCTTAGTGTATCTCAATTTTCTAAAGATAATCAAGTATACTTTGAATTCTTTCCTACCTACTGTCTAGTCAAAGACATTAAGTCTAATAAAATTCTTTTGCAGGGTAAAGAGTGCAGAGGACTGTACAAATTTAATGTTGATAATTATGGAAATCAAGATTGTAGAGATAAATGGTGTAACAATTCTGAAATGACTCAAGCAAGTAACTATAAGGCTTTTGATATATGGCATTGCAGACTGGGGCATGCCAATGCAAATATTGTAAAGAAAGTGTTGAATAATAATAATATTTCTTTTACTAATATCTATATGCCTTATGTATGTACACACTGTCAAATGGGAAAGAGTCGCAAACTTGTTTTTTCTGATTCTGAGACTGTTTACACTAAACCATTAGAATTAATTGCCACTGACTTATGGGGTCCTACACCTATCATCACTGACTATGGTTTTAAATATTACATCTTCTTTATAGATGCTTTCTCTAGACATGTATGGATATATTTCCTGAAATCTAAATTTGAAACTCATAATGTTGTAGTTCAATTCATCAATTTGGTTGAAAACCAAACTAACTATCAGGTTAAAAAAATTCAAACCGATGGTGGATTTGAATTCTATCCTTTAAAAGAGTACCTTCGAAGAAAAGGAATCAACCATAGAGTTACTTGTCCTTATACTTCGGACAAAAATAACTTAATAGAAAGAAAACAAAGACATATTGTTGAAACTGGTTTAACACTTCTTGCTCAGGTCTCTTTACTACAAAATTTTTGGCCTGATGCATTTTCTACTAGTGTATATCTAATAAACAGAATGCCAACAAAAACTTTGTAGTATAAAAGTCCTATAGAAGTGCTATCTGGTGTTAAACCAAACTATTATGATCTTAAAGTGTTTGGATGTCTATGTTTACCTTGTTTAAGACCATACAATTCACACAAGTTGAATTTCAGGTCCTCACCATGTACCTTTTTAGGTTATGCTACTAATATAAAGGGTTACAAGTGTTTAGATAACAATGGAAAGGTGTTTGTGTCTAGGCATGTTGTATTTAATCAACAGCATCACAAATCAGTTGAATAAAGAATTCTCAATTAAAGATCTTGGCAATGTGAATTACTTCTTGGGAATTAAAGTTATCAAAATTTCAGCTACAAAATTTCATCTGAGTCGAAAGAAATACATCACTGAAATTCTTATGAGAACCAAAATGGAAAATGCCAAAGCCCTACCAACTCCTATGATAAGCAATTTGCATTTATCAAAGAATAAAGGAGAACCTATATCAAATGTCAACAAGGCCAGTCAATTTATGCAATATCCTTTAGTTGGGTATTTGAAAGTCGTTAAAAGAATTTTGAGATATCTAAATGACACTCTGGATCATGGTTTAATCCTACAATTAATATCACAACATATGCAGATGCAGACTGGGCAACAAATATTGATGACAGAAAGTCTACTTCAGGCTATTCATATTTTTGGGTGATAATCTAGTATCCTGGTGTTTATAAAAACAAGCAACTATATCTAGATCCAGCACTGAAGCTGAATACAAAAGTGTAGCAAGTGCTACAGCTGAAATCATGTGGATAGAATCATTGCTACATGAATTAAAGATCAAAACTCACAATAAGTCTAAGGTCTAGTGTGATAATATGAACACAATAGCACTTACTGCCAACCCAGTATTACACTCAAGAATAAAACATATGGAATTAGACTTATACTTTGTCAGAGAACAAGTTATAAAAGGCAATCTCAATGTTAATCATGTACCTGCAACTTACCAAAGGGCTGACATACGCACAAAATTCTTGTCGAAGAAGAATTTCCTTCAATTAAAGCAAGATCTGAAAGTTGAAGACTTTGGAAATAAGTATAGTGAGAAAGCTGCAAATCCAAACTTCATGACCTCCTCAAAAACTTCAGATCCACTTCAAAGAAGCTCGGATCCATGTCTAAAAGCCTCAAAATTGCATCTAAGACAAATGAGCTTGCATCGTCGAAAGTCAATCAAAAGCAAAGTTGTCTGCATAGATTCGACTCTTTAAATCAAGTTGAGGAGTGATGTCAACTACAAAACCCGATTTTTAACCATATTTTGTAGCCTTGTGACATATTTTATCATCTATTCCTCTATTCGCACCGAAATCTCTCTACTTGAGGCTTGATTAACACTTCAAAACTATGCTGGAAGAAGAATTTTGAAGTTTTTTGAAGAAATTGGAAGATTGATGTGTCGGCAGCATGTTTGAAGAAGATCGCAGCAAACCCTAGCCGCACTAGGGTTTGAGGGGGGGGGGTGTTAGCGTAAGTATGAATGATATGAGAAGGCAGCCGACATATAAAAGTTACTCAAATATGCGGTGCGGTTATATTTGCTTCTGGGCCTTTGGTTGCAGCCCATTCATATTTATATTTTGCCGTATATCACTTGTATAAATACAATAGCATACTGATGTACATTGTACTGATATTCATTCCGAATAATACAAAAAGCAAATCATTTTCTCTTTTCAATATTTCTAACAATTACGCACCTCTTAGAATTGTTTCATCAAAAGAACTACCATTCACTTGATAATTACTTGCAAAAAAAATAAAGGATAGAAACTTTGCGTTTGAAATCATTTTTGGATATCTTTGTTCGAAATCATTTTTGGATATTTACATTTGTGGATATGGATGGATATCCCATATTGTATTTGTTGACAATCGATAATCATATATATATATATATATATATATATATATAATTTCAATTGATCGTAATTTTTTTCAATCCCGATAAGCTGTTAATATGCATTGTATGTGTATAAGTTATCAACCTGATAGAACGATAAATGCATATCTTTCATGATACCAAAATATACATAATATGAATAACAATCTCCACAAAAATTAAATGGATAAATTTCGGATGCAAATATGTGTATCCGTTTAATAGTCTAAACCACATAATTCTATGCCACCAAGATAGCCAACCATCTTTCCTTTGAAACATGAAGGATCAAAGGAGAAAATGGTTGAAACCACTCCCGAGGTAAAGAAAATTGTATAATTGCTTTGCTCATTGAACTTCAACCATGTATCATCACTCTCTTCAATATCAACTTCATCAAAGTCACCAATTATATAATCAGCATAATGCTCATCATAATCATCTTCAGAATCAGATCACCATTATCACGAGCGTAGTCATAATTTTTGTATCTACCAACACTAGGGGTGACAATATTTGGTTAGAACCAAACTAATCGACTAAACCGGTTCATTTCGGTCAGTTGGGTTCGGTTATGAAATTATATCGGTTTGAATTCGGTTTATAAAATAATTTTATTTTGGTTATCAGTTTAACCAAATTAACCAAACTTTCGTTATATTATCCAAATTCATGGCATTATAATACTCTTAACAATTGGTTTAGTATAAAAAACAAACATTATCTATTAAAAATAGGTTAATTTTTCTTATAAACTTACAATAGATACTCAAAATAGTTTGTATAAACATAAATTTATGTTTTACATTGGCTAAATATATCATTTGAATAATTACATATGATAAATTCTCTTGCTTTTTTAGTTTGGTTAAATCGATTACCGATCAAATTAACTGAAATTAATTCGGTTCGGTTTAGTTTTGATTTTTTTCCGTTTCAGTGATCTCTTTGATATTTTTATCTCAAAACTGACCGAACCGACCTAATGCCCATAACCAACACTATCACCGCCAGCATCATCATATATTCAGTGTCATTGTGACTGGTGTGGCCACTGCCGCCATCGTTGTCATTGTCGCTCTCTCATATCACCACAGTTGTCATAGTCTTTCAGCTTAAAAACTTCATCCTTAAACTCTAACACCTCGTTTGGATCAACTTATATAAGTCGTATTTTCGCTTTTTGAAATCCAAAATGAATAGATTTTAACTTCCAAAAAGCAAAAAAATCAACTTATATAAATCGATCCAAACGAACCGTTAATATTGACATGGTGGGTCAAGTGGAGAACAAGCTTTCTAATGAGAATGCAATAGATATATGTAGTTTAATTAACAGTGAGTGGGATCTTATACATAACAATGAACATGATGGTAGAGGTAGAATATTACTCACGTGGAACAAAAATACATGTTATAAACGCAATTTCTATTTTTGGATCAACACATTAACTATCAACTAACTAATAAGAAAGATGAGGGAGGGGGAGGGGTTGTTTATATGCTTGTTCTCTTTAATTTATGCTAAACATTTAGGGAACGGAAGAGAGAAAATTCAGAGAAACTTATCTGTTGATGCTTCAAATTCTTCCTTACCTTGGTTTCTTGTTACAACTACGTTCTTAACAATAGTGAGATAATTACTACAAATAACAAATTAAATGCAGACATGGATTTCCATGCATTTGTTCTCACTAATGGCTTAACTGAAGTAAACTCTAGAGGGAATTTCTTCACTTGGCGAGGAGGTAGTAATTTCACTCTTCACAGCAAAATTGATAGAGTCCTTGGTAACTTTGAATTATTAGCACTCTTTTTACACCTAAATGTCTTGATGTTGAATCATTGAACTACCAGTGATCACTCAACACTACATATTAAGTTCACTAATTTTCCAAAACATAGCAAAAATAAACCATTTAAATTCAATAATACTTGGCCATTCCAAAAACGGGTATCACCAAATCATAGAGAATTTTTTCAACCATAGGGTACCAGGTAATCTAGTTTATAGATTTATCATGAAGCTTAAGCAGAGTAAACTCTATATAAAAGAGTGGAGTAGCAATAGTCAAGGAACTAGAAAACAATGTGAAGCGATAAGAGAGTGCAATAATGCTATATATCAATAAATTATTGAAAATTCGTACAATGGAGAATTAATCCTGCTATATAAGACTATTCTCCTTAAGCTACAAACTTTGTTGAATACTAAAGCAATAGAGAACTACCAAAAATTAAAAGTAGGATGGATCACACAAGGTGATCAACCTATAAAAAAAATTCTCTCCAGAATGACAATAAGGAAGAACAAGACTTAATTGTAGAAGCCTATAGATAGTACTGGACAACAATCAAACGATCCCACTAAACTCAAAGGGGATGCAGTGAAACACTTCGCTCAATTATTCAATGTAGACACAAGTGGAAATTAGATTATAGAATAAAACATTGTCTACAAAAAATACTCTCTCCAAATGCACGAAGAAAACTTCTTTTACCAATTGACATGAGGGAATTGAGGAGCTCAACATTTCAGACAGAGGATAATAGTAGTTCGGACCAGATGGTTTCAATGCAAAGTTAATATCACTAGGAGAAAATTAAGGAAGAACTGGTACTTGTTACGAATGATATCTTTCAAAAAACGAAGATCACTAAAGAAATAAATCATACATTTATTATTTTAGTTCCAATATCACAAAATGCTAATAACATTAGTGATTTTAGGCCTATATCCTGTTGCAACGTTCAATACAAAATTTTAACAAATTTGATTTGCAATAGAATTAAAAGTCTTATGAATGATCTTGTATCTCCTAATCAAAACACTTTTATTCTAGGTAGAAACATTTCAAAAAGTTCTCTATTGGCGTATTCCTATGGAATGGGAAGGAGCTTCAATAGAAAAACAAACAAAAACATGTGTGTGAAGATCAAGCTCCAAAAGGCGTACGACAAAATAAATATAAAATTTATTATTCAAGTCATAGAAAAATGGGTTTCCTCCTCAATTTACATCCCTCATTAAATGGTGTATTTCTAAACCCACTTTCTCTATCATCATTAATGCCACTTATCAGGGTTTCATATTGAGTAATCGAGGAATCATACAAGGTGACCCTCTTTTCCCTTATTTATTGAGCAATGGAATATTTATCGGTACTCAGGGAAAGTGAGTTCTTGCAAATTAATTTAAGCCCATCATACAGCATAGACCAATGTTAACTCACTTGATCTATGCTGATGATTTTCTTATGTTCTCAAAAGCAACAGTTGAAAGTTCTTATTCCATTAAAAAAGTTCTAACTGATATAGAACAACATGCAGGCCTAACTATTAACATTTCAAAAATAAGAGTGATTTTTGGGAAAGGTGTAACAGTTGAGCAACAAATAACACAAGGTGTCCAAAATGGAAGTCTATCCATTAAATATCTAGGAATGCCTCTATCAGCTAATAAGCTAAAATCTTCTGACTTTGGGGCATTACCAGATAGAATTAATTGTAGATTTGACGCGTTACCTAGTAAGTTTCTAAACACTAGTGGTAGAATGGAGCTTATAAAGACTACAATCTGCCACATCATCCAATTTTAGATGCAATCATACTACATAAAATAAAGCACTGATGCTCTAATTTTCTATGGCATGGCAAGCTTTACAAAATCAGTTGGACAATAATTTATGACGACCCACCATTTTGGAAAGTTTAAATCGACAATAAACCACACATGTCTAACTCAAACCATTCAAATGGAAGGATTGTCAATGGGGTAAATAGGAAAATAAGAGAAACGAAGAAAAAACAAAACACAGAATCTCGTAGTGGAGTGATAAAGTATAATAATCAAATAAACAGTTCATGAAGCTGTTTTATAATATACATTTGATTACACAATTTTTACAACAATCAGAGTACAAACAGCGACATACCAATAATGATGTAGCAGAATTTTTTTAATAATATAATATACCAAACTCAGTCTTCGTCCTCCAAAAATAAAGTCTTCAACACTGAAAATGCTCAGGCTGACCCGAGCGTAATGAAAAGACAAAACACTCGGGTCAGAACTAAAATATTCTCATGTAAGTCAAATCAATATCATGTGAAAAATGAGTGTAATGGCGTCATAGATGTTACAGGGTTTTCTTCTCCTATCCAGTGTATAATGTGAGTGCAATAACTTAAGAGATGTTATGAGATTTTTCCATCTCTTAAGGATCTGTCAAACTATCTATATGTAGTAGTATACGCTACATATGTAGTGTCTATCAGTAAAGTATAATATTGCAAATAGCGTTAAGGCGTTACCCATATCCCCCTTAACACATTTTATATAAGCATCGTACTCTATACAGTACTGTAAACTCCACCGCAAACTGGTAGGCTATCAAGGAGCACTCCATAGGTACGACATACACCAAAATCGTAGTGGGCTCCATAAGGCATATGACAAGGCACGCAAGGCAATGCCTAGGGTGGGATTCTACCGTTTTGCACTCCCGGACTGGTGGTAACGCATAGCAGCTACTACTGCCCACCTTGAGACACACTCCCATAATCAAATCGAGGGTGGCCATCAATCAATCATAAAGTAACAAACATGGTATCGAAGAAGCGTGTTAGATAGGAGGAGCGACCTCACTTGGTCCGGTATAGCTTCTGCTTTAGTCATATCAAGCTGACCCGAAGGTCAGGGCTGCGTTCTTACCTCATACTAGTAGCGTTCACCAAACCTTCCTGCTTCGTTTTGGATTCTCTACCATGTGCACAGTTGTTAAAGTGGTTTCGGAATCGGCAGAGAGTGTGACAATATCTGACCCCAGTCTCTTTAACAACCAACCACTTATTTCACACCGTGGACATTTTAAGAAAATCAATAAAATAGTTTATACCTTCATATCAAGATATCCATATACTTATTCCAAAAGTAAAAATATATTCATAAATACCGAGGAAGATTTTCTTTCAATCAATTTCAAAAATAATTTATAAATCTCTCTTAAACAATTTATAAACTATTTATATGCTTTAGAACCATTTATAAAGCTATTTATAAATTCCAAAACAGTTTACAACTCTTCCTCTTTTCATAAACTTCTACACAAATTCCTTAAAACACTTCCGAATCCCTTTATAAAAGTTCTTTTATAAAACCTTTTATAAAATCCTTTAAAACCTTTATAACTCCTTTATAAAACCATTATAAAAATCCTTTATAAAAGTCTTTTATAAAATCCCTTACAAAACTTTTATAAATTCCATAAAAAACCTTTTACAAAATTCTAAAATATTTTACAAAAGTCTTTTATCTATTAAAGTTATTATAAAAGTCTATATTTTTTATCTTAATTTAAATTTTAAATAAATCTTTAAAACCATGTTAAATATTTCATTAAATTAAATTTTTTAAAGTGTTTTTATTATAGTACATTATTTAAATTATATATTTTAAACTAAATAAAATTATAAGCTAAAATCTTAACATTTAGATTTTTAAAACTTATATTAACTAAAATATAAATTTTAAATAAAAAAATTAAATTAAATTAAAAAAAATCAAATTTTATCAAATCAAAACATGTGTCCGTATATAATTTTCTGTCCTATGGCCAAGCGATCAGTTAAATTTAATTTTGATTTTTATTTCAGGGATGGATATATATATCATTTCAATCCCAATCAAGAGTCATAGTTATATACCATTTCAACCTATTTCTTAATTTATTTAATTTCAACTTTATTTGATGCTGGTAACATCCATGGTGAATAACAAGAATAAGTCAACCTAAAACATCTAGGGTGAATAACGGGAATAGATCAGCATAAACAAACATCCAAACATCTAACACATCAACCATTAGGCATCCATCACAATCAACATTCAAAACAGTCACATATCATAATAGATTACTGGTTATAAATTCTCTGGTGTTTAACTAGCAAATTATATTCCAATTTTAATTTAAATGTCAATTTCAATTTAACTGTCAAATTAAATTACACTATCGATGCAATTCAATATAAACGTCAAACTTAAACCATCAAACAACAATCAATAATTTTTAATCACTTCATGATTTCAATTTAACGAACATCAAAATATTTTAGTATTTCGTGAGTGGTTTGAACACTCACCTTTGATTTTTAGTCGAATTAAAATCCAAAAGAATGCCCAAATACTAACAGTCTCAAAATTTGACCAAACCAGTTCCATGTTGTCCGGAATTTCGATACGAACCCAACAGAAGAAATCGCGCATCAATCAGAGCTCCTATCAAAAAGTTATGATAGTTAGAAGTTTTAAATTTTAAAATTAAAATAAAATCACTAAAGGCAAACTTGTAATATCAATTACCTTTGCAAACCCTAACAAAGACGTTGAACAGAATAACACTCGACAACCGCCTCCTTAGATCGTCAATTGCCGCCGCAACGCTCGCTACTTCTCAAATCTGACCACGCCATTGCGAAGCTCACCCAAGGCCGCACCTGTAGTGGTCGTGCGACCACTATCGACGCCCCAAGGCAGTCTGCTGGTGCATGCCATTACTTTCCAAATATGGCAATTTCGAACGTCACTGACACGATTCAACCGTATGGATCGAAGCCTCTTGATGCCCTCTACAAGATGCAACTCCCAGATCGTCAAATGGTCGACGATCCGCCGTTGATCGTGAAACCCTAGCAACGGACAGTTGAAAAAGATCGCCAAATTCTGGCTAAACCGAGACTCGATTGTAAAAATGAACTACAGATGTAGATTGCATTCGTCGAGAGCTTTGCGATGATATTAATTCGATAGGGTTTGAGGAGTTTGAATTTTCGATTTGATTTGGGATTGAAGTTAGGGTTTTGAAAATTCTAGCATTGAGAAGGAGGAACATATGAGAAATAAATTTGTACGTACAAGAAAAGTATAAAAGACTGCTAAGGTTTCATAAAATATCTATTTATATAGACAGAGATGGATAAGAATGGACGGAACAGATCGAATTGGGTCGAAACAATAACAATGACTTGAAAAGACCGGTTCGTTCCCAAAATGAAAATAGGTCATCATATATATCAAAGTATAGGTTTTCGATATTTTTAAACTCAGTGGAACTAGTTTCAATCTCTAATTCCATTGTATACAGAACTTAGCTTTCAAAATCAAATTATATTCATTTAAATTCCATTAATTGATGTCTACGCGTTTCGAGTTCGCACGATCAAACGAAAGTCCGATCGCTACGATACTTGAAATCCTATAATAATTAACTGTTACGGGTCCGATGAAACTGGTTCCGTCGAAATCTGAGACAGTGCCCAAAAAGGCTAATTTTACACGTTAATTAAATGAATTATTATTTAAAAATCAATTAATTACTTTTAAATTCTAATTAAAAGTTTTATATCATCATTTTGATTAAACAGAAATTAATAATATTTTACAATTAAATTTTCCATGTTGAATCCAATTTTTAAACATTACACTAATTTCAACGTTCAATTACAACTGTAATTAAACCCCAGTTTATTATAATTTAAATCCCAACAGATTCATTTATTTTGATTTACATTCTTATATTAAATCAACTAATACCTTATAAATTAATTAGACATAAGCTTCCATTTTATTACATTCATTATTTTACAGTTAACATCTTTCCTTATATTAATCGCAATATTTCAATTATATTACTTTTATTTTCAAACGGATTAAATAATAATAAGGTAATAATTATAACAATTGTTTTACATTAATAATTCATATCTATTAACTTTTTGTTTACAACCAAGGATTATAATTTACTTACCCAAAACTGATTTCATATTCAATATTAACCAATTTCAATTAAATGCATATTATTTCTATTTTTGATACAACATTTAATTTATTCCTCATTAACCTTTATTATTACAATTTATTGGAATTACATTAAAACGGTTGTCAGTTATATCCAATCAACATTTTTAAATTATATTATAATAATTTTTTCCATTTATAAATCATAAATTTTAATTCCTTATAATATTAAATTCCAAAAATCTTATTAAATGTAATATTTTTAATTATCAAAAATACGGGTCGTTACAATCTCACTCACTCAAAAAATTTCATCCTAGAAAAGGAACAAGAAAGAATCAAGAGGTTAGATATATTTTATTTCAAATAGTCAATTTATAAACACTTTAAATTTAGATCATTAAGTTTTAATATAACTTTGAAAATAACCATATTTGCTCAAAAAATTTCTAAGTCCTAAATTTACGAATAATTTCGACAGAGTCTCCTTTGCGCGGTTAGGTCCGAAAAAATAATAATATTAATAATTTCAATATATATATATATATATCATATTTCAATAATAAACATCCCAAACCATGGAAAAAACAATAAAATATCGTTCCAAAAACCGTAATCCGAAAATGTACCTATTTATCGGGCAAACAACTTTATTTATGAAACCAAAAGCAGTAGTTATTGCTTCCATAAACCTGTATTTCACTTATATAATCCAAAAGAGCTAAAATCATGTAAAAGAATAATAGTTTAGTTGTTTCAATTAATAGCACAAGCAACACACCAATGTATAATAACCATATGCAACAAAAGCAGCATGACTATTATAGGCAATCAAAGAATCCATCACACATCCATAACAACCAAAATAAATGGTTTGTTCAGGTTCAGAAAATTTTCATCATACAAGGGTGATAAATAAACTACCAAGTGTACCTTACGCTCAACGGCCTTAGATAATTAATTAATAGATTATTCATTCAACCTTAAACAATTTAACGTATCATTCCCCAAACAACCCATAAGCCAAACACATAAGATTTTAAATATTATTTAAGTTTATTCGATTGATTTCTTTTCACAATATTGACCTTTTATCCATTTTCATTCATTCATACAAGGTCATCTCTTTTTTTTCATTCATTTACTTAAATAATTTATTTACCATTCAATATTTGGAATCATCAAAGAATCCATTTTTAAAGTAGTACATACATTCCATTGCAGTTAATTCACATTTATTATTTACTTATATACTTGATTAATAGCCATTACTGAATCATTATTCAGGTTCACTTAAATTCAGTTCATATTTATTCCTATATATAGTATCATTTAATATTAATCTATTTATGAACCATTTGTAAATTAATCCAAAATATTCTCTTATGTCTATTAACATTTCATAAGATTCATTTCCTTGAATAGTATTTCACTTTTACCATTCAATTTAATTATCAAGCATTTCAAAATTATTAACTTAACTTTATAACTTCCTTATACGTCTTAATTCTTTATTTATAAACATATGTTCATTTTGAAGCACTTTTGTTATTAAGCTTTTATTTGTATAATATTCTATTACATATTCATATTAACATTTCAACTTTTAAACATTTTTGGTAAGTTTTATATATGTTTTTTAGAATGTAATCGAGTGTTATACAAATTATCTTATTCGTTTTAGTTAACAAAAATGTTCAATAGTTTATATCTTCTTAATTTTCATTATCTTTTAATTTTCAAGTGAGAAATCTCAAATTTCTTTACAGTTTCATTAAACACTTAGCTTATAATTTCTTATTTCTCATTTTAGTGGTTTCCAACTATTAAAATAGTCAAGATTCCATTTCATTACAATAATTAAAAATCGTTGATTAAAAAAATTAAAAATAAAGACCGAATTTCATTTCAAATCATTTTGAAATAATATCAAATCATATATAGAAATTTTAAACCAAAATCTATTTACCGACCCAAATGCGTAGCAAAGCTACTAAGTGGCATCCTCCACTTTGAAACTCGAAAATGAACATCGATGATGTCGCGATCATCACCAAAATTATTTCCAGCGACAGAAGAGGGGAGTACGGAACTTATTTCCTTTTAAAATTCTTTGAAAACATTTTCTTTCAATCGTATTGAAAATATTTCAATTCGAAAATACTTCGAAATAATACTAATATTGTCTTCCAAAATCTTTTGAAAACAATTTCAAAACTCCGGAACTTAAGTTCTCAACCTTCCATTTAAATTTATTTATTTGTAAATCATAATTAACACTATATTTATAAAATTACATTTTCTTATAACATACAGTAGTTATGGTTTTAAGAACCATGACTAACCAAACAATAAATGACAATAATTGAATATTATCATTTCCTAACAAATAACACAACAAAAATAACAAAATCAGTTTATGAAAATTACACACACACACACAAATACTAGGTAAAATTATTTCATTTACCTATTTTTCAAACACAATATTATGTCGGTCTACCCTATTAAGTGTCTAGAAATCTCTATCGATGCCATATCGTCCTATTTACCGACCAGAATTTATAAATACTAAACGGAACAAATTAACACAATATAAAAACTTTTTTATGACACTAACAGATACGCTCTCTCATATATATACACTCAGACTCATTCTAGGGTATTATTAACCCTATCTCTAATGAGCTAACCCCAACAGGCTAAGGTATCTCTAAACCAAAGCTCTGATACCAACTGTGACGACCCACCTTTTTGGATAGTTTAAATTGATAATAAACCACATATGTCTAACTCAAACCATTCAAAAGGGAGGATTGTCAATGGGGTAAATAGGAAAATAAGACAAAAGAAGGAAAAAGAAAACACAGAATCTCGCAACAGAATGACAAAATATAATAATCAAATAAACAATTCATGAAGCTGTTTTATAATATACATTTGATTATACAATTTTTAAAACAATCAGAGTACAAACAACGACATACTAATAATGATGCAGTAGAAAATTACTAATAATATAATATACCAAACTCCATCTTCATCCTCCAAAAATAAAGTCTTCAACACTGAAATGCTCAGGCTGACCCGAGCGTAATGAAAAGGCAAAATACTCGAGTCAGAACTAAAAAATTCTCATGTAAGTAAAATTAATATCACGTGGAAAATGAGTGTAATGGCGTAAGAGATGTTACGGAGTTTTCATCTCATATCCAGTGTATAACGTGAGTGTAATAACTTAAGAGATGTTACGGGATTTTTCCATCTCCTAAGGATCCGTCCAACTATCTATATGTAGTAGTATACGCTACATATGTAGTGTCTATCAGTAAAGTATAATATTGAAAATAGCGTTAAGGCGTTACCCATATCCCCCTTAACACATTTTATATAAGCATCGTACTCTATACAGTACTCTAAACTCCACCGTAAACTGGTAGGCTATAAGGAAGCACTCTATAGGTACGGCACAAACCATAATCGTAGTGGGCTCGATAAGGCATATGACAAGGCACGCGAGGCAATGTCCAGGGTAGGATTCTACCGTTTTGCACTCCCGGACTGGTGGTAACGTATAGTAGCTACTACCGTCCACCTTGAGACACACGCCCATAATCAAATCGAGGGTGGCCACCAATCAATCACAAAGTGACATATATGGTATCGAAGAAGCATGTCCGATAGGAGGAGCGACCTGACTTGGCCCGGTATAGCTCCTGTTTTAGTCATATCAAGCTGATCCGAAGGTCAGGGCTGCGTTCTTACCTCATACTGGTACCGCTCGCCAAACCATCCTGCTTCGTTCTAGATTCTTCACCACGTGCACAGTTGTTGAAGTGGTTTCGAAATTGGCAGAGAGTATGACAATATCCGACCTCGATCTCTTTAACAACCAACCGCTTATTTCACACCATGTCACTCTAAAAAAATCCATAAAACAGTTTATACCTTCATGTTGAGGTATTCATATACTTATTCCAAAAGTATAAATATATTCATAAATACCGAGGAAGATTTTCTTTCAATAAATTTCAAAAATAATTTATAAATCTCTCTTAAACCATTTATAAACTATTTATATGCTTTAGAACCATTTATAAAGCTATTTATAAATTCCAAAATAGTTTACAACTCTTCCCCTTTTCATAAACTTCTACGCAAATTCCTTTAAAACGCTTCCAAATCCCTTTGTACAAATTCTTTTATAAAACCCTTTATAAAATCCTTTAAAACCTTTATAACTCCTTTATAAAACCATTATAAAAATCCTTTATAAAAGTCTTGTATAAAACCCCTTACAAAACTTTTACAAAATTCGTACAAAATTCTAAAATCTTTTACAAAAATCTTTTATTTATTAAAGTGATTATAAAAGTCTATATTTATTATCTTAAATTAAATTTTAAATAAATATTTAAAACTATATTAAATATTTTATTAAATTAATTTTTTAAAGTGTTTTTATTATATTACATTATTTAAATTATATATTTTAAACTAAATAAAATTATAAGTTAAAATCTTAAAATTTAGATTTTTAAAACCTATATTAACTAAAATATAAATTTTAAATAAAATCTTTAAATTTACATTTAAAAAAATCAAATTTTATTAAATTAAAACATACTTTACAATTATAGAAAATAATTTAAAACCGACCAACGGTGTCCGTATATAATTTTCAATCCTATGGCCAAGTGATCAGTTAAATTTAGTTTTTATTTCAGAGATGGATATATATATATATATATCATTCCAATCCAAATCAAGTGTCATAGGTATATATCATTTCAACGTATTTCTTAATTTATTTAATTTCAGATTTATTTGATGCACGTAACATCCAGGATGAATAATAGGAATAGATCGGCATAAACAAACATCCAAACATCTAACTTATCAATCATTAGGCATCTATCACAATCAACATCCAAAACAGTCACATATCATAACGGATTACTAGTTATAAATTATCGGGTGTTTAACTAGCAAATTAAATTCCAATTTCAATTTAAATGTCAATTTCAATTTAACTGTCAAATTAAATTACACTATTGATGCAATTCAATATAAATGTCAAATTTAAATCACTTCATGATTTCAATTAAACGAACATCAAAATATTTTAGTATTTCGTGAGTGGTTTGAACACTCACCTTTGATTTTTAGTCGAATTAAAATCAAATGAATGCCCAAATACTAATAGTCTCCAAATTCGACCATAGCAGTTCCATGTTTTTCGTAATTTCGATACAAACCCAATGGAAGAAATCGCGCATCAATCAGAGCTCGTATCAAAAAGTTATGATAGTTAGAAGTTTTAAAATTTTAAATTAAAATAAAATCAAACTAAGGGCAAACTTGTAATATCAATTACCTTTGCAAACCCTAACGGAGACGTCAACAGAATAAACGCGACAGCCGCCTCCTTAGATCGTCAATCGCCGCCGCAACGTTCGCTACTTCTCAGACCTGACCACACCATTGCAAAGCTCACCCAAGGCTGCACCTACAGTGATCGTGCGACCACTATCGACGCCCCCTAGGCAGTCCACCGCTGCACGCCATTGCTTGCCAAATATAGCGATTTCGAGCGTCACTGACATGATTCAACTGTATGGATCAAAGCCTCTCGACGCCCTTTATAAGATGCAACTCCCCGATCATCAAATGGTCGACGATCCACGTTGATCGTGAAACCCTAGCAACGGACGATCGAAAAAGATCGCCAAATTCTGGCTAAACCGTGACTCGGTTGCAAAAATGAACTACAGATATAGATTGTGTTCATCGAGAGCTTCGCGATGATATATGATTTGATAGGGTTTGAGGAGTTTGAATTTTCGATTTGATTTGGGGTTGAAGTTAGGGTTTTGAAATTTCTAGCATTGAGAAGGAGGAACATATGAGAAATAGAATTGTACATACAGTAAAAAGAATAAAAGACCGCTAGGGTTTCAGGAAATATCTATTTACATAAACCGAGATGGATAAGAATGGATGGAACAGATCGAATTGGGTCGAAACGATAACAACGACCCGAAAAGCCCGTTTCGTTCCCGAAACGAAAATAGGTCATCCCATATATCAAAATATAGGTTTTCGATATTTTTAAACTCAACAGAACTAGTTTCAAACTCTAATTCCATCGTATACAGATTTTAGCTTTCAAAATCAAATTATATTCATTTAAATTCCATTAATTTATTTCTATGCGTTTAGAGCTCGCACGATCAAACGATAAGTCTGATCGCTACGAAACTTGAAATCCTATAATAATTAAAAGTTTTATATTATCATTTTGATTAAAAAAATTAATAATCTTTTACAATTAAATTTTCCATGTTAAATCCAATATTTAAACATTACACTAATTTCAGGGTTCAATTACAACTGTACTAAAACCCAAGTTTATTATAATTTAAATTCCAACAAATTCATTTATTTTGATTTACATTCTTATATTAAATCAACTAATGCCTTATGAATTAATTAGACATAAGCTTCCATGTTATTACATTCATTATTTTACAGTTAACATCTTTCCTTATATTAATTGCAATATTTCAATTATATTACTTTTATTTCAAACGAATTAAATAATAAGGTAATAATTATTACAATTTTTTACATTAATAATTCATATCTATTAACTTTTTGTTTACAACCAAGGATTATAATTTACTTACCCAAAACTGATTTCATATTCAATACTAACCAATTTCAATTAAATGCATATTATTTCTATTTTTGATACAACATTTAATTATTTCCTCATTAACCTTTATTATTAACATTTATTGGAATTACATTAAAACGGTTGTAAATTATATCCAATCAACATTATTAAATTATATTCTAATATATTTTTTCATTTATAAATCATAAATTTTAATTCCTCACAATATTAAATTCCAAAAATCTTTTTAAATGTAATATTTTTAATTATAAAAAATACGGGTCATTACAAATTTGTAAACCAAACTTGAAGAAGGGATGAGCCTACGAAACTTGGAAGAACTACAATAAGCATATGCGGTAAAACTGGCGTGGAACTACTTGAACCAAGATTCATTATAGGTAAAGTGGATTGAAAACATATACTGTATAAACAAAAACATGTAGACAACAAAGTTAGACAACAATGTATTCTTTACACGGAAGTTAATGCTAAGAACTAGAGAAAATATTGCAAACTTATTCACAAAAAATTGCTAATGGTAGAACCACAAGCTTTTAGTTTGACCCCTGGATACAGGGTAAATCATTATCAAATACTGTAGGATGGTCTTATATGGCACTTTTTAAATCATTATCAAATAGATTACCCACAAAGGGTAGCATTCAGCAATGGAATAATATCAATAATTCAGTCTGTGTCTTATGCAATACAATTGAAGAAAAAGTAAGCATCTTTTATTTGATTGCTCATACTCTAAGAAGATTTGGGAAAATTGAACAACAGGCTAAATCTACATCTAACACATTCAACCGACTATGACCTGAAATTGATTATAGAGACATGCATATTCATCTCGAAAGAGGAACATGCAAAATGATTTCAGAAACATTACCATAACTTCAACAATATGGCACATATGGCAGGAACGTAACCGGATGGTTTTTCAGTCGAGAAGCATACTAGAAAACGCCATGTACAAGCTCTTATTACCGGACATCAACATATTATTGTCAAAATCAAAATTTCTGAATGATGGAACACCATAGCAAGTTTACATTACCATAACTTAGTCTCTTTGTTAATAAAGTACATCTTTCTAAAAAAAACTGTGTTATATATAACGATGACAAAATAGGTCTTAATAATCCAACACATAATGCAGATGAAGGCTTTTACAATACAATTATGACTATAGGGCTACAAGAAAAGAGGTACACTGGTAATGGTTTCACTTGGAGGGGAGATATAGACTATGCTACACATAGTAAAATTGGTTGGGAGTTCTATAATCTAAATTGTCAATCTTTATTTCCTAATTCACATGCCGATACCTGAACCACTCTACTAGTGATCATTGTCCTTTACTGATAAAGTCCTCCAGTAATGGTGGTGTTATAATAAGAAAACCTCTTTTAGATATAATAATGTTTGGAAGGAGTTTAAAGGGTATAATGATATGGTTAATTATAAGTGAAAATTAGCCACACATCCTTAAAAACGGAACTTAAATTCAAAGCGGGTCCCTGTCATAAAATATATATTTTCTACATCCCTGTTTCTGTTTTCCGCCATTTTTTTTCCCAACTTACCCTTGCGTTTCGCTGTGGAGCTGAATCTTCTTTTTATTTTTCGATTTAATGGTAAACTGCAATTAAATTAAAGATGAATCAATTTTTTTTATGAAATATGATATTCTTAATATTTGCAGTTATGAATAATCGCAACAAATTTCTGCAAATATATGCGCAATAGTTGCAGAAATTTCTGCAACTATACGCAATAGTTGCAGACATTTCTGCAATTATAAGCAATAGTTGTAGAAATGTCTGCAACTATAAGCAATAGTTGCAGTAATTTCTGCAACTATACGCAATAGTTGCAGACATTTCTGCAACTATTTGCAATAGTTGCAGATATTTATGCAACTATACGCAATAGTTGCAGACATTTCTGCAACTATTTGCAATAGTTGCATTAATGTCTGCAACTATATGCAATAGTTGCAGAAATGTTTGCAACTATGTGCAATAGTTGCAGATATTTCTGCAACTATTTGCAATAGTTGCATTTTTGCAACTATATGCAATAGTTGCAGAAATGTCTGCAACTATATGCAATAGTTGCAGATATTTCTGCAACTATACCGTATAGTTGCATAAATTTCTACAACTATACCCAATAGTTGCAGACATTTATGCAACTATACCATATAGCTGCAAAAATATTTGCTATTATTTGTAAATTTTGTAAATTTGAAAAAAAATCATAAAGGTTTAAAAGTTGCTGAATTGTTTGCAAATATTTGAAATAATTGCACATTTACTACAAATATGAATTTTTGGTATCAACAATGGATCTCATTTCAAAGATCATAAAATTTGTGATTTTTTGGTGAAAACGGTTTGTTGATCCGGTTTTTGTACATAAAGTTATACGCGTTTGAAATGTTAAAAACGTAAAGGGTATTTATGTATTTTTGCCTGCGCGAATTTGAAAATAGGGGGCGGAAATGTAAGTTTTGTATGTGAAGGATGTTTTGTTTATTTTGAAACTTATTAGGGATGTGAGCCAAACTCTCCCTAATTATAATGCTCGGAGCACTAGAGTGATTGTCAATCCTCTTTTATAATTGCTATGCAAGTAAAAAAATATTAAAGGACAATTAAAAGAGTGGAATAATGGTAGAACAAGTATACTTGAAATGATTGTTCAGATGAGAAGGTTAATAATGATATTTATATGCAGCTATTAATATACCTAAATAATGACAATCAAGTGCAGCGAAGCTATAAAGAGAATTTGTTAAATTTGAAGAGACTTATGCACAATCAATCTACTAAAAATCAACAAAAGTCTAAAATAAAATGGTTTAAAGAGGGAGAACAACGTTCCAGATTCATTTATACTCATATGTTAGCAACTAGGAATAGGAAATAGATTAAAAAACTAATTGATCAAAATTGCATCTCAATATTAGAGGAAAATGATTTATAAAATGTTGTGATCAATTTTTATACAAACCTATTCAACTCAAGTAGCATTCAAAACAATTCCAAGTGTTACCTGCAAAAACATTCTGTCTATATAGGCCAGAAATAAACTGGAGGCAGATGTTACTAATGAGGAAATAAAAGAAGCAACATTTCAGATTGATGATAAAAGTAGTCCAAGTCCTGATGGGTTTGGTTCTGAATTCTTTAAAGTACATTGGGAGATGGTGAGTGATGATTTGCATGCTGCAATTAGAGGTATTTTTTCTTTGGGCCAATTCATAAACGAAATTAATCATACTTTTATAACTCTAGCTAGTGCAAAAAGACAATCCCCAATCCATATCAGATTACAGACCCATATCTTATTGCAGTGTCATTTACAAAGTCATTGCTAATATTTTATCCAATAGATTTAAGGGCTACAAGAATGATCCGGTTTAATATAATCAAAATGCGTTTATTCCAGGTAGAAGCATTTGTGAAAACTCTCTATTAGCTATGAGATGGTAAGACCTTTAATAGGGAAAGGTCAAATTACTTAAGCCTCAAAGTAGATTTGCAAAAGGCACAAGACAAAGTTAGTAGAGATTTATTTACCATGTTCTATAATATATAGGGTTTCCATAGAAAATAATAGCCATAATCACTAGTGTATTACCACCCCCGAAGTTTTCTATTTTGATCAATGGTCCTTCTTATGGGTTCATAACTTGTAACATGGGTCCAGTGCAGGGATCTCGTTGTTGCTATGGAGTACCTAGTCTATGCTGATGATCTCTTGGTATTTGCCCAGCTATGATAGAAAATACTCACAACATTAATCCCCGAGTATAAATACCGGGTTACTCGCTCTATAGAATCCAAACAATCAATACTACTAAGCTACACACATCTAGATCTACAAAACAAGATAGGATATCAGACTATAGACAAGTCTGACTCAACAACCAAAACTCCCTGAACTGCTGGTTCTAAAACCAGAGATAGAATCTTACACGTACTTTCTCAGAGATACGTGAAATACATTGAATCCCAGTCTTCCAAACTGGCAATTCACTTCTAAAGATCAAAACACTTATCCTTACAAAGAATACAGAAAGATCCAATATACTTCGGAGCTAACCTCACAGTCTTACCCAATCTTATTGCTCCCTTTACCGAAGAAAATCTCAAAAACTCAATTTCCAGACACCACCAGATATCACATTCAATGTTACATTTAAAATTGTAAATTTGATCTTAAAAATCCTATCTTTTAGAGACCATTTAAGATACATAATTAAATCAACAAATTTCAAAGTTTGAATTTTAAGATCAAATTTACAATTTTAAATGTAACATTGAATGTGATATTTGGTGGTGTCTGGAAATTGAGTTTTTGAGATTTTCTTCGGTAAAGGGAGCAATAAGATTGGGTAAGACTGTGAGGTTAGCTCCGGAGTATATTGGATCTTTCTGTATTCTTTGTAAGGATAGGTGTTTTGGTCTTTAGAAGTGAATTGCCAGTTTGGAAGACTGGGATTCAATGTATTTCACGTATCTCTGAGGGAGTACGTGTAAGATTCTATCTCTGGTTTTAGAACCAGCAGTTCAGGGAGTTTTGGTTGTTGAGTCAGACTTGTCTATAGTCTGATATCCTATCTTGTTTTGTAGATCTAGATGTGTGTAGCTTAGTAGTATTGATTGTTTGGATTCTATAGAGCGAGTAACCCGGTATTTATACTCGGGGAAACTCAAGAAAATTCTATCCAGTATTTTGTCTGGATAGTTAGATTTGTTTGATTGGATGATTGATTATGCGGAAGCTGGAGAAATACATGGGTCTTGTTTTGAATGAGCACTTTATTACACGTGCTAGTTTGAAAGCTAGAATTGCTGAAATACTTTTTGTGGAGATTAAGAACCCACCTATTACATATTTAGGTACTTGTAATAGCCCGGCTTTGAGCTGTAATTAATTAAACTTAATAATAGCGATTTTATTGATTAAAATGTATTTTTAGATATTAAATGAGAATAATTTTGAAATTGATTTAATAAATGGGTTTAAAATGTAAATATGTGATATTTAAATTAAAATGAGATAGGATATGGAAATAATATTTTATGAAAGTTACATAATGAATGCGTAATATTTGGTTTGGGTGAGAAATTATTTTTAAAGAGGAACTTGAATTTTCTTGGGCGAATAAATGAACTTTATTATACTATGTTAAATATAATGTAAGAAACGGTATTTTAATGATAGAATATTTAAATAATTTATTTAAGTATTGAATCGTTAAATAATTGATGGTCCCAAAATTTTGATTTTTCGTATACGATCGAATCAAGACTCAAGACCACTTCCGTTGAGTTCGTATCGACATTGCTGATTGAAATGAGTACAAGGATCGCTATATTTGGAGATCGGATGATCTAACAGTCAAAACGGTCTTAAAACGCGAAATTATCATCCTGGAGTGCTATTTGGGATAGTGACAAAATTTATACCATTGGGATGAGAAAAATGAGGTGATGCATGCAGACGAGTTTCATAGTGATCGGACACACCGTTTAATCGTGTGAGATCGAAATGCACGATCATTTTATTTGAGAATTCAAATAAAAGAGAATGTAATATTATTATTTAAATAATATCCAAAAACCCTCCTTTCCCTTATAACCCAAACCCGTTTACCGTTCCATTGCTGGGATTCAGAAAGAATGGCCGCCACCCTTCATTAACGTCAAAAATCCAAATCTCCCGATTTACTTAGCGAAAAATTCCATAACCAAGCCCGTTGAACTCGTATTGAGGAGATCTCCGTGTCCATACCTGATTTGGAGCGTGTGACGTGACTTGGTCAATTTCTGTTTTCCATAGCCGCGACTAGGGTTCCATATTGGCGGAGCTATGCGTAGTGATACGTGAAAGGGAGGCCATTAACATTTTTCTCTTGCCGAGTATCATCTTCCTATACCAATGATTCAAGGTCTGATCCCCTATGGTCACTGGCAACATTTTGAGCCGTTAGAGGCATGCCCAAGTCACATTTTACATGAGATGATTGAGCTCTATCATTTTGGTACCATGGCAAAGAGGATGCGAAGACGGGCTCGTTGGTGAAGACAGCATATTATTTCATGCTTTGGATGAGGCAAAATCGTGGGATAAAGTGGTCGATGATGAGTTCCTGTAGAGTGCATATGTACGGTGGTTTTGTGCATTTGGGAAGATGATTAGCACGGTAATTAGCCTAATTAATTATAGTCTAGTTAATTATATTACTTGTTTAATCTGTTTCTTATATTACGCGTATCTTTTGCATACGAGGTATGTTTTGGATGTCGTTTCTTGCATTGCCCTTGTGATAGAGAGCTCTAGGACTTGACGATGATTTAGTTAGATTTGGTTAAGGTAAGTGATATTGACTTTCATCATATTATGATTGTTAGTATAGTATTAAAATGACGTTTTGAAATGTTTTCTAATTTCAAATTGTGATTTCTAAAATAGTTAAATCTATATCTTATTTTATAAAAAGAATTAATAGTGTTTTAAATTAAATATCTTATTTTTCCCATTTGATGTACTATTTTGACGATACTAATAGATTTAAGCTATTACTGATATCCCACATTGGTTGCTTTGGATGGATTATATGGCATTATTATAGACGTATGTAGGCTATTATGAGCATTTATATGATTGTTGGATGTATGTGTGTTAACTTTGTTATTATGGTTGAAAAGGCCATTCGAATATGATATAGTATTAGAATATGTCTCATAGGATAGAATTTCGTGCACAGAGTATCGTGCACCCTAATTGATATAAAGATGGATGATGGATTTGGAGACGTGCTTTGGATTTCGAGATAGATGCCAGATGTTTTCGTTTGGTTTGTATTTAACCATTTTTGGTTAAGTACACGACCAAAGTGGTCGTTAACGACTACTCTAGAGTGGTTGTAATCTACCACTATTGATGATGGCCAATTTGGTCAATATTGACATGAACGCTGGAGAGGCTTAGAGAAGCATGATGCGATGGTTCGTTCGTCAGTTTAATGTTCGATTTTGGTGTTACTGCTCTTCGATGAGTGGTTTTGATGGTGAAGCGAAGTTGTGATGCTTCGACGCGATGATTTCGGATTCGACGATGATAATTCCATGATGGGATGTGACAGCTTCGGTGATGGACAATTATACTTCGACACGTAGAGTAGTAGACTATGAGTCGAATGAAAGAAACTATAGAGGAAGGGTATGGGATGAAAAACGATATTCTACGACAGATGACAATGGTCTAGGATAGTTCCCAACCACGACGACTTCAAATGGGAGTCGTAAGGACAGTTTCAGGATGTACTCTGCTATGAATAACATGTGCAAAGGGGTCACTAATATTTGTCGGTTTTGATGTATACTCATGAAGCAAGGGAATGTGCGATAAGATCCATTTACCTTGGACTGTTATAGAGTATGTGGTCTGTTCCTGGCCTACTGAGTGGCATGGATTCGAGTACTGGGAAACCAGGACGTTGAGTAGTCCTTGACCTGACGATGGGGTCATACGGATGTCACATATCCAATGCACCGACTGAGTGAATATGAGGATAAATAATGGATGCCATGTTTGTTTGACTGTTTTTATCACCTTAGGGATGTCACATGATGTAGATATCACCGATGCCGATATCTAGACACCCTTAGTACTTTGATGTACAGTACACCAATGATGACTATGGTATAAAGTAGCTTATATCCTATGTTATGCGCTAACTCTATGGATGCAAGGACATGTTAGGTATGATTCTCCATACACTATGTTCCATATACTATACCGATTTTTATAGTGTTTTGAATTATTTATTGCTCACACCAGATTTTTGTCCGACTCGAAGTTTTATGCTTTGCTTAGATAGCAGGTGTAAACGACACTTGGAGCTGTGCAGATGGACTAGCAGAAGGTGGCGCTTTCTCATATTTATATTTTGAGTTTATTGTTGGTTATTCCGCTGTGTGACACCGTGGAGCCTCGACAGTATTGACATACTTTTATTAAAGACAATTTATCAGTTGATTTTATTTATCAATTGTATAAACTACATTACTATTTTATATAAATGTATGACCCCATGTACTCTGATTATGTGGTTTATACGGTTATTACTGTCTCACTGTTTTATACCTGTGATGACTATTATATTTAATCTGATGCGCTGTGAGATATACGATAGGTAATGTGATTGTGTGATGTTTTATTTCTTTCTCTTCTATTCCCTTATCTTCTTTTATATCCCTCATATTTACTTTTTTGCTTTCCCTTAACAATCGTCCTACATCGACCAGATGCTCCAGCAACAACTATTCGGTTATAAGCATCGGTGGTGAAGGATAGTCGTCACATATAGCAAGTTTGAGTAAATAATTAAAATAAGAAGAATTTGTAGGAAATGAATTCTAGAAAATTTCATAATATTGTGTAATTACTTAAGAAGTATAAATATAATTTTTGTTTGGATTTTATGGTAACTTAAGAAGAATGGAAATCAGGTTTACATAAGAAAAGAAATGAAAAGGAAAAATAAATACTTATTTGCTTAAGCACAAGCCCATGAACACGATACCCAAACCTCATTATCTTATATCTTGATCTCTCTAATTCCAAACTTTTATAATTCTGGATATATCCCCTCATTAACAAAATATGAGTTACGTTTAAACAAGGAGATACTGATGCTTCTTCTCCCATAATCCCATTTTATAAAATCTTAATTAAATCCAATAAATTACCATAAATTATCAAACTTGGATATATGTATTTGAATACCACTCAACAGCAAAATCTAAGGAGATAATGGGAGTTCGATTATGTTTTTGGAAACCTGGAGTGAGCAACAGTAAGGAATGATAAACTAGAAAGTTCAGGTGAGTATATTAACTCATAAATCTATGTTGAATCATTTTATTCAATAGTTATAAATATGAATTTAGATTGTTATACTAATGAATATAATGTGTGCGCGTTGAATTGGAGTAGATGAAGCAAGTAGAAGATGGAAGAAGGCCTAAAATCAATCAGAGACGGTAGAAGCAGGCATTTGGAAACGCGTCATCGGTAGGGCAACTGATCGACCGTTGATCGACCGCTAGCGATCGAGCAGTGGTTCCACCGGTTGCATGACAGTGCTTGTTCTTAAAAAGTTAATAAATAAATAATTAATAAATAAAATATAAACAATTAAAATATGTGTTGTGGGAAATGAAAATAAAGTATGGAAAACATGGTTTTATAAATAAATGTTTTATTTAAATATAGAATTAATATACTAAAGGGAAATATTGGGTTTTTAATAATTATTTTAAAGTTTATATAAATTCTATAAAATAAGAAATAATTTTTGATCCATATTCTAAAGTATTTTAAAGTATGTTTTATAATTAATACGTTTAAAAAATAATATAAAAGTATATTTCATTTTTGATTAGAAAAATCTTATTACATATTTTTTATTTCTCATCTCTTCTATACTGATTCCAAAGTTATGAATGATTCACCATCGATATTGATTTGATTAGTGGTTTCGATGTTATACAGTGATAACATCCTTTTATATGATTTCATGATATTCAATTCTGTGTGATGAGGAATTTGAATAAATAGAGTTATAATACCGTATGATACAGGATTTTTGGTAATATTTCTTTGGTTATTCTTTGGTCTCGTTATATAGAATATTATGATGATTAAGTGTAGTTTATGCGTATTTAATAAACGATTTAGTATCATGCAGTGATATGGGATGTCGATGCGATATTTATACAGTTATTCGGTGTAAGTTGATGTCACTCATGTAACGAGATTAGTGATATGGGGATAATACTTACGTGTGGGGATGCTCATGGTATTAAGCAAGCTTATGGATTTGAGTTAGGGGAATACTTATATATGTAGATATTATGTGTTTGTCTATCATGATGTACTCCTAGATATTGTGTTGAAGCGAACCAGATGGCTAGCATCCTTCCTTGTGGCTTGATCATGAGGTCGAGCCCTAGATCTGTGGCACACTATAGTATTCATAGCAGGGTGGTTAACCCAGCTCCTTGTGTCACCTAGGCCAGTAGTCTATTACCATAGGGACCAAAACTAGGTCATGAATGGAGGTCCTCAAACTGACGAGCACACTGGTGGATAGTGCCATGTTTACCATGAAGTTAACTGAAGAATGTAGGATTAGATCTAGATGGATAGCTCATGTGCTCCTGGAGGAGGCAAACAGCCATCAGCCTGCCTTCTGGTTCTAACAGAGTGATAGATGGATATATACTATTTATGCCCTCACATATGTATTAGGAGCAGATATGGGTGGAAAACCCATATGCTCATGGAATAAGCGGATAACCATTAGCTTCACATGTTGATATAAGACTCTTATTAGGACTTTGTGTCCATCGTGCAGTCAATCATCATCACCATTTATTTCTATATGAGGAGATGAGATTATACCAGTCATGGATTTCCAGAGTATAGTGGATTCTCTTATTACTTTTATATATGATTTTACTGATAGGAGACTTATTTTATATTGATTGATGATGGTATTTTATTATTGAGATTGAGAGATATACTTGGGCATTGTTGTGTACTAGCTTGACTATTGCAATGACCCTAATGTTGACTAACATTATTTAGGATATTTAATTAGATAAATTAAATGAAATAATGTAGATAGCGAAGGATGGAGATTTGTTAATTAATAATGGGCCATACCTTAATGAATGTATAAGCAAAAGAGAATTGAAAATAAGTAAGTAGGAGGAATATGGTAAGGGTAAAATAGGAATAACCTTTGTTCTTATGCCATAAACCCTTCTATTCTGCGTTCCTTATTTATTTTTACATTCACAAACAAAACTAAAAAAAACTTAAGCAAGCACGGTCAGCCACCATTAAGGAGATTCAAGAAGAAGAAAAGTTAGGATTCAAGTAGAAAGCTTAAGCAAATCAATCAAATGGCACATCTCAACCTTTTTAACACCAAGCCAAGGTGAATAATTTAGTTTACATCTCATTTTTGGTAATGATCTCGGTTTCAAGGTTTGATCCAAATTTTGCAAGTAATATGTCATGTTGTGTTTGTTTAATAGATATATATGCTTGTTGATGATTTATATTGTTTTATGTAGATTTTATGATAAGTTTAGATTGAAAAACTAGTAAATGACATCCAAATGATTTGCGTTTTTGATATATGATCAAGAACATTATTTTATAAGTTGGTTTCAAGTTTCATAATTTTCTAAGTAATTGTGGATTTATTATGAATTTTCAATGAGAGAAAATAGTTAATATTGGGTTTTAATTATTTAAGACAATTATATAATGATTTCAAGTCTGAAATTTATATATGTTAGAAAAAATATTAAAAGTGAATTATTGTGATTTTTGAGGAATTTTCCTAATTATTTTACTATGGTTATAAAATTACTTATGTTTGAGGACTTAAATGTTTTGCTGAAGGGAATGGCTTATTTGTTAAAATGATTTCAATTATTAACTATTGAATTCGGCAGCCTTTTAGAAAATATTTTGATAAAGAATTGACAACCAATCATATTTTGACAAATTGGCAAGTTAGGTGAAAATGAATTACTTTAAAAGGCGTGAAACCAATTTTTTTTTCAAATTACAACTTCGCCACTTCCATTGCTAGCTTCGTCACCATGCCCAGAAGCCTTTCGCATCCATTCGAAACCAATGCATATGGTATCAAGCAATTGATACATAGTGTATTGGAGAAAGGCGAAAGGGACCGTGTCAAAGGCATGCTTTCGAAGGGGTTTCTTTTAACTTGTGTTTGTTTATAAAAGGAAGCTTTCGAACAAGTTGCCGCTTGCTTTTGTTTTTAGAAAGGGGCTTTCAAAAGAGTTGCCACTTACTTTCCTTTTAAAAGAAGCTTTCGAAAGGATAGCTGCTTTTGAACCTATTCATTACCCATGCTTCAGCATTCATACCTTTCGAATTAGTTAAGTCGCTTTCATTTGTAGCCTTATAACAACGTATTCGAAAGGGTGTTTTGCCTTTTTACTTTGAAGATGCCTTCCTAATGCTTCGAAAGGGTCCATTCAACCGCTTTTAATCAAATGATTTTGGAAGCGATGGTTTCGAAAGGGTGGGTTTCGAAACTATCCTCTTTCTTTAACTTGGGATTAATGCTTTCGAAAGTAATACTTTCGCCTATGTTCTTTATGACCCTTTAGTTATATTAAAGGTTAAACTCAATGGTTTCAAAAGGGATAATTTTAAATAGTTTCGAAGCAATGTTACCACAAACCCTTAGTTGAACCCAATGCTTTTGAAAGGTATGTTACAAGTGTTTCGAGGGGAAGTTCCTAATGCTTTCGGATTAAATGTTTTAAGTTCTGAAAGGTTTGTTTTAAGTGTTTTAAATGGAAGGTTTCCAATGCTTTTGAAAGACAAGTTTCAATGGTTTCGAAAGGGGATGTCTAAGGTTTTATTTAATGGTTTCGAAAGGGATGCTTTCAATTATTATGAAAGAGATTGTTTAAGGTTTTAAACAAGGGTTTCAAAGGTACTGATTTGATTTTAAGGTCCAGAGTTTTCTAAGTTAGAAAAGGGTTTTAAATTTTTTTGATGGGATAGAAAATCCCCATGATTTAGATTTCATCAACATTTTTTGTGTAAATTATATATCACGAAATAAGTATTTTGAGTAGAGAAAAGAACATATTTTCCTTGTTTAGGTATGATTTAAAAAGGGTTAAATCATTTTGAAAGAAACATTTTCAAAGAAAACTGGATGGGGTAGTTAACCCTAGATTATGACTCAGATATTAGAAGACCAGATGAGACTGGTATGAGGTCACACCCTATACTTTAGCTAATTGCCCCTAGCTAATATAAGTCCAAAATTCCAGTGTGTAGGGCTTTATCATAGATGGGAATAAAATAGCGTTGCGCACAAAAGGGAATATACAGAGTGAAGATAGGTTATTGGTGAGCTCGTAAAACTATTAGCATCAGTTGACCCTAGAAGAAGGTAGTTAAGAACAGATAGCCAGTATTGTGTCTAACAGAAGTTAGATTATTGATTATGTTTGGTAGGCCCGAGTCAGCCAATGGTTAATAGTTAGCCAAATAAAACTATAAAGTGGACAGATAGTCCATTGATTTCCTGATTATTATGCATATGTGTATTTGCTATTGTTGTTATAATCAGTTTGATCGCAGGATTTTGATTTGCAAAAGATATGCTTTTAAAAGGATATTAGTGAGGGAAAACTTGTTCCCCTAAGTGGCATGGTCTCACTTACTATAAGTAAATCGAGAAGTAATAGTATTATTCACACCAAGCTTTATGTCCGACTCGAAGTTTATGTTTTCCCCTTAAACTTTCTGGTGCTCAAAATTAAATTTGAGTAGACTAAGGGTTAAGGATTTTTCAGGTTTAGTAAGTTGGACGAATAAGCTTCCGAAGACGTACAAGAGGAAATGCTAGCTATGTAGGAGTTATTTAGTATTATTTCCAATGTGATGTATTTATGACTGATATGTCCATCTAGTACTCTGATCATCCAAGGTGTATCTTCATATGTCGCTGTTGGCGTAATTTGTAATAATTATGTTTGATCAAAGCCTAGGAATCGTATTGGGATAATGTAACTAAATATGAAATATGGATTTGAAATGTAATCAAAAAAGTTGTTTTTGAAATTTGTGTTGATTTTATTTCGTACTCATGTGCTTCTGATATTATGGATACCCTTAACATTATCGTATTTTGCCATGTGAAGTTAATACTATAGATGACTGTAGCATCTGTAGTGCTTAGATTCGGGCCTCAAGTTAGGGGATGTTACAACCATACTCAATGATATATTTATTATTGATGTTTTTTGGATTTTGATGATGAATTATGGTATGGATGATTCACCTATTTGAAATTGAATCTATGATTTTGGATTAGATGTACTTTTACATGGATGAGGACATTTTATGTATGGCTTTAAGGTAGTTGGTGTTTTGTGGTACTTTGGGGATTGCTTATGATATTGTAACTATATACCATGCATACAACAATATGTATATACATTGACATTAAGGTTTGTTACTACCAATATTGATCCCAAAGGCATGAGGGCATGTTGACAACAAGAGTGCCAAATCAAATAAACTTGCAGCCAAAGTAGGTCATTAATGCGATATGGAATATTGAATTCCACCAGCACACATAACATCAATGTCGCACACCATTAATGCTGCTCTCTACCAATAAATCTGAGTAAATGATGTCACATCCTGTATATCACCATTGGACAACATCGTATGTAGGCAGTACTATATTTCACCAAGGCAGGAATTGATGTCGTGCACCATTGGTACCATATGTCATCAGGGAAGTGGAATCGGGTGACATCATACCATAAGACATCAATGTTATAGTAGCATGATGTATCATCCATGTCGCACCTCATTGATGTCACGTTCTACTAATGTCGCACTTCACCCATGAAGATAGAATGGATGTCGCATCTAGTTGATATCGCCTTAGGTTGATGCCATGTCTCTTCAATGCCACCTTATTCTGATGTCACACTTCAAGTAATTTCGTTCCTCTCTGATGCTACTCATCACCAATGCCATCTCTTATTAATGCTGCCTCTTAGTAATGTTGCCCCTCAGGTAATGCCGTATCTTATCAATATTCCTATTATCAATACTGCCTATTATCAATGCTGCGCCTTAATGATGCCATAGATCACCAATATACAAAGGGATGCAATAGATTATCAAAATAAAGCATAACGTTGGACACCATTGAGAAGAACCTTGATGTCGAAGATCAGCAAAATGAAATTTAACACCATGCGCTATCAAAATGGTTAATGCCAAAGTTCTAGCATGCCGCATTGATACGTGGCAGCCATATCACACCTCTCAACCCCTATAAATATTGACCTAGAGGTACAAAGGAAAGGGCAGATCATTCTTTTCTCACTTCTTACGTTTTAAACTTTGTAACCCTAAATCAATTTAGGGATTTTGGTACATATTGTAATTTTTGACTAATTGCACATAAGTCCTTGTATATTCAACCATTGCATAGAATATGAATAAACATATCATATATTATGACTTATAATCTGTTTTGAGTTCCAAAACACTTGTAATTTTTAATCATAACTTGCTTCGAATTCTCAAACATCCATTGTCTCGATTCCTATTTGCATGAGATTATTCTACATTGATTGATGGCTTCAACATTAATTTAAGAATAGCTTCGACATAAACAATATTTGACTTTATTATGGACTTGAACTTACTAAATTTATCTACGTAAGCCCCTTCTCAAGTAAGTGTCGCTTTTGCAAACACTCATTGAGGTCCATAAGGGTTAATTAAGCCTTATCTCAACCAAATTCCTCTCCCTTTACAATTTTTGGGTGTTAGCGAAGAAATTCATTAACATTTTGATGCTAGAAGGAGGGCTTGAACCTTCGACTCCACTTAACCTATATGTGGAACTACCTTAACCTGCATATATAAGGCTTAAAGGATTTATCCCTACTAAACATATCCCATTCCAAATCCTATCCAACCTGATTTGGACAATGGCAGTTTCTAAACAAGGATCCCCCGAACCTCGAATGGTTAAGCCAATCTACCAAATTACGAGTAATCCTCGACTTCATGAAGAACAAGTATTGAGATTCATAGCACTACAAATAATGAAGGATAAGAAGAGACAGGTGGCTCCTTATAATCTAGAAAAATGGAATCTGAATCCATTCCATATAGGGCCGACAACAATCTTTGTCCTAGAAAGGAAATACGAAAGAGATAGCATCTTCGTAAAAATGAGAAAGGAAATCCAACTCAAAACTAAGGGAACTATCTTCGAAAAGGAAATAGAAAGAGATTTCGATCAGTTACTAGAAAGTGGAGGAGTGTGCTTGATCGATCTCACAAAACAAATGAAGCACAAAACTCACTAAAAGAAAATTGGTCTTGAAGATGAAGAGTCTGTACAAGCAAAAAACAGTTAAACGTCAATCAAGTGGATCATTCTCTAAAATATTATGGCTTTTTAAGAATTACTCACTTACTGCTTCTTACGAAAATATCTACCTCTTAACTAAATACAAGCTCAATTATTAGCCTTCACAGAAGAAGCGAACGAAGAATGAGAGAAATCTTGAAGGATTATATTTTCATTATCGTTGTTCTAATGGGAACAATACGAATGAATGTCAAAGTTTGGAATGGATGTTTAATAATCTCCTAAGATAAGGAAAGCTTGAGGAGTTTGCAAAGAGACATTGAAATTGACAATAAAGAAAAATTTCTCAAGTATATCTACTAGATCGATCATAAAAAGGAGTAAGACTCTCCTAAAATAAAGAAGTTATATTCCTTTGGTACTGCCAAATATTGCCCGACCAAAGCATCTGCATGCCTTCAATACCGCCTATAAGGCCTATCTGAAGCGCTTCCTAGAGGAAGGATGAAGTAAGCCTTTGGTACCTGACCAAAGCACCGAACCAGCCTTCATTACCGCCTATAAGGTCTGACTGAAGCACCTCCTAGAGGAAAGACGGAGTAAGCCTTTTGTACCTGGCCAAAGCACCGAACCAGCCTTCAGTATCGCCTATAAGCCCTGACTGAAGCACCTCCTAGAGAGAGGTCAGATAAGTCTTTTGTTCTGCTTAATATAGCAACCCAAACGCACTAGAGAAAAGACCCAAATCATCACCTAAGATGGTGACAAAGAAATTCTAGCTCAATCAAGGATTGTGGCTGTCTTTTAGTGGAACATCAATCAAGTTCAAATCTAACTCAATCCAAAAGAAGGATTGAGGCTGTCTTCTAGAGGAAGATCAATCAAATTCAAATCTAACTCAATCCAAAAGAAGGATTGAGTCCGTCTTCTAGAGGAAGATCAGTAAAATATAAGCCATTGATGCTCCAAAGCAAAAGCAATTTTCTAGAGGAAGATCGACCAAATATAGGCTATTATACTTCCAAGTGACGATAAAGCAATCCTTAATTGCCAGATGAATTTTATGGTCTTCTATTTCTATTATTGTCGGATGGAATTTTTGGCCTTCTATTATCGTCAAATGGATTTTCTTGTCTTCTATTATTGCCGGATGGATTTTTTGGTCTCCTATTATTGCCTGATGGACTTTCTAGTCTTTTATCCATATTATTACCGGAATATATTTTTGGTCTTCTATTCAAAGGACATTATTCTACTAGATGGTTCTCTGGTCTCCCATTCATAATTCTTTAATGGACTGTATCAAAGTTGAAGGGTATTTGTACCTTAAAGCAGGATGTCAATCGTCAAACAATTTCAAAGACAAACCAGTGTTCAGTTCAAGGATACATATCATATTATTGGGAAGCAAGTTAAATATCTAATTTAGCAAAATCATAAAAAAAGTACATACGGTACATTCGAGGTAACATTCATTCAAATACCAATTTATTTATGATTTATTATATTATGCACAAAAGTTGCAGGAACAAATGATTAGACAACAAGATAGTTTAATTAAAAATACTACAAGCTACGAGCCAAAGTTTTGATCCAACATTCATAAATCTTCAGTGACCAAGGAAGAATCATTAATGTAATGAATTGCCAAATTTAAAAGTTGTTTAATCTTCCTCTCCTTCTACCGAGTAGTATTTGTTTCATCAATCGACGCAATCTGAATATTTAACCCATGGTCGAGAGTCTAATTTGCTCCCTATAAAATATTGATCTTACCTTTCAATTTCTCAATCTCTTAATCAGAAGTGTGTCTTTCGTGCTCAAGTCTCTCAACCTTAGCTTCATAAGCGTTAAGATGAGTAGAAACCTTATCCCTCCACCGTTCGTTTAGAAATTGCATACATTCAAATCTAACTCTTTGACTCTATTTGACTATTTTGTCATCATCTAAACCCAAAGGAGGGTTTAACAGGGCAGAAAACTTTTCTTGACTAGTCAAAGGATTAGGAGTAGGAAGGCTGGAATAGCCTCCACTTATAATAAGTTCCAAAGATTGATAATTCACTTGACTTTTCAATACGTCCACCTCGAGAACCATTTTCTTTTGTTGTAATCATGCAATTTCCGCATCAGCTTAGACACTCTGGAGAGAAGGTCCAGATTGGCAAATTTCGTTTATCTTTCCATTTAGCTCCTGGATTCTCCCGTCCCTCTCTTATTTGCTTCTCTAAATCAAAAGTCATCTCTTTAAGGCTACAAAAATATAGATCTTAATTTGTAATATTTGTCATGTGATTCTTGGGCATCCGGATTATCCGAAAATCATAAAGCCAGAGTGCCTTGAAAAGAGAGTTTCTTCTCGTCTTCTGCCCTAAGCCTATCTTTAATAGAATCAAGTTGAGCAAGGATATCTGAGCCGCTGGACACGAGTGTTAACTATTTTTCCTAACAAGAAAAAAAGCAATACATAGAAAATATTTTCTATATTAAATGACAAATGTTACAACTTAAGGGAATTCAAAATTACATCAATGTTGTATGCACTAATCCTTAAAGTTTTGAGATAACGATTTTATCTTTTTCAAGTGACCCAATATACAAGGTAAGGATAGAATCGAAAGTAACTTTAATCTCTTCCGGGGTATTGACTTGAGGAAGTTGACGATAGTCCCATTTTTCGCTTGGAGGGCTAGTTTGACCACATATCAATTTAGCATGACTAGTTCGAATTTCATTAAGCAGTCTATCCTTCTCATCACCCAAGAAATTGAAATAAAGGTGACAAAATCATGTATAAATTTCCCGTAGATCTCTAAGAAAGAAAAGTTTTGCTAACTGAGATGTTATGAGAGTTAAGGCCTTCTTTTCAAAATCCCTCTCTAACTTGATAAATTTACTTAAGAGTTCCATGGGAACAGAACTACTTGAGGATTCCTTATTCTATACAACATATGAAAAATAAACTATGAACAAAGAGACAAAGGTGATAAAGACTATGTAATGACCGGAATTTTAAACATTTCGTATTTAAATATCTGAATTATTTAAATATTTGAATCTAGGACTTAATATGATTAAATATGATTTTATAACCTTGTTAAACACTTTTAAATTAATAATTAATGATAGGAAATTCAATTTTGATTTTCTTTTACAAAAATATGTACTTTGTAGATATACTGATAATGTGACCGGAAAACGTTTTGTTAAAATTCAACTTTTTATTAAATAATTGTTTGAATATTTGTACGCTAGTATGTTATCATATGAACACATTAATTGGTAATTAAACCATGCATCATCCTAAGAGCTAATTAATTAAACTAAGTAAAACAAAAGGAGAAAGACCCTTAAATCAAGTAATCTAAGGAAGTATGGTGTGTAAGAGGTAGTGTGTATAAGGGTATCATGTGCATTTTCTCAAGCATGGAAGAAGAAGGGTTTTTGTACCTAAGACTATAAATAAGAGGGCAAGGCCTCTTCATTTCTACACCATTCCACTTTCTAAACCAAAGTCTTCAATTCTTCCTCTCTTCTTCCACATGGCCGTGAACATGGGAGGTGGTAGTGGCCTTGGGCCATGAGTGTTATGGAGTGGAAGGCGGCCTTAGGCCGTGTGCAAGCAAGGTAGAGAAGGAGATGGCCATGCACTATGGTGTGGGAGGGGTGTTAGGCGTGAGCAAGGTGAAGGGGGAAGGTCTTGGACGTGAATAAAGTAAGGAAGGAGAAGGTCTTGGCCATAGGCTAGGAGGAAGAGAAAGTGTTAGTAGGAGTGTTGGTTGATTGAATGTTAGTAAGAAGTGTTTGGTTTAAATAAAAGTAAGTTATTTTCACTTTGATTAAACTATAAACTTGTCAAAAGTTAAATCAAAAACTTGTTGAAATATTGTTTGCTATTATTAATAATAACAGACACTTAAAGTTATGACCCTAAATTATATGTTATATATAGCATGTGGTTATTTATTAGTTTCCCTAAAACCATTGAATTATGTTAAGTATATTTGAACATTTAAATAAAGAATTATCCGTATAGCGATAGTCGCTATAAACACACTTTGAATCCTTTAAACTATAATTTATGAAATTGGTGATTTTTAGAACATATCTTAAAATAAATCGTTTTAGTTGTTATATACACTTCTATAAGTGTTTTGGATATCAAAGAATATGTTTGGAAAGTTATAGAAAATATAAACCAAAGTTGTAAAAGTTTGAAGTAAAAAGGTCGCTATATTGACACTTATAAATTCGTTGTTTTTCACAAGGCCAGCGGGGTTAAAAAATGGGCCCTTACCATTATTATTATTATACCAAGAAGAGATACAAAGATAGGGAGAACAAAGCTACCAAAATGGCAAGCGAGAAACAAAGGAACAAGACGACTAAGAAGGACAGGCATATCAATAAAGAAAAAAATAAAAAACAAACAACACAGGGACACACAAGATCAGGCACAATTGCATCAGGGAAGATAATTAAGGAATGCAGGAGAAAACACATGCCTGGAAGCACAAATTCCATTCCTCAATCCCTCCACAATACTTCTTTTCATTTGGATGAATGTCTTCCTTTTTCCAGTAAAGATAATTGCATTTCTCTCATCCCAGATCATAGAGATGAAGATTTTAAGAGAAAACAGAAGAACATAAGTTGATTCACATTTCCATCTCGTTGCTTTGTAAATTAGATCCCATTCAACTTCACTGATCAAGGCAACAGTCCTACCAGTGGTGATAGAGTTAATACTGCACCATAACATGTGGATAGTTAAAAAACAAATGAAGATTATCTTGTTTTTGGAAAATAACGTTTCTTTTTATGGAAACTTTCTTAGGGATTTATTTATCTTTTTAACAATTTAATATTATACTATTCTTATTGTAGAAGTTTTGAAGGTTAAATCATTTGATAGCTAGTTGAATGAAGTGGCAAAAGTTATGTTGAAATAGTCGCTATATGAGCACTTAGGCAAAATACCTTATTTTGGAAACAACTATAAAATAATTAAAAGATATTATTTGGGATTTTTTCTTCTAGTTTTCAAGTAACCAAAGTATATTAACTATTGTAAAAATAATGGATCTAAATATAATTGTTAAGGCATCGAAAATTAGACACAAAGTTATAGCAAAACATGTTTGAACTTGTAACAAAACTTTAGACAACATTTTGGAAATGATATCTTTGCTATTTGAAACTATAAATTGTGTAAAAATGGCAATTAAATTAAGTATATTTCTCTAATCTTTTTAGGGTGATTTCTAACTTATAATAAAGTGTTTTAAAATTGGTTTCAAGTTCAAATATATTCTTAATAATTAATTATGAATTTTTAAACTAAGTGACTTTTAAAATACAATATGTTTACTTTGGTTTTTCTATTTATTTCAAAATTCCTTACTTGGCATAATATTCTATATAAGTAATTATCATATATTTTTAAGTTGCTTTAAAGTGTTTAACATATTAGTAAATATCTAAAAGGTATTCCTATATATATAAGTTTTAAATATTAAATTAAGTATTTTATAAATATAATAAAGGATTTTGGATTTTTAACACTTGGGTTAAAAAGTGGTTTTGTGGAAATTAATTAAAACTGTATTACATTAACTAGTAAGTGTGAATATGCTTTTATCTTTAATTAAATGTTTCAAAGTTAATGATAAGTATAGAAATGGTTTTGGGCTGTAGTAAACAATGTTTTAGTAATATTTGTTTTAACCCTTATTGTTAATTATACTTAGGAATATAATTACATATTTAAAAATGAATACTTTAAGGTTATGTATAAATGAAATAATTTGGGTTTGTTGTGACAATGTTTTAAATAACACTTGCCTTAAACCCTTAAGTATAATTAAATCTTTAAAAGCAAGTTTAAAGTAACAAAAGATTTGGGTTTGTTGTGACATTGTTTTAAATAACATTTGTCTTAAACCTTAAGTATGATTAAAATTTTAAAATCAAGTTTAAAGAGGGTTTTTTTAAAGTATGAAATGATTTGGGTTTGTTGTGAAAATGTTTAAGTAACACTTGTCTTAAGCCTTTATAAATTTAGTTAAACCTTTAAAAGGGAGTTTTATAGATGATGATAAAATGTGAAGTGTTTTGGGTTTATAGTAACCAATGTTTTAGTAACATTTGTTTTTAAACCCTTGAATTATATTTTAAAGTGGAAAAATATTATAGATATAATTTGATCTTCAATAATGAAATTTTAAAGATAATAACAAGTATTGAAATCTTTTATTAAAAGGTAGAAAAAATTATATGTTTAATTTATAAAAGAGAAGGGGTTTATAGTAACAATGTTTTAGTAACATTTCTTTTTATCCTCTTTGATTGTATTTTAAGAAGGGAAAACATTGTTAAGTGATTTGTGAATATACTTATACCGTTGAGACAAGTATATGAAAATTTTCTAAGTATTGAAAAGAGTATAAGTGAATTATGAAATAACATAATACTAGTATATATCTTTTATTAAATATATATATACAAGTTTATAAAGGATGTTTTAATTAATAAAGGAGCATTAATTAATAAAGGAAGTGTTGATTAATAAAAGAAGTTTCAATTGATAAAAAGATTACTATTAGAAAAAAGGGTTTTTAATTAATAAGGGACAAATTAATTAAAAAGGGATTAAAAGTCATTTATGTGACTTGATCATGATTTGGATGAATTGGTAGTGCTCGTATGCTTGCTTGCTTATGGAAAGCATGCGAAAATTAGTCCCTTATGCGAACATTCATAATATTGTTGAATATGACCAAATTCTTTGACTCAGTTTTGGAGTGACCGGGATCAGTAAGTGTTTTACTTATCAGAAACCACTTCAAGACTGAGATACATGTTCTATCTCTGGGAAGTGGATCTGTTCGAGATGCTCGAATCCAATTGGGATTTTTGATCGGTTCGAGTGATGAAGACTCGTGTGAAAAATGTTGAACGTACCCTCGACATCGGAAAAATGAGTAAAGATAGAGCAGGATGTATGATCCTGGGGTTTAGCTGACCCATGGGAGGTACAACAGCTCCATATCCAGAGTATGCTTATCGATATGTTGCGTATGGGGAGTTGTTGATACTGGGTTCACATTGTTGGTGAGAGTGTTCGGATGATGGGCCTATTGTGTTTACCTTATGGTATATTTTATCTAGAGATATACGTTGCTCGAAAGGTTTTTTTTTATCCTTGTCATAGGTGATCGGTCTTAAGTTACTGAGGTTTTTGTGGAAAATCCATTTATATGAACATGCGTTAGCGGTTTTAGATGTACTCTGGTATGTTGGAATGTGAGATGCAAGCATTTCAGCTATTTTATATATTTACTTTTCAACCCTATACATTATTATAATATCACTAGACTTTCTTATGAAATAGTTTGGTTATCATGAGGTAATAGCCCTTCCATTTTTGTTTGCGGCGTGTTCTTACTAGATACTTTGATTTTGAAAGGTTTTATAATATTAAATAATTTAGATGACTTGAGTTTCTCATGCTGGTTTACCAGACTAATCCGGATCTTATTTTTTTATAATGCTTAGGTTTACCCCGTGTATTTTCCAGATACCGTTGATGTTCATTTGAGCCCTTGAAAATGAGCTGGATGATTACCTACTATAGTTTTTATTTCCACTGCATTACGTTGTTCATATATATCAGCAATTGTAAGGTTAGACAGTTATAACTGTCCAGGATGATGATATGTTAGTTTGCTCTGATTATTGTATTCATACAGTTTTATTTGCAAAAGATCATTTTGATATTATATGTTTTCATTCCGTTATGAGATTCTGATATTTTTATTCTCCTCTTTCTTGTTCCTTTTTTGACCCTAACGTTCTGCCTTTCCGACACTTGGGTGCTCGGTACGTGAATATCCTTGATGTATTAGTGTCGACATTCGGGGGTTGAAATGGCGATCGTAGATTATAAGCTGCTCGAATTACACATTACAGTCATACAATTATTTGGGTTCGTACAATATTTATCCCTTATGAAATTCAAAAATAATACTTAATCCTTTCGGGAGGAAGAGTACTAGGAGAAAGGGGAACGGTAGCAACCCTAGGAAGATTCCAACAAGCCCTAGGATGAGGGTCGCTTTTATGATCGTCTAAGTATCTTTTATGGAGACGTCTAATGTAACGAACCAAAATTTTCGACCCTCGAAAATCTACACTAATACGTCAACTGTATCACATGCCGAACATTCAAGTGTCGGAAATACCGATTTGTTAGGGTGAAAGAAGAAGGTAGAAGATAGAAGAAAACTAAACCACACAAAATGTCACAACGCAGCGAATAATATATAATACAACAATAATCTTTACAAAAAGGAAACATCTTTTTTCATATATACAACATCAGAGTACACTAGACTTATCCTAAATTTGGACAGTTATAGAAACCTGTCCTTACATTGAAAAACATATAAACTCTATAATACAGCGGAAGAAAAATATACGTGAATACGTCTTGACCATCCAGCTCTTCTTCAACTCCAAAGTATCCAGCTAACCCTAGGAAAAACATGCTTGGTTTGACTCGATCATTACACGGAATAACGCCTAGGTCAGTCTGGTAAACCAGCATGAGTAAAACTTGATAATAAGCAACAACCAAACTAATTTCTACATTTGAATTTTTTTTCAAACAAAGGGTATCTCGTAAGACCACACTGGACATAAAAACGGATGGGTTTTTATCTTACGATAACCAAAACATTTTATATCAAAATACAGTGATATTATCATACTGTCTAGGTTTAAAGTAAATAGATAAAATAGCTGAAATGCTTGCATCTTACATTCCAACATACTAAGCTCTACAACCAAAAACGTAAGGCTCGTATTGGAGATTGGATCCCAACAATGGCAAGGTAAGAGACTACCTTCCGATGATACACCGCTAGAAAATGAACTAATGCTAACACAGAGCCGGCTGCCCCTTTAACATGACAAACCAGATTACCTCACCCCTTTGACACCAAGGCCTTATACTACCACGGTGTTTGCATGAAAACCAACTCTGAAAGGGACATCTAGAATAGGGTGACCACTGCTAATGGTAGCTAACCACATAGCTCTGATGCATGCCCTATTTTTTCCATTCCTCCCGGTTGTGAGGCTTGAGGATACGTTTTACCTTTCTTAATAGCAATCTATCTTGAAATGCTAACATTGCCCTCCAAGCGTCAATGCAATACCAGCATTTATCCATACAAGTTCGTTCTGGGTCTGAACGAAACCGAAGGCACTAACTCTACTACATCCATTTTGGAATCACCCACAGGATTAGTAGCAGTAGCCCTTGCACTTCAAAGAGCACCATCTGTAATCATCATCTAGATGTCTCCCACTCGAGCGTATGTGTTAGTTTAGAGTGGTTTCGGATATAGATCTGATCCCGGTCTCTTCATATCAACAACCAATAATTTTCGGTTGACTCATTCCCGGTTCTTTTGGAAGTAAGTATTTGAGATCTTATCGGGAAACTCGAATTTACATTCAATCTTCCTAAGTCATATTGGCTCAAACTTGATAGTCGGTTATTTAACTATCAAATAAACAAACATCCACTCATGGTTTAATTTTCATATGGGATCCTCTAAGCCTTTATTAATTAAACTTTAGTTAATAAAATCACACTATGAAACATGATCAATACATCTTTTCAAACCCTATTTCCAAACCTCTTACATTCCTTTTTACTTGAAAAAACAATATAAGTATTTACCAAACATTTTAGAAATTCCATTTTCTCAAAATTTCATATTAAATGTCCAAATAATCCCCTTTCAAAAACATCACCTTCTATAAAACACATTTACTATTCCTAATAAAAATTCTTTTTATAAGTTCACTTCACATTTCAAACCACTTAAAAGTTTTCAAACTAGGTCTAAAACTTCTTTCAAAAATATCTAAAATGATTTATAAAATCTCTTTCTATTTTTAAAACTATTTAAAAATCTTCCTTCATAATTTCTTTATAGAATCTCCTTTATAAAAATATCATTTTCAAGATATCCTTTGTAAATCACTCTAGGTAAAACTTTTAATTTAATAAAACCCTTTTTAAAAACAAGATATTATTTTTAAACAACTTTATAAAATAATAATAAAATTTAAAAATCATTTATAACTTTTAAACCCCAATTGATTTAAGAATTAAAGTTAATTCAAAAACATACTTTAATAATTTGAAAAGTGGCTTAAGAATCCCAATGGTACTAAAGTTACCATTCAATTTTAATTCCAATTCACTTAACAGTTATTTACATAGGTCAACATATATGTAAATACAACTCATATCCAAAATAGGGAATAACATGTCAATATGAACTAATTATCATATACATGTCCAAATAACATAATAGCAGGAGGGTGATTTGTCTTGCTAAACAGATGTTCAAACAATTCAATCAATTAATAGCAGAACAGGGATTTATTCTGCTAAACACATGTCCAAACAATCCAAACAATTACCCTATAGCAGAATGGTGTTTATTCTGCTAATGAATGTTCATACAACGCAAACAATCACATTCTAACTTATTTACAGTTGTTTGTCTATTTAATATCATGGACAGGAGATCCTTTAGTTAAATCAAACCACTTAGAAAGAACCCAACTTAAAACATAACCGACAAAGTTTAAAATAACTTTTAATAATTAAATCATAATCTAATATAGTTAAAGATTAATTAAATCTTAAATAAATCAAAATCAAATTGTAATTAAGTCTTAATTAATTAGAAGTAAATTAATAATTAAACTTTAAAAAAATAAGCATTTACTTAAAGTTAATCCCTAATTAAGTAATAATTAAGTAAATAATTAAATTTTAATTAAATAATTCAACTTTATTTAAATAATAAATAAAATAATTAAACTTGATTACATAAAACAATTACCCTTATTAACTTAATTAATCATTAATTAAACTTCTTAATAACTTACTTAATTATCACTAATTAGTCATTAATTACTTAACCTAATTACTGATTAATTAATAAACAATTATCCTTAATTAATTATTAAACATACTTAATCAAGTTATAACTAACTTATATGTTGCTAATTACGTTTGAAAATAGGTTTTCAAATCATTTTAAAAAGAAACTTTAAAGTTAGAAATCAAATTTTTCCGAACTGCATCCATAGCGACTATCGCTATGGATGCAATAACATAGAATTACTTCTCTAATTTACCGTCTAAAATTTTAATCTTACTTTGGATTACTTGTTTAATACCTAAAGAAAAGGTTTTTGAAAACCTTAACTCGAGTTAGAATTTAAACAAAAACATTTGCTAACTCCAAACTAGTCAATAATTATATTTTCAAAATGGATCTCAAGTCCCTTAATAACTCAAGTTCCTATCTTCCATACCATTCAACCATAATTCGAGCATATATGAAATATACCAAATCACATCATCATCATATTGCAGTAAAATCACCACATTCATATCCAAACACATCACCTAACCATCAGTCTCAAATCAAATGCTAAACTACAAGTTAGCACATACATAAAACATCCATGCCATATCATAATCCAAACAAAATATCATATATATATATATAACTATATAACCAACAAATATATAATGGTAAGATCTTTACCAAAAAATTAAGAATTTACTTAATGAAGGCTATCCAAACTTTTGATGACTTGAGTATGACCTAGCACTTTCATTCCTAAGCAAAAAGATAGAGTTTTGAATCCTAAATGTACTAGATAGGCTAGGCCATGGATGAACAAGGAAGTGAGACGTGTTTTGGTAATGTAGAACGACTTCGGATAAACATCGATTTCTCAATAATAAACTCGAAAATAGGTCATTTTGCAATTGATTTTTAGGCTATCTACTCGTAGAATTTCAAAATGCATTCAAAGAGAAAGTTATTGGAATTTCATTTCTATATCAGTTCTAAAAAAGAATCGCTTATTTTTTATTAGTTTTGAAGAAGTTATGATCAAAAGAAGAGGGTAATTTTCGGAATTGAAATTCTAGGTGAAAAATTACTTTGAAAAGATTGGGTATTTTGACATAGTTGTTGTAGAAATCTGAAAATATGGTCAACTAGAATGTTGTAGCCATTAAAATTTCACATGGTTCCAAAAAAAAGACACCTCCATTTGATTTAGAAATAAGAAAGAAAAGGTTGGTGGAAAGAGGATGTTAAATGGAGAAACATATGGCAATTTATAGGCAAATTTCCTATGTAATCATTATATCTAGTCACATCACAAATCTTTTATAATATATATATATAATATGTTTAATAGCATCACTGTTATATATATATATATAATTATGTTTATTCACATCACTTTATATATAATTATTATGTTTGGTCACATCACTTTCTTTTTATATATATAATTATGCTTAGTCACATCACTTTCTTATATGTATATATATTTATAATTTTAACTATTAATTAACTAAGATGTGACAAGAGATAGTTATGGTCAATGATTGAAAAATTTAATATATGACAATACTTAATATATATATATATATTTAGAAAAAATGTTTATTATTTTTAAAACTATGTCCTGTCACATCACTTACTAATCTAAACTAATATAAGATAATTAATTTCTAAGTGTATTAATATTTAGTTAATAAACTCTTTTATATATATGTGTATATGGTGCACAAAAGACAAACAATGTTTTCGACAACTTTCCGGTATCGAAAGGTCGAAATTTCAAAAAACTTCTTCGGTCACATTTTCTATTTTTCCACGAACTATTTAATTTGGTAAAAAAAATTTGAAAATGATTTTACCATCATTATTAGTTAATTAAAATGAGTTTATTTTCATTATAAAACCTATATATTGAATATTTAAAATTAATTAATTATTCACTAATCAAAGCAGTGAAATTCCAGGTCGTTACATCTAACCTTGCCTCCACTTTTTTCCCCCAAGAAAGAAAAGTCCCTGAGGATATTCCTCGAATAAAATTTATAAAGGAACTCTACTAAGACCTTCCTATCTTCAATAAGCATCCAGAACATAGTCTTTAACTTTACATACTCTCTCATAATTCTATCCCGGTTAAGACTATAGTCTTTAACTTTACATACTCTCTCATAATTCTATCCCGGTTAAGACGAGCTCTTTTTTACAATAAGGGGATGCTTGCTTTTCCTTAAAGACCTTTAACTACGCGACACCAGAAGAGAGCCGCTTGTATTTGTCAAAAGTTGGTAAGTTCATCAACTAATCTATCAACTTCTCTATGCAATTGACATACCTCACTTTGACTATTTTCATATAAAGTCTTACAATAATAATTGGTCTTTCTCCTTAGCTAAGATAATAAGTTTATTAACTAAAGACCATTTGGCAACTTTAAACATTTAAATAGCAAATTCCATACGTGAGAGATGGGAATTTTGGAAGTTGAAACTTGAGTTTTTCCTTTGGGACGATGACTCAGGGAGCACTATCTTTTGAAGGTGTATCCATCCTTATATCACTTTGAGGATTAGGAAATTCAATAAAGCTCGCATCATCTGCAGATAAGCCTACGTTAGAATCACCTGATCCATTTCCCTTATCCGTTGGACTTAAAGGACCTTTTCTGTAGTCATTGCCACCATCTTTGTCATCGTAGCCATCACCGTCATTATATCATTATCATCGTCATTGTCTTGTTACTTCTTAAAATCTGCCTCCTCTTCAGGCAGGGGCTCATCAAATGTTAATAACTTTCTAGCATCGACCTTCTCTTCATTGGGAAACTCTTCTTGAAGTGACCTCTGAGCTCTCCTTGATATAAGGCTGAATTTTGTTTTAAATCTTTCTTTCCAATCTAGAAGGGAATAAAAGTCTAAATTTGGACACTTTTGAATGTTATTGCCATATGGTATGAACAAAGCGTTTTCCTAGCACTTCTCGGTAATCTTAGTAAGAGCGATATCAAGGAAAAAGATGACTTTCTTCTTGGCGTCCCTGATAATGTTGTTTGAGTAAGTCAAGATATCGCTCTTCCTTTTTAACCTATCCTTTAAAGATATTATTGTCAGCTAAATCGGCCTCTCTTTGGTGGCCTTATCAAGATCCACCTTCAGTGTTTTCACTTATTCCAATAACTATTTAGCCTTCTTGTCCTCGTCAAGGGAGGAAGCGGGTTTGTCTTTTCAAAAATAGCCTTATCCCTTGCTCTAGTGATATCAATTATAATATTGTTAAGCAAGGAGAGTTGTCCCTTAAGCTCAGCCACTTCATTAAAGGGCCTTTGAGAAGCCTCTTGGAGGAAGAACACATGCTTGGCCGCCTGAAATATGTACCAAACATAAGTCAGAGTAGAATATACAAAGCTAAAAGCCTAGTTTAACCAAATTGAAGGAAATGAAAACCAATAAGAGTTGTTTGTAATAATGGAAAGATGATCCTCAGAATTGATCAAAGACTGTGGTGGCCTGAGAGAAATCAATGAAAAATATTAGTCAGCCAATCAAAGAAGATCATTAAAACTCGTCATAGGAGTTTGAGCTTGAGCCTTTGAAGGAATAGAATCATTTGGCGAAGGAAACAACCCTAGCCCATCACATATACAACAAAGGGCCGTTAGAGAATCAGGGAGAGAAATGTTGAGAAGGAGATCCAAAGAGTGAGCTACCTCGATTGATTTTTGAACTATATGCCTAGGAGAATCCAAATTTGCAACATCAGGGCTTGAATCAATATTCACATGTTCCTCCTCATCCATAACAACAAGGGTATAACCCCCCATAAGCTTAGGTCTTTTACTTGAGGGAGGAGGTGAAGTATCAGCAAGAGCGATAGTGCTTGCTTTTCTTTTAAGCGCTTCGACCGCCTTAGCAATAGATGCTTCAATAAGGGTAGATTTACTCAATTCGGTTAAGGCAGAGCATCATCCTTGAACTCCTTTTTCTTAGAAGCAACAATAAGAGAAGATGAGCCTAAAAAAATAAGTTAATAAAATAATAACATTAGGAATTCCATGCTAGTTATATTAAAAACCTACCAGTGGGTTCAAGTTGAACTAGAGAAGAGGTAGAGAAAGCGTTTCAGTTGCTGATAACCGGCCATTGCTTCCCTTGAGCATTTCCTTTCATCATTGGAGGTTCACTAAGTATTATATGATTGTCTAAAATAAAGGAGTATTGATGGAGGTTCTCTTCTATCAAAAGTCTAAGCCTTTCACCTATACTCTTGGATGCCAGAGTCAGGGATTTGATAGTGTCACTATCAGAAGGGCTTAACTACTTAGGAGCCAGATCTAAAGGAAAACATCCGTTATAAGGAGGTGATAAATATAACATAAGTAATAGGAAATAGCATCAGACATAGAATAACTGGGTTTCCTATTCCTTCGCCATACTGTCAGGATTGGCGACTAAGCTTTTTGGAAGGGGACGGGTGTGATAGAGTGGATTATCCTGCTACTCACCTATTCTAGTAGGGCTTGCTATAGAATGGAGGATTTTAGGACATAGAGAAGGAAGTTTGGCCTCCCTATCAAGAACTTATAAACAAGTCAAATAGGCATACGAGTTTGGAGTCAGTTGGATTGGAGCGATATTTAGGTGCTCCAAGAATTGCAAGAGAAAGTCGAGAAAAGGAAGATATCTTGAGTGCCATATGTGAATTGGTATGAAGGCAAAGAACCCTTCTAGAGGGTTGTCTATACTACCCGAAGGACCGGCAGGCCTGGCTTCTATGCATGTGATACCTAATTGCTTGAGAATGGAGTCCACTTCTTCTAAAGTGGTAATATATGACAATTTAAGAAGGTAATCCCCTTTCTTAACAGATGGAGAAGCTTTAGATCCATACTGGTCTTTTTGATTGCTTTCTTCTCTACTTTTTTGCCTTACATTTGCCTGCCAGGTGATATTATACCAAATCAGAAATGTAGTAGATATTTTGTGAAATTCAGAATGCTCGTAGGCTATTATATGCTAAAACAAAGGGTAGCACATCAATTATATATTATCAAAGTCATAACATAAAAGTGTTAAAGTCTAAAGTCCAATATAATATTTATCATAAGTTAATAACCATAGAGTAATCTATGTCGACGTTCCTAAAATGCTTAAATTTTTAACCAACTAAAAGTTTGCAAATAAGTGTTAGAATCATAGCGAGGGAATAAATTTATGGTTATAAAAACTTGAATGAAAAACTATCCTAAATGTATCATGAATCACATGTTGAATCAATGAAATTAATGACGAATAAGTAGAATAATATCGAATGTCACATTAAGGCCACTATTAAAAACTATTATGTAATGTCGTAACAATGCTCATTGATGAAGCAAGAAATAGATGAAATTAATAAGTAATGCTAGAATAATTCATAAATATTTTCATCAAAAGAACTAAGTGTATAAGTAATCCATGAATTTGCTACAACGACTATGTCGCGAGAAAACAATGTCAAGCAAAGTTTAAATAAGAATATTGGAAATGGTTAACAAAGATGGGTAGTAACATATAGTATGATTATCGGTATCATACACTAACCCTATAAATCAATACCGAATTCAAACAATAACACTTTTAGCTAACGTCGAATTCATGCATGCTGCACCTGTAGTTAGTGATCGACATAAAATTTCTCATGACAATAACACTTAGGCTTTGGACTAGCCGCCACACCTTTGTTTGTTTACTAACGATATAAATATCTCAGCTATGATGATTCCAAATTTTACACCGATTGTCGAAATAATAAACAAATGGTAAATTAATCAATGTCGAACATCATAATGGTTACGTAGGGCATCAATTTTGGAATAAAACAGAGTAATATTAGGTTTCAGGTTTAATAAACCTTCCACTTTATCATGAAGCTTGAATCTCATAGGCATCCAAATTAATGTCGCCTAACCTTAATTGATCTAATAAAATTTTCAGCTATTGGATCTCGGGTTTAGATATGTTATTCATTCCATAAATAAACTAAAAACTCCCAGGCATCTAAATCGATGTCGCCAAACTCAAATTGACCCATTAAAATCCCCTAGCCATATAGTAATTCAAGGTTAAGCATAATAGATTATCGATTTAACAAGAAGCTTGAAGAATCCAAATCTAATATCAAACCTAAATGATGATACAAAATCCGAAAACCCTGAGTTAAACCCTAATAGTAATTTGAATATAAAATTTCATAAGCTAATTTATCGAATCAAACAATTAAATTAAAAGTCATACCTTGGATTAGGCTTTAAAATTGAAAAGTCGAAAGTTTATGAGAAATTTCATGGATTTCAAACTTTTGCTTGAGTTTTGAATCATAAGTAAAGGAAAGAATGAAGAAGTAACTCTACTATTTATAGGATGGAAGAAGGCGAATAGATACCGTTTGATCAAATATAAATAAGCGGTTGGATCTACATGGAATTGCAATAGGCGACAAGCGCCATTATCAAGACATTGGCTTGTAAAGTCAATGCTTCCTTCATATAGGGGGAAAATATTACTACCGATATTGGTCCTGAAGGCATGAGGGCATGTCGACAACAAGAGCGCCAAGATCAAAGAATCTTGCCACCAAAAGAGGTTATCAATGTGATATAGAATATTGAATGCCACCAACACACATGACATCAGTGTCGTACACCACTAATGCCGCTCTCCACCAATAAAGCCAAATGAATGATGTCGCATCCCGTATATCACCAGTGGACAACATCGTATGAAGCCAATACTATATTTCACCAAGGCAGGAATTGATGGCGTGCACCATTGGTACCATATACCATCAAGGCAGTGGAATCGAATGACATCATAACATAAGCCATTAATGTTATAGCAGCATGATGTATAATCCATGTCGCACATCATTGATGCCGCTACCTATCAATGTCACACTTCACCCATGAAGATAGAATGGATGTCTCATCTAGTTGATATTACCTTAGGTTAATGCCATGTCTTTTCAATGTCACCTTCTTCTAATGTCGCACTTCAAGTAATGTCGTTCCTGTCCAATGCCGCTCATCACCAATGCCATCTCTTATTAATGTTGCCTCTTAGTGATGTTGCCTCTCAGGCAATGCCGTATCTCATCAATACCGTCTATAATCAATACAGCCTATTATCAAAACCACCTATTATCAACGCTGCGCTTTAATGATGCTACAGATCACTAATATACAAAGGGATGTCGTAGATTATCAAAACAAAGCATAACATTGGAAACCATCAAGATGAACCTTAATGTCGAAGATCATCTAAATGAAATATAACTCCATGCACTATCAAAATAATTAATGCCAATGGTCAACCAAGCCGCATGGACATGTGGTGACCATGCCTCACCTCCCAACCTAAGGGTATAAAGGAAAGGACGGATCGTTCTTTTCTCACTTCTTACATTTAAACTTTGTAACCCTAAACCAATTTGGGGATTTTGTTGCCAATTGTACTTTTGACCAATCGCACATAAGTCCTTGTATATTCAACCATTGCACAGAATATGAATAAAGATATTGTGACTTAAATTCTATTTCAAGTTCTAAATAACTTGTGATTTTTAATCATAACTTACTTCAAATCCTTAAACATTCATAGTCACAATTTCTACTTGCACAGGATTGTTCTACGTTGACTGATGGCTTCAACATGAGTTTGAACATAGCTTCGATATAAACAATCTATGACTTCATTATGGACTTGAACATACTAAACTTACTTACTTAAGCCTGTTCTCAACTAAGTGTCACTTTTGCCGACACTCATTGATGCCTGTAAGGGTTTATCAAGTCTTCTCTTAACCAAATTCCTCTTTTTTTTTACACTTTTTAGGTGTTAGAGAAAAAATTCGTTAACAAGGTTGTTGCTTTGAGTTATTTAGATGGTGTTATCATATCAATATACCTTTTATATACTGAGTTACATATGTTTTTTTACCTCTATATTTAGACATAGTCTGACCCATATGTTATATACATAATACTCAGCCTAGTCCGAGACATTTCAGTTCAGGGATGATGAGACCAGCTTGTGTTTTTCTGAGCATAGAGGAGGCTAGTATTTAATATTGATATATCATATTATATTATATAGTTTTATGTGTGGGTATTATTATGTTGTATAATGGACACACCTTGTTTATCTTATCTCATATACTTTATCGTAGCGTTTACTGACTCTATGTTCTTTGTTATTCACTATATATTATATATTGTTCTATCATGTAAGCACATGTGTTTATTACTTTGTGTCGATGTTGTGTACGTATAGGTGAGTTATTTATTCGATTTGAAAATATGTAATGGTGTTAGCTCAATAGAATATTCATGTGTATACACCATATAGCCCTATTCTTCGTATTATCTGACAGTATTACTTAGTAATACACTTAGATAGTATGGGTATAGAGGTGGGGTGTTTCAGTTAGTATCAGAGCAAGTTCAGAATAATTCATTGTGTATTTGAGATACGAGTCATGACCTTATATGAGACTTACAGTCCATGTCCTTTTGGATGTGATGGGTAGTTACCCTATAATAAGAGATAGTAGGTGTATTTAATGATTACTGGGGTAATCATCAGGGGACATACTTATTATACATACATACATACATACATACATACATACATACATGCATACATATATACATACATATATATAGTTTTCACTTCTGATTCGTTTGAGTATAAAATTATGCATGATTGTTGCCGGCCAGTAGTGTCGGCATTAATATTGAATATTTGACCTCAGGTGGCTTGGAATTCTATAGTTATATTCTAGTTTGTTATTGATAAGAGTGCGCAGTGGAAGTCGATGAATCTTTTCCACTAAGCACAATGACTGTTCATTTCTTTTTTATGTTTGTTTGGTTGATAATTGCTTGTGTTGAATTTGTAATTATTGATAAACAAAACCTTGTGGTGTCTTAAAACTGAAGTTTCTGCTAGGAAAATTGAGAATTGTATTTTTGTATAAGATAATATATTATTATAAACACTAATCAATGTTTTTGAAATGAGCATAATTATGGTGTTTACTTATTGTTATAAACGAAAAGGTATGGTGTTATTTGCTATTGTATGTTGTTTGATATTTTATGTGTGATGTTCAAACTAGTAAAGGAGATTCATTATTTTAAGGTATGTTTGCAAAGCATTTGTAAATATTACAATGTAAGCAAGTATATGTTACATAAAGGGTTGAAATTTTTTTCCATCTTATATATATAATGAATTAGATATAACTTTATGAGACTAAGCGTGTGTTTTAAGTTATAAATCTTTTGGTATTATATATACGTGGATGTTCAATTTGGATATGTTATAAATTAGAAATCCTAATCATGTCTAGCAAATTATACGTTTATAGAAGTGGTATTTGATTAAGTTTTATAATAACTAGATATTAATTTTATAAGTAAGATTTTATAAAGATATATGTATAAAGCTCCAAAGGAATTTTGAAGTAAAATTTGTGTTTGTTTTTCCTTGGAGTGCTTTAAGAATTCTAATTGATGTGTTTGGCCAACATTATCGATAGAGGTTCCTAACATTGAGATGAGGCATTTGGACACATCAATTTGTAAGGATTTCAATGTTTTGAAAAGATTAGAATTCGAAAGGGCTAAAAATATTTTGTATAATATTAAAAATTATACTTTGAAGAGTAATATAACGTTTAGAAAAGGGTTATAAGCTATATTTGAAAGGTGAAATCATAAATAGCTTTGATAAATCATATAAAATAGATTGATAAAAAAATGTACATTATTTGGAAAAGTAAAAAATATGATTTGGGAAAGATATTTTGGTGAATATTTTGACATGAAAGTATATTTATTATTTTGATATAGCAAAGGACTATAAACGATATTTTATAAGTATAAACATGTATATTAGGTGACATCATTAAATTTTTAGCATTTAAAGATTTGAAAAGGAATGTGTGTGTGTGTGTGGTGTTGACATTAATTGTGTATAATTTATGGAAGAGTGTGTACGACTTGAATTGGTTTTTTAGGATGTTTTAATTTATGTGAATATGAGATAATTTATATAGCTTGAACATTTTGATTTGAGTAAGTACGAAATATTTTGAAAAGGATTGTTTAAAGAATTAAATATTTTGGGATTAAGAAAAGTTTAAAAGAAAGTATGCATTATTATAAAAAAATTTAAAGACTATATTGAAGTGATCTAAGATATGCTATATACTAATATAAATTTGCAAAGTCAATATGAAAAGAAACTTTGGACATGTATTTGAATAATGTTCGATATAATAAAATATTTTAAGGAAAAAAAATTAAATTTGTTTATATATAATATTAATCACTAAAAGATAGAAATTGTTTGATTTTGAAATGAGATTTAATTTGAAAGGAAATGAAAAGTTGAATAATGGTTAAGTTTTAATGAATTCTCTTTTGGATGGAAAGGTGATTTTTGTGAAATAAATTTTTATCACAAAGAATTTTGAAGATTGTAAAGTTTATAATATTTAGTGGAAATATTTTTAAGAAGGCTTATTTTGGAAAGAAGTATAGTTTTATCTAATTTTGAGCATTAAAATTTATAAATGTGATTTATATGCAATAAGCTTTAGAAAGTGGTCATATTGGTTTGAAATGATGTTCTGAATGAAGAAAAGTTTATTTTAAAGAAGAGGAAAATCTCTTTTGTTTTATGTGTATTACTAATTACTATAAGATTTGATTTTGCAATTTTGAATCTTAAAAGAAATGTAGTTTTAGGTTGAAGAGTTAAATTGTATAAAGGTGTTTAAACTCCTTTTTTTGTGTAGTTAAACATTTTGAAGTTTGAGTAATTTTAAGGGTGTTCATTTTCTAAATATATGAAATGTATTTATGTAAATTAGTTTTAAAAATTGTAAATAAGGGTAGTTTTGTTAATTGATGCAAGTAAGGTTGAAAGATATATATTTTGGAAAGTATTCGTTTCCAATTTTGAAGAGAAAATTTTAAAGAAAACAATTTGTGAAGGAATTTGTTTAGTTTAAATATTTTGGAAATTAGTTAAAGGAATTTCAAATTCAAAGATGTGTTTAAATTACTTATGAAACGATAATTTTGAGAAATGTACTTGGAAAGCAAATATTTAAGATGGAGTATTTTGTTATAGAAAAGAAAATTTTGATTTTGTTAAATATATTTTGAAATGGAAAGGGATTTATAGAGCATCATTTATTGGTGTCTTCCAAATAGTTTAGTTGAACTCAAAGCCCATAGTTTTAGCATTGGATGAGGAAGATAAAATATGAATCTTTTGTTAAGCCATCGATGAAAGGCCAAATCATTGATTTTTAGTGTTACACTATTTGATATTTGACAGGTCGATGCAGATCACTATCAGTGCAGGCTTGAGATATTAAAGATAGGGTATTGTGAAATTTGTATAGTTAGTTGGTTGGTTTATTTTTAAATTATAACGGTGTAGTTAAGCTAAAATATCATCTTAGTTTTAGATTTTTCCCAATGGGAAATTACGAGGATGTGATTTTCTTAAGAGGAAAAGTCTGTAACAACCAGGTGTTGAGCTATAATAAATTAAGTTTACAATAGTGATTTAATTGATTAAAATGGAATTTTAAATATTAAATGAGAATAATTTTGGAATTGATTTAATAAATAGGTTTAAAAGTAAATATGTGATATTTAAATTAAAATGAAATAAAATATGGAAATAATATTTTATAAAAGTTATATAATGAATGAATAATATTGGTTTAGGAGAGAAATAATTTTTAAAGAGGAATTTGAATTAACTTGGGTTAATAAATGGATTTTATTGTATTGGGGTAACCATAGCTAGTCTGAGTAAATAATTAAAATAAGAAGAATTTATGGGAAATAAATTCTAGAAAATTTCATAATATATGTAATTATTTAAGATATATAAATCTAATTTTTCCTTTGATTTGGTGGTAACTTAAGAAGAATGGAAATTAGTTTTATGTAGGTAAAGAAATGAAAAAGAAAATGAAATACTCATGTACATAAGCCTAAGCCCTAGAATCAAATACCCAAACCCTATTATCATATATCTTAGTCTCTCTAATTCTGTACTTTTCCAATTTTGGATTTCTCCCCTTATTTACAAAATATGAGTTACGTTCAAGCAAGGAGATACTGATCTTCTTCTCCTATAATCCCCTTTTCTAAAATTTTAATTAAATCTGATAAATTATCAAACTCAAATTTATGTATTTGGATATAACTCAACATTAAAAACTAAGGAGAAAGGGAGTTTGGTCATGATTTTGGAAACTTGGAGTGAGCAACAGTACAGATTGATAAAATGGAAGCTTTCGATGAGTATACTTACTCACAAATCTACGTCGAAACATGTTATTCAGTATTTATAAATGTGTGTTTGGATTGTTATATTAATGAATATAATGTGTGTGCATTGAATTAGAGTAGATGAAGCTAGTAAGAGCTGCAAGGAGGCCTGAAATCAATCAAAGATGGTCGAAACAAGCGTTTGGAAACACATCACCGGTAGGGTAACCAGTCGACTGGGCAGTTGACCTATGGTGCCATTGGGTGCAGACCAGTGCATGTTCTTAAAAAAATTAATTAATAAATAATAATTAAATTAATAAAATAAAATAAAATATAAACAATTAAAATATTTCTTGTAGGAAATGAAAATAAAGAATGGAGAATATGGTTTATAAATAAATATTTTATTTGAATATAGTAATTATAATAATTAAAAGTTAATTAGTTTATAGAAAGGAAAATCTGTTTTGGGTTTTAAATAGTTATTTAGAAGTTTATATAAATTCTATAAAGTAAGAAATACTTTCTGATTCATATTCTGAAGTATTATAAAGAATATTTTATAATTAATATGTTTAAATAAATAATATAAAAGTATGTTTCATATCTTATTAGAAAAATTTTACTACACATTTCTGATTACTTATCTCTTCTATATAGGTTCCAAAGTTATGAATGATTCACCGTTGATATTGGTTTGATTAGTGTTTTCGATGTGATATTATGATGACATCGTTCTATATGATTTTCATGATATTCAATTTGGGATGGAAAATTTGAATAAGCGGAGCTATAATACCGCCTAGTGTGAGACTTTCAATAATATTTCTTCGTTTCTTTGGACTCATTATACATAATATTGTGAAAATTGAGTATAATTTATGAGCATTGAATTAACGATTGTGTATCATGCGGTAGTGTGGGATGCCAACGTGATATTTATTCGGTTATTCATTATAAGTAGATATCACTCATGTGATGAGATCAGTGATACTAGGATAGTACTTACATGAGTGGATGCTCGTGGTGTTGAGAGAGCTCAAGGATTTGAGTTATGGGGATGCCTATATATGTAGATATTATATGTTTGTCTATCATGATGTACTCCTGGATATTGTGTTGGAGTGAATAGGGTGGCCAACATCCATCCTAGAGGCTCGATCGTGGGGTCACGCGCTAGATCTATGGCACACTATAGAATTCACAGTAAGGTGGTAAACCCTAGCCTATTATGTCACCTGGGCCAGCAATATGTTACCATAGGGGTCAAAACCAGGTCATGGCTGGAAGTCCTTGCGTTGACGAGCATACCGGTGGATAGTGTCATGATTACTGTAAAGGCAACTAAAGGCTGTAGGAGCAGATCCAGGTGGATTGCCCATGCGCTCCTAGAGTAGGCAAATAACATCAGTGTCCCTTCTTGTTCTAACGGAGTGATAGATGGAAAATACTATTTATATCCTCGTCTGAGTAATAGGATCGGATCCAGGTCGATAACCTATGTGCTCATGGATTAGGAGAATAGCCATTAGCTTCATATGTTGATATAAGGCTCTACTTGGGACTTCGTGTATGTCGTACAGTCAATCCCCGTTACCATTTATTTCTATTGCAGAGATGAGATTATACCGGTCATAGATATCCAGAGTATAGTGGATTCTCATGTTATTTTTATATATGATCTACTAATAGGAAGCCTATTTTATATTGATTAGTGGTGGTATTTTATTATTGAGATTGAGGGATATACTTGGACATTGTTGTGTTGTAACGACCTAAATTTTTGGGACTTGAATGTCTAAATATAATCATATTAAATAGTTATGATGCTTACATTGGTCATACCACTATATATTTTGGTTACATTTAAAATCACTAAGGTATGTTCCCATATTGGATTTTCTATTAAAGACATCCCCAGATTTACCGAGGCCAGCCTTCTAATAAGGGTCAAAAAGTACCTTCCGAGCGACGTATATCTCTAGATAAAATATATTATTAAGGTAAACACAACTAGCCCACACACGAACCTATAGAGCTACGTGGAACCAAGTACTATCAACTCCCATGCGCAACATATCAATCAGAATACTCTAGATATAGAGTTGTTATGCCCCGTCATGGGTTAGCAAAACTTCGAGTTGTGCGTCCTACTCTGTTTTCTATCATTTCCAATATCGAGGTCACATTCGGCATCTTTCACACGAGTCCTCATCACTCGAACCAAACACAAATCCCCATGGATTCCTACATCTCGAATAGATCACAAATCACTACATGGATTCGAACATCTAGAACAGGTCTTGAATCTCCACATAGATTCCCTTTTCAGCTGCTTCCAAAACATAAAAATCGTATGCTAGTTTTGAAGTGGTATTCAGTAAGTAAAATATTTATCGATCTCGGATTCTTTAAAACCAATTCAATAATTTCAGGTTTACTCAATTCCGGTTCTTTCAAAAGTAAGCGAAAGCTACAGACATTTCATACCAATATTCCTCCCTGGGGTTTCTCATTGGTATTAAATCACGAAGCATTTCGTTTACTTGTTAATTTATATTTGGTCAAGTTCGATGATCGACTAATTGATTATCTAGTAAAAAACAATAGCTTATACAAATCACGATTCATATGCTTAACTCGTTTCCTATATTCCAACTTAACTATTCCTCGTCCAAGAGTGAAGCCAGGTAAGTAAAGCGCTGGTTACATTAAAGCCTTATCTGGACACGTCATTCTTGAATCTCACGAATAGATAAGTCTACCTCGTCGGCTTTTAGTATTAAGTATAGTATTAATGATTTCCATAAACAAGTAAGAAATCAACACAATTATCACGTTTTCGACATATTTCGACTTACTATTGCTCAGCCTGGAGGAAAACTGGTAGGTTAGACTCTATTGCTCCATCCTTACTTGACATTAGTCTTAATTCTCGTAGATAGATAAGCCTTACTTCATCAGCTTTTAGTGTAAGCATGGTTAACTACTTTTCAAACAAGTACTTAAACATTTAATAATTTGGCTATTTAGCAACTTTAAACCTTTTTTGAAAACATTTGCAATACTTTTAAAATAATAAAAATACTTATAATAGGTTTTAATAAATTTATCCAAAATATTACTTTAAAATAAAAAATTTGTAAAATCTATAACACTTGGAAAAGAACATGTTTTAATGTAAAAACCTCTTAATTTCACAATAATTCTTAAAAATTCACAAAGACCTCAAACAAATTTTAAAGTACTCTAATTATAGTTAGTAAACGCTTGTAAAATTTATGAAACAAAATACTTAAATTTAAATATCTTTTCAAACCTTTTAAGTCCAAAAATCAAGTCTAAACGGAGCAGTTTTGCACAAGTGCGGTTTTGGTCATTTACGAGATGTTACTTAACTTTTTACAATCCATGCTTTTAATAGCAACAAACATACATATAAAACATTATAAATATGGTGAGAAACCCTAAGGATCTTTCTACAAAGATTCATAGAAATCGCCAAATACAAGGTAATTTCGAACTGCATCTATAGCGACTATCGCTATAAGTGCACTTTCAAATCCAAGTTATATTCAAATCTATATTCAACTACAACCTATATTTTTTTTGTTCCAAGACCTTGTTATATGTAATACAAGTTCACTCAAGTCCGTTCAAGTCCATTCATATGTCACTTGTTTTCAAGTCAAGAAGTAAAACCATTGTTTTCACATATGTTCATATTAATTCAATAACATTTTATACAATCAAACAACAATATATATATATATGATATTTTCCTATAAAAATGGTAAGTTGGATTATCTTTTATCCAACAAACAACTAAGATCCAAGAACCCAAGCCCAAACCCAAGCTAGCACCCTCCTTTCCTTTCCTTCCTTTCCTTGTTTCACTTTGCCTTTGCCTCCTTTTCACTCCTATAGCTCATGGCTTGTTGAGAGGGGGAGAGTTTGGCTTTTCTTTTCAAATTATAACTAGGTAGGATGTTTTGTAAAATGGTAATAAGGCTTCGCTCCAAGTTTGAAGTGATTTAGATTTGATTTTCAAATACTTTGCGTTAGGAAATTATTAAGAAAAAGAAGACATGGATATTTCAACTCTAAGCCTTGTGAATTGTGAATGATAACTAAGGGTATGCCCCTCCTTATATAAGCTCCATTTGGTGTTGCTTAATCTTGCCTTCACTGCCCTTCATGCCATGGAAGACTCACCTCCCATCTCTTCACCTTTAAGTCACTTTATGCTAATTACCATTTTACCCTTCTCAAGATAATATCTCTTATCTTAATAGAAGCCTCTAGATCATTCCAAGCCATATGAACGGGTGTGTATATTAATTAGTTTCTAATGTTTTTATTTGATCATTAGTCAAGTGCACAAGAGTTCGAACAACTTATATTGATAGAGAAGCCGTTTACCGGTAAACCGATTTTTGATCACATTATCGATTTTTCTTCGAAGAATATATTTTTGTAAACAAGTTTTATTATCCTTATTCATTAATTAAATTATGTCTAATAAGGTTATATATCATATTTATAACACTTAAATACATTTCAAAACGTTTCAATATTCAAAGACGAAGTGTTCGAATTTCAGGGTCGCTACATTCTCCTTCACTTAGAACATTACGTCCTCAAAATTCAAATAAGAACGATAATCAAAGAAGATAGGAGAACAAGATACATATATAGTATACTGCTAAAACTATATACAAACTAATATGAAACCTAAATGCATACTAAGTGACTCCACCTCAAGCAGTGAGTACACTACAAAAGATGTACGATACTAAGATAAGAAATCTCTAGTCTAAGAACAAATTTCGGATATGACTCCTTCAAACTATTCTCTGTTTCCTACATACAATCCCGAGCATCCTCGCTCTATTGAACCTTGACTAACTTCACAATCTTAGTCCTCAATTGCTTCGTATCCTTATCAACAATAGGAATAGACTGTCTCAAAACAGTCAAATTTGGCTCAACCTCCAAGTCCTCGTGCTACGATGCTTCCACCATCATTGAAGGATCATGCACAAACTTACACAAATACGACACATGAAATACATTATGCACACCTGATAGCTTAACCGATAACTCAACTCTATATGCGAGTGCACTAATTTTCTCCAGAATGGGGAATGGTCCTATTTGAGAAGACAACTTTCTAGCCCTTCCAAACCGGACTACACTTCTCATTGGAGAAACCTTTACATACACAAAGTCTCTAACTAATAACTCCAAGTCTTTGCGCCTCTCATCTTCATAGCTCTTCTATTGATTTTTCTCTTCCTTGATTCACTTTCATATCTCTATGACCTTATATGACGCCTCTCGGATCATATCCAACCCAAGCATAAGAAAATCCTCAGGTTCTACCCAACACGATGGATATTTGCAAGACCTTCCATCTAACCCTTCAAATGTTTAACGCTTCAAATGGTTTCATCCTGATACTGGCCTGGTAATTGTTGTTGCATGAAAACTCAACAAGTGGTATGTGTTCTTTCCACAAACCCCTAAAACTGAAATGCATGCTCGAAGCAAGTCTTTCAACAATCGGTTCACCCTTTCTGTTTGCCCATCAGTCTGCATGGTAAGTGGTATTCAAACTAATCTTGGTTCCTAATGCTTCATGCAAACCCTTCCAGAACTAGCTTCTGAATGTTGGATCTCTATCGCACATGATATCACAAGAAACACCATGCAATCTGACGATCTCCTTAACATATAACTTAGCCAAACTAGAAGCCTTTCTTGTAGTCTTAATAGGTAAGAAGTTCACGCTCTTAGTCAATCAATCCACAATAACTCACACACAACTTTGTTACACCTCCTCGACCTAAGCGATCCATCGATGAAGTCCATGGAAATCTGTTACCACTTACACTTAGGAATCTTGAGAGGTGAAGCAGTTTAATCGTCTTCTGGTGACTACCTTTCACCTGTTGGTAGTTAGCACACCTGCATACAAATATAGAAACATCCATCTTTATGCCCTTCTACTAGAACGTCCTCTTTATTTCTTGATACATATTAGTGACCAAAGGATGTATTGTCAACCTAGAATGGTGACTCTCTACTAGAACATCCTTCCTAATCCCATCAACATTTAGGATACATAACCTACCATTCATTCTCAAAACGCCACGACCATCCACCTCAAATCCCACCCACCTCTCCAGTGCCTTGTTCTCACTTTCACTTTTAGCTACCCTAGAAAAATAAAATCCCTAAGTTAGTTCTCTTTGATACGACTAATCAGAGTCGGACGAACCTCAACATTTTCCATAACTGCAATACCTCTTACTGAGCACATCGGCTAGGACATTGGCTTTCTTAGCTTGTATAATATACCCTGAGCATAGGTCGAAAGAAACTCCAACCACCATTGCTGCCTCATGTTTAAGTCTTTTGTGTAAAAAGATACTTCAAAGATTTATGGTCCAAATTTAACTTGAACTTTTCACCTAGCAAATGATGCCTCCACCTTTTTAACACAAATACCATTGCTAACAACTTCATGTCATGAGTTTCATACCTTGCTTCATGCAGTTTGAGCTGCCGATTTGCATAAGTTATAACCCTTCCATGCAGTATTAACACAACACCTACACCCGTTCCACACGCATTAGTGTAAATAGTCGAACCTCACTTCCATCTGGTACAGTAAGAACAGAACAACTAGTCAACTTTTCCTTTAACTCTATGAATGCTTGCTCGCATTTATCAGTCCATATAAATTTAACGTCTTTCTTCGTCAAATTCGTTAACCGTGAGGCAATCCTTGAGAAATCCTATATGTATCTCCTATAATAACTTGCTAGACCCAGAAAGTTCCTAATATCAGTCACGCTTTAGTCTCTTTCAGTCTAGAATGGCCAAAACCTTAGTGGGATCAATAGAAATACCCTTCGCCAAAATAACATGACCTAAGAACCTAACCTCAAACGCCAAAACCAACACTTCAAGAACTTAGCCTTTAACACATACTCTTTTGGTGTTTCTAGAACAATCCTTAGATGGGGCAAATGTTCGTTCTCAGTCTTAGAATAGACCATAATATCATCGATAAAAATATGAACAAACTTATTCAACACATCTTGGAAAACTCAAATCACTAAGTCTATAAAATATGATGGAGCATTAGTTAGGCCGAACAGCATAACTAACCACTTATAAAACTAGTTGGATCTAAAAGCGATCAAGGATACACTCTCCTCTATCACCCTCAATTGATGGAACCCTATAGCAAGATCAAGCTGAGAAAACACTTGAGCTCCCTGAAGCTGATCGAACAAGTCATCTATCCTAGGCAAAGGATACTTGTTCCTAATAGTTTATTCATTGAGCATGCGATAATCTACACACAATCTTAAAGAACCATCCTTTGTTGCACACATATCCACACTTTTGTAACATATACATACACATATAACAACAAGTCAAATAATGTCTAATGGATTAATTAAACTAAAGAGTCCTTACGTGCTTTTAAAATGTAATTAAGTAAAGCAATAAAGTGAGGAAGACTTTTCTTTCTTATTTTAAGTGTTGTAGTACTAAATAGTACATATTATCATGATGAAAGTACATGGTCATGTGAAGGGGGTGCGGTGCATGGGTTGGCACATGGGAAGGTGTATGGAAGAAGGCATTTTGGAGGGTAGTTGAGTAATTTGGCTAAGGGGTAAGGGAGGAAATTTTCCATTTTTCAAAAGTCTATATAAGTGCATCCTCTGTCTCCGTTTCTCTTTTTCCCTTCCATTCTCTTTTTTCATCTTATTCATTCTTATTTTCCTAAGTTAAAACTCTTCCAAAAACACACTCTTTCTCCTTTAAATCATTAAATAAACTTAAGATAAGATTGTTAACATCATCACTTTCTCTAAGTTCCAAGTCAAGAGGTTCAAAAAGACGGGTCACTATAGTGGTACCAGAGCTGAAGGTTAAGCAAGAACCTAGGCCTTGGTAGGGTGAACTCATTAGAGATATGGTTAGTAACACCCTAGAATGAGTTGAGCGTATTACATATAAGAGTGTATATTTGTTAATGCTATAAAACTATTTTATATTTTTTTGAAATTGGTAAAAGAAATAATTTTATCCAGGATTATATTTTATATATAAAATAATAATTTTCAAATGGTATAGTTATTTATGATATGTTTGTTTGCTAGGAAATTATAAAATATTATCAATTATTGTTTGTTTAGTCATGCTCGTTTAGTTTGGGAGCATTGACCATTGTTTGATATTTTATGCTCGGCTAGTTTATAAGCATTTATTGTTTTGATTTAGATTAAATACGAACACCTTATGAATTAGTTTTCACAATTTGACTCTAATCTGTTTGGTAGTAATGTTGTTTTAAAGTTCATTTTGGTACAAGAAGGAATGATTTATATAAAGTTAATTTTATAGATCAGGTTTATAAAATGTGTTTTGTATATAAGGAGGATTTTTGAGAATTTGAATCCCAATGCATTGGAAAAAGAATTTCAAATGGTTTTTGAAAAAAGTAATGATAGTATTACTTGAAGATATTTATAAATACAAATATTTCAAAGAGAATTTTAAGTAAGATACATTTTCTTTGGATAGTTCGGGAAATGAGTCTCGATTAGTTTTGTGGTAATCTGAATAGTCTTCTAAGTTACAATCGGATGTTTGTTTAGGCAAACATTGTAGTGAACTTTTTAAATTATTCCCTTTGTCATTGTACGATCGAAACGAGTTCGAATCCGAACACACTCAAAGCAAGTTAGTAATAGGTATTTTATTAAAATTATTTATATGGAAATTATATAGTATGGTTTCAATATGGGATTCGAAAAAAGAAGAATATTTTTATATTAACTAGTTTAAGTGGATGGAAAATGACTAGAAATAGGCAAGAGATGTGTTCGGATGGTAAGAACTTCTCTTAGATACTACTCTTCTTGGTAAGGGGATGTATGATACTATTTGGTAGGATCGATTCCTTGGTATTATTTTGGTGTTATTCGATCTATATGTATATTTTTTATGAATTAAAATATATAGTATTATTTCAAAACGGTTTTGAAATATAAGCCGATTATTTAGTTCTTAAGTTTCCTTAAAGAGAATGGATTCAAATAAAAAGGTATTTTAATAAAAGAGTGTGTTGATAAATGAAAATTTTAATATGGGAATATATCACTCTTGGTTGGAGAAGAAATAAATTTAACACAAGTTTTAATGTGTTAAATTTAATAAGAAGGTATTATAAACTTTGTTTTATTAAACTTTGTCTTTTGTTTTAACATCTTAGTTGTGCAAACATTTGATGTTATTGGACCGACTAGTAAACATCTTTACCTTAGAAGTGTCTAAGGAAAAGTAGTAGGACCGAGTTTTAATACCAACATCCTATTCTTCTTAGCTACATACCAAATCGGATAGGTAAAGAAGTCAACAAGGTTGACTCAGTTTTAAGACCAAGATTTATTTTGGGCCTGCATCTGAATTTAAGGAAAAAGAACATATTAAATAAGATAATTGTATATATTCTCAGGATGTAGTAGGGTATTATACATGTTTAAAACTTAGGTTGTACTTTTATGAAATGTTTTCATAAATAACTTCGAAAAGTAAAAAAGAATTGAAGTAGTATAATTATTAAGTTATCCTAAAGAGATAAAACCAAAATTAGGACTTGGGTCATTTTTATTCGCACGACCATTCTGGATCTAGAGTTCGAGTACACGATTTCTAGGTGATGTACACCAGTCTGAACTAGATATTTTCACTCGATTTCTCAACAATTAGTATTTGAGACGGATACTTAGGCTGATGTGAGTGTTTTCTATCATGGTTTAGGACTATGTAAGGAAAACATGAGTATCAGATCAAGGAACTAGATCAAAGTTCTGCAATAAAGAAATTAAGTGATCTATACTAGTTTGAAAGAGAGATTTATGTATCCGAACAAGTGACCGGATATTGCATACAGATGATTCATACACATCATACGGGCTTAAGCATATTTGCCTTTAATGTTTTATGGTTTATTAGGAGTTTGGTAGATGACTCTTCGATTTGTCATGTGGTAGTGTGAATAATCGATTAAGTAATAACCTTTGGCTGTTGAGCATGAGGTATGCTCAATAGATTGTGTATCATCCTTATGTGATGAGAAGGTTGTAAACCCTGAAAAGCTCTAAATTTGTTTATTAGTCATTTAACATTTTGGAAAATGTTAAGTATTAGTATGGTTTATTCTTGGTCGTTTGTTTGTGAAGAAATTTTGAGGTCGAAATTCTTTTAAGGAGGGAAGGATATAACAATCCAGAATTTTATCGCTTTGATTATGAATATTTAATTAATATATATATATATATATTTAAGTAGTTGATTTTAAAATCTTAAATAACTCATTTTTATTTTTTAATAATGACGGTAAAATCATTTTGAATATTTTTATACATAAATAAATAGTTCGATGAAAAATCGACAATATGACCGAAATTCATTTTTTCGGAGTTTTGACTTTTTAATGAATGGAAGTTGTCGCAACGTTGTTGCACAGATATGGACGCTTTTGTAACATATACTTACACCTATAATAACAGGTTAAATAGTTCCTAATAGATTAATTAAACTAAATAATCCTTAAGTTCTTTTAAAATGTGACTAAGTAATAAAGCAAGGAATACTTTTCTTTCTTATTATAAGTGTTGTAGTACTAAGTAGTATATTCATCATGATGGAAGTACATGGCAAATTGAAGGGGGTGTGGAGAATAAGTTGGCACATGGGAAGATGTATGGAAGAAGGCATGTTTGGAGGGTACTTGAGTAATTTGGCTTAGTGGTAAGGAAGGCAATTTGCCATTTTTCAAAAGTCTATATAAGTGAACCCTTTATTTCCATTTCTCTTTTGGCTTTCCATTACCTTCTTTGATTCTCTTTTCTTCATCTTATTTATTTTTATTTTCTTAAGTTAAAAATCTTCCAAAAACACACTCTTGCTCCTCTAAATCATTAAATAAACTTGAAATAATATTGTTAACATCATCATCTTCTCAAAGTCGCAAGTTTTGGAGCATTTTTCACTTGACCTAGTCATGTCCGTGAGCACCCTAGGGAGTTTTATGTGCATAGCAGAGTGCAAATGGAGGTGAAGTGATGTCGTATGGTGTTTTCTTGGTGGTAGCAATGAATAAGAGCAAGTTGCAAGAAGTTTGGTCGAGATTAATGTGAGATATCTCAATTTAAATTAGTTTTAAAATGATATGACATGTAATAATTTCACAGTTGTTTGCTAATGTTGTTTACATTGTGTGTAATATTTATATTTGTTGGTTCGGATTTGATTCCCACTTGGAAGCGGAAGGAATATATAACACTTGTATTTATAGGGGACTAGCAAAGGAGAATGGAGATCGAAGTGTTCGTAGCAAATAGGTCGCGACGAAACACTTCAAAGTGCATATGATATGATTTACATTGGACCTTTGTTGTAGAGGGACTCTAAGGAGTTCCTCCCCATATTGATTTTCATTTAGATATATTCTTGGTAATGTAAATGCTCATGTATACGGAAAGTGAATGTTTCTTAGATATAGTCGGCCTACTGTTGTTGGTGTTATGCGACACTGAAATCCTTTGCTCTCTTTAAGTGGTTTGCCACTTTGTTTTCTAAGAAGAATTTTAAATGATTTTTCTGAACTTTACCTTTGTTAACCTTTTTGCAAAGCTATTTAAAGGGGTTTAACATATAGAAAGAAAATGGAGCTTAAAATCTATTTGATTCAAAAAACAAAGTTTTAAAAGTTACGGTCCATATAATGATAGTCGCATGGATGCACTTTGAAAATCTATGGTTTTAGTAAAGTAAAAAAGGTTATCTATTCAGGTATTTTGTAAATTCTTTTTGAATATGTTTTATATTGTTGTATAAGTATTTTAAAAGGTGTTTGAAAATTTAAATATACATACATTTTTAAAAGATTTATTGTGGAATATTAAAGTAAGAGGTTTAGTTTTTAAAAAACTCTTTTATTTTCAAAGTCAAACTATGTTTTAAAATGTAATGATATTTAAGGGATGTTTTAAATAAGTGTAAATCTATATTTTTAAGTGTTTTAAATGATTTTGGAAAAATAATTTTTATAACAAGTATATTGAACTCTTGGAACCTATTTTTTAGACTTCGAGGTATGGAAACTTGTTTCTATTTTGAAGTTAGAAATGGATGTCAAGTAAAGATTTGAGAGGTAGTAATACCCCAACTTGAACGGTTTCATTTCTAACCGAGGAAAAGTACTTGTTAAGTTTATAGGATTGGTTTTTGGATTTTTTAAAAAGACTTTGTTTTATGTAAGGAATTTCTTTGCCGGTGCCATTATGTAACATAAACCAAATATGGTAAGTAGTGCTAAAATGTTGACATGTTTATGGATAGTAAGTCATCTTATATTTAGCACTAAAAGGCGATGATTAGACTTTCCACTATCTGTGAGATTTAGAATAAGGTGTTTTAACTAAGGCAAGGCCAGGTGCAACCAGTGCCCTTAAGTTACCTGGCTTCGACTCTGGGTGAGAGATATAAGTCGAAATGTCGAAAACATGATAATTATAAGAGGGTTAATTTCTATAAATAGATCATGATAAATTAATTATATGGAAGGTACCTTATCGTATACTTGACAATAAATTTTGAGGTATAAAAGCTCGTTTCTATCTACGAGAATTAAGAATGTCGTCGAGGTAAGGTTAGTACTCTAACTTGTCTGACTTCATTGTTAATCGAGGGAAAGTATGGGTTGAAATCGAAAAGTGGTGATAAGTATACGATGTCCAATTTCCCCTATGCAAACTTTATACTTACACCAGATAGTGGTTTGTCCACTATTGATAACTCGACCTATTTTTATTTAGGAAGTATATAAAAGCTTTATGATTTCATGCAGTTTGAGATCTCCTAGTAAGGACTAATTCCTATAAAACGCATTTCACTTTTAAGAATGTATATTCGATATCCCCTTGGGTCTCTTATATTGTCCGTTTACTTCTGAAAGAACTGAAATTGCATCAACTACGAACTATTGTTTGATGGTTCAGAGAGACTGGGATTAGATCTGCATGAGTTATCTGGAAACCACTTCGAACCAACATATGAATTCAGATTGGAGATATCTTGAAGATGACAGGAATTGAAAACGGAGTTCTTTGAAGTGCAAGGGCTACTTGTTACTAATTCTGAGGGTGATTCCTAAAAGGATGTAGTAGAAGTAGTGCCTTCGGTTTGTTTATATCATGAACAACTTTTATCGATGAATGCTGGCATTGCATTGTTGCCTGGAGGGTTGCCATAACATTCCAAGTGGGATTTTCTAAAAAGGTAAAATGTAGTCTCGAGTCTCATACCCAGTAATGACAAAAACAGAAGTTATGTCGTAGGGCTATATTGATCACTCCTATTAGGGTATGGTCATTGCTTGATCTATAATGGTATTTATGAATTTATGTATGTAAGAGGCCCAGTACGGTTGTAAGCTGCAACCGAGGGATGATCATAGTCGGTACTATCCAGAAAGGGGTTGGCCGGTCCTGATTCGTAGAGGTGTAATGTGTTTATAGCCATGGTATATTTTTTCTAGAGGTGTACTGCATGGAAGGTAGTCCCTTACCTCATCATTGATGGAATCCTTTTTCTAATATGTGCCTTATGGACTTAGTTGTGTACCAACTATGCTGGAATGTGAAATGCAAGCATTTCAGCCATGTTATATGCCTATTTTAAACCCTAGACATTATTATAATATCACAAGATTTTATAATAAAAATTATTTGGTTATCGTAAGGTAAAAATTCATCTGTTTTTATCTACGCCATGGTTTTACGAGACACCTTTATATTTTGAAGGGTTTTATATATATAAAAATCCATATGATTTGAGTTTCTCATGCTGGTTTACCAGATTGATCTGGGTGTTATTTTCTTATAATACTCATGTCAGACCCAAGTACTTTTCAAGATTTGGTTATGGAAGCTTTGGAGCTTCAGAAGATGACTTGGATGCCTCCAAGACTTGACGTATTTTATTTTCCGAAGTATTTCTTAATTTGTATTTATCGACTTTTGCGAGGACGGGCTGTTATAACTATCCAGGCAGGTAATAGATCCGTTTACTCTATTGATGTATATATATTACCGTTTTCTTTTTTAAAGATCATTTGGATATTATATATCATTTATATGACGTTAAATTTTGTTCTATCTTTTCTTTTCTTTAACCCTAACAATCTTTCTTTCCGATGCTTGGATGCTCAGCACTTGAATACCATGGATGTATTAGTGTCGACTTTTTAGTTAGAAAAGGTAGGTCGTTACATAATGTATCACCATACATGCCATAAGGCCTAGCACATATACAAAACACATATGCACTGACAAAACAAGAATCTCAATTTCAGGTGCAGCAAGGTCAAACCCAAAGGCTCAACATAGTGCATTAGTGGACAGGTCAAGACAAGTAGTGTAAGGTCAAGCTTAATGGTTCCACACAAGTTCTCAAGTGAAATTATAGCAAAGGAGAAACAATTAAGAAATTCATGCACCAGAAACCAAAATGCAAGTGCAACACACAAAAATAGGTGCACAAGAACAAATGCATGGGTGCTGTAAAGCACAACAAAGCAAAGAAATGCACAAGGTCAAGGTCAACAAAAGGATGCACAAGGTCAGGTGCAGCAAAACATAGGAAAGTAAAGAAATGCACAAAGTTGGGTGTAGTAAAGCACATCAAAGCAAAGAAATGCATAAGGTCAGGTGCAACAAAAAATGAACAAGGAAAAAGAAAAATAAAGTACACAAAGGTGCAACTAGAATAACAATCTCAAAGCTTATGGCAAAGCACACAAAAACCGGTGGAACAACCAAGCTAAGGCAAAAAAACACACACAAAGGTGCAATAGCAAGGCAAAGCAAATAAATATGTTGCAAAACCAAGAAAAAAGCATCACAAATCAAGCAACAAGTTAGGTCAAGACCAGAAAGAAAATGTAGCTTGGTACATAACAACAAAGGATGTGCACAAGTACACAAATATATAAAAGTGCAACAACAAGCTGGGACCATAAAGTGTGCACGAGTAGTCAATGCACAAACCCAGCAGTAAGTAAACTGAACACAGAAGTAGAAACTAAAGTACAACATCAAGAGCAGATGCGCAAGGACAAGCACAAACACACACATCAAACTCGAGTACAACAGCAATGCAATGCACAACAAACACACAAGTCAAGATCAAGCCAAACTAGTAGTTCAACAGAAAGTGCAACACGCTTCAAGTGCATAAATTCACACATATATATGTATATACATAGGTATGTATACATATATAGATAATAGCAGGTCAAACATATACAAGGGAAATGCAAATACATGTGAAGATGCAACGTGATGCAAATCGATTAGAAACTATGCATATGAAGCAAAGTTCATCAAAAAAATATGCACAAATAATTTCAAAGTCGGACATGATTGAGTGTACGCACAAAATGGTCTGAAAAAACAAACAAGGAATTATACGCATGTTGAAATATTCAACTAAAGTCAAAAACAGCAAAACGAAAGATCGAAAGAAACAACAGCCGAGATTCAAAGTTGAAATATTCGAACCCAAAATTCACAAAATATATGAAATATCAAGGAAGATTTTTCTCAAACAGTTTCCTATTTAAACCATACATCATCGGCAAATTTCAAATCAGTCAAGTTCAGTACAAAAAATCAAAGAGGCAAAAAATTGTACCAAATCAACAATCGAAGAATCACTCGACACTTGAAGCAACAGAAGGCATAAGTCATTTCACGGGTAAAGTGATTAATCGACAAAGAGATGAGGCAAAATTCCAGCAACGGATCGAAGAACGACAGCTTCAAATTGAGACCTTGAAAGAGATCAACTTTGAAATAAAAAAGGGATCGGTTTGCAAAATAAAGAAAGCGGGATTGAACAAGGCAAACAAGGGAGCTCTTATTTAGGCTAATTAAAATTTATGTTAAATATAAGAACTATAAATTAAATTAGGGTTTCATTTTTATTTATTGTTGTATTTTCCTTTTAACCTTTTAAAACTCCGGTTTGTAACTAGGATCGAACTATGGGGCAAAGTTCAGAAAATTGTCAACTCGGGGATAGAGTTTAGGCAATATATTGAGCTTAGGGTTAGAACAATCAAATAAGAGATAGTTGCAAGTTTGTAGGCCTGAAAGCAATCAATTGATTAATCATAGTAGAAATATTAGGAGCTGTAGTAGGCAAGTATTGCTAAAGCTGGGTAAATTTGTCTATTGCTTTTATTTTCGCATTTACTTTGATATTATCTATGCTATAACATTTTTTATTGTGTGTATTTATTATAAACCCTATTCACCCCCCCCCCACTTCTTTGGTTAATTCGATCCTGCAAGTGGTATCAGAGCAAGGTTGCTAGTGAAAATGTCTAAGCCTAGTAATAAATCTTGTGATAGTCGGTCCAGTATTAGTTTACCTGTTTTTGATGGAACATAGTTTTTAAGTTGGAAATCGAAAATGGAACTTTATTTAAAATATATTGATTTTAAGTGTTGGGATATTACTGAAAATGGGTGTCATATGGTAGATAAGAAAAATATTTTGATTAGTGCTTATGCTATGAATATTCTCTATTCTCCCATTAATAGGGATGAATTTAACCATATCTCTCATTTTTCAACCGCATAGGAAATTTGGAACACTTTTGATGCAACACATGGTGGAAAAGTTAACGACAATGAGAAACTCCCAAAAATCAACTCAGTTAAAGAATTATGCTTGACAGAATTCACAAATGATAATTTGGACAATGACAGTAAAGAAGGTAGTGATGAAGACGCAACAGACGATGAGATACGTGATTTTTCATTCAAAGATTTAGTTCTCTTATGTCAAAAATTAACTGCAACTACCAATAAACTTGAGATGAAAAGTAACAAGTTGAAAAGTAAAAATCTAAGTTGCGTTGGAAAAATGATGAATTGAAAAATGAGTTTAAAAACATTAATAAAATTCAAATTCAAATTGCAAAAATTTGTTTGAATCACGAAAAAGAATTTGCTTTTTTTCATGAATATTTTCATAAGCTAGAAAAGAAAATTCTGGTTTTGGCAAAAAACGAAACTAAGGCGACTTGCAAAAATAACATTCTACAAAAGGAGTTGGAAATTTTTAAGATGCCTGAAATTCCAAATGTGCAAACTTTGAAAGGGAAGTAAACGAGGTCAAAGAAAATTTCAAAACTCTTAAAAATGAAAACGAAAAGCTGATTTTGAAAAATAGAAAATTTAATATTATTTGAATAAATCATTAATTAGAAAAAGAAATCAAAAAAATGAAGGATTTTGAAAAACTTTGATTTGAAAACACCAACTCTTTGAAATTGGCGTGCTTGAAATTGAGACCAAAATAAAAGAGCCCAAAAATTAAATTTTGGCCTTAAATATAAATGATTTTGAAAAGAAAGAGAATGCTATTAGTCATTGTTCTAAGCTAATAAATGAGAATAATATTTTACAATCCAAAGTTAACGAACTCGAGTTGATTATTCAAAAGTTTTCCATGGGAGAAAAATCGTATAATATGTTATTAGGAAATCGACTTTTTGCGAATAATAGAAAAAGACTTAGATTTGAAAAATGGTCGGCTTATAAAACAAATGATCTGTAACACCACCAAGGGAAGAAGTGTGATACCCAAATGCATTAAGTGTGTTAATGTAGGACATTGTTATGACAATTGTCAAAATAGGAACAAACACAAAACCTTTAAACAAATTTGGGTTACAAAAAGTACAGATGTAAATTGTCTTAAATTTGAATAATTTTGGGTTTCAAAGGTACAATTGTAAATAGTAACGGTTTGTTATATAGATGAATTTGGATACCAAAGGTTACAAACGAAAATAAGAGTGGTTCTACATCCTTTGTCACCAACTCTGATTCCTTGTCAAATTTAAATTGGTTAAAAACAACTTTATCCATTTTCTTTGAAGAAAATTGTCGCAATTTACTTTCCCAAAAAATATATCAACTTTAATTAATTAATATCCTTAATTAATTATTAATTTTAATGCTTATCTAGCATAATAAATTCATAATAATCATTATCACTGAGGAAAAATCCAAAAATCATAAAAATTCAAAAATATCATATTCTTTACCATATAAAAATTTCAAGGCCAAAAACTATATTTAATTATAAATAACAACTGCAACCCGAAATAAACCTAATTTCCACCTTTGGAAATTCATAAAATATTTATTTAATTTGGAAATTATGAAATTAAAAACTCATCTCCAAAATAATGTTTTACTCAATATATTAGAAAACCAAATTGATTGGAGATTAAAAACTTAGATTTTACCCTTAAAACCCATCCTAATAATTTCATAAAAATTCCATAATTCATTATTCTATCCAAACAATGATCATATAACCAAAATATGGCATAAATAATCAAAATAATTTGGGTATTACCCATAGCCTAATTTGAAAAAATAAATAGAGATGGTTCGCTTATTATTCACCTTAAGATGAATGATGGAGTTGAGGTTTGATAAAGCTTTTGAATCCCTTGGTTTTCCCTTTGATTTTGTTCCCTTCTTCAACTTAGATATGGTCGGCCCCTAGGTTTTTCTTTTGATTGTTTATGAATCTTAGTGCAAATGCATGAGAAGGTGAGCGATAAAGGGAAAAAAGATAGATAGATTCCTATTTTTCCCCTTTTATATTTCACTTATATGTTAAGTTTTAAAAAAATCTTATTAGTTAATTAGTTAAGGCTTAACCCAGTTAGTTATCAAATCTCATCCATGTGTCCCGCTGCATTATTCTATTTAATCTATTCAATTAAATTTTCTAGATAATGTTGAACTAAAGTTAGGGGTGTTATAAATTCCATTTATTGTGGGACTTTCGGTAATATTTCTTCTATTATTCTTTGAACTCGTTATATAGAATATTGTGAAGACCGAGTGTAGTTTCTGAGCATTTAATAAACGAATGAGTATCATGCGGTGGTATAGGAAGCCTGTGATATTTATTCAGTTATTCATTGTAAGTGGATGTCACTCATATGATGGAACTGGTGATACTGGGATAATACTTATGTGAGGGGATGCTCATGGTGTTGAGAGAGTTCATTGATTTGAGTTAGGAGGATACCTATATAGGTAGATACTATATGTTTATCTATCAAGATGTACTCTTGAATATTGTGTTGGAGTGAACCAGATGGCTAGCATCCATCCTAGAGGCTTGATCGTGGAATCACACCTTAGATTTATGGCGCACTATAGTATTCACAGCAGGGTGGTTAACCCTAGTCCCATATGTCACCTAGGCCAGTAGTCTATTGCCACAGGGGCCAGAAGCAGGTCATGATTGGAATTTCTTGCATTGACGAGCACATTGATGGATAGTGTCATGGTTACAATGAAGGTACCAGAAGACTATAGGAGCAGATCCGAGAGGATAGCTGTAACGACCCGTATTTACGTATCAGAGGATCAAAAACTATTTTTATTTTATTCAAATGAGGTCGTATGTCTTTAAAATTTTAGGAAGTGACTCTTAAGGATATTTTCCACATCAATGATTTTTTCCGAATTTCTATATAACCATTTGACCCTGAAAATATTGTTTGGACTATAACTTTTGACGTGAACTGAAGTAGGGTCTCAAAACACCTCCATTGCTTCTGAATGATGGTTTCTCATTCCGTACAGTGGTCATAGTAGAAAAATGGACTTATCGTTTGAAAGTTATATCTGTTTCAAATTTCCCTAATGTTGGCTTGCATTAATGGGTAACTACCTAAACCCGTGCTTAGGCCCACTAAACCATGTTGAAATTTGTGCTAAGGGGAGGCTGTAGGAACTGATCTAAGTCATTTTTATCTTCCTCAAAATAGCTCTAAACCTCCATTAACCATAATTTCATCAAAAAGCTTACCTTTTCGTTACTAACCTAAGCCAATCATCAATTAAAAGGGAGATTAGCGTAGAGTAGCTTGAGATTATCATTTTGGATTATTTACATTCCTCTTCCTTGCTGTCCACTTTAGATCTAAGGGGATGAATTGGTATTTGTTAACGTAAAAAATGGATCAATACCCAAGAATAAGTTGTAGGAAACCATAAGACCAAGATCTAGCAGAAAATAATAAAAGTAAAAGAAAATAAATCTTTGGCCTAAGTCCACTTTATAGCTTTGTTGCTTATAGATTTGATAGAGTTTGCCTGAGATTACAAAGGTTTTAGAGAGAATGAGTCAAAACTATAGGGGTTAGACCAATTCTAAGTCCTAGAATTGCCTAAAGTAGCTGCCTTGGTGACTATTGTATAGAGGAAAGAGTTGAAGAAGAGACAGAGCATCCGCGTAGTGATGGTAGAAACCAGATCCCCTTTTGGTTGCACTATGGTTTGTATTTATAGGGGCAATAGTAGTATTGTATTAGAAGCTGCTACCAGAGAGGTCCAGGTATTGGCCTGAAGTTGTGAAAGAAATTTGGAGAGCCGCCAAGTTAAGGTGATAACTCGGTGCCGAGTAATACCCATAACTCGGCACCGAATTATCCCCTTAAGGGGAAACTCTTCCCCGACTTTTGCACCATGTTTCTACTTTCATTTTGGAGTATCCCATGTTTTTTAGGTTGTTTTGATGATCGTTCCTCCATAATTTGGTTTGTTCTGCAGTTTACTGAAGCTAACTCTTCGAATCTTGAGATAGATCGTATGGAATTCTATGAAATCACTTGGGTTCCATAAGAGAGCTAGAATTGCCGATTATCTTCCAATACGTTAATTCTATGAAATCACTTGTGTATCCTTCATGAAATTGGCTTATTTTCAATCGTCGATTATCTTCCAATACGTTAATTCATATTGAATTCAGGTGTATTGGATGGTCCTATCGCATTTCCTTTCTAATTCTGCACTTTTTGTGATCCTGAAAAGAAAAGCTTTCCACGTCGCTCCAGATAATGGATCTGTTATAGATCTTTGATCGATAACAGGTAACTGTTGAAAGATAATTCCAAAGGATGATGCGGATTGTTTTGTCCATGTGAGCGAGCTATCTACATGGGATGGTATGTTCGTGGTGTTTGAGAGACTAAACTCGCTTTATATAGATAATGCACTGCACTTGACCCAGTCAATACTCGAAATCCGATTGGTCAGCACATGCCGACTTCCTTTGGATTCCAAGGGTTAATCACATAGGCATTCTGTTAGAAATAAAGCATACTTGACCATGATCAATCAGTTCTATTGTCCAGAGTGACACATTGGTCATCCCACCACAAGTCCGGTGAAGGAGCATCCACACCTTCAGAAGCCGAGTCATCAACTGCCCAGATTTCTCCATCTATTCCCGCAAGACCCAGTCGACCCGTTTCCTTTTAATTATATGTTTGATGGTTCCTACTAAGCCTATGCTTAACCAGTTGCCTCCTGGGATGAGAATCTTGACTGATCTTCCAGGCAAAGTGCTTTCAATTCTGGCGGCACGATCGCTTAGAAATATATGCATGCAGCATGGCATTCCAGAGAGTGACGTTCAATTGACCACTCGAGTTGAGCTTGCACATCCCCCAGAAGGTTTCACTACATGCAACTGATACACATGCTTGAGTGGTGTTGTACCACCGTTCAATCGATTCTTAATGGTGGTGCTTCAGGAACTAGGACTTGTGTCATTCTAAGTTCATCTCAATGGTTATGCGCTCCTGAGTACATTGTATATCCTATTCATGATAAGGCTTGCCCGACCTCGAAGGATTAATGAGCTTACATTCCTTTTATAGTTCAAGAGGAGGCAAGATTGCCCTTCCTTCATAATTATAGAAGCTTGAAAGGGATGCAAGCTAGTAGGAGATCTTTATAACAAGTAGTCAACTTTCAAAAATGAATATTACTTTGTTCGGTGTTTAGAGGGCTTCAATTGTCTTTAGTTATTAGGAGGTAAGCCTCCATTCCTTGGCTCTTGCCCTACTAGGATGTTTTACATCTCAAACCTTCTACATATATTATTATAGCCATCTATAGGCGGGAAAGCAATCACGAACTCAAGCCAATGCTTGAACTCTTGAAGGCTGTGGGAGCTTTTGAGTGCTCAGCTGAGTTCCTTATGACAAATGAGTACCTTCAAAGGTTTGGCTTACTACACCATATGAGATTCGCTTTGGCTAAAGATCCTTCAACTTCGAGTGGCTCTAGGATGCAAATTAGTTCTTCTGCCTCTACTCGTAGCTCTAACGAGAATGCTCAAGGGAATGCAGTCGGTCTATCGGGTGAAGTTTAGCCCGATGAAATTCCTAGAGCTAGCGCAGATTTACCCTCCGAAGAGGATATTTTAGAATAGGGATAAAGCACGTAGGGTGTCCCCTATCCCAAAAATAGACGAGCCGGTCCAAATGAGAGATAGGAAGCAACTAATGGTCGTGGAAGAAAAAGAGGCAATGGGCGATGATGATGATGATGATGATAGTGACTTTCACGTCATTGAAGATGAAGATGAGTCATGTGGTGAACCACCGAAGATGAGCATGATCTTCATTTCCTCCCTTCTTCGAAATTTCTAACTACCAAGGAGTTGAGTCCGAGCTTCCCATTTCTCCTTAAGAAAAACTAAATGTCGAAATTCCTCAATCAATTGGAGACCAAGCTACTGAAACCCCCACTGGAGATATGTTGAATTTTGATTTTCTAAGAGACGTCTCCATTCACTTAAATGAATTCGAGGGTTCTTGATTAGCGAGATGATTAAGGACTAACTCAAAAATGCTTACAAGGAGTCATTTAGATTAATGGAGCAAGTCATTGAGAGAGAGAGAACACCATCAAGGCCTAGGATAGACTATTCCACGACCATTGCTGAATAGGTCATCGAACTCACTTGACTTCGGGAGGAGAATACAAAACTTGCCAAGGCAGAAGAAAAGGTTAAATCTGATAAGCAGGCAGTCAAAATTGACCACTTAATTACATGGTTGGAGCTTTCAGACCTTTAGAGAGAGAGAGAGCACGACGAGCTGATGAGTCAAATGAATACCACCGTGCTACACTTCTACACATGTTCCATGAGGAATAAGGGAAGCTCGAGTGGCTAGGAGATAACTACCCCCAGACCCTTGCTATCGTTTGGGAAGAAGTACTGTTCAGGTCAGAGTGGGTCTAGGATATGTGCTCCGAAGAGGAACTCATGACCACTTAACTTAGTTCTGAAGATATAAACTTTATGGTAGTCAGAAAGGAATTTTAAGGGAATAGAAAGAGAAGGACGCTGCTGAGGTCACTACTAAAGCTCTCACCAGCCCAACTTCTTTGGGTCAGGGCGAGACATATGCCCCTAAATCTAAAGAGCAAGTTGCGATCGTTCCTACATCCATAGGGATTAGCTCTGCAATCGCTTGCACTCTCCCTACATCTGAAGTCCTATGTGATCCGTATAATCCTCCGGTCATTGAGTGACCCACTGAAATGGTAGCTGGTGAAGAGGGTTTTTAAATTGAATTTCACGACCAAACTCTCAAGTATTTCTCTACTTTCTTCTGAAGCTTCAGCTCACTCAAGAGTCCTTTACTAAAACATACAACTAGGTTATTCAACTTGTAAGTCATCCATCTATTCCATATCTGCCTCCAGATGCTCAAAGCTCAGGAGGTCACTGTTGTTTATACCGCTTCCACCACTATCTCCGCATCAGCTTCTGGTTCAATACCCGTTTCAAGCTCCGATCCTGGATCGGATTTCGAGCAGATAGCAGCACTGCAGAACCTAGAGGATTCCTTCATGTCACAATAAGAAGATGTGGTTATCACAAGAGGGTCAGATATGATTGATAAAGAAACGATGGTGGAGCGGATGTAGAAAGAGAAAGAGGAGACGATGAAGCTGAAGAAAAATCCAGATGTTGCCAAGCCCAAACTTCTTTCGTTTAAAAGTCAAGACTAGCAAGCTAATCCTGGGATGCATCCATTGGTGGATCTGAAGAACTTGATTCTGGTGCCGAAGGAGGGCACACTCATTCCGGAAAGAAGGACGACATGCAGAAGAAGATCACTCTCCATCGAGGTGGTAAGAAGTGATGATGTGATCAAGTGCTGGTGGAGTGGAGCACTTGTGGTTTTCATGTCAGTCGAGTCTGTGCAGAGTGTTTTCCTTTTGTAGTCGTGTCGATGGAGTCTATTTTTGCTTTTTAATGTCTAAACCAGATCGATATTATGCGAGTACAACCTCTACTGTTTGTCTATGTATATAAAAAATGTTAGTAATGAAAGATAAGCTTTTCAATTGTAATCTCTCTTGCATACTTTTTCTACATTCTATGTACTGCACCTATTCATGTAACACTGCATGTATATATAATACAGTTGCTAGCTTTGAAAATTCCATGTTATATACCACTAAATAGTACTCTTGTAGTTATTTAGTGTATATATTGCTTAGCTCTATAGTGATTTGCCAAAATACTCCATTTGGCGTAACAGAATTGTGACGTGTCTTAGTTTAGCTTATCCGATCATGGATGTATGCCCCTTACTCGACAGGGTTGGTTACTCCAAATGCAGGGTTCGGGCGATTGGCTAGAGACCAGTTGTATAGTAGGCTCTTGTCTTTGGAAACTTATGGTTTTGGTACTCGATTCCAAGTACTCGTTCCTTGATTTTGTTTGGCTTCTTTCAAGTTCAATGTTGAGATCCTATTCACATATCAGTTTCTATCTTTGGAAACCTACGAACATCTCAAGTACTCGGATTTTCCTTTGATGCCACCAATCTCCGAGCGATGTCGAGCCTTGATAATTATGGGTTGATTCCCAATTAACTTGGTGATTTGCAATTTCCTAGCATTGCCAGGACAACGCCGGCACTGAAAGATAGGGATTAATTTTCTTCGCCAATCGACGGTTTGGATTTTTGAAACATTGCCACAGAAATACTGATTTCCACCAATCCTGCAATAGAAAACTATCTAGACGTTGCCGGGGCGATGTCAGTACTTAGCAAAATTTGGATAATCTCTCGATGTTATAGGGTAACACCAATTGCTAGAGAATAGATGGATTTCCTAACATTGCCATGGCAACACCGGTACTTAGGAAATGTGTATTACTTGCAGGATCACGGTTCCATCGATTCAAGAGGCGACATGCGGCTTATTGGTGGCGCACAGGAAGTATTGTGTACTTGAATGTGGTTCAATCGATTCAAGCAGCAACGTGCGGCTTTAGGTGATGCATGGGAAGTTTTGCATACTTGAACGCGGTTCCATCGATTCAAGCAATGATGTGCAACTTATTGGTGCTGCACAAGGAGATGGGCCTTCCCAACGTTGCTGGAGCAATGTCGTTCTCAAAGGGCGTGGATCAATTTTCCCCATCGATCCGGCGATTTGAGTTAATTTTCTCCATCAGCTCGACGGTCTGTTTACAAGAACGTGGTTTCATCAATTCAAAAAGCGAGATTTGTTTATAAATGGAAGAAAAGGCAAGTACAGAGTGATTTGATGTTGCATTGGCGTTGTCGGGGCAACACCAACACTTCGAGAAATAGGAAGTTTCCTGATATTGCTAGAGCGACATCTGGGCTTTAAAAGCGGAGAAGCCTTCTCTATATTACCGGGGCAACACCAATACTTAGGAAGATCGAAAATTTCCCAACATCCCCGAAGCAACACCGAGGCTTTTAAGGAATAAAAAAATTTCCGATGTTGCAAAGCAACAAGGCTTTAGAAAATAGCAAGTTTCTCAATGTTGCCGGAGCAACACTGAGGCTTTAAAAGACAGTAAGTTTCCTAATGTTGTCGGAGCAACCCCAAAGGTTTAGAATTTATGGGCATTCCCTACGTTGCGGAGCAACGCCGGTTCTTAGAAGGAAGGGATCGATTTTCCTCATTGATCTGGTAGTTGAGTCGATTTTTCCCGTTGACTTGGCAACTTTGTTCGCAAGAACGCGGTTCCATCAGTTCAAGAAGCTAATTTTACTAATAAAATAGAAGGAGAGGCAAGCCTTGCCTATTTAAAATGCCCTCGGTTGAAAGGGAGTGCGGATTAAGGATCTTAAGGCTAATTTCATACTATAGGGGGAGGTGAATAGTGTTTAATGGATTCTAAGACTTATATGGACTAATTTAAAAATTATGATATAAACAAATGCAAAACTTAATCAGAGAACATTCACAGAATCAAACATAGATGCAGAAAGTAGATAAAAAGCAGTAAAAGGAAAGAACACACTGGATTTTATACTGGTTCGGAGTTACCCTACATCCAGTCCTATACCAAGGCAAACACCTCATACAGATTTTTATTATACCAATGTCAAGATTACAATCCTCAATTTCTAAAGGCCTTGAGGTACCCTCCTGTCTTCGAGTCCGGGGCAAACTCTCTTGATTTACGGGACACAAGGTCACCCAATTGATTTCCAAGCACAACCTGTGTAGTTAATGCCCCACTATAACCCTGCTATATCTCATAGCGGACTTCTACCGCTACGATTTTTCCATATATCCCCAAAATATAACCTTTCCGCTTTAATCCCCGCTATTTCCGCTATATCCCGTTATTCCCTCTATATTTTGCTATTTCCGCTATATCTTCTTTAATAAAATGAATTAAAAAATTGCATTTATACATTATAAAAATTATGAAACTAATTTATTTGATTTAATTTTTAATATATTTTCAAAAATGAAAATACTCTAATATTCTACTAAATTCAATTATGTTATATATAACAGTTTTACGTTTATTTAAAGTATATTCGCACATGTTTTTTGTTTAAAATTATTTATGTATTAATTATAATTCAATTGAATGATAATTTTTCATTTAATTACCATTTATATATTTGTAAAAACATTAAGTACTAGTTTTATATGCTATTTTAGAGCCATCCGCTATATCCCGCTATATCCTCGTTGTATCCCCGCTATGACTTTTTGCACCTCCACCGCTTTGAATCTGCCGAGCGTATTAACTGCACAGGGCACAACCACACCTTATAGAGAGACTCGATAAACTTTTGATTACAAATTGATTCTATAACTCTGAATAGCACTTTGATCTTTGAGAGAGGGCAGAGAATCAAACGAGAATAAGATTCTAATTTGATTCACTTGAGAATTCGGTAGAATTTCGACACAATCTTAAAAATATGAAAATTTTAGAATATGGATATATGGAGAAGAAGGGGTGAAGAAGATAAGAAAATAGTTGGTTAAAAAATATGTTTGTGAAGGCTATTTATAGACCAGTAATGGTCATAACCATTCGTGAAGAGATTTAAACGAACAGACACTTCTATTGAAAATTGAAACTTTTGAATTTAACGGCCACCATGTCGACATGGGGTACCCCATGATGTCGACATCCTTAGTTAAAAACAATGTAATTTTTTTTGAAAATGGTACTGAAAGGAAAACAAGATGAAATGATTCTGGAGTAACATAAACTAATTTTCCTATGTTTTAAAACAAAAAAGAGTAGAAAAATATATTTTTAGAATGTATATATAAATTTTATTTTAAATCTCAAGTGTATATATATATTATAAAGAATATTTAAAAATCAGAAGATAGTTTTAAAAACAAACGAAGTTTAAAACAAGAGTTTATTTAAAAACAAAAACAAAGAATATTTTAAGGCTAAAACATCTTTTTGAAAATCATTTGAAAAGATAATTTTTAAGGCTAAACATTTTGAAAAGCAGTTTTGAAAATCATTTTGAAAAACCATTTTGAAGTAGTTTTGCAAGCTTCTTCCTGCAGAATATCTCATCACATCAGGACTCGAGAACTTGTACAAAACCAGGATGTTTGTGGGTTTCTAAGCCACTTGTCATAGGTTTGTAAGCTACTTGTCATGGGTTTGCAAGCCACTATGAAGATAGAAATGGATTCCATCCCAAATGAAATTTGGAATGAAGATTTCCGTGCTATTATGAAGTTTTAACAAAAACTGGACACTTATCTTGAAATCTTGATCTTGATACTTTAGAGTCTTCAATCTTGATATCTCCATTCTAAATCTTGAGTCTTGAGTCTTTAAACTGATCAGTCTTCAGTAATCAATACCTGCATATATATATATATATATATATATATATATATCCTGCATATACATATCTATCTAGACAACAGTGTTAGTATATATTTTATAATAAGATAAGTTAAAAAGGTTGTTGTCATCTAAACCAACATCTCAGTTCCTAACAATCTCCCCCTTTTTGATGATGACAACCTGTATTTTATAAAATATACTTACCATACCCTAACTCCTATCATAACTCCCCCTTACTCCATGACTCCCCCATAGTCCAATCATAACTCCCCCTTACTCCAAGTCAACTACTATTTTATAACTTCTCTCCCTTTGTCATCAACAAAAACTTCTTACTAATAAATTCCCCGAACTTGATATAATATAATCAACCATAATACAATAGAGTAATCCATATATAAGCGTAATAAGTGCTAGGTGTGATCATAAGTATGAAATGTGATCATAAATGTGATCATGAATGTGATAAGTGTAATCCAGAAGTAAATCAATCATCAATCATATTTACAGTAATTATTCATTCCAATCATATAATGTTTTAAATAAGTCAAGTCAATCAAGTTTAAAACACACTAATCAAATCAAACAAATATCATACAGAATGACTAGACATTCCTTGGTACTTCCACCCATCCATCTTCTCCAAAGATAGGGTCTGCTTTAATGGCATCTCATTCTTCTTTATCTTTGTCGAGAGTGACTGGTGGATTTCCTTCAAGATCGTCCTTGTAAAGGGCTGAGATCATCCAACGAAGGGCGTCGAAATGTCTCTCTTGCTCCTTGATCATCTGCATTTGACTCAATTCTAACTGGCGCTGATTACAAAGTATGAACATTAGGATATTCTTGAAGGAAGTGAGAGTTTTCTCGAGATTATCACTTAGATTCTTAATCGAAGAAGCCATAATTCAAGAAATAGGAAGAAATATGAAAGGGGGTGATTAGAAATGAAGTTTGATAATATATTCTGGAAGAAACAGGTATAAATAGGGGTAGAAAATCAATTAAAATGAATAGACACAAGTTAGTTACATGAAATTAAAATTTGAAAGTGCAACTACTTTCTGCCCATTGCATGTTGACATGGAGGGATGGGGAATGTCGACATGCCTCTGCCTAAAGTGACAATTTGCTTTGTTTGAATATTATGAACAAATCTATGCAACTAAAATTTGTATAATATAAAAACAAGCAATTACAGAGACAAGTGAAGTTGAATAACAGGAAATAAAAGATTTCATTAATGATTCTAGTCAACATTACATGAAATAATATAATATTAACTAATATAAAGGAAAATACATGGATAGAACTTGAAGGAAACAAGATAACATGAACTAAAACTAATTAGATGAAGATGAAGAAGATGATAGTCCAAGCTTTCTACTAATTTTCCCGAAGAACTTGTCGATTTTAGTGGAAATCTTATCCATTTTCTTACTCATTGATCTTTTAAGTGTCTTTTGATTTTCCACTATAATTCTTTAATTATTGAGAATGGTCTTATTAGATGGATTAGCGGGATTAGTAGGATATTCAATACTCTCTAAGGAAGTTTCTTGATCTTAATCTTCCTCCTCTTCAATTTCCATTCCTTCCTCTCCATCCTCCTCTTCTTCTTCTTCCTCCATTTCTTCCATCTCTTCATGAGCAAGCCTTTCTTCCTTTTTCGTATGTGTTTCATATGGTTGAAACACTAATGGAATTTGCATAAGGGAAATGTTTCCATGGTTGAACACTTTTCTAGTTATAAATTATTCCCTTTTGAAATCAACTCCAAAGTAATTAAAAATCCAAGTGAGATAAACTCCATAATATAATGTGTTTTCACCCACAGTAAAATTCTTGGGCCCTAGCTCATCCAAAATAACATGAGCCCAATTAATATCATAATTTCCAAAAATTGCAAAAAGAGCTTTACAAACTTTCAAAATTGGGTTGTTGTAGTTTCCCGATCTTGGTATAAGAGTGTGTTGAATAAGAAGGTTAACAATTCTTGTTTTTGGACGAAAATAAAGATTTTTGAATTCAAAATTGTCATCCCCTTCAAAGATGTGATGAAATGTCTCTCGATCATTTTCATTTATTTGAAATTCTGAGAGATTCATTCTGGTATACTTGCATCCCAAAATATTTCCTAAAATTTCACAACCCAAAACTATTTGTGTTCCTTTAACACTACTCCAAATTTGTCCATCTTCCCATCATAAAAACCACGATTCAAATTTGCATAAAACATCTTAACAAGATTTGGATAACATACAAAATCATTTTTTTTGTTATCTACTACACTAAGAATAGAACATTGTTGAACAAGATTTTCAATTTCATAAGGAGGAAAATCTTCAAAAATAGCAAATTTCCCCGTATGAATTTTACCAAAGTTTACATAGTTGATGTAAGCTTTGATAGCTTCCGAGTCATTAAAAAGAAATTTTTTGATAGCTTTTGGAAGCCTAATGGTGTTAGGAGTGCTTGAAGAGGCCATTTAAGAAGTTTGAGAGGAGTTGAAGATAATGAAGATAAATTTAAAATTTGAAATAAAAGTGAAAAGTGATGATAAGGATAGTGAATTAAGTAGAGGTTCTATAGACATGTTCTCTGGTCAAGAGGCATTTTTCCAGAGCATTGAAGTTGGTGAAAAGGTGGAGGTAAATTCAATTTGAATTCAAATTTTGAAATCAAATTTCTAAGGGGCATGTCGACATGGGGTATCCAGGTATGTCGACATGTGCCTGTTGAATCAAAGGACAAGTGTCTATTCCTAATTTATAATAAATGTATATATTATATCCTATATTCTACTTATATAATTCCTGTGATAACATTAAATATAATAATTCTTAAATATTAATAATTTAATATTTAAAATATTATTAAAATAATATTATTTTTGAATTTAAAATTCAAATTTCAAGGGATAAATTTGAATTTAAAATTCAAGGAATTTAAGATTCAAGGAATTTAAAATTCAAGGAATTTAAAAAACAAACAAGCATCCATTCAAACAAGAAAAACTAAAATAATGTAAATGCGTACTTATTTTTAGATCCACACTCCCATCGTCGTCTGATTCACGAATAGTAGTGAAACACAAATTTGAATTATCCGTCTTTTTTCGTCGTCACTGGATGATGAGTCTGAGTCATCAAGAGTTACTGTGTATGTTTTCTTTCTTTTTCTTAACGAGTCATTGTTTGGAGGGAACAACTGTTTATCTAGATACGGACAAACTTTCTTATGATGTCCGACTTTATTGCAATTGTAGCATCTACCATTGTTGACGTTCTCCGTTTTATTTTTGGAATTCCTTTGATCATTTCTTTTGAAATTGTTTGTTTTTCTATATTTTAGGAATTTCCGGAAGTTTCTTGTCATGAAAGCAATCTCCTCATCACTGTTTGGTTTCGAATCTTCAGTTGTTGCATTAAATGCTAATGACTTCTTTCCTGTAGCCTTGTTTTCTCTTCTTCCTTGCAGTTGCACTTCATAAGACGTCAGATTCCCAATCAATTCTTCTATTTTCATTAGACTGATATCATTTGCTTCTTCTATTGCAAGTGTCTTTTGATCCCATTCTGGAGTGAGTGAATGTAGAATTTTTCTAACTTGGTCTTCTTCCGAAAAGCTTTTTGCCAGTGCAATTAGTGAATGAACAATATCTTGAAATCGATAATACATGTCGGAATGGACTCATTTGCATGCATTTTAAACAATTGAAACTGATTAGTTAATATGGAAATTTTAGTCTGTTTAACTTTGCGTGTTCCTTCATGAGTTACTTGCAATGTTTTCCAGATTTCAAATGCAGACTTACAAACAGACACTCTATTAAACTCATTCCTATCTAGTGAACAAACTAATATATTCATGGCCTTTGAGTTATTTTGTGCAACACCCTTTTGCTCAACAGTCCACTGGGCAAAATCGGTAGTTCGTTCAACATACTCAGTTTTTGTGATATTCCAAGTGTCTAATCCTACTGATTGTAAGTAAATTTTCATTCTACAAGCCCAATATGCATAATTAATGCCATTGAAAAATGGTGGTCTGATAGTAGACTAACCTTCGATAAATGAACTAGTGTTAGTGTTAACAGAACTAGTGCCAGAGTTGACATTACTAGTGTTGGTAGCCATTAAAATAATTTTTCAAGTTTCAAATTATGAAAACTATGAAAACCTGGCTTTGATACCAATTAAAAGGGAGTGCAGATTAAGGATCTTAAGGCTAATTTAACACTAAAGGGGGATGAATAGTGTTTAATGGATTCTAAGACTTATATGGACTAAATTAAAAATTATGATATAAACAAATGCAAAACTTAATCACAAAACATTCACAGAATCAAACATAGATGCAGAAAGTAGATAAAAAGCGGTAAAAGGAAAGAACACACTGGATTTTATACTGGTTCGGAGTTACCCTACATCCAGTCCTATACCAAGGCAAACACCTCATACAGATTTTTATTATACCAATGACGAGATTACAATCCTCAATTTCTAAAGGCCTTGAGGTACCCTCCTGTCTTTGAGTCCGGGGCAAACTCTCTTGATTTACGGGACACAAGATCACCCAATTGATTTCCAGGCACAACCACAACTTATAAAGAGACTCGATAAACTTTTGATTACAAATTGATCCTATAAATCTGAATTGCACTTTGATCTTCAAGACAGGGCAGAGAATCAAACAAGAATAAGATTCTAATTTGATTCACTTGAGAATTCAGCATAATTTCGACACAATCTTAAAAATATGAAAATTTAAGAATATGGATTTGTGGAGAAGGAGGAGTGAAGAAGATAAGAAATTAGTTGGTTAAAAATTCGTTTGTGAAGGCTATTTATAGACCAGTAATGGTCATAACCATTCGTGAAGAGATTTAAACGAATAGACACTTCTTTTGAAAATTGAAACTTTTGAATTTAACGGCCACCATGTCGACATGGGGTATCACATGATGTCGACATCCTTAGTTAAAAAAAATGTAATTTTTTTTTTGAAAATGGTATTGAAAGGAAAACAAGATGAAATGATTCTGGAGTAAAATAAACTAATTTTTCTATGTTTTAAAACAAAGAAGAGTAGAAAAATATATTTTTAGAATGTATATATAAATTTTATTTTAAATCTCAAGTATATATATATATATTATAAAGAATATTTAAAAATCAGAAGATAGTTTTAAAAACAAATGAAGTTTAAAACAAGAGTTTATTTAAAAACAATAACAAAGAATATTTTAAGGCTAAAACATCGTTTTGAAAATCATTTGAAAAGATAATTTTTAAGGCTAAAACATTTTGAAAAGCAGTTTTGAAAATCATTTTGAAAAACCATTTTGAAGTAGTTTTGCAAGCTTCTTCCTGCAGAATATCTCATCACATCAGGACTCGAGAACTTGTACAAAACCAGGATGTTCGTGGGTTTGTAAGCCACTTGTCGTTGGTTTGTAAGCTACTTGTCGTGGGTTTTTAAGCCACTAAGAAGATAGAAATGGGTTCTACCCCAAATGAAATTTGGAATGATGATTTCCGTATTATTATGAAGTTTTAACAAAAATTAGACATTTATCTTGAAATCTTGATCTTGATACTCTAGAATCTTCAACCTTGATATCTCCATTCTGAATCTTGAGTCTTGAGTCTTTATACTGACCAGTCTTCAGTAATCAATACCTGCATATATATATATATATATGTATGTATGTATGTATATATATGCTGCATATACATATCTATCTAGACAATAGTGTTAGTATATATTTTATAATAAGATAAGTTAAAAAGGTTGTTGTCATCAAAACCAACATCTCAGTTCCTAACATCGGTGTCCTTGGATAACTTATTTGCAAAAATAGGAATTACATAGATAGAACTGAACGAAGTTGTATCGCATTCGGATGCTGCTCCATTCTTGGACTACTAATCAATGATTATTCTTCCATTAGTTAGTTGAGGCCCCTCTCCTTTGGGCCTGGGAAATTTCCCTTGAGCATTTAGACCCTAGGGTCTCATGGCTCCTTCATAATTCTACGGTTTCATCACGTGCTACTTGAGTTTGTTGTTCCTTATCAACTCCTTAATCACGTCCTTTAGATGTCGGCTTTCATTAGTGTTATGACCGTATGTCTCATGGAAGCGACAACACTTCCTCGATCGATTTTTCCGCTCGGAGGCTTACTTCCTAGGTTGTTTATTGTAGCGCTCAATTACTTGAATAACAAGATAGATATTCCCTAAATTATTATTCAACGGCGTATAGTTCTCTATTACGAATTTCCTTGGGCATTTCGCATTCGCGTTACACCAATCACCAAAGTTCTAGTTCCTCTTCTTTTGGTATCCAGAGTTTCCGATGGCATTTCCAAAGTCATCACTTTCCTGCTTAGCAGCTACATTACTCTGGACCATTACCTTCGGTTGTTGACTGACCATCTTACCGTCGATCATACTTGATTGATTCTTCCTGTTAGTACCTTAGGCATTGGTTTTGATGACAACAACCATATGACATTATATAAAATACAGATACTAATATTTTTAATAAGGTATATATAGTATATAATGTAGGGTATTAGACAGGTGTTGATTAAGAAGACTGTACGCTATCAAAAGCATATTTAAGAGGCTGATATAGAGATTCAAGAGTTGGAGATTGAAGACTCATGAGTTTAAAGATTCAAGATACCAAGAAAACTTATAAAGTCGTAGATTATATTATTAAAGCCCTGGTAGAACTTCTACGATCTCTCTTCATTTTCCAAAAAGGTTTTTAAAATCTATTCTCTGATTTAAATGATTTTTAAATATCCTGGTTTTCAAAAATGATTTTTAAAGAATCCCTGTTTTCAAAATGAATTTTCAAAACAACTTTTCAAAATAGTTTTCAAATGATTTTTAGACTTCTTTTTATTAATAAGTTTATTATATTTGGAGTAATTAAGTTTTTAAGCATTTTATATTTTAATATATTTTTAATTTATTATATTTCGATATAGTTTTTGGTTTTATATTTTCTAAATTGTATGGTATTCAAAAGTATATTTTTAACATTCATTAATACTTTGATTTTATTATATATTCATTTATACTTTATATGTAGTATTATTGTATATATTATTTATATTTAAATCCTTTATATTAACATAGTTTGAAATAATTTTATAAAGTTTGCTTAAGTTTTATTATGATTAATATGTGTATAAACTATGCGTAAATGACTTTACAAAGTATCAAAATATTTTACAAAACTTAATATTTTCAAAACAATTTTTATTAAGTAATTTTCAGGTTTGCAAAGGATATGTCGACATATAATCAATATTTTCAAAATTCAGATTTTGAATCGAAGTGCCTTTTTGCTACATCTCTTCACGAATGGACATGACTATTGTTTCTCTACAAATAGGGGTTCTCTCAATGAATTTTGGTTAACTACTTCTCATATTTTCTCTCTTCTTTCACTCTCTTGATTTCTAAAAGAAATTTTACTCAAAATCTTCTCAAATTTAATCAGAATCAAATTCTAACTCTACCAATTTGATTCTCTATTGTATACTCTTTGATCTCTCTCATCTCTCTCACTCAAATCAAGATCAAAGCGCTATTCAAGAGGTTATACGATTATTTGTACTCAAGCTTAAGAAATTGATTTTGTAAACTCTATCAAATCATATTCAAATACTCTAGGGTGTGCTTGGTATCACTGAAATCCAAGTGGGTGTGCTTATGTCCTGTCTAAATCAAGTGGATGTGCTTGGTGTCCCGTTTAAATCCAAGTGGGTGTATTGGTGTCCTATCCGAATCTAGTGAGTGTACCAAGAGCTTGGAAAATGTGGAGGGTATGTCTTGTGACCTTGAAATCGAGATTGTATAAACTTTGATATTTGAAAAGAAATCTATATAAGAAATTGTATAGGACTGAATGTACAGTAACTCCAAACTAGTATAAAAATTCTGGAGTGAACTCTCCAACTTTGTACTTTTACCGCATTTATATCTATCTATGTTAGCATTTGTGATTGTCAATTTGCATTGATTAAACTATAATCTTAGAAGAATTCAAAAAGGTTCTTAAAAGTTAGTAAACACTATTTACCCTCCTATAATGTTCATTTAGCCTTAAGATCCTTACTTCTGCAAACTTACATTTGGTATTAGAGCATTGGTTTCCAGAGTATTCATAATTTTAATTTTTGAAAAGTTTAAATGGCTAACAACACTGTTAGTTCACGTGTTAGTAACACCATTATCGAAGGACAATATACTGCTAGACCCCCACTTTTTAATGGCAGTAATTACACATGTTGGTCATGTAGAATGAAAATCTATTTATAGTCAACTGGTCTAGATATTTGGAATGTCACACAGAATGAGTACATTGTGCCCCAAACTAACTTTTCACAATGAACTACTGGCCAAAAGGCACATGCACAAAGTAACTCTAAATCCATGAATATTTTGTTTTTTTCATTAGATAAGAATGAATTTGATAGAGTGTCTATTTGTTAGTTTGCATATGAAATGTGGATAACACCGCAAGTTACACATGAGGTTACTAGTAAATTCAAACAGACCAAAATCTCTATGTTAACTAATCAGTTTTAATTATTTAAAATGAGTTCATTTCTTACATGTATATTAAATTTCAAGATATAGTATATTCACTAATTGTATTGGGTAAAAGTTTTTCTAAAGAGGATCAAGTTAGAAAAATCCTCAATTTACTTTGTCCTAAGTAGGACCAAAATATTCTTGCAATTGAAAAGGATAATCACATTAGCACTTTGAAAATTGAAGAGTAAATTGGCAATTTAATGTCATTTGAAGCAAAAATGTAGGGCAGGAGAGAAAGGAAGACAATAGAAAGAAATCCATCGCTTTCAATAAAACAATAAATGATCTAGATTCTGATAACGACGATGATGAGGAAATTGCTTTCATGATCAGAAAATTAAGAAAATTTCTTAAATACAGCAAAATAAATAATCTCATGAGAAAATAGTAACAAAATCCAAGAAGTGGAAATGCTATTAGATTCTTTATCTGCAATTAATTTGGCCATATGTAGAGAGACTGTCCACAACCGGAGAAACCGAAAATCTCACCAAAAACTAATTCATCCAAAAAATGGAAAAAGGCTTATACTACAACATTAGATGATTCAGATAAGTTTCAAGTGATAATGAACCAGATATGGAAGATGCCAATATGTGCTTCACAACAATAATCATTTAAATTCTAGAAAAGATCAAAGAAATGGAGCAAAAACAGGTATGCATTTAAAATTTAATTTGTATTTTTGAAATGGAATTTTGGTTGCTTTTGATTGTTAGGAATGACTTTTAGATTATTAATATTGGATGAATATAATATATATATATATATATAAAAGAAAATTTTATGAAATTATTTTAATAATAATATAACATTGAATAAAAATAATATATATATATATATAATAATTTTTAAATTATTTACTAGGTATATAGATTAGTAATAATTAGAGGATAATTATATATATACGTATATATGTAACGACCCGTAAATTTCAACTGTTTTAATAACGTAATTAGTGAAAAAAAAATTTGAAATTTTAAACGACAAAATTTTGAAATAAAAATTTAATATTTGGAATACGTCTAGTTAAACATAGCAACTGGTAAATTTTCATCCGAAAATATGAAAGTTTATTTCGCGCGTAAATTTACTTCGATTTAATCAGTTAAAAAGCGATGAAAATAAAATGTTTCCGAAACCTAAATATTTTTACATAGAAAAATTTTAAACCATCTTCTGAGCAAGATGTCAGTTTGTCGTTTTTCCAAATTCGGACATCTTTGGCTCCGTCGATCTTATTTTTCAGCGTTTTTCTTGCATTTTCCGCTGGTAGAAAATTCGAATTTTTATAATTCAATCGTACCACTGATATCCATATACCGTTTTGATCGTCTCGTCGTACTGATCTCCGCAACGTATTCGTTTATGTGTTTCAGAATCTGGAAGACGGCGTAATCGAGGGAGCAATACTCGCATCGCTGCCGTTTTGAACCTTCCATATTCTTGTGATCTTCCGTTTATCTATCAACTGAACAGATACCATTGACATTTATTTCCATAAATTCGCGTATACAACTTTTGGTGTTCCGATGACTTTTATTATTTCAAATTCCAACCGGTTCCACATTTGAGACTTTGGACGCGTGAATTCAAACGGTCATCAACAATTATTATTTAACTTTTGACCTTTTTCTATTTCCAACGTTCATCATTTTACTGGTAGTTTATTTTCTATTCAGCTGCTCTTAGTTCCTCTCAAATCTGCATCTCCTCTATTCTCATCCTCTCTTAAAAAAAATGAATGAGACATGCTATTTCTCGATCGAAACCGTGACCCTCACCTACCCCATAAGCACGCAACTCCCTGTCCATTTCCAAAGCCTCCCGCCTCCTCTTGCCTTGTTCGGCCCCGCCCCACACCAGCCACCAACCGCTCCGCCAAGCACCCAGCAACCGAAGCCGCTTCCCGTTCACCCTCTCGTTGCCGCACCCAGATCCCGAGACCCACTACACCGATCTCCTTCGCCAACGACAGTCGCCGGCCTCGCCTCCGCACCTCAAAGCCACCTCCGCCCGTGCTTAATTCCTCCACCTCCACTTGGCCTCCGCCACCCAAGACCCGCACAGCCGTGGCTTTCAGCACTTCCTCCTTTGCATTTTTCCGGCCTGTATCCTCTTTTATGTAAGGATATGTGTGTGTTTTGATTTTTCCCAGTTATAGGTTGCATGTGATATTGTATGTTAGTATATATATAAATACATGAAGATTCTGTTAGTTATATATAAGTGTTGTATCATTTTCGCTGTCTACTATAAGTTGTATATGGGTCTAGTTTAAAGTAGCATGCCGACCTATTTTATTGCACATATATCATATAAAATATATGGAAACCTGCGTATATTTCATATTTGGGTTTGAGTTTATAATAGTTTCATTGTTCTTTACTGTACATACGTTAGTTTATAGAAAAGGTATATATAGTATTATAGTTTGTTGTATAAAATGGTTACTATATATTCTATTTTAAACAAAAGTTTTATATTACTCAGTATGTTTAGGCGAGTCAAATATGGACAGCCTATAGTTTATACAATAGTTACACATATAAAGTATAGAGTTTACTAGTACAGAAGTCTTCTCAATACCATATTTGTTTAATTCACATATATAAATCATGCGAGTCATTACATTGGTAGTAGAGTGCAGCGCATCATGTTATAAAGATATTTATATATAGTATAGTTTAAACTATTGTCGTGTCACTTCTATTCTTTGGCATAAAGTAACAGTAGGTAAGATAGGGTAGGTTGAGTGCCCATTTATATATTTGTTAGTGTATGCACTGTCTTACACAAAAGATGCATAAATTATATAAGTATTTTACATGGATTCAACAATATTTATTTTCAAAGTTTTGCGCTGTCAGTTATATGTCTATACACAATAGTGTGATCGTGAGGTATACAAGAATTTAACCGTATATATTGATAGTTTGATTTTAAGAAGTATGTATGGGTTTATTACATAAATCGGTCTGCATATTATAAAGAAGTTGCATGCACCCAAAAGTTTCCGCAGTGTTACTCATTTTTTTTTATATGATGTATAGACCTGCATAATATATGTATGGCCATGTTCATATTGAAATTTGATGTATAAGTATAAAATGTTTGTGTGGTAATTTCAAGTGTGTACATACATTTATGATATATATAAATAAGTTAGCTTACATCATTCATTCATCTTCATCGATCCAATTCTGATTCGGATTTCGTCTGTTCTTTATTATCAGCTTTGATCGTCGAACTCATGTCCAGCGCGTTTTGTTCCGAAATCCGTGTTTGAATTTGTAACTCATCTTATTCTCATCCATCTCCAGCCTCGAAAGGTGAGCACTCACTCACGATTAACGTTCTTTTATTTATTAAATTTGATTTCAATTGAAATGACAATTGAAATATGCTGCTGTTAGTTAAGTACACTGTTATATATGCTATTGCCTGTATCAGTTCACCTGTGACATCTGACACTATCATCTGTTAATTATTTAAGCAATAATAATACAGTTGGCTGAAATTGATTGATTGTTGATGTTTATATTGGACGTTAAATTGTTAATGTTAAAATGATAAACAGTATGAAATTGAACTTGATATAGGATAATTAAATGTTAAATTTGATTAACTGACATTTGTATAATATGACCCCTTTAACTGTTGAATTTATTGACACGTAGGACTTGTTTAATTACATTTTGAACCACTGAATGTATGTTGTTAAATTGATGATGTATGAAATTGTAAATAGATGACAAGTGAAAACCGTAATGTAATAATCTTTAATCTACATGAAATGATAGTGTAGATTCTAGAAATAATTATATTAATTCGTACAAATAACAATGCGAATTAATACGGTTATTTCGGGATTATTTGAATTGATTATTGGATTGATATTGATTGTTGTTATTGTTTGTTTATTTACTTTGACACCGTCCCAGTTATCACACTGCAAGTTCCCTTTGTTATGCTTTGATTTTGAATTGAATTGGAATCGGGTTGAAATGATAAATACCCAAATTAAACTTTGACCTAGGATAGAGAATTAAATAAAACCCGATTGGTCAATAATTTGATTTAAAAATAAAACGAAGATTTTATTCGAATAAATAATACGGTTTTGAAATGAAGTTGGAATTTGAATTTAATGAAAGGAAATGTTAATATTTAAAAATATGAAATAAAATATTTACAATGTAATTGATGAAAGAATGTTGTTAATTTGAGAAATGATTGAATTAAGTTTGAAATTATAATATAGTTTGAAATTATTAAACTTTGAAATGATTTAATAATTAAGTTTGAAATTATTAAACTTTGAAATTATTTAATAATTAAGTTTGAATTATTTAATAATGAATTATTTAATGATTAAATAAAAATTGAATTCTTTAATAAGAAAATTGAACTTTTGAATAAGTGAATTTTACTTCGTAAATAATCGAAATTGAGTTTTCTTTATTAATTAAGTTTTGGAAATTTACTTAAGCAAGTAAATAAGTGAAATTGAATTTCTTTAACAAGAAATAAAATGTGATTTATTGAAATTAATGTAAGACTTGTAATTGAAAGAATTTGATTTGACGAATTAAATTTAATTCAAAATTGTAAAGTTTTGATTTAATAAAGTTGAACTCAAGAAATTGATTTAATGATTTGGAAATTTAATAGAAATTGTTTTGAATGATAAAGTAACTTAACGAATATTGAATGAATTCGATAAATGAGTTTAAATTGATTTGAATGTTAAATGAAATTTATTTAAATGATTTCGGAATGAAACGTATATATGAACTTGAATCAATATTTGAATGGTTTAAAATAAAGATTGAAATTTGATTTATAAGATTTTGAAATGGTAAATTGGAAGTTTTGAAACGAAAATTTTGGAAATTGATTTCGAAAGACAAATGAAATGTTGATTTACGAATTCTAATTGAATTGAAATTGATTTGGTTTTGAAATATATTAAATGACCAATCGGTGTAATAATTACGAAAGTTATTAAAGAGACCGGGATCGGTAATGGATATACTCTCTATCTAAACCGAAACCACTTTAATAACTATACGTGGAGTGATGATCCAGAATGAAGTGGTTGGAATGATGTACGTGTTGACTGAAGAAAGAGAACGATAATGGATAGCCTTGACACTTGTGTCAAATTGGAAATGACTAAAACAGGAGCTGTGCCGGGCCAATGGAGGATTTGCTACCTCAAGTGGACACACTTCTTCGAACTACTTATACTTGTTGTCGATTGGTGCACCCTTGATTTTGGGAGTGTTGTTTCACGGTGTTGCGGGCGCTGCGGCATTGCGTTCTCACCAGTCCGGATCAGGCGAACGGTAGTATCACTACCTTGGGTATTGCCTCATGTGCCTTGTCATACTTGTATTCCATTTATTCGCGACCACTACGAAATTGTTTTGTACCTTTAGTATATGGATTGCCCTCTGGTGACTTCCGGTTTTGGGGAAGCTACGGTCTTGTATATGCTTTTGGGAATAAAAATGTGTTAAGGGTGGAATGGGCCATGACTTAACGCTATTTTGATATCTTTATATTACTGATAGACATTATCTACTTAGCGTACATTACTACCTAGTAGATAGTTTAACGGATCCTTAAAGGATGGTTATTCCAAACTTCCTTTTAGTTACTTGTATTTCAATTGCTATTTCACTTGAGTTGGATTTATTGATATAAGAATGTTAATCCTGACTCGAGTGTCTTGTGTTTTTGCTTTACGCTCAGGTCAGACTGAGTGATTCAGCTTTTGAGACTCACCTTTGGAGTTGGAGCTTTGCTTGAAGATCCAGCCATCTATTCTGCTTCAGTATTCGATGATTCCAGTGATGTATTCTGATTTGTATCTGATGTATCGTATTACTCTTCTGTTGTAAACTCTGATGTATTTTATATATTCATATAGTAGCTTCATGAACTACTATCTCTTTTATTTCCGCTGCATTTATTACTCTGTGTCTGTGATCTGTGATTATTTATTTACTGTATATGTTCAGTTTTGCCAAATTTAAATTAACAACGTGGTATTTTGAGCAATTCAACTCCGACATGAGTGTCTACCTATACACTTATAATGGATGCGAATGGTCCAAAATGGCGGGTCGTTACAGTTGGTATCAGAGCTTTGGTAGCTCTAGGCAAAACTTAACATATAGGGTAAATGTATTACAGAATCACTCTCATTCGAGTTTCAATCTCTTCCTTTTGACTCGATTCCTTCGAATTTTGGAACGTTCCCCTCGTTTCCGAAATTCATTCGTGTCCCTCACTATTCGTCTTCTTTCAATTCTGGAGCACCCCATAACTCCATTTTGAATGATATCTATAATAGATCGGCGGTCTCGCCAATCTTCGAATGATTCGTAAAGGAGTAAAACTCCTTTATAATAGGCATTGATTTACCGGAGATTTCTGTATCGTCGGTTTACGATGCTATCTATTATCTGCTATACCTGAATTCCATCTCTTGAGATCGAATGTTGATTTACCTCGGAATTCAGCATCGATCTTATTCTTGAAGTCACGGTCGACCTGGTTAAGGTTGCCCGCGATTTATATAAACTCATCCATCTTCTTATTTGTTATTTAAATCATCTTATCTTCTGTTTCAAACTTATTTTCGAATCAAAATTTCTCTTTGATTTAAGTCCATCAAATTTGAAACCCTATCCTTATTTTGAAAATTCATTCCTGTATCGTCGAGCAAAGAAAGGTATTTGTAAATTAATATTTAAATGTTTTAATATATTGTGGTGTTTGAGTTGTTGATGTTGATTTGGGTTTCCGATCGATTCGTCTGATCAACGCTATTGATAGGATTTCCAAAACACTTGAACAAAGCAAACTGACACAATATTATTTTCAAATTTGGAAAATGAAATAAATTTGTTTGATTATATTGAGAAAATATAAGTAAAAAAAAAATTTCTGGAATTTAATAGGTAAATTAAATTGTTGTTTGAAATAATAATAATTGATTATCATTTATTGTTCTAAATAAATTTATAAATACGGTTTATAAATTGATTGGGAATTTGAAATGAATTTAATTCAGAAATTTGAGAATTTAATTTCCAATGATTTTCGAACTATGGTTTTAAAGGTTTAAATTGTACATTATTTAAAGGTATTTTGATTATAATTTGTTTCCAAAGAATTCTAATGTATATTATTTAAAATATTTTCAAATAGAAACCGTTTTCAAAGAATTTTTAATGTTGAAATCAGTGCTCTTCTCTTTGTCGCTGGAAAATAATTTCGGTGATGGCGGCCGCATCATCGACATTCATTTTCGAGTTTCGAAGTGGAGATACTATTCTGTAGCTTTGCTATGGTTTGTTTTGAAAAATATTTTGATTTGAATTTCTTCAGTATAATTTGATTTATATATATATATGGGTATCTTATTTTAAAATTTAATTTGATTTGATATAAATAATATTATGTATGTCTCTAAATTGTTTAAAGTTAATCGGAAATCTAATTCTTAAATTTTGTTAAAAGATGATTTTAATTATAAATAAAACCAAAATTTGGAATAAATATTTAAACTCGAATAATTGAATTGGGAAAATTTTATTTGTATGTTGTTCAACTGCATTCTAATACAACTTACCTAAATCATTCAGAAGTTGAATATGTAATTGGATAATATGTAAGATAAATTGAATTTATAAATAAAATTTGAGTGTTTATAATAAATGTTATACACTAAATTTTGATTATAAAGATGTTAATAGAGTTAGATAGGATAATAAGTAAAAACTCAGTTAATAATGAAATAAATTTGTTTTGAAAGAATTAATAAATTGAAATTTGATCAACATATGAAAATACCTTGAATTTAAAAGAAATTAGTAGATGTGAATTAATTTAAATCGAAACTTTTATTTTTTAAATTAATTTATATGGGTTAAATATATGTGAGTAGATATATTAAGTAGAATAAAATTTAACAGTAATTTGGAATAAAGAAGAATTTAAATTGCTGAAAAATATGGTTATACTAAAGACTATTCAAATTTATGGTTTTAGAAATTGTAAATTTAAGATAATTGGATAATAAGATAATGAATTTAGAAATAGTTGAGATTGATTTTAGTGAAATCAAATGGATTAAATCAATTATTGAATATCAATTAATGTAAATTTGAATTTATATGGTTTAAATTAATTGTTATTTTGTATTTCAAATCTGTTTTTCTTTCGGGTTGTTTCTATTTTCCTACCTCGTTCTTTTTCGGGGACGAAAAGTTTTGAGTGGGGGAGAGTGTAACGACCCGTAAATTTCAACTGTTTTAATAACGTAATTAGTGAAATTTTTTTTGAAATTTTAAACGACAAAATTTTGAAATAAAAATTTAATATTTGGAATACGTCTAGTTAAACATAGCAACTGGTAAATTTTCATCCGAAAATATGAAAGTTTATTTCGCGCGTAAATTTACTTCGATTTAATCAGTTAAAAAGCGATGAAAATAAAATGTTTCCGAAACCTAAATATTTTTACATAGAAAAATTTTAAACCATCTTCTGAGCAAGATGTCAGTTTTTCGTTTTTCCAAATTCGGACATCTTTGGCTCCGTCGATCTTATTTTTCAGCGTTTTTCTTGCATTTTCCGCTGGTAGAAAATTCGAATTTTTATAATTCAATCGTACCACTGATATCCATATACCGTTTTGATCGTCTCGTCGTACTGATCTCCGCAACGTATTCGTTTGTGTGTTTCAGAATCTGGAAGACGGCGTAATCGAGGGAGCAATACTCGCATCGCTGCCGTTTTGAACCTTCCATATTCTTGTGATCTTCCGTCTATCTATCAACTGAACAGATACCATTGACATTTATTTCCATAAATTCGCGTATACAACTTTTGGTGTTCCGATGACTTTTATTATTTCAAATTCCAACCGGTTCCACATTTGAGACTTTGGACGCGTGAATTCAAACGGTCATCAACAATTATTATTTAACTTTTGACCTTTTTCTATTTCCAACGTTCATCATTTTACTGGTAGTTTATTTTCTATTCAGCTGCTCTTAGTTCCTCTCAAATCTGCATCTCCTCTATTCTCATCCTCTCTTAAAAAAAATGAATGAGACATGCTATTTCTCGATCGAAACCGTGACCCTCATCTACCCCATAAGCACGCAACTCCCTGTCCGTTTCCAAAGCCTCCCGCCTCCTCTTGCCTTGTTCGGCCCCACCCCACACCAGCCACCAACCGCTCCGCCAAGCACCCAGCAACCGAAGCCGCTTCCCGTTCACCCTCTCGTTGCCGCACCCAGATCCCGAGACCCACTACACCGATCTCCTTCGCCAACGACAGTCGCCGGCCTCGCCTCCGCACCTCAAAGCCACCTCCGCCCGTGCTTAATTCCTCCACCTCCACTTGGCCTCCGCCACCCAAGACCCGCACAGCCGTGGCTTTCAGCACTTCCTCCTTTGCATTTTTCCGGCCTGTATCCTCTTTTATGTAAGGATATGTGTGTGTTTTGATTTTTCCCAGTTATAGGTTGCATGTGATATTGTATGTTAGTATATATATAAATACATGAAGATTCTGTTAGTTATATATAAGTGTTGTATCATTTTCGCTGTCTACTATAAGTTGTATATGGGTCTAGTTTAAAGTAGCATGCCGACCTATTTTATTGCACATATATCATATAAAATATATGGAAACCTGCATATATTTCATATTTGGGTTTGAGTTTATAATAGTTTCATTGTTCTTTACTGTACATACGTTAGTTTATAGAAAAGGTATATATAGTATTATAGTTTGTTGTATAAAATGGTTACTGTATATTCTATTTTAAACAAAAGTTTTATATTACTCAGTATGTTTAGGCGAGTCAAATATGGACAGCCTATAGTTTATACAATAGTTACACATATAAAGTATAGAGTTTACTAGTACAGAAGTCTTCTCAATACCATATTTGTTTAATTCACATATATAAATCATGCGAGTCATTACATTGGTAGTAGAGTGCAGCGCATCATGTTATAAAGATATTTATATATAGTATAGTTTAAACTATTGTCGTGTCACTTCTATTCTTTGGCATAAAGTAACAGTAGGTAAGATAGGGTAGGTTGAGTGCCCATCTATATATTTGTTAGTGTATGCACTGTCTTACACAAAAGATGCATAAATTATATAAGTATTTTACATGGATTCAACAATATTTGTTTTCAAAGTTTTGCGCTGTCAGTTATATGTCTATACACAATAGTGTGATCGTGAGGTATACAAGAATTTAACCGTATATATTGATAGTTTGATTTTAAGAAGTATGTATGGGTTTATTACATAAATCGGTCTGCATATTATAAAGAAGTTGCATGCACCCAAAAGTTTCCGCAGTGTTACTCTTTTTTTTTTATATGATGTATAGACCTGCATAATATATGTATGGCCATGTTCATATTGAAATTTGATGTATAAGTATAAAATGTTTGTGTGGTAATTTCAAGTGTGTACATACATTTATGATATATATAAATAAGTTAGCTTACATCATTCATTCATCTTCATCGATCCAATTCTGATTCGGATTTCGTCTGTTCTTTATTATCAGCTTTGATCGTCGAACTCATGTCCAGCGCGTTTTGTTCCGAAATCCGTGTTTGAATTTGTAACTCATCTTATTCTCATCCATCTCTAGCCTCGAAAGGTGAGCACTCACTCACGATTAACGTTCTTTTATTTATTAAATTTGATTTCAATTGAAACGACAATTGAAATATGCTGCTGTTAGTTAAGTACACTGTTATATATGCTATTGCCTGTATCAGTTCACCTGTGACATCTGACACCATCATCTGTTAATTATTTAAGCAATAATAATACAGTTGGCTGAAATTGATTGATTGTTGATGTTTATATTGGACGTTAAATTGTTAATGTTAAAATGATAAACAGTATGAAATTGAACTTGATATAGGATAATTAAATGTTAAATTTGATTAACTGACATTTGTATAATATGACCCCTTTAACTGTTGAATTTATTGACACGTAGGACTTGTTTAATTACATTTTGAACCACTGAATGTATGTTGTTAAATTGATGATATATGAAATTGTAAATAGATGACAAGTGAAAACCGTAATGTAATAATCTTTAATCTACATGAAATGATAGTGTAGATTCTAGAAATAATTATATTAATTCGTACAAATAACAATGCGAATTAATACGGTTATTTCGGGATTATTTGAATTGATTATTGGATTGATATTGATTGTTGTTATTGTTTGTTTATTTACTTTGACACCATCCCAGTTATCACACTGCAAGTTCCCTTTGTTATGCTTTGATTTTGAATTGAATTGGAATCGGGTTGAAATGATAAATACCCAAATTAAACTTTGACCTAGGATAGAGAATTAAATAAAACCCGATTGGTCAATAATTTGATTTAAAAATAAAACGAAGATTTTATTCGAATAAATAATACGGTTTTGAAATGAAGTTGGAATTTGAATTTTATGAAAGGAAATGTTAATATTTAAAAATATGAAATAAAATATTTACAATGTAATTGATGAAAGAATGTTGTTAATTTGAGAAATGATTGAATTAAGTTTGAAATTATAATATAGTTTGAAATTATTAAACTTTGAAATGATTTAATAATTAAGTTTGAAATTATTAAACTTTGAAATTATTTAATAATTAAGTTTGAATTATTTAATAATGAATTATTTAATGATTAAATAAAAATTGAATTCTTTAATAAGAAAATTGAACTTTTGAATAAGTGAATTTTACTTCGTAAATAATCGAAATTGAGTTTTCTTTATTAATTAAGTTTTGGAAATTTACTTAAGCAAGTAAATAAGTGAAATTGAATTTCTTTAACAAGAAATAAAATGTGATTTATTGAAATTAATGTAAGACTTGTAATTGAAAGAATTTGATTTGACGAATTAAATTTAATTCAAAATTGTAAAGTTTTGATTTAATAAAGTTGAACTCAAGAAATTGATTTAATGATTTGGAAATTTAATAGAAATTGTTTTGAATGATAAAGTAACTTAACGAATATTGAATGAATTCGATATATGAGTTTAAATTGATTTGAATGTTAAATGAAATTTATTTAAATGATTTCGGAATGAAACGTATATATGAACTTGAATCAATATTTGAATGGTTTAAAATAAAGATTGAAATTTGATTTATAAGATTTTGAAATGGTAAATTGGAAGTTTTGAAACGAAAATTTTGGAAATTGATTTCGAAAGACAAATGAAATGTTGATTTACGAATTCTAATTGAATTGAAATTGATTTGGTTTTTAAATATATTAAATGACCAATCGGTGTAATAATTACGAAAGTTATTAAAAAGACCGGGATCGGTAATGGATATACTCTCTATCTGAACCGAAACCACTTTAATAACTATACGCGGAGTGATGATCCAGAATGAAGTGGTTGGAATGATGTACGTGTTGACTGAAGAAAGAGAACGATAATGGATAGCCTTGACACTTGTGTCAAATTGGAAATGACTAAAACAGGAGCTGTGCCGGGCCAATGGAGGATTTGCTACCTCAAGTGGACACACTTCTTCGAACTACTTATACTTGTTGTCGATTGGTGCACCCTTGATTTTGGGAGTGTTGTTTCACGGTGTTGCGGGCGCTGCGGCGTTGCGTTCTCACCAGTCCGGATCAGGCGAACGGTAGTATCACTACCTTGGGTATTGCCTCATGTGCCTTGTCATACTTGTATTCCATTTATTCGCGACCACTACGAAATTGTTTTGTACCTTTAGTATATGGATTGCCCTCTGGTGACTTCCGGTTTTAGGGAAACTACGGTCTTGTATATGCTTTTGGGAATAAAAATGTGTTAAGGGTGGAATGGGCCATGACTTAACGCTATTTTGATATCTTTATATTACTGATAGACATTATCTACTTAGCGTACATTACTACCTAGTAGATAGTTTAACGGATCCTTAAAGGATGGTTATTCCAAACTTCCTTTTAGTTACTTGTATTTCAATTGCTATTTCACTTGAGTTGGATTTATTGATATAAGAATGTTAATCCTGACTCGAGTGTCTTGTGTTTTTGCTTTACGCTCGGGTCAGACTGAGTGGTTCAGCTTTTGAGACTCACCTTTGGAGTTGGAGCTTTGCTTGAAGATCCAGCCATCTATTCTGCTTCAGTATTCGATGATTCCAGTGATGTATTCTGATTTGTATCTGATGTATCGTATTACTCTTCTATTGTAAACTCTGATGTATTTTATATATTCATATAGTAGCTTCATGAACTACTATCTCTTTTATTTCCGCTGCATTTATTACTCTGTGTCTGTGATCTGTGATTATTTATTTACTGTATATGTTCAGTTTTGCCAAATTTAAATTAACAACGCGGTATTTTGAGCAATTCAACTCCGGCATGAGTGTCTACCTATACACTTATAATGGATGCGAATGGTCCAAAATGGCGGGTCGTTACAATATAAGTAAATAGGAATAATTCTTTCACTTTAAAATTTTGGAAATTAACTAGTCATATGTCAACATACTCACTTATCATAAGTCGACATATACCTTGAAACTGGAATTTTGAATTTTCATTTCAAATTCTAAATTTGAAATTCCTTCCACATTTTTACCAACTCCAATGTCCTAAAAATGTATCTCTTAACCAGAGAACATGTATATTAATTCTCTATTTAATTATTCTATCTACATCCATTCATTTCACTCTTATTGTCAAAATTCAAAAAGCCATTATCTCTTCAAACAATTCTTCAATTGCTTCCTCAAGCAACACTCCTAAAACCATAAGCCTTTCTAAGAAAGACAAAGGCTGTCTTTTTCATGACAAAGAGGCCATAGAAGCCTATATGGAATATGTTTCTTTCAAAAAAAATCTCTTTCAGAAGATTCGCCATATTTGATGATTTTCCTTCTTATGATCTTTGTGATGTTTGTAATCAAAATGGAATTCTTAGTTTGATTAATTCTTCCTAAAATTATTTTGTGTGTTTTACAAATTCAGTAAAAAAAATTATGCTAATTTGAAAGGAAAGTTTCTTGAAGGAAATGAAGGTGAAGTTTTGGAGTAGTTTCAAAGGCACTCAAATTATTTTGAATTATGAAATTTTAGGTAACATTCTCGGATGAAAATCTAATAAAATGGACTTTTCGACTTTTAAAACTGAAAATCATAATCGTGAAGTTATTCATGATATTTTTGAAAGTGATGATGATTTTGAGTTTAAAAATAAGAATTTACGTCCTAAAGCAAGAATTTTGAGTCTCATTTTGCAATAAAGCATAACTTCGAAGATGGAAAATTATAATAACTCGACTCAAAAGTTTTTCAAAGCACCTTTTGCAATTTATGGTCATTAAGGCATAAATTGGGCACATGTTATTTTGGATGAATTCTTTTCTAAGAAATTTTCAAGGCGCGAGAACACATTCTTTCATGGTGTGTTTCTAACTAGAATATTCATATATTTTGGTGTTGACCTAGGTGGAGAAGAAACCATTTCTTAAAAAATCTTCGACAAGGCCAACATCTCTCTCATGCACATCTCACCCATCTTTTAGCCTTATGAAACTCTTTCGGAAGGAAGCAAGATTGGCTTGGGAAGAAGAGCATGAAATTAGAGAAGAGGAGGAAGAGGAAGAAGGAGAAATAGATGTGGAGGAGGAGGAAGAACAAGAAGCGGAGGAAGACACTTCTTTGGAGAGTTATGAAAATCCATCTCATCCATCCACAAAGGAGATTCTCAAAAATCAAGAGAAGCTTCTTAATAACAAAAAAACTTAATAAATCATTCACTTCTCTTTCCAACAAAGTAGACAAGTACTTTGGAAAGACTATTCGCAAAATTAGTAGGAAGTCCTCATCTACTTCTTCCTAGTTGTATTCCTATGATTTTCTAGCTTTTAGTTTGAATTGTTCTTGTTTTAATCCATGTATCTTTTATGTTTATCTTTAAATTTCATGTACTCATCTATGGTTATCAAGGAAATCTTGTTCCTTGCTGTTATACGTTGTTATTAGTCTCTGGAAAGTCATAAAAGTATAACAGTTTAGACGAATTACATATAGCAAATAAGTTGATTTTGCAAAATATGTACATATGTCAACATATGTATACCCTATATGTCGACATATAACAGGCATATTACAAAAAATTTAAAATTCAAAATAAAATAACTACCATCTACTCAACTTATTGAAATGACTTTTCACCCTTATATAAACATGTTCACTCCAGAAAAACATTATTTTCCACTCTCTTTCTTCTCCCTTTCACTTATAAACTTAAGTTTTCAAATATGACTTCTCCACACCCAAAATTGTATGAGAATCTTGAACAAACCCTTCAATCATTTAAGAATATCCTTACCTTTATCCTTAGAAATCAAAGATGCATAAAATTGAGTCAAATCCAGATGATAAAAGAAAAAGAAAAGCTTTTTGATACTATTCGATGGATGATTTCTTCTCTTATCAATGATGAACCAACTAAAAATCCAGATTGTTCCATCAACAAAGACAATAAAGATTGAGATGCCATCAAAGCATTTCCAATTTTTGGTTTTGATGGTTGGGTAGAAGTTCCTTGGAAACTTTAAGCTGATTGGTTTGTTTTTAAATATATATATATATATATATATATAAGATTTGATTTGATTTTGTATAATAATAGATTACACTAGGATAAGAAGTATAGATTGGTGTGTATAAACTTATTTAGGATTAGAATTGGTTTGGATGATTTGTTTGACTTATGATTGGATTGAATTGTATTGACTATATATATTGGATTGATTAAATTATGTATAATCACTCTTATATCACTTTTATATACTATATAATTATTTAGTTAGGGGGGATTTTGGTTATATTTTTGTTGATGACAAAGGGGGAGAAATATATAAAAATATCCAGACATAGATTAAGGGGAAGTTTTGTAACTTAGGAGGAGTTATATCATATTTTATATCCATGGTTGTCATCATCAAGAAGGGGGAGACTGTTAGTACCTTAAGCATTGGTTTTGATGACAACAACCATATGACATTATATAAAATATAGATACAAATGTTTTTATTAAGATATATATAGTATATAGTGTAAGATATTGGACAGTGTTGATTAAGAAGATTGTACAGTATCAAGAGCAGATTCAAGAGGCTGATATAGAGATTCAAGAGTCGAAGATTGAAGATTCATGAGTTGGAAGATTCAAGATATTGAGATAAGTTATAGAGTCATAGATTTTTGTTAAATCCCAAGTAGCACTTCTTTGATCTCTTTTCTTTTGCCAAAAAGGGTTTTAAAATCTTTTCTTGATCTTAAATGATTTTCAAATATCCTGGTTTTCAAAAATGATTTTTAAAGAATCCCTGTTTTACAAAACATATTTTCAATATTTTTCAAATGATTTTTAAACTTATTTTTATTAACAAGTTTATTATATTTTGAGCAATTAAATTTTTAAGCATTTTATATTTTAACATACTTCTAATTTATTGTATTTGGATATAGTTTTTGGTTTTATTTTTTTTGAATGGTATGTCATTCAAAAGTATATTTTTAACAGTCATTAATACTTTGATTTTAATATATATTCACTTTTACTTACATATACTATTTTGTATATATAATTTATATTTAAATCCTTTATATCAAAATAATTTTATAAAGTTTTCTTAAGTTTTATTATTATTAAAATGTGTATAAACTATGCTTAAATGATTCTACAAAGTATCAAAATATTTTTCAAAACAATTTTTATTAAGTAGTTTTTTGAATTTGCAAAGGATTTTTCGACATATATAATACCCATATATCGACATATAGTCTGATATTTTCAAAAATCAAATTTTGAATGGAAGTTTCTTTTTGACGTATCTCTTTGGAAATGGACATGACTGTTGTTTCTCTATAAATAGAAGTTCTCTGAATGAATTTTGGTTAATTAGTTTCTCATATGTTCTCTCCTCTTTGATTCTCTTGATTTCTAATAGAAATTCTACTCAAAATCTCCTCAAATTCAATTAGAATCAAATTCAAACTCTATTGATTTGATTCTCTATTGTATAGTCTCTGAACTCTCTCATCTCTCTCACTCAAATCAAGATCAAAGTGCTATTCAAGAGGTTATAGGATTATTTGTACTCAAGATCAAGAAATTGATTTTGTAAACTCTATCAAATCATATCTTCCTTAGGAATGTTACCTCCTTGACTGTAATGTTGAACTGATTCAAGAAAGATTTTAGTGACTCATTGGGTCCTTGGAAAATGCCAGATATGGGTATCACGTCTTTTGGTCATGCAGTATCGAGTCTGAACCATTTCAGAAACTTTCTTGCCAATTCATCAAAGGTAGAAATGGATCTTGACGGAAGTCTAGTAAACCACATGGAAGTGACTTCTTCTAAGAAGATAGGAAAACATCTACAACGAACAGTATCCGTAGCTCTAGCTCTGTCTATATGTCGCTCGTATTTGTAAAAAAGCTATATATGACGGCATAGTCGGCATAGTGAACTTCTTAGGATATTCTTCTCTTAGAACATTTTCCATGAACAGAGTTCGGATAGGTGCCGAACCTAGTCTTCGTTCTTCCTACCCTTACTTTCCTCCACCAACCATTTGACAACGTTAACAATGTACTCCTCATCTACACGGTAGTCTATAGGATGACTATCAGGGGCTACACTGAGTGTTTGACTCCGCAAATGGTCTCGACTTGCTAGTTGAAGCCTAGGTTTTATATTTTTTGGAAGAACCACTCTTGTAGAGTTTCATTGGCGTTCGGTTGGTCTTACTGTGCACCTTTAACGTCATTACTAGCATTTTGCCTATTTATATCAACATTCAGTTCCAATCCATCACCTTCAAGTTGCAATGTTCTGTTGGGAGTGTTTAGCCTGAGATTTTAGGCTTGCAGCAAGTAGTCTTCCAGTTGGAGAATTACTTTTGTTTCCTTCTATCACAATCCCTGTAGCTCCACCAACAACCTCCTTTTGCTTTTGTTTTCCTTTCCTTCTATTCAAGCTTGAGACATGAATTCTCCTATTCCATAGCAACTGCGGTTTCATGCCTAGCTTTTAGGGCACTTGGTGGTTGTAGTGCTAGGAAAGCATCAATATATCCATGAGAGCCTTCTGGCTATCAACCATTTTTTAGTTAAGTTCATTAGCCATCTGGTTATGCACTTCTTTGGTTACAAAATCTTTTTGAGTGGAGGAACCCGATGCTAGATTTTCAGTATTAACCTCCGTTTGTTGATTATTAGTGTTGTTAATTTCAGTTTGTTAGGGGTTTGCTTCATTACCACGAACTGTTGCTCATATGGATCTTCTAGAAGCAATTCTCTGTTTTCTAACTTCCATTGATTTCCAACAGCAAGCCTATAAATCCTCAAAGCAAATTCTTGGACTTAACCACTGGATCTCTTCTAATCCAAAATAGCAAGTGGATCTAAGCCTGGATCAAATTATCTCAGTGAAAGCACCAAAATGTAAAACCAAAAATATATCAACGCCGAAGAACAGGCTATAAGAAACCTATGAGACCTAGATCTAGCAGATAATAGTAAAAGTAAAAGAAAATAAACTGGAATAAGAAAGAGAGACATAAGATTTTATAGTGGGTCGGCAATCTTTGTTCCATGTCCACTTTGTAGCTTTGTTGCTTATAGATTTAATAGATTTTGCTTGAGATTACAAAGGGTTTGAGATAGAATGAGTCATAAGTACAGGGATTATACCGATTTTAAGTTCTAGAACTGTCTAAAGTAGCTGCTTTGGTGACTATTATATAGCAGAAAGAGTTGAAGAAGAGACAAAACTTATGTGTAGTGATGGAAGAAACCATATCCACTTTTAATTGCATTATGGTTTTTATTTATAGAGGTTGTAGTAGTATTGGATTAGAAGCCCACTGCTAGAGAGGTTTAGGTATCGGCTTGAAGTTGTGCAAAAAAATGTGGAGAGCTGCCGATTTAAGGTGATAGCTCGGTGAAGAGTTATCCCTATAACTTGGTACCGATTTATCCCCTTAGGGGGAAACTCTTCCATATCTTTTGCATCGTGTTTCTACTTTCATTTTAGAGTACCCCATGTGTTTCAATAGGTTAGCGACTTATTTTAATGATCGTTCCTCCATGACTTAGTTGGTTCTACAGTTTACTGAAGCTGCTCTTCGAATCCTGAGATAGGTTGTCTGGAATTCTATGAAATCACTTGGGTTTGCATATAAGTGCTAAAGAATAATTTGAGAAAAGTTTGAGATACCTTGCACAAAGCCCGATAACTCGGTACCGAGTTATAACTATAACTAAGTGTCGAGTAACGTACTTAGCACAACTCTAGTCTAAATTTTCCTGAGCTATTTCCCTTGCCTATATTAGTATGTCTGCCATGTTTCAAGTCTTTTCATCTTTGCCTCAACGCTTTAACTTCTGTTGATTTCTGTTTGGATAAAAACTTAGTTACTAGTATTTTAGGTATTTGGTGAGTAGTTCTTGACCTCTCACTCTACTAGCATGTTTATATAGTTAAAAATGATATTTTTAACATGATTTCAATCCTAAATTTTTTTCTAACTTCAATAACCTTTGAAAATATGTTTATGGATGAATTTCAAAGGATTTAAAGTGGCTTTTAAATGATTCTGCAACTCCTTTTGTTCATGTTCATACGCTAGTGTAAAAGTTAAAGTTAGATTAGGATTTGCTTGATTTCCATGTTTTTATGCATTGCATGTGTGAATGGATGTATATGTATGATATTCGATGTTTGTATATTGTGTTTTGATGTGATTTTCTACTACTTTTAGGTAGTTAGGAAAGGAGTGGTCGAATAGGAAAATCTAAGGCAAAGATGGACGTAATTAGATGAAACTTGGAGGAGAGGTTCTGGAGTATATAGGGAGCCTACAGCTCAAGTCGCAAACATTTCTGATTGGGGGATTTCTCTCGCAAGTGGTCGGGGGAAAGCTCTTGTTGGTGACTACTCAGGGTATATGGACTTAGGGTATTTTTGCTTGTTGAAGGAAGGAGAGTTCCAAGAGTTAGAAGCCAAATTTTTGGCTAAGTATCGGACTCGCTACCTAGAGGGAAGGTGTCAGTACGAAGAGCTTTTTGTTTATGGAAAATGCTTGGTGGAAGTTTGGTACATCAAGTCAGGGCTTAAGGTGATGAGTAGAAGACAAGTGCAAGAATTTTGCTAAGTAATGAACTGAGTACCGAGAGCTTTGGAGGCATGGAAACGAGAGTTTTTAGACTTAGCACTAAGAGCTTTGTAGTTGAAGCCGAGAGCTTTTAAGTGGAGTGGTCGGGGTCCAACCACTTAAAAGATTGAACTTTGGAAGAGAAGGAAGATAACCAATATTTTGTTAAGTACACCTCTCGGTACCAAGAGGTCTGGTCGGTACCGAGAGGTCTAGTTTGATGGGATCGGGGTGGAACTTCTAGAAGGAGAAGTGGAGGCCTTGCAGGTCATGCTAAAGGTTTTTGTTTGTTCACTTAGGATTTGATGGCGATGTAGTAGCATGATGATTGCTTTGGGACTTTGGTGATGGCAACTCGACAGTGAATGGAGTTAGGTTTCGATGATGATGGCTCGATGTTGAAAGGAGTCGTGAGAATGTTTTCCATAAAGGGCGGGTTCTAAGAAGGGTGACCCATGGATAGAATGTGAGAATGGTTCTATCATGGAATAGAGAAATATGGAATGGTTCCTTGAGAATAATGAAAAGTAGATAGAGCAAGGAAAGGGTCGGATATGCGTGCTATAGGATCGTTGATATTCAGAGTGTTTTCTGATGTACTCAAATTAGGGTTATTGTGGGGATGCTCATAGGTACTTCGTTCGATTTCCCCGGATCGGTTGTTTGGATCCATACACCCTTGGCCAGTGGATTTGGGTCTAGTATCAGCTTTGGGCTACAAATGAGTACACTAAAAATTGATATTTCCATTAATCCCTGGCATTGGAAAGGCCATACAGTTTACATATATCTAAAGCACATTAAGTGATAGTGAGGATTGTTTGATGGATGATATGGTTGCTTTGATTGTTTTCTTCCACAGTCTATCGCTTTAGGGATGTCACTGTTAATAGGTATTGGGGATAGGGATATCTGGACACTCATCATCACACTTAGTTTGTATTATGCCTTTACTATATTCGTAGAGTTCCATATTACGTTTGTGCTAACTCTTTGGTTGTAGAGACAGGTCAGGTATGGTTTGAATGCCTTTGTTCCTTACTATATCGACTTGTATAGTATTTTGAGATTCATTTACCACTCACCAGACTGTTGTTTGACCCAAGGTTTTATGATTGCTTCTTATTATATTGGGTACTCTTAAATAAGTCGATTAGAAGGCACGTCTAGGTGCAACGCGTTAGCCATGCAGAAGGCCGGTGGGGTAGAGCTATCTTGTATTACATATGGATTAATATGCCTATTCCTATATACAACAATGTGGAACCTTGATAGTGCTTGCTTATTAGTATTACTGATACGAGACAGTTATTCGAGTTTATTTCCATTTTGTATAAACTCTATCACTTACCGTATAACTCTATGGATATGTACTTTGATATTTGGATCACTTAGTTATTACTGTCTCTCCTGTTTTATATCTGTGATATATATTATATTTTGTTCCATACGTTGTGAGATATATGATAGGCTTTGTGATGTTTTATTCATTTTCAACCATTGATGATCGTCCTACATCAGTTGGGCACATGAACATCGCAATATTTAGTTATATTAGGTGTCGGTGGTGTATCGTGGTCATCATAATAGCTCATGTGTTCCTGGGGCAGGCAAGCAGCCATCAGTTTCCCTTTTGATTCTAATGGAGTGATAGATGGATATATACTACTTATACCCTCACTTGAGTAATAGGAGTGGATCCGGGTGAATAACCTGTGTGCTCATGAAGTAGGCGGATAGCCATTAGCTTCACATGTTGATATAAGACTCTACTTAGGACTTTATTTATGTCGTACAATCAATCCCCATTAGCATTTACTCTGTTTGGGGAGATGAGATTATACCAGTTATAGATATCCAAAGTATAGTGGATTCTCATATTAGTTTTATATACGATTTTTTTGATAGGCGGCCTATTTTATATTAATTGATGATGGTATTTTATTATTGAGATTGAGAGATATACTTGGGCGTTGTTGTATGCTAGCCTGACTATACTTGATGATATCTTTAGTATTGATGTTTCTTGGATTTTGATGATGAATTATGGCATGGATGATTCACCCATTCGACATTTATTCTATGATTTTGGATTTGATGTACTTCTACATGGGTGATGACATCTTTATGCATGGTTTTGAGATATTTGATGTTTTGTGATACCATGGGGATTGTTTATAATATTGTAATTATATACCATTCATACATCACTATATATAAACATTAACATTAAGATCGTTGCCTTGAGTTATTTAGATGGTGTGATCATATCATTATACCTCGTATATACTCAGTTGTATATTTACCTCTGTATTTGGACATAGTCTAACTCGTGTATTATATACGTAATACTTGGATCAGTCCGAGACATTTCAGGTTCAGAGACGATGAGACCAACTTGTGTTTTACTGGCATAGAGGAGGCTAGTATTCAATATTGATATATATCATCTTGTATTATATAGTTTCATGTATGGATATTCTTATGTTGTATATTGGACATACCTTGTATATATTATCTTATATACTTTATCGTTGTGTTCATTGACTCTGTGTTCTCTATTATTCACTGTATATTATGTATTGTTCTATCCTTAAGGCACACGTGTTTATTACTTTGTGCCGACGTTTTGTACATATAAGTGAGTTAATTATTCGAATTTAAAATATGTACCGGTGTTAGCCTAAGGGAACATTCATGCATGTACCCCATATAGCCTCATTCTCCATATTATCTGACAGTATTGCTTAGTAATACACTTGGATAGTATGGGTATAAAGGTGGGGTGTTTCATTACTCCTCATAGTAGTTCCTCTCTAAAAGGATGATTTTGATGATCTAATTGACAATTTTAACAATAGGTTAAATGGATGGAGTGGAAGGTTGCTAACTTTAAGTGGAAGAATTGAGTTGATTAAAATAGTTATTCATTCTATAGTATTTCTTAGATGCAAATTTGTCAAATGCCACTAAATGTGATGGATCAAAGTGATAGTATATTTGCTAACTTTCCATGGCAGGGAAGGAAACATCCAATCAGTTGGATCACTGTGTATAAACCAAAGGAAGAGGGAGTAATGGATCTATGAAGTCTTCATGATGTTGCAAAAGCTTTATCAGCTAAATTATTATAGAATTATTTAAAGAGGAAAAGTACATAGGTTCAATGGATTCATCAAAGATATTCTGGTGAGAAAATTTTCTAGGTGCTGCAAGATGATGGTAACTGCTCATATTCATGGAAGCTAATATTAATAACCAAAAAATATGTCAGGGACTTATTGAGAAAAAAATAGCCAACAGTGTTGATACTAGTATGTGGTTTGACCGGTGGATGAATGGAGAATCATTTATCAACACATTATGGTGGCAAAAATAGAGTTATCCAAGGGGTACAAATAAAGAAGTGCTTACTTTAATTGATGATGCAAATTGGAGCCTCAATAACCTCAATTTGACCCCATTTATATGTAACCAAATAAGGAAAGTTCACATTTATAATAACTTTGCAACTGATTTTTGGTTGTAGAAACCAAGCCATAATGGAGAATTTAGCTTATGTTCTACTTAGGATAACATTGGAGAACATAAACCAGTTCACAAAGTAATGATCATATGTGGGATCGTGCAAATGCACCCAAAATATCAATATGTCTCTATCTTGCGTATTTAAGCAGACCTAACGCAATGGATAGAACTAAAAATTGGAGAAACATCCAAATAATAGTGTGAAAACTATGCAATAAAGAGGATGAATCAAACAAGCATCCATTTTTAAACTGTTAATATTCAAATCCGGTATGGCATACAATAAAAAAAAGCGACAGTTAAATGGTTCTTATCTAGATAATCCTATGAATTGTTTCGAATTTCTTATTAATACTTTCACAAAGAAGGTTTTTTACTTTAACATGGTGGATGTACCAATTAGCATAATATTGTGGCATATATGGATTGAGTGAAACCAAAGATTGTTTCAAATCAATTCATACTAGCTCCAATTAGACTAGATATAATCGTACTATAAAATCATAATTAGTAAATCCAAACATACATCAACAGCCTGTAACAATGGGGAGAATATTTGTAGAAATTTTAATCTTACCTGACTCCCTAAGTGAAATGCAAGGGTCAGTGTGAAGTAACCAGGTTTAGCTTTAGTGAAATCCCATTTCACTTCGCAGTGAAAGATCATCCTTCGCTCAAAGATGAAATGATAGAAGTAGGTATACAACAGGAGCTGTACTTGAGTATGATGAGCTAGCTACTTTCTCAAAGCATTCGAGTAAGGAGAGCTATGTTGTAGATCTGAACGGGTAGTAGGTTTTGGATGCAAAAGATGGATTTTTCAGAGTGATGGAAGTGGGAGATTCAGTTGATGGAAGCTGTAAAAGGCCATTAGTTTTCCAAATCTAAATGGGCATGGGAAAGAGAAATAGAAGGGGGCTGCATTAAATGAAGGAATAGTTGTGTGTAAGTTTTTACTTCTTGGCGGTATGATATTTCGCAAGATAAGAAGCGAATCTTGTTTGGTTGACAGTTGGAGGAAGGATGCGTTGTCACGTTTATTAATTGAGGACATTTTACCTATTTGTGTTCTGTTTTTGTTGCTTTTATAAATTCCAATATGGGAGATTTTTGTGGCTCGGTTATCCACTGTTTTGGAATTGTAGCAGAAACTCTATGAAATTTTAAGTGAATGTTTGGATATAATATGTAACTTTTTTCCTTCTAGGGTACCCATTTTGGTTAGGGAGTTGCAAGGTTTTGATGAAGCGTATTATTGAACTATATGAAAGGTGTTAATAAAGTACCAATGTTTTCTGTAAAAAATAATCAAAATAAATAACTACACTCACTGTAAACTAAAAAAATTCACTGCATATTTGACATCAACTAGTGTTGCACAAAAATTCCAAGAACAAGTTTGGAGTCATCGGGTCCTATTTAGAGTCTTCATATGTAAATAGAAGCCATCATGCCCAATCTAAGCTGTCATATGTGGTTGAAACTCTTGCATATCATAAAGTCTTCATGCATGGGATTATCATGAATAAGTGGGGCCATCGCAAGGCAACTTATGGAGATAGTCGTGTGCTAATCCTCAAGAGTTAAAGCAAGGGTATCGAGAAAAGTTCCATGAAGCTATCACGAACAATGCCATATAAGCCATCGTGAGGAGTTATAGAACAATCTGTAATAGCTTCTAAGTGACAACGTTAAACATGGAAGAATAAAGCCATCACGATAGGTCTCAAAGCGGTCACTTAACAAGAAAGAAAGCCATCGCGAGTAATCTGACCAGACCTTTATGATCTATTTCCAAATGGAAAATTAAGGTAACTAAACCGACGTGTTTAAACAAAGCTACAAAAGCTAAGATGGGAGTTATCATGGAAGATTTGATAAAGCCATCACTAAAAGTCTTCCTAAGAGTCATTACTAGGAGAATTTCAGAGATCCATCGCTGGAGAGCCATCACAAGGAGTCTTCTAAAGATCCATCGCTAGGAGTCTAAAATTTTCCTTTCTAAAGCCATCGCGAAGAGTTTATGAGGCAATTTACTAATAGCTTTTGTGCGATAACTTTAGACACCAAAACATAAAACCACCGTGACATGTTCATGAAAGCACCATTTGATGAAGTAAAAAGTGCCATCGTAGGAAGTTCCTTAAAGACTTCGTGATGAAAAGCGATTAGATCTATCGCGAAAAGTAATGTAACATAGCCTTCGCCAAATGTTCATTGAAGCCATTGCATGTCAATCTTCCTGCAATGCCAGCTTTTCCTTGTAAAGATCACATTCCACCATTCGATTACTCTAAGAGACACATGAGGCCAATCCAATGGTTGGAATCCTCTATGAATATAAGGGTCCCCTCAAAAGGGGATGAATTTTCCAACTTCATCTTCTTCTTCATTTTTATTTTTTTCACCTTGTATAAAGAAGCTTGAATAGAGAGCTCTGATGGCCGATCATGCCATCTGTGATTTGTAACTTTGTCTAAAAGGACTTGGACAATAAAGAAATTGCATAATGGAATCTCAAGAATGCAAGGCTACCTATTCATTAACTTGAGACTGGCTTATTTGACTAGGTGTACAATCCTACTTAAATATTCCAAGCTATTCTGACATAATTTTAGTGCAAACACTAAGTGCTGCTTTCATTGAGAGCCTAACTAAAGACCTTGTAAATCAATCAAAAATAGCATTTATACGATGGGAAAGTCAAGTAAGAAAAGTTAAGTCCAACCATAAGAGGATATGGTACACCACGCTCATTTCCAAGACAACGTAACTCCTCATTTTGATATGGGAAATACAGAAATAGGACAACCGTCTACACCTAAGGAGATGTTAAAAGAGAAGGATGACCTTCAACCTAAGAAAATGAAATTGGAGGTTATGCATGAGCTCATTGTAGCATTGGTTTAACAAAAGTCATTATCAAAGAGAGAAAAAGTAACAGATAAAGAGGAAGTGGAACCTCCACCCAAAAGGCAATGGAGTAAAATTTAAAAAGTAAGAATTTTAGGAAAAGCAATTTGATACCACAAAGAAAGGAAGAAAGTCTCTCAGCCCAAAAGCCAAATAAGAGCTTAAGATCGTAGTCTACAAGTTTCGCTTTGCAAAAGTAATACAATATGAAGCATGAGATATACGAGGATGAAGAATTTTATTTCAAGGATTTAGCAGAAAAGATGGCTAAAGACATGGGTGAATTAAAAATGAAAAAAAATGGATCCTAATGTCAATAGAACTTCTAAGGAGCACCATTTACTGAAAGAATTATGACCGTACCATTGCCCTCTTATATCAAAATACCGTCTATTAGATACGATAGTACAACTGATCCGGACGATAATTTAATGGCGTTTGAAAGTTAGATGGACTTATACAATTCTCCATATGGTGTGCATTGTAGACTTTTTTCTGCCACTTTCTTTGGAGCAACAACCAACTGGTACCGACGCTATAAATTGAAGATAATTTATTCACGGGGACAATTCTCATATGAGTTTTCAACCAAATTTTATACCTCGAAGGAGCCTACGATCGATGCTAGCATACTGGCTAACATCAAACAAAGATTAGGAGAATTGCTAAGGGACTGTCTAAAGCGATTTAATGCGGATTCCAATAAGGCGGAAAGAGTAAGTGACAGAGTGAAGTTGATGGCGGTCAAATCTAGTTTAATCAAAAACACTTCTTTCCAAACAGAGCTATATATTTATGGATGCAAATATTTGCAAGATTTCCACTTCTAAGATGACAAATTCATACGATTGAATGAAATGTTTCATAATAGGAGAAATCAAAGGGAGAAGAGGAACTTTTCAATCCTAAACAAAAAATAAAAATGGGAAGAGTTTTCTAAGGCAAATGCCGTAAAACCAAACCACCCTATCTTCTATATATATGTTGTTACAAAAGGCGAGCTTGATTATGCGGTTTCATTTAAAGCAAGGACAAATCCAAAACAGAACTGTAACACTCCTTTTTTAGTGTAGCATTCAGAATATTTAATTGGATAGATTAAACAGAATAATGTAAAAGGATAAGGAGAATGAGATTTGAAACTTAATAAGGGCATGCCATACTTATTTAGTTAAGTAAGATTGTTTAAACTTAACATATAAGAGAATATATGAGAGGTGCAATTTAGGAAATAGACCTATCCATTGACTTAAACCCTCTCCTTCTCATATCATTCTCATTTTTACCCACACAAAACAATCAAACAAAAGAAGAAAAGAAGCCGACCATAACTTAGGGAAGGAATCATGAAATCAAAGGGATTCAAAGGAGAAGAAGCTTGGGAAGATTGAAGCTCAACTCCAACGTCAAAATCTAAGGTGAATAATAGTGAAACCATCTTATCTTTGCTTTTGATTCAGTTATGGATAATACCCGAATGATTGATGTTTGTTTTGCCAAGATATGGTTGTTTAATCATTGTTTGGATAGAATGATGATTATTGGAATTTTTATAAAATTGTTCAAATGGGTTTTAAGGGTAAAACATAAGATTTTAATCTTCAAATTCTTTGATTTTTTTGCTATGTTGTACAAAACATTATTTTGGAGATGGGTTTTTAATTGCATAATTTTCCAAATTAAAGAGAATATTATATGAATTTCCTAAGGTGAAAATAGCTTAATTTCATGTTTTATTTAAACACTTAAATATGGTTTTTGACTTTGAAGTTTTTATATTATAAAGATAAGGATATTCTCTAATTTCTGGAAATTTTGGGATTTTCCCCAAGTGATTTTGATTTACTATGAAATTATTATGCTAGATAAGCATTTAAAAGAATAATTAATTAAGGGTATTAATTTATTAATTTGAAGTGTGTTTGGGACTTTAAAATTTAAGTGCGGTAGTAACTTCTAAAAAAAATAAAAAGGTTGTTTTATCCAATAGATATCGGACAGGTACTAAGATTTGGTGAAAAGTTTATGCTTTTAGTACTAATACAATGGTTTTTGCGTGAATCACGATAACGCCATGCCACCTTAATGTCGTCGCACCTAATACCGTGTCGCCCCTATGAGTGTCAACGACGATGAGAAGAAGCACATGATAACTACATAGTTGGTTATGGAGTGTTTTCAACCGCATCGACGTTAATCAAGACGGCAAACCATTGTGGATAGTAAGGCATTCTTGTGATTCATGTAAACGTTTAAAAGCTTTAGTATCGACGTTGAAGACGTTGCATGTCTTCATCGCTATTTTAAATGATGTCACGTCTCTTTGTTTGTTTTCCAAATCAAGGCAACGACGATGCTATTATCTCTTCGACTCTATATAAAAAAGCGGGACAGTTGCTAAAGTAACTAAAGTGTAAAAAAATTATGACATCGTCGATGATCTTGGGGGTTGATGTGCATCAAGGTCAGTGACCTTATGTTTTAGAGTCAATGCCTCTTGTCCATGACGTCACACTTCATCTTTTGTATGCAGAAGAGACCTATAGTTTAGAGGGTCGACGACCCTATGTCTTTGGCAATTAGCCAAATAACTTATAAAAGTTTTAAGTTTTGTTTTAATAGGTGGATAGCCTATAGTTATTGAAGGTTGACAACATCAAATTCGACATGAATTTTTCTTAAGCTTAAAATAAATTAAGTTTTTTCCTCGACCATGGATAGAGGTCGACGTTGATTTAATAACGTATGTGTTATGTTTTATTTTATTAAAGGCGAAGAGCTTTATGCTTCTACTTCAACATAGTCATTGGGGATGCCAATGCCATTTTAAATTATGAGCTTCAATGCCATTATTGGGACACCAGTGTGGATGAATCTTGACATTGATCTATTTTCAACTATTTAATGGCATTGAGCCATATGACTTATGATTTTGGTTTTAAAACCTTAAGGATACCAAATTATAATGTAATGAGTTCGACATAGATAACTTAGGGCTACCAATGTATGTCGCTTTGAAATGTTATAACTTTAAGGGGAGATAACCAAATTTAGGGACACCAATAGACATATATTAATCATGTGGGTAACATGAATAAAAATTGAATCCTGTAGGTAACATGAATTAAGACCGAAAGATGTGGATAACATTAACTAAATTGTAAATTGAGGGTTCATAGTCATCCTTTGTAAATTATGAGATGTGAGATGGATAGTCCACATCATGCTAGAGAAAGATAGTCTCTATGAGGATAATGAAGGGTTCATAGTCGTCCTAGGAAAACTATAGGATGTGTGATGGATATTCCAAACCATTTTAAGTTAAATAGAATATTTGTGATGGATAATCGATATAATTTTAAACAATTAACCCACATGTGATGGGTAATCAATGTGGTATGGGATGCGTAATCCAAGTAATAATTGTATGTAAGATGGATAGTCCACATAACTATGAATATGTTAAAATGTGAGATGGGTAGTCCACATAATTATAAGATAGATAGCCAGGTTAAAATAAGACGGATAGTTTAAATTGTGACGGGTAGTCATTTGAAATTGAGATGGATATTCTAATGAATTGGGATGGTAATCCAATATATATTGCATGATTATAACTGTTATTTTCTATGTCCCAACCATTGTAGTTGTAGGAGCACAATATATGGTCGCTATGTTTTGGTTAAGATATTAGTGAGGGAAAAACCTATTCCGCTCAGCGGTGTGGTCTCACTAGATATCTATTAAGATGGTAGTTTATTATTCACACCAGATTGTTTTCTTACCCGAAGTTTTTGTTTTTTCCTTAAACTCCCGGGTACTCATTTAAGTAGGTCGGAAGTAAGGGCTATCAGGGTCCAGTTGGATGAATAAGCTTCTGGAGACGTGCAGGAGGCAATCTAACTATTAGGAGCTTTATCTATTTTCGCTATGTAGTTTGGTTTTGTCTAGTTGCATGTAATGACAAAGTTATATAATTGCCAAATATTTGACTCTGAGCAACCAATGGGGCAACTTCATATGTCGCTCTTGGTGTAATTTGAAATAATTATATTTTCCATTAATGTGGAATTATGGTTGGGATTATGTAATGAATATGAAATATCATTTGTGAAATGAGATATGAAATTTTTTTATTAAACCGTGTTGAAATTTTTTTCATATTCATATGCTTTTGATTATTGATATGATTAACATAGCCGCATTTTGTCGTCGAGAATTAATAATTATAGATGACTGCAGCATCTATAGTAGTTGTTTTGGCCTTAAAATGGAGGATGTTACAAGCTGGTATAAGAGCATAGGTTTTTGATTAAAAGAATTTCAAACCTAAAGTGTTTTTGAAAACATAATCCTAATGAATTAGAGAATAATACTAGGGTATGGGATAACGCTATAGTAACATACTTGTATTTGTTATATATACGTATGTATTCTCCCTCTTTCTTAGACCATTCTTCTGTATCTTACTCATGCTTGTATGCATATTTACGAGGAAAAAAGATATGAAGGCAAGAAAAAGAAGAGTGAATCTAGGTGGAGGAAGCACCACAACCAATGGAAATGCTCGACCCACTACTAGTAGGAATCCGGATCGACAAGCGAATGCAAATCAAAATGCAAATGCCAATGTAGTGCTACAATCGCACCAGTGTATATGAGGACTATGTATCAGTTCTTCATCAATCTAATGAAGGCTGGAGCAGTTGGAGGAAATGCTTGTAACAACCCATAATTTTGTAAATATTTTTAAATACAATTTATTTGAAACTTTGATTTTAAATCATTTAAAATTTGAAAATTTGGAATTTTACAATGAAATTTTGAGACTTGTTGAGAATTATTTTTCCAAATATAATAAAACAAAGATTTTTCTGAAATTTGAATATTTGGTCAACTTTGGTCAAAGTTTGACTTTCAGTTGAAATTTTTAAATTTAAAATTTCTATTCTTTTTCTTTGAATCTGGACTTGATTTTAATATTCTCTATGCTTTTCGTTTCGTCAAATTCTGATTTATACTTTTTAAATCTGTAAAGTTTTAGCATTTTACACGCGAATATTTCAGTATTTTTATTTTCTATTTTCTATTTTGGTTTGGGCTTGAATTTTGGCTTTTTTTGGAAGTGGGCTTTGCTATTGGGATTAGGATTTCCTAATAGACATGAGTTTGCCTTTTCATTTGCAAAGATGTCTTTCTAAAAACTCATTCACGTACAAAACTTCCTTTTCTCATCTCTTTCTCATTTTACTTTCCTGAACAAAAAAATTACAGTAAATTCCTATCTTCTTCTTCTTTTTATTTTTTTCTTTTATTTTCTCCCAAAAACATGGTTCGGCCTCACCATGCCCCTTCTAGCCGACTTCATCCCCACCCCAATCACCACCATGTGCTCGGCCATCAACCATCTTCATCACCTTTTCAACCATAGTCGTGACCTAGATACAAAATAATCACCATCCTATTGCCTAAACCCTAGCCAAGCCTCTATATCATCCACTCCTCTTCCTAATTGCCTCGGCCACCATCTCCTATTGCCCAGTTGTGACCATTCTCCTCCCCTAGCTATGCCTAGTTGCCTTCTAACCATAATAGCCGTGACCATTCACTTGACCCAAAGCCTTAGCACATGATGGACGAACCCAATAGACCATGGCCGAACCCAAAAGGTATGTGCCTTGTCCTTTTGCCTTCCACTTGACCTTTTGCCTTGCCACCCCTTCACCTACCCCATAGTCGTACCTTATACTTTCCATGGCCAAGCCTATTAGCCTTGAACCCATCATGGCTGAGCACAAAGTGGTGTGGCCGAGCCAATTTTCTAAATGGCTGAGCCCACATGGTTTTGTTTAGCCATTTTTGCTTTGTTTTAATTCATATTGTTATATGTTGTATATATATTTATGTATGTTGTATTTTGTTGTGTTCAAGATTTGGATCTTGGCTCTACATCCACTCAAGTCTAATTCATGCTTTATCGTGCTTTTCGGAGTTTGTTCTTGTGTCTTGAATTGTCATCTCTAGCTTAAGAAGGTGAGTTTATCACTCTCGACTACGTACTTATATTATAGTAAATTGATGACTTGTGGAATTGTAGTAGTGATATGTCATGATGGTAGTAGTTTCATATACGCTTATGATATGATATTATATGATGTTATCACCTTATGTTATACCTGATTTATCACATGACATTATATGCTATGTTATTCTGTTTATTTTATATTATGTTTCTCACACTGTAAGTTCCCTCTCACTATGGGTTGAAATGATACATACCCGAACAACTTTAAAATAGGAAAAAATTGTTATGAGCTGAAATGATAGGCTTAAGCGATTTTTATTTTATTTGACTTGAGATTGCGGGTTTAAAATGATAAAACCCGAAATTTTATATATTACGGATTGAAATGATACATATCCGTATCTTTTGACCTAGGTTAGAAAATATTATACAGACCCATGGTTAATTATTAAATTAATAATTTTAAAAATTATTAAGTATTTTGAATTTTAAATATATGAAGTTTTAACTTAAATTTTGATTTAAATGATTTAAATAATATATATATTAGTTTTCTAATAAGTTAAAATTGTATAAGTAAATAAATGGTTTAAAACTAGAATTTAAAGATTACATCTGTGATATAAATTTTAAATATAACTTAATAATATAATTTAATTTAATATCGAATTTAAATCTAACCTATAGTGATGAATTTTTATTTATGAAATGGATATGTTTTATATAATATAATAGATTTTTAAACTATGATAAAATTGAAATTATTATGTTTTAAAACATGTTGTAGTAAAATTTGTAGCATTCTCAAAATGCTATGCTATTTTAAGTTATGTTTTAAAATGCTATGCTACTTTAGGTTATGTTTTAAAAGTGCTACTATTTCTAAAATGTAACATTTTCGGAGTGCTATTATATAAGAGTAACATTTTAAAAGTGTTGGTTTCTAACTTATTACATTTTTAAAGTGCAATAATAAGTGTATAGTTTTGAAAGTGTTTAAACTTTGGAAAAATGGTTATTATTTTAAAGGTATAATAGCATTGAACTTAAATGGTTTTAAAATGTATATGTTTGATTTGAAAGGATAAACTATGTGAAATAATAACCATGGGTTATAATAACGTTTGGTTGTTAAAGAGACCGGGATCGGAAGTTGTCATTCTCTCTGCCAACTCAGAAAACCACTTTAACAACCGTGTACGCGGTGGAGATTCCAGAATGAGGTAGGATGGTGGCGACGATCCTATTAGGTATATATGTGGACCCGACTCCCGCGAGTTGGCATAACGTGGCTAAAATAGGAGCAATTGACGGGCCAATGAGGTAGCTCCTCTGATCGGACACACTCCTTCGATATCATTCTATTACTTTGTGATTGATTAGGTGCACCTTTTTACTTTTGGGAGTATGGCTCGAGGTGGGCGGTAGTGGCTGCTATGCGTTACCACCAGTCCAGAAGTGCAATTGGTATTTCTACCATGGCATTTCCTAGTTGTGCCGTGTCACCTACCCTAGCGTGCTTTACTACGAGTTTGATTTGTGTCGTACCTATGGAGTATTTGTGGTAGCCTCCCGATCTGGAGGTACGATGGTACTGTATAGACTATTGGCACTATAAAATGTGTTAAGGGGGATATGGATAACGCCTTAACACTATTTTTATATATTATACTTTACTTTAGATATTATTCTAATAGCGTATATTACTATATAGTAGATAGTTTAACGGATCCTTAAAGAGTGGACGATCTCAAACATCCTTTAAGTTACTTGTGCATTTTTATTACAGTTCACTTCAGTTGATTTACATCTTATAAGTATGTATGTCTTGACTCAAGTGTTTGTGTTTTTCTTTACGCTCGGGTCCGCCTGAGTATCACAGCTTTGGATTCACCTTCTGGAGATAGAGAATTGCTTGAGATTATCTATCTATCTAGTTGTCTATCTATTTCTATTTCAGTTGTTTCTATTCAGCTTATGTATTAGTGGATTTTCTATTGTATTTTCTTTCAGACTCTAGTATTATGTTTTTTTTTTGAGACTATGTATGTAGTAGTTTCATGAACTATTATAGTTATTTTATTTCCGCTGCGAGTTATTCTGATATTCTGTGTCTGTGATTTGTTTTATTTGCTCCAAAAATATATTAACAATCTGTTGTTTTGAAATATTCAAGTCCGACATGTGTGGTTTTGTTGTCGATTTGAATGTCCAAAATAGTGGGTCGTTACATTTGGTATCAGAGCTTTGGTTTTAGGAAAACCTTAGCCTACGAACAAAAAATCATTAGAGATAGGGTAGAAATACCCTAGAATGAGTGAAATCAATCTTGGAATCACTTCCTTGTGAGAGAACGTATTTTAAGTATAAATGATTTCAAAATGATTTTTAAAGAATTTTTAAAGATTGTTTTGGATATAAACTTTTCTTGTTTTAAAATTTAATTTTTCTAAACTTCCTTCCTTTCCTTATCTACCTTGTTAATTTAATTCTTTGTTTAGGAGTTCCATTCTTGTTGAATCTTGTCTTTTGATCCTCAATTACCTTTGTCCTAAAATTCATTCTTGATTTTTCAGGATGAATCGTAGGAATGCCTGAGGTAGGGATCGTGGTGTTGCCCCAGTTCCTGAGCCCGTTAAGTTCACTACTCTCTGTAAGGAATTCACTCAGCTTGGTGGTACCAAGTTTTCTGGATCAGAGAGCATCATAGAGGCTCAGCAGTGGTTGAAGGGATTGGAGAGGATTTTCTCCGGTCTTGAGATCACTGATGCTCAGAAACGTCAGTTGGCAGCTTGGCAGTTGAAGGAGGCAGCCTTGGATTGGTTGGAGACTGTCACGGCTCACACTATTGAGGCTAATATTTCTTGGGAGCAGTTTAGGTATCATCTTGTGTTAGTTTTTAATTTGGTTCAGTTTTCTCTTTTTGAAATATTTCTTATGTTTCGATATCGTGCTTTAGGGATGCTTTTGTGGCTAAGTGGATGCCTAAAGCAGGGAAGTCTCAGCTATACCGGCAGTTTATGGATCTTAAGCAGGGAGACATGTCATTTTCTGAGTATGAGTGGAAGTTCAATGAACTTTCCAAGTTTGGTCCTAGCCTGATTGACACCCCTCTTAAGAAGAATGAGAAGTTTATAGCTGGAGCTCGCCCAGAGTATTATGATCGTCTCATTTCTCATGTGCATAGCCCCTTCACTGGATTGATGGATATGGCCATTAGATATGAGAATCCTACATCTAATGATCCTCCTATTGCTCGTGCTCCTTCATCTCAGCCTTCCTCTAGTAACCCTAAGAAGAGGAAGCCTAACTTTTATCAACAGAAGAAGAATTGGAATAAGACTCCGGGTTTGGGATCTTCTTCTTCTCAAAGGCAGCCTATCGACCTATCTTCCATCACATGCTTCAAGTGTGATCAAAAGGGACACTATGCCAATAGTTGCCCTACTTCAGTTGGTGCTGCTGTTCCTCCAGCTCAGTTGACTAGGCGTGATCTCTGTCACATTTGCCTGCAGCCTGGCCACTTTAGGAAGGATTGTCCTACTCGCAGAAGGGCAAGCCATCCGGTATCTTTGCTGTTACATCTGCCACTCCACCTGCTCCACCTGCTCCTAGTGATACTCAAGGTACTCTTCAGGGCACTTTTTCTCTGTTTAAATTTCATGTTCGTGTTTTATTTAACACTGGAGCTTCCCATAGTTTTATTTCGGTGGATCTTTGTGATAAGTTTGAGCATCTCCTTTTCCCTAAGTTTGCTGGTGAACCTTTGTGTGTTAAAAATCCTATTGGTGGTCCTACGAACCTTAGTAGGATTTGTAGAAGGGTGAAACTCTTCAATTCAAGCTATCGTTTTTCTGGTGATTATTATGTTCTGGGTTTCGATGCTTTTGATCTATTAATTGGAGATGATTGGCTGAAGAGGCATGAAGCCGTTATCTCTTGTAAAACCCGAACAGTTTCCTTGTTGATGATTTTGGTAATTCTTTGGTGATTCAATGCCGTTTGCCTCAGGATTTTGCTGGCAGCTTTATTTATTCTCTTGATTCTTCTTCTGGTGATCTTGATTCGACTCATGTGGTCAAACTCTATCCCGATGTATTTGGTGAAGTAACTTCTTTACCTCCTAAGCGGGAAATTGAATTCCGTATTGATCTTATTCTTGTAGCTCGACCTATAGTTCTTCCTCCCAAAAGAATGGCACCCCGTGAGAAGGTTGAGTTAGGGAAGCAAATTGAGGACTTGTTCTCCAAGGGTCTGATCAGACCTAGCCATTCTGAATGGGGAGCAGCGGTGGTTTTCGTCACTAAGTCTGATGGTTCTTTGAGGATGTGTGTTGATTATAGGGAGCTGAACAAGCTCACTATGAAAAACATATATCCAATGCCTCGCATCAATGATATGTTTGATCAGTTCTATGGAGCCACTGTTTCCTCTCAACTTGATCTTGCCATAGGTTTCCACCAGCTCAGAGTTGCTGAGGAAAGTATTCCCAAGACTGCTTTCCGTAATGAGAATGGTTTTTATGAATGGTTAGTTATGCCTTTTGGTTTGACTAATGCCCAAGCTTTCTTTGTTGATTTGATGAATCATGTTTTTTGTGATGTTCTTAACAAATTTGTTCTTGTCTTTGTCGATGATATCCTTGTCTTCTCTAAGTCAAGGGAAGAGCATGAGTCGCATTTGGATTTTGTTTTGGAGACTCTTAGAAATCATCAGTTGCAGGCTAAATTCTTGAAATGCCATTTCTGGAAGGATGAAGTCTGATTTCTCAAGCATATTGTTTCTAGTAATGGAGTTTCTGTTGGTCCAGTTAAGATCGCTGCGATCAATGTAAGTTTTCATCTCTTTTCTCATTGTAATTTGATCATTCTATCTTTTGTGTGGTCCTTATCTCTCCCTATTCTGTTGCAGAATCGGGAAACTCCTAGGACTCCATTTGACATCTGTAGTTTTCTGGGCCTTGTCGGTTATTATCGGAGTTCATTGAGAATTTTGCTTGGATTGATGCACCTCTCACTGCTTTGACTCGTAAGAATGCTAAGTTTATTTGGAATGATAAGTGTGAAGCATCATTAAATGAGTTAAAGAGTAAGCTTACTTCCGCACCAGTTCTTACCATTCCAAATGGAAATGAGGGATTAACGGTATACACTGATGCTAGTCGTGAGGGTTTGGGAGCTGTTCTGATGTAGGATGGGAAGGTCATTGCTTATGCTAGTTGTCAGTTGAAGACCCATGAAGCCAATTATGCAGCTCATGATTTGGAATTTCTTGCAGTGGTTTTTGCTTTGAAGCTTTGGAGGCATCATCTTTTGGGTACTAAGTTTGAGCTCTTTACGGATCATCGGTCTTTGAGGTATATCTTCACCTAGAAGGATTTGAATCAGCGGCAGGTTAGGTGGCTTGAGTTCCTTACTTCTTATGACCTCGACATCAGCTATACCCTTGGGAAAGCTAATGTTGTGGCTGATGCTTTGAGTCGGAAAAAGGTGATGTTGTGTCAGCTTGTTGTTTCTTCTTCTCCTCTTATGGATCGTATCATGGCTAAGCAGGATGAGGATGAGATGCTTAGGCTTATTAAGGAGAATGTTCGTAGCAGGGTTGGTGGTAGTAGTTAGGATGGTAGTGGAGCTTAGATCGATGATAGAGGGATTTTGAGGATTAATAATCGGATTTGTGTCCCGAATGTCAATGGATTGAGGCAAGAGTTACTTCGGGAAAATCATCGATCCAAACTTTCTATTCATCCAGGTGTGACGAAGATGTATCAAGATATGAAGAAGTTGTATTGGTGGAAGGGTATGTAGCGTGATGTCTCTATTTTTGTTAGTAGGTGTGCGACTTGTCAGCAAGTCAAGGTCGATCATCAAAAGACCCCTGGTTTATTGCAGCCTCTTGAGGTTCCCAACTGGAAATGGGAACAGGTTTCTATGGATTTTATTGATGGATTACCGAGGACTAGGAGAGGTAATGAGAGTATTTGGGTTATTGTGGATCTGTGCAGTCAAAGCACTCGGTAGATTCAATGCGGCGGAGGTACAAAAAGTCATAGCGGGGATAGAGCGAGGATATAGCGGATGACTCTAAAATAGCATATAAAACTCGTACTTAATTTTTTTACAAATACATAAATGGTAATTAAATGAAAAATTAATATTCAATTGAATTATAATTAATACATAAATAATTTTAAATAAAAACATGTGCGAATATACTGTAAATAAACTTAAAACTGTTATATAACATAATTGAATTTAGTAGAATGATAGAGTGTTTTCATTTCTGAAAATATATTGAAAATTCAATTAAATAAATTAATTTCATAATTTTTATAATGTATAAATGTCATTTTTTAATTCATTTTTTTAAAGAAGATATAGCGGAAATAGTGAAATATAGCGGAAATAACGGGATATAGCGGAAATAGCAGGGCTTAAAGCGGAAAGGCTATATTTAGGGCTATATGGAAAAATCGTAGCGGTAGAAATCCGCTATGAGATATAGCAGGGCTATAGCGGGGTAATAGAGGAGCATTAACTGCATAGTTGTGGATAGATTGACCAAGTCAGCTCATTTCATTCCGGTCAAGTCTACCCGTTTTGCTTCTAGTTTGGCTGAGGTTTATATAAGAGAGATTGTTCGTCTCTATGGTGTTCCTATCAGCATTGTTTGTGATAGAGATCCCATCTTTACCAGTCAGTTTTGGAAAGCTTTTCAGGAATCTTTAGGTACTCATCTGACTCTGAGCACGGCTTACCATCCATAGAACGACGGTCAAATGAAAAGAGTGAATCGGATTTTAGAGGATCTTCTTCGTGCTTGTGTTCTTGATTATGGAGGATCTTGGGAAGATCATCTCCATCTTGTTGAATTCACCTATAACAATAGTTATCAGGTATAATCTCAAATCTTCTATTTTAATCTTGTCTTAATCCTTTATCTGTCTCATTTCGTCTTTGAATCCAGGCTAGTATTGCAATGTCTCCATTTGCTGCTCTTTACGAACGACCTTGCAGATCTCCATCTTGCTGGATTGAATTCGAAAATCATTTGGTTCTTGGTCCTGATATGATTCTTGAAGCTTCTGAGAAATTTGAGGAGATTAAGAGGAAGATGAGGAGTGCTCAGGATAGGCAGAAGAAGTATGTTGATCGGTGTAGGAGGAGTTTGGAGTTTTCTGTTGGTGATCAGGTTTTCCTTAAGGTCTCTCCCTTAAGGAATGTGATTCGGTTTGGTCGGAGAGGGAAGCTTGCTCCTTGGTTCGTTGGTCCTTTTCGTATCTCAGAGAGGATTGGTTCTTTAGCTTATCGCTTGGATTTTCCTAAGAAGTTTTCTGGAGTGCATAATGTATTCCATGTTTCGCATCTTCATCGGTATCTTCATGATCCATCTCTGATTGTCCAGCCTTCTGCTCTCGAGAGTTTGGATATTGAGCCAAACCTTACCGTCGAGAGGAAGCCACTTCGTATTATCGATAGAGGTACGAAGTAGCTGAGAAGGAAATTTATCAACTGGTCAAAGTGTAGTGGAGTACTGATGATCGGGATTGTACTTGGGAGACGGAGGAGAGCATGCGTGCTTCGAATCCGGAATTGTTTGTTTTAGGTACTGTTTGTTATTCTATCTTATCTTCTTTGTTTCCGTATCTCGTTCCTTTTCGAGGACGAAAAGTTCTGAGTGTGGGAGAGTGTAACAACCTAGAATTTTGTAAATATTTTTAAACACAATTTATTTGAAACTTTGATTTTAAATCATTTAAAATTTGAAAATTTGGAATTTTATAGTGAAATTTTGGGATTTGTTGAGAATTATTTTTCTAAATATAACAAAATAAAGATTTTTTTGAAATTTGAATTTTTGGTCAACTTTGATCAAAGTTTGACTTTCGGTTGAAATTTTAAAAATTTGAATTTTAAATTTCTATTCTTTTTCTTTGAAGCTGGACTTGATTTTAATATTCTTTATGCTTTTCGTTTCATCAAATTCTGATTTATACTTTTTAAATCTACAAAGTTTCAGCGTTTTACACGCGAATATTTCAGTATTTTTATTTTCTATTTTCTATTTTAATTTGGGGTTGATTTTTGCTTGAATTTTGGCTTGTTTTGGAAGTGGGCTTTGATATTGGGCTTAGGATTTCCTAATAGACATGAATTTACCTTTTCATTTGAAAAATGTCTTTCTAAAAACTCATTCACGTACAAAACTTCCTCTTCTCATCTCTTTCTCTTTTTACTTTCCTGAACAAAAAAATTACAGTAAGTTCCTATCTTCTTCTTCTTTTTATTTTTTTCTTTTGTTTTCTCCTAAATACATGGTTCGGCCTCACCATGCCTCTTCTAGCCGACTTCATCACCACCATGTGCTCGGCCATCAACCATCTTCATCACCTTTTCAACCATAGTCGTGACCTAGATCCAAAACCATCACCATCCTATTGCCTAAACCCTAGCCGAGCCTTTACATCATCCACTCCGCTTCCTAATTGCCTCGGCCACCATCTCCTATTGCCTAGCATGACCATTCTCCTCCCCTAGTCGTGCCTAGTTGCCTTCTAACCATCATAGCCATGACCATTCACTTGACCCAAAACCTTAGCACATGATGGCCGAACCCAATAAACATGGCCGAACCCAATAGACCATGACCGAACCCAAAAGGCATGTGCCTTGTCCTTTTGCCTTCCACTTGACCTTTTGCCTTGCCACCCCTTTACCTACCCCATAGCTGTACCTTATACTTGCCATAGCCGAGCCTATTAGCCTTGAACCCATCATGGTCGAGCACAAAGTGGTGTGGCCGAGCCTATTTTCTAAGTGGCCGAGCCTACATGGTTTTGTTTAGACATTTTTGCTTTGTTTTTATTCATATTGTTATGTGATGTATATATATTTATGTATCTTGTATTTTGCTGTGTACAAGATTTGGATCTTGGCTCTACATCCACTCAAGTCTAGTTCGTGCTTTATCGTGCTTTTCGGAGTTTGTTCTTGTGTCTTGAATTGTCATCTCTAGCTTAAGAAGGTGAGTTTATCACTCTCGACTACGTACTTATATTATAGTAAATTGATGACTTGTGGAATGTAGTAGTGATATGCCATGATGATAGCAGTTTCATATATGCCTATGATATGATATTATATGATGTTATCACCTTATTTTATACCTGATTTATCACATGACATTATATGCTATGTTATTCTATTTATTTTATATTCTGTTTCTCACACTGCAAGTTTCCACTCACTATGGGTTGAAATGATACATACCCGAATGGACTTTAGGATAGGGATAAATCGTTATGAGCTGAAATGAGAGGCTCAAGCGATTTTTATTTTATTTGACTTGGGATTGCGGGTTTGAAATGATAAAACCCGAAATTTTATATATTACGGATTGAAATGATACATATCTGTATCACTTGACCTAGGTTAGAAAATATTATACAGACCCATGGTTAATTTTTAAATTAATAGTTTTAAAAATTATTAAGTATTTTGAATTTTAAGTATATGAAGTTTTAACTTAAATTTTGATTTAAATGATTTAAATAATATATATATTGGTTTTCTAATAAGTTAAAATTGTATAAGTAAATAAATGGTTTAAAACTAGAATTTAAAGATTACATCTATGATATAAATTTTAAATATAACTTAATAATATAATTTAATTTAATATGGAATTTAAATCTAACCTAGTAATAGTGATGGATTTTTATTTATGAAATGGATATGTTTTGTATAATAAAATAGAATTTTAAACTATGATAAAATTGAAATTATTATGTTTTAAAACATGTTGTAGTAAAATTTGTAGCATTCTCAAAATGCTATGCTATTTTAAGTTATGTTTTAAAATGCTATGATACTTTAGGTTATGTTTTAAAAATGCTACTATTTCTAAAATGTTACATTTTCGAAGTGCTATTATATAAGGGTAACATTTTAAAAGTGTAATGGCTTCTAACTTATTACATTTTTAAAGTGCTATAATAAGTGTATAGTTTTGAAAGTGTTAAAACTTTGGAAAAATGGTTATTATTTTAAAGGTATAATAGCATTGAACTTAAATGGTTTTAAAATGTATATGTTTGATTTGAAAGGATAAACCATGTGAAATAATAACCATGGGTTATAATAACGTTTGGTTGTTAAAGAGACCGAGATCGGAAGTTGTCATACTCTCTACCAACTCCGAAAACCACTTTAACAACCGTGTACGCGGTGGAGATTCCAGAATGAAGTAGGATGATGGCGACGATCCTATTGAGGTATATACGTGGACCCGACTCCCGTGAGTTGGCATAAGGTGACTAAAACAGGAGCAATTGGCGGGCCAATGAGGTACCTCCTCTGATCGGACATACTCCTTCGATACCATTCTATTACTTTATGATTGATTCGGTGCGCCTTTTTATTTTTGGGAGTGTGGCTCGAGGTGGGCGGTAGTGGCTGCTATGTGTTACCACCAGTCCGGAAGTGCAATTTGTATATCTACCCTGGCATTGCCTAGTTATGCTGTGTCACCTACCCTAGCGTGCTTTACTACGAGTTTGATTTGTGTCGTACCTATGGAGTATTTATGGTAGCCTCCCGATCTGGAGGTACGATGGTAATGTATAGACTATTGGCACTATAAAATGTGTTAAGGGGGATATGGGTAACGCCTTAACGCTATTTTTATATATTATAATTTACTTTAGACATTATTATTATAGCGTATATTACTACATAGTAGATAGTTTAACGGATCCTTAAAGGATGGGCGATTCCAAACATCCTTTAAATTACTTGTGCATTTCTATTACAGTTCACTTGAGTTGATTTACATCTTATAAGTATGTATGTCCTGACTCGAGTGTTTGTGTTTTGTTTTACGCTCGTATCAGCCTGAGTATCACAGCTTTGGATTCACCTTCTAGAGCTAGAGAATTGCTGGAGATTATCTATCTATCTAGTTGTCTATCTATTTCTATTTCAGTTATTTCTATTCAGCTTATGTATTAGTGGATTTCTATCTGAATGGATTTATACTGAAAGGATTTTTGCTGATTTCGATCTGAATGATGATCATAAAAGGAGATTGGCTTTGAGATAGTTGCAAGGAGTTGCTTTATTCTGGTGGAATGAAGTTACCATAAGAGTGCCTAAGGAGGAGTTGACTTGGGTGGATTTTCGAAGGAGATTTAAGGAAATTTTTTTGTTTGAATTAGCTAAGTCCGTCTTGCTCAAGAAGTTTACAGAGTTAGAGCACGGGGATATGATGGTATTGGAATATTCTGCTAAGTTCGATGAGCTATCTAGATATGGATACGCTACTATTAACACCGTGATTAAAAGGAATGAGAAGTTTATCCAAGGGTTGAGGCTGGAGATTGCTAGGGCAACTATGCCATATCTCAGAGATCCATCGAATGTAGTGGTGGAAAAGGTCGTCAAGAATGAAGAAATGCTTTCGATCTTTGGGAAAGAGAAGTCATTGGAGAACCGTAATTCTCAAAATAAGAAGAGGAATTATTTAAGAAGAAGGGAGCTCAGAAAGGTGGGTCTGCCAAAACGGGGAAAGGTGATATAGTTGTTACAAATATGACAAGAAGGGGCGCTATGCTAACGAGTGTTAAGGTAGTTGTAGGAAAGCAATATGTGAAGTGCTTTAATTGCGACCAGGTGGGGCATTATAAGAACAAATGTCTAGAAACAGCCAAGGCTAACAAAGGAAAGGTGTTTGCTTTAGAGCCATCCACATCAAGACCAACAACAGCTGAGACAGGAAAGTCTGTGATAGAAGGTACACTTTTGATTCATAACATACTGATTAGGGTACTGTTTGATATCGGTGCATCACATTCATTTATCTCAGTGTTTGGTAGATAAGTTATGTTTAGAACCATCATACTTTGTTACTTCCTTAAGGATAGCTAATCTAATAGGAGGGTATACAACTCTGGGGATGAGATGCGACCATCTAGAGTTTGATTTGCTAGGTTATACTTTTGCCCATCATTTGTATGTATTTGATTTCGAGGGTTTTGGATTATTTTGGGTATGGATTGGTTGAGCAGATATGATGCTAGGATATTTTGCCAAGATAGGAAAATATCAATGAAACATCCTAATAGCAGTGACCGAATGGTATAATCAGTTGAGAATTTGAGTCCAGAAATTTGTGTTTTAATGGGTGCCACAGAAGTGAAAGACGAATTGAATCGGGTTTCAATTGTAAGAGAATTTATAGATGTTTTTGAGCCAGTTATAGGACTACTACCGAAACGAGCTATTGAGTTTCGAATAGATCTTGTACCAAGAGCTGAACCCATAAGTAGACCACCTAGCAGGAAGACACCTACCGAGATGAAGGAGTTTGTTAACATCTCTTTTTCACGACTTAGCGACTCAACGACCTAAAAGAATAAGCGACTTAGCTGTCCAAGGAATAAGCGACTTAACTGCCTAAAGCATAAAGCGACTCAACATGGCACGACTCAACTACTTGAAAATCTCTAGCGACCTAGCAACCTAAAGATCCCTACGGTTCAACGGGTTAATAACCTAAAGGCTCCTACAACTCAACGGCTTAATAAAGGAAGCGATCTAGCGACCTAACGAGTTAAGGCAGAGAAAAGCCGCATGCATACTGCCTCTTACATTAGGTCGCTCGCGACCTAATCAAGCCGAGATAACCCCTGTACTACACATCATAGGTCGCTCAAAGCATATATCTCATCCAGGATGGCTTCACTAAGTCGTTAACGGCTTAAGCTACTTCAGGATCACTCTTATGTCGCGACTCCCTATGTCGCAGCTCCCTAGGTCGCTCATGACCTATGACCAGACCGACCTAAATCCAGCTTCTCCTATAAATACTCCGGACACTTCTCATTTGAGGGGGATTTTTTCCAAAAACGCCAAGACTCTGCCACATTGAAATTCAAGCAACTCATTCATTCTTCAAGTCCTACAACATCATAACAACTTTAGAGATCAATTCCAGAATGGATAAAACTTCTTCTCTGAATCAGATTATTGTGGATACACTCCATTAATCGTCTTTTGCTCGTGAAGTTGACTCGATTCTACTTTGGAAGCTCAAGTCTTTGAAGTTTGTTGTACTTGAAGTTTAGTTGTAACAAAGTGTACTCAAAGATCATAATAAAAGATATAAAGTGGACGTAGGCTTGACTTTGAGCCAAACCACTATAAAAGTTGCTATCTCTTTACTATTTTCTGCTATTCTCTACTTGCTTTTAGTTCCCGTACCAACGGGTGGTGCTTTAACAATATCACAACTTACACTAGGGTGTTAGCGTACATTTTTTGCGTTAACATTTTTGGTACTTTCACTGAGAATTGAACTCAGGAGTGCTCTCATCATTGCTTCGCAAAGATTTGTTGAAAGACTCTCCCTAAGAACCAGAAGTCTAGCTGAAATTATGGCTCTTGGAAGAAAAAGTAGATCTACTAGATCTGGAAATGCTTGTGACAACACCGCTACTTCTCCCGCGACAAATGAAGTGGCTCCTAGTGTTGGAGTCACAAGGGCGGAGTTGGATGCTGTAGTGTCTGGGTTGTATCAACAAATGGAAGCCCAGAACACTTTGATGTTGGACAGGTTAAATGCTTTGCTTGGAGTTAACCAGTAACCAGAAAATAATGAAGAAACCTTTGCCGAGGATGTTCTTGACTCCCAAGGGAAAAGTATTCCTCAGAGGGCAGCTGGCACCGCCAAAGGGGCACCTCCCCAAGCTGGAGGTTCAAGGCCGCAGCCAACTCTTCGTGAATGTTTGTCCAGGCAAACTTCCGAAAAAGTAGCTGACGTCTGTCCCGCGGAACCTCTAAACGATGAGGAGTACCTCTCGGGAATGATTCGACAAATTATGAAAGAGAGCATGCAAAGGAAGGAAGATGAAAGTGACTGGGGGTTTGCTCCAAGCAAGACTCCTTTTACTAAAAGAATTCTGAAGGCTGAATTTCCGAAGAAGTTTGTTCTTCCTACTATTCCAGCTTATCGGGGGACAAGCGATCCTAACCAGTTCTTATACAAGTGTGACTGGCATATGACAGGTGCCAGAGCAACGGATGAGATCAAGTGCAGATACTTTCCTGTGTACTTGGAGGGAGTGGCCTTACTTTGGTTCACGAAGCTGCCAGTTAGATCCGTGGATCAGTTCTCTGACCTAACTCGGAAATTCAAAGATCAGTTCAGGTTATATGTTTCGAAGGCCAAGGACATAATGTCACTATCCAGCCTCGAACAAAGCCCCGGAAAGCCTATCAAATCTTTCTTGAACCGCTTTAATATAACCTTGGCCGAAGTTGATAATGCAGAGCCTCGGATGATTCTGACTTACTTGATGCGAGCTATTGACAAATCAAGTGAATTCGGAAAATGGCTAAAGATGAAAGAGCCAAATTCACTTGAGAAGTTCTACAAGAAGGCTGATGAATTTATGCGCTTAGAAAGCCTTCCTGTGCCAGCGAAAGTTGCCATAACTGAAGTTGAGAATAACAATGTTGCTTCTAAAAAAAGGAATCTGGTGGCCAGAAGAGGGAGAATAACAGTGGGAAAAAGCAGAAAGACTTGAAGAAAGCTCGCCGCTTTAAACCTTCAGATTTTACTCCCTTAACTGATACTTCAGAGAATATCTTTTTCGCAACCAAGGATGCTATTGAATATCCTAAACCACCTGAGTTGAAGATTGGGAAAAATGTTATGCATAATGGGAGATTCTGTCGGTTCCACAATCAACCTGGCCATGACACTAATGAATGCCGCCATCTAAAGAATTTGATTGAAGAACTGTTGAAACAGAATAAACTTCAATAATATGTGAAGAGAAACAGAAGTGACCCAACTTCATCTACTCAGGGGAAACAAGTTCCTGCTCATCAATCCGGCTCAGGTAAAAAGACTGCAGCGCAGGAATCTGAGAGGCCTGTCATTAATGTTATCACATGGGGTCCTCACCCAGCGGGCAGAAGTTGGGGTGAGATGGAGAGATATGCTCACGCTTTGAAATATGCCCCGGCGGAAGAAAATGTTTTTGTCTTGGAAGATGCTGTGCCTTTAAAACAACAAAGAACTTTTAACGATGACATCATATTCCGGGCTAGAGACTCTGTTGGTGTAGAGGCCCCCACCATGGATCCTTTGGTGATATCTGTAGGCATCGGACCAGCCATTGTAAGAAGAGTGCTTGTTGACTGCGGCGCCTCTTGCAATGTCCTCTTCAAAAAGACATTTGATCAGATGAAGATTCCCATGGCTGATGTCCAAGCTTCCTCACAGAAAATTATTGGGTTCACTGGAGAACCAAGACAGCCAGTTGGGACTATTGACTTATTTGTAGAGCTCGGAGAAGGGGAAAAGAAGGTGGTTCGAAAACAAACTTTTGTGATTGTTGATGAATTCTCCACTTACAATGCCTTCTTCGGTCAACCAACTCTTGCTGCATTCAAAGCCATTCTCGCACCATGGTTCCTGACTATGAAGTTCCCCACTGGTAATGGCGTCGGTGTTGTGAAGGGGGACCAAAATGCCGGGCGAGAATGCTATCTCATAGAGTTACGGGAGGCAAAGAAGAGAGAAATGGGTAAGGGTGCGGCAGCTCCGCTCCGCATCAAAGAGCCCACCTTGTAGCAATTACGGGGTGGACCCTGCACTGGTGAGCATAGTGGTGCACGAAAAGAAATTGATCCCAGAAAAACCAGTGTAGGGGAGAGTAGAGTGGTACCAGTGGAAATAACGGTGACAATACATGTTGACCTTAATGACCCAAACAAGGTGCTGAATGTGGGTTCACAACTCGGTATGACGGTTCAGAATATATTGATATCATTCTTGAAAGCAAACCTGGATGTATTCGCTTGGAGTCACGCCGACATGTGTGGAATTTCTCCAGAAATCGCACTGCATGCTTTGAATATTGATCCAAAATTCACATCTGTAAAGCAGAAAAGAAGAACCCAGGGTCCTGAAAGGTCGACATCATTAAAAGAAGAAGTAGATCGGCTCATGGAAAATGGCTTCATCAGAGAATCCACTTATCCAAATTGGGTTTCTAATCCGGTGTTGGTTAAAAAGCAAATGGGAAGTGGAGAGTATGCATCGACTTTTCAGACTTGAACAAGGCATGCCCCAAGGACTGTTTCCCGTAACCCAGAATTGATCAGTTGGTGGATGGAACAACCGAGCATGAATTATTGTCTCTTATGGATGCTTACTCAAGATATAATCAAATCATGATGCATGAGCCAGATCAGGAGGACACGAGCTTCATCACTGATGTTGGTCTTTACTGCTATAAAGTCATGCCCTTCGGACTTAAGAACGCGGGGGCAACTTATCAAAGACTTGTTAATGCCATGTTCAAACCCTAGATTGGCAAGAATATGGAAGTATATGTTGATGATATGTTGGTGAAATCAAAGAAGGCAGTAGACCACATGGATCATTTGGCAGAAATGTTCACGGTCCTCCGAAAGTATGGGATGAAGCTAAATCCTTTAAAATGTTCATTCGGGGTAGAGTCCGGAAAATTCTTGGGTTTCATTGTGAGTGCTAGGGGCATCGAAGCTAATCCTGCTCAGATTACTGCTTTAAGAGAAGTCAAAGCTCCTAGGACAAAGAAGGAATTGCAAAGCCTCAACAGGAAAGTCGTTGCTTTGAATCGGTTTATTTCCAAGGCCACTAATAAATGCATTCCCTTCTTTGACGCTCTGAAGAAAGGAAAGAAAAACTTTGAATGGACTCCTGAGTGTCAGAAAGCTTTTGATGAACTGATTCGTCACATGAAAATGCCTCCAGTACTTTCTAAGCCCAGCAATAGTGAATATCTTTTCATATATTTAGCAGTTTCATCTCATGCTCTCAGTGCAACATTGGTACGGGAAGATGCAAAAATTCAGCGCCCGGTTTATTATATCAACAAAAGATTCACTAGGGCAGAGATGAATTATTCAAAGCTGGAAAAGCTCGCCTATTGTCTATTGATTGCGTCTAGAAAGTTGAGGCCATATTTCCAGGCTCATCCTATCAAAGTCCTCACTAATCAACCTCTAAAGCAAGTCCTATTTCGCCCTGAAACTTCGGGTCATCTTCTGAAGTGGAATATTGAACTCAGCCAATACGATACCACATACCATCCCCGAAGAGCAATCAATGGACAAGATCTAGCAGATTTCATTGCAGAGTACACAGATAAAGGTGACAGTGAGGAAGTGGTGACTGATGACATCCCAATCCGATGGAAATTATATGTTGATGGTGCAAGAAATGATTATTGTTCCGGAGCTGGGGTTATGCTTGAAACCCCCGAAGGGCGATCATTGTGCTATGCATTGAGATTAGAATTTCCTTCGACAAATAATGAAGCAGAATATGAAGCTCTTATTGCCGCCTTGAAGATTGCTAAAGAACTGAACATCAAAGTATTGCAGATCTTCAGTGATTCCCAGCTTATTGTATGCCAAGTCAAGAAAGGGTTTCAAACTAAAGGAGGAAATCTGCCTGCTTACTTGTCAAAGGCCTGCGGGCTTCTCGATGATTTTGATCATTATACAATAAGCCATATACCCCGGGAAGAGAACATGAAGGCAGATTCTCTCGCAAAATATTCAAGCTCTGGCGAAGCTCAATTATTGGGATTGGTCCCTGTGGAAGTCTTGTCAGCTCCAAGTACTAATGAGATGGATATTGATTGGATTATGGCTGTATCTCAAGAGCAGGAGTCATGGATGACCCCGATCAAGGAATATCTACTCAACGGCTCCCTGCCAGAAAACTCAAAAGAGTGCCAGAAGCTGTTAAGAAAACCCTCGAGATATGTAATTCAAGACGGTCGGTTGTACAGACGAGGATTCTCGATGCCATTACTCCAATGTGTAACCAAGGAAGAGGCTAAGACAATTTTAGCTGAGGTGCACGGAGGAGAGTGTGGGGATCATTCAGAAGGTCAAACTCTAGTAAATAAAATTCTTCGCTATGGGTATTTTTGGCCAGATATTAATCGAGGTGCTGCTAGCTATTCCCGAAAGTGTGACAGATGCCAGAGATTTTCAAAAATCCCAAGAGCACCTTCCACCGTGCTAACACAGATGGTCAGTCCATGGCCATTTGCCATTGGGGGATAGATCTCATTGGGCCTTTGTCGATTGCCAAGTCCGGAATCAAATATGCTATTGTCGCTGTTGATTATTTCACTAAATGGGCTGAATCTGAACCATTGGCTACTATTACCTCTAAAAAGATGATAAACTTTGTGACTAAAAATATCATTTGCAGGTATGGTGTGTCTCAGAAGATAATCATAGACAATGGTACTCAATTCGAAAGCGAAGAATTCCAGAACTTTTGCAAGCAATTCAAGATCCAAAAAAGCTTCTCAGTAGTGGCTCATCCGCAGGCAAACGGGCAAGTGGAAGCAGTGAACAAAATTACCAATCAACCATCAAAAAACAGCTGGAAAAAGCAAAAGGTGGTTGGGTCGATAAGCTGCCACTAGCACTATGGGCATACAGAACTACCCACAAGACTACGACTGGGCACACTCCATTCTCATTAGCATATGGATCAGAAGCAATGATTCCAGTGGAAATAGAGGTCCCCTCACACAGGAGAATTCATTTCAACCAAGCTGAAAATGAAAAGCTGCAACTTGAAGCACTTGACTTCCTTGATGAAAGAAGGGAAGAGGCTAAGCTCAGAATTGCAGCCCATCAGCAAAGGATAGCCAGGCACTTCAATTCCAAAGTTCGCCAACGCAGCTTTGAGATTGGGGATCTAGTCTTGAAAAGGGTCATGACAGCAACAGGAGTGTTTGGGCCAAATTGGGAAGGGCCATATGTCATAGGCAAAAAACTTCTTGATGGCACTTTCAAGCTCACAACTGTCGAAGGAGATCCAATTTCGAGAGCTTGGAACAGCAATCACTTGCGTCCATATTTTACTTAGAAGTTATGCTTAAATTTGTAAAATGATTGTGGATGTATCATTCTTGTATTCTAAAATCAATAATAAGAACTATGAAGTGGATGTAGGCCCAATTCTTGGCCGAACCACTATAAATCTTGTGTTCTCTACTACTATAAAATGCCTGTCTCATTTTGATGTGCAAATATCTTAAATATATTGCTAAAATGTCAATTTAATATTGCAGGCTATCAAAGCAAAGCTTACCTATTCAACACATCACAAAGCCAAGCGATTCCTACAAATCACTCAACAAACAAATGTCAAGCCATAAAAATTCCAAATTCAACTCCTACATAGGAAGTGCTTCTCACAAACAGTTGGTGATTCCACCAAAGGGGCACCTTCCCAAAGTGAAGGTTCCAGGTCCTTGCTAACTGATTGTGATTGTTTGTGCAAACAAACATCCAATTGGATAGCTTGCGTCTGCTCCGTGGATTCACTTAACAATGAAGTACACTTCTCTGGAAAAAGCAAACAACTTGTAAAAGAAGGGAACATGTGTTTGGAAATGACAACGAGGGATCGCTGAGGGGCAGATGATGAAAAGACATGGGCAAGCAGACAAAAGACAGCCAAAATGGAATCTTGTCTCTCAACCAAAAAGGTTGGTGGAACCACCAAAGGGGCACCTTCCCGAAGTGAAGGCACCAGGCCCTTGCTAGTTAATTGTGATCGTTTGTGCAAAAAAACATCCGGGTAGGTAGCTTACGTCTGCTCCGTGGATCCACTTAACTGTGAGATTCAACCTTCCTGGTGAATGAAACAAAAGTAAAGCCCTCTTCGGAGGACCACTTTCCAAGATTGAAGTGCCAAACAAAGCCCTCTTCGGAGGCACACTTCCCAAGATTGAAGTGCCAAACAAAGCCCTCTTCGGAGGCACACTTCCCAAGATTGAAGTGCCAAACAAAGCCCTCTTCGGAGGCACACTTCCCAAGATTGAAGTGCCACACAAAAAAGCCCTCCAACGAGGCACGCCCAAAAATGGAATGTTAACTCTTGAAAAAGTCGTTGGTGGGACCACCGAAGGGGCACCTTCCCGAAGTGAAGGTTCCAGGCCCTTGCTAGTTGATTGTGATCGTTTGTGTAAACAAACATCTAGTTAGGTAGCTTGCGTCGGCTCCATGGGTCTACTTAGCGATGAGATATAACTTTCTAACAAATAAATCAAAGCCCTCTTCGGAGGCCCGCTCACCGCGTAGGAGAATCCACTTCTCAAAAATAAAAGTGACCATCTCCGAAAGTTGAAGTGTAAAAAATAAAAGAGAAAAACTTCTCCAATACAAAGCATGCTCTACTAGAGTAGAATAATATTTCCTCGAAATGGAAGAATTATTCTCCAAAGTAAGAGTACAAGTCTTCTCGAAATGAAGAAGATTTCAATAAGCCGTGGTATGGGGGAGATATAATATAGCTACATTAATAAAAGCAACGCTCAAACAACATACCACGAGCTCATTGCAATATCATACAAAGAAAATAAGGAATAAATGCATTTGCAAATACAATCAAGAGATTGTACAAGTAAAAAGAGTCATTTTATTCCATACTATAAAAGATTTGTATACATGTGCAGGTCTCAAAAAGCGGTGGCCGGTACCCGCACAATCTCCGGTCGATACAAGTTTTTACATATACAAGCAAAAAGCAAAAAAAAAAAAGCAGAAAAAGAAGGGTAAATCCAAACCCATTACTTCTTCTTCTTCCCGCCGCCTTTGGTGCCCTCGCCTGGCCTAATGGTTAACTTCTTGAGTCGGCTTGAACGAGTCGGGGAAGAAGGAGAAAGAGGTGCAACTGGGTCCTCTTCCGCTTTCTCATCACTAGAAGAAGTGCCCTTCTTTTTCTTCGAAATGCTACGCTTTCCCCTCTTCTTTGAAGAAGATTCGCTGCCCAGAGTAATAAGATCAATCAACTTTGTATCATCAGCAGTAAATTCCTCCGGGGTCCTCTTACCCTCCTCAAGTTCTTCAGCTTTCTACTCTTGTGAAGCAGTCAGATCATCTAAGTCTTGAAGAGCTCCTATTTGTTCTTCTTGCGACCCCGGTTGAGAAGCAGAAGGAGTAACTTGAAGGGGTGGGGAAGCAACAGCTAGAAGAGGCGAAGCCTGTACAACACTTGTTGTTTTCACTACTGAAGAGGAAAAGTTAAAAACATCAATATCTCTCGCAAAAAGAGGAGATAGTGGCACGTCGAGGTTTAAGTAATAAGCAAGAAGTTCATCGAGCTCATGTGAAGCAAACAAGTTGTCCACTTGAGCTAGATCAGTGATGAAGTTGCCTGGAGAAGTTGGCTTTATCACGTCAATTTCGAAATTGTGGGCTTCGATGTCTTCTTAGGCCTTGCCTTCGGCATGAGCAGTTGTAATTTTAGTTTCGGCTTTGGCCGGAGGCGGAGAATGGGAACTGGAGCCAATAATATCAACGTCAACCGAAGCCGAAGGATGGGTGGGGTCAGTCAAAGGTGCCTTCCCTAAATGCTCTCCTTCCGCCGCTTCGGCTCGTTCCTCGGCAAGTTGTTCTTTCCCTCTGGCAAGGGCGGCTTGACCCTCATCATCCAAAAAATGAGCCTCAAGACCCTCCTCGGCGTAGCCGGCACCTTTAAGCATTTCAACTGCTGCCTCCCACACTTCAGCCAAGGTAATCTCATACCTTGGGCCCAAAAATGACAGACTGCCACGCCCCAAGACGCTGTGAATGTAAAACTCGAATAGAGTGGAGTTGACGTTGGCCTTAGTCACCTCATGTGCTTGTTCACTTGCTGCTTTTCCAGTGATGGCCTCATCACGCTCCTTTTCAACTTTGGAAAGCTGAGCCTTTAGCATTGCAATCTCCAAATCTTGGGAGTTAGTCTTTTCCCGCAGCTGAGCAACATCATTGCGGTAGAGCTCCACAATTTTTTGTTGCGCCTCAAGTTTAGCCTCAGCATCTCGTTGGCTAGCGTGGGCGTCTCGTACTTGCTTTTGAAGAACCTCTTTCTTTTGAGTATAAGAAGTGGACGAGGTGGCAAGATCATCTTTAAGCTTCTTAACTTTAGCCTCACGCTCCTCATTATAGGCAGCGATGCTCCTCATCTCCGTATCATGCTGATCGAGAACTTTTTGCCATTCAGACTTATCATTTTCCATGGTCAGCATAGCCTCGAGATTTGAACGATTCACTCTTTGAAGCTCATCAACTAATTTTTGCCAGCTGGACATTCTTTCAATATTAAGCTACACAGCATCGAGATTTCTCAGCATGGCTTGTTTGTCAATGGGAACCAAGTCCAAATCAAAGTGTACTCCTTTTAAGCACCAATGCGAAAATCGGCTTTGGAGTGCAGTCGGAGGCTTCTCAACTTGATAAGGAGGCCTGTTAATGATTGTTTGAATGTCAGCTCCTTTAAGGGCAGGAGAGCGAGAAGGGATGTCTAGGGAGATAGAAGCAGTGGGTACTTTGGAAGTTTCAGATGCAGGCTTTTCGCTACGCTTGGCTCGCTTGCTTTAATCAGCTATATGACTCTTCCCCTTATCATCATGAGATTTTCGTTTATGGGAGTCATCGTCTCTCTGGTAAGAGTCATGACGGTCGTCTCTTCTCCCGTACCGCTCCTCATAAGCCTGCCTTTCACGAGCTTTCCTAGCTGCTCTTTCCTTATCAGTTTTCCTAGGGGCAGGAAGATAGCGCCTGGGATCATAAGAATCACGCCTTACATAGCATTGAAAGTCATCATAATATGAGCCGCTACGTCCCATGGGAGAATCTAAAAGTAAAGAAGAGATAAAGTTTAGAAATCTTCGAAATAAAGAAGCTAAGTGCGTATAATTGCCAAAAATCCTAAGTGTGTGTGTGGCGTGTGAACTACGCGCGTCAAGCTACAAACCACTCTTTGGCTTAGGAGTGATGTCGGTTTTTGCAGCAGGAGTCAACTCTTGGGTTGATCGCAAAACGGATGTTGCTTCGACTACTGGAGAAACAAGCTTAGAGGTGATGGTATCATCTTTAAAGAGCTCTCGGGAAGTCACCATAAGATCGCTTAGTCCCCCAAAAACATCATCACCATCATGCCCAACGGGGTGGGGCATATCAGCAGTGCCCTCTTCAGCACACTTTGCACTCTTTGAAACAAAACTTTCTTTCTCAGCTCCCTCATCAGCAGCCTTCCCGGAATGTTGAGGAATTTCTTCTTCTTCATTAACTGGGGGAAGTTTATATTTGCCAGATAACCCCGCACTGTCAACGGGAGTGGAGCATTTCACTAATGAAGCCTCTACAGTAGGTTCCTTCGGTGCGGATTCCTTTATGGAGGCTGGGGCATTTGACGCTCCTGCTTGAGAACTGGGGGCATCACGAGACTGAATGGATCGAGAAGGGTGCAAAAGTCTGAATTGGTGCAAAAACTCATCCTTCAGTAGGAACTTGATACTTCTCTCATCGACAGCTATGACATTCAATCTCTCGAAAGTTAATTTATGACTAGAATCTTTAGAGGGAGGAGGAAGTGCTGCAAAAGTAAAGAATGAAGTTAGCACTTGACGAATCGAATTTTCAAAGGCTCAGAAATGAAGTGAACGGAGATAAGCAGTCTTACTTCCTACTCTCCAGATACCGTAGAATCCCAGAGGGCAACGAACAAAGAAGAATTGGTTAAAAACCCGTGAGCGCCCTCGGGCAGATCTGCAATCAGTTTGCGGTTTCGCGCACTCCTTACAAGAGTAATAGAAGGATGATCTTTGTTCCTCCCGAACGAACATAAATAACCGATCTCCTCAAAGCTTGGGAGGCGATTAAGCGTCCTCCTGAACAGAAAACAACTCAGAATCTAACAATCGCAGCTGAATAAAATATAATAGATAATAACAGATCTTTACACAAAAGAAAACTATATCTGTTTATATATATACATCATCAGAATACATCAGCAGAGTACATCATCAGAGTTCAACATATATATACATACAACAAGATACACAGCGGAATAATAACAATCAAATACGGAAGTACGTATCACCATCCAGCTCCACAGCATCATTTCCTGTAATCTATAATACTCGGTCTGACCCGAGCATTACAGTTAAATAACACCCGAGTTAGTTTGGAATACCAACGTGAGAAAATCACACTCAATTGATTATTAAAGTTTCAGAATCATTTGAAAACAAAAGCATCTCGTAAGACCACGCCACAAATAAACATATCGGGTTTTTCCCTTACGATAGCTAAAACACTTTTTATAAAAATCCTCTGATATTATAATAGTGTCTATTTACAATTACTTATTCAAATAACTGAAATAGTTACATGATTAAATTCCAGCATACTAGCCACAATGTGGGTAATACAAACAAAACTCGTACAAGGCACGTAGCAAGAATGGATTTCCAACGAATGACTAGGCACTGGGGTACCACCTGTCACAGTACGTGGCCAAGATCACAGTACCGAGGAGTACGCCCGCTCCCCTGCAACACAAGGCTGGAACCATCTATGGGAAATTCCGAATAAGATCACCCCACGGTTGGGATCAGCAACCGCACCACTAAGCCGAAATAAATGGACCTCTAGGCAGGGATGACCATACTTTCCAGTGGGGGCTACCCACGAAGCCTTGCCGCATAACCCTTGATTTTCAGTCATTCCCAATTGATGAGGCTCGAGGCTAAAACGATACCTTTTTAGCACATATCCCTTAGAATGCCCATCGTCCACCTGATGATGTCACGAAAGCATTCGTCCATACAAGTCCGTCTCGGGTTCGAACGGAACCAAAGGCACTATTCCTACTACATCCATTTAGGAAATATCCTCAGGATTAGTAGCGACTAGCCCTTGCACTTCACTGCTCCATCTTCGACTCTGAACACGTTTCACGAAACGTACAAACCGGATCGAAGTTGTTTTCGAGAAATAAATCCCAATCCCGGTCTCTTCGAAACGATCAGCGCATTTGGCCAATATTGATAGTCGGTTATTTAACTATCAATTAATATTCACAAACATCCATCAATCAATAAATAAATTTCCCCAAATTATTTATTATCCTCGAAATATCTTTGCAAGATATAATTCCATTTCCAAATCCCTTTGAAAGTAGTATAAAACATCTTCCGTTACGGAAATAAATTTTCCAAACCCTTTTCTATTTCCCTTGAAATAACCAAGTACAATGCTTAAGATTAAAAATAATTTTAAACACTATTATATAAAAATATACTTTAGATAAACATTTAAAATAACTTAAAACACTTATTGAAAATATATTTTAACCTTTATATTTAGAGAAAACAGCTTTAAAATTTTAATGAAGAATAATACTTTAGAAACATTTAAAATAAGGCTACTTATAAAATATAAACTAGGTTTGCTCTTTACAATAAAATACTAAATCACCTTTAAATACGATAATAGATTTGAAACAAATACATACTTAAGAATTTAAACATTTAACTATAATAAGTTTTATAAATATATGTTTTGTTTTTAAAACAACATTAAATATTTATCCTATATTTTAAAAAAAATTACTTTGAAAACATACTTGGCTATCTAGGGAAATATACTTCTCTTCGCATTCTTTTAAAAATAAATCACTGTTTATTTTTAAACAAATTTCCATTTCCTTTAATAAATTCCCACCTTGAATTTATTCTTTCCAAATATCCTCTGAGATATTACTTTACTTTTATAAACCCAGTTTATAAATTCCCAAAATCTCATTTTCCTTTTAATAATCTCGGTTTTACACAATTAAATCAATTTCCAAATTGATTTCCAATTTACTCCATTTATTCCAAAATCCTTTAACTTCATATTTTAAATTCTTAATTATGATTTAAAATACTTTTAACTGAAATTACCAATTTTAGATTCCTCAAATTACTTCTTTATTCTTTAAATAAATTTTAACTTTGAATTTTAAAATAGTCCTTTATTCTTTTAACTGATATCTCTTAATTTTACAATTCATTAATTTCTGTTTATTCAAAATCTTTTTCTCTTTTCATACTCGAAGTTATTTATCAGGATTTAATATCACTTCCATTTCTTTTCAATTCATTCTTAATTTATTCAAATTTTCGATAATTATTTCGCTTACAAATTCACTTCTTTAATTTTCTTTTCAAAATCCAATTTATATATTTTTGGCAATTCATTATATCCAAATATATTCAATCAAACCATAGCATTCAATATTCCAATATAATTCATCATAGAATATCAAATAATCACAACAGAGGATATTAAGTAATGTAAGTAAATGTTGAGGAATCCAATTGGATCCCTCCAACCTGTTTCCCTGCATCCACAGACGTTAGCACAATAAAAATACCAATTCCACTTCGAGGTGGAATATCGCGGTATATGGGATTAATATAAATCATCCGCTATTATGCGACGCATAAGGTCTCATCCGCTATATAATGCGGGAAATCAATCATTCCAATATAGATACTATATATACTACTATATATATGATATAGCACATCAAATCAATGCAAACATTCAATCAGATATTTAAATTTAACCATTTAAATTTAAATTATTACCAGATGAGTGAGATTTACTCACCTTTGATTTCAAATGCAATATATTTCCCATCCAGCTTGATTTCTTCATGATTTAGACCTTGTACAGATATTTGATACGTTTATTAATATTTGAACTGATCGAACAATTAATTTCTATCAAATAGATTTGATTGACTAAGCATTAAATTTTAAACTTATTCCTTTAGTAAATTATCTTTGATAACTAAAATAGCTAAATAAGTTACTTTAACAATTTATTTCCCCAATCCATTATTTTAAAAACAACCAGCAAATTTAAAATGCATAAGCGTATTTTAAATTTGTTTTGAAAACCTACATATATTTATAAGGACTATTTTATACAGATAAAAATCTAGCTTTTACATAACTTTAACCACATGAAAATTCACATATATATTTCCAAACCTTCCCCTTTATATTTTAACAACAAAAATAATTAATAAGTTTATTAAATACTTAAAAATTCCCATATAACTTGTTTTCCATATATTTTCTGTTTTGAACTTGATATTTTCGAAATTTACTGCTTTGAATCAAAATATGTATGAAGGTTTATAGATAAATTACTGTATAAAATTAAGATGGGATTATTATCATTGAATTTTGAAATATATAAACCGTATATATATACACTTGCAGCAGTTCATTCATTTTTTTGTAAAATCTATGCAGGTGTATATATAAATCTATACATAAAAAAAACCTGATAAAAGTTGTAAACCTTATTGGCGAACGACAAGAACGCGACAACAACTAGAAGAATACCACCACCATGCCGATCGAATAACCCAAATCGCGACAAATCACGGTCATCTCCCATTGAGCAACTCAGACCCCCAACCCAATTCGAGCCACGACCTCGGCCATTCGACCCAGCCTACCTCGCCCTACCGCCGCTCTAATCCCACGCACCTCGACCCACGAATGTCGACCCTCCACCACATACCGCGGCGCCGATTCGAGCTCGAGCTACCCACGAGAGCTCGCCCGAAGCCTCTCCTAAATCCACTTCTCGAGTGCGCTCCTCCAGCCACATCGACGAACCCTAGGTCGCCTCGCACAAGCCCTATACGACCCACTGATGACGCGATGCATTCTCGATTCGATTTATATACGAACGAGAGGAATGGACAGAACGAGAGAAGGTCGCGATTTCGCTGCCACCATTTCTGCTTCGTTCGTGTTTTATTTATATATATATATATATATATATTTTGTTAAGCATACGCACGGCGATGAGAAGAGGGGAAGAGAAAAGGAGGGGGTACGAAGGAGACAAATGTGAGGCGGAATGTACGTATTATCGGTTTAAAAGAAGTGGATATATTTTATTTAAATTCAATTTAAACGATGTATTTTAAAAATGAAACTGAGCAAAACATCATAAAATTCAATTTTACAAATTTTATCGCCTTCAGTATTATTAATACGAATTTTACAAGCCTTCAAATTATTTTTTTAACAGGCTTAAAAATTCCAGATTAAATAAATTACCCAATTCCGATAATTTAAATTCAAAAGTTAATTATCCAATAAATATTGATATTCGAAATTCAAGTTAAAAATTAACATTTAAATGTTTAAAATTAACTAAATATTCCGATTTCAAATATCTAAAAATTCCGGGTCGTCACATTCCTCCCCTCGTAAAAGAATTTCGTCCCCGAAATTACTAGTTAGGAAGAATGATCCTATCCCCGTTAACTATCTCCTCCAACCCAAACAGTTTTTAACAACTAACCAAACAAATCTTTTTATCAGACACACTAATACTTCTTTTTAACTTTCTAATCCATCCATAAGTCTGAAACAAAAATTACTTACTTAACAATTCAAATTCAAATTTTGAACCAAATTTGAATTACCGAAATTTCTCAAAATTTTTCTAACTCTCTAAATTTTCGAAAAAAATTTCCAGCGTCTCCTTTGCGCGGCTAACTCGATACTACTACAAAATGGCTCTATGGCCTCCCAAATCTCAAAAGAAAACAAAAGGCCAAGTGGCTAGATCCAAAACTCAAGTCAAATTTCATACGGAAATTCAAATACATACCTTTTTGTCGGGCCATTAAATTTTATCTTCCGAAATCAAAAATCTCAATTTATCAATTGTTTTTATACACCTGTATATCCTACTAAGCAATAACATCCGGTTACAGTTCCAAAACCATCTTATACATTTCCTTTACAAATTTTTCAATATTTGCTTTACTTAAGCTCGTACGATGCACATATATCATCTGTACGCAACAAATTCGATCGCTTACTGGATCACATAATTTCACTTCCAAACTAGTATCATCCACCCGACTTCCTAGTGCGGACTCAGATTTGGTTTCTTGATCAGAAACCGTCATTCTCCTTGCATAGCCGTAAACTATGATAGAGAATTTCCAGAATCAATCAAAACTCCATATCCAGGTTTGCCGTTGAAAATCGAGTGAAAAATCCTAACTCGAATCGATATAACTATCTCGAAATTCTATGTTCGAATCCGGATCAAATTTGCTATGCGAATAAAATAAGATACGTACTTCCTACGTATAAATTCCAATTGATTATCAATTATATCAATTCCCTTTTTATTCACATTCATTTGATTTTTATTCATGTATTCACAATCCTCACAGTCCACTATCAGTTTCACCCTTAATTCAATTATTCACTTAGCATACTTACAATACCAAATTTACTTAAGGATTTCATTCTCATTTATTAAGTTAAATATAAATATTTTATACACGTCTTACATTAATTTTCACTTCACCGCTGAAGCTTATTTTTATTTCTATTCACCTTGCCCTTACAATTCCATAAGAATTCAATTTGGCTTCCACTTTGAATATTGAATTAGTTCCACTTACTAATTAATTTAAATTTCAAATAAAAGTTTATTTACAAACTTCACTTTCTTTAATTCCTTCGATTTCACTTCATCTTACATTCACATTTGAAATAGAGTTCAATTATTCAGTTCCAATTCCATTTGCTTGCCAAGTTTAATTCATTTGTCATTAGAGAAAGTTTTCAAAAATTGCAAAAAATTTCTAACTCCCAAAATTTTCAGAAAATTTTGGCAGAGTCTACTTTGTACGGAGGAGCTTTGCTATATCGCAGGATGCACAAATATATATATATATACATCGGCCTCAGGCCGAAAATCACAATATATATCAATATATGCAGTTCATATCTCCTATTTTGAATTTTTGCGTAAGCGTACCTTATTTTAGCATTTTTTTTAAGGAAGCGGCTATTTATTTTAGCTGTTAGCGCAGTCAAAACCAGCAAACCGGCTTCCAACAACCTGTACTTGCTCAATCAAACAAGTAAGTGCTAAATATATACAATTTTCCACATTTCACTTATATTTATATAGCTTAGAATATGAATTCTAGAAACAATGCATAATGAACAATTTCCATGAAAAAAATTTAAGACTTCGACATTTATTCAATTACTCTCAACAAATTTCATTCAAAGCTTTCTTATTCCAGCTTGACACATTCAATTAGATTCTATTTGATTTAAATTCAATTAGTGTAGTCATTCAACCTATTTAAACTTTATTTAACTTCTAACAATTCATTGAATGTTATTTAATCTCATTTTTCATTTAATTCTATTCCATCTCAATTGTTTACAAACATACAATTTCATTTTCATTGTATTTTAACTTCCTGGTTCTATTCCCAAAACCATTTTAAACTTATTTCACATTCCTATTCACCTCCGAACTTATTATATGCATAATAAACCTATTTCAATTTGTTTTTATTCGCTTGGATTTTATTTTACAACTTAGACCATTGTTATTTCTATTTCCAATTATATTTAATTTACCAACAATCCAAGTTAAATTTATTTATAACTCGAATTCATTTCCGTATTTCATTAATTAATTAATTATCACTTAGTTTATTTGAATTTTATACCCAATACTTGATTTCTTATCTCCAAAAATCATTTTAACTATTTACTGGAGTTTAACCTATTTCATAATTCAAGTTTAGGATTTTATTCATTTTTTCCAAAATATCAAACAATTTATTTGGCTTATATACTTCACTTTTAAATTTTATAAGTCACAACTTATTCATATTCATTCCATCTACTTACAATCAATCTTATTCACATTTTTACTTTTAACTCGGAATTACACATTTTATTTAGCCAATATAATTTTATTATCAATAAGATTCTAGAGTTCTAAACAATTTCCAAAATTTCAAAATCACCTTTGAAATCAATTTCATCCAAAACCTTTGGCAAATTCAATTCCCCTTTGAATTTCAAAACCAAACCCAGCTCACAAACAAATCCAATTTAAAACAATTTGGTAGTAATTTCTCTTCTGGAAACTCGAAAATGAACACCGATGATGTCGCAATCATCATCGGAATTATTTCTCAGCGACCACAGAGAGTTTAGTGCTTTTATCTCTTTAAAACCCCTTTCAAATATTTTTAAATCCCAAATCTCTCTATATTCAATTCCAATTCAAAAATATTCCCGAATAATATCACTATTATTTCTCCAAAGCTTTTGAAATCCACTTTCAAATCCAAAGGAATTTAAACTTTTTCCCAAAATTCCAAATTGCCATTCTTTTAAATCTATATTCAACATTCTCTAGAAATTTATCTCATTTTAATTTCAAATGTTTCTCTGGAATTTCATTTCAAAATTACCATCTCATTTGTAAATAAAGTTATTTCAATTTATAAATTACATTTATAATCTATATTTCAAATCCCATTTTGCTATATAAATTATTTATCAACTTTGGTTATAAGTTTTCAATTTCTTATTCATTTTCACTCTTTTACATTTTTAGCTTTAATTATGATTTTCAAATCCTTATTCATTCCCTACCAAAATAATGATAATAACTTAATATTATCATTTTTCTGACACCCAAGCAACTATATATAACTATAATAATTTACAGAAAATTATTTCCTTTATATACAAAAATAATTTGGGTAAAATTATTTCATTCATCCTGTTTTAAAATGATACCGTGTCGAATTGTTCTATTCAAGTGTTTAGAGATCCCTATCAATGTTGTGGCGTCCCACACATCGACCAGAATCCATATACTACTCAATAAACCAATCAACACAATATAAAACCATTTTATATTCACTAAAAAATACGCGCTCATATTTATTTATACACTCAAACTCATCCTAGAGTACTATTAACTCTATTTCAATGAGTAATTCCCACCAGAGCCAAGGTTATCGCCAATCTTCGCTCTGATACCAAATGAAACGACCCGCAGTTCCGTACCCCTAAGTCAACACTATTATACAACAATCAACTCAAGTAGTACAGAAATGCGAACCATTTTTGATTAAAGAAGAAGAGGTAGAAGAAGAAAACAGAAAACAACTCAGAATCTAACAATCGCAGCTGAATAAAATATAATAGATAATAACAGATCTTTACACAAAAGAAAACTATATCTGTTTATATATATACATCATCAGAATACATCAGCAGAGTACATCATCAGAGTTCAACATATATATATATATATATATATATATATACATACAACAGGATACACAGTGGAATAATAACAATCAAATACGGAAGTACGTATCGCCATCCAGCTCCACAGCATCATTTCCTGTAATCTATAATACTCGGTCTGACCCGAGCATTACAGTTAAATAACACCCGAGTCAGTCTGGAATACCAACGTGAGAAAATCACACTCAATTGATTATTAAAGTTTCAGAATCATTTGAAAATAAAAGCATCTCGTAAGACCACACCACAAATAAACATGTCGGGTTTTTCCCTTACGATAGCTAAAACACTTTTTATAAAAATTCTCTGATATTATAATAGTGTCTATTTACAATTACTTATTCAAATAGCTGAAATTGTTACATGATTAAATTCTAGCATACTAGCCACAACGTGGGTAATACAAACAAAACTCGTACAAGGCACGTAGGGAGAATGGATTTCCAACGAATGACTATGCACTGGGGTACCACCTGTCATAGTACATAGCCTAGATCACAGTACCGAGGAGTATGCCCGCTCCCCTGCAGCACAAGGCCGAAACCACCTATGGGAAATTCCGAATAAGATCACCCCACGGTTGGGATCAGCAACCGCACCATTAAGCCAAAATAAAGGGACCTCTAGGCAGGGATGACCATACTCTCCAATGGGGGCTACCCACGAAGCCTTGCTGCATAACCCCTGATTTTCAGTCATTCCCGGTTGATGAGGCTCGAGGCTAAAACGATACCTTTTTAGCACATATCCCTTAGAATGCCCATCGTCCACCTGACGATGTCACGAAAGCATTCGTCCATACAAGTCTGTCCCGGGTTCGAACGGAACCGAAGGCACTATTCCTACTACATCCATTTAGGAAATATCCTCAAGATTAGTAGCGACTAGCCCTTGCACTTCACTGCTCCATCTTCGACTCCGAACACATTTCACGAAACGTACAAACCGGATCGAAGTGGTTTTCGGGAAATAAATCTCGGTCTCTTCGAAACGATCAGCGCATTTGGCCAATATTGATAGTCGGTTATTTAACTATCAATTAATATTCACAAACATCCATCAATCAATAAATAAATTTTCCTAAATTATTTATTATCCTCGAAATATCTTTGCAAGATATAATTCCATTTCCAAATCCCTTTGAAAGCAGTTTAAAACATCTTCCGTTACGGAAATAAATTTTCCAAACCCTTTTCTATTTCCCTTGAAATAACCAAGTACAATGCTTAAGATTAAAAATAATTTTAAACACTATTATATAAAAATATACTTTAGATAAACATTTAAAATAACTTAAAACACTTATTGAAAATATATATTAACCTTTATATTTAGAGAAAACAACTTTAAAAATTTAATGAAGAATAATACTTTAGAAACATTTAAAATAAGGTTACTTATAAAATATAAACTAGGTTTGCTCTTTACAATAAAATACTAAATCACCTTTAAATACGATAATAGATTTGAAACAAATACATACTTAAGAATTTAAACATTTAACTATAATAAGTTTTATAAATATATGTTTTGTTTTTAAAACAACATTAAATCTTTATCCTATATTTTAAAAAAAATTACTTTGAAAACATACTTGGCTATCTAGGGAAATATACTTCTCTTCGCATTCTTTTAAAAATAAATCACTGTTTATTTTTAAACAAATTTCCATTTCCTTTAATAAATTCCCACCTTGAATTTATTCTTTCCAAATATCCTCTGAGATATTACTTTACTTTTATAAACCCAGTTTATAAATTCCCAAAATCTCATTTTCCTTTTAATAATCTCGGTTTTACACAATTAAATCAATTTCCAAATTGATTTCCAATTTACTCCATTTATTCCAAAATCCTTTAACTTCAGATTTTAAATTCTTAATTATGATTTAAAATACTTTTAACTAAAATTACCAATTTTAGATTCCTCAAATTACTTCTTTATTCTTTGAATAAATTTTAACTTTGAATTTTAAAATAGTCCTTTATTCTTTTAACTGATATCTCTTAATTTTACAATTCATTAATTTCTGTTTATTCAAATTCTTTTTCTCTTTTCATACTCAAAGTTATTTATCAGGATTTAATATCACTTCCATTTCTTTTCAATTCATTCTTAATTTATTCAAATTTTCGATAATTATTTCGCTTACAAATTCACTTCTTTAATTTTATTTTCAAAATGCAATTTATATAGTTTTGGCACTTCATTATATCCAAATATATTCAATCAAACCATAGCACTCAATATTCCAATATAATTCATCATAGAATATCAAATAATCACAACAGAGGATATTAAGTAATGTAAATAAATGTTGAGGAATCCAGTTGGATCCCTCCAACCTGTTTCCCTGCATCCACAGACGTTAGCACAATAAAAAATACCAATTCCACTTCGAGGTGGAATATCGCGGTATATGGGATTAATATAAATCATCCGCTATTATGCGGCGCATAAGGTCTCATCCGCTATATAATGCGGGAAATCAATCATTCCAATATAGATACTATATATACTACTATATATATGATATAGCACATCAAATCAATGCAAACATTCAATCAGATATTTAAATTTAACCATTTAAATTTAAATTATTACCAGATGAGTGAGATTTACTCACCTTTGATTTCAAATGCAATATATTTCCCATCCAGCTTGATTTCTTCATGATTTAGACCTTGTACAGATATTTGATACGTTTATTAATATTTGAACTGATCGAACAATTAATTTCTATCAAATAGATTTGATTGACTAATCATTAAATTTTAAACTTATTCCTTTAGTAAATTATCTTTGATAACTAAAATAGCTAAATAAGTTACTTTAACAATTTATTTCCCCAATCCATTATTTTAAAAACAACCAGCAAATTTAAAATGCATAAGCGTATTTTAAATTTGTTTTGAAAACCTACATATATTTATAAGGACTATTTTATACAGATAAAAATCTAGCTTTTACATAACTTTAACCACATGAAAATTCACATATATATTTCCAAACCTTCCCCTTTATATTTTAACAACAAAAATAATTAATAAGTTTATTAAATACTTAAAAATTCCCATATAACTTGTTTTCCATATATTTTCTGTTTTGAACTCGATATTTTCGAAATTTACTGCTTTGAATCAAAATATGTATGAAGGTTTATAGATAAATTACTGTATAAAATTAAGATGGGATTATTATCATTAAATTTTGAAATATATAAACCGTATATATATACACTTGCAGCAGTTCATTCATTTTTTTGTAAAATCTACACAGGTGTATATATAAATCTATACATAAAAAAAATTTAAAACTGATAAAAGTTGTAAACCTCACTGGCGAACGACAAGCACGCGACAACAACCAGAAGAATACCACCACCGTACCGATCGAATAACCCAAAGCGACAAATCACGGTCATCTCCCATTGAGCAACTCAGACCCCCAACCCAATTCGAGCCACGACCTCAGCCATTCGACCCAGCCTACCTCGCCCCGCCGCCGCTCTAATCCCACGCACCTCGACCCACGCTTGTCGACCCTCCACCATAAACCGCGGTGCTGATTCGAGCTCGAGCTACCCACGAGAGCTCGCCCGAAGCCTCCCCTAGATCCACTTCTCGAGTGCGCTCCTCCAGCCACATCGACGAACCCTAGGTCGCCTCACACAAGCCCTATACGACCCACTGATGATGCGATGCATTCTCGATTCGATTTATATACGAACGATAGGAATGGACAGAACGAGTGAAGGTCGCGATTTCGCTGCCACCATTTCTGCTTCGTTCGTATTTTATTTTTATATATATATTTTTTTGTTTATTTTATTAAGCATACGCACGGCGATGATAAGAGGGGAAGAGAAAAGGAGGAGGTACGAAGGAGACAAATGTGAGGCGGAATGTACGTATTGTCGGTTTAAAAGAAAGTGGATATATTTTATTTAAATTCAATTTAAACGATGTATTTTAAAAAAGAAACTGAGCAAAACATCATAAAATTCAATTTTACAAATTTTATCGCCTTAAGTATTATTAATACGAATTTTACAAGCCTTCAAATTATTTTTTTAACAGGCTTAAAAATTCCAGATTAAATAAATTACTCAATTCCGATAATTTAAATTCAAAAGTTAATTATCCAATAAATATTAATATTCGAAATTCAAGTTAAAAATTAACATTTAAATGTTTAAAATTAACTAAATATTCCGATTTCAAATATCTAAAAATTCCGGGTCGTCACATGGCATTTGTCGATTATAAAGTTTTAGGGCTTGTTATTTTAAGTCCAAGTACAGTATTGATGCAAACAGATCAGCTTTAGTTGATTATTTTAGCTTTGGTTTAATACTTCATTTGAACTTGTTGATTCACAGCATTTCATTCACACAATTCACTTAAGTTGATTATTCTTTATCGACTAATCTGTCATTTGATGTAGGCAGTCAATGGCAGTATATTCGCCCTAGTTTTCTACAAATGTTGTATTTAACAGGTTGTTAGCTTAAAAGTTAATATAATCTGTGAAAAAAGTGCAACAAGTTCAAGCAGTTCATACTGGCAGTTCAAGTTGGAAATTCAATCAAGGTTTGTCAAATTCTACAGGTGTTCAAGTCCTATTCATTCCCTAAGTCGTTCTGTTTGGAATTCATATGCTATTCTGGCAAGTTGAGTCACAACAAGGTAAATTTGCTTAAGTGTTAGCTCGCCCAAATCATAGTGCGACCCAAAGGTAGGTCGTTAAAGGGGTTATCTCATCCGAAGCAGCATATTATACATCTTAGGTCACAAGTCACATGGGTCGCAGTCTCCTATGTCGCTCAGACAGCTTGGATGCTAAGCCGTTAGGTCGTACGATTCATGTCCAAACTACCAAAGCCTTAGGTCGTTCGAAGCTTCTAAGCCGGGCACTTCCTAACTCTTCTTAACTCGCTAACTCCTCTTCACTCAATAACTCACCCGTTAAGTTGAGACCCGATAACCCATTATCATCATCTCTCCACATCGCCAAATCACCCAAAATCGAATCAAATCACCCAAAACCAAATCAAATCGCCTCAAATCCATCATAAATCTGATGCATTACTGTGTTCACGTGAATTACAATGATAACGTAACCAATGACGATCAAAAATCGATCGTAACATGACACATGGTGAAACGCGGCATATGAAATAGGATTAAGGTCGGAAAATGGGGAATCGTGATTCGATGGTGATCGTGGATTGGATAATGACTGGATCCACTTACGTGATGTGATGATGAAGATGATCAACGATCGGTTAGTTCGAATTCGTCTTCGAGGGCTCGGAGGTTCTTCAATGGCAGGTTTAAGTGTTAGAGCAAGTAAAGAGAAGAAGGAGTGATATGCGACTTATGTACAAGGGCAGTGGAACTTGAATCGGTGCGAACGACCTAGCTCCCTCATAAGTCGCTCACGACCTAGCGACTCAGGATGGCACGAGTTAAGAAGTATCGAAGCACACAACCTAGCCCCTAGGCGTATACTTCGAGAGGCAAGTGTTAACATCTCTTTTTCATGACTTAGCGAGTCAACGACCTAAAAGAATAAGAGACTTAGCTGTCCAAGGAATAAGCGACTTAACTACCTAAAGCATAAAGCGACTCAACATGGCACGACTCAACTACTTGAAAAGCTCTAGCGACCTAAAGATCCCTACGGTTCAACGCGTTAACGACCTAAAGGCTCCTATAACTCAACGGCTTAATAAAGGAAGCGATCTAGCGACCTAACGACCTAACGAGTTAAGGCAGAGAAAAGCCGCATGCATGCTGCCTCTTCCATTAGGTCGCTTGCGACCTAATCAAGCCGAGATAACCCCTGTACTACACATCATAGGTCGCTCAAAGCATATATCTCGTCCAGGATGGCTTTACTAAGTCGTTAACGGCTTAAGCTACTTCAGGATCACTCTTATGTCGCGACTCCCTATGTCGCAGCTCCCTAGGTCACTCATGACCTATGACCAGACCGACCTAAATCCAGCTCTCCTATAAATACCCCGGACACTTCTCATTTGGGGGGGATTTTTTCCAAAAACGCCAAGACTCTGCCACTTTGAAATTCAAGCAACTCATTCATTCTTCAAGTCCTACAACATCATAACAACTTCAGAGATCAATTCCAGAATGGATAAAACTTCTTCTCCGAATCAGATTATTGTGGATACACTCCATTAATCGTCTTTTATCGTGAAGTTGACTCGATTCTACTTTGGAAGCTCAAGTCTTTGAAGTTTGTTGTACTTGAAGTTTAGTTGTAACAAAATGTACTCAAAGATAATAATAAAATATATAAAGTGGACGTAGGCTTGACTTTGAGCCGAACCACTATAAAAGTTGCTGTCTCTTTACTATTTTCTAGGATTCTCTACTTGCTTTTAGTTCCCGTACCAACGGGTGGTGCTTTCACAATATCACAACTTACACCGGGGTGTTAGCGTACATTTTTTGCGTTAACAGAGTTAAAGGTGCAACTAGTGGACTTAGAAGGAAAGAGTTTTATAAGACCAAGCAGTTCGCCTTGGGGAGCGGCCGTAGTGTTCGTGAAGAAACCGAATGGATCGTTAAGGTTGGGCATTATTATTGTAAGTTGAATAAAAAGACGATAAAGAATTGATATGCTTTGTCGAGATTTGATAAATTATTTGATCGGTTAAATGGAATCAAAGTATTTTCCCAATTGGATTTGGCGACAGGGTTCCATCAATTGAGAGTGGTGGAAGACAGTATTCTGTTGATGGCGTTTTGAATGAGGTATGGTTCGTACGAGTGGTTAGTGATGTTATTCATATTAACTAATGCGCCATCTTTCTTTGTGGATTTGATGAACCAGAGTTTCTGAGAGCACTTGGATAGGCTCGTGTGGGTGTTCATTGACGAAAATTTGATATATTCTTAGGATGAAAGAGATCATGAGATTCATCTTAGAATAGTGCTTGAGACATTGAGGCAACATCAACTGAAAGCGAAGTTTTTGAAATATCATTTTTGGAAGAAAGAAGTAAAGTTTCTTGGTCATGTAGTTTTAGAGAAAGGGTCGTCAGTCGATCCAGCTAAAACCGAAGCTGTTAACAGTTGGAAAAGACCCGAGACAGTGACCAAGATAAGGAATTTTCTTGGATAAGCTTGCTATTACCGGAGATTTATCAAGGATTTGTCGCGGATAGCAGTCTTTGACTAAGCTAACCAGAAAGGACATGAAGTTTATTTGGCCTGATAAATGTGAGGAAGTATTCCTTGAGTTGAAGCATTTGTTGACCAAGCATCCATGTCAGTAGTTCCAAAAGGAATTCAGGATTTAGTGGCATATACATATGCATGTGGAACGAGATTAGGAGCTGTGTTGATGTAGAGAGGTAAAGTAATTATCTATGCTTCTCGGTAGCTCTGGCCACATGAAGTTAAATATCCGACTCATGAATTGGAGTTGGCGGCGGTGATTTTCGTGTTGAAAGTGTGGAGACAATACCTCTTAGGAGAATAATTTGAGATGTATACAGATCATAAGTTTTTGAGGTATTTATTCTCCCAGAAAGAGTTGAATATGAGACAGGCAGGTAGAGTTTTTAGTAGCTTATGATTTTGGTATCGAGTATACACCAGGAAAAGGAAATGAAGTTGCAGATGCACTTAGCAAGAAACATCAGAATGTGGTGTTAGCTATATTAGAAGAATGGAAGGATCTAGAGGTATTGACTACTTGTAGTGTGCAATTAAGATTGACTGCTAATTCTAGTCAAAGTACAACCATATTATCTTGCTTGGAAGTTTGACCAAAGTTGATAGAAAGGATTGCTTTTAAATGGAGAGATGATCCAGTATTAGCTGAACGGATCAGAAGACTGGAAAATAGGAATGAGAATGATTATCTAAAAGATTTTTGTCTTGACCAATGAGGATGGTTAAGAAAGAAGGAACGGTTTTGTGTTCTGGATGTTGGAAACCTAAGGAGGGAGGTTCTTAGGGAGCTTCATCGATCGAAGTTTGTGATTCATACTGGGGGAACCAAGATGTATCACGATATGAAGAGAAGTTTCTTCTGGGAAGGTATGAAAAGGGATGTAGGCTTAAGGCTGAAGCAATGTACAAATTGCCAACAAGTGAAAGTCGACCATCGGAAACCAAGTGGATTGTTTCAGCCTTTGGATATACCCGTTTGGAAATGGGATTATATATCCATGGATTTTATTGACGGATTGAGATTTAATTAGATAAATTAAATGGAATAATGTAAATATTAAGTGATAAGGGGATTGAGATTTGAATAAACACTTAGAGGCCGTGCTTAATTAAAGAATGGGCTTAAGAATGTACTATAAGCAAATTAATTTACACAAGGCTATATTGGAAAATAGCCGCACATAACCCATCACCTATATATATATATTCCTGTTTCTCTTTATTCACGTTCATTTGTACAAAAATAAAATAAAATGCAAACATAAAAGAGGAGTCGGCCATTGCTAAGGAAGAAAAGAGGAGAGAAATTCAAATCAAGCTAAGGAATTAAAGCAAGGGGTAAATCTTAATCTCAATCCAATCTCCTTATCTTAATCAATGTGAATAATAATTTATATCATCTCTATTTTGTTTCTAATCATTTGTTTTCGGTTTTAAGATTAAATCTCCTTTTATGATGATTTGGATGATGATATGCTTGGTGTGAGAAATGCAGATTACGGATCTTAAGGCTAGAATAAACACTAGAGAGTGGTGAATAGTATTTTAAGGAATTACTAATTCTTTTTGAGTTTATATTAATTTGAACACAAATGTATGCAATATTCAGACACGGATATGATCATAGAATCAAACACAGATGCAGATATAAAGTAAAAGCAATAAAGGAAAGAAAACACCGGATTTTATACTGGTTCGGAGTTACCCTACATCCAGTCCCACAGCACAAGTACGGATTTCCTTTCAAATCAATTCTTACAATTACACCATCGATTTCAAGGCCACAACGTACACCACTCCAGATTCACAATCCTCTGGGTAGAGATACTTGATTTTACGGGCAATAAGTTCACCCAATTGATTTCCTAGGCTACAATCACACCATTTCTCACTTGATTGATTTCACAGGCTACAATTACACCTTTTCTCTCTTAATTAATTACAAAGAAGTCTATAACTCTGAATAGCACTGGGATCTTGTTGAGATAGTGATAGAGAATCAAACCAGAAATGATCTAGTTAGATTCAATGGTGATTTCCGTAGAGTATTGGTAAAAAAGTGTATATAGAAATGTGGATGAAGAAGAGAAGTAAAATCTGAGAAAATATGAATATAAATTCGTTCAAAACAGCCTCTATTTATAGTAGAACAACAACCATGTCCATTCGTAAAAGGATATGACGAATAGACACTTCCTTTGAAATTCAAATTTTTGAAATAAACTGCCACCTTGTCGACAAGGGTATGTTGAGGTTGTCGACAGGCTTATGGTATTTTTGGTAATTTATTTTTCTTTGAAAATAACTTCTATCTTGTATTAAAACTATTTTAAACTTTATAAATATACTTAACTATAGTTAAAATACATAAATAAGTATAGAGAATAATATTTTGGTATATATAAAATTTTACTATATGTTTAAATCTAAGTATAAATATTAAAATTTAAATATATTATAATTAAAAGATAATTTAAAACCAAGGATACTTTGATTTTGAAGATAAAGATTATTTTGAGGCTAAAAGTATTTTAAAACCAGGATAGATGTTTTTTATTCTTTTAAAAAGAAGATTTTGAAATCATTTTGAAAACAATATATAATTTTGTAAAACATTTGAATAAAAGTTAGTGGATACAAAACAATGTTCCACTAGATTTTTCGTAGGTTCCATCCTACTTAGGGTTCCATCCCTTTAACGGGCTCGAAGTGGATTCCATTCCACGAATAAAATGGATTTTAAGATGTCAGCGCTTTTCTAGGAGTTTTAACAAAATTCCTAATTAAATTACTTATATTGAAATCTTGAACTCTTGATAATCTTGATATCTTCGATCTTGAGTTTATCAGTTCTTGAATCTCTATACTGTATAGTCTTCATTCTTGGTACCTGCATGGTTAAATCCTGCATATACATATATATCTAAACTATATTGTTAGTAATTATATTTTATAATCTTATTCTAAGGTTGTTTTCATCAAAACCATCTTCTTAGGGACTAACAATCTCCCCCTTTTTGATGATGACAACCTATGTTCATAAAATATTTCTTCTATCCTAATAACTCCCCCTTAATCTATGCCTAACTACCCTATTTTTATACTTCTCCCCCTTTGTCATCAACAAAAAAACTAACTTCAGACTATATCACTCCCCCTTGTACTAAAGTACATACATTAATATAATATTCAATGGAGTATATAATAGATAGATTAAGAGATAGTTATACTGATAGATATGATAACTAATCAAAGATCATATAAATATCAATGTGTATTTATACATATTATGTTTTGAACACCAATGATCAATCCATATCAAACCAAATCAAATCAAGTCAAATCAATCCAAGCAATCAATTTAAATCAAAGAAAGAAATCAAATAAAATCAAACGTTACGAGGAACTTCCACCCATCCTTCTTCTCCAAATATAGGGTCTGCTTTAATGGCATCCCTATTTTCATTTTCATTGGTGAGAGAGACTGGAGGATGTGCTTCATTATCATCCTTGTGCAGGGAGGAAATCATCCATCGTATCGTATCAAAATGCTTTTCTTGCTCCTTGATCATCTGCATTTGACTCAACTCTAAGTGTCGTTGATTACGAAGAATGAAAGAAAGAATATTTTTGAAAGAGTTAAGGGTTTCTTCAAGATTCTTGGTCAAACTATGAATTGGATTGGCCATATTTGAGTTTGTGAGAAGAAATAGAGATAAAGTAGATAAGAAATAATTTTGAGTGATGAATTCTGGAAGAAATATGTATTTATAGGTGTAGAAATTCGTTTAAAATGAATAGACATAAGGTAGTTATTCAAATTTCAAATTTAAAGTGAAAAGTCATTTCTGACCAGTACTTGTCGACATGGTCTAAGTAGGGTTGTCGACAGGGGTCAGTTAATTTTGATGACTTATTTTGATTTTGTGAATAATTGTGTGTATATATATATTTATATAATATACTAACATTTATTATGGATATAGGATAAGCTAGATAACAGAAAAGTAATTCAATTTCATTTCATAATAGAACGATACAATGATTAAATATTAAGAACTACATGAACATTCAAATCAAAACAAACTAAAACCAATACAACATGACATGAAAAGATAAAACTAGTTAGAGGATAACGAAGATGAAGATAATCCAAGCTTCTTACTGACTTTGGAGATAAACTTGTTCATCTTGGATGACATTTTATCCAATTTCTTACTAACGGACCGTTTAAGAATCCGTTGATTCTCAACAATGGTCTTTTGATTTTTGAGTAAGGTTTTGTTGGTTGGATTAGGAGGATAGTCAATACTTTTCAAGGATGTTTCACCTTCATCTTCTTCTTCTATTTCCATTTCATCCCCTTCTTCTTCTTCTTCCTCCTCTTCCATCTCCTCATGAGCCAAATGCTCTTCCTTTTCGGCAAGAGTCTCATATGGTTGAAAAACAAATGGAATTTTCATAAGAGAAATGTTTGAGTGATTAAAAACTTTTCTTGAAACAAATTCTTCTCCTTTGAAATCTACTCCAAAATAGTTAAAAATCCGAGTGAGATAGATTCCATGATACAAAGTGTTTTCACCCATTTCAAGATTTTTGGGACGAAATTCATCCAAAATAACTTGCGCCCAATTAATATCATAATTTCCAAAAATATCAAAAAGTGCTTTGCAAACTTTTGAAGTTGGATTGTTAAAACTTCCCGATCTTGGGGTCAAAGTATGTTGTAAAAGAAGATTAACAATTCTAGCTTTTGGTCGAAAGTTTCGATTTTTGAATTCAAAGTTATCATTTCCTTCAAAAATGTGATGAAATGTCTCACGATCATTTTCATCGATATTAAAACTAGAAAGATCCATTCCCATGCTCTTGCAATTGAGAATGGTACCCAAAAGATCACAATTTAAGATGATTATAGTGCCTTTGACACTACTCCAAATTTCATCATCATTTCCATTATAAAATCCACGGTTGAGATTTGCATAGAAAATTTTAACAAGATTTGGATAACAAATAAAATCATTTTGTGAAGCATCAACAAGACTAAGAACTTGGTTGTTTGCAAAAAGAGAATCAATTTCATAAGTAGAAAAATCTTGAAATAAAGCAAACTTTCCGGGATGGACTTTTCCATAGTTAGCATAGTTGATGTATGCTTTTATAGCCTCCGGATCATTGAAAAGTTGCTCTTTTATCTTTCTGGATTTTCTCATTGTGGAAGGGTTGCTTGAAGAAGCCATTAAAGTAGAGAGTAGAGAGCATGATATTTTGAAATAAGAGTTTGAATTTGAGAATGAAAGTGAAAAGTTGTGATAAGAGATAGTAAATAAATAAATTCTCAAGGGACAGGTTCTTTGGTCAAAAGGTGACTTTTCAGAGAATTGAATGAAGTGAAAAGATGGAGGGAAATTCAATCATTTGAATTCAAATTTGAATTTCAAATTTCTGTACCCTTGTCAACAACGTGGAGGGACCCTTGTCGACAGGTGTCTCTGAATTTACATGATTTATTTTTCTTAAGTATTCTAATATATATATATATATATATTATTTTTAATATATATATATCTGGAATATTACTAGAATTATAGTATATTCCATAAAATATTATGATACTATTTAAAAATAAAAATAATAAAAATAAAATTATAGTAAAAAATTAAAAATTTTGAAATTCAAACAACACACCAATTCAAAATCAACCAATCCTAAGCATGCAATTTCAACCAATGTATTGTAAACATGTACCTTTTTCTGAGTCCGTTTCTTTGAATTCGTCGGAGTCATGAACTGCCGTGAAACACATATTTGGATTATCTGTCTTCTGATCATCATCGCTTGAGGACGAGTCTGAGTCATCTAGAGTAGCAGTAAATGCATGTTTTCATTTCTTTGCGGAATCATTGTTTATAGGAAGATTTTGCCTATCTGGATGCGGACGATCTCTTTTGATATGGCCTAGTTTGTCACAATTGAAACATTTGATATAGTTTGGAGCTACATTCTGATTACCAAAGTTCTTATAGTTATTTTTCTTGAGATTATTCATCTTTCTGTATTTCAGAAATTTCAGAAAGTTCTTGGTCATAAAAGCTATCTCTTCATCATTATCGTTATTTGAGTCTGATCCATCGGTCAAAGCATTGAATGCAATTGATTTCTTTTCAGATGCTTTGCTTTCTCTTCTCCCAATAATTTGGACTTCAAATGACATTAGATTTCCAATTAATTCTTCTATCTTTAAGGTACTGATGTCATTTGCCTCTTCGATCGCAAGTGTCTTTTGATCCCATTCTGGAGTAAGAGAATTTAAGATTTTTCTGACTTGATCTTCTTCCCAAAATTCCTTTCCCAAGGATATTAAAGAATGCACAATATCTTAAAATCTACTATACATATCTGAAATAGACTCATTAGAATTCATTTTAAATAATTGAAACTGATTTGTGAGCATGGAAATTTTGGTCTGTTTAACTTTGCTTGTTCCTTCGGGAGTAACTTGCAAAGTTTTCCAGATTTCATATGAAGACTTACAAACTGACACTCTATTAAATTCATTCCTATCAAGTGAACGAAATAGAATATTCATAGCTTTATAGTTATTTTGTGCAACGGTCTTTTGCTCAGCAGTCCACTGTGCAAAATCAGTTGTGGGTTCAGAATATTCAGTTTGTGTGATATTCCAAGTGTCTAGTCCTACAGACTGTAAATAAATTTTCATCCTACATGCCCAATATATGCATAGTTACCGCCATTAAAAAGTGGTGGTCTGACAGTAGACTGACCTACTACAAATGAACTAGTGACAGGGGTAATAGAACCAGTGTTGGTAGCCATTTTGAAAATTTTCAAAAATCAGATTATGAAACTTTGAAAACCTTGCTTTGATACCAAATGTGAGAAATGCGGATTACGGATCTTAAAGCTAGAATAAACACTAGAGGGGGGGTGAATAGTGTTTTAAGGAATTACTAATTCTTTTTGAGTTTATATTAATTTGAACACAAATGTATGCAATATTCAGACACATATATGATCATAGAATCAAACACAGATGCATATATAAAGTAAAAGCAATAAAGGAAAGAACACACCGGATTTTATACTGGTTCGGAGTTACCCTACATCCAGTCCCACAACACAAGTACGGATTTCCTTTCAAAATCAATTATTACAATTACACCCTTGATTTCAAGGCCATGAGGTACACCACTCCAGATTCACAATCCTTTGGGTAGAGATACTTGATTTTACGGGCAAAAAGTTCACCCAATTGATTTCCTAGGCGACAATCACATCTTTTCTCGCTTGATTGATTTCACAAGCTACAATCACACCTTCTCTCGCTTAATTACTTACAAAGAAGTCTATAACTCTGAATAGCACTGGGAACTTGTTGAGATAGTGATAGAGAATCAAACCAGAAATGATCTAGTTAGATTCAATGGTGATTTCGGTAGAGTATTGGTAAAAATGTGTATATAGAAATGTGGAAGAAGAAGAGGAGTAAAATCTGAGAAAATATGAATATAAATTCATTCAAAACAGCCCCTATTTATAGTAGAACAACAGCCATGTCCATTTGTAAAAGGATATGACGAATAGACACTTCCTTTGAAATTCAAATTTTTGAAATAAACTGCTACCTTGTCAACAAGGGTATGTTGAGGTTTTCGACAGGCTTATGGTATTTTTGGTAATTTATTTTTCTTTGAAAATAACTTCTATCTTGTATTAAAACTATTTTAAACTTTATAAATATACTTAACTATAGTTAAAATACATAAATAAGTATAGAGAATAATATTTTGGTATATATTAAATTTTACTATATATTTAAATCTAAGTATAAATATTAAAAGTTAAATATATTATAATTAAAAGATAATTTAAAACCAAGGATACTTTGATTTTGAAGATAAAGATTATTTTGAGGCTAAAAGTATTTTGAAACTAGGATAGATGTTTTTGATTCTTTTAAAAAGAAGATTTTGAAATCATTTTGAAAACAATATATAATTTTGTAAAACATTTGAATAAAAGTTAATGGATACAAAACAATGTTCCACTAGATTTTTCGTAGGTTCCATCCTACTTAGGGTTCCATCCCTTTAACGGGCTCGAAGTGGATACCATTACACGAATAAAATGGATTTTAAGATGTCAGCGCTTTTCTAGGAGTTTTAACAAAATTCCTAATTAAATTACTTATATTGAAATCTTGAACTCTTGATAATCTTGATATCTTCGATCTTGAGTTTATCAGTTCTTGAATCTCTATACCGTACAGTCTTCATTCTTGGTACCTACATGGTTAAATCATGCATATACATATATATATATATATATAAACTATAATGTTAGTAATTATATTTTATAATCTTATTCTAAGGTTGTTGTCATCAAAACCATCTTCTCATGGACTAACACTTGGATCATAATATGTTAGATTTAAACATGATTGTTTAAATATGATTTTCATGGTTTTAAGGGTAAAACCGATTATAATTGATTTCTAATGCCATGATGAATTTATATGTTATGAAAAATATGATTTTGGAGTTGGGTTTTAATTTTGATAATTTTCCAAGCTATGGAAAGATTATATGAATTTTTAAAGGGAAATATGGTCAATCGGGTTTAGAAATTTATTTCAGAAATTATACCGAGAATTTGGGTCTGAAATTTAGATATGTTAGATATCATGTTAAAAGTGAAATATTGTGATTTTTGGGGATTTTTCCTAAGTGATTTTCTATGGAAATTAAATTATCTTAGAAGAAGGACTTATTAGCATTATTGGTTTTGCTTAATGGAGGGCTTATTTGTTAAATTATTCTTAGTTTAGATCTGAAATTATGCGGCAGTTATTTGGTAAAGAATTTGAAAAGTTGAGGCAACCATAAAGTTGGTTCCCCCTCTATTAGAAGCACCTTTCGACTCATAGGTTCCGCCTTCAATCAAGTGAAACCCCATAAAGCCAAAACCAATAAACAAGGTATCAATGAGATTGTTACAAAGTGGATTGGTGAATAGCGGAAGGCATGTTGCCAATAGCATTGCTTCCAATGGGGTCGATACCTTTGTTTTGTTTTAAAATGTTTAGCCCCTGCCTTTATTTTATTAAAGCTTTTGAAGGAGTTGAAACATAGGCTATCGAAAGGGGTTTTCTTGATAGCTTTCGAAGAAGGTTGCCATCTTTCATTTTTAAGTATAAGCTTTTGAATGAGTCCCTTGTCTATAAAACAACGTTTTCGAAATCTGATCTAGTCGATACCCTGCTGTTGTTCTTTTTCCTTTCAAGTGTATTGAAGTCATCAATGCTTTCGAAGGGTAGATTTTATTTTAAAGATGTACTAAGCCATTTCCTAGATGCTTTCAAAAGGGTTCAAAGGGTTTCGAAGGCAATGGCTTCGAAAGAGGGTTTCGATGCAATCCTTCAAAGTTTTTCTTAAATGTTCTGAAGCTTTCAAAAGGATGGTGCCGACGCCATCAAACTTTCCCCAAACAATTTTATAAGAAGTTTAAAGGTTTCAAAAGAGATACTTTCGTATGTGTTCACTTTGACCCAAAAGATGTTTTTGAGTAAACCCAATGGTTTCCAAAGGAGTACTTTCATTGGTTTCGAAGCTATGTTTCTAAGGATTATTAAGTAATGTTTTTTGATACTTTCAAAAGGTTTATTTCGGTTTCGAAAGGGATGATTTAAAGAGCTTCGAAAGGTTTACATATAATGTTTTGAAAAGAAGATTTATATGCTTTCAAAGGAGGTTATCCAGGGGTTTCGAAAGTAATGTTTTAAGGTTTTGGGGGCCTCGGTTTTCAAAACAAATAACCTAATTTCATTTTAAAGGAAAACCATGGCATAAATAAAAGAGTTTGATATGATTTAATGTGGAGTTTTTGAAGAATTTTTCCTTGATTAATAGGTTAAAGGGATTAACAAAGTTATTATGTTGCTTCTTCATATATGTATATATATTCACATTGTAATGGACCCAAAACTATATTTTGGGGAAGGGCAGAATAACCAGCTAGGTTGACTCAGTAGTGAATATAAATTAAGTAAACTCCTGAATGAGTAGAAAAGCATCCAGAAGGTCAGGAAGACCAGAATATAATATGCTAATTAAATTATTGATTAAAGAAGTTGTCAAGGAGTTAGTTTCATAGTAAACCCATGAAAACTATGTATAAACGAAGTTGTTAGGGAGACAGGTTCATAGTAAACCCATGAAAACTATGTTTAGGAAAAGTTATCGGCAGGAGCCAATAGGTTCATAGCAAACCCATGAAAACTATGTATAGAAGAAGTTGTCAGATAGACAAGTTCATAGTAAACCAATGAAAACTATGATTGGGAAGGGTTATTGGCATGGGACAATAGGTTTGTAGTAAACCCATGAAAACTATATCCAGATTAAGTTATTGACGGATGTCAATAGGTTTCTAGTCAACCCATGAAACTTAGGATAAAAGGGAAGTTATTGGAGTTACCAATAGGTTCAGGGAGAACCTATGAAGCAATGATGTTATTGGAGGGGACAATAGGTTCTTAGTGGTCTCATGAAAACTATGAAATAGGGTAGGGAGTGCATAAATTTAAATAGGTTAATAGTAAGCCCATGAAAACTATGAAACTGGACAGCGAGTCCATAAGTACTAAACATGTTATTAGTCACCTTATGAAAACTAATAGGTTAATAGTAACCCTAGAAACTATAACTGAGACAGATAGTCAAAATGAAAGAGGATGGGTAATCCAGAATTGATTTACTTATTTTGAATATCATCATATTATCTCGAGATGTTTTAACCATTGTGGATGTAGAAGCACAATATATGGTTTTATAAATTTTTTAGGATACTAGTGAGGGGAAAACCCGTTCCGCTAAGCAGCATGCCTCACTAGATATCTAAATGGTTTGAGATGGTAGATTATTATTCATACTAGGCTTTATATCTAACTCGAAGTTTATGTTTTCCCCTTAAACTCTTGGTGTTTCCTGGAGATTTGACCAGGCAACTGAGTACTCGGCGTACAGGACGACTCGGTGTCAACTAGCGCTCGGCATCTCATAGTACTCGGCGTAGTGCTCGGCATCCATGGTACTCGGCATCCATGGTACCCGTCATCAAGGAGTACTCGGCGTAGTACTCGGCATCCAGTGGTACTCGGCGTTAGAAGACGTTCGGTGTATATAACTACTCTATATGGCAGCATCGTTCGGCCAAAGGATCGTTCGGCTAAGAAGCATCGTTCAGCCAGAGGGCACGTTCGGCTTCGACTGACAACTGTTCTGCACTTCCCACCCATCAAACGTACCGTTCGGCATTGAGAAGGTGGTTCGGCATCAACGTGTTCGGTCTACTTGGTTCGGCATACAGCGACCACTACACTTGGGCTAGAGTGTTCGGCCACCAAGCCCACCTGGGAAGTCCAGCCCATATTTGTCTATAAATAGAGGGGCAGAGTGACAGTGAAAAGGGACCTGTTTTTGGAGAACAATGGGGAGACTCTGCCATTTTTTATACTCTCCTCTTTTTAATTCAAACTTGTATTCAAGTCATCAATATATGGATTGTATCTGTATTCAACTACTTGTGAAAGAAATAAAGATCAAAACTCAAAGTGGACGTAGGCAATTACGCTGAACCACTATAAATCCGGTGTTCTTACTTTCTGTATTTAAATTAGCATATTCTTCCTTGTTTAATTTAACTTCATCACTTACATCTCTACACAATCTTTTTCAATGAGGTTAGTGACCAATTTTGGTGCAAACACTTTGGTGCTTTCACTGAGAATTGAATTCTCAGCTTGATTGGATCTCATCGTCTACTAGTGGATTTCCATATTCGCGAGATAGATCCAGTTGTTTACTAGAAAACTTCCTATTCTACTCAGATTTGAAAGAAATCTAAGGGAAGCTGATAGTCGTAGATTGGATTCATTGATGTACGCAAGATCTGGGGATTGGACGTTGAAGTTTGCACTCAAGTTGAATGAAGGCCGACCCTCCTCTGAAGGCAATTCGGCCGATCACTCCAGAAAAGGCGTATGCCGAACGCTCCAGAAAAGGCGTATGCCGAACGCTCCAGAAAAGGCGTATGCCGAACGCTCTAGAAAAGGCGTATGCCGAACGCTCCAGAAAAGGCGTATGCCGAACACTCCAGAAAAGGCGTAGGCCGAACGCTCTTCCAGGCCGACCATACCTCTAGGCCGAACGCTCTTCCAGGCCGACCATACCTCTAGGCCGAACGCTCTTCCAGGCCGAACATACCTCTAGGTCGAACGCCCTTCCAGGCCGAACATACCTCTAGGCCGAACGCCTCTGTAATGCCGAACGGTAGTGTATGCCGAACGACTCGGTTGTGTCGAACAAGAATGAATGTCGAGCGCCTCTGTAATGCCGAACGGTATTGTATGCCGAACGACTCAGTTGTGTCGAACGCCCCAATGCCGAACGATACTTCTGTATGCCGAACGGTACTTCTGTGCCGAACCCTAGCCGCAGCGCAGTGCCTCCGGATAGTGAATTCAAAACTCAACTTAATAAAGGAACATTCTATCCACTTCCTTGACATCCCATGATCGACCAGGGCATAGAGGATCTAGCGGCAGCTTATGAACGGCATCAAGGGAACGAACAAGCAACCGCTATTCAAGCGGTACTCCCAAAGGTTGGAGAACATAGATGATATGACTCTAGCAAATGCCAAGATGACTCCAAGCAAACCAATGCTCTAAGCAATTTATTCCAAATACTAACAAGGGTATCATACTGATCGCGTTTGAGGAAAGTCGACCTCCAGATGTATTTTGGCAGCTAGTTAGCCAAAGAGCCTCCTACGACTACGGATCGTTTCTTTTACAAAATGAATCAGAACTGAAGTGAGGAGGAGTGGAGCAGACTAAGAAAAATAACAATGAAGGCCCGTTGGCTAAGGATGTAGATCCCAGTAGCCGAAACAAGACTTCAGAATTCAGCTCATATGCTCTTTGGAAAGATTCAATTGACAACCTCTACTTGAAGACTCACGACTCGGAGTGGTACTGGAAACCAACCTCGAGAGAGTACACCAAGTTCTAAAGAAAATCAAGGGAATGTTGTATATTCCCAGATGATCACTGATCCTAACACGGGCGATTACAAACACCTCTGAGGTGTGATCGAAAAGATGACCTGGAAAGGAAAGCTTCAATAGTATGTACAAGTCCTGCAGAATGGAGGGAAGCGAATATCCGATGCCTATTAATAAAGGGCTATGATTATCAATTGGACGGTTGACGACCGACATCCCTTTGAAAGGAGCCAAGGGCGGAGTCGAATAGCGAGCACACGATGCTGCTTCACATATCAATGAGATTTACCATAATCTTCTTTGAATTATTTCCATTTCCATCTCTATTTCAATTGTTCTATGAACTACGACTAGCTTGAACTAAACTACTTTCAAAACGATACAGGTGACCAGGTACTCAGATTTGGTTGCCAACCAATCTACGCAGACCATGATCGGACGTGTGGAGTTACATCTGGACGAGCATAATTCTATCGCTCATCATCAACCATATGCCTTTGATTTGGGGCTATGGGTTAAATACAATGTAAAACATCACGATGCACAGAGAGCTGAATTCCATCCTGCAAGTGGAACTTATTCAAGTAGAGAGCGGCTGCGATACGGCCAGCCACTCGCTAAGTGAAACTCGAGCTCGGGGGCAAGCCATCACATCAAGGCTAAAAATAGGTTGATACACGACGATCCTTCGCACAACTCCGTACTCCCAGAGTGCGAGACGGAGTATAAACATCTACTCAACTTCGTACTCCCAGAGTGCGAGACGGAGTATAAACATCTACTCAACTCCGTACTCCCAGAGTGCGAGACGGAGTATAAACATCTACTCAACTCCGTACTCCCAGAGTGCGAGACGGAGTATAAACATCTACTCAACTCCGTACTCCCAGAGTGCGAGACGGAGTATAAACATCTACTCAACTCCGTACTCCCAGAGTGCGAGACGGAGTATAAACATTAATCAACTCCGTACTCCCAGAGTGCGAGACGGAGTATAAACATTAGCTTAACTTCGTACTCCCAAAGTGTGAGACGGAGTATAAACATACATCAACTCCATACTCATCCCCAAAACTGGGGGCAGAACCAAAGCAAAGCACGCTAGTTGAACATTTGTCTAAAAGAAGATTGCAACGAAACGATTAAAAGACGACTGTCAAGCAATCAACTGAACGGAAATATTCAGCATGAAAGACTGCGGTTTTTCAAAGCACGTCATGTTTACACAAGATGTCCTTTGGGGGGCAAATGTTATCCCGCCTTTTGGCAAGGCCGTGACATCAAGAACTTGATTAGAAACCAGTGACAGTTCGTCTTGGAGATCGGTTACACAAAGGCTCACTATGGATATCGATGGATTTTGTCCGAGTCTGGATTGAGCCACGATTAACAAGACATAACAATCAAAGCCAAGGAAGCCAACGTTCCAAGTTTCAAGACGATCCGAGTTCGTATGCTCAACTTATGATCGATTCGAACAACCGACCATCCATCCATCGACCTCCACGTTTGACTCGGAGACCTGAGCAAGGCTTGGAATGGGTATGGCCTGATCATCCACTCAAATCGAGTCATAGAACAAAGTTCGACAAAATACAGATACCCCTCATGAAGCTCAGTGACGCCGGGATCCGTCTAAAGTGGACGTGATTTGATCATCTACACATCAAATCCTACCCTGAACACGAAAGGTTGTTCGAAAGCCCTACTTGAAGTAGCTATGGTAGACTGCGTACTCGCTAACCATCGCTGTCAATATATGGACACGACTGCACCTTGGAACATATGCAACTTACTTTGTCTACTCAACAATCTATTATCCTTATTTTCTAGAAGGAGATACGGAGCAAATTGTAAGAGATTTGGTTGTCTAACCCAACACGGATATGATCCAACCATCTGTCATATACCTCCTTCCTTGACTTGATTGGAAGAGCTACAATCACCAAGCAGACGAGAATCGATCGTCCATTTTTCAAATTCCATCCCTCATCTTGGGGGGCAGAATCCCATTCCGTGAGCAAACATGGTTCGATTGTTCATTCGACGAAATTAGCCTCGATACAGTGGATGAATACAAATTAAAGAGTGGAAATACGACTGCTCTCAACTTAAACCTCCAAGTCCCCAGATTGCGGAATGGAGTACTCTAAGTCCCCAGAGCACGGACTAGAGTATAAACGACTAAACCTCCAAGTCCCTAGAGTGCGGACTGGAGTACTCTAAGTCCCCAGAGCGTGGACTAGAGTATAAATGACTAAAACCTCCAAGTCCCCAGAGTGCGGACTGGAGTACTCTAAGTCCCCAGAGCGCGGACAAGAGTATAAACGACTTAAACCTCTAAGTCCCCAGAGTGCGGACTGGAGTACTCTAAGTCCCCAGAGCACGGACTAGAGTATAAACGACTAAACCTCCAAGTCCCCAGAGTGCGGACTGGAGTACTCTAAGTCCCCAGAGCGTGGACTAGAGTATAAAGGACTAAAACCTCCAAGTCCCCAGAGTGCGGACTGGAGTACTCTAAGTCCCCAGAGCGCGGACTAGAGTATAAACGACTTAAACCTCCAAGTCCCCAGAGTGCGGACTGGAGTACTCTAAGTCCCCAGAGCACGGACTAGAGTATAAATGACTAAAACCTCCAAGTCCCCAGAGTGCGGACTGGAGTACTCTAAGTCCCCAGAGCGCGGACTAGAGTATAAACGACTTAAACCTCCAAGTCCCCAGAGTGCGGACTGGAGTACTCTAAGTCCCCAGAGCACGGACTAGAGTATAAACGACTAAAACCTCCAAGTCCCCAGAGTGCGAACCGGAGTACTCTAAGTCCCCAGAGCGCGTACTAGAGTATAAACGACTTAAACCTCCAAGTCCCCAGAGTGCGGACTGGAGTACTCTAAGTCCCTAGAGCACGGACTAGAGTATAAACGACTAAACCTCCAAGTCCCCAGAGTGCGGACTGGAGTACTCTAAGTCCCCAGAGCATGGACTAGAGTATAAATGACTAAAACCTCCAAGTCCCCAGAGTGCGGACTGGAGTACTCTAAGTCCCCAGAGCGCGGACTAGAGTATAAACGACTTAAACCTCCAAGTCCCCAAAGTGCGGACTAGAGTACTCTAAGTCCCCAGAGCGTGGACTAGAGTATAAACGACTAAACCTCCAAGTCCCCAGAGTGCGGACTGGAGTACTCTAAGTCCCCAGAGCGTGGACTAGAGTATAAATGACTAAAACCTCCAAGTCCCCAGAGTGCGGACTGGAGTACTCTAAGTCCCCAGAGCACGGACTAGAGTATAAACGACTTAAACCTCCAAGTCCCCAGAGTGCGGACTAGAGTACTCTAAGTCCCCAGAGCACGGACTAGAGTATAAACGACTAAAACCTCCAAGTCCCCAGAGTGCGAACTGGAGTACTCTAAGTCCCCAGAGCGCGTACTAGAGTATAAACGACTTAAACCTCCAAGTCCCCAGAGTGCGGACTGGAGTACTCTAAGTCCCCAGAGCGCGGACTAAGTATAAACGACTTAAACCTCCAAGTCCCCAGATTGCGGCCTGGAGTACTCTAAGTCCCCAGAGCGCGGACTAGAATATAAATGACTTAAACCTCCAAGTCCCCAGAGTGCGGACTAGAGTACTCTAACTCCCCAGAGTGCAGACTTGAATATAAGCGAATCGGATCTCCAAGTTCCCTGAATATGAACTATGACACAAATGACTTGAATTTGTCAAATCCCTGACATACGGGCTAGAAAGTATTCTAAGTGCTCGAAGCATAGAATGGAAGTTCAACGACTCCCGAAGAGTTTTCGAGTTATATGAAGATGGACTGAGAAGTCTATGTTACTCACAACTGCTTGGATTAAAACCACAATCACAAAGAAAACTGAACAATAAGAGTCTTTTGTAAGACAGAAAAAGGAACTAAACCTTATTCAGAAATGAGTTTCTATTACAACCCCTCCAACGTTCAGAGTCGACATTCTATTTACAAGGACTAAGAAAATAGATGAAAATAATTACATGACTTAAACTAACTCTCGTTGAACGAGGATAGTAATCACTTCTTGTGCTTCTTCAACTTCTCCTCTCTAGAGCATTTACCCTTGGTACTCTTCTTTGATAGAGGGGTAGCAACTGAAGGAGCACAGGGGCCTTCCATGGGCTTGGACCTGCCAGGAAGGATGACCTTCAACGGCTTGTTCAAAGGATCGTCCAAGTCCACAACTCGGGGCTCTACTATGACCTTGACCGTCTCCTCCTTCTCTTTCCCGAGCCGCTCCTCCATGCTCAATTCGGATGTGTGCTCAGAGGCGCTTGTAATTTCTACTTCATAACCCCCATCGGTAGGAGAGGAGGTTTCAGACTTGTCTTCATCAAGCGCTCCGATCACCTGAGCGTCTGAACCAGGAGCCTCCCCTGTGTGAGTGGCTTCACTTGTTTTCTCCCCCACTTCCTTGGCGACATCGCTCCTCGGAGTGGGCTCGGGATCAGAACGGCCTGCACAAAATCGTGGAAAACAAGCATTAGAATGTAATAGTCCTGTATAAAGAATAACGACTTTCGAAATCTTAAAGAGAATCTTAAAGAGAAGGATTATCTACCAGGTTTAGGCAAACTCTCAGCCATCCGGGAGGTCTCACCCTCTGGAACGGGAGACAGAATGCGGACTAAAGTACTCTAAGTCCCTGAGTGCGGACTAGAGTATAAATGACTCAAAAACTTCTACGTCCCCAGAGTGCAGACTACAGTACTCTCAGTCCCCAAAGCATGGACTAGATTATAGACGGCTTCAGAAAAATCCCTAAATCCCAGAAGCGGACCAGATTACTCTAAGTTCCCAGAGTGCGAACTAGAGTATAAACGAGTCGACGAAAATCTCTGCGTCTCGAACCGTGGACCGAAGCATGAACACAAATTGGGCGCGAGTCAACCAGGAGAAGTATGAAACTGGATGAGCAAAACCCGACTGCATTTGTAGCCAACTTTACCCCGAGATCTGATTACAGAGCATGAACCAAAGTGGACGTGGATGACCATCCACTGTCCAAATTACGCCCTGAAACTTACGTGGCATCGAAGTATTCCTCTTGGAATGAAAAACCATGATAAAATCCAAGATAGGCGAGACCTAGTCTCCCATCGACTGACATGATCCCACGATCCAACGAGAAAGAGAGTAAAGCAAAAGAGGGCGTGGCTGGCCTTCCTACTTATCGGTATATGCCCCAGACCTGGGGGCACGAGCGAGAAGCAAGATGAATGTGAACCGACTATTCACCAATCACCTCTATGTCTTTGGAGTTTAGGTGAAAACATAAACATAGCTAGGATGGGACTCAACCGTCCATGCAGTACATTTATCAACCCGAGACTGGGAGAAGACGCATGGTCATCCAAGAACTGGCTACGATAGCTCAGTATTAAAACTTATATATAGTGCTTACAGCTACTCAAGGCAACGACCAAAAGGATGCCTAGAGATAGAATCATTAAATCGATGCCAAAGCTTGTGGGCAACTGACTGTCACTCCAACCCAAAGGTCGAGTGAAGGATCATGAATGAATTGAATAGAAAATGCGTTACTCGAATATACAAGCAAATTCAAACTCATAGCAAGATCCAGCTATGTAGTTGCACGCAACTCGAGGTTGGCCCCTACTCGACATTTCCTTCAACGACCTTTTAAGCCTGATCTTTGGCCATTTGCAGATAATCAATTAGAGCCTTCAGAGCCCTTCATTATTTGACTTAACAACTCATGACAAGACTCTAGGATTCGACCAGAGTAACCATCAACATTGCCAGTCCCAACCATATTTCACATTGAATGTTATGCAAAATAGTTACATCTTTACTCAAAGAATCTGGGATGGCACCTGCTAAGCTGACGGTCGACATTACAACCAGCCATGGCGACCCTTTCCGGGTGCTGAATATCGGATCACAGCTCAGTGCAGTGATGATAGAAGAATTAGTTGAATTTTTCTGAATAAATGATTATATGTTCCCTTGGACCCATTCTGACATGCATATGTGATTTCATTAACTATCGCGAGCCATGCATTGGATATCAGCCCGAAGCTACAAAAGCTAGAACAATCTCTATTGATTTCTTCATGAAAGCTCCACTCTTACTTTTAGGCTCACCCCATCAACGCCTATGCCCACCAGCCGTTGCGACAGGGCATACGATGACCTGAGACGTCTGAAAGACTATTTAAATAGAATATCGAACTAAGCTAATTCGTTATCACTTATTTCCCACGAAGGGCTATCCAAGGACGGAAATTAGCAGACCTCACACCCAAATTCACTACCTCAGATGACTATTCAAAGAGTAGCAGAGAACCAACCATAAGATGGAAAATGTACGTGGATGGAGCACCCAATGATCAGTGTTATGGCATAGGAATCATGATAATGACTCCTGAGGAACGATCAATCTGCTACGTCCTAAAACTCGATTTACCTGTAACAAACAACGATGCTTAGTATGAAGCCTTGACTGCCAGCCTCAAATCTGCTAGAGGATTTGAAGTGAAAACTTTACATATCTTTTGTGATTCTTGATTGGTAGTATACAAATTTAAGGAAGTTGATCTTGCTAGGGGGCATTGTCTTGCTCCTTATCTCGGCCAAGTCCAAGAGCTACTAACCGACTTCACGTATTACATCATTACACACGAACTCAGTGAACAAAATGAAAAGGTGTCATAGTTGACTCCTATCAAAGACTATCTACAATAAAGAATTCTTATTGAACGGAGGAATGGAAAACGACGGATCCTCCTCAAAGCTTCACGCCAAATCATCTAAGAATAAGTCGTGTGTCAAAAGGAGTTTATCCATCCCCACGCTTCGGCATATCGCCCATGATGATATCTTGAGCAAAGTCTATGAAGAAGAACGCGGTAATAACATCAGAGGGAAAACCATGATAAAGAAGATACTCTGCTACAGGTATTACTGGCCAACTATCAACCCAGAAGCGGTTGATCATGTTAGACAATGTGACGAGTGCAAGATGTTTGCAAAAAATTCGGGAACCCCGCCGATGGAAATTAGTCAAATGGCTAGTTGATAGCCGTTTGCCACTTGGGGGCACTGAAATCATCTTCTTGTCGATCCTCAAGATGGTGCGAAATACACCACCATAGCAGTTGATTACGTCACCAAATGGGCAGATGAAGAACTCTAACCATGACCAAGATGAAGAAAATAATCAACTTCTTTATCCGTAACGTCATCTGTCCTTATGACCTTCCATGATCCATTATAACTGCAAATGGACAGGTTGAAGCTGTGAACCAAATCATAGAGTCTGTACTAAAGAGAGGTTTGGAAAACTCCTCAAGTGGCTGATTGCAACCCTTATTTCACAGAAAATACAAACAAGGAATCGCGATTGAATTGCAATTAAACTAGACGGAGTTGGTGACGACTTATGAGCATATAAAACGCATCCGAGAGCCAATGGCAAGAACATGTACCCGAACGTGCATGTGTACATCCTTAAAAGTTCGACTTCTTGAAATCAACAGAAATTGAATTCTCACTAAGGGTTATTAAGAAAAGACTAGATCAGATAGCCGAAGCTTATTAGCTCTGCAGAACCAGTCATGTATGGCCACTAATGAACCACAACCCTGGATTTATAATATTGGGAATCGACCAAGCATCACGATGACAAAAGAAGGATACAACACCTTGGGAGGATAAATTGGAGAATAATGACTATTCAAGAAACATGGTGGATTTCTTTCTGAAGACAAGGAATACTCGCTGATTCAAAGCGTGTTGTGTTGCTTCACACGACACACTTTGGGGGGCAAGTGTTTCCTGGAGATTTGACCAGGCAACTGAGTACTCGGCGTACAGGACGACTCGGTGTCAACTAGCGCTCGGCATCTCATAGTACTCGGCGTAGTGCTCGGCATCCAAGGTACTCGGCATCCATGGTACCCGTCATCAAGGAGTACTCGGTGTAGTACTCGGCATCCAGTGGTACTCGGCGTTAGAAGACGTTCGGCGTATATAACTACTCTACATGGCAGCATCGTTCGGCCAAAGAATCGTTCGGCTAAGAAGCATCGTTCAGCCAGAAGGCACGTTCGGCTTCGACTGACAACTGTTCTGCACTTCCCACCCATCAAACGTACCGTTCGGCATTGAGAAGGTGGTTCGGCGTCAACGTGTTCGGTCTACTTGGTTCGGCATACAGCGACCACTACACTTGGGCTAGAGTGTTCGGCCACCAAGCCCACCTGGGAAGTCCAGCCCATATTTGTCTATAAATAGAGGGGCAGGGTGACAGTGAAAAGGGACCTGTTTTTGGAGAACAATGGGGAGACTCTGCCATTTTTTATACTCTCCTCTTTTTAATTCAAACTTGTATTCAAGTCATCAATATATGGATTGTATCTGTATTCAACTACTTGTGAAAGAAATAAAGATCAAAACTCAAAGTGGACATAGGCAATTACGCTGAACCACTATAAATCCGGTGTTCTTACTTTCTGTATTTAAATTAGCATATTCTTCCTTGTTTAATTTAACTTCATCACTTACATCTCTACACAATCTTTTTCAATGAGGTTAGTGACCAATTTTGATGCTAACACTTGGGTACTCGATTGATTTCGGGTAGTGTGAGAGTTGAGGTTTTCAGGTACCTCTTTAGACGAATAAGCTTCTAGAGACGTGCATGAGGCATGATAGCTACTTAGAGTTCTCTTTTAATTTTGATTCCGCTGTGTTGTTGTTGTTGTAAAGGAAAAGTTATTTAATTTTCTATATATACTATGATCATCCAGGGGGCATTTTCATATGTCGCTCTTGGCGCAATAAATATATTTTCTCTGAACGTGGTTCTTGTATTCGGATTATGTAATGAATTTGAAATGGAATGTGGAACTTGTTTGATGTCTTAATTTTTTTCCATATTCATGTGTTTCTGTTATATCAATGTATCTAACATTACTGTATTTGATCGTTGAGGATTAATAACCGTGGATGACTGCAGCATTCGTAGCCGTTAGTTTTGGGCCTCCAAGTAGGGAATGTTACAAGTTGATATCAGAGCATAGGTTTATGAAACTTAAAAGAAATTTAAACCTAAATGAAGTCTACAATATGGTAATAAGTAATCCACTCAATCTACATATACGATAACCCAAAATAATATATATGTACACAAAAGAAGTCTGTAACTCAACATGTAAAATATCAACTACAAGAGTCTTCTCAAATGACACTAATGAGCATCTAACTATCTCCTGTATAATCTAACTCTAGCAACCATCAAATAGAAGTACCAGAAACATCTCTGTTTGACCCCAAGTATTATAAAGTAATAAATGGGCCAGTCTAGTTTTAATTTAAATCAATGGGAGATAGTAATAACAATGATAAAATAGATCTCAAGAATAACACTTAGCCATATAGTGTCAAACCTCGAAAAAACATCAATATTCTTCAAAATTTATTCACCAATACCCCAATATTAAATTTAGCTTTTAAAAAGAAAATCCTAAGAAATATTTGGTGAGAAAATCAAATCTTGTAGAATCCAGAAATCAATAATAGAAACCCAGAAATCAAAGGGGAAGGCGACTAAAATTACCGAAGATTGGCGAGCCTATAAACTCACCGAGCACACGTGTATCCCAAGATAGGCTGGTAGAACCATAATCCCACGATGGGCATGAAAACCCATAATCCCACAGTAGGTATGAAAACCCATGAGATCCGCCTGAAACGGATTAATATAGAAGATAAGCTTGTAAATTCATCAAAGTAAGTGTTATATACTTCCAAATGGCAACTATTCAAATAACGACTGTACGTCCCATATCGCACGAGTTTACTTGAATATTAACTACAAGTCAGTAAACTCCACTTCGATAAGCGTAATGTACATCCGAATAGTAATCATTCGATTAATGACCATGCATCCCATACCACACGGGTTTACTAGATTATTTACTAGAATTTAGTAAATTCCACTAGTGCCTCAAGAAGAGTTCAATCGAACAAGTCCAAGAATTAATCAATGAAGTAAATGCAAGCGTTCCATACCACTTGTTTTACTCGACTGTTTAATTCAATTTCTCATTGAACCAAGGGCATGCATTTTCATAGAAAATAGTTTTGCTTTGAAATACATCTTTGGAAATATTGGTTTACAAAAGCTTTTGATAGATATTACAAAATATAGTTTGCTTTATATATATATATAAACCCTGCTTTTAAAAAAATTTAAAACCATTAATGTGTGTGTGTATTTCCAAGGTCCTTTTATAAATAACATACATATAGAGAAAATACTTTAGTTTTGAAAACATTTCCTTTAGCAAATCAGTGCTAGAAAATGTCTGTTGTACTGTATCCATAAAACAGTTTCTATGGAAAGAAAAGCATCAAAATGAAATCACTAACTCAAGATTTGAAACTTGAAAATAAACATGGGAAACCATCAGAAAATAGGCATCGAAATCATGCAAAAACATCGAAAATCAACCAAGCAAACAACAAGAAAACAAGAGCAAAATAGAGGGTTTACTGGCATGACCTGGAACATGTTATAGGCCATGACCGATCGACCGGTCCTATGGCACCGGTCGACCAGTGCCACTATATGGAACGCGTTCCAAGTAGTGCCGGTCGCCTCATGTTGGTCTTTGTGGTTGGTTTTCCAGCGATTCAAGTGTTTTCGATTAATGAATTTCATTATACAATGCATGCACACACAACAACAACCAGGTATACCAACAAGATAAGATCATAATATAGGGATTTCAATAGATTGAGTTGAGTTAATAGAGACATGAATAACACTGCTAATGAACAGGCTGCGCATCAAACTGAAACCAATTAAAACCAATTTACATGTAAACAAGCTAACAACCATATGCATTTGAATTAGAACTAGAGATGTGAGTTTTACTCACAGATTAACTTATGAAGTTACCTGCTATTGAATTGAAGCTTCAGCTTATCTTCCTTCAGCAGCCTGACCTAAGAAACTCAAGAAAAATTCCCAAAACTCACTTTGGATTCATGGGTAAAAAACTGAAATCTGAGAGCTATAAGATGTATCAAGGATTAGTATTAATTACCTGAAATATTTATCACCAAAAATCAGTAAATTATCCTCTAATTACTTTGATTTGGAAAAAATTGCTTTTACGGGTTGATAATGGAAGAAAGAATGGTTTACTGTATTTTAGTTACATGTGTTGGCAGAAGTAAAATGAGGAGTAAGAAAAATGAATGTTCTAATGTTTCACTCTTCTCAACCAAGCCTTATTAACCCTTATTGCATTTACTGTATTGGACTTGTGTAGATTCTTACTTAACAAAAGAAACTGGTTCGATTTATTTTCTTTTGTTTCCAATTCGAAACAACAATTTTTATATAAGAAATGTTTTATAAAATATGAATTGATTCCACCAATTACTTCTATTTCTATATAGGATCAACACAAGTTCATTTATTATATTTAAATTGTAATAAATGGATTAAATTATCAAACTAAAACTTTTAACTATAAAGGTTATTTTAATTATTTCTATTAGTTAGAAATGAATAGTTTTTTTAAATTACAAAAAATCCAATCCTGACAATAAATCACAACTTTATTGTTTCTAATAAATTTATACTTAATTCGGTATAATAATTCCAATGGTAGTGAAATTGGTTATTAAATTTTACTTATAATTAAAATAATCAATGCAAACCTTGTTATTCCCATTTTACTTGTTTAAATGATATACCATTCATTCATTTAATTAATGTTCTCCAAAGTTGCACTTTTATTCCAATTAAAAGATTAATTCAATTTAATTCCTAACTTTAAATCCCTTTGGATTTATTTTCCCATTAATTTGGTTCCCAAACTTTCTTTTATTATTTAAATAAAAGAATCAAACCACACATAAATAATATTTCTCAAACAATAGCTTTCCCATTGGAAAACCATTTATAAATTCTCCTTCCAATTTAATCCAATTTCACTTAAATTTGGAAAAAGGAATGAAATAAAATCCCCAAAATTTCATTATACTCAATCCTGATTATTTAATTTTTTTTGATTTAATTCCAAGCATGACTCAAATCCTATAAATAAAAGTAACAAACCACACATAAATAATATTTCTTAAACAATAGCTTTCCCACTGATAAACCATTAATAGTTCTCCTCCCAATTTAATCCAATTTCACTTAAATTTGGAAAAAGGAATGAAATAAAATCCCTAAAATTTAATATAAACAATACTTATTATTTAAATTATATATATTTGATTTAATTCCGGGTATGACTCAAACCCGGGCTGTTACAAGTATGCCAAATAATCAACAAAGAAAGTGGTTTAAAAATAAGAAAGAGGAAGTATGATGAATTGAAACAAGTAAGTAGTGATGAGAATGAGATTTTGAAGGAAATAATCCTAGACATAGATTTAAGACGACCGAACGCAAAACCAGTGGAAAGCTTAGAAGAAGTAAAATTAGATCCTCAAGACTACCAAAATAGTGAAAATAGACAATGTAATGAGCAAAGAAACTAAAGAGAAACCGATCTCAATTTTGCGATCAAGTATAGATACATCTGAATGGACCCATGTGGACATGGAAAGAACTGATCCATCTGTAATGTGCCACGCACTCAACATCGACTTGAAGTTTGTTCTAATCAGGCAAAAGAAAAGATTGTTTGACAAGATCCGCACCGCAGCACTAAAGGAAGATGTAAAAAAGTTGCTGGAAAATAGACCTATAAGAGAAGTGTTTTACCCGAAATGGTTGGCAAATCCGGTGTTAGTGAAAAAATCTAATAAGAAGTGGAGGACTTGCGTCGATTATACGAATCTCAATAAAGCATCCATGAAAGATTGTTATTTGTTATCCACTACCTATAATCGACCAACTAGTGGACGCAACAAGCGGTTATAACTTATATCTTATCCTTAATGGAATGTTGTCCATGAGGCTATTGGGGAATCCGATTACATGCAAGCATGAATTCTAGGTGTTACGGAAGGCGAGTCATTACATTATCAATATTAACTATATATATATATATATATATATATATGAGTAATGTTTTAATAATAAATAAACCCTTATTTTGTTCTCGACTTGATATTAATTTTTTTTCTCAGCTTTCAATTATAAACATGTTTTATTTTGAATTTAATATATATTATTTAATAATAATAAGTTCAAATTATAATTTTAGATTTCAAAATATCTTTAATACAGTTGTAATACATTTTGTATCATACTTTTTGGTGTCAATGTGAACTATCAAAAGTGCCTCTCTGCAAATATTATCAAATCTTAATATTACTTAAAAATATAATTCAACAAATAAACTTCCTCTATAAATTCAAAATGGCACTCTACAAATACAATTTGTTTTTCTTGAATGCGTTAAATATGGATAAATATTTGCGCAAATCATTTTTCTTAAATGCGTCAAACGTGTACAATTCGTAGAAAAACAATTAACGCACAACGCTCGTATGTATGTATGTATTGCACAATATATTTATTAAACTTCAAAAATTTTACACTCAAAAAGAAAAAAAATTCACAAACAAAATTAAATAATATATAAAATGAATAATAATATATTATATATATTTGTTTTAAAGGGCAGCATAACGTTTTCACTTTTCACCAAGCCAGCCAAAAAAAAATAATAATAAGGGAGGAAAAATAAAATTGGAAAATTTCAGGGCATTGTTAAAGGGCCTACGGCCCCTTATGAAAAAACGAGTCCCAAAATTTTTCTCCCGAACCATGATCTGATCCGTTTTTTTTCAGAACTTCCATCCATGGGTCGGAAAAAGTCGATCTCCATTGACGACGACGAATACTCCTTTCCTGACCGAAGCAATGAAGGAAATTTGTCGCAGCTTGCAGAAATGGATGTCAAAGTACCAAATAGCAAAGGGAAAAAGAACAATAAGGGTGTGGAGTCGGTTAATGAGGATGGAGACGGGAAAGGGGATGCATTGGTTATTCCAGCTTTTGAAGGTAAGGAAAAACAGAATAATTCTAAGAAGAGTTCTAATGTTTTTAGTGCTATCAGTTTGGATGGAGAGGATACTGATGAAAATGATAGTGGATTGGGAGTGGTTGATACTGACAGAAATGTAAGAACTGATTTTGGGAAGAAGAAATCTAAGAAGAAAGATGAAAATGAATTCGCTTTAGATGTTGAAGAAGATGAAGTTGAGATTGCTAGTAATAAACATAAGGGTGACAAGGAGGATGGAAGTGTTAAGCATGATTTTGATTTCGGAAAGAAGAAGAAATCAAAGAAAAAGAAAGGCTTGAAGTTAGCCGCTGTATTAGATGAGGAGAAAGATGATGATAGGTCTGAGATTAGTTATACTGCTAATACTACTGATGATGTCCAGACCGAAGAGCATGTTGGTTTTTGTTTTGGGAAGAAGAAAAGGCGAAACAAGAAGAAAACAATCGAGGAAAGTCCACTAGAAGAGGAAGATTTGGATAAGTTAGTTGCTGAACTTGAAGAATCAAAAGAAGCTGAAGGAAAAACACCTGCAGCTGAAGAACCAAAAGGGAATGTAATGGATTTGAGGAATCAAAAAAGGAAAAAGAAAAGTAAGAATGGAGGAACTGTAGAAGAGGAGTATGATATGGATAAACTACTCGCAGAACTTGGTTCCCCACCAAGCTTATCTACTGCAACCCAACTGGCAGATAGAGAACCCGATACAGTGGATACTGGGGAAACGGCAACCGCTAAGAAAAAGAAGAAGAAGAAAGAGAAGGAGAGGGAAAAGAAAGCTGCTGCAAAGAAAGATGAGGCCGATGAGCTTAAAGGAGAAGCTGCTGCAAAGGGTAAAACCGTAGATAACAAGAAGACACCTAAGCATGTACGAGAAATGCAAGAAGCTCTTGCTAGAAGAAAGGAAGAAGAGGAGAGAAGGAAGAGGGAAGATGAGGAAAGGCTGAGAAAACAAGAGGAAGAACGCAGAAGATTAGAAGAGCTGGAGAGAATAGCTGAGGAGGCAAGGAGGAAAAAGAAAGAGAAAGAGAAGGAAAAGCTTTTGAAAAAGAAACAAGAAGGAAAGCTGTTAACCGCCAAACAAAAGGAAGAACAAAGGCGATTGCAAGTCATAAGAAATCAGTTCTTGAGCCGAAATAATGGTATCAGTAAAGATGCTCCTAACCAAGTGAAAAAGAAACCAAAGTACGAAAGTAGAAAATCAAAACTTAAGAATGCAATAAATAAAGAATCCAAAGAAAGCCAACAAGAGAATGAAACTGATACAAAGCGAGTTGCAGAAGAAACCAATAATACACCCAATGAAGTAAATGAAGTAGAAGATAAAATTGAAGAAACAAATCAAGGAAAAGTTGTAGCCAGAGAAGACAAAGGGGATTACGAGGAGTGGGATGCAAAGAGTTGGGATGATGCTGAAGTTACACTGTTTGTCACCACCCCATTTACTGAAGAAGATAAAGATGAGGAGGAAGAGGCTCAACTTAATCTTGTGACAAAGTGCATTGGTTCTCTTGACCTTGCACAAAAACATATTGCTCCCACAATACCTGCGAAGATGGTTGAAGACCCTCAGAAGGTGAAGAAGAAAGGTCAAGTAGCGAATAGAAACCAGATGTTAAAGCTTCAGATGATAAATCTAATGCAACCAGTCAGCATGAACTGCGTTCACCTATATGCTGTATTCTTGGTCATGTTGATACTGGTAAAACCAAGCTGCTTGATTGCATTAGGCAAACTAATGTACAAGAGGGCGAGGCTGGTGGTATTACACAACAGATCGGTGCTACATACTTCCCCACCGAGTATATTAGGGAGAGAACAAAGGAACTGAAGGGGGATGCAAAGCTGAAGGCTCCTGGTTTGCTTGTTATCGATACTCCAGGCCACGAATCCTTCGCTAATTTAAGATCAAGAGGTTCAAACTTATGCGACATTGCAGTGCTGGTTGTGGATATTATGCATGGACTTGAGCCACAAACTATCGAGTCTCTTAATCTATTGAAGAGTCGGAATACTGAGTTCATTGTTGCACTAAACAAAGTAAGATTACAATTATTTGTCAATTGTCAAAATATTGGTTGCAGTATATTTATTGAAAGCTTGACAAATAATACCGTGTTATATTTGAATATACCTTAAGGTGGATCGTTTGTATGGGTGGAAACAATGCCCCAATGCACCAATAATCAAGGCAATGAAACAACAACCATAAGATGTTAAAAATGAGTTTAACATGAGGCTTATTCAGGTTAGTTGGCTACTCTTTGTATTTATGTTAGTAGTTGGACTCTATGTAAGGGGCAGTACAGGATAAAATGATATTACTTTTTGCAGATTATAACACAATTCAAAGAGCAAGGCCTTAACACGGCTCTTTATTACAAAAATAAAGAGATGGGAGAAACAATCAACATTGTTCCAACTAGTGCTATCAGGTATCTACCCTTTATTCATTTGGTTTGAATTCATATTAACACTAATTCATATTAACACTATTGAAAGACCAGTGCGTTGGACACTACTTTCATTACTATTGTTATCGATTTTATAATTTTTGATGAATGATATCGTGGTATGAAAACTAACGGCCTTTAACTGGAAATTTTATTTGCTTTGAAAATTCTGATTCATGACATTTATGCGTACATGTTATGAAACAGAAAGTTTCTCTGAAAAAATTATGGAATGGTTATATCTTAAATTCAATGAAATTATCATCACGTAGTTGTACTCTATGCTGTCAGGAGTACCACCAAGGTGCTGTAGGTGCCACTTTGCAACTTCAATGCGCCGTCTTTTTATTAAAACGCTTATTATGCCCTTTGTCTAAGGAGCAGCCTCTAGGCGTTTTTAGTATAATTCTATGTTTTACTTGACTAAATTAAGTACATTTACAATAAAATCATCCAGTTACTTTGTTTATTTATTGTAAATTTTTGTATTTTGGGAATTTCAATGCTTAAATGTTATTTATATATCTTTGTTTAAATATACAAACAATCAGTTCATAAATAATAATACTTCTTCTTTATATTTGAGAATAAAAGTTATTTTTTAATTTGTCAGTGCTTTGAAATTTGGCTTTGCTGATTTTCTAATTTTTTATCTTAATTGTGTTAGCCTTTTAAATGTTATTTAAAAATAATTTCTTAATCAGACACAAAATAATTAACTATGAATTTAAATTTATATTATTCACTAATATTGTACTTGAGTTTTTTAAGATTATTTGATATACAATTATTCAACAATTGTCATGACAAAAACTTTACTAATATAAATTTTGTTGCTTCTATGCATTATAGAAGTACTTGATTCATTTTTAATTTATCGATGGAACATTTACATGTGTATACACACACATCACGTATAGTAAACTAATAAGTAGTGATCATCCAATCAACGTCAATATAGTTTAAATGAATAATTAGTTTTTTTTTTATTATTTAATGCGAGCATTGTATATGCAAAACGTATGTGACGAATGACTTTTTTCTTTCAGCCTTTGTCTGAGTTACGTTTGGACTCTAAAGCCAATTTTAGCGTCCAGCGCTTCGCTCTGCCTCGAACAACATAGTTTGTAGTTAAGTGTTTATTCTGCAACAGACCCAAAAAAAAGATGAAAATAAAGAAATTTGTCAAGAGCAGAAAGACAATTTTGATAAATCATTGTAGGTACAAAAATGAAAAGGGGTATGAAATGTAGGTGGAAGTTCCTTTAAGAGGGATAAGAGTATCTGATTTTCAGTTCATGCCATAATATTTTTCCCACAACATGTGGTTTAAATTGTAACTACAAATATAAAAAAGGTTCAAACTTGTAGGTAAACTATCATGTTACATTGAGAGAGGAAAGAAAACTTAGTTAAACTTAAGCTTGGGATGATTTTCTTTTATAAAGGATTTTTCGCAGAAGAGGAAGTAAAATTAATAGATTTCTTGTAAATTATTATTTTATTAAAAAGAATTTTTCATCGCGTGAAGCTACTTCAAAAAATAAATGATGGATTTAAATTTAATTGCCAAAATAAATAACTTGTAGTAAACTTTAATGCATAAGTGTTATTACACAAAATCTAGTATCTTTATAAAACCTCCACCACCAACTTATGATTTGAATGGTACAGAGGTATTTTTATCAATTAACTCTTTCTTTTAAGTAGTATGTTTGTGGCCTATTAAATAGAATAAATGTCATTGCTAAAACAATTATAGTTATAAAGCCGCGAATACCTAATGAATATTCAACATTGTAATTCATAAAAATATCATAGTTACATAGTTATCTTTTACATCGTGCAACAGTGATACAGTAGCAAAAGATAATCCATTATACAAAGGCAAATATGAACATATATGATATTTTACCTTTGGTTATGTTAAAGTAAGTTAAATGATAGAATGTTGGTTTTCAAATAGTTTAATGAGTATTTAAAAACCTAAGTTGAAAAAAGGTCCTTGTATGCCTGGCCTTATTCAGTAGCAATAAACCTTATTCAGTAGTAATAAACATTAGCGTACAGATATTGTAAATCATCAAGTATACAAAGTGACCCAAAATACATTTCCTTATCCCTAAGCACAATTAGCCTTAACAATTCAACATCCGTCTTATTTAATAATTTGAATTTTAAGAATCCATGTAAAACAAAATATTTATGTATACATCATGTTTGAAAAGTACAAATTTAATACGTAAAGCTATCAATGATAAATGCAAATCATTTTTGAAAACATGCAAATACAAAATCATGGATAATATGTTCGTTTGAACTTGCCAAATTATCCACTTTGTGAATTATGGAAAGGAAAAAGCTTCTTCAAACAGATGTAAAAGTTTCTCATTTCTGAAAATATACTAATGTAGAATTATGGATAAAATGCTCCATTGAAGATGCCTACGTATTCTGTTGTGTAACTATGGCAAGGAATTTTTTTCTGGGATATATGTAAATCTTTATGTTGAAGTACTATGAAACAATTATTTTTTACATTTTGAGGAATTATGCTATTTTAAAATGGACTTCCTTTCCTAATAAAACAAGTAAGCAACAAGGGCATCTTTAATTATAAATTGCAGTTGGTGTTTAAGATTTAGGTTGAGAATCCTATCAATTTGAAAATCCGAAAATTAGCATATACAAATATTAATGATAAATGAAAATCAAAATATGCAAGCACAAAATTATTCGTAAACGCCTTTCAAACTTGGAATATTATACATTTCCAAATCAAGAATTTATTAAATTTCTGTAAACTTAATAATTCAACATATGACTTATTTAGTAATTCGAGATTCCAAGAATTTAAGTAGAATTTTTTTTATTATACATTATCTTTAAAACTAATGTGTAACCCGTGCGTTGCACACGGTATGTCTTAGAAAATTAACTTTATAAATATTTTTAAAGAGTTGAATTTATTATGCAATTGCGGTCAATTTGTTTATATGATTGAGTTATGTACTGAAATTATTATTTTTAAGCATGCAATTTTTGTTATGTGATTTATGTATTTTCATGCTTGTCCATTTTCCTATCTATTTTTTTTTGCATTTAATAAGAAAATAAATGAATATTCTTAATTAATTTGTAAATTAATATTTTTATAACATATACATAAATTCTGAGTTTAACATTTAGCTCGTAGTAATTTGTTTAAAAGATAAATGATATACAAATTGAATTTCAAATACTACTCTTGAATGTAAAGAAATACCTAAAAAATGAAAGTGTGATGGTAACAAATTAGTATATTTTTATGCATTTAAAGCTCTTGGAGTTAATATCAACACTAGAAATAAGTAATTAATTTTAACTATCAAAGTGATAAACAAAATATTGATTTAATGACTAACAGAAATGTTGATTAAAAGAAATGTTAAATATCATATTACTATTTTAATTATGCAAAAATAATAATTTGGTTTTTAAACCATCGTCTCGTACCTCAGCAATTTTAATTTATAATAAAACATTTCAAAAATAATTAACATCTGCTTCAAAATACAATAATACAAAGAAAAACATTTCCAATCAAAATATCGCATATTTTTATCCATTAACCAACGTAATATTACGAATATACATACAAATTTTATACATTTTCACAAAACATATTAACTAAAAATATCCATTATTTTTCATAATTACAAATTATAATATCCATCACTTGTCATTAATTTAACGTCATTATTAACAAAAAATATTTTATTAATGATAAGAAATTGACTTGATGTTCCAATCAAAAAAGGTGTAAATGTGTAATAATATATCTGTTTTAGAAAGAAAAAAATTGTATGTATGTTCGTTTATAATAGAAGACCAACTTTAAAAAGAAAATTTATGTATATTTTTCTTTGTGATAAATATTAATTCTAAAGGAAATAAATTATGTAAACTTGAATGTAGGATAATGTAAGAGAAGTAAAGATAAAAAAATTTTGATTGTAGAAAGTTTAAGTTATATGGACTCGACTGAAATTTTAGTTTTATAATTTTCGTCAATATAAATGTGGTATATAATAGGTTGAATTGTTATCTTTAGGACTTATTAGATCAAATATTAAACATTAATTAGTTGGATTTATTTTAAAAGTTCAAGTTTTAGGTCACTTGATTAATTTAAATATATGAACTTGGATGTAAAATGATATTGATAAAACCTAGGTGAACTTTGTAAATAATTGTAGAAATTATTAAATATTAATATTTAAATGTAAAATGATAATAGAGAATATTAGTAGAACTTAATTATGATAAATTATAGGGAATTGAAAAAAAAAATGGAGAGAATTAAGGGGAGAGGAGAAAATTGCTAGAATTAAAAAGAGGGCATTAAAATTTTCAGCTTTACTATTATTTAATATATGTCCAAATTAAGTACGTAAAACAATTAATGATAAATGAAAATTCTTTCTGGAACCGTGCTAGTACAAAATTATGCATTATACGCTCTTTTAAACTTGCCAAATTATCCATGGGATATTACGGTAACAAAAAAGGTTTATTCAGACATTTCAAAAGTTTCCCTGTTTTTAAAATATTCTGGCCAAAATTATGCATAAAATGCTTTTAGAACTTGCCAAATTATTCATATTGTGAAATTATGGTAAGGAAAAAGTTTCTTTGGACATATTACACTATGGAATGGTTTTCTCTTATATCTTGTGCAATTATGATGATATAAAAAATTGACTTGCTTTTCTATTAAAACAAACTAAGCAATAAGAGTTGCAATTGGTATATAAGATATAAGATGAAAATCCTAGCAATTTGAATAACCCTTAATCCCTAATAAATAAAAGTGTTAATGACTGATGCAAATCAATATTTGAAATATGTGGCACAAATATATGCATAAAACGCTCTTTCAAAGCTGAAAAATTATACATTTCCAAATTAAATAATGAGAATTCCCAGTTGATAGTTCCATTTTTATATGATTTAGCATGAGAATCGTTACAAGCTTGTTATTGGTAGAGGATGTCCGGGATTAAAGCATGAAACAAGCTAACAAAAATGGCTTAAAAAAGAAAAATCCAAGTCCAAGACCACATCTCAGTGATAAGGCGTTCGGACTTAGGTTTTGAGTTCACAAGTTTGAATCTTGCATGGCATGATTTGTATCTTGAACAAATTTAGACTTTAATACACACACACTACGTAATACGTGTGCTACCCGTGGGTTACCACCCTCTATTAAGCGCCAAGTTTCAACAAAAAAAAGAGGAGAAATCGAACCTTAGCAATTTTTTCCATGATTGCAAAAACACAAAATTAGTTGATTTACAGCTATCAGGGTGTTATTTATAGAACTTATTAAAGTGGAGATTGCTATAGTCGAAACCGTATGGATTCAATATTAATTGTATACTAAATAAATGCGAAACTGCAGTATAATGTCACTGTATAAAAGATGACTAGTAGTTTCAAAACCGTATGGTGATAAAGAAATCAAATTCATAAATCATAACAAAACCAAAATAAATCATATATTTATATAAGAAAACTTCATTGAGATTATAGTCCTTACTATACTTGTCAATCCATTTTGTGTACGTTTGCCACAGATCAAGCTTATTAGGAAGTAAAAGGCATGACACACATATTAATAGTAAAAATCTTACATCGCGTTCATTCCTTTTTTTTTATCATTCTAATTTGAACTAAACCTGTAGAGCTCATCAACTAATCCAAAGATTTATATGCACAACTAATTGACTTTTCGAATAAAATGAAATTGAGAAAAATATCTGAGATGAGATTGAAGATGAATTCACAATAATCAGTGGTGAAAATAAGAATAGGAGTAGATAAAAGCTAGTTGCCATGCTCGATCTCGTTTGAAATTCCAAGAAGGCGTTGAATCTTTATCCGAAAACCCCAATTTCAGATGGAAGAATCTGGAAAATTGAGGAGGAAAATGAGAGTACATTGTGGAGGTTTTTTGAAGGGGACTAAATGTAACATGTGAACTATTTTTGTTGAAAGGGAATAAATGTAATATGTGAATTAAACTAAGCCGGTTAAGTTTTGTGTTAATTTTGGAGCCAGAAAGAGCTGAGTTAACGGGAATTTAGGAAGTAATTCCGGATTTTTTTTAAATAGACAAAGAGTCATTGTTTCAATTTTATTAAATATATGATAGGTACAATATGAAAAGTCATGTTTATTTAGTAGAAGTTACCTAAATAATAAAAATGCAATGAGAAGTAAACAGAAGGCACCGATGAAAAAATACATGAACTCTACTATCATATGTAACAACTTTATTATCTTGTCATGATGATAATAACTGTTATGTATTACTACTTTCCAGTAGACAAAGATGTGTACATATAGATGTCTTTGAAATATGAGAAAGTGATTCAGATTGAAAACGCATGTATCTTTAAGAATATAAATTCGCTTTCACCTGCATGAGTTTCAATTAAAAGATTCTTAAAAAGCTTAGAATATTATGTATTCTGTGTTTGATAATGTGCTCATTTTGATTTCCAAACTCTGTATGGATGCATATTGAAAATTAGCCATATTTAATCATCATAATTTCTTTCACTTCACTTGTGCATGTATCTCTGTTAAATTCACGATGGTAAAGATACATTATTTAGTCCGACAAAAACATTAATTTTCGCATATAATGATTGAGGAACTAAATTAGTTTGCTATATAGGATTATAAAATGAATTATGTTGATTAATAGAATCAAAAAACAAATTTATGGATTGATTAATTCAAATCTAATTGAAATAACATGAAGCTGAACGAAACTAGTCTAGATTAAAAAAAATCGAATCATTAATTGATGGGTCCAACTTATTAGATAAAAAAAACATTAAATTGGTCGAGGTCTCGCAATTATATCTCGGTCCAGCTTTCACATATCTGTCTCAATTGAGATCTCACATTTAAATCTTGGTGAAGATTTCACATTATATGTCAAGCGAGATCTCGTCCGAGATTTGAGAATCTTGCTCATTGAAATGAGATCTGAGAAAAATTCTTTGTTCCGAATCGCCCAACTCCCAAAACGAGATCTCGGGCGAAACCTTGTCTGAGATGTGCAAGATTTAAAACCTTGATTCCATAATAAGTAGCTTGCTTTTGAATTAAAAAAACAGTATCGATGTATGTATCAGATTATGATATAAACTAAAGTTTGTGTTAATAACACCGATCATGCTTGATTTTTGATGTTCCAATGTATACTGTTTTAATTACGAGAGAATCTAAAAGTTGACAGAAACTAAAACTTGCTTCAATAATATTAGACCTGATGATTTTTTAGAAATTACTGATGCATACTATTCTGTTACTGAAAAAAACTAAAATTTGCAGCAGTTAAAATCATTCTGTTGTCTGAAGTTGGAGGGAAAAGATGTAAAGCCTGGAAAAATAAGATTAGTGTCTGAAAATACGGAGAAAAGTTGAAAAAATTGAAAGGAGTAAATATATTGATACCTGGACCATATGGTGGGTAGAAGAAGATATGATTACCATTGATGAGGTAGAGTGAAATGAGTTTACTAAATATTGTGAGTAGCTATGTCCGGCCCACCAAATTATCAATCAAACAGAACTCATTTTGTTCGATTACGGATGGAGTAGCACTAGAAACATAAGGACTGTAAAAGGAGGTATAGCGAAAGAGACGTGTATCAAGATATGTATGTATATGTATATGTATATGTGCGTGTGTATGCGCACGTGAGTGTGTGTGTCTATATATGTATGTATATGTATATGTGCACGCGTGCTTATGCGTGTTCGTGTATTCAAAATTTGAAATAATCAATGTTGCAGTATTGCTTTTATTGCTCCCTTTTAAATTGGTTATAAAGATTGCGCGTCATGCGAATGCAATTGGCTGCACTGGTTAGATTTATATAGTAGATATACATTTCACTTGAAATCTTTCTTTTCCTTTTCTTTTTCTGCCAAAAGCTAACATATGATGATTTCATTTGCTTAAGTGGCGAAGGGATCCCCGATCTTCTTCTATTACTCATTCAATGGGCACAGAAGACGATGGAAGATAAGCTTACTTATCAGGATGAAGTCGAGGTATGTCCACTTCACTTTTTATTTAGTTACTCCGGGGGTAGTTTTGACTGCTCAATCTAAAATCAGGTGTTGTAAACTTCAGTGCACTGTTCTGGAAGTAAAAGTAATTGAAGGTCTCGGAACCACCATAGATGTGGTGCTTGTGAATGGCATTCTGCACGAGGGAGATCAAATAGTTGTTTGTGGCATGCAGGTGATTTTTTGCAAAGCTTCTGTTACTATTGTGTGTTAGTACTCTTGCTGCTAATCTTGTGTTAAATTTTCACTTGTTTCAGGGACCGATCGTGACCAACGTTCGAGCTTTGCTGACTCCACACCCAATGAAAGAATTGCGTGTTAAGGTTAGCATTTAATGGCTATGTACCATGATTATGTACTAAACAGCCAGCAATTTTATGAATTCATTCGGTCTTCTGACCATATAAGCTGTTATGAGCTCAGAAGTTCGGTAATTAATGCTATTTCTGCCAACCTCTTATTTGCCTGTCAATGCTGGTGACCGACTTACTGATAACAGAAAGAATACAATGAATTAACTGTTTGAAACATGTTTACTTTTATCTAATGTTCAAAGCCTCTAAATTGTTTGCGTAAATTGAGAGTTAAAAATTAAACGCTTCAATCAATTAATTCATTGACCAAAATGTGGAATCTAATAAATCCGGTCCTCGTAGAACAGTATTAACTTGACCAGGGTCCAGAACAAATAGCTAATCTAGCATAGTCATTGTTACTGTTGTTGAAACGACGAGTGAGTATGGGGGCGCTAGTTACTCTGGCTATTCATTAACTAAAAGTCAAAAGTCTAACACCAATGGAGTTAATAGTTATACATCTGTAGTAAACCTTTTATCAATTACTGGAAAGTGCTTAGCAGTTTATTTGTATCATTTCAGTGTTCAGTTTACTTGACCCCCCTGAATAAGGATGGGGCTACACTGCTACAGGTTGCTTACTGAATGGTTAATGGTAATCAGAGCACCATATAGTTGGATTAATTTCCTTTAAGCTGGTTTCACTGGTATCGAAATGTTAGCATGCTAAATCAGTAAAGATCTTAATGTATTTATGTGATTGGATGAATAAGGAATTTGTTGCTTGGATTTTTGGGGGCATTGAACAATGTCGTTTGGGTCTTTTGCAATTTCAATGAAATTGGATGATTGGTTCTACGACTTGTTCAAAGGGTTTTTTTGCTAGCTTTGTAGATGTTAGGATTTTTGAACTTTTTGAGCCATATTTTGTATATTAGACATGCTAATGAGCTTTAAAACTCGTTCGACCAAAAATAACCCGTCATTTTCCCAGCACCATTCTTAATCTGTTTAGGGGAAAAAGAAAATCATTGTAATGGATTAGGATTTGCGAGTTTTTCAACCTCATTTTTTATATATCAAACATGCCTATGAACCTCAAAGCATGTTCGAGCAAATATAAGTTGGATTGTACTGTCAGAATTGTTCTGAATTTGTTGTAAAAGTCATTGTGTTGAATTAGGTGTTTCAGTAATAGATAAATAATGGTGTATAGCGTTGTAGCTTAGCAGGTGCATCTGCGTTCATTTGTATACGCAAATTTCTCAATTGGAAAAATAATAATTAGAAAACCAAATAAAATTATCAACCATACTCCACTTTGCCTAAATATAGAATCAGTGAGTGGTATTTCAACGTTTTCTGCAGATGTTTTTCCTGTTTTGCAAAGCAAAGAATGTGTGTGTTTGTTGTGGCGTGAACGTGCGCCACACACATTTTGTGCATTGGAGAATGGCTGGAGGGCTAATTTATGTAGCTTATCATTTTTGCAAAAAATGAAGTATTGTAATAAACAATTAGCAGTAGTACTTTAAACAAGTAGTATTTTAAACAATTAGCTTATCGTTGACATGAATTCGAAAAACAACCACAAGCGCAACAATTATACGTAATAAACAAATGGCAGTAGTATTTTAATTGTTGAGAGACTTATTACACCTAAGAGTTTTAGGTTATATCCATTTCAAGTGAATAGGTTCTAGAAAGATAGACAAATATCAGAAAAAACTGATAGATTTTCTCAAAAATTTAACAAAGATTTCAACAAGGCAAGATGAATAAAACAAATTTTAAAAGATTAAGAATCAAAATAAACATGCTTAGAATTAAAATTCTAAAAGGAGAAATCGAATGCTACGTAAGCCAACGTGCGCAGATGACGGAAACAAAAAATGCAGAAGATGACTACTTGACTTCTCAATGTTCTCATACATACACAATAAGTTACTAATTTTGTTACTATTTTTTATTGGCAATTTAATATTTTAAAAATACTGAACGTGCACTGAATTTTTATAATACTACTATGTTACCTTTCGTTGATAGTATCCTATTAAGAGTTTTAACTGAATAGGAATTTTATAATTGGATATTCACTGCTAAATTTGATTGTAAAGCAAGTGGACTACCTTACATTGGTCATTCAGTTTCATCTCATTCATGAATACTGGGGGTGTCGGATATCAGAAAGAAGAGTCATATCGTATCGACCTTTTCAGGAAAACCGGTCTTCGGGTATCTGGGCATGGTTTACGCCATGATCAGTAAGTTTAAGAACACTTTGAATCAAAATGGTCCTAAAAAAGTGAACTATCCTTCTTAGTAGAAGCTTTCAGGGTGGTATGATACCAGGCTCTTTATTCTTACGACGAGTAAAGGGTTTCACTTGACCAGTAGGAACATATCTACAGAGACTTATGATAAAGGATTCAATCTAAGGCTTTTGCCTATCCCGCGTATCCATTTTTCTTTTACGCTACCTTGTCCAGAGCCTCGTGTTCAAATACGGGACTGGAAGGGGACCTGAGGAAGGACCATAGGTGCACGAGTTGGAACTCTCGCATCAGTTGGATCAGCTGGCACCCGAGAGCTATGTGACCTGCTTGGGAAGCTTGCATAATCTGCAACTCATCAATGGCACTCGTTTGCTTCTTCAATAGACAATTGGCCAGTATAAACATTGGTCTTAGACAACTAACAACCTGCCGCAATTAATATACTGGCGATTTCATAGTTTGGACTTGGTGTGAATGAGACTTCTGTTGGCTATAGTACTAAGTCTAGGGAGGATATTAGGGGAAGCAGTGAGTGGAGATTCCCCTGCGGAGAGCCGGATGAGGGGAGACCCTCACGCCCGGTTCAGAGGGCGGTTACTTAGTTCTTTAATATTACCAAGTATAGACATAATTAAAAGTATCAAAACTTATCCTACTCTCCGGCTAGTGCGCTGACTTATCATAGGAGTGGTTTGAATATTTATAGTCTATTAAGTTTATCTAAGTCTTGTTATCCCTTTGGACCTAGATCTTGGGATCTCCGGTCAGCTAGATGGGGTTTTCGTTTAAAGAAACTTTTTAGTTTATGGGCCTTAACCTATTCCCATTGATAAGATATTAACCTTCTCTCTTGGTAAACCTTTTTATTAGTGGATCCGCAATGTTATCATTTGATCTTACATAGTCAATTGTGATAACCCCATTGAAGAGAAGTTGTCTAATAGTTTTATGTCTACGATAAATATATCTAGACTTTTCATTATAAAGCTTACTATTCGTCCTTCCAATAGTTGATTGGCTGTCGTAATGTATACTTATTGGAGGTACAGGTTTTTCCAAATTCGAAATACGTTTTAAGAAACCTCGAAGCCAATCCGCTTCTTCTGCGGCTTTGTCTAAGGTTATAAATTCTGATTCCATGGTCGATCTTGCTATACAAGTTTGTTAAGAGGATCTCCAAGATATTGCCCCACTAACTAAGGTAAACACATATCCATGAGTGAATTTTATATCTGATGAACCAGTTATCCAGTTTGCATCACAATACCGTTCTTTTACAGATGAGTACCTACAATAATGTAGTCCATGACTTTGTGCATACCTTAGGTATCCTAGTTCTCGAATTATAGCTTTCCAATGATTCTTTCCTGGGTTGCTTGTATATATGTTAAGTTTACTAACAACATATGTTATATCAGGTCTAATGCAGTCAGACCCGGCCCAAAGGCAAGGCAAGCGAGACCTTCGCCTAGGGCAACACCACCGAAGATGGCGGAGGGGGCAACAAAATGTCCTTAATGTTTTAAAATATATTAATCTAGTAGTGTAGCAGGGCAACAATTGAAAGAAATTGGTTGTAGCAAAGTGGTATAAGTCTTGTGCTATGTCCTTCGTAGTACGGGTTCAAGTCTTAAAACCTATTGTTTTTCCCTTATTTTTTTTGCTCCATTTTCCTCCACAATTTCGTCTAAGGCATCAAGTAGGATTGGGCCGGTACTCAGTGCAGTTCATTACGTACATAATGCTTACAAGTATTTTGGTTGTTGATTCTCTTGTCTCAGTCTAAATTGTGTTTTGTAAAATAAATTATGAAATTATGAAACAAACATCAGCTTCTTGGGTTAATCTTTTCTCTATGTAGGTTAACCCATTATGCCGACATTGAACGTGTTTTTTTTCCAATGCATATGGCACTTCCCTTCAGTACTTGGTAAATCATTATCCATCATTATGCAACTTCATGTTCCAACAAAACGTTTACTTCAAAATCAAATATAAAGACAAGTAATGTAGTATTGGTAATTTTAAGAAGTGCTTGACTTTCAAATCATGTGATAAATGACAAAATTATAAAAAGTATACGGATATAAGATTTGAGTTGGAACAAAAATAAATCCACTTTCACACCATGTAAATCAGGCAGTTTTTTTTCCTTTCAGGCCAATTAGTTTTTAGAACTTAAAGTACACATAAATATTGTTAAACAGCAACGCTACAAAGGTGTTACGAAACTGTTTGCAAGGATTGTTAACAGTAACGTTACAAAGGTGTTGTAAAATTGTTACAACTATGTTGCAAAATATATCGTGAAAACTGTTAAGAATTGAACTATGCAGTTAACAAATAATGTTGTAAATATAGTACCAATTAGATCGTTCGAGTCCAGTGAAAAGTTGTTTCGTTGAAACAATATTGCTCCCTCTACGGCACTTAAGGATATCGGGCAATTATTTTCCATGGTGAAACAAACCTTCTCTGTAATGCTGCACAACAACCACAGAGCAACGAAGAACTCAAGAGAGTTTATTTAAGAACAATGTTGTGAAGAGAAAGAAAATACATAAAACTTAAGTTAGTATTTTGTTTTTCTTCTGCCTATATATAGGCGTGGAAATGTGCACCCATTCGGTTAATAGGTGCTTGTTCGAACGGTTGCGCCTGTTGGAAAAGTTGTGGCCCTTTACTAGGCGGTGCGACCGTTTAAGTTTGAACGGACAAAAACAAAAATCTGTTCGGTTTGAACAGCCAAGCCAACTACAAACTGTAAAGTGCTAATGTAACATCCCGCCTTTTTGTACGCTTTAAATCGACGATAAATCACACACGCAGACTCAAACCATACAGAAGGGCGGATTGTTATTGGGGTGAATAAGAAAAAGCAGAGAAAGAAAAAAAACAATACAGAATCTTGCAGCGGAACGACAAAATATAATAATCAAATAACAGTTCATGAAGCTGTTTACAAAACATTTGATTATACTATAATACAATGTAGAATCAGAGTTACACATACCAGAGAATAATAATTAACAATGCAGTGGAACAGTATGAATGTAGTGGAATAATATAATAAATAATAGTAATACAATCTTCGTCTTCGTCCTCCAGAAGTAAGTTCTTCAAACCCTGAAATGCTCCGGATGACCCGAGTGAATTGAAAAGACAAAACACTAGAGTCAGAACTAAAAGATCTTATGTAAGTTAAATCAACGGTAAAATATGAGTGGAACGGCGTCAGAGATGTTTACGGGATTTGACATCTCCTATCCAGTGTCTAACGTGAGTGCAGTAACTTAAGAGATGCTCGGGATTCACATCTCCTAAGGATCCGTTAAACTATTTACTATGTAGTAATATTTCGCTATTATAATAGTGTCTATAGTAAAATAAACTTACTTTTCAATAGCGTTAAGGGGTGACACAATATTCCCCTTAACACGTAATAGTCCCAGTAGTCCATCCAGTATCCCAGTATCATAGTCCCTCCTGATCGGGAAGCCACCAGAGGATACCACACGGGCTACGGGAGAAAACCAAAATCGTACAAGGCGCGCTAGGGTAGGTGACACGACACAACTAGGCAATGCCAGGGTAGATATACCAATTACTATCCGGACTGGTGGCGACGCATAGCGCGCAGCTACCGCCCACCTCGAGCCACACCCCCAAAATAAAATCAAAAGGGCCCCAATCAATCACAAAGTAACAGAATGGTATCGAAGGAATGTGTCTGATAAGAGGAGCTACCTCACTGGTCCGGAATCGCTCCTGTTTTAGCCAACTTATGCCAACTCACGGGAGTCGGGTCCACGTATATACCTCAAAGGAACGCCGCCACCATCCTACTTCATTTTGGAATCTCCACCGCGTACACGGTTGTTAAAGTGGTTTTCGAAGTTGGCAGAGAGTATAACAACTTCCGATCCCGGTTTCTTTAACAACCAAACGTTATTATAACACCGCGGTCATTTTCAAAATAGTTTATACTTTAAAATCAAATATCATTGCCCTTTCAAAACCAAATGAATACGCTATCATTTTCATTTCAAATATATCCTTTTCTAAAATCATAACACTTCCAAAGTTATAACATTTCGAAATCAAAACACTTGAATATAACACTTTCAAATTATAATACCTTGAAACTCATAACTTTGAAACATAACTTCCACCACTTAAATGGTTTAAATATTTAAAATACTTTATACAATAAAATAGCTTCTTCGATTTCACGAATCAAATCCAACACAACTCGAATTTCTACATTTTATATTTAACCAAATCCCAAATCATAAATTTCAATTCAATTCAGTTTCTAAACAAACTATTCCAAATTTATCGATTTCAAAACAGATTTGATCCACAGAATAAACCATTTCAAATTCAATATATTTCAAACTTTAAGTATCCAACAATTTCAAAACTAAGTTTGGTAATTCCGATTCAACAATTCAATTTTCTATTATTTAGTTTGAAATACTTTACATAATAAATCCATTATCATTTAAATAAATCTCAAATTACAAATAACTAAATATTTCCTTCAATTTATTTATACTTGAAATATTCATTTAATTCACCTTAAACCAAAATCAAGTTATAAAAAATCATACCCTCTAAAACTTCAAATTTAATAAATTTCACATCAAGCTTATCTGAGTTTAATTCTTAATAAATCCAATTTCAAATAAATCTCAAATTTATCTTCCAACCTTAATTTATTTAAATCATTATAAACTCTATATTAAAATATAACTTACATACTTAACAATATTATCTTCAATAAAATCAAACTTATTATTAAGCTTATTCTATATTACAACAAATTATACATGGCTTAAAATCAAGGATAAAATAACATTTATATAATATCTAAAATCAATATTTATCTAAAACCATATATTTCTTTTACAAAACCATAGAAATAATTTCAAAATATTTTTTATATATATACCAGGGTGTCTGTATATAATTTTCTATCCTATGGTCAAGTGATACAGATATCTATCATTTCAATCCGTAATTTAAAATATAAATACGGTTATATATCATTTCAAACCGCAATCCCGAATGAAATAAAAATCCATAACAACTTGCAGTTTATAACAATATAAAATACAACATCCATTCATCCAATATCAATCATCAAACATTTATCACAATCATCATCCAATTCAATCAATAACATCTATATAGAATAGGTAATAAACAACATGTATTTACTGGCAGTTTATATTCAATAATAAATTATATAACTAATTTATCCAAATAAATTCAAATAAACGGAGATGATGATTCAAAATATACCAAACAGTCATAAATAAATTTCTAATCACATTATAAATCAATTTAACAAACGTAAGAAATTTTAGAAGTTGTGAGTGGGTTAAAACACTTACCTTTTGAATTTAAATTTAAACCCAAAATTTGAACAGTCACAGAATCGGTCCAAACCAGCGCCAAAATGCCCGAAATTCCAATACGATCCTAGCGGAGAAAACTGCGCGTAATTTCGACCTCGTATGCAAAAGTTATATGCGTTAGATCATTTGAAAACAAAATTTAAATTAAAACAAAAATAAATAACTCACCCCTCTAAACTATGCCACGTCACTGTCTTCCTAACGCCCAAATACCCATCATCACGCTATAGACATGCTCGAACTCTACCCCGATGCCAAAATCGAGCGTGGCCTTCAGATGCGCGAGCCATCAGAGCCGCCGCTCTAGCAACCTCCCCCCATCGGCCACGCGTACAGACCTCGCGATGCCCTCCGTGACCTCGATTCAAGCCAAAACGCACAGCCGCCGCCCTCTATTTCGAACCCTAGTTCGAATTGTTGCACCAAATCCAACCGTCAAACCCTCGAACAACCTACTCCGATGGACAGCGCTCGGTCTCCTCTTCACGACCCTACCCTCGATTGAACGATCAGACGAAGTTCATCAACGCGTGATGAACGACCGTGAACAATCCTTCGAATTCCAAGAACTCAGAAACCAAAATCAAAAAACAGATCATATATTTGACTTGCGCTCGTCGAGAGCTGCAAATCCATATATAATTCGATATAGTTTGTGGAGTTTGAAATTTTGATGTTGAATTTTGAATTGGAATTGAATTGGAATATTTAGGGTTTTCAACCATTGAGGAAGAGGAGCAACAGAAGTTTCTCTACATGCAGAAATGAGAAATAGATGTTTTTAAATATTTTAAATTCAATGGAACAGGTTCCAAGTCCAAATTCCATCGTACGAAGAAGTTATGTTAAAATCAAGTTATTTCAAATTGATTTCAATTAAATTGATTTATAGGCGTTTCGAGTCCGTACGATCAAACGACAAACCCGATCGTTACGAAACTTGAAATCCTACAATAATTCACTGTTACGGATCCGATGAAACTAGTTTCGTCGAAATCTGAGTTAGTGGCCAAAATGGCTATTTTCTAGTTAATTAAATAAATTAATAATTAATTAATTAAATCACTTTTTAAATTTCAATTCCATAATTAACAAATTGTCCTATTATGAATATCATTAACATTATTTCCAAATATTACCTTAATTAACATTAACATAATATTTTATTTAGATTTATTGCAATCGATTCCAATTCAATTTTTATTTCTTTCAATATTTAATTACCAAAACCCTATTAAGCTAACAAATTTAATTATCAAAATTTACGGGTCGTTACACTCTCCCCCACTCAAAAATTTCCGTCCCCGAAAAGGAAAAAGGAGGGGGAAATAAGGAATTAAGTAGTCGGTGTATCTTATTCAAAATATTACTTCATAAACAAATAATTTTACAAAATTAATTAACTTAAATAAAATATACCAATTTATAACCATCAAATCTTTTATACTTAAATTAATAAAGTTTGGAAAACATTTTCAAAATTTCTAAGTCCAAAATTATGGAAAATTTCGGCAGAGTCTCCTTTGTACGGAGAGGCTCGGGAGAAAATATAATATCAAATATAACAAAATATCACATATAATTTCCAAAATAATATACCCCAACACGGGAAAACAATATAATAGCGCTATAAAACCGTAATCCGAGAACGTACCTATTTGTCGGGCAGTTAACGCTTATTTTATGAAACCAAAAGCAGTAGCAATTGCTTCCATAACCTGTATTTCACTTATGTAATCCAAAAGGTTAACAATTATAAAAATGAAATATTTAAAGTTGTTTCAACCACTAACAAACAAATCAACATAAACAACAATCACTTGCAACAAAGCATACAACCATCACATAAAGTCAACACAAATCAATCATTCAAGCAAAACAAAACAAATAGTTGTTCGGGTTCAAAAACTTTAAATTGTACAGAATGAAAAATAAACTACTTAAGTGCACCATTTATTCAACAGTCTTAGATGAAACTAAATAGATTATTCATACATCCACACAATTTTAAAGTATTCTTGCCCAAACAACCATAAACCAAACAAACAACAATTCCAAACAATAGATCAAGTTAAATTTTTATCAATTTCATTTTATACATTTGTTGTTTGATTTCCTTTTCATTCATATAGTGATTCATCTTCTTTTTTTTACTTACTTTCATTTCTTGCAAATTTTCGTTTTCATTTATCTCTATCATATCAATTTCTTTTATTGCATTTCATTCATTCATTACTTAATTTCACTTATTTACAGTATTCATCTTTCTACTTATTTTTGTTATAAATAACTTCAACATTTACTTAAGTTTATTATCATTTCTTTATAACTTTTCTATTATATATAATTAGTGGCCTTTCAGTCATACTTAAGTTTGCAACAATTATAACATTAAATTCTTATTATAAAAGCAAATTCATTGAATACTTTCATTACTCAAGTTTTACTTGTAAATTTCCCATTACATTTTTAACATTTTAACTTTTTATAGTTGGTAAGTTATATATATGTTAAAGAATGCAATTGATAATTTTACAAGTTTATCTCATTTCCTTTAAATTAATTTAATGTTCAATAATCATATCTTTTGTCTTAGAGGTTACACATTTCAAATTTTCTTGTAATTTCATTCATAACCTAGCTTTTAATCTCTAATTTCCTTTAGAGATTCCAATTAATAATTAGTTAGATTCCATTTCACTACAATAATTGAAACTATTGATTAACGGAAAGTTAAGAACTAAATACCGGATTAAATTTCAAACCATTTAAAAATAACAGATAGATGTATACGCTTACAATTTATATATCCAATTATATTTAAAACAATTTAAAATTTATATTTGTTTATCAAAATAAATCTGCAGTAAAACTACTACAGTGGCCTTCTCACTTCGAAACTCGAAAATGAATGTCGATGATGCATGCACTCATCACCGAAATTATTTTCCAACGACAGAGACGGAAGTACATAAGTTATTTCTTTCCAAAGTTTCTTCAAACGATTCTTTCAAATTATATTGAAATATTTATATCAGAAAATACTTATAACAATATTATTATATTCCAAAAATCCTTTGAAAGAAATTTTCAAAATCCCGGAATTTAAATTCTAAAATTTCCAATTTACATTTATAAATTTCACTACCTAACAACCAATATATTACAACCAAATATAAACTTTATAAAAAAAATTATTTCATTCACCTGTATTCAAAACAAATATTGTGTCGGTCTGTCCTATTAAGTGATTGGAAATCCCTATTGATGTCATAGCGTCCTATGCACCAACCAGAATTTATAAATACAAAACGAAACAAATTAACACAATATCTGTTTGTACCAAAAGTGGGCACAACACTCTTCGGAAGTTTTTGAAGAGATAATAAATGAAGAAAATAAATGTAAAATGAGGATTATCTAACAAAAAACTCTAAATCACAGAAAAGTAAATTGCACATAAGACAGCGATTTAGAGTGGTTCGGCGTATCGCCTACGTCCACTATGAAGTTTTGTCACTTTATTGCTCGATATTCGGAGAGTACAACTTTTTTATGTCAAAGTACAGCAGATAGTAAGCCAAAATTCGAAATCAATGACAGCAATGATGATCTGGAATGATTCTGGCAGCGTCCGGGCGTCTCTTTTCTCTAAAAATTCTCCGATCCCCTTTCTGAATGACCAGGGGCTCTATTTATAGGCGTAGGAGGCTGATATTTCGCTGAAAATCCGGTAGACCATTTCTGGCACGTGAGGGGGTCCACATGCCCGGCCTCAGGAAATCTGGGCCCATTTTGGAATCGATCCGAACTCCATTCGAATCGATCAAGAATCATCCAATCGAGGTGAAATTTGGTGTGGACATTCTTCAACATGTACATAAGCTCCTGTGAAAATTTCATAGCATTTGGACTTATAGATTGCGAGATATTGTCGATTCGAATTGCCATCTTTCGACGGGTTGCTTGCTTCGACTCGATTCGTTTGAATCGATAGGCTCGACTCGATGGCCTCACGCGCCTTTGCGATGACGTGGTGCGCATTTCCTAGGTCAATCCACTTTTCACTCCGAGTCGACTGGGTCGACTCCATGTTTTTCGCCGCTTTGACTTAGTGGATTCGAAGGAATGGATTCGAATAGGAGTTCGTTCGTATCGATCGCGGTATATAATAGTTGATCGATACGAAGCCGTTGCAACAGGATGGATTCGAAGCAAGGTCACTGGACGGATACGAAGTGGAGTGACTTCATGGATTCGAAGTACTTCAACTTGAGGGATTTGAAGTGGAGTGACTTCATGGATTCGAAGCAAGCTCATCCGGACCGATTCGAACGAACGCTTGCCGATGGTTGCGAACTAGATGGAGTCGAAACAATGGATACGAACAGAGGTTGCATTGATGGATTCGAACAGAATCTCTACCTATGGATTCGAACTTAGGACCACTTCCTCCAACTTGCATCGATGATAACTTGAGCGCATGAACTCGTATTGACTTGAAATTTGGAACGTTGGCTTTCATGGCTCTGCTTGATGTGTCTTATCAATTGCAGCCCGATCCGGACATCCGATAAAATTCATCAATATCTGTGGTTACCCAGTAGCTACTCGACACTGAGGATGTATGATCTGCATTCCCCAGTCAGTTCCTTGATATCTCGGCCTTGCCAAAAGGCGGGATAACATTTGCCCCTCAAAGCACGTCTTGTGTAAACATGACGTGCTTTGAAAAGTTGCAGTTTCATGTTGGACAACTGTCGCCTGTTTCATTGAAAGCTGTATTTTGTATTGCTGTAACCGACTGTCATTCGGTAGTGATTAGCTATTTGTTGCTGTAGTCGTTGTTGGATGAATGTTCAATTCGAATCGTTGTCAGCTATTTTGTATCGCATTTCGTATCGATCCTCTCCTGAACCGTTGTGAAATTTGAGTTGTAACAATGTCCGTCAGTTGTTTTTAAGAAGTTCCTTCGTATCAATCCTCTCCTGAATCAATATAGAAGGCTGAAGGACCGACATTGTACTGGTGAACTTAGAATTCAGTAGATACGAAACGCTTGTTCGTATCGATGCTATTGGCAGAGCTCTGATGGATACGAGGCCGCGATTCGCATCGATGACAATCAATAGACATGAAATGATCGTTCGTATCGATAGGTCGCGCATCGTTGTGAATCGATGAACACTTCGAATCGGTGGTGTTGAATGCTCTTTTGGTCTTTTTAACGTCTGTGCTTCGAATCGTTTTGATGGACTCGAGGGAATGGATTCGAAGCATGGCTCAGTACAAATGCATGCTGGAGTCTGAGTCGATTCTAACGCTCTGGCTTATGGATTCGAGTTCGCCGCTTCGAATCGATCTGGTGGCTTCACCCATTGCTACCGGTTTTGCTCACCGGGATACGAATCGTCACAAAACCCCTATAAATATTAGGGCCTCATTCACTTTTTCACTTTTTACTTTTTATCTTCGTCTTCCTGCGTCTTCGAATCCGTCTCGATTTTTCAAGAATAAGGCTGAACTACTCTTCTTTCCTTCGAGTCGAGGCAACATCTGACTTTTTCGAATCGGTCCATTCATTCAGGTAGACAAAACTTTATGGATCTGAAGATCTAAGAACAAACCTTTCCATCGTGTTTTTGTTCGTTTCGATCTTGAATGAGTCCAAGTCGGAGTCGAATTGGCTTGCTGGAGAAGGAACATGGATGAGTCCTTCGCATCGATCTGGAGTTATTGTAATGGGGAAATGATAATCTGCCCCTAATGTTCGTATCGATCGACGCTCCATCTGTGAGGACCTCGAGTCGAATCGATCGCGTGTATGGAGTCATCGTATCGATCCTTTGCGATCGATACGATGGAATTATCTACTTGCGATCGATTCGAACATCCTACTTATTCGATCGATACGAACCTTGAGTCTCTCATCTGTCCATGAACCTTTGTTGCTAGAGATCTATTCGATACCTCTATTAACGATGGATGCGAAGCTTGAGTCGCTGATCGATACGAAGGGCTTCGGTTATCATCGATTCGAATCGTATCGATTCGAATCGTATCGATTCGAACAAGGTCGATTCGAAGCACCATCCCTCTGATCGATTCGAACACTTAAAATCTGGCTTGAATCGATTCAAAGTAACTTTTATGGATACGCAACTTTCACATATTTAACGGCATGATTCCGATGAGCTTCATCTCTGCATATTTGGACTGAACTTTTGTTGTGCATACTTGACTGCCCTTCGAAGCTCGTCGATGGAACTGTAACTTAAAACTGCAATAACAAACTTTAACTTGAATCGATTGCCAATCATCGGGATGGTTTAGTGATGACGGTCTGTGACGACGGTCATTCCGACTGGATCTCTAATGTCTTTGCTGTCTGCAAACTCTCTCTATCTCTGTAGAATCTTTTCAAGTATGCACAACACTACACTGCACAACACACACTTCTCACTGGGAATAAACGGGTTTTCTATGTACTTAACGTTGCTTTCTGATGAGTTAGTCAGTTATGGAATCTTCAAGCTCTTAACAGCAAGAGGTACAGAGTTCTCCCCCTCCCGCGCTTGAAATCCCTGATATTCCTGCCGAAGTAGTTGATCCGGCTCCGGATGAATTGCCGGATGCTCTATTTATCGAGAATCCTATTGACTCCGTCCAGTCCAATATTTCCGAATCTTTGCTGGGCCGGATATGTCTGAAACATAACCTGTCTTCGGATGATGTGTTGTTACCAAGTGTTGATGACAGACCTCATAATCCGCCCGAAGGATACACTGCTTTCTATCGTCATGCTTGTGCGTCTGGAACTCTTCCTCCGTTTAATCATTACATTAGAGAGATGTTATCATTCTTAGGAATTGCTCCCTCACAACTTCATCCCAACGGGCAGGCGTTGCTGAATAGTGTCTTTATCATATTTATGGATTGTCTCTTTCGCCCGCCAAGGCCGAACGAGATTAGATTCATATTTAACTTCAAGAGTAGGGGTGATAACCCATCTTTTACTTTTCTGGAAGCAGTTAGAAACTGCCAGGTTGTGACCGGGGCTTGGACTAGACTTAGTTACTTCAAAGCCGAATGGTTCTTTGTTCGGTGCCCCCCAGGGTTTGCTAGGAGATGGCTGTCTAGATGTAAGTGTCGTGAGTCTTCCTTGAATAACTACTCTTAACACTTGCACTAATACTCTGTTCTTCTTATAGCCATTATTTCGAGGCTCGACGGTGGAAATTATAGAGGCGTTGTCCAAAGCCTGCAAGAGATTCTGAGCGACTTAAGGCACATCGACTCGGTGTTAACTGACGACAACTTAAGGATACTGAGTTTAATCGAAATGAACCAGAGCATTGTTATTGAGGGGTTGGCGAAACCGGCTTCGAAGAAGAAGAAGAAAATCACGAAAAAGAAACCCGGCATAGTAATAAGGGAAGCGAGCGATGATGAAAGGACGCCTACAGATACTGAGATAGCGGCTGATCTTTCCCGAATAGAGAAGAAGCGGAAAGGCAAGGCTGTTGTCCATAAATCTAAGAGACGGAAGTCTGTAATTGTATCTCGTGCCATTCCCGGAATCGCTATCTCTGACGCCGCTCCTTGTCAGTCAAATGATATCTTTAGAGGGCTGGATGATATTCCCATCTCGGAGTACGTATCTCTCCACCACGGGTCCGGGTTGGAAGAACTCCGGGAAGCGCTAGATATAAGCGAGTCTTTTCCCGTGAGTGCAATCGACACTTCTGGTTGGTCGGGGGGTTTGCACATTTGTATACACTTTCATAACACTGCATGACTTCCGCACACATTGTAGTGCCTTTGCTTGGTGTTTAATCGAGTTTTCTTCTCTTTGCAGGTACTATGTCTGGCCGCCCATCTACATTGGATAAACTCCGGAGAGTGCATCATCCTTCGTCTTACTATTAATCTCGTCGTGGGGATTTCGATCGTGAGCGTGAACGGAGGTATTATGGGCAAGAACATTATGCAAGGGACTAACCCCGAAGCTATTCCATCCAGGAACGATTGGAAAGAGATCGGAGATACCGTTCACCTTCTCGCTCTCCTCCGCCGCCCAGATCCCATACATATGCATCTGAGTCTTCGCGGCAACAGCCGTCTTCATAGATCTCGAGGCCTGAATTGCACCGCTCTAGGGCTGAAATTGTTACAACTACAGCGGTGGAGGAGGCTCATATTGAACCTTCCAGTGAAGGGGCTATCAAACTCGCCCAACTAAAGAGGGACTTCCCGGAAATATGCTTTGATGCTTACATCTTTCCCCCTAACCTCAAAAGAATTCCTGACGATGCTGTGAATACAGCGCTTAGTTATACTTGCGACTTCTATGCCCAGTATAAGGAATGGTACAAGGCGGCTACTAAAGCTTCAAAAGTATCCTTTGACCGGGCTAAAATCATCGAGAAATTGGAAGCTGACTTGGCCCAGAAGAATCGTATCGTCGAGATCCTTCAGTCTGAGGCAGACTCCTCCCGCAAGGCTGAACTTGAATCGCTGAAAAATGCCGATGACACGCTAGTAGAGATGGCAAAAATGCAACAGGTACATTGTGCCTTAGTAGAAGACTTGGGCCATCGGTATAAAAATGTTGCGGCCGAGCGGGATGCGGCGGTAAAGAACTGGAGGAGTTAAAGGCCAAGTTTGCTGACATTAATAAGGAAAGGGAATGATGCTAACGCGGCCGCCCAAGAAGCATGTGAGCAAGCTGTGTCTCTTCGGGCTGAGCGCGATGCGGCGGTCGCAAAGGTCAAGGTGATGGAAACGGAAGTGGAGGAGAAAATTCAGGCGGAGCGGTTCAAGATGGAGGCTGAGTTTGACGAACTCCTGGATACATACAATGCCAACGTGGTAGAGCACAGGAATCTCGCTTGGCTAGGTGATTACTCTATGCTTCTTCACAGTGCCTGGAAAAAACTAGTGGAAACTAAGAGGACATCTTGTCCAGATGAAGCATTGGATGAATTTGAACTTGAGTCACGTTTGCTTAGTGAGGAGGAGAAAAGGATTCTTCATGAAGCGATGATCTCCGTTGAGAAAGAAAGACTTGGTATTCAGCATACGGAGATCGGCGAGGATTCGGGCGTTGCGCATCACAGTGAGAGTTTTGAAATTTCTATCCCGACCTCGTCTAAAGTTACCACAGCGGTTGATCCCCAAGTCGTTCCTGCCTACAATCTAGATCAACCGGGATTATCTCCTGCTAAGACCGTTGTCTCCGAACCTGCCCAAGCTCCGAGCCAGGCCAAGGAAGGTACTCCGAACACTTCCCTTGCATTTTAGAATAACGAACTTGGAGTGAATCATTTGACTGACTATTCTCACTTTTCTTTGTTCAGTGATTGAAAGTGCTGTGTCTGCGCCTCTAGTACCTCCGACTTTATATCCAACGCAAGGAGCTATCGTTACTGAAGCAACCACGACTGCCGCCATGGTTGCCGATATTGGAGAGGGGAGCTCGATGTCACTTGATACTCAAATGATTGAAGAGCTCCTTGGTCATTCTTTCGAACCTTTTTTTGATCCTTCATTCGCAATGAGCGGGGTCGCTCCAGTCTTTAGTTCACACATGTCGGCCACTAGTGTATCCAGCGCTGCTCAATCATCTCGAGAAGAAGAGATTCTTGCCGAAATAAGCGCTGAGATGGCTGCAGCGACCACAGTCGGTGGTTCTGGAAGCGGTGTTACCCCATCAGGCTTGTCTCCTCTGATGGTAATTCTCTCGGTGGCACGGTGATCATCTCAAGTGTTGCTGCCCAGTCGTCTATCACAGCTCCTATGCCTTCCGTTCGCCCTACCAAGAGACTCTCTGTCCCTTCTAGCTCCGAAGAGGATGTTGATATTATGCCGGATCCGGAGGACAAACCGAAGAAGGGCAAGAAGTCTCACAGGAAATCAGGCAGCGGGTCCAGTGGCGCGACTCCCAAGAAGAAGCCTTGGAAGAAGAAGGATTGAGATTTTTGACTTGTGATGTAGTTGTTGATAGCAGTTCTTTTACTTCTTCTTTTGTTCTTTCGGAGCCGTGTATAAGTGTGGATTCGGCCTCCACTTAATTGAATTTTTTTTTGGTTTGCCATGTAATCAAACTCCTTTTTGTTAGTTGATGAAATGGGAAATTGCTCTTTTCTTTTGCTTAAGTATTGCATTGATTGGCTCATGATCATATTTGTTATAAATCTTGAACACACGTCCGCACTTCGGGGACTTAACATAACCTGCAATCAACAGTTTGGTTCACATTTTGGGAACCTATTAATTATCAATACTTATAACGTAGCTCGGGCTCCGGGAACTTAGAGTTGGTATTTATACTCCAATTCACACTCTAGGAATTTGGAATTAATAACTATACTCCAGCTCGCACTCAGGGAACTTGGAGTCGTCAATCGTACCTCGATTCACACTCTGGGAATCTTGATTTAATGTTTATACTCCAATTCGCACTTTGGGAATTTGGAGTTAGTTAATGTTTATACTCCAATTCGCACTCTGGGAATCTGGAGTTATCTGATGGATGGTCGATCACACCCATTTTGGTGTTATACTTCAGTCCGCGCTCTGGGGACTTAGAGTTGATAATCATACTTCGATTCGCACTTTGGGAATCTTGATTTAATGTTTTCGATTCACGCTCTGGGAATCTTGATTTAATGTTTATACTCCAATTCGCACTCTGGGAATTTGGAGTTAGTTAATGTTTATACTCCAGTTCGCACTCTGGGAATCTGGAGTGTGTGGAAGGATTGTCGTGTATCAATCCATCGGTGTATTGATCTGCCCCCGAGCTCGGGTTTCACTTAGTGAGTGACCGGTTGCATCACAGCCACTCGCTATTTGAATAAGTCCCACCGTGCGATGGAACTTAGCTCTCCGTGCGTCGTGATGCTGTGCATCATATTCAGTAAATCACAGCTCTGGCTCGAAGAGATGACATTTTATTGCTGAAATAAGAAAATATGGTAAAGTCAGTTGCCTTATTGCAAATTCAAATTTCGAAAAGCAAACATAAAATGCAATGGAAAAAATTGAATAAACAAAGCCTGTCATGTATAGTAGCGACGGAGGCTCTCGCTATTCCAGGCTCTTGGCAGAATGAGACCGTCAATGGTCGACAATTTGAACGTGCCATCTCCGAGTTTTTGTACAATCGCATATGGTCCTTCCCAATTTGGTTTCATGTGTGAAGGGACCGGATAAATCCTTTTGAGGACGAGATCGCCGAGTTCGAAGGTCCGTGGCCGAACCTTGGCTTTATATAATCGGGCGACTCGACTTTGGTAGGCGGCTGCTCTCAGATCAGCTTCTTCTCGCTTCTCATCTATCAGATCCAAAGATTCAGCAAGCAGTATGGTATTTGTTTTCGTATCGTAATATGTCACACGATGAGAAGGTACTTCCATCTCAACCGGAATCACGGCTTCTGAACCATAAGCTAGAGAAAATGGAGTATGTTCGCGGACTTGTGGGTTGTTCGATAGGCCCATAATGCCATGGGCAGTTCATCGACCCACTTGTCCCCGGCCTTTTCCAATCGTTTCTTCAGGATGGATTTGATAACTTTATTGACAGCTTCGACTTGTCCATTCGCCTAAGAGTGTGCAACTGCGAAAAATTTCTTATGTATATGAAATCGCTGGCAGAAGCTTTTGAATTCAGCACTGTCGAATTGGGCTCCGTTGTCAGTGATGATGGTGTGTGGGAGACCAAATCGACAAATTATGTTGCGGACTACAAAGTTGATTACTTTCTTCGTGGTGATTGTCGCGAGAGGTTCAGCTTCGGCCCATTTAGTGAAGTAATCAACAGCAACGATGGCATATTTCGCTCCACCCTTGGCAAGAGGTAAAGTCCCAATGATATCAATGCCCCATATCGCAAATGGCCAGGGACTGACCATTGGTGTTATTTCAGTAGGCGGGGCTCCCGGAATACGGGCATGCTTTTGACATTTATCGCACTTCCTTGCATAGTCCGCTGCATCTCGGTTCACGGTTAGCCAGAAGTATCCGTACCGGAGTACTTTCTTGGCAAGTGCTTGCCCCCCAGCGTGATCGCCACATTCTCCTTCATGCACATCATGTAATACTCGTTTGATTTCGTCATGCGTAATACACCAGAGGAGAGGAACAGAATACCCTCTTCTATACATAATTCCATCCTGGATAACAAACCGCGATGCTTTTCGAAGAATCTGTCTTTTTTCACTTCTGCGCTCAGGCAATATTCCATGCTCGATGTAGTTGCGATAGGGAGTCATCCATGATTCCCTATCGGAAGCGGCCTCAGATACAAATTCTATCCCAATTTGATCAATGCTCGGGGAGGATAGGGTCTCGACGGGAACGAGTCCCAATTGCTGAGCTTCGCCTGTACTTGCTAATTTTGCCAACGAATCGGCCTTCTGGTTGCGCTCTCGGGGTATGTAGTAAATGACATAGTGACTAAAATGACCAAGTACTTCTCGGATTCAAACTAAGTAAGCAGCTAGTCTTCGGTCTTTGGCCTGATATTCACCCCGGACTTGGCATACGACCAACTGGGAGTCACAATAAATTTCCACAGCAGTAATCCGCAAATCGCGGGCCAACTTCAATCCTGCAAGTAAAGCCTCGTATTCTGCTTCGTTGTTAGTTGCATGGAACTCGAACTTCAAAGAATAGCATATGGATCGACCTTCGGGAGTTTCAAGTACTACCCTGGCTCCCGAATACCGATCGTTGGATGCACCATCAGTATATAGCTTCCATAAGCATTCGGGAGGTTTGCTAATTTCAAGCAAGTCTTCGGGAATAGTGAATTCAGCTATGAAATCCACTAAGACTTGTCCGTGAATGGCTCTCCTCGGAGTGTAGGTGATATCAAATTGACTCAGTTCAATGTTCCATTTGAGTAACCTACCAGACGTCTCAGGCCGCGTGAGGACCTGTCGTAACGGTTGATCGGTGTACACAGTGATGGGATGAGCCTGGAAATATGGACGGAGCTTCCTCGAGGCCATGATCAGGCAGTAGGCTAACTTTTCCAGCTTTGGATAATTCCTCTCAGCTCCGGTTAATCGCTTGCTAACATAGTAGACCGGTTTCTGCACTCGGTCTTCTTCCCGAACAAGGGCAGCACTGATTGCATTCTCCGATACCGCCAAATAAAGATACAACTGCTTATGGTTGATAGGCTTCGAAAAAATCGGCGGTGTAGAAAGATGTTGAACCAGTGATTGGAATGCGCTCTCGCACTCTGTAGTCCATTCAAAGTTCCGCTTTCCCTTTCGAATCAGATCAAAGAACGGGACACATTTGTCAGTAGACTTCGATATGAACCTGCTTAATGCCGCTACCTTTCTGTTAAGACTCTGGACTTGCTTTATGGTTCTCGGAGTTTGCAAATTTCTGATAGCCTAGATCTTTTCGGGATTGGCTTCTATTCCTCGAGCGTTGACGATGAACCCGAGGAACTTTCCGGTGTCAAGGTAATATATTTGCTTATTTAAATATTGAGGAATATATAAAGTTATATGTATGTTTTGATTTCTGGAAATCGTATAGTAAGCTCTCTAAATATATATAAGCAGCATGCATATTTTGTTATGGTTTGACTTCGATATATATGTGTTTTGCATATATTTTTTTACAGTCTGATCTATACATATTTGTTTATAGACATAATCTATATATAACTATTTATAGTCCGATTTATATATACATTCGTTTAGAAATATAATCTGCATAAGTTCATAGTCTGCATATATTTATTAGAAATATAATCATTGTATTTCTATCAATGCCTAATCGAGGTAAAAAAACAAAACTTTTGTCTTTGGTAAAGAAAAACCACATGACTGGCCCTGTTCATGGCATGGCAAGAGCACCATGTACACAGAGTCTACTTGGTCTTTATTTTCTCTAGGCAAATTCTATTTGAACTCGTGAATTTGTTGAGTAACCCCATGTAATTTGAAAAAAATAAAGAAACCCAGTTTTTTTGCTGAGTAGCCCCATATCTAATTAAAAAAAACCAATAATACCATGTCTAATACAATAGTCAATCTTATGCTATTTTGTATTATTTTGATCTCCTTGCATAATTTACAGCTTGGTGCTAATGTTGTATATGGTTCTGACATTGTATATGGTTTTGACATTGTTGTATAAGTGGATAAAATTATTGTTAATGGCGCAAGCCAAGTATCAGGAGAGGGGTAATGCATAGACATTACTCCGGTACTACAAAATAGCGCCGTTGTAATGGCAATTTTTTTGGAAACAGTTTGGTGCTAATGTTGTATATTGTTCTGACATTGTTGTATAAGTGGATAAAATTGTTGTTAATGGCGCAAGCCAAGTATCAGGAGAGGGGTAATGCATAGACATTATTCCGGTGCTACAAAATGGCGCCGTTGTAATGACAAATTTTTTGGAAACAGTTTGGTGCTAATGTTTAAAATAAACCCTATATTTTGAGTTCCATTTATTGAAATTTAAATAGTCCATATATTTTAACTATTTAAAATTAATTAAATGTTTAAAATCATACTAAAAAATTCTAGGTCGTACAGGAAAACAAAAAACGATCATGAAAAACGATCAATTGTACAATCAATTTTAAAAGGTTTGCAGTTCTACCAAATATCCTTTTGATAATGAAATATTATTTGTGATGTCTCAGTTCTCATTCATGAAGCTAAATTTAACAACTACATTTGAGTTATTGTACTATTACAATTAGAGACTCTTATTTTTCCCAGTAATCTAAACTTTATTTAGCAATAGGAGAAGATCATAATTAGGTATATTTTCAGATGTTGATCAAGATCCAAATTGATGGCTAGTTGAAGCACCTGGTTATCTAACTTGTAAATATTCATTATATCTACCAATCTTGAGTCGTAGTTATTGTTTTATCAATATTTTGATATTCTTCTTCTAATAAAATTATATAACATGAGTAGGCATACCATATATACCGATATGAACTATTTTATCTGGTTTGATGATATGCAATCCCGCTCGTGGAACGATGAAATGTAGCTGGGCCAAATAAAAATTTGCTGCAGCTTACATGTTTTAATCTTTATCACACGAAGACCACAATATATTTTGTATAATTAAAATCATAGTGTCTGATATATTTAGCTTTCTATCTCATTTTTATCCACTAACATTACTGTTCCTGCTTTTGTCTCATATTCTATTGCTCAATCATCAGTTTACAGGTAATCAAACATCAAAACCTACTTGTTTCTTAACATTTTTCAGGTTTAAATAATTTTTGAACCTTTTACTTAATCTGTATAGATAGTTGGTTCAGATTTTATTCTGGATATCCCTTTCAGATTTTTTGAACATGATAATATTATTGTAGAGGTAATAAATTTGATCAGTTAATTGATGAAAATAATATCACTTCAGTTATACTTTTGTCAGGATGAGCTATTAATAATTTTAGTTTGTTTATTCTTTTTTCAGTCATTTCGCTTTGTTTGCTAATTTATACCACAATGGTATATCTTTAGAAATGACTTGGTAATATATCATATTCTTTTACTGGCTTATAAATATTTGCCAAACAGTATGTCGCTGAAATTTGTACTCATCTGTTGCAAGTTCCAAACATGTAGCCTAGTCCATGTAGCATAGTTTAATATAGAATTCCATGTATGTATGGTATGTTCTTGTGTCTGGTGGCTGCTTATAGGTTAGACATTAGTTGTCATCATAAATTATGAATTTATTGTAGGTAAAACTTGTTGCAACCATGCAAGGTATCTGGTTCCTAATAATTTGGCTTTTGAAAAAGAAAGAATGATCTTAATTTTAGGATTATATATTCTCACATTAATTTCAGATGTTTAAGATACTTGAGGCAAAATCGAAATGAATGGATGGTAGCGCATGTGCATGGTGAAACAGCTTAGTTGAGAAGATTCTTTATGAACGCTTTTTAATGAAGTTGATCGTAACTCGTAAGTGGCTTTTCACATTTTCTCTAATAAGGATGACAATAAATTATCTAATAAGGATGTTGTGTTTTTTTAGGATGATAGTTTTAAGATCTTTAGAATTAACAGTCTCATCAATAAGCTGAATACTACATTTGACATAAAATAACACGCTCAAACAGTGTTAATGCCTTTTTAGAAACAAAAATTCAAACATTTCATGGTTATAAACATGAAATTCGGATGAACGATAAACTATCCAATAAGGATGTTGAGTGTTTTCTAGAATGATGGTTTTAAGATCTTTAGATTTAATAGTCTCATAACAATAAACTGAAAGATCTGCCATAAAATAACACTTTGAAACAATGTCAATGCTTTTTTAGAAACAAAAATTTGAACATTAGTATAATATTTATATTATTTTCAGGTGCAAGTCATCTAGCACTATTTATATCCTTGTACATCCATTGACAAATGACTTCTCGATCGGAGCAATCAGGGAATCAAACCTCATGGCTCTATTCAGTTCATGATGGACCCAAATGCATTTTAGGATATACATTCCTCGGGTTTTGCTAAGAAAACTATGATTTCTGTGTTTTAATTAAAAAAAATTTGTTTGCGCATTTTCTCTCCTTCCTACACTTCATCTGTACATTGTTTAACCTGATAAAGAATATAAACAATAAGGTACGCGTGCTTCAAGTTAAAGTGATATAAAGCATTAAAATAATAATTATTTTTGTAAAGTCCGAAAAATACATGTATTACTGATATTATATTTTGCTGCTCATCCGTTTATATACTGTGTGAATGCCCTTTTGTTAGAAAACATTGATTATGTAACAGAAAAGTTGGTACAGCCATGTTTTAGATCATGCCATCATGGTTTTCAGGAGAAAATATATAAGAAATAATTTTAATAAACTTTGGATGTCAAAATGCCATCATGGTTTTCAGGAGAAAATGAAGTAGTCTAGAAACTACTTGATTACTATCATTAAAAATGCTAGTACATGTATTTGGGTCCCATAATGCTAATATTATTCTCTTCCCTTCTACCACATTCTGTGCATAACCCCAAATTGGTCTGAAGCTCTTTACTAATGTATGACATGCTTCCCCATTCAATTTGTGTTCTAATGCAGCAAAAAACGTTTGTTCTATTCTATTTGTATGCTCCATAATTTCTAATTTTGTAGAGAGGGAGTTTATCCCCTAGTGTTCCAAATCATGAATGTCATTAATTATGAGGATGTGATGAGCCCACAGTCTCTAGTTTACCGGTTCCCTTCTGCTACCATTTTCCTTTCTAGAATTTGAAGGTACATCACTTTCCTGACCCATATTTAAGTCTAACAAATTCGCATAAGAATCCATATTTATTTGATTATTACTTGTCTTGCCTTTAGTGGATTCCAGAGGCTTATCTGTTGAGTTTGTACCCAGGGTTAGAGATTTTGCTTCAGCAACATTCTAAAGCCCGTTGTTTTTGGGCTTGCAATGCGAATTATTTTCCTTTCTATTCTTAGCATTTCTTTTTCCTAAGAGATTTATGTAATCAGATTTGTTCCTATTAATATCTATATTTTCATTGTTTGGCCATTTCTACTTATTCTGAAATTTTGCTCACTGGACTATAAGGACTCGGACTGTACTTTATTTTTTCTTTATCTACACCCTATGTTATGTTTCCTTCAGGAATATTTGTGTGCACTTGATCATGTGAATTACTTGTGTCAGTATCATCCACCTGCATAGAATTACAGTCTACATTATCATTTACTTTTTGCTTCGGCCCCCATAATTCTGAGCACTGCATTTTCTTTCTGTGTGTCAAGAACAATTAAAATTACTACATTTGATAGGGCACCACTCATATTATGGAGTGTTGACATTGATACATTGATACATGTATAATTATTATCGTGACTTATTAAAATAAGTAGTAATATTATATTTTGCAGGAAACTATGTCAGAAAATCCACCATCTTTACATTCGTCATGTTCAGAGGCGAAGAAAGTTGATCAAAACTTACTTGGTATTCCGGTCTCAGATAACGCTGGAAAAATCGCTACTATGCTCGGTAAACTAGTAAGAGCTCATGTGCCGATATCATATATAAGTTGGAATAAAGTACCTGGAATATACAAGGACAACGTTTGGAACGAATTGGTGGTAAGTATCCTTATCTGTTTGACAACAACTATTTCATTCAATAGCCTTATGGTTTCAACTCTCTGCACAACACATAATTTAATATATTTTTTACAGAAAATTTATAAGCTCGATCCGCTTTCAAAGGAAATGTTTTTAAAGAGAATGGCCGAGGCTTTTAGGAGATACAAGAAAAACTTGAGAGTAGTTTATTATGACCCTTTCAACAATGACGAAGAACGGTTGAAAAATTGCCCACCTACAGTTGCTCAAGAAGATTGCGCAGAGTTTGTAAAAAATGAAGCAACGCCTGAAGCGAGCGGAAGAAGGGAGGTAGGAAAAAAGAACAGAGCATTGCTCAGTTATGCTCATCATGCAGGACGTAAAAGTCACGCTAAAATAGAACAAGAAATGGTAATTTATATTCATTTTCATTCAAATGATTTACACATTGTGATTGGATATTCATGTCGTTGCATCAACTTGTATTGCAGATCGTTGCTAGTCCATCAACAAATATCAGTCGTCGTCAAGTATGGGAGAAGACACATAGGAAAAAAGATGGTAGCATATCAGATGCCACTTCTTCATACTTTATAAGTTAAACAAATATTAACTTGCATATTCTTTAAAATTCCTTATTCATGTAAGTATTATCATATTACAGGATCAAATTGCGAAAACGAAGGAAAATATCACTGATAGTGATGAAAAAAAATTGACAGTGGATGAAGACATTTTATCACAAGTGCTTGGTAAGGATGCAAGGGGTAGGAGCCGCGGTGTTGGGACCGTTATACCAAAGACTAAAGTTAAGGCTTGTGCCATTGCACAGAAACGACTCAGACATGTTCATGGAGAGCATGATGAGTTGAAAATGAGGGTGGGAAGTTTGGAGGATACAGTGGGAAATTTGTCTGGGCAAATGGAGGTTCTGATCAACATGGTAGGAAACATCGAACAGGGAATTCGCGCACCAGTCAATTCTTTTGATGGAGGACGCGCCACACAATTCAATGCTCCTGAATTCGTTGCTTCGCAGTTCCAGAATTCGACCGATGTAGCGAACAATCAAAGATGTGAAATCCTCAACTCTGATTTAGACATAATAGCAAAAGGTATTTATTACAAGATTTCTATTTTTAGTTGCTTTCGAGCAGATATTTTGTTAGATAGATCTAAACATATTTATTGCAACAGGTACTGTATGCCGAGATTCTACATCGTCCAAAATCCATGGGAAATCTGTACCACCCACACATGAAAAAGTGGTGTTGGACAACATACTGCTACCAGATGAGAGAACCAGCAAAATAAATCATCAATTTGCAGAGACCTTTGCTGAAGTTGGAGTGGGTGGGTATGTGTGCCATCCGAAGGGTCTTATTCATTTTCTTTAGACGTTGGAGCAGGTATATTTTCTGTTTATGTTAATATTTTACTATGTATTTTTTTTGAAACCTCATGAAATTTTAAGCGTTAACATTTAGAGCCATGAAATTTTTGGTTATATAAACAATCAGACCTTTACAAATTTGAGCACCGAAAAATTTAGACCGTTAACCCATTTGATTTTTAAGCATTTTGAATGCCATAAATTTTGAACTTTAAATTTAAAATTTGATGTTTCAAATTGTAGAATTATTATGTTTAATATTATTGAATTTTGAAACTTTGATTTTTATTTTTTAGATGATTTCCTGATCCAGTGTGTTTAGATCCAGATGTTATTCAATATAATTCGAATGCATCTTCATTAGAAAGTAAGGAATCAGTTTTTGACAGCAACCTTGAGAGCTCCGGTTCTTCAATTTTTAAGTGTATTAATGGTTATGTTCAAGTTCATAATAAAAGAGCCAGATCAAGTTCTGTTGGGAAAGAAAGATTTAAGTTAGTCACCTCTAATAGATTTGCTTGTCTTAATTCTCTGGAGTTTGCTGATAAGAAATCTGGAATGTCATTTATGAATTCAGTGTTGTCAGAAGACTGTGTTGAACTGAATTCAACTAAGAGTGTCATTGCAAGGATTATAGATAATAAGTCAGAGTTCAAAGATGATATTAATATTCAATCAGAGATGGTTAAAGGGATTGTTCGGTCTGAAGTTGAGAATGAGAGCAATAAAGAGCTGGATGACTGCACAAGATGAATGGTGTGCACAAGAATTCTTATATGAGAAAGGATGTTAGCATAAATAGTTTTGAACCAATTGCTATACTTAGGGATCAGTCACTTTTGGTTAGAAGGGGATGTGTTTCGATAGTTGATGATGTTTGTCTAGAAGGGGATGGTGATTTATTGCTCATCAATGATACATTTGCTGTCAATATTGGCTCTGATTTGAGCCTAGTTGTACATATTCCAGACACAGATAACAACTCATATTAGTCTAATAGTTTCGAAGTGGTTGATTTGAACACAAGGATAGAGAGTGATAATTTGCTGATGATTGGTTATGGTAATGATTCTTTAATAGATGGTGTTTGTTCACGGAGGGATGGAATTGCAATGCCCGTTGATAGTTGTGAACATAGTTCAACTGTTATATATTCAGGCATGATTTTGTGTAGTAAGAATAAGATGGCTGTTGTTAATCACAACAACTTACATGTGGATGTTGCGATATTAGATGCTGGAATTATGAATTCTTCTTTGAATGACTGGGCAGAGCATAAAGATGATATGGTTGGGTTTAAGGATGGCTTTGTTATTTGTTCAGAGAGGGGTGATATCATTTATAATAATTCTCATAATGGTTGTGTGTCTCAGCATGCACACAGTGATCTAAATGTGCATGCTACTGATTACGACATAGTTTATAGTTATGCTTATATTTTGCAGTGAAAAAGGGATGGACTTGGTTAATTTAACGACATAGTTTATAGTTTATAGTTATGCAGTCCTTTTATTGATGTTTTGAAAATCACCTACTGTGTGCTATGTGGAAGAAAAACCTAACTTATCCTAAAGTTATAAGAATGACTGCAACTCATCAAATGAATGTATGTTTTCCTTTATTTGCTACAATTTAATTTTATTATGCCATCAATAACCTCAAATTGATACTACTCTTTGTGTAGTTAGGTTAAAGCCTTGCATTTTCTGAACCATACCATTTTGAGCATCAAAACTGTGTCTATAATGGTAAATAAAAATGCAGTGCTTTGATTTACTTTTTGGGACTTGTTGAACGGTATGAAAATTACTAGGTGCATTATCTGCAAATGTCCATGAGTCGCGGCTAATTATTACTATCTTTAGATTAATGTCTTGGAACATTGACTACATAATACAAAAATAAGTTTCAAATTTACAGCCCTATCAATGCTATTTTCTTGATGTCCAATGCTAAGTTCATACTGATATACTGCCTGCATGGATCTAAAAATTTGCAACTTGATTTATTAAGTCATCAACTTTTATAATAATCCTTTCATGGCAAATTTTGTTTTGCAGGAAGAAAACTTAAACGGTTGGTTTCCCACCCAAGAAGACATAAGCGGCTCTATTTACATGATAATTCCTTTTTCAAAACATTATTGTTTATCAATGTTCTCTGACTAGATGGTGTAATGTTATTAATTTACTTTGGACATGCATTTTATGTTTCCAAATGGAAATACTGTGTATGATATCAAATCTTTTATGCATTCGGTTGTCATTTGAATCCAAATTGATTTTTCTCTACAAACTACTATCAATGGTAAGTTCTGTTTTATGCGTGAGATCTTTGTTGTGCTTAATGTGCTTATATGTGCTGAATATACGGTTAATCCCAAATCTACAATTAGTATCAAATTAAACAGGTCATTAGGTACGGCTTAAAGCCGTATCTAACTAACAAGTTAGACACGGCCATCAGTCGTATCTAAATGGCCTACAAGATGCGGTTCGAGGTTCACTTAGGTACGGCCTTAGGCCGTATCTAAATGTTCTATTAGCTACGGCTACAAGCCGTATCTAATTAGACTATTAGGTACGGCTTTAAGCCGTATCTAATTGTCCAATTAGGTACGGCTTTGAGCCGTATCAAAACTATAAGCACGCCAAGTTTTGATACGGCTATAAGCCGTATCAAATTGTCATTTATGGTGTAGTGCAAATAACTAATTTTAGAGGGAAATTAAAATTTGAAAATCTCGGCATGTATGTCGACATAGGGGATGGGTCATGTCGACATGCCCAGTTCAATTTTTGAGAAATTTTTATTTAATTATTAATTATACTTGTATTATTTATAATTTATATTTCAGTTAATGAACATATACCTAATTCTCTTCTAAATTTAGTAAAGTTTTGTTCATTTAATGGTTTGGTTAATATATCAGCAATTTGTTTTTCAGTATTAATATATTCAAGAGTTATGACTTCTTTACTTATATTATCTCTAAGAAAATGATGTCTAATATCAATATGTTTTGTTCTAGCATGATGAGTTGGATTTTTAGATAGGTTTATTACACTAGTATTATCACAATAAATTGGTGATTTAGTTATAGTTAATCCAAAATCTTTTAAAGTTTGTTGCATATATATAACTTGAGAACAAGCCAAAGCAGCAGATATATATTATGCTTCAGTTGTTGACAAGGATACAGTGTTTTGCTTCTTACTAAACCAAGAAACCAGAGAATGTCCTAGAAAGTGACAAGTTCCACTTGTACTTTTTCGGTCTGATTTACAACCAGCGTAATCAGCATCACAATATGAAATTAAATCAAATACATCATTTTTAGGGTAAAATAAACCATAATCTAAAGTACGTTTTACATATCTTAAAATTCTTTTAACAGCTTTTAAGTGAGTTTCTTTAGGTTGAGATTGGTATCTTGCACAGAGACAAACACTATGCATGATGTCAGGACGACTTGTTATATAAAGCAGCGAACAAATCATTCCCCTATATAATTTTTGATCAACATCTTTTGATTTATCTTCTTTACTTAAAGCTACATTAGTTGTCATTGGAGTTGGTTTCCCACTAGAAGTGGTCAATCCAAATTTATTAATTAAATCCTTAGCATATTTTTCTTGACTAATGAAAATTCCTTTATCTAATTGTTTGATTTGAAGCCCTAAGAAGAAACTTAGTTCTCCCATATGACTCATTTCAAATTCTTTAGTCATTATATCTGAGAATTCTTTATTCATTATGTTATTAGTTGACCCAAATATTATATCATCTACATATATTTGTACTAATTGAATATCATTTTTGTTTCTTTTAATAAAAAGAGTTGTATATATTTTACCAATTTCAAACCAGATTGTAGTAGATAAGATCTTAGTCTTTCATACCAGGCTCTAGGAGCTTGTTTCAGACCATATAAAGCTTTCTTTAATTTATATACATGATTTGGAAATTTATTATCTTCAAAAAGTGGAGGTTGTTCAACATAAACATCTTCTTTTACAAAACCGTTTAGAAAATCACTTTTAACATCCATTTGATATAACTTGAAATTATTGTAGTTTGCGAAAGCAAGTAGAATCCTGATAGCTTCTAGTCTTGCTACGGGTGCAAAGGTTTCGTCATAATCGATTCCTTCTTCTTGACAATAACCTTGCGTGACTAAATGAGATTTATTTCTCACGACCTCACTATGTTCATTCATTTTATTTTTATAAACTCATTTTGTTCCAATTATACTTTTATCCTCAGGTCTAGGAACAAGTTCCCAAACATCATTTCTAGTGAACTGATTCAATTCTTCTAGCATAGCAAGAATCCATGAATCATCAGATGATGCTTCCTTTGGATTTTTAGGTTCAATAGTTGATATAAAAGCTACATTACTCATACTATTTAGTTGATTTCTTGTTTTAACTATAGATTCAATATTTAATATTATATTTTCTACAAGATGATCTTTTAATAGCCTAATTCTTTTATTAGGTTGAATGATTTCACAATTAGTTTCATTAGGTTCATTATTTAAAGTTACAAAATCTTCTTCATCTTCTATTTGTACAGTATCTTTAAAATTTTCATCAAAAGATACATGCATTATTTCTTCAATAGTGTTAGTTCTTAAATTATAAACTCTAAATGCTTTACTTCTATTAGAATATCCGATAAAGATACCTTTGTCGGATTTAGGTTCAAATTTATCTAAATTATCTTTTGTATTAAGAATAAAACACTTACTACCAAAAACTTTAAAAATAAGCTACTATGGGTTTCTTATTGTAAAGTAATTCATATGGTGTTTTATTAGTTAATGGTCTAATTAAAATCCTATTTAATATATAACAAGCTGTAGCGACTGCTTCAGCCTAAAAGTTTTTAGTTAAGGTACTATCAGAAAGCATTGTTCTAGCACACTCTTGAATCGTTCTATTCTTACATTCTACCACTCCATTTTGTTGTGGAGTTCTTAGAAAAGAGAAATTATGAGTAATTCCTTTTTTATTACAGAAATTCTCAAAATTTTCATTTTCAAATTCTCCACCGTGATCACTATGAATAGTTTTTATTTTTAAAGAAAGTTGATTTTGAATTTTTTTTAGCAAAATTCTTAAGCAATTCAAAAGCATCACTTTTAAGTTTAAGAAAAATTGTCCAAGTATATCTAGAATAATCATCTACAATTACAGAAACATATTTATTGTGATTAATTGACTGAACTTGAGATGGACCAAATAAATCTAAATGAAGTAATTCTAGAGGTTTAGAGGTAGAAATCATATCTTTTAATTTAAATGAACTTTTCTTAAGTTTTCCTAATTGGCAAGCACCACATATACTATCTACTTTAAAGTTTAACTTGGGAAGACCTCTAACTAAGTCAAGTTTTGATAACCTAGATAATAGTTTGAAATTTAAATGACCAAATCTTTTATGCCAAATCCAAGGGTCACTTGTATTAGCCAAAAGACATAAGTTATCATTTGAAACTTTCATATTAAGGATGTAAATGCTTTTCTTCCTAATTCCTTCAAAGATAATATTTGACTTATTATCTTCGATGTGACACTTATCTTTTCCGAATTTAATTTTAAATCCTTTATCACATAGTTGACTTATACTAAGCAGATTATGTTTTAAATTCCTAACTAGCAAAATATCAGAAATAAGAGGAATTTTAGAATTACCGACATTACCGATGCCAATCACATATCCTTTTGAGTTATCTCCAAAGTTGACTAATCCACCATCTTGATATATAATGTCATTGAGTATCTCGGGATTTCCAGTCATATGCCTTGAACAGCCACTATCAAGTATCCATTTATCTTTCTCAATTTTCATAGTTTGTCCATTGGTTGTTGATTCTTCAAAAGCCATGTAACATGTCTGTTCCTGCATAACAAACCAATTCGGTAGATAACTTGATTTTTCATAAAAACTATATGCAGACTTATGATACTTTGATGAAATGCATAAATTCAAACTAGTATTAACAAAATTTTCTAAAAATGCCATTTTTATTTTTCAAGTTTCAGATTATAAAAACTATGAAAACCTACGCTCTGATACCAATTGAAAGGGAGTGCGGATTAAGGATCTTAAGGCTAATTTAACATTAGAGGGAGGGGGTGAATAGTGTTTAATGGATTCTAAGACTTATATGGACAAATTCAAAATTTATGTTATAAACAAATGCATAACTTAATCACAGAACAATCACAGAATCAAACACGGATGCAGAAAGTAAATAAAAAGTAGTAAAAGGAAAGAACACACCGGATTTTATACTGATTCGGAGTTACCCTACATCCAGTCCTGTACCAAGGCAAAACACCTCATACAGATTTTTATTAAATCAATGTCGAGATTACAATCCTCAATTTCTAAAGACCTTGAGGTACCCTCCTGTCTCTCGAGTCCGGGGCAAACTCTCTTGATTTACGGGCCACAAGATTACCCAATTGATTTCCAGGCACAACCACACCTTATAGAGAGACTCGATAAACGTTTGATTACAAATTGATCCTATAACTATGAATAGCACTTTGATCTTCGAGAGAGGGCAAAGAATCAAACAAGAATGAGATTCTAATTTGATTCACTTGAGAATTCGGCAGAATTTCGGCACGATCTAAAAAATATGAAAATTTTGGAATATGGATTTATGGAGAAAAAGGAGCGAGGAAAATAAGAAAATAGTTAGTTAAAAAATTCGTTTGTGAAGGCTATTTATAGACCAGTAACGGTCATAACCATTCGTGAAGAGATTTAAACGAATAGACACTTCTTTTGTAAACTGAAACTTTTGAATTTAACGGCCACTATGTCGACATGGGGTATCCTATGATGTTGACATCCCTTAGTTAAAATAATGTGAAGTTTAAAACAAGAGTTTATTTAAAAAACAAAAACAAAGAATATTTTAAGGCTAAAACATTTTTTTGAAAATCATTTGAAAAGATAATTTTTAAGGCTAAAACATTTTGAAGAGCAGTTTTGAAAATCATTTTAAAAAGATAATTTTTAAGGCTAAAACATTTTGAAAAACAGTTTTGAAAATTATTTTGAAAAACCATTTTAAAGTAGTTTTGGAAGCTTCTTCCTGCAGAATATTTCATCACATCAGGACTCGAGAACTTGTACAAAACAAGGATGTTCGTGGGTTTGTAAACCACTTGTCATAGGTTTGTAAGCTACTTGGTGGGTTTGTAGGCCACTAAGAAGGTAGAAATGGGTTACATCCCAAATGAAATATGAAATGAAGATTTTCGTGCTATTATGAAGTTTTAACAATAAACTAGACACTTATCTCGAAATCTTGATCTTGATACTCATGAGTCTTCTAACTTGATTTCTTCATTCTTGATCTTTATATTGTATAGTCTTCAATAATCAGTACATGCCTTATATATATCCTGCATAATAACATTCATATATATCTAGACAATAGTGTTAGTATATAAGTTATAATAAAATAAGTTACAAAGGTTGTTGTCATCAAAACCACTATCTCCAGTTCCTAACAATACCTAAATATATAAGGTATGGAACGATCTCCAAAGTATAGATCTTAACCTTAATATAAAGAATAGGGCCACTGCTATTTCAAGAAATTGAAAGAAAGCATATGGAATAGAGACAACACTTTAATGCAACTTTGGATAACCAACGGTCTTGTATGGACAATGGCATAGGCTTGTCTCATTTTAGAGCAAGCTTTGTTTCCAAAAGAAGCATACTCCGAGGGGCAAGTGTTATCCGACATTTAGACCGAGCGTCTTTCAAACAAATCTAGACATCAAGGTGAAGACGGAATGGTCCAAGGACTTGGAGGTAAACTTGGAAGGATAATGGAAGGGACTTTCGAGATTTTAGAGTGCACAAGGAACCTAGTAAATAGATTGGTACCAACCTCATTTTAGGTCGATACTGAGCATTTTTTGAGAAACTTACGGGGCACTAGAGCTTTGGCTTATGGATTTCTAGTCAGAGTGATAATCCTGGGACCTATTTCTAAAGGACTAGGTGAATAACTTCAAGGAAACCTTAAAGAGGACAAGTATCAAAGATATCCAAACCTCTCTGCAAAAACTTGACTCTAAGGAAAAAGTGTTGGAGCTTGATGGATTGGAGGTAGAAGACCAAGTAGAGGAAGGTAGCACAACTTGCCATTAGAAAATTAAGTCGGTACCAATCACTTCAAATAGGTATCAAGATGATTTTATTAGCCAGGCGACATTATCAACCCTCATACATTCTTCGAATTGAAGTTAGACTTGGTATTTCGAGACCCAACGATTTCATTATAGATGGCAAGCATATGGCAACTAAAAAAGGACTTTTGGCACTTCATTTTCTTTACTCTCTTTCTCTACATGACCTTGTCATAAAGGAAGATACTTTTTGTTGTTTTAGAATGTTAGATCAGTAAAATCCTTATACCTTTGACCAAAATCCCTATGTAATAAGATTAAAGTGAGATTAGGCCTAGCCGAACCACTATAAATATTTCTTGTGTTTCGTATTCTATTTTGCTAGATCTCTTAATCTAATTTTGCTTTGGGGTGTTGTGCTATTTTTTAGCTCAACAAGTAAGCCACACCTATAATGTTCGCTTTAGAAGCAAATGGAATATTAAAAACTCTATGTAGTGCCATAAGCGAAGTAAGTCGACTAAGAAGGATCGATACTCCATATTGCATATGGATGATCTACTTGATTAATTTCATAGTGCAATAGACTTTTCTTAGTCAAATATTCGTTGTGGGGTTCCATCAACTTGAAATAGCATAAGATAGTGTGTCATATATTACATCTCAAACTATATTCAGATTTTATGAGTGGTTGATTATGTCGTTCAGGCAAACCAATGCACCAACATACTATGTTGGTCTTTGAGATCACACACACACATATATACATCGTAATCCACTAGGATTATTATTATATTTATGGATGATGTTTTGGCTCAGCCATGGACCAAAGCAATTATATAAGTTGTTCGAGAGTGAACATAGGAATTGGCCGTATATACAGGTTCATGTGATGCTGGACATGGGCCATCTTAGGCCCAAGGAGGAAGAGTTGATACTTGCACACTTGATCGAATCAAGGCACATGAAAAGGAGGGTTCAACTCATAATTTAGAATTGATTATGGGTGTGCTTGCATTAGGTAGTAGGAAAGTCATATCTATGGAAAATGACTTGGATTTAACATCAAGTATGGCTTATTAGGAGTTTCTCTCCTTATAAAGGGATCTCAGATGATGATTACTGTAGTGGCTAGAGTTTCTTATTTCCTATTATTTTGGTACTACCTATCTCCAAAAGAGAAAGAAATGTTGTAGTAGCACACTTGATATTGGATATGCTACACTTAGCTCTATATTGGATATGCTACATTAGGTTTGGGATCGACCGATCGTTTAGACTGCCAACCTCGATCTGAGATTGAGCAAAAGGATGTTAGCCTCTTTAAAAGTAAAGCCTACTATGTTAGATCATGTAAGCGCTGTTTAAAGCGGAATGTGAGACTAGCCAAGACCATTCACCCCTTAGAGGGAAAAGTATAATTGAAGCACTCAAAACCTTTTTTGGACTTCGTGGATGCACTGCATATATGATTTGGAGTAAAGCACTTACTTTACAATCATAGATCTTACATGGACCATAGTAAGTAACTAGGCTGTGAGTGAAACAAAAAGTATTATTATTGACTGGGGCCTGTTATTTACATGGGATATGATCATTTGTCTTCGATAGACTTCATATACAACAATGTTTATCAATGAACCATAAACATGGTATCATCAAGACTCATATATAGATGATTGTGTCGATCACCATTTTATTAGAATGGAGTTAGTGGAAGATTGGTAATTGGGCTAGGATTAGTTGAGGTAGACTTCTGAGTAGAAGTTGGGAAGTTGGGACGTTTGAAAACTAAAATTTTTTGGTTATCGGTTTAACTGAATTAACCGATCTTTTATTATGTTGTCAAAATTTAGTGTGTTGTAATACTTGGTTTAATATTGTAAAATAGAGTTTAGCCATTGAAAATAGGTCAATTTTTTTATAAACGTAAAATAGATACTTAATATAATCTCTCTAAACAAATTTTTATGTTTTCTTTTGAGTAAATTAATCATTTGAATAATAACATATGATATTTCTCTTGCATTACTTTTTATTTCGGTTAAATCGGTTATCAAACGAATTAACTTTGGAAAATGAGAATAATTAGATTTAAAGATTTAATTTTATTTCTAATATATGTTTTTGCACCACCGCTATATCCCCGCTTTATCCCTCCTATAACCTTTTGCACCTCTACTGCTATAGAACCACTAAACGCTTTAACTGCACAGAGCCAAAGTATAAAATTTTCTAAAATAGTCCATTCGGGCTGAAAATCTAACACCCTTATAACTTCCACACCGTCTAAAGCAAAGTTTGAGATAAATATCAATAAAAGATCTCATATGAAGAAAATTTTCATTTACATATTTCTTTAACTTCTTATGTGAGTTTAAAAGAACTTACACTACAATGACTTTTTACTAGCTCTCCAATGTTGTATTTTATTCTTTAACGTGAGAGAAAAAATAGATCATTTTTTGTTCTTTATTTATTTTTAATATTCAAATGAGTATAAACCATTTGATCAATACCAAATCAACAAGTAACCATTCTCCTCTAAAATGAAAAATTAATTGTTTTTTATAAATTATGCATGTTAATAAGTTTATATTGATATAACAATCATCATAAAAAACTTTGAAATGTCAATTATGGATGCCTTAATTTACTTCGAGATAGTTCTGATATGGATTTTAAAATCCAAGATGTACACAGAGATGGACTCATTTCACTCGAATCTCGTTCGGTATAAGGTATTATATATAGAATCCCCCAAAAGATACGATCGAAATCCAAGACTTAAAATCTTGTCCCTAATAAACCATCTTTCGTGATACCGAGAAATCAACACCAAACGATAATGTTTGGCTTTCAAATACCAGAAAAACAGATTGTCGAGAAAGAAAATTTAAAACAAACATTATACTAAGGCATATCAATAGAATCTCACATCGAAATAATAATATATAATATACTGAATATACATGAACATGATAGGATAACAATAAATATATAAGATACTGCACTAGTGGAAATAACTGATAAATGAATATCATTACAGAAAATCAGAATATATCAAACTCCATATAGATGGAGTCCTGAATATAATATCTGATGCATCAAGTCTCATATATAAGTACACATCTCTCATGTACTACTACAATATCAATACGTATAAAAGTATTTACATCACCTCCATAGAATTCTCCAACTTTCCTGAAAGCGTATCCCCAAAAGCACTTGACTTCCAAACTACTCAATCGAGTACCTAAGAGTTGTCATTACATATACACACAAAGGAAAAACACGAATAAGATATAAAGCCTGGTGTAAGGGGAACTATCTTAAAATACCATATTAAAACTATATAATATAAATGGGTGCTACTGGCACAATCAGTCCTCTACACAATCGTGGCTCAGGGGTAATCCGGTCTATTCAAAAACTAGTAAAATAAACCTATCCAAAAGATAGGAAGTCATGCCATAACCTGCTCTTCACTTATAATCAACGAGTCGGCACAACTAATATAGTAAAATTTAACAACGTACTATGTTAAAGGTAACCCAACATCCAAAAGTAGGGTGATCATAATAAAAGTATATCGTGATGTACACTATGAAAATAAATGTAGTAACAACAACAACAACCAACTATTAACACACAACATAACAATGAAAGACAACCGAAGAATACAAATCAATGCTCGTCATTACTAATGGGTGGAGTAAACTACGGACATCTATCATGATCCAATGATCCCCTTCGAGGGTTCAAAATAAATAGAATCGGTACCTAATTGTACCATAGACCCGGAGCCACATCCATAGTGATGGGTCTCGTGTAGATCTCACAATACCTCTATAATAAGCTTTAGTGATATATGACCTATTCTATATACTTGAATCCTAGTCTCATAATAAATAGAGTTGGTACCTGAATGCACCTTAGACCCCGAACTGCATCATCAGTGTTGGGTCTCATGTAGATCTCACCATGCCCTTATAATAAGCTTTTGTGATACATGAACTACTCTAAATACTTGAGACATTTGCGGATCACGCCATACCGCTGTAATGAGCTTTGGTGATATATGATTTCATAGTAGATGATTGTCATCATCCCCCTAGGACATCATGGATTTCTTAACAAACTCGTATAACGTCTCTACCAAAGAGAACGACAGGCATATCCCGCATAATTTGCCATCGGAGCCACGAAGGAACACCAACATCATATAGTAATCACTACACCGAAAAGGTGTATTTGTAACGAATATAGTCGTTACAAATGAAATTTATAACAGATATAGTCATGAGCGGTACAGGCGTGAGGAATGTCGTTACAAATATTTATAACGGCCTCTACCCATTATTACATATATCACTTACTAACGGACTTTGTCGTTAGAAATCTAAATTTTTGTAACGAAATAGGTTGTTATTATTTGCATTGGTTTGTAACGGGTATTTTCCGTTACTTAGTTTCCCCTTTCATGGTGGAAGAAGGGGTTGTCATTCTAAATTATCACGACCTTGTCCGTTACAAATTTCATCATTAGTAACGCCCTTGTTCGTTACAAATTTCATCAATAGTAACGACTATGCTCGTTATAAATTTCGTCTTTAGTAATGAATATGTTCGTTACAGCTACCAAACCATGTAGACCTGCATTTTTGCTAGCATTTACACTACAGAATTGTCTATTATAATACAGTATGTACATACATATCAAAAATTATAGAATTTCGATAACAATAAACAATTACGCATCTAAACATCCAACTTAAATTGCACAAATATTTGACAACAAATTAAAGGAAGATTCGAAATTTCACAAATTCATCATACATAACTAAAGAGTATGAAATCAAAATATTACAAGTTCTAACATTACTATCAATAACATAACCTTCAACATCATACATCCACCTCTAAACAAAACTGCATACATATTGCATCACTGCCTCAAAACTGCACCACAACCACCGAATATCCTAAACTCACATACCTACTGCTTCCATTTCTATCAATAACATAACTACCTGCACAATGATACCTTCTAGCATACATTTCCAATCAAACCACCGAACTGCTGTGCATATCTCCCACCACTGCACCACTTTACCCAAACTCATCCACTGCCTCTATCAACTTCCCCTTCAGAAACATCCCTACCATACATACATTTCAAGTGCATTACATTCCCATCTTCATTGAATCACCATACATCAACTGCCTTACTGCATTGCTTCTACTCCCTGATATCAGACATATCAACAGTGTACACACTTCAACATCAACTTCATCATAGTTCCCACTGACCACCTCCACACTTCATTCGTCAAACCATACCATCACCACAACGGATTCCACTGTCATTCAAAAAATCATCATTAATCGCAATGGTTTTCTTGCCAAATTGACTATAATAGGTAGTCCTCTCCATTTTTAACAAAACAGATCTTACACCGACGAAAGTCATGCAATGATACACATTTAATGAATGATTGGAGTTAAGATCAGTAAAAATTAGTAATGCTTGCTGACACAAGGTACGCTAAACATATGTTTTCACATTAGTGCCCATATAAGCTAATCTTGTTGGGTTTGTATAAAATAAACTCCTTGTAATGCACATTGGAATATTCCACCAACTATGCTGCATTACTTTCTTGTTAGGTTGGTATCTTCGATCTTAATTGATCAGATATTAAATTTAGGCATACTCGAATTCTACTCCATCCATGCTTGCCTTTTGCTGTTGGACTATAAAGCGAAGCTATTGAGCTCTGTTTCCTTGGTTGTTTTAGTGACAGTGAACTAAATTAGTTAGTTATTATCCTAATGCTGTTATTTATATAGAAGTATAAAGCAACAGAAATGAGTTGTTTTAGTGACAGTGAACTAAATATAAGTTCCACTACACTTTGTTAAGCACGATAAATGTATTTGTGTTAAATACATTCATGTATATAAATGTATTTAAATGTATTTGTGTTAATCCCATTCATGTATATAAATATATTTGTGTTAAGCACGATAATTTTGAGAATAACAAATAGCAGGAACGCAAAGATGATAAAATAAGAAAGAACCTTGGAAATGGTAAGGGCAGGGCTCCACTGTTCCTTCAGAATGTCCAAACATATGCTGCCGTTACTGTTGATGTTTGGGTGGAATGCTTTGGTTCGGAAAGACACCTGTTCGAATTATTATTTTTCTTTCAAATGCTGTATCCGAGAAGATGAATCGTAAATAAAATTCAAAATTAATAGGTTTGCTGAATAGTTGTTTATACCAGAAACGGAACCGAGACTGATAATCCTACATCAATGATTTTACATTATTACCGTTGTTATTGGAAAAAAGTTATCTGCAATGAAAATAATTATCTGCCATTGGTTTTCCTAGAAGAGGCTGCCATGAGAACAAAACCTCCAAATCTTAATAGCCATTATTAGTTTACATATGTTTTTACGTTCCTAAAAAATTAATTGGTTTCGTTTGCATCATAAATGAAACAGTTGTCATCCATGAAAATATACATAATGCCTGTTAGAATTATCTTTTTTTTTCCAGTTCAAAACTGTATTCCATGCAAAATATGCAATAAAAGAATGGATAATCTGGAGGAAAATGCTCATACCTTTGGTGGTTTAAATGGATAATCTGGAGGAAAGGTGGTTTAAATGGATAATCTGGAGGAAAATGGATAGTGACTAAGAATACACCGCCTGCAAAGGGGCTATCTGCAAGTCCCATGATTGTTGCTTGCCAATGGAACATATCCTCCGCAACGGGACCTGAAAAGCAAGAGGAAAATTAGTTAAGGGATGTATTTATACATATAACAGTTACGTTGAAGCGATCAATGGAAACTTGGTTATTGAACTATATCATCATGCATTTTATTATCTTTTTAGAAATTGTTTCAAACGTTGAATTTAATGCAATAAGCTACTAACACTTAAAATGTTACCAGAAATATGCATAACAGTATCTGAAGCTATTTACATTCGATTGCAATAAGCTATCAATGTTGGTATTATAAGCAAAATATGCAATAAAAGAATAGCTTTGCCTCCGATAATGTAACGAATGATAAAATGTTACAAATGACATGTAGGTAATTTTGCACCCTCCTTTGTATATTCAATCTAAAAGGAAGAAAAGTATCAAGAAAATGAACATTTTTATGAGGTATGAAACAATGTTTCACATCTGCACTCCTTAGTGGCCTGACAAGCATGATAATTTTTTAGGCTTTCTATGTCCAGAACTAATGCGTTAACAAGCATGATAATTTCTGAAAGTTGACAAACATAGATAAATATGATTAAATAATCGTGCCCTGGAGATTCAAACTATTCAACATTCAAGATTCATCTTTTAAGATTTGAACTATCCAAGATTCTAGATTTAGAATTCAATATCTGTTACCTTATATATTTATGTGTGTGTTATATGTGTGTGTGTGTGTATATATATATGTATATGTATATATATGTATATGTATGTATGTATATATATGTATGTATATATATATATATATATGTATGTATGTATGTATTATGTATTGGATTCCGACCTATTAGCTCCATATAGGGCATTTTTGAAACTTCACGGTCGGACCAATACACACACGCATGTGTGCACGCAAGCAAATTTCTGCTCAAAATAAGCATATATGAAAAAAAGTTAAAGTTAGAGAGGTTACATGCAAAGCAATAACTGTCTGAAGAAATGCTGCAACATTGGCAACTGTTTTCACCCAAGTTGGTCCATTTACATTATTAAGAAGATATGAAGATGATGAGTTTCCATATGCCCAGTATCCAATAAAAGTTACTGCATATAATGGCAATCCACCAACTGTAAACTGAAACCAAAGTGCTTTGTCCATGTTTCTCACAACTGGGGGCTTTATTGTTGCCTGTACAAATTTATTTTAAAAATTATGTAAACTAAATGGAACATGCAAATTGGACCCACGCATGTAATTTTAAAGGTTTGTCTAGAACCTGTATTTCTGGAAGCATTCCTGTATTGTAAGCAAACACAAGATTTGCTACAGCTCCAATTGTGCTGAATATTTTAGTAGCATGTGATCTAGGTATACTATAATCTCTAGGAGGAGCTTTTATTCCATCCTTCAAAGAGAGTGCAAATGCTATAACAATGTACACAAGACTGAAGAATGTTGAGAAGCCCAGCCATATCCTTAGGGCAGACAGATGAGGAATCCCAAAAGCAAACAGTGCACATACAAATCCAGCAACGACAATGCAATAGGGAAGTTTCAATGCACCATCATCTGCATACAACACATAAATGGCCTATATACAGAACAAAATGAAGATATGTATCAGAAGGTATGAAGTGAATACAGTAAACATGCATTGACGTTGAGTTCTTCTTTTTATTTCCTTTGGTTTTTGGGAAATTTGTAAAGATTTTATTGTCAACCGAAATATGTTATTACATCAATTAGCAAGAATATATCTGGCAATAAGATGGTAAATAAGAGCACAGGCCAATACATACATGGCTTCAATTTCTTAACAAGTTTCACAACTGTAAGAAAATGAACTCTTTGAAAGGTGTGATTTAAAAAACAAATATGCAACAGAATTCAGCCACCTTTAATGCTTGTCCAGCCAAAATGATGTATCCAGTGTTGATCATGAACAAATTAACAAATTAACATATATATATATATATATATATATAACACACATAAATATACATGAGTTCCAACAAGTCTGACATAGTAATACAATATCTCAAACCAACTATCAAACTCAAAAGAGCATTTAGTAGGAGGATTATTTTATTTTAGGTAATCAAATCAAATGGATATAAATTGAATGCATTTATCTAATTTAGCCTCTAAGAAATTTGAAGATCTAAAATAACAGAAAAAATAAAGTTCCCCTCTGGAAAGCCAGTCACAAGTATACCTATCTAATTTAGTTGTGCATTTGCCCAAGAAAAAATCACACGTTACCCAATAAACATGTTAATTGTAAAAGAGGCACCTTTAGCAAAAAATAAAATTACATTACGAACCTGTAATAGAAGCTTGCAAGCTTATGGTAATTTCATAGAATCCATATTCTCTCCATTTTTGCAGAAAGTACAGAACGATTTTTTCAATTTATGATTGTAGTACTCTATATCAAGCCGCATTTTCTGCAAACCTATCATACGAGAAAAACAACAATAGAACAAGCTTTAGATTGCTGTACAACAGTCAAAATATAATTAGTGATGTCATAATTCAATCTACATGTTTAAGATGATCATAGGAAATTTATTCTTTGGGAAAAAACAAAAATAGACTTAACCCATTCTCAATAAGCAATTTCAATACCCTTTTTTTAAGGTAATAATTGTTCAATGCTTATTTTGTCAGACTCGGCACCATTGTCTTAACATGCACAACGAAAATTTTGATACATTTGGCCTGATTCTGATAAATTACATATAAAATTTGAGATACTAAAAGGGCAATTCTAACAAAATGAACAGCCTATAAAATTCGAGACACTAAAAGGGTGATTCTAACAAAATGAACAGCCAGGACTTTAGGTTTACTATATCAAACTAACGTGACGTAATTCTTATTCTAGTTGTGTTAATCCATCACAACAGGGATCAAAGTACATGAAGTCAACTGTAAACTTATTTTACATTCAAGAGTTTCATTTTGTGATCCATATTAAACACGTGATAATTCTATAACATAATAAATAATAGGCTACAACAAAAGAGAAGAAAACAGTAATCACCTCAAAGATACAAGGGCTAAGACATAACACAAAAGAATTGTGCTACTAATGGGCAATGATATACTAGAGCTCATACTATGATAAATGTTACTATAATAAATAGCATGAAAACCAGTCATCACCTGAATGTTATAAGGGTCACTAGATAACATTAAACAGGACTGTACTGTCAGGTTGTCTCTCTGAACCGTTAAATTTCTTATTGATTTAATGGTGTCATAGGAAAAAAAAAGCAATTTCTTTTTACAAACAATGTAAATTTAAAGAGGAGATCATTGCAGTCAAACTTCATACTCAAATCCATAAATTCACATTGCCAAATTCATTATTTAACCCTAACATTCTGACTGAATGTGAGTATGAAAGTTGAGTGAAAAGATCATTTCCCGTAAATTTAATAATAAAAAAATTTAGAAAACAAAAAAGTCGAGTTGCATTCACTCCAATCATCCAATGGCACAAGCTCAAAAATCAAAATCATTCCATGTTATTGAACACCAACTCACAAACTAAATCACCTCTTCTCGATAAAACGAGAATGGACTGGATTAACAAATAAACGAAAAAGAAAAAAAATACATAGTCATCTGCAGAATGGTTCCTGAGAGCAGTAGAGTTGAGAAACATCAGCTTCCACATAGCAACCATAGAACCCATCCTTGTCTTCTTCGACCATACTCGATATACTTTCAAACACGTCCACATCACATGGAATTCTCAGTACGCCTTCTTGTTCAAACAACCAGTCATTCACCTGAATGTTATAATGTTATAAGTGAAGAAAAATTACTTAAATAAGAAGTAAGAATAGTATAGGTGCAGCCAGGAGAGAATGACGAAGATAAAAGGAAAGTGAATAAGTTCGATTTCGTTGATTTTCCAATCTACAAACATAGAAAAAATACCTGCTAGCCCAAATCTTCCTTCATCTTCATCAGGTTGGTAGAAAAAAGGGTAAAGGTGGTGGAAGATGATGGTGGCAGACGGCGGAGGTGGTGGTACAACAAAGGGCGATAACCCTAGAACGAATGAAAGAGGAAAAACGTGAAAGGGTTCTTCGTGAGAAATGGGATAAAGTAGTAACGGAGAATAAATTTACAATCCTATCCATGTTACTCTTAATTATTTACCAAATTACCAGATTTAGTAACAGTTATAACTGTGATAAATGGTCGTAACGGAAATAACCGTTAGAAATTTATAACGGTTATTACCGTTACAAATTAAAAGCGAAAAAGTGTTACAAAATGAGCTATTTGGTGTTGTGAATATTTATGAATGAAATATAACATGACGTAATCAAATTCGTCTAACCCAAGATTAAAGCCAAGGGGTACAGACCAACTCCGTTCAATTGTGCATGCTCACCAAACATGACCATTTAACCAAATCATTGCATTAATATCGTATCCAGTCATTATTGATCGCACATGTATCACTATACATTGCATATGAATCCTAAGCTTCGCCTTGCATTCCACTTTCTCGATTAGTCCGAAGACTTCCTGAAGTCATGCCAAAGTCTCACGTCGCATTGTATTTGGGTCTAGGGAAAAATAATAGTAAATTGGCACTCTTCCTAGGATTTATTGCCTAAGCCAGTGCACCACAGGTCCACCGGTGGTCTAGCACGAGTCAATCGGTGCTACCTATTCATGGGCAGTAAAGCCTAGGTAGGTAGCCTCCGAGCCATTGATTCGATCCCCATCTTCTCCATTGCTTCGCTCAATGAGTCGCCTAGCTCCTGTAGCCTGCCTTCACCACATCAGACCTCTTCCTGAGTCCATTGATTGATATTTCGGAAGTGGTTCCTTATGTGTTCGAAAACCGATTTCAACACGAAATCCACTCTTTGTATGTGTAAAGTACAATAGGGGAATCAAGCGACTCAACCTCCCTATCACGCCAAACAACATAACGATCTTCCTACCCTGTGTGATGCCTATGTGTATGCCCATACACCCATTTGTGTATGTTTATATACACAAGACACATAACCACGCTTTCAATTATATAAATCTCATTTCGTACTTCACTGAAATGATTACTCGGCCTAGTATCTTCTCATGCAATTTAGCGCTAGCACACACGATAGTTGTTATGGTTATAAGAGACGCTCCCCACGTATTTATATACCAATATGGGTATTCATATACACATATATGTAAGAATATACACACAACTACATTCAACAAATCTAGTTACAATACAAAAATTATCTTGACTATTATACTACTTCAAATACACATATACGTATACCCACTCATGGACATCCACGTGTGCGTATATTCTTCTTAGTAATTCAATTATTACTTAAATCAAATCTTACTTTTATTTACTAAATCTTTTCAATAGAAGTAAAACATATTTTTATATTATTTCATAAAATCTCATACCGTTTTATAAAGTACAATACTAGCTTATAAATTCATTTAAGCCTTTGAAACATTAAACTTCTTAATTTTAAATTTATTACCCCTTTCATAAATGTTTTATAAAACCTTATAGCCATTTAATGAAATATCTTCTTCATGTTAATTTATAAAATCTTATACTCTTTATAAAATACCTCATTCATACTATTTACAAAATATCACTTTCTTACTATTTTATAAAATCACTCTTTTATAAAATATCACTTTTATACTATTTTATAAATTCACTTATTTTATAAAATATCGCTTTTATACTATTTTATATAATCATTTATTTTATAAAATATCACTTTTATTTATAAAATTATTTCTTTACATAAATAATATTAATAAATAAACAATTCACCTACAAAAAACATTTGTTTACTTTAAATAATATTTATAAGTAATAATTAAACTTCATTAATAAGCTACTTAGTTTACTAACTTTTCTAAAACCATTTAAATTAGTTTTACCATCATTAACAAATGACATGCACTTAATTATGTTATCTAATTAGTCTCCAATCCATTACAATATTACGTATAATCACTCAATTATTTCAAAATCCATTTCTAAGTTTACAAAATATTTCAAAAATAGTAATTAAGGTCTTAAACAAATAATATAATGAGATAACATAATCATGTTCCAAACATGAATATACGCCTAATTCAACCCAAATAATCTTTAAATCACTTTATATAATACGAAAATCATCAATAAGTGAAATAAAGAAGATTAATAAGCAAATATATATATATATATATATATATATATAATCATCCCACTCACCTTGCTTCTCCCTAAATCAAGCTCTGGTCAACAAAACCCACTTCTAAGCTCTCTTTAAATCTTGGATGAAGCTCCAAACTTCGAATTAAGCTTAGTCCTTGATGGATTAAGTGAGGAATTGGATGAGAGGAATTATGATGATTTTATTAGGATTTTATTGGAGTTTCTTTAGGCTTGGATTAAGAGATCTAGGGTTTTGGCTTAAGATGGGATTAGGAGAGTAATTAGGAGATGGAAAAAGAAATTAAACATTAAATGAAGTGGAATGAAGAGCTTAACTACATATAAGCTAATTTAGGGAAAGCTAGTGGGCTTAGCCTAATTCAATTTTCATTCCTTTCTATAAATCATTATTCATCCCCAAAAATCATCGACTCCAAAAATAGCCAAGTTTATATTCGTTTTTCTTACGGCAGAAAAGCAGTCACAAGTGCGGATGCCACGAGACCCTATTTATCCATCTCTGAAAAATTAAGTATAATGGGTGTTCCATCACTTAACGATTAAATATATAAATTAATTGTTTAAATATTCAATCGTTACAATTGTTAGTGTTGTATTCTTCCCAACTTAAAAAGATTTCGTTTTCAAAATTCCTTTGAGTACTAGATGAAAGTCTACAGGGTGGATCGTGTAGTGTATATGCAAGTATATGTGACAAAATATATGATGCAACTAAAACAATATTAATCTAAGTAAATATAGAATAAGCACACCAGGATTTTATACTGGTTCGGACCTCCCATCCTACGTCCAGTCCCGAAGCTCCCCTTCGGAATTCGACTATCAAATACCCTCGTTTCGCTCGGAGGAATAGGCTTGGTTACAATGAGTTGTTCTTGCCAAATGTGTGTTCTAGTATAACACGGATGTTGACTAATTAGTACAATTGCTTCCAATATATATCTAAAGAGTACTGTCTATGAAGAACCGAATATATGGAAGAATGAATACAAGTATAGATTGCTAGAGTGCAGAAATCAAGAATATGATAGAGTTAGAGAGCGTGAGTCAGTAAGGTAGTCAGGTTAGATCTTTCTCTTGATTTCTGATGCTATATATAGTTGTAGATAGGTATGTTGAGTAGTTGCATCCATTAATGAGTGCTCTATAGTTGCTTCTGTTGATGATGAAGAGTTGCAGCGAAGAGAAGCGAAGATGTCCATTCGAATGTGACAGTTGAAGTCTTTGTTTGAAATCCGAGTTTGAAATCAGACGTCTGGTATTTGTATCAGACGTCTGATACTATATATTTTTTGAACATAGTAGGTTTTCAGATGTCTGAGTGCTATTACCAGACGTCTGGTTTAGCCTGTTTGTTATTCCAGAGAACTTTTCCAGACGTCTGGCTTGTGCACCCAGACGTCTGATACTTGTGCATGTCTGTTTTGTGCATCTTTTCTTTTGCTTCTTTGTACCTATCGACTTGTAGTCTCTTGTAGTGTCATTTGAGCCTCGTTCTTTTCTTTCTAGTGATGTTGTTCTAGCAAGTTCCTGTATATATAAATATATATGTACATTTGATTTCCATTGTATAGTTGTTGTCATTAAAACCATGGATTTGATTTCCTAACACTAGAAAGTAAGACGACTAACCAAACTTCCCTAATTTCAACTTTAGAAAATTTCAGTAGTACTTTCCTTTATGCTATCAGCATTATGGAAACTGCCAAATTAGAATGCACCACATAACTAAAAGTATGCGATATCCTACATTATCCTATATTTCCCAAAAATACATACCTCCGTTTAAGAAAGCTTCTCATTTAATCAATCAAAGTAAATAAGTGTTTAAATAACTATACTTCAACTCTTAAGTACCTAATTGTACTATACAAAGAGGATTATGCACCAATACCACAAAACTTAAACATCTATAACCTTCAGTGTAGTAACCGATACTATCACAATTACACATGACAATCTATTGGAGAGTAAGCTCAAATAAGTCAGTGTTAAGACATATCATAGACTCTGAGTCACGCCAAAAGGTAATAGACTCGTATAGGTCCCATCTCGACCTCGAAAATGGCCTTGGATGACATGATCTATTTCAGATAGCTACCACTATCCATCTCCGAACATACTTTAACAGGCACTACAAGAAATTTTATTTTTGGTGGCGCATAAAAAACGCTACCAAAACTTATGATAAACGCCGTGATAAAGCCCGCATGATTTTTAATTGCATTTATTTCAACGCCGCTATAAATTCTTTTATTGCAGCGTTTCTCAAACGCCCCCATAAATCCTTTTGTAGCGTTTTAAAGATGTTATTAAAAGGTTTTTTGCACTACCAATAGAGTTTCCAACTTTACCCCTACTTTACGGTTGCGTTTACTCAACGCCACTATATGTATTTCTGTAGCGTTTTTGAAATGCTACTAAAAATTATTGATCATTTTGCACCATTTTTTCATGCTATTATTTCCTGTTGATGGTCTATTTTGTTTCTATTATATCAATCAACAATCACTCAAATAATCATCATATTCAAACAATTAAAAAAACATATTAATCATATAATCAAATAAGATATCCATAACCATTCTAATACAATAGTTTTTTGATAAAATGACCAAACTCACATACAATAATCATTCGTATACAAATTTACACACCTAGTACTAATAAAATGTTATACCAAACTGGTGCTAACAAAATGCTTGATTACCCATAATTTTTTGTTGCATGCACAAGTGAAAGCTAGCACCATAAAAGTCCAACCTTGCTCTCTTCGGAAATCCAATGCCTGCATAAGTGAAAACACAACATATAGTCAAACAATTATGTTAATTCGTAGTACTTCAAATCTAATATCAAACATCTACAACATTGTACGAGTATATCATATTATAAATAATGTCATATAAATAATCAAAGTTATAAACGAAATGAAATAAATAAAGTCCAATCTTATAGTTATACATAAAATGTTGTTAAATTAGTTATATTATTATTATTTATAAACTTTAGTTAACTTAAACTTAGTTAATTTTATAAAACTTGTTTAATTTTAACAAAGCCTAGTTAATTTTTATTAACTTGGTTAATTTAATTTATTATTACTATTATTATTCAAACTCAGTTAACTTAATTATATTATTATTATTATTATAAACTAAGTTAATTTATCATAATCATCGTTATTTATAAATCTTTGTTAAATTAATTATATTATTATTATTTATAAAATTTAGTTCACTTAAACTTAGTTAATTTTAACAAAACTTAGTTAATTTATTATTATTATTGCTAAAACTCGGTTAATTTAATTATATTATTATTATTATAAACTCGGTTAATTTTTATAAACATAGTTAATTCATCATCGTCATCATTGTTATTATTTATTTCAAAGGATTACTTAGGAAAGTTAACAATTTTAACATGTGTCTTTATGACACATGTTAACATTTTCCAAAAAACTTAAATCATGGAATATATATATGTGTGTATTAAATACCAATTTTATTTTTGTACAAAAACATGAGATTATACAGTTTTTTTAAAAAAAAATGGGTATTGTTAAGATGTGTCCTAGCAATGACTGGTTAATGTTAAAAGAAAAAAAAATTAAATACATATTTTATCTTTATACAAAAATATACATGAGGGTTTCAAAGGATTACTTAGGTAATTTAAAAATTTTAACATGTGCCTTTACGACACATGTTAACATTTTCCAACAAACTTAAATCATGAAAAAAAAAAGTGTGTAGGAAGAAACCTTGGACTCTACGCAAAAATCAGGACTAGAAAACCAAGTATCATCGACAACAACATCCGGATTTCTTGGCCTTGTGTTGAATTCAACAGCTGCCATGGATGAAGTAATAACCACTCTTTTAACTGTAGCTGACTTCTTGCAAGAGGCCAGAACATTTAGAGTTCCCTTCACTACAGGTTCAATTAGCTCAGCCTGTAGCAAAATTACAATACTCAAATATAAATACTAGAATGAAACTGTCCCTGTGTAGGTTGAACATAATATATTATTTATGCGTATGAACCTGTGGATTAGTGACTTGAATGAAGCAGGGTGAGGCAGTATGAAAAACACATTCGCATCCATCGACAATAGAATCGAATGATCCATCATCCAATAGATTTGCTTTGTATAGCTGCAATCTTTCTTTTGCACCATCCAGTGCCAGCAAGTGCTCAGTTTTATGTGGATTTGCTAAAATAGAAATATGTGTGATGATGTTTATTCAGTGACGTACATTTTCACATATAGTTTCTTTTTTTTTTCTTGGTTTCTGGGATTCTGATCCATAATTTACATAGATGCAAAAATCAATATATCCCAAACCGATATAAAAATGATAGAATACTTGGGTCAGTAACAGAAGCTTTAACAGTATAACCTTTATTACGCAAAAGCTTAACAAGCCATGAAGCTATGTAGCCAGAAGCACTAGTCACACAAACTACCTTTCCATTAGAACCCATGACTGCTTTTCTCTTTAGGATGCTCTCACTTTTGCAGCTTTTTTCTTTTTATATGTGCTGTAGTTATGATCAAGGTTGTCAACTGTGGTTAGTGTGTTTGGATTTTTATATTATGGAAAACAGGGAAAGAGTGGTTGGTGTAGCTGGCATTATAGTAGTTTATCTCCAAATACACATTGACAATTTGCATAATTGAGCGGTTGAATACAGTGAGGATAATTTGGTTGCTATGTTTTGATACATTCATTATTTAACCGTCTCTTTTCTTAACATATATTTCTAGTAAGTTGTAAGAATCCATTACCTCAATAATAAGCCAGACCGGCAATGATTCAAGACGGCAAAAATGATCATTTGGCCAATCATTTTGAAACCATTCTCCTCTCTCTTATGTTCTTCTGTATCACAGTCCCTTCCCTTTTCTGCATTTATAAGTTTTGACTACACTATTATATCACTTTCCTTGCTAATAGAAAAAGTTATTACTAAGTATAACATGCTAATGATAATTAAAATGAACAAATACATAAGAAAAACTTACATCTTCTATGTCGATTCAATAGACAAGCAACTTCTTCCTTTCTCTATGGCTATAACTCTTATCTGTTCCATTGCCTTGTCTTCTTCGATATTGTTCCATTGCTTTCATTTGTCGAAAAAGTCTAGATTCCACATGTTGGCCATGCACTGCATTTATTTGCCTGGTCTTGCAAGCCGCTCTGTTCCTGGTCATTCAGCTTGCGAACCCTATGCATGTATCTCCTTATTCTTTTTGCATATGCACTTCCCACTTCTACCAAACTTGCCTTTCACTTTGCACACTGTCCTAGTTGCACCAGCCCATGATTGTTGTCCTATTGGATAGTCCATCAACACTCCTCAGATCACCACTTGCCATTATCATCATCATAACTCCAGACAACAGAAAGTAAGCACTACATCATACATGCATATTCACCTGTAGTAGCAGCCATCACTTCAGTAGCTAAGCACATCAGATCATCGATCCAGTCCAGGCGTCAGCACCAGTCTATCAAGTTCAATTCCATTTTGCAGCAGTTTTAATTTGTCCTCAAATCAGTTAGCTTTGCAATAACAGCAACTCAGTGTGTATTCATCCTTGCACACTTTCTTGCATCTTTGGAAGTCCTGTTATTTAAGTATAACCTAGAGACTATGAACTACCTATTTTATGGAAAAGAAAAATTGTACACTGCAAGTGTAAAGTTATGTGAAGTGTGCCATAAATGGCACAACAAATGAAATTTACAACGTTTAGCCGATTAAAATTTAATAACATGATTTACTAGTTTATATGTATGTCACCTATGTTGCATTGTCCATCATATTAGCTGATCACATATCAAGACACAAAAGAAAAATAAACTCATATTTCACACATTCCATATCAATATCATTCACGTGCATACCTCTGGAACCAAACCCAGCTGTTACTTTAAGAAGTCCACTAAGATTTATAACCTTCACCATTCACCCGTATGAACAAATTTACAGCTATGAGCTTTATCAATCATCTATTAGACTTAAATAGTTAACGCTACATGGTTTTTATCTATTAGACTTTGTATTCTCACCTCTAAGATCATTATCAATCATATGACCATGCATGATTGTTTGTCCATCCAACGTCACAAAGTTTATTTTAATTAGTGGGTTTAATTTATTGTCATGAATTTTACATTATAATTTGTTATGTACTCCACGCTAGAAAAAAAGATGAATACATTAAATAAATCTGAAAGTAAAATTTTAGTGGAAGTTTGGTCGTAACTCTTATTAGGAAAAAAACGTATTTCTAGCCCTTGCACTTTTATTCTGTTTTCTACACTCTTTTTTCCTTTAAATATCTACACTGCTGCTATACTTGGAAATACCAATTTTAACATATGCACTGTAAATATTTGAAATTCTAAAGAAATAACAAGTTTGAGTATATTTGTTGGTTTTGTTTATTTGATGTTAAAGCACAGCGGTCAATGGAACTGCAATATATGCAATGGGCTGAAAACTATGCATTTCAAAATCTAAACTTCAAATTTCAGTACAATATATCAATATTCATTATTTAGTAGAAAAATATTTAAAACATGTGTTCTAGCATCGTTTTGAACAATAATTTTACAAACTAGAAAACAACCATAATTTTCTCATCATAGAAGAAGTTGCGAGCACTAAATTTTAATGTCTCAATTAGTAAGACTTTTATAGAGTGTTTAGTAGTTTATTAGCCTTTTGAAAATAGTTTTCTTCAAACTCTGAGTGACTTAATCCACTAATTTTGTACTTTCGAAGAACTTTCTATTAACCGTCTCAGGCATAAGTCTGAAAACCAACTTCCTATATATATTTGGTGGAAGTCATTAGCTGTGATAATGTAGGAGCAGAGCATCTTGAGTAGTGGTAAGAGAAATGAATCTATTGAAAATTCGAGAATTCAGCTATCTATGGTTTGTCTGGCTACGCCTACTCCCTAAAGCTTAGAAATTGGACGCTCAGATTCGGAAAAAAGTGTACATTTCGGATGCTTTTCCTTTTCCTTGCAAAAATATTGTAGTGAATCATATCATACCTCTGCATAGGCAACTCAATCATACATCGTTTATTTTATTTTATTTTTTAAATGAGGCTTTAGGGGGCACAAAATAGCCTCAAGAAAATAGTGGTTTCAAATGGCATATGCATAGATAAGTTACTTATTAGTAAACAAATGTTATCAGATTGGTTTTGAACTGAAACAACTTATTATTTTATATGTTCATATAAATATTAAAATACACCGTATACTGCTAATAATTATTGACTTCTATAATTTTTTAATTGTTGCAAAATCATGCAGGTTTTCTAAAACAACAATTCACCGCACTAAACTAGCAAGCGGTTGAAACTATTTCTTTTTCGACTGAACATTTTTCAAGTCTAGTTACAAGTCATATCATAATAGAATGATCCGAAAGATGCCATAGTATCACAGCTGTGATACTAAAACAAAATCACATGACTTTGGTCAAGCACTTAGAATATAATTATTCCATGTACATTTTAAAACCAACCTTACTCGTAATGCTTTGTAACTAAGGAAATCTTATGGTCAACTGCAATTTTCATTGATTCATCCTATGTGGCTAAAATGACAGATTGACTATTCTATTGCCACTGACAACATTAATGCGTAAACCATGCATTAGGCACCTTTTAACTCAATAATTTAAATCCAACACATAGAGAAACAAGCTAGTCTACCATTTATTTGACCCCTTTTCAAAACAAGGTTACAAATAGAGTTGATCTACCAATTATTTCACCTCTTTTAAATGTAACATAGAGCATATTTCTTTTTGAATGCCTGAATTTCTCACACAAATAGTCTAGAAACTTGTTTATAGAAAGATACTTTCAAATTTCAACAAGTACTTTTGGAAATTTCCACATTAAATTCAAAAAGTGATATCTTAGGAAGGTTTTAGTGGGTAGGTTTACCAAGCGATGAGCTTTAACTTTTGCACAATAAGCTTTCTTTTCTGGCAAGAGCAAGAAATTTGATTTCACTTCTAAAATGCTAAATTAACTTAATACATTTACAACCTACCTTTATTTGCACTCTCAAACTAAGTACAAATCAGAATGATAAACATTCAACTACGTCAACTAATTATCTAAGCAGCATTAAAGACCCAAATGTTTAGGAAAAACCACATTTTGAAGCTAACTATCAATATAAGATGTTATTTTGTTTTTTGCAGTCATAGAATATAATGAGAAATTAACATACTTTGCTGCTCGGTCAAACGACCATGACTAATCCATGTCAACGTTGCTAATATTTCCACCGCTTTCCGTCAGAGATGGCCATTGAAACCCAGCTTCGGCCTACTGGGAGAAGTGGATCTTGTAGGCATCAACGACTCCATCGTCGCTTTAAAGTTAAACGGCGATCTCGAAACAAGGGTCAACGTCGAAGATCCTGCACCCTTCTCTTTTGGCCTCAACGTCGATGTCGGAGTTCGACTTGAATTCATGGGATTTCAATTTCTTTTTTAAAAATACGGATATTATGTTTTGGACCCGAGAAAAAAAAGAGTTGAAGTGTTGAAGCAGGAAAGGTAAAACGATTCCCCGCCTAGTAAATTTTTGGCGTTTGGCCATGTTAATTTATTAACTTTACTTTTTTATTGAATAACGATAGCACTTAGCACTAAACGCCACCATTTTTTGCAACAAATAATTACTTATCTTGTAGTGAGGAAATCGAAATTAGCATATAAGCAACCATCCAACAATAGTAAGCCAAAAAAAAAAATTAGCCAACAAGAAAATCAAACAACAACAAATAACTTCTAATAGTAGCAAGCAAACATGAGCGATAACAAACAACACGAACTAACACCAACCATCAACAATCAACAATAAACAATTAACATGCAATTAACATACAAACAACTAATCAACATGCAATAAAAAACATATAAAGCAATTACAAACATCAACAATCAATAAACAAACGGTAACAATCAATCATCAGGCAACAACAAGCAATATAAAAAAAATAACTAGCACACAAAAAGAGTCTATACCAACACACGGTAACCAACAATAGTTTAAGCATGCATATCAAACTATAAACTCCCACAAGTCCACTCGACATTCAAGATGAACAAATTGCTTAAGTGGTGCAACTCCGTTCATGAATATGCTACACGAATACTATTACACCTCCCGCTACTAAAAGGAACACTTACACGATATGCTGGATATCGAGTTTCAAAACTATCGAATAAATCCGGCAATCTAAGCCTCAACTTTCCTTTTCTTAAAAAAAAACTCATTCTCCAGAGGAGAAAACTCTACTAATTAATCATCATTAACTGATGATCTACTAATGCTTGGGTTTGCTCATGTTCAAATTCACCTCAACCGCACAATTTTAATAAGGATAATATACTAAGTGCACTATTACACTCACCTAGGCAAGTATTATCTCGTCACTTAAAAGATTATATCAAAATCGCCATAAAACTAGTCGAGAAATCCTTCATCGAACTATACCAAACAACCTTAATCATGTTATACTATATTTAGTATTTATAATGACTAAAGGTCACCCAAAACAACATGATGTCTGTTCCAATACAGCTACGGAGGTCTAAAGCTGGCAGAGCCAAAAATACTGGTGCCCCAAGGCCCATACCCCCTCTAAGGCCAACCGCATCTACTGGAAATGTTCACGAGTGGAGGAACATCCCTTATAGTAGCTAAATAGTCTCTGAACTAATCAGGCATCTCAGACTACTCATCCCTAATCGTCCATGTACTCCATCTTCTCATACCAATAGCTTGATAAAGATACCTTAGCGACCAGTGATAGAAATAAATCAATGTCCAGAAGACAAGTGGTGTATACAGTATAATATAGTAGAAAAATACAAGCACACTCTCTCGATGTATCTCCTTTTACTAGATTGATTAACTCAAACTGGCCTACTTGGTCCAAGTGTTGAGCCTAAGCTCTAATACCAAATGCAACAACTCGCCCTTCGTAATACCCTAAAATCAGCATCGAATGACGACGTTTGACTTCCAATATCACGGAAGATAGATTGTCGGGAAAGAAATTTTAAAACAAGCATTATACTAAGTCATATTCATAGAATCTCAATCTGAAATGATAATATATAATATATTGAATATACATGAACATGACAGGATAACAATAAATATATAAGAGACCGCACTAGCAAAAATAATTGAAAATGAATATCAATACAGAAAGCCAGAATACATCAATATCTATATAGACGAAGTCCTAAATATAATATCTGATACATCAAGTCTCATATATAAATACACATCTATCACGTACTACTACAATATCAAGTATATATACAAAGTATCAACATGGCCTACAGAGAATGTTCCAGCTGTCCTGAAAGCATATCCCTAAAAGAACCTAATTCCCAACTGCTCAATCGGGTATCCAAGAGTTGTCATGACATAAATAGACAAAGACAAAACATAGGACATACATAAATAAGCTTGGTATGAGGGGAACTATCTCATAATACTGTATATTAAAACTATATACAAATATGAACTACTAAGGCACAACCGATCCTCTATACAATCGTGGCTCAGGGGTAATTCGGACTGCCCAAAAACAAGTAAAATAAACCTATAAAAGATAGAAAGTCATACCATAACATACTCCTCTCATGTAATTAATGAGTCAACATAACTAATATAATATGACTGAAACACAACAACTATTATGATAAAGGTAACAAAACATCCACAAGTATGGTGATCATAATGTAAGTCTATCGTGAAGTAAACTTGATCATAAATGCAGTAATAATAATAATAGCCAACTAATAACACACATAATAATGAAAGATAACTAAAAAATACAAATCAATGCCCGTCATTACTAATGGGTGGATTCAACTACAAACATCTATTGCAAGCTAACGTTCCTCTTCGAGGGTTCAAGACAAATATAGTCGATACTTAATTGTACCATAGACCCGAGCTACATCCTCAATGATGGGTCTCGTGTAGATCTCACCGTACCCATATAATGAGCTTTGGTGATATATGACCTACTCTATATACTTAAAACCTAGTCCCATAATACATAGAGTCGGTACCTGAATGTACCATAATTCCTGAGCCGCATACTCAATGATTGGGCTCGTATAGAACTTATCGTACCTCTATAACAAGCTTTGGTGATGTATGATCTACTCTAAATACCTTAGACTTTTGCCGATCACACCGTACCTCTGTAATGAGCTTTGGTGATATATGATCATGTAGTAGATGATTGTCATCATCCTCTTAGGACATCATGGATTTCTTAACAAACCTGTATAACGTCTCTACTAAAGAGAACATCGGGCGTATCCCGTATAATATGCCGTCAGGGCCACAAAGGAATACTTGTGTCATATAGATATATTTATGAATCATAATATAACATCATGTAATCAAATACGTCTATCCCAAGGTCAAAGCCAATGGGCACGGACTAACTTCGTCCAATTGTACACACTCACCAAATGTGACCGTGCAACAAATCAATACATCGATATCATATCCGATCATTATTGACCATACACATATCACTACACTACATCCAAATACCGAGATTCACCTTGCATTCCACTTTCTCGAGTTGACCGAAGCCTTCTCGAAGTCGTGCCAAAGTCTCACGTCACATTGCATTTTGGTCCGGGGAAAAATCCCCATAAATTGGCACTCTGCCTGGGCTTTATTGCCTAAGCCAGTCCACCACCGGTCGACCGGTGGCCGCTTATTCCTGAGCAGTAAAGCCTAGGTAGGTAGCCTTCGAGTCGTCGATTCGAGCTCCGTCTTCTTCGTTGCTTTGTCCAATGAGTCGTCTAGCTCCCATAGCCTGCCTTCGCTACATCGGACTTATTTCGAAGTCCATTGGTTGATATTTTGAAAGTGCTTCCTTATGTGCTCGAAAACCGATTTCGATATGAAATTCTCTCTTTGCACGTGTAGATTACAACGGGCGAACAGTAACTTGACCTCCTCTAACGTTCCAAAACAATATAACTGATTTTCCTACCTTGTGTGATGCTTACGTGTATGCCCATACACCCATTTGTGTACGTTTATCACACAAACACACAACAACACTTTCAATTATATAAACCACGTTTCAGACTTCACTGAAATGACTACTCGGCCCGGTATCTTCTTATGCAACTTTGCACACACGATAGTTGCTATGGTTACTTGAGATGCTCGTTACGTGTTTATGTACAAATATGGTTATTCACATACACATATATGTAAACACAACTAAATTCAACAATTCTAGTTAAATACAAGAATTATCTTGGTTATTATACTACTTTAAATATACGTATATGTATACTCGCTTGTGCACATATACGTACATGTATACTTGAGTTAGCAATTCAATTATTACTTAAATCAAAGCTTACTTTTATTTACTAAATCTTTTGAATAAAATTAAAACATCTTTTTATATTATTTCATAAAATCTCATACCACTTTATAAAATACAGTACTAGCTTATAAATGCATTTAAGCCTTTGAAACACTAAACTTCTTCATTTAAAACTAAGTATTCCTTTCATAAATAATTTATAAAACCTTGTAGTCATTTTGTGAAATATCTTCTTCATATTATTTTATAAAATCTTCTACTCTTTACAAAATACCTCATTCATACTATCTTATAAAATCACTATTTTATAAAATAACTCTTTTTAACTATTTTATAAAATCATTCTTATATAAAGTATCACTTTTATACTATTTTTCAAAATCACTTATTTTTAAAAATATCGCTTTTATACTGTTTTATCAAATCACTTATTTTATAAACTTATACTATTTATAAACTCACTTATTTTAAAAAATATTATTTATAAAATTGTTTCTTTACATAAATAGTATTTATAAATAAAACATTCCCTTATAAAAATCATTTCTTTACTTTAAATAATATTTACAAGTACTAATTAAGCTTACTAATTTTTGTAATACCATTTAAATTAGTTTTATCATTACTAACAAATGACATGCACTTAATTATGTCATCTAGTTAGTCTTTAATTTATTACAATATTACATATAATCACTCAATTATCTCAAATTCCATTTCTAAGCTTACTAACTATTTCAAAATAGTAGTTAAGGTCTTAAACAAATAATGAGATAACATAACCATGTTCCAAACATGAATACAAGTCTAATTCAATCCAAACAATCTCTAAATCACTTCATATAATGCCAACATCATCAATAAACGAAATTAAGAAGATTGACAAGTAAATATATGTGAAGAATCATCATACTCACCTTGCTTCTCCCTAAATCAAGCTCTAATCACCAAAACCCTCTTCTAAACTCTCTTGAAATTTTAGACGAAGCTCCGAAATTCAAATCAAGTTTACTACTTGATGGGTTATGTGAGGAATCAGATAAGTGGAATTATGATGGTTTTATCGGGATCTATTGGAATTTTTTTGGGCTTGGATTAAGAGATCTAGGTTTTAGGCTTAAGGTGAGATTAAAAAAATAATTAGAAGACGAAAAACGAAATGAAACATTAAATGTAGTAAAATGAAGAGCCTAGCTAAATATAAGCTAAGTTAGGACAAGCTAGTGGGCTTAGCCTAATTCACTTTTCATTCCTTTCTAGATATCACTATTTATCCCCGAAATTCATCGACTTTAAACATAATCAAATTTATACTCATTTTTCTCGCGTCGAAAACGCGGTCTCAGCTACAGGTGTCTCGAGGCCCAATTCATCAGTCTCTGAAAAATCAAGCATAATGGACGTTCCGTCAATTAACGATTAAATATTTAAATCAATTATTTAAATATTCAATCATTATAATTGCGAGCTGTTATGCTGCATTTTAAATATTATCATTATCATTATTATAATTAATTAATTAATGCGGCTGTATGGTTCCTAGAGTGCGTACACGTCCTTTCGTTCAAAAACAATAACATAACTTATCATGGACCGGCACAAGTTTAATTGCCTGGTTAATAATTACAATTTTGCAGGTATATAAGATATGGTTTTAAAATTTAAAACCTAATCATACACTGAAAAATGAAAAAATAAATAAATAATGAACAGGGGAGAGAGAGAAACAGAATCTGAAAATATAGAACAAGAAAAGTGTCACAAAACTAATACCCCATTTAGAAATCTGAAATCAGGTATAAATCAATATTAAAAGATTCGAGGATTCACATGCTTCACACAGCCCAAACTAATACCCCATTTATTTGTCCAACTACAAAACATCACGTAGACCTTATACCGAATCCAAAAAACAATTTAATTTTCTCAAATACCCTAACTTGTAAAATTAAAGTAAGCAGTGTAAGATTCATCCCTCAAGCTAAGCAAAGGCTCCAGCACAAAATTACTCCTCACTCCCTTAGCCACAAAACTAATAGGATGATACTCCCTCACCCCTTTATGTTAAGATTTTAGCTAGAGAGGAGAGAGATACAACATGAACCAAAAGAAACTACATTATTACTCAATTATTGAACAAAGGGAAAATACAAAGCTTTAAATAGAAATATAAAATAACTAATCACTTCCTAAACTCAAGCCACTAACCATTTCTTGACCAATAAACTATGATAGACTTATTCACAAACATGCTAAACATGTGCTAACTTTAACACCCTCCCTTAAACTGAAAGTGCCAACATTCAGTTTACAACACATTTTCTTCATCGTCTTGCATAGACGAACTCGGTCACAACTCTCATCTCTATTTGGTTGGGCATGCTCAACTGTTTCACGTTGATTGGTACTTTAACCATCAACAAACACTTCTGGTTTCATATAGGGATCCACTGACCTCTCCATTCGGGTCGTCCCTTATATATGTCATCCCCCCAACAAGTGAGAATCGCAGCTCTTCTTCCTTACTTGTTGGATGACACAAAACCAAACCTGCTTCACTTACAGGTTTTACCTACTCCACATGTAGGCTTCCACTTCAAACAGTTCTCTTGAGCACTCTTCAAATTGTCCAACTCCATGACCGACATGTCTTCTTCACTATCAACATCCACAACAACGCTCTACGGAACGCCTTCTTCATGCTAACACCTTCCGCCATCACAACTTCATAACTATGTCACTTTCACACAAAATTCATCTGTCAATAGCAAGCACATGCTCCTTGCTTCACTGCCAACATACCTTCACCAATACAAGAATTCAGCTTCTCATCTTCTTTTCACCATTCAACTTGCACACAATCTGCATTCTTCGACTTCTACCGTAACTGCTCCTTTTTAGCTCCTCTAGCAACAGCTATGACAACTGCACCACAAACTTTTCTTATTTGAACAGCAGCAAGTCCAACACCATACACCAGCAGCCAATCTTCCAAATCACAAAACTGCAATCACCACATCACTTCTACCATACTTCACCAAGACTGCAATATCTCACTATTGCACTACTGCTTTCAGCAATCACCAATCGAACAACTTCGACCACTGCCGGAACGACAACCAATCGCCACCTTCTCAACACCAACTTCTCCTCTGCTGCAACAAGTACGACTGCATCAAAGTACTGTCATTGTTCACCACAACATCTTCAACCAAACACAAACTTGCATCCTTGCCAGCCACATTCATTACATATCAACAACCCACATTTCCTCTTGCTTCCGTCTACTCAAACCCCTCAATAACAAGGCACCATCACCAAACATGAATACTACCTACCACAAATCACCTCACATCCACTACCTGTAGCAAAACCAAACACAACCATTTCTCCGCTACTATTCCAAATAGCACACTCCAACCAAACTAGCAGGCACCAAAAATTCTCAGCACCAAAGATATGTAGATAGGGTATAAAACTTTGCAACCAGCATCTAACAACATGAAGCCCTTAACAAGCATCACTGCAATCTATATCATCTACTCAGTCCCTGAAAAGTTCACCCTGTAGCCTGCAAAACACACTAACAAGGCAGCCCATGCTACACTACACACCAGCCACCACTAAACAGCATCACGCAAAAAAAAAATACTCCCAACATCTACAACACCAAAACAAAACAGCTTCACCACAAAAGCACACTAAAAACACATTATAGCAGCCCAACCCGTAAACCAACAAAACTCAGATCGATTTCCATTTAAACACCGTTGCTTCTACATCACCTAACTCCAAAATCCGACACCTTCACACAGCTGCCACCGCATCCATTCCGACCAAAAAACCGTCAGCAAATTGCAAAGCAATCACCAGCCTCAAACGTCAATCTACAACTCAAAGCAGCAGAGAACAAAGGAAGGCACGTGACCTACATATCAGCAAGTGCAACATTCTTTGAGTTCATCAAAGTGGCATCGAGTAATTACAGACACAGCAGTAATTTTCATCGATGTTGGCATATCAAATCATTCAGTGTGAAGCAAACAACTGATGGTGTCCATCATCTCGAAGCAATACCAACGCGAGCAACAACTTGGTTCGGCAACAGTATAAATCCAACACAGGCAAGGTTCATCAGTTGACTCCAAAATGATCCACATCTCCATCAATGATGACAAAATCTCAAGTAGCGAAGAGCATCCCAAAATACGATAAGGATCTCTTTTAGGCGAAATGGTATTTCCAGAACCCAGCATGAACTCCATAAACTCCAGCAGCGGAACCTAAGGCAGAGTCATTCATCTCATGACTTTAGGCACAATCATTTCCATTAAATCGAAGCAGCTCAACTCGGATCTAAGGCAGTGACGTGACATCCATAGACTGATGCAAGACTCTTAGCAAAACCTCTAGTTCACATAAACATCGGCTCCGAACTCCATAGCGTTCATAGACAGACAACGCACTCGTATTCTTTTCATCTCAGGAAAATCTCTAACCACATAGTAGCAGCAATCGCGGTTCGAGACAGAACTAGATATTAAGTGACATCTCATCATCTCCAAGCAAAACGACCATCTTCGCTGAGCTCCAGTCCTAAACTTCTGTCTACAGTACTACCAGAACTATAATCCTGCTCCGATCATGCATCCCCTGCATAACAGTCTCTACCTCACAACCCACTAGACTCAAGTTGCAATTTCACGTCATTTTCATCCCACAATACTTCAGTACCAGCACATCATCATTACTCTCAACAAAACAAATACAATTAACCATTTTTAAACTACAGATCCTAGCCATACTTCATCAAACTCCACCCACATCATATTTCAATTACTACTTTGTCACAACAACCATCATTCATTAAGCAACTCAGAGTCTCATTGCTGCTTTACCAACACAGCATTACCTAACAACATCTCTCAACATCAAAACAAAATTTCAATTTCACTTACCAGACCCCATTTTCACCCATGACAGGTAGCAACTCCCTTGTTGAACAGCAGCAATTCCAGATTCAGCCATCATACATCCGAGCTAAGATAAACTCAAAGTGCCAGCAACCAGAACCAACAAGTACTCTATCAATCCGGCGCGAGCATCTCCAATGAGCAAGATCCAGATTCTTCGGTTTCAAATCGACAACGGCTATCAACTCAGATCCGCGAGATATAAAGCATCGAAATTTGTTCAGACAAGCGCTATTCCAGATCGCAACCTCAGAATGCGATGGGCCTCAAATTGACGACAAACTTCAAAGCGATGGTGCAAATTTGAAGCATCCTTCAGATCCAGCTGCATCGCTGTTTCACTTCTGATACTAAAGCGCGATTGTTTTGGATAAAAGAAAAGCTTCATGTGATTCCGGAATGAAGAGCTTTTGGATGCTTTGAGGAAGATAGAACTAGTAAAATACAAAAGAACTACAGTGGGATTTTTTTTTATTTAAACTCTGGCTCACTTAAATTTCTCAGATCTCTTGATCTCTCTACCTCCTCCTCTCTCCTCTAACCAAGCTCTGATACCATGTTAAGATTTTAGCTAGAGAGGAGAGAGATACAACATGAACCAAAAGAAACTACATTGTTACTCAATTATTGAACAAAGGGAAAATACAAAGCTTTAAATAGAAATATAAAATAACTAATCACTTCCTAAACTCAAGCCACTAACCATTTCTTGACCAATAAACTATGATAGACTTATTCACAAACATGCTAAACATGTGCTAACTTTAACACTTTCTCCATCAAAAAGCTAGCCCTTTCAACAAAAGCAGCATCTCCATCCTTTTTACATCCAAGCACTACACCTGTCCCATCATCACCAGAAGCAATATAACATCCTTCCTTATCTGTAGACTCGAAAGATACAGAGTTCGCTTTCCCGTTAAGTCCTGGAACTGTCAGATGCAGTAGCGTATCTAACCTTGAGCCCATTGTTTGGTCCCTGATGTGCGAGTAAACAGCCTGGAAGGTCGAATGGTTCCAACATTACAGACTTTTCAGTGTGTATGAGCCTGAAAGTAGCATGTATCGAGTCGTCTGTTCCAGATATACCGATTTTGTTCATTGTTATTGAGCTATTTGAGTTAGATATGAAGAGCTTTTGGCCATTAATTGGTTGTTGTGATAATGAGAAGAGTTGTGAATTATACGAAGAAGATGGAATTGGAGTGATGTAGTCTGATAGTGAAGTGGAGTTTGTAGCGGCTATGTCCCAGTCTTTGCTAGTCAGGCCAACCATTAAGTAGGGTCCGAATAGTATTGCTTTAATCGATGCATATTCTTCTCTATCGTCTGTATAATTGTATTAAAACCCATGATTTATTTTTCTGATTTTTTGCCCAATAAATATGCACGAGGGATTATGATAAGTAACGAGAAGCTAACCTTGTATTATTGTATAGCCTCGGTCCTTAAATTAATAGGCAATGTAATTGTCAATTTATCATTTGGATTCCATTGTTTCGTCAATGTGAGAAAATTTCCTGCCAGCATATATGAAACCCTGTTAACTTATTTGGATATGCACATGTACATGTATGCAAGCAGACAAACTGAAACTAAATAATTTACTTACCAGGTGATGGCATTGTTAAAGTTTGAGAGTTGAACGTTGAGTTTGCACCACTCGAAGAAGTCCAGAATGGTATTCTCAGGTTGATGGTTGAAGCTTGAGTACTCGACTTTATAAATGCAATACAGGTATTAAACAAAATGTCTAATTATCTATTTATAAGATTCAAATATAAATGGATTGATAAAATATACCTGATTTGACGAAATTGACAAGGACAGTTGAATATAAGGTTCCGATGAACTAATTGGCTCGATTTTCTGTGATATTGTAATACCTCCATATTTCCAAATAAATGAACTTGATATGAATTGTATAATGTACAAAGTAGGGGTTTTCCCCATCTCTTCAAAATAAATAGAATCTCCTAGTTTTGAAAATGATTCAATACCTGCATATTTAACAGTAAAAATATTATAAACATAGTTAATAGTTAATACATGTTGCAATATTAACATAATTAATTTATAGTGTTCTCATGTGTACACTTGAGAATTGATGCCCTGGATTATGTACAAAGAACTCAGGCCATGGCTCCACCTGAATATTTATTTTTCAGTATACAAATAACAATTTACTTGTTTTGGTCCTATCGCAATGTAAAGTTTTGCCTTGTATATTTAAAATAGCTTATATATGAATGTTTTGTGAAAATATCGATTACTATAATACCATGTAGCTGTAAATTCCCGCTCCTGTTTTTTAAAACTAAAAGAATGGACAAATCAAAAACTATAGACAAATGTTCTTTGAATATTCAGAGTATATCTTGTCAAGGATTATAGGTTTCTCAAGGCAAAAAAATACCGGTTCCATAACAGCACCAAAAAGAATTAAATTGTGTTCCCCATTTGTGAAAGCTAATTGCTTTGGACTGTCCAGGTCCCTGAGGAAGCATGTATATCATTACTCCAGGCTCTCTTCCTCTTTGAATACTCAATACGCCATTTGTAAGAGTTCTTTCGTAATAATCAGCATAAGCCATTCCTTTAGTCCATCTAAATAAATTACGAGAAACCTAAAAAAAAGCATCGTTGCAATGTTACATGTTGTAAAATGATTAAAATGAAAGGTCATTTATGTAAGTTGCACAACTGTTGAAATCTCTACTAATTGTAGTTATGATGTAATGAGAGTTACTCAGCTATCTTTTGTATTCTGTCTCATGTAATAAGGCTTTGGGCCATATACGAATAGCCCAATACCAAGTAATGTTGTAATCTATATAAATATGGTACTAGAGTTTGTATTGTACATTCAATTGAGAAACAAATAATAAAAGTATTACTCTCTTCTTTTAATCTGTTTCTCTTATATGGTATCAGAGCCTACAGTCAAACGACTACAATCAACTACTGTTTACCCATAGAATCTCATCAGAGAATCACTGTTAGCCTCATCATTGAGCCATCCAGAGATAGTGTCAGAGAGATCTCATCATCCACTACTCGATTGCTCTCAGTTATAGGCATTCTCATCATCTGAGAGTGTTATATCTTTTCCTGATCGTGTTCTTCAATCAAGAACTCGCAAAGACAGTGCCACGCCAAGAATCTGGCTTCAAGATTCATAAGTCTGGCTGCACTGTAATAGATCTGACATCAAGAATCTCAACATCTCTTCCAGAGAATCCACCATGGCAGAAAATGATGATATCTCATCATCTGCTTCAAGCGGAATCAAGAATCAGGAGGGGTCAAGACCAGATAATCAAGAAACTGCAACCATCGATATAAATTCCTGCAATATCATCAAACCAAAGAACAACTTAGTGACCACTGCTCTCGATGAAAACAATTTCATACTGTGGAAGTATCAGGTCATAATCAGCATAAGAGGATACGGTTTAGAAGATTACCTATATGGAACTGCAGAAATTCCAGCAAGAATGGTTATCAACAACAAAGGAGAAAGAATCATCAACAAGCAATTTGTTAATTACCAGAGACAAGATAATCTACTAGCAGCATGGCTAATATCATCAGTCAGTCCATCTCTACTCACTCAACTGGTTGGATGCAAAACATCATATGAGATATGGACTGCAATACAACAAATATTCAGTACACAATCAGCCGCAAGAATCATATACTACAAAAGACAGTTGCAGAATTTAAAGAAAGAAAATATGACAATGCAAGAATACTTGACAAAGATAAAGTCATATTGTGATCTTCTTGATACTGCAGGGCACAAAATATCTGAAACAGAGCAGATTCTATGCATACTAAATGGTCTAGATACAGAATATGAATCGGTTATTGCAGTCATCTCATCACAACAGAATCTACCCAGCATACAACATGTTCATTCAGTTATGTTATCACATGAAGGAAGGGTGGAACAGAGGAAGGAAAAAGAGCTGTCAATCAATTATGCATCAAGATCAACAAATAAGGTGCATGAAAATCAAAATGTGAGACCAAACTCATACAACCAGAGAGGTGGTGGAAATCAGAGAGGAAGAGGAAGAAATAACAAATGGAACAATAACAGAGCAAAATGTTAGATTTGTGAAAAACCAGGCCATACAGCAAGGCAATGCTACTTCAGACTCAACACTGAATATTATCCAAGTCATCAGAAAAGTGGTGAACCAAGTGCAAACATAGCTCACATTAATCAAAGATCAAACAATCAGCCAGAAGATGCAAGAATGCAACAGGCAAGTTCAGAAAGACTCACCAGAACAGAAGATACAACAAATGAAGATTGGTACCCAGACTCAGGTGCTACCAACCATCTCACGAGTAATCTTCAAAACCTCAATCTTGGCAACAAAGAATACACAGGTATGCATACTATACATATGGGTAATGGTGAAGCTATAAAAATCACACATGTTGGAACTAGTAGTATCAAAGGTAAAAGACATCTTTACCTCAACAATTTACTAAGAGTTCCCTAGATTAAAAAAAAGTTAATGAGTGTATCTCAGTTTGCTAATGACAACAATGTGTACTTTGAGTTTCACCCAAAATTCTGTGTTGTTAAAGATTTACTAAATCAGGAAATATTACTACACGGTGAACTGGACAAAGGTCTGTACAAGTTCAACTTTGGAAATATGGAAAATGGCAAAAATAGGAAAATGTGGTGCAACAGTTCTATGTCAAAAATTAAGAAAGACAAAGAAACTTTTGATTTGTGGCACTGTAAACTTGGATATCCTAGTGTAAATGTTGTAAAACAAGTACTTAGTAATAATAATATTACTTTCGATGTATCTGTACCATATATATGTACCTACTATCAATTAGGCAAAAGCCACAAGCTACCATTTGCAGATTCAAACACAATGGTCAGTAGACCACTTGAATTGGTAGCCACAGATCTCTGGGGACCTGCACCAGTAAGTTCTGACTATGGATACAGGTACTACATATCTTTTGTTGATGCTTATTCTAGATATACATGGATATATTTTTTGAAATCAAAAGAAGACACAAGCAATGTGGTGATACAGTTCATAACACAAGCTGAAAAGAAAACAAATAATGAACTCAAAATAATACAGACTAATGGAGGCAGTGAGTATAAACCACTAAAGGAATATTTTCAAAAAAGGGGAATTGTTCAAAGAACAACTTGCCCATATACCTCAGAGCAAAACGGTCTTGCTGAAAGAAAATACAGACATATAGTAGAAACATGGCTAACATTACTAGCTCAAGCCTCTATGCCAATAAAATTTTGGCTAGAGGCATTCAACACTGCAGTCTATCTGATTAATAGACTACCTACCAAGGTACTCAAGCACCTAAATCCCATTGAAACATTATTTGGGGTTAAACCAGACTATCAAAGTCTGAAGACATTTGGGTGCTTATGCTTCCCATGTCTCAGACCATATAACAGTCATAAACTAAGTCTAAGATCCACCCCTTGTACATTTCTTAGATATGGAAATAATCAAAAGGGATATAGATGCTTGAGTAATGATGGTAGGATATTTGTTTCAAGACATGTTGTATTTAATGAAGAAAAATTTCCCTTTGCAGATGAAAATATCAGAACTACAAAGAAAGTATATGACAAAGGGAGTGCATCATTACCATCAATACCTATTGTGTCAGACTGGAGCATCAATGCAACTGGAGGAGATAAGCAGAGAGACAATGAATCACAACTCACAGTATCGAGAGAAAATTCTGGATCAGGTCATGATTCTAAAAAAATCTCAAGTCCTCCTCCTAGCAACACAGACCAGAATAATGGTGCTGTAACGACCCGCTATTTTGGACCATTCAAATCGACAATAAATCCACACATGTCGGACTTGAATAATTCAAAATACCGAATTGTTAATTTAAATTTGGCAAAAACTCAGCATATGCAGTAAATAAATCAATCACAGAATCACAGACACAGAGTAATACAATAATATGCAGCGGAATAGATAAAATAGTAGTTCATGAAGCTACTATATAAACATCAGAGTTAGAAATAAAATACAACAGAATATCTCAAATGCAGTGAAGTCTCCAGTACAACAGATGACTTCTCTGGACAAATCAACTAGAAGAGCTGAAAGCTGAGGCGATAGTTGGATCTCCAAAGGAAGCTCCAAACTCCAAGGGTGAGTCTCAAATGCTGTATCACTCGGTCTGACCCGAGCGTAAAGCAAAACACAAAACACTCGAGTCAGGATTAACATTCTTATATAAATAAATCCAACTCAAGTGAAATATCAACCGAAATACAAGTAACTTAAAGGATGTTTGGGATAACCATCCTCTAAGGATCTTCAGAACTATCTACAAGGTGGAAATATACATTATAACACCGTGGTCATTTCAATTAAATTTATACTTCAAACCCAAATATCATTTCATTTCAAATATATCTATTTTACAAATAGTATATATATAGGTTAAATAATTTATAAAGTAAAGTATTTATAATTTCCTCAAGTCTCACAAATCGATTTATATTAACTCAAATTCCAAATTCAAATTTATTCAAGCTCAATTCATCAATTCAATTCAGTTCTAAAGATACCATTTAAATTTTCAATATATTTCAAAGCTTTAATATTCAACATTTCAAAGTTCAATTTAACAGTTCCATATAGATCTTGATTTAACTTTAGTATTATTTAATCAGGGAATATTCACTTAATAAATTCAATATCATTTAACTAGCCTTAAATTTCATTTTCTATTAAATATTTCCTTAAATTTATTTAAACAAGAAATATTCATTAAATTATTTAAATCAAACTCAAGTTATAAATCATATCTTAAATCCCAATTCCAATAAGTTTTAAATTGGTTTAATTAAATAAAATTCTTTACTAAATTCAAATTATCTTCCCAACCTTAACTTATTCAAATTTTTACCAAAATCTATTTTGAAATATAAATTTTATACTTAACATATTATATGTATTAAATCCATATTAATTAAATTAAATATCATTATTAAATCTATATATATATATATCATTACCATTTATATATAAATTTTTTAAAATCAACATTTGTAAAAAAACAAATATTTCTTTCCAAAACCATAGAATTCAATTTCAAAATATTTATATATATATGGACCAACGGTGTTTGTATATATATTTATCATATGGTTAAGTGATACGGATATTTATCATTTCAATCCGAAATTTAAATATATACGGGTAGATATCATTTCGACCCGTAATCCCAATTTCAATTCAAATGAAAATTGCTTGGGTTTATCATTTCAACCCATAACGAAATTCTCCTATTCTAAAGTCCGTTCGAGTATGTATCATTTCAACCCATAGTGATTTCTATACTAACAGGAACTTGCAGAGTGATAACAGATACCAATAAATATAACAATAGGCATATATCATCAGTATAAATAACAGATACGGGTGTCAGATGTCATAGGTGAACAGATATAAATAATAGTAATAACAGGCATATAATACTAGATACTGGTGTCAGATGTCACAGGTGAACAGTTATATATAATAGCATATATAACAATGTAAATAACTACAGTAGCATATTTCAATTGCTATTTCAAATGAAATCAAATTTAAATAATAAAAGAACGTTAATCGTGAGTGATTGCTCACCTTTCGAGGCCAGAGAAATTTGACAACGAAATGAGCTACGAATTCCAAGCGACGCTAGATGGATACGATTCGATGAAGAAACAAGCACGGCGGACAAAGCGGAAAGATAAGGGATTGACGAAATCAAATTAGAACCGATCGATGATGATAATTGGTAAAAGTGAATTTATATAACTCTATACATCCTATATCCAACACATATTAAATTTAAAGATATATTTATTTCAAAATACATTGTTTCAAATTAAAAGACACATAGAAAAAATCTACCACATTATATAATCAAACGGCAAATGCCACTATGTAAATGAAATTTTAGTTTATACCTAACCTTACCTACTTATTATATTAAAAACCAACTTTACATAAAAAAAAATTTATACTGTAGTTATAAAATAAAATATATGCAGTAAACATATATATACTACTATACACATATATATAATTCACGTACTTATTATATCTTAACAGTTTACTAAACAGCATTTAAAAGTTTTTATATAAGACAAGAAATAGAAAGTTTATCAAATACAATTCAAAGTGGAATATATATATCGGTATACATTAGTTTAGCCGTCAAAGCAACTTCAATTCTTGATTGTACATATGTATATAAAATGATGTGTATAAATATACCTTTACATGTAAAATACTGCTAAAGAAAATATCTTTAAATATATTTACAAACAGTAATGTAAAACAAATTCAGTTATGCCATGGTGAAGCACTAATTGAGAGAATGAGTTTTGAGCCATTGAGAAGTGCAAAAGGAAGAAGTAGAGTGTCTAACTTGCATACTAACATGATAATGCACTAAATGTGCTTTGGTCTATGGAGAAGCAATGTAGCACAAAATCAGAGAATGCACTAAATCATAGAACGTGAGGAGTCTGACCTGCAAACGTGGACTAGACTTGCAAACATGAAGCTTCAATAATAGATGCTCAACATGGTAGGAACAAGCGCAAGGAGTTGATGTGGGATGAGGCTTGTGAGGTGAGGCGGAGGGGCAGTCTGGGGTGAAGGCGTGCAGGGGAACGTGGGCGAGGTCGGGCTGGTGGCGGAGGCTTGCGGTGGGCAGATCCGGGAAGGTTGGATTGTGGTTGCCGTGGTCAGGGAGATGAGGGTGGGTTTGGTGGCCGTAAGCCGTGATATGGGGTGAGGAAAAGGAGGACGAAGCTGGCAGCGGTGTGGTGGCAGGCAAAAGGAGGCGGAGGCTGCCGTGCATGGCGAAGTGGAGATGGCGTCTCGGTTTGGGATTTGGCGGAGACGAGTTGGTGGGTTTCCAGGTCTCGGCCACAAGATGGATTTGGTGATGAGGATGTGGGAAGAGGTTGCGGTGAAGAAAGGGAGGAGGTAAGTCGTGCTTTGGATATCAAGTAGCAGGAGATTTCAAAAATAAAAGACTTTGATAAAAAGAAGGATCTGCTTGAAAAGGAGATGAACAGATGATACTTTTATAAAAATTCTGAGATCCAAAAAATGAGATCTGAAAAGGAGATGTACAGCGCACAAACCAAATCAAAATATAATTTTCTTAAACGAATGGGCAGGAGAAGACAGAACGGGTTAGTAGGAAAATGAAACGTGTATATCGAAACGTATGAAATAATTAAATATTGAAACGGCAACCAATAATAAATAGAATGTTGAAAAGTCATTAAAGCAATAAATTCTGTTGTTTGGAAAGCACGTCTAAAGTTTGAAAGGCAATAGAAAACAAAAGGTCACGGATACGGTACCGATACGGTGAACTGTTTTATAGATTCCGTTGTCCATCGGATGCCGAAACAAGCAAATGAATATACCATGGAGATCAGCATGACATGACGATCAAAACGGTATACAAATACTAGTGGTACGATCTTCCGATCGAAAGTCGATAATCGGTACCAGAAATGCTGCTATTTTGCCAGAATTAAGATAAACGGAGCAGTAGAAGTCCAAATTTGGAAAAACGAATTTCGCAGTCTAATTCAGAATAGTCTGAATAAATTTTCTCCTGTTGACATATTTTGGTTTCGGAAAACTTTTAAATTCACTGTTATTAACCGGTTTGATTTGAAATGAAATTTCACAGGAAAATAAACTTCAATATTATCAGATGAAAATTTACCAGTCGCTATATTAAAATAGACGTATTCCAAATAATATATTTTTATTTCAAAATTTTATTATTTAAAATTTAACAAAAATTCAAATAAATTACGTTATAAAAATTATTAAAATTTACGGGTCGTTACACTCTCCCCCACTCAAAACTTTTCGTCCCCGAAAAGGAAGGAGGTAGAAGAATAGAAACAACCAGAAAGAAAAATAGATTGAAAGACCAGGATAAACAATTAATTTAAAACTATATAAATTTTTCTTGAAATATTCATTTGAAAACTTCATTTGCAGTTCAATTTTCTTTAATACTTTAAAACTTTTCAAAACCCATTTGTAAAATTTCTTGCTTCCTTTATAAGTACCACTTATATGCTTAAATAACACCTTTATAAAGGTATGAAAACTATTTGAAAACAATTATTTACATCATTAGTTATATTTACAAAGAAGCTATTGAAAACATTAAATCCATAATTTATAAATTTATTAATTTATCTCAAGATACTTTCAAATATTATTAATAAACAAATAATCATTTACTTTAAATATGTTTTATTTAATTAATAACCTCTAAAATATCTATAGCACTAAATTTTTTTATTAAACCAAATAATATATAAATATTTAAAAGGGTATAGTCAACAAGGAAAAGAAGGACTTGGAGAGACAGAATATAGGTGAATAAATAAAGCTGAGTAGATAAGGTAGATTTAAAGAATAGTATCGGGCATGAATAATTAATTTAAACCATGAGAATTTCAATTTCGAATATTAATACAGAATTTCTTTGTAAATTTCCTTTCGAAAATACTTTTATAACTCGATGTTTCAACAAGTTTATCCTTGTTCCTGTAGACTCTGGTAGTGCGTTGATCAGGCGCAAAACTAGAATTCTCCAGGTACTTAGTAGACTTGTTTCAACACCCAGTAAAATACTAGAAAAACTAAAAAAAAACAGATATGGAAAGTACAATCCAAACAAATCAACCAAACCAAACCTTTGTCCGATCATGGTTCGCAGATACACAATGGTTACGCCTGGTTCCCCCAGGAAACAATCCATATCCGTAAGCTTTCTCAGCCCTGCGAGTTACGCCATGATGACTAGTAGAATGCAGGATACACAATGGTTACGCCTGGATCCCCCAGGAAACAATCCGTACCCCCAGGCAAGACTCAGCCAAGCATTTGCGCTACTATTCGCGACCTACACAGATTGCAGGATACACAACGGTTACGCCTGGATCCCCCAGGAAACAATCCGTACCCCCAGGCAAGACTCAGCCAGGCAGTTGCGCTATGCAGTCACGAGAGAAAAAAAATAAGACCATGGGTAACGCCATGGAATTCGAAGGACACTCGAGTATCATATCCGGAAAACCAAAATCAGAGAGAATAATATCGATAGAATGAATCCAAGATGTGGCCACAAATCGGATATCAAGCAGAAGGCACTTTCCATATCTTTACTTCGAAAATATGTATCATATAGTACCTTTTCAAATCACTTTCAAATATCGTACTTATATAATCCATTATATATAAGATTAAATTTTCAAATCAAATACTTTCCAAAATCAATAGTATATCAAATCATACTTATATAGACTTCAATTATATAAGATTTCACTTTCAAATTGAGTACCTTTTCAAATCTATAGTTTTCGAATCAATTTCATACTCATACAAATCAATTTTACATAAGTTCGACAACTCCCAAATCAAGTGTTTAGTAACATAAGGTTCTAAAATTTCAATTTGTTTCAATATCAGTTCCATTTCAAAATCATATACAATTTCACCAAATTATTTCTTCTCAAATTAATTATCTTTAGTTTCAAAGTTTCCAAAATAATAGATTTAGAAAATAAATCCAAATTTCCAAATCAATAATTTAAGTCAACCAATTCATTACCAAAATCAAATGTTTTCAAAATCCTCTTATACTTATGTAAGGTCCATCTTATATAAGGATCAAATTTTTCAAAAATAAATTTCGTTGTATGAAGAGCCATATGGGATTAAATATCTTTGCTTTTATGGGTTATATATCTTTGTAATTTAAATTGGAAATTTTCTTTTAGTAAGCAAAGATATTCTAACTCGACAGCTTTCAATTTCAGCGTCAAAATACATCAATGATAATAGAATATAAGGTGTACATACGCCATCATTTCGCAGAATCATATTTGATCGCTCGCTCGATCACACAAGTTCGCTTTCGAACTAGTATTGTCCATTCGGCTTCCCTAATGCGGATTTCGATGTGGTTTCTCGACTAGAAGCCATCAGTCTCCTTGCATAGCCATATACTATGATAGAGAATTCTAGAATCAAGCCCAAAATCCATATCAAATATTCGCCATCAAGAATCGAATGAAAAATCCTAACACTAAATGGTGTAATTCACCTCGAACTTGTGTACTCAAACCTGGATCAAATTAATTATGCGAGTAGCATACGTACAACCTATATATTTATTCCAACTTGTTAAATATATAGTTTCATAAAGATGTTACTAAGTTAAAACATTTAACTAAACTTTATTCAAAATATTTTGAAGACCAAATTCTTTTCAAAACATTTCAAATCTAAATTTCATATTAGAAAAAGTTAACATTGCCTTATTCATTTACTTAACAAAACAGTTTCAGCTATTTAAATCATATTACTACAAACTTTAAACATTCAAAACAAACTTATATACTTTATCGAAATACTTTTCAAAATTTCTTAGCTTTGAAGAGTTAACCTTGATTTGGAAGTACCCGAACTTCAAAATAGTCGAAGAAATCATTTTCAAATTCAAGAGTTGGAAATCAGCAACAAATCAGTAAATCAATTTTTAATAGATAGGGTTATATTAAATCCAAAACTCGAGGACTGAACTCCGGCTCATTTCAAATCGTTTCAAATATATATATTTATATATACATATATCTTTTGAATATTAAATCTTACTTCGGAATTTGAAATCAAAATTGGTTTCGCAAAATCACTCGCGTAGCAATGCTACTAAAGTGGCCTCTCCCCCACTATGAAACTCGAAAATCAACGTCGATGATGCGTGCACTCATCACCGAAATTATTTTCTAGCGACATAAGTGAGTTCTGGACTTCTATTTTCTCAAACTTCTTTTGAAATTTCTTTGAAATCATTCGAAACTTATTAAAATCATTTGAAACATTTCTTATTCGGAAAATACTTTTAAATTATTTTATTATTATATATTTCAAAATCTTAAAACCAATTTCAAAACACCGGGGTTCAATTCTCGACTTTCAAATTTAAAATCCTTTAGTTATAAATCATTTTTATATAAATCAATTTCTTATATAACTTCAAAATTTCAAATCCTTTCAAAAATTCAAATTCTTATTTTTAAAAGGTATATATAATCCTTATCGAAAACATTTTCACTTTTATATATAGAATATAATCATACTTATAAAATTTCGATATTTAAAACAATTTCCAAAATACGAATAAACCCGACTTTCAAAGGATGATTTAGGAATGGATTTCAACAAAGATAGAGATTCAAATTAGAGGAACTCTAATCAAATAGGATTCTGATTCGAAGATAAGTTCGAACGAAAATGAGATAATTGATTACAAAACAGTAGTCAGATATACTTATATAAATCGCGGGCGACCTTAACCGGGTCAACCGTGACTTCAAGAATATAATCGATGTGGTAATCTAAGGCAAATCGACATTCGATCGCCAGAGATGGAATTCAGCATAACAAGAGATGGAAACATCAAAACCGAGGGATATATAAATCTCCGGTGAATCAATGCCAATTGTAAAGGAGTTCCACCCTTTTACAAATCACTCGAAGATTTGCGAGATCGCCTATTCTTATAGAGGTCATTCGAAGTGGAGTTATGGGACACTCCAGAAATCAAAAGAATACAAATAGAGAGAGACATGAATGAATTTTGGAACCGTAGGGACGTTCCAAAGTTCAAAGGAAATCGAGTCAAAAGGAAGAGATTAAATTCGAACGAAAGTGATTCTGTAAATAAATTTACTATATATGCTAAGCTTTGCCTAGAACCAAAGCTCTGATACCAACTGTAACGACCCGCTATTTTGGACCATTCAAATCGACAATAAATCCACACATGTCGGACTTGAATAATTCAAAATACCGAATTGTTAATTTAAATTTGGCAAAAACTCAGCATATGCAGTAAATAAATCAATCACAGAATCACAGACACAGAGTAATACAATAATACGCAGCGGAATAGATAAAATAGTAGTTCATGAAGCTACTATATAAACATCAGAGTTAGAAATAAAATACAACAGAATATCTCAAATGCAGTGAAGTCTCCAGTACAACAGATGACTTCTCTGGACAAATCAACTAGAAGAGCTGAAAGCTGAGGCGATAGTTGGATCTCCAAAGGAAGCTCCAAACTCCAAGGGTGAGTCTCAAATGTTGTATCACTCGGTCTGACCCGAGCGTAAAGCAAAACACAAAACACTCGAGTCAGGATTAACATTCTTATATAAATAAATCCAACTCAAGTGAAATATCAACCGAAATACAAGTAACTTAAAGGATGTTTGGGATAACCATCCTCTAAGGATCTTCAGAACTATCTACAAGGTGGAAATATACATTATAACACCGTGGTCATTTCAATTAAATTTATACTTCAAACCCAAATATCATTTCATTTCAAATATATCTATTTTACAAATAGTATATATATAGGTTAAATAATTTATAAAGTAAAGTATTTATAATTTCCTCAAGTCTCACAAATCGATTTATATTAACTCAAATTCCAAATTCAAATTTATTCAAGCTCAATTCATAAATTCAATTCAGTTCTAAAGATACCATTTAAATTTTCAATATATTTCAAAGCTTTAATATTCAACATTTCAAAGTTCAATTTAACAGTTCCATATAGATCTTGATTTAACTTTAGTATTATTTAATCAGGGAATATTCACTTAATAAATTCAATATCATTTAACTAGCCTTAAATTTCATTTTCTATTAAATATTTCCTTAAATTTATTTAAACAAGAAATATTCATTAAATTATTTAAATCAAACTCAAGTTATAAATCATATCTTAAATCCCAATTCCAATAAGTTTTAAATTGGTTTAATTAAATAAAATTCTTTACTAAATTCAAATTATCTTCCCAACCTTAACTTATTCAAATTTTTACCAAAATCTATTTTGAAATATAAATTTTATACTTAACATATTATATGTATTAAATCCATATTAATTAAATTAAATATCATTATTAAATCTATATATATATATATCATTACCATTTATATATAAATTTTTTAAAATCAACATTTGTAAAAAAACAAATATTTCTTTCCAAAACCATAGAATTCAATTTCAAAATATTTATATGTATATGGACCAACGGTGTTTGTATATATATTTATCATATGGTTAAGTGATACGGATATTTATCATTTCAATCCGAAATTTAAATATATACGGGTAGATATCATTTCGACCCGTAATCCCAATTTCAATTCAAATGAAAATTGCTTGGGTTTATCATTTCAACCCATAACGAAATTCTCCTATTCTAAAGTCCGTTCGGGTATGTATCATTTCAACCCATAGTGATTTCTATACTAACAGGAACTTGCAGAGTGATAACAGATACCAATAAATATAACAATAGGCATATATCATCAGTATAAATAACAGATACGGGTGTCAGATGTCATAGGTGAACAGATATAAATAATAGTAATAACAGGCATATAATACTAGATACTGGTGTCAGATGTCACAGGTGAACAGTTATATATAATAGCATATATAACAATGTAAATAACTACAGTAGCATATTTCAATTGCTATTTCAAATGAAATCAAATTTAAATAATAAAAGAACGTTAATCGTGAGTGATTGCTCACCTTTCGAGGCCAGAGAAATTTGACAACGAAATGAGCTACGAATTCCAAGCGACGCTAGATGGATACGATTCGATGAAGAAACAAGCACGGCGGACAAAGCGGAAAGATAAGGGATTGACGAAATCAAATTAGAACCGATCGATGATGATAATTGGTAAAAGTGAATTTATATAACTCTATACATCCTATATCCAACACATATTAAATTTAAAGATATATTTATTTCAAAATACATTGTTTCAAATTAAAAGACACATAGAAAAAATCTACCACATTATATAATCAAACGGCAAATGCCACTATGTAAATGAAATTTTAGTTTATACCTAACCTTACCTACTTATTATATTAAAAACCAACTTTACATAAAAAAAAATTATACTGTAGTTATAAAATAAAATATATGCAGTAAACATATATATACTACTATACACATATATATAATTCACGTACTTATTATATCTTAACAGTTTACTAAACAGCATTTAAAAGTTTTTATATAAGACAAGAAATAGAAAGTTTATCAAATACAATTCAAAGTGGAATATATATATCGGTATACATTAGTTTAGCCGTCAAAGCAACTTCAATTCTTGATTGTACATATGTATATAAAATGATGTGTATAAATATACCTTTACATGTAAAATACTGCTAAAGAAAATATCTTTAAATATATTTACAAACAGCAATGTAAAACAAATTCAGTTATGCCATGGTGAAGCACTAATTGAGAGAATGAGTTTTGAGCCATTGAGAAGTGCAAAAGGAAGAAGTAGAGTGTCTAACTTGCATACTAACATGATAATGCACTAAATGTGCTTTGGTCTATGGAGAAGCAATGTAGCACAAAATCAGAGAATGCACTAAATCATAGAACGTGAGGAGTCTGACCTGCAAACGTGGACTAGACTTGCAAACATGAAGCTTCAATAATAGATGCTCAACATGGTAGGAACAAGCGCAAGGAGTTGATGTGGGATGAGGCTTGTGAGGTGAGGCGGAGGGGCAGTCTGGGGTGAAGGCGTGCAGGGGAACGTGGGCGAGGTCGGGCTGGTGGCGGAGGCTTGCGGTGGGCAGATCCGGGAAGGTTGGATTGTGGTTGCCGTGGTCAGGGAGATGAGGGTGGGTTTGGTGGCCGTAAGCCGTGATATGGGGTGAGGAAAAGGAGGACGAAGCTGGCAGCGGTGTGGTGGCAGGCAAAAGGAGGCGGAGGCTGCCCTGCATGGCGAAGTGGAGATGGCGTCTCGGTTTGGGATTCGGCGGAGACGAGTTGGTGGGTTTCCAGGTCTCGGCCACAAGATGGATTTGGTGATGAGGATGTGGGAAGAGGTTGCGGTGAAGAAAGGGAGGAGGTAAGTCGTGCTTTGGATATCAAGTAGCAGGAGATTTCAAAAATAAAAGACTTTGATAAAAAGAAGGATCTGCTTGAAAAGGAGATGAACAGATGATACTTTTATAAAAATTCTGAGATCCAAAAATTGAGATCTGAAAAGGAGATGTACAGCGCACAAACCAAATCAAAATATAATTTTCTTAAACGAATGGGCAGGAGAAGACAGAACGGGTTAGTAGGAAAATGAAACGTGTATATCGAAACGTATGAAATAATTAAATATTGAAACGGCAACCAATAATAAATAGAATGTTGAAAAGTCATTAAAGCAATAAATTCTGTTGTTTGGAAAGCACGTCTAAAGTTTGAAAGGCAATAGAAAACAAAAGGTCACGGATACGGTACCGATACGGTGAACTGTTTTACAGATTCCGTTGTCCATCGGATGCCGAAACAAGCAAATGAATATACCATGGAGATCAGCATGACATGACGATCAAAACGGTATACAAATACTAGTGGTACGATCTTCCGATCGAAAGTCGATAATCGGTACCAGAAATGCTGCTATTTTGCCAGAATTAAGATAAACGGAGCAGTAGAAGTCCAAATTTGGAAAAACGAATTTCGCAGTCTGATTCAGAATAGTCTGAATAAATTTTCTCCTGTTGACATATTTTGGTTTCGGAAAACTTTTAAATTCACTGTTATTAACCGGTTTGATTTGAAATGAAATTTCACAGGAAAATAAACTTCAATATTATCAGATGAAAATTTACCAGTCGCTATATTAAAATAGACGTATTCCAAATAATATATTTTTATTTCAAAATTTTATTATTTAAAATTTAACAAAAATTCAAATAAATTACGTTATAAAAATTATTAAAATTTACGGGTCGTTACACTCTCCCCCACTCAAAACTTTTCGTCCCCGAAAAGGAAGGAGGTAGAAGAATAGAAACAACCAGAAAGAAAAATAGATTGAAAGACCAGGATAAACAATTAATTTAAAACTATATAAATTTTTCTTGAAATATTCATTTGAAAACTTCATTTGCAGTTCAATTTTCTTTAATACTTTAAAACTTTTCAAAACCCATTTGTAAAATTTCTTGCTTCCTTTATAAGTACCACTTATATGCTTAAATAACACCTTTATAAAGGTATGAAAACTATTTGAAAACAATTATTTACATCATTAGTTATATTTACAAAGAAGCTATTGAAAACATTAAATCCATAATTTATAAATTTATTAATTTATCTCAAGATACTTTCAAATATTATTAATAAACAAATAATCATTTACTTTAAATATGTTTTATTTAATTAATAACCTCTAAAATATCTATAGCACTAAATTTTTTTATTAAACCAAATAATATATAAATATTTAAAAGGGTATAGTCAACAAGGAAAAGAAGGACTTGGAGAGACAGAATATAGGTGAATAAATAAAGCTGAGTAGATAAGGTAGATTTAAAGAATAGTATCGGGCATGAATAATTAATTTAAACCATGAGAATTTCAATTTCGAATATTAATACAGAATTTCTTTGTAAATTTCCTTTCGAAAATACTTTTGTAACTCGATGTTTCAACAAGTTTATCCTTGTTCCTGTAGACTCTGGTAGTGCGTTGATCAGGCGCAAAACTAGAATTCTCCAGGTACTTAGTAGACTTGTTTCAACACCCAGTGAAATACTGGAAAAACTAAAAAAAAACAGATATGGAAAGTACAATCCAAACAAATCAACCAAACCAAACCTTTGTCCGATCATGGTTCGCAGATACACAATGGTTACGCCTGGTTCCCCCAGGAAACAATCCATATCCGTAAGCTTTCTCAGCCCTGCGAGTTACGCCATGATGACTAGTAGAATGCAGGATACACAATGGTTACGCCTGGATCCCCCAGGAAACAATCCGTACCCCCAGGCAAGACTCAGCCAAGCATTTGCGCTACTATTCGCGACCTACACAGATTGCAGGATACACAATGGTTACGCCTGGATCCCCCAGGAAACAATCCGTACCCCCAGGCAAGACTCAGCCAGGCAGTTGCGCTATGCAGTCACGAGAGAAAAAAAATAAGACCATGGGTAACGCCATGGAATTCGAAGGACACTCGAGTATCATATCCGGAAAACCAAAATCAGAGAGAATAATATCGATAGAATGAATCCAAGATGTGGCCACAAATCGGATATCAAGCAGAAGGCACTTTCCATATCTTTACTTCGAAAATATGTATCATATAGTACCTTTTCAAATCACTTTCAAATATCGTACTTATATAATCCATTATATATAAGATTAAATTTTCAAATCAAATACTTTCCAAAATCAATAGTATATCAAATCATACTTATATAGACTTCAATTATATAAGATTTCACTTTCAAATTGAGTACCTTTTCAAATCTATAGTTTTCGAATCAATTTCATACTCATACAAATCAATTTTACATAAGTTCGACAACTCCCAAATCAAGTGTTTAGTAACATAAGGTTCTAAAATTTCAATTTGTTTCAATATCAGTTCCATTTCAAAATCATATACAATTTCACCAAATTATTTCTTCTCAAATTAATTATCTTTAGTTTCAAAGTTTCCAAAATAATAGATTTAGAAAATAAATCCAAATTTCCAAATCAATAATTTAAGTCAACCAATTCATTACCAAAATCAAATGTTTTCAAAATCCTCTTATACTTATGTAAGGTCCATCTTATATAAGGATCAAATTTTTCAAAAATAAATTTCGCTGTATGAAGAGCCATATGAGATTAAATATCTTTGCTTTTATGGGTTATATATCTTTGTAATTTAAATTGGAAATTTTCTTTTAGTAAGCAAAGATATTCTAACTCGACAGCTTTCAATTTCAGCGTCAAAATACATCAATGATAATAGAATATAAGGTGTACATACGCCATCATTTCGCAGAATCATATTTGATCGCTCGCTCGATCACACAAGTTCGCTTTCGAACTAGTATTGTCCATTCGACTTCCCTAATGCGGATTTCGATGTGGTTTCTCGACTAGAAGCCATCAATCTCCTTGCATAGCCATATACTATGATAGAGAATTCTAGAATCAAGCCCAAAATCCATATCAAATATTCGCCATCAAGAATCGAATGAAAAATCCTAACACTAAATGGTGTAATTCACCTCGAACTTGTGTACTCAAACCTGGATCAAATTAATTATGCGAGTAGCATACGTACAACCTATATATTTATTCCAACTTGTTAAATATATAGTTTCATAAAGATGTTACTAAGTTAAAACATTTAACTAAACTTTATTCAAAATATTTTGAAGACCAAATTCTTTTCAAAACATTTCAAATCTAAATTTCATATTAGAAAAAGTTAACATTGCCTTATTCATTTACTTAACAAAACAGTTTCAGCTATTTAAATCATATTACTACAAACTTTAAACATTCAAAACAAACTTATATACTTTATCGAAATACTTTTCAAAATTTCTTAGCTTTGAAGAGTTAACCTTGATTTGGAAGTACCCGAACTTCAAAATAGTCGAAGAAATCATTTTCAAATTCAAGAGTTGGAAATCAGCAACAAATCAGTAAATCAATTTTTAATAGATAGGGTTATATTAAATCCAAAACTCGAGGACTGAACTCCGGCTCATTTCAAATCGTTTCAAATATATATATTTATATATACATATATCTTTCGAATATTAAATCTTACTTCGGAATTTGAAATCAAAATTGGTTTCGCAAAATCACTCGCGTAGCAATGCTACTAAAGTGGCCTCTCCCCCACTATGAAACTCGAAAATCAACGTCGATGATGCGTGCACTCATCACCGAAATTATTTTCCAGCGACATAAGTGAGTTCTGGACTTCTATTTTCTCAAACTTCTTTTGAAATTTCTTTGAAATCATTCGAAACTTATTAAAATCATTTGAAACGTTTCTTATTCGGAAAATACTTTTAAATTATTTTATTATTATATATTTCAAAATCTTAAAACCAATTTCAAAACACCGGGGTTCAATTCTCGACTTTCAAATTTAAAATCCTTTAGTTATAAATCATTTTTATATAAATCAATTTCTTATATAACTTCAAAATTTCAAATCCTTTCAAAAATTCAAATTCTTATTTTTAAAAGGTATATATAATCCTTATCGAAAACATTTTCACTTTTATATATAGAATATAATCATACTTATAAAATTTCGATATTTAAAACAATTTCCAAAATACGAATAAACCCGACTTTCAAAGGATGATTTAGGAATGGATTTCAACAAAGATAGAGATTCAAATTAGAGGAACTCTAATCAAATAGGATTCTGATTCGAAGATAAGTTCGAACGAAAATGAGATAATTGATTACAAAACAGTAGTCAGATATACTTATATAAATCGCGGGCGACCTTAACCGGGTCAACCGTGACTTCAAGAATATAATCGATGTGGAAATCTAAGGCAAATCGACATTCGATCGCCAGAGATGGAATTCAGCATAACAAGAGATGGAAACATCAAAACCGAGGGATATATAAATCTCCGGTGAATCAATGCCAATTGTAAAGGAGTTCCACCCTTTTACAAATCACTCAAAGATTGGCGAGATCGCCTATTCTTATAGAGGTCATTCAAAGTGGAGTTATGGGACACTCCAGAAATCAAAAGAATACAAATAGAGAGAGACATGAATGAATTTTGGAACCGTAGGGAACGTTCCAAAGTTCAAAGGAAATCGAGTCAAAAGGAAGAGATTAAATTCGAACGAAAGTGATTATGTAAATAAATTTACTATATATGCTAAGCTTTGCCTAGAACCAAAGCTCTGATACCAACTGTAACGACCCGCTATTTTGGACCATTCAAATCGACAATAAATCCACACATGTCGGACTTGAATAATTCAAAATACCGAATTGTTAATTTAAATTTGGCAAAAACTCAGCATATGCAGTAAATAAATCAATCACAGAATCACAGACACAGAGTAATACAATAATACGCAGCGGAATAGATAAAATAGTAGTTCATGAAGCTACTATATAAACATCAGAGTTAGAAATAAAATACAACAGAATATCTCAAATGCAGTGAAGTCTCCAGTACAACAGATGACTTCTCTGGACAAATCAACTAGAAGAGCTGAAAGCTGAGGCGATAGTTGGATCTCCAAAGGAAGCTCCAAACTCCAAGGGTGAGTCTCAAATGCTGTATCACTCGGTCTGACCCGAGCGTAAAGCAAAACACAAAACACTCGAGTCAGGATTAACATTCTTATATAAATAAATCCAACTCAAGTGAAATATCAACCGAAATACAAGTAACTTAAAGGATGTTTGGGATAACCATCCTCTAAGGATCTTCAGAACTATCTACAAGGTGGAAATATACAATATAACACCGTGGTCATTTCAATTAAATTTATACTTCAAACCCAAATATCATTTCATTTCAAATATATCTATTTTACAAATAGTATATATATAGGTTAAATAATTTATAAAGTAAAGTATTTATAATTTCCTCAAGTCTCACAAATCGATTTATATTAACTCAAATTCCAAATTCAAATTTATTCAAGCTCAATTCATCAATTCAATTCAGTTCTAAAGATACCATTTAAATTTTCAATATATTTCAAAGCTTTAATATTCAACATTTCAAAGTTCAATTTAACAGTTCCATATAGATCTTGATTTAACTTTAGTATTATTTAATCAGGGAATATTCACTTAATAAATTCAATATCATTTAACTAGCCTTAAATTTCATTTTCTATTAAATATTTCCTTAAATTTATTTAAACAAGAAATATTCATTAAATTATTTAAATCAAACTCAAGTTATAAATTATATCTTAAATCCCAATTCCAATAAGTTTTAAATTGGTTTAATTAAATAAAATTCTTTACTAAATTCAAATTATCTTCCCAACCTTAACTTATTCAAATTTTTACCAAAATCTATTTTGAAATATAAATTTTATACTTAACATATTATATGTATTAAATCCATCTTAATTAAATTAAATATCATTATTAAATCTATATATATATCATTACCATTTATATATAAATTTTTTAAAAATCAACATTTGTAAAAAAACAAATATTTCTTTCCAAAACCATAGAATTCAATTTCAAAATATTTATATATATATGGACCAACGGTGTTTGTATATATATTTATTATATGGTTAAGTGATACGGATATTTATCATTTCAATCCGAAATTTAAATATATACGGGTAGATATCATTTCGACCCGTAATCCCAATTTCAATTCAAATGAAAATCGCTTGGGTTTATCATTTCAACCCATAACGAAATTCTCCTATTCTAAAGTCTGTTCGGGTATGTATCATTTCAACCCATAGTGAATTCTATACTAACAGGGAACTTGCAGAGTGATAACAGATACCAATAAATATAACAACAGGCATATATCATCAGTATAAATAACAGATACGGGTGTCAGATGTCACAGGTGAACAGATATAAATAATAGTAATAACAGGCATATAATACTAGATACTGGTGTCAGATGTCACAGGTGAACAGTTATATATAATAGCATATATAACAATGTAAATAACTACAGTAGCATATTTCAATTGCTATTTCAAATGAAATCAAATTTAAATAATAAAAGAACGTTAATCGTGAGTGATTGCTCACCTTTCGAGGCCAGAGAAATTTGACAACGAAATGAGCTACGAATTCCAAGAGACGCTAGATGGATACGATTCGATGAAGAAACAAGCACGGCGGACAAAGCGGAAAGATAAGGGATTGACGAAATCAAATTAGAACCGATCGATGATGATAATTGGTAAAAGTGAATTTATATAACTCTATACATCCTATATCCAACACATATTAAATTTAAAGATATATTTATTACAAAATACATTGTTTCAAATTAAAATACACATAGAAAAAATCTACCACATTATATAATCAAACGGCAAATGCCACTATGTAAATGAAATTTTAGTTTATACCTAACCTTACCTACTTATTATATTAAAAACCAACTTTACATAAAAAAAATTATACTATAGTTATAAAATAAAATATATGCAGTAAACATATATATACTACTATACACATATATATAATTCACGTACTTATTATATCTTAACAGTTTACTAAACAACATTTAAAAGTTTTTATATAAGACAAGAAATAGAAAGTTTATCAAATACAATTCAAAGTGGAATATATATATCGGTATACATTAGTTTACCCGTCAAAGCAACTTCAATTCTTGAATGTACATATGTATATAAAATGATGTGTATAAATATACCTTTACATGTAAAATACTACTAAAGAAAATATCTTTAAATATATTTACATACAGCAATGTAAAACAAATTCAGCTATGCCATGGTGAAGCACTAATTGAGAGAATGAGTTTTGAGCCATTGAGAAGTGCAAAAGGAAGAAGTAGAGTGTCTAACTTGCATACTAACATGATAATGCACTAAATGTGCTTTGGTCTATGGAAAAGCAATGTAGCACAAAATCAGAGAATGCACTAAATCATAGAACGTGAGGAGTCTGACCTGCAAACATGGACTAGACTTGCAAACGTGAAGCTTCAATAATAGATGCTCAACATGGTAGGAACAAGCGCAAGGAGTTGATGTGGGATGAGGCTTGGTAGGTGAGGCGGAGGGGCAGTCTGGGGTGAAGGCGTGCAGGGGAACGTGGGCGAGGTCGGGCTGGTTGCGGAGGCTTGCGATGGGCAGATCCGGGAAGGTTGGATTGTGGTTGCCGTGGTCAGGGAGATGAGGGTGGGTTTGGTGGCCGTAAGCCGTGATATGGGGTGAGGCAAAGGAGGACGAAGCTGGCAGCGGTGTGGTGGCAGGCAAAAGGAGGCGGAGGCTGCCGTGCATGGCGAAGTGGAGATGGCGTCTCGGTTTGGGATTCGGCGGAGACGAGTTGGTGGGTTTCCAGGTCTCGGCCACAAGATGGATTTGGTGATGAGGATGTGGGAAGTGGTTGCGGTGAAGAAAGGGAGGAGGTAAGTCGTGTTTTGGATATCAAGTAGCAGGAGATTTCAAAAATAAAAGACTTTGATAAAAAGAGGGATCTGCTTGAAAAGGAGATGAACAGATGATACTTTTATAAAAATTCTGAGATCCAAAAAATGAGATCTGAAAAGGAGATGTACAGCGCACAAACCAAATCAAAATATAATTTTCTTAAACGAATGGGCAGGAGAAGACAGAACGGGTTAGTAGGAAAATGAAACGTGTATATCGAAACGTATGAAATAATTAAATATTGAAACGGCAACCAATAATAAATAGAATGTTGAAAAGTCATTAAAGCAATAAATTATGTTGTTTGGAAAGCACGTCTAAAGTTTGAAAGGCAATAGAAAACAAAAGGTCACGGATACGGTACCGATACGGTGAACTGTTTTACAGATTCCGTTGTCCATCGGACGCCGAAACAAGCAAATGAATATACCATGGAGATCAGCATGACGTGACGATCAAAACGGTATACAAATACTAGTGGTACGATCATCCGATCGAAAGTCGATAATCGGTACCAGAAATGCTGCTATTTTTCCAGAATTAAGATAAACGGAGTAGTAGAAGTCCAAATTTGGGAAAACGAATTTCGCAGTCTGATTCAGAATAGTCTGAAGAAATTTTCTCCTGTTGACATATTTTGGTTTCGGAAAACTTTTAAATTCACTGTTATTAACCGGTTTGATTTGAAATGAAATTTCACAGGAAAATAAACTTCAATATTATCAGATGAAAATTTACCAATCGCTATATTAAAATAGACGTATTCCAAATAATATATTTTTATTTCAAAATTTTATTATTTAAATTTTAACAAAAATTCAAATAAATTACGTTATAAAAATTATTAAAATTTACGGGTCGTTACAGGTGCAGACTCAGAGAAAGAACAGTCTCCATCCAAGTCTCAACACACAGATGATAACATCAGTGAACATGAGCTCCAACCTGCAAGAACAGGACACCATATGACAACAAGGTCCAAGAGTGGCATATATAAGCCAAAAGTTTACAATGCTCTATTAAGTCAGACAGAGCCAAACAACTACAAGGATGTTGTTACAAACATCAACTGGAAACAAGCTTTGGATGAAGAATATAAAGCACTCATCAAAAACAAAACTTGGAGTCTCACAACCAGAACTAAGAACAGTAATGTAGTTGGTTGCAAATGGACATATAAGATTAAAAGAAATTCAGATGGAAGCATAAACAAATACAAAGCCAGACTTGTAGCTAAGGGTTACAACCAACAATATGGATTCGACTTTTATGAAACCTTTTCTCCTGTAGTTAAACCAACAACTATAAGAATCATATTTACCATTGCACTATACCAGAAATGGAAGATCAGACAACTAGATGTAAACAATGCTTTTCTCAATGGAGATCTAAAAGAGGTTGTGTTTATGGAACAACCAGAAGGGTATGAAAGAGGAGACAGCAACAGAATCATATGCAAGCTACATAAATCCATCTATGGTCTAAAACAAGCTCCATGTGTATCTAATGAAAAACTCAAAGCAACATTGATGGAGCAAGACTTCTCACCAACAAAGTCAGACAACTCTCTTTATATACAATGCAAGGAAGACAGTGTTACGTATATTCTGATATATGTTGACAACATCATCATTACAGGAAGTAACAATAAAGTCATAGATCAGACAATAAAGCATTTAGATCAAGCTTTCTCCATTAAGGATCTTGGTGATTTAAAATACTTTCTAGGTATAGAAGTCATACAGCAATTAAATACAGAACTGTATCTATGCCAGAAAAAATATATCCTAGACATTCTGAAAAGAGCAAGTATGGATAATGCTAAACCACTGCCTACTCCTATGACCAGCAATCTTCGACTCTCAAGACACAGGGGTGAAGTTATTGAAAACGAAAAACAATATAGAAGCATTGTAGGAGCATTGCAATATATTACCATAACCAGACCAGATATAAGCTACAGTGTAAATAAAGTATGTCAATTTATGCACAAACCTCTCAATGAACACTGGAAAGCAGTTAAACGTATTTTGAGATACCTGAAAGGAACTTTGAATCATGGTCTAATGTTCAACAGCACAAAACAACTAAGGATACAGGCTTACTCAGACGCAAACTGGGCCTCCGACCCTGATGATCGAAGATCGACATCAGGGTATTACATTTACCTGGGCGACAACCCAATCTCCTGGAGCTCAAAGAAGCAAGTCATTGTATCTCGCTCTAGCACAGAGTCTGAGTACAGATCCATAGCCAGCACAGCAGCAGAGATTACATGGATTGAATCGCTACTTCAAGAAATCAAATTTGATCTCAACAGCACACCAATTATCTGGTGCGACAATCTTAGTTCTGTCTCCCTCACTGCAAACCCAATTTTGCACTCATGAACGAAGCATATTGAAATCGATCTCTACTTCGTTCGTGAGAAGGTTATAAGCAAGAGACTGGAAGTTCGTCACATTCCAGCCTTCTATCAAAGAGCGGACATTCTCATGAAACCATTATCTACGACAAATTTCAGCAGATTAAGGGAGGAGCTTAGAGTTAGAAGTGGCGGCACAGAGAAAGTTGAAGAAAGAAAACCCTAGATCTAATTGAAGGGGCGAGTTATGATGTAACGAGAGTTACTCAGCTATCTTTTGTATTCTGTCTCATGTAATAAGGCTTTGGGCCATTTACTCAGCTATCTTTTGTATTCTTAGGATTGACTTGTCATGAAAAACTTTTGTTTTTTCTTTGTAAATTTTCTCGTTTTCATACGCATCGTTCCTAATCTCTTCTAGTTCATTGATTTGCAATTTTCTGTTTTCATCGGCTTTTTCAAGATCAAAGTTTAAGTTCTTTATTGCCCACAACGCTTTGTGTTTGATTTTAACTGGTAAATGGCAAGCTTTTCCGTAAACTAAACGAAATGAGGACATCCCAAGGTTAGTTTTAAAAGCAGTATGGTAAGCCCAAAGCACGTTGGTCAATTTCTAAGACCAATCTTTTCGATTTTTGTTAATAGCTTTCTCCAAAATTTGTTTTATTTGACGATTTGAAACTTCAACTTGGCCATAAGTTTGAGGATGATATGGAGTGGATAACTTATGGGTTATCGAGTATTTCTTAATTAAAGTTTCAAAAGAACGATTGCAAAAATGGGTTCCATTATCACTTATTATTGTGCGAGGTATGCCGAACCTCGAAAAGATGTTTTCTTTAAGGAATTTCACAACAATTCTATAGTCGTTGGCTTTAAACGGAACGGCTTCGACCCATTTTGAGATGTAATCAACAGCGAGAAGAATATACAAATTTCCAAAAGAATTGAAAAAAGGTCCCATAAAGTCGATACCCCAAACGTTAAAGATTTCGATCGTGAGAATGGGGTTTAGAGGCATCATATTTCGTCTAGAGATTCTTCCTAGCATTTGGCAATGATCGCAAGTTTTTCAAAATCCGAATAAGTCTTTGAAAAGAGTAGGCCAATAGTAACCACACTGAAGCACCTTTTCAGTAGTTTTTCGAGGATCGAAATGTCCACCGCACGCTTGATCGTGGCAAAAGGAAAAAACACTCTTTATTTTGCAATCTGGGATGCAGCGTCGAATGATTTGGTCGGAACAATATTTAAACAAGTACGGATCATCCCAATAGAAGTACTTGACTTGGGAAAGAAATTTACATTTATCTTGTTTCGACCAAAATGAGGGAATTTCTTTAGTGACTAGATAGTTCACTATGTCGGCATACCATGGATCGACAGAAACAGAAAGGAGTTGTTCATCGGGGAAGTTTTCATTGATTGGTAATGGCGATTGTGTGTTCGGAAGATGGGACAAGGGATTGGCTATGACATTGTCGGTTCCTTTTTGTCCTTGATTGCAAGATCAAATTCTTGTAGTAAAAGGATCCAATGAATTAAGCGAGACTTAGCATCCTTTTTAGCGAAAAGATATCGAAGAGCGGAATGGTCTGTGTAAACAGTAATGTGTGACCCTATCAAGTATTGTCGGAATTTTTCAAGAGCAAAAACTACAACTAGAAGCTCTTTTTCAGTGGTTGTGTAATTAAGTTGAGCATCATTCAGAGTCATACTAGCGTAGTAGATAACGTGAAGAATTTTGTTGATGCGTTGTCCTAAGACAGCACCAACTGCAAAGTTCGAAGCATCACACAATTATTTCAAATGGAAGATCCCAATTCGGTGAGGAAATTATAGGAGCAGAAATGAGTTCATTTTTGAGACGTTTAAAAGCAGAGACACAATCAGAGTTAGAATCGAAAGGAACATCTTTTCCAAGAAGATTCATAAGAGGTCAAGCAATCTTACTGAAGTCTTTCACAAAGCGTCGATAAAAACCCATGTGTCCAAGGAAAGATCGAATGTCTTTAACAGATTTGAGAATGGGTAGATTTGCAATGACATCGATTTTCGCTTTATCTACCTCAATGCCTTTATTTGAAATGACATGTCCAAGGACTATGCTTGAGTGACCATAAAGTGGCATTTTTCCCAATTTAGCGTTAAGTGTTTACCCTTGCATCATTTAAGAACCAATTCAAGATGGTTTAAGCATTCAGAAAAGGAGTTTCCAAAGATAGAAAAATCGTCCATAAACACTTCAAGAAATCATTCGATCATATCATAAAAGATGCTGATCATGCATCTTTGAAACGTAGCAGGAGCATTGCAAAGGCCAAAAGGCATACGTCGATAAGCAAAAGTGCCAAAGGGACACATGAAAGTTGTCTTCTCTTGATCTTCGGGAGCGATTGGAATTTGGTTATAGCCGGAATAACCATCAAGAAAGCAATAGAATTAGTGGCCGGCTAAACGTTTGAGCATTTGGTCGATAAAAGGAAGTGGGAAGTGATCCTTACGTGTTGCGGCATTTAATTTTCGATAATCAATATAAATACGCTAACCCGTTTGAGTACGAGTTGGAATAAGTTCGTTTGAATCGTTCTTGACAACGGTAAGTCCAGACTTTTTCGGTACAACATGAACTGGGCTAACCCATGAACTATCAGAGATTGGGTAAATGATTCCATTATCAAGGAGTTTAAGAATTTCATCATCCTTCATTTTTGGGTTTAGCCATCGTTGCGCGTCACGAACAAGCTTGGCATCATCAATTAAAAGGATGCAAGGTTGAACAAGAGCGGGACTAATTCCCTTTATATCGATGATCGACCATCCAAGTGCTTCCTTATTTTTCGAAAGGATTGAAAGTAAGGAAGTTTCTTGATCAAGAGAGAGAGTCGCAGAAATTATGACGGAAAATGTTTCGTAGTCACCTAAGTATGCGTGCTTAAGGTGATCGAGAAGGGGTTTAAGGTCCAACCTCGGGGGTTGCTTGATCAAAGAATTAGGTTAAGATTCGGACTCAACTGGAAGCGATTCAAAAGAGAGCATGTATTCAATCTCATTGGGGATTTCGTGAAACAATCTTTCGCCGGCGTCACGTTCATTGTAAAGGTTAATCGTCTCGTTTTCGAAGTTTTCATGAATTGCACTAACTTCCAATGTTTGGTGATGTGATTCATTCGATTGGTTTTCAAGATTGAAAATGTTAAGATCCAAAGTCATGTTTCCAAAAGAGATTTTCATCGAACCGTTGTGACAATCAATTAAGGCATTTGAGGTAGCTAAGAATGGTTGACCCAGTATCAAAGGGATTTGACTCGTAGGGTTGGTTACAGGTTGTGTTTCGAGAACGATAAAGTCAACGGGGAATATGAATTGACCTACTCTAATGAGCACGTCCTCAATTTCTCCTACGGGCTTCTTAATGGAAGGATCAGCGAATTGAAGCATGAACTTTATCGGTTTGAGCTTACCTAAGCCTAATTGTTCATACACGGAGTATGGAATCAAATTGACACTTGCGCCTAAGTCTATTAAGCATTTGTTAATCGTCTTGTCTCTAATTGTACACCAGATTGTGGGGCAGCCAGGAATCTTTGTATTTAACGGGAATGGATTGGGACAAGACTTCACTCAAACTGGCCGCTAAGAAGACTTTTTTGGGCACTTGAGTGTGTCGCTTTTGGGTACACACGTCCTTAAGAAATTTAGCGTAAGTTGGGACTTACTGAACGATGTCAAGAAGCGAGATGTTAACTTTCACTTGTTTAAAAATTTCCAACTTCCTTTCCATTTGGTCGGAGTGTTTCTTGAGTCAGAGACGATATGGAAATGGAACACGATACTTAGTAGGCGGGTCTACTTGAGTAGAAGAAGAATTTTGATTGGCATTCGATTCGACATTTAGCTCCACGTTCTGTTCAGATTCATTTGTGGTTTTAGAAGTGTCGAGAGGAGTTTCCGATAAATCGTTTGGGTTAACGACTTGATTATTGATTTGTTTACCAGAACGCGGAGTTGTGATAGCATTCAATTGGGTTATGTTGCTATCTTGAACAACATGGGCTTGATTCGAATTAGCATTTTAATTTTTGGGATTTGGAACAGGTTGGCTTGGGAATGTGCCTAGTTCACGTTCACTTACAGATGTGGCTAGTTGACTCATTTGCATTTCAAGTTTTGCAATCGACCGACTCGTGTTTTGCATATATGAGATCAACAAATTTTGCAAATTATTGTTTGATTGAAGGCTTTGAGTAGTTGCTTTAGCCAACGTTTCAAGACTTTTTTCAAGTGAACTTAAACGTTTATCGTCTTGAGGAGAGGAAACAAGATTTGGTTGAAAATTTGATTGTTGCGGTTGATTTTGGGACGGACCCACAAAGTTTGGTTGAAAATGATTAGGTTGAAAGGGAGGATTCGAAGCATTATTCGGGAATGCTTGAAAATTGGGACGAACCACATTCGTGTTGGGATTGTTTTGGTTCCAAGCAAATTCAAATGATTTCTCCAACCAGGATTGTACGTTAGAGAAAACGGATCATTTTAAACATGTTGAAAGCGTTAAGTTGTTTGATAGAATTAGGGCACTAATCGGCTACATGATTGGGATCGTTGCATTTATAACACATTGGTTGGGAAGCTTGGTTCATTTGGTTTGATGAGAAAACGTTATCGAATTTATTAATCATTGCGTTGATTATAGCTTCCAAGGCTAAAGATGATCCTATCGAGTGTGCGCTCGATCGTGAGTAAATTGATTTTCCATTTGAACGTTCCCATTGGGATGATTTTTCGGCCAAGTTTTCAAGAAATTGCCAAGCATCATCGTGATGTTGGGCGAGAAAGTTGCCTTGGCATACTAATTCAAGCATGGTTCGTGAGGTATTTTCGAGTCCATTGTATAAGATTTAGAAAAACATCCATTTTCGAAGTTATCGTGTGGACATTTTATCAAGAGCTCTTTAAATCTTTCAAAATATTTTTCGAATGGTTCTCCCCTAAATTGATGAAAATTTATGATTTCGTTTTGGATTTTAGATGTCTTTTTCAAGGGGTAGAATTTTTTTAAGAAAACTTTCACAAATTCTTCTCAAGTTTTAATCGAGTTAGATGGTAGGCTGTACAACCATTTTTCAGCATAATCTGTAAGAGCAAATGGAATTAATCGAAGTTTGATTCCGTCATCAGAAAGTTGTTGGAGTTTTATGGTTGCGCAAACTTGTTCGAATTTCGTCAAGAAAATGTATGGGTCATCGTGTTCAAAATTGCCAAATTTTGGGAGCGTGGCAATATGGTTCGAGTGAATTTCAAAATAGTTACCCGTAGGGGCGGGTAACGTGATGCACGATGGAGTAGAAACTCTATCGGGAAAGATTCTATCCATACGAGTTCGAGAGGCGTTCTCGTTCACCATTTCAGGAGGATCGTCTGTTCGAGTTAAACGATTAGTTGTTGAATTACGAGTCCAAGTGTTTGTTGTTGTGTCACGAGTCCAGTACTCATGCACGATTAAAAGTTGAGAAGAGAAAGAAGTTAGAATCGAGTTTAGAGAATAAAACAAGATTTGAAAAATGAAGTGAAAAATTATTTTTGTTGTTTTTTTTATAATTTGTATTAAGAAGAGGAAAAATATTTACCAAGAAAAAATTATTTTTCAAAGGAGAAGTTTGATTTTTTGGCTTTTCAAAAAATTTTTATATGTTTTTGTTTTTTTGTATTTTTTGTCATTGAATTTTCAAATTTTCAAATATTTACCAAAAGGAATTTATTTTGTTTTTGTTTTTGAATTTTCAATTTTTTCTTTTTTTGAAAAGAGTATATTTTTTTTGAAAATTTTCAAAGGAGAAGATTTAAAAGGATTGTTTTTTTTGTTTTGGATTTTGAAAAAAACTAAGTTAAATTTACAATTTTATTTTTTCTGGATTTTTTATTTTGATTGACAAATTTCAAAGGAAATGATTTAAAAACTAAGTCAAGTAAAATTTACAATTTTTTTTAGTTTTGGATTTTGAATTTTTTTTAAATATGCATGAACTAATGCAACTAAATGAATGCAAAGGACTTAATTACAAATATTTTGTCCTTAGTAGCTCCTAACCCGAAATTGTATAATCACACTTTGTCTTAAATCAACAAAATATTTCTTAGCCAGGTAACGGGTAGGAGTTATTGGTGTACCACGAATCACTGTAGCAATGCAACCGAAGTTTTAAGTACCTTCGGAGAAAAAACCACTATAATATTTACGAATCACCATAATATTTATAAATTGTTATTGCTCTGTCGTAGCCTAGACACCAAGAAATAAAATTGTTAAAAGAAGACAACTGTCAAGATACAATTAAGTCCTAGGTGAGCTCGCGATTCCCTTAAGTCAATTGTCTAACCGTTATTATTAGTCAAATTCTATGATGAAATGCAATTTGTGGGCCAAGGAAGGGGTGATGAAATCTCGCACCTTATGTGAATTGAGGTATTACCCTTAGAAAAGAAAAATAAGATGAAATGAATGCAAAACAGAAATTAAATGTGAATTACAATGCAACTACGATGAATTTTGTTTTCGAAATTTTTTTTATATATAAATGCAAATGCAAGCAACCAACAATGCAAGATAAATAAAAACTGGGGATGAGAGCATGATACCAGAGCGTGCAGATTATTAGCAATTTATTTTATTATTATTTTAGCGGTGATTTTTTTCTAACAAGCAAAGCAAGCAATTTATTTTTGGCAAGCAATTTCTTTTCCTTGCCTGCTTTTGCAACCTGAAAAATAATCTGAAATAGAGATGAACAAGATTATTATTATTATTATTTTATAAAGTGGAAAGGAAACTTTTTTTTAGAGAATTCTTGTTTCAAACACTCTTAAATCAAGGCAATCCCTAAAACAATTAAAACAGAATTTCTGGTCCAACACTTTAAAAAAAAATTAAGACCCGGCCCAGACACTTAAATCCTAAAGCAAAATGGAGATCAAAATTCTCAAATACAAATTATCACTTCCAGCACTTTTCAAAATCTCAAAAAAAAACAAAAAATTCTAAACTTATTTCTAACTTTTCAATAGACAAATCGAAGTTCCCAAATATCCGATGTGAGTGATTCGGCGATGTAGGTGGACGAAGTTCGATTTAGGTGTTTGCGATTTTGGTTTTGGCAAATGAGATAATTCGAGGGTGTTCGAGTGGAATGATTGGAGTTTGCTGAAGACATTATGATTTGGTGAAGGGTTTTGTTATTGGGCAGAGGAGGTTTTGCGTGGTTAGGAGGTCGCGGTTGGAGTTGGCAATTTGAATTGTTTGATGTTCGAAGAGGCAGTTCGATATTCAAAGGGATTTGGGTAGTGGGTTGATGGTTGGCTTTGATGTGGTTGCGACTGATTGGGTTGGCGGTGGAGGTTGAGGCGAAGGCAGCAGTAGTGGTATAAGGCAGTTAGAAGTGGGTTGATGCACTAGTAATGAAGTAATGGTTTGTGTAGTGCTTTCAGATGAAGTGGTGATTTTGGTTAGAAGATTTTGAGGTGAGGCAGTGCACTGTATTTGTGGTTGGCAGTTGCAAAGAGAAGTAAGTTGCTTATGCTTGGAGATGGAAGTGAAGTTGTATTGCGTATGGCTTGGTGATGACGGGAATAATGACGGAGAAGGGTTGAGGAGTGTAAGCAAGCAGTTGTGGCACAGTAAGCAATTGAGGAGCGTATGGTTTGTTGGAGTTTGAGGTGATGGGGTATAGTAGAGGTTGTATGTTGTTGTAATGGCTGTTGTTGCTTTGGCGGTGTGGTATAGGGAAGGGGAATTGTAGGGTGACAATGGATGTATGTAGGCAACAGTGCAACACTGTTTGTTTGTATGTATGCAGGATGTAGGATGTTAGACTTGTTTGAAAGTGGTTATGTGGTTATGAAGTGTGGTGCAGTTGTTTGTGAAGGATGTTTTGAGCACTATGCAGTTTAGAGATGTGGTTTGGGCACAGTAGCACGGTGTGGCAATTTTGTAAAGAGGTGATGAAGTGGTGAGTGTGGCTGGAAGGGCAGTGTAACGACCCGTATTTTTACGGATCGAAACATCATAAAACTGTTGTCATTAAATCGATAGTATTGTTAAGTCGTTCAAAGCTTAAGTCGTGTAGTAGTTAGGTCGTGTTGGGACTTAGGTCGTGAAGAAGGATAAGTCGTGGAGCGACTTAAGGAAGTAGGTGACTTAAGGAATTGGCGACTTAAGGGAAGCGGCGACTTAAGAAGTAGACGACTTAAGAATTAGCGGCAACGACCTAGTAGTTAGTGACTTAAGGGTTAACGGCATAGGGGTAGCGACCTAGGAAACTGGGCGAGCTAACGACTTAAGGAGGATAGGTCGGCAACGACCTAAGGGAGTTGGTGGTAGCAGTTAGCGACCTAGGGGTTGAGTGAGTTAACGACCTAAGGAAGTTAAGTCGTGGACGAGTTAAGGTGTTAGGTCGTTGAGTCGCTATGGCGTGTTTAGTTTAGGTCGTTGTGACCATGCGAGTAGTTAGGTCGTTAGACGACCTAAAAGTGTTAGGTCGTAAGTCGTTGGGACTTGGCTTAGTGTTAGGTCGTTAGGCCATGTACAGTTAGGTCGTGACTTATGATAAGTCGTTAAGTCGCATCTCAGTTAGGTCGTAGGTCGCGCATTAGTGTTGAGGCTTAGGTCGTTGGGTCATTAGGTCGCGCACGTGAGATCTATTAAGTCGTAAGTCGTGAGGTTTTTTTTATAAGTCGTGGACGACTTAAGGAGCGAACGACCTAAGGATTCAGCCTATAAATATACGTCTTTGCCTCACTTTTTGGGATCCGGATTTTGAAGCGACGAAGTGCTGCCATTTTGAGAGCTCGAGAACTACACTTCTTTTCTCCACTTTAATTTTGTGCTTCCTTCCATCCAAATCGAAGATCCAAGAGCTTAGATTGAAGATCTACATCCATCGAAGAGAGATTTCATCGTTTGAAGCAGAATTTTGGAGAATCGAGTTAGATCCTTCGCTGTCCAGATCTGAAGTGTGTTGCTTTTGAGGTGTTTAGGTGATTCGGTGAGTGGTGGTTATCTCTCACACGGATCCAAAGGAGTATATCGGGTTGGTGGCTTGATTTTATGTTAAATAGTGATTTCCATGCATTTTCTTAAACTTAAGTATAGACCTATTGTTCATGATGATTTGACATCCATTTTACTACATGTTAACCTATGCAAGTTCATTCATCAAGTTGTAGAGATATTGCTCATGATTCATGCTTGTTAGATTTGGACTCTTTATTTACAAGATTGCCATTATTGTTATAATTGTTTATTAGATCATGTTTGAATGCTTGATTACTTGGATTAATGATTGACTTGATTGATTGTTATTAATTAGTTGATTGATGATTTGATTTGAACAAGTTGGTCGAAGATGATTCAAAAGCTAAGGGAAAGGCTCTTGAATAAGAAAAGCTGCTCGTGGCATATGATGCGGATGATAAAGCTCATATGGATAGATTTGATGATGATGTTGAGATGAGGCTTTGCTATGATAAGATGAAGCGAGACATGATGTGAGATAGCCTTGGTTTAATCCAGACGGGATCATTCCAAGCATGTTGATAACTCGGTGAAATTGTTCGGGTTTGAGGATAATGGTTGGCTCGAGAGGCGCTTGAGCTAGTATGAAAATAGTCGTCGAGGAGGATGACTAGAAGGCTGAGGTTTCATCGTTATTGAAGGTTATAGCAGACTCAAAGCAAGAGTACGCTGGGCAGATTCGATAGTCCCAAAAGACTACAGTTGGTAGTCGAGTACTCTGGGCAGATTCGATAGTCCTAGGCACGGGCTGCGACGACGTGCGGAGTTATGTCTAGAACCGGGGTTACCATTAACCCTTCACGGACGGCTGAAAGAATGTGTCGGTCATTCAATTAACGGTGGTATCGAAGCAAGGATAACAGTGATAGCCAGAGTCAAGGATGTTTGAATGTATCGTCATTCGGTCTCAAGAGCGGTGTTTTCTGGGTGCTTATCTGATCTTGGTTTAGGCCTTGGGGGTTTGTACTTGGAAAACATCGACCTTGACTCGAGTGATAATTGCTTTACTTTAATTGTCTGGTTTGCTATGTTTGCTTCTACTTAGTGTGTCTGGGGGGCTATCACTGTAGAAAGAGGTGGAGTGGGAGGGTTGGATTCCTATTCCTTTTTCCTTTATGCTCTTTTGGTATGTTGTTAGTTAATTTACCGCTCACTAAGACTGTTGTCTGACTCAAGGCTTTATGTTTAACTCTTATTGCCTTGGGCTGTTCATCCATTTTGGGATGGGCAGACTAGGTAGCAAGTGACAGGTGCTGTTCTTAGTAACCGATGATGCTGATGACGAAGACGAGCTGGAGGCTTACATATCATTTTTCTTATTATATGTACTGGATGTTCCGCTGCTTGTATAATTCTCTGAGTGATATGTAGTGAGGCTTGATGTATTGACTATTCAGATGTTTGTATTCAACTATTATGAAGCTTAATTGATGAGATTCTATTTTGTGAAGCTTCACTATATATATCCTCTATTGTATTTTATCCATGCGCTGTGAGTAATACGATAGATTCTGTTGTTTTAACTTATTCTTGGTGATCGTCCATGGCTGCCTGGCACACCTTTCAGCGCACTATTTCCATGCTTAGTGCAGGGGTCATGGGCGGTCGTCACATTTGGTATCAGAGCTTTGGTTAATCGATTTTACCCAACGCTCGCTGATGTAACTACGTATGAGAGACGTAATTGTATTTTGATGGATGAATACTATATATAATATAGTAGCCTAGAAGGATTTGAATTTCTTATGCAGTTGTTTCTCTAGGTGTGCTGATTGTTTCTTTTATTGATACTAAGAATGAATCGAAGAGGGAGACCAGCTGCTAGGGAAGGCCGTGCTGCTGAGGGGGCTGCTGATTATGTTGCTATGTTCGAGGCTATGATGACTTCGATCATGAGAAGGATGCCAGCTCCGGGGCCATCAGTAGATGTTGGAGTTCAAGTCCAAACTCCAAAACCGGTGGATTTTGCTAAGCTGTGTAAAGATTATACTGCTCTTGGAGGAAAGGTTTTCTTGGGAACAGAGTCAACTATTGAAGTCCAGAGGTGGATAGATGCTTGTAGAAGGATCTTTGGTGACTTGGGAATCGAGGATGCAACTAAAAGGAAGCTAGCATCAAGACAGCTTCAAGGAAGAGCTTCTGATTGGTGGAACTCTATCACCATTGATACCCCGGAGGAAGAAATTACTTGGGTGCAATTCCAAGACAGATTTGAAGCTAAGTTCATTTCTACAGCTCAGAAGTCTGTCATGTTCAAGAAGTTTGTGGAGCTTAAGCAAGGTGGAAGACCAGTCCTTGAGTATGTTTCTGAGTTTGAAGCTTTGTCCAAGTATGCCCGATCGTATATTGAATTTTCGTACCAGAATAATGAGAAGTTTGTGACAGGCTTGGACAGTTATCTTGGGAGGCAGTTGGTGGATCGTTTGGACGATCCATTTGAGAAGCTGGTAGAGAAGGCTCTCAGGCATGAGAATCTGTTTCCTAAAGAAGGATCTGTTGTTGCTGTGACCAAGGAAGAGTCTAGACCACAGCAGGGTGGAAACAAGAAGAGGAAGCAGCAGCAAAAGGGTAAGGATGGCCAGAAGAAGCCGAAGGGCGAAGTGACCTGCTACAATTGTCAACAGAAGGGTCATTTCTCCAGAGATTGCAAGAATCCAAAGGTGCCGGTGAAGTGCCACAACTGTGACAAGCCGGGGCATATTTAGAAGAATTGTCCAGAACCGCGGAAGGACAAGCAGATTGTGCAAGCTTATGCTTTGGGGGCTGTTCCATCATCTTTAAAAGCCTCTACCGCTGAAGAGAAAGGAAAGAGTGTGGTGGTTCATGGTACTCTTTCCGTATGTGGTGTTCCAATTAGAGTGTTATTTGATATTGGGGCGTCGCATTCTTTTGTTTGTAATGAACTTGTAGGCCGGTTGGGTTTAGAACCGGATATTGTTGATAGGCCATTGGTTGTGACTAATCCAGTTAGGGGTTCGTCTTGTTTGTGTATGCTATGCTGTGGTCTGATTGTATCGAGTCATGATTGCTCTTTTGTTTGTGATTGTTTTGTTCGGAACTTTGCGGAGTTCGGAATTATTTTGGGTATGGACTGGCTTAGGAAGTATGCGGCAAAGGTTGATTGTGAAAGGTTGGAGGTGACAGTCGAGAATGTGGAGGGGCGAAAAGTTGTGATACGATGTAAGCATGAGGAAGGCGTCTTCATGAGCTTCATGTATTCGCTGGTTGTTCCACGGGATGGACTGTCATCGGTGCCAATCGCTAATGGATTTGAGGATGTCTTTGATGAGGTCAAAGGGTTACCGCCGCATAGAGAGATTGAGTTTCGTATCGATCTAGTTGAAGGAGCCAGACCTGTTGTGATGCCTCTTAGGCGGATGGCGCCTAGGGAACAGCAAGAGTTGAGGGTGCAGGTTGATGATCTTTTACAGAAAGGATTCATTCAGCGTAGTGTGTCCGAATGGGGTGCACCAGTTGTGTTTGCAACCAAAGTAGATGGATCTTTGAGGTTGTGTGTAGATTATCGTGAGCTGAATAAAGTGACTAAGAAGAACAAGTATCCATTGCCGAGAATAGATGACTTGTTTGATCAGCTTCACGAAGCTAAGGTGTTTTCTCAGATGGATTTGGCAACGGGATTTCACCAATTGAGAGTGGCTAAGGATAGTGTGCCGAAGACTGCTTTCAGGACACCATCCGGTTTCTTTGAGTGGCTGGTAATGCCGTTTGGATTGACTAATGCGTCAGCATATTTTGTGGATCTTATGAATAGAGTGTTCAGAGATCAGTTGAACAAGTTCGTACTAGTGTTCGTGGATGATATTCTGATTTATTCCAGAACTGAAGAAGAGCACAAGACACACTTGCGTATTGTTTTGGAAATCTTACGGAAACATCAGCTGAAGGCTAAGTTTTCGAAGTGTCACTTCTGGAAGAGAGAAGTGAGGTTCTTAGGCCATATTATCTCTGGAAGTGGAATAGCGGTTGACCCCGCTAAAGTGGCAGCAATCCAGGATTGGGGTAGACCTAAGAATGCATCTGATGTGAGAAGTTTTCTTGGATTAGCAGGATACTATCATCGATTTATCAAAGACTTTTCCAAGGTAGCTGCACCATTAACAGGATTGACGAAAAAGAACCAAGTATTCAGATGGGATGCTAAGTGTCAGCAAGCTTTCAGAATCCTGAGAGAGCGATTGACAAGTACTCCTGTTTTGACTATTCCAAGTGGAAATGATGAGATGGTGGTTTACATCGATGCATGTGGTACTGGACTTGGAGCAGTGCTGATGCAGAAGGGTAAAGTTGTTGCGTATGCAAGTCGACAACTGAAGCCACATGAAAGGAATTATCCGACTCATGATTTGGAGTTAGCGGCGATTGTATTTGCTCTGAAGATGTGGAGACATTACCTATTGGGAGTTCGATTCGAGTTGTTTACAGATCATAAGTCGTTGAAGTATCTTTTCTCCCAAAAGGATTTGAATCTTCGGCAGCAACGATGGTTAGAGTTTCTAGCATCATATGATTTTGGTATAGCCTATACTCCAGGAAAGGGTAACGCAGTGGAAGATGCATTAAGTCGAAGACATGCAGGATTGGGAGCCATGTTTTCAGAATGGAAGAGTCTCGAGTATTTAGCTATATTTGACTTCAGGCCCAGATGTGAATTGGAGCCTGAGATGTTGGCAAACTTATCGATAAGACTGACTCTTGTGGAAAGAATTGGCGAGAGCCAAAAGCGAGACGATAAGCTTGTCAAGATTATCCGTGATTTGGAATCTGGATTGGAACCAGAAAAGGATAAAGGATTCGAGGTCAATCGAGAGGGTTGGCTTCAGAAGCAAGGACGACTAGTTGTTCCCAATATAGATGAATTGAGAAATGAAGTTCTGAAGGAAAGTCATCACTCGAAGCTGACAATTCATCCAGGTGGAAATAAGATGTATCGGGATATGAAGAGAACCTATTACTGGGAAGGTATGAAGAAGGATGTTGGAAATTTTATTTCCAAGTGCATGAACTGCCAGTTGGTAAAAGCTGAGCAAAAGAAACCCAGTGGATTGCTTCAGCCATTAGAAGTTCCTTCATGGAAGTGGGAACAAATATCGATGGATTTTATTGATGGACTACCTAGAACAAGAACGGGAAATGAAGGGATTTGGGTCATCGTAGATCGTCTGACTAAGAGTGCAAGATTCATTCCTGTTCGATCGACTAGGACCGCATCAAAGTTGGCTGAGCTGTATGTTAAGTGGATAGTTCGATTCCATGGTATTCTGAAGAGTATAGTGAGCAATCGAGACCCATTGTTCACTAGTGGATTTTGGAAGAGCTTTCAGGAAGTTCTGGGAACCGAGTTGTGTTTGAGTACAGCTTATCATCCCCAAACAGATGGTCAGACCGAGAGAGTCAATCGAGTTTTGGAAAATCTCCTTAGAGCTTGTGTTTTAGATTTCAGAGGATCATGGGAAGATCACCTTCATTTGGTAGAATTTTCGTATAATAACAGTTACCAGTCAAGCATTGGTATGGCACCGTATGAAGCATTGTATGGAAGACCGTGTAACTCTCCGACGTGTTGGTTAGAAACAGGAGAAAAGCTGATACTTAGGCCAGAAATGATTCGACAGACTTCGGATAGCATAGAGATCATTCGACAACGAATGAAAGCAGCCCAAGACCGATAGAAAAGTTATGCCGATAAGCGTCGTAAGGATTTGGAATTCGACGTATGTGATATGGTTTTCGTGAAGATTTCTCCACTGAAGAATGTTATTTGATTCGGGAAGAAAGGAAAATTGACTTCGAGATTTGTTGGACCATTCCCGATCATCGAGCGAATTGGAAAGCTCGCCTACAAATTGGAGTTACCAGAAAGGATGGCGGGTGTGCACAATGTTTTTCATGTATCGTATCTACGGAAGTATGTGCACGACTCGAATACGGTGGTTTCTGCTGATAGCTGTGAGGATTTAGAGGTTGATCCAGTTGATAAGAGACCTCGTAAACCGCTTCGTGTTGTGGGAACTGACACGAAACAGCTTAGAAGGAAGGTAGTTAGGTTGCTCAAGATACAATGGAGTGATGATGATAACGACTGTACATGGGAGATGGAAGAGAGGATGAAGGCAGCTCATCCTAAACTCTTCGAGGTATGGCCATAAGGTGTCGTGTCATCTCACGACATTGTAACTTGTTCTAGTTTTAGAATTCTGCATGCTAAGCTAGAATTGGACGCATGGTTTGTTGATTGCTATGGATGGTAGGCATGCAGAATAGTCTTTGATTGCTCTTGTTTGTTTGGAATTTCGGGGGCGAAATTCCTAAGGGGGAGAGAATGTAACGACCCGTATTTTTACGGATCGAAACATCGTAAAACTGTTGTCATTAAATCGATAGTATTGTTAAGTCGTTCAAAGCTTAAGTCGTGTAGTAGTTAGGTCGTGTTGGGACTTAGGTCGTGAAGAAGGATAAGTCGTGGAGCGACTTAAGGAAGTAGGCGACTTAAGGAATTGGCGACTTAAGGGAAGCGGCGACTTAAGGGAAGCGGCGACTTAAGAAGTAGACGACTTAAGAATTAGCGGCAACGACCTAGTAGTTAGCGGCTTAAGGGTTAGCGGCATAGGGGTAGCGACCTAGGAAACTGGGCGAGCTAACGACTTAAGGAGGATAGGTCGACAACGACCTAAGGGAGTTGGTGGTAGCAGTTAGCGACCTAGGGGTTGAGTAAGTTAACGACCTAAGGAAGTTAAGTCGTGGACGAGTTAAGCTGTTAGGTCGTTGAGTCGCTATGGCGTGTTTAGTTTAGGTCGTTGTGACCCTGCGAGTAGTTAGGTCGTTAGTCGACCTAAAAGTGTTAGGTCGTAAGTCGTTGGGACTTGGCTTAGTGTTAGGTCGTTAGGCCGTGTACAGTTAGGTCGCGACTTATGATAAGTCGTTAAGTCGCATCTCAGTTAGGTCGTAGGTCGCGCATTAGTGTTGAGGCTTAGGTCGTTGGGTCATTAGGTCGCGCACGTGAGATCTGTTAAGTCGTAAGTCGTGAGGTTTTTTTTTATAAGTCATGGACGACTTAAGGAGCGGACGACCTAAGGATTCAGCCTATAAATATACGTCTTTGCCTCACTTTTTGGGATCCGGATTTTGAAGCGACGAAGTGCTGCCATTTTGAGAGCTCGAGAACTACACTTCTTCACTTCTTTTCTCCACTTTAATTTTGTGCTTCCTTCCATCCAAATCGAAGATCCAAGAGCTTAGATTGAAGATCTACATCCATCGAAGAGAGATTTCATCGTTTGAAGCGGAATTTTGGAGAATCGAGTTAGATCCTTCGCTGTCCAGATCTGAAGTGTGTTGCTTTTGAGGTGTTTAGGTGATTCGGTGAGTGGTGGTTATCTCTCACACGGATCCAAAGGAGTATATCGAATTGGTGGCTTGATTTTGTGTTAAATAGTGATTTCCATGCATTTTCTTAAACTTAAGTATAGATCTATTGTTCATGATGATTTGACATCCATTTTACTACATGTTAACCTATGCAAGTTCATTCATCAAGTTGTAGAGATATTGCTCATGATTCATGCTTGTTAGATTTGGACTCTTTATTTACAAGATTGCCATTATTGTTATAATTGTTTATTAGATCATGTTTGAATGCTTGATTACTTGGATTAATGATTGACTTGATTGATTGTTATTAATTAGTTGATTGATGATTTGATTTGAACAAGTTGGTCGAAGATGATTCAAAAGCTAAGGGAAAGGCTCTTGAATAAGAAAAGCTGCTCGTGGCATATGATGCGGATGATAAAGCTCATATGGATAGATTTGATGATGATGTTGAGATGAGACTTTGCTATGATAAGATGAAGTGAGACATGATGTGAGATAGCCTTGGTTTAATCCAGACGGGATCATTCCAAGCATGTTGATAACTCGGTGAAATGGTTCGGGTTTGAGGATAATGGTTGGCTCGAGAGGCGCTTGAGCTAGTATGAAAATAGTCGTCGAGGAGGATGACTAGAAGGCTGAGGTTTCATCGTTATTGAAGGTTCTAGCAGACTCAAAGCAAGAGTACGCTGGGCAGATTTGATAGTCCCAAAAGACTACAGTTGGTAGTCGAGTACTCTGGGCAGATTCGATAGTCCTAGGCACGGGCTGCGACGACGTGCGGAGTTATGTCTAGAACCGGGGTTACCATTAACCCTTGACGGACGGCTGAAAGAATGTGCCAGTCATTCAATTAACGGTGGTATCGAAGCAAGGATAACAGTGATAGCCAGAGTCATGGATGTTTGAATGTATCGTCATTCGGTCTCAAGAGCGGTGTTTTCTGGGTGCTTATCTGATCTTGGTTTAGGCCTTGGGGGTTTGTACTTGGAAAACATCGACCTTGACTCGAGTGATAATTGCTTTACTTTAATTGTCTGGTTTGCTATGTTTGCTTCTACTTAGTGTGTCTGGGGGGATATCACTGTAGAAAGAGGTGGAGTGGGAGGGTTGGATTCCTATTCCTTTTTCCTTTATGCTCTTTTGGTATGTTGTTAGTTAATTTACCGCTCACTAAGACTGTTGTCTGACTCAAGGCTTTATGTTTAACTCTTATTGCCTTGGGCTGTTCATCCATTTTGGGATGGGCGGACTAGGTAGCAGGTGACAGGTGCTGTTCTTAGTAACCGACGATGCTGATGACGAAGACGAGCTGGAGGCTTACATATCATTTTTCTTATTATATGTACTGGATGTTCCGCTGCTTGTATAATTCTCTGAGTGATATGTAGTGAGGCTTGATGTATTGACTATTCAGATGTTTGTATTCAACTATTATGAAGCTTAATTGATGAGATTCTATTTTGTGAAGCTTCACTATATATATCCTCTATTGTATTTTATCCATGCGCTGTGAGTAATACGATAGATTCTGCTATTTTAACTTATCCTTGGTGATCGTCCATGGCTGCCTGGCACACCTTTCAACGCACTATTTCCATGCTTAGTGCAGGGGTCATGGGCGATCGTCACAGGCAGTAAGCAAATGGGGGTGGTAGTTTGATAAAATGATATGCAGTGATGTATTCTGGTAAGAAACTGTGGTAAGGAGTATGTTGTATTGTGGTAAGGCAGTGATGTGTAGTTTCAGTGAATGGTTTGGCAAGCTGAGGTGTAGATATATGTGGTGACCGTTATGGTAAAATGTGGGATAGTTGCGGTGTTATGTTGTCAGGCAGAGGTGTGATGAAGCCTGGTGATGTGAATGGGGTTTGATGGTCAGGTTGATATGGTTGAGGATGCAGGGGCGGAGCCACATTAAGGCCAGCTAGGGCCAAGGCCCTACCTCAAAACTTGGAAAACAGGCACAAAAAAACAGAATTGAATAAGTTGCCCCAGCTGAAATCAATTTGTTGCCCTAGCTAAACAAGAAGAAAGACAATTATGCCAAGAACTTTGACTCCAGCTGAGCTCTTAACTGGTTTACAATATGAATACATATATTGGTATATATACATAGGCGATATGGGAACATAGCCGATGTGGGACTAAAATTTGGCCCTAGCTGAGCTCCAAAGCTAGCTCCGCCACTGTGAGGATGTATATATGAAATGCTTGCAGCGGTGTTGAAATGCTTGTGGTAATAACAATTATTTAAGTGAAGAATGGAAATGAGGCTGACATGGTGGCAAGGCTAAGTGTTGATGAAGTGTGCACTATTGTGGTCTGAGTTTGTGGACAGTGGTATGGAGATGGGGGGTTGTTGACGGGAGTTGTGAAGTATTGCTGTAGCAGTGGGTGGAGCAAGTGAAGTTGAGGTGATGATGTTGTTTAAAGGCAGCAAGTAATGGCTGTTGTGTATATGGTTGTGTTGAAGGGGGTCAGGCAGAACAGTAAGAAGAGGTTGATGGATGGTTGGTGGTTGTGAGGAAATGTTTGGTCAGAGGTGTATGTAGTGAAGCAGGCAGATGAATGTTTTGAGGAGAGGGGTATCTGAAGTGCAGTTTATTGTAGCAGGCAATGCACGGAAATGTGCACGGACAGTTTTGAAAATTGTAAATGAAAATTGTAAATTGAAACTTGAAAATTGTAAATGTAATTGAAAATGAAATGGAATAAAAAAAATTCTTTTTCAAATGAAATTGTGTATATATTTTTTCTTTTTTTGTTTAAGTAGAAATGCAAATGCAAAATAGAAAAACAACAAACACCAAATCAAATGAAAACAAAAATCACACAAACACACAATAATAATATAAAAAAAATTAAGCGCAAATTAGCACACAAAACAAACACACAATAAAATCAAACATCAAATAATTAGAAGTATATAAATAAAATAAAATCAATTCTCCGGCAACGACGCCAAAAACTTGTTTAACGGCTAATTTTCTATCGGTTTAGAAGATAGCCGAAAAAATTTAATTAAAAATTACCGCAAACGCACGGCGTACAATTCTAGTATGTGGCGAATACGGATCGATCCGTAGGGAATTAAAAATGATTTTAAAATTTCTATTCAATCAAATTAAACCAAAAATTGAAGTTATGATTAGCTAAAAATTATAAAACTAGCTAGAACAAGTGAATGAAAATATGAGATTAGAAAACAATTTAGAGGCAAATCCACTCTCATATGTTTACATAAATCAACACAAAAATAATCTATGATCTCTATTTTGATCTTAAGTGGAATTAGTGATGTATTCATCATAAGTATGGTTTATTTTTGTTATTAATTAACATAACTTAAACCATCAAAGCATAATACAACAACCAAAGCCACTTATCAATTCTCATGAAAATGAAGTCAAAACAAAAGCAATTTTAAGTATGATCTATTTACTATTGTATTTAGTAACATAGATCATCAAATTTTGATTCTACTTTATTTCAAAATAAAATATCAATTAGTAAAATGATGATGTAAATTGTGTTTATATTTGAGTAAGAATAGTCTATTTGCAAATACAACATAGGCTATCAAACTCATTTTTATAAACTTATCACAAAATTTTAGAGAGCTTCATTACCCCTAAATTGAAGGGGTTTAACTACTCATTTGTGTTATCATTTCAACACGTGTAAATTTCAACATAGAAAAGCAAGCAAAATGAAAGCTAATTAGAATTAAAAAAAACTAAACTATTTGCATAAAAATAAAACTAAGCTACTAACATGAAATGAAAGAGCATGTAAATAAAGATGAACAAGAAAATAAAATAAGAACAAGGAAGAAGTAAAAGAACAAGAGGCTTAGGAAGCCATTTTTATTTCACATAACTTTGAGGCTACTACTTGCATGCTAATATGAAAACTAATTAAAAGAAGATTCATTACATGAACATAAGAGGGTTATTTATACATGCACAAAACCCTAATCCATATTTTAGGGGGCTTCTCAAAATACCCCTTAGGAAGTATGGCCATCAAGTCATTATTGGTCTCTAATTAATCCATCATCAAGTATGCATGAAACTTTAACCTCCACTAACTTGTGCATTAGCTCCTAATTGTAGACTAAGGTAAGTGGGTAGGTAGGGTCCTCCATGATGCACGAGTTTGAATTATTTTCATCTTCATTCCTTTGTTTCCATCATTGTGCATGCATATTCCCATAAGAACATCTTCATATTTCCATTCAAAATTCCTATAATTAAAAAGAAAATGTACAAATAAATATTCTCAAAATTAATTAATGCACAAAATTACTATTTTACCCCCACATTGATATATGAATGATGACTTGAAAGCATATTTGAAATTTGGTTTTAAACGTGTAAAAATACTCAATTATAACATTTATTTAAATAAAAATGGATTAAATATGAATGTAAAAAAATGCATATCTACGTGCACATCACTAGTTTATGGAAACAGGATTGAACCATGAATATTTATCAACGATAATGTTCATATATTATAAGAAAAAATAAATATAGAAATGTGGCGGTTAACCATCATAAATGGTTGTGATAATGGTTTGAAAAATTTTATATCATCAATAACTGTTGCCGCAACCATAACACCCTTAGTCATAACAACTTAATGTAATTTCGTCAAAACAATTACCTGAGGTTACCATAACTTGATAACATATTTATTATTTTGGAGATTTAAATGGTCAATTCAATGTGCACCAAAAAATAAAGAATGAAAAATCAGAAAAGGCATTGGCAAAGCGTAGAAAATTTCATATACGTTGTCAGCGCCATTGTTCTTACCTTAACTGAAATACTAATAAATAGAGAATTATGACGTTGCTGAGACATAAAAAGCTCCGTACGTACCACCAACACAGACAAGGTTAATTAATTTAAAAAAATAAATATAAAATAAAAGGAGAAACAACACATCGGGTAGAAATTCTCTTAAAATTCCACGACCAAATTAAATATGGGAAACTGGAGGTAAAAAAATTTCAAAAACCAGTTTGTGCACGATCGGTATTATAAGTAGTACTATCCAACCTATCGATTAAAACTATAAGTCTATGGTTTGGACATAAGTGGGCATATGAGACATGGGGTATCGAAACAGAGAATTCCACCTCCCGACATACTTAGGCCTCCCTGCTTGTTTCCTTTGCATAGACAAGCTCCACCCAAAGAAAGCGACCATTTTCTTGTAACGATGCATCGGAAAATACTCAGCCAACTTTTTAGAGCATTTAATAACTCAAATCCAGGAAAAAAACCAATTTTATTTGTTTGATGAGTAAACTAGCTGATGGGGATGAGTATTTATTAGTTAAAACCAAATAAACCAACCAAACCAATTAAAGTTTGGTCGATTTAGTTCGATTTTGTTAGTTAATTGTTTGGTTTTGATTTCTATTTTTATATTTTTTTGGTTTATTGGTTGTGTTTGATTTTTAATATTTGAAAACCGAATCAACTAATTAAATCAAATTTAAATATTAAGTTAATATAAAATAACATAATTACTACTAAGAAGCTATTATTTACAATATTTTCATAACAATATTTTTTTTTCAACTCATATTAATATTTTTTTTAAAAGAATTTGTTTTTCAAAATGTTTACATTATGCGGACTAATTTAATATTTTTAATTTATATCATATCAATAAACAGAAAATCTAATTCATTTTAAAATAAACCAGTCAAACCATTCAAAAATTATCAATTTGATCGATTTCAACTTTGAAAAATGTCGACTTGATTTGATTCGATTTATGTTATTAAATGGTTATTTTAATTTTAATATTTTTAATCGATTTCAAACTGAATCAAACAGATGCTCACCCACCATCAACACTTCAAAAGAAACTTTGAAATTACATGCATGCTATCAGTTGCTAAATAGGATACATCGTTTCAACATGAATATGGAGCAAACCAAACCCAGTAACCTAAAGTATCCGGATAATTATACAAAATGGCTTCATTGGCTTGACATCCAAAAACCACATTAATCGCTGATAGTTAGCAACATGACCCTGGATTCTTAACAAGTTCACTTGCGCTTAAAAGCTTTCGTCTTTGAAACCGGATTTTCTTCATCTTTTGTGTCTGCTTCTACTTCAGTAACTGAAGTTCAGTTGTTGCCAATGCCATTGATTCTTCCTCCACTGCTTTGAATATATATACCTGACGCATCATTTAAAAACCATAAGGTTATAACCAGTTCAAAAAATGCACCAGTGAATACATGTTAGTTCCTTAAAAATTATGTAATTGCATGCAGTCGCGACAATAACAGTGAGAAATGAAAACTGTACTTTGAATCTTGCAAGCTGAGTAAGCTCAAATATTAAAGCATCACCATCTTCCAAATCATGTTCCAATGCAAAACCTCTCCACCCTCCACTTAGTCCGGCCCTTTTCCCTATGTATACAGCATCGCATTCTTCTCCATTTTCGTCTTCTAGTACCATGTTTTGCCCACCTTCAGGAAGATGAGCTTTGCAAAAGCTCAATGGAAGTCCCTATATATAACATCGTCACATTCCAAAGCACAAAAATATTTCATCAGTAGCTTGACTTTAATATACAAAACATGTAAACCAAACCTATGTTATCTGTTCACTTGTAATCAAAGGTGTGAGAAGATCAAGACATCCAAAACTCGTGGTATGTCTTTAAATTGTCTATCTATAGGTATTGATGTTAAATCTTATTTACATCAATTGGCAAATGTTAAAAGAAACTCGTACTTATAAATTTCTAGTAAATTGAGCAACAGTGAGCATGGAATATGTAGAAGACATGATGAGAGATTTATTATGCCATCTCCAATAGACACCAATGTCAGGAAGATGGAGGTATGAATGGTAATACCAATAAAAAGATAAAAATGCTAAAGAAAACATAAATAAAGAATATGAAAAGGATATAATATGGCTAGATTAAAGGTGGAGGTACTTTAGACCATGGGACATGGAGAAGTAATGTTGGTGAATATGATTCGACATGAATGTTTATTCATATCTACACTGTTGACCATAATTTATTGAAATTGATCCTAATATACTGAAACTGTGTGAACTTTTATCATCTTTTATCATTATCATGGATTTTCGGATATCTTATTGGTGAAACATAACATACAGTTAAGATATAGGTACTTTGGTCGTTATTAGAGCAGATTAGACATGATGGTTAGAACAAAAGAAGCTGTATGTAGATTGTATTTACTGATGGAAATTTTCAATTAAAATTCAGTCAAGCCTAGTGTTGTGGGACTAAGACATAATGATCTATAAGTAGCTGAGTTCTTTTCGACTTACAAGCCAAAAGCAGCTGGAGACATGGGACCTGACCATCACCTTAATGAACGAAGGATGGTTCAAATTGTCTTGGAATATTTCAGCTCGTTTTATGGCAGCTAATTTTTGCTTATTAGAAGCTATTCTTCCCTTGTATGCTCTGTCTTCACTTACTTTATGATTTGCCGATCTCCTGATAAAAGAAACAATCGTTCAACTTTTGCAGCATAAGAAGCATAACCTTTGTGCTAAAATGTTTAGCAATGATGGGAAGTAATATACCTTATGCAGCGATGCTGAGGTTCAGGATCAAAAAACTGTTGCAAGCATTAAAGCTTTTAATTTCTAGTTTGATATCAATGAATTAAAAACTAACTAAATGATCTTAAATAAAATTATTAATATGGGATAAGACAAATAAATTGCAAGTATCATACGCCAAAAGAGACATGGAAGGAATCAAGCAAATGAAAGGATGAAAAATGTCTCTAAGATAATTACATATCCTTAGTGGAACAAAATGCAGAATAATCCTTATTTTTATTGGAACAGCATTTTTATCCCAGATTTGCTCCTTGTATTATGTTTTGGCATTCACATCTTCTAAGGATATGCACTGAATCTATGACAACACATAAAAAGTATAAGATGGATTTTGTACCTCATCAGTGTATGTAACAACGGTATTCCTCGCTCTTAAAGACCTTCGGATGTCACAATCTTCGGCTTTTCTTTTCTTTTCCTTTGAATTGGAGGGAAATCGCTACCAAGAAAGTCAATACAATTGTAAAATGCACAAGGATGAATATACAATTATGGTCTTTTGATTAAGAAAAAGGCTTTCCTCCAGAATACGGAGTTATACCACAATATTATGTTGTTTCCAAGTATCATATTCAAATCAATTTTAGAGTTGTTATAAAGATGGTCTCACTGATCTCATTTTTTGTGCACAGCTAAGAACTTGTAAGCTGCACTAGACAGTTTAGACAGGCATTATCACACCGAAGCTTGAAAAGATTTACAACCATAAAAATTTCATTTGATCTACTTTACCAGATTAAATTGAATAACACCTGATCAGATAAATAATTATTAATTACAATAAGCGTCACTTAAATTTATATAACTTTGTTCGGTTGACCTTGTATTGTTAATTCAACTCTTGGTTTTTTATAATTACGAGAGATCGCAATAGTTAACAAATTTCAAGTTAAATCAACATAAATAAAGCTGGTGTAGAATAACCAAATCTTGTAAAACAGAAATCAATGGAGAAAAAAAAACCTCCAGCTTGATTAGTAATAATGATCAGATGAATAAAAAAGAGATTAGGCTAAAAAATATATAATAATCCCATTATGCATTAAATTGAGTGTTTGATTTTACACCTATAAGTGCTCATCTCACCTATGAATGCAGAAACAAGCGCAATGTTACTAGAAATTGTGTTTGTTTTGCATTTATAAGTTATAAACAATATGTCAAAAAAGGTGCAAAGAATCAAACTCTTATCTTAAGCTTATTTTTGCACTTAATTACGATTGACTTTGGAAGAAAAGTAGAATGTAAATTTGAAAGAACAGAGTTTAAGTAATGACAATACTTAAAATATCAAAACATTTACTTTATAAGATTACATGAAAAAAGTTAAGATGTTAATCTCAAAATATGTGATAGTTTCACAAAAATGGTATCAAAAAGAAAAACAAGTATAAATCATTTGTTTTAAAAAGTAAAAATTAGGTCAACGTCCCTATTTTCATAAATTTATTCAGGTCTCTATCATTTTGCTTCTGATTCCCAGGTCTCTCTATATTTTTAGTGCAAATTTTTGTACCATAAAAGTTTGAAGCATTCTCATCAAAAATATAATTATTCGCTCACAGTTCAACATTGGCAACACCTAATATTTTTTAAACTAATTTTTTCTGTTAGTTTGTTCCAATATTTGTGACTTTAAAGTTTAAACAAGAAACAAGTTAACATTCGCAGTTCAAATATTCACACTACAAACATTCACACAGATATTTCTGAATAAATACGAGAGAAAGTTCTGAGTAAATCAGATTCAATATTCCTAAAGTATTAGATTTGACAATAATTTAAAATTAACAATATCAACTTTAATATCACTTCCAACTTCCAACGATAAATTTACGAATATAAAAAAGGATGTGGCTTATATTGTTTTCCTTAACAAGAAAATGGGACAAAATAATCCTTTTAAAAATACTTTTGCACACAAAGTTCAAGTAGTAAAACAAAATTAAAACAAGTCAAATATTTATCTTAAAAGACATGAAAACACACAGTTCTATAAATTCCTCTTTTAAGAAAAAATATTAAACAAAAAAAGACAAACCTTGCAAATAAAAAGAAAAACCTAAAATTAAATAAAATACTTTTTTCATTGTTGGGGTTTACTTTAACAGTGACAATATATAGGAACAAAATAATAAATGTATTATTTTTGTTGCACTAATTAGTTGTAAAAAAAGATGACACGGATACAAACATATTTCGCATTTATAAGTGATATCACTTGTAACCAATGATCTCTTTTCTTTCTTTTAAAAAAAGAAGTAAAATACACTTAATAAGTGCTAGCATTTATAACTGATGAAAACAGTGCATTCTGTCCGCCTAGCATAAAGTGTTGTCTTTTGTTGATAGTGCTTTAAGGCATTGTCGACATTGCTCTGTATCAGTTGGCAGAGAACCTAGCCATATGTTGACACAGCCTAGTTTTATGTCAACAGCAAAAGTTTTGGTTATTAGCAACATTAAAGGCTTCATATTTTTCTCAACATGTGTTTTTACTTCTTTGTGTATTTGTATAGCATAATTTAACACTCTATTTCGACAGGTATACAGCTTAATAACCAAGAATCAACTTTATCCTCCATTTGAAGCAAAATTTGAGTTGATGATTCAATTCTCATAGTGCTCTAGTGTTTAAGACTCTTCCTCAACTTCGTCGGCTTCTTCTTTGTTTATTCTTATCGCATGAATTTAACAAAGCCATTGTAAATTTCTCTTCATTGCCTTCTTACATAGCGTGTTTATGATCAGTCTTCTTTTATAGGCCAACAAGCTTTAACAAAAAACCAAACGTATATCTTTATTAATAGTTGGAATAGAAGCACAATCTTTTGGTCCGACCGCGAACTTCCCAAAATACCCCTATATATAATTTTTTAAATATTAAATTGTTATTTCATATGATCTCCCCAATAAATTAGGAGATAAAATCTCCCTACAATTACTTTAAATGTATTCAACCTAGATGTTAATTTCAATTATTCATCTTTATTAGTAGTTGGAATAGAAGCCTTTTAGTCCGACTGTAAAGTTTCAAAAATACCCATATATGCAAGTAAGAGGTAGGAATTCGAATCTCATCACGAACAAAAATTAACATTTATCTTCAAATAGAAATTTTGACAATAATACAGGTTCAAACCATTTTCCAATAAAAAATTACTTTTTTGTGTATATTTATCAAACTACATAGAAATTTCAAATTTAATAATTTTATATGTTATATGCACGTGCGTTGTACGTGCCAAAAAATCTCGTATATAATAGTTGTAATACCTCCGGTGTCACACTTTTTGGCTATCAACGTGAACTATCAAAAATTCCCTTCTACAAATATTATTAAATATTAATAACACTTAAAAGTAGCATCTAACATATAAGTTTCATTTACCAATTCAAAACGTCCATCTACGGATATTATCGAAATCTTAATATCAGTTCAAAATAGGATCTAACAAATTAACTATTTTTTTAAAGCTGTTTTTTGGGCGCCCAGGTTCAAGTCCGAAAACAGTCTCTTCGCAATGCGAGGGAAAGACTGCGTACATTATTGACCTCCCCAGAACCCACTATCGTGCGGAAACCTCATGCACTGGATTCCACCTTTTTAAAGTTGTTTTTTATTTATTAATAGCATAAATAAAAATTCAAGCTAATAAAAAATTAAATTCCTTCTTTATTAATTAATAATAGAAATAAAAATTCAAACTAACAAAAAAATCAGATGTTGCAATTTAAAAAGAAAAATTAAAACTAACTGCATATCATTTCAACGCAAAAATATGACTAAATATTTCTGCAAATTATATTTTTTCGAACGAGTTAAACATATACAATTTGTAAAAACAATTCACGGGCGAAGTGTGTGTCATCATCACGCCCGAAGTGTGTGCTACCATCACGCGTGAAGTGTGTGTCGTACCGCTCGTGGTTATTAATTTGATTTTAATGGTTCGCTCACGGCATCCCCAATAGTGGTTTGTTCACTTCTGAAAAGCCATCGTATAGCTAGGTGTGACCTGTTCACTTCAAAAACCTGCCCACAGGTAGTCTCCATGACTACTGAACTGAACCAGAAGACTAGTTATTAAAACAGCAAAGACAATGCCGTTTTAAAGTGGTTTTAATGCTCGACACATTAAAACGGCAATGTCTTTGTTGTCTCAATACAACAGCAAAGACATTGCCACTGTAATTGCAACAATATGAGAGAAAGGAATTACAATGGCAATCTGATTGCCTTTGTAAATAAAATGGCAATGTGATTGTCGGTTTGTTTTCCCTCCGAATTATTTATATAAGTGGTTCTGTGGCTGGTTCAGGTGCTATGGATACATTGGCCGTTTTATTCAGTTTTTAAGATACAGAAATGGTGAAGAGAACAAAACAGTTGCTGATAATGGTCTAAACCTTATATGTAGAGATATCCAAGTATCTAACACTCAAACTGTCTGTCCAGCAATAGATTTATCCTTCGCATGGAAAATATTAACCAAGGGTGACACATTTGTTATCCCCAAAATGTGCAAATGCATGCATAAACGTATGAACAAAAATATGGCATTATCGCTGAAAAGACTGCCAAGTAACATAATGTCATTGTTACTATAATGATTGTTTTGTTTCATGTTAATAGTATCGAGATGGACAAATTTTACAAATAAGCTTGAGAAAAAAAAACTTACTGCAACAATAGACATGATTCCAAACTTACTACAAATATGAGTCCAGCAGCACAAATAAAAAAAAATGAAACTTTGTACCTAAGAAATGTAAAAGTGCTCATGTACAAATTACTAATTTATGTTTCCGCACTTTAAAAATACATAAGCACGCATTATGACCTGGTGAAAACCATATCCATATTCCCAATTAGTTTAGAACCATGCACATTGTTGCAATAGAGGTTTTTTTTTCAAGTCCGATTGTAAAATTTGTCCTATTGAGATTACTCTGATTCCATTGAAAGGAACAATGTGAGACTAGGAGCAAGACTAGACAAGAAACACAATTTTTATGGTGTGTCACAAGTATATGCATTTTTATTCTTATGCCAATAGCAAGGTTCGAGAACTCGGTTTCGGTCTCAGTTACGCTCATTTGAAATTTTCTTTGTTTCGATCAATTTCGGAAGTTTCGGTTTCGGTCCCGCTATCACATTTTCATAATTTTAGCGAAAAGGTAAAAATAAATGTTGTAAATAAAATAAAAGAATATAGTCTAAACATTTATTTAAGCCTAATCTACAATGAACATTGAATTTAGACACATGGTATACATTGTATATAGCCTAATCTAAATAAACAATATAAAAAACCCAACCCATTAGCGTTCAACTCACTCAATACTTAGTACCCAATATCATATATCCTAACCATAAACAAGATTTATTATTCCTTCAATCTCCAACCCAGTTCAGCGAAAAGACAAAAAAACAAAAAACATCGCTCATAATCGAAGATGAGAAAGAAACGAGAACAGAGAACCAAGAAGGCAAGATCTACAAATTTATGCTCGAATGAAGACGATGAACATGAGAACGACAATCGATTAAGATTTTGAAGCTCGAATTGATTACGAGGTAATTTATGATTTGGATTTACTACTTTCATAGATAAATTTTGGTTTCTCTCCCACCTTCTACAGCAAGTGTGACTATTTTATTTTATTTTTCAATTTTTTTGAATTTTTTTTTGGTCAGCAGCAACGGGACGGGTTTTTGCCCTAATTCCATCCCGCCACCGGCCGGAACCTCGAGGTCCGGCCAGAACCTGATACCATGGTCAATAGTACTGGGAAATTGATATAATATATATTCTATCATATTGCATGGTTTTCAGCCCATCCTATATATACCAACTGATTAAAATGGAACATATTCACTTGTAAAACTTCATGCAAATTTACATAGAGCATTTTTCTTAATGAACCCATTGTAATGAATATTGATTTGCTAAAATGATATCAAATAAGATCATTGCTATTGTTACGACACTATTTATCATTCAATATGCCAACTATTGTGAAACTTGGTATCTAATTCTTCAAATATATAAAAACACTGGAAAATATATTAGAACTAACTACAGTACAAGTTTGAACAATACCTGTTTGTGTTCTTTCTGTGTAGCCACAGCAAGGCCATTTGCAATTGCAGCAATGCCTAATTTCTTTTACAAAGGACAGCATAAATTAGTCATTTAGAAACCTAGACATAATCTTGATCAATTCTACTAATAATACAAATTAAAAGGGCAGGTAGCTTAAAAGTCATAATCTTCCAAAACTTCTACAGTAGATGATATTAATCGACTTCTAAAAGTTTTTGAACTTGTACTGTTTATAAAGACAAAAAAAGATTATGAAATCTATCGGCATTTAAACTTCGATACCATTTTCGCTGCTGAGAATATCATAATAATAAGCTCAAACAATTTCATATTTCGCAGTAATAAGTGTTACATAACCAATCTAATAGCATTTGATCTTCAAATTTCACTTAAATCGGTAGCATATACTGAAATGGGCAGAAGGGTTTCTTCGTTTCCAAATTATAAAATCCCAGCAACATAATATGCTACATCGTAAACAAAATACTTGAACTTGATTAAAAGAAATACGTAAACACCAAATTCAAAAATGAAAAGGTAAAAATGAAGACCTCGAGGTGTTTTAGATTGTCCTGGACTCTCTTTTTTCTGACTTCTTCGTAAGAGTTCACATCTGCCATTCTTTTACCTTCACTTCTTTTGAAAAAACTGTAGGGTTTATGTTTTCCCCATTTCTCCTGTCGTTTCAAAATTTCAAACAGAAAATGTTTTTGTTTGTCGTTTTTATGGCGGCGCAGTGTGTTTTCAAAGTTTGAGCGGAAAGATGAAATGTATTTAATTAAAATTCTCAAATTCTAGTTGATCGTAATTTTGCGTGGACATTTCGATTGTTCCATTCGCCGATTGGGAGGAGTTAAAGTTAATGCTTAAAGAGGGTTCAAGGGTGTGCGTTTGCAACGGAAAAAGACCTTGCCCCCACAATGCAATGATTTCGGACAAGATGCTAAGGACACTAGGCGATTGTTGCAATCACTCCGAAACCTGTGGGTAACATAAAAAAAAGTGGGACTCGGTTGTATTTTAAAAAGAAAAAAACTAAGGGCCCGTTTGGTTTGCTATTTTTAGTTTTGTATTTTCGTCTAAACAAAAGTGCGCATTTATTATGGATTGTAGAAAAACACACAATTTTAAAAAATGAAACTAATATAGAAAACAAAAAATAAGTTTATTTGATTTTTCGTGTTTTGAGACATAACAAAAAGATGAAAAACAATTCATCTCCTTCATTTCCCGTCCATCGTCGCGATGACTAAGAATTGTAAAATGTTTCTCACATTTGTTTGTATTTTATAGTGTATGTTGAAAACACAAAATTCAAAACTCAAAACGAAACCAATCGGGGCTTAAATTGTGAAGAACACTGCAACCATTAGAGTGGCATAGCTCATTGGTCAATTACCGTCGTTGGCATGATGTCAAACCAATTTCCAACTATCGCATACTAGTTCAACTTCGTTGTCCTATGTTTATTATTTTCCTCCACTCATCCAGTGTCACGATCAAATTTGAAAACTCCGACGACATTTTCAATAAATTCAAGCTATTTTTATATATTTTCTTATATTCATATTCATTTTGATGTTTTCTATTGCACACTTTCTCTGGAATATTTTTGGATATGCTTAACATTTTTTTCTTTTTACAGATGTCGACTTTTTTATTCATTGTCGAGAACGCTAGCCGACTGGACCTCCTTACAGACTTCGTGTTCATCAACATTTGCAATGACATGATAAAACTCACGAATGTCAAGTCGTAATATGGCATGGGAAGTAGCTGTTCTTTTCGATAATCCAACTTAAATCCAAACAGCCAAGACATCATCCATGTGATGATCCAACTTCTAAAATAGAACTCACTACACACTTTCTAAGAAGTAGGAATTCTGTATGTTTCTGCGAATAAAAATCAGAATTTAACCTTGTATATGTTACAACGAAGAAGGATGTTGTGGGGACGTTGAACTTTCTACTGGGAAAGCTAAGTGGTAGCTTTGGATAGGGATTAAATTTTTCCTTTTGGTTTAATGTTTCTTCTTTTTAACTGCAAAGTACTTGTTCTTTCTGTAATGTATTTTTCTATTTGAGCAAATATTCACAACAATTTATAATTTAGTTCGATTTGAATTCAACAAACAACATTATTTTAATTATATTTAAAAATTATAATAACAATGTACTTTTTTTTCAGACAAAATAAATTATTATTATTTTGTACCGGCAAGCTGGTTTTTTAGTGGCCATTAGGGCTGAATATCGGGCGGAACGGACCGGACATGTGGGCATTCGAACTCGGACCGAATCCTATATCGGACGATCCTATGTCCGATTCAATAAACATCGGACGAATTTACTGTTGTTCAAACTCGGTCCGAAAATTTTAACGACAGTCCGTGTTTGGTTCAATAGACTTATCGGAAATGAATCGGACCATAATCAGATCGAAAATCGGACTCGGACAAACAAGGTATCAAAATTTTATGAAACAGAACTTGTTTGCAGTTTGACCGAAAAATGATACATAAAAGTTAGCCTTAATATCACTGCACAAAAATAATACTGCACAAAAATATTGCCATAAAAGTTACATAAAGACAAATCAGCAGATAGCTTACTTAATATCACTATAGCTTACTTAATAAAAGTTACAGAGAGACAAATCAGCAGATAGCTTACAGAGAGACAAATCAAGCATGGAAACAAGTTGGCCTAAATATCACTATAGCTTACTTCTTTCTCAAAAAACCAACAGCCTAAGACAAATCAAACATACCATGCTTAATAATATAAATACCAGAATTCCAAGAAGAAACATGATAACACCAAATATTAATTTCACAAAACAGCAGCCTAACATTCATGACATATATAGTTTAGTTAATAACTAAATTTGCAACTTGCTTTCAAGTTTCAACCTTCAACAACTTTAGCACTATTCCCAATAGCATAAGCAGTTAACATAATATTACAGTCCACCTGAAAATAGCAATCCAGCTGAAAGAGGAGGTAGCACTGGTTGATTATTGGACTAAATTTCATGTGAATATTTAAGGATCTAAAACATACCTCTAGGCTCCAACTCACCAACAACTTCATCCAAACTATTCAAATTTTATTGATTCCATATCTTCCTCATCATGTTTAACCTGAAACAGTTGCATATTAAAAATTGATTATAACCATGAATATTAATAAGATGAATCAAAATGTTGCATTCAACTGAACTGGTACATGTTTTAAGAAATTAAACATTCCAATAAAGTTCATAATGTATGGAAATATATAAAATTATTACCTTAAAATTCTTCAATGCATATTTTGTACGCAACCAATCTCCAGTGCAGATTATAGCTTCTACCGTTTCTGGCTTTAAAGAGCTTCTGAACTGATCCAAAACTCTACCACCAGCACTGAATGCGGATTCTGAGGCAACACTACTAATAGGGATAGAGAGTATATCGCGAGCCATTATTGATAATATTTTGTATTTTGAAGCATTTACTTTCCACCATTCCAACACATTGAAAGAGTCTTCAGATTCATCAAATTTATAACGATGTTCTTTCAAATATAACTCTAGTTCAAATTGTGTAGTTTCCACCACATCTGATTCATCATCCCATGTTTTAAATTCACTTCTACTTTTTGTTTTTCTCCTTTTTGTTGTACCACTAGATGTATTTCCTTTTGGTTGCTTAGAAGTTTTATTATTTGTAACCATAGCATATTCAGAATATAATTCCTCCAAAGAAAGCAAAACGAATTTTATATTTTGTTCGGATTCCAGTTTAGAGTAAATCTTAGGAAAACAGAATTCTATAAGCTTCATTTTGTACCTTGGATCTAAAATAGCAGCGATGGACAATAATAAGTTACAATCACTTCAATACTTGTCAAATTTATCTTTCATTTTATCTAACATTCCCTTCATGAATAAGGAACCTTCATATTCTATTGATTTCTCATTTATGGTTTGCTTAATTTTCCAAATTTCGGGAAGAAACAAGTTGGAAGTTGGATAAGTTGTACCAGAAAAAACATTTGATGCTTCGTTAAAGACCTCCAAAATCTTACATATAGACTCGGGTCTTTCCCAATCCATTGCAGATGGCAACCAAACATATGATGGATCTCTTTCTTGATACATAGAAAACACTTTTTTAAATTTTAGAGCACACTCTAGCATTGCATAAGTAGAGTTCCAACGGGTAGGGACATCAAGTACTAAACGTTTAGACATGGGAAGTTGCAATTGTTTAACAATGACCGCAAACTTATGTTGGCGTTGAGGTGACATTTTAAAGTACTTTACACTTTCACGAATATTTTGAATTACTTCTTTGATCTCACTCAATCCATCTTGCACAATTAAATTCAATACATGTGCACAACATCGAACATGAAAAAATCTACCTTTGAAATAAAGTTTGCCTTTCAATGCAAAATTTTCCTTTAAATTTCTCACAGCAACATCATTAGAAGATGCATTATCTAATGTTATCGTAGATATTTTATTCTCAATACCCCAATCCAAAAGGCAAGAAAAAATAGCATCAGCAATCACAAGTCCAGTGTGAGGTGGTGGTAGAGTACAAAATTTTTAAATACGCTTTTGCAATGTCCATTCAGAGTCAAGAAAATGACATGTTAAGCACATATAGCCTATTGTTTGGTTTGATGTCCAAAGATCAGAAGTTAAACTCACTCTACTAACACCTTTTAAAACATCCTTCAATGCTTTTTTCTCAGATGCATGCAATTTCATACAATCAGTTTTTATTGTTACTCGTGATATCTTCTCAAATTCGGGATTTAGTATTTGACAAAACAATATAAAGAACTCATGTTCAAGCATATTAAAAGGGTACTCATGCACAATAATCATGGTAGCAAGAATCTCTCTTATTTTGCTTTTATCAAATTTATGGACTGCTAATTGGCCAATCAATCCGCTTTTAGAAACTTTTTCCTTCATGAAGTCCTTTCCTAACAACTTTTGATGGTTTTCTTTAGCATTACGAACACGACATTTATAAAGGTGTCTCTTAAATGTAGTTGTGCATCCATCACTAGTTCTAGTTAACTTTTTATCACAATGAATGCACTTAGAAAACAGTTTAACATTACCATCTTTATCTTCTTCTTTAATTTTCTCAAACTCCAGCCAAACTTGGGATCGCTTTTTTCTGGACTTTTTTCCATCTCCAGTAGCAATATCTATAGCAGGTACAATAGTAGTTCCATCATCATCAGCATTATTTTTTGATGTTTTATCTTCTGAATCTTCTTCAGTACTTGGGATGAGCTCAACTTGATTTCCATTACCAACTATTGGCTGTTGATGACGTTCATCATTCACCAAATGTTCCATACCTAGCGGAAGAAAAAAAAACAAGGAGTCAGTGAGTCACGTTTGTTGGATATTAACAGTTTAATGAATAGCTAAATAAAAAAAGCATAAAAAGTTTAATCAGCAAAGCATAAAAAAAGTTTAATGAATAGTTGTCAATATCATCAGTTTAATCAGCAAAGCATACATAAAAAAGCATAAAAGGTTACACTTTTGAGATTTAGACAATAAGCAATGATAATGGATGGAAAAAAAATCAATTATGTACTCATACCATAAGATTAAATTCATAAAACCCAAAAGGTATGAAAAAAATTCATTTCCATATTCATACAGCAAGTTAGATTTACACAGATTTACATTGAAATGCTGGTGTTGTTGTTGCCTTCTATGTAAGATTAATGTACATTATTACACAAAAAGTTTGGTTACTATGATTTGTAAACCTTACTGATATGATAGATGAATGATCCATATACTATGCTCATAAAATTATATTATACAATAACATTTTTTAACTGTTAGTTTCAAAATATCTCCCTAAAACATATATGCAGGAATCCTCTGCTTATTGACAGTTTAGTTTTAAATAATAATAGTAGGTAGTAAGTAGCAACTAGCAATTACAAGTGGTTTATGCTAAAATGCTTTTTTTCTCTCCCTTGCTTTGGTAATTTTAGTACGATCAATATAACAGCTTAAGTCTCATAAAAAATAACATGATAGAGAGGGGAAATAATGTTCGAATATGAGAAGGTTATGCGATCATATCATACTAGCTATTTGCAGCTTTTATTATTATTAGCTTTGCACCAAAAAATTGGTTGGCAAATAGAAAGGGGCTGGTATCATTCAAATCCAAATGAGTTGTTTCCAGTTTTCAACCAGTTCATGATTCACTGATTCATAATAATGGTTAACAGCTGCACGAAAATGCTAGGACTAACTCTCTTATTTCACTATTCAGGCATTAAGTAAAATGAAAATTCGGTCCTATCAAGGTAAGATTCATTACTCACAAACACTAAAATTCAATAAAGTTTCATTAACTTAAAAAAAACTCACTGGGAGAATCTGAAGAAGCCATGGCAAAAAAGTGAAGCGGAAGCTTAAACAAAATCTGAATATCTGATGTTTGTAGATGAGAAATTGAATAGGAGATGAATTTCTGTTGTATGTATGTAGATCAGAGGAGCAAAGCCGATTTGTGCTAATTTCTGAATCTAGGTTATGTGGATATTGAAATAGACGTATGGACATTTTAGTTCTGCCGATTTTGAATTTTGATAATGAAATTGCAGGAATCAAAGAGTCTTTTTGGAGAAGTAAATCATCACTTTGATTACCGAGAATAATGAAAGGTAAAAGATTTGTTTCTCATAGTTGAATAAGTTAGGCTATAAACAAGGGAAGACAATTATGGCTATAATCTAAAAACTATCATTTCCAAGTAATTTATTATACTGTTACTTACTTTATCAGCAATAATTATTATACATACTTTACCGTAAACAGTAAGTCAACAACTCAATTCAAGTGTTCACGGACATCACTCGGTCGGACGTAACCATGTTCGAGTTCGGGTCCGTAAATTTGATCGGACTACTGCCGTTGTTCAAACGCGGTCCGTTTATCGGTCGGACAATTTTACGAGCCGGACCAAATCGGACAACGGACTGTCCTATCTGATATTCAGCCCTAGTGGCCATTCCACTTACAAATGTAATACAGGTGCGAGATAATTCCTCAACAACTAAAAAGAAAAGGCTAGACTAGCTTATAGAGCTGGAGCTAGGCAGAACACCTAACTGCACACAACACCACGGAGGGTGCTTATGACTACAGGCTGCACGAGGCAGTTCCGACTCCACGCAGGGAGTATATAACATACATGATGCATAAATGCATTCCAGGTTTAGAACAATAAATCCATTACTGGAAATACAACACAACATTTGGCATACCCAAGACTAACACAAAAAACAAGAAAATTGCAAATGAAAGCATCCGCAGTTGGGAAAGTCAACCCAAGAACCATAAGCAAACTCATCATCAACACCAGAGATAACAGAGGCATGACAAGCATATACAGAAATCGAATGGACAAAACAAACTCCAAAAACCAAGCCAAAGGAGCAGTTGCACACCGGAGGGAAGTACACAAGCTATAGGAGCTAAAAGATAAAACGTTGTAATTTTGACGACCCAGCTTCAAACATGAAGAAGGCTACTGACACTGACAAAAGCAACAAGCTGCCTCGAACACTTCCCACACCCGAAGAAACAAACGGCCACCAAAAGAAAAAGCCCTCCAAAAAACGCACAAACCAACAAAGCCGCAGATAGACACCACAACAAAACCATCATCCAGAACCTAACAGAAGACGATACACCTAATAGCTCCACCATCCGAAAAAACACCACCGAGCACACAAAAAATACCCAGTCCAAAACCTAGCGTGTCGAGCTGAGCTCGTACTAGATCTATAACTAAACTCAAAAGATAAGTCGCGACTACAAGTATAAGCATAAGGAGATGTATGGAAAGCTATAAATTTGAGAACAATGGTAATTTGTAGCTCAGGGGGAAGACGAGATGGTGAACTGAATAAGAGAACTCAGGTATGAGAGGATCTTGAAGCGGCAGAGAAGAGCAGTAATTACCCGAGAGTAGAAACTAGGGTGCGCGAGAAGGGAAATTAACGAGAACGATGACAGAAGTCAAGGCGAAGGAAATAACAACGAGAGAAAAGGGTAACTAACATAAGCGAATGGAGAGATAAGAGCAACGGAAGAAGAAATTGTGGCGAAGAGGGAAGAATTAGCAGGAAGAAGGTTTAGATATGATAGAAAGAAGGTGGAGGCGGAAATGTTGATCCCATTAATTGTCTACATTGATGTTAGAATTGAAAAGGGCCTAAAATTCAAATTGTTGACTAAAAATTTAGCTAACCTCAAAACTATGTTAATGCATTTATATTAGCAAATGTTAATTGCTAATGCTATGCCTAAAATAGAAAAACGAGGAGTAAATAAGCATTTAAAGTAAACAAAATATGTATAGTGGTTTGGCCAAGCTTGCCTACATCCACTATGAAGATTTCTTACAATATCGATCTCTTATAATTACAGGAAATTGCAAGAGAATGATAAAAAATTAGGAGCATTTAAGATTACAATGAGGCTAACATAATAAATATGGTGTTTTTCTATGCTGAAATATAATTTTGAACCATATGAAGTTGCATGGTAAGAGGTGTTTATAGCAATTGAAGTTGGCCTTTGAGTGGCTGAAAAGTGCAACTGAAAGAGGGAATCACTTTGGGTCATTGATCTGATCGCTTTAACTAATGTGGCATAGTTAAAAAGGTGGTATGGGTGTGTGGCTAAGATGCGTGCCAGCTGTCGTTCCATACTAGAAGCATGCTTTGCACGGAGCAAGGCAGCATGGCATAGGAGTGGATGTACTTTTGTCGAGCATGTCACTATGGATAGGTGGGTAGGATGCACTGTTGCATTTTTATCAGATGAATGGTATCGTGTAGTACTTTTCCAGAAAATAAGGCTAAAGAGAAGCTTCTTTTACACAATAGCGATCAGCCGTTTGTAGCTAAAACATGTTGGTAAAGACAAGACTAAATAGAATGAGACGGGTTATGTTGGAGCTGGGCCAGCCTGCGATAAAGTTAAAAGATAAATTTAAAAAAAATCTTTTAGGACTACTAGACCTATGAAGTGTAGAGAGGATTTTAGATCCAATCTAATTTTTTTTAAATAAAATCCTCTTTTTTTAAGATTTACATGAATTTAATGCTTACATAAATTAGAGTTTATCAAATATGTTCTTATATATGTATTAGTGTATGACTGTTGCTTGTTATATTTAATTTGGAGAAGGAAACATTTTATTTCCTTCTCTTAACTTATTCAATTAATGAGGAGATATATGGTTTTAATTAGAGAGAAAAAACTTTTTATTTCTTTCTTTTTAATTAAATGATTGATGGATTAATTAAATGGCATAAATAACCAAGTTTATACTTAACATATATTGTGGGTTTATCCATCCAAAAATACTCTAATGCATATTGGATAAGTGCAATATATCTTATTGTGTACATAATGTGTACGTGTTTTGATGCTGGGATTTACACCACAATAGATACATTCTCTCTTTGTATACGCATTGGTTGTCCAAAACATTGTTTAAAATTATATGTGTGCATATATACGTGTGTCTGTATGTATATGTATGTATGTATGTTTAAATATACTTAATATAAATATATGTGTGTGTGTGTATTTTAATGAATCCTTTAACCAGTTTAAATTGATTCGACCAAGTCAACTAGTTTGAATTTAAGATTTATTTTCAAAACATGCAATGATTTGATTTAGTAAAACAATTTGAAAGCATACCTTTAATTTATAAATCCAAATATAACCTATGTTTATATTTGAATAATTTAAAGTAAGCTAAAATGTAGATATTTTACAAGCAATAATAAAGTGTAATTTATTAAACAAAATTAGAATGTTGATATATAAAGATTTCTACATTAAAAATAGATCTCCATTAATGTTAGGATGTGTAGCAGTATGTGTGTATAAATGTTTTTCTAAGCATTCATCGTAAAGTAGTCTTCAAATTAAATTTAATACAAATATACATATGTGTGTGTGTGCGTGTGCGTGTGCGTGTGTGTGTTTTTTGAAACAGAAAACAAATTGCGAAATGATGAAACCACATTGACATTCAAATAAATAAATAATAATTAATTAGTTATTATATTCTTTTCTAAAATAACACCAACATCAACATAAAGAAAACAATAAGAATCAACAATCAAAACCATTGTTATTATTTTCAGATCCAATTCAAATCAACAAATTCGGAAATTTCATATCTATACATATACAAATTAAAGATGGACAACCAAAGTGTATCAAATTTATCAAAACAATCAAATAAATGGATCTATAACATCATGATGAATATATACATAAAATAAAATAGATCATATCTAGTAGATGTAGCCCTTGGATGCACCTTGATTGATGAGGCTCCTAGATCCAAATCTGAATCAGTCTCCTAGCTTTGCAAGAGAAGGAGAACCACTTATTATTTGATTGATTTAATTGGATGTCATTACAATAAAGTTTTTTCTTTTATTTTGACTTGAATTTTTGGCCATGAATATTGGAAAAGGAATACAGGGGCAAAGGTTTTGAAAGAGAATGATTAAGAGAGGCAAGTAAATGAAAGGCAATGTATTTATAGAGGTAACCTTCCTTAACCTCTTTTCTTCATTTTCTTGATCTAATCATTAGATTTCAAGCCCGTTTTTCTTTATTTGGATTGTAATGAAAGAGGTTTTATGGTCCTATAATTTGTTCAATAACACTTAGCAAATAATTACATTTAAATCAAATTTAAATGCCCATCGATATCTTATATTGATTTGTACATATAAATTTTTACATATGCACTCAAGTGAATGCTAATGACTTAAAAAATATTACTAATAGAATCCAATACAAATAAATAATTAATTAATATCTTCCACAAATATTAATTAGTTTAATTAATTTACAACAACTTATAAATCAATTAAATGATGTGGTATTTTGGAGAATTTATCAATGCGATTATGCGACTGGTAAGTGTAAATTCAGTCAGCGATTAATATCGAATTATTTGAATATTAACATTCACCCGTTATCTTAGCTAGTGGAGTGGCATTTTGGTCGAATTTATCGCTTACATATCTTTTCAGTAAAATCCAATTTTACATATTTAAGCGTTACCCGACAGTGACAATTATTTACACTAATTCTCTTCATCAAAACTATATCACTTTGGATTTATGAAATTTGGTTATTGTTCCAATATCGTCTGTATTCAACTTGATAGTCCAAACATAAAGTTCTTGGCCCAAAATTAATTATTATTATTAATCGAACTACTCTGGTCAAAGGTTTTGACTTTGAGTTGACTTCGGTTGATCATGATACTAACCCTATATAACTGATAAGACGAATCCTCTCTTAAATAGGGTCACTACAAGAAAAATGGTCTTTCGCAGCGTTTTAAAAACGCTGTCAAATCCTTTCGCAGCGTTATGAAGAACGCTCTCTAACGACAAGCTGTAATAGAGTCAAGACATATCACAGCGTTTCTAAAACGCTGCAAAATTAGCAACATATTACAGCGTTTTCTTATTACAGCGTTTTAATGATGGCTGTAATATGTCCTTACCCATTGTTTCTTCTTCCTTTAGACAACATTTTAAAAACGCTGCAATACTTTTTTACAGCGTTTTGAAAAGCTTGTAAATGAGCATTTAGCACCATAAAGCAAACGCTGCATATGGGTGGATGTTTCACAGCGTTTCCCTTTTGCCTGACATCTGCAGCGTTTTTTCTTTTTTACAGCGTTTTTGAAACGCTGTTAAATATGAAAAATACCATGCACAAAAGTTTATATTTACAATCATCCCACCATCTATAAAATTTTATATCTGATAATATCAGTTAATTAAAAACACAATAAATAAATATAATCTTCGCATGTTATATATAATAAAGTTGCACTAACTCCATACTCAAAATAAACGATAATCGTATATATACATAATGTTGTAAGCAAATATGATAGTAACATTGTTTTACATAAATAGCATATTAAATTAAGCAAAATATGAGTTGTGAGAGTCCAAGCTAATCCTCTTCAACAATTCAACCTCCACTAGCTAAGTCAGTCAAATTACATAAGCATGCTCCACTACAACAAAACAGGCTTTTTACAACGGGCAATGCCCGTTGTAATATGTGTTCCACAACGGGCAGCCAACCGTTGTAATATGTGATGTTGTAATAGGTTGACCATATTTTACAACGGGCAATGCCAGTTGTAATAAAACTTTTTACAACGGGCAATGCCCGTTGTAATACACCTTTTTACAACGGACAATGCCCGTTGTAATATATGATATTGCAACGGTTTCTGACCGTTGCAAAATAAATGCAAATTTTAAAAAAAAATTACAGCAGCATACATCCATACCAATAATGAATAATTTAACGAGTAATAAATATTATCATAAAACAACCAAAATCATTTCATTTCAAGTGTGTTTGCATTTCATTTACATTTTCACTGTGCACTGTACATTTCTTTATAAAACATAAAAAAGAACAGTTATAATCACATAAACACTGCCTATCACCCCTACACTGTGCACGTGCACAATACAACCAACAACCAACAAGCAACCCAAACCACTACCCCTACACTGTGCACGTGCCAGGTGAAATAGTCTTTGAATACTACAGAAAGATTACCTCATAAGCATACGTGAGGGGGGATTAGCTTCCCAGGGTTCATGATATTATTAGGATCTAATGCATTTTTTATTCTCCCGTCCTTTATAGAAGTATCACGGTTTTCACTTTATCAACTTCCTGTGTACACACATGTATCATAACCTGCACAAAGAAATTGCAACACGATTGGTCAATTGCTAGTTTCCATGATATTTCCCATCCATTACATTTCAATTATATACCAACTTTACTTCAACAAGTTTGAATATCCGCATAAGGCATGGAAAAAAAGTTGAAACGGTTTCATGAAAGTTCTTTTAATGGTACACTACTATTCTAACATTGACAAATTAGGTAAGGTTTGAATGAATGTAAGGGTGAAACAGAAATACTTATATTACTTTTATGTTTTCAATTCTTAAGTTGAAAAGTTGAGGGTAGTGACACCAACACAACAAACTGTTCAGCCAACTTAAAAAGCATTGTCTATATATTATATATGAAATCAAAAAGTTCATATAGTTATAAAAAGAAACCAAAGTCACCGTACTTTTGAGCAGATAAGCAATTAAGAGAAGCTTACTTGGCATCGGTTGCCTCCGCTTTGGGCACGCACCACCCAACTCTTGGTTTCTTCGCTGGTGCTGCTGGAGAAATTGATGGTGGGTTCACCTGTTTCATAAGTATTAGTTACTGTTATGACTTTTAGCAACCTCTTCAGGGCGAACGGTAGAAGAGGGTTTTGGAGTTCTACTTCTTGAACGAATTGCAGATGCTCGCTCCTTTATTTCAGACTTCATTGGACCAACCCTACAGAGATAAGCAGACAAAACAGCAAACTATAGTTACAAGAAACTTCCAACATCCAATAATTATAAGTGTTAGGAAATGTTATATAGTCCATTAACAAATGTCTCGAAGATAGATATATTTTTAAATGAACTAACTGATCTCAGTTAAGTAAAGGGACTGCTAAATGCAAATTTCTGTTACAATCATTACTCTACAATAACAAATTGCGCTGGTGCCCGGTTAAGATACGACATTTAAACAATTAGCATGCATGCATGGTTTGCTCTACATGCCATACACAGGTATGAATGTGTGTACATACACTGGAGGACTGCTAATGTACTGTTGTTGTCAAAGTACATAGAAAATATCCTCAATATCAATGTTAGTCAGTCCGTAGCACAGAAGCACTTCAAGAAAGTGTAAAATATGCATTGATACATAATGTTCTTGATAATTTAGCTAATTAAATTAAGACATAGACATACATAGTACAGCATCCAGAGGCTCTTTTGAAAATTGCTGAAACAGCAGCACCCAGGTCAGGCCAAGATACAGCATTAACATCACCGGAAGCAGTTGCCATTTGGTTCCCGAACCCAAAATTTCTGAGCAAGGCGGCCACGAAATCTGAAGGAGTTACTCCTCCACTTGTATGAGATTTAAAACATGTCACTAGAGAGTTAGCGATGTCAAGTAATGTCTCTGCATCAGCCACTTGCTCCCTAGGCTTCTCAACTGTTTGGGACATGAAATCAATCATTTAGTGTGCACTATAGGGTGAAAATGACTCAGCTACCCTTGTCCAAAGCCAAAGCTTTATGAAACACAGTTAAATCATACTCTTCAGACAACGTTAGCAGGTCCTTGATTTGCATGTGGATGGGTCTTCCAAAAAGAAAAGAATTTTAATAGTAATTTCATAGCTGACATGCATATTATTTCTGAATACCGGAATGTTTGAGGAGTCCATGCGCATCAGTAGATACAAATTCATATTATAAGAATATTTAGTACGAAACATGAAAAGGCACTCGATCGCAAAGTTGAAAAATGATCGAGAATAAAATAATCATTGCTTAGTGGACACCAGAACTCCTGCTCAGATTACTCTGTAAATAAGTTTCGCAGAATCAATATAATACCTACAAAGGGGTTTTCCAAAACTCCTGGACACCGCTTACTACCGATTTTTAAATAATAATAACTACGAAGGTTTTCCTTTCCTCAGCAAAAAAAAATTGCAGGATAGATCTACCTTATTTAGTGCAATAAGTGTTACTTTCAGACACAACCTAAAGCACCGTTAAACTTTCACAAAATATATAAGTTAATTAAACATTATAATAAATAAAAGGTTTACATACTTCCACAAAACAATATAGAGTATGCATTCATATAAATTTTGGTACTTAAGGTTAGTTCAAGTACAAAACTGACTAACCAATGCCCGTTGTAAAAAGGGTAATACTATTATAGCTCAATAATGAACAATGAGAAGGATTAGAAATCAAATTATCTGACTAACAAAAGATAACAGTAGTAGTAATACTTAAAACAGACCAACTATTAAATATAATTGAATTATGGCATAGAGTTAAATATCTAACCTTCCCAGCAAAAACCAATTGGTAGAAAATTTAGATAGAAACTGTAAATTGACAGAAGAGAATCCTTTTTTGAGTAGTCATAGTTGTGAAAGAGTATTGTAGGTTGACAGCAGGTTCCCATACCCAAGAAATTTAATGTAATTGCGAGTACATATTCTTCTTCAGTCAGGGTTGGAAGCTAAGCAGCAGACCTGGTGAAGAAAACAAAGATATAACAGTATGAAGGACAATTGTTGTCATATGAGGTTCAAAGACACAGTGAAAATGGTAATTGTGAAATAGCTAATGCAAGACTTTCTAGCTTCAAAAACATGCTAAACTCTCTTGCGCAAAGATGTAAAATGAAACTTCAGTTTGCATAATCCACCTTTTCCATCTGCAGCAACATTGCTCATCTTATGGCATCCCTTACCAAGAACATTCAAACTTGGTTACAGAGCATTTTCTGCAAAAGTTCAAAAAGTCCCATATCAGATTTTATTAGCAATAAATGAATAATCAACAAGACAATTAATTATATTCATTTCATCATTGATTTAATGCACTTCCTAATTTAGGAAATCCTGTAATAGCAATAATTATTTAGGCATAAAATAATGTTTGGCAATAATAACAACAAACCAAATTGCTTTATGTTTACAGAACTACAAAAATTGCATTTGATAGCACATAATGCATGAAATAAAGACGATAATAATGTCATAAGTCCGTTGAAGCATCAAGAGTTCCGCCCAACACTTTAGGCACAAGTGGGATGAGAGAAAAAACAACATCAGTTATTAATGGAAAACCTTAAATCATATAATTTGAGTACTAAATTTAATTGTTATATTCTTGTATTTATATGCAAGTGTAATAAAGCAAAATACCTGTTGGGGTTATTTCACTGGCTGTGAATACAATTTGATAGATTGAAAGTATAATTCTCTTTAGCAATTTCATTTAACGAAATAACATTTTGGTAATAAGCATCAGCAATTGGTCCAAACTCTCTCTTCCAGTCTTCCTGCAGATACATAATACCTGTGCATTATAACTATTTGTATTTTCATTTTAGTTCAGTCCTATTATGTCATCTCAGCGTGTAATTTAAACATAGCCCAGGCATTGTAATCTTAATTTGGTTTGAAGCTTGTATTCGGTCATCAATGTGATGATCTTAATTCCTTATTATTTTATATCAATGTAAATAAGCTTAACAAATGAAACTGAAACAACACTTAACCCTGTTATCGACTTATTGAGTAAATTTTGTTTCAGAATAAATTCTGTTCAATATTAAACTTCAAAATAAAGGATCGTAAACTTCAATAAGTTAAAAAATAATCAAGCTATATACTAATAAGAACGAATGGCCATGCATTAGGCTTGAAAATAAGGGTGCCTCCATATTGTAGCATACATGTTAAAATATACTTGTATTCAAATCCGATTTTGAGTAGTGATTCAATTTATATGTCTTACTTTTACATTGTACGTGCATGTATACAAAATTACAAACTCCTGATTAGTACAAAAGTGATAATAATCAAACCTGCCATTATGGGAATATTTGATTTATTGTAACATACATGTTTATATATACTTTTAATATACTCTTATGTGCACTCAAATTTGATTTTGAGTGGTGATTCAATTTATATGTCTTACTTTTGTATTGTTGTGTGCAGGTGGAAAGTGGAAGACAAATCAACTGAGTTGCTTATAAAACTTGTGGTGGTTACATATACATCATATTATTGTGGAAGCAATTTCCATTTAATTTTGTTGTATTTAATACTTCCTTTTTTCTTCTTGATTTGATTTTCATTGTGTTAAGTGTACTTGTGTGTGACCTTGGAAAATTACACGAGTGGTGTTATATATTATATTATGTTTTAAATGTGAAGTATATTCGCTACATGTTGATTATAGGGTCATTCTTGGAGTTTAAGAAAACTAGCCATTCATAGTTATTGCAATGGAATTCTACTTCACAATTGTTGTACATGAAATACCCATAATATGCTGCTAAAAACACTTTAAAAATCTAATATGCTATTCACACTTTAAAGCATAATCAAATTCATGGCTATCCACTTTAAGATTCAAAACATGTTTTAGTTAGAAAACGGCATTCAAAAGTCCAAAAAAATTAAAATAACATTTTTAACCAAACACATTTTTATTTTCATTTTTGAAAACATGTTTTCAAATCAAGTAGATCCAAATGCATTTTAATAATTCTAAAAATACCTCAAAATCAAAAATGACTAAGAGAACTCAAACCATAAAACACAAAACGCAAACCAAACCCTACCTTTATGGACGATGTACAAGAGTAATAGCTACTTATTGTTATCAAAACAAACAATAGTTTGTCTCACTTGGCAGAATACAATCAATTAATGAACTTATTAATAAGCAATTATGGTCACAGATACTACAAGAACGAACAATACTTGGAAAGATTAGTAATACCAACCGCACCTTTTCGGACCCTTATTCTCGAGTAAGAAGCATGTGAGCTAAATGGTTGGGAGTAACAACATCATGATTATAAGTATCTCATTAGCAACAGCGAACAGGCTTGCTACTATTTGTTTGTAATTGAGTAATTTCAATATCCAAAAAATACAGCTGTATATTTAGCTGAAATTAGTATAAGTCTGACACTGTTGACAATAGGAGAAGGCGTTTTGGTGGTACTTAAATTTTATTGAATTTTTCTACATTCAAATTCAGATCATATTGTTCCACCATGCTTTAAAATATTTTCCCGAAATCTATAATATATCCAAATGAATAGATGTAGAAAGAAGAAAGTTTATTTACATAAGCCTGCACACATACAGAACCAAGTAAAATTCTGACATATAGCATTATCAGTCATCTCTATTCTATGGACTGAGTCTGCTGGAAAACTAATAATTTCAAAAGACATCCAACTCATTATGCTCGAGACGGGATGCGATGTTGATCTCCTCACAGTAATGGGATTACACTTGCATTATTCTCACTAATAACATTCTGTCTGCTATTTTAGCATATCAAAACCGTGTAAGAGAAGACAGTTACTTACAAACTAGGCATGTTAACAAGGTTGGGTTTCATTTTCAGTTCATCAATCTTGTTTCACCCATATAATAATTGCACCTCAAAGCATCCACTTAATCAATGCTATAATTTATATTTTTACTTGAGTAGAACCGAATCACAGTATTACAAAAGCAATTTTGATCCCAAGACGGTTAAAATTTTCAAGTCTATCAAAATCTCAATTGTATAGAGGAACAAGAAAGTTAATTTTAACCTGCTTCAATCGCAAATGTAATCAATTAACAACCAGATCCACATAAAAACAGAAGGCGCAATAAAATAACCTGAAACATGATACTTGATTACGTATTAAAGAAATCAGTAGGGTCCATAAATTAACGATGATAAAAAAATGAAGGCGATATGAAATAAAAAAAACAATATTAGAAGAAATAATACTAACAAATAGAATAAATCAAGAATCAATTACAAGAGATTGACGAGCATGAAAGGATTGAAGAGCTCGGCGTGCTAAAATTCATGCCGCCATGGATGTACCACTCCAGTCAATTTTCTGAGAATTGGACAATGAACAAAGCGAAATAGATGGCGGAGCTGTTAGTCGAAAAATTACTTCATAACCCTAATTGTTTCAGCACAAATACCATAGAGGATATTAGAACTTTACAAGATAATCAATGCATGATAAATTCTAATCTACTTATTTTTTGGTTTACCTTTTGATACCGGTGGCGAGAAGACAAACGGAGCAGCTATTTCGATGAACGACGATGAACGAGAAGATGAGAGTGGCTCGTTTCCATGAGCGAGAAGATGAACGAGCCGATAAATTGAAAGCGTGAGGCGATTTTGCAGAGGCGAACAGATTTGAGTATGGATGATTTTTTAGGAGGGAAATGAAAAAAATAAAAAAGAGGAACGAAGCTATTTGCAAGAAGAAGATAAGAAGAACGAAAAAGTGGCGGCCAAAAATTTTTCCCCCGCCAAATAAACATTTAGGCAGCGTTTCATTTTCTATATTTAATATAATTAGAAACGTAAAATTGAAGGATGATAGCCTTTTGAATTAAACGTTGTTATATAGAGCTGCAAAAGACCATTTTTCTTGTAGTGGGTTTCACTTCCAATACTTCCACTCGACTCTACTATAATCGTTCGACGGACGTCGTGCTATGATTTAACTATAATAAAGCAAAGCTTTCATGTTAAAGATCAATAGTATTCTCAAGTCAAGAGAACTGTGTAAATTCTTCACTTCGATATATTATATATGACCTTAGTTATATTAACTAACAGAAAACTATCGAGTGAGTCATTCCATAGTTATCCAATAACTATCAGTGCTAATGCCTTGGTGCCCCAAAAGTCATGAGTAATACATTGTCCAGCATTTGGAGAGATTACGTACTCTAGTTTCAACGGATGCATCGATATCCAATCTCGTTACATCTTGACTAGGAATATTTAAAACGGTATGTTTATATTTATTGTGATAAAGTGCTCATGATTATAATATTTTGTAACCACTATCGATCACAAAACTTACCATTTACGAATGTTCTATTAAATACACTTTTAGTTAAATTATTTAATTAATATAACACATTATATCAAGTATATAATAGAAAGAAAACACCTTTTGTTTCAAACAAGATTGATTATTGGGTTAGATTTATGTAACAAATTACATAATTACCCTAGGGCATACCCCTAACACTATCAATCTCCTACCTACACTTAGGATCAATTATGGAATCTTATTCCAGCTTCTCCAATCATTTTCCTCAAAACCAATCAAGTCGGTCCCTTAGTTAATTGGTATGCTATTAAGTTTTAATTATATACTATATCAATCAACTGTATCCGACGTCGATAAACTACTTTATATGTAAAACAATTCAAAGTATGTCTCTCAACCTCCAGTGAGCTCTAAGTTTTGTTACGAACTATATCACCATATTGCTATCAGATAACAATATTATGGGATTCTCAGCATTTGGAATCACCCTTCAGCTCGATTATAAATTTGTGCATTTGCTATGTATATACATTTCTTTTATCGTGGTGTTATTCAAGGCGATGTACTTGGCCTTTTAGTGAGTCATCCACAATCTCTCATTTGGAACATTTTCAACTTAAAGCCTCTTAATCAAACTTTGAATATGAATTTTATAATGACATGTCGTACTCAATATCACATATGAAGTCTGGGTCTAAATACTCCATCATTAGGGGTTCGTTGTTTCTATAAACAATTCTCCTATATTCAGTAAATATACGAGAACAATCTAAACTACCATTTATTGACCTTAATTTGGATTTGATATTTCTTCATGTATCAAAAATATAAAAAAATCATGATATTGTAGACAACATAACATGTATACCAATGCATAAGGAATCCATCTTACATGTTTCTTATTAAATATTTTAATAAGGTGTTTCTGCATATTGTCTGGGACATTCCCAATATCCTTTATATTCTATAAAAGATGCCATTTGCAAATCCAATGTTGAGAATTAAAACAACTAAAAGCTGGTTTTTAATTCAAGTACATCGTTAACAATCAGCAGCATGTTGTTTTCTTATGTTTAAAAATACCAATGTACGTTCAAGTTCTTTTTTATGGACACATGCTTCCTTTGTATTTTTATTGTCAACCATTAGATATTTCTATCAAAATACCTGTTCAATTTTGAAGCTTGTCGAATGATAATTTCGTATCAGTTTTTGGATCATATCCAAAACCCACAAACTCAATATTGATCCCATTAAATTTGGGACACTTTGGTTGTTATTGTAAATAGTCCAGTTTAAATCTTTATTTAGAATTCTTTGTTTCAATACGTATGTGCCAAAACATAATGTCATACTAGGTGATACTTTTGTGAGTAAATCTGAGTCAACATGAGCACATCGAATGGCAAATCTATTACACTAATTTCAATAATTAAAATTCACGATGTTATTCTTATCTATGTGGCTCACTATATTCCAACTACATTTGTCTTTCCCTTAAAGACACATTTGTGGCCGATGAATCATATCTCTTTAGATACAACTATAAAAATCATATTTAATAATGTACTTGGAATCTACTTTGAATTTATGCATCGTACCATTATATAGAGTCAACACTCTTAATGGTATAATTAAACAACCGGGGATCGCTTGTTCTTGATATTGATAAGTAACTCATGGTTTCTCTTTGACGTGCAAGAATACTCATTAGATATTCTAATGTATTGTGTTCATTTAAGTTTAGTTAATTTAATTTCATCCCTTGTAATCAGTTTTAACCTTAAATCATATCCATATCCATTTTACTAACAATAATTTCTCGAAGAAATTCCTTCGCTACGAAGTTGGTATTTCTTGAAATAACAGTTGTTTCTCAGTGTAACGAAATGGGCATTCATAAATATTTTATGAATTGCCTTATAAAACTGATTTGGTATTTTTTCACAAATTTTTTGTTCACAACATAAATTAAGCATCCAATGACTATCATTCCCAACTTTTTCTGATGTGATTCACATAAGATCTCTTATGTACAATTATTATATTCAGCCTTTTGACTCAATAACCTACCAACTCCTTAGCCCAGGACATGATGAGGTTTCTTTTAAACCCGTATCTTATATGATTTCGTAAACTGTTCTTTGGGTGATATTAATTTTAGCTTTGTTTACTACTCGTAAGTGCACACCTTATAGAAATAATTTAACTTAACTTCACTCAATATTAATTGTACTTTGTCCAACAAAGTTTGATTATTCCTTATCAATACATTATTATGTATTATAAGGAGGAGTGATTCTTGAGACGGAATCTATATTAATTTTAAGTGCTTTTGGAACTCTTTCCAATGTACTTATCCATTTGATCAAATCGAATCATTTTGTTCCTTGTTATTTTATTTACTTCCATTGATGTATAAAAAAAATTAATTTTGAATATAATATATATATATATATAATTGAATTATTTTATAAATGGATAATTTATACAGTAAAAATAAAACGTAACGTATGTTTTATTTCATAATATTTACATGTAAATATTTGTAGTGCTCAAAAAAATTAATTTATATATATATATAATAAATTCAAATATTTAAATGTATAAATACATTACTTAATCAAATTAAATTTATATAACAAATAAGTTTTTGAAATAAATACATTTAAAATTATGTAACAAATATTTAATTACCCTAACATAAGGTATAAAAATTTAAAAGTCATATTTGATTTTTAAAATTAAATTTTATTTTTTCAGAAGGAAAATTAATAAAAAAAATGTATATATCCTTTTGTTGCCAAGGGCAATTATGAAAAAAAAAATTGAATAAAAATATTTGTTTATTTATTTATGTCTTATATATATTTATAACATTTAAATATTATTTAATATATATACACACACATATATTAAAAAAGAAATTATATATATGTATGTATGTAGTACTATATAAATTTCGAAACACATTTAAGTATGTATATATTAAAATTAATTTATTACAATAAATTTAAAGTAGTTTTAATATACATGTAATTGTTTATTATTAATTTTATTACATCAAAATAATATTTATTTAATGTATACATATATGTGCTGTTTATAATATTTCACACTTTATAACTAATATTTATAAGATATGATATTGTATATACACATTCGTATTTTAAATACACATATATAAACTGACAGCGTTTATGTATACAGAGAGGCTAGCATGTCCGTTGCGGTGTAAATTCCAAATCTACGTATGGGCATATTAAACCATCTATACCCTATTATGCTGCACGTGCACGTACATAAATATGTGTATATGATACACATATTATATAATACAATACAAAGTAATAATGAAGAAAACATTATTTATGAATTAAATAAAATATTGATTATATTGAAAACAAAACTTAAAAATGTTTTAAATAAATTTAGACTATATAAGCCCGACAAGATCTAAATGGAAGATTTTTTAATGAAATTTACTCATTTACTACGCTGCGGGCTTGCCTAGCTTCAATAATGGTATCAAAACCATATAGCCTATGCAATCTAAATTAGTAATATCATGGCTAACTCATTAAAGCCTACCTATATAGTTGGATGTCTAGAATAATAGTGTTTAAGATAAGGTTTGGGTAATTTAGTACTCTGCCTTACTTCGCTATTAGCTTGGCCCGAAAGGATGAGGTAAGCCTAAAGATTATCCCCAATATAAAGGCCCAAACTAATTTGGGCCTTGGGCTAATTTTCAAAATCTATTTTGACATTAAATAAAAATTTAAAATTTAAGTTTAAAACAAAAAATATTATAAATTTTAAAAATATAGATTTTCAAATTGTTTTGAAAATTAAATAAAATTTAAATTTAAAGGTTAAATTTAAAATTAAACTCATATTATAATAATTATAACATAATTTTTCAAAATGTTTGAAAATGTCATAAAAATTAATTTTGAATGTATTATTTATTAATAATATTAATAAAATAAATGAATTAATTAAATAAGTTAATTAATTAAATATATATACATGTATAATATGTATATATATATAATGATGTATGTTATATTGTCTTGAATTGTTTAAGATAATATGAGCATACATGTGTGTATAAAAGAATTTTCAAAATTAATTAAAATTAAATAAATTTTTTTAATTAAATAAATTAATTAAAGTTATAATACATATATATATGATATATATGTATTACTGTAAAGATTATAGCATATATATTCAATATAATAGGTTAAAATTGAATAATATAATAATTAATTAAAGTATTAATTGATTATGTTAATTAAATAAGATTTAATTAATACAATGTTATACATAAAATACTATATAAGTTAAATAAATTATAAAAATTATAATAAAACTTATATAATTGTAAATATATAAAATAAAGGTGGAACAGTAAGAAACCCAATTAGACTTAAGGATAAATACATATATATAGTATATATACCATGATTTCCAACGTGTCTAACACTTTAGACCACGATGGTATTTCTTATGAAATACATTATTCCATAAGTCGATATCACTCGATTAAATATATTAAAGATTATGAATCTTTAATATAAGTGTTGTCATCTACCATTTATATATTAATAAATTACTGGCATACTCTCTAGTTGTTGAGCAAACTCATGCTAGAGATGTTATGTGTAGTATATTTAATATACTGAACAGGAAAGGTAAGATAACTATATGTATTTGTTAACAAAACTCAAGGTACATATACTATACTTTGACCGTCGCAAAATGGTAGGAACGAGTGAATAATCGATCTCCTTCTATTTTTTGACAAACTCAAGATCAAAATGAGGTTAGGGCAAGAAACTATGTGTAAGGAGTTGTATATAATACAACCAATAAGAAGTTACCATCATATGTAGGGCTATGACTTGTTGAGTAAACTCAAGGTCAGAATCTCAAGATAGATGTGCCTTAACAAAGTAAAGTCGAAAGACTTCGATGTTTCATCTTAGGTCTTGGAGAAACATAAAAGACTAGTGGGAGCCTTGTTAGAAAAATGAAATGGTAACATATAACCTTTCTAATATTGTAAGAACATCTAATATATAAAGTTATGATAGTATACATTGATAAATTTGTGCAATTGATATAATTGATAAAAAATTTATCAAATAAAAAATAACTGAATTAATATTGACAAATAAAAATATAAAATATACTTACCAATAATTTTTGCATGTTGACCTATGAAAGTGCCTAATTATACAACCGTTATATGTCCGTAACTTGGTCATTTACGAGTTACTTGCCCGAGACTATGTAATGTGTTCAATGAGTTTCAAACTCTAAAAGCAATACAAGAATATGGATATTTGATCCATATACGATCACATATAAATGTACATGGTGAGCGGTCACATTTCATATTGTACGAAACCTCGATGAAATTAGTTCATTAAAACAAGGAAACAAACCATAGTATGAGTTCGTGTATTCAATATGATTTATTACAATAATGATCATGTTATGTTAAATGTAACACTGGACCAAAGGTTATAAGATAATGATAGAGTTAGAGGTGCCTGAGGGGCAATTATGTAATTTGTTACATATATCTAACTCGTTGACCAATCTTATTCGAAATAAAAGGTATTTTTTTCTATAATATACTTGATATAATGTAGTTATATTAATTAATTAATTTAATTAAAATTATATTTAATAGAAAATACATAAATGATATGTATTGTGACAGTAGTTACAAAATGTTGTAACCGTGAGTAATTTATCACAATAAAAATAAATATACCATTATTCCATAAGTCGATATAACTCGATATAATATATTGAAGATTATGAATCTTTAATATAAAGTTGTCCTCGATCACTTATATATTAATAGGTTACTTACATACTCTTTAGTTGTTGAGCTTTCCTCAAGCTAGGGATGTTATGTGTAGTACTATTAATATATTGAATAGATGAGGTAAGATAATTGCACATATTTGTTGGGCTTTCCTCAAGGTATGTGCGTTATACTTAGGCCGTTGTGAAATGATAGGTCCGAGTGAATAGTCCCACTTTACTTGTTGAGCTTTCCTTAAGGTAAAAGCAGGACCAGGACAAGGAACCGCGGGTTAGGAGTTGTATGTGATACAATCGATAATGAGTTATACATCATATATTGGAGTATGATTTGTTGAGCTTTTCTCAAGGTCAGAATTCCAAAATATACGAGCCCTAACACCTACCAGTGAAGTTGAAAGACTTCTATGTTTTACTTAGGGTTTGGTGAAACATAAAAGACTAGTGAGGCCATATTAGAAAAATGAAGTGATGAAATTTAACATTTCTAATATTGTAAGAACATGTGCTATGTGATGTTAGAATAATCTACAATGATAAATTTATGCATTTAATATGATTGATAAAATGTTTAGCAATTAAGATATACAAATGACTTGAATTAAAGATTGACAAATAGAAATATAACATATACTTACTAATAAGTGCTTCTTGCATGTTAATGTTTCAATACCCATGCAAGCACCTAATTTTACAACTACTAAATATGTTCGTAGTTTGGTTGCTTACATATTCATTTGGTCAAGGCCGTGTATTGCATTCTATGAGTTTCGAACTCTAAAATCAATATGAGATAATGGATATTTAATCCATATCGCATATAAATGTTATATGGGAAACAATCACAATTCATAATGTACGATACTTCGATGAAGTTAGTTCGTTCGAAATAAGCCAACAAACAGTACTGTGAGATCGATTATTCAATTTGATTGACTACAAAAGGATCCTATTGTGTTAAATGTAACATTAGATCAAAACTACAAGAAAAATCTAAGAATTCAATCACTGAAATGTTGGTACGATCAGTTTACATAAGGTGCATCATATTAGACGTCCTTAAATGTTAAGGATGACCAATTGCATCTTTGTAAAGTGTTCATTATGATAGTAAGGGTTTTGTTTTAAATAGTTCGATCATTTAGAAAGAAAAATGAATGTACAAGAGTAGATATAATTTAATATACCATCGGGATGAAGAGAGCGAACAGTCACTTCTTCATAAAGGAACATCGAAAACGAGAATTGTAATAATAATAATTGATAATTAACACTGGAATAAGAAATATGATTTCTATTCCAAAATGTATTTCATATGAAAATTGTTTTCAATGAGGTTTATTTCTTTAAATTCAAGACATTTGATCAAAGAACTCTCCATTGTAATATAGTTATAGTATATGAAATAAATAAACTATATTAAGTGCATGATGGACCTCCAAATTTATTATGCTATTGTAGTAATGGCAGAAATAGTGAGTGCATGCCATATAGCACTTATTAATCGCATCAAATTATGAAAATTGTTTTCATAAAACATACTGAACATTATTTATGAAATAATGACTATATTAAGGTATCGACTGAAAGATAGACATAGCCATATTTCAAAATGAATATTATGAATATTCGTTATGAGATAAAACTATAATGTAGTATTTGTTTCCATAACAAAAGTGATGCATTAAAAAATACAGAAGTATTTAATATTATTTATAGTTATTTTAGAATTATAGACTAAGCCATAGTTTTGAGAAATAATTTTATTATATAATCATGAATCATATAGTACCGGTTAATTATATCTCAAACGATTAAAGACAATGCACCTATTTAATGGGAGCATCATAAGAGTTGATGAATTCTTTGGATTGGTACATACAGATGTATGCAATCATAAGTCCATTAATACAAAAACGGTTCCACGTACTTCGTCATATTCACCAATGAGTTATCATCAACATGGACATGCGTATTTGATATGTATGTAGTATGTCTAAGATAGACTCAAAGAGTATAAACAGAAGTTGATAATATAACATGCAATAGAAATAATTCGATTTGATCGAATAGGTGAGTATATTGGAAAGAAATTCGAACATACCTAAATATGAATAAACATTCAATCTCAAAATTCAATCCTCCATGTGATATATAATGATGTATCGATAAGGAGTAATCAAACTTTGTTGGACAATGTATGATTAATTGTGAGTGAAGTTGAGTTAGTTTCTTTCTATAAAGTCATGTACTTAAGAGTGGTATACAAGGTTAATATTATTTCATTTAAATAATAGTTTACAAAATCATACAAGATAAGGGTTTATAAGAAACCCCAACATATCCTAGGCCAAGGTGTTAGCAGGTTGTGCGAGTCGAAAGATTGCGCGTAATAATTGTTCGTGAGGGATCTTGTATGAATCTACCTAAAAAGATTTTAGAAAAGTCTGTCATTGGATGATACATTTATGTTTTGAACATAAGTTTTGTAAACTAAAAACTAAACCAGTTTTATATAAAAGGCAATTCATAAAGTGTTTATGAATACCTATTTCATTGCATTGAGAAACAATTATTGTTTCAAGAAATACCAACTTCATTGTAAAGGAATTTCTTTGAGAAATTATTAATAGTAAAATGGAATTGGATACAATCCACGAATAAAACCGATTACATGAGATGAAATGAAATTAAGTAACCTAAATGAACACATTGCATTATAGTGTCTAATAAGTATTTTCGCACATTGAAGAGAAACTGTAAGTTTCTTATCAATATCAAAATTATACAATCCTTGGTTGTTTAATTGAACCATTACAAGTGTTGACTCTATAATATAGTGTGATGCAAAGATCCAAAAATGAAATCCAAGTACGTAATCACATTATGATTTTGGTTGTCATAACCAAAGGAATATGATCCATCAACCGCGATTGTGTATTTATGAGCAAGACTAATGAAGTTGGAATTAAATGAGCAATGTTGATAAGAATAATCTCGTAATTTCAAATGTTGAGATTAGCATAATAGATTCATCATTCAACAAGTCCAAGTTATTTTGGATCTACTCATAAGGTTATCGCTTTATAAGACTTAATGTTCTAGTACATATGTGCTTAAATAGAAAATTCTAAATAATGATTTAGAACAAACTAGTTTCACATAACAACCAATGTGTCTTGAAGTCAGTGGGAGCAATATAGAGGTTGTGAGTTTTTGGATATGATATAAGAAATGATATAAAGTTTCATTTTATAAGCATCGGAATTGAACAAATATTTTGATAGAAATATCAAATTGTTTGGTTATCAATCAAAATGCAGAGGAATCGTGTGTTCATAAGAAAGAACGTTAAAAAGAACAAAGATATTTCTAAACAATAAGTAAACAACACAATGCTGATTTTTAACGATGTGCATGTGTTAAAATCGGTTTTAGTTGTTTTAATACTCAACGTTGGATTTGTAATCAAAGGCTATTGTAGTAAGTATAAAAGATATTGAGATTATCCCAAAAGATATGTAAGGGAAACTTATTAAAATGTTTAATATATAACATGTAAGATGGATTCCTTATACATTGAAAATAGGAATATTGTCTATGATTATGACGCCCCGGCTCCAGTGACTGAAATATCAGAGGGAGTTTACCGTCCGATAGCTCGGATCAATGGGCACTAAAGGAGCGATCTCTCGTCTACACTACTTAGGATCAACATGGATACGTGTAAAATACCTGAACATTTCTAAAATGATACGTATCTCATCTCGATACAATGTAGTATACACGAGTTCAGAGAATTTGTATTTAAATCACATAGCAGAACACAATATATATAATGGTTTCACAAAACAGCGGACCAAAAAGATAGATATACATAGGTACAAACAGACGTCAAACTATCACCATATATCTACAACTAAGTCATCATGCATACTATACATAACTGTCCCAAAAATGACGTCTTAATACATACACAGACAAATATATACAAAGGACATACGACATGACTACACAAAATCAACTTAGCATAGTTCAACGGACTCTAAATGTATCTCTCTAACATTTCTCCTCCAGATGACTCTAACAGTTCCTTTGAGGCATGTAGCAAGCGTGCGTCCGTGAAGCTCTAAATCTACAACTACCTTAAATTTATATACTGTATGCCAGTTGCCGTCCATCTCAATGTCGTATGAAATCACCTCAAAACATGAAAATGTAATCATCCTAAAAAGCCTCGGTCTGACCCGAGGAGTTGTCACAAAACAAAACCTCGAGTCAGGCTACAAATCTAGCTGTGAGTATAATAGTGTAACAATGATTTATATAAATGTGTGGAGTCGGGTTATATATGTGATATTAAAAGAAATATGACACACACTCCATAATCTAAACCCCGCCCACATCCCATTAAATTATTTTAGTTCAAATACATGTGTCGTAGCACTATTTAAAGTGAATCACAGCTGCAACTCTAATCAACTAGGATATCACATCCTATTCATTTATAAGTTGCATTCATTATTCAATAGACATACCATTGTCAAGTCATTCATTTACGAGGTATGGAATTACTAATGAATCCTATTCATTATTCACTCTTACTGGACTCTGTATCGAACCGATATTACTACCTTTTTCATCTGTATATCTTTCGATCAGAAATTGTGGGTGTCTCCACACAATCTATTAGTTGCACTATCTTCTCCTGTTCATCATTGGCGCTCATCCCGTTGTGCTGTAATATTCATCTTTGTTTCACCACCTATCCATCAATGAGATTACTCTCGATTCTTTCTCGCTTCCCGTTTGTACCGCGCCTGTCATCGTGGTTGTGTACATGCAACAGATCGTTTGGATAATAAGTGACGAGGGACCAAGTCGTCATGATTCAGGAAGCAACCCCGAATCTGTCTGCTAGGATGGATTCTAGCGTCTAGTAGTCTCACCTCGTCTCGTTTACTTCATCGGTTAAATTCATTCAAATTCTTTTATATATAACTTCCCAATATACCATTTATCCCCAAAATGGTATCGTTTTCTATTTTATATCACATATAAATGTCGTGTTCGTGCAACATAGCATTAACTTGCAGTATATGGCATCATGAACATTCATAAACATAACATGTAAACATAATTTGGAAGAACTTCATTGGATTTGAATTTAAGTTATAATAAAATATATGTTTCAAATATAGACTTGATTTTTGATGACGTCATTTTAATTTAATTTATAGAATTTTTCCATAATTTTTAATTTAGAAAATAAAATATTTTCGGTTGACGCGTTTTGCGTCAAACGCCGGTTCTTTTGAAGTTTTACAAAATAAGTTAACGGTTTATTTTATTGCTGTTTTGTGATCGCGTAACGTTGTCGTGCACGATCGTATTTTTATTTCAGTCGTTCGGGGTCCGTACGCGAGCGGAATATTGCGTAGCGTTGTACTCTAAAACTTTTTGGTTTTGTTCACCCTTCTACATACCTCCGATGACCGAACTAAGACCATCGTTGTGTTCCGCTACGCAATACGGTCCTGCTGGTACCTTCCGTTTTGGCCGTAACGCTCCCGTTCATCATACGGTCGTGGATTTAACGGTGTCATTTCTGATCACCATGGGGTCCATCGGTCAGGCGAAAGCTAGTCAATTCGTTCGTCTCACTTCCCTCTACATATTTCCTTTTGGTTGCATGGTCAAATTCATTATAGATATGGAGTTATTAATAATTAAAGTTTTGGAAAATAAAAAAAGAAAAAAAGAAAAAATTGTTTTATAGAGTTTGCATGGATAGTGTTCATACTATTATAAACAAGCTTGCACGTCATTTTTTTGGTTCATTATTTTTTTCAAAGTAGGCATGCACCTCATTTCAAGTTCATTATTTTATAAAGCAACATATATATTTCAGCATTCTTTATTCTACCTCCATGTAAGAGAACAGTGAAGTTATACGTGTATAATGTGTTGGCATGTATGTTTCAGCGTTCTTAAAACAGTGGAGTAAGGTGTACATGCATGCATAACGTGTTAGCATGTATATTTCTACAAATGTTCTAGTTCAACTTCTTTTGAGTTTTTTTTGTCAATAACAAATAAACCCACAACAAATTATATTTTATTATAGATCTAGAATTTTGGATCCAGCGATTTATTTTTGTACGCACCAAGAACCCACTACAAAATTATGTTTGAATATGCTGTAGTACTTTGAATCTATATGTGCGTAAAAACATAGCCAGAGATTGAATAAAATAAGTAGTACAAAGCATACTAGGTTTAGGTTATGTTGTTCAAACAATCAAAAATAAGCTAGTTTGAGTAAATAATATAACGAAGATGAGTCATAGCGCTGAAGTACTAACATATAAAGTGGTTTTATATATATACACAAATATATAATCTTACTGATAGTTTTTTTTTAAAAAAAAATTATATATATATAAATAACAAAAAGGAGGAGAAAGCCTCCCTCCGGAGGCTCACAGCAGAAGGCAAAGTATATGGAGCACATATACCTCCCTAGAAAAAAGCAGAAAAAAATAACCGAGCAAATAAAACAACTCAAAGACACGGGTCAGCCAAGAAGCTAGGCCAAAACCCAAATAAACAGAACTAATATAGAAACTACTCTCCCACTCTCCCGCCTCCACCAGAAGGTAAGGGCCAGTCCACCCAACAAACCACCACCATCCATCTAGCCCAACGAGCAGCCAGGCAGAAACAACAAGTCAAAATGAGAAATATCCTAGGCATCCGCCATCCTGCCCACACCATCGAGCTCCGACAAGGCCACCGCCCATAGGTGTGGCCAGGAGAAGAAAATAGGATGTCACCATAGAGTGAGCAATAGACCACAACCATAAAAGACGTCGAAGAAAACCCAAGCCCTCAAACCAGGAGAAACCAGCACTCAAGAGCTAATCCATCCTAAGAAAAAATCGCAGCAAGGAGACAGCAGAAGCACCTGAAACTTAAGAAAGCAGCTGAATTAAAACTAAAGGGGGGGGGGGAGGAGCGGGGAGGGGAAGACACCTTCCCAAGGCAGAGACCTAACCAACGCCTAGTCTAGCGGCACTAGTAGAGCATGAAATAGAGAGAAGTCCAACAAGCCGCCTAGAGCGATGACTTAGCGGTCCCCTGAATGGTCTACCCCGGAAAGCCAGGAATACGTCATTCCTCACCCGGTGGATAATAGACTGAGGCTCCATCGAAATGCTCTCGAAAATAGCCTTGTTCCGCGCACACCAGACGTGCCAGCAGATGAGACAAGGAATCAAACGGAAAACAATGGACCGAAGGGATTTACCAGAATTACCATGCCACCACGAATTTAGGGGAAGAAGAGGATAAGAAGCTGGACACCGAACACCGACAAGGTTGCCAAAATAATTCCAGCAAGCTCTGGCCGTGAACCCGTCAAAAAACAAGTGGTTCAAAGACTCCGAATCACCATTTCCGCAGCATCTACAGCGGGAAACAGTTGGAATGCCGATCTTTTGCAGATTCACGTCCAACGGTAACCCATCATGTAGCAACCGCCACATTAAAAGGGATACCTTGGGTGGAATGCGAGAATCCCAAATGAAGGAGAATTCATTGCGGATGGGGGAAGGAGCTCTGATGGAGGACCAGGCTTTCTGAATGGAGAAAGAAGCGCCATCCCATCCTGAAAACCCACCATGAGAATCTGCTAAAAGCTTTACTGACTGCATGTGCTTTCAGGTTTCGCAAGCATAGAAGGGGAGCCCGAGAAATTCGCACTCGCAAGTCTGTGGTACTTAGCGTGGAGGAAAGACGCCCATAAGGAGTTGTTGGCGCCGAACCTGTTCCACAACTTACAAGCAAAAGCCGCACAAAGGTCTCTGGGGTTTCGAAGACCCAAGCCGCCTTCATTTTTGGGCCGACAAATCGAATCCCAAGACACCCAGTGGTGGCGACGGTCGTTGTCCTTGTTTCCCCAAAAGAAAGACGAGGCCAGAGACCGGTAAGAACGAAAAAAAGAAGAGGTAGGGGTCATAGTCGCGAAAATATGAGTTCCCATCGAATCTAAGACGGATTTGATAAGAACAAGTCTTCCGGCTTGGGAAAGAATAGACGAGTTCCATCGTAAAATCTTCCCCCTAACTTTGTCAGTCAATGGGTCGAAAACTGCGTTAAGTTTCCTACCCCGGTACAGGATAATTCCAAGATAAGGAAGGGGAAGGGAAGTTTCCTTGAACCCGGAGATAGTCTTGATCCAGCAGGCTCGAGAGAGAGACATATCCTTCGAATGGACAAAGCAGCACTTGGAGGGATTAACGAGTTGGCCCGAGGACCTCTCGTATTGATGGAGGAACCTGAGAAGCCTCCAAACAGAGGAGCGGCTGCCATTGGAGAAAATGACAATGTCGTCAGCAAAGGATAAAGAGGAGATGAGAGGGCAACCCCTAGGAATCCCGAACCGTTGGATCTGACCGTAAACGGTTAAGGATTGGAGTCCGCGAATAAAGGACTCGGCTGCAATAACAAAAAGAGAGGGCGAAAGTGGGTCGCCCTGACGTAAGCCCCTCCCAGCCCTGAAATACCCATGGGCTGAGCCGTTAATGAGGACTGAGAACCAGCAGTTGGAAATGAGTCTCCAAACCAAATCAATAAGGGTCTCCGGAAAACCGAAGGTTCTCAGCACCTTGATAACGAAGAACCAGGACATGCGGTCGTAGGCCTTAGCCATGTCCAGTTTGAAGACAACATTAGAGCCCCAAACTTTCCGATCAATTTGGGAGATCGGTTCCTGGGCGAGAAGGACATTATCAGAGATAAGACGCCCCTTAACAAACCCAGCTTGAGAAGGAGAAATGATGCGTTCAAGGAAGGGAGCCAAACGAGTGGCCAGAATTTTAGAAATAACCTTATTGGAGAAGTTGCACAGACTAATAGGCCGGTAATCCGCACAACTCCTCGGACTATCACACTTCGGAATAAGAATAAGGTTGGTGGAAGTCCATCCAGCTGGAAGAATTCCCCCGGCGAAGAACGATTGGATGGCAAGACAAAAATCAGCCTGGATAATAGGCCAAGAGCATCTATAAAAGACACCATTGAAGCCATCAGGGCCACTGGCACTATCCTTGCTAAGGGCGAAGACACAAGCGCGGATCTCCTCCGTGGATGGGATATCCGCAATCGTGGTGCCTTCCGAAGGGAGGACCACTGGAGGAATGAAAGCTAACAGGGCCGGATCGGACACCGAGACCGAGGGAGAGCCCAGAAAAGATTGGAAATGAGAGAGGATTATGTCTTTGACCTCCTCAGGCGATGAAGCCGAAGATCGATCGGGCCTTAAAATCTCGCGAATCGCAAGAAGATTATTCTTCTTCCGAATAGAAGAGTGGAAGAATTTGGAGTTTGCATCTCCGACGACTACCCATTTAACCCTCGCCTTTTGACGGAGGTAATCATTCTCAACACGCAATTCAGAAGAGAAGGCAGTTTGGGCAATAACCCACGCCTCCTTGTTGACCGCGGAAGGATGCTCGTCCAACAAGGATTCTGCGTCGATAAGCGCCTCCTCTGCCCTACGGACGCGATCGAAAATGTTCTTGAAAACTTGAACGTTCCAAACCTTAAGGCAAGCCTTAAGACGCGAGAGCTTTCTCCCGAAAGCAGCACAGGGGGAGGCAGAAATAGGGACGCTCCAAGATTCAGAAACCACCTGAAGGAAGGAGTGGTGGGATTTCCACATGCTCTGAAATCGAAAGGATGAGGGCCCAGACAGCGAAAGAGGAGAGCAGCGAACAATCAGAGGGGCATGGTCGGAGAATGAACGATGGAGATGGGCGATAGAGAATGAAAAGGGGAGACGAAACCAATCCTCCGAGCCAAAAATGCGGTCAAGTCTAGAAAGGATACGATTCGGGCCCGCTTGGTTGTTAGACCAGGTGAAGGCAGAACCGACAAAAGGGAGCTCGGCGAGGCCAGAGGAGGCAATGAATGAGTTGAAATCCGCCATTGCCCCTCTATTGATGGCTGCTCCGCCCCGTTTTTCTGCTTGGCTTGCGACGATATTAAAATCGCCACCTAACACAGAAGAAGAGAGACCCAGAGTATCAAGAGCAAGAATGTCAGACCATAGAAACGCTCTCTCCGAGCGATCACACTTGGCGTAAACTACGGAGAAAAGAAAAGGGACAGCAATGGACGGGGACGTGCACGCCACCGAGTAGAGCTGAGGGGAATCAAAAACAGGTCGAGTCGTAATAGATTTGGACCATAAGATCCATATCTTACCTGAGACATTTGCAGAACCACCGCCAAATCCTAAGGATAAGACAATCTTGGAAATGCCAGCCTGGTCAATAAGGGGTTCCAGGATAGCGACCAGACCAACCGAGTGCTTTCTAACAATGCGTTTAAGCCTAGCCAAAGTTGCATCGTTACCGATGCCACGCACATTCCAGAAGAGAAAGTTCGCCATAGAAGCGAGAAAGAAGAGATGAGGTAGAAAAAGGAGAAACAGAACACCACCGTCTGTGAACAGAATAGCACAAACTCAAATCAGTTACAGCGAAGATCGAGCAGATCTGTCGATCCGCTCGGACGCCGCTATAGAGCGTGTGCGAATGGTGTGAAGGATAAGAGGAACTCTCCTCTGCCTCCGCCTCGTCGCGCGAGAGGGAGAGGTGGGCGACGCAGAAGGAGAAAAGACGGAGCTAACCGATGAAGACGAATGAGATGAGTTCCTTGCTAAGCAATCTAGACGCTCATTAAGGAGCGCTATCTCTGCCTTACTCATCAGAGGAATGGAGATGGACAGAGGGCAAGCAGAGGAGGGGAGCGAGCACTTCGAAGAGCATCGCACGGGAATAGGAGCCTTACACTCCTCGGGATCGTATGGAAAACGAAAAAGATAAGGGATGCGAACTACTCGCAATCCAAGCAGACAAGAGAAGCAGTCCGGAGAGGGATGGGTAAAATCACAAAAGGGTGAACCAGAGACATAGGACGAGTCGAAAACAGATGACAAAACAGAGATACCCGGAGGATGACAAGAAGTTAGGGACGGGAGATCGGGGAAAGAGATGACGGGACCATCAGACGAGTAACAGCTCGCCTGGCATAAAAATGTGGGAACGCAATCTAGTTGCTTCCCATGTTGCTGTAGGAGTCCTACCACTGCCGGACTGTCACTAATCAAACAGTCCCGCGCTGTCGGTAGAAATCGCAACTCGGGGGTAACCTCCGAGCAGAACAAAGAAAGCTGGCAATAACCCTTACTGTCCGTATAACGGTCAGAAATGATCGCTATACGACCAGAGCAGGGAGATCGCCCATACCAACCGCTCCAGACCCGAGGCAACCCCTCTTCAATTCGCAGACTAACCGGCATAAAAAAGATAAAAAACCAACAGAAAGTCACAGACGACAAAAACAAAGGGTCGTCGCGACTCCCCCTAAGAACCAAACAAGCGAAGCCCCAACACTCGCCTCCAAACGGAAGCCAATATACGAAACCACCAAAAAAGCAAATGGAAGAGGTCTCAGCCAACGGAGACCTAAAGCTATGATACTTGCCGACAGACAGAAACCCAGGGCAGAGCAAATCAAAACAAGCTGTACGACTGGGACCTGACCAATAACCCGACAGAGACAGAGTGTCAGGTTTGAGGTCAGGGAGCACATGCATACGCATGTCAAGGCTCAAACCACCACAGAAAACTACAGGGGCCAACAAACAATCAAAACCCAAAGAAGCAGCACACTCAGTGGAATAAAAGGGGACACAAGAAAAACTCACCTGCCTGCAGAAAGAATCACCAAAGCTTCGGATAGACGGTTGACTGCGCAATACAGAGCCGAAAGTCCAGTACGACGACAAATGCAACCTCAAACGCGAGCCAGTGGAGAGCTGCTCGGCAATAGACCGGCAAACTCGTGGCAGCAACCGATCTAGAGGCGCGGGCAAGGTGATCAAATCCTTAACCCCACCATCATCATCCGAGCCAAACACGCCAAATAAGCCAGAGTCACCAGTAGAATCCAGCAACCCACCGGAGGCCACCGCCTCAGAGAACGAAAGTCGCGGGGCGAACCGCTGAGAGTGGACAAGCAAGTCAGAGGAGCCAGAGTCAGAGCCAGCATAGCCACAGTCAGACATGGCCGAGAGCGAGCCAAAGCACAACCCGCTGATGGGCAAAGCCGGGCCTCCCACCGCATCCCCGAAGCGAAGTTTCGGTTCAAATCGGGTGATAAAATCCCGTTTACCAGAAGCCTTCGCCACGCAGGGGCAGGAAGACGAAAGTTCCGGCACCACATCACTTAGAGACATCGACCCGGAAAAGGTTGCATCTCGCACAGAGTAAGAGAAACAAGGCGAGATCGACATAAACAAGCCATCCACCACCAGGAAGCGGAACCGATTTAGTATCGCTGAAGCTCTATACAAGAAGACGCAAATCTCGACAGAACTAGAGCTAGAAAAGCAAACAGACAACGACGGAACCACCACTGACAAGAGCGCGGCTGCCACCTCAGCGAAGGAGGGGCAGGCTCTCAAGAAATCGCCTCGGAAGTAAAAAACCCCCAAATCCATTGGGAACCCTAGAAACAAACAGCGCTGTAAAGCAAAGATCGCAACCAGAGTAGGAGGTAACAACCGATTAATCACAGAAAGCACGGAGTAGGAGAAAGAATCAGAAGAAGCAGAAAAATCACGTTGGGGAGAAGAAACTCAGGAGGCCATTTTTTTTACCGTTGGTTATTTTTATATATGCATGTTCCACTCGCAAAAGCGAGGTGGCCATTTTTTTTACCGTTGGTTATCTTACTGATAGTTTCAATTAAATGTTGATGAAAATGCAAAGGTAATGAAATAATCAAATATAATCAGTAATAAAGCAGAACGGAAACGAGTGATCTAAATGTTAAATTACTGACAAAAGAGAGAAAAGGCGAGAAAGAAAAATATTGAAAAGAAAATAGAGAGCAAATTATACTCACTTTGGGTTTGCGCAGCAGTCTGATGAAAAAAAAGTTTTATTACTTGGCAGTGATTATATAGTGTTGTACTGACACTTTAGGCCTAAGCAATCAGATGGGTTAAAAGAAAATTATGAAAAGGATAAGTATGAAAACAATCGGTCTAATGAAAATAAAGTTAATTATTTTATTTTTTGATAAATAATTTTACACCCCTCAAATAATTTTTTTTATACCCTTAACCGCGATATTGCCCTACCGCAATTTGTTCTCCGATTACAATTCCGCTCTGGCGTTTTACTCTAAATTTTATTTTATATCCATAACGATTTTTTTATTTTATTTTATTTTTATTTTTTTTAAAAAAATTATTGCTATAGTAGCGGGATGTTACAGACTTCCCTCCTTAAAGAAATTGCGTCCTCGCAATTTATTAGAGAGTACCGTATGATATTCATATATTAAAAATCGTCCTATTAACTAATAAAGTTCTAACATATACACATTACATACAACGGTCATTTTAATGGCCTCCTAAATTAGCCTTCCTCTGCGATTTTCTTAAAAAATTCTTCTTCTCTTCGCGATTCCTTATTCTGGTTGTTTGTTTTGGCTCTACTGGGTGTGCTCCACCTCTGATTCTCTCTCTGTTCTATGCTGTGTGGTTTCTAGGGTTTTGGCGATGAATTTGGAGGTTTTCTCGTTTCGTGGTGATTTTGTGAGATCCTGCCCCTCCTTTGCTAGCATCGCCTCTGCTCTGCTGGAGGTGGCGGCGCCGCCTTTGTCGGTTTGTTTCGCTAATGATTGTTCGTTACAGATCTGTGTTTACTCTCTCTCGGCCTTCTCGTCCCTCGCTCGTTTCAGATTTCTGGTGGTGGACGGTCTTTTCATGGAATTATCCCCTATCTACTCGAATGAGTTTGGGAGCGATGGGTCGAGACCGGAGGTCTTTGAGTCGCCTGATTTCTCGTCTGCTACCCCGTCCCTGTCTGCGATCTGTGGTAACCGGGAATTCATCACCCGTTCTTCACCACGAATTGTTTTCGGGGAGGCATTGAAAGGTCAGGCCGAGGTTTTGCCTGATTTATGCTTTGGTTCGTTTGGATCTGGCCCTGAGGGCTCTTGTGCCTTCTCCATGGTCGGTGGCTCCACCTTGGGTGGCGATCGAGATTTCATCACTCGATTCGCTCCCAATCTGACTTTTTTTGGAGAAGTTTATGATGCTTGTTCGTTCGAGGTCCCTATTGTCTTTGGATCGTTTGCCGCCGTAGAGGTCGCGAGTGGTTGTAGGGAGGAGGAATTGATCACCTGCCTCCCTCTTCCCAGCGAGCAGCTGGATTCAGTGATTGTTGATGCCTCTGGTTTTTCTGGCAATCCTTATTTGCCTTTGGTTGTTCTCCCTTCGACCAATGGCGATGGTTTGCTTGCTGCTGTGGATCCCGTTGCTGTTGCGGGGTCGGGGTGTGGCTGGTTACCGGTTGCTTTAGCCTCTTCCTTTGGTCAGGAGGTGAGTATTGCCCCTTGTAGGCAGGTATGCTTCTCGACTTACTGCTCCTTTGACTTTGTTTCCTTTGGCTTGCCTGTTGCTTCCTGGTTTTGGTCCGTTGAGGCTTTTTCTGTTTGTTTGAGCCTAGACGCACGTTCGTGCGTGCTCCCTAGCACTGTCGTTTCGTTTTTGGAATGTGCAGTGTTAGGTCCTTCTGGTGTTGTTTGTTTCGATTGGGCTGTCTTGGTTGTTTTTCGTTGCGATTTGCAGGTGTATATCTATGTGATATCTCACCTCTGTCGTTTTGAGGGCTTCCCGTCCAGCTTGCTGTTTGGGCTTGCTCTGTCGGTTTTCTTGCTTTGGGGCTTTGCAGTGAGTCATGACGAGGCCGTTTCTGTGTCGTTTATGACTCTTTTTTCTTTTTGCTTCCATTTGGTGTCAGCTATCATTGGTTATCCTCGGAGGTTCCACCAGATGTGGAGCGATTTGTTCGGGGAACTTCCCAGCTCTATGCGTATAGTGGCCGTCGTCGACCACTATATGGATAGACCGGGAACATGCCTTTATGCTTCTCTCCGCTCTATTTCTTCGGTTGGAACCGATCAGCGATTCTTACCACTTTTGCGGGGCTGTTTCATTGGTAACAGTCCGGCTTCGGTAAGACTCCCACAGCAATTGGGGAAGCAGCTTGCTTGCTCTCCCTCACATGTTTTATCTCTGTCATCGTCTGTGTCTTCCTGTGTCGACCTTCCATTGCTTTCATCCCCCTCTTCTTCCCTATCCGCGGCTTCTTCTGAGGTTTCAGTTGCTGTTGGCTTGTCTCCTATCTTTTCCTTCTTTTCCGTGGTATTTTTTAGGTCCTTTGGATTGCGTTCGGTACGCGTCCCTTGTTTCACTAGCTCGCCGGTTGAGCTTCCGGATCGCCGGGATCCGCCGCCGGTTCATTGCTCATCGGCGTGCTCTACCCCTTCGTCTTCGTGCTCTATATCTATCTCCATTCCTCTTATGAGTCGGGAGGAAATTGCGCTCCTTAACGAGCGTCTTGATTGCATATCTAGAAACTCATCACCCTCGTTCTCGCGGTCACGGTCTGTTTCTTCGAAGTTGTCGTTGAGGGAGAACGCTGCTGAGGTGTCTCTTGAGACACTTCCCCAGCCCGCTGCCCTTCCTCCTCGTACGACTCGACGCTCATCGTGTAGAGTCCCGTCTACTCCTCGCACCATCCGCACACGCTCTATAGCGGCGTCCGAGCAGATCGATCGATCTACTCGTTATTCGTTGTATCTTATTTGAGCCCTTTTGTCTCCTCTGTCTTCTGTCTGGTAGTCTCCTCTTTCATCTTCGTTATCTTTTTTTTTCCTCATGGCTAACATTCTCTTCTGGAATGTTCGTGGTATTGGCAACCATGCGTCTTTGGCTAGACTAAAACGCATTGTCAGAAAGCACTCTGTTGGCTTGATTGCTCTTCTGGAACCTTTCATTGCCCCGGAAGGTATTTCTTCTGTTATCTGTTCCTTAGGATTTGGTGGCGGTTCCGCCAACAGCACGGGAAAGATCTGAATCTTATGGTCCAAATCTTTATCGGTCACCCCCGTTTTTGATTCTCCCCAGCTCCTTTCCTTGTCCTGTTCGTCTCCTTCTTTTCCTTCAGCCTTCTTATTCTCGGCGGTCTATGCCAGTTGCGATCGCTCGGTTAGATTAGACCTTTGGTCCGACCTATTGGGCCTTGGGTCTACGGGGATAGCTCCCTCTGTGATCGGCGGGGATTTTAATATCGTTGCCTGCCAAGCGGAGAAACGGGGCGGCGCGACCGTCAACCGTTCTGCAGTGGAGGATTTCAACTCCTTCATTGCCAGCTCTGGCCTCTCCGAGCTCCCTTTTACTGGTTCTGCTTTTACTTGGTCTAATAACTAAGAGGGTCCGAACCGTATCCTTTCCAGACTCGACCGTGTCTTTGGGTCGGAGGATTGGTTTTGCCTTCCCTTCTCCTTCTCCATCTCTCACCTTCACCGCTCCTTCTCTAATCATGATCCTATGCTTGTTCGCTGCTCTCCTTTCTCCCTTTCGGGTCCATCTTCCTTTCGGTTTAAGAGCATGTGGATATCGCATCATTCCTTTCTTCAGGAGGTGGAAGATTCCTGGATCAATCCAATTGCTACCTCTCCCTGTGCTGTTTTCAGTCGTAAACTTAAGCGTCTCAAGGAGAGCCTTAAGGTCTGGAATAGTCTCGTCTTTAAGAACATTTTTGATCGCGTTAGAATGGCTGAAGAGTCTCTAATATTAGCCGAATCTTTGCTTGATGAAGATCCGTCTCCGGCTAACAAGGAGGCTTGGACGCTTGCACAAATCATCTTCTCTTCGGAACTTCGTATCGAAAATGACTTCCTCCGTCAAAAGGCTAGGATCAAGTGGGTAGTCGAAGGCGATACGAACTCCAAATTCTTCCACTCTTCTATTCGTAAGAAGAATAACCTTCTTACGATTCGCGAGAATTTGAGGCCTGACCTTTCTACTGCTTCCTCTCCCGAGGAAGTAAAAGATACGATTCTGGCCCACTTTCAATCCTTTCTTGGTTCTGGGTCAGTTTCGGTTTCTGATCCGGCTCTCTTAGCCTTCATCCCTAGTATCATCTCCTCGTCGGATAGTGCCCTTCTTTCCGATCTGCCAACCGCTGAGGAAATCTGGAACTGTGTCTTTGCCTTAAGCAAGGACAGCGCTAGTGGACCGGATGGTTTCAACGGCAGCTTTTATCGGTGCTCCTGGCCTATTATTCAGGCTGATTTTTATCTTGCTGTTCAGTCCTTCTTCTCTGGGGAATCCCTTCCTGCCGGTTGGACCTCCACCAACCTTATTCTCATTCCTAAGTGCGATAATCCTAGATCGTGCGGGGATTTCAGGCCGATCAGCCTGTGCAACTTTTCGAATAAAGTTATTTCCAAAATCCTAGCCTCTCGCTTGGCCCCATTCCTAGACCGTATTATTTCTCCCTCGCAAGCAGGTTTTGTCAAAGGTCGTTTGATCACAGACAACGTCCTTCTCGCCCAGGAACTTATTTCCCAAATTGATCGGAAAGTTAGGGGCTCTAATGTTGTCTTCAAACTGGACATGGCCAAGGCCTATGATCGCATGTCTTGGTTTTTCGTCATCAAGGTTTTAAGGGCCTTCGGATTTCCGGAATTCCTTATTGACTTGGTTTGGAGGCTCATCTCCAACTGTTGGTTTTCTGTGCTCATAAACGGATCGGCCAAAGGTTATTTCAGGGCGGGAAGAGGTCTTCGCCAAGGAGATCCACTTTCGCCTTCCCTTTTTGTGATCGCGGCGGAGGCTTTGATTCGCGGTCTCCAATCCTTGACTATTTACGGGCAAGTTCAACGCTTCGGTATTCCGAGGGGTTGCCCCCTTATTTCTTCTTTATCCTTTGCAGATGACATTGTCATTTTTTCTAACGGCAGTCGCGCCTCCGTTCGGCGACTCCTAAGTTTTCTGCATCAATACGAGAGGTCCTCTGGCCAACTCGTTAACCCTTCCAAAAGTTGCTTCGTCCATGCAAAAGACTTGTCTCCGTCTCGTGCTGCCTGGATTGAGACCGTCTCGGGTTTCAAAGAAGCATCTCTCCCTCTCCCCTATCTAGGTATTGTCTTATATCGTGGTAGGAAGCTCAATGCCTATTTCGATTCGTTGGCGGACAAAGTCAGGGGTAAGATTCTACGATGGAATGCATCTCTCCTATCCCAGGCAGGCAGACTGGTTCTTATCAGGTCTGTTCTTAATTCGATGGGAACTCATATTTTCGCGGCTATGTCCCCTACCTCTTCCTTTTTCCGGGCATATAAGTCTTTGGCCTTGGCTTTTTTTTGGGGGTCAAAAGAAGATGCTCGTCGACACCATTGGGTGTCATGGGAAGCGGTTTGTCGCCCCAAAATCGAGGGCGGTCTTGGTCTTCGTAATCCCAAGGATCTTTGTGTGGCTTTTGCTTGTAAGTTGTGGTTCAGGTTCGGTGCGAATGAATCTTTATGGGCATCTTTCCTCCACGCAAAATACCAGAGGCTTACTGTCTCTAATTTCTCAGGATCGCCGTCTTATGCTAGCGAAACCTGGAAGCACATGCAGTCGGTGAAAGCGTTTTCTGACTCTCACGGAGGTTCTTCTGGCTGGGATGGCGCGCCTTTTTCCATCCTGAAAGCGTGGTCATCTTGTAGATCTCTGACTCCCAGTAGCCAGGTGTTCTCCTTCATTTGGGACTCCCGTATTCCGCCGAAAACATCTATTCTGATGTGGCATATCTTGCACGATGGTTTGCCACTCGACGTTAACCTTCAAAAGATCGGCATCCCATTTGTTTCGCGTTGCCGCTGTTATGCCTTCGGGGCAACGGAATCTTTAAACCATTTGTTTTTTGATAGTGTCTCGGCCAGATCATGCTGGAATTATTTTGGCAACCTAGTCGGTGAGAGACGCATGGCCAGATCTCCTTTTGACCTCCTGCTTTCCTGGTGGTCTGGGCTGTCTGGGAAATCTCTCCGCTCGTCCGTTTTCCGTTTGATTCCTTGCCTTATCTGCTGGCACCTTTGGTGCGCGCAGAATAAAGCTATCTTTGAGAATTCTCCTATGGATCCTCCTTCCATTATTCGGCGTGTAAGGAATGACGTTTTCCTGGCATTTCGTGGTTGACCCTTCAGGGGAATTATGAGCCAATGGTCTAGGCGATTGGTGGGTCTCTTGTCTATTTCTTGTGGCCTGGCTTATGCTCGTCAGGGAGTTGGCTGAATTCTTGCCTTTGGGTGTTGGTTTTCTTCCAACGTTCCCGCCCCCTCCCCCTTTTTGTTGGTTTTAATGTGGTTGCTAGTTTTGTAGTATAGGTGGCTTCGGCTATCTTGTTTCTACCGGGTTTCTTTGTCTGGCTGCGCCTGGTTCTGTGCTACCGCTTCGATGGAGGCTCCTTTCTCCTTTCTTTGGTACTGCCTTAGTTGTTGGGATGGTTGAGGGATATCCGACTTTTCTTTTCCGCATTGACTTCTTCTTGAGGCGGTGGGTCTTCTTCTTTAGATGTTTGGCTTTGCCTGTGATCGATGAGGTTTTCGTCTTTGTTGGTGAGCCGATGTTTTACCAGATTTCCATCTTTATTCGGATTTTCCTGTGAGTCTCGTCTCAGTTACTGTGGTTTGGATTGGAGGTCTGGCCTACTCTTCTGAGTTCAGGCGGGTTGGTGGGTTGCTTGTTGGTGGTTGTATCTGGTTCTCCCTGGCTTGCTGTCTTTTTTTACTGCTGACTTTTTCCTTTTTGTTGATCTTTGTACTCTTGTTCGGTTTTTCTGTCTGGGAGGTATATGGTCTTCATATGCTTCGCCTATTTTTGTGAGCCACCGGAGAAAGGCGTTTTTTCTCCTTTTATTTATTTATATTCTTTTTGGAAAAAATAATAATAATAATAATAAAGTTCTAACATCCATGACTCAATGAATATATAAATACATACCTAATGGGTTTCAATTAACTCAGGATGCGATTTCCTAATTTGCTCCGCAGTTTCCCAAGTGCAGTCTTTGGGATTATCTGACCATTGAACTTTGACTAGTGGAACTTGTTTGTTTCTTAGCTGCTTCATCTTTGAGTCCACTATTCTAGCTGGCTCAATGGTGAAAGTCAAATTCGGTTCAATTTCTAGTTCCTCTAGCTGCTTTGGTTCTATAATAATATCGAAATCCCGTAGACATTTCCTTAATTGGGATACGTGGAACACATTATGAACTCCGGATAGATAAGCTGGTAATTCAACTCGGTAAGCAAGGCTTCCACACTACAACAAAACAGCCTTTTTACAACGGGCAATGCCCGTTGTAATATGTGTTCCACAACGGGCAGCGGACCGTTGTAATAGGCGATGTTGTAATAGATCAACCATATTTTACAACGGGCAGTTAACGTTGTAAAGGCCGTTGTAGTAAACTTTTTTACAACGGCCGCCGACCGTTGTAATAGACTGTAATACAAGCTTCTTTGCCCGTTGCAAAATACTATCATACAAGATGGATAGCATGTTTTACAACATTCCCTGACCGTTGTAAAAAACATTTTGACAATGGTTTTCGACCGTTGTAAAAAACATTTTGACAACGGTTATTGATCGTTGTAATAGAGTATAATACAACGCGTTTTGACCGTTGCAGAAAATATGCAAATTAAAAAAAAATTACAGCAACGTATAGGTAGCACATCCATACAAATAATGAATAATTTAACGGTTATAAATATTACGCACAAACAACCAAAATCACATGCGAAAAGACTAAAAGATAGTCATAAAATTTCAACACTTCAAAAAGTCAGATAAGTTTACCTCCCAAATTCATAAAGCATTAGTACATAACAGTCGGCTATAAATATCAAGTTCTAAGTACAATCATACTAGACTAAGGATATAATGTCTTTGTGTCACGCGACGGTTGATCCAACGGCCTCTTTAATAGTGGACATCTCTGAATTTGGCCTAAATAAAAAAGCTTCTGGTTCCACCGCTACATCCACCCATACTTTCCAAGCTTCTGCTCCAAGCTTTACAAAATGTACCGACGCATCAGGATCAGTGCTTGTTATTGTCCCCTCTACAACTACGTTCTTCTCCCAACTCAATAGCCTGCACTTTTTTGGCAAAATTTGAGCAAGCATATACAAGTAAAAAGGGAAAGGTAACTTGATGAATTGTGTGATGAATAACATAAGAACAGTGCTGTGTGTATATTGTGCTAAACAGATATGCTCCCTACACTGACAGGTCCAAGTAACAGTCCATTCTTCCCTTAATTAACCTCAGTCCCCATTCATTTACATACCCAAGTAATCACAAGCACGTCCATATATACAAACACACTCAAATACATATACAAGACTTCATGGAGAATTAAAGAGATTAGCATAGGTATATGAGCGAATGAATTGATAGGTTGTACAATATTTTGTCGGGTTAATTTGCTAATCCTAAAATTAGAAATAGATAGGTTGTACAATATCACTTACATACATTAAGAAACAAAATTCACTCTCAACGCCTAATTCCTATGAAATGTAATCATTAGATCAATTAGAACCACAATTAATCAAAAACCGCTGAATATACCAAAAACCAAAATCCACATAAAATCTGCGAAGTTTTGCAAATTAACTTTCAATCAACACATTTGTTTATGTTGATGAAATTGCTCATGTCCTGCTATGCTCCAAAGCAAAATAATACTTCATTTTGATACTAATCCAATCTAACAGATTAAATTAAACAAAATAGCAGCAGATGTGCTTAGCTTTGGATTCTACAAAAGATCGACTAAAGACTAAAATGAGGATAGTACAATAACTACAGACATTAGACCCAATAATAACAGCATATCATAGTTATCAAGATAAATTGATTTGCAGAAAACATGATTTATTAGATCATCAGTAGAGTTTTTTACTTGGACAAAAATAAGTAGGAATTTGACAAAAATACTTGTATTATACTTATTGAAAAGTCATATTTAGCATAGGCAATTTAATATATCCAAGCTCAACTAAACTTTATGGACGTCATACATTTTACTTAAACGGCCACTATTGTTACTATAATTTTGGTATTACACTCACCCAAACTGCAGTTACATCAGTTACTAAAATAGCTTGATGAATAAAACTCCTCCATTCCAATTTGTTGAATAATTCCTATTGACTTGAATTTACAAAGGTGCTATTACAAGTACTAAAACTGAGAAGGTGAAAAGAAGAAAATTTACATAAGTGAAAATAAAAATAATCTGAACATATGAAATAGAATAATCCAAAAAGAAGTAGGAGAAAATAAGTATCAAATTAGCAAAATGCTGGTGTACGAGCAGTATTTATACCATGAAATAGATAGATAAATAGATGATAATAAATCTTGATAAACACATAAAAAAAAGATAGATACTGACTGCTAAATCTTACTGAATAGGAAAAAGGCTCTCCGTAAAAATTGCATTGGAATGAAGAGAGTTGAAAAAATGACCAAATTTAGAAGGAATCCCATTTACTTGTATATGCTTGCTCAAATGTGCGACATACGATCGTGTTCAATGGGATAACTTTATTTGGCAAAAAATTCACGTACCCAAAATGTCTATTTACATGTACAAATGCATTAGCATTAACAATTATTTGCTAACCAAAATCATATTAAAGCAAAGGGGTCTAAATATTAAAACAATAGTTTTAACTTGCATTTGGGTTATTTGGAAATAAGCAAAAGAATTACCGAAAACTCAGCAAAATCAGAATTTGTCTTATGCAACCAAATCGCAAGTACAGTCGGAATAAGAATCAGTAAATCTAAGCATAATAGCTACACAAACAAGCAATAAGAGAAAAAATTTAAATAGTGGGAATGGTGCAACTTACCAACCACCCAGATCCAGTGGTTTGAGTCACAGGCAGGACAAATACGATCACAAAATTCATCATGCATGGACATCTTCCAGATTATCTTTTATCCCTGTTGTGATTATCAATTTGTTTCATTTGTTGGTGGTCATGGCACAAGCTTCGTGGCATCTCAAAGCAGGTAACTGCCAATACAACCATAAGAAGAAAAATTAGGATGATCTTCATTTGACTCTTCTCCGTACCTGCATAATTAATAATTTGATCATAATATCATACTACTGAATACGGTGAATGATAATATCCATGGAACCTGCGTAAATACTAAAGCCTTGGCTAGTTACCTCGTTACTACAATATAATTGTGACGGAGGGAAGCAGCAAATTATTTGATGAGCAAGAACAAGGACAGAGTACTGCTATATATAATGATGAATTTGAACATGGTATTTAGTCATAGATTCCCTACCATTAAGAGATAAACGAGTGGAATATAAGTTAAGATTCAAGGGCAATTGCATCACCAGGCATACAAAAATGCACACAAATACAATGTAAATGCTATATAAAAGGAGGATTTTCCCATAAGCACATTTGACGCTTGACAAGTAAATTATGTTAAGCTTACTGATGCGTTCAAACAACAACATACCTACTTTAAAATAAGGCCAACAAAAAGTTGATTAAAAACCCGACAAGGCTTTCAAATTTCAAGTGTTTGACACTTCAACTAAATATATTCAGTCTCTTCTCACTCGCCAGAACTATGAATTATCACTTTCATTTCAGAACCAATATTGCAACATTTCAACAATCTCCAAGCACATACCACCACAGTTAGCACTACCTTGATACAAGAATGTAAATTTGGTACTAATTGCTTGCGTACAAGTAGCTTCATGGTTAAATATGATAAACTTTTATGTCACCGTGTACAGATCATAAAGATATTTTCCAAGGACATCAACTATTTTCCTCATCAGTTAACAAAAACGTGTAGTTTAAAAGCATACAAGTAAATTGCAGGTTCAAACAGCAAATTGGTAACTATCACATCAATAAACTGAGATTTGTTTGCAAAAAAAGTGTTGTTGGAAAGACATAGAATTATAGGGCTTTCTTTGTTACTGAGCAGATAATTTCATTTTATTTTTTTGGACTGTCATATTGTAGTAAAATTGCGTGTATCAAAACAACTTTTATCATGGTACCAAGAAGAGATATTTATTTGTATCCATGCCGAAAAAGAACTAATTGAAATTTTGAAGCATGCAATATAAACAAAATGGATAACTTCTTCATGTTGAGGGAGCATATGATGTATTACCTAATTTGTAATGTTTAGTAAGATTCACTTAATTGTAGGCGCACATGAAGCCAAAAATGTGAAAAGAGATGAGCAGCTAGCATGCGTAATGGAAGCTCATATTTCTTTCAGATGTCTCATGTCTGAATATATGGCGGAAAACAAATAAAAAAGCCAACTTACGTACTTGACACTTTAGCAATTTTCTGAGTTTTCAACTATTGCAAGGATCGACAACCCCTACAGCAAAACCCAATCACTGCTTCTAATTCGCAGCCTCGACCACTGCACAAACTCGCCCTGCATCCTTCACCCACACCACAGCCACCGCAATCCATCGCGACCTCCACCTGAACTTTATCGACAGAACTGCCTCGCTTGCTAATTGAACCACCCTTGCTCCCCTTTACTTTGCAAAAATCGCTGAACTATAAACCGTGATAAGTCGATTAATTTTGGTATTGAAATTTTTTGGGACAAGCAATTGGATTTTGTTTGCTTCAAGGCTTCGTTAATTTTGAACAGAGGTGGAGAAAAAAAAAATTCATCGCGATGTGCTCAAATCTGAGATGGAAGAAATAAAAAGGGGGTAGGGTTCGATATGAATGATTTTGGGGGCGACGTGTACGAGATAAAAGGGGTTTGATTTTACAACGGGCAGCAAATAACTGTTGTAAAACTGGCATCTATTACAACAGGCATGAAAGGACCGTTGTAATAGCATTCTATTACAACGGGCAGCCATTGCCTGTTGTAAAAAGAACGTTGTATAGGGCATCTTTTACAACGGGCCAGAATGGACCGTTGTAACAGCCTTCTATTACAACGGGCAGCCAATGCCCGTTGTAAAAAGTGAGTTGTAATAGAGTATTTTTGTTGTAGTGCCAATACGTTTCATAACTGGATAAGGTCCAATATACCTTGGAGCTAATTTTCCTACTTTTCCAAATCTTATAACTCCTTTCATTGGAGATACTTTTATAAAAACGTAATCTCCAATCGTAAATTCCAAGTCCTTTCTACGTTGGTCAGCGTAGCTCTTCTGTCGAGACTGAGCAATCTTCATACGATCTCTAATAAGCTCGATTTTCTCAGTCGTTTCTCGGACCATATCTGGTCCTAGTATAAGTCTATCTCCAGTCTCTAACCAACAGGCTGGAGAACGACATGGTCTTCCATACAAAGCTTCAAATGGTGCCATACCAATACTGGATTGGAAACTATTATTGTAGGAGAATTCAATCAAATGAAGATATTCTTCCCATGAACCCCCAAACTCTAAGATACATATCCTTAGTAGATCTTCTACAACTCAATTTATTCTTTCAGTTTGTCCATCCGTCTGAGGATGATATGATGTGCTTAGATTGAGTTGTACATCCAAGACTAAATGCAAGCTTTGCCAGAATTGACTGGTAAATATTGGATCACGATCGCATACTATATTCTTTGGAATTCCGTGCGATCGTACAATATGTTTCAGAAATAGTCTGGCTAAATTTTCTGCAGTTCTATTCATTCTAATAAGAACGAAATGGGCACTTTTAGTGAGTCTATCAACTATCACCCATACACTTTCATTTCTTGATCTTGATTTAGGAAGTCCATCAATGAAATCCATAGAAATCTGTTCCCATTTCCATTGACGAACTTCGCGAGGTAATAAAAGTCCACTGGGCTTTTGATGCTCGCCCTTAACTAACTGGCACATAACACATCGTTTCACATATTCACCGATGTCTTTCTTCATGCCTTCCCAATAGTACATCCGCTTCATATCATTATACATCTTTGTACCATCGAGATATATAGAAAATAAAGATCGATGACATTCGTTTAGAACTTCTTTTCTCAAATCAGTTGTGTTAGGAACACACAGTCTTCCTTTAAATTTCAAGTTCCCTTTCAAGTCTATCTCGAACTTGCTGAGAACTTCTGATGCATTACCATTCTTCAACTGATTAATTTGATTGGCTATGATAGGGTCATTTCTTTGATTAGCTTGAATTCGATCGAGTAAACTCGGTCGAATATCCAAACTTGCCAACGTGGCTGTTTTTTCTTCCACTCTTCTGAACTGGAGGTTACAAGAAGATAACACTTCTAATTTTTTCCATTCTATCAACATCATTGATACTATGGCCTGGTGTTTTCGGCTGAGAGCATCTTCTACCTTATTGCCCTTACCTGGCGTAAACTAAATTTCTAGATCATACGTGGCTAGAAATTCTAACCATCGTTGTTGCCGCATATTCAAGTCTTTTTGAGAGAATAAATATTTTAGCAATTTGTGATATGTGTATAAAACAAACCTTTCTCCCAATAAATAATGCCGCCAAAGTTTTAAGGCAAATACCACGGCTGCTAATTCAAGATCATGAGTTGCATACTTTACTTCGTGAGGCCTGAGTTGTCTAGACGCATAGGCTACAACTCTGTCTCGTTGCATTAATACTGCACCAAGCCCTGTTCCACAGGCATCTGTGTATACTACCAGATCCCGGTTTCCTCCTGGAACTATTAATATTGGAGCATTAGAAAGTAATTCTTTCAACTTCTGGTAAGCCCTTCACATTTATCTGACTAGATAAATTTAACTCCTTTCTTCGTTAAATTAGTTAGTGGAGCAGAAATCTTGGAAAAATCTTTTATAAGTCTTCTATAATATCCTGCTAAACCCAAGAAACTCCCGATTTCGGTTATTGATTCGGATCGCTTCCACTTTAGAATAGCTTCGACCTTAGCTGGGTCAACTGAATCTCCTTTCTCTGAGACTATATGTCCCAAAAAATTTACTTTCTTCTGCCAGAAGTGACATTTTGAAAATTTCGCTTTAAGTTGGTGTTCTCTTAAAGTTTCTAACACCAGTTTCAAATGAATTACATGCTCTTCTTCTGTCTTTGAGTAGACGAGGATATCATCAATAAAAACTAGAACAAACTTGTCCAAATAGCATCTGAAAACTCTATTCATCAAAACAACAAAATAAGTTGCGTTAATCTGAATGGCATAACTAACCATTCATAGGAACCGTATCTAGTTCGAAATACTGTCAGTGGAATACTGTCCTCAGCAACTCTTAGTTGATGAAAACCTGTGGCTAGATATAGTTGTGAAAAGACCTTTGCACCACTCAGTTGATCGAATAGATCATCAATCCTTGGCAGTGGATATTTATTCATGATAGTATAGTCATTCAATTTTATGTAATCTATACAGAGTCGTAGTGATCCATCTGCTTTTTTTAACGAATAAAGCCGATGCCCCCAAGGAGAACTACTCGTTCTGATGAAATTCTTTTGCTCAAGATCCTCTATTTGAGATCTTAATTCTTCCATCTCACTAGGGCACATTCGATTTGGTGGTCTGCTAAAAGATTGAGTTTCAGGTTTCAAATCTATCTTGAATTCAACTGCTCGATGTGGTGGTAGACCAGTAACTGATTCGAAGATATCATAAAAATCTCTAACTACTGGAATCTGTCCTATTTCATCTTCTTTAGATTCCAAAGCAGATAAAGAATAACATGAACTGGCATTTGCTCTTTCTAGAGCTATAAGGATTCGCTTGGGGTACTCCGGATGTTGGAGAGTGATTACTCGTTCCGAACAGTGTAAATGAGCTTGATAGTGCTCGGCCAGTCCATTCCCAAAATAACTCCATAACTCAACGAATCCATAATAAACAAATCACATGAGAAAGAATACCCAGATAAGCAAATTACGACTCCACTACATTTCATCTCCAAGGTAACGCATCCTCCAACAGGATTGGCCGCCCTAAGAGAATTGTTAAGAGAAGAAACATCCAATTTTAACTTTTCTACTATTCCTTTCGATATAAATGAATGTGATGCACCTGTATCGAAAAGAATTCTAATATATAATCCATGCCATAAAATTGTACCTTCTAGGACCGAAGCTTGTTTTCCCTCATTTGGTTTCATTGAATTGGGACCATCTAGTGTGAACATTTTCCCCTGAGTCTGCTTCTTCGGCTTTATGCATTGTCTCGCTATATGTCCCATTTCATTACAATTGTAGCATTTCTTCGTAGGACCTTGACTTGTGTTTCTACATTCATTGGCATAATGACCCTTTTTTCCACACGAGTAACATTCTACTTGTGCTTTAGATTGTTGCTTCTTCTAGACCTCTTGCTTAGGTTGGAATGGTCGCTTATTCTTTTGAATTTTGCATTCTTCTTCGAGAAGAATGGCCTCTTCCTTTGTTGCTGGTTTTTCTGAGTAGGTTGACTTTGAGAAACCGAATCTCGCTCTTGTACCATTTCAAATCTTAAAGCCATATCCACAATCTCCTCAAATGGAAATCGAAGTTGAGTAAGTAATTTATCTCTCAGTTCATTATTTAGACCAAGCACAAACTTCTCATTCTTTTCCAATGGGGTGCTAATGAGTGCTGGTCCATACTTCGATAGTGCATTAAACTCATTGACATACTCAGTTATAGATAAATTTTTCTGAGTAAGGTCAATAAATTTTCGAAGCAGTGCTGCTCTCTCTGCTTCAGGCAGAAAATGGGCTTTGAAAATATCTTTGAATTCTTGCCAAGATATGTCTTCCTCTGGAGTTGCAGTAGTTATGGCTTCATACCAATCTAAGGCACCTCCTTGTAACTATCGAGATGCTAACCTTCTCTTGTCCGGATCGGAGAGATTCAGATCTCCGAAGATTCTTTCGCATGTTCTCAGCCATGCATGAACTCCCATTATGTCTTCATTTCCCAAGAATGGTTTACCGCCTAGACTTGAGTAGTCTTTGCAGAGCTTGGTAAACCCTGATCCGGGATTTTGATTATTGTCTCTGAGCATGCCCATATCCTGAACACGCTTCATGACTTCGACCCATTGATCCATAGTTAAAAGCACATTTGGATTGCTTGATTGACCATTTGGTGACTCAACTATCGAGCCTGTTCTGGGTCTACCTGGTCCTACCATTTTCTGATAAAGAACATATGCCATTTTATTATATAATAAAATTTCACTAACAATTACGTATGTAATACAAATACGTATCAAGTATTATCCTAATGTTTTCCCTTTAAAACATTTATTAGAACTCGTCTATCACCTATACGAGTTAATCCCAATTCCCATGGGTTTTACTGACAGGGTAACAAACTAAGTCTGACTCCCTTATGGTCAATTGTGTTCTAATTACTGATTTATATAAATTCTTTTGAATCCTCGCTCTGGTACCACGTTGTGATGCCCCTGCTCCAGTGACCGAAATATCAGAGGGAGTTTATCGTTCGATAGCTTGGATCAATGGGCACTAAAGGAGCGATCTTTCGTCTACACTACTTAGGATCAACATGGATACGTGTAAAATACCTGAACATTTCTAAAATGATACGTATCTCATCTCGATACAATGTAGTATACACGAGTTAAGAGAATTTGTATTTAAATCACATAGCAGAACACAATATATATAATGGTTTCACAAAACAGCGGACCAAAAAGATAGATATACATAGGTACAAACAGACGTCAGACTATCACCATATATCTACAACTAAGTCATCATGCATACTATACATAACTGTCCCAAAAATGACGTCCTAATACATACACAGACAAATATATACAAAGGACATATGACATGACTACACAAAATCAACTTAGCATAGTTCAACGGACTCTAAATGTATCTCTCTAACATTTCTCCTCCAGTTGACTCTAACAGTTCCTTTGAGGCATGTAGCAAGCGTGCATCCGTGAAGCTCTAAATCTACAACTACCTTAAATTTATATACTGTATGCCAGTTGTCGTCCATCTCAATGTCGTATGAAATCACCTCAAAACGTGAAAAGGTAATTATCCTGAAAAGCCTCGGTCTGACCCGAGGAGTTGTCACAAAACAAAACCTCGAGTCAGGCTATAAATCTAGCTGTGAGTATAATAGTGTAACAATAATTCATATAAATGTGTGGAGTCGGGTTATATATGTGATATTAAAATAAATATGTCACACACTCCATAATCTAAACCCGCCCACATCCCATTAAATTATTTTAGTTCAAATACACGTGTCGTGACACTATTTAAAGTGAATCACGGCTGCAATTCTAATCAACCAGGATATCACTTCCTATTCATGTATAAGTTGCATTCATTATTCAACAGACATACCACTGTCAAGTCATTCATTTACGAGGTATGGAATTACTAGTGAATCCTATTCATTATTCACTCTTACTAGACTCTGTATCGAACCGATATTACGACCTTTTCCATCCGTATATCTTTCGATCAGAAATTGTGGGTGCCCCCACATGATCTATTAGTTGCACTATCTTCTCCTGTTCATCGTTGGCGCTCATCCCGTTGTGCTATAATCTTCATCTTTGTTTCACCACATATCCATCAATGAGATTACTCTCGATTCTTTCTCGTTTCCCGTTTGCACTGCACCTGTCATCGTGGTTGTGTCCGTGCAACAGATTATTTGGACAATAAGTGACGAGGGATCAGGTGGTCACAATTCAGGGAGCGACCATGAATCTATCTGCTAGGATGGATTCTAGCGTCTAGTAGTCTCATCTCGTCTCGTTTACTTCATTGGTTAAATTCATTCAAATTCTTTTGTATATAACTTCCCAATATACCATTTATCCCCAAAATGGTATCGTTTTCTATTTTATATAACATATAAATGTCGTGTTCATGCAACATAGCATTAACTTGCAGTATATGACATCATGAACATTCATAAACATAACATGTAAACACAATTTGGAAGAACTTCATCGGATTTGAATTTAAATTATAATAAAATATACGTTTCAAATTTAGACTTTATTTTTTGATGAAGTCATTTTAATTTAATTTATAGAATTTTTCCATAATTTTTAATTTAGAAAATAAAATATTTTCGGTTGACGCGTTTTGCGTCAAACGTCGGTTCTTTTGAAGTTTTACAAAATAAGTTAACCGGTTTATTTTATTGCTGTTTTGTGATCGCGTAACGTTGTTGTGCGCGATCGTATTTTTATTTCAGTCGTTCGCGGTCCGTACGCGAGCGGAATATTGCGTAGCGTTGTACTCTAAAACTTTTTGGTTTTGTTCACCCCTCTACACACCTCCGATGACCGAAATGAGACCATCGTTGTGTTCTGCTACGCAATACGGTCCTGCTAGTACCTTCCGTTTTGGCCGTAACACTCCCGTTCATCATACGGTCGCGGACTTAACGGTGTCATTTCTGATTACCACGGGGTCCGTCGGTCAGGCGAAAGCTAGTCGATTTGTTCGTCTCACTTCCCTCTACATATTTCCTTTTGGTTGCATGGTCAAATTCATTATATATATGGAGTTATTAATAATTAAAGTTTTGGAAAATAAAAAAAATAAAAAAATAAAAAATTGTTTTATAAAGTTTGCATGGATAGTGTTCATACTATTATAAACAAGCTTGCACGTCATTTTTTTTTTGGTTCATTATTTTTTTCAAAGTAGGCATGCACCTCATTTCAAGTTCATTATTTTATAAAGCAACATATATATTTCAACATTCTTTATTCTACCTCCATGTAAGAGAACAGTGAAGTTATACGTGCATAATGTGTTGGCATATATGTTTCAGCGTTCTTAAAACAATGAAGTAAGGTGTACATGCATGCATAACATGTTAGCATGTATATTTCTACAAATGTTCTAGTTCAACTTCTTTTGAGTTTTTTTTGTCAATAACAAATAAACCCACAACAAATTATATTTTATTATAGATCTAGAATTTTGGATCCAGCGATTTATTTTTGTACGCACCAAGAACCCACTACAAAATTATGTTTGAATATGCTGTAGTACTTTGAATCTATATGTGCGTAAAAACATAGCCAGAGATTGAATAAAATAAGTAGTACAAAGCATACTAGGTTTAGGTTATGTTGTTCAAACAATCAAAAATAAGCTAGTTTGAGTAAATAATATAACGAAGATGAGTCATAGCGCTGAAGTACTAACATATAAAGTGGTTTTATATATATACACAGATATATAATCGTACTGATAGTTTTAATTAAATGTTGATGAAAATGCAAAGGTAATGAAATAATCAAATATAATCAGTAATAAAGCAGAACGGAAACGAGTGATCTAAATGTTAAATTACCGACAAAAGAGAGAAAAGGTGAGAAAGCAAAATAATGAAAAGAAAATAGAGAGCAAATTATACTCACTTTGGGTTTGCGGAGCAGTCTGATGAAAAAAAAAGTTTTATTACTTGGCAGTGATTATATAGAGTTATACCGACACTTTAGGCCTAAGCAATCAGATAGGTTTAAAGAAAATTATGAAAAGGATAAGTATGAAAACAATCGGTCGAATGAAAATAAAGTTAATTATTTTATTTTTCCGTAAATAATTTTACACCCCTTAAATAAATTATTTTTATACTATTGACCGTGATATTGCCCTACCGCAATTTGTTCTCCGATTACAATTCCGCTCTGGCATTTTACTCAAAATTTATTTTATATCCATAACGATTTTTTTATTTTTTATTATTTTATTTATTTATTTATTAAACAAAATTTATTTTTATAGTAGCGGGATGTTACAATGATATCATGTTTTGTTTGTGTATTTGATACATGAAGCAATATCAAATCCAAATAGATTTCACCACATGATTGTTTGAGGTGTTCTCATGTATATATGAAATATTAAAGAAATGTTTACAGAAATAACAAACTCTTTATGAAGGATTATTCGGACTCAAACTTCATAAGTTATATTGAGTATAATATGTCAATAATAAAATATGAATCTTTAAGTTGGAAATGTTCCAAGAAGAGATTGTGGCTGATTCATTAACTTGAATAGCACCACAATAAAACAATGTATGTACATAATAAATGCATAAATTTATAACTGAGCCGAGGGTGATTCCAAATGTTGAGAATTCTACAACATTGTTATATGATAATAATGTCACTATATAGTTCATAACAGAACTTGGAGCTCACTAGAAGTCAAGAGACATAATCTGAATCGTTCCACATGATAAAGGAGTTTATCAGCATCAGAGATAGTTGATTGACATAGTAGATAGATAATTAAAACATAATAGCATACCCGTTCACTAAGGGATGACCCGATCGGTTTATAGAAAACCGTTTGGAGAAGTTGGAATGACATTCCATAATTCATCCCAAGTGCAAGTGGGAGATTGATAGAGTTAGGGGTATGCCCTAGGGGAGATTATGTAATTGGTTACATATATTTAACTCGTTGGCCAATCTTGTTCAAAATAATAGGTATTTTCTTTCTATAATATACTTGATATAATGTGGTTATATTAATTAATTAATTTAATCAGAAGTATATTTTATAGAAAAACCATAAATGGTATGTTTTGTAATAGTAGTTACAAAGTGCTGTAACCATAAGTAATTTATTATAATAAAAATAAATATACCATTTTAAATGTTTCTAGCTAAGAGACATCGAGACTGGATATCGATGTATCCGTTAAGACTAGAGTACGTAAAGCTCTTCAAATATTGGGCAGTCTATTACTCATGGTTGTTGGGGGGCACCTACAGATTACATATTGATATTTACTGGATAACTATGGAGCGACTCACTCGATAGTTTTTTGTCGGTTAATATAACAAATGTCAAATAGAAAATATCGATTTAACTTATTTACACAATTCTCTCGACTTGAGAATACTGTGGATCTTCAATATGAAATCTCCGCTTTGATTATAGTCAAATCATGGCATGACACCCATCAAGTGATTATAGTTTGGTTGAGTGGAAGTATTGGAAGTGAAGCACTATTTAAGAGAGGATTCGTCTCCTCGGTTATATGGGGTTAGTATCACGGTCAACTCAAGTCAACTCAACGTCAAAGTCTTTGGCCAAAACATTTCAATTAATAATAATTGTTATTATTGAATTAAGGAATTTGTGTTTGGACTATAGAGTTGAATATGAACGATATTGGAATTTAAACCATTACCAAATTCCATAAGTCCTAAGTAATATAGTTTTGACGGAGATAATATGTGTAAATAAATGTCACAAGTGGGTAACGTTTATTAAACTGAAATTGGATTTTATTGAAACTAAATAAGTGATAAGTTTGGCCATAATGTCAAACCACCTGCTAAGTGGTGCATGACCGTTAACATTTGAGTAGTTCGATGTTATTTGCTGACCGAATTTACACACAAGAGTTACACAACCTAAATGATGAATTCTTTTTAGACTAAACGATTTAATTAGTTTTTAATTGTTATAAATTAATTAATATTTATGGAATATTATTTCTAAAATTTGAATATGATTTGAGAAATAAATATTACCATATAAATAGTTATAAATATATGGATCGATATGAGATATCGATGTCAAATTAAATTGGATTTAATTAAAATTATTTAATTTAGGTTAAATGGGCTATTGGCCCATGTTTTTTAAGGCATGTTTTGGAGGCAATAACAAAGCACAGGGCGGTAAAAGATGTTGCAAGTTGATTTGGAAATACATGGTTGAGATTAGGTGAGAAAAAGAATGAGATACTATCATATTTTCTCTCTCATTCAATTAATATAAAATCATCTCTAAACCTAACTTCATTTAACTTTTGGCTGCCTCCTTCATCATTATTTTGTACTTCCTCAAAAACCCTAGAAAAATCTCAAATCGAATCAAATCGACGGCTATTTTGATAACAAAAGGTCCGCGATTCAAGACTAGCAATCTGATGAATCGAGAAAATTTCCAAAGGAAGAGGATTCGTCTTTTCAACATGGACTTGAGGGCATCCGTTATGGGTAACTATTTATTTACATAATAAGGTATATTATTATGATATAATAATTCATTGCTTAAGTACATATATATATATATATATAAATGTTATTATTGCTTAGATAGTTTGGTGAGATTTCAATATGTAATGTTCTTGTAACAATAATGATTGTCTATGTGCATAAGTTTAATGTACTCTTACATACACATATATTATTAATAATCTAATGTTCTATACTAAATAAATGTATTTTATTTTAATATTACATTAGTTAATACAGACACACACACGCATATCAATTTATTTACACAATTTATATCAAAGCATATATATATGTATATATATATATATGTATATATATATAATTTTATCTAATAATTTTATAATATATGTTTATATTATCTATGAATTTTATCGGCCTAAAATAAATTTTCTATTATTATTAGATTTTTTATCATTATTTAATCACTATAAGAGTTAATAAATTCATATAAAATAAATATTGTTTTAAAAATTTAATTTTAAATTTTTTTTAGAATATTTTATCATCTTGAAGATCTCCAAATTTTTTTTAGATTTTTTGAATAAACTTTTATATTTTTAAAAATTAACCTAAAAATCGACTGATTGGTATTTAATTAATTAAAAATATAATTTTACATATAAAAATCTGGAAAATTTTCACAACACTTAAAATATTATTCTATATTTTCTAAAAATTTAATATTTGATATTTTATTAGATAATTATTTTATATTATTTATTTATGATAGTTTGACTAATTAATTCATAATAAGTATATATTAATATATTAAAATTATAAATTTTTTGGATCTGTAATGATTTCAAACTATAATATTAAAATAAAATATAAAATTAATTTTTATATTTATATATACATATTTATTATAATACAAACTTACATTTAATTATATATATACCATAATTATTTAATTTAATTCATATATATATATTTACAAATAATATAATTTATTTTATTAAATTTATAATTTTATGTGTACATATATATGTGTGTGTGTTTAATTGTTATTTATAATATAATATATAAATATACATAATAATTTATTATAATAAATAAATACACACACACAAATATATATATATATACATGGATATTTATAATTATACGTATATGCACATATTTGGTCAACTACAATACATATGGAATGGGCTAATGTGTCTGTTGCGATATAAATCCCAACATCTATATACGAGCATGTTATACTTTGCACGGAATACCATATTATACATGCACACGTATATGTATACTTATATATATATAATGAAAAAAATTAAAAAAATTTCAAACAACAATTTATAAATTTAAGTGAAATATCTAATTCTATTTAAATTAAATTTAGAAAATTTCTAATTAAATTAGGTTTTATAGGCCCAATAATGATCCAATAAGGTAACACCTATATCTTCCGCTGCGGGCTGGCCCAATTCTAACAGATAAATTAAAGAATTTGATCACTGAAATGTCCGTTTGATGGTTTACGCAAAGTAAATATCCTTAAATGTTAAGGATGATTAAAAGCACTTGTATAAAGAGTTATTTACGATGTTGTGGTGAGGGTTTCCTTTTTAACAGTTTGACCATTTAGAAAGAAAAATGAATGTATCAGAGTAGATGTAGCTTAAGGCACGGTTGGGATAAAAAGTGTGAATAGTCACTTCTGCTTCATAAGGAAATATTGGAAATGAGAATTGTAAAATGGTATTTGATACCTAAAATTGGAATGAGAAATATTACTTTTATTCCAAAATGTATTTATTCATATAAAATTGAATGGAGCATCGTATTTCAAACGCAATTATAGTAATGGTAGAAATAGTGGAAGCATGCAATACAACATTCATTAGTCGCATCAAGTTACGAATTTTTTTTCGTAAAATGTACTAAACATTATTTGCGAAATAATTATTATTTTTCAATGTTGACTAAAAAATAGAAATAGTTTTATTTTAATATGAATATTATGAATATTCGTTATAAAATAAAACTATAGTACAGATAGTTGTGATGCATTGGAAATACAAAAGTATCAAGATTTATTTGCAATTATTTTGGAATTACGGTCTAAGCCACATTTTTGGGTAATAATTTTTGACTATATGATTATGAATCATATGGTGCTAGTAAATTATATCTCAGACAATTTAGGACAAAGAACCCATTTAGTGAGAGCATCATAAGAGTTGATGAACTCTAAGGGTTGATACATACAGATGTGTGCAATTGAAGATCAATTAATTCCAAAATGGTTCCATGTACTTTGTTATATTCACCAATGAGTATCACTGACATGGACATGTGTATTTGATACACTTATAGTATGTCTATGATAAGCTCATAGCGTATAAAATGAAAGCAAATAAAATAACATGCAATAGAAAATAAAATTGATTCGATTTGATTGAATAGGTAAGTATATTGGAAATAGTTCCAAATGTACCTAAAAATGAATAAAGATTCAACCTCAAAGGTCACTCCTTCCTATGATATATAATGATGTATCAATAGAGAATAATCGAATTTTGTTGGATAAAGTATGATTAATTGTGAATGAAGTTGAATTAACTTCTTTCTATAAGATCATATATTTAAGTGTAGTACACAAGGTTAGAATTAATTTCACCTTAAGAATAGTTTACAAAACCATACGAAATAAGAGTTTATAAGAAACCCAAACGTATCCTAGGCCAAGGAGTTAGCCAGTTGTGCGAGTCGAAAGACTACACGTAATAGTTGTTCATGAGGTATCTTATATGAATCGCCCTAAAAGGAGTTTGGGAATGACTGTCATTGGATGACTGGCTATGTTTTGAACATAAGTATTGTAAATACTAAAACCAAATCAGTTTTATATATAAAGCACACTACACCACAAAGCTGTTTTAGCCACACCCCTATCCGCCTTATTTGATACAGCTCAAAGCCGTATCAAATTTGATACGGCTAAAAACCGTATCTAAACGTTTAGATACGGCTCAAAGCCGTATCAAATTCAGGCCTATTTTGGCTGGAAAATCATACACCCTGGAAAGCACGGTCTCCCCCAAATTCATTCCTTCCCTCGTTTTTTTCGTTCTCCCTCCAAAACAAAAATGTCGTTCTCTTTCCCTTAAATTCACGTCCGTTGCATCCCAAATCTCTAAATCACTTTGCTCTTCCCCTAACTCACGACCGTGATTTGCTGTACCTCGGTTCGGATCGATTTGCTGGCGATTGGGAAAAAACCCTAAATCCACTTAACTGCCTAAACGAAACATACATCCCCAAAATCGAAAAAGAAAAACCTGCAACCTCATCTCGCCTGCACCTGCCGCATCGATCTCGCCTGTGCATGCCATCGATCTCGCCTGCACCTGCCGTCGACGCCTCTCAGCCTTCTGCTGCCAGTCGATCTCGAGCTTCTGAGTGGTATGTGTTGTTTTAATCTTTAATTTTAATTTATTTAAGTTTATAGTTTAATAATATTGAAACTGATTTTTATTTAACATAACATAAGCTGATTTTTATATAACAAATAACATAACTCAATAATAAACGTTAGTTATAAATTATAATTTATTATATTCAATATAAAAACTGGTTTGTGTTTAATTTGTTTGAAATTATAAAACTGATTTGATTAAAACTTCAAATTTAAAAACTAAAATTCGTTTTAAGTTTAAAAAATAAATAGAACTGATCTGATTTGTAATGTTAATGTTTAATATTTGCTTAACATTAAATTTTTTAAACAAAACATTTTATTTTGAAACTAATTTGAAATTTAAAAGTTTTTATATATAACAGTTCTATTATGAATTTTTTTATGAAGTAATTTTAAATGTTTTAAAATAAAACGTTTAAACTGATTTGAAATAATTTTAATTTTTTTTATCATAACAAAATAGTCTAAAGTTTAAACAAATCCGATCAGTTTAAACAAATCTGATCTGATTGGAACTAATTTTAAAAAATTTGAATCATTTAAAAGTTTGTTTTTTACATAATACTGTTGGGATATCATAAAATCAACTCAATATTTGTAATGAGGAATAAAAGCTGTCATCTTTTTTATGAATCAAAATTCAGTAGATGATCCTGATGACATGATTATTTGATTTTATATTAAATGTTGGGATATCATTGGTCATGATCTTATCAAAGATGTGATGGATTTATTCAAGCACATAAAAATGATAAGAAGGGTTAATGCTACTAATATTTCCCTCATTCCTAAATCTAATGGTGCTAATTCAGTTTCTTGTTTTCAACCTATAGCTTGTTGTATGTCATTTACAAGTGCTTGTCTAATATTACCTCCACTAGACTGAAATAAGTTCTGCTAAATATTATCTCATCTAATCAAGCAGCCTTCCTTAGAAGCATTCTAAACAGTGTACTTTTCACTTATGAATTGTTAAAATTTTATAATAGAGTTAATATATCACTAATAGCCATGCTTATGCTTGACATTCAAAAAGCATTTGACTCGATTCAATGCTCCTCTATTACTACTATTATGACTAAAATGGGGTTCCCTGATCAAATGATTAAGTGGATACATGCTTGCATATCTACTGCTAAGTTCAGCTTAATTATCAACGGCAAAAGCATCGGTTACTTCTTTGGTAGTTAGGAAGACCCTGCATCTTCTTATATATTCATTAGTTTTTGAAAAGTTTCGATCTTAGATTTTGATTTAAATAGAAAGCCTTTTATTCTTAACATTTTACGGATTGGGACCAAAATGTACGTTATCAGTTGATGTCTGTTCCTTAGAATATCTGTAATTGGTCTCCTGGTGAATGATTATACTAGGAAATAAGAATTATGACCATGTATTGGTATGGTTTGACAAATTTATTTACTGGCTGTTTTTTAGGTATGCATATTCTATTTGGTTCTCAGAGCCCTTGATACAGTAGGTATGTTTTCATAAACTTTTGTAACACAATATCATTCAGAGAAAAATGTTATGGAGTGAGGGAAACTAAACTTATACTTCTCAAAATATCTTGGATGATCCAACTCTAAAAGTTTATGTTGAAAGAAGAACATTGGGCATAACTATTACATACAGATCAATGTGACACATCATGAAAATTTGCCTTAAATAACAAAAGCAATTCATATATCAAATTTTTAGTTTTAATGTATGCAATATTGGTTCATATATTCAATGTAATTTTTCAGTGAATAAGCACGTTTCACTTCCATTCTTTTAATCAACGTTTCAATATTTAACAATGAAAAATCGGGTGTTAATTCGAGATTAGGAGGAAAGCAGTAGAATTTCATTAGCCTTACCACATCATTTGGAATTTCATTTGATATTTTGATTCTCTTATCTTATATTCTTATTCCAAACTAACGCACCACTCTTTTTTTTCCCTTTGATATTCTATTTAGTTTGGTATAGCCTATAGGTTGGAAAAGATAGGTTTTTATTTTTTATATTCCTTATTGATCAGGTATATTGCTGGGACTGGCAGTATTAAGTACTTCATATTCTCAGAGTGGAATGCAAGATTGACTACTTCATATTCTCTGTTTCAAATTTCCAGCTCTTATCTCCTCTTTCTCCTTCTATCTACTCCACCTTCGAACATTCTCTCCTATTAATATGCTTGAAGAGGTGTACAATCTTTTCCAGGTAAGTTGCTCAGTAAAACAATTTTCTCACCACGCTTTTCTCTGACCTTGGATAAAGCATGGTATATACCAGCCTCGAAACGACGTGGTGATTGTATTCCCACTGCCACCTGCACTAGTTTCTTTTTCTCGGCCTACAAAGACATGGTGATTGTATTCCCACTAAATAATTAAGAAAAGACGTTTAGTCATATTTGATTTTGAAATATAATAAGAATCGTTAAGTTAACATACCTAATTGTTTTGACATGAAGTTGTCGCTTAACCGATTGGGTTTCATTCTTCTTGGTTTCTTTGCAGCACATTAGTTAATGCACGTATAATACCACCTGTATCTGTTTGTAATCAAAGATATAAGAACAAGTGTATATATTAATGAACCTGTAAATAATTCTACATATATTAACGTAAACGTTTATTACTGTACAACTATATTCTCATAGCTTCTTACAGATAATGCATTATTTTAACATCATTCAATGTGCAACGCATTGTTTTCATACTTGATAATAGATGAGTAAGATAAGCAAACAAATATAAATTGCAGTGCAAAGTGCTTAAATTTAGATGATATCATCAACGAGTTAAAAAAAATTACCAGTCAGTTGTCCCTTTTTGTTATGACGGTCAGGTAGAATTCTTTCTTCAATGAAGCCAAACTTGTATCTTGGTGTGTTGTCTATTGTCTCATTAACCTTGTTGACCATATTTTGATTGTGATTTCAAAAAAGTAAATCATTTGTAGAGTATATTTCTAATATAGTGATTCAAAATAATATTTTTTGATTTTATCAGAGCTTATGTCTGAACTCTGAAGTCAACAAATTTTATGACTAAGCAAGTCAGTATTTGCCATTAACCAATGTGAGTAGGTTTCTAAACCGTAATTCCTATCAAATTTCATCAATAAATACTTATTTTTGAACATTCATGTCACGAAAGAGACTGCAAGTATTTGAACTGAAAATGAATATCGAGTATGTAATAAAATATAACGACATATCTAAAGAGTTTGCTTGAAGAATGCAAGGTATTCTTTCTGATGATATGGATTTATAGGTAAATAAAATCATATATAGTTTAATGATATGGAGTTCTTTTCTGTGATATAGAATAATGAACAAAGAGCTGAATACCTCAAAATATTGCATACGCAAATGAGCCAATAACTATTTATGTTGCTATATCTCACCATACATGTCATGGTTATATTGTAATATCTTCTGTATGGATCAAGTTTGTTTATTTATTAAACTCTTGTTCTGACAGTTCTGTATGGATCAAGTTTGTTTGTTTATTAATATCTTCTGACAGTTCTGTAATATCTTCTATATGAGAAAATAACCACTCTTGTATGTTACTTTGTTAAACTTGTTCCGATATGTATTTGCAGAGGATGATACTAGCATTCCTACAGATGTCAAAGTGCCAATTCTGCAATCTTTTCATCGGTACACTACCGGACCTGGAACATATAAAATCTCTTCTGTCAACGATATACCTCTCAAATTCAATGTTTCGCTTCTCAAGGTTTTCATTTTACAACTTTTCTGTTTGCTGCATAGAGAGATGAAAGAAATCGCATTCTTTGTTTGGTTCCCAATACTAGTTCACTAACAGCCTGATTTGTAGGGTATTGCTAGCTTTAATAAGACCCAAGTATGCATCAATGATAAATCTGGCTGATCGAGATAGTATTGATTCTAAGGAATATACTACCATGTAATAAATACTTGAAATAATTATAGCTAAAATGGAAAAGAATAGCAAAGAGTCCTAGAGAAAAAATTCTTTGAATCATCTGTCTCGCTATTTAATCACTTTCTCTCCATCTTTCATAACTCTTATTCCATTGATCCTATAGAAAGCATCAATTATATTACAGTTGATTAAATTATTGAACTGACCATTCATTTTGGTGTAATATAATAATTTAATTTGCAGGGCGTTCCGAATCCAAAAGCAATTTGCAGGGCGTTCCTTGTCATTAGCTTGGACTGTGCTTGTTTGAAACTTGTTTATGATTGTCTCAGACCGTTTTGTGTCACTTGTGCCATGACATTGGCCTATATTTGTATTAATATCCACTGCCTTTGTAGCTGAAAGTGCTATTTCTAGATCCATGTCATTACACTGTTGATACGCATGTGTATTAATGTTAACGTTTTGCTTTGCTGAGCTATTGGTTTGTTGTGTTACTTCTGTATTTGACCGTGAATCCTTGTTGCATTGAGTTGTGATACCGCTTGACTCACTTAGATTGTCTTTAGTTGCTTGCTCCCTTTCACACTGCATTTCTACTGTATTGCACCGTTTTGAACTACAACTATTCATTTCATTGTATGTATTTTCCCGTGTTTGCATGTTCTGAGAATTTTCCTTTTGCAAATTAACTTGATTGGTCATGGATAATTTATACTGCATCTATGGTATTGCAATTTATGGTCATGAGCTTTGTGAATTAGATACGGCTTATTGCTGTATCTATTACATCAATTAGATACGGTCAAAAGCCGTATCTAATTCATGTGCTTAGTATACGAATTAGATACGGCCATGGGCCGTATCTAATTAGAGAATTAGATACGGCCTTGAGCCATATCTAACTAGAAAATTAGATACGGCCCATGGCCGTATCTAATTAATAAACACACTTTAAATCGATACGGCTTACGGCCGTGCCTAATGACATTAGATACGGCCCTAAGCACTGCCTAATTCACCTTTCTGGTGTAGTGGCAATTCATAAAGTGTTTATGAATACATATTCCATTGCGTAAAGAAACAATTATTGTTTCAAGAAATACCAACTTCACTATGAAGGAATTCATTTAGAAATTATTGGTAGTAAAATGAATTTGGATATAGTCCAAGGTTAAAACCGACTATAAGGGATATAATGAAATTAACCAAACCTAAATGAAAAAAGGCAATCGAATATCTAATAAATATACTTGCACGTTGAAAAGGAACTATGAGTTCCTTAACAATATCGAGACTGGATGATCCTAAAGTTGTCAATTAAATCATTCAGAGTGTTGACTCTTCCATATGGTATAATGCACAAATTCGAAAGGATTCCAAATACGTTATCAAAATATGATATTGATAGTTGTATGATCCATCGGCCGCGAATGAGTCTTAAATAGAAAGATTAATGTAATTGGAATATAATGAAAACCATTGATAAGAATTACACCGTAAATTTCAATTGTTGAAATTAGCGTAATAGAATCGTTATTCAATGTGTTCAACTTAATTCGGATTTACTCACAAAATTAACGCGGGTAAGACTTAGTGTTTTGGTACATATGAGTTGAAATGGAAAAGTCTAGATAATGATTTAGGATGAACTATTTGCACATGACAGCCAAAGTGTCTCGAAGTCAGTAGGAGAGATATTAAGTTTGTGGATTTCGGATATGATTAAAGAAATGATACAAAGATATCATTTTATAAGCATCAGAATTAAGTATTTTGATGGAAATATAAAATAGTTTGATTTTTATTTAAAATGCGGAGGAAGCGCGTGTCTATAAGAAAGAACCACTAATAAATACCTAGATATTTCTTGACTATAAGTAAACAACATACCGCTGATTGTTAACTATATACTTATGTTAAAATCAGTAACAGTTTGGTTGTTTAATACTCAGTGTTGGATTTGTAAATTATATCTTTTATATTAAATATAAAGGATGTTGTGAATGCCCCAAAAGATACGCAAAGACATCTTATTAAAATGTTTAATAAGGAACATGTAAGATGGATTCCTTATGCTTTAGCAATAGAAATTATCATACATGTTGTATTGTCTATAATATCGTATTTTTCTTATGTATTTAATGCATGAAGCAAATACCAAATCCAAATTAAGATCACTAAATAGTAGTTTAGACTGTTCTCAAGTATTTATGAAATACTAGAGAATTATTTACAGAGACGGCAAACTTTTTATGAAAGAGTGTTCAGACTCGAACTTCATAAGTGTTATCGAGTATAATATGTTAATATTAAATTTATGTTCAAACTTTAACTAAGAAGCTTTGAGTTGGAAATGTTCCAAATGAGACATTAATGCAGATTCAATGAAAAGGCTAAGTATATCGCCTTGAATAGCGCCACAATAAAAGAAATGTGTGTGTGTATAAATATACAAATTTATAACTAAGCTAGAAGAGATCCCAAGTATTAAGAATACTAATCATTGTTATATTATAACAATGTAATAATAAGAGCTCACTAGAAGTCAAGAAACATAATCTAAATGGTTCCATATGACAAACTGATTGAAGGAATGCAATAGAGATTCCATAATTGACCCAAAGTGCAAGTGGAAGATTGATATAGCAAGGGGCATGCCTTAGGGACAATTATGTAATTTTTTAAATATATTTAACTCAGTAACCAATCTCGTTTGAAATAAAAGGTGTTTTCTTTCTATTATATACTTGATATAATGTATTGTGTTAATTAGTTAATTTAATTAAATGTATACTTAATAGGAAATCCATAAATGGTATGTTTTGTGGTAGTAGTTACAAAGTAGTATAACCATGATTAATTTATCATAATGAAATTAAACATACTATTTTAAATATTCGTAGTCAAGATGTATCAAGACCGTTATTGATGCACTCATTGAGACTACTTTACATAACGCTCTCCAAATGTTAGGTAGTGTATTACTCGTGGTTGTTGAAGACACCAAATGGTTATATACTAATAGTTATTGGATAACTATGGAATGGCCCACTCGATAGTTTTCTGTTTGTTAATATAACTAAGGTCAAATAGAAAATTTTCGATATAACAAAATTACATGGTTCTCTTGACTGGATAATATTGTTGATCTTCAATGTGAAAGCTCCGCTTTGATTATGGTATCATGGCACGGCGTCCATTGAATGACTGTAGTTGGGTTGAATTGAAGCATTAGAAGTGAAATACTATTCAAGAAATGATTCATCTACTCGGTTATATGAGATTAATATCATGATCAACTGAAGTTAACTCAAAGTCAAAGTCTTTGGCCAGAGCAGTTCATTAATAATAATTGTTATTATTGAACCAATGAGTGTTTTTGGACTATAGAGTTGAATATGCACAATATTGTAATTATGACCATTTCCAAATTACATAATTCTAAAGTGATATAGTTTTGATGAAGATAATTGGTGTAAATAATTTCCACTATTGGGTAATGCTTAATAAAGTAAAATTAGATTTTACCGATGACAAGTAAGCGATAAAATTGGCCATAATATCACACCACCTACTAAGTGACATGTGAATGTTAATATTCAAATTATTTGATATTAATTGCTGACCAAATTTACACCTAAGAGTCACACGGCCAAAATGTTGACTACTCCTATTCCACTCGGTTTAATTAAATTATAATTGTTATGAAATAATTAAATTAATTATTTTATATGAAATATTAATTATAAAATTTTATTTGATGTGTATTGAACAATATTATATAGTGTGCATATAATAGTTTTATAAATATATTAATCGACATATGATATCGATACACATTTAAATTGGATTTAAATGCAATAAATATTGTTCGGGTTGGAAGTGGATTTGAGGCCCATACGGGGCTTGTAATTTCAACTATTAATGAAGCATGATGAGTCGACCATGTTTGACACGGTGAAGGGGAATTTGAATTAAAAGAAAAGGAGAAATAGTAAGAAAAATAAAGGGATCTAGATCCACTTTTCACTCTTTTAAATCTTCTTTATTTAATCCCCTTAACCCTCACTTTAGCTTGAGCTTTTGGAAGCCTCCTCCTCCATATTATTTCTAGTTGAAATTTCCATCCCCTTTCTCCAGTCATTCAAGCATATTAAACATCAAATTAAAGTCGATTTGATTGTCGATGGTAGCTTTGTTCGGGAGCCTGCAACTTCTGGATACAAGATTAAATTCAAGGAGTTTGGATTCTTTTTTCAATGTGTATCTTCTACAAAATAGCAGAGGTATGTTTTCTTACACACACACACACATATATATATATATATATATATATATCAATTAGAATGTCACATATGCTTTAGCTAGGAATTTCTATTTGTTGGTGCTACCACCATATGATGGTCATATATGCATATATATTTAACAAAAAAATTTATACGGTTCACATCATGTGTGTAAAAAAATTAATTTTGAATTTAATATATATATATATATATCTATGTATATTAAATTCGCATATTTAAATGTATAAATATGTTACTTAATCAAATTAAATTTACATATGCAAGTATGTATTTGAAATAAATACATTTAAAATTATGAAACATATAATTTAATTACCGTAACATAAAGTGTAAAAATTTAAAAGGTCATTTTCGATTTTAAAAATTGTATACAGCCTTGTTATCGAGAGTAATTTAAACAAAGATTTTTTGAATATAAATGTATGTGTATTTATTTATGTCGTATATATATTTATAACATTTAAATATTATTTAATAAATATACACACACATATATATTTAAAAACCCGATATGTATGTATGTATTACTATATAAATTTCAAAATACATTTAAATGTGCCTATATATATATAAATTAATTTATTACAATAAATTTAACGTTGTTTTAAATACATGTAAATATTTATAATTAATTTTAGTACATTAAAATAATCTTTATTTAACGCGCGCGCGTGTGTGTATATATATATATATATATGTTATTTATAATATTTCATACTTTGCAATTAATATTTATGCAATATGATATTGTATGTATACATCAATATTTTACATATACATATATAAATTGGCAGCACTTGTGTATATAGAGAGGCTAAATGTCCGCTGTGGTGTAAATCGCAATACCTATATACGGGCATTTTAAACCATGTACACCATATTATATTGCACATGCACGTACACACATATGTGTATACGATACACATATTATATAATACAGTACAAAATAATAATAAATATAACATCATTTATGAATTAAATAAAATATTGATTTTATTTAATTCAAAATTTAGAAAAGCTAAAAATAAATTTAGACTGTATAGGCCCAATAAGATCCACATGGAAGAAACTTTTTTGAAATTTACTCATTTACTTCACTGCGGGTTGGCCAAGTTCCAACAGTATATATACTAACTAAACTAATGTGACTCAATGAGTTTTTGGAACTGAATTGAATCTTGTTTTTTTGGACGATAAAATTCTTCACAAACAGAACTTAAGGACATGTGCCTCATCGATCAAGACTTGAATGTTTGTTTAAAATAAAACACGTTTTGTATTCAAAGAAGCTTAATTTGGAGGCTAGTATTACTAACGAATTTCAACATTTAGAGATTAAATGAGGTTAAGCCAAAATGGGATGCAGAGACGAATAAGAAAATCATAGGTGATCAAGTACAAGAGATAGAAAGAAAAGGATTCAATAGGAAAATCACAAAAAGAAGGAGAAAGAATTTAAAAGAAATCAATCAATACTAATCGAACTGGTCCATGTAGTGAATTGCACTACAACAAAATGCTCATTTTACAATGGGTTATGCCCGTGGGGTTTCGCAACGGGCATGCAACCGTCGTACTATGTGATGTTATAATAGACCCAAAAGATTTTACAATTGTTTAAAACCGTTATAAAAACACGTTGTAGTAAATAGTTTTTACAACTGTCTACAACCGTTATAAGGTCTTTTACAACTGCTTTTGAATGTATTAGCAGATTTATCTACAAATGTTTCGACCGTTGTAATACATGACATTTACAACTTTTTTCCTTGTTGTTAAAAAAATGCAAATTTAAAAAAAATAAAGCATATGCGTAGCATGTATACAAATTGTACTCCATATACATTCACATATATAAGCCTTCACATTCTCTGTCCCAATATTAACATTAGCAATATAAACATTCACATTCTCTGTCGCAATGTCTCACACAGATCGTACTCGCAGGACATCATTAGCAATATAAACATTCACATTCTCTATCTTAATATCAGACAACACTTTTGTGTTATCAAGGCTCTTGACTTTATTTATAATATCATCACAATCCATCAAGTGTACCATTTCTACTCGAGTAATGGCCAACTGAGTCTACAGCTACTCCACATATCACTGTAAAGAGGAGCTCGCACCGACGCACCCGTAGATCAGGTCCCGTATTTTGGTGTTGGCCTTATACATCATGCTGCTCACTACATCGCTCTAGTGTGGATCTAGCAGCTCCAATCCTGGATTGGCAACCTGATGGATTGTAAATTGCTCTTAGAAGAGAAACAATTGTTCAACGTGGACTCAAAGGTTTCATTAGGAGGTGCACTTGTATTTATTATCATTGTTTTTATTTTAAGTTTATCATATGAAAGTTGATATACATCCAAATCTTCTATTTGTATTCAGATCTGTTTATTATTTAGATTGGGTGAGATTTTTGTCGGTACATGTGTTTGTTACAATTAGATTGGATATGTACTTGTTATAATATTTTGTTTATTGATTTATTGTAGAATTAATTTTTTGAAAAGAAGTTTTTATTTTGATTTATATATATATATATATATATTAAATGTGCGTAGATCTGCAAATTATGAATGTGTATAATTGTATATGTGTTTATATATCATACATATTTAATCTTAAAATTTTCTTATGATGATTGGTAGCTAATATTAATCATAAAATATATAAAAGTTTATTAAATATGTATATACATATTTTATTATTATTTAACGATTTTGTGAATTGTTTATTATGAATAAAATACTTAATGGTTTAAATTTTCAATTTTATAATTTTTATATTTGCTGCACCCATGTAATAAGATTATAGTAAAATTTTCAGATTTTTTAAACTTAATTCATTATTTTTTAAAATTAATTTACGTTCGATGTGCAATCAATTATTTAATTAAAAATATAAATTCTAAATTTTTTTATTAAGGCTTAAGTATGTATCTGAAATCATATTTTTATAACTTAATTTATTAATTTTTTGAATTAATTTATTTTTGAAATGCAATTAATTATTTAACTAAAAATATAATTTCAGTAGAGAAAATTCCAAAAAATTTCCTAGGCCCAAAATACGTCTCGGATACCTTCAGAATTTTTTTTGAATTTTTCAACTTGATTTCCTATTTTTAATAATTAATTTGATCATGGGCTTCTATTAGTTATTTAATAATAAATATTATTTTAATTATAAAAAATACCATAAATTAATCTTCAGCCTAAAATTTGTTTTCAAATTTTCTGAAATTTTAAAAACTTGTAATTTTATCATACGATTATTCTACATTAATTTGTTACATCAGAAACTATTTTATTCAATAAATTATATAGACACACACGCGCACGCACACATATATATATTAGTATTTTTTTTGACATATTATACAAGCATATATTTGGACAAATTACAGTCACACAAAATGAGCTAATGTGTCTGTTGCAATGTAAATCCTAGCATCTATATACAGACACATTATACTATTCACGGATTACGATGTTACATATGCACACACATATGTATATATATATGTATATGATACATACATACATTTATATATATATATATTTATTTATATGTATACTTGTACAAATAAATAAAATTAAATTAAATAAATCCCAAATTATAAATTGTACAGTTAGAATACATATGGACATAGTAATAAATATTTCCATGAATAAATTATTAAAACTGACATTTAATGAATCAATAAATTCAAATTAAAGAGAGAAATGAAAGGTTTCTCTCTCCATTTAATACAATTAATGCTCTCAATTAATTCTTGTTTTAGGGAAAGAAATGAAAGGTTTCATTTCCTATACATTAACATTTATAAACAAATGTTAGGTATGTTTGATACACTATACATTTGAAATTAAATTTATTTAAACTTCCCTTTAACTATTTTAAATAGAATACAAGATTTTATTTAAACCAAATTTGGAAAAGTTCTAAATGAAATTTAGACTTCATAGGCCCCTTAAAGATCCAAAATGGTAAAAAAAATTGAAATTCACTCATTTCTTCCACTGCGGGCTGACACGGATCCTTCAATGGTATCAGAGACCAGTAGCTTATGCGCTCTAAATTAGTCATGTTAGAGCTAACTAATTAAACTTACCTACTAAGTAGGTGTCTGGAAAGGTAATGTCTAGGCTTGGAATTAGGTAATCAATTATCCTGTCCTACCTGGTTACAAGTCTGGCTTGAAAGGTGAGTGAATCCAAAGATTGCCCCTAATAGAAAAGGCCCAATTTGAATTGGGCCTCGGGCTAGTTTTCAAAATTGTTTTGAAAATTAAAATAAAACACGTTTATTGTAAAAGTCATAGTACAACATAAGTTTTCAAAATATTTGAAAGGATAACGATATTTTCAAAATGTTTGAAAATATTTATATACTAATTTCAAATTTTAAAATTTATTAATAAGAATAATAAAATGAATTAGTTAAATATGTTAATTAATTAATACATATATTTATACATTATATATGTTGATATATGTTATGTTATTTTAATGTTTAAGATAACATAAGTTTACATGTATGTATGTAAGATAAATTTTGAAAATAATAAAATTTAATCAAAATTGTTTATTTGAATAAATTAATTAAAGGTTAATTAATTAAATAAAATACACATATATAAGATATATATGTGTGTTATGCTATAAAGGTTATAGTGTGCACTATAAGTTTATGGTAGATATGTCCAATATAAATGTTGTATTGAAATTATAATATAAAATTAATTAAAGAGTTAATTAGTTAAAATTAATTAAATAAGATTTAATTAATATAATATTATACATAAGACTATTATATAAGTTAATTAAGTTAAAAGTTATATAATAATTCAGCTTATGTAATATGAATGTATAACTAAAGGCATAACTTTAAAGAAACCTTAAATAGACTTAAGGAATAAATACATACGTAAATGCACATATACTATGATTTCTGATGTGTCCAACACTTGAATCATGAGAGTATTTCATAAGAAATACATTATTCCATAAGTCGATATCACTCGATATAATATATTGAAAATTATGAATCTTTGATATAAAGTGGTCTTCTACATTTATATATTAATAGATTACTTGCATACTCCTTAATTGTTGAGCTTTTCTTAAGCTAGGGATGTTATGTGTAGTGCTACTAATATATTGAATAGATGAGGCAAGATAACTGCACGTATTTGTTGAGCTTTCTTTAAGATACGTGCATTATACTTAGGCCGTCGTGAAATGATAGGTCCAAGTGAATAGTCTCGCTTTACTTGTTGAGATTTTCTCAAGTTAAATGTAGGATTAGGACAAGGTACCAAAGGTTAGAAGTTGTATGTGATACAACCAATAAAGAGTTATCCATCGTATGCGGACCTATGATATATTGAGCTTTCCTCAAGGTCATAATCCCAAGGCATACAAGTCGTAACACCCACTAGTGAAGTTGAAAGACTTCTATGTCTTGCTTAGGATTTGGTGAAACATAAAATACTATTGGGAGCCATATTAGAAAAATGAAATGGTAACATTTAACCTTGCTACCATTGTAAGAACATATGCTAAATAATGTTATAATTATCTATAATGATAAATTTGTGCATTTAATATTATTGATAAAACGTTTATCAATTTAAATATACAAATGAACTAAATTGAAAGTTGACAAATGGAAATATAATACCCACTATTAAATGTTTATTGCATGCTAATGTTTTCTATACCTATGCAAATGTCTAATTTTTACAATTACTTAATACATCCGTAAAATGATTACTTACGTGTTTATTTGGTTTAGACCGTGCATTGCATTTTATGAATTTCAAACTCTAAAAGCAATACAAGACTACGGATGGATATTTGATCCATATATTATAACATATAAATGTTATATGGTGAATGATCACAGTTCATAATGTACGATACTTTAATGAATATAGTTCATTCGAAATACGCCAATAAACTGTACTATGAGATTCAATTTGACTGATTACATAGGAAACCATATTGTGTAAATTGTAGCACAAGACTAAAACTACAAGATAGATCTAAGAACTTGATCATTGAACTGTCAGTGTAATTAGTTTATGAAAAGAGTAACATATTTGATATTTTTAAGTGTTAAGGATAATCAAATACGCTTTCGTAAAGAGTTCGTTATGATATTGTAGTAAGAGTTTTCTTTTGAATGGTTTGACCATAGATAGAAAAATGAATGTATAAGAGTAAATGTGATTTAAGGTATAGTTAGGATAGAGGAGTGAATAGTCATTTCTTCTTCATAAAAAACAACGGAAACGAGAATTGTCGTAATAGCAGTTGATACTTAACATTGGAATGAGAAATATGATTTTTATTCCGAAGTGTATTTTCATATAGAAAATTGTTTTCAATGAAATTTGTTTCATTGAGTCCAAGATATTTGATCAAAGAACTCTTTACGGTAAACTAGTTGTAGTATATGAAATAAACAAATCTATATTAAGTGAATGGTGGACCTCCGAATTTAGTACGCAATTATGGTAATGGCGGCGGAAATAGTGGGAGCATGTCATATAGCACTTATTGATTGCATCAAATTACAAAGATTATTTTCATAAAATGTACCGAACATTATTTATGAAATAATGACTATTTTTGATTATCAACTGAAAAAATGGATATAGCTATATTTCTACAGATATTATGAACATTCATTATGAAGTAAAACTATACTGTGGTATTGGTTTTCATAATAAAAGTGATGCATTGTAAGTACAGAAGTATCTAAAATTATTTACAGTTATTCTGGAATTATAAACTAAGCCGTAGTTTTGAGAAAATAATGTTATCATATTATTTTGAATCATATGATAATTGTTAATTATATCTCAAACAATAAAGGGCTACGTACTTATTTAGTGGGAGCATCATAAGAGTTGATTAACTCTTCGAATTAATACATATAGATGTATGCAATCATAATTCTATAAATACTAAAACAATTCCACGTACTTCATCATAAGCACTAATGAGTCATCATCGACATGGACATGTGTATTTAATACACACGTAATATGTCTATAGTAAACTCATTGAATACAAAACAGAAGTAAAATCAACATTCGATAGAAATGATTTGATTTGATAAGATAAGTGAGTATATTGGAAGAGATTCCAAACTTACCTAATATAAATATAGATTCAATCTCAAAAAAACTCCTTCACGTGGTACATAATGATACATCGATATGGAGTAATCGAACTTTGTTGGACAGTGCGATTAATTGTGAGTAAAGTTGAGTTAATTTCTTTTTATAAAGTAATGTAATTAAGAGTAGTACACAAGGTTACTATTATTTCATTTGAATAACAGTTTACAAAATCTTACAAGATAAGGGTTTATTAGAAACTCTAACATATCCTAGACCAAGGAATTGGCAGGTTATGTGAGTCGAAAGATTGCACGTAATAATTGTTTATGAGGGATCTTGTATGAATCTCCCCAAAAGAATTTTGGAAAGGAATGTCATTGAATGACATATTTATGTTTTGAACATAATTTTTGTAAACTAAAATCAAATCAGTTTTATAAATAAAGAAGTTCATAAAGCGTTTATGAATCCATATTCTATTTACACTAAGAAACAATTGTTGTTTCAAGATATACCAATTTCATTGTGAAGGAATTTCTTTGAGAAATTATTGGTAGTTAAATGGAATTGGATACGATCCATAGATAAAACTGAGATATGAAATGAAATTAACTAATCTAAAAGAACATACATTATTAGAATGTCTAATAAGTATTCTCGTACATCGAAGAGAAACTATGAGTTTCTTATTAATGTTGAAATTATATAATCCTCGATTGTTTAATTAAACCATTAAGAGTGTTGACTCTTTATGGTATGATGCGCAAATCCAAAAGAATTTCAAGTACGCTATCAAAATATGATTTTGGTGGTCGTAACCGAAGGGATGTGATCCACCGACCAAGATTGTGTCTTTATGAGAAAGACTAATGCGGTTGGATTTAAATGAACAATGTTGATAAACATAATATTGAAAATTTCAATTGTTCAAATTAGCATAATAGATTCGGTATTCAACATGCTCAAGTTAATTCGGATTTACACACAAAATTATCGCTTGATAAGACTTGTTGTTTTGATACATATGTCTTGAAAAAGAAAATTCTAAATAATGATTTTTATTAAGCTGTTTATACATATTAACCAAAAATGTCTCAAAGTCAGTGGAAGCGATATTGAGTTTGTGAGTATTTGAATATGATCCTAGAAATGATATGAAAGTATCATTTTATAAACATCAAGATTGAATAAGTATTTTGATAGAAATCATATAGTTTGATTTTCAATCAAACTACAAAGAAAGCATGTGTTCATAAGAAAGAACGTTAAAAGATACATTGATATTTCTAAACTTTAAGTAAACAACACATTATTGATTTTAACGGTGTACTTGTGTTGAAATCAACATTTTATTTTAATACCCAGCGTTGGATTGTAAATGATGTCTTTTATAGTGAGTATAAAAGATATTGGGAGTGTCCCAAATCGATATGTAAATACATCTTATTAAATTGTTTAAAACAGAGCATGTGAGTTCCTTATGCATTGACAATAGAAATTATCACACATGTTATGTTGGTTACGATATCGTGATTTTTTTATGTATTTGATAAATGAAGCAAATATCAAATTGAACTTGATATCACTAAATGATTGTTTGAAGTGTTATCATGTATTATCAAATACCAGAGAATTGTTCACAGAAACAAAAACTCCTTATGAAGGAGTGTTCGAACTCAAACATTATAAGTGATATTAAGTATAATATGCCAATAATAAATTCAAATTAAGAATCTTTAAGTTGGAAATGTTCCAAATGAAAGATCATGAGTGGTTCAATGAAAAAGACTAAGTACATCGTCTTGAATAGCGCCGTAATGAAACTAATGTACATAAATATATAAGTGCACAAATTTATAACTAAGCCGATCCAAATGTTGAGATTCTCATAACATTATTATATAATAACAATGTCACGATATAGTTCATAATAGAACTTAGAGCTTAGTAGAAGTCGAGAGATATACTCTGAATTGTTCCACATAATAAAATAGTTTATCACCGTCGGGGAGAGTTGATTGACAGAGTGGACAACTGAAACAAAATAGCATACTTGTTCACAAAAGGGACTAACCAAATTGGTTTTGAGAAAATCGATTGAAGATGTTGGAATAAGATTTCATAATTGACCACAAGTGCAAATGGGAGATTGATAGAGTTAGGGATATGCCTAAAGGGCATTATGTAATTTGTTATATATATCTAAATCGTTGACCAATCTTGTTCGAAATAAAGGTGTTTTCTTTCTATTATATACTTGATATAATGTGGTTATATTAATTAATTAATTTAATTAAAAGTATATTTAATAGAAAATCCATAAATGGTATGTTTTATGATAGTAGTTATAAAGTGTTGTAAACTTTGAGTAATTTATCATAATGAAACAAATATATCATTTTAAATGTTCCTAGTCAAGATGCATCAAGGTTGGATATCGATGTATCAGTTAAGACTAGAGTACGTAACGCTCTTTAAATGTTGGGCAGTGTATTACTCATGACTACTGAGGGCACCTAGGGGTTACATACTAATAGTTATTGAATAACTATGGAATGACTCACTTGGTAGTTTTCTGTTGATTAATATAACTAAGGTCAAACAGAAAATATCGATGTGACTAATTTACACAGTTCTTTCGTGTTGAGAGTACGTACCGTGAATCTTCAATATGAATGCTCCGCTTTGATTATAGTCAAATCATGGCATGACATCCATCGAGTGACTATAGTTGGGTCGAGTGAAAGTATTGGAAGTGAAGCACTATTCAAGAGAGGATTTGTCTCCTTAGTTATATGGGGTTAGTATCGCGGTACACTTAAGTCAACAAAAAGTCAAAATCTCCGGCCGGAGTAGTTCGGTTGATAATAATTGTTATTATTTAACCAAGGACTTTTTGTCTGGATTATAGAGTCGAATGTGGATGATATTGGAATTTTGACCATTACCAAATTCAGCAAGTCCAAACTGATATAGTTTTGATGGAAAAAATTGGTGTAAATAATTGTCACAATTGGGTAACACTTATTAAATTAAAACGAGATTTTTTTGAAAATGATAAAGCGATAAATTTAGACATAATATCACAACACCTACTAAGTGAAGTGTGAACGTTAACGTTCAAATAGTTCAATGTTAATCACTGACCGAATTTACACTCAAGAGTCACACAATCGACACGATGAATTCGCTTTGGACCAAACAATTTAATTAGTTTATATTTATTATAAAGTAATTAAACAAATTAATATTTATGAAATATTAATTATGAATTTTTAATGTGATTTGATAAATAAAATTGTTGCATATATTTATAAAAGTTATGAATATATTGATCGATATGAGATATCGATAACAAAATATGTTAAATATGATTGTACATATTTAATTTGGATTAAATGGACTCATAACCCATGAGATTTGGAGAGGATAGACATTGGTTGGAGAAAGATAAGAGATGGCTACAACATGTGTGCTTAGGTTTTGAGATGTGTGGTTGAGATCATTGTTTGCTCTCTTGTCCTATCCATATAAAAGCCAATCTCAAAATTCTAATTACAAGCTAATTCATTTTTGAGCCGCCACTTTCTTCTTCCACTTCCTCATTTTAATGGTAGCAACTTTCCTTTAAAATAATCCCTAAAATTCACAAATCCAATTCAAAATTAAAAATACTAATTTATAGTAGGTCTCCAATCCCAGATTAGAAAACCTAACGGATTATGAATTGTTCTTAGAAGAGAAATCATTGTTCAACATAGACTCAAAGGCTTCATTAGAAGGCTATTATCATTGTTTTGATTTTATGTTTATCATATAAAAATTGATTTATATTCAAATCCTCCGTTTTGTATTTAGATATGTTTATTATTTAGATTATGTGATATTTTTGTGGCTACATGTGTTTGTTACAATTAGATTTGTTATATGTTTGTTAAAATATTTTGTTTATTGATTTATTGTTAAACTAATTTTATTTTTAAAATGTTTTAATTTTGATTTATATTAATATATACGTGTTATATATATATATATAAATCTAGATTAAATGTGTACAGATCTATTATGAATATGTATAATTGTATATGTATTTTATATGATATATATTTAATCTTAAAATTTTCTTATAATGATTTATTCCTATTATAAATCATAAAATACAAAAATATTTTATTAAATATGTCTATACATATATTATTATAATTTAATGATTTTGTGAATTATTTATTATGAATAAAATAATTAATGGTTTAAATTTTCAATTTTATATTTTTTATATTTTCTACACCATGTAGTAAGATTACAGTAAAAAATTTAGATTTTTTATACTTAATTTATTATTTTTAAAATTAATTTATTTTCGGTTTGCAATCAATTATTTAATTAAAAACATAATTTCAACTGATAAAATTGTAGAAATTTTTCTTAAGGCTTAAATATGTATTTGAAACCTTCATAAAAAGTTTTAGATTTTTATAAGTTAATTTATTAATATTTTGAATATTTTATTTTGAAATGTAATTAATTATTTATTTAAAAATATAATTTCAGTTGAGAAAATTCCAGAAATTTTTCCTAAGCTAAAATATGTCTCAAATACCTTCAGAATTTTTTTTGAATTTTTCGCTTGATTTCCTATTTTTAAGAACTAATTTGATTATGGGCTATTATCAATTATTTAATAATAAATATTATTTTAATTGTATAAAATTCCATAAATTAATTTTTAAGCCAGAAATATGTTTACATATTATCTAAAATTTTATAAACTTGTATTTTTATCATATAATTATTTTACATTAAATTGTTATGGCATAAACTATTTTATTCAATAAATTAGAAACACACAAAAACACACACATACACACAACAACAACAACTAAGCCATTATTCCCAAACAAGTTGAGATTGAATAAAGAATAACCCAAAACTAAATGACAAAATAAATTTAAAAGTCATAACAATAACAATACCAATAATAAAATAAAGTCAAATAAGTAATTAACAATAATAACAACTGAGTAAAATACAAATAAAGATAAAAATAAAAATAATACATATATAAAGAAAAAAAATGATGATAATAATACTAATAGTAATAATGGTACTAATAGTAATATTGATCGAAGACCAAACACTACGTCTTAGGCTCTTGTTACCTATTTCTATAATCTAAAACTTATATCTCATGGTTCTGGTACGTGGATCTCTAACTTTCAGACGCCCATGTCCGTTACCAGCTCTTCGGATATATTTCAATCCTTCAAGTCCATTTTTACTACTTCCTTTTGTGTCAACCTTAGTCAACCTCTATCTCTTTTTGAGCATTTGACACAGCCTATAATTCCAACATGCATAGATGCCTCGGGCGACCTCCGTTGGAGATGACCAAACCATTTGAAGCGATGCTCGATTAGCTTCTCATCAATTGGTGCTACTCCAAGTTTATCACGTATATCATGATTTCTAATTCTGTCTCTTCTTGTATGACCGTAGCTCCATCGCAGCATACGCATCTCTGCTACACTTATCTTCTGGACGTGTTGGCTTTTAGTAGGTCAACATTCTGCACCATACAACATCGTAGGTCTGATTGTCGTTCTGTAGAACTTTCCTTTAAGTTTTTATGGGACTTTCCTATCACAGAGGATGCCAGACCCATGTCGTCATTTCACCCATCCCACTTGAATTTTGAAACTAACATCTTCATCAATCTCAACATCATACTGCTACAAATACATACACCCCCATATATTAGTATTTTGTTTTGACATATTATACAAGCACATATTTGGATAAATTATTGTATATATAAAATGAGCTAATGTGTCCGTTGCAATATAAATCCCAGCATTTATTATGGGCACATTATACCCTTCACGGATTATGATGTTACACATGCACGCATATATATACATATACATGTATGTATGTATGTGTGTGTATGTATGTATGTGTGTGTTTGTATGTATATGCTACATACATACATACATACATGTATATGCATATGTATACTTATATAGATAAATTAAATTAAATTAAATAAATTTCAAATTACAAATTGTACGGTTAGAAATATATGGACATAGTAACAAATATTGCCATGAATAAATTATTAATAATGACATTTAATGAATCAATCAATTCACATTAAAGAGAGAAAATGAAAGGTTTATCTCTCCATTTGATACAATTAATGTTCTCATTTAATTCTTGTTTTAGGAAAAAAAATGAAAGGTCTATTCCCTATATATTGACATTTATAAATAAATGTTAGGTGTATTTCATACACTATACATTTGAAATTAAATTTATTTAAGCTTCCCTTTAACTATTTTAAATAGAATACAAGATTTTATTTAAACCAACTTAGAAAAGTTTTTAAGAAATTTAGACTTCGAAGACCAATTAAAAATTCAATGATAAATAATTTTGATATTCACTCATTTCTTGCGTTAAGGTTAAGGGCTGGCACAGTTCCTTCACTAAAAAGGAAAATCAGTCTTTTTTCTACTAGCAGAGGTATTGCAACTTGGTTAAAACTTAATTATGAAAACATAAACGCAAGGTTCGATATTGTTAAAAAAAGTCGAAGTGTTATTTCAAACAATCATCCGCACAGTATTTTATATGAAGGACAAGGATATATTATTAGTAAAGAAGTCATGATGTGAAAGGAACAAAAAGACGAAAATTGACCGCAATAGTCATTCATCAGATAAATTACACTTGTCCTTATTTTCACTTCTCTATCATGATGTGCTAGGTATTTTTCCTATCGATGATTAATTGAAATTGGACTGAACCATGTTGGAGAATACAAAAATGCATATTGCATGTATGAACTAAATAATGCAAAATAAGTATATGTTTCTTAGTGACTGATTATTTTTATATTCTTAAAAAAATGTTCATAGTCGTATCAAAAATATCAGCGGCTAGATATCCATATAGCACGTAGAGAAGGACCTTATAGGGTTCACCAATTGGTTCTTGTTTGCATTACCTATTTTCATATACAAAATTAAAGAAGATCAAATTGACTTTGCCAAACATAGTCTACATGATGTAGCAGACTAACACAGAAAATTTAATACTCTTTTTTAGGACATTATGCAACAAGTGAGCAAAATTGCATTCCAAACCACATTCCTATATTTAACGTCTGATGATCGCCTGTAAAAACAATAAACATTTGGTTAACTAGCATAAGGTTTTGGATCAATTTATCTTGGCATGTATAATCTCTTTTTCAAAAAGAGGAAAAAAAGTTATCAGAAATAAAAATGAATTCTAAACAATACCTGCAAAAGCTTGTTAACATCGTTAGCACCAAAAGCCTTATGTACAGTTGCAAATTTCTGAGGCTGATCAGTAGGAAAAAGCGGTGAAAACATGCATTCTTTTGTGCACTTTCTGCTAATTTTATATGCTACCTGAATTATTATTATTAGCACACGAGTATATACCTCTACGCTCCAAGCTTTATTCACTTAATCGGAAAATATCGCAATAAAGAGCTAGAAGTATTATGGAACTGTGAGGAATGCGGATTACAAATCTTAAGGCTATGAATAACACTAGAGGAGGGGTGAATGGTGTTTTTAAGAAATTACTAAATCTTTTTGGGTTATTGTTGATTTGTACACAAATGTATGCAATATTCAGACACAGATATAATCATAGATGCAGAAATAAAGTAAATGCAGTAAAGGAAAGAACACACCGGATTTTATACTGGTTCGGGGTTACCTTACATCCAGTCCCACACAACTAAGTACGAATTTCCTTTCAAAAGCAATTCAACAATTACAACCCTCGGTTTCAAGGCTACGAGGTACACCCTCCAGAATCACAATCCTCTGGGTAGAGATACTTGATTTCCGGGGCAACAAGTTCACCCAATTGATTTCCAAGGCTACAATCACACCTTTTCTTGCTTGATTGATTTCCAAGGCTACAATCACACCTTTTCTCGCTAGATAGATTACAAAGAAGCCTATACCTCTGAATAGCACTTGGATCTTGTTGAGATAGTGATAGAGAATCAAACCAGAGATTATCTAGTCAGATTCAATGTTGATTTCGGCAGAGTAAGGATAGGATTTTGATTAAGAAAATGTGGAAGAAGAAGAGAAGTGAAAAACCAGAAAAACTAATGTTAAATTCGTTGAAACTAACCCCTATTTATAGAAGAACAACAGTCATGTCCATTCGTGAAAGGTTATGTCGAATAGACACTTCTTTTGAATTTTAACTGACACTATGTCGACATGGTCACCATGGGTATGTCGACATCCCAAAGCAATTTTTGAAGTTTTGTTTTTCTTTGAAAATAACCTTTATCTTATATTAAAACTATTTTAAACTTTATAAATATACTTGAGTGTAGATAAAATACATAGATGAATATAAAGAATAATATATATAACATTTTACTATAATTATATATTTAAATCAAAGTATAAATATATTATAATTAAAAGATAGTTTAAAACAACCAAAGTTTAAAAACAAGAATATTTATGGCTAAAACATCCTTTTGAAAATCATTTGAAAAGATAATTTTTAAGGCTAAAACATGTTGAAAAACAAATTTGAAAATCATTCTGAAGTAGTTTTGAAAATCATTTTGAAGTAGTTTTGCAAGCTTCTTCCTGCAGAATATCTCATCATGACAGGACTCGAGAACTTGTACAAAACCAGGATGTTCGTGGGTTTGTAAGCCACTTGTCGTAGGTTTGTAAGCTACTTGTCGTGGGTTTGTAAGCCACTAAAAAAGGTAGAAATGGGTTCCATCCCAAAAGAAAAATGGAGTGAAGATTTCAGTGCTATTGTGAAGTTTTAACATAATTCTAGACTCAATGCTTATCTTGAAATCTTGAACTCATGATTATCTTGATACTCATGAGTCTTCAATCTTGATGTCTTGAATCTCTATACTGTACAGTCTTCATTCTTGGTACCTGCATGGTTAAATCCTGCATATACATATATATCTAAACTATAATGTTAGTATTTATATTTTATAATCTTATTCTAAGGTTGTTGTCATCAAAACCATCAACTCATGGACTAACAATCTCCCTCTTTTTGATGATGACAACCTTTGTTTATAAAATATTACTTCTATCCTATTGACTCCCCCTAAATCTAATAACTCCCCCTTAATCTATGCCTAACTCTCCTATTTTATATTTCTCCCCCTTTGTCATCAACAAAAACAAACAAACTCTAAACTATACAACCCCCCCTCATTCTTGTACTCAAGTACCTGCATTAATAAACTATATAATAGAGTATATAAGAAATAACTATACTTATAGACATGATAATCAATCAACGATTATAAATATATTAATGTATATTTATACAATCATCAAACCACACCGATGTATAAATCAAATCAATCAAAACAATCAATTTCAATCAAAACAATCAATTCAAACAAAGTAATAAAGCAAACAAATTAAACGTTACGGGGAACTTCCACACATCCTTCTTCTCCGAAAATAGGGTCTGCTTTGGTGGCATCCCAATTTTCATTGTCATTTGTGAGAGAGACAGGAGGATGTGCTTCATTATCATCCTTGTATAGGGAAGAAATCATCCATCGAATTGCATCGAAATGCCTTTCTTGCTCCTTGATCATCTGCATTTGACTCAACTCTAAGTGTCGCTGGTTACGAAGAATGAACGAGAGAATATTCTAGAATGAATTAAGAGTTTCTTCAAGATTCTCGGATAAGTTATGAATTGGATTAGCCATTTTTGAAGTTAAGAGAAGAATGAGAGATATAATAGATAAGAAATAATATTCAGTAATGATTTCTGGAAGAAATGGATATTTATAGGTGTAGAAATTCGTTTGAAATGAATAGACATATGGTAGTTATTGAAATTTCAAATTCAAAATGAATTGTCATTTTTGACCAGTATATGTCGACATGGTCAAGGGGGGTATGTCGACATACTACAGTGAATTTTGATGGTAATTTTGACTTTGTGAATAATTGTGTATATATATAAATTTATATAATATACTAACATTTATTCAAGAGATAAGATAGGCTAGATAACAGAAAGGAAATTCAATTTCATTGCATAATAGGATAATACAATGATTAAACATAAAGAACTACATAAACACTCAAATTAAAACAAACTTAAACTAATTCGATATGATATGAAGATATAGAACTAGTTAGAGGATGATGAAGATGAAGATAATCCAAGTTTCTTGCTGACTTTGGAGAAAAACTTGTTCATCTTGGATGATATTTTGTCCAATTTCTTACTAACGGATCTTTTAAGAACCCGTTGATTCTAAACAATAACCTTTTGGTTTTTGAGAAGAGTTTTGTTGATAGGATTGGAGGGATATTCAATACTTTCTAGGGATGTTTTCCTTCTTCTTCTTCCTCTATTTCCTTTTCATCCCCTTCTTCTTCTTCCTCTTCCATTTCTTCATGAGCCAAGCGCTCTTCCTTTTCGGTAAGAGTTTCATAAGGTTGAAAAACATATGGGATTTTCATGAGAGAAATGTTTGAGATATTAAAAACTTTTCTTGAAATAAATTCTTCTCCTTTGAAATTTACTTCAAAATAGTTGAAAATCCGAGTAAGGTAAATTCCACGATATAAAGTGTTTTCTCCCATTTCAAAATTTTTAGGACGAAGTTCATCTAAAATAACTTGCGCCCAATTGATATCATAATTTCCGAAAATAGCAAAGAGTGCTTTGCACACTTTTGAAGTAGGATTGTTAAAATTTCCCGATCTTGGGGTCAAAGTATGTTGTAAAAGAAGATTGACAATTCTTGCTTTAGGACGAAAGTTTCGATTTTTAAATTCAAAATTTTCTTCTCCTTCAAAAATATGATGAAATGTCTCACGATCATGTTCATCGATATGAAAACAAGAAAGATCCATTCCCGTATTCTTACAATTGAGAATGGTACCCAAAAGATCACAATTCAAAATAATTTTAGTGCCTTTGACACTACTCCAAATTTCATAATCATTTCCTTGATAAAATTCTCGATTTAGATTTGCATAGAAAATTTTAACAAGATTTGGGTAACAAACAAAATCATTTTGAGAAGAATCAACAAGACTAAGAATTTGATTGTTTGCAAAAAGAGTATTAATTTCATAAGAAACAAAATCTTGAAAAATAGCAAACTTTCCAGGATGGACTTTTCCATAATTAGCATAATTGATGTATGCTTTTATTGCCTCCAGATTATTGAGGAGTTGCTCTTTCAAGTTTCTGGAAAGTCTCATGGTGGAGGGGTTGCTTGAAGAAGCCATTAAAGCAGAGAGTATAGAGCTTGAAGTTTAGAAGAGAGAGTTTGAATTTGAAAATGAAAGTGAAAAGTTGTGATAAAAGATAGTGAATAAATATATTTTTGAAAGACATGTTCTTTGGTCAAAAGATGCCTTTTCAGAGTATTGAATGAAGTAAAAAGATGGAGGGAAATTCAACCATTTGAATTCAAATTTTGAATTTCAAAATTTGTACTCATGTCGACATCATGGTAGGGACCATGTCGACATGTGCCTGTGAATTTCTAAGATTTATTTTTCCTAAGAATTTTAATATATATACTTATTATTCTAATGACTATATATATATATATCTGGAGTATTCTTATAGTATATTCCAGAAAATATTATATTAAAAATAACAAAAATAAAAAAAAATTATAATAAAAAAATAAAGAATAAATTTAAAATACAATCAACACACCAATTCAAAATCAATCAATCAAGCAATCAATCATCTAATTCTAAGCATGCAATTTCAATCAATTGTATTGTAAATGTGTACCTTTTTCTGAGTCCGTTTCCTTGAATTTGTTGAGGTCGTGAACTACCATGAAACACAAATTTGAGTTATCTGTCTTCTGATCATCATCACTTGAGGACGAGTCTGAGTCATCTAGAGTAGCAGTAAATGCACGCTTCCGTTTCTTTACTGAATCATTGTTTATAGGAGGATTCTGCCTTTCTGGATACGGACAGTCTCTTTTGATATGGCCTGGTTCATCACAGTTGAAACATTTGACATTGTTTGGCACTGCATTCTGATTTCCAGAATTCATATAGTTGTTTCTCTTGAGATTATTCATCTTTCTGTATTTCAGAAATTTCCGAAAATTCCTGGTCATAAATGCTATCTCTTCATCATTATCACTGTTTGAGTCTAATCCGTCGGTTAATGCATTGAATGCCATTGATTTCTTTTCAGATGCTTTGCTTTCTCTTCTCCCGATCATTTGAACTTCAAATGACATTAAATTTCCAATCAATTCTTTTATCTTTAAGGTACTGATGTCATTTGCCTCTTCAATTGCAAGTGTCTTTTGATCCCATTCTGGAGTGAGAGAATTTAAAAAATTTCTGACTTGATCTTCTTCCGAAAATTCATTTCCCAAAGATATTAAAGAATGCACAATATCTTGAAATCGACTATACATATCGGAAATAGACTCATTAGTATTCATTTTAAATAACTGAAACTGATTTGTGAGCATGGAAATTTTGGTCTATTTAACTTTGCTTGTTCCTTCGTGAGTCACTTGCTAAGTTTTCCAGATTTCATATGCAGACTTACAAACTGACACTCTATTAAATTCATTTCTTTCAAGTGAACAAAACAGAATATTCATTGCTTTAGAATTATTTTGTGCAACAGTCTTTTGCTCAGTGGTCCACTGTGCAAAATTAGTTGTGGGTTCAGAATATTCGGTTTGTGTGATATTCCAAGTATATAATCCAACAGATTATAAATATATTTTCATCCTACATGCCCAATATGCATAGTTACTGCCATTAAAAAGTGGTGGTCTGGCAGTAGACTGACCTTCTACAAATGAACTAGTGACAAGGATTCTAGTGTTAATAACAGTACCAGTGTTGGTAGCCATTTTGAAAAAATTTCAAAAATCAGATTATGAAACTTTTGAAAACCTTGCTCTGATACCAAATGTGAGGAATGCGGATTACAGATCTTAAGACTAGGAATAACACTAGAGGGGGGGGGGGGGGTAAATAGTGTTTTTAAGAAATTACTAAATCTTTTTGGATTATTGTTGATTTGTACACAAATGTATGAAATATTCAGACACACATATAAACACAGATGCAGAAATAAAGTAAATGCAGTAAAGGAAAGAACACACCGGATTTTATACTGGTTCGGGGTTACCCTACATCCAGTCCCGCACAACTAAGTACAGATTTCCTTTCAAAAGCAATTCAATAATTACAACCCTCGGTTTCAAGGCTACGAGGTACACCCTCCAAAATCACAATCCTCTGGGTAGAGATACTTGATTTCTGGGGCAACAAGTTCAACCAATTGATTTCCAAGGCTACAATCACACCTTTTCTTGCTTGATTGATTTCCAAGGCTACAATCACACCTTTTCTCTCTAGATAGATTACAAAGAAGCCTATAACTCTGAATAGCACTTGGATCTTGTTGAGATAGTGATAGAGAATCAAACCAGAGATTATCTAGTTAGATTCAATGTTGATTTCGGCAGAGTAAGGATAGGATTTTGATTAAGAAAATGTGGAAGAAGAAGAAAAGTGAAAAACCAGAAAAACTGATGTTAAATTCGTTGAAACTAACCCCTATTTATAGAAGAACAACAGTCATGTCCATTCGTGAAAGGTTATGGCGAATAGACACTTCTTTTGAATTTTGAATTTTAACTGACACTATGTCGACATGGTCACCATGGGTATGTCGACATCCCAAAGCAATTTTTGAAGTTTTGTTTTTCTTTGAAAATAACCTTTATCTTATATTAAAACTATTTTAAACTTTATAAATATACTTGACTATAGATAAAATACATAGATGAATATAAAGAATAATATATATAACATTTTACTATAATTTATATTTAAATCAAAGTATAAATATATTATAATTAAAAGATAGTTTAAAACAACCGAAGTTTAAAAACAAGAATATTTAAAGCTAAAACAACCTTTTGAAAAGATAATTTTTAAGGCTAAAACATTTTGAAAAACAATTTTGAAAATCATTCTGAAGTAGTTTTGAAAATCATTTTGAAGTAGTTTTGCAAGCTTCTTCCTGCAGAATATCTCATCATGACAGGACTCGAGAACTTGTACAAAACCAGGATGTTCGTGGGTTTGTAAGCCACTTGTCGTAGGTTTGTAAGCTACTTGTCGTGGGTTTGTAAGCCACTAAAAAAGGTAAAAATGGGTTCCATCCCAAAAGAAAAATGGAGTGAAGATTTCAGTGCTATTATGAAGTTTTAACATAATTCTAGACTCAATACTTATCTTGAAATCATGAACTCTTGATTATCTTGATACTCATGAGTCTTCAATCTTGATGTCTTTAATCTCTATACTGTACAGTCTTCATTCTTGGTACCTGCATGGTTAAATCCTGCATATACATATATATCTAAACTATAATGTTAGTATTTATATTTTATAATCTTATTCTAAGGTTGTTGTCATCAAAACCATCAACTCATGGACTAACAATCTCCCCCTTTTTGATTATGACAACCTTTGTTTATAAAATATTACTTCTATCCTATTGACTCCCCCTAAATCTAATAACTCCCCTTTAATCTATGCCTAACTCTCCTATTTTATATTTCTCCCCCTTTGTCATCAACAAAAACAAACAAACTCTAAACTATACAACTCCCCCTCATTCTTGTACTCAAGTACCTACATTAATAAACTATATAATAGAGTATATAAGAAATAACTATACTTATAGACATGATATTCAATCAACGATTATAAATATATTAATGTATATTTATACAATCATCAAACCACACCAATGTATAAATCAAATCAATCAAAACAATCAATTTTAATCAAAACAATCAATTCAAACAAAGTAATAAAGCAAACAAATTAAACGTTACGGGGAACTTCCACCCATCATTCTTCTCCGAAAATAGGGTCTGCTTTGGTGGCATCCCAATTTTCATTGTCATTTGTGAGAGAGACAGGAGGATGTGCTTCGTTATCATCCTTGTGCAGGGAAGAAATCATCCATCGAATTGCATCGAAATGCCTTTCTTGCTCCTTGATCATCTGCATTTGACTCAACTCTAAGTGTCGCTGGTTACGACGAATGAACGAGAGAATATTCTAGAATGAATTAAGAGTTTCTTCAAGATTCTCGGATAAGTTATGAATTGGATTAGCCATTTTTGAAGTTGAGAGAAGAATGAGAGATATAATAGATAAGAAATAATATTCAGTAATGATTTCTGGAAGAAATGGATATTTATAGGTGTAGAAATTCGTTTGAAATGAATAGACATATGGTAGTTATTGAAATTTCAAATTCAAAATGAATTGTCATTTCTAACCAGTATATGTCGACATGGTCAAGGGGGGTATGTCGACATACTACGGTGAATTTTGATGGTAATTTTGACTTTGTGAATAATTGTGTATATATATAAATTTATATAATATACTAACATTTATTCAAGAGATAAGATAGGCTAGATAACAGAAAGGAAATTCAATTTCATTGCATAATAGGATAATACAATGATTAAACGTAAAGAACTACATAAACACTCAAATTAAAACAAACTTAAACTAATTCGATATGATATGAAGATATAGAACTAGTTAGAGGATGGTGAAGATGAAGATAATCCAAGTTTCTTGCTGACTTTGGAGAAAAACTTGTTCATCTTGGATGATATTTTGTCCAATTTCTTACTAGCGAATCTTTTAAGAACCCGTTGATTCTCAACAATAACCTTTTGGTTTTTGAGAAGGGTTTTGTTGGTAGGATTGGAGGGATATTCAATACTTTCTAGGGATGTTTCTCCTTCTTCTTCTTCCTCTATTTCCATTTCATCCCCTTCTTCTTCTTCTTCCTCTTCCATTTCTTCATGAGCCAAGCGCTCTTCCTTTTCGGTAAGAGTTTCATAAGGTCGTAAAACATATGGGATTTTAATGAGAGAAATGTTTGAGATATTAAAAACTTTTCTTGAAATAAATTCTTCTCCTTTGAAATTTACTCCAAAATAGTTGAAAATCCGAGTAAGGTAAATTACATGATATAAAGTGTTTTCTCCCATTTCATAATTTTTAGGACGAAGTTCATCCAAAATAACTTGCGCCCAATTGATATCATAATTTCCGAAAATAGCAAAGAGTGCTTTGCACACTTTTGAAGTAGGATTGTTAAAATTTCCCGATCTTGGGGTCAAAGTATGTTGTAAAAGAAGATTGACAATTCTTGCTTTAGGACGAAAGTTTCGATTTTTAAATTCAAAGTTTTCTTCTCCTTCAAAAATATGATGAAATGTCTCATGATCATGTTCATCGATTTGAAAACAAGAAAGATCCATTCCCGTATTCTTACAATTGAGAATGGTATCCAAAAGATCACAATTCAAAATAATTTTAGTGCCTTTGACACTACTCCAAATTTCATTATCATTTCCTTGATAAAATTCTCGATTGAGATTTGCATAGAAAATTTTAACAAGATTTGGGTAACAAACAAAATCATTTTGAGAAGAATCAACAAGACTAAGAATTTGATTGTTTACAAAAAGAGTATCAATTTCATAAGAAGCAAAATCTTGAAAAATAGCAAACTTTCCGGGATGGACTTTTCCATAATTAGCATAATTGATGTATGCTTTTATTGCCTCTGGATTATTGAGGAGTTGCTCTTTCAAGTTTCTGGAAAGTCTCATGGTGGAGGGGTTGCTTGAAGAAGCCATTAAAGCAGAGAGTATAGAGCTTGAAGTTTAGAAGAGAGAGTTTGAATTTGAAAATGAAAGTGAAAATTTGTGATAAAAGATAGTGAATAAATAGATTTTTGAAAGACATGTTCTCTGGTCAAAAGATGCCTTTTCAGAGTATTGAATGAAGTGAAAAGATGGAGGGAAATTCAACCATTTGAATTCAAATTTTGAATTTCAAAATTTGTACTCATGTCGACATCATGGTAGGGACCATGTCGACATGTGCTTGTGAATTTCTAAGATTTATTTTTCCTAAGAATTCTAATATATACACTTATTATTCTAATGACTATATATATATATATATCTGGAGTATTCTTATAGTATATTCCAGAAAATATTATATTAAAAATAATAAAAAAATTATAATAAAAAAATAAAGAATAAATTTAAAATACAATCAACACACCAATTCAAAATCAATCAAGCAATCAATCATCTAATTCTAAGCATGCAATTTCAATCAATTGTATTGTAAATGTGTACCTTTTTCTGAGTCCGTTTCCTTGAATTTGTTGAGGTCGTGAACTTCCATGAAACACAAATTTGAGTTATCTATCTTCTGATCATCATCACTTGAGGACGAGTCTGATTCATCTAGAGTAGCAGTAAATGCACGCTTCCGTTTCTTTACTGAATCATTGTTTATATGAGGATTCTGCCTTTCTGGATACAGACAGTCTCTTTTGATATGACCTGGTTCATCACAGTTGAAACATTTGACATTGTTTGGCACTGCATTCTGATTTCCAGAATTCTTATAGCTGTTTCTCTTGAGATTATTCATCTTTCTGTATTTCAGAAATTTCCGAAAATTCCTGGTCATAAATGCCATCTCTTCATCATTATCACTGTTTGAGTCTGATCCGTCGGTTAATGCATTGAATGCCTTGATTTCTTTTCAGATGCTTTGCTTTCTCTTCTCCCGATCATTTGAACTTCAAATGACATTAGATTTCCAATCAATTCTTCTATCTTTAAGGTACTGATGTCATTTGCCTCTTCAATTGCAAGTGTCTTTTGATCGCATTCTGGAGTGAGAGAATTTAAAAAATTTCTGACTTGATCTTCTTCCGAAAATTCATTTCCCAAAGATATTAAAGAATGCACAATATCTTGAAATCGACTATACATATCGGAAATAGACTCATTAGTATTCATTTTAAATAACTGAAACTGATTTGTGAGCATGGAAATTTTGGTCTATTTAACTTTGCTTGTTCCTTCGTGAGTCACTTGCAAAGTTTTCCATATTTCATATGCAGACTTACAAACTGACACTCTATTAAATTCATTTCTTTCAAGTGAACAAAACAGAATATTCATTGCTTTAGAATTATTTTGTGCAACAGTCTTTTGCCTAGTGGTCCACTGTGCAAAATTAGTTGTGGGTTCAGAATATTCAGTTTGTGTGATATTCCAAGTATCTAATCCAACAGATTGCAAATATATTTTCATCCTACATTCCCAATATGCATAGTTACTGCCATTAAAATGTGGTGGTATGGCAGTAGACTGACCTTCTACAAATGAACTAGTGACAGGGATACTAGTGTTAATAACACTACCAGTGTTGGTAGCCATTTTGAAAAAATTTCAAAAATCAGATTATGAAACTTTTGAAAACCTTGCTCTGATACCAAATGTGAGGAATGCGGATTACGGACCTTAAGACTAGGAATAACACTAGAGGGGAGGTGAATAGTGTTTTTAAGAAATTACTAAATCTTTTTGGATTATTGTTGATTTGTACACAAATGTATGCAATATTCAGACACACATATAATCACAGATACAGAAATAAAGTAAATGCAGTAAAGGAAAGAACACACCGGATTTTATACTGGTTCGGGGTTACCCTACATCCAGTCCCGCACAACTAAGTACGGATTTCCTTTCAAAAGCAATTCAACAATTACAACCCTCGGTTTCAAGGCTACGAGGTACTCCCTCCAGAATCACAATCCTCTGGGTAGAGATACTTGATTTCTGGGGCAACAAGTTCACCCAATTGATTTCCAAGGCTACAATCACACCTTTTCTCGCTTGATTGATTTCCAAGGCTACAATCACACCTTTTCTCGCTAGATAGATTACAAAGAAGCCTATAACTCTGAATAGCACTTGGATCTTATTGGGAGAGTGATAGAGAATCAAACAAGAGATTATCTAGTTAGATTCAATGTTGATTTCGGCAGAGTAAGGATAGGATTTTGATTAATAAAATTTGGAAGAAGAAGAGAAGTGAAAAACCAGAAAAAATGATGTTAAATTCGTTGAAACTAACCCCTATTTATAGAAGAACAACAGTCATGTCCATTCGTGAAAGGTTATGGTGAATAGACACTTCTTTTGAATTTTGAATTTTGAATTTTAACTGACACTATGTTGACATGGTCACCATGGGTATGTCGACATCCCAAAGCAAATTTTGAAGTTTTGTTTTTCTTTGAAAATAACCTTTATCTTATATTAAAACTATTTTAAACTTTATAAATATTGAAAATCATTCTGAAGTAGTTTTTAAAATCATTTTGAAGTAGTTTTGCAAGCTTCTTCCTGCAGAATATCTCATCATGACAGGACTCGAGAACTTGTACAAAACCAGGATGTTCGTGGGTTTGTAAGCCACTTGTCGTAGGTTTGTAAGCTACTTGTCGTGGGTTTGTAAGCCACTAAAAAAGGTAGAAATAGGTCCCATCCCAAAAGAAAAATGGAGTGAAGGTTTCAGTGCTATTGTGAAGTTTTAACATAATTCTAGACTCAATACTTATCTTGAAATCATGAACTCTTGATTATCTTGATACTCACGAGTCTTCAATCTTGATGTCTTGAATCTCTATACTGTACAGTCTTCATTCTTGGTATTTGCATGGTTAAATCCTGCATATACATATATATCTAAACTATAATGTTAGTATTTATATTTTATAATCTTATTCTAAGGTGGTTGTCATCAAAACCATCAACTTATGGACTAACAGGAACTACATAAGTACACTACTTCCCATAAGGGGAAATGTTTATTTTGTGAGCGTGAGCTAAACATTTGTTAAATGAAATGGGTTTTTCTAATTAGACCGCAGTTAAATCAAGGTTCATTGCAGATCATGGTATGTTGCCATTTCAGGTCAGTCGGAGCTATGGTTGCTGTTTTTTCGGTCCAACCGACGATCCGCCCAGTTATGATAACTAGGCTTCCAATGCATTCGTGATCACTGTAGGATCTAGATTAACCCTAGAGGGGGGGGGTGAATATGGTTATAGCAAATTTTCTCAAATTAAACGCGGAAGCAATCAGCAGATAAATAAATATGCAGTAAAGTAAATCACACACAAATTTACCCAGCTTCGGCAACCCCTGCCTACTGCTGCATTCCCAGATTTCTATTAGAATTAAACAGTCTCCCGCTTACAAACACTCTAACAGACTCGCAGACACTCGCTCCCGCTCACAAAACACTCCTACAGACTCGCACACCTTGCTCCGCCTATAGAGTTTCGTTTACTCGCAAACTCTGCTCCCGCCTATAGAGCTTTGCAAACTCGCAGCCTCCCTGTTCACTGAACTAATTCTAACTAGACAATCTGACAACACCTAAACCCTAGGTGGTGATTCACTCTGACTGGACTTTGACAATACAGACTGAAAAATAAAATACAGTTTTAACCCCAGGGCAAAATATAGATTGACAGTTTAAAACACTTTTGCCCTCAAATGAATTTGGCCTAAAACTAGATCAATAAAACCTGGCCTAAATTTAAACTAAATTAAAACCTTATTTTAAAAAAAACTAAACCCTAATTAAAATAGAAAAAGCCGACCGCCCCGTTTTTATTCAGCCCGATCTTTTATTTTTCTCTGGAGATAAAAAATGGCAACTCCTTCCTTTGATTAAATTAGGGCTTGCAATTTATCTTGCTGTCTGGAGCTTCGTGCTTCTCGATTGCCTTGAGATGATCTCGTTTCCGCTTGCTTGTGGAGGCTTACGAGATTTAGGGTTTTTCTGATTTGGGGCTTCGTTCCCTTTTATGCTCGGCTTTGCTCGAGAAGGTGATTCGTGCTTGCTTTGGCTTTGCGCGCTCCTTCTATTCGTCGATGACTTGTTTGCTCGAATTCAACCAATTTCTGGTATGTTCGTTCTTTCGATTTGAACTTGAATATTTCTGCTTTGTTGTCGGTGATGATTGGTTTTTCTCTGATTTTCACCACACTTCGTCGATGATGATTTGGGTCTCTATATATAGGCATCTGATTTGGTTTACGTGATATTCACGTTGTTGAAACTTTCCTGTTTTAAGCTCCGATATATTTGTTGGAAATTCCTTCACGAGCACGGTTTCGATTTCGAACGTGCGATTTTGTGATTTTAAACTAGTCGATCCAGAAGCTTTCCTATTATAAAGTTTTGACTTTTTCAAAGATACGAATGCAATATTTGATTTCTTCCTTACTTTCAACTTTTGATAACTTCATACATACACAGTCGACTTTATTTCTCTGATATTGTTCATTCTACACTTCGACACTTCTATTGTATTCATTCCTGTATTCATCATGCCTCATTGCTGCACTTTGTCATTTGTTGTTGATGCTGTCGAATTCATACACTGTCGAATTCATGCACATACTTGTGTTGTTGAGGCTTGATGGTACTGCTGCTTGCAAACTGACTTGTATCATTGATGCTGTCCTGTTGCACATTCCCTGATCATTGATGTCTTAGTCTGGCCCACTATGTTGTCTGATGCACTTCATATTTATGTTGGTGGTCTTGCTGCTTTTGACATTGCTGTTTCGCCTGTTTTTGACATTGCTGTTTTGCTGAAGTTTGTACTTGAGCTACTCTGGTCACTTGAGTCTGTTGCCTTTGAGTTTCTGAACTTGATTTTATTATTTGCTGTCCTGTACATGCTCTGTTGTACTGTTTAATATTGTTGTAGACTTGAACTACTTGTCTTCAACATGCAGTTTCATCGATGATGCTTTGCTGTTTCTCACTTCACTGTATACTTGCATGTATGTTGTCATTCTGTCTAGAGTAGGTTCTGCATTCATGCATGTTGGCATTCATGTTGTAGCTGTGAAGAAGCATTTGATGTTGTTGTTCCACTTTGTTAGACATGTCTGCATTGCATATATGTAGTTGGTTGCTTTGACTTGACATTTAGTGATGCATTGCTCTGGTTGCTTGGACTTGAATCACTTCATATGTAAACTTGGCTCTGTTTTGGTTTGGTTCACTTGAGTTATGAACTGATGTTGAATTCATTTGTTGTCTGTTGTTTGCATTGTTGTTCTGCCTCCATACATGAATTCCCTGTTGCTTGTTGACTTGCAAGTTGACACTCTGGTCTGGTGTACATTCATGTGTCTGCACCCAGTCTTTGCCTTGTTGAGCATTTCTTTGATTGCTGATTCAGTGGTGCTACAGTTGAGCTATAGCATTCATGTGTACATTACTTGATTTTGGTCGAGTCCATTTGCACTTGTGTTGAATCTGATATTGATTTAACCTTGTGCACTCGAGTTGGCGAGGCAGTGCACACGTGCATACGTGTGTACTGCAGCCACTTGTAATTACCTGTCCCTGATATGAATACTGATATGCACAGATATTACACAATCAAAGATGATGACGTTTACCCATATATCTGAGACAGCTTTAAAAACAAATTTTATATTTTTGCAAATTCAAATTTGTTTCTGTTCAGATTACTGCTGTAGATTGTCAATTATACAGGTACACAGGAGACAAAACAAATATTGGAACTGGACAGTGCTAATGCAGACAAACAACTGAGTGTATGAGTGATGTAGTGAGGACTGTGACTGTAAAATCAAATTGTGATGTATACAGAAATTGTACAGTTATAGTGAGAGTCAGAATTTGTACTATTCAAAATTGTAATAAAAAGATTGTTTGAATAAAATTTCAGTTTGAATTCAAATTCTGTGTTGATAAAATTTCTGTTATTCCTGTATATGTATAATCTGTAAACACATCTAAAATACGATATATATAGTTTGTTATCATCAAACACTAAACACACATCAAACAATCTCCCCCTTTTGATGATGACAAACATATATTAAAGATTTTGAAATTCCAGTAGATGTGTTTAAACATGAGATATTTAGCTCCCCCTACATGTATGCTCCCCCTACAACTGAGACCACTCCCTATTTAGATGATTTTGGAAATTACAGACGAATAAAAGAGCTATAGAAAATAACTAACAACATTTAACAAATTTGGTAAATAAATATTCCAGAAATACTTATTTTCTTATCAAAATCTCTTCCTTCTCCCCCTTTTGTTATCATCAAAAGATTGACAAAAAATAATGAAACAGTAGGGGAAAACAAATGGAAAAAACAGGGAAAAAACCATAATATATCATAACACGATAACAATTTCCACATTTTAGAAAATGGATCAATGATTTGGTTTTTATAATGAGAAGAGAGATGTTTTCTTCTATTTATTATAATTTTAAAAAGATTTGACATTTAAGCACTAAAAGTAATAAGCACTTACTAACCACGCATAACCATAAGGACTTTTAAATGGGATTAGCAGTTACTCATTAGTTATCAAGCTCCATCCATGCATAACCATAAGGACTTTTAAATGAGAATGGAGTGATGATAACCTCTAATGATCCATCCATGCATAACCATAAGGACTTTTAAATGAGAATGGATGCATAAGGAATATTTTAAAATTTTCTTTGATTTTTCATTTTTAATTTAAAAAGCAATTTACTCTTCTCATTTTTCAAAACCATTACGAATGATAGAAAAGATGGTAGAATTAGAAATGGTCCTGGAATAAGTTACCAAATTAATCATATTATGAAATTTCATAAACCAAACGTATTTCCACTACTGAATACCATATTCGAATCAATCTTTGAATGATATCCATAACAGGTTTTAATTCTAGAAATTGAAGTTGAAAATAACTATCCAAGAATATTTCAACCAAAAATTGAAAAATGATTTGTCAATTTCCATAATCCCCAAATCCAAACGTAATTTGGAAAATCTGTCTTCGGGGAGGGGTTTTGTGAAAATATCCTCAATTGAAATGTTTTCAATGCAAGTATCTTCCCTAGTAGTGTGATCTCAAGAAAATGGCGTATCACATCAATGTGTATCATGAGTGAATGATGAACATGATTATCAGACAATGAAATTAGTGAGTGTCCTAGCATGAAGCATGTCCTACTAGTATTTTTCCTGTCAACCAGTGAACCCGTATAATCAACATCAGAATAACCAACTAAATTAAAGTTTTCACACGAAAGATATCATAGTCCAAATTTGTGTGTGTGTGAAAAAATATCTCAAAATTTCGTTTAGTGGTATTCAAATGTGATTCTTTAGAATTAGAGTGAAAACGTGTACACAAACACATAGAAAACATAATATGGAGTCTAGAAGCAGTTAAGAACCATTTCAACAGTATCAGATTCATCTTCAGAAATAAAACTACGGTGTTAACAAAACGCACACAAAATTTTATCAAATGAAGAGCGAGTGTATATACCTTCTGTAGAATTACAGTTAAAGCATTACTATTATCTTAAAAGCAATTTGAAGTTTTCACCAGTGAATCAGTAGTTTCAACAGTTTCTCAAAAACTACCTTTTATGAGCAATCAATCAATCCTCATAGTTTGACCAAACAGATTTAAGTTCAAGAAAAAATGGTTGATCAATTTTTAAGCACAGATTAAAGTCTAATCATATAAGATCATATCAAGCAAATCAGAATCGGTCTACCATCATAGTTACTTAGAGTAATTCTATTTAAAGATGATTAACAAATCAGAATTAACATCATCAATCATAACTGGCTGATTTAATTCAGATTATGGTGCAGATTCTTACCGGTTATCTATCGTTTGAAAATACAACTACCTGTTTTACCTCCACGATAATCTATCGTTGTTTGCTCATAGTGAATCTGTCACCTTTATATTGGGCTAAGGAACGTTGATTTGTCGCCCGTTGTGTATCTGGAACAGCCAGAATCCAAATAGCACTAATGTTGTTCCTTAGCCTGCCACCACACCTACACGGTTAAAGATGTATGTGACCTATTTATAGGTCCATGGTTGTTAGTGGTAGAATAATTATTAATAAACAATCCCTTTGGAACCCAAACTTGTTTTGTCCTTTCATTCTTGTTCCAATACACTTGAAATTTATTCGTAGAATTTTTAGGAACCCAAACTTGTATAAATTTCGTGTTCTTGTTCCTATGACTACCATTTTCAACACGATGTCCAAATATTTCACGTTCAGTAAAGATGCCCTTTCCTTTTGCACTATCATCAACTTGTGATTTACCAAAACCTAGCCCTTTTTGGTTGTTAGCAAACAGTTGGTTTCCTAACAACATATTGAATGATTTTTCTCCTCTAGAAAAGTTATTCAGTGATTTTTCAAGATCTTGGACTCTGGTTTTTAATGTTGAGTTTTCAGACACAAGTGAGGTGCATCTATTCACAAAATCCCTTTTCCTAGTTTCAATAGTTTCCTTTAGATTCAGGTTTTCTTTTTCAAGATCCTCGAAGCTATTTTTCAGTTTAGATAATTCTGAATCTAAAGCTTTACAGTTTTTACATTCTAGGTTTTGAATTTTTTCAAGTTCAGATTCTAGCCTAAAATTTTCACGAGCAAGTTCTTTCCTATCAGATTTCAGTTTTTCATTTTTAGAATCAAGAGCTTCAACAGTTTTAGTAAGATCGAGGCATAAATAAACAAGATCTTTATAAGAGTAGTTTTTTACCTCATTGGATTCCACTGAGCTTGCTTCTGAATCTGATCTTGATTCCTTTGAGCTTGCTTCTGAATCTGATCTTACCGTAAGACACAAATTAGCCTCCTATGAGCTATTATTCGAAGCTTCCTCTCCTTCTTCATCATCCCAAGTTGCTGCAAAGACCTTCTTCTTCTTTTTCTTTCCTTTGTTGTTTTTGAGAAGTGGGCAGTTTGGTTTGAAGTGGCCAGGCTTGTTGCAGTTATAGCAGGTTAATTCATTTTCTGTACTGTCAGAATCTTTTGATCTATAACCATTCGTTTTCTTCTTACGTGGCCTGAATCTTGACAATTTTCTAAGATTATTGACAGCCATTGCAATCTCTTCAATTGGATCTTCTTCTTCTTCATCGCTCTCTTCTTTACTCTTTAAGGCAATCGTCTTCTTCTTTGGTTCGGAGTTGTTGCGTTCCTCCTTTGTTTTTAGCTCAAGCTCATATGTCATCAAGTTGCCAATCAACTCCTCCATGCTTAGTTTACTCAGATCTTTCGATTCTTGTATTGCTGTGACTTTTGCCTCAAGGTTCATCGGTAAGACTCGTAGTATCTTCCTCACTAGCTCTACTTCAGAGAATACCTTTCCAAGTGCTCTAGCATTGTACACCAAGGTTGAGAAGCGTCCAAACATATACTTTATGCTCTCGCCTTTGACCATCACAAAGTTCTCGTATTCATTGCTGAACAGGGCTAGACGAGACTCCTTGACTTGAGAAGTTCCTTCGTGTGTCACCTCCAAAGTATGCCAAATTTCCTGCGCAGTTGTACAATGAGAAATTCTATTAAATTCATTCTTATCAAGAGCACAGATTAAAGCATTCATAGCTTTAGCATTTGTAGTTTTTAATTTTTTATCATTAGCGTCCCACCTATCCTTAGGTTTAAGAATCTCAGTATCACCAACAATTATAGTGGGAGCTTTATAGCCAGTTTCAATAATATCCCAAACATCATAATCAACAGAACTAAGATAAATACCCATCCTAACTTTCCAATAAGCATAATCATCCCCATTAAACATTGGTGGCCTAACAATAGATTGCCCCTCAGAAAAAGCATTATTTGATGAATTCATGACTCTAGAGTTAAAGAAAAAAATACCAGGCTCTGATACCACTTGTAGGATCTAGATTAACCTTAGAGGGGGGGGGGTGAATAGGGTTATAGAAAATTTTCTCAAATTAAACGCGGAAGCAATCAGCAGATAAATAAATATGCAGTAAAGTAAATCACACACAAATTTACCCAGCTTCGGCAACCCCTGCCTACTGCTGCATTCCCAGATTTCTATTAGAATTAAACAGTCTCCCGCTTACAAACACTCTGACAGACTCGCAGACACTCGCTCCCGCTCACAAAACACTCCTACAGACTCGCACACCCTGCTCCGCCTATAGAGTTTCGTTTACTCGCAAACTCTGCTCTCGCCTATAGAGCTTTGCAAACTCGCAGCCTCCCTGCTCACTGAACTAATTCTAACTAGACAATATGACAACACCTAAACCCTAGGTGGTGATTCACTCTGACTGGACTTTAACAATACAGACTGAAAAATAAAATACAGTTTTAACCCCAGGGCAAAATATAGATTGACAGTTTAAAACACTTTTGCCCTCAAATGAATTTGGCCTAAAACTAGATCAATAAAACCTGGCCTAAATTTAAACTAAATTAAAAACTTATTTTAAAAAAAAACTAAACCCTAATTAAAATAGAAAAAGCCGACCACCCCGTTTTTATTCAGCCCGATCTTTTATTTTTCACTAGAGATAAAAAATGGCAACTCCTTCTTTTGATTAAATTAGGGCTTGTAATTTATCTTGCTGTCTGGAACTTCGTGCTTCTCGATTGCCTTGAGATGATCTTGTTTCCGCTTGCTTGTGGAGGCTTACGAGATTTAGGGTTTTTCTGATTTGGGGCTTCGTTCCCTTTTATGCTCGACTTTGCTCGAGAAGGTGATTCGTGCTTGCTTTGGCTTTGCGCGCTCCTTCTATTCGTCGATGACTTGTTTGCTCGAATTCAACCAATTTCTGGTATGTTCGTTCTTTCGATTTGAACTTGAATATTTCTGCTTTGTTGTCGGTGATGATTGGTTTTTCTCTGATTTTCACCACACTTCGTCGATGATGATTTGGGTCTCTATATATAGGCATCTGATTTGGTTTACGTGATATTCACGTTGTTGAAACTTTCCTGTTTTAAGCTCCGATATATTTGTTGGAAATTCCTTCATGAGCATGGTTTCGATTTCGAACGTGCGATTTTGTGATTTTAAACTAGTCGATCCAGAAGCTTTCCTATTATAAAGTTTTGACTTTTTCAAAGATATGAATGCAATATTTGATTTCTTCCTTACTTTCAACTTTTGATAACTTCATACATACACAGTCGACTTTATTTCTCTGATATTGTTCATTCTACACTTCGACACTTCTGTTGTATTCATTCCTGTATTCATCATGCCTCATTGCTGCACTTTGTCATTTGTTGTTGATGCTGTCGAATTCATACACTGTCGAATTCATGCACATACTTGTGTTGTTGAGGCTTGATGGTACTGCTGCTTGCAAACTGACTTGTATCATTGATGCTGACCTGTTGCACATTCCCTGATCATTGATGTCTTAGTCTGGCCCACTATGTTGTCTGATGCACTTCATATTTATGTTGGTGGTCTTGCTGCTTTTGACATTGCTGTTTCGCCTGTTTTTGACATTGCTATTTTGCTGAAGTTTGTACTTGAGCTACTCTGGTCACTTGAGTCTGTTGCCTTTGAGTTTCTGAACTTGATTTTATTATTTGCTGTCCTGTACATGCTCTGTTGTACTGTTTAATATTGTTGTAGACTTGAACTACTTGTCTTCAACATGCAGTTTCATCGATGATGCTTTGCTGTTTCTCACTTCACTGTATACTTGCATGTATGTTGTCATTCTGTCTGGAGTAGGTTCTGCATTCATGCAAGTTGGCATTCATGTTGTAGCTGTGAAGAAGCATTTGATGTTGCTGTTCCACTTTGTTAGACCTGTCTGCATTGCATATATGTAGTTGGTTGCTTTGCCTTGACATTTAGTGATGCATTGCTCTGGTTGCTTGGACTTGAATCACTTCATATGTAAACTTGGCTCTGTTTTGGTTTGGTTCACTTGAGTTATGAACTGATGTTGAATTCATTTGTTGTCTGTTGTTTGCATTGTTGTTCTGCCTCCATACATGAATTCCCTGTTGCTTGTTGACTTGCAAGTTGACACTCTGGTCTGGTGTACATTCATGTGTCTGCACCTAGTCTTTGCCTTGTTGAGCATTTCTTTGATTGCTGATTCAGTGGTGCTACAGTTGAGCTATAACATTCATGTGTACATTACTTGATTTTGGTCGAGTCCATTTGCACTTGTGTTGAATCTGATATTGATTTGACCTTGTGCACTCGAGTTGGCGAGGCAGTGCACACGTGCATACGTGTGTACTGCAGCCACTCGTAATTACCTGTCCCTGATATGAATACTGATATGCACAGATATTACACAATCAAAGATGATGACGTTTAACCCATATATCTGAGACAGCTTTAAAAACAAATTTTATATTTTTGCAAATTCAAATTTGTTTCTGTTCAGATTACTGCTGTAGATTGTCAATTATACAGGTACACAGGAGACAAAACAAATACTGGAACTGGACAGTGCAAATGCAGACACACAACTGAGTGTATGAGTGATGTAGTGAGGACTGTGACTGTAAAATCAAATTGTGATGTATACAGAAATTGTACAGTTATAGTGAGAGTCAGAATTTGTACTATTCAAAATTTGTAATAAAAAGATTGTTTGAATAAAATTTCAGTTTGAATTCAAATTCTGTGTTGATAAAATTTCTGTTATTCCTGTATATGTATAATCTGTAAACACATCTAAAATACGATATATATAGTTTGTTATCATCAAACACTAAACACACATCAAACAATCATAAATAGGCTATGAGCACCTATAGCTAAAAAACCATGGCTTCTCACCACTGGTACATCATCTCTTCCAAAAATCCAAATAAAGAAGCGGCATCATGAAAACAGTAAATAGAAACTAAAGAACGACAAAGGAGATGCTAACAAAACCATTGACGACCTATAAGCAACAGCTAAAGGATCTTCCATTGTGCATGCAATCACCAAGAAAATCAAAGAAAGTTATGAAAGAACGACAAGGGAGAAGCTCAGACTGGCACCCAAACTTCATTGTAATATATCCAAGTTTGACGAACAATGCATCAAAAATCAGTAGGCGAAAACGCAATAGCCTAAGCCAACACTTTTAGCAACCAGAGTGAAAACATCCAAACGACGGTAGCTCTGACCCTGATAATCAAAAGAGATGCTAAAGTACAAGTTTGCTACTTCAAATTCCAATCCAACAAAATCACATGTAAATTTCAATAACACATTATAGCAATACATAAGGGAATGAAGGCTAGCCGGATTTGAACAAAAATTATCAGACAAAAGCGGATCAGAAACGAAAACAAAGTGGAAGAAAAGAGTAAGCAATCGAGAGACAATAGGAAACAAAGAGGAAACGGAAACAAAAATTTTAGTAACGCTGGTATTTGAATTAGGTGTTCGATAATGAAAGTTTGCAACTCACATTGCAGTCGAGAGACAATCGATTTTCCCTACGAGCGAGGCTTTCGTAACCACGCAAATGAATCTCGTATCCACATTGCAAAAAAATGGATTCACTGTATTCGTGTACGTGCTAAGGAACGAGTTCGTATCGCAGCCTTGGGACTTATTCTTTGATCCAACAGTGGAGATCGACACTTATTTTCAAGAGGTCGGGGTAGATGGGATGGTTACGGATTTTCCATGTACAACTACGATGTACAGGAAGAACTCGTGTTTGAAGATGAAGGATGCTGCGTCGATATTTGTGGCTCCGGTTTAGGCAGAGGGCCATTTGGGTGCTATACCTCCGGTTCACGAAGGGGCTTTGATTTGAAGCTAAGGGAGAGGAGGACGGAGTGGAAGGAGGAGAGGACGGAGTGAAAGGAGGAGATGGCGGAGAGAGCCGGCGATAGAGCAAATTATTTACGGGTATGGATTTAGATCTAAGTTTAGATCGGATGAATGAATGTTTGGTAAAGTGTGGATTTTGACTTTTTTTAAATATTTAATTTAGAACGGAGGGAATGCAAAATTGTATGCGGAGAACGAAAATAAAAAGAAATATTAACTGGGAGAATGAAAATACAAAGTGGAAGAATTTACTTAGTATAAATTAGTTTCAACGCTAACTGAAGTCATTTCTAAATGTCTACTATACTTCATTATTTATGAATTATGAATTATAAATCATTGATTATAATTACCTATTAAGTATAAATTATACATCTTTAAGTAAATACTATTAATCATACAGTGCTATTATAAATTATTAACAATAATTTACTAATTATTAATAAATTATTATATTGAATTATTGTTTATTAGAATAGTTATAAATCATATGTAAATTATTTATTAACATTCATTGGTTATAGTAGAAATTAAGTCTGATTCAATATTTTACTTCTTAACTATAATTGAATATTAATTATTAAATACTAATTATTATGTATATATTTTAATTACTAATAGTAATTAGTAATCATTAATTACTAATTATTGATTATCAATAATTAATTAAACATACTACTAAATAGTAAATTAATTATTTTTATTGATTATTAATTATTAAACTATAATAAATTATTAAATATTAATTATTAAAACAGCAAATTAATTAAACATTAAACATTATACATTAATTGTTAGAGTTAATTATTGATTATTGGTTATTCAATGTTAATTATTAAACTATAATAAATTATTAAATATTAATTATTAAAACAATAACTTAATTAAATATTAAGTATTAATCATTAAACATTAATTATTAAAGTTAATTATTGATTATTTAATAGGAATTATTTAATATTAGTTATTTAATATTAATTATGTATCTATTACAACTGGTAAACTAAAAAGTTTGTAATATATATCTATTACACTAGCAAAAATGAGAGTTATATTACAACGTACAAAAGAAAAAAATTGTAGTAGGCTAGGCATTTATTACAATGAACAAACAAAGAAGATGTATTGATGAAAATTGGTATCTATTACAACAGACAAAAAACAGTTGTAATAGACATCTATTACGATGGGCAAAAGAAAAACGTTGTAATAGATATATATTACAGTGAATAAAGAAAAAGAGTTGTTGAAAGTGACATCTATTACAACATGCAAGATAAAACCGTTATAATAGTTTTCTATTACAATATGCTTTTTTGACCGTTGTAAAAACGTTGTTGTAATAGGGTATAGTGTTGATGGAATTCAATCCATGGAGTGAGATTAAATTGGATTTTTATAAGAGGTTTTTGAAAATTTTCAAATTACTGAAATTTGAGAATTTGATTATAAAGAAAATGGGTTTTGAAAACCTTAAAGTATTTGTTTAGTAAAATAGGAGTATAAAAATCCATTCCTTGAGTTTGTCTTGCCTTTGTGTAATTATCTAGCGACTTGCATTTACGCGGTTGTTTGGATTGATAGTATTGAAGAAACCACCTACCTCTTGTTGAGTTTTCTTACCTCAATTGCTGTCAATCTAGTGTAGATATGGCTCTTTCCGTAGTGACATACGGAAGTTCATGTCAATAATTATCTAGTTGGTTGGAATCCAAGATAAAATTATGTTAAATCCCGACTCTATTCGAGAAGCTTATGAGAAATCAATCTCACTCGATTGATCTTTTGTGTAGCATTCTGTCTGTGTCCTTATTTCGAAGGTGAGGCGCCTTCGAAATCATGATGTATTGCTCGAAGATATTCAATGGTCTGCTAATCCAAGTAATCACACTCAAGAAATCCTAGAATTTATCGAGCAATCTTATCTTGGTTTTCTATCATCCTGTGTTGACAATGAGAAATTTTAAACTCGAGCTTGTCCATCTTTCTTTTGCTTGATGAAATAATTGTGTTGAATACAGCTCTTCTCTAGAAATTGCGAGAACACAATTTTTATAAGGGGGAATCTGTAACAACCCTGGTTTTGATGATTACCTGTAAATATTAAATTATAACGGTGGTTATAATTTAATATTGTGAATTAAAAATAAATTGGAGATTTAAATTGTTTATTCAGAATAAACAATGGATTTTGGGAAATAAAACGTGAAAATAAAGTTTTTAAAACTTTATCTTGGATGTTTGAGATGGAAATGAGTGAAATATGATTTTATTTAGTGAAAATGCAATAATTCTTATAAGTATTGCCAAATGCTTCTTTTAATGATTTTTAAAAGAAGTAATTGTTTTAATATGGTGTTTATTATATATAAAAACATGGAATTTGGTCTAAAAATAAGTTTTGTTTATAAAAATGATGGAAAATGGTCTGTTGCATTTTATTATGTAAGAAAATAATTTTTGAAGTTAAAAATGGTGATTTATGTGAATATTTGTGTAAATTGGTTATTTATTTAAAAATAAGAGTTTTTGATAATAAAAATATTTTTATAACTAAAATTATCTTTTTATTAGATGTAAAATGTTTTATTGAACATAGAAATATGTTTCTATAATTTTATTTTGAAGAAAACTTGTGTAAAAGTGTTGTTTTGATTAATTACATAAGTGTAATTGTGTTTTAGTGATAAAATTATTTACTTAAGACTAATTATGTGGTTTTGGGTCCAAGCCCACTTAACAAAATACAAACCAGAAAAGAAAAAAGTCTCTCTTCTCAAACATGTACACTCATTTTTCACTTACAGTAAAAAACCAGAAACAAGAAAGAGGAAACTTTACTCATTTTCTAACCTAAGGCTTTCAATCTCAAATTCTTTCAACAAATTGTTGTTTTCAATCTAATTGAAGCAAATTACTACAGGTAATCAACTCCAAAATATAATTATTTCATCAAAATTCTTTTTTTGTGAATGAGTTTGTCTGTAACAGTTGTATCATCTCTTGCATGCTTCTGTTTTTCACTTTTACGGGTATTTGAAGTTATTTCTTGCTCCAAGTTCTCACTTTTCAGCAGTAATCCGAGTTTAATTTTCAACAATTGCAAGGTGAGTTAATAAACTCACAATTCTAGCTGAAGCAAAGCTTCAAATGTCAAGTTCTGTGCAAAAAATTTAGCCTCTGTACAATATTTTCTGTAGTTGTTTTCTCTCTATGATATCTGGTTGTGGTTGCTACTTTGCATGTCAATTACTTTCAATTCCAGTAACGAAATGCTGTCGGAATTTCTTCTGTTGATGGATCCGTTAGCCACCTGTAGTTTTGTATTAAGAATTTACTGAATATGTCGATCCACTTGAGATAGAAAAAAAATTTAGAGCATTAATCGACGTATTTAGTAGATGTTTAAGACAAAGCTATAGATGATCGCTCCTAACCATCCCTATTCTCCGCATTAGCAGACAGTGTTACCCAGTAATACTCTTTGTTAATGTGGGTCTCGGGGTGGGGCGTCATAGCTTGCTCTGATACCAAACTCTGACGCCCCACCCCGAGACCCACATTAACAAAGAGTATTACTAGGTAATACTGTCTGCTAATGCGGAGAATATGGCCGGTTAGGAGCGACCATCTATAGCCTTGTCTTAAACATCTACTCAATACGTCGATTAAATGCTCTAATTTTTTTTCTATCTCAAGTGGATCGACATATCCAATAAATTCTTAATACAAAACTATAGACGGCTAACGGATCTATCAGAACAAAATACAACAACTAAAATTTACATCACATCACAGAACAACAAACAATGGATATATACACATATATACAGATACATCCCCAGTACAATACAAAATGATACATCACAAGTGGTTCGAAGACCACACTATATACAACGAGTCAGAAATATACATATCAGAGTCAAGCAAAAGGCTACAACTACACAAAAGGGAATAAGCTGATATCCAAGCGGAAGCATCAAAGTAAAGCCAAGTCCAAAAGCAGGTATCTAACCTGAAACAACTCAATCTGACCCGAGTATAAAATACACGGGTCGGTCTAGCTAAAACATCAGATTAATAAGAATAAATGATAATATGAGCACAAGGTAAAGGAGCATAATTCCTCTCAAATGAAAAGAAACAATAGGAAGAACATACCCCTAACTTAAGTGAACTAATATCACTTAAGTGTATAAAACCTCGAAAGAGGTAACTCAAAGGTAATATTCAACTAAGAATCATAAACGCCTCATATCATCGACGAAATCCCAAAAACAACTAAAATGGTTTCTCAAACCCATAACTCCAAAATAGGAGAAATCCCAAATCACAAATCTCGTCAAAATGGCAAACACAAATATGTTCTCAAAATAAAGTAATCCCAAAACTCAAATACGCCTCATCTCATCGGCATGCATAAAAATCTCAAAAAGGCCAAGTGATGGCAATAAAATTCAAAATATAAATAGAACTCAACTAAGAGTTTGAAACTCTGAATATAATCACCATATAGTTGATACTGTAGCACTCAGGCTAACTAAATAACTCAATAAAGGCGACTATAGTGAAACCATTTATAAATCATAAAAATTCTAGAAATCATCACAAAAAATCTAGAAATCCTCAATATAAGAAATAGGACCCAACATCCCAATAAAAGCCCAACAGCTATAAATGAATAAAGGACCCAACAGCTCAATAAAAGCTCAACAGCTATATATAAAGAAAGGACCCAACGGCCCATTTGTAGCTACAAATAAAGAAAGGACCCAACAGCCCAATAAAAGCCCAACAGCTATAAATGAAGAAAGGACCCAACAACCCAATCTATGGCCCAACAGCCTGCCAAGTACTGTGTACAAGAGACCCCCAGCCTCATTTAGGACCCAACAGTCCATGTTTAGCCCAACTACTATATATATATAAATATATGTACATGTAGAACCCAACAGCTCAAATACTGGCAATACCTCGTGAATGTGTCGCAAACTCTCAGCTAGGAATCCGAAAAGTGATAACAGTTCGTCCCATACCACACATTCTCACTTAACTGTTTACTAACCTCTAGTCAATGCCACATTAGAAAACATCATCAAAATCATAAATTTCAGAAAACTCATAACTTGCCTCATCTCATCGGTAAGTAGAAAAAACATCATGATGGTTCCCATCGATCATAACTCCTAAAAATAGAAGATCTCAAACCTTGAAGCTCACCATAGAATGGCAATCACAAATACTAACCCGAAGGTCTAGAACTTCAATAGCTTCGAACGAATAAGTCTGGAATTAATCGAAAAAGTAAACGCACGTGTCCCATACCATGTGTTTTACTAAATCGTTTAATTCTCTTTCTCATACGCTCGAATAGTGCAAAAACGTGTATTTTATATATAAAATAATTTGCTGGAGAAAATAAGCTTTTAAAACAATTTTCCGAAATCATTTTTGGAAAACAATCTTTGAAATTCCCTTATTATAGAGAATATATAGTTTTTATAGCTTGAAAATAATTTAAAAATATTATATGATAATTGTTTCAAAAACCAATTTATTTTAAAAAATATTTCAAAATTATTTGGAAAATCCCATGCTCGAATCAAAGAGAAACATCGAAAATTCTAAAAAACCAACATTCGAATTCAACTCAAAAACGATTCAATTTGAATCCCAAATTCACCAAAATCTTGGCTAGCCTATTGATAGGCATCATGACCTTAAAGATCATTCAAAAACATCACACAAACAAGCAACAGAAATGAGCAAAAGGAGCTAGAATTAACACAAGACAAGAGAAAAGTGCTCAGGCAAATGCACTGTGCCAAGTCGACCTGGGAGTCGACCTTGTGGTCCATAAATCGACCGTACAGTCGAGCTATGTGAGTGCCAGGTTGACCCTAAGGTCGACCTGTATATCCCCCTGATCGACCTGGTTCACGCCACATTGAACATGAGTTTTTCTTACTTCGTTTTGGTTTTCAAGCATTGATTTCAAGCAGCAAACGAAAGAATTAAGTTACGAAATTTTGCATGCATATACTACAGCTTCTAAACTACGATTCGGAAAAGAACCGGTAGCAATTCATTACCAGATTTGGAAGTTATTAATATGCAAAGAAGCAACTAAAATCAATTTTTCACAGAGAAGAAACAGCTAAAGGAAAGTTCTACAGAAGCTAAGTTTTACATAGACTTTGGCTTTAAACTACTTCATTTAAGCTAGAAGATGTGAGTTTAATATTCACCTTGCAATTGTAGAGCAAATTCTTGGATTTATAGCTAAAAGGTGAGAGCTTGTTGCTTGAATTGGCTTCAAAGACCTGTAAAAACTAAGAACAGAAGCATGCAAAGAGAAAACTACAGTTAACAGGCAACTCAATTTCTCAAGACTAGATTTTGATGAAATATCTGTATTTTGGAATTGATTACCTATTGAATTCTCTTTAATTTGATAAAAACAAAAAAATTTGGTTGAAGAAGATGGAGATTGTACCTTAGATTAGAAAATAAGTTTTTATAAAAACAGTGTGTCCCAACATCATCGTGATGGTTGTTTGAATTAAAATGAGTGAAATATGATTTTTATTTAGTGAAAGTGCAATAATTCTTTTAATTATTGCCAAGTGGTTCTTTTAATAATTTTTTTAAAAAGAAGTATTTGTTTTAAAATGTTGTTTATTTAAATAAAAAGGTGAAATTTGATTTGAAAATAAGTTTTTAAAAAAAATGATGTTAAAATGGTTTGTTATATTTTATTTACACAAGAAATTATTTTTGTGTAATTTTTGAAGTTAAAAATGATGAGTTATGTAAATATTTGAGTAAATTGGTTATTTATTTAATAATGAGAGTTTTTTATAATAAAATATTTTTATAACTTAAATTATCTTTTTATATGTTGCAAAATATTTTATTCAACATAGAAATGGGTTTGTATAAATTTATTTTGAAGAATACTTGTGTAAAAGTGTTGTTTTATTAAAATACATAGTGTATTTGTGTATTTTGGTGATAATTAATTACTTTGGGCTAATTAAATCTTTTATTTGGGTTCAAGCCCATTTATTTTCCTTAGCCTGTTGAGAGAAGTGAGAAACATCTCTTCTTCCTTTAGTACGTTCATTTACTGTAAACTGAAAACAGAAAGAAGAAACTTACCTTATTTTCAAATCTAAAGCTCCAATCTCAATTCTTTCACCAAATTTACTATTTTAATCAACTTATAGCTAATTTACTACAGGTAATCGATTCCAAAATTCAGTCTTTTCGTCAAAAATTTAATTGTGAATTAGATTGTATGTAACTGTTATCTCTTTGCTTGCATGTTTCTGTTTTAAGGATTTACAGGTCTTTGAAGCTAATTCAAGCAACAAGCTTCTACCTTTCTGCTATAAATCTGAGTATTTGCTTTGTAATTGCAAGGTGGGTATCAAAACTCACAAATCTAGCTGAAGCAAAGCTTCAAATGCCAAAATCTGTACAAAATTTGCCTCTGTATATTGATTTTCCTGTAGTGTTTTTGTTCTGTGAAAAACTATTTCTGTTGCCACTTTGCATGTCATTTTCTCTCAGTTCTGACAATGAAATGCAGCCGGATTTTCTTCTGTTGATAGTTCATGTGTTGTAGTTTAAGTGTGGAAAATTTCATAGCAAAACACATTCGATTGATGCATGAAAACTGTACTGCAAAATCAATACGAGCACAGAAATTTAGCCTGCACAACATCACATGGTCTAGGTCGACCACTATTTTCCCTGGTCGACCCAGAAGCCCCTTAGGTCGACCTTAGGGTCAACCTATGGGAGTTTTAGCTCGACACCAAGGTCGACCTAGGGAGTTATGTTTTCTGCTTGTGTTTTTTTGGTTTCTGTCTTGTTCCAGCTTGCTTTTCCGACTTCCTGCTCCATATATTTGTGATATTTCTGATGTGTTTCATGGCTATGATGCCTATCAATAGGCTAGCTAAGATTTTGGTGAATTTGGGATTCAAAATGAATCGTTTTTGAATTGAATTCGAATGTCGGTTTTTGTGAATTTTCGATGTTTTCTCTTGATTTCGAGCACGGGATTTTCCAAATGATTTTGAAATCATTTTTAAATAAATTGGCTATGAAAATTATTATATAATATTTTTAAATTATTTTCAAGTTATAAAAACTATATGTTCTCTATAATAAAGGAATTTTCAAAGAGTGTTTCAAAGTCGATTTCGAAAAATGGTTTTAAAAGCTTGTTTTCTCAATAAATTATTTTATATATAAAATACACGTTTTTGCACTATTCGAGCGAATGAGAATTAAACGATTGGATAAAACATGTGGTATGGGACACATGCGTTTATCTTTTCGGTTAATTCCTGACTTGTCTATTTGATCGTTTTAACATTCAGGTCGTATTTGCCGATGAGATGAAGCAAATATTTTTACTGCTTTCTGGTGTAGCATCGGCTAGCGGTTAGAAAACCGTTAAGTGTGAAAGTGTGGTATAGGACGCACGTTAATACTTTTCGGGTTTCTATATGAGAGTTTGTGACACATTTGTCTAAGAGACGTATTTGCCAGTACCGGACCTTCGGGTCATTTATCCTTGGGATGTTTGTCTAAGAGACGTTTGTCATTGCGACGTATTTGTCCTTCGAGATGTTGTCTTTCGGAATGTTTGTCTAAGAGACGTATTTATTTGTCCTTCGGGACATTTGTCTAAAAGACGTGGCCCTTATATTTGTGAAAACAGTACTTGGCAGGCTTCGCCATAAGCACGTGCTATATCTTTGAGATGATTTCATTGATTTCTTTGTGATTTTCCAAGTGTATCGCCTTTTACATTATTGGCCATTTAAGCCGTTTGAGATATCATATATATGGCGATTACATCTTTGCAAACTTGAACTCCTTATCGAGTTCTATATTTGAGATTTGAGTTTGCCAACACTTGGCGTTTACTTTGAGATTTGAGACTTGCCATTCTTGGCGTTTATTTGAGGTTCTAATCTCCTTTTGGATATATATATATATATATATATATATATATGATTGTCGTTATTGTGTATTTTCGAGATTTGAAATTTCTCTAATTTGAGAATATATATTTGAGATTGCCTTTTTATGGCACGTTTAAGTTTGGGATTCCTCCTATTTAGGAGTTATGGTTTCTCTAAACCAGTATTGTTGTTTTGGGATTATGCCGATGATATGAGGCATGCTTATGCTTGTTGTTTAATGTTGAGTTATCTCTTTCGAGACTATATGTGCTTAGAGACACTTCATCACTTGAAGTAACCACATGTACTTAGAATTATTTCTTATCATTTGAGAAGAAATATCACCCTTTTCCTTATGCATCATATTATTAATTATCCTTATTAAACTGATGTTTTAGCTAGACCAACCCGTGTATTTTATACTCGGATCAGACCGAGTTGTTTCAGGTTAGATACCTGCTTTTGGACTTAGCTTCGCTTTGATGCTTCCGCTTGGATATCATTTTATCACCCTTTTGTGTAGACTTGTAGTCCTTTTTGTATGACTCTGATATGTATATTTTGACTCGTTGTATATAGTGTGGTCTTCGAACCACTTGTGATATATTATTTTGTATTGAACTGGGATGTATCTATATATATATGTATATATCTGATGTTTGTTGTTCTGTGATGTGATGTACATTTAGTTGTTGTATTTTGTTCTGATAGATCCGTTAGCCACCTATAGTTTTGTATTAAGCATTTATTGAATATGTCGATCCACTTGAGATTGAAAAAAATTAGAGCATTTAATCGACGTATTTAATAGATGTTTAAGACAAAGCTATAGATGATCACTCCTAAACAGCCCTATTCTCCGCATTAACAGACAGTATTACCTAGTAATACTCTTTGTTAATGTGGGTCTTGGGGTGGGGCGTCGTAGCTTGGTTTGGAAAATTTCAAATTTTAAATTGATTTGAAAGATGAGAAATTTATTTAGAAAAGTGCTATATTAAAATGACAATAACTTGATATTTATAATTCCAAACGTGTCCATTTTTTTTGTAAATAAAAGAGCTTTCAGTAAGCTATAAATTTTCTTTTTACCATTTTGGAAAATTTTGCTTCTATTTCAATTTAAAATGGGTTTGAAAGTGGATGGACATTTCTGTCATATTTTAAAATTTCTAAGATTAAGTTGAAAGTAAATTTGACATAACTTTCAAACCGTAAATCCGATTTTGATGATCTTTATATTGCTGGAAAGCCCAGACTTAGTAGAACAACTTTCGTTTTATAAGAATTCTCAAATTTTTAGGTTTGCTGGGTTAAAACTTGAATTCTTTACAGCATGTCTGAATTGAAAGAGATTTGTTTCATTTAAAAGTAAAGTGTAATACCTGTAACAACCCTGGTTTTTGTGATTACCTATAATATTGAATTATAACGGTGATTATAATTTAATATTACAGGTAATCACAAAAACCAAGGTTGTTGCAGATCAGTTAGAAACTTGTGAGTTTTTAACTCACCTTAGCCAATAGTGGATTTAACTACAACAAGCTGAAGAAGATGGAAGCTTTCTGGTGCAAAGGAGCCTTCAAAGACCTGCAGCCGAGAAAGAAGAAACTGAAAGTCTATACGGGGTGGATCGTGCAGTGTATATGCAACTATATGTGGCAAAATATATGATGCAACTAAAACAATATTAATCTAAGTAAATAAGAATAATCACACCAGGGATTTTATACTGGTTCGGACCTCCCGTCCTACGTCCAGTCCCGAAGCTCCTCTTTGGAATTTCCTTTCACCAAATAACCCTCACTTCACCCGGAGGAACAAGTTTACAATATCAGAGTTTCTTTGTCAACTGTGTGTTCTCTATTACACGGATTTTGACTATATAGTACAATTGAACTTCTTATATCTCTTGGATGATTGAATACAATATTGTTCGAGAGAATATAGATGTGTATGATCTTAGATTTTCAGATTGTATAGCAAGTGGATGATTAGAACAAGAGATGATCAAGATAGAGAGTCGAGTTGTAAGGTAGTCAGATATCCTTTCTCTTGATTCCTGATGCTATATATAGTTGTAGACAGGTATGTTGAGTAGTTGCATCCATTAATGAGTGCTCTATAGTTGCTTCTGTTGATGATGAAGAGTTGCAGCGAAGAGAAGCGGAGATGTCTATTCGAATGTGACAGTTGAAGTTCTTCTTTGAAATCCGAGTTTGAAATCAGACGTCTGGTATTTGTATCAAACGTCTGGTAGTATATAATTTTTATACAGGGTAGATTTCCAGAAGTCTGGGTGTATCTACCAGACGTCTAGTCTTGTCTGTTTTGTATTCCAGAGGATTTCTTCAGACGTCTGGCTAGTGCACCCAGACGTCTGAAACCTGTGCATGTTGAATCTGTGCATCTGTGTCATTGCTCCATTAATCTTATCGACTTGTAGTCTTTTGTAACTTTCTTTGAGCCTTGTTCTTGTCTTTCTAGTGATGTTGCTCTAGCAAGTTCTTGTATACATATATATGTACATTTGATTTTCATTGTATAGTTGTTGTCATTAAAACTATGAATTTGATTTCCTAACAATCTCCCCCTTTTTGATGATGACAACTATACAATGTACTTATGTGTAATTTTTATAATTCTTCCCCTGAATATGTGCTTTCCATTATCTCTCCCCCTTTGTCATTATCAAAAAAGAATGTGCTTTCCATTATCTCTCCCCCTTTGTCATTATCAAAAAAGAATGTGGGAATCATATTTGTAAATTCCAAAATCTTTCCTTTTGTTTCTCTGAGTACCTGCAATAAAAATCATTTTTTGGTACCCACTTACTATGTTAGGGTCCGGGGGGTTAGTACTTTGGAAACCATACCCATTTGGGTGTGGTTGAACCTTTATAAATATAATTTTCATTATTAACTACCATATCAAAATAATCATCAATGTATTTTTCTCTATTTTTCCAACTAACAGGAACCCAAATACTTAGATAATTTTTATTCATATTTCCGTTCAATGATTTTGTACTTCTAGAGAAATTATAAATATTATTGACCATAGCAGTATTTGAATTTCTATAAGAATTTGATCTAGACTTTACTCGAAATTTAGTACTAGCACTAACATTTTTACTATACATGAAAGCGTATCTAGTGCTATTTCTACGATCATTTTTATTATATCCTAAACCACTTTTGTCATGTAAAGGTATAGAACTAGATAAAATCATGTTTAAATCGTTTTGACCTTTATTAAATTTTGTGACTTCAGTGTTAAGTTTATCAAATTTAGCTTTGAAGTTAAAATTATTTTCAAAAGAAATATTACTGTCTTTCAAAATATCAATTTGCTTATTTAATTCAGAATTCTCCCTTTTTATCGTACAATTCTCTTTTTCGAGAAGAAAAATTCGAGATTCTGAATTATCTAAAGATGATTGTAATAAATCATTTTGTCTTTTCAAATCCGTAATTTCTTTTGAAAAAGTTTCCTTTTCTTTATCAAAGATAGTATTTTTATTTTGCAAAACGTTGGTTTCCTCTAAAAGATCATTGTTTTTATCTTCTAACTGCTCATTTTCTTTTTGTAGGAAATCTTTTTGTGAAACAAGTTCTTCTACGGTATTTTCAAAACATTTAGTTTGTTTTATCAAAAATTTATTCTCCTCTTTTAAACTGGAATTTTCTTGCTCACAATCTTTTAACTTTTCTAAAGCAATTCTATTAACTTTATTCAAGGTTTTACAATCTTTTAATAATTCATCATGTGCTGACAGAAGATCATTATATAAAGAATCTAAGCATACCGATTGTGATCTGAGTTTAACCATGAAGCAATTGTTTGTTTTCTCCTTTGATTCTTCTTTATTACTCTTCCTCTTCCTATTGCCTTGAGTAGATCTCTTTATAGCCATTTATTCTAGGATGTTGTTACGATCTCTAGAATCCCATGCTCCGATACCAATTGAAAGTCTATACGGGGTGGATCGTGCAGTGTATATGCAAGTATATGTGGCAAAATATATGATGCAACTAAAACAATATTAATTTAAGTAAATAAGAATAATCACACCAGGGATTTTATACTGGTTCGGACCTCCCGTCCTACGTCCAGTCCCGAAGCTCCTCTTCAGAATTTCCTTTCACCAAATAACCCTCACTTCACCCGGAGGAACAGGTTTACAATAGCAGAGTTTCTTTGTCAACTGTGTGTTTTCTATTACACAGATTTTGACTATATAGTACAATTGAACTTCTTATATCTCTTGGATGATTGAATACAATATTGTTAGAGAGAATATAGAAGTGTATGATCTCAGATTTTCAGATTGTATAGCAAGTGGATGATTAGAACAAGAGATGATCTAGATAGAGAGTCGAGTTGTAAGGTAGTCAGATATCCTTTCTCTTGATTCCTGATGCTATATATAGTTGTAGAAAGGTATGTTGAGTAGTTGCATCCATTAATGAGTGCTCTATAGTTGCTTCTGTTGATGATGAAGAGTTGCAGCGAAGAGAAGCGGAGATGTCTATTCGAATGTGACAGTTGAAGTTCTTCTTTGAAATCCGAGTTTGAAATCAGACGTCTGGTATTTGTATAAGACGTCTGGTAGTATATAATTTTTATACAGGGTAGATTTCCAGACGTCTGGGTGTATCTACCAGACGTCTGGTCTTGTCTGTTTTGTATTCCAGAGGATTTCTTCAGACGTCTGGCTAGTGCACCCAGACGTCTGAAACCTGTGCATGTTGAATCTGTGCATCTGTGTCATTGCTCCATTAATCTTATCGACTTGTAGTCTTTTGTAACTTTCTTTGAGCCTTGTTCTTGTCTTTCTAGTGATGTTGCTCTAGCAAGTTCTTGTATACATATATATGTACATTTGATTTTCATTGTATAGTTGTTGTCATTAAAACTATGAATTTGATTTCCTAACAATCTCCCCCTTTTTGATGATGACAACTATACAATGTACTTATGTGTAATTTTTATAATTCTCCCCCTGAATATGTGCTTTCCATTATCTCTCCCCCTTTGTCATTATCAAAAAAGAATGTGCTTTCCATTATCTCTCCCCCTTTGTCATTATCAAAAAAGAATGTGGGAATCATATTTGTAAATTCCAAAATCTTTCCTTTTGTTTCTTTGAGTACCTGCAATAAAAATCATTTTTTGGTACCCACTTACTATGTTAGGGTCCGGGGGGTTAGTACTTTGGAAACCATACCCATTTGGGTGTGGTTGAACCTTTATAAATATAATTTTCATTATTAACTACCATATCAAAATAATCATCAATGTATTTTTCTTTATTTTTCCAACTAACAGGAACCCAAATACTTAGATAATTTTTATTCATATTTCCGTTCAATGATTTTGTACTTCTAGAGAAATTATAAATATTATTGACCATAGCAGTATTTGAATTTCTATAAGAATTTGATCTAGACTTTACTCGAAATTTAGTACTAGCACTAACATTTTTACTATACATGAAAGCGTATCTAGTGCTATTTCTACGATCATTTTTATTATATCCTAAACCACTTTTGTCATGTAAAGGTATAGAACTAGATAAAATCATGTTTAAATCGTTTTGACCTTTATTAAATTTTGTGACTTCAGTGTTAAGTTTATCAAATTTAGCTTTGAAGTTAAAATTATTTTCAAAAGAAATATTACTGTCTTTCAAAATATCAATTTGCTTATTTAATTCAGAATTCTCCCTTTTTATCGTACAATTCTCTTTTTCGAGAAGAAAAATTCGAGATTCTGAATTATCTAAAGATGATTGTAATAAATCATTTTGTCTTTTCAAATCCGTAATTTCTTTTGAAAAAGTTTCCTTTTCTTTATCAAAGATAGTATTTTTATTTTGCAAAACGTTGGTTTCCTCTAAAAGATCATTGTTTTTATCTTCTAACTGCTCATTTTCTTTTTGTAGGAAATCTTTTGGTGAAACAAGTTCTTCTACGGTATTTTCAAAACATTTAGTTTGTTTTATCAAAAATTTATTCTCCTCTTTTAAACTGGAATTTTCTTGCTCACAATCTTTTAACTTTTCTAAAGCAATTCTATTAACTTTATTCAAGGTTTTACAATCTTTTAATAATTCATCATGTGCTGACAGAAGATCATTATATAAAGAATCTAAGCATACCGATTGTGATCTGAGTTTAGCCATGAAGCAATTGTTTGTTTTCTCCTTTGATTCTTCTTTATTACTCTTCCTCTTCCTATTGCCTTGAGTAGATCTCTTTATAGCCATTTATTCTAGGATGTTGTTACGATCTCTAGAATCCCAGCCTTCGATACTAATTGAAAGTCTATACGGGGTGGATCGTGCAGTGTATATGCAAGTATATGTGGCAAAATATATGATGCAACTAAAAAAATATTAATCTAAGTAAATAAGAATAATCACACCAGAGATTTTATACTGGTTCGGACCTCCCGTCCTACATACAGTCCCGAAGCTCCTCTTCGAAATTTCCTTTCACCAAATAACCCTCACTTCACCCGGAGGAACATGTTTACAACAGCAGAGTTTCTTTGTCAACTGTGTGTTCTCTATTACACAGATGTTGACTATATAGTACAATTGAACTTCTTATATCTCTTGGATGATTGAATACAATATTGTTCGAGAGAATATAGAAGTGTATGATCTCAGATTTTCAGATTGTATAGCAAGTGGATGATTAGAACAAGAGATGATCAAGATAGAGAGTCGAGTTGTAAGGTAGTCACATATCCTTTCTCTTGATTCCTGATGCTATATATAGTTGTAGATAGGTATGTTGAGTAGTTGCATCCATTAATGAGTGCTCTATAGTTGCTTCTGTTGATGATGAAGAGTTGCAGCGAAGAGAAGCGGAGATGTCTATTCGAATGTGACAGTTGAAGTTCTTCTTTAAAATCCGAGTTTGAAATCAGACGTCTGGTATTTGTATCAGACGTCTGGTAGTATATAATTTTTATACAGGGTAGATTTCCAGACGTCTGGGTGTATCTACCAAACGTCTGGTCTTGTCTGTTTTGTATTCCAGAGGATTTCTTCAGACGTCTGGCTAGTGCACCCAGACGTCTGAAACCTGTGCATGTTGAATCTGTGCATCTGTGTCATTGTTCCATTAATCCTATCGACTTGTAGTCTTTTGTAACTTTCTTTGAACCTTGTTCTTGTCTTTCTAGTGATGTTACTCTAGCAAGTTCTTGTATACATATATATGTACATTTGATTTTCATTGTATAGTTGTTGTCATTAAAATTATGAATTTGATTTCCTAACAGAAACATGCAGGCAAGGGAAAATATATTACAGACAATTCTCAATTCAAGGTTACAATTTGATGAAGTAATCTAGAGTATTGGTTGTGATTACCTATTTTATTCTTGTATTTGCTTTTTTTTTTCTTTTTTGGTTTCAACTAATTTGGAGCAAAAATTTGATTTATTGAAAGGAGGCCGTTTTTTTTTCATTTACTGTAAGTTGGTGAAGAAGCAAATGAGGAGAGGAAAATTCACGTATAGATTCCTTTTTCTTTCTCTTAAGGTTTCTAGATTTGGGTTTTGGATCTTAACCACCCCCCACTTAGCACATTACCATACTTAGTGAAAATTTCACCAAGTAAATACATGTTTTCTCTCGTTTTCTTATTATACACACACATGTGATGGAATTCAATCCATGGAATCCCGATGATAGAAGGAATCAGTCAATGGATGGACCAAGTCAACTATCCACAATGAACAATCAAAAGTTAGTTGAGCATATGACAAACCAGACTATGCCGATTCATACATGTGGAGTGGTATCTATCCGTACGAACCTTCATACGAGCCAATTCTCTTTTGATCTAGTTTTCTACCTAAGTTCTTTCTCCAACAAATATCCACAATGAGAGTTATAAAAATTACATCTATTACAATGGACAAAAGAAAATAATTATAGTAGGCTAGGCATTTATTACAATGAACAAACAAAAAAGATGTATTGATGAGAATTGGTATTTATTACAGCAAATAAAAAACAGTTGTAATAGACATCTATTACGATGGACAACAGAAAAATGTTGTAATAGATATCTATTACAATGAATAAAGAAAAAGTGTTGTTGAAAGTGACATCTATTACAACATGCAAGATAAAACCGTTATAATAGTTTTCTATTACAATATGTTTTTTTGACCGTTGTAAAAACGTTGTCGTAATAGGGTACGGTGTTGATGGAATTCAATCCATGGAATCCCGATTATAGAAGGAATCAGTCAATGGATGGACCAAGTCAATTATCCACAATGAACAATCAAAAATTAGTTGAGCATATGACAAACCGGACTATGCTGATTCATACATGTGGAGTGGTACCTATCCGTACGAAGCTTCATACGAGCCAATTCTCTTTTGATCTAGTTTTCTACCTAAGTTCTTTCTGCAACAAATATCTTGACGAGTCTTACATGATTTTAACGTACGAGAAGGCTCATCTACGCATATGAATGCAAAAGCTACATCATCAAAGTGGTCAAATTTTATAGAAAAAATGTAATTTTTTTCAAAATTTTCTTTGTTCTTTCTACTTTAGTTTCAATGCTGAATCTTTGTAGCCTTGAACCTAAGCACAGTTACTACTAAAGACCTTATAAAAAGGATGTAGACATAGTCAAACCACTATGAATGTTGTGTGTTGTTCTTTTACCATTTTCGTTTGTCTGTTTAATCTGAACTCTAATATAGGTTAAATTCCAAATTGTTTCTAGAGGTTTAAATTCACAATGATAACACAATTAGCTGTAATATTCTTTTAGCCTTTGGGCTTTGATCCTGATATTTGCCATCAAATGCACTTCGATTTATAAATAAGTCAGCGACTGTTCTCTGTAATATTATTTTGATATATTGGAATTGAATGAGATGAACAATCATTGCCTTTAGGATTCTTATTGAATAACGAGGTTGTGCTATTTAAGATATTTATTACGAGATTCAACGACATTATCTAAATTACCAAAGATTATAGTTCTAACTCAATGGTTGTGAATTTGCAATTATTTTAATTCCACGGCACCTATAAAATGCAATTGAGGCTGATGATGCAAATAAGAGGTTTTTATATCTAAATTACTATGCAAGGGAATAAGATTCTGTCAAATGAAAACAATGCTCCCAATTGACACTATTACCAATAATAGTTCCTTAGATATTATTCTACCATGTGAGGTTTCGCCTGTTGATTGCTAGCTTATATAAATGTGAGGATTATTTTGTCGGTGGCTTTACACATCTGCTCCCTATTTCCCATGTAGTCCTATTTCTGATGTAGTTGTAAGCTGTGTGGCAATGATTTTGTAGACAGGTCCATGTATTTTAAAACCAAAAAAAACACAAAGCACTATTTAATTGCTTTATTTGAAAGTATTTACAATTAATATTTAAGTATATTTTTATCAAACAACTATATTTTTTCATTACTACTCGATTTTATAGAATTTTTATATAAAAAAAATATCGAGTGCAAATTAATATGCGTTTTTTACCATAAAAGTACAAATTTTTCTTTTAATTTTTATTTAAAAAAAATATGAACTCAATATTCGTATTCATTTCTACAAAAACTTTTCTTAAAAACAACAGAAAATACAAAGACCTGTAACTATTTTACTAACGATCGAAATATGGTTTACGCTGAAATCAAATATTTGCCCATAACTGCATTTGCTATGTCTATTTTATCTGCTTTTCTATATTATTTAATAGATCCTCCAAATTATTTTTTTGATAACAGGAGTAATCAATCTTCAAATTATTTTGTTGATATTTTGTTTGGTTGAACGTCACCAATTTTCTATACAAAAATTTAAACCGAGTACCATTAATTTTACATCTTGGTATTGTTTATAATGAGGTACCATTAATTTTACATATTGGTACAGTTTATCTGTAGGACCTGAAATTCAATTCAATTGGCATAATTTAATCGGGTTAATAAAAAAACAAATAAAACAGTTTTGTAACACAAGAAAATAACAAATAATTTAATAAACCATCTAATATACCAGTAATTTTCAGTAACAGTCCAAAGGTACACCACTAATTTTATGTTCATGTTGCTCATAATTCAATAATTCAGCTTTTTTCAACATACAAAAACAAGAAATTCTGAGAAATTTCAGATTTACGTAAGGTTTATTGTACTTAAAAAGACATATACAAGGGCTATTCCATATATACGAGAATACAGTAGCATGATTATGGACAAAAAATTGGTATATTTCATATCTTTGTTAGTTCAATAACTACTCCTATAAGGATTTCTTTACAGCTATAAATAACACAAAGAAAATTGGAGAAACAAGAAGAATCATGTATGGAAGCGATTGTGCAAGTAAACTTTGTTCTTCAGTAGGAGAACTGTAGTCGGCTTTAATCTCTACAAATGCCTCGAAATAGTTTTCATAGCCAGTTACTCGTGAGACAGTAAAAGTTTGAACCTTGAGTTTTTCCATAGCCTGTAACAAAAGCGAGATACAATTCACCGAATTGAATTCAGTATCAACTAATATCCTCTATGTTTGTGTGCACCTTAACATTTGAATTAAAATTTATTTGACAGAATCAGAATCTATATTTTCTTATTTTTATTTTTTCAGAAAAAGGAAACAAAAATAAAATAAAATTAGAACCTGAAAACTAAACATAAACTGTCTTGCTCGCTTGCTCACTCGTGCAGTTGGATGAGACTGTAGCTTCTCATACATGGCACGCGCCTCGTCTGACCTATATAAGTAATTCATTATATTTCATGAAACCACACAAATATACAAAGTTGCAAATAGCATTCAGTTCTTTAACTTATTATTCACTGTGCAAATTAATGCAAGTTAAAACCAGCTATTTCATGATCCCATGGAGAAGTTACATCTAGAAAAAACAAACAAACAAACAAATTAATTTACGTATCCATGTGAAAGTGTAAAAATTCTGCCAATTGCTACTGTTAATAGTGGTAATATACCTATGTGTCTAAAATCGACACTTTAATGTTAACGACTGTTATCTAAAAAGTAGAGATAAAAATGGTGAAGCAGCTATTTCATGAAGTGATGGAGAAGGCACAACTAAAAAAACAAATTAATTTAATTTATATTTAAATAAAAGTGTAAAAGTTCAACCAATGATCAAAGGAAACAGTGGTAAAACATCTAGTTTGAGTAGTTAGAGGTTTTGAATTTGAACTCGTGTACATGATAACCAATGTTTAAAAAAAGGACAATTTTTCAAACGAAGCCTCTCCGAAAAACCTATTGTCATAATAGACTCATGTGAAAACTTATTGCAGAAATATGCCTCGTTTGCTTAAAGCTTGCACATTTATGGAATGCGCAAGCTATATTTTTTTAAAAAAAAAAATTAAAGCTTGCGCATTCCATAAATGCGCAAGTTATAAGTAACATGTAACATTTTTTTTTATAAAACTTGCGCATTTATGGAATGCGCAAGCTTTAATTTTTTTTTTTCTTACAAAATATAGCTTGCGCATTCCATAAATGCGCAAACTATATTAAAAACTAGGCCTATTTTTGCAATAAGTTTTCATGTGAGTCTATTATCGCAATACGTTTTTCGAAGAGGCTTCGTTTGAAAAATTGTTCTTAAAAAAATGTAGGAGTTCCTTACAGATCGACAAAATAATGCATACAGAAGACTAACCATGATGCATTGGAGATGTCAGAATTTACAGTCTTTAGTTTCATATACTATTAATTATGAGGTAAGCAAAAAAAAAACCTGGTCCTGTAACATGAACAATCAAAAGGACCTTATGAACGCATCATCTTGTCTTTCCCCTTTCGTGCTCCATTTTCCAAATAAATCATGTCCATTCATTTTGCATTCATTATTTAACTTTTTCTTAGTTTGATAAATGAATGGATGTGATTCTTATGGTATATAGAGATATGTAATTTGGAAACAGGAGAATTGAACCTGTTATTGGTTGTCGGTAATTCAAAATAATTATACCTTCTTAGTGAATCTTGGCATATGGACCATTGCAGTGCAGCCAATCCATGTAGTTCGCTCTGTATATCATGAAAGCAATTATATGGTCTAATTCATTTCCGATGAATTACAAAAGGCAGTTTACATGATTCAAGTTCATATTTACGGTGTACTCAAAGCATGGACAGACAAAAAAACTACACCCAAACCATGCTAGGTGATAGTAATTGTTTTTGCTAACCTATTATATGTAAAGGAGTTAGAAATATTGATTAAGTATTAGATGAAATGTAAATGAGAAATATTGATGTATTATTGATAATTATCTCTGTACAAAAATACACTGCCTTTTATAATACAAGGCATATGACAGTTGGAATATTGAAAGACAGAAATACCCTTGAAACCCTTATTGCAGCATATAGTATAATATTGGTACAATATGACTCAGTCTCATTATTTCGCCCTCTTGCTTCAATCTAGGGTTTCTTTTCTTTCTCGAGATATTTGCTGAGACTTCTTCAGAAAATAAACTCTTCAGTAATTTTGTTGAGAGATACTTCAAGAAAATATGAACGCTAGACTGAGACTCCTCTGGAGGCTTGAGTATGATGGTCTGTCGAGACGATTGAATCAGGGGATTCAGACTTGCTCTTTTGAGAAGCTGAATTGTAGTTTTGCAGCTTGGTTTTGCTCGTCTGCTTCAGATCTGAGCTTTGGTGTTCAGGCTTGTTCCTTTGAGATACTGAATCGTAGATCTGAGACTTGGATTTGCTCAACTGCTTTAGATCTGGACTTTGATGATCAGATTTGTCACTAAGACTTCTGATTTTAAGGTCATCTCTGAATCGATTAAAGTTTCTTGCAGACAGTGCTTTTGTAAGTATATCACCTCTTTGGTAAGGGCCAGGTATATGGTTTATGTTTAATTTTCCACTGTTTACTCTTTCTCTGACGAAGTATATATCGAGTTCCATGTGTTTTGTTCTTGCGTGTTGAACTGGATTAGCTGATAGAGACACAGCTCCTAGATTATCACACCAAATAGTAGTTTTTCTGCTTGGATTGATATTTAGTTCACCGAGAAGTGATTCTAACCATATTACTTCTGCTGTAGTATGAGCTAGGCTTCTGTACTCTGACTCTGTACTTGATCTTGACACAGTTGCCTGTTTTTTTGAACACCATGACACAGGATTATCGCCTAAGTAAATACAATATCCTGTAGTTGATCTTCTGTCATCTGGGTCTGATGCCCAGTCTGCATCAGAGAACCCGGTAATTGCTAGACTTTTACTTGTTGTTAATAGTAGACCATGGTTTTGTGTTCCATTCAGATACCTTAATATACGTTTTACTGCCTTCCAGTGTTCACTTAATGGTTGATGCATAAATTGGCATACTTTGTTGACACTATATGATATCTCTGGTCTGGTTATAGTAGCATATTGCAACGCACCCACTACACTTCTGTATTCCTTTTCATTTGTGATAGATTCACCTGTATGTCTAGATAAGTGCAAGTTACTGATCATAGGTGTTGGTAGTGATTTGGCATGATGCATTTTTGTTCTCACAAGTAACTCTCTGATGTACTTTCCTTGACTTAGATGCAGTTCTGTGTTGGATGGTCTGTTTACCTCTATTCCTAGAAAGTAACTGAGCTCCCCTAAGTCTTTGATTGAAAATTGTTGATCTAGAAACTGTATGACATGGCTTATTTCTTCTTTATTGTTTCCAGTAATTATAAGATCGTCGACATACACCAGAATATATGTAGTAGAGTCATTGTTGATCTTTGTAAATAGTGATGTGTCTGATCTTGCTGGCTTGTAGTTCAGACCAATGAGTGTGGTCTTTAATTTGTTGAACCATACCCTGGGAGCCTGTTTTAGGCCATATATTGCTTTGTGAAGTTTGCATACAAGAGACTCTGAATTGGGTTGTCTGAATCCCTGAGGTTGCTCCATATATACTTCCTCTTGTAACTCACCATTTAGAAAAGCATTGTTTACATCTAATTGCCTGATGTCCCATCCTTTATGTAATGCAATAGTTAGGATTACTCTGATTGTTGTTGGTTTAATTACTGGCGAGAAGGTTTCGTTGAAGTCAAATCCATACTGCTGTGTGTAGCCTTTAGCTACAAGTCTGGCTTTATACTTCATGATTGTCCCATCAGGATTCCTTTTTAATTTATATGTCCACTTGCATCCCACTGTACTTTTATGATGTGGAAGGGGTACGAGGCTCCATGTCTTGTTCCTCATTAATGCATTGTATTCTTCATTCATTGCATCCTGCCATCTTATATCTTGTATTGCATCTTCATATGTTTCTGGTTCTTCACCTGTAGTGTGAGTTGCATATACCTTTGGCTTGAATATACCACTTTTAGATCTGGTTGTCATGTGGTGTCCTCTGGTTGTCAGTTCTTGCTGTATTGTGTGCTGCTCCAGATTTTGTTGTTCTGTATTGCTTTCATGAGTAGGTTGTTGACTTTCTGAGTTTGTTGGTGTATGATGAACATGATGAGATGACTCTGTGATGTCTTGACCTGGTCTTTCTTCTGACACAGTGTGTTGAGCCATAGAGTCATCTGTATTATCTTCTGCACTTCCTTGCTTTTCATTGCTTGGATACAATGGTATAGACGGAATAGATACAGCAGGATTGTACACCTTTTGTGTTGTTTTTATATTTGATGTTTCAAAAGGAAAGATCTTTTCATTGAATACAACATGTCTAGATATGAATATTTTTCCATTACTGTCTAGACATTTGTACCCTTTTTGATTCACACCATATCCCAGAAAGGTACATGGTGTAGATCTGAAGTTTAACTTATGTGAATTGTATGGCCTCAGATGAGGAAAGCATAGACATCCAAAGATTCTTAAACTTTTATAGTCTGGTCTTGTATTAAATATCACTTCCATTGGACTTTTGCCTTGTAAAATTTTAGTAGGCAGTCTATTGATTAAATAGACTGCAGTTGCAAAGGCATCAGGCCAGAATTTCAATGGAAGTGATGCTTGGGCAAGAAGTGTAAGACCAGTCTCTACTATATGTCTATGCTTTCTTTCAACTAGCCCATTTTGTTCTGATGTATAAGGGCATGTTACTCTATGAACAATTCCTTTATCATGAAAGTAATTTCTTAGAGTTTTATACTCTGTTCCACCATCTGTCTGGATTATCTTTACAGTATGATCTGTCTGATTTTCTATTTGTTTAATGAAATGCATAACTGCATTACATGTTTCAGACTTAGACTTCATAAAGTAAATCCAGGTATGTCTAGAGTAAGCATCAACAAAAGATATATAATACTTGTAACCATAGTCTGAATTAGTGGGGGCAGGTCCCCATAAATCAGTTGCAATAAGTTGCAATGGTTTATCATAAACTGTTTGAGAATCTGGAAAAGCCAGTTTGTGACTTTTTCCCATCTGACAGTGATTACAAATATAGGAATTAGGTATACTTTCAACATCAATTTTATTATCCTCTAATACCTTTTTTACAACCTTAACACTGGGATGTCCCAATTTACAATGCCAAATGTCAAACATACTTTTTGAAATAGATTCTGTTAGATTGCACCATAATCCTGAATTACTGCAGTGATTAGCTTTTGTGACATTAAATCTGTACAGACCATTGTGTGTTTCACCCTGCAATAAAGTTTGCTTAGTCTTAATATCCTTAACTAGGCAATATCTAGGATAGAATTCGAAGTATACATCATTATCTAATGCAAATTGAGAAACACTAATAAGGTTCTTCCTTATTTTGGGTACTCTTAACAGATTATTCAAGTGCAGTACTTTCTGACCATTTATTGTGCCTGTGCCAGTGTGTGTAATACTAATTTTAGTTCCATTACCCATACTAATAGATTGCGTACCTCTGTATTCCTTGTTTCCTAGGTTTAGGTTCTGCAGATTACTGGTCACATGATGTGTAGCACCTGAATCTGGATACCAACACTCGTGTTGAATGTCCTCTGGCTTTGCTGCTTCGCAGAGATTCAGGTTATGTGCTTTTTGCTCTTCTGATGAACTTCTTTGATCATTTGGCATGTTTGCAATATTCACATTTGGGTTATTGTTTCTTTGAGTAATGTTGAAGTTGGAGTCGAATCTAAAATAGCATTTATTAGCTGTATGTCCCAACTTTTCACAAATCTGGCATTTCGGTCTGTTGTTGTTATTCCATCTTCCCCCTCTTCCTCTGAATCTTCCTGAGGAGTTTCTTGAGTAATTCTGTTCATTTCTTGATGCAGTATTGTTGTTTCCCTGATTTCTGGATTGATTTTTGCCTTTTGAATTTGCTGTATAGTTGATAGAAAGTTCTCTGTCAAAAGTCTTCTTGTGTTCAATTCTCCCTTCATGTGCAAATAGGGTGGTATGAACATACTTAACTGAGGGTATAACTTCTTTAGATGCAATAACTGCTACAACTGCTTCATAGTCGCTATCAAGACCATTCATGATAGTCAGAATCTGTTCTGTATCAGATATCTTGTGGCCTGCTGCTGCTAGAAGGTCACAGTAGCCTTTGATTTTGTTTAAGTAGTCTTTCATTGACATGTCATCTTTTCTCAAGTTTTGCAACTGCCTTTTGTAATGCATAATTTTGGCTGCAGACTGAGAGTTGAATATTTGTTCAACTGTCACCCAGATTTCCTTTGCTGACTTGCACCCAATAATTTGTGGTAACAGATCCTTGCTTATGGAAGATAATAACCAAGAACTTAATAAGTGATCTTGTCTTTGTTGTATGATATATTCTTTATTACTTACAAACTTTCCTTGATCGTCAGAAATGAATTTGGGTGGTAAGATAAGTGTGTCGAAAATGTAATCCTCTAAGCCATATCCTCTGATCGCTGTCTCCACTTGATATTTCCATAGCAAGTAATTGCTTTCATCTAACTGTGCAGTAATTAATTGGCTTTGAGGACTTATGATTGTCTTGATTAAATCGTTTACAGGTAGCTTTGACTGCTGATCAGTAATTTGTGGCAGAGTTGCAGATGTATTGCTGGATGGTTCATTGGTTTCGTCTCCCATTGATGAATTTCTTGATTGCTGGTTACAGGAAAGAAATTTGAGGGATGATTTGATTTCTTGATATATGCAGCCCAAGATTCAGATGATGCACTGATGAATCTTGTGGCGAGGCGTGTATCTTGAATGTGGGAAGATTGGGTAAAAACTGATATTAACAGAACTGCAATAGATCTGAACTGATACTTTTCTTGATCTTGGCCTATCTCAGATGATGATTCTGAATCTGATGAGATAGAACAAACACAGCCAGTGCTTGTTCAAATGATGAATAGAAATCTGATGAACTTCTTGGCGTGGTGTTTTGATTGCCGTGAGGCTTGTAATTGCTCTGATACCAAGTTAGAAATATTGATTAAGTATTAGATGAAATGTAAATGAGAAATATTGATGTATTATTGATAATTATCTCTGTACAAAAATACACTGCCTTTTATAATACAAGACATATGACAGTTGGAATATTGAAAGACAGAAATACCCTTGAAACCCTTATTGCAGCATATAGTATAATATTGGTACAATATGACTCAGTCTCATTATTTAAAGGTATTAGAACCAATTTACTGGATGATGATGCCTCAAACCAAATAAAAATAAACTAGGTTTTAGCATATATTCTTGCAAGACACATGAAACAATACAACAACTAATGATAAATGACGCTAGGAAATATCCAATAACCAAAAGACAAGTTCAGTTCACCAAAGCACATGCATGCACTTTAATAATTTCACGAAGACCTTCAAGCCGTCAAGGACCTCTAGCTCAAGTGGTTAAAGGTACGACCCTTTTAAAAAAATATTCTAAATGTCATGTGTTCGAGCCTCTGAGACATTATAACGAGCGTTGTGCATGAATAAAGTATCCCTTTTGTTAAAATAAAAAAAAAATACCTTCAAGCTTGTCACAAATGTTGCATGCCTCAATGCCTTAGTAAATAGGTTGACCATTTACATTTTTATTTTATAATAGCTCACCACGATTGCTTCATCTTCACCAACTTAAGAATGACATGAAATGATTCTTGATACATATGTTACAAATGAAATGATTCTTGGTAAGAATATGTTTGCTTTTACGCGAAAACGAAGGATTCTTCGAAAGATGAACTATTATTAGAAAAATAATGTATTAACTTAATTGTTTGCAGGCAAATCAACTATAAACGATGGAAAAACAATTCTTCGATCCGTAGACCTTGATGTTTGGATCTAAGGTATAACTAAAGCAATTTTTGATCACAAATTCACCGTTATTCTATGATTGTATTTGAAAACAAAATCAAATAATAGACAAACAAATCGCATAAATAAACTTGAAAAATGCAAGAAATAAAAACGAGACGTCAAATTTTATAGAGGTTCGGCCTATATGCCTACATCCGCTATTATTATGTTATTGATTGCACACTAATCTCGGTTACAATTGATTCGAAGACACAACAATTTAACTCAAAATTTCAACAGGGTTTGGACTAGGAGCACTTGAATCGCAATCCTTTCGTTTTCCCATGCTCTAGTGTTTATATAGCTTCCTCAGGTTGGTTAACATGAAAATATCCCTTAGAAACCATATTATTTAGGTTTGAATCAATTTTCTTTAAAAAAATCCCCTCGTTCGAACGAGCTTTGATCATTTTGAAAAATCACAAGGGGTTGGATTCGACCACCCAAATTCGCATCTCGACCGCCTTCGTTCGAGCCCACGACTCTTTGTTTGACCGCATCATTTTGATGCCTTTCACCTCATGCTTTGACTGCCTTCACGACAGCTTCCAAAGTGAGAAGGGTGGATAGCAATCTGAAGCATTATGTTTTTATCGGTGGAGTGAGGAAGAATACAAAGTTCTCTCAAAGAGTGGCAATAGACGGCCGACTTGGATATATTCTATGAAAAGACGTAACGATATATGCATTTGGAAGAAATAATGGTTGAAGAAAGATCTGCAGAGTCCTCAAGGACAGCAGCTTCTTAGGCCGTAGTTTCAAGCAACCAGAACAATAATAGAGGCAATAACAGAGGACCCAACAAGAGTGATGGAGGAACAAAGCGGAGGTGGCTTAATAGATTTGCTTCTAAATATAATGAATATACCGAACTTGGTAGATTCAAGGCAGAACATCTTCGTAACCACACATGGAAATATTCCGATAAGGCCCTCACTTAGGCGCAAGATTGATAAGGGTAGAAAATATGAGAAGTTTTGCCACTTTCACGTTACAGCGAGAGATCAAATTACCAGTTTAGAGATCAAACATATTATTTAATTAGACAATGATAAACCCAACAATATATGAGATCCCAAGGTCAGATTCCCGAGCAATAGCTACCTACCCCCCATAACATTCACAGCTACAACAACCACCCATCAATATTCTGGATTCTGGAACCAAAGACAAGTAGAGCCTTTTGACCTCCTCCTCTACCTCGAGAGCTGCAGACTATCAATGGAGGCTAATAATCGATTCCGGATAAAGGAAAGAACGTGGGGGAGTTCACCACTTCATTAAAGAACGGGCAGAATTGCAACTTATTAGAGGAAGACCGGGAAATCAACTTTGGATTGATGATGAGATTACAACTTTCAACCGTAGAGATCATCAAGCTATAGCTTACCGCATTCAAATCTGCTAACCATTAAAGCTTATTTGGTATCTCTTTGGTGGGTCAGATCTAAGTTGATGATGGGAGCTCAGTGAGCGTGTTGTTCAAAAGTACTTTTGATGCAACACGATTATTAATGGAAAACCTACATCCACATTCAGTGCCATCACATGGATATACTAGGTATAGCATCACACCATAGGAGTTATACAATTGCCTTTAGCGGTGGAAACAAAACCCGAAACACTGACAAAAAATGTGGACTTCGTAGCCATCGACACCTCTGGCTTATAATGTATTCTTGGGGCAGCCAGCTTTGGTAGAACTGAGAGCAACGTTGATGACATGGTATTTAACTTTGAAATGTCCAAGCCTATCACAGTAGGTGAAGTTCGGAAGATCAATCCATAGTCAGAGAATGAAATGTCAGAACCAAGAAATGTGGAAGGGACAACCGAATGAAAGGGTGTAGTAGCATCTTAGATTCTTACTACACCAAAGTTGTTAACTTATGGCAATCAAAAATTAACCAATGTTCAAGGGCTAAAGTCAGGATTGAATCCGAAAATGAGTCGGACTTTGATATCGAGGTAGATCTCCAAGATGAGCCAATCATACAACATGTTGGGATAATCGAATATTTAGAAGTTTACTTCGTTATCTAATAAAGACCCAACCAGAGTGACCAAGGTCGGAACCTCTTCAAACCCTCTAGCATATGATGTGAGATGATAGAATTTCTAGGAGCCAATCAAGATGTATTTACACGGACGCACATACATATGAGTGGGATATCACCAAATATCATCAGCGATAACTTGAATGTGATCCAAACTATATCCCAGTACAGAAAAAGCAAAGATTATTGGATCGTGAATGCTTTGGCACACTTTGGCACACTTAAATAAGAAGTCTAAAAGCTGTTTGATAGCGGGTTCATAAGAGAGACCAGCTACCTAGAATGGATATCCAATTCTGTAATGCTGAGGAAGTTAGAAGGCAAATGGAGGACATATATTGATTTCCGATATTTGAACAAAGACTGCTTCAAGTAAAGTAAAGTTTTTCGCTTCCACGAATAGATTAATCCACTGTATGTTTTGAACCCAACACACTTAGTATAAACTACACACATTACCACTGAGCTAAATCACCCAACAATACAATTTTGTAACTAATAGTTTATATTTAAAGAATTTTGCAACTCAAATTTTAAATAATTTTGCCCTGACCCAGTGGGTTGCCCCAGCCCACGGGCTTGGTGGGCTGCCCTCTGGGCCGGCCCTGGGTACATTGTAAATCTTATGGAAATGTTTCATATTTTGAGAGTATGACATGCATTTAACCCTCAAAAGTGCTCCTTTGGACTAACATTGGGAATGTTCTTGAGATACATTGTCGGTACATGCAGGATGGAGGCCAAGCCTGAGAAAATTCAACCACTCAAGAACATCAAGGAAAAAAAAACCAAGATGTGATGAGTTTGACAAGAAGAGTTGCAACAACTCGATTTATATCTGGAATGATAGACAAGTGTGTTTCATTCTTGACTTGTCGACGAGGAAAGCAAAATTCAATGGATAGATAATTGCAAAGAAGCCTTTTACGAAACTATGTGATTTCCTATCTCAATCATCAATGTTGTCAAAATCGATCAACGGTGAAGAACTCTACATATACCCAGTTATATCTGATAAGACAGTTTGTGCAGTGTTAGTGCATGAAGGGAACAAGATACAACATACTTTCTATTATGTCAACAAAAGGTCAGTCAATGTAAAATCTTGATAGCACAAAATAGAAAAGTCTGCTTACGCATTACTTAATGCGACTCGTACTTAACGCGATTCGGAAGCTCAAACCCTACTTTCAAGCACATACAATAATTTTCCGAACATATCAACCATCGAGACAGATTCTTCATCGTCCTGAAACTTCGGGTAAGTTGCTAAAATGGTCAACAGAGCTGTCATTATGATATTACTTATCAGCCTTGAACCATGATTTAAGCATTGGTTGACTTCTTGATGGAATACACGAGTTCACCCAAGGAAGCTGAAGAAAATCTGCATGAAACACCAAAGTGAGAATTGTATACCGGTGGAGCATCCAACCATCAAATTTTAGGTAGGAATCGTCTTGGTAACATTTGAAATATGACGCATCTGTCCTGCATCAACAAGGTGGAACACGAAGCTCTGGTCGTTGAACTAAAGATTGTCAAACAGTGGCGCAGTACCAAACCAAAAGGACTCCATTGGCATCATATTTAATCAAAGCAAATGAGTTACTTGATACGTTGGATAACAACAAAATTGAACATATTCCAAAGGAAAAGAACGTCAAGGCCGAGAAACCAGTAAAAGCCATTCTAGTAGAAATACTACACTACCTCCAGCATATAAGACAGAGTACATCGATCGCCGTTCAAGATTCATAAATAACATTTATATGAGAGTATCTATAGCAAGAAATTTTATCTAAGGATAGAAGTGAAGTTAGAAGACTTGCTTGGAAAATGCTTTGATTCATCATCCAAGATGGTATGTTACATAGAAGATTCTCAGCTCCATTACAGTGATGTGTGGAAATGCACTTAGTTGAGAATATTCTTAAAGAATTATGTGAAGGATGATGTGGTAATCAATCTGAAAGACACAATTTAGCTCGTTGAATATCATATTACGGATATTACTGACCACGCTAAAAAGAAATTCACATAAATATGTTAAAGGCTGTCCAAAATTGCTAGAGCTCCCCCAATGGAACTCGCCCAAATGGTCAGTCCTTGGTAATTCGCAATGTGTGGAACAGGTCTGATCAAAGAACTAGCCATGGTAAAAGAAGACCTCTAACATGTTATTGTAGCAGTTCATTATTTTATGAAATGGCTCGAAGCACCGTTGCAACTATCTCTTTAGTATGATCAGCTTTGTCAAGAAATATAATTTATGAACATACGGAGTGTTCTTCTAGATCATTATAGATAATAGAATGCAATTTAAAAACATATGATAACGTCCGTCGACTTCTACAAAGTTACGGTGTCGAAAAAAGCTTTTCATATGTGGCATATCCACAAATTGACAGACAAATAGAGACGGTAAACAAAACCCTAAAATCGATCATTAAAAAGATGCTTGAGAGAGCCAACTGAAACTAAGCTGAAAAATTACTGTTGGCGCTATAGGCTTATCGAACTTCATCTAAAATAGCCATCTGACATACTCCGTTTTCCTTAGTTTAAGGAAGTGAAACGATGATCCCCGTAATGGTAGATATTTCTTTGCACAGACGACTTAGTTTTGATCCTAAGTCAATGAAGAACTATTCCACGAATCAATAGACCTTATCGAGGAAAAGCGCAAAGAGGCAACTCTTAGGGTAGTAACGCTACAATATAATAATGTTCACGTCAAATTTAGAGAATTCAAAGTCGATAATTTTGTACAAAAAAGAGTGTTCCCCCATTCTAGAGCCTTAGGACAAAAGTGGGAAGACCCGTGTGCAGTTAAGGAAAAGATCACTAAAGAAGTGAAGTTCCAGTCGAGTGGATGTGAGATTATGTCATCCAATGAAGCAATCTTTTGGAAGTCTTAAAATTTGATATTAGAGTTTTAGGAAGTGACAAGAAAGAAACAAGCTGTTTGAAAAGTTGGGCTCTGCTATTATGACATAATGACGTTATTTTAATACAAAGTTATTAACTAAAGGTATTATTAATCATTATTAAAAATAAGAATGGTCAACTGAACTCTTTTGCCTCTTACTGCAACAACTCATGCATCCAAATAAAAAAAGACATTTCTATTTCTCATTTCTTACAATCATAACAAGACACATTAGAATAAGATTGTAACGACCTGGATTTTCCGACATTTAATTTTGAATATTTAAATGGTTTTAAATATTTATTTGGAATATAAATTAATTTTTGAATATGAAGATTTTGGTTGAAATCGTGGAATGAATTTAAATTTCAAATATAGAAATTTATCGTATTACGGAAATGGTGAATAATTGAAATTTGAATTGAATTTGAATCGAAACGATTTCTAATGTTGATATAAATTCTATTTGAATTAGAATTGAGTTAGTAATTTTTTAAAACTGGGATTTCAAGTGATTTCGTTGATTTTTGAAATCGTCAATTTTATCGAAGCATTAAAATAGTAATCCGGGGCACAGTCTCGTAATTCGACGAAACCAGTTCCATTATATCCGTAATAGTGTATTATTATCGGATTTCAAATTTCGTAACGTTAGGAGTTACCGTTTAGTCGTACGGGATAAAAACGCGTTGCAATTAATATTGAAAATTTAATATAATAATTGGGTTCCAAAAAGCTGTCTTCTGCATACGATCGAATTAGATCCCGAAACATGTTCCAATGCATTCGGAATAGGGGTATAACACTAGGAATGCCATGCGGCACACCTCAATAGGAGTTCGAGATTTCTCTGTATATAATACGAGATATTTTGAATATAAAATTAAAAATAAAAGTCAAACCCTACATAGCCGACCTAGTCTATGCGCCACCCTACTGTCTGATACGAGCCGCCCTTCCTTGTTCAAATACGCGACCTTCTTTCTCTTCCCCCTAATTTTGTACAGATCGAATCACGAAATCAAATCGAAAAAAAAACGCACGTGCGCGAGGGAGGGAGAACAAGGCGGCGGCTCGACTAGAGCTCGATGGCGAGGACGACGGTGTTGGTTTTGGCCGCGATTGTCATGCGCGAGCGTGTGCGCGAGTCCAGGAAGCGAGGTCGCAATCGAGTGGCGATCTCAATGGGGAAAGGCAGTCGCGATGGGAATGGGTTTGAGCGCGATGTCGGCGGTGGTTGAGGCGCGATGTTTGCAACAAACGATTCGAGAAAAAATAAGGGATATACAAGTCGCGTTCTGGAGGAGGAATGCACGTGAGGAAGAGAAAGGGTTTAGGGTCTGTTAGTACTAATTAAGGTAATTAATTGTTGATGACTTTAATTAATTCAAATAATTATATTATTAAATTCGAATGCTTATAATTGTATATCTCATTCATACGAGGTCCAAAATGAACGAAACCAGTTGCGTTGTGCTCGTAGCATCAAATACCACGCATAGAAATTGATTTGGAATTTTTCGGAATCGACTAGGATTATAGATAATTTAAAATATGGATAGTCGGCAAAATAAAAATCAAGGTGAGTAAATCTCACTCATTTGGATAACTGGACTTAATTTATAATGTTAAAATTTAATTATTGGTTGATTGGATGAATTTATAAATTATTATTATCAGTTGGATATTATATTATATATTAGTGTATATATATTAGTAGTTGGATATATTCCCGCCTATTGGAACGAATAAGACACTATGCGTCCCGCATAATAGCGGATGACCCTATATTACCGCGATAACCCGTCTCGAAGCGGGATTGATATTTTATGTTGTATAACATCTGTGGATGCAGAGAAACAGGTTGGAGGGATCCAACTGGATTTCTCAAAATATATTGATTGTTTCATATAATATATTGATATATGATGTGTGTGGACATCCTGTTATGGATTGTGAGATGTATGATTTATTGAATGCTATAATAGTACTGGCCTTGATTTTGGTATTTTAAATACCATATATATTATTTTTGAATTTGAAGGAATTAAAAAGAAAATTGGATATAAAAATATTTATATTGAAATTTGAATTATTTTAAAGGAAATTTATTTGATAAAACGATGATTTGATTTTGGCTTTGTACCCAACTCCGCGTAAAATGTTTTAATTAGAGATTTAAAAATAATTTATATAAGGGATTTTTAACAATGGATTTTTAAATGATATTTCTGAAGAGTATGGCAAAGAAGTTAAAAATCAGAATTTTAAACGAATTTGAGAAACAATTAGAATTTATTGAGAAATAGATTGTAAATGAGATTTTAATAGAAATCGATTTATAAATGGAGTTGTTAATATAAATCTGTTCCAGATTTGGAAATGAGTTTATAAAATTTATAAACGATGTTTATAAATAAAGTGAAATGACTATCAGCTGATAATTGGAAATATAAATTCAATGTAAATTTATATCGAGATATGGAAATGAGTTTTTGGGAAAAATAGTGGATTCTATTTTTGAAATGTGAGAATGATTATGAAATTGAAACGTAGTCGATGTGATATGAATCGAGAGGGATTTATAAATTGAAATTGGTAATATTAAATTTTAAAAATAGATTTTTGTCAAGAAATTAAAATTGCTTTAAAATGGATTTTTATTTATTAATCTATATAGTTTAAAAACTATTATTTAGATTTAAATATTTTGGAAAAGTTAGTTATTCAAATATTTAATATTTATTGAAATGAAATGCAATTTTTTTAATCAGCTTTGTAAATTGATTGGTTTTATTTAAAAATGAATTGGAAATGAGTTATCGATGTTTTGTTTAAAGTGTTTTGATATTTTAAATAATTATTTAAACATGTTTTAAAAATAAATTATTATTCTTTAAAAATATTTATTATATATATAGAGTTTTGAAATGAATGAAATTTATTTATAAATTCTCTCAAGATTTGAAAACGGGGTTTATTTAACGGATATGATTTTTATTAGAGAAATCTTGTAATGGAATTCTGGAAACTTAAGTAAACTACCGAAATGTTGAAATACGAGAACTTCGAAAATGAATTAGAATTCATAGAAAGGAAGTTAGAAATGGGTAGTTGAAATTTTGGACAGGTGTAATCGATTTTGGAAATTTTAAAGGAAATTAATTTATGAATTTCGAAAAGTTATAGAATCCGTTATAAATGAGTTAAGGAATTTACGAATAAATGGTAAAGGATTTTGGAGAAGTATGAATAAATGGAATATTTCCTTAGTATTGGAAATAAAATGATTTTCGGGAAAATATACTTATTAATATTTCCTAAGTATTGAACTGGAAGGATTTGAAATATTTTAACTACTAGATTATTATTATAGAAATATTTCTCAAAGTGTTGAATTATAAATGGAATTGAAAGAAATATTCTAAGTGTTGATATGGATTTAAATATCCTGTTATGGACATAAGAATTTGAATTTGTTTTCAATTATTGAATATATTGGAAGAGATTTGAATATATATATCTTTGTAAAGATATTTTGAAATGAATGTTTGAAAAATTTATAAAATGGGGCCTAGTGACTGCTTATGGATGTTATTGGATAGTTAAATAACCGACTATCAAATTTGAACAAATTCGTTGATCGTTTCGAAGAGACCGGGATCAGATTTAATTATCTGAAAACCACTTCTATCCGATTTGAGCGTTACGAATTGTGATATCGTGGAGAAAATGAAAACGGTGATCTTGGAGATTCGGTTTGTCCAGACCCAAGACAACTTGTATGGATGAATGCTATCATTGCATTGCTTGCCTGGAAGGCGGTGTTAGCATTCCAAGTATGAATGTTATTCTAAAGGTAAAACGTAGCCTCAAGCGTCATCAACCGGGAATGACTAAAACAGTGGAGATGCAGCAGGGTTAAGTGGGTCGCATCCTAGTAGGGTATGTTATCACTTTTCTAGATACCCTTGGATATATTATAATTATGGATATGATTGTGCATGGAAAAGAGAGCGCTCGATAGAGTGGGAACACCTGGGGTAATAACATATTCGGTACTATCCAGGTCAGGGGTAGGCCGGTCCTGTGTTGGCAGAGATCGTTAGGTACGATCTCGGTACATTTTTCTAGAGGTGTGCTGTGATTGGCGGTACCCCAGTAGCCCAGTCATTGTATGAAATCCAATATCCACTACGAGCCTTTACGGTTTTGATTGTAGAGCCTAGTATGCTGGAATTTAATTAATGTAACAATTTCGGCTATTTTAATAAGTATTTGTACTTAGACACTATTATAATATCACTGGATTTTCTATAAAAGTGTTTACGTTATCGTAAGATGAAAACCCGTCGTATTTATGTGTGGCGTGGTCTTACAAGATACCTTTGTTTTCAAAGGATTTTGATAACAGTAATAATTCAAATTGAGTGTGTTCTCACGCTGGTTTTTCAGACTGACTCGGGTGTTATTTTATTATAATGCTCGGGTCAGACCGAGTATTATAGATTCAGGTTAGGATGTTATGAAACTCAGGAGACGAGCTGGAGGATTCTCAGACGTATTATACGTACTTGGTTATTTCCGCTGTGTGAGTCATGCTGTATACTTAGTATTTGTGAGGACACGTTATTATAACTGTCCAGATTGATTGTTGATTGTTGTACTCTGATGATTGTGTGTATATTAACAGCTACAGATTCTTTTGTATAAAAATCTGTAATTATATATTATATTTTGTTCCGCTGCGATTGTGAGATTTTGTATTGTTGTTTCTGTTTCTTCTTCTAACTCTTTTCTTCTTCAACCCTAATGATCTGGTATTTCTAGCACTCGATTGCTCGGCATGCTACACAATGAACGTATTGATGTCGATTTTCGAGGGTCGAAAATCTGTGGGTCGTTACAAAGATAAACCGTCACAACTAAAATGTGTAAATGTCCTCTTCCTTGATCCTTTCATTTAAAAATAGAGTGGTGTTAAATGCACTGCACTGGTTACTCTATTTTACCTTGGAGGTTCATTCGGCATTATATTGCCGAGTGGTTGTGAAGCAGCTCGGCGTCATACTACCAAATGAAGTAAACGTTTTTCTTATAACCAAATTTGATTCAGCAGTATATTGCCGAATGAAACCGAGCAATTTAGGCACTGATTCAGCAGTATATTGCCGAATGAAACCGAGCAATTTAGGCACTGTAATGTGATGCATTTGGCACCACTCTAAAAATAAGAAAAAGAATCATTCTCCCTTTTCACATAAACGTTTCTCGATAAAATGATTTTTTCCCAATTCCACGACGAGAATGCCACCTCTTTAATCACCACAACAATAAGATAACTGGGTTTAGAAAGCTTGCTCAAAAGAAGATGATGATGAATCAAATTGCTTTATGCAAATCTCGTGAGAAGGAAGAGAACTTATCAACCTTCCAACCGACAATCTCACTATATCATTAGATTCATAATCACATGCTTGAACTTCCTTATCGTATTCCGAAGTATTTTCTCAAAAAGTCTTCAATCATCAAGTTTCTCCATATTCTAATTAATTTGCAAAAGAAATTTGATTACAATACTCCAATACCAACAACATTTCCATGTTATGTAGTATATCAAACTCACTTGTAATAGTCTGTATGTCTCATCATATTTACTCTTCTTTCGCTTCAGTAATTTGTTGCAAGTGTTTTTCGTGCTTCCTTCGTCAAACTTGCATCAGAGATTATTTTCAAATGTAACTTCATTAACCGCAAGACAAATAAAGTGCAAAGCCTTTTTATCCATCTTTGCTTACCTTTTAATTTGACTACTTGTTATGGGGTTATATCAATTTGATTTCTGACTAAACTATACAAAAATCTTGCACGAATCTCAAGATCAATACAACACCTTCATTGATGATAATTCTTAATCATGAATAGAATAAGCATAGTCCTACCATGAAGTCGCTAGATCAAATACCGCCTTGTAAGAAATAAAATATATGATAAATGGCTAAATAAGCAGAAATAAGAAAAACAAATAACCCAGGCTTTTATATATAGTCAAACACATGAGACAATGCAATAATTAATAACAAATGACACCAAAAAATATCCAAAAGGTTAAAAAGACAAGTTTATTGCATCAAAGCTCATTCGTACACTTCAATATTTTCAAATGACAATCAAGCTTTTACCATGAATCAACTCAAGTCACAATTATAAAATGTTCAACAGTCATATGCTTTTGGTGAGTTAGAGATGATAGCAATAGATATGACTTGGAAGTTAATAATGCAAGCACTTTATTCCAAATCTACGAGAAAACAGGTCTTGAGCTTAACATTGGGCAGCAAGCTACAATGCCCAAGACACCCAACACAAGAACTAGTGAAACTTGGACACACAGAACCATACGTATGTGATGAATGTTTATGTCATCATCATTATTATTTGATGATTACAGGTTTAAATTAGGTGCGCTTTCAATCCATATTAAAATGCATCTATCAATGTTAATAAATATTTTGTATTCACATGATATCTTGATAAATAACTCATGTGCATAACACTAGAGTTAAGATGAATTTTCAGTCAAAACACAGTTACATGACGTATAGTCAGAAGAGTACCTGAAAAACCACATCCTTCATAATTTTTTCATAGAATGGCAATGCATCTTTCAGTTTTCCTAGGTCCATCAAATAATCACCTTCTTCCAGTGCCTGACTATGAAAAAAAAAAGGAGTTACAGTCAATTTAGTTTGAAATGGTGATTTTGTTATTGACAGAAGCACATAATAGCAGTATCACATTTTCTACTGACAACATTCTGAATTAAAATGGCTACGCAAATAGTATTTGTATGTTGCGAGTGAAAGTGTAGTTTGCATTGCTTGTATGATGCAAATATCAACAAAGATTCAACACTAATCACATTAAGCATATAAACAAAGGATTTTTAACATAACTTCTCCTGGTAAATATAATATTAAACTCCTCAATTCAGATTTTATTAGACTTGCTTTTTCATGTCTTATGTTTTATGACAGAATCTAACAAAACCAACCAATATTTTTAATTTTTAATATAATTGTAAACGTCAGAAAAAGTGGAATAATTCTAATAGAATGAAAATAAGGTTAATTCAATATGTCAATTAGCATGGGGATAGGTTAAAATAATCCCTACTGTATTTCTTGGCAAAGAAGATTTAATTGTTGTAATTTGTTGTGCATCATTTCAAAGTTAAAAGGGGCAGGTTATTTAATCAAGTTCTACAAAGTTTACAAACAGAGGAGCTTTTAACTTCTATTTCTAGGTGTACCTTCTGGCATTCAGCTTTTATTTTTGGACTAATAGTTAAGCCCATCTTTTTCCTGTATGCTGCTATCAATTCTTTAGTGCGCTTTTCTTTAGCTGCTTTCTCTTCAGCTTTTTCTAGAGCTTCACCAGGTTGTATTGTTCTTCCACCACCAAACTGGACAAAACACAGTTTTAAAACAGTTGTAACTGAAAGGAGAAAAAAAATCTTTAATAAAACTACAGAAGTTAGATGGTTCAACTAATGATCGAGATAATATCTCTGTTGCAAAAACCCTTCTAGGCTCCCGCCTGGGCCTCGCCTAGGCGCCAGGCAAGGCTTACCGCTTAGCCATCCGCCTAGGTCTACCTAGACAAGGCATACCACATCGTTTAAGCATATAAATAAGCATATAACATTTTCCAGGCAATGGTTAAGGCTTGATGTCTCGTTTAAGCATCTACATGCTAGTTTCAAAGGGCTTTGCCTCATTTGCAACTACCAAGCCCATCCAAACCACTAAATTTTCGTTTTGGATTAATTAACCTCAAAAAATATTAAAATTTTACATGAGTTTATCAAAAACGCCTAACTCCGATTAATCCCCGTCTAAACGATCAATCCCTAGTTCATGCTTGCTGCCTAATGTCTGTCTATAAAGAACACCGCTTATAGTTAAATAATATAAATATCATACATTATTATTCATCACTCAGCAGTAAAGACAAAGTTGCTGTTGCATGACTTAGAGCTTAGAAGACTGTAAATTGTTTCCTAAACAAATTAACTGTTATACAAATAAAGTATAAATGATTCACTCGCTGCCAATTGTTTCTAATAACCTAGGCCTTTACATATGGCGATCCACTAAATTTATTAATCCGGGTAGCAAAATAAATTATAAAATTATTATAATAATATATTACCGTCTCAGAAATATTGCCAGGCCTGGGGAAAACTCCCCATGTAGATACGGTAGGCTTATACAAGTCTGCATTTTTCTCCTCTATGTTCGAACTCTCCGTTTGTGATTCTTTAGTTTTAAATTTACTGGAATCTCCTATATTAATTTCCACTTCTGGAATATCTCCATCAAATATTGATTCCACAACCGGAGCTAACCATGGCGGAGCCCCACGATAGCTTTTCTTGTCAGAAAAATTAAGGCCTACAAAATCAATATTCGATATTCTTGGATCTTGCTTCTTTTTTGTTTGCACAACCTCCTTTTTGTTTGTCATTTTCTTATCCTCTGCGACCAAGAACATAAAATTACTAATGACAGAAAAATCAAAATCTGTAAATTAGTAAATTTTGCTATAGGGTCCATAAGGACAACAGAAATATTTAAATTTACAATACCAGGCTACCAACTTTCTAAAAAACTAGTACCATTGGTAAGTGCTTATCTTACTGACAATACACATGAATCTTGAAGACATCGCTAAAAGCTCAATTTGGTATATGTTCTTTGTGCTGGGATGATGTGAAATTAATAGAAAAGTTATAAAAATATATATATACAAATAACAATAATAACACCAGACTTCCAAGCAATGTTTTAATAAATTCTAAAGCGAATAATGTGAAATGAGTATGTTGTAAAGAAGAAAATATTTAAACCCATTGCAATAAAATGCTAACTGCATGTATCTTCAAACATTTTTTGCATCCTAAAATCAGCTCTATACATAGAATAAAGCTTTCAAAACTTGGATTTTAAACAAGATATCGGGTTGACATCTTGATTCATATCTCGGGTTAAAAACTTGAAATATTAATATCTCGGGTGAAACCAGTGTCAAACAAGGTAAAAATATGTTTGAAATTCCATCTCGCCTAAGTACGAAAAGGAGAGATCGAAGGATATCTCAAGTGAGATGAAAAACAACAACTAAGCCATTATTCCCAAACAAGTTGGGGTCGGCTAGAGATGGAACCCAAAACTAAATGACAAAGTCAATTTAAAAGTCATAATAATAACAATAACAACAATAATAATAAAATAAAGTCAAATAGGTAAATTAATAATAATAATAACCAAGTAAAATAGAAAAAAGGATAAAAATAAAAATATATAAAGAAAGAAAGAAATGATGATAATAAGACTAATCTTTATTAATAGTTGGCTTGGAAGCACAATCTTTTGGTCCGACCGCGAAGTTTCAAAATTGCCCTTTATATACAATTCTTTAAAAAAAAATCCCCACTAATTGATCCTAAAAAATAGCATCTACATATTCATTCCTAAACTAAATGCATTTATTAGTTGGTCCTAAAAAATAGCATCTACATACCTGATTTTAAACTCATGCATATAGCACCGCACTTTTATTATGTGTAATATTATTGTCAACTGCATACTATGGTGAGTAGCGTTAAGAAGCTCAACCTCTTTTATTATACGTTACATTCAAAACAGGTTGAAATAGGAAGTAAATAAACTATTATTATAATTTTTTTTTCTGAGTTAAGTGAAAGCATGATATTTGTCTGGTATCAACGTCAACTTGCACAAACGTCTCTCTATAAATATTAACAAATGTTAATATCACTTAAAAATAGGATCTAGCAAATATATTTTTTGCAAATTCATAACGCTCTTTTACATATATTGTTAGAAAATCAAATCCATGGTTTTAATGAACAACTATACAATGAAAATCAAATGTACATATATATGTATATATACAGGAACTTGCTAGAGCAACATCACTAGAAAGACAAGAACAAGGTGCAAAGAACAATACAAGAGACTACAAATCGATAAGATCAAAGAAGCAAGAAGAAACATGCATAAAAAGGACATGCACAGTTTTCAAACGTCTGAGTGCACAAGTCAGACGTCTGAAAATATCCTCTGGAACAACAAAACAGACTAAATCAGACGTTTGGTAGATGCACCCAGACGTCTGGAAATCTACCCTGAACAAAAATTATACAGGCTCCGACGTCTGATACAAACATCCAGACGTCTGAATTCAAACTCGGGATTGAAATTTAAACTTCAACTGCCAGATTTGAATAGGCGTCTTCGCTTCTCTTCGCTGCAACTTTTCATCATCAACAGAAGCGACTATAGAAGCACTCATTAATGGATGCAACTACTCAACATACCTATCTACAACTATATATAGCATCAGGAATCAAGAGAAACAATACACCTGTCTGACTACCTTACAACTCGACTCTCTATCTTGATCATCTCTTGTTCTAATCATCTACTTGCTATCCAATCTGAAAATCTAAGATCACACACTTCTATATTCTCTCGAACAATATTGTATTCAATCATCCAAGAGATATAGGAAGTTCAATTGTACTATATAGTCAAAATCCGTGTAATAGAGAACACATAGTTGACAAAGTTGACAAAGAAACTCTACTATTGTAAACCTGTTCCTCCGGGTGAAGTGAGAATTATTTGGTGAAAGGAAATTCCGAAGAGGAGCTTCGGGACTGGACGTAGGACGGAAGGTCCGAACCAGTATAAAATCCTTGTGTGCTTATTCTATAGTTACCTAGATTATTATTGTTTTAGTTGCATCATATATTTTGTCACATATACTTGCATATACACTACACGATCCACCCCGTAGAACTTTTATATATTACCAAACTTAATATCACTTAAAAATATGATCTAACAATAAACATTCTATACATTTTTGCATTTTATTAATTGACAAAAAAAAAAATTCAAACTAACAAAAAAATTAAATGATACAATTTAGAAATAAAAATTCAAACCAACAAAAAAATTAAACGATGCAACTTAGAAATAAAAATTCAAACTGACTACACATGATTCCAATATAAAATCATAGTTAAATATTTATGAAAATCAATTTTTTTGAATATGTTAAGCATATATAATTTGTAAAAAAATCAATTTATCCGCGAAGGATGTATTATTGACACGCGCGAAGCGCATACCATACACTCGTAGTAATAATGGTACTAATAGTAATATTGGTCGAAGCTCAAACGCTACGTCTTAGGCTTTTGTTTTCTAATTCTATAATCTAAAACGTATAAAACTCATAGCTCATGATTTTGGTATGTGAATCGCTAACTTCCATACGCTCATGTCCGACACCAACTCTTCGGATATATTTCAATCATTTAAGTCTTTTTTTACTACTTCCTCTCATATCAACATTGATCGACCTCTACCTCTCTTTGAGCATTCGACACGACCTATAATTCCAACGCGCACAGGTGCCTCAGACGGCCTCCGTTGGAGATGTCCAAACCATCTTAAGCGTTGTTGGATTAGCTTTTCCTCAATTGGTGCTACTTCCAGTTTATCGCGTATATCATCATTTCCAATTCGGTCTCTTCTTGTATGACCGTGGCTCCATCACAGCATACGCATCTCTGCTACACTTATCTTCTGGACGTGTTGACTTTTAGTAGGCCAACATTCTGCACCATACAACATCGCATGCCTGATTGTCATTCTATAAAACGTTCCTTTAAGCTTCTGTGAGACTTTTCTGTCACAGATAATGTCAAACGTTTGTCGCCATTTCACACATCCCATCGAATTCTAAAACTAACATCTTCATCATTCTCACCATCTTCTTCAAGTGAGATGAAGACAACTTAAAATTTTGCTTAGAATTCAACATGATATCATCGTTTGACATACACTAAAAAATTATCTAAATGAAAACAATCTTTCATTTATTACACAGTTTCTTCATTAATGTTTTTTTTCTGGCACAGTATAAATTGGACAACTTCCATGAACTATGAAGATGATTTGTCATAAAGCCCACACATTCTCAACTATTAACAAAGGAATTTATTATCGTCATTGAAAATCGATCCTTGCACCTTCCTTTGACACCACTGTATTATTGATCAAATGGCCTAGCATTTAGTGCAGCATCACTATTTTTGTTGGAAATAATTTTCTTTCTATGCTAGACTAGATATACAGATCCAAAGAGTTGTTATATACTGAATCTATCAGCCAACAAAGCGATAAGTCGTTGATATTCTGGCATCATCCTACTCTACAACTATTGCGTTGTTGATAGATATGTTAAATAAGGTTGTTTACCGACTAATATTGCATGTGATAGATCGATTGTGGGGGAAAACCGAGGTAATATTTATAAAAGAGATTATAATAGTATGTGATGTTTTGCATCGCCTAGTATAGAATGGAAGATGTGTATATAATATATATTAGACATTATTCCCTTACAAACTAGTTTTTAGTAGTAAGTTCTATCAACGGTAGTTTCTTACAATTTGTATCATGTATTGGTATTATGATGTCAATCTATTAAGTATTGAATACTAATGGGTGAGTGAAGTAGCTGAAAGATGAAAGAGCTATCATTGGATCAGTTTCGATAGAGAAGGCCAACGAGACTGCAATCTTGGAGGTGTGGTGGTATGCGATGTCAACCGCCATCTAGTATGGGGTAGATAATACGTATATATCTTATTAGGCACTCTCCTCTTACAAGTTACTTTCCAAAGATGAGTTCTAACTAATATGATTCCTCGTACATTCCGAAAATTTTCATTTTTTTTGTTTACATTTTCATGTGACTTTACTTAGAAGACCACACTTTCTAGGTTTTTTTTCTTTTTCTATAAAAAATAAAATAAAATAAAATAAAATTACAGTTTTTAGAGTAGATCAACGTGGACGTCGGAATTTGAAAACATTGTAGTATGTCATGTCCCTCATCATCTAGCATGAGATAGGTGATGCCAGGGCAGATCCTAGGAGTTTTAGTACCTAAAGCGAAAAGTGAAAACAAAACCCTTATACAGAAAACAAAGCGAAAAGTAATTTATATTGTTTATAAACAATGAGAAAGAGAAAAATTAACTTTATCCATTACAATAATTCAAGTTATACAACAAAATTAAAATTATTACTTATGAACATTTTTCTAGCCCTCTAACTTGCAAAATTACTAATAATATTATCATATTCAAGTTCATTAACCGTATATAACTAACTAACCCAAAATTAGAATATAGGATTAAAATTGAATTTGCATTGTATTGTACAACATAGCTGTTGTTCTTCATTGAATCATTTTACAAATTACTAAATTAGTTTTAGTAAATAATGTAAATTACAATACAATAATGTAAATTACAATTACAAATTACCGAATTAGTTTTACAAATTACTAAATTAGTTTTAGTAAATAATGTAAATTACAATTACAAAATTACTGAATTAGTTTTACAAATTATTGAATTAGTTTTAGTAAATAATGTAAATTACAATTACAAATTACTGAACTAGTTTTACAAATTACTGAATTAGTTTTAGTAAATAATGTAAATTACAATAAATAATGTAAATTAGGTTTACAAATTACCGAAATATAGTACTACCACCTTCAGCTCAAGCTTCAACTGAGATGGAGGACGAGCCTGCTGCCTGCCTATGTAGCTGTGACCTAGTTGTCGACTGCCGAAATCAAGATGGAGGAGCCTGCTACCACACGCCTGCTACCACACGCCTACCTGTGCCCTAGCTGCCGATATGAAGCCGGCTTGGAGAAGAGATGGAGCCACGTAGATGGATCGTCGTCGCCGCCTCTCTGGTTCGTCGCGATTTAGGTTTATTTTTCTATTGCGTGCTGCAGTTGTTTTGGGGCCCTAAGCGGATGCTTCTCCCGCTTTGGAAAAGGGTCGGGCCTGGGTGATGCATATATGACACATTAGACACCATTCCCTTACTAACGTGGTCCCTTACACATTCCCTTTTTTTCATTTTCATGCAAGGTTTTAAATCTTTTTTATCTCACTCGAGATATCAGCACGAGATTTTCTCTGAAATCCAAGATTTGACGGCTTGGTTAGTTATCAGAGTTTTAAATCTTCTTCATTTCGGCCGAGATATTAGCCCGAAATTTTGTTTTTCATGTTTACTTTATTTAGAACACCACAACTTTCTAGTTGTTTATTTGTTTTCATTCTTTTTCTGCATTTTTTTTGTTAATTTTTTTTAAGACTTCTCGTTGTTTTGAACTTTATTCTTAGTCTTAATTTACAAATTAGCTTTAGTTGTTTTTGAAATACAATTTTTGTGCAAAACTATAGGGCACGGCTATCAAACCCTTTAAATTTAATTAACAGGAAATTATTGTCAAGGACAAAAATTTTCAGCATTTTTGCCTCAAGGACAGACCTTCAGTATTTTAGCGTGAAGGACAACTTTCTTTAGGTATCAGTTTTTAAGTTTTTATGTATCAGTTTGTAGTTATCGGTAGCAGTTTTTAGGTATCAGTCTTTAGTTCGGTAGCAGTTTTGGAAAAAAATTTGTCCTTATGAATAATTTTGAAAGAATGTTTGTCCTTATGAATAATTTTTAGAAGAATGTTTGTCCTTATGAATAAAATATTGAAGTCGTGTCCTTGAGGCTAAAAATATACAAATTTTTGTCCTTTAAATTAATTCCCCCTCTAATTAAATTGTAGTTTGAAAAGAAAAAAAATAATTAATTGGTGTGAATAATTCAAATATTGTCATGTTTTTATTGATGATATAGTTTACGGTGCATATGCATAGACGAGGCCCTATTGCAATTTTTTCCCAAGCCCAAATTTGATAGTACCGACCCTGATAGCATCCAAACCATTAAGACGTACATAATTTCTGTTAACAGTTTAGCAACAAAACAAATGAGTAAGTGTATAAAATATTCTGATATGTGATGAAATTTTATGCTGGATAATTGTGTATAAGTGTATATACCTCCATGAGCTATTAAATTGCATAATTACGCAACTAATAGCTTGGGTAATGCAGAATGTACCATATGGCTTGCACTTCTCCTAGAAATCAGTTTTCCCCCAATTAAATTAGATATAAATTTGATGTTTCTAAAGCAAAAATAATCACCAAAAACAATCTGAATATAATTTAAGTAAAATTAACCGTAACCAATCGTCAGATAGTGATAACTAACATGTAAATCTGCTATAAGTACCTAATTCAGCTCCTGCATATTCCTTAGACTCTCCAGATCTTCCCTTAACGTTAACTCCATCGCCCCCCATGTCCTCACCGGTGGTGGCCTGGAAGGACCCAGACAGTGAAGCTTCCTTGTTCATGGTGGAGTAATAGGTTTCTGGAGGTGATATATGGTGAATTAATGCACTTTGGTGATGAAATGGAAGCAGTTTTGTGTGCAGATTATTGAATGTAACAAGAATTGGAAGAAAATGTATGGAAATGAATTGTACTGAAGAAATAACGAAGCAAATGAATTGTAACTTGTATGAAAAGTGAAGAACAGGAATTGAAATGAATGAATTAACAAGAAAAGAAAATGTAAAGGACTAAGATTGCAAACTAACACTGTAAAAAAAGAAGCAAGAACAAAATATAAAAGAACTGAAATTGATATAACAAGAAATGTAAATGATAGAATTGTAGAACATGGAATTAAATTGCAAAAGATGAACAAGAATGAACTGAAATTGTACTAAGATTGCAACTAAAAAGTTATAGCAAGGTAACAGATCAAAGATAGAAGATCTGCACTAATTTTTTAAATGAACTAAATGAAAATGAAGGCAATTTGTATTCAGATTTCTCTACCATTTCAACACACACAACACTGCTTATATATGTGCAGTTTTCAACATAATGGACCAGATCTATACAACAGCCCTATTAATAGCCTACTCAACTCATGAATCATTATACAGCAATATGCACATACATGCACAAGCCCACACTCTCTACATAAAAGCACACATCCAACTTATACAATACTGCTTTTATATGTGCAGTTTTTAATTTTAATGAAGCTTGCTCTGATGATCTTCGGCCTGTATGCTTTTCTTCCTTCATTTTTGTTGTGGAGCTGCCGTTTCCTTCCCTTAGCATCTCAAGAAGAGTTAGGTTGTTACATGGCCGGAACTGACTTGGTTTTATTCTTAGCCTTCTTATACGCCTGAGCTTTAGCGAGCGCGGTCTTTATTGGATCCGACGCCGCTTCTACCTTTTCTACTCCATCGTCGCCGTTTGATGACGTCGCATAGAGTGGCGGCAGTGACTTAATTCTTTTCGGCCGAAAAATGGAGAGGGATAAAATGGGCTGGATTGGTGTGGATGCCATTAAGATGAATTTTAATAAATTTTTGAAAACGGAAAGATTTTCAGCGTATTCGCATTAGTGCAGGCAGCCACGTCCCAATTCTTCAATTCTGCACTGTTATTTTTTACCTTGTGTAAACCACTCTTCTCTTTTCTTTCCCATCCGTTCATCAATTTTTTGTTGGAAAATTTGGTTCTAAAAATGAATTATTAAGAATATGGAAAAGAGCATAGAATTCACAAAAGAAATGGGTTATTTAGCCATCCAATGTTTTCATTTTTGTTGAGGAGGAAGACCATGCCGATCATCACACGTGTGCGCACGTGCCGACCGACCGACTCGACCAACCCGAACCAGGCCGGACTTGGCTTGGAGAATGTGGTGTTGAACTCTTTATTTTTGGCAATATATTTTTAAACCAACCTTGACTTGGTAATAATACCCAGTAAACTCAGATGCGATATTTTCTCATAACTCAGTCCCGTTTTTACGCAATATAAACCAAGCAATTAACAAAGAAACATTTTCTATTTTAAAAATAAGAGTTCTCTTCTTCTTCTTCTGCCTTTAAACATAACTTTAGATCCAAGCAATATTTTTTTGGTGCTACTGAATCAGCGGTCTTTGTGCAAGAGACTGTTGATACTGAATTTTATGGTTGTTTTATCCTAAAGTAAGCACTGCATCAAAGACTGTCTTGTACAATTCTGGCACAGTGGTGAAACGTCTTAAAAATAGCGACCTAGTTCGCGACTCAACCACAAAGATACTATAGATTCAGATCGAGGTACAACAATTTTAAGACTTATGACTTTGATTACTGATGACCCTGCTGCCCCGACGTCAATATTTCAGGTTCTGATTATGTCTGCTACGCCGTTCAGATTCGAGGGCCTACATTTCAAACGATGGCGCTAAAATATGGAGTTATTTTTTACTACGCAGAAGGTGGTCGTTGTACTGACAACAGACAAACCACGGCTGTCAGACAAACCCAACGAAGCTGAGACGGAGCAGATATGAGCCTGGACAGAAAAATCAAAAGAGCTACAAACTTAGACGGAGCAAGATTACCTGTGAAAGAATTTCATCCTCAACAGACTTGGCGACGATCTGTACGATTATTACAACTCAGACAAGTCGGCAAAAGAAATTTGGAATGAGCTGCAAAAGAAATATGATACCGAGAAAGCTGGAGCGAAAATGTATGTTGTCGGTCGCTATTTGAAGTTTCAAATGATGGACGACAAATCTGTGGAGGTGCAGTCGCACGAGCTCAGAAAACTGCGCATAAGATCATCTCTGAAGGTATGACTTTAGGTGAACAGTTTCAGGTTACTGTGTTAATTGATAAATTACCACCTAGTTGGAAAGATTTTAAAAATATTCTCAAGCATAAGACTAAGGAGTTTTCCTTAGAATGTTTGATTACTCGTCTCCGTATTGAAGAGGAGGCCAGAAAATAGGACCAGAAAGAAGTGGTGTTTATTATATCTAGCAACAACACTAAAAAATCCACAAACGCGGGTTTGAAACCAAATACGAAAAATTTCAAAAATCGATATTGCAAACCAAATCAGAACCGTAATAATCAACCTCAGAACAAATAGCAAAATGCCCCCCTAAAGAATGGTACTGGACAGTTGTTCTTATGTTACAACTATGGTAAAGCAGGCCATACGACACGAAAGTGTCGGAACATACAAAATCCTACACCGCAGGCTAACTTGATTGAAGAACCCCTTGTGGTTATTCTTATTGAGATCAACCTTGTCAGTGGATCATAAGGGAAGTGGGTAGACACTGGTGCTTCTCACCATGTCTACTATGATCGTGAAATGTTTAAAATATATAATGTTGTTAATGACATGAAAGTGATGTTGGAAGATTCTCACACCACTGCTGCTGCTGGAATTAGGACTGCGCAGTTAAAGTTTATCTTTGGAAAGAACTTGTTTCTGAAAGATGTGATGCATCCTCCAGAGATGAGAAAAAATTTAGTATCTGATTTCTTGTTAAATAAAGCTAGTTTTACTCAAACTATTGGATCTAACTTGTACACCATCACTAAAAATTATGTTTTTGTTGATAAAGGATATGTTGTAGATGAGATGTTTAGGTTAAATGTTAATTTTGAATAAAGTTAATAGTTCTGCTTATATGCTGTGTGATTTTAATATTTGATATCTTAGACTTTGTCATGTTAATAAGCGACTGACTAATAAAATGAATAACTTAGGCTTAATCCCTAAAGTATCCATAAGTGATTCAAAAAAATGTGAATATTGTAGCCAATGTAAAATTACAAAGACCCCACATAAATCTGTGTTTAGAGAGTCGGAACCTTTAGATTTAATACATTTTCGTATATGTGAACTTGATGGCACTCTAACCAGGGATGACAAACACTACTTTATTACTTTTATTGATGATTGCTCTAATTTCACTTATGTTTATCTCATAAAAAATAAAAGTGATGTGCTAGATATGTTTAAGTAATTTGTCACTGAAATTGAAAACCAATTTAATAAGAAAATTAAGAGATATCGAAGTAATGGAGGAACAAAATAAGAATCTAGCCTATTCATTAAATTTTATAATCAACATAGCATAATACATGAAATAACTGCACCTTATTCGCCTGAAATGAACGGTAAAGCTGAAAGAAAAAATAGGACTCTTACCGAATTAGTTTTAGCTGTTTTATTAAATTTCGGTGCAGCATCACACTGGTGCGGCTGTTTGTTATGTTTTAAACGGAATTCCTAAATCTAAGAGCAAAATTTCACCTTTTGAGATTTTTAAAAATAATAAACCCAACTTATCTTATTAATAAACTTGGGGTTGCTTAGCATATGTTCGTATTCCTGACCCTAAAAGAATTAAATTAGCAATTTGAGCATATGAACGTGTTTTCATTGGTTATTCCATTAATAATAAAGCATATAGATTTTTTGATTTGAATGCTCGAGTTATTGTTGAGTCAAATGATGTTGATTTCTTTGAAAATAAATTTCCGTTTAAACTTAAGAATAGTGGGAGCACATCTACCACTAATAATCCAATAATCAGAAATAATGAATATAATGCGAAAATTGAATCCGAACTTAGAAGAAGTAAAAGAGCTAAGATAGCTAAACATTTTGGTCCAAAATATTATGTTTATGCACTAGAAGAGGACCCTGCTAATCTAAAAGAAGCTCTGTCGTTTTTAGATTCAGACCTCTGGTAAGAAGCTATAAATGACGAATTGGAATCTCTTGAATCTAATAAAACTTGGCATCTTGTTGACTTACCTTCAGGTTGTAAAACTATAGGTTTGTAAGTGGGTACTTAATAGGAAGTTGAAACCTGATGGTATAATTGGTAAATATAAGGCTCGTCTTGTAGCTAAATGATTTTGACAAAGGGAAAACATTGACTTATTAATACCTTTTCACCTGTTACAAGAATAACATTAATTCGAGTATTAATTTCTCTTGCTTCATTTTATGATCTACTAATTCACCAAATGGACGTAAAAGCTGTTTTTTGAATGGTGAATTAGAAGAAGAGATTTATATGGACCAACCTAAAGGTTTTGTTATACCTGGTCAAGAGCATAAAGTTTGCAAATTGGAAAAATCTCTATATGGTCTTAAACATGCACCTAAACAATGACATGAAAAATTTGACAATCTAGTTATTTCACATGGTTTTAAAGTAAATGAAAGTGACAAGTGTATTTATTATAAATCCGAGAATAAGATTTGCACTATCATATGTTTATATATGGATGATTTACTTATATTTGGTTTAAATATTCATGTTGTGAATCATGTTAAGTCTATACCATGTGCCAATTTTGATATGAAAGATCTTGGTGAAATGAGTGTAATTCTTGGTATTAAGATTAATTCTTTGGATCAATCTCATTATATTGAGAAGATGTTAAAAAAATAATTACTTTAAATGTAAACCTGCTAGTACACCATATGATCCTAGTGTAAAACTATTTAAGAACACTAGTAAAGGTGTAAGATAGTCTGAATATGTGAGCATCATTGGCAGCCTTCAGTATGCCACTGATTGTACTAGACCCGACATTGACTATATCTTGGGATTATTGTGAAAGTTTACTAGCAGACCTAGTATACAGTATTGGCATGCTATTGAAAGAGTCGTGAGATACCTTCAAAGAACTATGAATCTTGGATTACACTATCAGAAATTTTCCACTGTCCTTGAAGGATATAGCAATGCAAATTGGAATACATTATCAGACGAGTCTAAAGCCACTAGTGGATATATTTTCATTATTATAGGAGGAGCCATTTCTTGAAAATATAAGAAACATACTATTTTGGCTCAATCCGCTATGGAGTCAGAAATGATAGCACTAGCTACTACTTCTGAATAAGCATACTACTTAAGAAATTTGCTAGTTGAGATCCCTTTATGGGAAAAACTAATACCAGCTATGTTAATCCATTCGATAGTACCGTGGCTATTGCAAAAATTGAGAACCGTTATTACAACAGTAAGAGATGACAAATTCATCGTAAGAAAAATACTGTAAGAGTATATCTCTTCACGATCTATAAGTGTGGATCATGTACGCACTGATGAGAATCTGGTAGATCCTTCGATGAAAGGATTGGCCGGAGAAAAAGCCCTTTTTACATCTAAAAGAATAAAACTATTGCTCATAGAATGAGAACTCAGAGAATGAGTAGTCACTTATAATAGTAACCCAACCTAATGATTGGAAATCCCAAGAACTAGGTTCAATGGGCAATAACAAGTTACGAAGTGACATTGATTGAACATGCTAGTTTCATTAGATAGAAGCATGTAGTCCTGAAGCGATAGGAGGATAAGTTTAACTCTTAATGAAATTTGTACTATATGTGGAGTGGAGTACCTAGCTACAGGAGTACTCTTGATAGATTCACCTATGTGAATGTGGAAATATGGTTGTTTCCTATGGAACTTTGGGCAAAATTCCTAAAGTGTTCACTAAACTGGGATAGACCTGCATGGCCTTTAAAGCACGGGCTATAGACTGCACGCTAGAAAGGTTGAGTGTGGTTTGACATCAGAAATAGAGTTCAAGACTACGGGTCGCTCTAGTATAATTTGGATCTTACTCACTATGCAAAGTACCTTTGTTTATGTGTAATCTTATAAAATCAGAAATTGCTCGAGGAATTTATTAAAAAAAATTCAAGTGGGGGATTGTTTAAAAATTTGGTTTTAAAAATGAATTATTAAACATATTGAAAAGAGTATATGATACCCCTCTTATTGAATAGTCCCACATTGTGGGGAACTATAGAGTGTTCTGATTTAAATATAGGATTCACAAGAGAAATGATGGGCTCTTTTGGCACCCAATGTTTTCTCTTGTGTTGAGGAGAGAGACTATGCTGGCCATCACACACGCGCACCGACCGACTCGACCCGACCCAAGCTGGGCCGGGCTTGGCTTGGTTTGGATAATATGGTGTTGAACTCTTTATTTTTGGTAGCATATTTTAAACCAACTTTGACTTGGAAAAATACCCAGTAAACTCAGATCTGATATTTTTTCATGACTCGTCCCTATTTTTACTCTCTATATAAACCAAGCAATTTACATAGAAATATTATCGGTTTTAAAAATCAGAGTTCTCTTCTTCTTCTACCTTTAAACACAACTTTAGATCTGAGCAATATTTTTTGGATGCTATTGAATCAGCGTCCTTTGTGCAAGAGACTGTCAATACTGATATTCAAGGCTATTTTATCCTAGAGGCGGTGCTGCATCAGAGACTGCCTTGCACAATTCTGTCACGGCGACGAAACGTCTTAAAGAGAGTAACCTAGTCAGTGACTCAGCCACAAAGACACTACAAATTCAGATCGAGGTACAACATTTTTCAAGGGAATCTATTTAACGATTATGTTTATTTCACATATTTATGATTTGTTTTGACTTTTTTTTTGAATTTCGTCATCTCCATATACTTCTATCCTAAACAAGAATGCTTAGTGAACTTTGATTTTCATTGATATCAAGGCATGCTAACAGAAACCTGTCCTAGTCGAGTTGACCACTGACATGATGATGTTGCACTTGAGTTCATCTAGAGCTTGATCACTAATTTCATGGGAAATCATATAAAGAACAAATGAGATTATATGAAGCAGTCTTGGTCGTTGTGGAATGATCCACTACTAACACTAAGGGGTGTTTGCTCTATTGACCGTGTTCAAGAAAATGGTGAATGATGGTAGACAACCACTGTACGATTTCGTCATGTTCCCCCCAAATTTATACAGCTGGACGAGATGTGCAATGGTGCCATAAAGAATGGCATATGCGTTTACAACATTCCTCCATCACCTCCAACCTACTTCGAGATCCAAATTTACTATGATAATAAATGACCCACTCTCCGGTCCTACTGCTATTGTTCCTTGTCGAACATTTGATGTCAGTTCATTACCTCGAGTAAGGCAAGTGAGATTCTCGACGATGAGAGATGATGATCTTAATCCTAGCATGTTTAAACAAACTCTTCAACATTGTATTAGAATTCGGTCACTACTCTAAATTATGAGCGGTAGGAACTTGCTATTATATTTGTGCATGAGCCTACAGATTATAAGTTGGCTCATTCTATGTTGGAATGAGACTGAACTTAGAAGTATATTAAACTAGATGGTCTAACAATTTAGAGCAAAAATTTGATATATTATTGATATCAAATGTGTTTTTCTTAATGAAATGTATTGTTACGTATTTCCATAATATATAGTTTCTTTTTTGCATTTTATAGGTAATTTATAATTTAATATACATAATTAAAATTTATTCAAAAATACGTAAAACTACCAAAAACAAATAAATATACAAATTCACACAAATAATCATTCATCTATCGCTATCCCATTCACAGCACAAAAACGCAACACCTTTCATTGAAATGTTTGTGCCATATTCAGAGTATCCCTTTCGAGTGTCCAGTTCACTTAACAAAGAACGCTCCCTAAATGGGCATGTTAGAGCACTTTGAAAACTACCATGTGTCTTTCCATAAAGTATAATATAAACACACTTTCCAACTCACGTGACCAAGGATTAAAGCTAATTTCCATTCTTACTTGGTATTTTAAAAGTCGAAAAAAATGTGTTGCTATGATTGCAATTCGGGCGATGAACATTTATTTGTGATCACATATTTATCCTTGTTCAGTATTATAGATAAAGGATAAGGAAGTTCCTAATGGTTAATTTTGTTGGTGCTTTTGTTTTGCACCAATAGATTTTGTGTTGAGGCCATTGAAACTTAAAGGGCAACGAGATTGTTGAAATTTGTAGAGTGTCAATTTTTATGTTAAATATAAGTATATAGAAATAACTTCATTTCATTTTTACTCCTGATAACCTTTAATAATATCCTATTTTATTCTAATTTATTACCAATATCATTCAGCAAATGCAAATTACCGGGGATAATATATGTTATATATACTTGTATTCGCAATTGCAAGGCATTCAAAAGAAACATATCTATGGAAAATTAATTCCAAAGAACTCATTGATCTTTAAGAAGACGATAGAGTTGAAAATGATCTAATTTGTAAGTACAATCACTTTGGACTTTCCTAAATGATCATTGAAAGTTGGGTGAAATATCGCTCAAAAACCAAGTTAAAATAGTAGATGTTGTACTTAAGAAAAACTCTGCACTCATCGAAAAATTTCTTGAACAAACGTTTGAAATATAAATAAAACTAAAATTGTGGTTGAATTCCACTATAAAATAGCAATCAGAATGAGCTTTCAACTAGTCAAAAGTAGCTCAACTCAAGTGGTCAAAATGAGGAACATGGAAGTTGAAATGCAATGATTGAAATAAGGCATAAAGGGATCGAATATGATGCAATCAAGCATTGAGTTGAGAGCTCAAAGGAAAAGGTTGGAATGTTAGCATAGGTCATTATCTGATTTTTAAGGCAGTCAAAGTCTCTTAAATTGGAGATACTTCAAGGGAAACCAATTCAAAGCTTTAGATTTGCTTTCCAAGGTATAATTTTGGTTATATAGGTCTATAAATACTAAGATAACTGAAGTGAAAAGGATCCCTCAAATGCTCTTAGTCAAGACTATAGAATTTTTAAGACAAAGTCACTGTATATCAAAATTCTGTTGTAATGCAACTATAGTACAATCGAACCATTAAAAGCAGTAATGAATCCTCACTATTTATGTTGTAATTATGCCCAATCACTACAAATTTGGTATTGCTTTTGCTTTCTGCATTTTCTTTTATCTTTGTTTCTATGATTTTTGTTTGATTCTCTATTATTGACTCTGGTTTTCAATCATACTCTTAAAGTAACATTGAATTAAAATTACCTTTAGTTGTACCTTAGATCCATGGTCTTAGGGGTATATGGTTAAATCGAACACAAACATTTGGTACCTTTATTGAAAAAGATCAAATCCTTTGACAAAAGTGAAAGTTCCTAAAAAGAGAAGAGAAAGTGCGACGAATGGGGAAAACAAGGTATAAAACTAAAATATGATAATAGTGGTTTAGCAAGATGGTAGCTATGGAAGAGAATTTAAAAAACTGTTAGATCGAGTACAGGCCGAAACTACCAACCTTATTAGAGTGAGTAGGGGAAAAGAAAGTAGGTTAGGCGCGGGAAGAGAGACCGAGTTCACTATACGGTTAGAGAGGCAAAATGAAATTAAGGGTGGAATAGCTTAATTTCAGAATAGAGAACTGGGAAATACGGGTTCTGGTTTTTCTTTCTTTTGTATATATTTTTATATGTGATATAAATAATACTAAAATCAATAAACCTGTATAAATGGAAAATCCATAAATAAAGTTGTATATGATCATGGTTACAAATATTATAACCGTGAGTATTGAATCGTAAACTAATTAATATTTTGTTTTGAATATTCATAGTCAAGATGTTTCGAGAAAGGATATTGATATATTTGTAGAGACCAAAGATGTAACATTCTTCAAACATTGGGCATTGTATTACTAACGGTTGTTGGGGAACCAAGGGCTACACACTGGTAGTTATAAGATAAATGTATAATGACCCAACCGATTCCTACTGGTTAATAACAACTAGGTCATATAGGAAATCTCAATGTAATGGTTTCCACAATTCTTTCGACTTGAGAATATTATGGAACTTTGATGTGAATGCTCTGCTTTTATTATAGTTAATTCATAACATAGTATTCATGATACAAACTTAGTTGGGTTTGAGTTGAAGTATTGAAATTGAAATACTATTTAAGGAGATTCTTCTTCTCCGTTGTAAAAGGTTTGTATCACAGTCAATTGTGGTCGACTCAAAGTCGAAGTCTCTGTGCAGAGCATAGTGTTTAATAGTAAATGTTATTATTGAACCAAAGACTTTGGAGATGGACTGCATAGTTGTATAAAGATATTTGATAGAGCTTTGACCAGGACTAAGTTCTAGATATCAAAAGTGATACAATGATGATGAAGAGAATGTGAGTATAACATATCATTGCTTAAGGGTACTACTTAAAGTATGATTTTACCTTGAACATCTGTAAGTGATGAAATTGGTTAAATTATCGCATCATCAGCTAAGGTGATGTGTGAACAGTAATATTTGAAGTATTTGATATAAATTATTGACCGAGATCACTCCTGTGAGTTGCACAACAAAATCATCTAGTTTCTGAAATATTACCCAATTTAATTAGTATATAAAATATATAAATTAATTAATATAATTATTATATTAATTATTGAATGTTTTAGTATATAGGATATCATTAGAAATTTTGGTATTGCTTTTAGAATTTAAGGGTTCTCATAGTAATTATATGGATGTGTATATATTATAGTTATATATGCACGTAAATATTAAATATGATTTAATATTGAAGTGATATTTAAATTTTGATTTAAATATAATAATATATATTATTAGGGCTAAAATTTGAAATAGGAAGGAATAGGGTTGGCTATGACATGGATTGATGAGGTGATATGGTTTGAATTAAAAGGAGTAAAAGGAGGATATGTTTTGGGGAATATATATCCTCATACTCTCTTATACAAACCTAGCTTCCTTCTCATTCTTTCTTACATCTTTTCTCTTACACTTCTCCTACCATACCTGAACCCTTTCCTTCCCTCACCAAAACAAAAATACTCTATCTTTGGCATGTAGCTGCGAGCCATGCGAACTCCAATAAATGGGATATCGATTCTGTTGGAAGACTCTCAAATCGACGTTTAACGAAGAAGCAAGACTTAAGAGGTAAATCTTTTCTAAATTCACATCATAATCACGCATATCTATATCTTTTCAACCATGATTTTCCAATTATATATACATACAAATATTTATCTTATTATTTTTAAATTATATATATATATGTGTGTGTGTGTTTGTTTTTTAATAAAAAATGATTTTAATTAGTTTAAAAAACTATTTTTATGGCTTATGACCTAGACAAAAAAACACACACACACACACACACATATATTAAAATAATGTTTATGCTAATTATTATACGATATAATATGTGTGTGTATTATTTAATTATTTATATATTCGGTTTTTTAAATAATGTATAAATGTATATTGTAATGACTTATATTTCATGTATCGAATATTCGATTTTTTAAATAATGTATACATATATATTATAACGACTTGTATTTTACGTATTGGAGGATCATAAAATATTTGTATTTTATTTATATAAGGTCGCATGACTCTATAATTTTGAGATATGACTCTTAGGGACATTTATGATTTTTGCCAAATTTCTGTGTGACCATTTTGATCCTATATATATTGTTTAGGCTCTAACTTTTGATAGAAGTCGAATTAGGGTCTCAAACTAGTTCTGTTGCTTCAAGATGATGGTTTCCCATCCATAAAGTGGCCATAACAGGAAAACGAACTTACCTTTAGAAAGTTATGGCTGTTTTAAGTTTAGATAGTTGTTGGCCTGTATTAGTGAGTACTTAGTTAAGCCCATACTTGAGCCCATTAATTTAACTCGAGATTAGTATAAATAGTATAAATAGAGGATTGTAGGAGCTGAATTAAAACTTTTCCCTCTTCCCCAAATCGGTTCAAAACCCCTATTAACCCTAATTTCATCCAAAATCTTTGTCAAATCACTAATTAAAGAGAAGATCATCAAATAGAAGTTAGAGATTATCATTTCAGTTGATTTGCATTGCTTACTATTGTTGTCCACATCACATCTACACTTGAATCGGTTGATTTTGGTAATTGGTGAATAGTTTATGCCTTCGTACTATCCTATGCATGTTCATATAGTAGAATTACATGTTTCATCATGATTTTTGGCCTTAAAACCTATTCTAGTTTTAATTATATGCTATCTAAATTTTTGACTCTTTGAAATGGTTTTCAATAATGATTTAGTAATTCTCCTTATTCATATTCATATGTGCATGCAATATGTAGATCTAGATTAGAATTGGCTTATTTATTACATTCTTGTGTATTGCTTGTTGAAATATATATATATATATATATATATATATATATATATATATATATATATAGACACACACACACATGTTATTCTATGATTATATGTTGTGATTTGATGTTGTTTGCTAGTGTTTTTGATGCTAAGGAAGATAGGTTGCTGAATTTGGCAAATCAAAAGTAAAGATGGTTAGAATTGGATAAAACTTGAAGGAGAGACTCTGGAGTATGGAGAAAGCCAGAAGTTCAAGTCGCATGTCCAAATTCTTCGAGTAAACAATTCGATGCCTAGTTGTTCATATCGGTACCGAGTTTTTCATGTCAGCCATATGGGTCGGCGATTGTGGGGGACCTCCAGAGCATGGCTAATAGAGGCGGAACATGGCAAGATGCAAAAGATTGGCTAAATGTTGGATGTTATACCAACTTGTTTCTAGAACTTGAAGATGAAGGCTTTGGCGTAGGACCGAATTGTTTAGATGGATGGGTCGGGCTCCGAAGCACTTGGAAATGGAGTACTAGAAGCAAGGAAGGAGAGTTAGCCAACAATTAGCTAAGTAAACAAGTCAGTACCGAACTATTCAAGTCGGTACTGAATTGTTTTGGTGACTGCAGTAGGGTCAGGGTTATACAAAGAGGAAGCATAGGACTCTATAGATCATGTTGGAGGTGTTGGCTCGCTCGCTTGAGGATTGGATGGTGATGTAACAACATGGTAAAAGCTTTGCATCTTTGGTTGGTGACTAGTAAAGGGAGTAGGTACCGAAGATAGTGGCTCGATAAATAAGGGAGTCGTGGAATGAGGAACAAGAAAGGGTTCCTGGATAATGGAAACTGGATTGAGCAAAAAGGGGGCTTGGAATGTATGTGTTAAGGAATCGTTGATACTCAGAGTGTTTTCTGTTGTACTCGAAGTAGGCGTATTATAAGTGGGGACGTCCATGGATCATTGTGAAAACGTGTACGTGCTAATATAGTACACACGGATCGTGTAATATGATGTATAACACACAGATATATGATTAATCACAGATAATAGAAAATACAGTAAACTGTAAAAATCACACCAGGGATTTTTATACTGGTTCGGACCTCCCGTCCTACGTCCAGTCCCAGACTTCTATCTGGATTTTCACTACCAACTACCTCTCTTCACCTGGAGGAACAGGTTTACAACACCCGAGCAGCCGAACGGGATTTCGTGCCTCTTACAACACCGAGGACTTCAACAAAAACAAATACAATTGTTGTTGACAACTTATGCTCTTGATAACACAGATTTGTCACTTGTAGTACACCCTTCCTATAATCTTATCCTCAAAAATATGTGAATGATATTTGTGAAGATTGAAGGAAGTATATTACTTGTTGAATCAAAAGATATGAAATAATTTCAATGATTCAATAAGCAATTGAAATATTTGAGAGCTTTTAGAATGCAAGAGTATTTAGAAAGTAAGATAAAAAATTAGAGCAAAGAATCATTGGTATTGAATCAATGATTTAGACGTGTTTATATAGAGAATAAATGGTTGTAACTCTTTGTGAAGAGTAGCCATTAATAGATATGATCATTGATGAAAGGTAAGAGATGCAACCATTGGAAAAAGAAGTGTCTTTTGGGAAAGGTTGCTCTCTGTTTAAAAACGGTCGACAGGTCAAAAATGACCAGTAGACAGGATTTCAAATATATAGACGTTATGTGCATGTGTGCACGTTCATTGTGCAATTTACACAGAAACGGTCGACCGCCTGAATTAATACCGGTCGACCGGTCCCTGTCAAATTGCACAATGAATGTGCAATGCCATTCAAACGTACATATATCGATTAAATTGAGGTGCATGATTATTTGAGGATAGATTTTAACAAGTTTATCACTATTACAACATTAAATAATCAACCTATAATCTAGAGTACCATATGTAGCTCTTTTGTGCCTCTTTATAGCCATGATGTCTTCGTTTTGTCGATCGCCTTTATTTCTTTGTCAGAAATCAAAACTTCATAGAATCTGTGACTCAACACATTGGAGTGGATCTAAATACATTAGACCAATAACTTTGGGTCTAGTGTCTAGCTTTGGGCTACAAGACACATATCTAGCTTTGGGCTACGTGATATGAGAGTACACTAAAAATCAGGGTTTCCATTAGTCCCTGGCAGTAAGGAGACAATACGAGTTATCATATATTCATGGCACATTGATTAATAGTGAGCATTGCTTGATGGATGTTTGGTTGCTTTCTTTAGTAGTTATCACTCAGAGATATCATTGGGAGCTGGTACTAGGGATAGAGATATTTGGACACCCACCATTCTATTTTGACTAGAGTACCTTTATGATATTTGTAGAGTAGCATATTATGTTGTTATGTGCTGACTCTTTGGTTGTAGGGACTGGTCAGGTATGGTTCATGCAACTTTGTTCCTTTTACTATATTTACCTGTATAGTACTTTGAGATTCATTTACCGCTCACACCAGACTGTTATCTGACCTAACTTTTACGCTTTGCTTCTTATTATCTTGGATATTCTTAAATGAGTGGAGTAGATATCAGGCCTAGGTGATGCAGTAGTTGTGAGGAGGGCGAGCTGGATGAATCTATCTTATATTATATACATATATGGATTTCTATGCATTTCCACTGTCTAACACTGTGGAGCTCTGGCAGTGCTTGCTTATTCTTCTTATAATGAGACAGTTGTTGAGTTTGATCTTGTTGTATAAACTCTACTGCTTTTGATGTATAACTATGTGGATCTATTACTCTAATGATTTGTTCACATAGTTATTATTGTCTCTCCTGTTATATCTATGATATTATATTTTATCTATATGCTGTGAGATATACGCCAGGTTATATGCTGTATTTGTTTCATTTTTAACCCTGATGATCATCCTATATCGATCGAGCACGGTTGTAGCACACGGTTTTGATATTATTAGTGCTGATGGTATAGGGCTGTCGTCACATCTAGTATCAGAGCTTTGGTTACACGATTAACCTAAGTTGATACTATGATCCAGTAGAGATAAGGAAGAGTTACCACCTTAGACTGGATCAAGACTATATATACACACGGGAGAGTGCATACTTGTTGTATATTTTGGTTTTCAAAGCTATATAGTAATATATTATATAGTATAAGTCATATGCACACGAGCACCATAAACATAGTTTTCTTTATAAGTGACTAATCATTCTTGTTACAGATTAAGAATGAGCCGACATATAAGAAATGCTGTAAGGAATTCTGCTTCAGGAGTCGAGGAAGGAGTAGGGTCAAGAGATGCTACACCGACTTGCAAGCAATGTTGAATGCTATGATGGCAACTATGATGAGGAATGTTCAGGCTGCTGCTCCTGGTATGGCTATTGGTGGGGGTGCTCCCATGTAAGCGTCTAGGGTTGATTTTGCTAAGTTGAGTAAAGACTATTCTACTTTGGGAGGAAAACCATTACATGGAACAGAATCAACCATAGAAGTGTAGGATTGGTTGGATACCTACGAGCGCATCTTTAGTGATATGGAAATGGATGATGCTATAAAGAGGAAGCTGGCCTCTAGATAGCTTCAAGGGTGGGACATTAATTGGTGAAATGTCAGTACTATTGCTACGTTCGAAGATCAGTTTACTTAGGGCCAATTCAAAACAAGGTTTGAAGAGAAGTTCATTCTGGTCGCTTAGAAGTTAGTGTTGTTTAGGAAGTTTGATGATCTTAAGCAAGGAGAGATGTCAATTTTTGAGTATGTTGCAGAGTTTGATGCTTTATCGAAATATGGAATATCATTCATTGACACTCCATTGAGGAAAAATGAAAAGTTCGTCATTGGTCTGGAAGATTGCCTTGGAGAGAAGCTGGTAAACCACATTGATGGGCCATTTGAGAAGCTTGTTGAGGAAGCTCTTCGTCATGATAATTTGTATCCTAAGTCTAGAACAACTGTTGTCATTTCTGCTGAGAAGGATGAGCCAAAATCGTAGCAAGGCGGTAGAGGCAAGAAAAGTGGAACGGAAAGAGAAAGCAGTCTCAAAGGAAAAAATGCCAGAAGAAAGCTAAGTGGGAACCTACTTGTTATGGGTGCACGGAGAAGGGTCACTTGATTAAATATTGTAAAGTGAGTGAGAAGAAGAAATGCTACAATTGTGATAAACCTGGCATTTGAAGAAGAATTGTCCAGAACCGGTGAATGATAAATAGGTTGTGAAAGCATATGCTTTGGACGTTGTTCTGACTTTGTTGAGTGCTCCCTCGGCGAAGGAGAAGGGAAAGAGAGTCGTTATTGAAGGTATGCTTTCCATTAAGGATGTTTCCATTCATGTTTTGTTTGATATTCGAGCTTCACATTAATTCATATGTAGTGACCTAGTAGACAGATTGGGATTGAGACCTGAGATAGTTTTGATTGTGACAAACCCAGTTGGAGGCTTTACTAGCCTTTGCATGGTTTGTTGAGGCCCAGTATTATCGAGTCATGGATGCTCTTTTGTTTGTGATTGCTTTGTCCTAAATTTTTGTTGGGTTCGGGGTTATCTTGGGAATGGACTGGCTCAAGAAGTATGCGGCGATAGTGCATTGAGAGAAGCTACTGGTGACAATCGAAGATGTTGAAGGGCGAACAGTAGTAATTAGCTTCTTAGCAGAGGATGAGGTGATGGTTATCTTTCTATATTTGCTTGAAGTTCCATAGGAGGGATTGTCATATGTGCCTGTCGCTAGAGAGTATGTATTTGAGGAAATGACCGGATTGCCGCCGCATAGAGAGATTGAGTTTCGGATAGACCTAGTGAAGGAAACTATACCTATATTTATGCCTTTAAGGCATATGACACCTAGAGAGTAGAAGGAATTAGAGGTGCAAGTGAATGACTTATTGAGGAGAGGGTTCATTTAAAGGAGTATATGTAACAGCCCTGGTTTGGAGATTACCTTAATTATAATTTAATATTGACAGGTAATCTCCAAACCAGGGTTCTTATAGTATATTTGAGTGGGGTGCACCTGTAGTGTTCGCAACTAAGGCATATGTCTCTTTGAGGTTGTGTGTGGATTATCGTGAGCTGAATAAAGTGACGAAGAAGAACAAGTATCTACTCCCACGCATTGATGAATTGTTTTATATGCTTTACGATGCGAAGGCCTTCTCTCAAATGGATTTTGCAACTGGATTTCACCAGCTTAGAGTAGCGAAGGAGAGCGTGCCTATTACCGCATTTTGTACATCATTTGGTTTTTATGAGTGGTTGGTTATGCCATTTGGATTGACCAATGCTCCAGCATACTCCGTGGATCTCATGAATCGAGCTTTTAGAGATCAGCTGAACAAGTTCAATCTTGTGCTCGTGGATGATATTCCGATCTATTCCAAAACTGAAGAGGTCCACAAGACTTTTGGGGATTGTACTGGAGGTGTTAAGAAAGCATAAGTTGAGAGTGAAGTTTTCTAATAGCCTCTTTTGCAAAGGAGAAGTGAGATTCTTGGGTTATGTCATTTCTGGATAGGGTATAACAGTAGATCCTACGAAGGTTGCAGTGGTCAAAAATTGGATCCAGCCCAAGAATGCTATGGATGTGAGGAGTTTCCTAGGATTGACGGGATACTATAGATGCTTCATCAAGGACTTTTCAAAGATAGCAACAATGTTGACCAATTTGACGAAGAAGAATCATACTTTTGTATGGGATGTAAAGTATGAGCATGCATTTGTGATTCTGAAGGAGAGGTTGACGAATGCACCAGTATTGACCATTCCAAGTGGAAATGAGGAGTTGATAGTATATACAGACGTCTATGGTATTGGATTAGGTGCGGTATTGATGCAAAACAGAAAAGTTATTGCTTATGCTAGTCGGCAGCTAAAGCCGCATCAAAGGAATTATCCGACTCATGATTTGGAATTGGTGACACTAGTTTTTTCTATGAAGATGCGGAGGCATTATTTGCTAGGAGAAAGATTTGAGCTGTTTACGGACCATAAATCCTTGTAGTATCTTTTCTCTCAAAGGGATCTCAACCTTCGTCAACAACGATGGTTAGAGTTCTTGGCCTCCTATGATTTTAGCATTTCCTATACACCAAGAAAAGTGAATGCGGTCGCCGATGCATTGAGTAGAAGACATGCTGGTTTGGGAGATTATTTGTTCCAGATATTAATGGATCGTGAGATGAACTGCTACGAGAGTGTCACCATTCCAGGTTGACCATTCATCCTGGCGGTAACAAGATGTACAGAGACATGAAGCAGACTTATTATTGCAAAGGCATGAAGAGGGATGTTGGAGGCATTCTTCTCAAAGTGTATGAACTGGCAGTTGGTAAAGGTAGAGTAGAAAAAACCTTGTGGATTGTTGCAACCGCTAGATATTCCTGAGTGGAAATGGGAGCGAGTGTCGATGGATTTTATTGATGAACTACCGAGGACTCGAGCAGGGTACGATAGCATTTGGATCGTGGTTGATCGATTGACCAAGAGTGTCAGATTTATACCCATAAAGTCAAATAGAATGGCATCCAAGTTGAGCGAGTTGTATGTACAGTGGATATTATGATTTCACACTGTGCCAAAGAGCATTGCAAGTGATTGAGACCCATTGTTCACCAGTGGGTTTTGGAAGAGCTTACAAGAGACGTTTAGGACCGAGCTGCACCTAAGTACAGCTTATCACCTACAAACGGATGAGCAAACCGAGAGAGTAAATTGTGTATTGAAGAATCTCTTGTGAGCATGCATTATAAATTCCGAGGATCATGAGATGGCCTTCTACATTTAGAAGAGTTTGCATACAAAAACATTTATCATTATAGTATTGGTATGGCTCCTTATGAAGCATTGTATGGTCGATAGCGTAATGCTCCTTCACGTTGGTGGGAAGCGAGCAAGAAACTGATACTTAGGCCATATATGATTAAAGAAACTTCAGAAAAGATTGAGATCATTCGAGAACGAATGAAAGTCATTCAGGATCGATAGAAGAGCTAGGTTGATAAAAGATGTGGAGATTTGGAATTTTCTATTAGAGATATGATTTTTGTGAAGGTATCTCCTTTGAAGAATGTTGTTTGATTCAGTAATAAGGGGAAGTTGGCACCCAAGATTCATAGGTCCTTTTTCGATAATTGAAAGGATTAGGAACTTATCATATAGGGTCGACTTTCCTCAGAAGATGGCGGGCATGCACAACGTCATTCATGTTTCCCGTCTATGGAAATTTATGCATGACTTAGGCGTAACAATTACACTGGATTAGCTTGAAGATGTTGAGGTAGAACCAGAAGTTTCAAAGACTCATAAATCAGTTCGTATTGTTGGACATGATACGGGATAACTTAGGAGAATATCGATAAGGTTGGTGAAATTACAGTGGAGTGGAAGCGATGACGATTATATGTGGGAAACTGATGAGAGTATGAGGATTGCATGTCCGAAGCTCTTTAAATGGTAGGACCCATCGTTAATCATATCTACTTTCACCATTGTATATTGCATTTGATAGGTTTGTATTCTGCATGCTAGGGTAGGATCATGTATTCTATTGATTGCATGAGTGCTTGTTTGATATGGTTGATGGTTGAATATGATTGTTAGGCATGCAGAGTAGTTATGGTCACTTATACTTGTTGAATATGCAAGTATATGATTTTTGTTTGATGATAATAAACATATATATATATTCATTTAAATGTATTTGTTATTGTACTATTTTAGTTTTCACATAATTAAATAAATATTTGCTGAATAAAATAAATAACACAGAATTTAAATACAAACAAATATTTTATTCAAACAAATATTTTATTACAATTTTGAACAGTACAAATTTGAGCTCTCACTATATACACAATTTCCATTACAATACAATTTCAAATTATAATACAATTTTTCACTATACATACATTTGCACTTCACTACATATCACTCATTCACTCTTATTTATCTTCAACTCTATTCCAGATTGAATCCAGCATCTGAATTATCTACAAAATAAACACTGACGCAGTAAAATTGAAAAAAAAATATTTGTGCAGTGTAAAATAAAATGTGTATTTTGAAAATATTATTTGCCTCGGTTATTCGGGTTGTTCGTCATCATTTTCGTTTTGAATTCATCAAACACGAACAACTTGTGACATGCACAGTGTATCACTGTACATGTCACAAGGCGGTGCACACCGATAGACATTTGATAAAATTGCAGGGACAGGTGAGCACAAGGTCAAACCCAAGCCAAGACTGGATTCAACACAGGTACAATTCAAAATGCAAACAAACTTTAGTTCAGAGAGACTCAAGGTAGTTCTTTAACCAATGTATACATGAAGTCTCGACCAAATCAACAAAACATGCTCAGGTCCAACAAATATGACAACTGCCTCAATCATATGTACCAAATGTGCATGCAACATTTTAGTTACAACATAGCAGAGAAGGCATGGCACCAAAAATGGATAAACAGAGGTGACTCAATGCATACAACATACAACACCTCAAATGTAGTACACAAAGCAAACAGTGAAATGACCAAAGGCAACAATACTCAACAAGACTTCAATACAAAACTAAGGTGAACACAGACCATACTGCAACAAGCTCCAGTCCAGAATGAATGTAACAAAACCAAAATGAACACAGCCTCAATAGTACAGTTCAAATGAAACAGCATATAGACCAGATACAAATGGTCAAGTGCAAAACAATGAAGCAACAAATATATGCAGTGCACAGCATTTCAGTGCAGACTGCACAGACAAACTCAAACGTACACAAATGCAAATAACAACAAAACAGCCTCGACCAAAGATTGAACATGAATATAAAGCAATATAAAAACTAACTCAATGTACACTTGAACCCAGACTCCATGAACACACATATATATACATACGTAAATTTATGTATACAAGTGGAGATGACCAGCATTCAAAGTGCAGACAAATTCCAAAATCAAGATGTAGCCAGTGAAACCAGACTAGACTCCAGACAAATGAACACAACAACAGGACTACTAACACTGCAACCAGACACACTTGAATATCAATATAAATCAAGCAGAAGAAGGCATCACAACATACATACATACATACATACATACATACATATATATATATATATATATGTAGTGGAAACTAGATTCAATCCAAACAAACAGTGAATGATGATATACAACTGTTACAACATGAAGCGGAGTTTACAGATAAAAATCAATCAGATGATCAAATGTTGCAGGTCGAACAATTTTCAAGGTATCAGTTTCAAATCAAGTCAAAGCCAGGTGATAACACTGATTGAATTAAAAAGCCGAAGTCAAGACCAAAGTAAAATTGAACAAGTCGAAGTCAAGTTCTCATCTCAAAATATTATCACAAATTCAAAGTGGCAGAAGTCAATTCAGAAAAGAATGGAACCAAATCCAAAGCAAACGCAAGCCGTGGTGACCAAGCAAGCACATTAATGAAATATTCGAATTGAACCAGTCCAAACATATCACATGTATTCAAGCAAAATCGAACGGTAGAGCAAAAAGTAACAAACGAATTCAAAAGATATATTCGAACGATAATTTTGGGAATTAAATCCTATAAATACCATTAACATCATCGACATTTAAGCATCGAGTTCAAGCATATCAACGAGAGTAATAAAGGAAATCACATATCAGAATTATTCAAATCGAACTCGATGAATTGAAGCAGCCGAGTGAAGTCAAAGCAAGACGATCGATCGACAAAGCAATCAACGCGAACATATTTATTCAATTGATCAACTGAAATCAGCGTATTTAATTTCCAGAAGCCCTAATTTTCAGAAAGAAAGAGGAACGAACGAGGCAGCCATTTTCACAAAGCAAAGGATACAGGCCGAAGAAATAAACAGAGAAAAGGGGAACAAATTTTTATCATAGTTTTTCTTTGGGCCAACTTATAATTTCGTTTGGACTTTAAATTTTAAAATTAGGGTTTTATTGTTTTGAGTTGTTTTTTATTTTGTAATTTACTTTCAAACTTTTATAAAATTCTAGTCGTGTGACTAGGGGACGAACTACAGTGGTGTAGTTCGAGAATTCGCAACTCAGTGGCTGAGTTGTTGCAGGGTTTTGAGCGTAGAGTTAGGTTAGTCGATAGCGGGTGTCGCAAGTTTACGTGTGTAAGCGTCTGACTACTTAATTTCTAGTAGAAACCTTGAGGGCAGCACGTAGGCAGGGTTTTGCCGAAGCTGGGTAAATCTTTGTTATTCTATTTCTGCTTTTATTATTCTGCTATTATTTGTGCTGTAATTATTTTATATATTTCCGCATTAATTTTTATAATTATTATTATCACCTTATTCACCCCCCATTTAGGGTGAAATCGATCCTATAATACTTTGATTGGTTTAGGGATTTCGAGGGTGAAAGTCCTAAAGGAGGGAGAAAGTAACAATCCGTATTTTACATATCGGAGGATCATAAAATATTTTTATTTTATTCATGTGAGGTCGTATGACTCTATAATTTTGGGATATGACTCTTAGGGACATTTTAGACATATGATTTATTCTAAATTTCTATGTTACCATTTTGACCCTGAAAACCTTGTTTAGGCTATAAATTTTGATAGGAGTCAAATTAGGATCTCTAACCAGTTCCACTGCTTCAGGATGATGGTTTGCCATTCCGTATATGGTCATAATAGAAAATAGACTTACCATTAGAAATTTATGGTTGTTTTAGGTTTAGACAGTTATTGGCATGTATTAGCAAGTAATTAGTTAAACCCATACTTAGGCACATTAATCTAATTCGAGATTAGTATAAATAGGGAGTTGTAGAGCTAAATTAAAACTTTTCCCTTTCTCCCAAGTTAGTTCAAAACCCCCATTAACTCTAATTTCATCCAAAATCACACAAATTACACTCTAATCTTTGTCAAATCACTAATTCGAGAGAAGATTATCAAATAGAACTTAGAGATCATCATTTTGGTTGATTTGCATTGCTTTCTATTGCTATTCACATCAGATCTAGACTTGAATTGGTTGATTTGGTTAATTAGTGAGTAGTTTACGCCTTCTCACTATCCGATGCATGTTTATATAGTAGAATTACATGTTTCAACATGATTTTTGTCCTTAAACATTTTCTAGTTTTAACTACATACTATCATATGCTTATGACCTAAATTTGTGAACCTTTGAAATGGTTTTCAATAATCATTTAGTAATTCTCCTTATTCATATTCATTTATGCATGTAATATGTAGATCTAGATTAGAATTGGCTTATTTATCACATTCTTGTGCATTGCTTATTGAAGTGGATGTATATGCATGTTATTCTATGGTTGTATGTTGTGCTTTGATGTTGTTTGCTAGTGTTTTGGATGTTTAGGAAGATAGGTTGGTGAATTTGGGAAATCAGAAGAAAAGATGGTCAAAATTGAACAAAACTTGAAGAGGAGGCTCTGAAGTATGGAGGAAGCCAGGGGTTCAAGTCGCATGTCCAAATTCACCAATTAGACAAGTCGGCACCGAGTTGTTCATGTCAGTACCGAGTTATCCATATTGGTCATATGGGTCAGCGATTGTGGGGGATCTCTAGAGCATGGCTAGTAGAGGTGGAACATGGCAAGATGTAAGAGATTGGCTAAATATTGGATGTTATACCGACTTGTTTTTAGAACTTGAAGGTGAAGGCTTTGGTATGGGACCGAGTTGTTTTGATGGATGGTTCTGGGTCTAAAACACTTGGGAATGGAGTACTAGAAGCAAGGAAGAAGAGTTAACCAACAATTGGTTAAGCAAACAAGTCAGTACCGAGCTATTATGGTTGCTTTGCTTACTTTCTTTAATAGGTTATCGCTCAAAGATATTGTTGGGAGTAGGTGTTGGAGATAGAGATAACTGGACACCCACCATTCTATTTTGAGTAGAGTACCTTTATGATATTTGTAGAGTAGCATATTATTTTGTTATGTGCTAACTCTTTGGTTGCAGGGATAGGTCAGGTATGGTTCGTGGACCTCTGTTCCTTACTATATTTACCTATATAGTATTTTGAGATCCATTTATCGCTCACACCAAACGATAGTCTGACCCAAGGTTTATGCTTTGTTTCTTATTATCTTGGGTACTCTTAAATTTGTAGACTAGATAGCAGGTCTTGGCGATGTAGTAGTTGTGCGGAGGATGAGCTGGATGGAGTTATCTCGTAGTATATACATATATGGATTTCTATGCTTTTTCATGTGCAACACTATGGAGCCTTAGTAGTGCTTGCTTATTCTTCTTGTAATGAGACAGTTTTTAAGTTTGATCTTGTTATATAAACTCTACTACTTTTGATGTATAACTCTATGGATCTATTACTCTGATGATTTGCTCATATAGTTATTATTGTCTCTTTTATTATATCTATGATATTATATTTTATCTAAGTATTGTGAGATATACGACAGGTTATATGTTGTATTTGTTTCATTCTCAACTCTGATGATTGTCCTACTTCGACCAGGCACGGCTGCAGCGCACAATTTTGATATTATTGGTGCCCGTGGTATATGGCGGTCATCACATATATGTTTTAATTAAATTAGATAAATAGATATATATGTATGTATGTTTGTATGTATGTTTGTATGTATGGATATATGTATATATGCATACGTGTTATATATTTTCATGCTTTCGGCCTGTTATATTATAGGATTTTAAATTATAATAAATAATATGTATATTTGTATAAATGTTTATCAAATACTAATATAATAAATATTGATATATTATTTTATAATTAACATACAATAATTTCGGCCTAAAATAATTTGTATATAATTTAAAATTTAAATTTTTTAATCTTAATCGACATAACAATCATATGACTTTGCAAAAGATAATTGAACAAAAGATTTTATACTTAAATAATATATGGAATATGTACACACGCACACACATATTTGATATACTTATACATACATACATACATATAATATTATATACATGCTTAGTGTAGATGAATTTACTACCTTATATTATATGTCCTATTCATGTCACATTTAACATTAGTTAAAACCTTATATAAAACATCATGTTGATATTAAACAATAATTGACATATTAAATTTGATTTAGTGAGAAAATTTATTTATAGAAGCCAAACATAGATCGATCTGGGGATTTTTTTTTGAAATTTACCTCAAACCACCCATTGCATAACGGACCAAATCCAACAATTGTATTAGGGCCTTATTGGTTTATTAAAATAATCATCTAACATTCTACTAGGAATTTTTGTCCAACGGGTATCAAGAATATGAGTGTTTAAGGCTTAGGGTTGGAGTATACAAGCCCCTCCATGCCTCCTAGCCTGACCCTATAGATGGAGGAAGATCTTAAGGTGGCTCAAGTGTGAGGCCCAAAACTATTTTGGGCCTTGGGCTAGTTTCAAGTATGATATTTGAATATATAAATATATTTTCAATATAAAAGTTAATTTGAAATATAAAGATTTTATAAATGCAATAAAAGTACACACAAATTTAAAAGTATTTTAATTAAAGACACATATGCTTATAAATGTTATAATACACATGTATAAAATAAATAAATTTAAAATGTTCAAATTTAAAACGTATGTAATTGTTACAACTATACATACATACATACATACATACATATTCAATTGTAAAGATTATAATTTTTAAGTGTGTGTATATTTATGTAATTATAGTTGTTATAGTTATGTAATGATTCAAAAAAATTTAGCTAATATTTATATTTATGAAATTTAAATAAATTAAAATGTTCAATAATACACACATACATGCATTTATATATAGATAATAAATATATAACATTATACATGTTTTAAAATACATTTATATAAATGTTTATGATTATAAAAGTTATAACTATATGATTATTCTTAAAAATGTCTGAGGAAATAAAATTAGGATTTTTGAAATTCTAAAATAATTAAAAGGTTCAATTGAAATTATAAATTAATTAAAAATTTTAATTGATCACCAGCACGTAGATTATAAAGCTTATGATGAAGAATGTATATTTATGTAGATTAAATTTTTTATAAATACACATACACATGTATGTATGTGTATATATAATTATAAATGTCATAATTATATATAATAAGTCAAAATTATTTTTGAATTAGTATTTGTGATCTGTGAAATCTTAAATAAATAAATAAATAAATTTGTTTAATTAACTGAATTAATACATATAAACTTGTTTATATTGTTTGTGACAACTTTCTCCTCACAACACCAAACTAATTATGAAGCAAAAGAGTATTGTAATTAGGAATTAACAAATTTAAATATTATTAAATTCGCCTTATGGGTAGTAATCATGTTGTTGTGTGCTTACATAATTATGCAGTTTCAATTTAACTGTTAGTTAAAATGTCAAATTTTACGTATATCCAATTTAAGTAAAATCACAGAGTATCTAGTACTAAAAATAGTGATAGAAAAACTAAAGGTTACGAGAATTTATGTGGTTCTAATTTTAAGGAATCTTATGTCCATAGATCATGCTTTTTTTATATTCCTCTTTTGGTACCAGCTTTTAATGGTAGAAAGTATATGTAATTTTTTATATGGAATTCAGAGAAACTATAAAAAAAAGTGTTTTCTCTGCTATAGTACCCTTCTATCAATAATACTATAACCCCATATAGATTGCTAATTCTTTAAGCTAGCATTTCTTCCTAACCATTCGTCCTTCCACGTGTCATCCATCGCGTTGCTCGTTGTTTCGTGCATAGATTGCTAACTTGGCCGGAGGCTTATTCAACTTCTTTAGGCGAGAGGAACTAGCTGAAGGCGGGAATTTTGAATTTAAAGTTAGCCAAGAAATTTGAATTTTGGTGTGTGGAATTAGCTTCTGGATTTGATTCGAATGTTATGGTTGACTTATGGGCCCTATGACGTCTTTTAGTTTTTGGTTCCTACGTGATTTGCTCATAGCGTTGTAGTTAGGGCTAAGCACTACATTATTGCTATGAATTGGAATAGAGATGTGATTTGCCTTTGATAAATGTAGTGCAATTCGCTTTGGGTATTGGTGTAGTTCCATTGTAGATGGTGACGTTTCAGCGCAGGCCCTAGGGAGGTGGCGACATAGACCTTAAAAGTTATCGGCGCAGACCCTAAAAGTTGACATGGTGGCACTGCTCTTTATATCCTTTGGTAGAGGCAACCTTTGGGTTTGTATATGTTTGTGTGCGATATTCAGTTTTGTTATTTTTTTAAAGGGATGATCTCCTAACTTACTCCTTACTATTTGTTGTTACGGCATTAGTGTAGTTTGGTCCATGGAGGTGGTGTAGTTTGCTTTTGATTTGTATTGATCCTTATAGTACCTTTGACTTGACTTCGTTGCCACTGATAGAGTTAGGTGTATGCCCTAGGGTCAATTATGTAATTTATTACATATATCTAACTCGATAACTAATCTTGTTCCAAATAAAAGGTATTTTCTTTTTATTGTATACTTGATATAATGTGTTATATATATTAATTAATTAAAATAAAAGTATATTTAATAGAAAATCGATAAATGGTATGTTTTGTGATAATAGTTACAAAGAGTTGTAACCATGACTAATTTATCATAATGAAAATAAATATACCATTTTAAATATTCCTAGTCAAGATGTATCGAGACTAGATATCGATATATCCGTTGAGACTAGAGTACATAACGCTCTCCAAATGTTGGGTAGTGTATTACTCATGGCTACTGGGAGCACCAATGGGTTACATACTGATAGATATTGGATAACTATGGAATGACTTACTCGATAGTTTTCCGTTAGCTAATATAACTAAGGTCAAATAGAAAATATCAATATGACTAATTTACATAGTTCTCTTGACTTGAGAATATTGTTGATCTTCAATGTGGAAGCTCCACTTTGATTATAGTTAAATTGTAGCATGGCATCCATCGAATAACTATTGTTGGGATAAGTAGATGCATTGGAAGTGAAACACTATTCAAGAGAGAATTCATCTCCTTAGTTATATGCGATTAGTATTACGGTTAACTGAAGTGAACTCAAAGTCAAAGTCTCGGCCAGAGCATTTCGGTTAATAATAATAATTATTATTGAACTAAGGATTTTATGTCTGGACTATGAAAGATACTGGAATTTTGACCATTACCAAATTCCATAATTCCAAAGTGATATAGTTTTGACGAAGAGAATTGATATAAATAATTGTCACTATCGGGTACCGCTTATAATAAGTAAAATTGGATTTTATCAAAAGATGTGTAAGCGATAAATTCATCCAAAATATACCACTTGATGAACATTAATATTCAAATTGTTCGATGTTAAATTACTGACTGAATTTGCACCTTTGAGTCGCACAATTGTAATGATGAATTTTTCAAAAAACCACATGATTTAATTAATTTATTACATGTTGTAAATTGATTAGATTAAGTAATATTTGAGAAATATTAATCATTATTTAATTTAGTTGATGTTTGGAAGTGTGTAATTATTTGAATGCATTTATAAAAGTTATTTTTTCACGCATTGTGTGACGACCCAGATTTTTAACACCTGTTAATTGGAGAATTAACTGATTTTAATTATCGGAATATTAATTTTGATTGATCAAATAAATAAACTTTCTGATGATAAAACACCTGAATCTATATAGTGATCTAAAAATTATATATATTTGGGATTTGTAAAACAGCTAGGTATGTATAGATTGATAAATATTCTAGAAATATATATATATATATATATAAACTCCATCATTTAAATTAAGGTAAAATACCCATAAATATATATAGACAAATATATACAAACTTTATGATGTTTAATATATATAAATATGTAAATGCATATATATGTGTATATACCCATATGAAGTAAAATATGGGAAAGTTTGATATAAAAATAAATAAATATATATGTAATATCAAAGCATACATAAGCAATGTATATGAATAGAAAACATATGCAAGTAAATAATTGTGTAAAAGTTTGAATATAGGTAAATATATATAATGATAAAAATACAAGTAAATGTGTGTGTTCATATTAAATAGGAATATGTAAATAAGCATGTGTATATAAATAGGTGTAAACATATAAATATGATGGCAAATACATATATACATAAGGATATAAACGCATATATATATATACAAATTCATATGAAGATAGTTGTAAACAAAAGAGGGAACACACAATTAATGCCATTTAACTCAAGCATACATTATATCATTCAATTATCAAATCACTGTGAAATCCTATTTTTTTATTTAAATCTTGGTACAAAATCATATCAGGTCAAAAGAGCTTACTGACCAAAGAAAATCAAAAGTATGTATAATAAAAATCAAAAGGAAAATATGTGAAAACTGTAAACAAAACTCCTCAGCCTAGCTTCTTCCGCAAGCTTCTATTCTATGTATATATACATATATCCATCACTACCTCAAATCATCAGCAAACTCAACTAAATCAAGGCAAGATCATTTCAACAACTTTTTAAAACCTCTATCTCAGATCAAAGCAAACTCAGCTAGGTTCAGATCATCAAGTATTTCCCCGATTCAAGTTTCATAGGAGCAGCATTCAAGTTTTTCAAAATACAAACTGTTTCAACTTCTTTGTTCATCATCAAACATGTGAGTACACACTTAAAATCTGATTTGATTGAATGTGCATGCGATTTATTCGTGAAATATGATATGATCTATGCTATGTATGTTGTTAAAAAGGTTTTGTATGTGAGTTAGTGGCTGTGTTCACGACTGAAACAGACGAGTATACCACTGTTTAAGACATTATTTGTTTTAGACACTACACCATAAACGATATTTTGATACGGCTAAAAGCCGTATCAAAATATGTTGAGCTTAATATTTTGATACGGCTTTTAGCCGTATCTAATGAGCTAATTAGATACGGCCATTAGCCGTATCTAATTGACACATTAGATACGGCCAGAAGCCGTATATAATTGACAAATAGGCAGCGTCTAATGAACCAATTAGATACGGCTAAATGCCGTATCTAATTAGTCAATTAGATATAGATATATAATCAATATCCAATATATAATATTATAGACCTATTCATATCCAATATATAATCAATAATCATTCCGAGACATCAAAACAAATAATATTATAGACAGTGCACATTCAAATGATTCAATAATCCGCATTGCAGTGCGTAATAACTTAACAATATCATTACATAATACTAGCATTTAGCACATTAATATATCGTAGTAGCGGATACTAGAAAACACTATCTTTCCAGTACCAAGATCCAAATACACAACAATAATACAAATGTATCACATTACTACATAATAAAAATACACAACAAGCCTCTGTTATACTGTGTTGTTACGACAGCCACTGCACAATGCAAAGCCAAAGAGCTAACTCCTCCAGCCCAAAACATCTACACAAGCATTACAAAATATTAGTACATCTTTAGTTTTAGGAGTTAACTCTATATTACGGTTCATTGCAACTACATTTTTTTCCATTTGGTTATGTGAAAACTCAAATTTAGAAAATGCATCTGGATGCAACTAGTAAATACCCAAACACAGATTGAGCAAGTTGGTCGTTTTTGGATTGAATCTATGCTTGCAATCAGCAGCAGGGAAGGAAAGCTGAAGGAAATGAACCTGCGCATGTGTGTGCAACTCTGCACATGCACATATAGAACATTTTCTTATTGTAATTTTCCTGCCTTTAATACCCAGATTCTTGCAACTACTCTTGAATTCTGTTATACTAATTAAGTCAGTAGATTGTTCTAATATTATTGTTGATGCATGGCTATAAAAAGGGCTGAAACAAACATTATGTGATCATCGGATTTTAGATTGAAATAAAACTACAAGATTTTGCTTTAACCTCCTTGTTCTCCTTATTCTTGTTTTCCTTATACTTCACCTCCGAATTCTATCGCTCTCTCGCCTTATTTTCTTATCTGTATCACCTCTATGACTATCCAATATTCATTCAAAACCCACCTTCTGATTTCACTAGTCCAAATCACAACACCCCATCTACGTTGTATACCACCTGAAGATCATCAAAATACCCTAAAACCCTTGCTGAAACCCCATCAACAACCACTAGAAGTATGGTTAAAATAAAGGGATCTACCGTTATGGCATCAATGTCATTTGATGAGCTGACTTATTAATCCACATCAGCCGAATTCAGAACAAGATAAGGAAGACAATAATGTTGAATCAGGTGTTGTATGCAGGATCGGTCCTTAAAGTTTTACTATCTAAATCCAATTATAAACCAAGACCCTTATATACGTACTAATGAGATTAAAAAAATAAAGCAGCAAAATAATTAGGTAGATTATCAATAATAATTAGGTAGATTATCAATAATTAGTATATCACTTATCAAGCACCAAGCTAGATGTTTGTTTGTAAACTTTACTTGTTTTGATGCGATTACGCATACGACGATTTAAAAAAGGGACAGTTTGGCACAGGTCCCTAATAAGTTTCAAAATACACAAAAACCCTAGTAAAATAAAGTTTGTAAATTAGGTCCCTAGAATTAAGTTACTGAATAATGACATACACTTATGCAATTATTCAGTGAATAATTGCAGACATTTATGCAATTATATCAAAAAATTGCGGAAAATTCCGCAATTATTCATCCAAAAAATTGCGGAAATTTACGCAATTTTTTCAAAAAATTGCGGAAAAATCCGCAATTATTCACCCAAAAAATTGTGGAAATTTACGCAATTTTTTCAAAAAGTTGCGGAAAATTCCGCAATTATTCACCAAAAAAATTGCATAACTATATGCAATTACTTAGTAACTTAATTCTAGGGACCTAATTTACACACTTTTTTTTACTGGGGTTTTTGTGTATTTTGAAACTTACTAGGGACCCGAGCCTAATATTCACTTAAAAAAATATGGTAGTTTCCTATGAACTAACGTTATTCAACTCGCTAGATGTTTTTAATTTTATAATTCATTTATCTAAAAAGATGTTTTATGGTATATTAACAACTTAAAATATATTAATCTGAATTGGAATTAAATTCAAATCAATTTAATGGGACTTGAAATATCGACCACATAAACAGAAAATATACCTGCTCCATCATCTAGAGATATCGAATAAGACACTTCGGATGGCACACATATCCACCCACTCCAACATCAGCAAAGGTCTTTGCAAATTGATGATTCATTTTGCTGGTTCTCTCATCTGGTAGCAGTATACTGTCCAACACCACTTTTTCATGTGTGGATGGTACAGATTTCCCATGGATGTTGGACAATGTAGAATCTCGGCATATAGTACCTGTTGCAATAAAAGGGAATATTTATTATTATTTAAGTTTTCTACTTATTATGTCATAAATGTTTAAATGTTAAAAATACCTGTTCCTATTACTTCTAAATCAGAGTTGAGGATTTCACATTTTTGATTGTTCGTAACATTGGTCGAATCCTGGAACTGCGAAGCAATGAATTCAGGAGCATTGAATTGTGTGGCGCATCCTCCATTAGAAGAATTGACCGGTGCACGAATTCCCTGTTCAATATTTCCCACCATGTTGATCAAAACCTCCATTTGCCCAGACAAATTTCCCACTGTACCCTCCAAACTTCCCACCCTCATTTTCAACTCATCCTGCTCGCCATGAACATGTCGGAGTCGTTTCTGTGCAATGGCACAAGCCTTAACTTTAGTCTTTGGTATAACGGTCCCAACACCGTGGCTCCTACCGCTTGCATCCTTACCAAGCACTTGTGATAAGATGTCTTCATCCACTGTCAATTTTTCTTCATCACTATCAGTGATCTTTTCCTTCGCTTTTGCAATTTGATCCTGTAATATGATAATACTTACATGAATAAGGAATTTTAAAGAATATGCAAGTTAATATTTGTTTAACTTACAAAGTATGAAGAAGTGGCATCTGATATGCTACCATCTTTTTTCCCGTGTGTCTTCTCCTATACTTGACGACGACTGATATTTGTTGATGGACTAGCAACGATCTGCAATTCAAGTTGATGCAACGACATGAATATCCAATCACAATGTGTAAATCATTTGAATGAAAATGAATATAAATTACCATTTCTTGTTCTATTTTAGAGTGACTTTTACGTCCTGCATGATGAGCATAACTGAGCAATGCTCTGTCCTTTTTGCCTACCTCCCTTCTTCCGCTCGCTTCAGGCGTTGCTTCATTTTTTACGAACTCTGCCCAATCTTCTTGAGCAACTGTAGGTGGACAATTTTTCAACCGTTCTTCATCATTGTTCAAAGGGTCATAATAAACAACTCTCAAGTTTTTCTTGTATCTCCTAAAAGCCTCGGCCATTCTCTTTAAAAACATTTCCTTTGAAAGCGGATCGAGCTCATAAATTTTCTGCAAAAAATATATTAAATTATGTGTTGTGCAAAGAGTTGAAACCATAAGGCTATTGAATGAAATAGTTATTGTCAAAAAGATAAGGATACTTACCACCAATTCGTTCCAAACGTTGTCCTTGTATATTCTAGGTACTTTATTCCAACTTATATATGATATCGGCACATGAGCTCTTACTAGTTTACCGAGCATAGTAGCGATTTTTCCAGCGTTATCTGAGACCGGAATACCAAGTAAGTTTTGATCAACTTTCTTCGCCTCTGAACATGACGAATGTGAAGATGGTGGATTTTCTGACATAGTTTCCTGCAAAATATAATATTACTAATTATTTTAATAAGTCACGATAATAATTATACATGTATCAATGTATCAATGTCAACACTCCATAATATAACACACTTGCACATACAAAATTATTAAGTGACAACACCTGGAATTGCATTGGAATGTATAAAATATTCAAAACCATACATACACACAATCGTGCAATTAAAAATATACAGACACACAATCATGTGATGTACGAATACTAATAAGTTAACATATGGATTTGGTAAGGTCTTCTAATTTTTCATTGTCTTCAAAAGCTGATTGATAGACGGTAGGGAACTCAATGTCATCCACATTTGTAGTCAACCGTTTTGGTGTATGCAAGACCACAGACCATCCGTTATTTTTTAAATCTTTTGAGTAGAAAACTTGACTCGCTTCTAATGCAAGAATAAATGGCTCGTCATTCACGTTATTTTTGTTCTTCAATTTCCCTAAATTTACCATGATGAGGTTTGAAATGGGATCTATTTTGCAACCATTGACCTTATCCTCGACTTTTACCCAATCACAATAAAAAACTGTTTATTTGAAGTCTGTGTAATCCAACTCAAGTATCTGTTGAATGACTTCGTAATACGTTGTTTCTACTTCCTTATAATTTTTATCCTTGCCACTCGCTCTAAATTTTGTAATTGCTCTCATGCATACACTGCTATTTTGTGTTACCATACGGTCTTCGTACTTTTTCATGGAAAATGAAAATCCATTCACTTGGTACTTCATATAACTACGCGTTATGAACTTCAGCCCGTGCACTAACCGCCACAGAGTTGGATCAACATCGATGGTTTTTAACAGCTACATAAATTTTAATAAGTAAAAAAGCATGGTCACAAAGGTGTATTGCACACTTATAAACACATGAAATACTTAAGACGAAGTTAAACCTCATTACGTAACCATAGATTAAAACTTTGAACTACTTCCACGGTGGTAGCCCTGCCTCTAGGTTGAAATCTAGTACTTTTCACATAGGAGTTATACCTCCTACGAAAAACACATATCAAAATGTATATATAAATTGAATTAAAAAAATTAAAATTCCAAACAAGTTCGTGAACTTACTTCTTCCATTCATCCAATCCATCGTACTTATTAAGGACCCATCTACGCACCTGTTCAAACTGCACTTGGGTTAACGTTATGTCTTTACCATTATCCAGAGGTATCTCACCAGCAAACTCATCGTCCTCGTCTAAAAACGCTTCGCGGGTATGTTTATGATTGCCACCACCTCCGTTTGGCATATATTCCATGCAGTAAAGACTAGCTTCTTGTACGATATATCCTTCTACAATACACCCTTCAATGCATCTTTTGTTGCGAACATATCCTTTATATGTTTTCATCAACCTATAAATGTGATCAATTATATACTGTAGACGGTAGCTATTTATATGAAATAATGATGTGCATAACTGAAATTAGAAATTTACCGTTCAAATGGATACATCCATCTATATCTGACAGGGCCACAAATCAACGCTTCATCGGCTAAATGAACCATAAGGTGGACACTGATATCAAAAAATGCAGGTGGAAAATGTTTTTCAAAAACACACATTGCTTCTACTAAGCAGCCTTTGCTTTTAAAAGATGTTCCCTATTGATCACCTTTGAACACAAAATGTTAAAGAATAAACAAATACGATGAACAACATTTCATAGATCCTTATGTTGTGGATAAGAATGTTGAAGCAATACCGGAAGCAAATGCTACATTATGACATGGTAATCATGTGACTTCATATTTCTTAGTTCAGGAGGATTGATGCTCACATTGTTGTGAAAGTTAGAAGAAAATTTGTTAGGCACTTTCAGATTTTTCAAAACGGTGCAAAACCGTATCTTTTCTTCTTTGCTCAAAGCGAAAGTTGTCTTTGGTATGATTGTTTTATTTGTTTCAGGATCTTCCATCACCCACAACTTTTGTTTTATACCCATGATTTTCAAATCCTTGCGTGCATTGATGCCATCTTTTGACTTATCTTTATGGTCCATAATGGTGCTGATGAGATGCTCCGTGACATTCTTCTCCGTATGCATAACATCAATATTATGTCGGACCAAATTTGCTTTCCAATATGGTAAATCAAAAAAGATAGACCTCCTATACCATCCAAAAATATTGTCAACATCTTCATTGGTTGACTTTTTCCGTTTTCAACCAATTTCTTCTTTTTGTTTACCAATTTTCATTTTGATATTCGCTACTTTCTTTTCAACTTGAAAACCAGTCAATGGCCATTTAGGACGACGAAGTTCTTGTTCGTTGTTGAAATTTGTCTTATCATATCGAAACTTGTGTTCATTAGGAAGAAACATTCGATGTCTCATGTAACACATCTTCTTACTTTCAGGAAGATAATAAGAACAAGTGTTTTCCCCACAAACAGGACATGCAAAGTAACCGTGAGTTGTACATCCCGATAAAGTCCCAAAAGCAGGGTGATCATGGATTGCCCACAGCACCCTAGCTCTCATTGTGAACTCAGATTTATTTAACGAGTCAAATGTAACTACTCCTTCCCATAACTGCTTTAACTCGTCTATCAACGACTGTAAATAAACATCAATATCCTTTCCTGGTTGTTTTGGCCCAGAAATCAACAATGTTAACATTGAGAACTCCCTTTTCATGCACATAGACAGAGGAAGATTATATGGTACTACAATTACTGGCCAACAACTGTAAGGGTTAGAGAGAGAAGCATGTGGACAGAAACCATCTATTGCTATTCCAAGTGTGACATTTCGTGGCTCGGCAGCAAAAGTTTGATCAAATGAATCTGCGACTTTCCATTGAGAAGTGTCACATGGATGATGCATTACGGTTGGATCAAACTTGGCACGACCATGCCAGGTCATCGCATCTGCCATCCATGGTACAGTATACAGTCTCTTCAATCTAGAAATTAAAGAAAAATGTCTTAATGTCTTTCGAGGTACTTTGGTGCATTTTCTCTCTTCGTTTAATGATGTCATATATCTTGGTTCATTGCAATTTGTACAAGAAACTTTGTTCGCATCATCTTTCCAGTACAATATGCAATCATTGATGCATGCATCATAAGTTTTGTAATTCATCCCAACTTGCTTAATGATCTTCTTCACGTCGGAGTACTTTGTCGGCAGCGTGTTACCTTCAGGGAGTAACTCCTTTATTAGTTCGAGAAGTGCAGTCATACCATTATCTGAAAAGCTGTATCGGGTCTTCAAGCTATTCAGTTTCACAATGGCATACAACTTCGTAATCCCTTTTGAACATGAAGGATACAGTGGCTCTTTTACGCTACCAAAAAGCGATTTATACTTCTTACTTTCATTGGCCTACCAATCTGGATAATCAGTAGACTGCTCTCCAACATTAGCATGATCAGGCAACGAATTTGTAGGTTGAAAATGATGAAATCTATCTGCATCATTGACCAGATCTTCCATCCTAATATGTTCAGACTCAGCAGTAGTTCTGCCATGACTAACTGGTTGCTGTTTTTCCATCTTCGCCCTTTTTTCCCCATGAAAATACCACGCTGTATACGATTGGATAATACCCCATCTAAGCAAATGAAAATGAATGTCATCTAATCTGATCGTCTTCATATTTTTGCACCGGGTGCAAGGGCATAAATACAATCCTTTCTTACCACCGTTTTCTTCAACAAAACTAATGAACTTTTGCACCCCGTCTATATAGTATGTAGATCTTAGATCTGATTCATTTATCCATTGTTTGTCTATGCTGAAAGACATACTGCCCTCCTATATAATATTTTCCACATTTACATATTAATTTCTGCAAGGACTTTTTGTATAACAATATTTAAAACAGGGACCTGTGACTCTTTTCTTGTTTTGGAAATGTATAAAAGTGGATGATTGATTGCAAATGTTGTTTGTTAAATGGCTTAGTTCGTACATTAATGGATAAAAAATATTGATTATAACTCTCAAAACAACCTAACGGCAATCGTTATTGCTGGCGTGAGCACATCCACAAGAGAAAATTTAATGATGCAATAATCTAACATGTATATTTATACAGTTATAAAAATATTCCTAAGCATAAAGAATTAATCTGTTGATTAAATAAACTTATTCAGCAAAGTTGATTAACATACATGATACTGCAGTAAATCATAAGAACAATTTTATACTTTGATTATTTCAGATTCAATATCTGAATGAGAATTGGAAGATTTATCCATCCTAACCATTAGACGTTGCAAATTATGTTTATCAATGTAAACTATGAACACTTATATACAGGCGGGTCTATAAAAACAATTATGACGCCATGTACTATAATCATGGACAATAAAACCATGACATATTATGAGCTAAATGATAGAGCAAGTGATAAATATGTTATCATCTAAAAGAACTCCATTAAAAAACGCATTGCAGTTGATAGACAAATGAATGACTATTGTCTAAATGTTAGCAAATACAGGCATGTACAATTATGACGAACGTAGAAGTCAAGCACGGTCGAAATAATTCCATCAATATAATTATTTACAGTAGTAAACTGGAATGACTACAACAGTTTGTGGAATGGTACAATTCTTTTCATAAGCATTTAAACCATGTATTCTAATATTATGCGCGAGATTCATAATAAGTAATTGGGCACTACAGTCAAGCCTAGCCATTTTAGGTTGCATATGCATATTAAACAAAATGACCGTACGATAAAAAAGGTTGAATGTGCGAAATTGGATGAATAGTTTGGGGAAAAAAATTCAAAAATAGGAGTGAAAGGGACCCGTAAAGAAACTTTATGTTTAGTCGAATTACAGGGTTAGAAAACCCATAATGTAAATGGAAAAATATTAAAGCCTGAAATCAATATTGGTTGACTATCAAAGTTTCAAAATTTATGCAGTAGATTAAAAGTCAAAAAATTTAAACCTGCAAGAATTTCAAATTAAATAAGCCTCAGAGGAATTTAAGTTACAGCTAGAGGTGTGTAACCCTCGAATTGTTTGAAGTGGAAAAACAGTCATGCTCCAAGTCATGCAAAGAACGGTATTGTAGTTTCAAGAATACATATAATATTATATATACGTATAGTTGAAGTCATATCCGCAGATCCCTGCATGAGATAACATATGAGCTTGGCCAACACCATTTAACAAAAGGAATTTCCTGCCGATGCAACCAAACTCATATATATAGCACATCTCCATTATTTTCCACGATATGTAACTATTCATTTTCAAATGTGTACATTATCCACACACAATGCAAAACACCCCAACTATATATGTATGTGTGTGTCTAGACACACACACAAAGACATACATATAGGCACACATACATATACAGACATACAAATTAATCAAATAAAATAAATGCATTGAGGAAGTGCATGTCATACATATAATATCAGCTCTAAAATTTTGTTGGAAAGAAGTACGTTTAAAATATGATAACATGTGCTTAATTAAATTTTACATGACAAAAATTGGTAGAAAGTGGTTTGTAGAAAGCACTAATTTATAATATTAGTAAAAGTCATATAATAGATACATAGTTAGGCTATTTTGGCACCAAATTTAGTTAAGAAAATATTGAGAATGGTGTTGTTGGAAATGTACAAACATACCACATAATAGCTATTTATTTCGGTTTCATGAATCTAAACCTCTATTGGAAGCAGGCTAAGCTGTCAATTGTTCTACAGTCAACACTAAAGTTCAAGGTAAATTATATGTAATAGGAAGAATCTAGAAACATCTCTGGAATGAAGAATAACCCTACCATGGTAAAAAAAGGGCATTTTTAACAAAAAGTACAAAAATAAAAAGTAATAAATAATAATTTCATAAAGGGGAAGTAGTAACATATGTCACAGAATTTATTGCCATTACATCCAATTTATTCAGTAAATACACAATTGGAAAGAGTATGAAAAAGTAAAGTCAATGGAATAATTGGAAAGAGTATGGTCTATGAGCACTACAATTCATAATATGTTATTCAATGCGGCTACCCATTATTTATTCTCTCAAAAAATCCATCTATTTGTGATCCTATCTAATATTTGCATTTAGAACTATCGTATAATTCAATTTAGCTGAATGTAGAAATAGTTTAAGTGCATTCACTGAAAATTAAACAGCAAAGGTAAACGCAATATTGGTCACCCTAGTCTTCCTAAATGGGAGAGAATTTGCCATCTCACAAAGTATCTAGTGAAATTTTCAGGATATATCATTGTAGGTCATGTCAATATCACAAAAAATGCATACAAACATAACCTATGTACTCTCGAGTAAACATGGGTAAAACACTTAGATGCAACAACGTTTTTCTGGAGCAAAAACAAAATGTGAATTTCGGGAAAACTCTACATCAGTTAATTTAAATATCTAAGGTTAAAGGGAAACTGAAGCCTAACTGACATGTAGAAGTTTATTTGCAAAATGAAACATCTACAAGCTGTATTTATGTATTGTTACCATCCTGCTGAAACTATGTAACCCAAAAAAGAATAGAATTCATATGGAAAACTTGAGTACTATAAGGTGCATGGATACAAATATATGTTAGATGAAACTTAGAATTTTCTCCATTGACCTATAAATTTAACGTAAATTATCATTTATTATTATCAAATTGTGAAAATATTTTAAAATTTGAAATCACTATCATAAAAGCATCTTTTCTAGAAAATAAATAAGTCTGTAACTTTCCTTTCCAAATTAGAACATGATTTAATCCACATGATAATTCACCATCATCAAATTGTGAGGACATATCTAAACTTGATATCATCATTGTTTTAAAAAAAGCTTTATAGGGAAACAGATGTAACTTCATTTTCTAAGTTAGTAATTTTACATGATTCAAGCTACTTGATCGTTCATAATATAAATTGTTTAATAAAGAACAATATAATTTAGTAAACAATTAACTTCCTTGTAAGATTTATAGGCATGCCTTTTTCATGATCATTTTTTGTTTTCCTATACGACCTAGAATTTTGTAGTATGATTTTAAACATTTAATTAATTTTAAATAGTTAAAATATATGGACTATTTAAATTTAAATAAATGGAACTCAAAATATAGGGTTTATTTTAAACATTAGCACCAAACTGTTTCCAAAAAATTTGCCATTACAACGGCGCCATTTTGTAGCACCGGAGTAATGTCTATGCATTACCCCTCTCCTGATACTTGGCTTGCGCCATTAACAACAATTTTATCCACTTATACAACAATGTCAGAACAATATACAACATTAGCACCAAACTGTTTCCAAAAAATTTGCCATTACAACGGCGCTATTTTGTAGCACCGGAGTAATGTCTATGCATTACCCCTCTCCTGATACTTGGCTTTCGCCATTAACAATAATTTTATCCACTTATACAACAATGTCAAAACCATATACAATGTCAGGACCATATACAACATTAGCACCAAGCTGTAAATTATGCAAGGAGATCAAAATAATACAAAATAGCATAAGATTGACTATTGTATTAGACATGGTATTATTGGTTTTTTTTAAATTAGACATGGGGCTACTCAGCAAAAAAACTAGGTTTCTTTATTTTTTTCAAATTACATGGGGTTACTCAACAAATTCACGAGTTCAAATAGAATTTGCCTAGAGAAAATAAAGACCAAGTAGACTCTGTGTACATGGTGCTCTTGCCATGCCATGAACAGGGCCAGTTATGTGGTTTTTCTTTACCAAAGACAAAAGTTTCATTTTTTTGACCTCGATTAGGCATTGACAGAAATACAATGAGACATTAATAAATATGTTTTTCTCATCTTTTTGTATTTACAGCCTGTCTATTTATCTCAATTATATTCACTAATACCAAAATTACCTATATATTGATTTATTTATTCTCGTGAATATTCATTAAAAAGATATCTTTTCACTACCAAAGAAATATTTGCAATGCACTTTGAATACTTAATAGCACAATCCTCTAGAATTTTAAATATTCGTGTCTATATTTCTCGTAATTCTATTACGACATCTGTTTCATGCATAATAAGTAATCATTATAGAATGCAAATGAAGAATCAATTATATCAAACATAAATTCTGTCAAAGGCTGCCTATTTTCAAATTGGAAGCTAACTAAAAGAAGATAAAAAGAAGTAACAAGAATTATAATTGTATTCATAATTATATTATTTCTTAATTAGGCCAGGTTTAGTAAATCATCAATTATTGGAACAAGAAAGAAGGTTAAGCATGCAATATAAAACATTTTCAAACAAAAGTACATAAGAATTAAACAGAAAATTAGACTGATAAAATTAGTAATTCAATTGACATGTCACTAATCCACCAAGGTACGGGTAACCAAATAACTTCCTAGTTCAAGCATAGATAATAATCGTAGATTCTTTATTAAAAAAGGACAAACATTTCGATCAGTAGATCAACCTTAGCAGAAAAGGAAGGACATAAATTAGGTTACCTATAGCAACTCATTAAGATTGAGGTTTAGTCTAAACTATACATATCAATCCCTTCTGTTATCATAACAGTACTCGTCAAAATTAAGCACGCAATTTCATAACAAAAACAATGGAATTAAATGTCTAACTGGAAAAATAATAATTTCAAAACATATTAGCTTAAAGAAATGTAGAAAAAGATGGGGTAATTTCAAAACGGATCATGAAGCATTTCATTCTTCAGTTGTCATCATCATCATATAATAATAGAATTTGAATGCGATTATTTCAGTATACATCCATTTGTGAACCAAAAATAAAATAATAGGAAAGGAAATTGGAACTTTTAAAGGAAAAAATGCATATCATATTAGAGTACTAACCACCACAAAATTTAAACACAGCTGCATATCATAATATAAAAAATAATGATTCAGACAAGGTTTACGTTTTTACTCACTAAATTTAATATAAAAACAAAAAAGAATTAAATGTATAAATCACTATCTATCGGTTTATGAAAATTTAAAGTGTAATTGAATCTATAAAATTCTTTGCAAATATTTGTAAAAGAAATGAAATTTGGTGATTCAACTGTGCTTAAATTTAATTCTTCTCAAAAATATCAGTATTCATCATACTTATGGCTTTTCCACGGTGAATGGTAAGATGAAGCACTGAAGGTAATAGGCATGAATGGTGACATAGCTAACTATTGGTTTGAAAGTGAAGTAGCGGTTCTTCAATACGAAATCGAGTGAAGGAAATACAATGATACGATGTAGGAGTTTCAATTGAAAAAAACCATTAAGGAGAAGATAATAATCTTGTATTGCTTTTAAGGATGTCATGAACAATACCTTGATTCGGGAAGGGGGAATGCCGAGCTAGGGTTTAGAAGGGCGCAAAATGTGCGAAGGCTCTAATGGACGATGTCAAAGCAACGTTCGATCGATCGAGGTGGAAGGCTCTCTGGTGATTTAACCCTAAATAAGCACGGGAAAAAAATGAAAGCTGGAAATAAAAAAAAAGGAGGGAGGGTGTGCATTTTGGGGAAAATTTTCCACGAAAAGAGGCACAGATTTTGATATGGCTATAAGCCGTATCAAATGTTAATACGGCTTACAGCCGTATTAAATAATATAGATACGGCTATAAGCCATATTAAAATTTGATACGGCTTATAGCCGTATCAAATGTGCCGCCTAAGGTTGCGCCAAAATCCTATCTGTGGTGTAGTGAGACCTGATTTAAAATTTAATCTTCCACTTAGATGTGTTTACAGGCCTTGATCTCGGAGTAAAAGTGTTTTGTATGTGAGCAAACCTCTTAAACCTGCTCCTATCTCTTGATGTTGTGGTTAACACTTGGATCTGTTATGAAAATGTTGCTTAGTTGTTGAATATATCTGCATGTATATATGCATATGTATGGATTGTTGTATGCATGTCTGGTTCCAGACATATATCTTTATGTTTTAAACACTTACAGGTTTAAACTCATGTAAATTTCAAATTCTTCTGTGCCGATTCATATTAGGCTTTAGGATCTGAAGAAAACATGTTTATACAATCAAAAATCTAATTTCTAAAATAATTTTTGAGATAAATTTAAACATAGTTTTCACTGGGAAGAGGAATATGCAATAAATTCAGATAAATGTGAAAATTAAGTATGCCTCTATTTTAAAATTTACAGGTTTTTGGTCTAGTTCAAAATTCAATTCCACTTCCCCTAATCTTCTATAGTTTGTGATGTTAAAACCAAATGGGTTTAAAATTTCCATAACTTAATTTTAAAAATAATTTCTACTTTATATATTAGATGATTTATTTGGAAATTTAATATAACAGAGAAAATCAATCAAGGGAAGAAATTCGATTTTTAAATCTTCAAGCTTTGATTATGAAATCAGATTCGTTATAAAAAATGATGAATTATGGTAATCAAATCATGATTTTTAAACAAATAAATAATGAGATATAGTATGTTGACCGAAATTTGTATTTTGGTCAAATTCCGGCGAGGTAATCGACGTTTGGGCTTGGGGTTTGGCCAGGGGATAGCTTGGAGGTCGGGCTACATGGGAAAAATGGTGGAAGGGTCCAACAATCATCGTGGCAGTGTCGATATGGAGTTGTAGGGTTTAGGCTATTTTGAATTCGTCGACGTTCTCGAATCAACTGCTTTGACGTGGATGTTGCAGACTTGATCGCGAGGTGTGGGATCAATTTATAGTGTTGAGGCAACTCTCTGGTGAGGTCGGCGAGGCTCATCAGCGTTGTAATTGTCGGCGATTGAAGGATTTCTGAACGATGGTGGGTTTCAGGCTCTGACCTTTTGGTTCGTTTCCGATTCGATGGTGATATCGGCTATCTGGGTGGCTAGGTGGGTCAGGGGGATGGTCGTCGACTTGGGAGGCTAGCGAGGTTGATCGTTGATGACTGGAGCAGTTGTGCACGTGTACGTGCACGTTGGAACTGTTTTGTTTGGTCGTGGTTTGTGTTTTGGAGAAGAAGCGGGAACTCAGAGTTGTTCTCGTGCGTTTTTGTGTGTGACTCGAAGCAGTTGGGTTTCGCGTGAAACTCGAGTTTGAGCTTGGTGAAATTGAATGTTGGATCGGGTTTATATGTTAGCAGGTTTCTTAATTAATTAAATAATTAAATTGTGATTAAGCATTATTTAATTAAGTAATTAGAGGTTAATCAATTGGTAATTAAGGATTGATTAACTTGTAATTAAGAATTAATTAATTTGTAATTAAGTTTTATTAATTAAAAATCAAGGTTCATTAATTTATAATTAAGGGGTAATCAATTAGGTAATTAAGGATTAATTAATTGATTTGTAAGGTAATCAAGGAATGATTAATTAATTAAATGGTTTGTAGTTAATTAATGATTGATTAAGCAGGGTTAAGTGATTTATTCTTAAGTAATCACTTTAATTAAGTAATTAAAGAATCATTAATAAATTAATTAAGGAGATTAATCAAAGGTTAATGTGAATGGTTAAGGCTAATTAATCTATGGGGAAATTAAAGGTTAATTACTTAATGTAATTAAAGGATAATTAATCAAGGATGATTAATTAAGATGGATGATTAAAGAATGATTTATTAATTGGGTTGTAATTAATAAATATTGAGTATGCAGGATTAAGGTAATCTAAATGATTAAAGTTGGTAATTAATTTAATTGGAGATTAATTAAATTATTAGGAATTATATATCTAATAAATCTTGTTATGGATGATTGAATGATATTGGATGACTTGGATTGATTTTATCTCTGATGGGCGATTGAGATGTGCTGTGATATGAATGGGTTAAACTGTGATAATGTAGGTTACCTATCTGAGTTGAATTGTTGTATGATATCCTGGATTTGAATTGTATTGTTAAAAAAACTTAACAACTTGGATTAGAGATGACATTGAATTCGAAGAGACCGGGGTCGGGTATTAGTAAATACCCGAAAACCACTTCGATTCGTTATAAATGTGAGTTTAGAAGCAAATAGGCTAGAATGAAATAAGTTAAGTATCATGGATATTTAAAACTGGATAACGATTCTTGGATATTGTTTTGAGATAAATAATTGACTTAAATAAGATTAGAACTCGTAGAAAAGTACGAGTTACCCTGGAAATTCATTTAAGGTTATATAGCTTGGTATTTCATATTATGGGTTTACTCACGTTGGTTTCCAGCCTGACCCGGGTGTTACTTTGATGTAATGCTCGGGTCAGACCGAGTATTACAGATTTTCAGGTAAGGACGTTCTGGAGATCAGAAGACGAGCTGGGTGGCAGGAACCTATGGAGTGTTTTCGCTGTGATATATTTCTGTTTATCTGAGGCATATTTGATTTGTATATGTCTAGTGTTTGAGTATATGTGTAACTCTGGTGCATAAAAATGTAATCAACTGATACGGAATTCTTTTGTAAACTGTTATTATTTGATATTATATTTTGATCCGCTACGAATGTGAGAATCTGTCTAGTGTTTCTGTTTCTTCTTCTATCTCTTTCTTCTTTTCCTAACTATCTGAAATTTTCGGGATCGAAAATTTCGGGTCGTTTCATTTGGTATTAGAGCAAAGGTTAAGCGAGAACCTTGGCTCTGGTGGGTGTACTCATAAGGATAGGGTCAATAGTACCCTAGAATGAGTTGAGTGTGTGTGTATATATATATATACACACGAGAGCGTACTTGTTATTTTCTTATATAAAGATTTTAAATGATTTTATATGAGAATATATTTTGATATATATAAAGCAATATTTCTTTCTAATAAATATTAAGGTAATTGGTTTGTTAAATTATTGGAATTAAATTAGGTGGTAATAGAAATACAACCAAATTGAAATTAAATAAAGATAAGTTTGGAATGGATTCAAACTAAAATTAAAATCTTGAATTTGGGAAGGAGTTTCAGAATAAGATAAAAATGAATTAGTATCCAAATATGATAATATTGGGTATCATCATAAATAGTTATTGTGTTTAATAATGATATATTTGTTAATAAGTAAGCCAAATTAAGTAAACTTTTAAGATGGGTATAACTTCTAAATAGAAGTGGGTTTTAAATTGTGAAATTTTAAAACCCAAGTCTAGAAACATTTGAATTGTTTCAAAATGTTAAGAGAAATTTGTTTTGAATTAAAAAACCAAAGGTGGTTTAAAATTTAAGGATAACTTAGTGTGTAAAGGAAATAATATGTATATATGAGGGAAAACATAATATCAAAAATAGTTTGAAACAAACTCTAAATGTTGAATTTTAAAATTTGGAATGAGATGTGATGCCCATGGGGATAAGTTTTGAACTTATAGGATTATTAATGTGAAGTTTAAAATTTAAAGTGGGAATTCAAATTTGAGTAGGGTTGACTGAAGGAATGAATTGAATTTAACTTTGGGAAAGTTAAATAATTTAACAAGCAACCTAAATTGGAAATCTCGAGATGAAATTGGAATCTAACTTGGGAAGTTTAATGATTAATTTGAATTGGGAGTTTGTGTGATCTCAAAATGGGTTTGAGATCTGGAAATTGAAAATGGATGGATTTAGAATAAATTGGATGATGTCATTCTATTGTTATTAATAATCTTTAAATTGTGAATTGGATTTGTTTAAGTGGATGAGAAATGAAGTGTGGTAATATATCCATTATTGAGATAAAAGGGAAATTAAAATTTGAAATTGAGGAGATGAAACCACTTTGAATTTAAGATTTAAATGTTCAAAAAGAACTTGGAAATTTAAATTGTTAAGCATTGGTTTCAAAATTGAAATTGGATGTATCTATTATTATGAAGAAAATTTTAAATGGATTTTTGAAATTTGGACTCAAAATTTAATTGTTTAAAGATTTGGATTATTGATTTAAAATATAGGTTAATTTGATTTAAGGGATTAAATCAACATTTAAAAATTTAACTCGAATTTATATAATTCGAGATGGTTTAAAATTGAGATTTAAATTGAATTAGTTCAAACTGAATTTGATTTGAATTAATGGGAATTGGGATTTAAGATGGATAAGTTTAAAATTCAAATGGAAAATTTGAATTGGATTAATTTGAAATAAAATTGAAGATTGAATGAGTTCAAATTCAAATGGGAATTGGGATTAATTCATATAGAAATTGAAATGATTTGAAATTGAAGTGGACTCAATTTGAAATTAGTCTAAATTAATTTGAATAATTTGGAATTGTAATTAAAGTGAATATGTTTAAAATCAAATGGAATTTGATTTGAATTTGGAAAGGAATTGAGGTTAATTCAACTTGAATTGGGAGTTAAATCAATTTCAATGGAAATTGAAGTTATTTAAATTGGAATTGAGTCAATTTAAATGGAAGTGGAAATTTAAATTGAATTAATTGGAAATGGAGGTTGGGAATTGAACAGTTTGACTTTGGATTATTTTCAAAATAAATTGTTTTAATATAAATCTATTTTTCCAAACTATTTACTATACAACTTTTCTTTTTAAACCTAAAACTATCTTATACTTGTTTTACAATTATTTTTCGAACTATTTAACAATTTTTCAACTGATTTATAAACTAATTACTGTTTTTTAATTGTTTTATAAATAATTACTATTTTTCAACTATTTACAATTACTTGACTATTTTACAGCTTTTTACAGTTAATAATTATTTTTCAACTACTTATTTATTTTTTTTAAAATAATTCAAGCTATTTTCTAAATTTAAGCTGATTAGAGTACAAACTGCTTATGATTAAATACCCAATTGAGATAAGGATTAAAGTGATAATCCAAATGGGGATTAAGGCAAATGTGAATAAGGGAATAAAATCAAAGTGAGGATGAATAGAAAGGGAATTGATTTAAATGATAATCAATGAAGATAAATACGTAGGATGTACGTATATTATTCTATTCGCATAGTGATTTGATCCAGATTCGAGCACAGAATTTCGAGATAGTATTATCAATCCGAATTGGGATTTTTCACTCGATTTTCGATGGCGAACCTGGATATGGATTGTTGATTGGTTTTGGATATTCTCTATCATAGTTATGACTATGCAAGGAGAATGACGGTTTCTGATCAAGAAACCAGATCTGAGTCCGCACTAGGAAGTCGTGTGGACGATACTAGTTCGGAAGTGAAATTGTGTGATCGAGTGAGCGATCAGATTAATATAGCATACGTATGATATGTGTACATTGTACGGATTTGAATAAAATTGATATTGGGAATTTGTGGATAAGAAATGTGAAATGGTTTTTGAAATGAAAAGTATATTTGTGAAATATATGATAAAGTAAAGTGGAAATTGGATATTTCTATGGTAAAAATTTACTTTATGAAAGAAAGTAATTTGGTAACTGACTTTATAGAGTAATCAAATTTGAATATTTGATTTAGAATAAACAAAGTTATATATCTTTGTTATATAAAATAAATCTCTCCTTGTTGAATCTATTGCTAGAAGAAAAGGGTTTTGAATGTTTTGAAGTATAAAAGTGAATTTATACAAGTATGAAGTGATTCAAAATTTTCCCAAGGTTATTATATATATATACATATATAAAAATGATTTGTGAAAATGATTTTGAGGAAAGGTTTTGGGAACCTATGGCATTTGGAAAGGCTTTTGATTTTTGGGTAAAATCAATATTGGAATTTGGAAAAGCCTAATATGAGAATTATCGATTTTGGGAATCGATTTTGTAAAGGAGCTTTATATGAGATTCATACTTGGTGTATGATTTGGAAAATACTATATGTGTATAGTATAAAGTATTTTGAAAGTGGCTCTGGGGAAAAAGGCGCTCCCTTGAATGAACTTCTCAGGAGTGCCACAGGGTGGTACTGCCTTGAGCCTCTAAGGGGGGAGGTTCTAAAGTTGATCCTGTGAGGAGTCCGGATAAAACTAGTTCCTGAGGATTATTAGGTAGCGAAAATCAAGGGCGTTGATGCCTATAGGGGCATTTGGGTTATGTTGTGACGACAGTGTAACTCGATGTCGTTGCGATCTACTGTGTGGACCATAGCGAAAATCGTGTGGAGGATGAGTGCCAACAGTCTACACTTGATTTTGCCGGGACGACAACGTAACATCGGTAGACTACGATCTATGGTCAAGTGGAGGAGTTTCATTCTTTTGGCAGCGAAATTCAGTGGCGCTGATGCCTATAGTTATATGGGTTTTTGCTGTGATAGCAACGTAAGGCCCGGGTATAACTGCGATCTGTAGCGGGTTCCATGGTGTAATCGAGGGGCACGGAGGCCTACAGTTATCTATGGATTTTGCCGGGACGACAACGTAACCATCGGGTTAACTGCGACCATGTATGGGGGTGATGATTTCCAGAGCGTTTTCACCAAAGATATTTCCTCTATTTTCAAAACTGTTTTCTATATTTTCAATAAAATTATTTTCCAAGTATTTTCGCTGGGTGTTGGAAACAGGTTTACCAAGTACTTATAGATGTTCAGTCCTACGTCTGATCAACGTATGACCGAATTTCTATGAGAACAAGGATGGACTTGTTGAAACATCGAGTTATAAAAGCATTTTTATAAAAACTACTTTGAAATAATATTATATAGATATTAAAAAGTGATTTAAAAATGATCAAAGAATATTTATCTGATTTTAAGCATTTTCATAAATTCTGGTTTCGTTCCTTTTTTAGGACGAAAAGTTCTAAAGGGGGGAGGAATGTGACGACCCGGATTTTTAACACCTGTTAATTGGAGAATTAACTGATTTTAATTATCGGAATATTAATTTTGATTGATCAAATAAATAAACTTTCTGATGATAAAATACCCGAATCTATATAGTGGTCTAAAAATTATATATATTTGGGATTTGTAAAACAGCTGGGTATGTATAGATTGATAAATATTCTAGAAATATATATATATATATATATAAATAAACTCCATCATTTAAATTAAGTTAAAATACCCATAAATATATATAGACAAATATATACAAACTTTATGATGTTTAATATATATAAATATGTAAATTCATATATATGTGTATATACCCATATGAAGTAAAATATGGGAAAGTTTGAATATAAAAATAAATAAATATATATGTAATATCAAAGCATACATAAGCAATGTATATGAATAGAAAACATATGCAAGTAAATAATTGTGTAAAAGTTTGAATATAGGTAAATATATATAATGATAAAAATACAAGTATATGTGTGTGTTCATATTACATAGGAATATGTAAATAAGCATGTGTATATAAATAGGTGTAAACATATAAATATGATGGCAAATACATATATACATAAGGATATAAACGCATATATATATATACATACAAATTCATATGAAGATAGTTGTAAACAAAAGAGGGAACACACAATTAATGCCATTCAACTCAAGCATACATTATATCATTCAATTATCAAATCACTGTGAAATCCTATTTTTTTATTTAAATCTTGGTACAAAATCATATCAGGTCAAAAGAGTTTACTGACCAAAGAAAATCAAAAGTATGTATAATAAAAATCAAAAGGAAAATATATGAAAACTGTAAACAAAACTCCTCAGCCTAGCTTCTTCCACAAGCTTCTATTCTATGTATATATACATATATCCATCACTACCTCAAATCATCAGCAAACTCAACTAAATCAAGGCAAGATCATTTCAACAACTTTTTAAAACCTCTATCTCAGATCAAAGCAAACTCAGCTAGGTTCAGATCATCAAGTATTTCCCCGATTCAAGTTTCATAGGAGCAGCATTCAAGTTTTTCAAAATACAAACTGTTTCAACTTCTTTGTTCATCATCAAACATGTGAGTACACACTTAAAATCTGATTTGATTAAATGTGCATGCGATTTATTCGTGAAATATGATATGATCTATGCTGTGTATGTTGTTAAAAAGGTTTTGTATGTGAGTTAGTGGTTGTGTTCACGATTGAAACAGACGAGTATACCACTGTTTAAGACATTATAGGTTTTAGACCTGATTTAAAATTTAATCTTCCACTTAGATGTGTTTACAGGCCTTGATCTCGGAGTAAAAGTGTTTTGTATGTGAGCAAACCTCTTAAACCTGCTCCTATCTCTTGATGTTGTGGTTAACACTTGGATCTGTTATGAAAATGTTGCTTAGTTGTTGAATATATCTGCATGTATATATGCATATGTATGGATTGTTGTGTGCATGTCTGGTTCCAGACATATATCTTTATGTTTTAAACACTTACAGGTTTAAACTCATGTAAATTTCAAATTCTTCTACGCCGATTCATATTAGGCTTTAGGATCTGAAGAAAACATGTTTATACAATCAAAAATCTAATTTCTAAAATAATTTTTGAGATAAAGTTAAACATAGTTTTCACTGGGAAGAGGAATATGCAATAAATTCAGATAAATGTGAATATTAAGCATGCCTCTGTTTTAAAATTTATAGGTTTTTGATCTAGTTCAAAATTCAATTCCACTTCCCCTAATCTTCTATAGTTTGTGATGTTAAAACCAGATGGGTTTAAAATTTCCATAACTTAATTTTAAAAATAATTTCTACTTTATATATTAGATGATTTATTTGGAAATTTAATATAACAGAGAAAATCAATCAAGGGAAGAAATTCGATTTTTAAATCTTCAAGCTTTGATTATGAAATCAGATTTGTTATAAAAAATGATGAATTATGGTAATCGAATCATGATTTTTAAACAAATAAATAATGAGATATAGTATGTTGACTGGAATTTGTATTTTGGTCAAATTCCGGCGAGGTAATCGACATTTGGGCTTGGGGTTTGGCCAGGGGATAGCTTGGAGGTCGGGCTACATGGGAAAAATGGTGGAAGGGTCCAACAATCATCGTGGCAGTGTCGATATGGAGTTGTAGGGTTTAGGATATGTTGAATTCGTCGACGTTCTCGAATCAACTGCTTTGACGTGGATGTTGCAGACTTGATCGCGAGGTGTGGGATCAATTTATAGTGTTGAGGCAACTCTCAGGTGAGGTCGGCGAGGCTCATCAGCATTGTAATTGTCGGCGATTGAAGGATTTTTGAACGATGGTGGGTTTCAGGCTCTGACCTTTTGGTTCGTTTCCGATTCGATGGTGATATCGGCTATCTGGGTGGCCAGGTGGGTCAGGGGGATGGTCGTCGACTTGGGAGGCTAGCGAGGTTGATCGTTGATGACTGAAGCAGTTTGTGCACGTGTACGTGCACGTTGGAACTGTTTTGTTTGGCCGTGGTTTGTGTTTTGGAGAAGAAGCGGGAACTTGGAGTTGTTCTCGTGCGTTTTTGTGTGTGACTCGAAGCAGTTGGGTTTCGCGTGAAACTCGAGTTTGAGCTCGGTGAAATTGAATGTTGGCTCGGGTTTATATGTTAGCAGGTTTCTTAATTAATTAAATAATTAAATTGTGATTAAGCATTATTTAATTAAGTAATTAGAGGTTAATCAATTGGTAATTAAGGATTGATTAACTTGTAATTAAGAATTAATTAATTTGTAATTAAGTTTTATTAATTAAAAATCAAGGTTCATTAATTTATAATTAAGGGGTAATCAATTAGGTAATTAAGGATTAATTAATTGATTTGTAAGGTAATCAAGGAATGATTAATTAATTAAATGGTTTGTAGTTAATTAATGATTGATTAAGCAGGGTTAAGTGATTTATTCTTAAGTAATCACTTTAATTAAGTAATTAAAGAATCATTAATAAATTAATTAAGGAGATTAATTAAAGGTTAATGTGAATGGTTAAGGCTAATTAATCTATGGGGAAATTAATGGTTAATTACTTAATGTAATTAAAGGATAATTAATCAAGGATGATTAATTAAGATGGATGATTAAAGAATGATTTATTAATTGGGTTGTAATTAATAAATATTGAGTATGCAGGATTAAGGTAATCTAAATGATTAAAGTTGGTAATTAATTTAATTGGAGATTAATTAAATTAATTAGGAATTATATATCTAATAAATCTTGTTATGGATGATTGAATGATATTGGATGACTTGGATTGATTTTATCTCTGATGGGCGATTGAGATGTGCTATGATATGAATGGGTTCACTACGCCATAGATGGTCTATTGCAACAAAAATACAAGATGTTGCTAGCTACAATGTAATGATAGCTATCCTGATTTTTGTCTATTACAACATTAGCTTCAGGACGTTAGCATAGATATCAACACTATGTTGCAGTAACTATAGACTTATAAAAATATTATAAAAAATGAGTGCGGGCTGAAATAATTTTTAACGCGGGAAGTAAAAACAAAGCGGCAAAAGTTAACAAAATATTGAAGGGTTTCACTCAAACACTTAACAAAATACGTACTCCGCCGCTCAACCTCTCAAACACTCAAACAATACGTACACCCGTTCTTAAGCCCTAATTTTGCACGCCCCTTCTCTCTATCGTTCCACCGTCATTCCTCCCCCTCTCGAGCATCTCAGACCTGGGCAGCTCCACCTCTCAAGCATCTTAAACCTGGGAAACTCCACCTCCAGCATCTCAAATCCGAAACTGGTTGTTATAGTAATTGTTATTAAACCTGGGCGTCTCTAATTCTAGGTATGACAAAATCTTCACGTTCTTGATTTTCATAATTGTTATTAGTAAAAATCTGAATAGAAACTGGTTGTGACTATTCTTGTTTTCTCTGATGTTGTAATTATTTAATCTAAAGTGTGTAGATTTGTTAATTGTTTGCTCTAAATTGTGTAGATTTGTTATAATATAAATGTTCTAAAACATTTGAACTATTTTGAATAACGGTTAAGCTATTTGAAATGGATCTTAAATAGTACATGTTTCGTACAAAATTGATAGCGCTTGATTCTTATGTTTGATTGATTTCTAATAATTTTTCCAACATATAAAATGGATAACGGAGAAATTAATCATTGATTTCAAGATTGTGCCCAAGAAAAAAATGGATCTGGTAAGAATCCTTTGATCATACAATATTGAATATAAATTTCTTTGAATACTAGGCTTTTCCATATTCTACTTTAGATTTATATGTTTGCCCCTTGGCCAGTAATTTTCCTTTTATAGTAAAAGACCATTAATGTAAACATATTGTATATATTTTAGATATTGTAACTGAACTACTCATTTCATGATTTCTAAATTGAAGCTTGCCTTTTCAATGCCACATGAATTTAACAGGTTTTCGCTTATTCCTAAATTGCTTGTCAAAGTTTCCAAGGATGTTGATGCAATTACCCACATTCTTAAGTTGAAGTTAATTGCTATTGTTTTTCTTATTCATTTCTAGCTGTATTTTATTTAGTCATTTATTATTCTTTAAAAATAACTGAACTTAAAAATTTCCTGAGCTTGGGAAAGCTGTTTACTTGTTATTGGTAGATTCAACTGTAATCGTTATCACTGTATTGTAGTAACAGTCAATACTCTGTCTTTATTTTAATGCTTCCAAGCTTTATATAGGTTACCAAATTTAATACACACATAATGCAATGCATAAGGTACTTTTATAATGCAAAGCTGGCTCTCACCATATTGCATTGCATTGCATGTGGTCTCCAAACCGATCTCTGACCAAAAATGTATATCAATTTTTTTGGACACCCATGCGACCACCATTTCTTTATGCCCTCTCTTTATATCCACTATTTTAATATAATATTCACATTCATTCAATCATATTTTTCACCACACTATGAAAATTTTAAATTTTTTTAAAAGTTTTTATAACTAACATGATTAGATTACTGAAACCAAGAAGCCTCAATCCATGAAATGTCTTGGATCTATCAAACATGCTCTAAAATTAAACTTTTTGATCTACTAGCTTCTTTAATTACTGGCTTTTCCATTACCAATTTAATGCCTATTTTGGTATATATTATACAGTATTTATGATTTATGCATGTGTAATCATGTGCATTGGATGAATATTTCTTGTGAATATAAAACTTTTCACTAAGTATGATAATATTTTTCACAGTGTTGAAACAAATAAAGAATGATTAGACTTTCTATAGTTGTATGATCGGTTGTTTGCAATTACACTGAAATCAACATTGCTAACAAAGTCAGGAATTTCCTTTTTGTATGTTGTAGGTACTTTTTCCTGAGCATTGTACCTTGATTTTTAATTAGTCTATTTATACATATGATGCACTGATACACAGAAAGATACACACAGATTGGTGTGCATTGGTTTTTAGAAGTGTTTTCAGAGTGGTGATAATGGCATGTAATCCTAACATAACTGCAATTCAAATTCTCATCATTTAGAAAATCCACATGACATATATAAATCTAGTTGATGCTTTTTATAACTTACTATATATTGTAAATACTTCCTTTCTCCTAAACTATTTTTTAGTTTTTAACTCCAAAAAAACACTGCACAATACAATTTCTAGGCTTTTCAAAGCAATTTACAGTCTGTAAATGATTTCTCAGTTTACTTAGAGATGGTATTTATCTAGGCCAATTGGTAAAAGTTGAGAAGTTTTTATTTTTGGGACTTTAACCCTTGGGATATGATTTTTTATGGAAGATCAGGGTAGTAGTACCTCAGGATAGGGTACAAGTTTAAACAACTAACATGTTATTGTTACAAGCAGGATAATGTTGATTTAAGTAGTTGTACTGTGAAATATATAGGTTAATGACTTAACACTGAAATATCTCCTACCTGTAGTTTCGTAGCATACAAATTCCAGATATTTTGTATGCATGTAACACCCTTGATTTTCAGTGAGACTTCTTTATTTAACAAACAAAAGCATATAAAGAGTCACAAAATGCAAATTTGTTTCGATTCAGCGCAACTTGCAGAGGGTGATGCTTGCATTTTATTCTTACATGATGCTCTTCGTCAGTATTTTTCATTTCCTTCCCTTTTTTGTGTAGGCCTATACTTTTGTATTATCTCGTAATTAATTTTACCCAGTTAGAAAATAATAGTAGTATAATATTTCTGGTCAAGGTACATAGGTAACAATATGAGTAACCATAAGTTGCGTATTCCTGGTCATGGCATGTGGTTAATGGGTTGGCTAGAAACTGCGTAATTCCCTATACCTAAATATATACAAAGTTAGAATTGGCTTCTAAAGCTAGTCTACTATGATTGAAGTAGATTGTGATGATGCAATGAAGTGTACGATATTATAAATCTTTTGATTAAAATTTTGGGGTAACTGACTACATACCCTTAAAATGAAATTACTGCCTTTTGTTTTTTCTATTGTTTGCATGAAATTATCGTTCTTTTGACCAAGTATTTGTATGAAACTTAGTACAAGTATTTTAATAAGTATAACAATGGAACCCTATATGTCCATGTTCATGTTGTGTGAAGCGAGCAGTCAACATAACCTTTCGAAAATCCCCAAAATGATGAAGAGCACTTATGATTACTTTTGACCCATTTATTTCAATGCTGCAAGATAATTGGTATAACACTTGAGAAACTATGTCTGTAGGACATGTTCTGAGTATTGTTTTCATAGTTAACCATATACATTTTACATGATGAACCAGGACAAACATTTTGAAACTGCTTTATTTTGCAGGATAAGATTGAAAAAGCAATAGGTGAAGGAGGAAGTGATGGAGTTGTTCAAGAAATGATTTCTGATGGAAAGTCGCACGGTCCATCTTGGCTTATAGGATGGTACACAAAGTCTGCAGAAGTTTCAAAATATGCTCCAACAACAAGCACATACATACATGAGCTGACAACGAAGATAAGGGAAAATATAGCTGACGAAGTTGAAGCAAAGGTGAACAAGAAGGTCCAAAATGAATTTGATGCAAAGGTGAACCAAAAAGTTCGGGAGAACTTGACATGGGTGCTTAAGAAATTAGGCGAAGCAAACCCTGACATGTAAATTGATGCTGGGGATCTTTGTGCGACCGTCTGCAGTGATGGCACTGGACGCACTGGAGGCACTAGAGGCACTGATGGCACTAATGGCACTGGAGGCTCGCAAATATTAATGTAATGTTAATAAGTAGAATTTAGTATGTACTGGCTGTAACTATGAATACACTGGCTATGTTTTTAAGTATGTTTGTTATTTTGTACTTGACTAAGTAAAACTTGTGTTGCTGGTTATTCTGAAATGAAAAGTTCTTTGTTGCAATGTAATGTTGTCATTAGATATGATATAATGTTGCATTATAATGTTGCCATAGATATGATATAATGTTGCAGTAGTATAATGTTGTAGTACATTTCCAATTTAAATTGTAAAAGGTGTTGCCATAGATATGATATAATGTTGCAGTATGTGATGTTAAATATGGTAATAAACTGGCAAAGTGTTGCCATTGGATGGTAAAAGTGTTACCATAGATTAATGAATATGGGCCCCACAACAGGGTTCCGTAAAGGTGGGCCACAGAATTAGTGGGCCCCACAATGTGAGCCAACATGTTGGAGCCCAGATTGTGGGGCCCACTTTTTAGTAAATTTGGTACCTGTGGCAACAACAGAACCGATGTTGCCCTAGGGCCGCAAAGATGTTGCCTTTGACTCTAGGGCAACGCGGCAAAATGCATCACCGAGAAAGTGTTGCCTTTGCCCTTTTTTAGCCTACAGCAACATTTTTTGGCACTTCCTGCATCACTTCTTGGGTGTTGCAGTATGCAATCTATGGCGTAGTGGTTAAACTGTGATAATGTAGGTTACCTATCTGAGTTGAATTGTTGTATGATATCCTAGATTTGAATTGTATTGTTAAAAAAACTTAACAACTTGGATTAGAGATGACATTGAATTCGAAGAGACCGGGGTCGGGTATCAGTAAATACCCGAAAACCACTTCGATTCGTTATAAATGTGAGTTTGGAAGCAAACTGGCTGGAATGAAATAAGTTAAGTATCATGGATATTTAAAACTGGATAACAATTCTTGGATATTGTTTTGAGATAAATAATTGACTTAAATAAGATTAGAACTCGTAGAAAAGTATGAGTTACCCTGGAAATTCATTTAAGGTTATATAGCTTGGTATTTCATATTATGGGTTTACTCACGTTGGTTTCCAACCTGACCTAGGTGTTACTTTGATGTAATGCTCGGGTCAGACTGAGTATTACAGATTTTCAGATAAGGACGTTCTGGAGCTCAGAAGACGAGCTGGGTGGCAGGAACGTATGGAGTGTTTCCGTTGTGATATATTTCTGTTTATCTGAGGCATATTTGATTTGTATATGTCTAGTCTTTGAGTATATGTGTAACTCTGGTGCATAAAAATGTAATCAACTGATACGGAATTCTTTTGTAAACTGTTATTATTTGATATTATATTTTGATCCGCTGCGAATGTGAGAATCTGTCTAGTGTTTCTGTTTCTTCTTCTTCTATCTCTTTCTTCTTTTCCTAACTATCTGAAATTTTCGAGATCGAAAATTTCGGGTCGTTTCACATTGATATACGATATTGATGTAATTTAAATAAAATAATATTTGAATGTTGTAACTTATGGAAGTTTTATGTCATTTGATGGCATGTAATTTCAGCCATATCATGTGAAGAGAGAGGAGCGGAGGGAGAGGAATAATCAAGGGAATTAACTGGAGAATTTTTAATTGAAGAATGAAAAAGGTATTTTTTTAATTAAACGTATCCACTAATTCGTTTCTACGGACAATTCATTCTTTCTCATCCATCCATTTTGTTCTTTTCTCTCCTCCTAACTTTTCATGGCAGAAAACAAAATAAAATTCCCAAAATTTTCAACTCCAAACCAAATGTAAACATTAAAAATAATGATGAAACACAAGTGGTTCATCTATCTCCTATAAGGATTGGGTGTGGATCTCGCAGACCTAAGGAGATATCATCATTTAAGGTATGTTCTTTGGCTACATCTCAAGGTAAAATTTCCATTTTATTTATTCATATAATTTCTTATTCGTATGATTAGATCTATTGCATATCACATCCAAATATAAGATTATTTATTTAACATGAACTATTTCCCCTTTTGTCATATCTTCTTTAATAATATATATTAATATTAATTTGATTTAGATCCATTTTGTACTATTCCCTTTTGATTACATGTCCATGTTCTTAACATTAGAGCTATGACATATTACATCTCATTAAATTAGTTGTTGATGACGATCATACAGTTTAGATCTCAAATTTTATCATGAATTTATATGGGCCTAAGTTGTTCCCTTTGTTCTTGTTTTAAAAACTATTTATTTATAATATTTTATTTTGTTCTAACTCATATAAATACATATTTTATTTTCCTGAAATCATTTGAGAACTGAATATAAGTTTTATATGATTGTTGTTTGAATATAATTTTTTTGTTAATGTATGCTTTTGTTTGAAAGTTATATAAAACATGATCGTTCTTTTATGTAAATTTGTTAACTTTAAATTCTAACACATGTTAAATCAAAAACTTTATATATTCATTTGTTATTTTAATTATAAAACGTCGCTACAATTAATTATATGTATTTGTAAGTGTGTTATTTTAATTCCAGATTTAAAAAATTTACTTTTGTGTAGAATCATAATTTTAACTTTAAAATTCTTCCTCGGTTTTGATTTATATTTGTTAATTCTGGATTTCAAAATATGAGATTAGTCAAAATTAATTTTATATGCATATATCTTAAAGAGTTTAATCACTGATTTGAAATGACATTGATTGAATGAGTAAATATAGGAGGAAAGTCCTCCACCTGTTCTTCTTTATAATTGTCTACCTTAATTCATTAGTTGTCCTTTTGTAAATATAAATTAACTTTTGACTATTAGTAAAGCACCTTTTAATAGCTTATATATAAGTGTAAGTTGAACTTATATATTTCTATATTACTGTTGCTTACAAGTTTTAAAATAAAATTTGGACAATAAGGGCATATGTGAATTCTGTAGTTAATGTCATTTAATATATCAATTAATTTAATTAAAGAGAGATGAAATCTTTCTCTCTACCTTTATGTCCTTATCTTCCATTATTTAATTATTTGTGTTAAGAGAAAGAAACAAAAGGTTTTTATCTTTACACTTCTATATGTTTATTTACATATATGTATATTATATTATTATGTGCTACTTATATATCGCTTTTACAATTAAAACACATGAATATATTTGATATATTCATTATATTACATACAAGTTTAAATTAAATTTAAAATTATTTTCTATAAAATAAAATAAAATATGATTTTACTTAAAATTTTATTAGATTGGATCTAATTTACTTTTAGACTACATAGGCCCAATAAGAATCCAAAAGGAATTTTTTTGAAATTTACCCTACAACTCTGTTGCGGGTCGGCCCAATATCAACAATGATATCATAGCCCAATAACATATGCGGTCTAAATTAGTCATATTAGGGCTAACTAATTAAGCTTACCCATTTAATACGGTATCCAGAAAGGTAATGTTTGGATTGGAATTAGGTAATCAAGTACCATGTCTTACTTGATTACTGGCTTGGCCTAATAGGTGAAGTGAGCCCAAAGATTGCCCCTAATAGAAAAGGCCCAATTTGAATTGGGCATTGGACTAATTTTCAAAATTGTTTTGAAAATCAAAATAAAAGATTTTAAATTTAAAAGTTAATTTTTAAATAAAAACATATTTATTATGAAATTATAATACAACATAAGTTTGTAAAATGTTTGAAAAGATAATGACACTTTCAAAGTGTTTGAAAATATCTAAATACTAATTTCGAAATTTAAAAGTTATTAGTAGGATTAGTAAAATGAATTGATTAAATAGGTTAATTAAGTAATACTTATATACATGTATTATATATATACTGATATATGTTATGTTATTTTAAAGTGTTTAAGATAACATAAGTATACATGTATGTATATAAAATAAAATTTTAAAATGCTTTCTTTCTGCTGCCGGTAGACTAACAATTGTAAATTCTATAACCTTGTATATGCAAGTTTATTATTTTAGAGTTTTCATTCTATCCAAGAAGCTTCTTCAAATGCTTGAATAGGCTTGCAACCATTTTCTTTGGTCTGGGTCTCCCTTCTCAAGGAAAACTATCCCTATATCGATCAATAAAGTTAAGTTCCCTCTGAAGCAAGGTGGGCTAGGATTAGTTGATTTGATGAAGTGGAATAAAGCTGCTCACTCTGTCCATATTTCTAACTTCATTAACAATAGTAAATCCTTATGGAAAGTTTGGTGCAACAAATGTTATGTGGGAAGTAAGAATTTCTGGAATATTGAAATAAAACCTAATGCTAGATGGGTTTGGAGAAGTCCCCTTAGTTTGAAGGAGGAGTTGAAAGAGCACGATCAACTAGCTATGTCTGTTGGATCTAAGGATTCTTTCTGGAGTTCACCTTGGGTTGCAAGGGCTGTATTTCTGAAAGAAAAACTGAGTTATTTGGATATGATTCAAACTACATTCCCTTGAATGCTAAAGCTGTAGAGTACATTGTTGATGGTTCAGTTGTTTTGCCATATTGTAGTTACACAAGGCTAAGAGATTTGTGGCAGCAAGCCATGTCTGCTAAGATAGTGTTCGGTAAGCATGATGAGTAGCTTTTGGGGAGTAAGCTTTGGGAACATTCAATTAGCAAGGTGGATAAGCTCTTGGTAGGAAGAAAGCATCATGACCCTTAGCATTCTAGGGTTAGGGATTGCTTTGGAAACCTTAAGCAAAACTTGTTCTTGTGGAGAGTTCTTAAAAATGCAATACTGTCCCAAGGCAAGCTCAGTCGTTCTGGCATGCTAAATATATCTTGCTATGTTTTCTGTAACCATGCTCTAATGAATCCAATACCCATTTATTTTTTCAATGCCGGTTCACTTCTGCAGCTTGGAACAAGCTGCTCTTTATATGCAACAAGAACTTGCAAATGTGTACAGGGTTGGAAGAATGGCACCTCATCTTTATAGCAACAAGATGGAGGAATTATAAGGCTAAGGTTATGCATCATTTCTAAAAGTATTCTTAGTTGAGTTATGGGGTGGGAGGAATTTTAGGGTAATTGACAAAGAAGAGAGAGGGAGCAGTGTTATTTTGATGACATGTGCTAAGAATTTTAAGAAGAAAATTCTTGAATGGGGACTTGATTTGTAACAACCCGTATTTTTAGGCTGCTCTGAATATTTAAATTTTAGGATATATAAATATTTAATTGATTTATTTTATCGATGAGTTGGAAAATTCGACTTTCGCAGATGGACATTTTAGGACTCGGGATTATTTCCATTGGGTCCGGGTGGTCCTAGCGAGCCAGAAGGAGTATAAGCATCGATATGTTTCGACTGTTTGGTTTCGAGTTAGAAGGTCGAGTTCGGTTTGTAATCGAGCGACTCGAAGAATTAACTTTTGTATATGATGGAATTAGGTTCCAAAAATAGTTCCATTGAGTGTGGAATAGGGGTATTTGGCTAGAAACGCCAGTAAGCATGCCTCGATTGGAGTTCGTTAATTTTGGAAGTAAATAGTGTTGGTTAGGATTCCTATATAAGTAACCTCACTCTCTCATTTGTTCCAAAACACAGAAAACCCTAACATTAAAATATCCTCATCCAACGACCGTGATTGATCAAGAAACTAGGGCCGATTTAAGGGACGATTCCAACTAGGAAATAACTCGTAAGGTTGAGGGAAGTGCGTTGACCGGTGGGATCATCAGAAATCGACGCGTGGTGGTCGAAATTTTCATATGAACGGTGCAGCTAGGTTTGGAAATTCTGGTGTTAATGTTGATTGTTAGGTGGCGGCCCTGAAGCAAAAGTGTGGGGGATGGCTAGGGCATCATTCTTGCGAAGTAGGATGGTCCCTCGACGACTGCGGCGGCAGGAAATCATAGTTGAATGATTTGGAGTTTCTCGAGTTTGATCTCGGCCATGGAGTCATGTCAGGTGGCGATTTTGGCAGCAATGGGTAGGCACGGCGAAGGCAACCTCTGGGAGGGTTGTGGTGGTGATTAAGGCCATGTGGCAATGGTGGTTGGTGATAAGGCAAAGTCGGGGAGTTGCGATTTTTGGTGGCCAGGGCTTCTTTACGAGAGGATTATGGTTTGATAATTAGGTGATTAATGATTAAGTGATGTAATTAGTCAATAATAATTTTATTTAATTCCAAATCTTATCAAACACATATCTTGATCATACAAGGTCGTATTCGAATGCGGTCAGTTGAGTTGAACCCATGGGAATGTCATCTATGCTATGGAGTTAGATTCGTGTAATTTGGAGCTAATGGAATTTCGAGCTAATGTCGAACATCATATGATTTTAGACCAAACCAGAATGCTTCATCAATAACTGAAATTTTAGTGAGTATAACTCACCACTTTGGATAAATAAGTATATATATAATAGATAGAATTTTACCGTTTGTGTTTGGTTGAAATTATTGGCTGATTGGTTAAAATTTCCACTTTGAAAAGTAATTATGATTAAAAATTGAAATACAGGAAAAATTGTAGAGAAATCGGATTTCTCGAAATTATGATTATTAGTTTCCAATTATATTCTTGTTGTTTTATTTCAGTTATATTCCTATTAAATAGACTGTTAAATGCTGAAATTTGACTGTGTGGCCACATTGGATGTGACATTGATACTTGTAAAAAGTTAAACTTTTTTAGTGAAAAAAGGAAGTAATAGCATTTGTTAAGTGCTATAGTAACTATTAGCCTCGATATGGTATTTTGGAGATACTGTTAAGTAATGTTTGATTTTGGAAATGGTTTTCGATTTGGAAAATGGTTAAAATTAACCTTGAGGTTTCTGTGATATTTTATTTTAAAAATGAGGTTTGGAAATTTTTTATTTTAATTCAGCTTCTTTATTTATTCTTTTAAATTCATATATAAACAAATAAGGGTTTAAATAATTTTTTGGAAGTATTCGTCTTTATAGGAAACTATTTTAATAATAAGTGTTATTTTAAAAAGGGAAATTAAAAGAGATATCTTTTATTTTAAAAAGGGAGATCTTATGATTAAGGAAAGGTGGAGATATTCTAGAAATGGATATTTGTGAAACCAGTTTATATAAATTATTGAAAATAAAAGAATAGATTTGTAAATGGTATGGTATAGATTTAAAGGAGATTTATAAGCGGTATATTATAAATAAAAAGGAAATGAATATCATTTTGATAAATTGGAATAAATAATTCCATTCGTGAATTTATGGAAATATATGGAATGACCCAGTTATGGGAAGTATAAGAGTTTTATAATTATATATTGGAGTTATGGTTATATTTAGAGTTTTTGTTTTATAAAAAGGGAGTTTGTAATTCCATTTAGAAATTTATAAAAGAAGTTATAAATGAATTTGGAATTTGTAAAGAGCTGCAATATGTTTGGAAATTTATAAAAGGAGGCTGTAATTATGTTATATGTATATATATATAAAGGAATTTATAAATGATATTTTATGAAAGGAATTCTAAAATGAATTTTGAGCTTATACTTATAAAAGTGTTTTATAAATTGTTTTAAAGACTAATAAGGGAGTTTTATAACTTGAAAAGAGATCTTGAAATTTGGGAAGAAGTTTTATAAATGATTTTGGATATTTATAAAAGAAGTTCTATAATAATTTTGGATATTTGTAAAAGAGTTTTATAAATGATTTTTGATATTTATAAAAGAGTTTTATAAATAAACTTGAGATATATTAAGTGTTTTATAAATGGATTTGGAATTTTAGTAAAGGAGATGTTCATAAATGAAAGAGATTTATTAAAAAGGATTTATTGAAGAAATTTATAAAGAAATTGAGGTTGGATTTTCCCAAATTGACCTTCTTAATTTTGGTGGTGTGGATATTTGTTCCATGCTTAACACCGAAGGAATAGTGTTTCGGTTTATCCATATCTCCATTTCTTTTAAAACAATATTTGTATTAATCCTTTTGATATGATTTTGAAATAAGAAATCTTTTATAATGTTTTGTCAATATACTTATACCGTTGAGATAAGTATATGAATACATTTTCTAAGTTGGGAAAGTATTGTGTTTTTGTGAATATACTTGTACCGTTGAGATAAGTATATAGATATTTTTCCAAGTATTGAAAGGAGTATAAAGGGTTTCTGAATATGTCTATGTAAAAGTATTTTGATACAAGTATTTACAAAGTGATTTTAATTAATGAAGTGATTAATTAAAGAAGTTAGTGGTTGCTTATGTGCGCAACCACTATTGGTTTCTCTGTGGAAATAAATTCCTGGTTTGATTATTTTTTATTTGATAGTTAAATAACTGATTATCAAACTTGGTCAGTTTTAAACTATCGTTGTCGGTTCGAGGAGACCGAGATCAGATAACAACCGAAAACCACTTCGAACCGGCATAAGCATTCCAATTGGAACATCTTGATGATGGTTTCGAAGATGGAGTTCTTTGATGTACAAGGGCTACTTGCTACCAATCCTAAGGGTGATTCCAAAATGGATGTAGTAGACGTAGTGCCTTCGGTTTCGTTTCATCCCAGAACGAACTTGTATGGATGAATGCTGGCATTGCATTTAAGCTTGGAGGGCGGTGTTAACATTCCAAGTGGGAATTGCTGGGAGGAATACGGTAATCGTTACCTCACAAGCCTCACACTTGGTAAATGAATAAAGTAGGAACATGCGACAAGGCTATGTGGGTTGCTCCCATTAGGGTTTGATCATCCCTTATCTAGAGTCGATATCTATGCATGCTTCGGGGCCCATTATGGTTGTTTGATCGCAACCAAGGGGTGATCATATTCGGTATTATCCAATAAGGGGTAGGGCTGGTCCTAAGTAGTTGAGGTTCAATGTGTTGTAGCTTCCAGTACATTTTATCTAGAGGTGTACCGATTCGGTGGGTAGACCCTTACCCTTTCATAGTTGGAATCCATTTTCCAAATGAGCCTTCGAACTTGATTGTATACCTATTATGCTGGAATTTAATTAATGTAACAATTTAGGCTATGATTCAATATTTATTTTAAACCCTAGACATTGTTATAATATTAGAGGATTTCCTATAGAAATATTTTGGTTATCGTAAGGTAAAAACCCGTCTGTGTTTATGTGCGGTGTGGCCTTATGAGAAACCTTTATTTTTCAAAGGGCTTTACTAATATAGAAAACAATATGATGTGATAGACTTTTCTCACGCTGGTTTACCACACTGATCTGGGTGTTATTTTCTTATTATGTTCGTGTCAACCCGAGAATGTTTCAGATTTAGTTCTGGATGCTTTGGAGCTTCGAGAGACAAGTTGGATGTCTCTGAGACGTATTCACGCATCTTTTTATTTCTGCTGGATTTTCTGTTTGTTGTATTTATTAGCAACTGCAAGGACATGCTGTCATAACTATCCAGACTGATGATAGGTTAGTACTCTAATGGATGTGCACATATATATTAGAGTTTTCTTTATAAAGATCGTTGTGTATATTATAGATTACTCACTATGATGTGAGATTCTGTTCTGTCTTCTTTTTCTTTAACCCCGATTGTCTTGTCTTTCGGACACTTAAACGATCGGCATACAAATACGGAGGATTAGGGCTGTCAATTTCCTACACGACCCGAAACTCGCACGGAAATTAGCAGGTTAACCTGACCCGTTAATTTGGCGGGTCATTTTCGGGTCAACCCAAATTTAGCCCGTTTATAAATGGGTGGGTTTCGGGTTGACCTGCTTACCCGAAATTGACCCGTTAACAACCCGTTTATACTTATATAGGTTGACCCGACCCGTATACGACCCGACCCGACCCGTTTATGACCCGTTTGTACCTTATACGGGTTATACGGGTTGACCCGAGCCGTTTACGACCCATTCCGACCCGTTTATGACCCGTTTACGACCCAATTATACCTTATACGGGTTGACCCGACCCGTTTACGACCCGTTTACACCTTATACGGGTTGACCCGACCCATTTACGACCCGACCCGATCCGACCCGTTTATAATCGGGTTAAACGGGTCGGGTCGGGTCAACCCGTTTATAAACGGGTCGGGTTCGGGTTGAGCTTTTCTGACCCGTTTAATAAACGGGTTGACCCGACCCATTTAAAATCAACCCGAACCCGACTTGACCCGACCCAAACCCGACCCGACCCGACCCGACCCATTGACAGCCCTATGGAGGATGTATTAAGTGTCATATTTAGGTGTAAGAAAGGCATATCATTACAATGTGGTATCAAAGCTTAGGTTGAGCAAATACCTAGGCTTTGGTGGGGTAAACTCATTAGAGATAGGGTTAGTAATGCCCTAGAATGAGTAATTCATTAGAGATAAAGTCAGTAACACCCTAGAATGAGTTGAGTGTGTGTGTACACACACACACATATATGAGAGTGCTTTTTTTAGTGCTATAAAAATGTTTTATATTGTGTTGTTTGATCTGTTAAGTTTGAATTTTGGATTCTGGTCAATACGAGGAGCTAACATTATTGATAGGGATCTCAAAACACCTAAACAAGGCTAATTGACACAATATTGTTTTAAATCGTTAAATGAAATAATTTTACCTAGGAATATATTTTATATATAAAGGAATAATTTTCAAAAAACAAGTATAGTTATTAATGGTGTGTTTGTTTTTTAGGAAATGATAATATTTAATTATTATCATTTATTGTTTGTTTAGTCATGCTCATTCAGTTAGGAGCATTAGCTATTGTTTGTTGATTGAGTAGTTATGCCCGACCAGTTTATGGGAATTGACTATTGTAGTTGATTATGAGTAGTTTTATCCTTTTCACTGCAGGGTTGGGTAAATATTAATTGTGGGAATATTGAAACGAACACCTTGTGAATTCAGTTTCACAATTTGACTATAAGACATTCGGTGTAATGTTGAGTTAAAATTTAACTTTAATAAAAGTTGTTTATTTTCTAAATAAAGATATACATTTGTGAAATGGTTTTATATAAGGAAGTGAAAATTATATAAATATGATTTATAAATGTAGTTTATAAATAAAAAGGATTTAAGATGAGAATTTGAGAATTTAAATCTCGGTGTTTTTGGAAATGGTTTCTCAAAGTTTTGGAAGAAATAATAATAGTATTATTTGGAAATATATTTGGAATAGGAATATTTTTAAAAGGATTTTGAAGGAGATATAAAGCACTGTACTCACTTCGGTCATTGGAAAATAATTCCGATGATGCTGCAACATCATCGGTGTTCATTTTTGAGTTTCTAAGTGAGGAATTGCTACTGCAGTATTTTGCTATAGAGTTCTTTGGATAATTTTTTTTTTGAATTCCAAAAGCATGATCTAATATACAAAAGAAGATATGTATATATTATTTATTTCATAATAGAGTTGAAATAAAACCAGTGTTTAAGTCTGAAGTTTTCAGTCAAGTTATTATATGGATGCATGTATCCTATGCATTATGGTTGTTTGGTTGTGCATCTCATTATATTTGTTGTTTGGTGGTTTTCATTTATTGAAATGAAATGGATTTTTTATTTATTTTGGATAGTCAGGACTTCCAAATTTGATATAGAAATTAAAACTAAGTGTTGTGAGAAATTATAAGAAACTAAATTTTTGTAACTTATAAATTTGAAGAGATGGTAATTTAAAATAAGTTTTAAATTTGATGTACATTCTAGTTAAGTGAAAAAAATCTGATTGAATGTGATTTAAAATTAAAGGCAATTGGTATAGTTAAGAAACCAATTGGAATAAATATGTAGGATGTAGGCAGATCATTTTATCCACTTATGGATCTTTGATCCAGATTTGGGCACATAAATTAGAGGTGATTTACACCGATCCGAACAAGGATTTTTCACTCGATTTCTGACGGCGAACACTTGATATGGATTCTTTAGATGATCTTGAAGTTCTCTATCTTAGTATATGGCTATGCAAGGAGAACAACGGTTTCTAATTAAGGAACTGGATCGGAGTCCACACTAGAAAAGTCGAGTGAGCGATACTAGTTCGGAATGAAATTGTGTGATCGAGCGACTGATCGAATTTGATATTGCGTACAAATGACATATGTACATCATATGAGCCTTAATGTAATGGTATGCTTTTGTCATTTGAAATGCAAGTTATATGATTTGATGGTATGTTTGGTTGAGATGATTGTTATTTATGGTTTGGCATTCTTAGATTCATGTTATATGTTGGACGAGTAGTTGTATTGCTTCATTTGTCATGTTTAACTCTCTTTTGAGTTATGTAAGTGATTTTCATGTACATAGGAATAAAGGCTAGCTTGCTGCTTTTGGTTTCATGAGTAGAGTTGTTGCCTGAAAAATTGGTATGTGGTAGATTTAGAATTTAGTGATTGTTTGGTGATTTTATGCCCCAAATATGGGAGGCCACTTTTGGGCTTTGTTTTCTTTTGTTGGTTTGGGGCAATTTGTGGCAAGTTGTAGTTTTTTGAATCTTGCCGTGCAAAGAGGTGCTGTCGAAATTTTCTGAAAACTTAAGCTAAATATGAAAGAAAATTAGCACAAGGATTTTTAGATATGACCAATAGTCGTAAGAATTGGTGTCAGAGATTTTTGGAATAGCCCTAAGTGACTTAGGAATTTTAATGACAATATGGAAAGTCATCACTATAAATGCAGGTGTTGTTACTTATTCGTTTCGAGTGTTTATATCTCGATTCGGGTGAGAGTGCCTTGTTGGCTGACATGTGCACGTGTAGGTAAGATAATGTCCAGGATAGATTACCATGGAGGTTTGCTAATTTAGCATAAGTTAAAGATGATTTTATATCATTAAATATGCTTGTGTGTTGGGGTTTGTTTCTTAGTCCTTTTGGGTTTCGAGGATGAAATTTTTTTAGGAGCGGGAGTGTAACAACCCGTATTATTAGCCTACTCTGAATATGTAAATTTTAGGATATTTAAATATTTAATTGATTTATTTTATCAATGAGCTGGAAAACTCAACTTCTGCAGATGGGCTTTTTAGGACTCAGGATTATTTCCATTGGATCCGGATGGTTTGAGCGAGCTAGAAGGAGTATAAGCATCGATATATTTTGAATGTTTGGTTTCAAGTAAGAAGGTCGAGTTCGGTTCGCAAATCGAGTTTGATAATTAGGTGATTAGTAATTAAGTGATGTATTAGTTAATAATTATATTATATAATTCCAAATCTTATTAAACCCATATCTTGATCATACGAGGTCGGATTCGGATGCATTAATCGCATTGGACCCGTAGGAATGTCATATACGCTATGAAGTTGGATTCATGGAATTTGGAGCTAAAATCAAACATCATGCGATTTTATACCAAACCATAATGCTTCGGCAATAAATGAAATTTTGGTGAGTATAACTCACCTCTTTGGATAAATCAGTATACTATATAATATAGAGAATTTTACTGTTTGTGTTTGGTTGAAATTATCAGTTGATTGGTTAAAATATCCGCTTTAAAAAGCAATTAGTATTAAAAATTGAAATACAGGAAAATTTATAGAGAAATCTGGATTTCTCGAAATTGTGATTATTAATTTCAAATTATATTCATGGTGTTTTAATTTCAGGTATATTCATGTTAAATAGATTGTTAAATGTTGAAATTTGACCGTGTGGCCATATTGGAGGTGACACCGACACTTGTGAAAAGCTATACTTTTTAGTGAAAAGGGAAGTAATAGCATTTGTTAAGTGCCATAGTAACTGTTGGCCTCGAAATGGTATTTTGAAAATACTGTTAAGTAATATTTGATTTTGGAAATGGTTTCTGATTTGGAAAGTGATTAATTGATCTTGGGGTTTCTGTGATATTTTGTTTTAAAAATGAGTTTTTGTAGTTTTCTATTTTAATTTAACTTCTTTATTTATAATTTTAATTCATATATATATAAGTAAAGGTTTTAATAATTATTTTGGAAGTATTTGTCTTTATAGGAAATTATTTTAATAATAAGTGTTATTCTAGAAAGGGAAATTAGAAGAGTTATCTTTTATTTTAAAAAGGGAGATCTTATGTTTAAAGGAAGTTGGAGATATTTTAGAAATGGATATTTGTGAAACGTGTTTATATAAAATGCTGAAAATAAAAGAACATATTTGTAAATGGTATGATATAGAATTATAGCTGATTTATAAACGGTATCTTATAAATAAAAAGGAAATCAATATCATTTTGATAAATTAGAATAAATAATTCCATTTATGAATTTATGGAAATATATGGAATGACCCAGTTATGGGAATATAGGAGTTTTATAATTATATATTGGAGTTGCGTTATATTTAGATTTTTTTCATAAAAGGGAGTTTGTAATTCCATTTAGAAATTTACAAAAGAAGTTATAATGAATTTGGAATTTGTAAAGAGTTGTAATAAGTTTGGAAATTTATAAAAGGAGGCTATAATTATGTTATATATATATATATTTATAAAGGAATTTATAAATGATATTTTATGAAAGGAATTCTAAAATGAATTTAGACTTATACTTATAAAAGGGTTTTATAAATTGTTTTAAAGACTAATAAGGGAGTTTTATAACTTGAAAAGATATCTTGAAATTTGGGAAGAAGTTTATAAATGATTTTGGATATTTATAAAAGAAGTTTTATAAATGATTTTGGATATTTTAAAAGAGTTTTATAAATGGTTTTGGATATCTGTAAAAGAGTATTATAAATTATTTTGGATATTTGTAAAAGATTTTTATAAATAAAATTGGAGATTTATCAAGAGTTTTATAAATGGATTTGGAATTTTAGTAAAGGAGATGTTCATAAATGAAAGAGATTTATCAACAAGGATTTATTGAAGAAATTTATAAAAGAAATTAAGATTGGATTTTTCCAAATTGATCTTCTTAATTTTGGTGCTGTGGACATTCGTTCCATGTTTAACACCGAAGGAATAGTGTTTGGGTTTATCCTTATCTATGTTTTAAAACAATATTTGTTTTAATCCTTTTGATATGATTTTTAAATAAGAAAGCTTTCATAATCTTTTGTGAATATACTCGTACCGTTGAGATAAATATATAAATAAATTTTCTAAGTAGGGAAAGTGTAGTGTTTTTGTGAATATACCTATATTGCTGAGATAAGCATATGGATATTTTCCTAAGTATTGAATGGAGTATAAAGGTTTGTGAATATATCTGTGTAAATGTATTTTGATACAAGTATTTCAAAGTGATTTTAATTAATGGAAGGATTAATTAAAGAGATTAGTGGTTGCTTAACCAATGTTGGTTTCCCTATGGAAATAAATCCCTGATTTGATTATTGTTTTTATTTGATAGTAAATAACTGACTATCAAACTTGGCCAGTTTTAAACTATCATTGTAAGTTCTGGGAGATCGGGATTAGATATGCTTTCCCAAAACCTCTTTGAATCGACATAAGCATTCGAATTGGAACATCATGATGATGGTTTCGATGACGGATTTCTTTAAAGTACAAGTGCTACTTGCTACTAATCTTAAGGCTGATTCCAAAATGGATGTATTGGAAGTAGTGCCTTCAGTTTTGTTCTGTCCTAGAACAAACTTGTATGGATGAATGCTGACATTGCATTTCTGCCTAGAGGGCAGTGTTAGCATTCCAAGTAGGAATTGATAGGAGGAATAAGGTAATCATCACCTCACGAGCCTTACACCTAGTAAAAGAATAAAGCAAGAACATGCGGCGGGGCTATGTGGATCGCTCCCATTATGATATGATCATCCCTTATATAGAGCTGATATCTATGTATGCTTCGGGGCCCATTTGTGGTTGTTTGATTGCAACCAAGGAGTGATCATATTCGATGCTATCCATTAAGGGGTAGGGCCGGTTCTGAGTAGCTGAACTGTAATGTGTTGTAGCCTCTAGTACATTTTATCCAGAGGTGTACTGATTCGGTGGGTAGACCCTTACCCTTTTGTACTTGGAATTCATTTTCCAATATGAGCCTTCGGACTTGATTGTAACCCTATTATGATGGAATTAACTAATGTAACAATTTCGACTATGATTCAATATTTATTTTAAAACCTAGACTTTATTATAATAGCAGATGATTTCCTATAGAAATGTTTTAGTTATCATAAGGTAAAAACCTGTTTGTGTTTATTTGTGGCATGGTCTTACGAGATACCTTTATTTTCCCAAGGGTTTTATAAATATAGAAATCAATATGATTTAATAAAGGTTTCTCAGGCTGCTTTACGACATTGATACGGGCGTTATTTTCTTATAATGCTCGGATCTGCCCGAGTATGTTTCAGATTTAGTTTGTATGCTTTGGAGCTTCAGGAGACAAGTTGGATGCCTTCGAGGTGTATTCACACATCTTTTTTATTTTTGCTATCTGTTTGTTGTATTTATCAGCAGTTGTAAGGTCAACTGTTATAACTGTCCAGCCTAATGATAGGTTAGTACTCTGATGGATGTGTGTGCGTGTGTATATATATTACAGTTTTCTTTTAAAGATCATTGTGTATATTATAGATTACTCATTACGATGTGAGATTCTTTTCTGTCTTCTTTTTCTTCAACTCCGAATAACCTGTCTTTCAGACATTTTAATGATCGACACACGAATACCAAGGATGTATTAAGTGTCATCTTTAGTTGTAAGAAAGGCAAATCGTTACATGATTGTTCGGCATCTTTGGAGGATGGGTTGCTGTATGAAAGATGGTCTAGTGTTTGTAATTTGTTTTGGCCATGTTTTGTATTGTTAGTTTCTTGTTGCCCTAAGGTGCTGTTGTATGTGTTATTTTAACAATTTAGAGGTAAGGGTCCTCTTTAAAAACCCTGCTTAATTCCAAAAAATATATCGAAATTAATATAATTTAACTAAATTTGTTTAATTAAATAAATTAATTAAAGGTTAATTAATTGAATAAATAAATTAAACATTAATTAAATAAATAAAAATACACATATATACGATATGTGTGTGTATGATATATAGGTATTACTATAATGGTTATACTAGACATATCCAATATTAAAGTTGTATTAGAATACTAATATAAATTTAAATGAAATGAAATTAATTAAGGATTTAACCAATATAATATTACACATAAGATTAATATATAAGTAATATGAAATATAAAAGTTATATAATCATAAAACTTATATGATATAAATTTATAAATTAAACGTGGAACATTATAGAAACCTTAAATAGACTTAAGGAATAAATACATACGTAAATGTACATATACCATAATTTTCGATGTGTCCAACACTTGAATCACAAGGGTATTTCATAAGAAATACATTGTTCCATAAGTCGATATCACTAAATATAATATATTGAAGATTATGAATCTTCAATATAATGTTGTCCTCTACCATATATACATTTATATATGTTAATAAATTACTTGCATACTCCTTGGTTGTTGAGCAAACTCAAGATAGGGATGTTATGTGTAGTATTATCAATATACTGAATAGATGAGGTAAGATAACTATATGTATTTGTTGAGAAAACTCAAGGTACATATGCTATACTTAGGTCGTTGTGATATGGTGGGTACGAGTAAATAATCTCTTTCGATTTGTTGAGCAAACTCAAGATTGAAATGAGATTAGGACAAGCTACCAAGGTTTGGGAGTTGTATACAATACAACCGCTAGGAGTTATCCTTCGTCTGTGGAGCTGTAGTGACCCATAATTTTAGTTATTTGAATTTGAAATATTTAATTAATTTGAAATATTAAAAGGTTAATTTTATAAGTTAAATAGCTTGAGTTTCAAATATAAGGATTTATTGGAATGGAAAATTTTGTTAATTTGAATAGCAATTTTTATATTAAGGTTTGTTTGAATAATCCAACCTGGGGTTTAATGTTAAATGAATAGAAAATCTTATTTGAATTCTATATAAATAAGAATGATGATAATATACTTTTAAATTTGGATATAAAAGTGATTAATTTGGTTTTCATAATAATTCATTTTAAGTAACGTGTAAAATAGACTTCCGGGGCACAGCTTCAGAATTGGATGAAACCAGTTTCATTAGATTTATAATAGTGAATTATAGTACATCGTCAAATTTCATGGCGATTGGACGTATCATGTGGTCGTACGAATTTGAAACGCATATGAATTATTTTTAGGAATTAACATAATATAACTAGGTTTGAAAAGCTATCTTCTGCATACGATCGAATTAGGACTCGAAACTAGTTCCATTGAGTTTAAAATAGGGGTATTACATATTGAACGCTAGGCATCACGTCTCGATAGGAGTTTGAGATTTTCGGACGTTAAACCTTGATATTTGAAATAAAGTAATACATATTAATATACATAATTTCTTTAATCAGCCCATATCTAACCCATACCATATACTATTCAAGCCATACCCATGGCCTTATTTAAAAGCACCAAAACAGAGGAAGTTTGCCATTTTTTTTAATTTAAACAATCTCCAATCCAACTACTTGAATCGATTGGAGCCATTGGAGGTCGTAATAGGCCTCGACATCAACTGAAGAGTTGCGCGTTTGGACTAAGGGAAGGAGATGGACAGTCGGATTAGGCTAGATCACTTCGTGGTGGGCGTGATTGGAGGATGAACGACGTTTGTTCTTTGGTCAAATTCGCGGCGATGGTGGTGTTTTGGAGGTCGAGGTCAGGGTCGATGGCAAGCTGGAAGTTAGGGCATGCTTTGGATGAGATGCGGTGATCTCTGGTAGTGTTAGGCGGCGACGACGATCATTTAGGCACAGTCGAGTTGGGTGCCTGGAACAACCGAAAATGAGAATGAGAGGGAAAGGTAGAAATTAGTTTAAAATTTGATCAATTAAAAATTGGTTACAATTTAATTGTTTATAAATTCATAACTTTTCCGTATATGGTCTACATTGAATGCGAAAAGTTGCGTTGCGATTGTATCGACGAATACTATGTTATGGAGTTGGATATATTTGGAGGTCATAGGAATTTGAGTTAAAATTGAACGCTTATTCAATTTTAATTCGAACCGGAGCGATTTGGCGACTACTGGAATCAAAGTGAGTTAAACTGACCTTTTTGGTTAACCAGAAATATTATATAGTCAATAAAAATTATTTATTGGATGTATGGATATTATATTGTTGATTGTTATTGACTGTTTGGATGATTTACTATTTTATTTGTTGGTTTGGATATATTCCCTCCCCTGGAGCAGATGAGACCCTATTTTGTTCCTGTGTAAGAGCGAATGACCCTTTGTATATGACCCGCCTCGAAGCAGTTGATTTATTTTGTTTGGTTATATACTGTATGTGATGCAGGGGGACAGGTTGGAGGGATCCAAAAGGATTCCTCACACCGTTGATTTTATTTTTCATATAATTTGATATATGATATGTTGGATGCTATATTTGATGACATGTATATGATTTTGCTTATTTAGTGCTTTAGTAGCATTGAGCCTTATTTTTAGTATTTTAGAATATTATAAGCTAATGATTTGATTTAAAAAGGGATTTCAACGTGATTTTGGAAATTATATACGTTTTAATAATTTTTCTTGAATTATTTAAAAAATAAATTTATTTTAAAATAAAAAGTATGATTTTTAGAGATTATAAATTTATAGTTTTATAAAATATTTTAAATAGAGATTTTAAACTATGATTTGAGATTTTTAAAATCTTAAAAGTAAGTCCGTGTTTTGTAACAAAGGGATATAGATTTATAAAGCAAATAGAATTTTTTTGGTAAAAATATATATTAACCATTTTATATAAAGGGATATATATACATATATTAAGATTTATTTATAAATGCGGAAATTATAGATGTGATAATGTATCAATGTGGCATTTTACGAACAAAGTGAAGATTTGTGAAATCGTATTTTATTAATAGAAGGATAGATTTATAAACGGTGTTTTATAAGATAAAAGGAAACTATTATCATTTAATAGATTGGAGAAATAAATCAAACGATGGATTTATTATAAGATGTGGAATTTTGTGTAGAAAACAGTTGATTCTATTTTTTAAAAATGGAAATGAGGATATATTGGAGATGTTAAACGATATTTTATAAATAGAAAGGAATCTATAAAAGAAATTCATAAGCAGGGAAGCAACGTTAAAAACTGATTGAAATTGATGTTTAAAATGGGATTTTATGAATAAGTGAGATTTATAAAGGTATATTATAAAAAGAAAGTTTTATAAATAGAAAGAGATTATTAATATAGTTTTAAAATATGGAAATGATTATGTTAAAATTTAAGTATGGAATTCTATCAAGGAAGTATAAATATATGCTTTACAAGTGGTTTAATTATATCAATATTGTTTTAAAGTTGTTTATCAATATTTTAATATTTTGAAAAGTAAATTATTTAGATTATTAATAAGGTTTGAAATTAATTATAATTATTTATCAATAAGGTTTCGAAAATCATTATTATTTAAAATAATGTTGATGATAAATTATTATTGTTTTATTAATAATGTTTTTGAAATTACTAGTTATTATAATTTAAAATGTTTTGAAGTTAATTATTATTCATTTAAAATGTTTATTATTATATAATAGTGTTTTAAAGTAAATGATTAGAATTTTATTTATAATTTTTTTGAGGTTTATAAGTAGGATTTTATAAACAGATGTGGGTTTTATAAGAGGAATCTTATAACATGGTTTGGAAAACTTAAAGGAAGATTATCTACAAGATAAAAGAGTTTTATAAATGGTTTTAGATATTTATAGAAGAATGGTAGAAATGGGTTTATAGATTTATAAAAAGAGTTTTATAAATGGTTTTGTGGATATATATATATATCTGTTAACCCAAAAAATGGATCAACACCCTAGATCGAGTGTGAAAGCAATAATGCAAATAATCAGCAGCACAAATATCAGATAAACAACAAATAAAAAGCAAAAGTAAGAAAAGAGACATAGAATTTTTATAGTGGTTTGGCTGACTCTGGCCTACATCCACTTTAATCAATCTTTATTATGATTATACTAGTTGAATCTCCCTAGATATCAACTAGTTAGTCCTTTGATCTAGGTCACAATGAGTTAGAATAACTCACAAGTACAAGGGTTGACTGGAGAATCATAGTAACCCCCTTGATGACTGTTGTGAGGGAGAAGAAAGTTGCGAAGGAATTCCTGTAGAGTATTGGAGGCTCTCTCCCCAGAAAAGATCCATCTCTAGTTGCAGGTCAATGAGTATTTGTAAGGTAATTCAGTGAGTATTAGACCAGAAGTCCAAGTGCAGAAGGTTCCAGTTGTTATGCCAAGTCATCACCAAAAATCTCAAATCAATCTGAGTCATTTCTATGGATCGCTGGCTATCCATTAACTTAGCATATTTTTCTACCAGAAGCCTTTAATTAGTGCTACAAAGGAGCTCAGAAAGTTTGAGGGTGATCTGACCTATCTTGAAAGATCGCTAGCTATCCATAGCGGATGGATCTCTAGCTATCCATCAAATTAGCATATTTTTGAGTGATCTTAGTTTGGTTGTCTTCCTATCTTCTATTTAAGTGCCTTATCCAAAAATCAAGTCGTTTGGAGTTCATTTGATCATCCGTCTTCATGGGTCATCTGGTCCAGAAGAATCGTCCATAACTCACTCAACACTTAACCAAATCACACGAAACTTCACACATGTAATGTAGATGAGTAGGAGAGCCTCCCCTATAAATCATAGGTCATGGGGCCCAATCCTCATGGGTCGGACCTGATGGATCAAACTGGCCCAATTCTGAGAAGAATCATATATAACTCGCTCAAAACTTAGCGAAACCAGATGAAACTATGTAGGTATTCTCTCTAGGCTGTGTGGGACCTACCCTATAAATTTAGGTTATTGAGCCCAACCTACGTGTACTGTTAGCGATCCATCTAGTTAGGTGGCTAGAGATCCATCAAACAAACTCCAAACGATCCCCTTTTTTGTAAGTCTTCTTTTATGTCTTCTAAGTTTTCTCCTAAAATTTCAAATCAATCCGATTCCGTTTGAGTTCTCTAGATCCATTTTAAGTTAGCTGCTTTTATAATACCCAAGATTTATCAATGGCGTCTACCACTTCCCTGCCCTCTGCTCTCAACACCTCCTCCACCCCTCATCCTCCTCCAATTTCCTTTGTTCCGCCCAGATATGCTCCACACTTCCGGCATCCTGCCTCTGCCCAACCCCCCATCCTCCCTACACCACCATTGTTTGCCCCCCCGACAACCTGATACTTGCCTCGCTAGAGGTGTCCCATTGCTATGCCAGCAAACACCCCACATACCAAAAGGGCGGTCCCAGCTTCGCCCAAGTCGTGTTATCCCATCAACCTCCGCCTCTCCTTCCCAAACCCAAACGTCCCAAACTCGTCCCAAAATTCAAATCCACGCGGGAAAAGGTCAATTTCCTGTGTTCCAGAGGGCGGTGCTTGAAATGTGCAGGCATTGGACACGTGGCAAAATCATGCAGAAATGGAAAGATTTGCTATTATTGCGGATTCTTTGGTCACTTTTCATCCACCTGCCCTTTGAAGAGACAGGCTTCGTTCCCTGTGCAGCCCGTCCTCTCATCTTCCAAGACTAATAATGCCAAAAAACTCTCTCCTCCAAATAATTATCCCCATTCTGCACCCCAAACCCGATTTCCCAGACCTAATCCTTCCCCTGGCCCCACAGAAGCAAGGGCCCCACATCCTGATTCAAAGTCGATTCACATCCCATCGTCATCATCAGCCCTTTCTCCACTTTCCAATACCAACTTAAGCCCTCCCTCTCCTAAATCCTCCCCACAGAACCCATTAGCTCCTCTCTTCGCAAAAAAATTTCCAAGCCCTCAATTCCTCATGGAGAACTCAGCCCGCTACCTCATTGCCACAATAACCCAAGGTTTCTGGAGTATACTGGACATCCAAGCTGCCCTTAACCAACATGGGCATCGAGAAAGACCAATTTGGATGATGACCGATAACAGCTTCCTCATCTGCTGTGACTCTGAGATAGAGAGAAATGTCTTCGTCACGACTGGCTCCTTAGCCAAACCAGGTGGCACTGTTTTCCTGAGACCCTGGACTAATCATGATAACTTCTCCGCCCCCTCCCTCGAACCTGAGTCATGGACGAAAGTTGAAGGTTTCCCCGAACTCCTCAAGGATAACCCAGATGTCATTGGAGAAGCCTTAAAACCCATGGGCAGATTCATTGCTTTGGATGACTGCGACTGGGCCTTCATTGACCACAGGTTTCTCTATGTTAAATTCCAATTCTTCGAGGGCATCTCCACCCCCTGTTCCTTCGTGGCATCCCTCAACAACACTGACTTCCTCCTAACCATCAACAGCTGGCAACACTCTCACCCGAACTGTGCCCCTGATACCACCTACCTTGGCCTAGATTACAACCTTGAACAAAACTTCAACTTTTTTGACCAGAAATGGTCTACCCCTGAAATACTCTTAGACCAAGATGACTTCTTTGATGCCATGTTTCACGAAGCCACCTTGCCACCCCCTACCCTTCCTGCTTTGCCACTACAAGATACCTCCTTTGAAGTATCAGGTCCCAGAAGAGGGACCCCAGCCCAATTCGATAGATGGGATCCAATGTTGGACCTCGATCTTTCCATCCCTCTCTACCAACAACCTATCCAGTCTCCCGAACCTGGTTTCGCCCCCTCCAACCTCATCCTCCCTGACTTCCCCATTATCACAGCCCCTGTCCTAGCCGACTCTCACCCTGTTGACGTCTCCTCCCCCATAAATGTGGCCCCTCCACCTGAACTCAATCAGGACGTGGTAGTTCAGACTCCACAGCTCGACGCAGCAAAATTCCTCTCCCCAGCACTGGTTAGGCGTAGCTCCAGATTGGTTGGAGCAGCTTCAGATCCTGGACAACCTGGTAGTTTTTTAATGCATGTTGTTTTTTCATCCGCAAATAAAAGGCTTAATAAAATTTTATCTCGTTGCGTGGGCGTGAGTTTGCACGATGAACACTTCACATGCATGCAAACTCTAGAACAAGAGCGTATTTCCCAATCCCAATGAAACTCATCACTTGGAATGTACGAGGGTTGGGGGACCCATCTAAGCGTTATGCTGTAAACACAATCCTGTCCCCCCACAAAATTGATATTATAATGCTTCAAGAAACTAAGTTAGCCGACCCCACACAATCTCACTTGACACAAACTGTTGGTACACTCTTATCTGGGTGGGCCCACATTGATGCCATTGGATCCCGTGGTGGGATCATAACAACATGGAATGAAAATAAATGGTCCCTACATCAAATCATCAAATTCCCCTCAATACTTAATGTAGCTCTGCGAAACTATGAATCTGGCATAATCTACTTTTTCTCGAATGTGTATGGTCCCTCCGACTCACAAGGCAGGGCTGTCTTGTGGGATCATTGCATGGACTTCGCAGCCCGAATAAATGGCCCATGGATTATTGCCGGAGATTTTAACACCACTAGACACCCCTCTGAAAGAAACTCTGGTAACCTTTCCCAAGACTCAACCGCCTTCAACAACTTCATCAATTCTTGTGTGCTAATTGATCCCCCCATCAGTAACCGCCTCTTTACCTGGTCTAACCGTAGAGACAACCCATCCCTGGCCAAATTAGATAGATTCCTTTTCAACACAACCTGGGAAGACCAACATCCCCTCTCATCTGTCTCGGGCCTGGCAACCACGATCTCAGACCATTGCCCCCTCCTGTTTGACTCTGGCTCTCTGAACACCACTCACAAACCATTTAGATTCGAACAACTCTGGCTTCTAGAACCATCTTTTGATGACTTTGTCAAGTTGGCCCGGTCTCAACCCACCAATCTAGAATCTCCTACTGCTCGTATTGTGGCCAAGCTCCGTTCGCTCAGAAAATTGATAAGACCTTGGGCCAAATATATCTGGGGCTCCCTTAAATTTCGGATCTCACAAGTCCAAGACGAAATCCTCAACCTTAATATCCTAGCTGAATCTCAACCCCTAATTGAACCAGAAACACATCAGTTGAACCTCCTCGAAAAGGAATTGGACAGGCTCCTTAAACAGGAAGAAATTGGTTGGAAACAACGCTCCAGAGCAAAGTGGTTGGAAGAAGGAGATAGGAACATGGCCTACTTCCATAGGTTAGCAAATGGACGACGCAGATCCTCGACCATCTCTAACATTCAACATAACAACATCACCTACTCTGACCAATCTGATCTCCTCCGCCTCTTCACCAACCATCACCGCAACATCCTTGGCAAACTTTCCACCCCTCTACCAGACATAGACTGGAGTCTCCTTTACCCTGACCTTCAAAGTCTGCAAGTAGATCACCCCTTCTCGGAACAAGAAATCTGGAATGCAGTTAAAGATATGTCAGACAATAAAGCTCCTGGACCTGACGGCTTTGGCCCCCTTTTCTTCAAACACTTCTGGAGTACAGTGAAATCTGACATTATGGACATGTGCCTCGAATTTCAAAATGATCCCAGCTCGGTTGCACGAATCAACTATGCCATCATTTCCCTCATCCCAAAAACTGATGACCCTTCCTCCCTTGATTCCTTTCGACCTATCAGCCTCCTCAACACCACCTTCAAAATCATTACAAAAATCCTTGCAAACCGACTTCAAGCTGTAATATCCCCTCTAGTTGGCCTGGAGCAATCGGCCTTCATACTCGGGCGCAATATCCTAGACTGTGTGGCCGCCACTCAAGAAGTGGTGTCTTTCTACCACAGAACCAACACCCCAGGAATCCTACTTAAGCTTGACTTCTCCAAAGCCTTTGACTCAGTCAACTGGAACTTCATTCTCGCAATATTACGACATAGAGGCTTCCCACCGAGATGGTGCTCCTGGATATCCTCTATCCTGAACTCCAGCATGTCTTCTGTATCAGTCAATGGAGAACTTGGCGGTCTGATCAAATCTACGAGAGGCCTACGTCAAGGAGACCCTCTCTCCCCCCTAATTTTCGTTTTTATTGCAGATGTCTTCAACCGCATGATTAAACTGTCCATCTCCAACACCCACTTGGCCGGAATCAGCATCCCTACATCTAACCTTCAAATTTCCAACCTACAATTTGCTGACGATACCATCCTCTTTGCCTCACCCAATCCTAATCACCTACACTGCCTCAAAGTTCTCCTCTACGTTTTCGAATTAATCTCTGGCCTTTCCATCAACTTCCACAAAAGCTCCCTTATCATGCTTGGCAATACCAACCACCTTGGTCCCGCAACCGCTGCCATCCTCAACTGCAAACTTTCCCAGTTTCCAATTTCCTACCTGGGCCTACCTATTCGGCCCACCAGACTGACGCGCCCTGACTGGTTACCCCTCATCAACAAAATTGAATCCCGCCTCGCATCCTGGAAAGCTGCTTCCCTCTCGACAGCTGGTAGATTAATCTTAGTTAAATTGGTCCTCTCTGCCATCCCCTCCTACTGGATCTCCTTCCACAAACTCCCCTCTTGGGTCTCCAATAAAATTGACAAATCCCGCAGGACCTTCTTATGGAATGGCTCCAAAGCAAAATGCCTTATCAACTGGCGCTCAGTCTGCCTCCCAAAATGCCATGGTGGCCTTGGTGTCCCGGATCTCTCCTCGCTCAACACTGCCCTATTAACAAAATGGCTCTGGCGTTTTCTCACTCCCGAAAATTTCCTCTGGAAGGATTGGATCCTACACTCATATCACTACTCTAATCCACACCTAGCTCTACACCTCCCCCCTAGTTGCAGACCTTCTCCATTCTGGTCCAATGTCCTCCACACCATCCCCCGAGTCAAATCCCTCTTTCATGTTTTAATAGGCAATGGCAACAACTGCCTATTTTGGCATGACACGTGGGTAGCCTCTTTCCCACTAGCCAAAACACTACGTAACCTCTTCTCCTCCGCAAATCTACAACTTGCCACCACTTCTACCCTGTGTCACCTGGGCCCCAGTAGCCTTCATCCCCCCTCCCTTTTTTCCATCGAAACTTTCAATGAACTTCTCGTAGCCTCGAAAATCCTACAATCCCTTCGCCTGTCCCACTCACCAGACCGCTTCACCTGGGCACTTAATCCATCCAAAGGTTTCTCTGTTTCATCTTGCTACTCTTTCCTCATCCACCCTGGCCGCCTTTTCCCCTATAGCAGGATCTGGAACTGCCATTCACACCCTAGATTCCTCTTCTTCCAATGGTGCCTCATTCGTAACCGCATCAACACCAAAGACAGACTTATTCGCCTAAACATCCCCACTGATCCCCTCTGCGTACTTTGCTCCTCTCAAGACGAAACAATTACCCACCTCTTCTTAGACTGCGATTTCTCTTTCGCAATTTGGGCCCCAACCAGCGCACATCTATTGGGTTACATTCCGGAGCGCATTTCATTTTTTGAATACTGGCAGCAAGACCTTGGAAATCACAATCTCGATATCTTTATCACCATTTTCTGTTGGTGCATCTGGAAGAACGAAATGCTTTTTTGTTCAACAAACCTAGATCTTCTTCCACGGCCATCTGTAGTCGAATCTCACAACTTTTCAACTACTGGAAAGGTACCAGCTCGGCCCCCTTCAGATTTAGACTGAGGTCCGCTCCTGTTGACTCGGCGGAATCAATGGCCAGTACCAGCGCCACCCCGCGGTAGCAGCTCCAACGCGATTCTGTCTGCCCCCATTCTGTTTGCTGAATCATCGATGTCGGTGATTGTGTCCCATCCTGTAATCCATTAGCTCTTATGTACATTTCTATGTTAGCTAACTTAGCCTATTTTTTTGGCCACCGGTTGGGCTTGTCAACCGGACTTTATTTCATATTATTCTAATATTATTATTAACCGGCTGTGTAGTCTATCACTACACAACCGTCTTTCTCAAAAAGTTAGCTGCTTTTGGTCAAACAGCTTGAATCAGATGAGATTTCACTTCTTGAGCTAGATTGTTTGGCATGCTATGAAACTTGGCAAGCGTGCTTAGAAGTCATAATGAATCATGATGCAAGAGGTTTGGAGAACTCATGATGCTTCCATATGGATCGCCAGCGATCCATCGGTGATAGATCGCCAGCGATCCATCTACTTAGTATTTTATTGGTTAATTTTCCTTGAGTCCTTTTAGCTTGTTCGCTTGGTTGTTTTGATCGAGTCTCTAGTTATTATGGAATAGTCTGAATCTTCTAACTCTAATTGAATTCTGATGGGTTAAAAACTCGTTTAACACTTGCCTTCCAAAGTACACCTTTTGAATGAAAGGTGTGCTTTACTTAAGAACAAGTTCACGTGTCCAATCATTAATAATTGAGCTTTCTAACTGCTTTAGCCTTGGTGAATTGTCTAGTTCCTTCGAATTTTCTTGCCAATCACAAGTCGTTCCAAACCTGTTACAGCCTAAGACTCTAGACTTTGCCTAAGTGTAATCTATACATCACAATCATTCCGATTTCATTTGGAGTTATTACATCACATATCTCTAATTAAATAACATGTGTTCAGTTACATCACATATCTTCAATTACATCACATATTTCCAATTACATCATATATCTGTAATTGTCCCATGTTTATTTGGGATTTACATCATTATCATTTTGCTTCTTGTTCAAAGTTGTCACATCATATATCAAAATCACATTATATATCAAAATCACATCATATATCAGAATCACATCATATATCGAAATCATCCCGTGTTCATCCAGGATTTATCAGTTTTATTCTATTTATAAGGCATTCAAATCCTTTTATTAAATCAAATCTATTTTAGGGCCCAATCTTTCTTGATTGTTTAAGTTTAATGCGCGATCTCTCCGGATCGTTTAATGTTTAATTTAATGCGCGATCTCCCCGGATTGTTTAATGTTTTAAGTTAAGGGGACGATCTCTCTACTCAAGTTTACTGGACCGTCTTACTTTTCTTATGAAAGAAAGGATCGTTTGTTTGTTAAGTGAAGGAGGATTAAGTAAGCCCATCCACTCACTCTCTGGTGAGGGGCTTACTTCTTGCACTCCGGTCCTATCTCCCCAGTCAGGACTCTATGGCGATCAATATTCTGCAAGTCCATCCACTCGTTCTTTAGCAAGGGGACTTGCACCTTGCACTCCAGTCCCATAATGGGAATCTAAGGCGATCAATATCAATCATCACAATCAATGTGGATTTTTCAAAATCCAAACATCCAAATCAAAAGAAATAAGCAGAAATCAAACAAAAAGGAATCGAAACTAGCATAAATCCTAAATGTATTTTCTGGAGACCCGACTCAGAACGTACCTAGAGACAATTCTAGGTCCCGTACACGTGTAAGCGGTCCAAGGTTATTATTGTCCTAAATAGTCATCTCACGCATCCGAATCAGAGCGTGCCTAGGGACCATTCGGGATCCCATACGTGTGTAAGCAGCCTGAGGTTATTATTGTCTAAATACCAAAAGAAAAGTAAGGAAAAAGAAATGAAAAAGCGAAGCGTGGGAGCTGGATCCAACTCCTATGTACCCCGATCATGGGATAATCTGTCTTGGCTTAAATCCCTGGGCGTTTCTTGATGCATTTGCCATGGATGGTGGCTGTTCTTGCTGTTCTACCGTGGTTTGGTTCCTTATGTACTGCAGCAGCTAGTTTTTCCAAACGACTTTTTCTATCAGATCACGAAGGTGTCCGTACTCATTCATTTCATGCCTATTTAGCTCATGGAAGATGCATAACTTTCCAGATTTTCTCTCTAATCACATGGTTGGGTTGATGAGAATTTGAGGACACCTCTTGGCTGCCCTCAGGCTCCGGTTGACTTGCTACAGCTCTAGATCTAGTATTAGGTCTACCCATCTTCTCTAAATCTTAGATTCAGACTTCAATTCTGTAGATCTCGTTCAAGGTTCTTAGCGAAAGCACCAAAATGTTAATCCAAAAAATGGATCAGCTACCTGGATCGAGTGTGAAAACACCAATGCAAATAATCAGCAGCACAAATCTCAGATAAGCAACAAATAAAAAAAAGAAGTAAGAAAAAAGACACAGAATTGTTATAGTGGTTCGGCTGACTTTGGCCTACGCCCACTTTAATCAATCTTTATTATGATTATGCTAGTTGAATCTCTCTGGATATCAATTAGTTAGTGCTTAGATCTAAGTCACAATGAGTTAGAATAAGTCACAGGTACATGGGTTGACTCAAGAGTCATAGTAACCCCATTGATGGCTATTGTAAGAGAGAAGAAAGTTGAAGAAGTGAAGGAATTCCAGTAGAGTAATAGAGGCTCTCTCCCCAGAGAAGATCCATCTCTAGTTGCAGGTAGGTGAGTATTTATAGGGGAATTCAGTGAGTATTGGGCCAGAAGTCCAAGTGCAGAAGAGTCCAATTGTTATGCCAAGTCATCACCGAAAATCTCAAATCAATATGAGTTATTTCTATGGATTGCTGGCTATCTATCAACTTAGCATATTTTTCTACCAGAAGCCTTTACTTAGTGCTACGAAGGAGCTCAGAAAGTTTGAGGGTGATCCGACCTACCTTGATGGATCGTTGGCTATCCATAGAGGATGGATCGCTAGCTATCCATCCACTTAGCATATTTTTGAGTGATCTTAGTTTGGTTGTCTTCCTATCTTCTATTTAAGTGCCTTGTCCAAATATCAAGTCGTTTGGAGTTCGTTTGATCATCCGTCTTCATGGGTCATATGGTCCAGAAGAATCATCCATAACTCACTCAATACTTAACCAAATCACACGAAACTTCACATATGTAATGTAGATGAGTATGAGAGCCTCGCCTATGGATTGTAGGTCATGGGCCCCAATCCTTGTGGGTCGGACCTGATGGATAACACTGGCCCAATTTGGAGAAGAATCATCCGTAACTCGCTCAAAACTTAGTGAAAACAGATGAAACTATGCAGGTACTCTCTCTAGGCTGTGTCGGACCTACCTTATAAATTCAGGTTATGGGGCCCAACCTACGTGGATTGTTAACGATCCATATAGTTAGGTGGCTAGAGATCCATCAAACAACCTCCAAACGATCCCTTTTTTGTAAGCCTTCTTTTATGTCTTCTATGTGTTCTCCTAAAATTTCAAGCCAATCCGATTCCATTTAAGTTCTCTAGATCCATTTTTAGTTAGCTGCTTTTGGTCAAACAGCTTGAATCAGATGAGTCTTCACTTCTCGAGCTAGATTGTTTGGCATGCTATGAAACTTGGCAAGCATGCTTAGAAGTCATAATGAATCATGATGCAAGAGATTTGGAGAACTCATGATGCTTCCATATGGATCGCTAGCGATCCATGGGTGATAGATCGCTAGCGATTCATCTACTTAGTATTTTATTGGCTGATTTCCCTTGAGTCCTTTTGGCTTGTTCGCTTGGTTGTTTTGATTGAGTCTCGAGTTATTCTAGCATAGTCTGAATGTTCTAACTCCAATTGAATTCTGATGGGTTAAAAACCCGATTAACAATATCATTGTAAAAAATAATTTTGATTCAAGTATTTACAAAGTGGATTTAATTAATGAAAGATTAATTAAAAGGAGTTTAGTGGTTGCTTGTGTGCTTAACCATTGTTGGTTTTCCCTATGGAATTTAAATCCCTGATTTGAATGTTTGTTTATTCGATGGTTAAATAACTAACTATCGAATTTGGACCCAAAACGTAATTTTAGAAATATCTAGGAGAAACACGTAGGTTATATTGCACAGTCATCTGTGATGATGCTATATTTTGCGTATAAATCTCATTTCGTTCATCTAGGACAATTGATAAAGAAATCCGTCCATTAACGGTTAGGAGGTGGTTTTCACACTTATCTTTGACTGTTTATTTCCTAAAGAACCATGGTTGAGTTTACCAAAAATTATCGAATGTTGTTTCGAAGAGACCGGGACAGGGTATGTTATCCGAAAACTACTTCGATCCAACTCAAGCGTTTCGAAGTGAAGATATCTTAAAGATGATGGAATTGAAGACAGAGCTCTCAAATGTTTCATTCAGTCTCAGAATGAACTTGTATGTATGAATGCTGGTATTGCATTGTTGTCTGGAGGGCAGCGTTAGCATTCCTAGTTGGAAGTGCTATATAAAGGTAAAACATAGCCTCGAGCCTCAACAACCAGGAAATGACAAAAATCGGGCATGCAGCTGGGCCAAGTGGGTCGCTTCCATCAGGGTATGGTCATTGCAAATCTATATCAGTTATTATCTACTCATGTATGCTTTGGGGCCCATTAATGGAAGGGGTGATCATATTCGGTACTACCAGTCAAGTGGTAGGTCAGTCATGTGTGGCAAGGATATAAGATGTTCTTCTCAGACCCCGGTGCATTTTATCTACAGATGTACCTTCAGAAGGTAGTTCCTTACCTTGTCATAGTATGGAATCCATTCTCCAATACGAGCTTTACGGATTTAGTTGTGCCAACTATGCTGAAACGTGATATGCAAGCATTTTATCTATTTTATATATTTACTTTAAATCCGTAGACATTATTATAATATCACCAGATTTTCTATAGAAAATGTTTTGGCTATCGTAAGGTAAAAACCCGTCCATGTTTGTGTGCAGCGTGGTCTTATGAGATACTTTTGATTTCAAAGGTTTTTATAACTTAAAAATCCAGTTGGGTGTGCTTTTTCAGGATGGTTTACTAGACTGACTCGGGTATTATTCTATTATAATGCTTGGGTCAGACCGAGCATATTTATAGATTGCTTTGGTGCATTGGAGCTCTAGAGACGAGTTGGAGGTCTTCAAGTCGTATTCACGTATATGTTCATTTTTCATTGCTTTGTTCTTGAAATCATCAGCATTTGCGAGGACAGGTTATTATAACCATATAGGCTGATGAATGTGATTTGTTATTGTACTATGATTGGTGTATGTATATAACAGTTTCTCTTTTGTAAAGATCATTGATATTTTATTATATATTGTTACGTTGCGATTATGAGATTCCGTGTTGTCTCAGTTTCATTTTCTCTTCTTCTTCTCTTCTTCCTTTTTCTTTTTCCCATAACTACCCGTCTTTCCGTTCAATTTGGGTTTGACATATGTGGTTTATTGTTAGCTTGAATTGTACAGATTGGCGGGTCATTATAGGAGCTATAACTTGTTAAGCAAACTCAAGGTTAGAATTCCAAGATGATCGAGTCCTAACAGCCACTAGTGAAGTCGAAAGAGTTCTATGTTTCGACTTAGGGTTTGATGAAATATAGAAGACTAGTGGGAGACTTATTAAAAAATGAAATGATAACGTTTAACCTTTCTAATATTGTAAGAACATATGCTATAAAATGTTATAATAATCTACATCGATAAATTTGTGCATGATAAAATGTTTATCAATTAAAATATACAAATGAACTCAATTGAAAATTGACAAATAGAAATATAACATATGCTTATTAATAAATTCTTATTGCATGCTAATGTTTTGACACCTATGCAAGCATCTTATTTTACAACTACTTAATACGTTCGTAATTTCATCTCTTACGTGTTTATTGGATCAAAACCATGTATTGCATTCTATGAGTTTTGTACTTAAAAGCATTACGAGACTATGAATATTTGATCCATATACGATCATATATAAGTGTTATATGGTGAATGGTCACTGTTCGTAATGTACAATACTTCGATGAAACCCACCGTTCGTAGCTCGGTTGGTTTGGGAGCTGGGAGATGGGAACCATAGGACTGTGTCCGGGCAGGTTCGAATCCCAGCGCCAAACCATCAGTGGGAGTTTCAACGTTACGCATCCATGTGCGACGACTAAATAAAAGCGGGGTAGACACACGACGTGGGGTTTACTTAAGTGAGTATCAATGAATACCATGATCTTAAGGTTCCCCATGATCTCAAAAAAAAAATACTTCGATGAAATTAGTTCATTCGAAGTAAACAAATAAACCATACCGTGAGATTGAGTATTCAATTTTATCGATAACAACAAATATCATATTTCGTTAAATGTAATACTGAACCAAAATTACAAGATAGATCCAAGATCTCGATCACTAAAATGTCAGTTTGATCAATTTACATAGAGTGCATCATATATGATGTCCCTTAAATGTTAAAGATGATCGGGTGCGCTTTTGTAGAATGTTCATTATGATGTTGTAGTAAGGGTATTCTTTTAAATGGTTCGACCATTTAGAAAGAAAAACTAATGTATAAGAGTAGAAGAGATTAAAGGTACACTTGGGATAAAGAGAGTGAATGATCACTTCTGCTTCATAAAGAACATCGGAGACAAGAATTGTAATATTAATGAGTGATACTTACATTGGAATAAGAAACATGGTTTCTATTCTAAAACGTATTTTCGTATAGAAAATTGTTTTCTATGAGATTTATTTCTTTGTCTTCAAGATATTTGGTCAAAGAACTCTCCATTGTAAAATAGTTATAGTATCTCAAATAAATTATCTATATTAAATGAATAATGGACCTCCGAATTTAGTACGTTATTATAGTAATGGTAGAAATAGTGAGAGCATGCCATATAACACTTAGTGATTGCGTCAAGTTATAAAAATAGTTTTCGTAAAACATACCGAACATTATTTATTAAATAATGACTATTTTTCGGTGTCAACTGAAACACTGGTTATATAATGTGAATAATGAATATTATGAATATTCATTTTGAAATAAAACTACAGTGTAGTATTTGTTTCATAACAAAAATGATGCAATGGAAAATACAGAAGTACCTAAAATTGTTTACTATTACTTTGGAATTATAGACTAAGCTGTAGTTTGAGAAATAATTTTTTTGTATGATCATGAATCATATGTTACTGGTTAATTATATCTCAAACAATTAATGGCTCGTTGATTTTGTGAGAGTGTCATAAGAGTTGATGAACTCTTCGGATTGATACATATAGATGTATATAATAGTAAGTCTATCAATATCAAAATTGTTTCACATACTTTGTTATATTCACTGATGAATTATCATAGACGTGGACATGTGTATATGATATAAGTCCATGTTAAGCTCATAGAATGTAAAACAGAAGTAAATAATATAAAATGCAACATAAATGATTCGATTTGGTTGAACATGTGAGTATATTGGAAAGAGTTCCGAACATACCTAAATGAATAAAGGTTCAACCTCAAAGGTCACTCATCCTTACAATACATAATGATGTACCGATAAGGAGTAATCGAACTTTATTGGACAAAGAATGATTAATGATGAATGAAGTCGGGTTAAACTCTTTTTATAAGGTGTGTGTCTAAGAGTAGTGCACAAAGATTAAAATTAATATCATCCAAAGAATAGTTCACAAAACCATACAAGATAATGGTTTATAAGAAACCATTGTATATCATAGGCCAAGGAGTTGGCAGGTTGTGCAAATCAAAAAATTGCACGTAATAATTATATGTAAGAGATCTTATATGAATCGTCCCAAGAGAATTTTTGGAACTATTATCATTAAATGACTAATTTATGTTTTGAACACAAATATATTGTGAACTAATGCATAATCAATTTATATAAAGCAATTCATAAAATGTTTATGAATGCCCATTCCATTACACTGAGAAACAACTATTGTTTCCAGAAAATACCAACTAAGTAGCGGAGAAATTCTTTAAAAAATTATTGATATAGAATGAGTTTGGATATGATCCAAGGATAAAACTGATTACAAGGGATGAAATGAAATTGACCGAACCTTAATGAACACAACAAATTAGAATATCTAATGAGTGTTCTTGTAAATTGAAGAGAAACTATGAGTTCCTTGTCAATGTCAAGAATAAATAATCCTTGATTGTTTAATTAAACCACTAATAGTATTAACTCTATGGTATGATATGATGTGCAGATCCCAAGTACATTATCAAAATACGATTTTGATAGTTGTACCCAAAGGGATATGATCCATTATCCGCAAATGGTCTTTAAGAGAAAAACAAATCAATTGGAATATAGTGAGCCACAATGATAAGAATAACATCGTTAATTTCAATTGTTGAAATTAGCGTAGCAGATTCACCACCCAATGTACTCGAGTTGGTTTGGATTTTACTCACAAAATTATCGACTAATATGACTTTATGTGTTGCTATGTATGTGTTGAAACAGAGAATTCTAAATAATGAATTAGAGTAAACTATTTACATATAATAATCAAAGTGTCTCGAAGTCAGTGGAGCGATATTGAGTTTGTGAATTTTTGGATATGATCCGAGAATGGATACGAGAGTTTGATTCAGAAAACCATCAAAATCGAACAAGTGTTTTGATAGAAGTCAAAAAAGTTTAATCACAATCAAAATGCAGAGGAATCATATATTTATAAGAAAGAATGTTTAGAAGTTACATAGATATTTCTAAGCCATAAGTAAACAATACACTGCTGATTGTTAACAATGTACTTGTGTTAAATCAGGCTTAGTTGTTTTAATACTCGACGTTGGATTTTTACATGATGTCTTTTATAATAAGTATAAAAGATATTGGGAATGTCCCAAACGATATGCAAGGACACCTTATTAAAATGTTTAATACAAAACATGTAAAATGATTCCTTTTGCTTTGGCAATAGAAAATATCATACATGTAATGTTGTCTACAGTATCATGATTTTTTTATGTATTTGATACATAAAGCAATATCAAATCCAAATTGATATCGCTAAATGGTTGTTTGAGGTGTTCCTGTGTATTTATAAAATACTAGAGAATTGTTTACAGAAACAATAAACTCCTTATGAAGGTGTGTTTGAACTCAAACTTTTATAAGTGATATTGAGTATAATACATCAATAATAAACTCAATTTAAGAATCTCTAAGTTGGAAATGTTCCAAATGAAAAACTGGGGCTAGTTCAATGAAAAAGGCTAAGTAAATCACCTTGAATAACGTCACAATAAAAACAAAATATATAAATATAAATGCACAAATTTATTAACTGAGCTGAAGGTGATTCCAACTATTGTGAATTCCATAACATTATTATACGATAACAATGTCACAAAATGATTCATAACAAAACTTAGATCTCAATAGAAGTCGAGAGACATACTCCAAATTGTTCCACATGATAAAAGTAGTTTATCCACATCGGAGAGAGTTGATTGATAGAATAGAAAACTGAAACATAATAGCATACCCATTCACCGAGGGACTGACCCAATTGGTTTAGAGAAAACCGATTGGAGAAGTTGGAATGAGATTCCATAATCGACCCCAAGTGCAAGCGGGAGATTGATAGAGTTAGGCGTATGCCCTAAAGGAAATTATGTAATTTGTTACATATATCTAACTCGATAACTAATCTTGTTTGAAATAAAAGACGTTTTCTTGCTATTGTATACTTGATATAATGTGTTACCTATTAATTAATTAATTTAATTAAAAGTATATTTAATAGAAAATCCATAAATGGTATGTTTTGTAACAATATTTACAAAGTGCTGTAACCATGACTAATTTATCACAATGAAAATTAATATACCATTTTAAATATTTCTAGTCAAGATGCATCGAAATTAGATATCAATATATCAGCTGAGACTAGAGTACGTAACACTCTCCAAATGTTGGACAGTGTATTACTCACGGCTGTTGGGAGGCACCAAGGGATTACATACAGGTAGTTATTGGATAAAAATGGAATAACTCACTCGATAGTTTTTTGTTGGTTAATATAACTAAAGTCAAACAGAAAATATCAATATAACTAATTTACACAATTCTCTCGACTTGAGAATACCATTGATCTTCAATGTGGAAGCTCTACTTTGATTATATTTAGATCGTGACATAACGTCCATCGAACGACTATAGTTGGGTCGAGTGGAGGCATTGGAAGTGAATCACTATTCAAGAGAGGATTCGACTCCTCAGTTATATGAGGTTAGTATCACGATCAACCGAAGTAAGCTCAAAGTCAAAATCTCTGGCCATAGCATTTCAGTAATAATAATTGTTAATTGAACCAAGGATTTTGTGTTTGGAATATAAAGTTAAATATGGACGATACTGGAATTTTGACCATTACCAAATTCCATAAGCCCAAAGTAATATAGTTTCGATGAAGAGAATTGGTGTTAATAATCATCACTATCGGGTACCGCTTATAATAAGTAAAACTGGATTTTACTAAAAAGATGTGTAAGCGATAAATTCAGGCAAAATGTCACACAACTAGCTTAAGTGACGTACGAATGTTAATACTCAAATTGTTTGATGCTAATCGTTAACGAAATTTACACTTTTGAGTCGCACAACCGTAATGATGAATTCTTCAGAAAACCACTCGATTTAATTAATTTATAACATGTTATAAATTGAGCAAATTAAGTAATATTTGAGAAATATTAATTATTATTTAATTTAGTTGACGTTTGGGAGTTATTTGTAATTATTTGAATGCATCTATAAAAGTTATTTTTGCACGCATTGATATACGATATCGTATAAAAGCAAGGTGTGCTGGGATTAACTAATTTTATATGCATATATATATTTAAGATTTTAATTACTGATTTGAAATGACATTGATTGTATGAGTAAAGGAAGAAGGAAAGTCCTGCACTTTTCCTTCGTTATAAATGTCTAGCTTAATTCATTAATTGTCCTTTTGTAAATATAAGTTAATTTTTGTTTGTTAGTAAAACACCTTTTAATGTATTATTTATAAGTGTAAGTTGAACTTATATATACATATGTTACTATTACTTACCAGTTTTAAAATAAAATTTGAACAACAAAGGCATGTGTGAATTCTGTAGTAAATGTCATTTACTATGTCAATTAATTTAATTAAAGAGAGAGATAAAATGTTCCCTCTCTACCTTTATGGCCTCATCTTCCCTTAATTATTTATGTTAAGAGAAAGAAACAAAAGGTTTCTATCTCTAAACTTCTAAATGTTTATTTACATGTATAAATTATGTACCGCTAATATTTGCTTTTACCATTAAAACACATGAATTTATTAGATACATTCATTATATTATATACAAATTTAAATTAAATTAATTAATTTTTTGTCAAACTAAATAAAACTAGATTTTATTTAAAATTTTATTAGATTGGATCTAATTTACATTTAATCTATATAGGCCTAATAAGAATCCAAAAGGTTTTGAAATTGACCGTACAACTCTACTGTGGCTGGCCCAGTACAACAACCATGCCATTGGTTGTGTATGAACTACGAACTGAACGCAGTTTATTAGGCTTTATGTGTCACGCTTTGTGCAGTTCCTTTTTAATGAGGCTGTGACTCATCTTGCCTTCTCGTTTCACATGTGCAGTTTGTTTACTTCATAGGCTTGAATTCTGGATCTACATCAGATATATTTATATGAGAAAAATGTGTACTACATATATAATATATGCATTAATTAAAATTACAAAAGTTATTAATAAATAAACCTTATATGTGACGACTCCGCCCGGTTTAACAAAGAACGTTACAAGTAACGTCGTCTGCTAATCCGGAGAATACGGCTAGTTAAGAGCGATCGAATGTGAATATATCTTTATACTAACACGGACACGTCTTATTTACCTTTTTGAGAATCTAAACTAAAATTTAGACGTGTACAATATTAATACAAAGTAATAAACACACCAATTAAAAATATTCAGAACATTATATAATATAGATAAATCAGAATCAGAGTCACAGATCGCAGCGGAATAATATACATCATCATATACATAATATAATGTGAGTCTACAAAATATATGTACTAGACCCACATAAATATATACATCATATCAAAAATATTGTATCAGGTACAAAATCACTACTATATAATATAAATGACATAAACTCCTAACTGTCAATATATACAAGTATGAAGTAAACTAAAACTATCAAAATAGTCTACTTCAATGCTAGCCCAAAATCCAAAGATCAATGAGTCCATGTACCTGTAAAGTCTCGGTCTGACCCAAGTATTAAAATAATAAACGGGTCAGACTATATCCAAATAAAAAGGTGAGATTTTAATATCATAACTATATGACTTAAAATAATAAGCCATATAAAATATGCTGAACAAACAATCATAATAAGGCATATTAATTAAATTCACTACTTTATAATTCCATAAATGACTTAACTCAAAAATAAGTCCTTTCAAAATATGCCTAATGCCCAACATTCAAAAAGGCATATCAAACCAATAAATATAGATCTCAAAATTTTGACTTAACAATAACCAAATAAGTCATAAATAAAATATGCCCAAAACAAATACTCAAATAAGGTATATCTAACAAATCACCATTTCATAAATACATATCAAGTCTCAATAGACTATCATCTCAAAATATGGTGATAGCCAATTCAAAATTCCTCAGAGCCATAAAGGATACAGAATATCCATACTAAAAATCTCTGAAGAAATAATCATCAATAATGAAATAACAATGGTAGTCATCTATCGTTTAATACAGTGACACAAAACCTACCGAAAGAGATCCGCTACATAGAAAGAAAGCCTTCTGAAAGAGACTGCAGATTAGGGACACCGCTCAAAGAAAAAAGCAACTATGTACCTAATCTGTCCTATGCAAATTTACCTTCCGAAAGAGGTAAACATAGTCTAACTGTATAAAACAAAATAAACTGATATGTTGTAGTATCTATAGACTACGATGCATGTAAAAATCTACCTTCCGAAAGAGAGAGCCGTATTGACACCATAACAGATCTTCCGAAGAGATCTGCCTACCTAAATCTAAAAATGTATCGATTCTCAGATCGATGAAAAATGAGTTATTTTTTCTCGAGGATCTATCGGTCTGAATCCGAACATACTAAGATAATACAACTCTAAGTGTTAATTATTGTCACTCCAATAATCACAAGCATTTAATTAACTATCCAACACTAGATAGTAAATTCAAGTATTTACTAAAAGCTAATAATTTCCATTTTAAACTCTATTTAAAAATTTATAATAATAACTGAAAGAATTGTACAAAGTGTCCTGTACCACCCGACAATTCAATCATTTATTAAAATTCTTTGTTTCATAGAAAGCACGAAATTGAATAGAAATTCAATTCAAAGCTTATTCACTTATATTTAAAAAAAGAAAAGAGTAAAAGATTTTATTTTAAAAATAAAATCTCTTTACTAAAATTTGGAATTTAAACTAATGTTTTTTCATGAAATAATAACTTACTATATTTTTGAAATCTAGATATATATATATATATATATACACACACACACACACACACTTACTTTTTGTAAAATATTATCAAATTAAAACCTTAATGTCAATCTTTTAAAATAAAACTTCTTATACTTAAAATAGATATTTTCTTTAAAGTAGGTATCAAAAGAATTTGAAATTTTGAAAATCAGCTGCTGCTTCTAAATCGGAAAATAACAAAATCAATAGTAAGGTCAAAGTTCACGAAGTAAAACAATTATGTAATCAAAGAGCAGCATAATTTCAAAGAGCATACAATAGAACAAAGATGGCATCAACACATTACACATCAGCCAATAATCAACTATACAAGAACCTATGCTTTAGCAACAACCTGAGTTTTAAATATTTCAAGGTTTGGATGAAGGCAATAAAAATAAACAAGGATAGAATGATAGGGAACGTTTGCTAAATATACAAAAGCTTGTATGTCATATTTCAAGGCAATAGTACAAGTTACAAATTAACAAGTGAAGGTAGGGACAAAAATAATAATCAAACAGATCTATTTTTAACTTAAACAATGCATACCCATATTTCAATGCTATAATGCAAGCTAAAATGAGCTGACAGGGACAAAGTAAGAAATAAAGTGCAACCACAAATTAGCATATGCAAGGACGTATTCATAATTCAAAGCAAAAGGATAGTTCAAAAGTGAACTAACATGGACTAAATAATTATCAAAGCAAGATGCTTTGGTGTGTGATTTTCAATGCAAAGGACAATAGATTGTACTCAATTAAACAATGCACAAAGATTAGGGAAGCACACAGTTAATGCCAAGTAAGGTTGAGTGATCATATTTTCAAGCAATTGGGTTATCAAATATATGCATTCATTTGAGAATTTTCTAACAAACAGTAGCCCACATCTTAACAAAGCAATCATTCATTCATTAACAAATAAGCTCAAAATAGGAATTCAATTTAGAGAATCAAAATTACAGATATAGATGAGTGAGTGTTACAACTCACCTTGACTAATTGCAACCCAAACCTTCACTAAAATACTTCAGCCTGCCTCACGTTTGCTGTACACAAGCGGAGCCTCCCAAACACGCCTTCACCATCTCCAGACCGCCTCCAACGTTGCCCTGCCAAGCCCGAGTTCGAGCCCAGGTCACCGCCGTTTTCACGTTCGCGTGCCCTCCCCACGATCGCATGCCATCTCTAGTTCGTCGCTTCCATGTCGTCGCGCCTTCAGCCTCCAACGTTGGCCTTTAACTGCGCCGCCTCTTCTCTAGCTCGCTCGTGCGTTTTTTTTTCTCGTTCTGATTTTTGATTTTGAATTGAGGCTAGGGGATGACGAATTATGAATAGGTTTGGCAAAAGTAATTGAAACAGGCTGAGGGATAGAGGTTAAGAAAGAGGAATGGGTTTGGGTTTGAATAAGCTTGGGCTTTTAATTTAATTCAATCAAAATTCCTTTTCATTGTTTTGAATTGCTCTTTCATTCAATTATAAGTAAAACCTTAATTTAGTTTAAATTGGTTTCTATTTCATTTCACACAAGATGTTTCGATAACTACACAATTCCATTAAATATCGTTTCACTATATTTAATTATCCATTGAATTGATATAAATAAATTTATTCATCTTCGTCAATTTATCAATTTTAGTGAATATCGAATATATATATATATTTTTTCATCTGTTTCAATTATACAAACTATTTACACTTTAAAATATTTCATATTTATTAGCACATTTTATTTGGATTTTAATATATTATCTAAAATGAAGTTTATTAGCTAATACAAATTTTACTATAATAAAAACTCTTTATTATAATAATCATCCAAACCGAATTCAAATACTATTATTTTAATTAAATTTGTAGAATATTACGGGCTTCGAAAACAGGGTTCTTACAGACCTCCCCCCTATGAAAATTGCGTCATCGCAATTTCTTATAGGAAAACGTCAAAAACACATGCAAGCATTAGCTTACTTCGAATTTTACTATTAAGTTAAAACTCGATCAAAACCTTAAGTAGTTAACATTAGAATCAAACTTATCGTATTTATAAATTTAAATAGATTCATTTATTAATTTACGTTTTTTTTTCACGTATGAAAATTTATTGAAAATTTTCTAACCGTTAAAATTTTTGGAAAATTTCGGCAAAGTCTTCTTTGTACGGAGAGCCATTTGCAATTTTATAATTATATTATAAACAGTATATTATAAACAATATACATCGATCACACGGTCAGAAAAACAGTATATACCAATATTTTTAACATTTCTGTATTTAATCCTAAGGTGTACCTTTATTTTAGCATTGAAAGCAAGTTATTTAACTTATTTACGAGCCAGTCGCCACACAATCGCGTTAGGCCTTCTAGAGCACATGTTCTCAAGTCAAGACAAAGTATTAGTTTTATCTAAGAAGGTTTTAGTAAGTACACATTCACTTAACATAGAAACAATACAATGTTCATGTTTAGCCTACTTTCAACAAAATTTTAATGGTACAAAACCATAAAATTAGGTTATGGTTTCAAAAATTAATTAGTTGCATAGAGTGTAGGCTTTCTAAAATAACTTTCATATTACAAAATGTCATATATAACTTGAGTTATATCATTTTACTAAAGATATCAAATTCTGAAATAGCAAATCAAGTGCAGGTCCATTTAGGAAACACGAAATTTTAGTCTATAAGACGACAAAATTTTATGAAACACTTAAAACAAAATTGTTGCTTATGATTTATGCTTTCCGGAACGGGGAAGATCATTGAAATCGGATACGCCATTTGAATGTTATGACCAAAACAGTTCTGCCCTGTTAGGAGTGTTTCGGGACAGCGACATATACTCTTTCAAATTCATGTTTTAATATTAATAAAATTCAAAATTTCGAAAAATGACGAACACAAAAGTTGTTATATATTAAATTATCTATCAATAAAAAAGATAATCGTCAAACTCGGACAAACTATTCGAAAGTTATGATCAAATGAATTTCAGCTCAATTTTAGGCAATACTGCATTTCACAAAATAAGTTGCAACCCATATTTTTGTTTTGGGATAAGGATAAATAATAAAGTTGTTACTTATGCAACTGCTCAACCAACGAAAAAAGAATCGACAAAATCAGATTAATCCCTCACAAGTTATTATTATATTTATAAACACTACGATCTCTTCTCACACTTCTGTTTAGATGATATTTTAAATTATTGTAATATGAATTGATTCAAAGTGGATACACAAATGTGGAACAAGCTGTGTAGCTAAATCCTCAAATACTAAAAATGCATCAGACAAATGATGAATGCAAAAGAAAGTGCGCAACTAATTATTTTTTTACGTTAATTTCATTTGTGTTAAATCATTTATATAGTATTTAATACTACAATTGTTAGCATAAAATTTACATTGTGTAAATGCATTTTCTTTACTTAAACTACAAATTGAACATATAACATTCAGATTCAAATTGACTCCCACACTGCTGTAATTGATAGCATTTCATTGCACTATAGATATCAAATTCACAAATACAAGTTTCAAGGAAAATTCAAGTTACTGTAATAGTAGATATATGTAGCTTGCTTGCCGAACTAATATCAACTTTCTACTTCAGTTGATCAGGTATCAAAATTGCATTTAAAGTTTTAAACTGTAAACAATATATGGAGAACTTTGGTTTGATAGTTATTTTATATATAAATAATGAATAGATGTAAACATACTGAATATCCAGGAATTTAGGAAGTTGATCAAAGTGGTTGAAATAAATAAACTAAAGCATTGACTCAATTTGTATTGAGGCAAACATGGCCTGTAATAATGCTTATGGCATGTAATGTGTAAATAAGATATAGAAGTAGGAAGCAGTGGCTACTCAGTAGCCGAATGATTATTTAACTGAACAGCTCAGCCATACATGAGCAGTCCCATATTTTTCTAAATGAATGTAAAGCTCTCAAACTAATATAATATATAGTTAGTTTGGAGTCTTTTGTATGAAGATTTATTATTTTTCTTGCAAGTTCATAAAATAATGAGAACTGTTTGTAGGGTACATTGTCTTATAGCAATAATTCTTTTAGTTGAACTCTATTTTGAACTTTCATGTAGATAGAACATTTAAACTAGTGGACTATTGTCAACCATTTCTTATGGTTCAAAGTAAATACTTACAATACATCTATGAGAATAGCTAAAGAATTATAAGATTTATGATTTATGCTAAAACGCACCATATTTTTAACGATAATATGCTATAGTAATTGCATATACTGACATATTTTATTTTTCTATTGTTTTATTTCTTTAGCTTATTTCACTACAATGTTTTTTTGTTTTTGTTTTTTTCTCTATGCTGCTGCTGCTGCTTTATGCAGCAGTCTACTCTCTTTTATTGACTTAACATTAGCGAGTATGCATTTCAGTTTATAGGTTAAAAGTTTGAAATTTTCTAATTTAAGCTAGTTTTGTATTTTTATAGTTTATACAATTGTTATGTTTTCAATGCATTAAGATCCCATATAGCAGTCGTATTAGAACATTTATTTAATCATCAAACATGAAATATCTTGTAAATTTCTACCTTCAAAATAAATGACCTAAAAGTCAAAATTTTGAATTAACAAGTTTAATGATGGCTAAAACTAGATAGTTCGACAAGTTATGATTTGGCCACTACATTGATGCTTTAAACTGAAAAGTTCAAGTTACTGAAAATGTAAATCAAAATTTGAAGCTAAATATGGTATTTTATTCAATCAAGTCAAATTAGAAGACAGGGAAAATGATGGTATTAGTTGTTCATGGAAAACTTGACACACTTGGAAATTTGAAAAGATGATAGAGAAGTAACTTTAATATCAAAAGGGTGATGGATAAAATAAATATGACATGGATCCTTCTCGATTCTAAACTACTAATAAAACAAAGCCCAATCAGAACCACCTCAAATGTATATGGCTGACAAAGACTAATCTACAATGATACAAAATAAAAATAAATATAAGAATAAAAATAAAAATAAACATCTATAAACGAAAAGAGAGTAAGAACCATGAATTAATACAATACAAAGGTGCAACCCAAGCATAGTCGGGTACACTTTAGTTGTTTATCAGTGTTTGAGTATTGGACTATCGGACCACACTCTAATAACAAAAGGTGTGAATAACATAGTAAGCCAGATAAGCAAGTATAAATACTGATGGGATCAACATCAATAAGTTTATCAACTTGAAAGTGATACTTATTCACGACAGTTTAATGAACGACCAATCAATTTTAAACTACAAGAATTACTGTTTATAGCAACGGAGGGGAGCAACGGCCGCCAACGGCCATTGATCAACGGCTTCCAACGGCGAGCAACGACAAGCTGTTTCCTGGAATTTTTTAATAACAAAAAACACATGCCGTTGGAAGCCGTTGGCGGCCGTTGCTCGCCGTTGGAAATCCGCGACTAACCTGCAGCCCAGCCTCCTTCCTCATTCAGTTTATACACGAAAATTTTCTCAAATTTCCCCCCAACAAAATTTCCAACCCCATTTTATCCCCTTCTACACGTTCTAGCATCCCCATCTTCGTTTGCAAGCTCCACAACCTTCAAAATCAGGTATTATTTGCTAAAACCCTAATTTTGGTAAATTTTTAATTTTAGGTTAAATTGATAATTTTTGTGTATGTATTGTGCTATTGTTTGTGTAGTGTAGTGTATTGGACCTTAATTATTGTTATTAAACTAATTATTGCATGTTTAACTATGATTTGTTAAATTAGGATTATTATTAAATTAGTGTCAAACTTAATAATTGTTACTAACCTAAGCATGAACCTCACTTGTTATTATATTAGTGATTGAATTGCGTAAAATCGTACGTAGAAAGTGATGATATTGACCTATAAATTGTTCACTTTTGACATGTTATGATACAATATATACGTGATACATTTTGTGCATGACTGGATGTGATTTATGATGCGATTATATGTATAACATTGTTTGTTTATTTTATACGTTGCGCACATACACTGGATTTTTTTTTGTTTTAGGAAAAAATCATTATATATGCGTTGATTCAACATATTGTTTATTGATATATAAAAGTTTAAATTTTATGAAAATAAAATTTAAACTTTTGTATCGCTAATTTTAAAATTTAAACTCTTAGAGTGTTTTTGGCCCCGTCTGATAAGTATTGTATATGATCGTTGTGTGGATATTCGTTTTTTTAACAGAACGGACATCTATATTCATCGTATACAGTATTTGTTGGATTTGTCCCTGTATTGGACAAGTTACAAAAACAATAACGTAATTAAATCTCGTAAATCATTTCAGTTTAAACGGTTCGCAAAATTTCGGCAGCGCTTCTCTTTATGTTCCCTGTGTACACACAATTGTGTACTGTTCAGGGAACTAAAGCGAAGTGCTCTCCAAATTTTGTTGAATCGTTTAAATTGAAATGATTTATGCGATTTAATTACGTTATTGTATTTGTAATGGGAGGTAGGATGACCCATCAACAAAGTGTCAATGATCAATTAATATCAAATTCGCTAATAAAATTGTTTAAATAGAATATAATGTTCATTTCAAAATAAGCTTTAAGTATTATTTTAACAGATATAACACAAACAAGAAGAATGTTTATAAAATTCTTTTAATAAAAAATGTCAATGCAAATTTATATCGTACTTTTTAATTATATACGTAGGTAAATGGATAATTATTTTACTGATCGGAGCTGGATGTACAAAAAACGAAGGGTCGATACTGAAGGCTCAACAAGTGAACATTTTAATAATGGTGTTAGCGTATTTATGGATTTTGCTTTACGTAATAACGGAAACTACAAAGAAATCCGTTGTCCATGTAGTAAATGCAAACTGTTAAAGCATTTGATACCACAAATGGTTAGAGTTCATTTGCGTCAGTACGGTTTCGTGTCGAACTATTTGATTTGGGATCGTCATGGAGAACAGTTAGCATCTAATCCCGTACAAGATGAGGAGGTGGTGAGTAATGAAATTGGTACGACAAATCTTGTAGAACATATGGTTGAAGATGCTGCACGTTCAATGTTTCCTGTTCCTCAATTAACTGATGACGATGGTAATGCTGAAGAAGAACCAAATATTGGGGCAAAAAAAATATATGATTTGTTAGATGCCGCGAAAAAACCCCTTTGGAAAGGCTGCACAAGCGGAACCCAATTATCAGTAACTGTTGAATACATTGCGATGAAATCCAAATATAACCTCACAGAATCTGGATTTACGGCTGTTGTACAAGCTGCGAAACGACATATGTCTCCTAATAATCTAATGTGCGAAAATCATTACGAAGTAAAAAAACTGATGTCGGATTTCGATTTACCGTATCAAAAAATAGATACATGTCTAAAGGGTTGCATGTTGTTTTGGAAAGAAGATATCAACCTTAGAAATTGTAAAATATGTAATCAGGAAAGATACAAACCAAGAAAGAAAAAGGGAAAGGAAGTCCCGTATAAGCGTATGCATTATTTACCAATTACTCCTAGACTTCAAAGGTTATATGCATCTTCTGTAACTATGCAACATATGAGATGGCACGGTGTGAGAACACAGGAAGAAGGTACGTTAACACATCCAGCTGATGGGGAAGCATGGAAGCATTTTGACCAGAAATATCCTGATTTTGCGTCCGAAATTCGTAATGTTAGACTTGGTTTATGTACGGATGGATTTTCCCCATTCTCTCAATTTGGTTCGAAATATTCGTCATGGCCTATAATTGTCACACCTTATAATTTACCTCCTTGGATGTGTATGAAAACTCCATATATGTTTCTTACAGTTGTCGTCCCTGGTCCCGATGATCCGACACAAGGAATCGATGTTTATTTACAACCATTGATTGATGAATTAAAAAAATTGTGGTACGAGGGAGTAGAGACATATGATATTTTCCAAAAAAAGAACTTTCGCATGTATGCTTCTTTATTGTGGACAATCAGTGATTTTCCTGCATATGCAATGCTTTCAGGCTGGAGTACGGCCGGTCGTCTAGCTTGTACTTATTGCATGGAAGAATCACGAGCAATTTATTTACCTCATGGAAAGAAAGTTTCGTGGTTTGACTGTCATCGATGTTTTCTTCATATTAATCATCCTTTTCGAAGAGATAAAAAAAACTTTACAGCTAATAGACATGAAACTTTGAGACCACCTACAGTTTGGTCAAGCGAAGAAATTTATGAACTTGTAAAGGATTATCCAAAGATACATGAAACCGGAGAACAAATTGAAATTCAAGGTAAATCATCGATTCATAACTGGTGCAAACAGAGCATATTTTGGGAATTGCCTTATTGGAAAAATCTCTTGATTCGTCATAATATTGACGTGATGCATAATGAGAAAAACGTGTTTGATAATCCGTTTAATACAATTTTGAATGTTAAAGGGAAGACGAAAGATGATTTGAAATCAAGACGTGATATCGACAATTTAAATCCTAATTTCAATTTACTGTCAATTTAAATTTTCAACGGTGAATTCACACGACAATCTATATGACAATTAAATTTTATCAAACAACGACAAATAAATTCATATCACTTCATAATGTCAAAAAAGAAGTTCAAAACCATTGCGTTCGGAATATGGGTAAAACCTTATAAACGCCTGGTGGTACGTCTCGTTTGGAGTTCGGACGATTTTGGACCTACCTTTATAAATACGCTTGCAAACCGAGACAGTTTTATCATTATCTCATTTCAGAAACCCTAATTTCAAACCATGGCCGCCACTATTCCATGGCTGAAATTGCTCGAACTTCTTTCCTCTTTATCTCTCAATCCATTCAATGAAATCGAAAAATTCCAAAGCAAAGTTGTAGATCTCGACGAGCTCTTCAAATCCATACGGTTGATTTGTGCTAATTCGTCACGGATTGGTCCAGATCTGGCTTTGAATGTCGCGCGTATTTTCTTGGTTTGCGTGCAAACGATGGCGAATGGGGTGGCGAAACTTGGCGCGGAGGTGGAGCAAGGAGAGGCGCACGCGATGGCATCCCCTGATCAACGTCCGGTCGCTCCTAGTTGCGTGCGTACGGAATAAAGTGGCTCGGTGTTGGGTTCGTTCGTTCAACCCTAGAACGTGTGGAGGAAGAAGATAACTTCGGCCTAGATTCTCCAACCCTGAAGTCAACGGCTCTGATTTAACAAAGGTTAAATAAAATAAAAAGGTGTATAAATTATATTATCTAAAAATCGTGTAATCTCCTAAAATGCAATAACTTTGTCATACGAGGTCGGAATCGGACGAAACAAGAAGCAGCGGAATCGCAGCGACGAGTGCTGCGCTACAGTGCAGATCCGAAGACATTTGGAGCTCGTTAAAATTTTAGGTTAAATCGAACGTCGTTCGATTTGATTTAAAACCGTAGATTCAAGGTGAGTGTTTATACGCTCACAATTGACTAAAATAATTTTATGTTAGTAAATTTATATTCTGAAGTGATATGAAATTTATTGGCTGTTGTTTGGTAGGTTTAATTATCATCTGTCTTGATATATGAATTAATTGATAGAATTTAAATTTACTGTTAAAATAAATTTAAATTTAAATTGGCAGTATATTACCCGATATTGATAATTATAAAATTGTTGTGAATGTTATTAGCTTTATGGTTGATTGGTTGTGATGGATGCTATTGGTCGATATTGGTTGTTTATTTATTTTGATATATCATGCTATCGTCATGTATATTGTTTATTGCATATAAACTATAAACCGAATCATTTCGAATAAATTAAGAAATAGGTTGAAATGATATACCTATGACATCTATTTGGATTGAAATGATATATATCCATCCTTGAAATTAAAATTGAAATAATTATCCACTTGGCCATAGGTTAGAAAATTATATACGGACACCGGGTGGGTTAAATTAAATGATTTTAAAAGTTGTTTTGAAATTATTTAAATGAATTGATTTTAAGAATAAAATCCAATTTATGGAAATTGAATTATTTTGAATTGAAGATCGAGATGTTGGAATTTAAACTTGGTAAATGAATTTGTTTAATTATTCGAAGTTTAGATTTTGAAGAAAAAGTTGAAATACGGCGTGAATTTTTGAAAGTTGATTTGTTTTAAAGCAACTGTGACGGCCCGCATTTTTGACCGTTCAAGTCGACAAAACATACACACTGTTATCCCAACTTTTGGCAAAGCCGAGATACCCAAAGATTAACTGAAAATCAATGATTATTAGTCATGAACATCGATTGTGCATCGCAGGTTCACCATGGATATTGATGGATTTTGTCCGAGTCCGGATCGGGCTGCAATTGATAAGACATGTCAAGAAAGGCCAGATGAAACAACGTTCCAAGTTTTGAGTCAATCCGAGTTCGTATGCTCAAGATATCGCCAAAAGGAGATGGATGATATAACATAGGTTCGAATCGATCGACCACATGTGGGTTCAAATCCATCCACGAGGACACAGTTCGAATCCATCGAGGTACTCTTGCCTTCGAATCCATCAAGGAGAGATCCTCCGAATCCATGAAAAGGACTATAGCTTCGACTCCATCGAGCCAGCCTCTGCCTCGAATCGATCACGACAGGCCTTGCTTCGAACCCATCAGAATATGCCTTGCTTCGACTCCATTGAGCAAGCCTTAGTTCGAATCCAATAGCTCAAATCCATTGGAACGTTCCCACCTTCGAATCCCTTCAAGCAGTGGAGTCTTCGTATCAATCGATTGAGGGTTACCCAGATCGATACGAAGGAACGCACGTTTGATCGAATCGAAGGAGTATACCTTCAGATCCTTCTCTTCGAATCCACGAAGTAAACGCGACTAAAACCACGGATTTGACCCAGAAAACTCGGAGAAAAAGGAGGATTGACCCGGAGCACGCGCACCACGTCATCATCTTCACGTGAAGAAGCATGGATTCGACCCTATGGATTCGAACCATATCGATTCGAACGAATCCATAGGGCGAAGAACGTCAACTTGAATCGATCATAACTTGAGATCTACAAGTCCAAATGCTATGAAATTTTCACAGAAGCTTGAGCACATATTGAAGAATGTTCACACCAAATTTCAGCTCGATTGGACAATTTCTTGATCAATTCGAACATAGCTTCGAATCGATCCCAAAGTGGGCCCGGATTTCCAGAAAGCGGGCATGTGGGCCCCTTGACATACCAGAACTGGTCTCCCTTCAGTTTAGGCGAAATATCAGCCTCCTACACCTATAAATAGAGCCCCTGGTCATTCAGAAAAGGGGTCGGACAATTTTGAGAGATAAAGGGCACCCAGACTCTGCCAGATTTACTCCAAATCACCATTGCTACCTTAGATTCAGACTTAGTTCAGCAAATCAGTTGTAATGCAACACACGAAATTGTAATCTTCAAGCATCGAGAAATAAAAAGATAAAAACTTTGAAGTGGACGTAGGCCGGAGATAGCCGAACCACTATAAATTGCATGTCACTGTTCATTATTTCTGGATTATTGCTTGTTATTTGCTTAGATCTGTGATTTGTGTGTGAATACTGTTGATTTGTATTCATACGCTGGTGCTTTCACTACACTTGGGGTTTGTGACCATTTTTGGCGCAAACACTTTGGTGCTTTCACTAAGAAGAACTAGCACCCGCTACACCAGATTCAAAGTTTAGATTTGGAATTTTAAGGATTCAGATTTGACTCTACAATGACTCGACAAACAAGACAAAGAGCTGAGAGGAGCCAACAGGGAAGAAGTCAAGAGGCATCCTCTGGCACTGGAGAAGGACAAGCTTCGATCTACATTACTAGAGATGAGATGGAGGCTATGAATAACCTAATGCAGGAACGAATGATGAAAAGCCAACAAGAGATGATGCAGAATTTCTTCGAGCAGATGAGAGTTGCAGGGACACAGAACCTTGGACCAGCTACAGCGGCTGTGAATGTGGAACAAGGAGCTAGGGCTATGGAACCCAACGGAGGACAGAATGCAGAACCAGAAGGCAATCAACAAGGGCTTGGGGGCAGGCCCACAGGATCCAACGCAGAAGAACCTTTGGAAGGAGCTCAACCGGCTAGGGCCAACACAAATGCTAACGAGCCACCCGAAGAGTACGTACCAGAATTCCCTACAAGACTCGGAGGGCAAGACAGAGACATGACAATGGGGCAACCCCTAGATGGAGATGAAAGAATGATTGGCCTAGTGAGATGACTCATGAGAGGGGGATTGTCAGGCGGAGGATTGGAAGAGGTTAGTCGAAGTCCGTTCGCTCCAAATATCCGAAATGCAAGGAACCCTCCAAAGTTCAAACTACCGATGCTGGATCCTTATGACGGAAAGTCAGACCCGACCATGCATATCACCAGATATATTAGACACATGGAAGTGCTGGGAGCATCCGAGGAAGTAATGGCACGATGTTTCCCCTTATTCTTATCAGATTTGGCTGCGCTTTGGTTTAGACAGCTAGAGACAGGATCAATCAGGACATGGGGCGAGCTTGTGGATTGTTTCATGAAGCAGTTTAGGGTTCACATAACGCGACCCAAGAGCGTGATGACTTTGGCATCAATAAAGCAAAGGACCGGAGAGTGCATAAAAGATTTTCTGTTACGATTTAATGCAACGGTGGCTTTTGTAGATCGCCCGGACCCATTGATGATTTTGATGGCGGCAGTGGCAGGAGTTGGAGAAGGCACCGAATTCAAAGACTCTTTGACTAAAGATCCACCGCAAGATCTTGGAGAGTTTTTCCATGAAGCTGAAAAATTCATTCGATTAGAGGAATCACGAGCCGAGAGGCAGGAAATAAATGTTGCACAAGGCGAAGGAAACGCTAGGGAACAGTCCAGGGCGGACAAAGGAAAGAGAAAGCAGGATGACGCACATGATGGTCCTGATAAACGGAAGAAATTCCAAGAGCCCAGATTCAGGCAATACACAGACTTGGTGGTAGGACTGGAACGAATTTACACCGAAACTCGGGGGCAACTCCCCTATCTAAAACCACCGAGGAGAGATCCCACAGAGCGGGAACGTAGAACCGGAAAATATTGCCTATTCCATGAGTTAGATGGCACACAACCGACGAATGCCGCCACCTAAGGGATGAGGTGGAAGAGCATGCCAGGAGTGGTAGATTGCCACAATATATCAGAGAACGGGCAACGATAGTAAGACCTGAACAACCTCCACCTAATAGGAATGATCCTGGATCGGGATCACGACTCGTCATCAACTAATCGTGATGGCAAGGGCCAAGTTCAAGATTTGGACTCTGGTCGATTAGTTTTCTTAGATTTGATTTCCAAAATAAAACGGCTATCCCACTTACTCATGTACGGGAACCAGAGAGATCCCTAGGCTGCTCTAAGATGGAAATAGACCGCTCCGCCCGGAGAGGCATTGTCTTGTTTTTCCTGGTGTTTGAGATTGAACATCTAGGATTTGAATTTAATAAAGAGACACTTATTAGAATAAACCTTTTAACCGGAGAGTTAAAGGATGAACATTAAATATCAATATAAACATGATCGCTTTATGACCTTACCCGGAGAGGCGGGGTCCGGAGTGCAAGAAGTGAGTCGCTTCGCCAGAGAGCGACAGAATTGACTCACTTAACGTTGTTTCCACTTCACCGAAGAGTGACAGGATGGGATCCAGCAAGAGCCCAGAGAGGCTATGATCGGCCTAAAGATTTAGGTCATGACATCGCTTAATGTTCAAAAACACTGAACCGGAGTGCAGGGGGGTGTAGCCGCTTCGTCGGAGAGCGACAGGATCGGCTCACTCATCATTGTTTCCCCTTCACCGGAGAGTGACAAGATGGGATCCAGTAAGAGCCCAGAGAGGCTACGATCGGTCCAGAATGACCAAGACATCGCTATACGCCCTAGCTGGGGCCAGAGTGCAAGGGATAGAAAGCAACGCCGGAGTGCAATAGGATCTTTCTATTCAATCGCTAAATCTAGAATGGGTTTGACAAGGGTCCGGAGTGACCATCAATAGTACGGAGAGACCGTAGAATTTCATTCTTAACTTCCACTGGAAAAAATTGATAACAATTCGGCTTCGAACAGCCATGGACTTGATTGAAAATGCTATAAGCTATGAGTAAAACATGAACTCACTGCATTTAACTTGAGACTGATCAAAACACGCCTTTTACCAAAAGGCATGTTTTGGGGGGCAAAATGTTATCCCAACTTTTGGCAAAGCCGAGATACCCAAAGATTAACTGAAAATCAATGATTATTAGTCATGAACATCGATTGTGCATCGCAGGTTCACCATGGATATTGATGGATTTTGTCCGAGTCCGGATCAGGCTGCAATTGATAAGACATGTCAAGCAAGGCCAGATGAAACAACGTTCCAAGTTTTGAGTCAATCCGAGTTCGTATGCTCAAGATATCGCCAAAAGGAGATGGATGATATAGCATAGGTTCGAATCGATCGACCACATGTGTGTTCGAATCCATCCACGAGGACACAGTTCGAATCCATCGAGGTACTCTTGCCTTCGAATCCATCAAGGAGAGATCCTTCGAATCCATGAAAAGGACTATAGCTTCGACTCCATCGAGCCAGCCTCTGCCTCGAATCGATCACGACAGGCCTTGCTTCGAACCCATCAGAATATGCCTTGCTTCAACTCCATTGAGCAAGCCTTAGTTCGAATCCAATAGCATGAATCCATTGGAACGTTCCCACCTTCGAATCCCTTCAAGCAGTGGAGTCTTCGTATCAATCGACTGAGGGTTACCCAGATCGATACGAAGGAACGCACATTTGATCGAATCGAAGGAGTATACCTTCAGATCCTTCTCTTCGAATCCACCAAGTAAACGCGACTAAAACCATGGATTTGACCCAGAAAACTCGGAGAAAAAGGAGGATTGACCCGGAGCACGCGCACCACGTCATCATCTTCACGTGAAGAAGCATGGATTCGACCCTATGGATTCGAACCATATCGATTCGAACGAATCCATAGGGCGAAGAACGTCAACTTGAATCGATCATAACTTGAGATCTACAAGTCCAAATGCTATGAAATTTTCACAGAAGCTTGAGCACATATTAAAGAATGTTCACACCAAATTTCAGCTCGATTGGACAATTTCTTGATCGATTCGAACATAACTTCGAATCGATCCCAAAGTGGGCCCGGATTTCCAAAAAGCGGGCATGTGGGCCCCCTGACGTACCAGAACTGGTCTCCCTTTAGTTTAGGCGAAATATCAGCCTCCTACACCTATAAATAGAGCCCCTGGTCATTCAGAAAAGGGGTCGGACAATTTTGAGAGATAAAGGGCACCCAGACTCTGCCAGATTTACTCCAAATCACCATTGCTGCCTTAGATTCAGACTTAGTTCAGCAAATCAGTTGTAATGCAACACACGAAATTGTAATCTTCAAGCATCGAGCAATAAAAAGATAAAAACTTTGAAGTGGACGTAGGCCGGAGATAGCCGAACCACTATAAATTGCGTGTCACTGTTCATTATTTTTGGATTGTTGCTTGTTATTTGCTTAGATCTATGATTTGTGTGTGAATACTGTTGATTTGTATTCATACGCTGGTGCTTTCACTACACTTGGGGTTTGTGACCATTTTTGGCGCAAACACTTTGGTGCTTTCACTGAGAAGAACTAGCACCCGCTACACCAGATTCAAAGTTTAGATTTGGAATTTTAAGGATTCAGATTTGACTCTACAATGACTCGACAAACAAGACAAAGAGCTGAGAGGAGCCAACAGGGAGGAAGTCAAGAGGCATCCTCTAGCGCTGGAGAAGGACAAGCTTCGATCTACATTACTAGAGATGAGATGGAGGCTATGAATAACCTAATGCAGGAACGAATGATGAAAAGCCAACAAGAGATGATGCAGAATTTCTTCGAGCAGATGAGAGCTGCAGGGACACAGAACCTTGGACCAGCTACAACGGCTGTGAATGTGGAACAAGGAGCTAGGGCTATGGAACCCAACGGAGGACAGAATGCAGAACCAGAAGGCAATCAACAAGGGCTTGGGGGCAGGCCCGCAGGATCCAACGCAGAAGAACCTTTGGAAGGAGCTCAACCGGCTAGGGCCAACACAAATGCTAACGAGCCACCCGAAGAGTACGTACCAGAATTCCCTACAAGACTCGGAGGGCGAGACAGAGACATGATAAGGGGGCAACCCCTAGATGGAGATGAAAGAATGATTGGCCTAGTGAGACGACTCATGAGAGGGGGATTGTCAGGCGGAGGATTGGAAGAGGTTAGTCGAAGTCCGTTCGCTCCAAATATCCGAAATGCAAGGAACCCTCCAAAGTTCAAACTACCGATGCTGGATCCTTATGACGAAAAGTCAGACCCGACCATGCATATCACCAGATATATCAGACACATGGAAGTGCTGGGAGCATCCGAGGAAGTAATGGCACGATGTTTCCCCTTATTCTTATCAGATTTGGCTGCGCTTTGGTTTAGACAGCTAGAGACAGGATCAATCAGGACATGGGGCGAGCTTGTGGATTGTTTCATGAAGCAGTTTAGGGTTCACATAACGCGACCCAAGAGCGTGATGACTTTGGCATCAATAAAGAAAAGGACCGGAGAGTCCATAAAAGATTTTCTGTTACGATTTAATGCAACGGTGGCTTCTGTAGATCGCCCGGACCCATCGATGATTTTGATGGCGGCAGTGGCAGGAGTTGGAGAAGGCACCGAATTCAAAGACTCTTTGACTAAAGATCCACCGCAAGATCTTGGAGAGTTTTTCCATGAAGCTGAAAAATTCATTCGATTAGAGGAATCATGAGACGAGAGGCAGGAAATAAATGTTGCACAAGGCGAAGGAAACGCCAGGGAATAGTCCAGGGCGGACAAAGGAAAGAGAAAGCAGGATGACGCACATGATGGTCCTGATAAACGGAAGAAATTCCGAGAGCCCAGATTCAGGCAATACACAGACTTGGTGGCAGGACTGGAACGAATTTACACCGAAACTCAGGGGCAACTCCCCTATCGAAAACCACCGAGGAGAGATCCCACAGAGCGGGAACGTAGAACCGGAAAATATTGCCTATTCCATGAGTTAGATGGGCACACAACCGACTATTGTATTATTTTTCCGCTGCATTATTGTATTATCTCTGATATGTATGTAACTCTGATTTATGATGTATAATAATAATCAAATTTATTTATTTAACAGCTTCATGAACTGTTATTTTATTATTATATCTTGTTCCTTCCGCTGCAAGATTCTGAGTTTGCTTCTGTTCTTTCTTTCCTTTTCTTATTTAACCCCAATAACCATCTGCCTTTTTGAACGGTTTGAGTTAGACATGTGTGGATTATTGTCGACTTGAACGGTGAAAAATGGCGGGTCGTTAGTAACGACCCGTATTTTTAACACTTTAAAAATACGAATTAAAATGAAAATTTTGGATAAAAATCCGAAGGAAATAAAATTTTGTGTTGTTAAATGTGAATTACAAGTTAAAATACAAAACTGAATTCTGAAATAACTTATTTGTAAATTAAATATAGATGTTAACTTGTAGTGAATGTAAATAATGAATTGAATTTGATTGTAAACCAAATTGGTTATGATTGTAAACAAAGAATAAATAAAATGGTAGATTTAATAATGGAATTTTATGTTATTGAAACTAATATAAATAAATGTAACTTAATATTACAGTTGATTGAAAGCAGATAATAACTGAAACTGTAATTCGATAAAGATGTTAACTTGTAATTGAACGTAAGTAAAGATTTAAATTTGAATGTAACAAGTAATTGAATTGAATTGAATTTGATTGTAAACAACGAAATAAATAAAATGTTACATTTAATATTGAAGTTATAATATGGAAATCAACGTAAATGAATGTAATTTAATATTACTGTGAATTTAAATAAGATGATAGCTGAAGAAAATGAAAGTAAATGAATTATAAACTATTGATAATAATGTATAAGTAAATGGTTGATTCAATAATGAAAGTGTAAATCGAAATAAAAGAATTCATTTGGAATTAAATAACTTGAATTTGAATTACAATATAATTGAACGCTAAATCTAATATAATCTTTTATATTGGATTTATAATGGAAAACTGCATTGTAAAAGATTGTTAATTACTGTGAAATTAAAAATGGAATTTGTGAACAATTGAAATTTGATTTAAAAGTTAATAATTTAAAATTGGGAATTTTATATTGAAATTAAACAGTCGAATAATTTATTTTTCGAATATTGGATTTAATTAGACAATTAAATCGATAATTTAATAAGTTAAATTGCAGAAATAATTGAAAATCGAGTTAAATATGATTGAAAATGATTTGTAAAATTTTATCTTATCATATTGGAGTTATAGTAATGTTATAGAACTTTTAAAATTGAATTTAAAGTTAATTTGTGAAAATTGAATATTTTAATATTTAATTATCGACTGAAAAATAGCCATTTTTCGAACAGTCTCAGAATTGAACGAAACTAGTTACATTGGATCCGTAATAGTTTGTTATTGTCGGATTTCAATTTTCGTAGCAATCGGAGTTATCGTTTGATCGTGGCAGCTCGAAACGCATCAAATTGTTTTTAATATTAATTCGACGAGAGAAAATAGTCATTTTTCAAAAAGTCTCGGATTTCGACGAAACTAGTTTCATCGGATCCGTAATGTCATATTTTTGTAAGGTTTCAAATTTTGTGTCAATCAGATTTACCGTTTGTCCGGGGCGAGCCCAAACGCACAGAAATTTAATTAACCGATTTAATTTTAAATCGATCGTTTATTGCCGTAACTCGCACAGATGATCGAATTAGCTTCCGAAACCTATTCCATTGTGTTCGGAACGCGGGGTAAACCTTAGAAACGTCAGCCGGCATGCTTCGTTTGGAGTTCGGAAAATCCGGGATGAATAGTGTCGCGTATTTTTCTATAAAAGCCCCTCACTTTCTCTATTTTCCAAAAACAACTTAGGGTTTCAGCCCTAGCCGCCATCTTTTCCATCAATGGCCAGAAATTCGTTTTCTTTCCACCTTAATCTCTCTCAATCCGTAAGGAATTAGCAAAAGTTCCAACTACAAAGTTGTAGAGGACGATGAGAGCTTCAAATCCATACAAAGATGATCGAAAACGGAGCAACGGATCAACGGGAATTTGCATTTAAAGTTTCGTGTTTGTCCTCGATTTGCATGCAGCAGAGATGGCCGAGCTCCACCCTACTCTGGCCGATGGTAGCTCTTGCGAAGACGCTTCTAACGGTGGTCTCTGATCATTGTGAAGTCGAGTGAGTTGGTCGTGATAATTTGATGAAGATAGGCGGCTATGGGTTAGGGTTCACGGGAATTGAACGATGATGGAGAAGGAGGCAGGTGCGGCCCAGATTTCCTGAAGCAAAGATGAACGGCCAGGATTCAGCAGGGTTTGGAATTAAAAAGAATTTGTAAATTAGTTATATTAAAATTTGTACAAACTTTAAAAATGCATAACTTTTTCATACGAGGTCCGATTGGAACGAAACTTTTTGCGTTGCAATCGTAATGACAAGAGCTTCGAAATGAAACTGGTTTGGATGGATTTGGAGATGGTGGAAATTTTGGCTAAAGTTGGGCGTCGTCTAGTTTTAGTTCCAAACCGGAACGTCTCGGCGACAACAGAAAATCAAGGTGAGTGTTTATACGCTCACAATTGACTAAAATAAAATTTTGTTAGTTAAATTTGATATTATGAAGTGATATGAATTTTATTTGTCGTTGTTTGATAAAAATTTAATTGTCATATAGATTGTCATTTGAATTCACCGTTGAAAATTAAATTGACAGTCAAATTGAAATTAAAATTGAATTGCGATTAAATTACCTGACATTGATAACTATGAAATTGCCGTGAATTGTATTGTCTATTGGATGATTTATTTCGATGGATGCTATTGGTTGATATTTAAATGTTTGGATGTTTGGATGCTATTGATCTATCGAAGTTTAGATTTTTAAGAAAAAGATTGAAATACGACGTAAATTTTCGAAAGTTGATTTGTTTTAAAAGATTGGACTTTTAATCGAACTCTGAATATTTCTAAGAAAATTTATATGAAATGATATTTCAAGTTGAGTTTGGAATTGAAAATTTATTTGAAATTGGGATTTAATTAATTTGGAATTTTATTGAAATTCAAAGAAATTTGTGGATTGGAGTAAATTGAAACTATTGAATTAAATTTGAAGACAAAATTGATTTGAATAGGATTTGAACTGAAATTGATTTGGAATGTAATACTTAAATGAATTCTTGAAATTCGAATGTTAATCTAAGTTTATTGAATTGGAATTGTTCCAGAAATTAAGTAAACTACTTAATACAGATGTTTAATTTGAAGTATATTCTAATTTGAATACGAAATGGTTTTAAAGCGAATCTTATATTCTTATATAAATATATGAACTGTTTTGAAATGTGAAATATTTAAAGTTTCGAAATATATTGGAAGTGAAATGGCTTATTTTGTGGTTCAAATATGTATTTGAAATTGATAATTTGAAATGGTTTATTGAGAAGCTGAATCGAGTTGAAATTGATGATTTGAAATTTGATTAAATTTTAAATTTTGGAATTCGAGTTTATGTGAATTAGTTTTGCGAAATGAGATATTGAGGCGAAAAATGATTTGAAATCGAAATGAGATATTGAGGCGAAAAATGATTTTGAAATTGAAATGAGATATTGAGGCGAAAATGATTTTGAAATGAAATCGTATATTTTGAGTAGATATGACGATTTTGAAATTGAAATGAGATATTGAGGCGAAAATGATTTTGAAATGAAATCGTATATTTTGAGTAGATATGATGATTTTGAAATGGCTTTGATTTTTGAAGCGAATATGATATTTTTGATAATCAATTGTGAATTGATTTTGAAAATGTAAAAGAGCCATCGGTGTAATAATACGTAGTTATTAAAGAGACCGGGATCGGTTATGGACATACTCTCTGTCGATACCGAAAACCACTTTAATAACTAGTATACGCGGAGTGTTGATCCAGAACGAAGTGGATGGTTTGGTGAACGCGTTGACTGAAGAAAGAGAACGATATTGGATGACCCCTGACATGACTAAAACAGGAGCCGCGCCGGGCCATTGAGGTTCGCCACCTCTAGCGGACACACTTCTTCGTTACCATGTCTATTACTTTTGTGATTCGATTTGGGTGCACCCCTCGATTATGGGAGTGTTGTTTCGCGGTGTTGGGGTAGTAGCTGCTATGCCCAACATCAGTCCGGATCACGCAACTACTAGTATCCTAGTTGGTATTGCCTCATGTACCTTGTCATACTGATTATCCTATTCGCGACCACTACGTTTTGGTTTGTACCTTTAGCATATGGATTGCCCTCTGGTGACTTCCGGTTTTGGGGAAACTACGGTCTTGTATATGCTCTTGGGAATTAAAATGTGTTAAGGGTGGAATGGGCCATGGCTTAACGCTAGTTTGATATTTTACTTTATGATAGACATTATTGTATATAGCGTATTGTACTACATAGTAGATAGTTTAACGGATCCTTGAGAGATGGAAAATCCTGTAACATCTCTTAAGTTATTGCACTCACGTTGACACTGGATAGGAGATGTCAAACCCCGTAAACATCTCTGACGCCGTCACACTCATATTTTCTTATTCGATTTGACTTACATGAGATATTTTAGTCCTGACTCGAGTGTTTTGTCTTTTCATTACGCTCGGGTCAGCCTGAGCATTTCAGATAAGGTTGAAGATCTATTCTGGAGGACGAAGACGGAGTTTGGTATTACATCATTTGTATTCTACTACCATATTATTTTTCCGCTGCATTATTGTATTATCTCTGATATGTATGTAACTCTGATTTATGATGTATAATAATAACCAAATTTATTTATTTAACAGCTTCATGAACTGTTATTTTATTATTATATCTTGTTCCTTCCGCTGCGAGATTCTGAGTTTGTTTATGTTCTTTCTTTTCTTTTCTTATTTAACCCCAATAACCATCTGCCTTTTTGAACGGTTTGAGTTGGACATGTATGGATTATTGTCGACTTGAACGGTCAAAATGGCGGGTCGTTACAATATTCCTATTCCTAATAGTTAATTAAATTAGTAACCACTACACACCCAAGAGAAGAAACTCTAGGTCATATAGGTCTAGATCTCGACTCTGTGCAATATATATTTTATAATGTTCTAAATTCAGCTCTTATACCAAGCTGTGACGACCCTACTGCTATGACTGGTTTAACAAAGAACATTACAAGTAATGTCATATGATAATCCGAAGAATACGCTGGTTAAGGACGATCGAATGTGAATATATCTTTATACTAACACGTTTATTTACCTTTTTGAGGATCTGAACTAAAATTTAGATGTGTACAGTATTAATACAAAGTAATAAACACGCCGGTTAAAAGTATTCAAAATAGTATATAATATAGATAAATCAGAATCAGAGCCACAGATCACAGTGGAATAATATACATCATCATATGCATAATAGAATGTGAGTCTACAAAATATAAGTAGTAGACCCACATAAATATATTCATCATATCAAAATATTGTATCAGGTACAAAGTCACTACTATATAATATAGATGCCATAAACTCCTAACTGTCAATATATACAAGTATGAAGTAAACTAAAACTATAAACATAGTCTACTTCAATGTTGGCCCAAAATCCAAAGGTCAATGGGTCCATGTACCTGTAAAGTCTCGGTCTGACCCGAGTATTAAAATAAAAAACGGGTCAAACTATATCTAAATAAAAAGGTGAGATATTAATATCATAACTATATGACTTAAAATAATAAGTCATATAAAATATGCCGAATAAGCAATCATAATAATGCATATTAATTAAATGCACTACTTTATAATTCCATAAATGACTTAACTCTAAAATAAGCCATTTCAAAATATGCCTAAAACCCAACATTCAAAAAGGCATATCAAACCAATAAATACAGATCTCAAAATTTTGACTTAACAATAACCAAATAAGTCATAAATAAAATATGCCCAAAACAAATACTCAAGTAAGGCATTTCTAACAAATACCATTCCATAAATACATATCAAGTCTCAATAGACTATCATCTCAAAATATGGTGATAACCAATTCAAAATTCCTCAGAACCATAAAGGATAAAGAATATCCATACTAAAAATCTCTGAAGAAATAATCATCAATAATGAAATAATAATGGTAGTCCTCTATTAGTTTAATATAGTGACACGAAATCTACCGAAAGAGATCTGCCACACAGAAAGGAAGCCTTCCGAAAGAGACTGTAGATTATGGACACCGCTCAAAGAAAAGAGCAGCTATGTACCTAATCTATCCTATGCAAATTTACATTCCGAAAGAGGTAAACATAGTCTAACTGTATAAAACAAAATAAACTGATATGTTGTAGTATCTATAGACTATGATGCATGTAAAAATCTGCCTTCCAAAAGAGAGCCGTATTTACACCTTAACAGATCTTCCGAAAGAGATCTGCCTACCTAAATCTAAAAATGTATCTATTCTCAGATTGATGAAAAATGAGTTATCTTTTCTCAGGGATCTATCGGTCTGAAATCCGAACATCCTAAGATAATACAAGTCTAAATGTTAATTACTGTCACTCCAGTAATCATAAGAATTTAATTAACTGTCCCATACCATATAGTAAATTCAAGTATTACTAAAAGTTGGAAATTTCCACTTTAAACTCTATTTAACAAATTATAATAATAACCGAAAGAATTGTACAAAGTGTCCCATACCACCCGATAATTCAATCGTTTATTAAAATTCTCTGTTTCATAGAAATGCATGAAATTCAATTCAAAGCTTATTCACTTATGTTTTAAAATAGAAAAGAGTAAAAGATTTTATTTTAAAAATAAAATATGTGTTGACCCAAAAATGAACCAACACCCTGGTTTGGATTTGAAAGCACCAGCCCTGTCCTGACAGAGCAATATCACAGATCACAGATATAAAGAAAGAACAGTAAAATAAAGTAGATAGAGAATTTTTATATTGGTTTGGCTATTAATGAAGCCTACGTCCACTTTATAGTTTTATTAAAGACTGATTGCTGTTACAAGAGATGTTTGATTACAAGGCTTTGATTATCTTTAGCTAGATTGAATCCCCAGAGTTGGAATCCACTGGAGAATCACATTGAATTCCATTGGAGATTGTTGTGAGGGAGATAAAGAGTGAAGAATAATTCCAGCAGAGCTTCAGCAACCAGTCAGGAGAAGATCCAGTTTATGTTGCAGGTAGGATGGTATCTATATGGATCATAGAGCTTTTGCGCTAGGCCACTCCATTGTCAGCTCGCAGGTAGGTAGGAAACGACCTTGGGAAAGTTTGGCTCGCAAAACAAGGCAATGCCATGGGTCGCTGGCGACCCATGGCCTATGGGTCGCTAGCGACCCATAGACTTGGCTCGTTTTGCGAGCCAAGGTCTTGGCCTCCTTTCGTAGTATTCTTTGACTGTCTTGGCCTCTTTTTGTTGTATTCTTTGGCTGTCTTGTTGGAAGGTTTAAGGAGAGGCATGGGTCGCTGACGGTCCAACCACTTAAGATTTTTTCCGGAGTTTGGAATTGGAAATATTTCCATAGCCTTTTATCGTAGTTGTTACATTTCGATGGCAATTCACTAGTTTATGTTCAGCCGCTGATTGGACTAAGATAATGCTGATCTCTCGGCTTCGTTGATCCCAATCGTTGTCTTAGCCATATAGCTTGGCCCTTGTTGATCCCTTGTCTTAGCTTTTCTAGTTAAGTCCTGGACCATCTTGTTTGCACGAGGTTGTTATGTTTTCTATTAGTTTCTGCTGGGTTAAAAACTCGGATAACATTTGCCTCCCAGAGTATGTCTTCTTTCTAAACATGGCGTGCTTTGGAAGTTATCGCTCTCAATATCCATCTCTTGATTTCCGAGTGAATGCATTAGAGCTTTACGAGTACGCTAACTCAATGTTGTTGGTCGTCTTTCTTTGGTTCTGACTGCTTCTGCTTATCACAACTTATCACATTTCTTCCCGTAGTTTCCCAGCGTGCCTTGGAATGATGAACAATTGTATGAGATCGAGCTTGAGAAGAATAGGTGAAGTTTTCTTTCCTCTCTCTCTCTCTTCTTTTCTTATATATATATATATATATATATATTAGTGGGTCGCTAGCGACCCTAACAACATAGTGGATTTTTTAACAACATGAAGTTAGGTCGGGTCGTTGGCGACCCGATTACTTAGCAAATTTTTTTGCTCTTCTGCCTGCCTACTTATACTCGAACCGACCCACCATTTCTTCATTCGACTCAAACAAATCTTGCTTCTTCACACGGTCAAAACTCCGGCGACTTGATTTCATATGACCCAAGCATTTGCTCGACCCGATTCGTTCACTCACTTGAATCCATCTGCGGTTGATTCCTTCAAGTGCTCGCCTCTTTCATGAAACCCTAGCTGACCTATCACCTCGTTTGAATCCAAGCCCTAGGTCGCTTTCGAATTGTAGCCAACCTTACCTTGTTGCCGACCAGAGGTTAGCTCGCCACTGATCCATTCCATAGCTTGCCAAGTTTGGTCTTCGATTCTTCCTGTGCCTTTGAATTCAATTAGACGTGGGTTCGCTAAATTGTTTTGCTAATTATTGCCTTCATGTTATGACTTGATGACTAGTGTCCATTTGCAACGTTGATTACAAGAAGTTCGAGTTGATTGCGGTTTAAAGGAAGAAGATAGTAAATCGAATCTTGAGTTATCACCCGGGACGACATTCGGGCTTTGGCCCAATGCTCGACACGTTTTGCTATCTTCATCCTTTAGACCAGAATTGACTTGTGTCCAGCTTCAAGGCTGTTACTATACACCACTTCGCCAATCGATCACGATTCTTTTGTAGAGTTTGGACTTATCCTGCTTGCTTGTTGCACGCTCGGCATTCCTGTGAGAAGAGCTCTCCGCGTCGCTTTGGACAACAGATCCGTTATCGATCATTGATTGATAACGGGTAAGTGAATTAGAAACAAAAGTAAAAGAAACGAACTGACATGGGAAGTTCTTTTCTTCTTCCACTGCGAGCGAACTATCTACACAAGATAGAGCATTTTCAGTATTTCGAGCGCCAGTTTTATCCCATATAGATAGCACACTGCATCTGCCCCAGTTCGCACTTGAAATTTGACGTGCTGATTACAAGTTAATGTTTCTTCGGAATTCAAGTGTGGCGGAGGAAGCCGTTAATTTAGGATAGATACATCCGACCGTTTTCGAACGCGAGTTCTGTTATATAGAATGAAGTAGCCATCCTTGCATCGTAAATCAAGTGGGCGAAGCCCGACGCTCTTCGAAGCTGAATCATCATCCACCTCGCAGGCTCAGTACGGTTAGTTAGTTCCAGTTGGGCCAATTGTGGACCGCACGCCTCCAAACTTTCGAGTCCTGCTTAACCCACCTAAAGGAGCTTCGTCGGTGGTTTCCGCCAAGGTTCTTCATAATATATTTACGCTGCATGGAATTCTCGAAGAGGATGTGCGTCTGCCGGCAAAAGACGAATTCACTCATTTTCCCCCTTCGGGGTACACCGCTTGCCAATCGATACATGTGTCTGAACGGAGCCGTGCCTCCTTTCAATGATTTTCTACATGAAACTCTCTCGAATTTGGGTATTGCCCCATTCCAGCTTCATCCGAATGGCTACGCCATCCTTACTTACGTGCATGTCCTTTTCATGCGGACGTTCAACCGCGCTCCAAGTTTTGATGAGTTGCAGTATTTTTTGGCGTTCAAGAGGAGAGATGACTGTCCCTCTTTGATTATAACCGAGGCCCAGAGGAATCGAAAGATCGTCCTGCGCTTGCAAAGCAACTTATCACAGTTCAAGACGTAGAACTTTTTTGTTAGATGCCGTGAGGGATTCAACCATCGATGGACGACATGGCGCAAGCTTCTCTTTTCCATTTATCGAGCTATGGGGCATTGTAATGGAATTTCTAACTAATTATATGTCTCTTGCAGTTATCCCACGGCCGAACAGAGATGTGACTCTTGATGAAGTTTGCCAAACTTTAAAGGCTATTGACGTCGAGGAGAGGTGCGTTAAAGTTCTACTAACCGATGAGAACTTACATCGGTACGGACTGTTAACTCCAGGTAGATCCGCCGTTCAGATTGAAACTCCCTCTCCTGGACGTTCTAGGGTTCACACAAGATCCACTTCTTTATCCCGCGGTTCCGAGGAAGGTCAAGAGAAAGGTAGCTCGTCCAGAGGATCACCTAGTGAGGCCCCTGAGGAGGAAGAAACTACTGCGACTGGACTGAGCGGTTCGGTTAGAATGTCTCCAATCTCGGAGGAAGCAGAAGACAAGTTTATGCACAGAGAAGGCAAAGCCGCGCTAGACTTAGAGAAAGAAGAAGGAGAATTCGAGAGTGGTAGTGACGAGTCTACCACTAGTGATTACTTCTCGTCAGAATCTGAGGGTGAAGACTTGAGTCTTGCGATGAGACTCCGGGAATGAGTCCCAATCTTCCGAGTCCACCTCCTTCCATGCAAGTGGCAAAGGCAAAACCCCCAAAACTAGAAAACATTAAGATTCTCTGAGTAAGGATGTCGGAGTGGGGTTCAGAGATTTCAGCGATGTTTTTGTCGACTTCGACGCGTTCATGAAAGAAGACTTCAAATTTGACACGACGCCTTCCTGTTCGGGCGATATCACGTCAGTAGTTAGCTCGGTCCCACCTACAACAACCAAAGTCAATCTGATCCCACCTACGATAGCCGTTTGTCTCGGTTTGTGATGACGTCTTATGCCCATATTAGAAACATACAACATGTTGCATTAGGATTAAACTTATATCTACTCTCTATTCCTTCATATATTTGCTTAGCTTATGTTTTGCTTCTGAAACCATTTATGTATGCCTCATTCCAGGTATGACGAGGGGTAGAGGCTTTTATAACGACTTTGAATATTACACCGATTCACAGCGGTAGCCCAACCGCTCCTCCAGCCGCCATCAAGTCCGAGAGACGGAAGAAGAGTACAAGCGGAGGAAAGAACTCGAAGCTGAAACCCGTCGCCAAGAAGAGAGAGATCGGGCTCGTTCACATAAAGCGGGTATGAGAAAAAAGATCTCTTGAGGAAAGAGATGAACCATCAAAGAAGTCAAAGTTTGATTATCGCCTCCATCCTTCAGAGCTTGCTTCGAAACACTCTTCCATGGGCCAAGAAATTCTCATCACTTCTACCCCGATTCTGCCTCCAGCTCATATTTCATCCTCTTCCCTCGTTACTACCGCTTCTTGTGCTTCTCACCTCCACCGAAGGCCTGCCTATGTTCTTCCTTCAGGCCCCCTAAGCTTGAGGTAGTACTTCCAGGTTGGTTCTTAAAGGGGGTTAAGTTTGACCTTACATGTTCAAACAGAATAAATATTTTATGCTATAACCCTTCGAAGTAACCCCTTCAAATTAGCAAAATTTTACTTAAGGAAAAATGGATAAAAACAGCCCTTTAAACCCCTTCGAAAGCAAATAAACATATGAAGTTAGCCCTTTCGGAAGCCTTCCTTTTGAAAGCATCGCAAAACCATACCTTCCAACCTTGTCGAAAGGTCTTACCTTTCGACCCTGTCGGAAGATTTCTTTTCGACCTAATCGAAAGGATCTACCTTTCGACTTTGTCGAAAGCATGGGGAATCCCCCCATAAAACCATTTGTAAACCTTTCAAAAGCAATGAAACCTTTCGAAGACAAAACCTTTCAAAAACAAAAACCTTTCGAAGTCAAAACCCTTCAAAACCAAAACCTTTCGAAACCAAAACCTTTCGTAGTCAAAACTCTTCGAAACCAAAACCTTTCGAAACCAAAACCTTTCGAAATCATTGAAGGTAACCCCTTCGAAACCTAAAACATTTTGAAAACAATGAAGTGTTAGTGTTTGAACCAACCCTTCGAAAACAATGGAGAGAGGTGGCAAGTTTTAGAAAACAAAAAATAACCTTTGAGTCCATCTGGGTCGAAAGGTTTGGAAGCGGAAACTATGCTTTCGACCATGTCGAAAGCTATACCTTTCAACTTTGTCGAAAGGTTTCATTTAAAACAAGAAAGCAAACCAATTGAAACATTTTTCTTTTAAACCATTTGACATTGTCGAAAGCTCTTTATCGAAAGCTAGCAGGCATATTTTCTTTAAACCAAAACAAAGTTTCATCTCCATTGAAAGCTATAACCTTTCGTCCTTAAACCTTTCGATCCCTTTTAATTCACTACGTACCAGTCGCCTGATACCATGTGCATTGAATTTTGACCAAGTCAAAAGATTTGATACCTTTCGACCTTGTCGGAAGGTCTAGAATGAAGGCGGAAGCCCTTGCCGAAATGGTTGAAATAGTGAAAATTGTACTTTAAAACAGTTCTTTTGTACCTCGCCTGCTTTGTTTGTCTAAATCTGATTGGTTGCCAGAATTTTATATTCAAAAATTGCTGCCGACTTTCCTTATTTGGAAATTTAAATAAATTTAAAAAAGTCCCTTTCTCCTTTATAATTATACAAAACATTTAAGTCCCATTCCTTAAATAATTTTATATAACTATTAAAAAATCATGAAAAATTATGGAAAAATTCCAGAAAATCAATTAATACGTTATCTTCAACATATTAAAATTGAAAAGCATATGAAGATCAAAACAACTTGGAATTTAACCAAAACTGAACAAAACATGTTAATTAGCCCATTAACGTTTAAAAACACCTATGTCTTATCCAAACAAAGGTTTAAATGGTTATATCGTAACACAAACATGAATCTGGTATTACCCATAGACGATCCAAACAGAGAAAAACGAGTTGATAAACATGATTATTCACCTTCATTAGTTGATTGGAGAATGAGATAATTTCCTAGCTTTAATTCCTTAGCTTTAATTCCTTAGCTTTTTCTTTAACTTATTGTTCTTCCTTGAGCTTTTAATGACCGGCCGAAAGTTGGTGAGGAGTTATGAATGAGAAAGTGAAAGTTTATTAAAGTGGAGGAAGAGATTTATACTAAGAAATGTAGCCCCATTTCCATGTATACCCCTTAGGAATTCCTCCTTCTAAATTTAGTTAAATCTTATTTTAGTTCATTCATTAAGACACGTCCATTGGATTTATTAATCTCATCTCCCTAATTAGTCACATTATTCTATTTAATTTATCTAATTAAATATTTCGAATATTCTTAATTAAAATTCAAGGGCATTACAGACTCCCTCCTTAGAGAATTTCATCCCCGAAATTCAGTAAGGACAAAACAACAAACATATAGCCCATGCAAGCAAAGCTAGTATAACCTACCATCCAAATTCTATATAAACCCTATATAGAACTTACCATCTAAAACAACCCAGGAAAAGTAGCCATAATCCTGTCTTCTTTTGCCCAAGTACAGTCCTTCACGTTGTCGCTCCACTGAATTTTCACCAACCTGACTGTCTTGTTCCTTAACCCCTTCTCGTCTTTTGTCATAATACGAACTGGTTGCCTCACAAAAGTCATATCTGGTTCCACCACTAAGTCCTCCAGTACCGTCGGAGCGATAGTAGTTTCTGGATCATGAACATACTTCCTAAGATGAGAAACATGAAACACATAATGGACCCCGGCTAAACTGCTCGGTAAATCTACTCGGTACGTGAGTCTCCCAATCCTCTCTGATATAGGAAATGGTCCAACATATCTCGGTTCTAGCTTCCCGATCTTACCAAACCGAACCACACCTTTCATCGGTGATACCTTGATGAAAACTCTATCTCCAACCGAGAACTCTAGGTCCTTACGCCTTTTATCTGCGTAACTCTTCTGCCTAGACTGAGCTTCCTTCATTCTTTCCCATATCAACTCGATCTTTTCCATTGCCTCTCTCACCAAATCTGGACCAAGGACCAATCTATCTCCGGTCTCTAACCAACATGCTGGTGATTTGCATGGCCTTCAATACAAAGCTCCAAAAGGTGCCATTCCTATAGTGGTCTGATAACTATTATTATAGGAAAACTCCACTAAGTGCAAGTGATCTTCCCAAGAACCACTAAAATCCAGCACATAAGCCCTCAACAGATCTTCCAATACCTTGTTGACTCTCTCTGTCTGCCCATCCGTCTGAGGATGATACGCGGTACCCATCTTGAGCTTAGTGCCTAACACACTCTGCATGCTCTTACAGAACTTGCTAGTTAACAAAGCATCTCTATCACTGAGGATACTACTAGGAATTCCATGCGGTCTAACGATGTTCTTCATGAACAACTTAGCCAAAACAGGTGCCGTCCTGGTTGACCTTACTAGAATAAAATGGGCACTCTTGGTCAATCTGTCCACTATGACCCATATACTTTCATTACCTCAGTTTGACCTTGGCAACCCGTTGAAAAAATCCGTGGATATCGAGTCCCACTTCCAAACTGGAACATCCAAAGGCTGAAGCAAGCCACTTGGCTTCTGATGTTCGACTTTTACTTTCTAACAGTTCAAACACTGTTTTACCCATAGCCAACATCCCTCTTCATTCCTTCCCAAAAGGAACTTCTCTTCATATCCTGATACATCTTGGTTCCCCTAGGATGAATCGTAAACTTCGATCGATGACATTCCCTAAGAACTTCCTTCCTAAGGTTTCCAACATCCGGAACACATAACCTTTCCTTCTTTCTCAACCAACCCCTATGGTCAAGAATAAAATCCTTTAAATCATCAATCTCGGTTCCAGTTTTCAACCTTCTAATCCTCTCGGCTAAGACTAGATCCTCTTTCTGCCTAGAAGCAATTCATTCGATCATAACTGGTCGAACTTCCAAACAAGACATCATGGCGATATCCCGACTAGATCCAGCAGTAGACCTCAACTGCACACTGCAAGCAACCAGTGCTTCTAAGTCTTTCCATTCCGCCAACATAGCTAACACCACATTCTGATGTTTCTTTCTAAGTACATCCGCCACCTTATTTCCTTTTCTCGGTGTATACTCGATACTAAAATCATATGCTGCAACGAACTCCAGCCATCTCTGCTGTCTCATGTTCAGCTCCTTCTGAGAGAATAAATACCGTAGAGACTTATGATCCGTAAATAGCTCAAACCTTTCTCCCAAAAGATAATGTCTCCACACCTTCAATGCGAAGATTACCACTGCCAACTCCAAATCATGAGTTGGGTATCTCACTTCATGAAGTCTAAGCTGTCTAGAAGAATAGGCAATAACCTTCCCAATCTGCATTAGCACAGCACCTAACCTAGTGCCACATGCATTGGTGTAAACTACCAACCCCTGATTCCCATCTGGAACTACTAACACGGGCGCATTGGTTAACAAATGTTTCAACTTAAGGAATGCCTCCTCACATTTGTCAGACCAAACAAACTTCACGTCCTTCCTAGTTAGCATAGTCAAGGATGCCGCTATCCGCGAGAAATCCTTAATGAACCTTCGGTAGTATCCTCCAAGTCCAAGAAAACTTCTAATCTCACTTACCGTCTCTGGTCTCTTACAATTGTTAATAACTTCGATCTTATCTGGATCAACTGCTAACCCTTCCTCGGAAATTACATGACCAAGGAAATTCACTTCCTTCTTCCAGAAATGACACTTGGAGAACTTCGCCTTCAGCTGATGTTGCCTTAGGGTCTCTAACAATATTCTAAGATGATTTGCATGATCCTTCTCATTCTTAGAATATACCAAAATGTCATCAATAAAAACCAACATGAACCTATCCAAGTGCTCTCGAAAAACCCGGTTCATTAGATCCACGAAGCAAGCTGGCGCATTAGTAAGCCCGAATGGCATAACCAACCATTTGTAAGACCCATACTGGTCCTAAACACCGTTAAAGAAATATTGTCCTCTACCACTCTTAGCTGATGGAAACCTGTCGCCAAATCCAGTTGGGAAAACACTCTGGCTCCACTCAACTGATTGAATAAGTCATCGATTCTCGGCAAAGGATACCTATTCTTGATCATCCTCTCATTCAACATACGATAGTCGATATACATCCTTAACGACCCATTTGGCTTCTTCACGAATACCGCGGCTGTTCCCCAAGGCGAATTGCTTGGCCGGATGAAATTCTTTCCTTCCAATTCCACCAACTACACCTTCAATTCCTTCATCTCAGTTGGTGACATCCTGCTAAATGGTCTACTTATGGGTTCGGCTCCTGGTACGAGATCCATCCAAAACTCGACTGCTCATTTTGGTGGCAAGCCCGAAACTGGTTCAAACACATCTGCAAACTCTCTTGCAACATAAACCTGCTTCAACTCTGCTTCCGTTCCCATGGCACCCAATAACGCATAAGCATTTCCGTCCGAACTCCTTACTGAGTAAATGACTCAGTTACGACTATTAGGGTGTTTCAATGATATTTCCCCCTCCTAGCAAAGTATACTAGCATCATATCTATCTAACCAATCCATACCCAATATGATCCCGAAAACCACGAAATCAAAAACATATAAACTGCATGCAAACATATGACCTAACAAATCAAGTTCTAACTGGTCATATCTCATTCCCAGAATTGCATACCCTCCTATTGTATTCGCAACTCTTAAAGGAGTAATAAGGTATAAAGGTTCTAGACATAAGAAATCTACCAAATACTGAGATATACGATGCACTGGTATTAAATAGTATCCTAACGGAGTACTATTAATCATAAGCATACCTTCCATCACAGCTTTTCCTTTCTCAACAGCCGTTGGTCTAGAGGATGATGGTTCCAACGCAAAGACCTTTCCCTTTCCAACTTTAGTAGCCTCGGGACACTTGTCCTTGTAATGCCCCATCTGGCCATAGTTGTAGCACTTCACATTCGACCTCACTGCAACTGCTCTTCCATCACCCGAACGACACTCATTAGCACAGTGCCCCTTCTTGTCACACTTGTAACAAACAATACCGGCCTTGCTCTTCTTAGTTGCTACCCCCAACTGGGTTCCTTTCTTCTTGAAGAACTTCCGCTTCTTACCTTAAAAATTCTGAACCTTAGCTGGTTTCCCTTTTCCAAAAGTAGAAAGCATCTCTTCATTCCGAATAGGCATCTCGACAACAATATGACACGGATCTCGAAGGTTTGGCATGGTTGCTCTGGTGATCTCAGAATTCAACACCCTGATAAACTTATCATTCCTCCGAATGAATGTATCTACAGTAGCATATCTGTAACGGGACAACTCATCAAACTCCATAGCATACTCAATCACCGATTTAACCCCCCGGACTAAATCTGAAAATTTCTTGAGCAATGCTGACTTGGCAACCTCTGATAGAAACCCTTCTTCAAACCTCCTTCGAAATTCAGCCCAAGTCAAATCTTCCTCTGACTCTTCCATGGTAACTCCGTTCCAAAAAAACAATGCTGCTCCCTGCAATTGCCTTGAAGCAAGTCTCATCTTCTGCATATCCGTCAAGACGAGATCTGCAAATATCCTTTCACATTGCAATAGCCAGTTCTCGACTCCTACTGCATCCTCAGTTCCCAGAAAAGGCTTCCCTCCAAGACTAGTGTAATCCCTGCTCAGCTTGGCATAATTATTGCCAACTGGGGTCACCGGATTAGCTCCTCCAGCATTCCCTACAGCCATTCCCGCAGCTACTCTAGCTTGCATCATATTCACGAAGAACTGATACATTATCCCCATATCAACCGGCGGAATCTCAGCACCAACATTATCATTTGCATATGGGTTTTGCATTTTCTCGTCGACCCCGGTTGCTCCTAGTATTGGGTCGAACATTTCCACTTGTTGCGGTGCGTCTTCACCTTGATTCACTCTTCCGTTTCCTGCCTCCATATCTTACTTCCCTACTACTTGAAATCCAATCTTGGTAAGATACAGAAGAACGGGCTAAGAGAGTGGGGAATACATACTTAGGTATTTATAGTAAAGTACACATACATTACTATAACGTTTACCCAAGCCCAACCATATTTTAGATTCATTAGATTATGCTTTAAAAATCTTTTAAGGTTTAAATTCCTTTTAAGTAATTAAACCATGCTCTGATACCAACTTGTAACATCCCGCCTTTGAAGCCCAAAACTAACCGCTACTGATGCTATAGTCATCCGTAGTTGTTAATTCTTGGCGACCGAATGTGGCATAGTTAATATTGGTACACAAGAATACATGAATATGAAAATTTTTAAACTTCTAATAAACAGAATTTCTCATTTCATGCAAATTACAATTTAAGATTTAATTACATAATCCTAGACGTTAACCACATTCAGATCACATATACATGTACAAAATACGATAAGAGCGACATATGAAGATGTCCCTTTATGATGATTGGAGAACTAATAATATGAACTTTATAGTTCTTAGTACATCACAGCGGAAAACACAAAATAGATCCTATATAGCTAACACTGCCTCCTGCACGTCTTCGGAAGCTTATTCGTCAAAAAACCTGAAAGTCTCCCACTCTCAGACTACTCAAATTAATTTTGAGTACCCGAGAATTTGTGAAGAAACACAAACTTCGAGTCAGACAATAAGTCTAGTATGAATAATCTCTTATCATCACTTATCATAAATAGATATCTAGTGAGACCACGCCGCTTAGCGGAACGGGTTTACCCCTCACTAGTATCCAAAACAAAACATGCAAATCATTTATTATGCTCCTACACCCAAAATGATTAGTCTTAACATAATATGAAATAAAGCCATAAATCATATGTATTGGATATCCCATCTACCCATTTATTAGATATCCCATCTAAAAGCAATTTATTAGATTTCCATCTAAAATCAATTTATTAGAGTTCCCCTCTAAAATCTTTAAAATGATTATCCATCATAATTAAATAAGACTATCCACCCTAAATGCATTTAAAATAAACGTATATTATCCATCATACATTGTTTTATAAATGATGGTGTGGGCTATCCACCACACACTCCATAGTTTTCCTAGGATGACTACGAACCCTTTGGGTGCCAAATCCCGAGGCTAACTGTAACGACCCACTATTTTGGACCATTCAAATCGACAATAATCCACACATGTCAGACTTGAATAATGCAAAATAACAGATTGTAATAAAATTTGGAGCAAATAAAATCATTCACAGAATCACAGACACAGAAATATCAAAATAACTCGCAGCGGAAATAAAATAAATAGTGGTTCATGAAGCCATTACAATACAGAGTCTCAAAAGCAGATACAAAATACATAGTCTGAAAACAATACAGTTCCGAAACAAGTACAAAAGGAATCCCAAATACATAAGTCTCAAATACAAATGCTGAAATAGAACATCCGAAACTGAAATAGATAGATAACTAGATAAGCAGAATCTTCAGCGATTCCTAGCTCCAGAAAAGTGAATCCAAAGCTGTGAATACTCAGGCTGACCCGAGCGTAAATAAAACACAAACACTCGAGTCAGGAGATACATACTTATATAATGTAAACCAACTCAAGTGAACTGTAATAAATGTACAAGTAACTTAAAGAATGCTTGGGATCGCCCATTCTTTAAAGATCCGTTAAACTATCTACTATGTAGTAATATTCGCTATTATAATAATGTCTAATCATAAAATAAAAATACTTTTAAATAGCGTCAAGGGGTTCCCCATATAGCCCTTAACACGTAAAATGCCAATAGTCTACACAGTACCTACATACCTCGCAAGGCTATGAGAAGATACTCCATAGGTATGACACAAATAGAAACTCGTAGTAAAGCTCGATATGGTAGGTGACACGGCACACAAGGCAATGCCAGGGTAGATATACCAATTACGCATCCGGACTGGTGGTGACGCATAGCAGCCACTACCGCCTACCTCGAACAACACTCCCAAATCAAGGGTGACCACCAAATCAATCACAAGTAATAGAATGGTATCGAAGAAGTGTGTCCAATCAGAGGTGCTACCTCCTTGGCCCGTCGATCGCTCCTGTTTTAGCTACCTTATGCCAACTCACGGGAGTTGGGTCCACGTATATACCTTAGGATCGTCGCCACCATCCTACTTCATTCTGGAAACTCCACCGCGTACACAGTTGTTAAAGTGGTTTTCGGTATCGACAGAGAGTATGTCCATATCCGATTCCGGTCTCTTTAACAACCGATCGTTATTATAACCCGTGGTTATAAATTTAAAAACAGTTTATATTTCAAATCAAATTACTCCAATTAAACCATTTAAAAACAAAGTCATTATTCTTTTAAATCAAATATTCAATTCCCAAAATTTTAGCCTTTTTTGAATTCATTTATTCACTTAAAAACATTAAAACATTGAAATTTCAGCTTTCACAGCATTTAAAAAGTGCTGCGGTAAGTAATATTTGAAAACAATTCAATTCAGCAAAGACAGCATTTATAAACTGCTGTAATAGTTCAGTTTTAAAGGAAAAATAGTTTGATTTAGAAAAAGACAGCATTTACAGAACTGCTGTAATAGTTCAGGGTTCAAATTAAAGGTTTAAATTCAATTCAGCAAAGACAACGTTTATAAACTGTTGTAAAAGTTAAGTTATACACAAAAATCATATTTCAGCCTACTACATCACTTAACAAGTGCTACAGTAACCTCTTCATTAGTTTCAGGTTCAATCTTAGTTCCTGCCACAACAACACTTACCAAGTGCTGTCATAGCCTTAGTTCATTTTAGTCTTTAAGTTCATTTATGCAACCACAACACTTAACAAGTGCTGCAGATTCTACTTAGTTCATTTTAGTCTTTAAGTTCATTTATGCAACCACAACACTTAACAAGTGCTGCAGATTCTACTTAGTTCAGAATTAGTTCATTTCCAGAAATGGTAGCATTTCTAAAGTGCTATAAATTGAATTTCCAGGTTTTAAGTGTAATTCCAGCCATAAATAAACTTCAATTTAAATCATTTAAACTTATAAAAATCATATTTTTCACATTAAAAATGTTTATTTAAATCCTTTAACTTATGATTTTTATAAAGAGAAATTTTACAAATAAAAATAAAAAATTTACAAAGTTCACTTATTTAATTCAAGTGTGTCAATTCCCATTTTCCATTTTTAAACAATTCATTTCAACACTTAAATTTAAATCTCCATTTTACACCATTTGAAACTTAAATTTTCATTTTAATTTAATTAACTTAAGTTTCCATTTTTTTTCCTTTTCAGTCAAATTCTCAATTTTAAGTTACACTTTAAAATCACTATTTTTCCATTTATTTTACATTTATCACATAGAAAAACCATTTCCATTTTAATAAATCATTTTAAAATTCAATTTAAATCAATTTATTATATTTTTACATAAAAAAAAATACTTAAAATTTTCCAGAAAAGTTTATAAAATAACCACGGATCTGTATACTATTTTCTAGCCTAATTCAGGTGATACGGATAATATATCATTTCAATCCGTAGTTTACAAAGAAAATCCAGGTTTTATCATTTCAAACCCGCAATCCCAAGTATATAAAATTTATTAAAAGGTCGCTCAGGCTTATCATTTCAGCCCATAACGATCCTTCCCTATTCTAAAGTCCGTTCGGGTATGTATCATTTCAACCCATAGTGAACCTAATATACAGGGAACTTGCAGTGTGATAAACTGATAAAAATGAACAGAAAAACATAAATAACTAACAGAATGATATGACATGAATTTAACAGGTTAACATCATATATAATTAATCACAGGCAGTTTATAACATAAGATAGATTTTCTACACATTCAGTTGTTGTTATTTCACAACTACATAAGTATGAACGTCGTGTGAGTTTTTACTCGCCTCTTATAGCTGAAGATTTCAAAACCAAAAGCACAACAGAAAACCAAGCACGATGACACGACAATGATTTGAGTAGAGAGCGAATCCAAGCTATAACTCTTGTGTACAACCCAAAACAAAAATCAAACAAAACAATTTCAATACAACTTTAAAATGAAATAACTTTGGAATAAAAGCGAATACGAATACCAAACTTTTTTGCCTTGCTTCTCATATACTGTGTACGACCTAGGGGTTGCATAGTGTCAGGTTTTGGTCAAGTTTAGGCTCGGGTTTGGGCTAGCATGGCTCTGCCAAAGTGTTGAACAATGGTGGAGTTATGAACATGTGAAGGTGAAGGGGTTTTATAAGCAAATAAGTGGAAAAGTGGTCAAACTAAGGCTCAACCATGGATGGTTAGGCTCGGCCAGAGGGTCCAGGTGGTAGATCAGGGGCTGGAGCAATGAGGTAGGGTCTGGACAAGGGGGTGGTGGCGGCCAAAGATGGTGGAGGTGATGGAAAATGGGGTGGTGATCAACTAGGTGCTTGGCTATGCATTGTTTTGGACATTGTTTGCATTTTTGGTGAAGTTTGGCTTCAAGGAGGGTTCAGCCATGGTCTAACCTGAAGTGGTGGTTGGTGATGATGCCAAGGAGGAATGGTAGGGGATGGTGGCCGTGGCTATGGTGAAGAGGCCATGCAAATAGAAGAGAAAACAAGGCAAAACAATGTGAAAAAAAATGAAAAAAGTGTAAAAGAGGAGGCCATTACCAAGGAAGTTTGAAGAAGTTGTGAGAAATGACAAGTGCTGGAGTTTTTTCACGTGAAAAGGAATGGTAATACATGGCTAGGACTTAGAATGAACGGCCAACAATGCAAATTAATGAGGAGTTTAAGAAATGAAGAGTTTTGAAGGTGAAAGGGCTTATGTTTTGCACTTTTTAAAACCTTTGGTATTTCCTTTTCTCTTTGATTTTAAATAAACAAAATAAACTCAGAAATGTTATTTACAACTGAAACAAAGTAGTAGGAAATAAAAATAAATATTTAAATTTAAAAGAAATGGAAAAAAGAATTACAAAATTTGCTTAAAATTTAGAAATAGTGTCCAGAAATTACAGAAAAATAGCCAATGGCTTTGGAAAATTATGTACTTCATTTTAAAAATATTGTAAGACAAAATTTGAAATAAAATGATTTTTAAAACATTTTCAAAGTGAAATAAATAATTAAATTCATAGAAAATATCAAAAGAATGGAAGAAATAGCTTAAAAATAGGAGACAGAACATGAAAATTACAATAAAATACCATAAATTCTAGAAAAATTTGTACTTCAATATAAAAATATTTTAAAATAAAATAAATTCAAATAAAAATAATTTCCAAAATATTGGGTTGTTACACTCTCCCCCACTCAAACCTTTTCGTCCTCGAAAAGAACAGAAACAGAGAAAATAAGGGGAAAACAAGATAGAAAGCAAATAGTACCTGGAACGAACAATTCCGGATTCGAAGCACGAATGCTTTCCCCCGTCTCCCAAGTACAATCACGATCATCAGTACTCCACTGTATTTTGACCAGACTAACAGATTTCCTTAGCTGCTTCGTACCTCTGTCGACAATACGAAGTGGCTTCCTCTCAACAGTCAGATTAGGCTCAATATCCAAACTATCAAGAGTAGAAGGCTGAACAATAAGAGATGGATCATGCAGATAGCGATGAAGATGCGAAACGTGGAATACATTATGCACTCCAGAGAACTTCTCGGGCAAATCCAGATGGTAAGCCAAAGAACCAATTCTTTCCACAACGTGGAAAGGACCAACAAATCTAGGAGAAAGCTTCCCTCTACGACCAAAATGAATAACATTCCTTAAGGGAGAGACCTTAAGGAAAACCAAATCACCAACAACAAACTCTAAACTCCGCCTACGCCTATCAGCATACTTCTTCTGCCTATCCTGAGCAATTCTCATCTTCCTTCTAATCTCCTTAACTCTCTCAGAAGTCTCTAAAATCATCTCAGGACCAAGAACCAAACGATTTTCGAATTCAATCCAGCAAGAAGGAGATCTACAAGGTCATCCGTAAAGAGCAGAAAACGGAGACGTCTTGATACTAGCCTGAATTCAAAGATAGAAATGAGATAGATAAGAGATTAAAATAGAAGATAGAAATTATACCTGATAACTATTGTTATAGGTGAATTCGACAAGATGGAGATGATCTTCCCAAGATCCTCCATAATCAAGCACACAAGCACGAAGAAGATCTTCAAGAATCTGATTCACCCTTTTCGTTTGACCGTCGGTCTATGGATGATAAGCAGTGCTCAGATTCAGACAAGTGCCCAAAGAATCCTGAAAGGCTTTCCAAAACCTACTAGTAAAGATAGGATCACGATCACAAACAATACTGAGAGGAACACCATGGAGATGAACAATCTCCCTCATGTAAATCTCAGACAAACTAGAAGCAGAACGGGTACACTTGACCGGAATAAAATGAGCTGATTTGGTCAATCTATCCACAATAACCTAGATACTCTCATTACCCTTCCTAGTTCTCGGTAATCCTTCAATGAAATCCATAGAAACCTGTTCCCACTTCCAATTGGGAATCTCAAGAGGCTGCAACAAACCAGGGGTCTTTTGATGATCTGCCTTGACTTGCTGACAAGTCGCACACCTACTAACAAAAATGGAAATATCTCGCTTCAAACCTTTCCACCAATATAACTTCTTCATGTCCTGATACATCTTGGTCACACCTGGATGAATAGAAAGTCTGGACTGATGATTCTCCTGAAGTAACTCCTTTCTCAATCCATCAACATTCGGGACACAAATCCTATTATTAATTCTTAAAATACCCTTATCATCAATCTGAGCTCCAATACCATCAAGACTACTACTACCAACCCTGCCACGAACTTTCTCCTTCATCAATCTAAGCATCTCATCCTCATCCGGCTTAGCCATAATACGATCCACAAGAGGTGAAGAAACAACAAGCTGACACAACAAAGCCTTCTTTCGACTCAAAGCATCCGCCACAACATTAGCTTTCCCAGGGGTATAGTTGATGTCGAGGTCATAAGAAGCAAGGAACTCTAACCACCTAACTTGTCTTTGGTTCAAATCCTTCTGAGAGAAAATATACTTCAAAGACTGATGATCTGTGAAAATCTCAAACTTAGCACCCAAAAGATGATATCTCCACAGCTTCAAAGCAAAAACAACAGCAAGCAAATCTAAATCATGGGCAGCATAATTGGCTTCATGGGTCTTCAACTGACGACTAGCATAAGCAATCACCTTACCATCCTGCATCAGAACAGCTCCCAAACCTTCTCGACAAACATCAGTGTATACCGTTAATCCCTCATTTCCACTTGGAACGGTAAGAACTGGTGCGGAGGTAAGCTTGTGCTTCAACTCACTGAATGCAGCCTTACACTCATCACTCCAAATAAACTTAGCATTCTTCCGAGTCAAAGCAGTGAGAGGTGCAGCAATCCGAGCGAAATTCTCAATGAATCTCTGGTAATAACCGGCAAGGCCCAGAAAACTACGGATATCAGTTGGAGTCTTAGGAGTTTCCCAATCTTGTACATAATAGGGATAAATAAGGACAACAAGAAAGATAGAATAAATTGAATGAACAAGGAAAGAGAAGGAAAGAAATACTTACATTGATCGCAACGATCTTGAATGGATCAACTGAAACTACATTACCAGAAACAATATGCCCGAGGAATCGGACTTCATCCTTCCAGAAATGGCATTTTGTAAATTTAGCCTTCAACCGATGATTTCTAAAAGTTTCAAGAACAGATTTCAAATGTGACTCATGCTCTTTCCTGGACTTAGAGAAAACAAGGATATCATCAACAAAGACTAGAACAAATTTATTAAGCACATCACGGAAAACACGATTCATCAAATCAACAAAGAAAGCAGGAGCATTAGTCAAACCGAAAGGCATGACTAACCATTCAAAGAATCCATTCTCAGTACGGAAAGCAGTCTTGGGAATACTTTCCTCAACAACTCTGAGCTGGTGAAAACCTGTGGCAAGATCAAGCTGAGAGAAAACAGTGGCACCATAAAGCTGATCAAACATATCATTGATGTGAGGCATTGGATATCTGTTTTTCATAGTGAGCTTGTTTAGCTCCCTATAATCAACACACATCCGGAGAGAACCATCAAACTTGGTGACGAAAACCACCGCAGCTCCCCATTCAGAATAGCTAGGTCTGATCAGACCTTTGGAAGACAGGTCCTCAATTTGCTTCCCTAACTCAACCTTTGCGCGGGGTGCCACTCTTCTAGGAGGAAGAACTACAGGTCGAGCTCCAGGAATAAGATCAATGCGGAAATCAATTTCCCGCTTAGGAGGTAAAGCAGTAACTTCACCAAAAACATCGGGATAGAGATTGACTACACGAGTCGATTGAAGATCAACAGGAGAAGAATCCAAAGAGTAGATAAAATTTCCAGCAAAATCCTGAGGCATGCGGCACTGAATAACCAAAGAATCACCCTTATCTCCTACAAGGGTCACAATACGGGCTTTGCAAGAGATATGGGCATCATGCCTATCAAGCCAATCATCTCCGAGTAATAAATCAAAAGCATCGAAACCAAGAACATAGAAATCTCCAGAAAACCGATAACCAGAATGAAAGAGTTTCACATGTTTACAAATCTTATTAAGATTTGCGGGACCACCAATAGGATTTGAAACACATAGAGGAACAGAAGCATACTCAGGAGAAAGGAGATGTTCAAACTTATTACACAAATTATCAGAAATAAAACTATGCGAAGCTCTAGTATCAAATAAAACACGAACAGGATGATGAAATAAAGTAAAGGTGCCCTGAAGAGTACCTTGATCATTGCTAGGAGCAGGGGCAGGTGCAGCAGGTGAAGAAGCAGATGTAACAGCAAATACACCAGATGGCTTTCACTTCTGATACAATGGGCAGTCATTCTTAAAATGACCTGGCTGAAGACAAACATGACAAAGATTGTTCCTGGTAACCTGAGGTGGAGGAACAGCAGTACTAACCGAAGTAGGGCAACTATTAGCATAGTGTCCCTTCTGGTCACATTTGAAGCAGGTAATGGTGGATAGATCAATAGGGTGCCTCTGAGAAGGAGAAGATGATGAAGATCCCAAACCCGGATGCTTAAGCCAATTCTTCTTCTGCTGGTTGAAATTGGGCTTCCTCTTCTTAGAATTTGCAGATGAAGACTGTGATGCAGGAGCACCAGAAGCAGCAGGACCCTTGGAAGTAGGGTTTTCATAATGAATAGCCATATCCATAAGCTCAGTAAAAGTGCCATGAACATGTGAAATAAGACGATCGTAGAACTCTGGGCAAGCTCCAGCTATGAACTTCTCATTTTTCTTAAGCTGAGTGTCGATAAGACCAGGACCAAACTTGGAAAGTTCGTTGAACTTCCTCTCATACTCAGAAAAAGACATGGTACCCTGCTTAAGATTCATGAATTCACGATAAAGCTAAGATTTCCCGGCTTTGGGCATCCATTTTGCTACAAAAGCCTCCCTGAAAAGAAGATACAGAAACAAAACTTAAGATAGATTCAAAATAAAAGTAAATGGGAAAAATTCAAGATAACACAAAGGATACTTGAACTGCTCCCACGAAAGATCACCTTCGTTAGTGTGAGCTGTAACAGACTCCCACCAATCTAAGGCTGACTCTTGCAGCTACCAAGCTGCTAACTGACACTTCAAGGCATCAGTAATCTCAAGACCAGTAAATATCCTCTCTAAACTCCATAACCATTGCTGGGCTTCGATAATACTCTCTGAACCAATGAACTTAGTACCATCGAGCTAAGAGAATTCCTTACAGAGAACAGTAAACCTAATAGGTGCAACAGGTTGAGGAGCCGGGGCAGTACCACGACCCTTACCTCTAGCATTTCCACGATTCATCCTGGAAATACCAAGGATGAATTTTAGGACAAAGGTATAGAGAATACAAAGATAAGGTAAGATAAGACAAGATAAAATCACTTGGATGAATATCCTAATAACAGAAATTTCTAACAAGGTAGATACGAAAAGAAGGAAGTTTAGAAAAATTGCTTTTAAAACAAAAAAAATTTATATCAAAATAATCTTTGAAAATCATTTTAAAAATCATTTGAAAAATCATTTAAAATCATTTTATACTTTGAAAATACGTTCACTCACAAGGAAATGATTCTGAGTTTGATTTCACTCATTCTAGGGTATTTCTACCCTATCTCTAATGAGTTTTGCTCCATAGGCTAAGGTTTGCCTAAAACCTGGCTCTGATACCAAATGTAACTACCCACTATTTTGGACCATTCAAATCGACAATAATCCACACATGTCAAACTTGAATAATGCAAAATAACAGATTGTAATAAAATTTGGAGCAAATAAAATCATTCACAGAATCACAGACACAGAAATATCAGAATAACTCGCAGTGGAAATAAAATAAATAGTGGTTCATGAAGCCACTACAATACAGAGTCTCAAAAGCAGATACAAAATACATAGTCTGAAAACAATACAGTTCTGAAACAAGTACAATAGGAATCCCAAATACATAAGTCTCTAATACAAATGCTAAAATAGAACAACCGAAACTGAAATAGATAGATAACTAGATAAGTAGAATCTTCAGCGATTCCTAGCTCTAGAAAAGTGAATCCAAAGCTATGAATACTCAGGCTGACCCGAGCGTAAATAAAACACAAACACTCGAGTCAGGACATACATATTATAGTGTATATAATTGTTTTAACCATCGTGGATGCAGGTGCACAGTATACGATTTTAAAGAGGTTTTGAGGTACTAATAAGGGGAAAACCCGTTCCGCTAAGCGACGTGGTCTCACTGGATATCTAAATGATTTGAGATGGTTGATTATTATTCATACCAGGCTTTATGTCTGACTCGAAGTTTATGTTTTCCCCTTAAACTATCTGGTACTCAATTAATTTTGAGTAGTTTGAGAGTTAAGGTTTTCAGGTACCTCTTAAGAAGAATAAGCTTCTGAAGACGTGTAGGAGGCATGATAGCTATTTAGAGTTCTCTTTTCTTTTTTTTCCACTATGTTGTTTATAATGGCAAAGTTGTTATATTGATTTTATATACTCTGATCATCCAAGGGGTCATTTTCATATGTTGCTCTTGGCGTATGTTGGAATAAATGTATTTTCACTGAACGTGGTTGACGATTATGGGATTATGTAATGAATTGGAAATGTTTTGAAATGGAATGTGAATCTGTTTGATGTTTTAATTTTTTTCCATATTCATGTGTTTCTGTGTATCAATGAATCTAACGCCGCCGTATTTGGTCTTCGATGATTGATAATTATAGATGACTGCAGCATCTGTTGGCGTTAGTTTTGAGCCTCCAAGTAGGGGGATGTTACAAGTTGGTATTAGAGCCAGGTTTATGAAACTTTAAAAGAAAGTTAAACCTAAAAGATTTTTAAACATAATTCCAATGAATCAGAAATATGATCAGGGTTGGGTTAACGCTATAGTAGCGTACTTGTATTTGATATATAGATATATATACCTAAGTACGTGTTCCCCTCTCTCTTAGACCGTTCTTCTGTATCTTACTAAGGATCGTATGTAGATTTACGAGTAAGAAGATACAGAAGCAGGAAATGAAAGAGGAAATCTAGATGAAGGAAGCACCACAACCAACGGAAATTCTCGACCTAATACCAGGAGGAATAAAGGTCGACAGGCTAATGCTAATCCAAATGCTGAAGCCAATGTAGGTGCTGGAAATCCGCCGGTTGATGCGGGGATAGTGTATCAGTTATAGGCCAATCTTTTGCAAGCTGGAGTTACTAAGTAATGTTGGAGTAGCTAATCCTGTGGCTCCAGTTGAGAATAACTATGCTAAGCTAAGCTAAGCAGAGACTACACTAGTATGGGTGGAAAGCCATTTGTTGGAATGGAGGATGATGTTGAGAATTGGCTATTGCACTGTGAAAAGATCTTTATTGATCTAGGCTTGGATGATGGGAAAAAGAGGAGGCTAGCCTCTAGGCAGTTGCAAGGGGCAGTGCTTCGCTGGTAGAATAGTGTGACCACCGGTGTTCTGGAGGAAGAGCTGACATGGGCTCATTTCAGAAGGAGGTTTGAGCAGTGGTTTCTGTCTGAGGTTGCTAAGTCGGCATTGATGAGAAAGTTCATGGATTTAGTTCAAGGAGAGATGTCAGCAATCGAGTACGCTGCTAAGTTTGATGAGCTGTCTCGATATGGATATGCTATGATTGACACTGACGTTAGAAGGAATGAAAGGTTCATTCGAGGACCGATACATGAGCTTGCTAGAATGATCATGACCCATATCTAAGAAACTTGTAATGTAGTGGTGGAGATGGCCATTCGCCATGAACATATGCTTGTTGTTTCTGCTAGAGAGAAGCCAATTGAGTCCTACGGTCCTCAGGGAAAGAAGAGGAAATTCTTTAAGAAGAAGGGAGCCTAGAAAGGAGATGCTGCCAAGAAGGCAAAGGCTGATTTGGTATGCTACAAATGTGACAAGAAGGGTCATTATGCAAGTGAGTGCCGGTCAGGAAAAGGAAAGAAGGCTGTAGACAAGAAGAATGTGAAATGCTTTAACTGTGATCAAGTTGGGCATTACAAGAACCAATGTCCAGAGCCAGTCAGGGCGAACAAAGGGAAAGTTTTTGCTGTTGGATCATCAACTAAGCCTACTGCAGATGATAACAGGAAGACTGTGATGGAAGGTACGTTTTTGATTCAGAGTATACCAGTTAGGATACTTTTTGATACCGGTGCATCACATTCATTTATATCCTGGTGTATGGTTGATAGTTTATGCTTAGAACCCATATACCTTGTTACTTCCTTAAGGGTTGCGAATCCAATAGGAAGGTATACAACTCTAGGGATGAGATGTGACTAGTTAGAACTTGATTTGTTAGGTCATATGTTTGCATGCAGTTTGTATGTTTTCAATTTCATAGATTTTGGAATCATTTTGGGTATGGATTGGTTGAGTAGGTATGAGGCTAGGATATTTTGCCAGGATGGGGAGATATCTTTGAGACACCCTGATAGCCATAACCGAATTATATTCTCAGTAGAGAATTCTGACCGGAGTAGTTGTGTTTTGTTAAGTGCAATGGAAGTAGGAGAAGTTCTAAGTCAGGTTCGAGTAGCAAAGGAGTTTGCAGATGTTTTTTAGCTAGTTATAGGACTACCACCGAAACGAGCTGTTGAGTTTCGGATAGATCTTGTGCCAGGAGCTGAACCTGTAAGTAGACCACCTAGCAGGATGACATTGACTGATATGAAGGAATTGAAGGTGCAGCTAGTGGATCTAGAAGGAAGGAATTTTATTAGACCAAGCAGTTCGCCTTGGGGAGCGGCTGCAGTATTCGTGAAGAAACCAGATGGGTCGCTAAGGATGTGTATCGACTATCGTAAGCTAAACGAAAGGGCGATAAAGAATAAGTACCCTCTGCCGAGGATAGGTAATATGTTTGATCAGTTGAGTGGAGCCAAAGTGTTTTCTCAGTTGGATTTAGCGACGGGGTTCCATCAGTTGAGAGTGGTAGAGGATAGCATTCCTTTGACGTCATTTCGAACTGGATATGGTTCGTATGAGTGGTTAGTAATGCCATTCGGATTGACAAATGCACCTGCTTTCTTTGTAGACTTGATGAACCAAGTCTTCCGAGAGTATTTGGATAGATTCGTGTTGGTTTTTATATATAGCATTTTGGTATACTTTAAGGATGAGAAAGAGCATGAAGATCATCTTAGAGTGGTGCTAGAGACGCGGAAGCAGAATCAGCTAAAGGGGAAGTTTTCCAAGTATCATTTTTGGAAGAAAGAGGTTATGTATCTTGGTCATGTGGTTTCAGAGAAAGGGTTGTTAGTCGATCCAGATAAGAATGAAGCTGTGAACAATTGGAAGAGACCAGAGACGGTAACCGAGATCAGAAGTTTTCTTAGACTTGCTGCCTATTACCGGAGATTCATCAAGGATTTCTCACGGATAACAGCGCCTTTGACTAAGCTTACTTGGAAGGAAGTGAAGTTTGTTTGGTCTGACAAATGTGAGGAAGCATTCATTAAGTTAAAGCATTTGTTGACCAATGCTCCAGTGTTAGTAGTTCCAGATGGAAACCAAGGGTTGGTGGTATATACTGATGCACACGGGACTGGATTGGGAGAAGTGTTAAGGAAGAGGGGCAAAGTCATTGTCTATGCATCTGGACACCTTAGGCCGCATGAAGTGAGATATCCTACTCATGACTTAGAGTTGGCTGCGGTGATTTTTGCCTTGAAAATTTGGAGACATTATCTCTTGGGGGAGAGATTTGAGTTGTATACCGACCATAAGTCTTTAAGGTATTTATTCTCTCAGAAGGAATTGAATATAAGACAGCAGAGATGGCTGGAGTTTTTGGCTGCTTATGATTTTGGTATAAAATATACCCCAGGGAAAGGTAATAAAGTAGCAGATGCTCTTAGTAGAAGACATCAGAATGTAGTGTTGGCTATGTTGGCAAAATGGAAGGATCTAGAAGCTTTGGCCAGTTGTGGAGTGCAATTAAGATCGACTGCTAGTTCTAACCAGAGTACTGCCATGTTGTCCTATTTAGAAGTGCAACCATTGTTGATCGAGAGAATTGATTTTAAGCAGAAGGAGGATCCACTATTAGCCGAGAAGATCAGGAGGCTTGAGATTGGAACTAGGGTCGATGATTTGAAAGATTTTTGTCTTGACCAGAGAGGATGCTTGAGAAAGAAGGGACGATTATGTGTTCCAAATGTTGAGAACTTGAGGAAAGAAGTTCTTGGGGAATATCATTGATCCAAGTTTAAGATTCATCCCGGAGGGACCAAGATGTATCAAGATATGAAGAGAAACTTCTATTGGGAAGGCATGGAGAGGAATGTTGGCTTGTGGGTTAGGCAGTGTGTAAACTATCAACAAGTGAATGCCGAACATCAGAAGCCGAGTGGGTTACTTCAGACTCTAGAGATTCCAGTTTTGAAATGGGATTCAATATCCATGGATTATATAGATGGGTTGCCAAGGTCAAGCCAAGGAAATGAGAGTATATGGGTCACTGTGGACAGGTGGACCAAGAGCGCCCATTTCATTCCAGTAAAGTCGACCAAGACGGCACCTGTTTTAGCGAACCTGTTCGTGAAGAACATAGTTAGACTTCATGGAGTTCCTAGTAGCATAGTCAGCGACAGAGATGCTTTATTTACTAGCGAATTCTGGAAAAGTCTACATGATGTGTTAGGCAAACTAAGCTCAAGATGAATACTACATATCACCCTCAGACGGATGGGCAGACAGAGAGAGTCAATAAGGTACTCAAAGATTAGTTGAGAGCTTGTGTATTGGATTTTGGTGGATCTTGGGAAGATCACCTACATTTGGTTGAGTTTTCATATAATAATAGTTACCAGACTAGTATAGGAATGGCGCCTTTTGAAGCTTTGTATGGAAGGCCATGCAAATCCCTTGTATGTCTGTTGGAGACCGGAGAGAGATTAGTCTTAGTTCCAAATTTGGTCAGGGAGGCGTTAGAGAAGATTGAGTTGATCCGAGAATAGATGAAGGAAGCTCAATCCAGACAGAAGAGTTATGCAGATAAGAGGCGTAAAGACCTAGAGTTCTCAGTGGGAGACAGGGTTTTCATTAAAGTATCACCGATGAAGGGTGTGGTACAGTTTGGGAAGTCAGGGAAACTGGCACCGAGATATGTTGGTCCATTCCAGATTATAGAAAGGATTGGAAAGCTCGCATACAGAGTAGAGTTGCCGAGCAATATGGCAGGTGTCCATAATGTATTTCATGTGTCTTATCTTTGCAAGTATGTACATGATCCAGAGGCCACTATTCCTCCAACAGAGTGGGAAGATTTAGTAGTAGAGCCTAATTTAACTTTTGTTAGACAACCAATTCGGGTTGTAGCGAGAGATGAGAAAAGGTTGAGGAACAAGACAGTCAAATTGGTGAAAGTTCAGTGGAGCGACAACGAGAGGGACTGTACTTAGGAATAGTTTTTGGTTGATTAAACTACATAAGGGTATATTAGTAAATTTCTGCCCACAACCCTTACCCATATATATTTCGCTCCTACCATTTCATTCCTTACTCATGTCATTTTAAAATGCAAACCAAAAACCTTAAGGAAGGGCTGACCATTAAGAGAAGAAGAAGAATCAATTGAAAGCTAGCAAATCAAGCTTTGGAAAAATCAATCTCAATCCAATCTTCTTATCTTAATCAAGGTGAATAATAATTTCATCTCTATTTTGGTTTTTATAATCATATGATTTCAGATTTAAGGGTAATTTTGTTTTTATGATATATTGGATGATGATATGCTTGATTTATAATTTATATGGTTTAAACAAGATTGTTTAAAAGAGGTTATGCACAGTTTTAGGGCAAAACTGAGATTTAATGATGTTTAAATGGCATGGGAAAATTTTATGTTATGAGAACCATGATTTTGGAGTTGGGTTTCAATTTTGATAATTTTCCAAGCTATGGAAAGATTATTATGAATTTTCAAAGGAAAATATGGTTATTTGGGTTTATAAATTTATTTTGGAAAGTATATTAAAATTTTGGGTCTGGAATTTTGATTTGTTAGTTAACATGATTAAAGTGAGTTTTTGGAATTTTTGGAGATTTTTCCAAAGTGATTTGCTATGCAAATTAAATTATTTTAGAAGAGGGATTTCTTTGCAAAATTGGTTTTGTTAAATGGAAGGGCTTGATCAATTATCTTAACCATGGTTTAGATCTGAAATTAGCGGCAATTATTTGGTAAAGAATTTGGAAAAGTTAAGGCAACCAATCTGGTGTTGATACATGGCAGGTTAGCTAGAAAAAGATTTGCTTTAAGCAGTATTAAACTAGGTTTACTCAGAAAAGAGGGTTCAGCCTACTTTGGGAAGTACCTTTCAACACAGAAGCTTTCGCCTTCAACCCAGTCGAAACCTACTAAGTCGAAACCAATACACAAGGTATCACAAAGATGGTACATAGTGGATTGAAGGAAGGTGAAGGGTAAGGTGTCGAAAGCATAGCTTCCGAAGGAGTCACTTCATTGGTTTTATTTTAAAAAGAGAAGTGCCTGCCTTTGTTTTGTTTTAGCCTTCGAAGGAGTCGGAGCATATGGTTTCGAAAGAGGTTTTAAATGGTTTCAAAAGGGTTGCCATTAAAATAAGTTTGCTTTCGAATGGGTTATGAAGGAATGTTTTGAAAGAAGGGGTTCTGACCTAGTCGAAGCCCTACAGCCGTTCTTTAATCTTTCAATGGTGTTGAAGATATCAATGTTGTCGAAAGGTACTTTGTTTTATAAGTTTAAGCCACTTCATGTAGGTTTTGAAAGAGGTTAGGGGGTTTCGAAGGTAATGGTTTTAAAAGGGGTTTCGACGCCAACCTTCCACTATTTTACCTAGATGTTTTATGCTTTCGAAAGGGTGGTCTCGACGCCATCATGTTTCCCCAATACTTTTATATGATAAAGGATGGTTTAGAAAGAGATGCTTTCGCCTATATTCACTTTGACCCAAATAATATTTTTAGTATAAACCCAATGCATTCGAAAGGGGCAATTTCAATGATTTTGGAAGGGTTCTTCCAATGGTGTCGAAAGGGGTACTTTCAAATGGTTTCGAAGCTATGTTTCTAAATTTAAGTATTAATACTTTACTACAATCGAAAGGTTTCAAAAGGAAAGTTTTAAAGTATTATAAAGGCAGGAGCCTAATGTTTTGAAGATATATTTCAAGGCATTCGAAGGAGGTCATCCTATGATGTCGAAAGCCAGGTTTCGAAGGTTTTGAAAGGTTGTATAACCCAAACTCTATTTTTAAAAAGAAAAAAACCCCCTGGCTAAATTAAAGGAGTTTTTGTAATGGTTTTGAGAAGAAGCTTTCTTTGATAAAATAATAGGTTAAAGGGATTAACCATGTTAAACCCACAGGAGTGGTATTGCTATGTTGTTATGTTTGCTTCTTCAAATATAAATATATTTACTTTATAATGGACCCATAACTGCATTTTGGGGATAAAGGATAAAAGAACCAACTAGGTTAACCCAATAGTGTATATAAATTGATTAAACTCCTGAATGAGTAGAATTGCATCCAGGATGTCAGGAAGACCAGAATATAGGATGCTAAAATATAAAAAAAAGATATTGGAAGGGGAAAATAGGTTCTCAATAATCCCATGAAAACTATATATAAGAAAAGATATTGGCAGGGGCCAATAGGTTCATAGTTAGCCCATAAAAACTATGTATAAAGGAAGATGTCAGAAAGACAGGTTCGTAGTAAACCCATGAAAACTATGATTTGATACTGGCAGAGGCCAGTAGGTTTGTAGTTAGCCTATGAAAACTGTATCTGGATTAGGCTATTGACAAATGTCAATTGGTTCCGAGTCAGCCCGTGGAAAAAACTAGGGTAAAAAGATAGGATATTGGGGTCACCAATAGGTTCCTAGTCAACCCATGAAAAGAAGGATAAGAATAAAGATATTGGAGTTACCAATAGGTTAGTAGTGATCCCATGAAAACTATGTAATTGGACATGGAGTCCTTAAATATTTTATCGGTTATTGGTCGGCCCATGAAAACTAATAAGTTAATAATAATCCTAGAAACTATAATTGAAACAAATAGTTAGAATGAATGGAGATGGGTAATCCTGAATAGATTCATTAGTTTTGCATATCAACATATTATACTATTTTGAATTGTTTTAACCATCGTGGATGCAGGTGCATAGTATATGGTTTTAAAAAGGTTTTGAGGTACTAGTGAGGGGAAAACCCGTTCCGCTAAGCGGCGTGGTCTCATTAGATATCTAAATGATTTGAGATGGTAGATTATTATTCATACCAGGATTTATGTCTGACTCAAAGTTTATGTTTCCCTTAAACTCTCGAGTACTCAATTAATTTTGAGTAGTTTGAGAGTTAAGGTTTTCAGGTACCTCTTTAGACGAATAAGCTTTCGGAGATGTGTAGGAGGCATGATAGCTATTTAGAGTTCTCTTTTCTTTTGTTTCCGTTGTGTTGTTTGTAATGAAAAAGTTGTTATATTGCCTGTATATACTCTGATCATCCAAGGGAGCATCTTCATATGTCGCTCTTTGCGTATGTTGGAATAAATGTATTTTCTCTTAATGTGGTTGACGATTTTGGGATTATGTAATGAATTGGAAATGTTTTGAAATGGAATGTGAATCTGTTTGATGTTTTATAAAATTTCTGTATTCATGTATTTCAGTGTATCAATGAATCTATTTGGTCGCCAAGGATTAATAACTATGGATGACTACGGCATCCATAGCCGTTAGTTTTGGGCCTCCAAGTAGGGGGATGTTACAATATGTTCGACCAACCACATGGGGCTAAGACGTTCTCTCAGTTAGACCTCGCTATAGGTTTCCATCAGTTATGGGTAGCCGAGGATAATATACCCTTAGTTGCTTTTAGGAATTCAGAACTTTTCTATGAGTGATTAGTTATGCCTTTCGGGCTGACCAATGCACCTTCATTCTTTGTTGATCTGGTGAACCGAGTATTTAGGAATGTTCTGAATAAGTTTGTATTGATTTTTATTGATGACATCATGGTCTATTCCAAAACTGAAGAAGAGCAAAAATACAATTTGGAAGTGGAATTGGAAATGTTAAGGAAGAATGTTTTGAAGGCAAAGTTTTCCAAGTGCCACTTTTGGCAGTCGAAAGTAAGATAACTTGGTCATGTTATATCTGGAGATGGCATTTCAGTGGGTCTGACCAAGGTAGCAGCAGTTAGGGACTATAAGAGACCCCAAACTCCATGGAAGTGAGAAACTTTATAGGGATGGAAGGATATTACAGAAGATTTATCAAGGATTATTCCAAGATTGCCTCACATTTAACTAAGCTGATAAATAAATATGTAAAGTTTGAATGGGCGCCAATGTGTGAGAACGCGTTTCTTGAGTTAAAGGAAAAGTTGACTAGTGCGCATGGCAATTATTGATGGAGGTGAAGCACTGGCGGTTTATACCAAGGCTAGTAGAGTGGGTTTGGGTGCAGTGCTTTTGCAGCATATAAAGGTGATAGCCTATGCAAGTAGACAGTTAAAACCTCACGAGAAGAATTATGCGACGCATGATTTGGAGTTGTTAGCTATAGTTTTTGCATTGAAATGTGGAGGCACTACTTGCTGGGTGAAAGGTTTGAACTATTCATGGATCACAAGTCCCTGAAGTACCTTTTTACGGAGAAGGACCTGAATCAAAGACAACGGAGATGGCTGAATTTTCTAGCGGTGTATGATTTGAAAATTCTATACACGCCATGAAAGGCTAATATGGTAGCAAATGCCTTAAGCAGGAATGCTGTTTTGACTCTTTTGGAGGTTACCCCGACACTTCAGGAAAGGATTACGAGGAATTAGAGAAAGGATGAGATACCGGAAGAGTTAATCCAAGTTGTTAAGGAGGGTAGATGTTCGGATTTTGAGATGGATTGTCGAGGTACTTTAAGGATGAACGGACGATTGTGTGTCCCAAATGTTGATGGCATGAGGCATGAAGTTTTGGCAGAATGTTATCGATCAAAATTGAGTATTCATTTGGGTGTTTCTAAAATTCATCGTGATATGAAGAGGGTGTTTTGTGGAAAGGGATGAAGAGGGATATCTTGATTTATATTAGTAGATGTTCGAACTGTCAACTAATCAAAGGTGAACATTAGAAGACAACCAGACTATTACAACCCTTGGAAATACCTAATTGGAAATGGGAAATTATATCAATGGATTTTATCGATGGTTTTCCCAGAACTAAAATAGGAAATGAAGGAGTATGGGCTATCGTGGATCGGCTAACAAAGAGCGCACATTTTATCCTGATGAAACCAGCAAGGACTGCAGCTTTGTTAGCTGAAATATATATGAGAGAGATAGTCAGTTACATGGAGTTCCCATGAGTATAGTAAACGATCGAGACCCAATATTTACTAGTCAGCTTTTGGAGGCATTACAGACAACTCTAGGAACTAAATTGAGCTTAGTGTACCGCCTATCACCTTCAAATAGACGGACAGACTGAGCGGGTGAATCAAATTCTGGATGATCTTATGAGGGCTTGTATTTTTGATTTTGGTGGTTCTTAGGAAGATCACCTACATTTGGTTGAGTTCTCCTACAACAATAGTTACCAAGCGAGCATCGACATGGCAGCTTATGAAGCACTCTATGTACGTCAATCAAATCACCGACATGTTGGGTAAAGACGGGAGATAGATTAATACTTAGGCCAGACATGATCCGAGAGGCTATTGAAAAAGTTGCATTGATCAAGAAAAGAATGAAAGAGGCCCAGGATCGGCACAAGAGTTATGCCGATAAAAGAAGAAGGGATTTAGAGTTTAGAGTCGGCGATTCTATGTTTGTAAAGGTAGCTCCAATTAGAGGAGTCGTTCAATTCGGAATAGCTGAAAAATTAGCACCAAGGTACATTGGACCATTTAAAGTGATAGAAAGGTTTGGACCATTGGCTTACATAGTTGAGTTTCCAAAAAAATTGTCAGGGGTCCATAATGTTTTTCATGTATCCCATTTAAGGGATAGTGTTCATGACCCATCTTTGATTGTGGAATCATTGGTTCAAGATGATTTGGAGATAGAGCCGAATCTAATAGTGATTAGGCATCCGGTTCATATGGTTAACCAAAATGAGAAAAGGTTACTGAATGAAGTGGTGAAGCTGGTAAAGGTTCAATGAGGCGAGGATCCCTGAGATTGTACTTGGGAGACAGTGGGTCATATGCGGGAAGCTTATCCGGGGTTGTTGTTAGGATAGCCTTTGGTTGTTGTTTGTATAGTGTATGTATTGTATTGCTATGAATGCTTAGTGTATGTTCTTTGTATGAATTTCATGATATATGATATATGATATATGACTTTTGGGTTTATTTTGTGTTAACCTTAGTTAACAAATTTCGGGATGAAATTTCTTTTAAAGAGGGGGGGGGGGGGAGTGTAACAACATAGAGTTTTGCCACTTTAAAATAGGCTATGTAAATATATTTTAAATAATGAATAAATGGATTTTAATTAACAAATAAACCTATTTTAATTAGTTATTAATGATGATAAATAGTTTTTGAAAATTTGTTTACCAATATAGATAGTTCATAGAAAAACGTGACCGAAGAACGTTCTCCGAAATTTCGACCTTTCAACACCGGAAAGTTGTCGGAAACGTTGTGTTCGTTTTTGCACCATGTACACATATTTAAATGATATAATTAGTGATAATAAATATCACTTAAAAATATATTAACTTATATATATTTATTTATTTATTTAATTATGAAATGTCAAGTTATGGTTAAAACATAAACACACATACACACACATATATATTTACACACTTTTATACATATACATACATACCTCTTTATCTCAAGTACACATACATGGCTTTACTTGCATGATTTAGGGAGGTAGAGGGAGGCAACGTGTGCTAGGAAGATGGCGGGGCATGGTGTAGCATGCATGCATATATATTATTTAATACAAAAGGGTAGTTTAGTCTTTTACCCATTTGCCTAGCCTATAAATACCCCTACAATCTTCACCAACATTCATTTACATTCCATTCTCCATTTTCTTCATTTCTTTTCTTCTTGCTATTATCCATTCTAATTGCTTCTTCGAAAAATATTTCATGAAGAAACTAGTTCAAAATATACTAAACCCACTTCAAAACAACTCCAAATCACTTCTATCGACTTCTAAGCTTCGTATCCACCAAAAGAACACCCCCATCACCACATTTCTTTGCTGGACGAGCCGACAAAACCCCCTAGTCCGAGCCATATTGACCCACTTTAGCACCAAAGTCCAAAAATTCGAAAGCTAGGAGGCTCGTTTAGGTTGTGTTCTAATTTCAGTGAAGTTCGACCTTGTTTTAGCACGTTTTGGTGAGTAAAGTTAACGCTGTTTAAACAATTATTTAACATTATTAAAGTTTGTAAATTTATAATGTATATTGGTGTATGAATTTTATATATGATGTGTGCTTGATTATGTGATGATTTGGTGATAACTGTGTACGCCGACATTTGAGTAGGCAAGAAAGTCTTTATCTTGTATTTTGAGAAAAAGTTAGTTAGTGATTGTGAAAAAAATATTATATTTTATTTTAGTGTTATGATGTATGTTGTTTTATGGTGTTTGAAATAAATTATTTGTTGCATATGGTTCGTGACATGAAGTGAGCGATTAGCTAAACAAAAGCGATGTAGAAATCCACTTTTGTCGAAGGTTTGAATTTGTTTTCAAAAGTGAAACGTTTTCATGTTTTAAACTTTAGTTTTGCTTCCAAAATTTCATTTTTATGTTTCAGAGGAAATAAGGGTTCAAAGTTGAAGTTTTTTATAACTTAGAAATCAAATTTCATAAAGTTATAATTACGGGTCGGTATAGTGATAGTCGATATACGCACAGTTCGTTAAAAATGAACTAATTTATAAAATTTAAGTGTTTACCCTTAGAAACTTTATAGTAAATGTTTTTCAAACTTTAATTAAGTTAATTAAAGGTAATTAGTAGGTTTTGAATTAATTAATTATTTAATGATTAATTAATTAATTGATTAATTGAGGTAATTAGCACTAATCACTAATTAATAAAGGTTGTTTATACTTAATTGTTAATCAATTAAGTTAACCATAATTAGTAAAGTAACTAAAGTTAATTATTAATTAAGTACTTAATTAAGGATTAATTAATTTATTATTTTATTAATTATCAATTAATTATTAATAAAAAAGGGTTTAATACTAATTAATTTCTGATTAAGGATAACCAAGTTTTGGTTAGGGTTTAATTAAGTTTAATTACAATTTAAGGAAGGTTTAAATTTGATTACTTAACTAATTAATAAAGATTAGGAGTTTTAATTATCGATTGATTTCAAATATCGATTATTCTTTTCGAAAGTGCTTACTATTTTCAAATATTTGAATCAAGGGATTTCTATGTCGTTTACCCTTAAGAAACATGAACAAATACCAAACCCAAGTAATGTGGTGACACATGTATGGGAAGTAAGTTATCCCATAGCTAGCAATAAAAGCCGATGAGTAGGCTGACTATCTACCTATGAGATCTAGAGTTCATCTCTAGGCGAGGGGTAGAATAAGGTCGAAATGTCGGAAACGTGATAGATATAGGAGATTTAATTTCCATGAATGTGTCATATTTAATTAAGTATACAGTTATCCATATATTAACCTTGTATAATCACCTTTAAATAGCGGATTTTCCGCTATTGATCACTTGACCTGTTTTGACTCAAGGAGTATGGCTGTAAGTTCGAATTCCCTAGTAAGGACTCGAATGCATTTGCATACTTCTAAGAGAACTGGAATTGAGTTAGCCAGAATTATTGCTTAGTTTGGAGATGCCCTTTTGGATAATATGATTATTTCGAACCACTACAAACTAATAACGTTCATGTTGGATCGTTATGAAGTATTCTACAGAGCAATACTATTCTTCTTGAGGTTGACTCCAATATGGTAGATATTAATTTGTGATTGTTTATTCGATACCTTAACAACTCGTATGGATGAGTGCTAGTATTGCATTGGTTGCTTGGAGGGAAAATTAGCATTCCAAGATGGTTTGCTAGGAGGAAATGGTAAGAGCATGGCCTCTTCAAGCCTCACACCTGGGAAATGAATAAAGCAGGGATATGTGGCATGGCTAAGTGGGTCGCACCTAAGTAGGGTTTGATCAACCCAAATCTAGAGCGATATCCATATATGCTTTGGGATCACATTATATGGTTGTTGATCACAACCAAGAGGTGATCATATTCGATGCTACTCAAGAAGGGGGCAGTGTCGGTCCTGAGTAGCAGAGATGCAACGTGTTGTAGCTTCCCGTGCATTTAACTAGAGGAATGCAGATTCGACGGGTAGACCCTTACCCTTTCATAGTTGGAATCCATTATCCACTACGAGCCTTCGGTTTTTAGTTGTAGAGCCTAGTATCATGGAATTTAATTAATGTAACAATTTCGGCTAAGATTCTATATTTTACTTTAAATCTAGACATTGTGATAATATCAGATGATTTTAATATAAAATGTTTTGGTTATCGTAAGGTAAAAACTTGTTCGTGTTTATGAGCGACGTGGTCTTATGAGATACTTTTGTTCAAAGGTTTTTATAAAGTTAAACTTTATGTTTTACTCACACCAGACACATGTCTGACCCAGAATTTATTTTTTCTTTACCCTAAACTCTCGGGTACTCAAATGTTTTTGAGTAGCTAAGTAGTCAGGTTTAGAGAAGCATTTTGGAGCAGGAGTCCTCCCAACATTTAGCAGATATATTTGTATTTCTGCTGGGTTGTGTATATTATGTAATATTAACGGGCAGTCTGATCTAGCTGCCCTTAGACTTGGATTTGGAGTAGTACTTGTTGTAATTTTATGTAATATTTTGGAATAACTTCATGTACTATTCAGTGGTGTTGTGTATAAATCTCATGTTGTAGTCTGTGTTTTATTTCTCTTGACTATTATTTCAATATCACATGACCTCTCATTCGAACACTTGAATGATCAACTAGGAATACCGAGGATGTATTAAGTGTCGTCTTTAGGTGTAAGAATGGAAGATCGTCATAGAGACATAGCCAGTAGGGTTGGCAAACCCATAGGGTGTATGCGACTCCATTTCTAGAGATATTTATTGGGAGATGCATACGGGAGCGATGCATCAGGTCTTAGCAAGACCAACTATGATTTTACTATAGTACATTCACTAGAGATATATGATGCTTTGGAAGGATATCTCTGATCCATGTGCACTAGATCAGAGTCGATTTTGATCCGAGGAGATCAACTTAGAATCCTACACAATTAGCGAATGTGCCTTAGCGGTTCTCATTGTATACCTATTATTGTTGTGATGTACACTCACTTGCGTCACAGCTATGTGATTATTTATTTTTCACACCTTAGACATTATTATATTTTCACTGGATTTTGTAATAGAAATGGTTTGTTTATCGTAAGGTAAAACCCATCCGTATTTATTGGCAGCATGGTCTTACGAGATACCCTTATTTTGAAGGGTTTTAAGATATAATATATCTATATGAATTGAGTTTCTCACGCTGGTTTACTAGACTGATCCAGGTGTTATTTTCTTATTGCTCCGGTCAGCTCGAGTATGTTTCTATATTTAGTTTGGTTCACTGGAGCTCTTGGAGAGGAGCAGCTGTATGATTCTTACTGTATTTATTTTCTACTGCATTACTTGGTTTATATCTATCAGCATTTATGAGGACAAGTTTTTATAAGTGTACATGATGATAATAGGTTAGTTTTCTCCGATTGATGTATGTATATAAAGGTTTCCTTTTTGTTAAAGACCTTTTAATATATTATATATTATCATTCCGCCTGTGTGATTCGGATATTGTGTTCTCTTCTTTCTTATTATATTTCCTTTTCCTTTTATTTTACCCTAACAGTTTGTCTTTTCAGCACTTGAGTGCTCGGCATGTGAAAACCGTGGATGTATTAGTGTCTACATCCGAGGGTTGAAAAGTCATATCGTTACACTTGGTATCAGAGCTAAAGGTTAAGCAAGAACCTTGGCTTTGGTGGGTATAACTCACTAAGATATAGGGTAATGGAATACCTTATTACGAGTTGAGTGTATATATATGAGAGTGCGTATTTGTTATTGCTATAAAAATGTTTTGTATTGTATTGATTTGTTTGTAGAATGGCTTATGGATTCTAATCAATACGAGTTGCTATCATTATTAACAGGGATCTCTAAACTCTTGGATAAGGAAAACAGACACAGTATTGTTTTGAAATAAGTAAATGAAATAATTTTACCCAAGATTATATTTTATATATAAAAGAATAATTTTCGTAAATTGATATAGTTATTTATAATGTGTTTGTTTGTTAGGAAATGATAATATTCGATTATTATCATTTATTGTTCGATTAGTTGTGCTCGACCAGGTTTTGAGCAATTTTACCTTTTAATTGCATAGGTTGGGTAGATAATAAATTATGGGAACATTGAAATGAACACCTTGTGAATTAAGTTTCATAGTTTGAGGATAAGGCGTTTGATAATAATGTTAGGTTAAAATTTGATTTTAACGAGAGTTGTTTTTTATAATCTAAACAAGGTAAACACTTCGGTGATAGTTTTATATAAGAAAGTGACTTATATAATTATAGTTTATAAGCATAGTTTATAAATATGAAAATGATTTAAAATGAGAATTTGAGAACTTATGTCCTGATGTTTTAGAAATTGGTTTTCTAAGGTTTTGAAAAATAACACTAGTATTATTTGGAAGTAAATATTTGGGAGATTGGTTTATGAATTGATATCATGGTACTTAGTAATATTTACGAAGTGTTTGATACCATTCTGGAAATGATTTTGGTTAAGTTCGACAGGCATGGTTTAGATGTACTAAACTCACTTTTGTCGCTAGAAAATGATTCTGGTGATGACTGTAGTGTCATCGACATTTATTTTTGAATTTCAAATAGGGGATGATGCTACAATAGTGATTTGCTATAGAGTTGTTTTGGTAAAACAGATTTTGATTTAAAATCCGGAAGTACGATTTGGTGTACAAAAGTTATAAGTATACATATTTCAAAATGATTGGAAATAAGATCGTGTGTTTAGTTCTTAAGGTTTTGGTTAAGTTATAATATGGTCACGTATAGCTTATGCATTATGATCGAATGATCTGTGCATCGTAATTGATGTATTTGGGCGATAGTTTTCATTTGTTAAAATGAATGGAATTTTCGACGATTTTGGACAGTCGAAAGTTCGAAATTTGTGTAAAAACGAACTTGAAGCCAAGTGTTTTATGAAGATATAAAGATGAGTTTATATAACACTTGAACTTAAGGATGGTAGAATTTAAACAAGTTTTAATGACTGAATATTCGTGTTAAGTAAAATTAATTGGATATTTTGTATATACTCTGGGTATGTAGTAGAGTATTCTACGGACATGAGCTTAAGTTATATAATGCTTAATAACTTGAAGTAAATTTTACATAATGGTTCATAAGTGGTTTTAGTATTAAGTAAGAAATACTAAGTGATAATGAATGTTGATGAATTGAATGTAAATTAAAATGGAAAATAATTGGTGTAATTAAGGATACCGATTGAGTAGTGTACGTAAGTTGTACATAAATCATTCTATTTGCTTACCATTCTTGATTTAAGATTCTAGTACATGAATTTCGAGGTGATTTACACCAGTTCAAGTTAGGATTTTTCACTAGATTTTTGACGGCGAACACTTGATACAGATTTTTGATATGAGACTGAAGTTTCCTATGATAGTATATGGCTATGTAAGGTGAATAAAGGTTTCTAATCAAGGAACTGGATCAAAGTCCGCACTATAGAAGTCAAGTGAGATATACTAGTTCAGAAGTGAAATTTATATGGTCAAGCTAACGATCAGGTTCGATATTGCGTACAGATGATATATGTATATTTTACAGGCTTTAAAATATTTGTATGCTATGTTTGTTGGCTATTGGAGAGTTTGGAGAATGACTCTCCAAATTGCTTGAGGTAGCATGAGTGATCGATTGAGTAATACATGAGGCTGTTGGGCATAAGGAATGCTTAGTAGATCGTTTGTCATCCATGAGCGTTGAGATGGTTTCTGAACCTGGACGAACATTGAGTTTTGGTTGCTATTGATTGCAGTACTGTGCAGTATTGTTATGTGATTGTTTATTTGGTTGATAGTGTTGCAATACCATTGGGTATTGATGCGTGATTGTTGCTTTGTGGCTTATGTTGGAATTTCGGGGGCGAAATTCTTTTAAGGGGTGAAGAATCTAACAACCCGGATTTTTGAATGGTTGATAATTAAATATTGGAATTAAATATTTAAATCTTGGATTTAATTCAAATAAAAATGATTTCAAAAGATTATTTAAATTCTGTTTAATAAGAATAGTTATTGTAAATTTTAATTTACGATTTAAGCGACTAAAAATGTTGTAAAAATAATTCAGTTTAATTAATGTGTGAATCAATCCATGGCACTGTCTTTGATTTTTACGAAACCAGTGCCATTGGATTTGGAATAATGAAGTGTTGTATGCCGACAAGTTTCTTGACGATCGGACATGTTGTGTGATCGTGCGGGCTCAAAACGCACAACGAAAATAAACGAGAATATTTTTTTTGAAACTATGTTAAGTACAAGGCCCAAGGCCCAATAGAAGAGTCGGGTAAATAGGATAAATATACCCTGACCGAATCACACAGATTTTTCTGAAGTAACATTAACATTTACATTAACTTTTTCTTTCCAAAGAGGCTTTGATGAGCGAGCTTCTATGAGATGATCGAAACAGGCACATTTCATACATCTAGGAGGGACGCATTCTTATTCAATTTTCTACATCATCCATAGTAATGTAGGCTTCGTTTGGTAGATCTTCATTGGCTTTAATCTCTATTAAAATTCTAGCATAATTGAGCCTCGTCTCATTGGCTGTAGGCTCATCTAGCATTATCAGAATGCTTATAACACTAGTAATTGCTGCAAATGCTTCTCTGCCCTAAAGCCTGAGATTTAATTCTGGCAATCTTATCCATATTAGATAAGTTGATAATAAATCTTGATCAAGAATCATTCTCTTGTCCTATTTCTTTAAGATTATAAGCTTACCATTAATAAAGAAAGGACAACCTTGAATAACCTTGCTGCAATCGGCTGCATTAGTAAATTTGATAATAAAGAAATCTTATTTCTTGTATAAATCTCAAATTTATCAGCAGGATTCCAATTTCTTACAACAAAATCTCTAAAGTGATGATAATAAGGGTGTGTTCCAAACACATAAGCTACTATACAATTACCTCATTAATCTTCGGACTTTGACTAACCGTTTCCTTAACAACAACTATTTTTTGTCACCTAATTTCATAGCTGCATTACAACCCAGATCAACATTTGAATTACGCCCTCGATTTTTAACCAAATCTGTCCTAGTTGATGATGGTTTTGCTATATTGATTGTATCAGATGAGGGATTTCTTGAATTTCTTGAGGCATTGTATGCCTGCTTTTTCCATATCAGTTTCTGATTGTTGCTCAGCCCATTTGGTGCTGACCTTGTCAGAATTTGTGCGGTGAGTCTTTGAACTTGCCTCTAAACTCTCATGGAGGGTTCTTGCGATAGTTTCTAACAGGTTGAAGCCCATCATCGTCTTGGTCAGGGAGCTTATCCTTTTGATTTGGGAAAGAAGAAAGTTTGGGGGATGTCAGAGAATCGGAGAAGGGGATTGAGGAACCCTAAGGATTTTGATTACAGGAGGCCATTAATAAGATATTCTTTGATATAATAGAAAACTAGACAGAGTCATAATATTATTTTTATTTTCTTATAAATAAACATCAGCACTCTCATAACTTAAACACTCAATTCCCTTTTTCTCTTCTTATTCAAATTTTCCCTGCCGCCACCATTATCATTCTTCCACAAATTAAATCATGAGAAAAAATTAACGAAATTGATCGATTTTTGATCTGATAGCATCGTATTGGCTAGGGCTTTGATTCCCTATGTTTGTTTCGAGTACGATGGTGTTCCACAATGATGGACATGATGCAGCCGAAGCTAGGGTTAGACTTAAGGGGAGATGGAGGAGGAGATAAAGCTCATCATCGTCGGCATTGTTCTTCTGGAGCTAAGGCGAAAACGTGGGTGTGTTTTTAGGTGGTGCGATGAGGAGTTAGTCATCGCGACATTTGGTTTGTCTTTTTGGGGTGCACGGTCGCGACGAATAAGAGGAGGCCGTATGTGATTTCGAGGTGGGGGATGACCTCATGGTAGTGAGGGAAGTTTTTCGATGGTGATTTGGTAGTCTAGGTGGCTCGGAATCAAAATGTGACATGGTGACATCGATTGGAGCACGAGTAGTCTCTTTTTGACTGGGTTGATCGGAGGTGCCGAGGTTGGGGTGGTTGAGTCATGTTCGAGGAGTAGAGTTGATCAGCGTAGTCATTTGTGATACCGTGGGCTGGAGCTTTGTGTCGCTGAGTGAGCGCGCATAGATGATGTATTAGGGCATATCACTGTGCATTGTTTGTGGGAAGGATTGAATGAATGAGTGTTTAAAAGGTAAAGTAAGTTTAAATGGTTAATTAAGTTTATTTTTAAATTTTTTAATCCACAAACTTATAAAATTCGTATGTTGTTCATTCGAGGTCTGATTGAGGCGCCGTCTTCGCTGTTGTGTTCGTATCAGAATTGGAGTTGGATTTGTCGAGTTTGGGGCTTGTGGGAATTTTAGTTGAAATCGAACGGCTTTTGATTTTGGACTATTTGGAAACGTGAAAGCGGTTAACTAGAGCTTGGGTGAGTTTTACTCCCTAGTTAAATATATATTATTGTATAAATAATTGTTGTTGTATTGAAAATATAATCTGTATAACGAACAATGCAAGTTTTTACTTATGGACCCTGCCTTGTTTTGTAAAACTAGTGAGAACATTATTGTTGAGTTTAATATCTCTATTGATCATTTATAACATGTATCATGGCCCGGACTACTTGTTTATATGTTTGATATTGCTTTGTGAAAAGTGATAGTATATTATGAATGTTAGAAACGATTTAGTCGTTATAAACATATTTTGAAACCCCTAATAACCGACGTACGTTAAATTGGATAGATTGGATAAATTGTTGGAAAAATTGTGAGTATATATATGTATACATATATATGTGGGGTTGTTCTATAAACATTTTGGTGTGTTAGGCATAAATAGAATTGGTTTGGACATTTGTGGAATTTGGAAATGGAAGTTATAAATGTTAGTATTGAAAATGTCACGATGGATGCACTTTGAAATCACTATGATATGAGATTTTAAATTTTACTTTGGAAGACATCCTAGGGCTTCTTAATATTGATTAATAAGTACTATTAGCGTACTTATTTTATGGGAAAATAACAAGGTTTTAATATATTTCTGAAAATCTTTTATGGAGTTATAAACTAATGGTTTTAAATTATAAAATAGGTTTTTAAACGGGTTTTAAATAAAGGTTTTAAAATAAGTATAAGTGTTTTAAAAAGTCTATTTTTAGTATATATATGGTTTTATAATATTGTTAAAGATTTTATTTAAAAAATGAAAGGTTTTTATATCATAATATTTTACAAATGGTTTATAGTATTTTATTAAATATCTTTGTTTAAAAGGAGTGCGCAGACACATTCCAGGCTCTGGTTGATCACCTAGAGAGACCCCCATCCTCTCAAAGCCGGTGGATGACAAGGACTTGTTCATATATATGTTAGTGTCGATGCAAGCTTTAAGTGCTGTAATCGTACGTGAGGCAGCCCACATCAAACGACCGATCCATTACATCAATAAGAAATTGACAGGAGTGGAAAGAAATTACCCAAAGCTGGAAAAGCTTGCATACTGCCTATTGATTGCATCAAGGAAGCTCAGCCCCGACTTTCAAGCTCATCTGATCAATGTTCGTACCAACCAGCCTTTACGACAAGTCTTGCAAAGACTCGAGACTTCTAGAAAGGCTGTTGAAACGGAATATTGAATTGAGCCAATATGATATAACTTATCACCCTTGGAGAGCTATCTAGGGTCAAGCTTTGGTGGATTTCATAGCTGAATACATTGCATGAGACGATATTATGGAGAGCACTGGTGAACAAACTACTAAGTGGAAGATGTACACGGATGGTGCATCAACGAACGTTGTTCTGGTGCTGGAGTTATACATATCACTCCCAAGGAACATTCAATTTGTTATGCCCTAAGGCTCGATTTTCCTACAACAAACAACAAAGAAGAGTACGAAGCTTCGATTGCGAGACTCAAGATTGTAAAAAACCAAGGATAAAGACTTTACATATTTTCTGTGATTGTAAGCTCGTGGTGTGTCAAGTGTATTTCAAGCAAAAGAAGTAAGGCTAGCCCCTTATATAAACCGAGTCCTTGAGCGGCTTAGTGGCATTGAATATTATATAGCAATGCATATTCCTCGAAAGGAAAATGTGAAGGCTAATCCACTGGCTAAGTTGACCAATTCCGAAGATGCATAGATCATGGGCTTGGTTCCAGTGGAAATATTGTCAACACCAAGCATCGACTAGATGGATGTCGATTGGATTTTGGAGGCTAAACCTAAAAGAGAGTCATGGATGACTTCGATAAAAGATTACTTGCAAAGAGGAATCCTTCCCAAAAGGAGCAATGAGTGATGGAAACTCCTTCGCCAAACTACGAGATATATCATACAGGAAGGATCGCTATACAAGAAGGATTTTTCTATCCCTATGCTTCGGTGGGTCGCTCATTATGAGGCTAACAAGTCCTGAAAAAAGTGCATGAAGAAGCCTGGCGACGACCACACTGGGAGACAAACCCTGGCAAAAAAGGTTCTCTGCTATTGGTACTTCTGGCCAATTGTCAAATGAGACACGGTTGATTACACTAGAAAGTGCGACAAGTTCCAAAGTTTTGCTAAGATTTCGAGAGCTCCGTCGATGGAAATTACTCAAATGGTCAAGCCTTGGCCGTTTGCAGTTTGGGGATTGATGTTATCAGTGTGTTGCCGAAATCTAAAGGTGGAATGAAGTATGCCATCGTTGTAGTTGATTGCTTTACCATATGGGCTGAGGTGTAGCCATTAGCCATGATTACCACAAAGAAAGTGACCAACTTTGAAGTCCGAAATATTATTTGTCGTTTTTGAGTTCCATAGGCGATCATTACTGATAATGTAACCCAATTCGACAACACCGAGTTTAAGGATTTTTGCCGCCAACAACACATAGAGAAGAGATTTGCTGTGGTAGCACACCCTAGAAGAAAGATAGGTTGAAGCTATAAACAAGATTATCAAGTCCATTCTTGAGAAGAAATTAGAAAATGCTAAGGGCAAGTGGGTTGATGAACTTCCATTAGTACTTTGGGCTTATCGAACAATTCATAAGTCAGCGGTAGGCCATTCTCTATTCCCCTTAGCCTACAGATCGGAGGCTATGATTCCGGTTGAAGTGAAAGTACATTCTCATCAGGTAATTCGTTACAATCAACAAACGAACGAGTAATTCCTTTTGGAGTCACTTTAATTGATCGATGAGAAACGAGACGAAGCTGACTTGAGAGCACATGCGTATCGCAACCTAGTCGCTTGGTATTACAATGCCAAGGTTAGGAATCAGACCTTTGAAATCGATGACCTAATCCTCAGACGAATCTTCCCAAGCCCTGGAAACTTAGGCCCGACTTGGGAAGGTCCATATGCAATAGAATAAAAGCTTGGATATTGCACTTTTAGGCTTACGACGGTTGATGGGTTCTCACTCCTGATGGCATGGAATAGCGAGCATTTACGACGCTATTTCACATAGAAATAAATTAGTACATAATTCAATGAAGCCATGTAGTAAGACAGAGTTTGTCATTTTCTGTTTTCAATAAATGGCTTTCCGGATCTGTCTTTACTTTGCTTAAGAGTTGTGAAATGCGACCAACTCGAATGAATCTATGTGCATGTAATGCAGATATGTCGGTACCCGAAGGTAGGTGCCAACCAAACTTCCATGTTTTATGATCGGACCCTTGAAGTTCAATCACTCTCAATGTTCGTAGATTGATACCAGCTAACTCTTGCCCCTGACATGAGGGAGGATGAATAAATTCGAAATGGACATGATACGACCGTCCGTATGCTAACTCTTGCCTATGATGTGGGGGCAAGAGTATAAATGGAAAATATGTGATACAATCGTTCATCTATTAACTCTTGACCTTGGAATAAGGATAAGAGTATAAACCTAAGTGGACATTGGGGGGGCATGAGTATAAATCAAAATAAACGTGACATGACCATCTTTCCACAAACTCTCGCTCTTGATATGGGGGCAGGAGTATGACTTGAATTGGATGTGACTCGACCATTCGATCACTGACATCTTGCCCAGAGTAGGCAAGGCCAAAGATCCATGACCGATGTAAGATGGGATCTTACCTATAAACATTGGTCTATGCCTAAATTTAGGCGTGATTGAAAATAAACATCCTGGATGAGGATATGCAAACTACGAGATTGCATAGTTAGCTCAAACTGCTGCTCGGAGCTTAGCGCGATTGGATGTCATTATCCTAGAAAAGGATACCGTAACCGTTACGTTGAATGGTTTACTCTATTCAATGCCCAAAGCTTGGCACTTCAACGGTTACCTTGCATTCCCTATAGCGATAAAAGGCTAGAAAATCACGGAATGGACTAATGACTTAACCCGATAATGACCGTGGAAAGATATGGATCATGATTACATTGAATGGAAAGTACATCACTTGAATAACTTAGGAAAAATTCACACAAAGACTTAATAAAACAAAAACCTCTGTTATTCACATAGAACTTGGAAAGATAAGTAAAGGTTTTATTTATGCCTAAACAAAAAGCAAAAGCAGAGGCCGAATCCGCACAAATACCAACCGAGAGAACAAAAGCGATCGATCAAAAAGAGCCTAAGTGCTGGTACACAATCGGAAAACGGAAAGAAGATGAATGATCACTTTTTAATCCTCATATTTATCTCCTTCCTCTCCTTCTTCTCTGCAGAAGATGTCACAGTGGAACCTTCCAGTTGCTTCCATAACTTTCCCTTGCTTCCTTGCCTTTGGATGAAGTGCTCTATGATGATCTAGTAGGCACACTCTGGGTGCTTCCGTATGGAGGAATGGTGATGGGAGCAAAGATAGTTTGACCAGTAAAGCTATGGATAGCAGAGGAGGAAAAGTCTCTATTTTCTCCAGCTTAACCTTTTTGGCTAGGACCAGTTCCTTCTAAAGGATACTTATGGTGGGACCCAGTAGAGGCTCGGAGGATCCAATAATAATAACATCATCGTTAGTTTGAGTTCCCTGGAGCTCACCGGTACCTTCATCCTGAAGAGCATCTATCATCTGCTCACCAGGCCTAGGAGTTTCACTATTCAGAATAGTCGGCACCATCTTCGAAATAATCACAGTCACTGATTATGTTGTAGTCACTAGTTGACCAGACTAGAGACTTTGGTTAGGAAGTGGGATGAACAGGAGATGACCTGAAACTTGAGAGATATAAAAGGAGAGATTAGCAATGTCAATCGAGGATATATGGACATTCTGAAATACATGTGAGGTCAACGAGATACCACCTTCAGTTTATGTCTCTGTGTGGGCCGGAGTGCCGCTAGAGTTCCCCTCCAAAATGGGAGAAAGGATAGCAGGCTTGTGCATTTGAGGCCGATCTGGATTGTATCTTGGGATCGAAGATGGATCAGGAATAGTTTTGGGCTCGAGGGTGTCCCTAACAGCAGCATCTCGAGGCAACGATCCAGAGCCTTCGCCTAAGACTTTCTGCATTGTAGCAGCTAGCTTCGGATGCAAAATAAGATGACCCTCTTTCAGCACCTTAGGATAATCTCCAATCAAGATTTCTTTCTCTAGCTAAGCCAGATCCACCTCACTACCATTAGGAAATTCCTTTTCCTCCTCAATAATTCATTCCCAAGTGAGGGCAAGAATTCTGGGGTAATCATTGTTGAACCACTCCAAGTTGTGGAATTTGAGCACGTTAGCATTGTACTTGTTAAGAATTGGCTCAAAATTTTCCACTGTCTGCCGTTTTGTAGCTTCAACCTCCTTTTTGACAAGTACATCCACGTCTTTAACACATTCAACCTGATAGAGTTAGGGGTATGCCCTAAGGGAAATTATGTAATTTGTTACATATCTAACTCGTTGACCAATCATGTTCGAAATAAAGGTATTTTCTTTCTATTATATACTTGATATAATGTGGTTATATTAATTAATCAATTTAATTAAAAGTATATTTAATAGAAAATCCATAAAAGGTATGTTTTGTGATAGTAGTTACAAAGTGTTGTAATCGTCAGTAATTTATCACAATGAAACAAATGTACCATTCTAAATGTTCCTAGTCAAGATGCATCGAGAATGGATATCGATGTATCCGTTGGAACTATAGTACGTAATGCTCTCCAAATGTTGGGCTGTGTATTACTCATGACTGCTGGGTGCACCAAAGGGTTATGTACTGATAGTTATTGGATAACTATGGAATAACTCACTCGATAGTTTTCTGTTGGTTATTATAAATAAGGTCAAGCAGAGAACATCGATGTGACTAATTTACATAGTTCTCTCAACTTGAGAATACAATTGATCTTCAATGTGGAAGCTCCACTTTGATTATAGTTAAATCGTGGCACGACATCCATCGAAGACTATAGTTGGGTCAAGTGGAAGCATTGGAAGTGAAACACTACTCAAGAGAGAATTCGTCTCCTCGGTTATATGAGGTTAGTATCATGGTCAACTGAAGTCAACTCAAAGTCTCTGGCTAGAGCATTCGGTTAATAATAATTGTTATTATTGAACCAAGGATGTTGTGTTCGGACTATAAAGTTGAATGTGGATGATATTGGAATTTTGACCATTAACAAATTCCATAAATCCAAAGTGATATAGTTCCGACGAAGAGAATTGGTGTAAATAATTGTCACTGTTATGTACCGCTTATAATAAGTAAAATTAGATTTTACCAAAAGATGTGCAAGCGATAAATTCAGCCAAAATGTCACACCACCTGCTAAGTGATGTGTGAACGTTAATATTTAAATAGTTTGATATTAATCACTGACTGAATTTACACCTTTGAGTCGCATAACCGTACTGATGAATTTTTTGAAAAACCGCATTATTTAATTAATTTATAAAACGTTGTAAATTGATTAAATTAATTGATATTTGAGAAATATTAATTATTATTTATTTGATGTTTGAAAGTTTTTTGTAATTATTTTAATGCATTTATAAAAGTTATATTTGCGCGCATTGATATACGATGTTGATGTAATTTAAAGATAATTGCATGAAATAATTTAAGGAAATTTTATGTCATTTAATGTTATGATTTATGGAAATTTTATGTCATTTGATGACATGACTTGTGGAAATTTTATGTCATTTGATGGCATACGTGTAAAGAAAGAATTGGAGAGAGAGAGAGAGAAACAATCAAGAGAATTAATAAAGGAAGTTTTAATTAAAGAATGGAAAAGGTTTCAATCTTTCAAATAAGACATATTCTCTAATTCATTCTGTACGTACAATTCTTTCTTTCTAATTCAGTCCGTTTCTTTCTCTTCTCCTAACTTTTCATGGCAGAAAAAAAAATTTCCAAAATTATTTCAACTCTATATGAAAACATCAAATATAAATAAAACAAAGGTGGTTCATCCATCTCTTGCAAGGATAGGATGGGGATCTTGAAGATCTGATGAGATATCATCATTTAAGGTGTGACTTCTAGGCAACATCCTAAGGGGAGTCCATTTTCAAGATGTGCTTCAAGGTTTTGGGTAATAAGGTATGCTTTTCTTTAATACATAATGATATTTGATGTAATGTTTGTTGAAAGAGAAATTTAATTATCGTAATTTGTATGTACATATCACTGCCTCATTTAAGTTGAAAATTGTTTGTGTAGCTTGAATTGTTTATTGAATGAATCAATTGGTGTTTTATTTAATAAATCAAAAATAATATTTGTATATGTTTAAGTATAATGTTTTGTTTTGGAACTATGTTCTAAACATTCAATTTAAAGTCTAATTTTTAAATCAGAAATTTTATATGTTCAAATTATCAATTGGGTTCTTATTTTGTTAAATTAAAATTAAAGTTTATATATGTTTGAATATAATGTTTTATTATAGATCTATATTATAAACATTCAATTCAAAGTATAATCCTTTAGATCTAAAATTTTGTATGTTCATATTGTTTTGATTGGATTTTACTTCAACAAAATTAAGCTAAAATTTGTTTATGAATATTACATTGTTTTATTGAAGATTCATGTTTTAAATCATATAAAACAAAATTTAATTTTAGATTTGAAATTTTACATGTATGTATTTTGTGTTTGTATTGTTTTGGAAATTAAAAAAAGGAAGATGTTTTGGCAATAAATCTAAATTTTAATTTGATTACTATAGTCTCTAATTTGTATTAATTAGAGATATTTCATTGAATATTACATGCATACAATTAATTTTTTGACAATAAACCTACTTTTGAATTGATTGCTATAAATCTCTAATTTTTATTAAGTAGAAAGATTTGATTTAATCTTGTATATACACGGTTAATTTTATATGTATGTTTGCATATATAAAATTTATTACATGTATTTCATATTGTCAAAACATGATTAGATTTCTTTCCAAAAGGATGAAACAATTTAAATGAGGCAATAATATATACATACATTTATTTTCGACTATTTATATCCTTATATTATGATGACTATAATTTGTCATTTTTATGTTGCATTAATTATGTTTACGAAATGGGAAATTGATTCAATCATCGTTGTTACCCTTTATTTATTTTCTATTTTTTCCTTTATGTGATTAGCTATCCATTTAATTTTGTTTATATGTCTACACCTTGCCATCAATTGGTATGCACTTGCATAATTTACATTATAATATATATATATATATATATATATATATATATATGTTTATACTCACATTCATGCCATATGCATGTTGCTAATTAATGACATTCATACGATCAATCAATTTAATTAAAGAGAGAGAAATGAAAGGTTTCTCTCTCCATATAAATAATGTGCCCCCTTATTAATTGAATAAGTTAAGAGGAAGGAAATGAAAAGTTCCCTTCTTTAAATAAATTTATGCTCCATCATTAATTGAATAATTTAAGAGATAGGAAATGAAAAGTTTCCTTCTTTAAGTAAATTTAATAAGTTGTTGTTACACACAAATACGTACATAAGGGTATATTTGATATACTCTAATTTACATGCACATTAAATTAAAGTAAAACTTTATTTATAAAATTAAATAAAATATTGATTTTATTTAGAAGAAACTTAGAAAAGTTCTAAGTATATTTAGACTTCATAGGCCCATTAAAGATCCAAAATGGCTAAATTTTTTGAAATTCGCCCATTTCTTCCACTGCGGGCTGGCCAAGTTCCTTCACAACCGCCTTGTCTCTTTCACCACGAGCAGCAAGCAGCTCTTCACAATAGTCCCAAGCTTGTTGGAGAGCATCGTTCTTCTCTTTTGTCTCGCTCTCGAGTTTGGCCGACAGCTCAAACACTTTCTTGTTTGAGGTGTCCCTTTCCAGCAGTAAGGCGTGATTTCGATGATGCGCAACCTCAATCTCATCCCAATGCTTTTTCTCTCATCTTCAAGAACCTTGATGGCGTCCTCGGCTTTCTTCTCGGCTTCGGCTTGTGATTTCCTTATTTTTTTAACCTTAACATCAAGGTGGGAAATGATTATTTTATCTTGCGCTGCCGTAAGATTCAAATTATCGATCTCGAGTTGCCTTTATCTTGAGACTTTGGATATTTTCTCTACTACCCACAACCATTCATTGTACTGGTTATAAGCATCAGTTACACAAGCAACTGTCATGTCTTGGATATTGGGTGGAATTCTCTTCAAGTTGGGTATGAACGTGAGTCCATCAAAGCAAACACCTAGAAATTGTACTTTCAATTCAGCCTTTAGGCGCCAAAGTTAGGTTGTTGTTCCGTAGTGATGACTAGAGCTTCGATCAATTATTTGCAAGTTCTATGATGGAAAGTCTCAGAACTACCTTGATGGCGCATATAGTTAGAGGATCGACTGGAGTGAGAGGGTGCCAAGTGCTGCACAAGAATAGAAGCTGGAGGTGGTGCATGAGAACTGTCGCCCAGTAGAAGGTCATCACGGCGATCAGAATGCATATTTAAGCCTCATGGAGGAGGTGACCTGGACCTGGAATGACGTTTGGAAGCAGAGTCATATGACGGATAATCTCTGTTGTAACTCCCTCTGTCGCAACTGCCTCTATCTCAGCTAGATGGTAACCGGACTCTGAATCTCGACCGTTGCCTTGATGGTATGTGCTTGGACAGTGCCTATGCAATCGAGATGCGTTTTCCTCCAAAGACTGATATATACTTCTTCCTCTCTATTGACCTTGTAAATGAAATAAAATGAATTTGTTTCGACTAGAAAGGACGCGAGTCAAGTGCAACGTAGTGCTTTGAAATGCATGTGTGCGTGAGTGTCCTAGTGTCCCATTGACAGAACATGTTCTAGAGCTTTTCTCATAGGAGTGATCTCCCCCTTGCTGATGGAAAGAACGCCATCGTTAAAGCGGATGGGGGAGTCAAGACCCTCGAGGCTCATGTCACCAATGCCAAAGGAGCCAAACATGGTAGGAATCGGTCCCAACTTAGAAAATGTATCTATGGAAGGAAGAGAAGAAGTTTTCTCAATAGTCGTAACGAGTGGAGGCTGTGTAGAAGTCTGCGCCTTAAACAATTTCATGACAAGTGTCCTCTTCGAGGCAGACTATTAGTCATCTGTTTAGCCAAGAACTCATGGCCCACATTAGTATCGGCATGGACAACTTCATCATTTTCACCTATAATTTCACCTTCCTCGACATGTTCTTCCCTCTCTTCAACATTTCCTTCAACTTCTGCCCTTGGACTCGGGACTAGGGGCACATTTGGATTAGCCTCGCATCCTTTGGGTGAGTTATTATCGTCATCATTGTCATTATCACTAGCAGCCACTTGGACTAGACCGGTGGTGCGGTCTGCTTCTAGCAGATTATGGGTTTTCTTGTCAAAGAGAAGAACTCCAACGTCTTTGTCCCCCTCCCCCTCCCCCAAAAGTGTCATGAGAACTTTGATAGCATCTGCAAGAGTCGCACCGTTGGGCATCGCTGGAACATCTTATTGACAGAAAGAATATGAGGTAAGCTTGATAATTAATAAGCAAACTCGTAGCAAAAGAATGAGGTGAAACTTACGTCCAGATATCCACCTTTGTGCAAACACAGGCAGATAGCATATGCAAAAGTATTCGCTTTTGAAATAGCTCAACTTGTTCGACGTGTCAGTGACAACTCTGAAATTCTTTTCTAGCTCCAAGTAAGTCAAGGAAGGGCTTCCCTTCTGGCTCTTAAGACTGTATATGTAACGAATTTCCTCATCACTGGGCACTTGGGGAAAATGTTGAACGAAAACAATGTACGTGCCGAGAGGAAGGCATAGCTATTTGGGTGCAACTGCATCAGAGCAAACCTCATAAAATTTAGAACTCGACAAATGAATGGATTGAATGGTTGAACACATCCCCCCAAACACGTATATCTATTACAAGCAGTGTAGCCCTCTGGGGGACTTTAAGCTCTCTGATGGTAAGAGGGGACTAATACGCCATCAATGGAATTCCGTGCTTGTCGCAGATTCTGTGAAGAGATCCCTCATTGATCTTTAAAGCAACAGAATCGATAGGATTATCTAAAAGAACAACATCTTCGAGAGTATCAAGAGAAGTTTCAACCTCTGGCCCTTTCACGGGCTCTGTTGGAATTTTAAGAACTTGTTGATAAACCTATGGATTTTCTTGTTGATGCACCTTACTGGGGTTTGATGTGCAAGTGGAGTCATAGTTGAACTTGACTCAGCATCGTGTTCATTGTATTTGGAAGCAGATGGACCAACAGCTTGAGCGGAAAGACGCTCAGAGCGTCTATGCTCCATTTCTATAAAAAAAACTCAATAGACAGTCAACATCGGATAAATTATAAGCCGTGCTACCCATGCTAAAGTGAAACCTAGTGCGGTGTCGTGCGGTGTCATGCGGTGTAGTGCAATTTAGATTTTCGATATTATTTAACTATTTATTTTATAAGTTTGGATATCACCCGAGGTGACCGTCATCGTTGATCGTCCCGAAGAGAATCATGTTATTGTCCATGCTTTGGGAATTTTTCGAGACTAAGGAGGAATTCAACATATCCACATGGCGAAGTTTACTTGTGAACTTGGATTTATCGAAATTCACCTAAGTGTTGGATTTATGCTACTCCAACTACTTAGGGAATATCCATCCCTCTTTTCCATCCTCTCCCAATCCCAAACCATGACCATCCACACTAGTCCTCATCCATATCCAAGTCCACCTCCATTAATGAGTGGTCTCAAACTCCTCTACCTACCTAAAAGGCTTCGAATTTGATAATCATTCAAATGGAGATTTGGGTTTGGAATTTGGAGTCATGGATCGATGGGTACGTTTAAGGCTAAGTCCAAAGAGGCGGCACTGGCAGTGTGAAGGTTGGGGTAGGAAGCATTGATCGACGGTGGTCACAAGCAAGGAGAAGCGGCAGTTTAAAGGTAGGTCTCGATTGGAAAAGACGAGGTTGTTAATGGCGGAGCTTAGGAGCTTTGGATTGGTGGAATAATGGTGAGAAAGAGAATGGGAGGAAGTGGGTTATATAACCCAATAAGACCTATTTTCCAGCCAACAAATCAGGACTCGCCTAATTGTTGGGTCTGTACCGATCCATGGATTTGGATCGATACTGATCCACGATTCTTAAAAAAAGGAAAAAATGGATGATGGACACAAACTATATATATTCCCATATGGATACATGCATTAGATAATGAAGCTATGCAAGAATGCGCACATGTATGCGTGTATTTGAACCTGTTAGAACCGACGACTCAAATCAAAGACAATTGGATTCAAACTTGGAAAAAATCGATGAAAGGAACTAGTTCAAAATTACAGAGCTTGGAATCATGAGAGCACGCTCCAAATTTTATAATGCGAGATGCTAGTAGAGCATCATGATGAATGGCCATAGATATGACCTTTCACAGAATCGATTCATAAGAAGGATAACGACCATTTAGAACATAGGGTAGAATCCTTCATAGCAATCTCAACTTGTCTCGATTCAAAGACATTTTGTTTGAAACAAAATGTACTTTGGAATGCAAGTGTTATCCAGTCCTTTGACCAGGAAATATTCGGACAAACTGGTCGAGTCGAACTTGGAGTTATCAAGGCAGGAGGCCCAGAGAGATAGCCCCAGAGTCCAGGAACCCAGTACAAATAGAGCCATGAGACAAAAACGAAGCCACCACAAGAGAAAAGGAACCGTATCCACCCAAGGGATGGATCCTTACCGATCCAACCTCTTGGATCGGTACCGATCCAGGTTTAATCTTCCAAAGTTGCCCCCACTTCTATTACATACTAGTGATGATCCCACAAGCCTATTTCAAGTGCTGTTTCATTGATTTAAAGAAATTCTCTATCGATCTCTATGAGCACTTGAGTCAACAACATTGTTCTTCCACGAATCCATCATTCGGATTCAGAAACAAATTAATATTGATGCAAACAAGTTTGGAAGCACAAAGCTAACCACCAATCGAGGCAAGATAAGAAGGCCAAAAAAATCCATATGATTAACTTATGTATCAGTACCGATCAAAGCCTATGGATTAGTACCGATCCATGATAATTAATATGATGTCCCCCTATTTCTTTAGATAAACGGTCTATGGCACGGAAAAGGAGGTAGAGATCTTTTGAGCGAGAATTTGGACTTTCAGCGTCTATAAATAGAGGGGCATGGCTCAATTCTAAGGATCTTTTGGCTCTTGCTTTCCCTAACTCTCATTTCTTGCAATCACTGTCGGATTTATACCGTGAAAAGTACTAGTGGATCGTATAGTAGAAGTATGGCTAACTAAACTAAGCTAATAATAGTAATTATGCAAAGTAAATAAAGGAAACATACCAAGGTTTTATACTGGTTCAGAGCACCTCTCCTACATCCAGTCCCTAAGCACCTCTTAAGAGTTTCACTAGCTACGTCCTCGCTTAATCCGGAGTAATATGTATAGTACAAATCATCTTGACCTTGTGTCTAAAGATCTCTAACTGGACTTAATACATTAGAATAAAAGAAATCTGACTCTGTGTGTTCTTGAATAACACGTATGAGTCAATATAGTAAACCCTTTCTAAAATCTCCGTAATACGATGATTTGAATGTGCTGATATGGGAAATTGAAGTATTGAATGCTTTTTAAATCGTAGGTATATAAATTTTTGTGAAGAGACACTTCTGTTTGTGAAAGTCAGATGGCTGATTTTAAAATTCAGATGGTCGAAATACACTTTGAAATACACCTTTTTAAATTGTATTTTAGTTTCCACTTGTTCAGACGTCTGAATTAAAAATTCAGACATCTGAAACCCAGTTTCAACAACATCTGTAGTTTAGTGGTTAGAGCACTTACTTTTTAAACTAGAGACTCGGGTTCGAGGCTTGCTTCATTGCATTTTTGAAAACATGATTTTCACTTAAAAAATGAGTGGCAAAATTTTATGTGTGTTTATGTGTTCTCAAATCAATCATGGGAGATTGTACAATAAATCTAGGACTTGATACTTAGAGTTATGACTCTTACTCAACTTTTTGCATTGTTTTGAGCTTGTGCGTGTTTTATGCATGTCCCTATGCATGTGCATGCTTGAATCTTCATTTGGCTTATACATTGTCATGTTAAAAGCTTGAATCTATGTTTGTTTAGCTTCTTTTTGATAACATTGTGCCTGAAATATAACTTAGAGATTCTTTGCAATAATTGTATAGTTGTTGTCAATAAAACACAACAAAGGCGGTTCTAACATTCTTTACCTTTTTTATGATGACAAGTATACAATTTTTGAAAATATTTATTCTATATAAAAAGGTATTATAATATAATTAAAATTCCTTATAATATCTCCCACTCTAAATGTGCATATGTATTCCCCCCCATTGTCATTATCAAAAAAAATGAGGGGAAATAAAAATATTTCCTTTTAGGTAATAATAAGTCCAAAATATGAGTATTAATTTTTTTCTGAAATAGCTTAGTATTCCTTAAAAATAAAAGATTAACCCATTATTAATTTTGGAGAAAAAATAAGTTAGATTTTACCAAATTCGCTGAAGTTCTTATTTCATTGTAAGCACATAATTTCATCAAATATATGGAACTTCTTTAAATTTCAAAAATCTATCATTTTCCTTTCTTTTCTCCAAGTATCTGCAATAAATATTAATTGTTTTTGGTACCCACTTAGTACATGGGTCTAGTAGTTCATCATTTGTATAAGGTGACCATACCCGGGTGGGTTTGGTAAGACCTTTAAATTGAATTTTCTTATTAAGATGAACTTCACTTATGAATTTATCTATATATTTTTGCCTAATCAAGTTATTATTGGTTTTTGGCACCCATATTTTAATGATCTTTTTATAATCTTCTTTTATTCGACTATTTTTAGGTTTTCTAAAACTTGTATATAAAGTAGCATGTTTAGATTGTGGCTTTGGCCTATTAGATTTTTTAAAGTCTAAACCATGCTTGTTATGAGATAGTTTTGATATACTAATTAAATTCGATAAATTCTCTTTCCCTTTATTAAATTTTGAAATATTAGTCGATAAATCTTTTATTTTATTTTCTAATATAACATGTTCACTTGTTAAAGAATTATTATTATTTTCCAAAAATTTTACTTTTCCTTTCAAAATATCAATAGTTTCTTGTAAATCACTATTGTTTTTAGCCAAAGTCAAATTTTCATTTTTAGTTTCTTGAAAATCTTTATTAAACTCAAATTTTTTACATAAACTTTGTAATTCTATGATTTTTTCTTCTAAAATATGCTTTTCTTCCTTAAGCACTTTATTTTCAAATTCTAATCTATTTATATTTGCAGTACATTCCTTATGAATTTTCCTTAAGTTTCTAAATTTTTTATCTAATTCCGATGCTATTTCAATTATATCTTTAAAAGAAAGATTAGAATATACCTCATCTTTAGAAGCCATGAAGCACACGTTCACTTGTATCGCCACAACTATCACTATCGCTTCCACTATCGCTGGAAAAAAAATCATCCGAAGTCACTTGGAAAGCACGCTTGCTTCATTTTGGATTTCTATCATTTTTAAATTTTCTTTTGAAGCTTTTCTTGTCTTTGTTTAGCTTGGGACAGTCTTTCTTCATATGTTTGAATTTATCACATCCATAGCATTTGTAGGTTGATGTATCATTTGAATTTTCAGGTTTTTGCTTTCGAACCATTTTGTTGAATTTTTGGAATTTCTTGTAGTTCTTGGCGACGAACACAACATCTTCTTATTCAAGCTATGAATCGCCGTCATCATTACTTTGTTTTTCTTCGGGCTAGATCTTTTCTAGCTAGCAAATTTACTTTATAAGACATTAAATTACCAATTAATTCCTCTACTTTAAGTGTAGAAAGATCATTTTCTTCCTCTATGGTAAGCACTTTTCTTTCCCACTCGTATGTTAAGGAATTTTAAATACGTGAAATTAGTAAAAGTCTCTCCTAAAACCATAAGATCATGTTGTATACTTTGAAATCTACAATACATTTCTATAATACTTTCATTTGATTTAATTTTAAATGATTGAAATTGAATTTTTTTTATAAGCTAATCGTGGTTTGTTTAACCTTGGGAGTACCTTCATGGGTGATTGTAGCATTTTCCAAATGTCATAAGCGGTCTTACACATCATAATTCTAGAAAATTCGTTATTATCCAGTGCACAATATATTACATTCATTGCTTTAGCATTGTCGGAAGCAGCAATCTTTTGAGTATCTGTCTAGGTACTCATCGCAATAGTAGGTATTTAATACTGAGTTTGAATGGCTAGCTAAATATCAAGACCACTAGATTCCATAAACACTTTCATACGTGTAGCCCAATGAATATAATTAGAACTGGAAAAAAATGGAGGACGTGAAGTAGATTGTTCTTCTTGAAACGTGTTATAACTCATATTTGCCATAGTTTTTCAAAATTTTGTTACGATTTTGAAAATTCGAATTGTTTTAAAAATCAATTCAGCCACCAAGCAATAAAATATCTCTGATCTTACTTTGTACAAACAAGAAAAAAAAATCACCCTGTAACTTGTTTATATCTATCAACCTGTAAACTTGCTTTCTCACATATCAACTTCATTTCAAGTTCATCCATTCTAAGCTAAGTAAAAATCCATTTAAAACTATAAACAAATGCAACTCAAACAACAAATACAATAAATACAACCCAGAGGATTTAAGAAGAGGATTCTAGCTTGAATTTCAAAGTCTGTTTCAAATAAAAGAAGCTCTGTCAATTCTGGAAATATTATGAGTAACCTCATTTTAAAAAAAAAATTAAAGGCATGAATCTGTTGCTTGCACATCAGTGAATAAGTATGGGTGTATTGGTGCATATCTATATATATGTGTGTATGAGTTTTCTGGAAATGATGTGTGCAGGCTTTTGTTCATTCTCTGTTTGAAACTCTGAACATAAGCTTCATTTCAAAATATCAAATCCTCTTGATCTAGTAACATTTTGGACTTGAGATCAAAACAAAAACTGTTTGTTTGATCATGAACTAAATTTTAAAAATAAATTCAAGTTAAAATAACTTGTCAATGTCTCTGGGAATTGAAAGAACAGAGCAAAGCTTTAAATAAGTAAAAACTCAAACTTCCCAATTCATGATTTCAGGCATGTAAATTTAATTCGCATCCTTTAACATGATTTTTAAAGCAAAGATCATGATTTTTAAAGCAAAGGAAGGAGAGCAGTTTACGTTTGATCGAATTTCGATCTTTTGGCGATCTTTGGTGATCCGTGGGTTTGGAGGGGTCGGGGCTTTGGCTAATGATGGAGGGACGAGCGATGATTCCAGGAAAAATACTGGAATGGTGGATAGTTGAACGTGGAGGCGACGGGGAGAACTTGAAGTTTCTAAACCTAGTTTTGTCGAGCAAAAGAAATTTGATTCGTTCTTCAATTAGGAACGATCGAGTGCTTTGTGGTTTTGGGTGATGATAGAGGAAGAGTTGACGAGGGGATGGCCGGAATTTCGGGTTGTCTGGTGGTCGGGGTCGTGAGTATGGGGTGTTGACAGGGACTGGTGGTGGTTCTAGTTCATGCTTCCAGGCTCGAGCTCGAACTCGATTTCGAATTCGAGATGATGGGGAAGTTTAGGTGGTCTGGAATTGGACTAGGGATGATCATCGACTTGCTCGTCGATGCAGCGACGCCTGAAGATGATCAATGGTGTTGTGCACGTATATGTGCAAGAGTTTGATGATCTGGAAGTTTTGATAGCCTAAAGTGTTTCAGGTTTATTCTCGTGTGGGTTGACTCGAAGGTGTGCTCGAAGTTTTGACGGGAGGGGCTCGAAGTAAAATGGTGGTGGCTCAGGGAATTGTTTTGTTCAGGTTTTTGAAACCTGTTTTGTTTCTGAGATTTAAACTAAATTTAAAATTATATTTTAAAGTTTAAACTGAGCTTAAATTCAAGTATAAGTTTAAATTCAAGTCCAGTTTTGAAAATTTAGTTTGGCAAATAAAATCTTTAAATTTAAATTGTTTTAATACTTAAAATGTTTAAGTAGTGAAAAGGAATTTGAATTTAAAAATGAAATTGAAATTGTAAAAGAAAGATTTAAACAAGAGATCAAAATTTGTAAACCCAGACCTTAAGCTTAATCTAGAATTCCAGATTTTGAGAAAGTAAAGTTTTTTTTAAAATTTTAAATGTTTAAAATGAATTTAAATGTTAAATTATACTTTTTAATATATGAATTTAAAAAGGAATTTGATTTAAACTCTCAAACTTTCTTTCATAACAAAGGTATTACTTTAACATGAGAAATTAAAAGTTGGAGAAAAATAATTTGGTCTTAAACTTTATTAAAAACCAATTGGTATTTATTCTAAATCTTGAATTTAAAATGATTTTTTTTAAAGGTGAATTAAATACCAATGTTTTCAACCAATTGATAAGGGATAATTAAATCATTTATAAAAATGAGATTTGTTTAAATTTAATAAAGATATAATGATGAGGTATAATTCATTAATTATTAAGTTAATTAAAATGAATAATTTATTTATTTAATTAATTAATGATTTGGATTAATTAAATAAGTAATTAGAGGTTTAAATTAACTAATTAAGGTTTAAAGATTTATTAAGTAAGGAATAATTAATTTGTAAATTAAGGATTATTAATTTAATATTAATTAATGATTTATTGTTATGAGATGATTGCTTAATGGTAAGTAATTAAAGGGTTAATTTCTTAAAATAATTAATTAAGGGGTTAATTAATTATGTAATTGGTTTAGAGGTTAATTTAACTAATGTGATTAATTAAGAATAATTTATTAATTAAGAATAATTTATTAAGGTGTTTGATAAATTAATTTATATCAAATGATTTGTGATTAATAAATCAGGATTGGATGATTAATTCATAAGTAATCAATTTAATTGGAAATAAATTGAATTAATTAGGATTAAACAATTAATTAATCCTGCTTATAAATGATTATTGAATGTTTGACCTTACTTATGAATGATTGTATTGTATGAGATGCCTTGAATTGATTGTCCTATCTAATCTGTGATATTTTGTTCTCTGAATTGAGCTGTGTATAATTTATTCTTTTATTAATTAAGGTTAATTAATTTAAATTTTAAAGTTAATTAATTATTAGAGGTTAATTAATTAAGATAATTTGTAATTAACCTGGGTTAGTGATTAATCTGGTTTCAATTAATTAGATGATTCATTAACTTTATGTAACGCCCCACTCTGAGACCCACTGTAACAAAGAGTATTACGGGAGTAATACTGTCTGTTAAAGCGGAGAATAGAGTATAGTGGAAGCGACCATCTATAACCAAGCTATAACTATCTACCGAATACGTCGAAAGGTGGAATCTATTTAAATTTTTCTCAATCAGGTGGTTCGACATATTCGGTAAATACTTATAACGAAATTACAAATGGCTAAAGATCTATCAGGACAAAGCATAATAATAAATGATAAAAACATCACAGAACAGAATCACATAACAGATATAAAATCCCAGAACAATACATCATCAATACAGATCCAAATATCATAAGTGGGTACAAAGCCACTGCTCACACATGTGAGTCAAAAATATGTACATATCAAAGTCTGAATAATAAGAGAGTAGCGGAATAGTGGACAAATAAAAGCGCTATCTATCAGCATAGCAGATAATGTCCAAGCGGAAGCACAGAAGCTAAGTCCAGAGACCTAACCTGAAACAACTCGGTCTGACCCGAGCGAAAACACTCAGGTCAGGCTGGCTAACAATCAGTAATAACTGAGATATATAATAATGCGGTACATAAGTAAAACAGTACTTATCCAAAGAGAAGTATATTATGAACCACATGAATATAATGACGATCCCTAATCATCAATAAACAATAAAAATCTCCAAAGAGAAATCAACACCAAAGTGTAGAATAAATAAAATTGCCTCATATCATCGGCGTAGCCAAAGCTATAAAAAGATGCCCATAGGCAATAATCCCAAGAGTGACCAGAGTCTGTAATCAATGCCCAAGCAAAGATCGATGCTCCAAAGAGCAATGGGGATATACTGAAAAATCAATGAAATCAAACACTGAAAAGCAGTGTCCAGAGACACTGTGAATCCACAAGGTAATCGCACTTACATCGTATGGTTCCATAGAACCAACGCCGAATGGCGGTACTCGAATGGATATAAAAACCATCAGATAATACAAGTTTTGCACGTGCACCGACCAGAGTCGTTGTTGCCAAGTACTGTAAAGTTGTGATCGATCACTCGCACAGATGCGGAACGCGCGAAACGGCGAAATCCTTCCCAGAAGGATAAAGGCCCAGAGGAACACGCCGAAAAGTAAACTGCTCCATAGAGCAGGTGTCCAGAGACGGTTGCCCAGAGGCATGGTGACCCAGAGGTCCAGTACTGGCCGCCCAGAGGCAAATGTGTCACTAACTTCTTGGAGAGGAACCCGTAAAGTGTTAACAATGAGTCCCATACCCCACGTTCGCACTAAACGGTTTCCTAACCAATAGCAAGCTCACACTCCAAACAATAAAAAGTCCACCTCGTATCATCGGTAAACTAGACCCAAAGGTCAAAACGATCAATCGAATAGGTCGGGGATTAACCGGAAAGAAAATACACACGGTTTCCATAGGCCGGAGATTTCCTAACCGTTTAAGCACCTTTCCACTTCGCTCGACGTGCTAAAAGTGAGTGTGAGATTTTTATTATAGAAGATAATGGTGTAAACGGATTTATAATTGATTTTCGAAATCACTTTTAAAACGGTCTTTTGAAAGGTCTCCTATTATGGAGTAGTTAATTTAATAATTAAAATAATATTATATAATAATTTTCAAAAGCCATTTTGGAGTGAAAAATCCTTTTAAACCCTTTTTATAAAGCCCGTGTACGAAATCCAGAGACAAATCTCAAAGAAATCGACGAAAACCAGAAAATCATCAAAACTATTCTAAGTGTTTGTAACCATTCAAAAACAGCTGTGAACTCAAGTTCGATAATTTATTTGGACCAGCAAACTGTGTCCAAATGTCATGAAGATTTGCAGGCATGTAGTCCAACATCCCTACTTTAAGATGCAAAAAGAATTTTTGAATTCCGAGTTGAGACGAAGTGGCAGAGACGTCTCAAAGTTGGACCCAGAACAAGATTTACACTGTTTACAAACAGCGACTAGAGTACAACTTCGACACGAAATTCGAAGTACCGAACGAACTCCAATGTTGTCCAAATTTTCCTGAGATGGAGTTCGTAACTCCACCTTTCTAACGAGACCAAAAACGTCGAATTCCGACTTCCGATGCGAACGTGGCAGCATCGCGGAGTGGCGCTCAAAAGCTGGAAACAGAAGGGATATTTGATTTTCATTCCAAGTGTTTGACCATTCAAAAACTGCTGCGAACCCAAGTTCGGCAATTTATTTGGACCAGCAAACTGAATCCAAATGACATGAAAACTGGTAGGCATGTAGTACAACATCCCTACTTTAAGATGCAAAAAGAATTTCTGGATTCCGAGTTGAGACGAAGTAGCAGCGACGTCTCAAATTGAACCGAGAGAAAGATTCATACTATTTTCCAACATCGACCGGAGTCTAACTTTGGCACGAAAATCGAAGTATCAAACGAACTCCAATGTTGCCCAAATTTTCCAGAGATGGAGATCGGAACACCACCTTCATTCCCCAGCCTTCATTCCCCAGCCCGGGCGGGCTGGGGAAGATAGTTCCCTCCCCAGCCCGCCTGGGCTGGGGAAAGGGGACGCGGGCTTCGGCCCGCGTCCTTTATTCCCCAGCCCGGGCGGGCTGGGGATTTTCCTTAAGTCCCCAGCCCGCCCAGGCTGGGGATCATGGGCGCGGGCCGAAGGCGCGGGCTTCGGCCCACGCCAGCCCTCCCCAGCCCAGGCGGGCTGGGGGGTGTGTGCCAGCCTCCCTTAGGGGCTGGTCTGCTCCTGGCTAGCCCACTGGGCTAGCCTGCATCAGCCTGGGTGCAACCCAGACCTGTCCTGGTGCACCCAGAACACTATTTCAGCCTGTTTCAGGCTGAAGCAATTTCCAGCCAACAATTTTGTTGATTTTTAGTGATTTAGGGGTGTTTTTTCAGTTTTTGACAAACATTTTCATCAAAATTTTAACTAGCAATAATCACTATTAGCAATAATCACTAATCAATAGTAATTACCAATATTACAACTAGCATTAATTACTAATCAATAGTAATTACCTTAATGAAGCAAATGATCAAATAGTTAGCGTGCAACAATCAAAGTAAGCCAAACTCTTCCAAAGCAAAAGATCAAGCCACTTCAAGGACCCAAAATCAACAAAAACACAATAATTACAACAAGATGGAAGAGATAAAAAAAGAGGATTAAGGAGAATTAGATAATAAGAGAGAGATTGCCTTACCTTTTTTTTTCTTTAAAATTAAGCTAATCAAATTATGAAGAGAAGGAGAAGGAGCTTCTAAATGGAGGCCATTATTTTGTTTAGATCTAGGTTTTAGCAATTTATGAAGAGGAGGAGGGTTAGGGTTATGGGTTTAAGATATTATATAGGAGGGGGTTAGGCTAATGGGTCATGATAAGGGGTTTTAAAACCCATTAGGACTTAGTTTATTTTCTAATGTTATCATGTAAACAAAAATCCTAACAAGCATCCTAGTTTTTAATTAAAACCATGTAATTGTCTCATTTGGCCAATTAAACCCATTATCACAATAAAAATTCCCTTTTTAAATATTAAATTCCAAAAATATTAATTTTCTCATTTTAAACCCAAAATACTTTAATTTGCAAACCAATTGCAAATTTAAATTCCCAAAATTTTTGTTGAGCTTCCTTTTCAACTTAAAATCATAATTTTAATTTATTATTCGGTAATTGCAATCTCAGGGTTGTTACAGACTCCCCCTCTTAAGAAAATTGCGTCCCCGCAATTCCTTAAATATAGAAATCGTCTATAACATCTAATCCACAACGTGTAGATTCGCACGGAAAGAAGATCCACAAAGATCAATATTTATATTCTCACAGAGCAAGCTAAGGGTCGTGGATCCACCAATGGGATTCACAATCCTTAGTGAAGAAACCATACAAGTAACATCCAAAGATAAAGTATCAACTAGTTCCTTTGATACGAATGAGTGAGAGACAACCGTATCAAAAGAACTCTAAAAGATCTACCATGAAATAAAATAGAGCCTTCAAGAACGGAAGGATGTGTACCTTTAGGCTGAGAAGAAGTGGTAGGAGCCTTGGCAGCATTAAGCCTGCCAGGCTTGGCACTAGCTGGAGCAATAGGACAAGTGGTGATCCTGTGTCCCTCCTTCTTACAGAAGGTGCAATAGAGAGGTTTGGGACACTCCCGAATAAAGTGATCAGGAGAACCGCAATTGAAGCATTTCTTCGAAGGACGGGTCCCACTAGGCAGAGCAGGAGTCTGGGACTCAATCTGAGGCTGAGAACTAGAGCTGATCGCTATCTTCTTCTTGTGCTGAAAAGAAGAGCCAGACAGGTCAGGAGGAAACCTCTTCTTGGTGGGGTTTGTGGATTCCACACCACCATCATCACTATGCTCCATCTCGACGGACTCAAGATGTAGAGCTGCATCGACTAGCTTCTCGAATGAGAGCTCAAGCTGAAGCATAAGCTGCCTCTTCAGATATTTCTTCAAGCCCTCAACAAATTTGAGGTTCCTCTTATAAGGAGTAGCAATAAACTCAAGGCCGTACTTGGACAGGGCCTCGAAGGAAGAGACATAGTCGGATACAGAGGATTTCCCCTGCTTGAGATCAAGAAAGCGGCGAGCAAGGGAGTTCTTCTCTGACTCTGGGATGAATTTGAGCTCAAATCTCTCACGAAACTGAGCCCAAGTAAGTATGGACTCATCTATCTCGGCAATAAGGAGTTTGTACCAATCCAGGGCATGACTCAGAAGCTGACTAGAAGCAATAAGAACACGGTCATGATCCGGGATATCCATACGAGTGAAAATGCGCTCGCATATCCGAATCCAAGCCTGGACCTCTAGGACATTCTCAGAGCCACTGAACGGCTTCCCTCCGAGATGGGTAAATCACTGCAGAGACGCGCAAAAGCAGACTTGCACGGAACATCAGCAACTGGGGCTGGAGACTGAGAATGAGACTGGGAATTCCGAACCAGCTCCATGATATGGTCGGTGGTCATGAACACGCCCTCAGGATGAGTGTTGCTGGACTGCCCAGCAGCACTGGTCTGACGTGTGGGTCTCCCTCTTCCCCTTCCAGACATACTGAAAGTCAAACGGGAATTAGAGTTAGACATGATTCAATGATAGATAATTAATTAAGGAATACTACAGAATATAACGGATTCCTAAACATATTCCTAATTTATCTATCAATAAACATAAGGAAGGGATTTGATTTAATTCGGATCTAATAAAAATGTATTGTACTACGTGTATCTGTTCTGTGTTTATTATGCTTATTCCTGAAACCAGGCTCTGATACCAAGCTGTAACGCCCCACTCTGAGACCCACTGTAACAAAGAGTATTACGGGAGTAATACTGTCTGTTAAAGCGGAGAATAGAGTATAGTGGAAGCGACCATCTATAATCAAGCTATAACTATCTACCGAATACGTCGAAAGGTGGAATCTATTTAAATTTTTCTCAATCAGGTGGTTCGACATATTCAGTAAATACTTATAACGAAATTACAAATGGCTAAAGATCTATCAGGACAAAGCATAATAATAAATGATAAAAACATCACAGAACAGAATCACATAACAGATATAAAATCCCAGAACAATACATCATCAATACAGATCCAAATATCATAAGTGGGTACAAAGCCACTGCTCACACATGTGAGTCAAAAATATGTACATATCAAAGTCTGAATAATAAGAGAGTAGCGGAATAGTGGACAAATAAAAGCGCTATCTATCAGCATAGCAGATAATGTCCAAGCGGAAGCACAGAAGCTAAGTCCAGAGACCTAACCTGAAACAACTCGGTCTGACCCGAGCGAAAACACTCGGGTCAGGCTGGCTAACAATCAGTAATAACTGAGATATATAATAATGCGGTACATAAGTAAAACAGTACTTATCCAAAGAGAAGTATATTATGAACCACATGAATATAATGACGATCCCTAATCATCAATAAACAATAAAAATCTCCAAAGAGAAATCAACACCAAAGTGTAGAATAAATAAAATCGCCTCATATCATCGGCGTAGCCAAAGCTATAAAAAGATGCCCATAGGCAATAATCCCAAGAGTGACCAGAGTCTGTAATCAATGCCCAAGCAAAGATCGATGCTCCAAAGAGCAATGGGGATATACTGAAAAATCAATGAAATCAAACACTGAAAAGCAGTGTCCAGAGACACTGTGAATCCACAAGGTAATCGCACTTACATCGTATGGTTCCATAGAACCAACGCCGAATGGCGGTACTCGAATGGATATAAAAATCATCAGATAATACAAGTTTTGCACGTGCACCGACCAGAGTCGTTGTTGCCAAGTACTGTAAAGTTGTGATCGATCACTCGCACAGATGCGGAACGCGCGAAACGGCGAAATCCTTCCCAGAAGGATAAAGGCCCAGAGGCACACGCCGAAAAGTAAACTGCTCCATAGAGCAGGTGTCCAGAGACGGTTGCCCAGAGGCATGGTGACCCAGAGGTCCAGTATTGGCCGCCCAGAGGCAAATGTGTCACTAACTTCTTTGAGAGGAACCCGTAAAGTATTAACAATGAGTCCCATACCCCACGTTCGCACTAAACGGTTTCCTAACCAATAGCAAGCTCACACTCCAAACAATAAAAAGTCCACCTCGTATCATCGGTAAACTAGACCCAAAGGTCAAAACGATCAATCGAATAGGTCGGGGATTAACCGGAAAGAAAATACACACGGTTTCCATAGGCCGGAGATTTCCTAACCGTTTAAGCACCTTTCCACTTCGCTCGACGTGCTAAAAGTGAGTGTGAGATTTTTATTATAGAAAATAATGGTGTAAAACGGATTTATAATTGATTTTCGAAATCACTTTTAAAACGGTCTTTTGAAAGGTCTCCTATTATGGAGTAGTTAATTTAATAATTAAAATAATATTATATAATAATTTTCAAAAGCCATTTTGGAGTGAAAAATCCTTTTAAACCCTTTTTATAAAGCCCGTGTACGAAATCCAGAGACATCTCAAAGAAATCGACGAAAACCAGAAAATCATCAAAACTATTCTAAGTGTTTGTAACCATTCAAAAACAGTTGTGAACTCAAGTTCGATAATTTATTTGGACCAGCAAACTGTGTCCAAATGTCATGAAGATTTGCAGGCATGTAGTCCAACATCCCTACTTTAAGATGCAAAAAAAATTTCTGGATTCCGAGTTGAGACGAAGTGGCAGCGACGTCTCAAAGTTGGACCCAGAACAAGATTTACACTGTTTACAAACAGCGACTAGAGTTCAACTTCGACATGAAATTCGAAGTACCAAACGAACTCCAATGTGGTCCAAATTTTCCTGGGATGGAGTTCGGAACTCCACCTTTCTAACGAGACCAAAAACTTGGAATTCCGACTTCCGATGCGAACGTGGCGGCATCGCGGAGTGGCGCTCAAAAGCTGGAAATAGAAGGGATATTTGATTTTCATTCCAAGTGTTTGACCATTCAAAAACTGCTGCGAACCCAAGTTCGGCAATTTATTTGGACCAGCAAACTGAATCCAAATGACATGAAAACTGGTAGGCATGTAGTACAACATCCCTACTTTAAGATGCAAAAAGAATTTCTGGATTCCGAGTTGAGACGAAGTAGCAGCGACGTCTCAAAGTTGAACCCAGAGAAAGATTCATACTATTTTCCAACAGCGACCGGAGTCTAACTTTAGCACGAAAATCGAAGTATCAAACGAACTCCAATGTTGCCCAAATTTTTCAGAGATGGAGTTCGGAACACCACCTTCCCAACGAGACCAAAAGCGTCAAATTCCGACTTCGGATGCGATCGCGGTGGCATCCCGAAGTGGAGCTCAAAAGCTGGAAACAGAGGTGATATTTGATTTTTTTTTTTAGACGCGGGCCGGGCCCCGGCCCGCGTCAGCCTGCCCCAGCCCGCTTGGGCTGGGAAGAATTTTTCTCCCAGCCCGCCTGGGCTGGGAAAAGGGGACACGGGCTTCGGCCCGCGTCCTTAATTCCCCAGCCCAGGCGGCTGGGGAAAATAGTTCCCTCCCCAGCCCCCCTGGGCTGGGGAAAGGGGACGCGGCCTTCGGCCCGCGTCCTTCATTCCCCAGCCCGGGCGGGCTGGGGAAGATAGTTCCCTCCTCAGCCCGCCTGGGCTGGGGAAAGGGGACGCGGGCTTCGGCCCGCGTCCTTCATTCCCCAGCCCGGGCGGGCTGGGGATTTTCCTTAAGTCCCCAGCCCGCCCGGGCTGGGGATCATGGGCGCGGGCTTCGGCCCACGCCAGCCCTCCCCAGCCCAGGCGGGCGGTTGGGGGGTGTGTGCCAGCCCCCCTTAGGGGCTGGTCTGCTCCTGGCTAGCCCACTGGGCTAGCCTGCATTTGGGTGCAACCCAGACCTGTCCTGGTGCACCCAGAACACTATTTCAGCCTGTTTCAGGCTGAAGCAATTTCCAGCCAACAATTTTGTTGATTTTTAGTGATTTAGGGGTGTTTTTTTCAGTTTTTGACAAACATTTTCATCAAAATTTTAACTAGCAATAATCACTATTAGCAATAATCACTAATCAATAGTAATTACCAATATTACAACTAGCATTAATTACTAATCAATAGTAATTACCTTAATGAAGCAAATGATCAAATAGTTAGAGTGCAACAATCAAAGTAAGCCAAACTCTTCCAAAGCAAAAGATCAAGCCACTTCAAGGACCCAAAATCAACAAAAAACAATAATTACAACAAGATGGAAGAGATAAAAAAAGAGGATTAAGGAGGATTAGATAATAAGAGAGAGATTGCCTTACCTTTTTTTTCTTTAAAATTAAGCTAATCAAATTATGAAGAGAAGGAGAAGGAGCTTCTAAATGGAGGCCATTATTTTGTTTAGATCTAGGTTTTAGGAATTTATGAAGAGGAGGAGGGTTAGGGTTATGGGTTTAAGATATTATATAGGAGGGGGTTAGGCTAATGGGTCATGTTAAGGGGTTTTAAAACCCATTAGGACTTAGTTTATTTTCTAATGTTATCATGTAAACAAAAATCCTAACAAGCATCCTAGTTTTTAATTAAAACCATGTAATTGTTTCATTTGGCCAATTAAACCCATTATCACAATAAAAATTCCCTTTTTAAATATTAAATTCCGAAAATATTAATTTTCCCATTTTAAACCCAAAATACTTTAATTTGCAAACCAATTGCAAATTTAAATTCCCAAAATTTTTGTTGAGCTTCCTTTTCAACTTAAAATCATAATTTTAATTTATTATTCGGTAATTGCAATCTCAGGGTTGTTACACTTTACTTATGGATGATTGTATTCTATTGAATGCTGTGAATTGTTTAATATTCTCTACTGTGTGATGCTTTGTGATGTAAATTTGTTTTAATTCAAGCTGTGATGAATGTAATTCATTTATTCATAATGCATTTATATTATCTATCCGTGATTCTGTGTATATAGATAAGCGTTATAGGAATATACCGCTTATCGATATTGATATAATTAAATCTGTGATGATGTGATGATTGAATGATGTTGCACTATTGTGCTAAACCCCTGGACCACACTTTTACACACACAAATATGGATTTCATGAGGAAATCGGTTAAGTCATAGATGATTTAAATTCAATATTTTTGAAATTGAAATTTTAATTTCAATTGATTTTGGAAATGGATTTGGGTTAAATGTTAAAGCTTTTGAAAAGGAGTTTTTAAGATAAAAGTTATTTTGAATAACTTGGTAAAGTTATCCAATTTAAATAATTTAATTTGAATTTGAATTCAAAATTTGGAATTGAATTCCATGTTTGGAAATTATGGTTAAGATGTTATAAATTTGTTTATATGAATTTAAACCATTTTAAAAGTATGGTTTTGAGAATTTGAATTTAACCCAAGGACTTTAACTCGTATAAATGAATTAGATTTTTCAAAATGAAAACTATATGTTTTCAAATAATAGAAGCTTTCATATAAGGAATGAATTTCCAATTTGTGTCAAAAGAATTTCAAGTTTGAAATGAAAATGGTTTTCCGAGTTATGAATAAATCTTTGTGAAAGATTGTTGAACTTTGTTTTGAAATTAGAAAGGTGTACCTTTTGTATAAAAGGTCGAAATGGAATTGTTTTGAAAGTTATAAGTTAAATCTTGATTTAAAGATTTAATGAGTTAATCCAATTGAAATGGAAATCGATTTGGAAATCTATGAATATATCTTTGTGAAACTGGGTGAACTTTGTAAGATGAATCTTTTTGTGTAAAAGATTAAAATGGTAATTTGTTTACACCATCTGAAAGAGAAGTTTTGGGTAATAAGTTGTGACTTAATTGAAATCCCAATATCCATATGTTTTAAAATATTACGCTCGTTATTCGGTTTAGCCGGGAGAGGACTTTGTGTCATCCATTCCGAATAGTGATACGACGTGAATGGATAGCATTTGAAGACCGGTGTGAAGACCGAGTGTTTGCGAGAACGATAGGATAACCTATCGATTGTCTCTGCACTGAGTTGCTCCGGTATAGAGATTCCCTAAGTGATGGGAAGTCCGATCGGGATTGTGAATACCCGGATGGCAAGGGCTTCTTTGGAAGTGCCTTCGATTCTGTTTGAACCCGGAACAGACTTGTATGGTTGTATGTCTGACATTACGCTTTGAGATATAAAGCTGATTTCTTTCAAATACATATCTGTTGGTGGTGGAGAATTTATTCTCTTAGCTTAACACCCTTCTCTGAGACGTACGAGCTCAGAGGTTATGTAGTTGAAGGTTATCAGTGATATACTCCCAATTTGGTAGTGTGGCATGTTAAGTGTTGTTGTGTGTTGCTAATCATTTGTTGATCAAAGCATGACTTTGTGAAGAAGCGTAGCTTTGTGGACGAGACCTCATCGAGCCTCACAAACCGGAAATGGTCGAAGCAGGAAAGATGCGGCAAGGTTACGAAGGTCGCTCCCTTTAGGGTATGTCATTTCCTTCTGGAAAAAGGTGATATTATGGTATGGAGCCCAGATATTTACCTGTGTGGTTTCTCCAATCTCATTTACTGTGTGATTGTTGCTTTGTGATCGAGGCGCCTCGGATAAAGGTCGCAAACGACCGGAAGGTGGCATATTCATGTAGTAGTTACCTAGTAAGAGGTAACCCGGCCTTGTGTTGGCAGAGAGCTAGTTAGTTCTCGGGACGTCCCTCCAGAGGCGTACCCATGTGGCATTGGAAGTTCCTTAGCCTGACCATTTGTTGGAAAATCCAAAGAAACAATACGAGCCTTGTACGGTTTTAGTTGTATAACCTGCTATGGAATGTGGCGGTAACCTGCTATTGAACATAGTAGCTATAGCAGGCATAATATAATGGTACCTATGCTGGCTAAGATTAATATTATATTTTCGAAATGTTTCCTCACTAAGCACTAGTAATAATATCAAAAGAGTTTTTTTTGCGTAATGAGCATGTTTGACTATCATAAGGAGGAATCTCTCCCATGTGTGCGATTGCATTGTGTGTGTGCCGGAAGGCCTTATGGTAGTTTCATTTTCCAAAAAGCATTGCGGATTTCAATGTTTAAAATTCCTTTGTTGTTTGTTTTAAAGATAAACTATTTTTGTTTGCTCATATCAGTCCCATGACTGACCTGGAGTTTATTGTTCCTTTCCTAAACTTGGGTGCCCATAATTTTTCACACGGGCAGTCTAGAGTTGGGTTTTTCAAATAGTCGGGTTTAGTAGATTAGTTGGAGCTAGTTCAGTTTTTGGAGTTCACGGACTACACTTGCTTATCTTTGTGCATCGTGATGGTGATCCGAGTTTGAAGTTGGAGTTGTTGGACTCATTCTCTTTTAAAGATCGTTTGGAGTTATCACTTCTGTTGTTTCCGCTATAACATTATTATTTGTCTCTGATATTCTTGTATCATATAAATATCATTGTTGTATATCATTCTGGATATTGTATTTGTTGGAGTTGTATATGATATCATTCATTTCTTTCTTCCGCTGTGTTGTTATACTTACTATGTTATAAGCTCCGGCGAGCCAAATTCGACGTTTGAATCTGCGGCATTTGAGTCCAAGTGAAGTACGGGTGTCGATTTTCGAAGGCCGAGTCAGGATCGTTTCAATTGGTATCAGAGCTAAGGTTAAACTTTATCTCAGGAGTATAACACATTAAGTAGCTCATTAGAGATAGAGTGAAGTATACCCTAGAATGAGTAGTCCCTAAGATATCTATCCGTATACCTCAGTAAATTCCCTTACTATCCACTGATAGTAAGTATGAGTGCAAGAAGAGGATGAGATAGGGGACAGGGGAATACGACTATAAATGGTCAATACCCTGTAACAACAAGGAAACAATCTTTTCTCTATCAATCTCTTTTGTTCGTCATCTTTTCTCAATTCTTTGATAGTTCCTGGTAGATCCAGGAAGAAGATTTGATATATTTGCATGAGACATAAACTCCAAATAGGTCAGAATTGTTTGTTTGGATGAATTGGTTGCTTTGTTTGCTATGGTTGATAGGTATACTTTAGTTCTAAATTAAAAGGTTTTGAAATTGTATCCATATATCTGTCTATTTTTGGGTCCCAATATATTCTACGAATGGTTAGTTATCCCTTCGGACTAACCGATGCCACTGCATATTTCGTAGATCCGGATAACCCGAGTATCTTGTGAAAGAAAATTAAAAAGATTCGTTCTCGTATCTATTATTGATATTCTGATTTGGTAAGCCAAATGCAGAATAGATGTTCAGTTAATTTGATGAATATTCTTCATCTATCTTTGTATCTCCCTGGCAAATTTTGGGGTCGAAATTTCTTAAGGGGGGAAACTGTAACGATCCCGGATTTTAACTAAGTTAAATTGATAATTAATTTAATTTTTTGATAAAAATGTGTGAAATTAATTGGTAAATTGATTTGAGTTCTCCAAATTCAAATAAAAATGTGTTAAATCATTTGAATTTAAAATTTTAAGTAAATGGTTATAAAATCATCTATGAAAAATATTATAAAGTAATATTACAAAGCATAAGACAAAAAAAAATAAACTTTTTGTATAGGTAAAATTTACCATTTAAATTCAATATAAAAATATCCATAAATAGATATGTATGTGAAGTTTAGTTATGCAAGAACAAAGTAAAAGAAGAAAATATCTATCTACATACACAAATAAAATAAGGTTGAGACATATAGTACCTTGGCATTAAATGCTAGCAACATTTTAGTCAATTCGAATTGTTTTAAAAATCAATTCAGCCACCAAGCAATAAAATATCTCTGATCTTACTTTGTACAAACAAGAAAAAAAAATCACCCTGTAACTTGTTTATATCTATCAACCTGTAAACTTGCTTTCTCACATATCAACTTCATTTCAAGTTCATCCATTCTAAGCTAAGTAAAAATCCATTTCAAACTATAAACAAATGCAACTCAAACAACAAATACAATCAATACAACCCAGAGGATTTAAGAAGAGGATTCTAGCTTGAATTTCAAAGTCTGTTTCAAATAAAAGAAGCTCTGTCAATTCTGGAAATATTATGAGTAACCTCATTTAAAAAAAAAATTAAAGGCATGAATCTGTTGCTTGCACATCAGTGAATAAGTATGGGTGTATTGGTGCATATCTATATATATGTGTGTATGAGTTTTCTGGAAATGATGTGTGCAGGCTTTTGTTCATTCTCTGTGAAACTCTGAACATAAGCTTCATTTCAAAAAATCAAATCCTCTTGATCTAGTAACATTTTGGACTTGAGATCAAAACAAAAACTGTTTGTTTGATCATGAACTAAATTTTAAAAATAAATTCAAGTTAAAATAACTTGTCAATGTCTCTGGGAATTGAAAGAACAGAGCAAAGCTTTAAATAAGTAAAAATTCAAACTTCCCAATTCATGATTTCAGGCATGTAAATTTAATTCGCATCCTTTAACATGATTTTTAAAGCAAAGATCGTGATTTTTAAAGCAAAGGAAGGAGAGAAGTTTACGTTTGATCGAATTTCGATCTTTTGGCGATCTTTGGTGATCAGTGGGTTTAGAGGGGTCGGGGCTTTGGCTAATGATGGAGGGACGAGCGATGATTCCAGGAAAAATACTGGAATGGTGGATAGTTGAACGTGGAGGCGATGGGGAGAACTTGAAGTTTCTAAACCTAGTTTTGTCGAGCTAAAGAAATTTGATTCGTTCTTCGATTAGGAACGATCGAGTGCTTTGTGGTTTTGGGTGATGATAAAAGAAGAGTTGACGAGGGGATGGCCGGAATTTCGGGTTGTCTGGTGGTCGGGGTCGTGAGTATGAGGTGTTGACAGGGACTGGTGGTGGTTCTAGTACATGCTTCCAGGCTCGAGCTCAAACTCGATTTCGAATTCGAGATGATGGGGAAGTTTAGGTGGTCTGGAATTGGACTAGGGATGATTATCGACTTGCTCGTCGATGCAGCGACGCCTGAAGATGATCAACGGTGTTGTGCACGTATACGTGCACGAGTTTGATGATCTGGAAGTTTTGATAGCCTGAAGTGTTTCAGGTTTATTCTCGTGTGGGTTGACTCGAAGGTGTGGTCGAAGTTTTGAGGGGAGGGGCTCGAAGTAAAATGGTGGTGGCTCAGGGAATTTTTTTGTTCAGGTTTTTGAAACCTGTTTTGTTTCTGAGATTTAAACTAAATTTAAAATTATAACTTAAAGTTTAAACAAAGCTTAAATTCAAGTATAAGTATAAATTCAAGTCCAGTTTTGAAAATTTAGTTTGGCAAATAAAATCTTTAAATTTAAATTGTTTTAATACTTAAAATGTTTAAGTAGTGAAAAGGAATTTGAATTTAAAAATGAAATTGAAATTGTAAAAGAAAGATTTAAACAAGAGATCAAAATTTGTAAACCCAGACCTTAAGCTTAACCTCGAATTCCAGATTTTGAGAAAGTAAAGTTTTTTTTTAAATTTTAAATGTTTAAAATGAATTTAAATGTTAAATTATACTTTTTAATATATGAATTTAAAAAGGAATTTGATTTAAACTCTCAAATTTTCTTTCATAACAAAGGTATTACTTTAACATGAGAAATTAAAAGTTGGAGAAAAATAATTTGGTCTTAAATTTATTAAAAACCAATTGGTATTTATTCTAAATCTTGAATTTAAAATGAATTTTTTTAAAGGTGAATTAAATACCAATGTTTCAACCTATTGATAAGGGATAATTAAATCATTTATAAAAATGAGATTTGTTTAAATTAAATAAAGATATAATGATGAGGTATAATTCATTAATTATTTAATAAAAACTCAACCCAGAGCCCTGATGAAATCGAAGGGATGGGATGAGCTCCCCCTAGCCTGGTCCGACCTCAGACAGGGAGATTTTAAGCCAGCCCAGCTTAGAGGTTTGATGCCCCCTACCCGTTTATAGGTTTTCTGGGAGCCCACCTCCGCGCCTTAATGGGAAGCACAGCTCAATCTACCAGGAATCGAACCCGCGACCTCAAGGAACTATGTTCCATAGCCGCTAAGTGCCCCTGACCAACTGAGCTATACCCACGGACATAATTCATTAATTATTAAGTTAATTAAAATGGATAATTTAATTAATTAATTAATTAATGATTTGGATTAATTAAATAAGTAATTAGAGGTTTAAATTAACTAATTAAGGTTTAAAGATTTATTAAGTAAGGAATAATTAATTTGTAAATTAAGGATTATTAATTAAATATTAATTAATGATTTATTGTTATGAGATGATTGCTTAATGGTAAGTAATTAAAGGGTTAATTTCTTAAAATAATTAATTAAGGGGTTAATTAATTATGTAATTGGTTTAGAGGTTAATTTAACTAATGTGATTAATTAAGAATAATTTATTAATTAAGAATAATTTATTAAGGTGTTTGATAAATTAATTTATATCAAATGATTTGTGATTAATAAATCAGGATTGGATGATTAATTCATAAGTAATCAATTTAATTGGAAATAAATTGAATTAATTAGGATTAAACAATTAATTAATCCTGCTTATAAATGATTATTGAATGCTTGACCTTACTTATGAATGATTGTATTGTATGAGATGCCTTGAATTGATTATCCTATCTGATCTGTGATATTTTGTTCTCTGAATTGAGCTGTGTATAATTTATTCATTTATTAATTAAGGTTAATTAATTTAAATTTTAAAGTTAATTAATTATTAGAGGTTAATTAATTAAGATAATTTGTAATTAACCTGGGTTAGTGATTAATCTGGTTTCAATTAATTAGATGATTCATTAACTTTACTTATGGATGATTGTATTCTATTGAATGCTGTGAATTGTTTGATATTCTCTACTGTGTGATGCTTTGTGATGTAAATTTGTTTTAATTCAAGCTGTGATGAATGTAATTCATTTATTCATAATGCATTTATATTATCTATCCGTGATTCTGTGTATATAGATAAGCGTTATAGGAATATACCGCTTATCGATATTGATATAATTAAATCTGTGATGATGTGATGATTGAATGATGTTGCACTATTGTGCTAAACCCCTGGATCACACTTTTACACACACAAATATGGATTTCATGAGGAAATCGGTTAAGTCATAGATGATTTAAATTCAATATTTTTGAAATTGAAATTTTAATTTCAATTGATTTTGGAAATGGATTTGGGTTAAATGTTAAAGCTTTTGAAAAGGAGTTTTTAAGATAAAAGTTATTTTGAATAACTTGGTAAAGTTATCCAATTTAAATAATTTAATTTGAATTTGAATTCAAAATTTGGAATTGAATTCCATGTTTGGAAATTATGGTTAAGATGTTATAAATGTGTTTATATGAATTTAAACCATTTTAAAAGTATGGTTTTGAGAATTTGAATTTAACCCAAGGACTTTAACTCGTATAAATGAATCAGATTTTCCGAAATGAAAACTATATGTTTTCAAATAATAGAAGCTTTCATATAAGGAATGAATTTCCAATTTGTGTCAAAAGAATTTCAAGTTTGAAATTAAAATGGTTTTCCGAGTTATGAATAAATCTTTGTGAAAGATGGTTGAACTTTGTTTTGAAATTGGAAAGGTGTACCTTTTGTATAAAAGGTCGAAATGGAATTGTTTTGAAAGCTATAAGTTAAATCTTGATTTAAAGATTTAATGAGTTAATCCAATTGAAATGGAAATCGATTTGGAAATCTATGAATAGATCTTTGTGAAACTGGGTGAACTTTGTAAGATGAATCTTTTTGTGTAAAAGATTAAAATGGTAATTTGTTTAAACCATTTGAAAGAGAAGTTTTGGGTAATAAGTTGTGACTTAATTGAAATCCCAATATCCATATGTTTTAAAATATTACGCTCGTTATTCGGTTTAGCCGGGAGAGGACTTTGTGTCATATAACCCATTCCGAATAGTGATACGACGTGAATGGATAGCATTTGAAGACCGGTGTGAAGACCGGGTGTTTGCGAGAACGATAGGATAACCTATCGATTGTCTCTGCACTGAGTTGCTCCGGTATAGAGATTCCCTAAGTGATGGGAAGTCCGATCGGGATTGTGAATACCCGGATGGCAAGGGCTTCTTTGGAAGTCTCTTCGGTTCTGTTCGAACCCGGAACAGACTTGTATGGTTGTATGTCTGACATTACGCTTTGAGATATAAAGCTGATTTCTTTCAATTACATATATGTTGGTGGCAGAGAATTTATTCTCTTAGCTTAACACCCTTCTCTGAGACGTACGAGCTCAGAGGTTATGTAGTTGAAGGTTATCAGTGATATACTCCCAATTTGGTAGTGTAGCATGTTAAGTATTGATGTGTGTTGTTGATCATTTGTTGATCAAAGCATGGCTTTGTGAAGAAGCGTAGCTTTGTGGACGAGACCTCATCGAGCCTCACAAACCGGAAATGGTTGAAACAGGAATGATGCAGCAAGGTTATGAGGGTCGCTCCCTTTATGGTATGTCATTTCCTTCTGTAAAAAGGTGATATTATGGTATGGAGCCCAGATATTTACCTGTGTGGTTGCTCCAATCTCATTTACTGTGTGATTGTTGCTTTATGATCGAGGCGCCTCGGATAAATGTCGCAAACGACCGGGAGGTCGCATATTCGTGTAGTAGTTACCTAGTAAGAGGTAACCCGGCCTTGTGTTGGCAGAGAGCTAGTTAGTTCTCGGGACGTCCCTCTAGAAGCATACCCATGTGGCATAGGAAGTTCCTTAGCCTGACCATTTGTTGGAAAATCCAAAGAAACAATACGAGCCTTGTACGGTTTTAGTTGTATAACCTGCTATGGAATGTGGTGGTAACCTGCTATTGAACATAGTAGCTATAGCAGGCATAATATAATGGTACCTATGCTGGCTAAGATTAATATTATATTTTCGAAATGTTTCCTACACTATGCACTAGTAATAATATCAAAAGAGTTTTTTTTTGCGTAATGAGCATGTTTGACTATCATAAGGAGAAATCTCCCCCATGTGTGCGATTGCATTATGTGTGTGCCGGGATGCCTTATGGTAGTTTCATTTTCTAAAAAGCATTGTAGATTTCAATGTTTAAAATTCCTTTGTTGTTTGTTTTAAAGATAAACTATTTTTGTTTGCTCATACCAGTCCCATGACTGACCTGGAGTTTATTGTTCCTTTCCTAAACTCTGGGTGCCCACAATTTTTCACACGGGCAGTCTAGAGTTGGGTTTTTCAGATAGTCAGGTTTAGTAGATTAGTTGGAGCTAGTTCAGTTTTTGGAGTTCACGAACTACACTTGCTTACCTTTGTGCATCGTGATGGTGATCCGAGTTTGAAGTTGGAGTTGTTGGACTCATTCTCTTTTAGAGATCGTTTGGAGTTATCACTTCTGCTGTTTCCGCTGTAACATTATTATTTGCCTCTGATATTCTTGTATCATATAAATATCATTGTTGTATATCATTCTGGATATTGTATTCGTTGGAGTTGTATATGATATCGTTCATTTATTTCTTCCACTGTGTTGTTATACTTACTGTGTTATAAGCTCCGGCGAGCCAGATTCGGCGTTTGAATCTGCAGCATTCGAGTACAAGTGAAGTACGGGTGCCGATTTTCGAAGTCCGAGTCAGGATCGTTTCAGATTTTATACTAGCTCGGAGCACCTCTACTATGTCCAGTCCCTAAGCACCTCTTAGGAGTTTCCCTACCATGTCCTCGCTTAACCCGAAGGAATATGTATAGTACAAATCGTCTTGGCGTTGTGCCTGAATATCTCCAAAAGGATTTGATACAATATAATAAAAGAAATCTGACTCTGTGTGTTCTTGAATAACACGTATGAGTCAATATAGTACACCCTTCCTATAATCCTCGCAATATGATGATATGAATGTGCTGATATAGGAAATTGAAGAATTGAATGCTTTTTAAATCGTAAGCATATAGAAAGTATATAGTTTGTAAGCAAGAAAGAACGAGTTAGTAAAAATAGATGGATTTCAACTTTTTTTTATAGTAGTGAATGGTTCTAATTGAAAGGTTACAACCATTAGAAGGTTTGCAACCTTTGGGGAAGAATATGACTCTCCAAAGTTCAAATTTTTATGAAGAGACACTTCTGTTCGTGAAAGTCAGATGGCTGATTTTAAAATTCAGATGGCTAAAAATATACAGAGAAAGGCAGAAACAAACACGTACAAAAAATGTGTATTTCAGACATTTGAAATTAAATTTCAGATGGCTAAATGCACTTTTTTTAAATGTATTTTAGTTTCCAGTTATTCAAACGTCTGAATTTAAAATTCAGACATTTGACACCTTGTATCAATAGCAACTGTAGTTTAGTGGTTAGAGCACTTGCTTTCTAAACTGGATGTTGGAATCTCAATTTTACGTTGTTATGATTGTGACAAACTATATAAATAAATATTTGTGTGTACTAATCAATTATGCAGGTGATTCGTTACAGATTCGCATTCAGAGTATTTTGGAGCTGATAGTCCTTTATCTAGAGTCTTTATATTATTTAGAAATATGTTAAAATCTCTCCTGAAATGATATATATATATATATATATATATAAACATATACATACATGCACTACCTTGCAAAATAGGCTGAAACAGCCGGCTGAATGACTTCATTCAGATTGCCAATTGCTGAAAGTATTTTAAAGTTTCACAATATTCAGCCGGTTGAATGAGATCATTCAGCCGTCTAAATACTGAAACTATTTTATAGTTTCACAATATTCAGCCGGCTGAATGACTTCATTCAGACGGCTGAATTAGGCTAAAAATAGCCTATTTCTTTGCTGTTTTCGATTTTTAAAATTCAGAAGGCTGAATAAATCCATTCAACCGGCTGAATATTCTTAACGGCTATTTTTCATGAAAAGATGTTTCTCTTCATCGAAGAGAAACATCTTCAAATCAACAGTTGCGCCTGTTTCTTTTCAACGTTATCTTTCATCAATGGTTGCAACTTTTTAATCTCTATAAATAGATTTCAGAATTCAACAAACATTACACCGAAACTGATTTTAATATTCTTGAATTCTTATCTATTATTCCTTATTTTCAAACTGCACTCAAACTGCTTACATTCTCTGATCGTTGATCACTCTATCTTCCACAATTCTCAAGCATATTACACTACATATCATAAAGGAGAAGATTATAGGAAGATTGTACTTAATTGACTTATCAGTGTTATTCAAAGAGCACACTACAGTCAGATACTTTTGTTATTTGTAAAGAAGTCCTGTACGGTTGCTCAGGCGGTAGAAGTCCTATTCGGTTGCTTAGGCGGTAGAAGTCCTGTTCGGTTTCTTAGGCGGTGTAAACCTATTCCTCCGGGTTAAGTGAGGGTTGCTAGTTAAATTCCAGAAGGAGTCTAGGACTGAACGTAGAACGGGAGTTCGAACCAGTATAAAAATCTCAGGTGTCATTTACTTTACTGCTTTAATTATTTACTTGCTTAATTATTATTCCGCACAAGTAGTTTATCCATATTACATGATCCTATAGCATAGTCACTTTCATTTGGCATCAGAGCACTTAAACTAGAGACCCGGGTTCGAGTCTTAATCAATTGCATTTTTGAAAAATTGATTATCACTTAGAATATGAGTGATAAACTTTTATGTGTATGTTTATGTGTTCTCAAATCATTCATGAGAGATTGTACAATAAATCTAGGACTTGATACTTAGAGTTATGACTCTTACTCAACGTTCGCATTGTTTTAAGCTTGTGCATGTGCACACTTGAATCTTCATTTGGCTTGTGCATCGTCATGTTGAAATCTTGAATCTATGTCTGTTTAGCTTCTTTTTAATAATATTGTACCTGAAATATAACTTAGAGATTTTTGCAATAATTGTATAGTTGTTGTCATTGAAACACAGCAAAGGTGGTTCTAGCATACCAATTTGTATACATTAACTATGTACAAATTACTATGTTGCACATCCACATTATATACACAAGAGTATATATTGATGTACTATAATCTACAAAAACTTATTAAATTATTTAATTAATTAAATTAAGAAAATAAATAAAGTTTCATAAATTAACTAAATTGGATCTAGTAAAACCCATTAGACTTTAGACTTCCATTATGATCCAAATAGAGATTTTTTTTTGAAATTCACTCAATTTACCCTTTGCACACTGGCATAGACTAAATAATATCCATACATTGCATTTTTGTATCATCACATCTATATCTGAATATATTAGATTTGTTCATAAGTATCCATTAAATATATTTAGTTAATAACATTAATTAAATAAAATACAAAATATCGAAAATGAAATATGTTTTAACTAGTAAATCTCATAGACCCGTTCACTACTAGAAAACTATTTATTTACCTACTTGATGTTGTCGGTGCTTGGCCGACGCCCCCTTCATAACCCCCCAATCCGTCTTCTCTTTCCCTATTATGCATACAAACAAATTCATGAAAAAATACGCACCTCGCCCATGTAATTTCCTCCTTCTCCAACCTCCAACCCTCCTCCTCCTCGTGTATGCCTGCTTCCAACCTCCAGCTTCCCTCCGGCTATGCAATCCACAGTCTCCAGCCTCCTCTTTGGCATTTCCCTCAACTACGTTGTAACATCCCAGATTTTTGAGCTATTAAATTTTGGATATTTAATTCATTTTAAATGTTCATTGTGGATTTTTGATTAATTTTGGAACTGAGAGAATCAGGTTCAATTTATAAATGAGTTATAAGTTTGAAATATGATAATTCGATTCAATTTTGAATAGTAATTAAATATTGGATTGTAACAATTTGGGAATTTAGATGTAAATAGTGATAAAAATGGTTTAGAATTTTTATTTTGAGTTATTTGAGTATAAATAGTGTGGTGGGAATTTTAGATGAATTTTAAAGTTGATAAATTAATATTTGGGATTTTATATTAATTTAAAAATGAATTTTATATTATTAAAATGTAATTTAATCAGATTTTGGTCCGGAATGAGCCGGAATGATTTTTAATGTGTTTATAAATTTTATATGAATTATTATTAAGTTAGTAAAATTTTTAAAAGCGAAATTTTAAGCGTTTTCGTCAATTTTGAAAATCGCCCGATTTAATAGACGAGTTAAAATAGCTTTCCGGGGCACAGTCTCAGAATTTGACGAAACCAGTTTCATTGGATCCGTAATAGTTAGTTATTATCGTATTTCAATTTTCGTAGCAATCGGAGTTGTCGTTTGACCGTGGCAGCTCGAAACGCATCGAAATCGATTTAACCGATTTAATATTAAATTGATCGTTTAATTTTGTATCTTGCGCATACGATCAAATTAGCTTACGAAACCTATTCCATTGTGTCCGGAACGCGGAAAAACCCCAGGATAGCCTGTCGGAACGTGAAAATTGGAGGTCGTTTGCATTAACTGTGAAATCGAGAAATTTTATTAATTTAATAATATTAAATTTTATTAAATATACATATATCTCTAAACCCTAGCTTCATTTTTCTTCAGAGCCGCCGTTCATATTCATTCAATGGCCCACGTATTCTCATGCTTTTTCCTCATTTTCTCTCGATCCAGGCCTTAATTGCGAAAATTTCCTAAATGAAAATCGTAGAGGTCAGCGTAGGCTTCACATCCAACGATTGATCTGGCGAATCATCGCCGATTAGAGGTGGGAATCAGCCATGAACACAGCGCATTCGTTCATGAACTTCGGGGTATTGGGAGCACCGAGCTTGGTGCGGCTTCAGGCGTGGGTTCGGTGTAGGTAGGCGGTCGCTGAGGTGGTTCCTGATCGTGTTCTCGATCAACGTGGGGGCCGCGTGGTGGGGGAACAAGGCAACGATGATGGGTTTGAGCATTCCTGTACGTGTGCGTGCGCATGAAGAAGAGGAGCGGGCCGTGTTTTTTTTCTTTTGGTAAATATATAAAAAAAAGAGAAATTGTTTTTTTTATTAATTTCAAAACTTTGTAATGTCATAACGAACTCATACGTACTGAGATTCAGTCGACGAAACTGGAACCATTGGAATCGCAGGAAAGAGCACTACAAGATGGTGCAGATCTGGAGTCATTCCGGGCAAGTAGAAATTTGAGTTAAATCGGACACCGTCCGGTTTAATTTAAAATTTTGAACGCTCATCGAATCTCAAGGTGAGTTATTCTCACTCACATCTGGATGCTAGGCATTTTAAATAGTTAATATTTAAATATCCGTGTGATTGATTGAAAATAATTGCTATTATCAGTTGGAATTGATATTTGTATATGTGATATGCTAATATTTGTGATGCAGGGAAAAACAGATTGGAGGGATCCAACTGGATTCCTCACAATGTGATAATTATTTTGATAAATTATAATGATGCCTGTTTATATATTGTGATTAATAAATCTGGAATAAAATTAGACTGTGGACTTATATTATAAATTATAATTCTAGAATTAAATTATAAATGAATAAATTGGGAATTTAAAAGAAATTAAAGAAATAGTTAAATAAGGAATTTAAAGGAATATAAAAATTGGATTCTGTTTTGGAATGGAAAATTAAATTTTGTAAAATTGGAATTTTAAATATTGTGGAAAATTTATAAATCGTTAAATGTGAAATATAAATTTTCTGGAAATGAATTCTATGAAATTATAAGTTGAGTAAAATAACAGTGGATTATTTTAATGATGAATAGTGATATCCGGAAAATTAAAATATATTACAATGAAGTTTTCGAATATAAAATTTACTGTTTTAATGAAAATAGAATATTTTGAAAGGCCGTTTTTCCAATGGAATTTTATTTAAGTAAGTTGGAAATCTGGATTTTATTGAAGAATTCACCAAAATGTTTTATTTTAAAATGTTTTGACTGCATTTTAAAAATAAATTTCTAGATATGGAAAATTGGGTTTGAACTTCGGATGAAGTTATGGATAAGTATGGAATTGGGAATTTATGTTGTAAACATAAATGGAATTGAAATAAATCAATTGGATTTATATGAAGGATACTTTAGGATGTTTAAGTGGGGAGGTGCTTCCCTGGGAAAAACCAAGTTAGTGTTTTTAAAGATTTTATTTAATTAAAGGTTAAAGTTTTAAATTGTTTAGGTAGTATTTTTAAGAAATTGTTATTTTTAAAGTAGTGAATTAATAATTTTAGAAATCGTAATGATTTGAGGATATATTAGTAATTCTTTTTACAAATGGATTTATTTAAAGGTTGGTTTTGACTTAAGTTATTGGGATTTGTATTATTCTTTTACAACACTACCTTTGAATTTAGTTAAACAAAACCTTTGTTTAAAATCAAAGTTTATATCTTAATGAATAGTTTTACTTTAATATTTGAAATTTTATTTTTAATTAAATAACTAGTAGTAACTTATATATTTTAAACTTTAAATATTTATATATTTATGAGTATATGTTGCTATAAAGTATTTTAATCGGTTTAAATCTAAATTGTTTTGGACTTGGTTATTTCCATGGGAATAAATGGTAAAGAATGTACCTGGTAAAGGAAGGATCTTTGGAAATTGTTTTCAAATGGGTTTTGAAAATGTGAAAATATATCTTTTAAAGATATTTGAGGTGAATAAATAATATGGAAGTTATTTATTGTGTGATGGATGTTTATGGATGTTTGTGAATATAAATTGATAGTTAAATCACCGACTATCAATATTGGACAAATGCGCTGATCGTTTCGAAGAGACCGGGATCGGGATTTATTTCTCGAAAACCACTTCGATCCGGTTTGTACGTTTCGTGAAACGTGTTTGGAGTCGAAGATGGAGCTGTGAAGTGCAAGGGCTAGTCGCTACTAATCCTGAGGATATTTCCAAAATGGATGTAGTAGGAATAGTGCCTTCGGTTCCGTTCAGACCCGGGACGGACTTGTATGGACGAATGCTTTCGATACATCGTCAGGTGGACGATGGGCATTCTAAGGGATTTGTGCTATAAAGGTATCGTTTAGCCTCAAGCCTCATCAACCGGGAATGACTGAAAATCAAGGGATATGCAGCAAGGCTTCGTGGGTAGCGCCCACTGGAGAGTATGGTCATCCCTGTCTAGATGTCCCTTTATTTCGGCTTAGTGGTACGGTTGCTGATCCCAACCGTGGGGTGATCATATTCAGAATTTCCCATAGGTGATTCCGGCCTTGTGTTGCAGGGGAGCGGGTGTACTCCTCGGTACTGTGATCTAGGCTACGTACCGTGACAGGTGGTACCCCAGTGCCTAGTCATTCGTTGGAAATCCATTTTCCCTACGTGCCTTGTACGAGTTTTGTTTGTATTACCCATGATGTGGCTAGTATGCTGGAATTTAATAGATGTAACAATTTCAGCTATTTTAATAGTATTTGTAAATAGACACTACTATAATATCAGAGGATTTTTATAAAAAGTGTTTTAGTTATCGTAAGGTAAAAACCCGACATGTTTATTTGTGGCGTGGTCTTACGAGATGCTTTTGTTTCAAGGGATTTTTGAACTTTAATAATCAGTTTGGATGTATTTATGATGCGCTGGTATTCCAGACTGACTCGAGTGTTATTTTATTATAATGCTCGGGTCAGACCGAGTATATTTACAGGATAGGTTGCTATGGAGCAGGAGAGGAGCTGGAGTCGGGACGTATTTCTCGTACTTGTGAATATTCCGCTGCTGTGATTGTTGAGATTGTCTGACTGATTATGGTTGATTGTATTATGATATATACTTTGATGATGATGTTGTGTATATAAACAGATATAGTTTTCCTTTTGTGTAAAGATCTGATGTTTACTATTATATTTTATTCCGCTGCGACTGTGAGATTCTGATATTGTTTAGTTTATTCTGTCTTCTACCTTCTTTCTTTATCTACAATCTGTCTTTTCCGACATTCGATCATCGACATATTTTACTGTGGAGTATTTTGTGTCAATTTACGAGGGTCGAGAAGGGCGGGTCGTCACACTTGGTATCAGAGCATAAGTTGGCGACAACCTAGGCTTTGGTGGGGAAAATTTCTCATTAAATAGAGTCAGAAGTACTCTATAACGAGTTGAGTGTAATAACAGCTATGAGAGCGTACTTGTTAGTGGACATAAAATTGTTTTTGTACTGTGTTGACTTATCGGTTGAGCGTTTATGAATTCTGGTCGGTACGGGAAGTACAACCGTATCGATAGGGGTTTCTAAACTCTTAAACAAGATAAACCGACATAGTATTGTTTTAAAGTGGGTAAATGAAATAATTTTACCCAAAATTGTATTTTGATATAAAAAGGAATAATTCTCTAAATTATTATATATATATTGGATGTTTGTTTGGTTGTTTCTTCTATAATCGAATAAAAATTTAAAATATGATCTAAAATTCGAAATGATTTATAAGCCAATGAGAATTTAAATATTAAAATGGTTTATAACCGAATGGAATTGACTGAATATGTTGTAAATAAGAAAAGTGAAATTAAATTTGATTTAAACTAGAATTTTGATCCCGGAAATTTTGGAAAGGGTTTTAAATTGAATTTAAATGAAATTTTGGGAATTTAACATTGTGGAAATGTTAGAAATGTTTTTAAAAGCATTTGAAAGAATGGAGTATATTTTGGGAAAATAATTTTGAATGGAAATTGAGTTGAGATGAATTTTGGAAGTAAAGGAAGCATTGAACTCACTTCAGTCGTTGGAAAATAATCCTGATGATGCTGGCCACATCATTAGAATTTATTTTCGAGTTTCTAAAGTGATGGATTGCTACCAAAATAGTTGGTTATGACATTGTTTGGACTTGTTTGGGAAACAAGTGATTTTAGAATTTTCCAAAAGAAAACTTGTTTTGGTAAAAGCAGATTGTTTGGAATTTGGTATTTGATTTGAATATTAAATGGGGAATGTGTTGATTTTTATTTCAAGTTTGGTTTTGAAATAAACCCAGGTAATTGAATTCTGGAAATCCTGTTTAGAATAAAAATGTAAAAATTTGAAATAAATCAACTATAATGTTGAAAATAATGTTGATTTAAGTGAGAAAGGAAGGATGGAAATTTTAATCCTAAAATTTAAAATTTACTTTGAATAAATAAAGGTGAATGGAATGAAATTGAATTGGATATAAAGGTGAAATGTAAATGCTTATGATTGTGTAAATGAATTCATATTCTTAAGTTATAAAGTGTTATAATTTGGAGTTGTGATTAAATGGAAATGGACTTAAATGGGCAATCTAAACTCTTAAATAGAAGTGAAATTGAAGTTCATTAATGGAAATAGTCGAATGGTATAGTGAATTCAAATTTAATCTGAAATGGAATGTAAAGTAAGATAAGGTAAAGTGAGATATAAAAGATGTGGATGAATTTAAAATAGTAAATAAGTTTTTAACCTATTTATGAAAGAATAAATTGAATTGAAAGGAAATCTGAAATACAGTTGCATTATAAGCAATATTGAATGAAATTCAATTATTATTTAAATAGTAAAGGAAGTGGAATGGATTTAATTTGGCTAAATAAAATTTAGTTACACTTGATTTAAATTTAGATAAGAATCGAATGGGATGGGAATTTAATTCAGTTGAGATGTTGTTGAATGTAGTAAATGCTTACTCAATTAAATCCCAAAATGATTGTTTGGAAATGAATTTCGTGTAAGCTAAATTAAGTGGAATGAGTATGGTAATGAATAGAATTTTGATAGTTTGGTCAAAATTTGAAGTAAATAAAGTCCAATTGTGAAATGGGATTTAATTTTGGTAACAAATATTGGAAGTGTGCATGTATAATGGAATTAGAATATAACAATGATGGTTTGATTTATAAATAAATTCAAATGAGTGGAATAATTTAAAGTAGTCTTTGTTAATAAAGTAAATTTAATATAAATTGAATAAATAGCAAATTGAATTAAAATTTATAAATGAATTGGAATTTGATTGGAATGAGAATCAAATGGAAATGAAATAAAATTGATATAAGAAGATAATGAAAATACTGTGAAAGAATTTAAGCAAATTGAAGGAAACAAATGATTGTGAATGAGCTTATTTAAGTACTTCCGAATGAAATTTGTTAGATATTAAAATTGGATTGCAAGTGGAATGATATTAATATAAACTTGAATTTGGTTAATGGAAATAAAGATGTAAGGAAAATTTAATTTAACAATTGCAATGGAGTAAAATAAGTATAAACTTAAGTGAAATGATAAATTTGGAATGAGAATAAAAATGTGAATTTAAAATTGAAATGGATGATTCCGGATGGAATAAAATTAATATAAATTTAGAACTGGAATTAATTTTAAATGGTTATAAGCTTAAGTGGTGATTATTTTGCTAGAATGACATGAAATTGGCATGTATTTGGAATTGAGTTGTTTAAAAAGCAATTGAAATTGATTTTTGAATAAATGGAAATGGGTTGGAATCTAATTTAAAGAGTTTGTAAATGAACACAAGTGAATTGGTTTAAAAATGGCAAGTGGAATAGGTTTTGAATCAATTGGAATGGTTTGAAATTTTCTTTTGTGGTTTTGCACATAAATGAAAATGGATCATAGCAGAAATGCGAATGTTTCCAGTTTAAAATAAAATTTGATTGTAAATCAAATTGGGAATGTAAGATAAAATAAAATATAAGAAAAGCATATGAGATCAAAGTGAAGTTGGAATGAATTGGTTGAAATAAATATGAATTGAGTATGGTGAACTTGAATTTAAATCTTTTAAGTGAATTAAAAATGAAGTTTGGACTAGAATAAGAACTGGGAGGGTGATTTAAATCTTTAAATTGTTAATAAAGTATGGTTAACATTGTTACATTATGAAATTGCTTGGTATGGTTATGAAATGGATATGTTTGGCTTGCATTTATATTGGAAATGTTATTTAAATGTTCACATCTTTGAAACTGATGAGTTTGTTGAGTTTAGTACAGGTACAGAGGCGTTCGGGAGAGCTGGAGCGCGTGTGTGAGTTATATTAGCCGCTCGCTATTAAAATTTGCTTAAAAGGTACGCCTACGCCAAAATAATTGGGAATTGATATATATATATATATATATATATATATATATATATATATATATATATATATTGTGATATATTTTGGTTTCCGGCCGTGTGAGCCGATGTATATATATTTGTGTATCCTGCGATATCGCAGAAGCTCCTCCGTGCAAAGGAGACTCTGCCAAAAATTTTCAGAAATTTTGGGAGTTAGAAAATTTTTGGGGTTTTTGGGAAAATTTATTAATAAGTAAAGTTATTTTAAAGCGAGTGTTAAAATAAAGGTTTTAGAGTAAATGTAGCAATTGAGTTTGGGATTGGGCTAAAGGTTTGGAAAATGAATATAAGTTTTTAACTAAGCCAATTGGGTAAGTAAATGGGTTGGGAAGTATGTTCCTACCTTAGCAAATTTCGGGGATGAAATTTTTATAAGGGGGAAGGAATGTAACATCCCAGATTTTTGAGCTATTAAATTTTGGATATTTAATTCATTTTAAATGTTCATTGTGGATTTTTTATTAATTTTGGAACTGAGAGAATCAGGTTCAATTTATAAATGAGTTATAAGTTTTGAAATATGATAATTCGATTCAATTTTGAATAGTAATTAAATATTGGATTGTAACAATTTGGGAATTTAGATGTAAATAGTGATAAAAATGGTTTAAAAATTTTATTTTGAGTTATTTGAGTATAAATAGTGTGGTGGGAATTTTAGATGAATTTTAAAGTTGATAAATTAATATTTGGTATTTTATATTAATTTAAAAATGAATTTTATATTATTAAAATGTAATTTAATCAGATTTTGGTCCAGAATGAGCCGGAATGATTTTTAATGTGTTTATAAATTTTATATGAATTATTATTAAGTTAGTAAAAATTTTAAAAGCGAAATTTTAAGCGTTTTCGTCAATTTTGAAAATCGCCCGATTTAATAGACGAGTTAAAATAGCTTTCCGGGGCACAGTCTCGGAATTTGACAAAACCAGTTTCATTGGATCCGTAATAGTTAGTTATTATCGGATTTCAATTTTCATAGCAATCGGAGTTGCCGTTTGACCGTGGCAGCTCGAAACGCATCGAAATCGATTTAACCGATTTAATATTAAATTGATCGTTTAATTCCGTATCTCGCGCATACGATCAAATTAGCTTACGAAACCTGTTCCATTGTGTCCGGAACGCGGAAAAACCCCAGGATAGCTTGTCGGAACGTGAAAATTGGAGGTCGTTTGCATTAACTGTGAAATCGAGAAATTTTATTAATTTAATAATATTAAATTTTATTAAATATACATATATCTCTAAACCCTAGCTTCATTTTTCTTCAGAGCCGCCGTTCATATTCATTCAATGGCCAACGTATTCTCATGCTTTTTCCTCATTTTCTCTCGATCCAGGCCTTAATTGCGAAAATTTCCTAAATGAAAATCGTAGAGGTCAGCGTAGGCTTCACATCCAATGGTTGATCTGGCGAATCGTCGCCGATTGGAGGTGGGAATCAGCCATGAACGCAGCGCGTTCGTTCACGAACTTCGGGGTATTGGGAGCACCGAGCTTGGTGCGGCTTCAGGCGTGGGTTCGGTGTAGGTAGGCGGTCGCTGAGGTGGTTCCTGATCGTGTTCTCGATCAACGTGGGGGCCGCGTGGTGGGGGAACAAGGCAACGATGATGGGTTTGAGCATTCCTGTACGTGTGCGTGCGCATGAAGAAAAGGAGCGGGCCGTGTTTTTTTTCTTTTGGTAAATATAAAAAAAAAGAGAAATTGTTTTTTTATTAATTTCAAAACTTTGTAATATCATAACGAACTCATACGTACTCAGATTCGGACGAAACTGGAACCATTGGAATCGCAGGAAAGAGCACTACAAGATGGTGCAGATCTGAAGTCATTCCGGGCAAGTAGAAATTTAAGTTAAATCGGACACCGTCCGGTTTAATTTAAAATTTCGAACGCTCGTCGAATCTCAAGGTGAGTTATTCTCACTCACATCTGGATGCTAGGCATTTTAAATAGTTAATATTTAAATATCTGTGTGATTGATTGAATATAATTGCTGTTATCAGTTGGAATTGATATTTGTATATGTGATATGCTAATACTTGTGATGCAGGGAAAAACAGGTTGGAGGGATCCAACTGGATTCCTCACAATGTGATAATTATTTTGATAAATTATAATGATGCCTGTTTATATATTGTGATTAATAAATCTAGAATAAAATTAGATTGTGGACTTATATTATAAATTATAATTCCAGAATTAAATTATAAATGAATAAATTGGGAATTTAAAAGAAATTAAAGAAATTGTTAAATAAGGAATTTAAAGGAATATAAAAATTGGATTCTGTTTTGGAATGGAAAATTAAATTTTGTAAAATTGGAATTTTAAATATTGTGGAAAATTTATAAATCGTTAAACGTGAAATATAAATTTTCTGGAAATGAATTCTATGAAATTATAAGTTGAGTAAAATAACAATGGATTATTTTAATGATGAATAGTGATATCCGGAAAATTAAAATATATTACAATGAAGTTTTCGAATATAAAATTTACAGTTTTAATGAAAATAGAATATTTTGAAAGGCCGTTTTTCCAATGGAATTTTATTTAAGTAAGTTGGAAATCTGGATTTTATTGAAGAATTCACCAAAATGTTTTATTTTAAAATGTTTTGACTGCATTTTAAAAATAAATTTCTGGATATGGAAAATTGGGTTTGAACTTCGAATGAAGTTATGGATAAGTATGGAATTGGGAATTTATGTTGTAAACATAAATGGAATTGAAATAAATTGATTGGATTTATATGAAGGATACTTTAGGATGTTTAAGTGGGGAGGTGTTTCCCTGGGAAAAACCAAGTTAGTGTTTTTAAAGATTTTATTTAATTAAAGGTTAAAGTTTTAAATTGTTTAGGTAGTATTTTTAAGAAATTGTTATTTTTAAAGTAGTGAATTAATAATTTTAGAAATCGTAATGATTTGAGGATATATTAGTAATTCTTTTTACAAATGGATTTATTTAAAGGTTGGTTTTGACTTAAGTTATTGGGATTTGTATTATTCTTTTACAACACTACCTTTGAATTTAGTTAAACAAAACCTTTGTTTAAAATCAAAGTTTATATCTTAATGAATAGTTTTACTTTAATATTTGAAATTTTATTTTTAATTAAATAACTAGTAGTAACTTATATATTTTAAACTTTAATTTTGAGTAAATAACTAGAAGTATATTTATATATTTATGAGTATATGTTGATATAAAGTATTTTAATCGGTTTAAATCTAAATTGTTTTGGACTTGGTTATTTCCATGGGAATAAATGGTAAAGAATGTACCTGGTAAAGGAAGGATCTTTGGAAATTGTTTTCAAATGGGTTTTGAAAATGTGAAAATATATCTTTTAAAGATATTTGAGGTGAATAAATAATATGGAAGTTATTTATTGTGTGATGGATGTTTATGGATGTTTGTGAATATAAATTGATAGTTAAATCACCGACTATCAATATTGGACAAATGCGCTGATCGTTTCGAAGAGACCGGGATCGGGATTTATTTCTCGAAAACCACTTCGATCCGGTTTGTACGTTTCGTGAAACGTGTTTGGAGTCGAAGATGGAGCTGTGAAGTGCAAGGGCTAGTCGCTACTAATCCTGAGGATATTTCCAAAATGGATGTAGTAGGAATAGTGCCTTCGGTTCCGTTCGGACCCGGGACGGACTTGTATGGACGAATGCTTTCGATACATCGTCAGGTGGACGATGGGCATTCTAAGGGATTTGTGCTATAAAGGTATCGTTTAGCCTCAAGCCTCATCAACAGGGAATGACTGAAAATCAGGGGATATGCAGCAAGGCTTCGTGGGTAGCGCCCACTGGAGAGTATGGTCATCCCTGTCTAGATGTCCCTTTATTTCGGCTTAGTGGTACGGTTGCTGATCCCAACCGTGGGGTGATCATATTCGGAATTGCCCATAGGTGATTCCGGCCTTGTGTTGCAGGGGAGCGGGCGTACTCCTCGGTACTGTGATCTAGGCCACGTACTGTGACAGGTGGTACCTCAGTGCCTAGTCATTCGTTGGAAATCCATTTTCCCTACGTGCCTTGTACGAGTTTTGTTTGTATTACCCACGATGTGGCTAGTATGCTAGAATTTAATAGATGTAACAATTTCAGCTATTTTAATAGTATTTGTAAATAGACACTACTATAATATCATAGGATTTTTATAAAAAGTGTTTTAGCTATCGTAAGGTAAAAACCCGACATGTTTATTTGTGGCGTGGTCTTACGAGATGCTTTTGTTTCAAGGGATTTTTGAACTTTAATAATCAATTTGGATGTATTTATGATGCGCTGGTATTCCAGACTGACTCATGTGTTATTTTATTATAATGCTCGGGTCAGATCGAGTATATTTACAGGATAGGTTGCTATGGAGCAGGAGAGGAGCTGGAGTCGGGACGTATTTCTCGTACTTGTGAATATTCCGCTGCTGTGATTGTTGAGATTGTCTGACTGATTATGGTTGATTGTATTATGATATATACTCTGATGATGATGTTGTGTATATAAACAGATATAGTTTTCCTTTTGTGTAAAGATCTGATGTTTACTATTATATTTTATTCCGCTGCGACTGTGAGATTCTGATATTGTTACCTTCTTTCTTTATCTACAATCTGTCTTTTCCTACATTCGATCGTCGGCATATTTTACTATGGAGTATTTTGTGTCGATTTACGAGGGTCGAGAAGGGCGGGTCGTCACATACGTATGCTTACCACCACCCTTCCCTTCGTTCTCCCCCTCGGCCACATAAACCCTAACCTACGGCCTACCCATCAGCCTCCCCTTCGACTATGCAAACCCCAATCCCCATCGACTTCGAATGTCATCGCCTCCTCCTTACTCGACATCATTGCAAAGCCCAAGCCACGCATCCCCTCCTCCTAAGCCATGCCCAAGGCTCCACCAGTTTGATTTATTGCTCCAATTCAATTTCCATGCAATACTATGATTTGATTAGCTTCGTATATGATATAGATTTGTTAATTTATATTCGCTAATATATGATTGTTGAAATAAGTTGTTGGTATGATAATTCATATATGTTTTGAGATATCGTTGTTATTATTATGAAATTATTAGATAAACTCATTGTTATTGATATGTTATTATTAATGAAATCCCATAGATGTGTTTAATTTAGCCCCTTTGACAAGTACCATATATGATCGTTATATAAGTATTCATTTTTTTTAATAAAACGAAAATCGATTTTCATTGATACATTATTTGTCGGATTTGTCCCATTACTGAACAAGTTATTAATGCAATGTTACTTATGTTTCACGAGTGTTACGGCACGCGCTTCACGCGTGAATTATTCTAAATCAGTCAAAACAATGATTTTTTTATTTTCAAGTGACATTAAGATTTGTATATTTATAACGAAGTATTTTATATTTGTAAAGAAAGTTTAATTTTAGATCCTATTTTTAGAAGCATTTTGAATTTGTAAAGCTTGTTTAATTATTAGATCCTACTTTTAGGGGCGTTTGAATCTATAAAAGAAGTTTAATATTAGGTCCTATTTTTAATTGATTAAGATTTAATAATATATAGAGGGGCATTTTTGGTAGTTCACATTGATACCAAAAAAGTGTGACACCAAAGCTATTACAACTATTATTAAAGATAAATCAATATTTCAAATCGAATGATTAATGAAATTTCGATGACATTCCTTCTTGTTCTCTGTGTACGCTTTTTTGCATATGATACAGAGAACAAGGGGACATGCTATCGAAATTTGTTAGTCCTTCGATCTGAAATGATTTACAAAACATAAATATCATTGCGTTTGTAATGGAAAATATGATAGCCAGCCATTTTAAAAAGTGTAGAAATTTCTGGATTATATGAAATTGTTGGTGAATTCCATTATTTTATAACTAAATTAATAATTTTATTGAATGTACTAATAAAATTAATGAAATTACATAATAATAAAATTAACAGGAAATTATTGTCAAGGACAAAATTTCTCAGCATTTTAGCCTCAAGGACGGACCTTCGGTATTTTAGCATCAATGACAACTTTCTTTAGGTATCAGTTTTTATAGTTTTTAGGTATCAGTTTGCAGTTATCGGTAGCGGTTTTTAGGTATCAGTTTTTAGTTTGGTAGCAGTTTTGGAAAAATGTTTGTCCTTATGAATAATTTTGAAAGAATGTTTGTCCTTATAAATAATTTTTAGAAGAATGTTTGTCCTTATTGTTAAAATATTGAGGTCGTGTCATTGAGGTTAAAAATATACAAATTTTTGTCCTTTAAATTAATTCCCCCTAAAATTAATACTATTATTTAAATTGAGTTAAATTATAAATTAATGAAATCACCCAGTTAATTAAACAAATATATAAATAGTTGAGTTAAGTTATAAATTTTATTTCAATAAATTATAAAAGAGTATGTCTGTATAAGTTAAATCACTCAATAATATATATACATATATATGTACATATATACATATATATATATAATTAGGTTAAATTATAAGTTTTGTTCCAACAGATTATAGAAGAGTTTATCCGAGTTAAATTATAGATGCTTTTATATTACACAATAAATTAAACAATTATATGAGTTAAATCACTCAAATAATTAAACAAATGTATATATTATTGGGTTATTATAAATTTTGTTTTTATAAATTAAACAAGAGATATAGATTTTTTAATCGCACAATCAATTAAACAAATATATAAGTTAAATCACTCAATTAATTAAATAAATATATGATTAACACAAATTGAAAATTGTCATTTAATTAAATATAGTATGGTTGAAATAAAATATTGCTTATTATTAACAAATAAATTTGATTAAAATGTGGAGATCATCATTAATAGAGCTGCTAAAGTTAGTAATGCTGTAGAAGAAGAAAACCAACGGTTGAAGGCACACGTTGGTAAGCTAGAGAAGAAGCTCAGATTGCTTATAGATGCAATTTTGCGATGCTTTATGAACAAGGACATTCCCGATGATGGTGATGGTGATGGTGATGGAGATGGTGATGATGGGCATTGTTCAGGGGAGTAGGGAGCATTTATATTGTTATTGTTTGAATGTTTGGTTTGTAAATATTGTGATGATACTGCTTGAATATCAATGATATTGGTTGAATAATTTGTTTGTATTGTGATGATATTGTTTGGATATTATGATGCTGAATAATGCTTATAATACTATTATGTTCGGTAATATGTATTGTATTGTGATGGTATTGAGTTGATAGTGTGATGATATTTGGTTGGTGTGATGATAGTACATTGATTATATACTATATATATTTGAATTTGTGATTGAGTTTGGAAATGTAGTAAAAATCTATGAACTAGTTTCACGTGTGGCGCGGTAAGGCGTCGATAAGGCTTTCAGAAAATTGGAATTTGACAATTTGACAAGGCGCTGATAAGGCGTCGATAAAGCATCGGTAAGACGTCTGAAAATCCAAGTTACACAATTTTAATTTTAGTGAGAAGGGCGTCGCAATAGCATCGGAAACATGGTGTCAATAAGACGTTGGTAAGGCGTCGATAAATACCTTATGCAAGACATCTACGTGGTGTCGAAAAATACTTTCCTACCTTAAATATACCGATGCCATATGGCATCCGTATGTCCTTTACCGATCGATGCCAAGCTGACGCCATTTTGACGTAGGTAAAGTGCTGTGTTTTTGTAGTGATTACGATCCAGTTAGGAATATTTTAGATTTATCCATTTCACCCATTGTCAACCTGGCCAGATCTAACAGTTGCTGTGTTAATATTCCATTCTTGAAATTTAATTGGAAATATATTAGAATAAGTGTTTACTCGTACAGTCCGTGCTCATGGTTATGAATTCATATGCTCATAGTTATGAATTCATATATAATTGCGAATGGCTTAGTACTTTGTCCTGGGTATTTTTGCTTGTACGATTATAATGTGCTGTCAAAATATTTCACACACATGCGCTTTTAAATACAAAAATAATATAACTAAAATCACAATTTTATTTTGAACAAGATTAATAGTTGGTATGGTTATATCTCATTCTCAAAACAGCTTTGACAAGGAAAATTTTAGAATAAGTGTTTATTCGTAAGATTTAATACTCATGGTTATGAATTCAGATATAACTGCAAATGGCTATGTGCTTTGTCCTAGGTATTTCTGCGTGCATAATTATAATGTGCTATATGTGTGCAGACAATTAAATACAACAAGAACAAAACTAAAATCATACTTTTATTTTGAACACAAGATTTGTTAAAAGTAATAAAACCGCATAATTGCTTGGAGCATATCCTTAACTCTATCAGCATAGAACCGCTAGTGGGGTTAACTTATTCTAGATAAGAGGTTACAATATTACATTTGAATGCAATTTTTGATGAGTTCGCGGATAATGATTGATGATGAAGCTCGTAGGCTTTGAATAAGACTTCGATCGAGTCTGCTAATTATTTCGTATGCAACTTTGATCTATGTTCACAATTTGTTTTAAGGATCATTTTAGAACACGCCTGAAAAAAAAGTTCACATAAAATGACAAATTAATATAGTAGTTATTTTATCCTAATCAACTCACTTTCTTTTGAGTTTTCTTCAACCCCAAGCTACATGCTTCTATATTATTAAAGCTGGCCGTTTAGTTTAAAGTGCTATTCCTTTGTTCTCAAATTCATGTGTTCCCATCCCCAATTAATTGAACTCCTTCATTTTGAAAGTGGGTTCCATAAATTATTGCTTTTATAAATAATGAATGGATAGAATTTGAGTGGGCACATAAGACATAGAGTGGGGAAAAGAAATTTATACGGATAGGTTGTTTAATCCACGAAATCGACATATTTACAAGGTTTTCTTTTTTTAATCTATCTTCTCTCTTGCATTCTATGATGTCTCTCACTTCAATGAATTAGCAAATGTTGTTGGACATGTGTACGATGTTTATTTGGTCCAACTAAGTTAAATTCTTTTGTTCCCTACTTTTATTTTTATCAACTTCACTTGCTGTTTAGTGCTTTTCTGAAAGAAAAAAAACAGTAGAAAAGAAAATTTGATTACAACCATCAAATCTAGAGTTTTTTTGGTATATTTCCGATGACTTTTTTCACCAGAAGTCCACGTAAACCAATGACACTCGAGAGCAGTCCTGAGGCTGTTCGTGGCATCTACCATATGCCACTCTTAGAGATTACGGCTCTCTCCAGTAAGAAACAACATAGAGAATCAATCATTCTGAAGGATAGCAAGGGCGATAATTATCTTTGTGCAACCGACTAGTTTGAAATCTTGAGCTATACCTAGTGATACGTCATACATGTACGTAATGCATATGGCATAGTATGTAATCATCAAATGCATGCTTAAAACAGTTGACAGCTAATAATACAACTACTAAAATGAAAGAAATGAATTATGGTATAAACTGACTGATTTGAATTCAAAATATAATTTTCCTTGGATTATTTTGGGTGACTTTAATACTGTTTTTCATGTTTCAGAGAAATTTGGAGGAAGCAAAATTCCTCAAAGTAAGTTTGATAAGATAAATAATTTTATCTTAAACACTGGTCTTATGGAACCAATTATTAGTGGGAATAAGTATACATGGAAGTCTGGATTGGCTAAGAATATACATTGTAAGTTAGATAGAATTTTAATCAACAAAGAATTTTCTAATATTTTCTCAGATTTTATATTTTCAACTCTAGAACAAAATTCTAGTGATCATACTCCTCTAATTATAAATCTGCTTAACACTGTGAATTTAAATAAAAAAGTAGCTCCTTTTAGATTTAAAAATAGTTGGGTTCTAGATGAGAATTTTAAAACTTTGATGGATGATAGTTTAAATTTTTCCTGCAATGGTACTAAACAATTTCAATTCAGTATGCTTTTGAAAAATATTAAATTCAATATTAAAAATTGGAATAAGAATAATTATGTAAATAATAATAACCTGGATTTTCTTAGAAAGGAAGGTAAGATTTTACAAAAACTTGTAGATGATAATCCAGGTGATCTGGGTATAGCCAGCAATTTTTTTAATAATCAGAAAACTTTATCTACTGAAATTTACAAAAATGCAGTTAATGCCAAACAAAAAGTTAAGGTAGACTGGCTAACTTTTGGTGATGACTGCACAAAATTCTTTTATGCTAAAATGAGTAATAGAAAGCATATTAATAATATTGGTAACATCATAGATAATACAGGTAACATTTCCAATGCTTATGTCAAAATTGTTAATGAAGCTGTTGAGTACTATGAGAAATTATACTTCAATGAGAATGTCGAAAAAAAAATTCCTCATATTATTTGCAAAAACATTTTGAAAGATAATGCTTTAGATATTTTACTTGCTCTTGTATCTTTAGAGGAAATAAAACATATTATTTTTTATGCTGGTGACAATAAAAGCCCATGTCCTGATGGGTTTAGTGCAAAGTTTTACAAAAATCAATGGGATAATATTAAGAATCAAATTTATGAAGTCATAAATGAATTTATGGATAAAGATAAAATTCTTAAAAGTATTAATCACACATTTATTACTTTAATTCCTAAAAAGAAAAATCCTTCTAATATTGGAGACTATAGACCAATATCTTGTTGCAATTTTATTTACAAAATCATTTCTACTGTTTTAAGCAATAGAATTAAAAAATTTGTGCCTTTCATCATCTCTGAAAACCAGAGTGCTTTTGTGCCTGGTAGATTAATATCAGAAAATTCTATGCTAGCACATGAGATGGTGAGAAAATTCAATACTAAAAAAGGTGATAATGTGTGCTTAAAAATTGATTTACAAAAAGCTTATGATAAAGCGAATAGGCATTTTATTTTCCATATAATGAAATATATGGGATTTCCCAGTAAATTCTGTGACTTGATCATGGAATGTACTAACACCCCTACCTTCTCTATACTTATTCAAGGTAAATCAGAAGGTTTCATCAAAAGTAATAGGGATATTAGACAAGGTGACCCTCTGTCACCTTATCTATTTACAATGGTCATGGAATATTTTTCTGTACTAATGGAATTAGAAGCTATTAAAGGGAATATTAATCCCATAAATAGATTCCAACCTTGTATTAACCACCTTATTTATGCTGATTATCTTATGGTTTTTATTAAGGCAAATAAAAAAAATACAGTATCCATTAAAAATGTTTTTGACACTTTGAACAAATATGTAGGGTTGCAAATTAACATAGACAAAAGTAAAGCATACTTTAGTAAATATAGCAGTTATAAAAATGATGTTCTAAATGTTTTAAAAATTACTAAAGGTAATCTTCCTATAAAATATTTGGGATTGCCTTTATCAGTAAATCAAATAAAAGATTCAGACTGTTCTATATTACTGGATAAAATCCAAGAAAGAATGGAAACCTGGTCTAGTAAACTTCTTTCTATTGCAGGAAGAATAAAATTAATTAAAACTGTGGTTTATGCAATAATCTTATATTGGTTACAAACTTTTCATATTCCTGCAGCTTATATTAAAAAATTAGAAAGCAGATGTGCTAATTTTTTATGTAGAGGAAAATATCATAAAATTAATTGGGATACTGTTTGTAAACCAAAGAATGAAGGTGGGTTTGGCATTAGAATTATGAAGGACCTTAGTCTAACTTGTCATTTAAAATTACTTTGGAGATTTCTTAGTGCAGACTCGCTTTGGGCAAGATGGATGAAGGCTAAGTATCTCAGGAAAGGTAATTTTTGGAATATTATTCCAAACAGCAATCAGTCTAATACTTGGAAACAAATTTTAAATTGCAGAAATATTGGTAAGTTTCTTTTGGAAAGAAATTTTAAATCAGGTGCTGAAACCAACTTATGGTTTGACCCTTGGTTCAATAATGACTCCTTTGTTAATAAAATTGGTTGGAGTAATTTAGTTATATTTATTAATTCGGGGCTTCCTTTAGAAAGGAATCGAATGGGGCCCGAACCTAGCAGCATTCAGAAGGTCATACTGCTGGTGGAAGTTGCACAGCGAAAGGCAGTATGACACAATCCTTAGAGTTATATAGTTGCTTATTGTGGGAGATGAGTTCTCCGTTCCTCTAATTGATCGGGATTGTTACCGACGTTGGATCTTTTTCGACCAGATTACTAGTGAACAGGTAACCGTAATGACGCGCAGAAAGCACATTCTTTCTGGCATGCCCCAAGATGGCATACTGTACTTTCTTTGCTGTTCATAATAAACTGCCAACTTGGGACAAAATAAATAAATGGTGTAATAGCTCTAGTTCACTTTGTTCCTTATGCAATCTAGAAAATGAGAGCTCTAATCATTTGTTTTTTGAATGCAGTTATTCACAGTTTATCTGGAAACATATTAAAACTAAACTGGATATTCAAAACAATGATCAATTGGATCTCAAGCAAATTATTCAGCTTATAAATATCAAGTTCAAAAGAAAATCAATGGATCGAGATCTAGCTCACATCTATATTACTACTGCGGTCTATCATATTTGGAGAGAAAGAAATGCTCGTACTCATAACAAAGTTAGTAGCAGTAAAGAGCAGAAATGGCTTATTATTGAAACAGACAGTAAGATCCTACTTCACAAATCAAAGAAAAAAATGAAAGATCAAACCAAGTTCGCAAATTTAGCTGAAGACTGGAGTATAGAAGCAGGAAGTAAGCATCTGGAACAACTCTTAGCTCATCCAAGGAGTATTAGGGCGAGTAATCATTCATCTGAAGAGTATACTTCCGATAGTGCTTCTAACAGAGTTCATTTTGCCTCAAGCTGAGATCGTGCTGCTTCCCAAAGGGTAGAATCAGCAGATCTGAGTCGTATTGACTACAGATCTGTTAATCTTAGTAAGCAACTGGAACAAGAGTTTACTTCTGATAGAACTTCAAACAGAACTCAAGCTGCAACAAATCGAGTTCGTGCTGTTTTCCAGAGGGAGGAATCAACAGATCTGAGTTGTATTGACTATAGATCTGCTAATTTCCCATGGGTTAATCAATATCAGAAAAGTTTCTTTACAATCGAAGAAATGGAAGGCATGAAAGGTAAATTTAACGAAGGCCTTTCGTACTGGAAAAGAGGCGAAACTAGTGAAGTTAAGAAGGGAGGTGGCGAAGCATAAATTGTATAGCGTTGCCATTTTCTTTTCTTTTTTCTATGGTGCTTGAGTAGTGATTATTAGAAGATTGATGTCGGCGCTTGTATCTTAGGGTTTGTGGTATTTGTTTGAGTTATCGGATTTTACCCGTTTCTATACTGTCTATTGTACTTGGACTGGGCCCGGTTTACCTTTATTCAAAAAAAAAAAAGTTATCCATTATCCCAGAAACAAGATTTGTATGATCTGCATGTAAAACAAACATGAACTTATATACATATATACCCACTACATATAATAACATAACCCAAAAAATTCAATACCATCACAACCTGGCAATGTCATACATTAGTAAAACAGTGTCGATCATTATATTGAGCATGCTGATGCTAATTAGCACTAGTTTCTCGGATTCCATATCTGGATCATGTGACGATCAGATACTTGCTCTCATCGCCAAATGCACGGTGTACATTGAACATGGATCCGATCCAAGTAAAGTTTCACAAGAATGCTGCAACGTGATTAAAAATTCGGATACTAAATGCGTATGCAGCCATGTTACTAAAGAAGTTGAGAAGATTGTCGGTATGAATAAAGCGTTGTTTGTAATGACTAAATGTGGTCGTCCCATCGCTCATGGAACTCAGTGTGGAAGTACACCAATATATGTTTTCATCTCATTTATTTCTAGCTTTTTTTTATATTTTGAACACTTAAATAATGTTTTGTTTTTGTTTGGTTTGATTTTCAGGTTTCCATGTTCCCATGCTGTATCGAAAGCAAGAAGTTATGAGAGTGCAGAGATGATGATACTATAATTAGTCTAGTAATACTTTAGTTGTAATATTTGAACACTGATATAAAAATAAATTCTCTGAAATTTTATGAATTCCCTGTCTCTGTTATTCTCCCCGCTGGATCTGCGAATTGTCACACTAGTGGATTCTCATAAGAACACAATCATATATATTCTTGATGGCAACTGAATCCAACCCATACATGTATACACCACTTATTATTCTCTGTTTAGACAAATATAACTTCATATTTTTGCATTTGCACTCCACCCTCGTTCCAAAATTTATCACAGAATGTCAGGCTTATGATAACATCACATGTCTACAATCTTTTTCATTCTATAAACAAGTTGGTTTAAAAGTTTAATGCATGTTAAAAAGATAAGGAGAATTATATTTTTAAAATTAACAGAGAAAGAGCGGTGGAAATTTATTTCTTTTATTACCACTTTAATTTAATTTGCAAAAAAATGACCACATATTTATATTAAACTGCGTACCTTTACAAATAGACATCAACTCTTTAGATAAACAACCTTTTGTTTTAACGAACATGACTTTTCACTGAACAGATACGAATTCAATAGACACAACTTTTTATTTAATAGACATGACTTTTCATTTGAATAGACATACGACTTTTCACTAAAAGACACGTTGATTGTGTTTGTTTTTCAACAATGCACACATAGAACACACTATAAATTAGAAGTTTACAAGACACTGAATCTCAGCTCTCTACATCGAGTATCTTCTACAATGAAATTCAACTTGTTCTTTGTATTACTTGTTGCTGTTCCAGCACTAGTATTTTCAGAATGCAGGAATAATCCGATAATATTCAATATTGGCGATTCGAATTCTGACACGGGAGGAGCAATGGCTGGTTTGGGTATCAATACACCTCTTCCAATTGGTCGAATTTTCCCTCGGCAACCCAGTGGTTGATACTGCGATGGTCGCCTTGTAATCGACTTTTTATGTATGTAGTTTGATTTTATTATTACCGGCGTATATTCAATATATATGTTTCCTAAAACATATAGCACTGACCTTCATTTATTGTATAGGTGAGAAGTTGAACATGAGCCACTTGAGTCCATACTTGGATGCCTTAGAGCCAGATTTTGAGCATGGTGCAAATTTTGCTATTGCTGGGGCATCAACACAGGCTGATGCTACACATCCATTCTCTTTGCACGTTCAAGTGCTTCAGTTTCTTGAGTTTAGATCTAGGTCACTCAAGCTACTCAATCTTGGTAAATATCTTACAAATATCTTAAAATTTGATTCTTGCGTGCCATTAATATTTGGTCCATTAGACACCATTGCACTTTTTGATGTATATTGAGATGTCTATATTCTATATGGAAATAACTTGCCTTATTTCGTGTTTTCCAAAATAACACCATTATGCATGATATATGATTATAACATACACAATAAATATTTGAAGGCTGATGTCCATTATACACCATGCATTATGCATGATATATTATTATTACGTACAAAATTGGTGTAAAAGCAATGTAGAGCACTTAAGTCATTTGCACTTTTTTTTCATCACAGGCTATTGTGATAAACAATTAATTGATGAGGAAGGATTTAACAGTGCCCTCTACACATTTGATATTGGTCAGAATGATCTATACGGTGCATTTGCTTATAATTTCACCAGTCGAACTGATTTCGTAGTTTCAGAAATAAAAAAATGCCATTCAGGCAAGTCTTTTACTTCCCTTATAAAAATATTTATATATTTATGAGTTATTCAAATCTCAACTTTGCTGGATAATTAACATGCAGACAATACATAAGGAAGGAGGTAAAAATTTCTGGGTTCACGACACAGGCCCATTCGGTTGCTTACCCGAAAGACTCTCAATGAAGAGAAACAATACGGATCTTGACCAACATGGATGCCTTTCAACTCCTAACAAGGGCGCTAAAATTTTAAATGAAAAACTAAGTGTGGCATGCGATGAACTAATTAAACTCAGGCTTGCAAAATGCAACCGTAGTCTACACGGACGTATACTCCATTAAATTGATGAAATAAGATGAAGAAGATATTTTTAAAATAATCAGAAAATTCTTCTTATAAAATACTTAAACAAGTATGCCATTTATAGCTATAATAAGACTCTTCACAGCCAACCATCTTAAACAGAAAGACACTTCACAGTCACAGAAAGACACCTCTTGACTTCACATAATATTTTGGTGCAAGTTAATTTAATCCAACAATGTCTCCCATAAATTAAACTTGCTTCTCACTCCCAAACTTTCTGCGTTTCTCCTGAAACTTTGTCCACTAAGTGGCTTCGTGAAGATATCCGCCATTTGATCTTCTGTTTTGCAATATTCAACCTGGACATCACCTTCATTCACAAGATCCCTCAAGAAATGATATCGGATGCGGATGTGTTTGGTCCTTCCATGAAGAACGGGATCCTTCGTAACTGAAATAGTTGAGCTATTATCACAAAATAAAATCGTTGGCTTCTCTTGCTTATGATAAAGACTTTCCAAAATTCCACGCAACCAAATCAATTGACATCCTGCAAAGGACGCAGCGACATATTCAGCTTCCGTTGTAGAAAGTGCAACAATTTGTTGTTTCTTCGAGCTCCATGAGACAGCTCCACTTCCAAGGTGAAAGACATAACCGGACGTGCTTCTGCTATCATCAATACTCCCTGCTAAGTCACTATCTGTGTAACCAATAAGGCTAACTGGAGCAGTAGCTTCATAAAAAATTCCATGATCAACGGTTCCTTTCACATATCTCAGTATTCTTTTGGCAGCCTCCCAATGGTTAGAATAAGGTTTCTCCATGAATCTGCTCATAAGGCTAACATCGTACATAATGTCAGGCCTTGTGCTAGTTAGATACATCAGATTTCCGACAAGGCTCCTAAACAAGGTAGAATTAATAAGTTTGCCTTCACCTTCCTTAGATAGCTTCAAACCTGTAATGCATGGAGTAGAAACTGGATTAGCATTTTCCATCTTAAACTTCTTCAAGATATCTTTTGCATAGCTCTCCTGCGAAATAAAAATTCCTTTCTGAGTTTGTTGCACTTCAATGCCAAGAAAATGATGAAGTTCTTCCAAATCTGTCATCTTGAATTCTGCCATCATTGAAAGCTTGAACTCATTCAACATCTTCACGTCATTTCCTGTAAAGATTAGATCATCAACATAGAGACTAACAATCATGAACTTTCCTTGAGAATCATCTTTGATATAGAGAGTATGTTCATATGGACATTTTTGAAATCCATGTTTCTCATTGTAGGAATTGATTCGGCTGTACCACGCTCGGGGTGATTGTTTTAACCCATACAAAGCCTTTTTAAGCTTGTAAACTTTATCCTCTTCTCCTTTCTTGACAAATCCTGGTGGTTGATCAACATACACTTCTTCTTTCAGTACACCATTTAAGAACGCAGATTTTACGTCCATTTGAAATAATTTCCATCTATTTTGAGCAACAAGAGAAATTATTAATCGAACTGTTCCAAGCCTTGACACAGGAGCAAACACTTCTGTAAAATCTTCCCCTTCTGTAACAACCCGCATATCTATCGATTTTATATTTAAATATTTTATCGGTAGTCGGGTGTTAGTCCGAAAAGCTACTTTTTGCACACGGTCAAATTAGGACTCGAGACCACCCCCATTGAGTTCAAAATGATGTTTGCGATCTTTTTGAGTGTAAACTTCGATATGTTTGGAGATAGTGAAATTTTCGTCACTTTTCTCACTTGTGACTTTGGTTGGGACTGCACCTTCTTAGCTCAGCCCAACCCCCTCTTCTCTTCATCACTTCATCAAATACTTCAAGCTTCTTCAAAAATGGTGGAGGGAAAGAGAAATTAAAATTCCAAGCTCGAGATCTTTAGTAAATTCAACATCAAACTCCGAATTCAAGGTGAAGAACATAGATTCAAGCTATGGGTTGATTCTTGCTTTGCTCTTAAGCTCTCCAACATCAATTTCGTGGAAAAGGTGAGATTTTTGATCTCACATCTTGCCTATGATTGTCATTGGACTGTTGGGAATGGTTCACTATCACTCTAGCATCAACATTTGCATTTGGTTTGGATTGGATTGGCGAAAAACTTCAATTTTCAGTGTTTTGGTGATTTTTCTGGCCTTAAGTCGTTTCTGGCCATCGCTAAGTCGTCCACGAGTTAAGCCTAAGTCGTAAGTCTTTCGCGTTGAAAAGTCACACGGAGCATAAGTCGTTCCAGGCCTTAAGTCGTTCTGGGTGTGCTAAGTCGTTCGCGAGTTAAGGGCTTAAGTCGCGCGCGTTGAAAAGTCACCGCCTTTGTATTTCTGTTCGCCTGTGCTAAGTCGTCCACGAGTTAACCCCTTATGTCGTCCACGAGTTAACATCTTAGGTCGTCCCCGAGTTAAGAGTTAAGTCGTTGCCTTCTGCTATCTCGTCCTTGCTTAGGTCGTACTGAGATAAGTCGTTAGGTCGTATAGACCTTAGCTCGTAGCTCGTATTTGAGCTTAAGTCCTAGGTCGTTAGCTCTTAAATCCTAGGTCGTAGGGCTCTTAAGTCCTAGGTCGTTGGCTTTTAAATCGTTAAGTCGTAGGTCGCTGCTCCTCCTAAGTCGCTCGGCCATGCCAACTCCGCTAGCTCGCAACTGTTAGGTCGTATGACCTTGAGTCGCTCATATGGGTTAGGTCGCTTGGCCTTAAGTCGTAGGTCGTCTCCGACCTAACATTCCCACTGCTATTTCACTTGGCCGCTTGACCTTAAGTCGTAGGTCGCTTGACTTTGTTAAGTCGTAGGTCGCTCGACTTTGTTAAGTCGTAGGTCGCTCCCGACCTTACCCTTAGGTCGAATGACCTGTGATTCACTAGGTCGCGATTTTCCTCAGGTCGTATGACCCTGGACCCCCGCGACCTGACCGGGCAGGTCGAACCCCGTATTACTCTGCGTAGGCAATCTTATCTGAAAAGCATTCATCAGAATTTCCACTTTGATGCATTTTGAGCTGATTTCCTTGGATTTTATTCACGTCTCCGAATGTGAATTTTTGTGATAGATTGTTCCAACAATCGTTTTATGACTTGTCACTTTAAAGATATGAAGATTTTAATACTAGTAGTAAATATCAAAACTCTTTCATCAAATCGATTTCAACACTATTTTAAATATCAAAAGTTCGTTTTCTCAAACCGATTTCCAATCTACTAATATATATAAGCCTTTACTTCACTCGAACGAGAAATCGACTTAAACGACTTAGTAAAACGAGTGGTATGAAACGCTTGCGTTCACTTCGTCGGTTAGCTCTTGGACTTGTTCGATTGAACCCTTTTGTGACAATTTCCTAGTGAAGATCTACAGTTTGTTCGTAAATATTTAAGTTAAGCAAGTGGTTATGGGACATGAAGCTAAACTCATATATTTACTAGCTTAGTGTGATTGACACTTCCTTATGATCATGACGATCATTCTTGTGATTTAGACTAGCGATTGAGCGATGTCTCTTCGTCCGTGTGTTCGGACTTGCCTTCGGGCCATCCGTGTGTTCGGAAAATTAAATGGATAGCTTCCATGAGATAGCTTCTCGTCCGTGTGCTCGGACTTCCCCCTTTTAGTGATTTCTGGATTTCGTGTGTTGATTTCTGGGATTTGTTCTGGATTTCGTGTGTTGATTTCTGGATTTAGTGCTTCACCAACTTTTGTGGTTTTCACTGATATGATATCAGTTATTGTGTATTGGTGAATTTGTGTGTCATTACCTTTTTATGTGTTTGGATCTTTGAGAAGATCCTTGTGACATTGATTAATCCCTTGTTGATTATCATTTACATACTTATAGTAGTATGCCATCATGGTTATTATATGTTTATGCCATACCCCTTATCCTATATCATGTCATCTGATATTTATAGTTAGACTGATCCGTTTATTATTTTCTTATAAATAATACTCGGGTCAGACCGAGATGTTACAGGTGCTTCTGCTTGACTTCTCTTTTGGATTATTCTGACTTTTGGCTAACTACTTAGATTAGTAGTTTTTGGTTGTACACATTTGAGATATAGACTCTATGTTGTGTATCTATTCTTTTGTATAGCACGTGATGCTATTCTTTTGTATTATCGTGGATCTTTCTGACCACTACTCTGATGTACACTTTCATGTGTTATATATTTATTCATATCTTCTTCCGCCTTTGTGATATGGATGTCTGTGACTGATTTATGTTATGATTATTTCTATGTTTGTTTCCGAAGATTATATATAGCCACCGTGTGATAGCTTTGTGTTTGTATCGGTATGTCGGATTTCCTCCTTAAAAGATATGCATTCTATTCTATCTGACGTATCGATGCTCGCACAAAGAAGTTACATGGATGGTCGCTCCTCCACAGCCTTATTCTCCGTGCTAATTGACAGCACTACATCGTAGTGTTCTTGGTTAGCGTGGGTATAGAGGTGGGGCGTCACACCTTCCTTTTGCTTATATCCTTTCGCGACCAGTCTTGCCTTATGTTTGTCGATAGATCCATTTTTCTTCTTTGTTTTGTATACCCATTTTACTCCAATGGACTTTTTGTGAGGTGGCAAATATGTAAGCTCCCATGTATCAGCTTCTTCAATCGAGCAAATTTCTTCTTTCATGGCTTTTTTCCATACTTCTTTCTCATGTGCTTCTTCAAAAGAAATTGGTTCTTCTCCTGCAAAGAGGGCAAAGAATACAGCGTTATCTTGTTCAACTTCATCAGTTATATCATACAACTCCTGAAGACTTCTCATCTTTCTTGGAGAGGAATTTGAGCTGCTTGAATACATTGGGGAAGCAGGAACATTTTCTTCAACAATATCATCCTCCATATTTTCTTCCTTTATTTCAAAAGGAAAAATGAGCAAATTCTCCTTTTCAACTTCTGTGTCCTCTAACAAGGAATTTTCATCAAACCGAACATCTCGACTTATCACAACCTTCTTGGTCATGGGATTATACAACTTGTATGCCTTGCTTCTTTCACTGTAGCCAATGAAAATACATTTTTCGGACTTGTCTTCTAGCTTATTTCTCATTGCATCTGGAACATGCGAGTAAGCAGTGCTCCCAAATACTTTCAGATGATGAACACTAGGCTTTTTACCATACCATGCTTCATGTGGTGTGTAATTTTTTAGGACCCTTGTGGGTGACCTGTTAATAAGGTAAACTGCACAAGAAACAGCTTCAGCCCAAAATCTTCTTGACATCTTCTTCTGCTTAAGCAAACATCTAGCCATCTCCATAATTGTTCGATTCTTTCTTTCACACACACCGTTTTGTTGTGGTGTATGGCGAACTGTCATTTCATGCCGAATACCACAGTCTCTGTAATATTTTTCAAACATATTTGAAATATATTCGCCTCCACGATCAGTCTGTAACGTGTTGATTTTTAGCCCAGTATAATTTTCCACTTCTGCTTTGAAATCTTTAAATTTTTGGAAAGCTGCTGATTTTTCTTTAACAAAATACACCCAAACTTTTCGTGAGTAATCATCAATAAATGATATAAAATAACGATTACCTCCCAAAGATGTCATTGGCATTGGACCACAAAGATCTGAATGAATAAGTTGTAATGGTCTTTCTGCTCGCCATGCGGATTGTGAAGGAAATGCATCTTTGTGTTGCTTTCCGAACTGACATGTTTCACAAACTTCGTTAATATGATTAATTTTTGGCAAACCTGCTACCATCATCTTACTTGAAAGCATCTCCAAATTTCCATAATTTAGGTGGCCATATCTTTCATGCCATAGCCTTGAAACTCCTTTATCAACACCAGCAAAACAGGAAATATTTTGATTTTGAAGATTGTGTGAGAAAAGATTATTTAAAGCAACTCCAACCTTTGCAATAACTTGATTTCTTCTTGACAAATAACACGCCATATCACGAAAATGGACATCATGTCCTTTCTTCAAGAGATGGCCCACACTGAGCAAATTATTTTGAAGACCAGGAACAAAATACACTTCACCCATTTTCTCCATTTTTCCATCTTTCGTGATGAAAGAAATCTCACCAACACCGCTAATTTTATATGACTTTCCATCTCCCACTTTAACTTCTCCATAATCAGATTCAAGTAATTTTGAAAATAATTTTTTGTTACCTGTCATATGCTTGCTGGCTCCACTATCTATGTACCAAACATCATCAAAGTCTTTTCCGTGAGATACGAGCACCAAAGTCTCTTGATTATGATTTTCTTCATTTTTATGTCCATGTACCATATTTGCTTCATGTTTTTCTTCCTCCTTGAACCAGCAATCACTTGCCAAATGACCAGGTTTGTGGCAATTATAACATTCAAAATAGCCACGACCTCTTCCTCTTTGATTTCCACGTCCTCTTCCTCTTTGAGAATCTCTGAAATTTTGATTCAGGCCATTTTCTCTGTTTCCATAATTACCTCTTCCACGAGCATATGATCCTCGACCTCTAAAATTTCTTCCTCTTCCATGACCACGTCCTCTACTTCTCTGATCTTTGAACTCTTCATTCTTCTCATTTAAAGATAACTTTGATTGGAGTGCTTGCTCCACACTTGTTTCTTTCTTATTCTTGTTTAACCTCTCTTCATGAGCTTGTAACGAGCCTGTGAGTTCATCAATGGTCATGGCGTCCAAGTCCTTAGATTCTTCAATGGCTACCGCCTTGTAGTCAAATTTGGAATCAAGAGAACGAAGTATTTTTTTAATGACACGAATATCATCCATAGTTTCACCATTCCTTTTTATTTGGTTTACTACAAATAATACCCGCGAACAATAATCTGAAACAGGTTCTGACTCTTTTTGATGCAAGCCTTCAAACTCCCCTCGAAGAGTCTGTAACCGAACTCTTTTTACCTTTTCATCTCCTCTGAATGAATTTTCAAGGATCTCCCATGCTTGCTTTGCTGTTGTGGCAGCAGCTATTTTCTCCCAAGCAGCTTCATATGTTTGTACTCCTTGGTAGATCAAAAACATGGCCTTTTTGTCTTTCTTTCTTGACTTTCTCAGATTTTCTTTTTGAGCATTTGTTAAGCCTCCTTCATTTTCCACTTCTTCATACCCATCTTCGACTATATCCCAATCCTCTTGAGATCCAAGAAGGGCCTTCATTTCGATACTCCATTTACCATAATTTTCTTTGGTTAATTGAGGGATATAAGCAAGAGGAATAGAATTGCTCATTCTGATTGAACAAGGCTCTGATACCAATTTGATATTGAAATAAGATGAAGAAGATATTTTTAAAATAATCAGAAAATTCTTCTTATAAAATACTTAAACAAGTATGCCATTTATAGCTATAATAAGACTCTTCACAGCCAACCATCTTAAACAGAAAGACACTTCACATTCACAGAAAGACACCTCTTGACTTCACATAATATTTTGGTGCAAGTTAATTTAATCCAACATAAATATGATCTCATTGCCAATTATTCTGAGTACGGTGAGTCAGTACAGACTGATAAATGATTAAAAAACAATATACTTGTTAACTTGTTTGTGAAACGCATGTAATTCATTGAAACTTATACAGGATTTGAAAGTCCGGAACTTGTGTGTTGTGGCTTTGGAGGACCGCCAAATAACTTCAACTCAAGCAAAAGATGTGGCGCTATAGGAAGCCAGGCCTGTCCAGTTGGTTCCAAGTATGTGAGCTGGGATGGAGTTCATTACACTGAGGCTGCTAATGCGTTTGTGGCCACTAAGATTCTTAGTACACAGTACTCCAAACCACCACTAAGTTATGATCATTTTTGCACTTAGTTTGATGCTTTTGTTGGGTTTGTTGATGAAGAAAAGTTGTAATTTGGGTTTTGAAGAAAAATTTATTCCAAGAGTGGGTTATTAGTTGTATAAATGCTTGAAACTAATGCTTCTTTGCATGCAATACCACCGTTACCTCCTGTGCTTGTACCCATGCACATATCTTCTGTGTCTTCTGTGTATGAAACAAACTCACTTCTATCGGCCTGAGAATCTTGCATTTCCATTACAGATTCTATTTGCTCATTAATTAATTTCACACTCAATTGCTTCATCTTCGTCTTCAATTGTCTTTTCGTAATCATTTAACATTACTTGTAGCATTTCAAATTTTATTATACATTGTAATTATAAAACTTTCAGCATTTGTCTTCTTGACTTGATGCTTGTTAGTATACATAAAATTCTTGCTGTCAATATTAACCTCATTATCAGTGAAAGCATGGTGAGTAGTACATGCTCATAATTTAGTAGATATAGTATAGGATACATTTCCATTGATGTTGATAGCCTGTAAGGGTTCAATTTCAATGTTAACTACCATTTTCAAGAACATCTTAGCGTGAGTAATACTTACATTAGGTTGTCACTCAACCGACTTAGATATATCAAACCCAAGACCTTTGATAACATTTGGTTGTCACTCAACTGTACATATCACTTAGATATATCAAACCCACCCTCCTAATATATTTGAACTTTGTCATATTGATATTATTTATTCAAAATATCTGTTAAAAATATCACTCACTATATATATCTTTTTCTGTACAAAACATAAATGGATAATTAAAGGATTAAACAAAAGAAATGAAAAACGAGCCTTGGAAATCAAGTGAGTCAAGGATTAAAGTGGAGTGGCAGATAGCTGTAGGACTTATGTGGGATAGTAAATTGTTATACTCCAAAAAATCATGCTAGGGAGATTCTGTATAAACTAAGACAGATAATCTAGAAAAAATAGCATCAAAAGATTACTTGCTGAGTCACGAGAGACTACTATCTGCTGTTGCAAACTTGCAGATGATATAACATGGATTATTCATCTTCAGTTGCTTAGATTTCCATTGAAAACCCTACTTCGATCAAGTTTTCCATTGCCAAACCCTACTTGGATCAAGTTTCTGGTGACCAAACTCGTTCTAGTCAACTGCGGTCTTCAGAAAGTTTTGGTATGTGGCATATTTTTTGATTCTCCATCACTATACAAAGCTATTGCAATGAGATATGGTCAAAGCTATTGCAATGTGACATGGTTCAAAGTTATCGCAATCCGAGCAGCCTCATCACATGAACAAAATGATCATCAGCAACTCTGACCCCTTCAAAGAACAACGCCAGCGGCCAGTCACTCTTTAGATACACTGCAAGTTCAGGCACGATCGCTTCATCTTCATCGGCGATGAGCTTTTCTAGGACAATGGTAAGGAAATCCGTCCATTTAAACGGTTAGGAGGTGATCTCCGTTTTTATGTATGTCTGATTATTTCCTACAGAACCGAGGTTGAGATTCCCGGAAAATCGATCGATTGGTTTTGGAGCACCCGATCAGCGAAGGAGTGTACTTATATGAGATGACTTGAAACCGTAACCACTGCAAAACCATATACGTGTTCTTGGTTCGTGATTGCTCCTGGATGACTTCGTGATTGCTTCGTGATGCTAGAATCTATGTGGAGATTCGAGATCTGCTTGAGGTGCTCGAACACATGTAGTTGTTCGTGATCTATTCAGGATGCGGAAATCCATGTGTGATTCCGAGACCTGTTGAGGTACGGAAATCCATGTGTGAGTCCGAGAACTGTTGAGAAATCCATGTGTGGTTCCGAAATCTGTTGAGATATGAGAATCCATGTGTGGTTCCGAAATCTGTTCGAGTTGGAGCTCGTGTGGAAGATCTGTTTGAGTGGTGACTCGTGGGCTAGAATGCTGGATGTAGCCTCATTAGCGGGTATGACTAAAACCAGAGATAGGAGACTGTAACAACCTAGAATTTTACCACTTTAATATAGGCTATTTAAATATATTTTAAATAATGAATAAATGGATTTTTATTAACAAATAAACCTATTTTAATAAGAAGTTATTAATGATGATAAAATAGTTTTCAAAAATTTGTTTATCAATATAGATAGTTCATAGAAAAATAGAAAATGTAACCGATAAATGTTTTTCGAAATTTCGACCTTTCGACATCGAAAAGTTGTCGAAAACGTTCTGTACGTTTGTGCACCACATACACACATTTCAATGATAAAATTAGTGATAATAGATATCACTTAAAAATAAATTAAATTATATATATATATTTATCTAATCATGAAATGACAAGTTATGGTTAAAATATAAACACACACACACACTTTTATACATATACATACATACCTCCTTACCTTAAGTACACGCACATGGGTTTACTTGCATGATTTAGAGAGGTAGGGGGAGGGGGAAACATGTGCTAGAAAGGTGGAGGGGTATGATGTAGCATGCATGCACATATATTATTTAATACAAAATAGTAGTTTAGTCTTTTACTTATTTTCCTAGCCTATACCCCACCATCTTCACCAAAATTCATTTACATTCCATTCTCCAGTTTCTTCATTTCATTTTCTTGCTCTTATCCATTCTAATGGCTTCTTAGAAAAATATTTCAAGAAGAAACTAGTTCAAAATATACTAAAACCGTTTCAAAACAACTCTAAATCACTTCTCTTCACTTCTAAGCTTCATATTCACCAAAACAACACCCCATCACCTCATTTCCTTGCTGGATGAGCACACCAAACCCCCTAGGCCGAGTCATATTGACCTACTTTAGCACCCAAAGTCCAAAAATTCCAAAGCTAGGAGGCTCGTTTAGGTCGTGTTCGAATTCCGGTGAAGTTCGATCTTGTTTTAGCATGTTTTGGTGAGTAAAGTTAATGCTTTGTAAACAATTAGTTAACTTTATTAAAGTTAGTAAATTATGATATATATTGGTGTATGAATGATATATATGATGTGTGCTTGATTATGTGATGATTTGGTGTTAACTGTGTACGTCGAAGTTTAAGTAGGCAATAAAGTCTCTATCTTGTATTTTGGGAAAAAGTTAGCTAGCGATTGTGAAAAAAATATTGTTGCTTATGTTATTGTTATGTTGTATTTTGTGGTATGGTGTTTGAATCGAGTTATTTGTTGCCTATGGGTTCTTGATATTAAGTTAGCGATTAGCTAACCAAAAGCGACATAGAGATTCACTTTTGTCTAAGGTTTGAATTTGTTTTCAAAAGTGAAACATTTACAAGTTCTAAGTTTTGCTTCCAACAGGTTCAATTTTATGTTTTAAAGGAAATAAGAGTTCAAAGTTGAAGTTTTTTATAACTTAGAAATTAAATTTCAAAAAGCTAGAATTATGGGTCCGTATAACGCTAGTCGCTATACGCGAAGTTCGTTAAAAAACGAACTAATTAACACAATTTAAGTGTTTGCCCTTAGAAGCTTAATAGTGAATGTTTTTCTAAATTTAATCAAGTTAATTGAAGCTAATTAGTAAGTTTTTAATTAATTATTTATGTAATGATTAATTAATTAAGGTAATTAGCAATAATCACTAATTAATAAAGGTTGTTCATACTTAACTGTTAATCAATTAAGTTAATCATAATTAGTAAAGTAACTAAAGTTAATTATTAATTAAGTATTTAATTAAGGATTAATTTATCTATTAATTTATTAATCATTAATTAGTTATTATTTAAAAAGGGTTTAATACTAATTAATTTCTGATTAAGGATAACCAAGCTTTGATTAGGGTTTAATTAAGTTTAATTACTATTTAAGGATGGTTTAAATTTGATTACTTAACCAATTAATAAAGATTAGGAGTTATAATTATTAGTTGATTTCAAATATCGATTTATTCTTTTCAAAAGTGATTTCTATTTTTAAATGTTTTAATCAAAGGATTTTTATGTCGTTTACCGTTAAGTAATCTTGAACAAATATCAAACCCAAGTAATATGGTAACACATGTATGGGAAGTAAGTTATCCTATATTTAGCACTAAAATCAGATGAGTAGGCTCACTGTCTACCTGTGAGATTTAGATTTTATCTCTAGGCGAGGGGTAGGATAAGGTCGAAATGTTGGAAACGTGATAGATATGAGAGATTTAATTTCCATGAATGTTTAACATTTAATTAAGTATATGCTTATCCATATATTATTCTTGTATAATCACCTTTAAATAGCGGATTTTGCGCTATGGATAACTTGACCTGTTTTGACTCAAGAAGTATGGTTATAAGTTCGAATTCCCCGATAAGGACTCGAATACATTTGCATACTTCTAAGAGAACCAGAATTGAGTTAGCCGGAATTATCGATTAGTTTGGAGACGCTAGTTTTGGATAATATGATTATTCCAAACTTCTCTAAACTAATAAGGTTCATATTGGATCGTTATCAAGTTTGCTATGGAGCTATACTATTTATCCCGAGGGTGATTCAAATATGGAAGATAGTAATTTGTGATTGTTTGTTTGATCCCAGAACAACTCGTATGGATGAATGCTAGTATTGCATTGGTGCTTGGAGGGCAATATTAGTATTCCAAGATAGTTTGCTAGGAGGAAATGGTAAGAGCGTGGCCTCTTCGAGCCTCACACCTGGGAAATGAATAAAGTAGGGACATGTGGCAGGGCTAAGTGGGTCGCACCTAAGTAGGTGATTGTCATCCTAAATCTAGAGCGATATCCATGTATGCTTCAGGATCCCATTGTATGGTTGTTGATTGCAACCAAGAGGTGATCATATTCGTTGCTACCTGAGAAGGGGGTAGTACTGGTCCTAAGTAGCAGAGGAGCAACGTGTTGTAGCCTCCCATACATTTTATCTTCAGGTGTGCGGATTCGGCGTGTAGACCCTTACCCTTTCATAGTTGGAATCCATTATCCACTACGAGCCTTCGGTTTTTGGTTGTAGAGACTAGTATGCTGGAATTTAATTAATATAACAATTTCGGCTAAAATTTTATATTTTACTTTAAATATAGACATTATGATAATATCTGATGATTGTAATATAAAATGTTTTGGTTATCGTAAGGTAAAAACTCATTCGTGTTTATGTGTGGCATGGTCTTACGAGATACTTTTGTTTAAAGGTTTTTATAAAGTTAAACTTTATGCTTTGCTCACACCAGACCCATGTCCGACCTGGAGTTTATTTTATCTTTTCCCTAAACTCTCGGATACTAAAAAAAATTGATTAGCTAAGTAGTCAGGTTTAGAGAAGCATTTTGGAGCAGGATGGTACAGGAGTCCTCCCAGCATCTAGTAGTTATATTTGTATTTCTACCGGGTTGTGTATATTATGTAATATTAATGGGCAGTCTGATCTACCCGTCCTTAGACTTGGATTTGGAGTAGTACTTGTTGTAACTTGATGTAATATTTTGGAGTAACTTCATGTACAACTCGGTGGTGTTGTGTATGACTCTCATGTTGTAATGAAATCTATGTTTTATTTCTCTTGATTATTGTTTCAATACCCCGCGACCTGTCTTCCAGGCACTTGAATGATTGACACAGGAATAGAGGATGTATTAAGTGTCGTCTTTAGGTGTAAAAAAGGCAGATAGTCACATATGGTATCAGAGTTTAGGTTGAGTGAACACCTAGGCCTTAGTTGGGGTCAACTCATTAGAGATAGGGTTAGCAGTACCCTAGAATGAGTTCGGTTTATGAGAGTGCATTTCTGTGTTGTTCTGCTCAGCATTTTTATGTTTGGCTTTATGATCTTTTCCCTAAGTTAACCTCATCTATGTATTTTAAGATTTACCTGACTATATCAAAGTAGTAAGAATGAGCACCAGAGGAAGACGAGGAAGGGGAACTGGCAGTACCACAACTAGTAATGGAAGAACCCCTAATGTTGGAAGGGGTGGAATAGCAGTTGAGGCTGTAGCTCTAGTTCAGCCCAGGGTTAACTTCACTGCATTATGCAAGAATTTTACCAACTTAGGAAGGAAACCATTCAAGGGCACGGAGTCAATCATTGAAGTTCAAGCTTGGTTGAGATTATGTGAGAAAATTTTCAAAGGATTAGACATATTAGATGAACATAAAAGGTTTCTGGCTTCATGGCAGTTACAGAAAAGTGCCGCAGCTTGGTGGGATTCAGTCACTGCAAGCACCCTAGAAGATGAATTCTCATGGGACCTATTCAAGGAGGTATTCAAAGAGCAGTTTATGCCAGCTGTAGGCAAGACAAGGTTATACATAATTTTTATGGATCTCGAACAAGGAGAATTATCAGTAGCTAAGTATGAGAAAAAATTCAATGAGTTATCCCATTTTGGACCTAGCCTCATAGATACTCCAATGAAGAAATATGAAATGTTTGTGGCAGGAAGGAGAGAGGAGTTCCATGAGAAGATGACTGGGTATGTGAAGGAACCTTTTGTGTATCTAATTAATATGGCCTATAAATATGAGGTACTTTTGAAAGCAAACCCACCAGCAGCAGCAATCGGTGGGGGTAACTTTAATCTGAATAAGATAAAATTCAACCCAAAATGGAAAAAGAAGCAAGGGAAAGGAAAACCCGCCGGAGGTGATCAGGGAAACAAGTACAAAGATGTCATTAGTTACAATTGTAAGAAGAAGGGACATATTTCAACTTATTGTCAACAAGCGAAGGCTACCGCCCCAATAGTCTAGAAGACTCTTTGCTACAATTGTCATCAACCTAGCCACAAGATTAAGGATTGTCCTTTGGTGAAGAAGGGAGAGCAGGATAAGGTGTATACAGTTAAGGATGAGGCCTCCACCTTTGTGAACGTGAACGGGAAGGGTGTTTTAGAAGGTTCCTTACTTATTTATGGTGTTTTGGTTCATGTTTTATTCGATACTAGAGCCTCTCATAATTTCATCTCTAAAGAGTTAGTAGATAAGTTAGAGCTTAAACCGGAAATGGTTGAAACCCCTATAAGTGTGTCAAACCCTATAGGAGGTACAACAAACTTATGTTTAATTTGTAAAAACATACAAATTGATTTCCGGATGTTTTGAAAGAAGGGGTCCCGACCTAGTCGAAGCCCTGCTTCCATTCTTTAACCTTTCGATGGTGTTGAATATACCAATGCTATCGAAAGGTACTTTGTTTTATAAGTTTAAGCCACTTCCTGTAGCTTTCTAAAGTTGTTAGGGGTTTCGAAGGTAATGGTTTCGAAAGGGGTTTTTGTAGGATCGTTTTCACCCTAGAGGGGGGTGAATAGGGTCTACTGAATATTAATGCAAAAATAAAAATAAAAATAAAAACAGAAAGTAATGCAGTAAAGATCACTCACAGTTTTACCCACTTCGGAAAAAACCTGCCTACGTGCTGCCCCCAAAGTTTCTACTAGAAATTAAGTAATCGGATGCTTACAAAAACACGTAAACTTGCGATACCTGCTAACTTGATTAACCTAACTCTAAGCTCAAAACTCTTCCACAACTCAGCCACTGAGTTGCGAATTCTCCGAACTCCGCCATGTAGTTTTTAACCTAGTTAAAACTAGAGTTTATACAAAGTTAAGAAAAGAACAATACAAATTTAATTTAAAACCCTAAATTATAATTTAGCCCAAATCAAAACACTATCGGCTCAATTAAAAAAATAGTGCGGTCCATAAAAAATATGGTTCTTATTCATTTTGAATATCCAGGCCGATATCCTCTTTCACTTTTGCTGTCTTCGATTTAGGGTTTTGTTGATCTAGAGTCGCCGCTTGAAAATAGCACTTTGAATCGTTTGCTGTATGCTTTTGTTCTTCAATTAGCTTCACTGCTTCTTCGATCAATGTTATTCGATTGCTCCAGATTTGAGTTCGACTTTGGTATGTTTTTGTCTCTTGAATGTTTTCGTTGATTGTTTTCGAACTCGTGATTTTTTGCTGATGACGAATTGGGCATTTATAGTGATCGAAACCCTATAATTTTGTTTCGTATATTTTGGTTTGAATTCTTCAATTACTTTGCTCGGACATTCGATTCTTGCTTGAACGATTGTGATGATTCTGACTTGTTCATTAGTTGATATATTCGAATATGTTCGAATCTATTCCGTTCTTTGCTCCTACGACTCGTTCATCGTTTGCTTACAGTTTGACATTTGAATTTGAGATAATCTTGACTTCCTGAAGTTTGACTTGTTCATCTGCGACGTTTTCTACTCCTTGACTTTGATCGAACTGCTACTGATAGTTACCGAAAATTTGAACACTTCAACAGTATTTTTTGTTTGGCCATTTCTTTGATCTCGACTTGGAGTCTTGGATGTTAGTTGCTCGAGTTTAATCTGATGTCTCCATGTATATACATATATATATATATATATATATATGTATGTATGTATTTATTTATGTGTGTGATTGGTTTTGCTATGCTCTGTCCACCCGAGTGCTTGCATTCATGTGTGTGTGATTGCTACAGCTCCAATGCATTGATGTCTTCTCTGCTTCATGTCCATATCTGGTTCACCACTTTGTACATGTTGAAACTTAACTTGCATATGAACTTGTACATGTTGAAATGTCTGCATATGTCCATTTCTCTATTTCATATGAACTTGACATGTCTGACACTTTGTTGCTTTGTACTTGGCCCTGTACTCTGGTTGCATATGAACTTGGCCCTAAATGTTCATCGTGAACATTTTGCTTGAACATATTGCCTTGTACTCTAGTTTTCATGCCTGAATGTCTGCATGTAGCCTGCCTTTGTTGTTGTAGTATGTTCCACTTGAAGTATGGTTGTATGTTTTCATGTGGATCTTCATGTGTACATTTTTGAACTAAACTGATATGTGTATGTATATATGTGCATATATGAATACATTTGTATATGTGAGTGTACTGATCATTGCTGCATTGAAACTGAACTTGATTGTTGCATGTCGGTTGGAGTCTGATCTGTGTTGCATTGTTTTCATAACGTTATTGTTGTTTCGCCTTTGTTGCTCCTGACCATGTCTTGTGCACTTTATGAACTGTTTTGTTCGAGTCATTTTATTGATCTGTTCTGGTTACAACCCTTATGTTCATGCTTGATTGAATTCTGGTTGTACATATAAGTATGTTTACTGAATGCCTTTGTTGTTGCATTCTGGTTCTATTGAACTCTGGTTTGGTTCCACATGTTGTTTTTGCATTGCACTTGAGTTGATTCCAGTCTAGGCTTGGGTTTGACCTTGTGCTCACCTGTCCCTGCTATTTTAACAAGCAAGTGTATATTGGTATGCACGACCTTGTGGCATGTACAGTGATACACTATGCATGTCACAAGTTGTTCGCGTAAGGTGAATTAAAAAAATGATGACAACCAACCCAAATAATTGGGGCAAACAATATTTTCAAACACACACTTCATTGTGCGCTGCAAAATATTTCTTTTTCAATTTTACTACGTCAGTGTTTATTTTGCAGATAGTTCAGATGCTAGATACAGGCTGGAACAGAGTTGAAGATCAAATACAAGTGATGAGTGAATATGTAGTGAGGTGAAATATATATGTAAAACTGTAAAGTGAAAATTGTGTTGTAATTGAAGTTGTATTGTAATTGAAAATGTGTAAATGTAGTGAGAGCTCAAATTTGTACTATTCAATTTGTAATAAAATATTTGTTTGAATAAAATATTTGTTTAAATAAGAATTCCGAGTTATTTATTTTATTCAACAAATATTTATTTAATTAAGTGGAAAAATAAAATAGTAAAATAACAAATACATTTAAACGAATATATATATATGTATGTTTATTATCATCAAACAAAAATCATAGGCTATTGTATTCTATAATCTCCCCCTTTTGATGATAACAAACGTATATTAAGATTTTGACTCTATTAAATGTATTTGGTCTTGATGAATTCTATTTGCTCCCCCTATTTGAATACCCCCCCTACAACAAAGCTCCCCCTTTACATATGCATGAAAATAAAAAAGAGAATATGCAAATAAATAAAAAGAAAATAATGCAATGAACCTAGATGCAATTAAAATAAAATGCAATGAACCTAGATGCAATTAAAAAAATATGACTTATTTGCCAAAATCTTAACTTCTCTCCCCCTTTTGTTATCAGCAAAAGAGTAACAGCGTTAGAAGAGTGATAGACATTAATACAACGTTAATATCTAATTGAGTATAAATAGGAAATTTTAAAAAAAAATCAAACAAAAATCATAAATACTCTGTTAGGCACATATTCCATTTTAGAGTGATAGGGGTGATGTCAGCGTAGAAAACCATATAGTTGTGCCCATTTGTGGTTTATTTATGACAAGAATTTAAATACTTACTAACCATGCATAACCATTAGGACTTTTAAATGAGATTAGTAGTATTCCCTATTTTTATTAAAAATGAATTCCAAGCATCTTCTAACCACGCATAACCGTGAGGACTTTTAAATGGGGTTAGAATCAACTCACCCGTTTTATCCAATTTTAATATGTGTTCCATACATGCATAACCGTGAGGACTTTTAAATGAGCATGAAAGCACATAATCAAAGATTCCAAGTAGTTTACCCATGCATAACCGTGAGGACTTTTAAACGAGAGTGTACTTTTGGATGATTTTATTGCTAATTAAAAAAATGAATAATTTCCTGTTTAAATACCACATTTTGACATACTATATTGGATTTTGATGAGTGATTGTCGTAGAAATATGATAGGAATAGAGTTGGTCATGAAATTTTTACCAACCAAATTTATTACAAATTTTGTTTACATTTTTTAAAGAAATTTTCTAAATATACTACCTCAAGTCATAATGTATGATTAAGATCAACACTCATCACTTTTTTCAGTCACTATTTATCTTTTTGATAATCAATAGGAAGTCAGATTAGTTAACATAGGCATTTAAGGTCAAATATAAAATATAAAATCACATTTCTAAAATGCCTAAACTAAGACGAAGTCGACAAAAACTATTTTCTAGAAGGGGTTTTTTTAAAATGTCTACCAATTGAGAATCTATTGGAATGAAGTTTAAGTAGATATTTTCTTTGGAAATGTGGTCTCTAATGAAATAATGTCTAACATCTATATGCTTGGAGTGAGAATGATGTACAGGATTATTTGTGAGATCAATTGCACTTTTGTTATCACACATAAGTGGGGCTCGTTTAAAACTTAGACCATAGTCTTGCAAGGTTTGTATCATCCATAAGATTTGAGCAGAGAAACCGCTTAGAGCAATATACTCTGCCTTAGTGGTAGATAATGCAATACAATTTTGTTTTCGACTTGACCATGCAACTAACGAATGTCCCAACATAAAACACGTTCCACTAGTACTTTTTCTATCAACTAGACTACCAGCATAGTCTGCATCTGAATATCCTTTTAACTCAAATTTATCATTAGCTGGATACCATAGACCAAACCGTGAGTTGTGCAATAAATACATTATAATCCTTTTTATAGCTTTTAAATGAGTTTCTTTTGGATTTGATTGAACTCATGCACATAAACAAATAGAGAACATAATATCTGGTCTAGAAGCACCTTGATATTTCTTTTGATCAACTACTTTACCTTTTTCATCCTTGTCGAGTTTAATTGTTGTGCTCATGGGAGTTTTTGCAGGTTTAGCATCTTTTAATCCAAATTTGTTGACAAGATCGCTGATATATTTTGTTTGAGAGATGAATGTACCTTTTTCGCTTTGTTTGATTTGAAATCCCAAACATAATTTCAACTCTCCTACCAAGCTCATTTCAAACTTTTCCTACATGACTTTTTCAAATTTCTCATACAAAAGGTTGTTAGTGGAACCATAAATAATGTCATCAACATATATTTGAACAATCAATAGGTCATCATTTTCATGCAATAGAAACAATGTGGTGTCTACACAGCTCTTTTTGAACCCATTTTCAAGGAGATAAGTGATAAGACATTCATACCAAGCTTTAGGGGCTTGTTTTAATCCATGTATTGCCTTTTTAAGTTTATATGCATGGTTAGGGTATTCTTGACTTTCAAATCCTCCTGGTTGTTCAACGAATACATCCTCTTTCAAAATTCCATTAAGAAAAGCACTTTTAATATCCATTTGTCTTAGTTTAAATCCTTTATGACAAGCAAAAGCTATCAATATTCTAATGGATTCTAGCCTTGCTACTGGTGCAAAAGTTTCATCAAAATCAATTCCTTCAATTTGATTATAGCCTTTAGCAACTAACCTAGCTCTGTTCCTAATCACATTTCCAGATTCATCAAATTTATTTTTTAAAATCCATTTGGTTCCTACAACTGGATAATCATTAGGTCTAGGTGCTAGAATTCAAACATCATTTCGTTCAAATTGATTTAGCTCTTCTTGCATAGCCATAAACCAACTCTCATCATTAAGAGTTGTATCTATGTCTTTGGGTTCAATTTCTAAAATAAATCCACTGTATAGACACAAATCGCATAAATTTCTAAAAGAGGAACGAGTTTGAATACCTGCGGTAGGATTACCTATTACCAATTCTGGAGGATGATCTGCCTTGAATTTCAATCTCTCTGGTTCTAGATTTCTTTGGACTTCTTCCACAATTGCAGTTTCTTTTGGATTTTCACTTTCATCTTTTTCGTTCTCCTCTTCGACATTGCTTTTGATTGTTTCCTTGCTTTGATCATCAATGCCTTCATCAAATTTCACATTGATTGACTCCACGATTGTTCTTGTCCTTTTATTGTATACTCTATAAGCTTTGCTTCTGGAAGAGTATCCCATGAACATGCTTTCGTCCGCTTTTGGCTCAAATTTTCTCAGTTGATCACCTGTATTGAGAATAAAACATGGACGGCCAAATTTTTCTAAATATGCAATGTTTGACTTTTTGTTGAACCATAGATCATATGGTGTTTTCTTAAGAATCAGTCTAATCATGACTCTATTCATTACATAACAAGATGTATTTACTGCCTCTGCCCAAAAGGACAAGGGTAGTTCATACTCATTTATCATATATCTAGCCAACTCTTGTAAGGTTCGATTCTTTCTCTCGACTACTCCATTTTGTTGTGGAGTACATGGGGCAGAGAATTCATGTTTAAGTCCATTTTCATCAAAAAAAATTCAAATTCATAATTTTCAAATTCTCCACCATAATCACTTCTTAGTGAAATAATAGAAACTCCTTTTTTCATTTTGAACTAATTTTGAGAATTTAGTGAAGTATGAGAAAGTTTCTGATTTTTTAGCTAAGAAGTATACCCACGTGTATCTAGAGTAATCATCAAGCAATACATAACAATATCTCTTACCACCTAAACTTGCAATATCATTAGATCCAAACAGATCCATATGAACTAGTTCAAGAACTTTAGAAGTACTTATAGTGTTCTTGGCATGAAAAGATGATTTTTTAAAATTTCCCATAGTACATGCTTTACATAGAGTTTCTGTTTTGAAATCATGAGATGGTAAACCTCTTACCAAATCTTTTCTTTTTAATTTGTTTAACAGATTCATGCTAGCATGTCCTGATCGTCTATGCCATAAGTTTACTTCTTCATTCTTAGCTACCAAACATTTTGAAAGAGTGAGATCATTAAAAGATAGAGAGTATATATTACCTTTCCTCTTACTTGAAAATAATGTTTCTTTTGATGATTGGTCAACAATTTTGCACAATCAGAATCAAAAATAGTATTCATTCCCTTATCACATAACTGGCCGATTGAAATCAGATTATGGTGCAGATTTTCAACAAATAATACATCGTTTAAGGTAAATGTACTGTTACCTACTTTACCTTTCCCGATAATTTTACATTTATCATTGTTGCCCATTGTGACTCTGCCACCTTTGTACTTCTCTAGGCTAAGGAACTTTGATTTGTCGCCCATCATGTGCTTGGAACAGCCAGAATCTAAGTACCACTCTTGCTATTCCTTAGCCTGCCAACATACCTACACGATAAAAAAGTTTAGTGACCTATTTGTTTTTATAAGTCCATGATTGTTAGTGACAAACAAATTTGAAAAACAAGTTTGTGTAGAACTAAGACAGTTTATGTTTGTTCCTTTTGGCACCCAGATTTGTTTGATTTTAAGGGATTTTACATTCATGCCTTTAGGAACCCAAATTGGTATGGTTTTCGTGTGTTTGGGTCTATACCAGCAATTGTTTTGATTGTGTCCAATTTTCCACAAATCGTGCACTTGAAGTTGACATGATTAGTTTCACTTTTACCTTTTTCAGATTGAGTATACCAAAGTCCTTGTCTAATGGTATTAACAGTTTGTTTCCCTAATAGGATATTTAGTGATCTTTCTCCTTTGGAGAATTTTCCTAAGTTGTAGACAATTGTTGGACTTGTGACTTGAGAGATTCATTTTCATTCAATAACAAAGTGCACTTTTTAATAGAATTTTCTCTCCTAGTATTTTCACTTTCTTTCAAAATCAGAATTTCATTTTCAAGGATTTAATTCTAGTTTCTGATTTTTTTTATTTCCTCTTCTAATGATGGACACTTATCACACTTAGGGCTCTTTTTTCTATAGTTTTGAACCATTTGATCAAGCTGCTTATTTAGTTCTATCAAACTATCTTTTTGTGATTCAATTTTAGCTTATTTCTCCCTAAGTCTTTCAAAACAACCATTTACTTCATGAAAATATATAAGTAATTATGAGTGAGTAAGTTTTGATACCTCGTTGGGCTCATCATCATCGCCGTCACTTGTTTCTCCTAAAAGACACCGTTTTGCTCTTTCACTCTCACTTGTAGTGCTTTTATCATCATTTTCATCACTTTCATCCTAAGTTGTTGCACAACTTCTCCTTTTCGGTTTCTTTCCTTTGCTGACTTGATTTTGAGGACAATTAGGCTTGATATGACCGGGTTATTGCACTTGTAACAAATTACCTCCTGCTTTTCTGAGTTCTCTAGAACTTTGAGGATTCTGCTCTTTAGTTGTTGATTTAGGGTTGGATTTCCATAATTGCGGTTCCACCTTTTGAATCTCTCTATTATCAGTGCCAGTTCAGCTGCTCCTTCATCATCATCATCTTCACTTTCCATCGTTGCTTTGAGAGCTATTGATTTCTTTCGCGTATTTCCTCCTTCACGTTCTTCCTTGAATTTGATTTCTAGCTCATAAGTGGTGAGGTTTCTGATGAGTTCTTTAACTTTAACTTGTTTCAGATCCTTTGATTCTTGAATGGCAGTCACCTTTGCTTTAAAATTTCGTGGAAGAATTCTGAGGATCTTTAGGACCATTTCCAGTTCTGTGTATGGTCTTCCTAGGGATTTTGATTTGTATACAAGATTAGAAAGTCGTCCATACATTTCTTTGACACTTTCATCCTTTGCTATTGTGAAGCTCTCATACTCACTACTAATCATGGCAAGGCGAGATTCTTTGACCTGGGAGGTTCCTTCATGAGTCACTTCAAGCGTGTGCCAAATTTCCTATGCAGTTAGACAATGTGAGACTTGGTTAAATTCAATTTGATCTAATGAGCAAATAATAGAATTCATAGCTTTAGCATTAACAGTTTGTAGTTTATTTTCAAGATCTGTCCATTGATCTGTAGGTTTATCAACTTCTTGATTATCTACCATAACTATTGGTGTGTTATATCCAGTTTCAACAATATTCCATGCATCTATGGTTTTCAAAAAAAATTTCATTCTAGTTTTCCAATATGCATATTCACCATTGAATATGGGTAGTCTAGCTATGGACTGACCTTCGGCAAAAGCATTATTAAAAGAAGCCATTGAAAGAAAAAATCAATTTTTTAACAGAAAATTGTTTTTGTTTTTAGCTTTGATACCACTTGTAGGATCGTTTTCACCCTAGAGGGGGGAGGGTGAATAGGTTCTACTGAATATTAATGCGGAAATAAAAAAAAATATAAAAAGTAATGCTGTAAAGTTTACACACAGTTTTACCCAGCTTCGGCAAAAACCTACCTACGTGCTGCCCCAAAGGTTTCTACTAGAAATTAAGTAACCAAACGCTTACAAAAACACGTAAACTTGCGATACCCGCTAACTTGATTAACCTAACTTTAAGCTCAAAACCCTGCCACAACTCAGCCACTATGTTGCAAATCTCCGAACTATGTCACGTTGTAACAACCCTGTATTTTGTGATTATTTTAATTGTATATTTTAATTATCTTAATTGAATTGCCTGATTTAAAAACTTTTATTTATTTATTAAAATGGATAAATTTTGTTATTTTAAATATAAATTTTGATTTTTATGTGAATTATAATTCCAAACATGAATAGATAGGGTATTTTTCCAAAAATGTGAATTTTGGTCAATATGGTCAAACTTTGACTTTTAATTTAAAAATTTAAAATGATGAAATTTTGAATTTTATCTTTTATTATGAAAGTAAATAAAATTTCAAGAATATTGCTTTTCGTTTCGTTGAAATCTGATTTATAATGTGAAAGTTATGCTCTTTTAGATATTGTATGTAATTTGCTGTATTTAACAAAATTGTTTATTTTAAATTATATAAATAATATTTTATTTGGTCATGTAATTTATATTTATATGGGTAAAATAACATGTTATGTATATATTTTAGTTTTAAAACATTTTAAAAGTGTAATTGACATTTTCCAGTGTCAGTTGTATTCTGTTTATAATTTCTAATTTCCAGTTTCATTTAATTAAAGAAATTCTTTATTTATTCCTCTATTTCCTTAAGACCTTATTTTATTTAATCTCCACTTTATTTTGTTCATCATTTATTTTACTTATTTGACTTTTTATTTGTTTTAAAGTGAAATAGAAATTTTATAAAGCTAGTGATGTTTTATTTGTAATTTTAAGCCTTGTTTAAATTAAATAAACTATTCTTTATTCTTTTTCTATTTTCTCTAAATTTAATTATTTATCTCACTTTATAACTGATAAATGAATTATTTATTTCAAAGTTTTGCTTTAGAACATTTTTAAAATGAAGTAGATATTTTTCCAAAGCCAATGGTGATTTATTTGTAATTTCTGGACCCTGTTTTCAATTTTTAAGCAATTTCTTATATTCTTTTCTGTTTTCTTTAAATTTAATTATTTATTTTTATTCTATTTTACTTTGTTTCAGTTGTTAAATTCATTTACTGAAATTTTATTTTGTTTTATTTGAATTAGAGAAAAGGAAATATGAAGAGACTAAAGACTTTAAAACTCATGACTTTTCATTAACCAAACTTTTCATTTTCCATAACTTTTCATTTACTTTAGATTGGCCGTACATTTTTCTTTGTAGCCGTGAGTTCCTCAACTCATATTCACGTGAATAGTACTCTTCCTCATCTCATTTTCACGGCTAGAGAAATTGGTAATGGCATCATCATTTTTTTCTTCCATTTTCTTCTCTTTTTCTAAGTTGTTTTGCCTTGACTTCTTCATGTATTTGCTTGGCCTAAACCCCACCATCTCCTCCACCACTTCCTTCCTCCTCCTCCCCCTATCATTCACGACCTAACCCTCCTCCTCCTCTGACCATAGATGGTCGTGACCTACCCTTGAAGCTAACACCATAAACAATGTTAAAAAAAACTCCAAAACTATGCAAGCCATCACCTTATCACCTCCTCCCCTTTATTATACACCACCACCATAGGCTACCACCACCACCTTTTTCAGACCGCCCCACACCACTCCAACCTTTGTCCAGACTTGAGCTTGACTGGCGAAGCCTATAACCCCATGGTCGAGCCATTTAGTTGAACACAAACTCCTATTTATGCCTTAACCTTTTGTATTCCCTGCCTTGTAACCTCCACCATGTATACCTTTGTAGCCGTGCACCCCTAGGCCCATACCTGAGCCAAAGCAACCCCTAGGCCGTGCAAGCAAATGTAGAAAGTAAGGCAAAAAGTCATGTATTCATATTGTGTTTCATCTCAAAGTTATTCAATTTCAATGTTGTATTGAATTTTAATTTTATTTGGTTTTGTTTTGGGTTGCAACACAAGATCAATTGCTTGGTTCTCTTTCCACTTGAATCTATTGTTGTGTCATCATGCCTTCTGGAATCTGTTGTGTCATTTGAATTGATATCTCCAGCACAAAGAGGTGAGTAAATCTCACCTGACATTTATACTTATGCAAATGTGAATTGGCAACAATTTAATGTGTAGAATATTATATATGATGTTATAACTGCCTATGATTATTAATTATATGATGTTAAACCTGTTATTTTACCTGTCATATTATCTGTTACTGTTATTTTTTGTTAAACTATTCATTTATACCTGTTTATCACACTGCAAGTTCCCTGTAGATTAGATTCACTATGGGTTGAAATGATACATACACGAACGGACTTTAGAATAGGGAAAAATCGTTATGGGCTGAAATGATAGGCCTGAATGGTTTTTATTTATTTTATTTTAACTTAGGATTGCGGGTTTGAAATGATAGAACCCGGATTTTTGCTTTTAAACCGCGGATTGAAATGATACATATCTGTATCACTTGACCTAGGTTAGAAAACTATATACAGGCCAGTGGTTATTTTTATAAAGTATTTTGAATATTTTAAATATTTTTAAAAGTGTAAAATTATGAAAATTTGATTTAAATTGGATTTTTATTTTTTTAAATAAAGAAATTTGGATTTTTCTAGAAGTTAAAAATGTAATTTAAATGAATGGTAAAAGTAAAATTTTGAAATATAACTTAAGTTTGGAAATTTGGAATTTTGGTTTTAAAATGATATTTAAGTTATATAAATAAAGTGGAAATTTAATTATATTTGGAAAATGGTAAATATGATAATTTGATTTGAATTTGAATTTAAATGATTTAATAAAGTGTTATTGAGTTTTTTATGTATTAAAATGGTTAAATAAATGAATGCTTAAAAGTGTAATTTTAAAATATAACTTGACTTGGAAATGTGAATTTGGTTTTTTATTAAAGGTTTAAGTTAATTAAATAAAATTGAAAATTTAGTTTAATTTGTGAAATGGAAATAAAATATAAGTGTTAAGTTTATTTGAAAAAAAAATGTGAAGAAAAGAAAATTGTACATATGGATTTGTTAAGTAAAATTATTGGAAATTTGGATTTTACTGTAAATGTTCTTATAAAAATCATAAATTAAAAGAGTAATTTTAATGAACATTTTTGAATGTCAAAATATGATTTTTATAATGTTTAAAAGGTTTAATATTGAAGGTTATTATTTGCTGAAAATACACTAAAATCTGGAAATACACTAAAATCTGGAAATTACGTTTTATAGCATTCAGAAATGTTATGATTTCTGTAAATGAACTAAAACTTAAATAAGAGGCTATTACAGCAGTTCTATAATGATGTAGTTGCTGAAGTAAATTAAAAGGCTAAAAACTTAATGAAGGCCTATTACAACAGTTCTGTAAATGCTGTAGTGGTCTGCTGTCTTTGCTGAATTTAATTAAAATCTTTTGTTTGAAACTTGAGTTATTACAGCATTTCTGGAAATGCTGTCTTTGTTGTTTTAAACTAAATTTCAACTAAACTGAGATCTAACAGCAGTTTTAAAATGCTACCTTTGCTGAATAAAAATGTTTTCAAGATTAACTTATAACAGTTTTTTTTGAATGCTGTGAAAGGCTGAAATTTTCAATGTTTATGGTTTTTAAGTAAATGAACTCAGAATAGTTTAAAACTTTGGAAATAGAATACTTGATTTGAAAGTATAATAATTACACTTTTAAATGGTTTAGATGAATTATTTTGATTGAAATATAAACTATTTAAAAGGTGACTTGAAATGATAATAAATGAATGATATCTTTGAATTTAAAAGGTATTTAAAGTTGAATATTTGGATTTGAAATCAAATGATGATTTGATAATGAAGTTTTGAAAAGATATGATATTATGATATATTAAATGATTTGAAATGAAGTTTTTGAAAAGATATGATGTTTTGATATATTAAAATGATTTGAAATGAAGTTTTGGAAAGATATGATATTTTGATATATTGAAATGATTTGAAATGAAGTTTTGGAAAGATATGATATTTTGATATATTGAAATGATTTGAAATGAAGTTTTGAAATGATATGATATTCTAAATATATTGAAATGGTTTGGAATTGATTTAATCTTTATTTTGATAAAGATTTGGATTTGAAATGATATTCTATTTTGAAGTATAAAATATTATTTTAAAATTATAACCACGGGTTATAATAACGATTGGTTGTTAAAGAGACCGGGATCAGATATGGACATACTCTTTGTCGATACCGAAAACCACTTTGACAACTGTGTACGCGGTGGAGTTTCCAGAATGAAGTAGAATGGTGGCGACGATCCTAAGGTATATACGTGGACCCAACTCCCGTGAGTTGGCATAAGGTGGCTAAAATAGGAGCGATCTCGGGCCAATGAGGTAGCACCTCTTATCAGACGCACTTCTTCGATACCATTCTATTACTTTGTGATTTATTTGGGTGCACCCCTCGATTTGGGAGTGTTGTTTGAGGTGGAGTGGTAGTGGCTGCTATGCGTTTCCATCAGCCCATGTGCGTAATTGGTATATCCATCCTGGCATTGCCTTGTGTGCCGTGTCACCTACCATATCGAGCTTTACTACGAGTTGTGATTTCTCCCGTAGCCTGTGGAGTATCGAGGGTAGCCCCCACTTTGGGAGTATGCTAATACTGGATAGACTACTGGGACTATTACGTGTTAAGGTGGAAAATGTAAAGCCTTAATGCTATTTAAAAGTATGTTTATTTTATGATTAGACATTATTATAATAATAGCGAATATTATTACATAGTAGATAGTTTAACGGATCCTTAAAGAATGGGCGATCCCAAGCATTCTTTAAGTTACTTTTACCTTTATTATAGTTCACTTGAGTTGGTTTACATTGTATAAGTATGTATGTCCTGACTCGAGTGTTTTGTGTTTGCTTTACGCTCGGGTCAGACTGAGTGATACAGCATTCGAGACTCACCTTTGGAGCTGGAGTTTTGCTTTGAAGAACCAGATATCTATTCATCTTGTTATCCAGTTGATTCCAGTTGTATTCTGAGTTGTACCTGATTATCATACTGTTACTCCTGTTGTATCTTGGTATTCCCATTGTATCTTAATTAACTCTAATGTATTTATATAGTAGCTTCATGAACTACTGTCTCTTTTATTTCCGCTGCATTATATTACTCTATGTCTGTGATCTGTGATTTTTTATTTACTGTATATGATGAGTTTGCCAAATTTTTATTTACAACGCGGTATTTTGAGCAATTCAAGTCCGACATGTGCGGATGCGAATGGTTGAAAATATCGGGTCGTTACACACGTAGTTCGTAACCTAGTTAAAACTAGAGTTTATACAAAGTTAAGAAAAGAACAATACAAATTTAATTTAAAACCCTAAATTATAATTTAGCCCAAATCAAAACACTATCGGCCTAATTAAAAAAATAGTGCGGTCCATAAAAAGTTTGGTTCTTATTCTTTTTGAATATCCAGGCTGTTATCCTCTTTCACTTTTGCTGTCTACGATTTAGGGTTTTGTTGATCTGGAGCCACCGCTTGAAAACAGCACTTCGAATCGTTTGCTGTATGCTTTTGTTCTTCAATTAGCTTCATTGCTTCTTCGATCAGTGTTATTCGATTGCTCCAGATTTGAGTTCAACTTCGGTATGTTTTTGTCTGTTGAATGCTTTCGTTGATTGTTTTCAAACTCGTGATTTTTGCCGATGATGAATTGGGCATTTATAGGGATCGAAACCCTATAATTTTGTTTTGTATATTTTGGTTTGAATTCTTCAATTACTTTGCTCAACCATTTGATTCTTGCTTGAATGATTGTGATGATTCTGACTTGTTCATTAGTTGATATATTTGAATATGTTTGAATCTATTCTGTTCTTTGCTCCTACGACTTGTTCATCAGTTGCTTACAGTTTGACATTTGAATTTGAGATAATCTTGACTTCCAGAAGTCTGACTTGTTCATTTGCAAAATTTTCTCTCCTTGGCTTTGATCGAACTGCTACTTATAGTACCGAATTTTTGAACACTTCAATAGTATTTTTCGTTTGGTCATTTCTTTGATCTCGACTTGGAGTCTTGGATGTTAGTTGCTCGAGTTTAATCTGATGTCTCCATGTATACACATACATACATACATGTATGTATGTGTGTGTGTGTGATTGGTGTTGCTATGCCCTGTCCGCCCGAGTGCTTGCATTCATGTGTGTTCATGTATGTGTGATTACTGCAGTTCTAATGCATTGATGTCTTCTCTGTTTCATGTCTATATCTGGTTCACCACTTTGAACATGTTGAAACTTAACTTGCATATGAACTTGTACATGTTGAAATGTTTGCATATGTCCATTTCTCTGTTTTATATGAACTTGACATGTCTGACACTTTGTTGCTTCGTACTTGGCCCTATACTTTGGTTGCATATGAACTTGGCCCTAAAGGTTCATCCTGAACATTTTGCTTGAACATTTTGCCCTGTACACCGGTTTTCATGCCTGAATGCCTGCATGTAGCTTGCCTTTGTTGTTGTAGTCTATTCCACTTGAAGTCTGGTTATATGTTTTCATGTGGATCTTCATGTGTACATTTTTGAGCTGAACTAATATGTGTATGTGTGTGTGTATATATATATATATATGTGTGTGTGTGTGTGTATACATGTGTATATGTGAGTGTACTGATCATTGCTGCATTGAAACTGAACTTGATTGTTGCATGTTGGTTGGAGTTTGATTTGTGTTCCATTGTTTTTATAATGTTGTTGTAGTTTTTCCTTTGTTGCTCCTGACCATGACTTGTGCACTTTTTGAACTGTTTTGTTCGAGTCATTTCATTAATCTGGTCTAGTTGCAGCCCTTGTGTTCATGCTTGATTGAATTCTGGTTGTACATATGAGTATGTTTACTGAATGCCTTAGTTATTGCATTCTGGTTCCATTGAACTCTGGTTTGGTTCCACATGTTGTTTTTGCATTGCACTTGAGTTGAATCCAGTCTAGGCTTGGGTTTGACCATGTCTCACCTGTCCCTACTATTTTAACAAGCATGTGTATATTTGTGTGCACGACCTTGTGGCATGTATAGTGATACACTGTGCATGTCACAAGTTGTTCGCGTAAGATGAATTAAAAATATGATGACGAACAACCCAAATAACTAAGGCAAATAATATTTTTAAACACATACTTCATTGTGCACTGCAAAATATTTCTTTTTCAATTTTACTGCGTCAATGTTTATTTTGCAGATAGTTCAGATGCTAGATACAGACTGGAACAGAGTTGAAGATCAAATACGAGTAATGAGTGAATATGTAGTGAGGTGAAATATGTATGTAAAACTGTAAAGTGAATATCGTATTGTAAAATTGAAGTTGTATTGTAATTTAAAATGTATAAATATAGTGAGAGCTCAAATTTGTACTATTTGAATTTGTAATGAAATATTTGTTTGAATAAAATATTTGTTTAAATAAGAATTCCGAGTTATTTATTTTATTCAACAAATATTTATTTAATTATGTGGAAAGATAAAATAGTACAATAACAAATATATTTAAATGAATATATATATATGTTTATTATCATTACACAAAAATCATAGGCTATAGTATTTTATAGTTTTGACGCCAACCTTCCACTATTTTACCTAGATGTTTTATGCTTTCGAAAGGGTGGTGCCGACGCCATCTTGTTTCCCCAATACTTTTATATAATAAAGGATGATTTCGAAAGAGATGCTTTCGTCTATATTCACTTTGACCCAAATAATATTTTTAGTATAAACCCAATGCATTCGAAAGGGGGACTTTCAATGATTTCGGAAGGGTTCATCGAATGATGTCGAAAAGGTTACTTTCAACTAGTTTCGAAGCTATGCTTCTATAGTTAAATATTAATACTTTACTACAATCGAAAGGTTTCGAAAGGAATGTTTTAAAGTATTATAAAGGCAGGAGCCTAATGTTTTGAAGATAGATTTCAAGGCTTTCGAAGGAAGTCATCCATTGATGTCAAAAGCCATGTTTCAAAGTTTCGAAAGGTTGTATAACCCAAACTCTATTTTTAAAAGGAAAAAAACCCCATGACTAAATTAAAGGAGTTTTTGTAATGGTTTTGAGAAGAAGCTTTCTTTGATAAAATAATAGGTTAAAGGGATTAACCATGTTAAACCCACATGAGTGGTATTGCTATGTTGTTATGTTTGCTTCTTCAAATATAAATATATTCACTTTATAATGGTCCCATAACTGCATTTTGGGGATAAAGGGTAGAAGAACCAGCTAGGTTAATCTAGTAGTGAATACAAATTGATTAAACTCCTGAATAAGCAGAATTGCATCTAGGAGGTCAGGAAGACCAAAATATAGGATGCTAAAATATAAAAGAAAGATATTGGCAGGGGCCAATAGGTTCTCAGTAAGCTCATTAAAACTGTGTATAGGAAAAGATATTGGAAGGGGCCAATAGGTTCATAGTTAGCCCATAAAACTATGTATAAAGGAAGATGTCAAAAAGACAGGTTCATGGTAAGCCCATGAAAACAATGATTTGATACTGGCAGGGCCCAGTAGGTTTGTAGTTAGCCCATGAAAACTATATCCGGATTAAGATATTGACAGATGTCAATAGGTTCCTAGTCAGCCCGTGAAAAAAACAAGGGTAAGAAGAAAGGATATTAGGGTCACCAATAGGTTCCTAGTCAACCCATGAAAAAAGGATAAGATAAAGATATTGGAGTTACCAATAGGTTCGTAGTGATCCCATGAAAACTATGTAATTGGATAGGGAGTCCTTAAATATTTTACCGGTTATTAGTCAGCCCATGAAAACTAATAGGTTAATAGTAATCCTAGAAACTATATTTGAGACAGATAGTCAAAATGAATGGAGATGGGTAATCCTGAATAGATTCATTAGTTTTGCATATCAGCATATTATACTGTTTTAAATTGTTTTAACCATCGTGGATGCAGGTGCATAGTATACGATTTTAAAAAGGTTTTGAGGTACCAATAAGGGGAAAACCCGTTCCGCTAAGCGATGTGGTCTCACTGGATATATAAATGATTTGAGATGGTAGATTATTATTCATACCAGGCTTTATGTCGGACTTGAAGTTTATGTTTTCCCCTTAAACTATCAGGTACTCAATTAATTTTGAGTAGTTTGAGAGTTGAGGTTTTCAGGTACCTCTTAAGAAGAATAAGCTTCCGAAGACGTGCAGGAGGCATGATAGCTATTTACAGTTCTCTTTTCTTTTTTTTCCACTGTGTTGTTTGTAATGGCAAAGTTGTTATATTTCCTGTATATACTCTGATCATCCAAGGGGTCATTTTCATATGTCGCTCTTGGCGTATGTTGTAATAAATGTATTTTCACTGAACGTGGTTGATGATTATGGGGTTATGTAATGAATTGGAAATGTTTTGAAATAGAATGTGAATCTGTTTGATGTTTTAATTTTTTTCCATATTCATATATTTCTATGTATCGATGAATCTAACGCTGCCGTATTTGGTCGTCGAGGATTGATAATTATGGATGAATGCAACATCCATAGCCGTTAGTTTTGGACCTCTAAGTAGGGGGATGTTACAAGTTGGTATTAGAGCCAAGTTTATGAAACTTTAAAAGAAAGTTAAACCTAAAAGATTTTTAAACATAATTCCAATGAATCAGAGATATGATCGGGGTTGGGTTGACGCTATAGTAGCGTACTTGTATTTGATATATATATATATATATATATATATAAGTACGTGTTCCCCTCTCTCTTAGACCGTTCTTCTGTATCTTACTAAGGCTCATATGTAGATTTACGATAAAGAAGATATGGAAGCAGGAAACGGAAGAGGAAATCTAGATGAAGGAAGCACCACAACCAACAGAAATGCTCGACCTAATACCAGGAGGAATTAAGGTCGACAGGCTAATGCTAATCCAAATACTAAAGCCAATGTAGGTGCTGGAAATCCACCGGTAGATGCGGGGATAGTGTATCAGTTGTTGTCCAATCTTTTGCAAGCTGGAGTTGCTGGTAATGTTGGAGGAGCTAATCCTGTGGCTCTAGTTGGGAATAACTATGCTAAGCTAAGCTAAGCAGAGACTACACTAGTCTGGGTGGAAAGCCATTTGTTGGAATGGAGGATGATGTTGAGAATTGGCTATTGCACTATGAAAGGATCTTTACTGATCTAGGCTTGAATGATGGGCAAAAGAGGAGGCTGGCCTCTAGGCAGTTGCAAGGGGGCAGCGCTTCACTGGTAGAATAGTGTGACCGCTAGAGTTCCGGAGGAAGAGCTGACATGGGCTAATTTAAGAAGGAGGTTTGAGCATAGGTTTCTGTCTGAGGTTGCTAAGTCGGCATTGATGAGGAAGTTCATGGATTTAGTTCAAGGAGAGATGTCAGCAATCGAGTATGATGCTAAGTTTGATGAGCTATCTCGATATGGATATGCTATGATTGACACTGATGTTAGAAGGAATGAAGGGTTCATTCGAGGACTAATACATGAGCTTGCTAGAATGATCATGACCCTTATCCAAAAACCTTGTAATGTGGTGGTGGAGATGGCCATTCGCCATGAAGAGATGCTTGCTGTTTCTGCTAGAGAGAAGCCAATTGAATCCTAGGGTCCTCGGGGAAAGAAGAGGAAATTCTTTAAGAAGAAGGGATCCCAGAAAGGAGATGTTGCCAAGAAGCCAAAGGCTGATTTGGTATGCTACAAATGTGACAAGAAGGGTCATTATGCAAGTGAGTGCCGATGAAGAAAGGGAAAGAAGGCTGCAGACAAGAAGAATGTGAAGTTCTTTAACTGTAATCAAGTTGGGCATTACAAGAACCAATGTCCAGAGCCAATCAGGGCGGACAAAGGGAAAGTTTTTGCTGTTGGATCATCAACTAAGCCTACTGCAGCTGATAAAGGGAAGACTGTGATGGAAGGTGCATTTTTTATTTAGAGTATACCAGTTAGGATAATTTTTGATACCGGTGCATCACATTCATTTAAATCCTAGTGTATGGTTGATAGTTTACGCTTAGAACCCACATACCTTGTTACTTCCTTAAGGGTTGCGAATCCAATAGGAAGGTATACAACTCTAGGGATGAGATGTGACCAGTTAGAACTTGATTTGTTAGGTCATATGTTTGCATGCAGTTTGTGTGTTTTCAATTTCATAGATTTTGGAATCATTTTGGGTATGGATTGGTTGAGAAGGTATGAGGCTAGGTTATTTTTCCAAGATGGAGAGATGTCTTTGAGACACCCTGATAGTCATAACCGAATTATATTCTCAGTAGAGAATTCTGACCAGAGTAGTTGTGCTTTGTTAAGTGCAGTGGAAGTAAGAGAAGAGCTATGTCAGGTTCGAGTAGCAAAGGAGTTTGCGGATGTTTTTGAGCCAGTCACAGGACTACCACCGAAACGAGCTATTGAGTTTCGTATAGATCTTGTGCCAGGAGTTGAACCTATATGTAGACCACCTAGCTGGATGACATTGACTGATATGAAGGAATTGAAGGTGTAGCTAGTGGATCTAGAAGGAAGGAATTTTATTAAACCAAGTAGTTTGCCTTAGGGAGCGGCTGTAGTATTCGTGAAGAAACCAGATGGGTCGCTAAGGATGTGTATCGACTATCGTAAGCTAAACGAAAGGGCGATAAAGAATAAGTACCCTCTGCCAAGGATAGGTAATATGTTTGATCAATTGAGTGGAGCCAGAGTGTTTTCTCAGTTGGATTTAGCGATGGGGTTCCATCAGTTGAGAGTGGCAGAGGATAGCATTCCTTTTGACGTCATTTCCAACTAGATATGGTTCGTATGAGTGGTTAGTAATGCCATTCAGATTGACGAATGCACTTGCTTTCTTTGTAGACTTGATGAACCGAGTCTTCCGAGAGTATTTGGATAGATTCGTGTTGGTTTTTATAGATAACATTTTGGTATACTCTAAGGATGAGAAAGAGCATGAAGATCATCTTAGAGTGGTGCTAGAGACGTAGAGGCAGAATCAGCTAAAGGCGAAGTTTTCCAAGTATCATTTTTGGAAGAAAGAAGTTAAGTTTTTTGGTCATGTGGTTTCAGAGAAAGGGTTGTCAGTCGATCCAGATAAGATTGAAGCTGTGAACAATTGGAAGAGACCGGAGACGGTGACCGAGATCAGAAGTTTTCTTAGACTTACTGGCTATTACCGGAGATTCATCAAGGATTTCTCATGGATAGCAGCGCCTTTGACTAAGCTTACCAGGAAGGAAGTGAAGTTTGTTTGATCCGACAAATGTGAGGAAGCATTCAATAAGTTAAAGCATTTGTTGGCCAATGCTCCAATGTTAGTAGTTCTAGATGGAAACCAAGGATTGGTGGTATATACTGATGCATGTGGGACTGGATTGGGAGCAGTGTTGAGGCAGAGGGGCAAAGTCATTGCCTATGCATCTGGACAGCTTAGGACGCATGAAGTGAGATATCCTACTCATGACTTAGAGTTGGCTGCGGTGATTTTTGCCTTGAAAATTTGGAGACATTATCCCTTGGGGGAGAGATTTGAGTTATATACCGATCGTAAGTCTTTAAGGTATTTATTCTCTCAGAAGGAGTTGAATATGAGACAGCAGAGATGGCTGGAGTTTTTGGTTGCTTATGATTTTTGTATAGAATATACCCTAGGGAAAGGTAATAAAGCAGCATATGCTCTTAGCAGAAGACATCAGAATGTAGTGTTGGCTATGTTGGCAAAATGAAATGATCTAGAAATTTTGGCCAGTTGTGGTATGCAGTTAAGATCGACTGCTAGTTCTAGCCAGAGTACTGTCATGTTGTCCTATTTAGAAGTGCGACCAGTGTTGATCGAGAGAATTGCTTTTAAGTAGAAGGAAGATCCACTATTAGCCAAGAAGATCAGGAGGCTTGAGGTTGGAACTAGGGTCGATGATTTGAAAGATTTTTGTCTTGACCAGAGAGGATGGTTGAGAAAGAAGGGACGATTAAGTGTTCCAGATGTTGAGAACTTGAGGAAAGAAGTTCTTGGGGAAAGTCATCAATCCAAGATTACGATTGATCCCGAAGGGACCAAGATGTATTAAGATATGAAGAGAAGCTTCTATTGGGAAGGCATGAAGAGGGATGTTGGCTTGCGGGTTAGGCAGTGTGTAAACTATCAACAAGTGAAGGCCGAACATCAGAAGCCGAGTAGGTTACTTCAGCCTCTTGAGATTCCAGTTGGGAAATGGGATTCGATATTCATGGATTTTATAGATGGGTTGCCAAGGTCAAGCCGAGGAAATGAGAGTATATGGGTCATTGTGGACAGGTTGACCAAGAGTGCCCATTTCATTCCAGTAAAGTCGACCAGGACGGCACCTGTTTTAGCGAACCTGTTCATTAAGAACATCGTTAGACTTCATGGAGTTCCTAATAGCATAGTCAGCGGCAGAGATGCTTTATTTACTAGCGAATTCTGGAAAAGTCTACAGGATGTGTTAGGCACTAAGCTCAAGATGAATACTACATATCACCCTCAAACGGATGGGCAGACAGAGAGAGTCAATAAATACTCGAAGATTTGTTGAGAGCTTGTGTATTGGATTTTGGTGGATCTTGGGAAGATCACCTACATTTGGTTAAGTTTTCATATAATAATAGTTACCAGACTCGTATATGAATGGCGTCTTTTGAAGCTTTGTATGGAAGGCCATGTAAATCCCTTGTATGTCTGTTGGAGAACGGAGAGAGATTAGTCTTAGGTCCAAATTTGGTCAGGGTGGCATCAGAGAAGATTGAGTTGATCCGAGAACAGATGAAGGAAGCTCAATCCAAATAGAAGAGTTACGCAGATAAGAGTCATAAAGACCTAGAGTTCTCGGTGGGAGACATGGTTTTCATTAAAGTATCACCGATGAAGGGTGTGGTACGGTTTGGGAAGTCAGGGAAACTGGCATCGAGATATGTTGGTCCATTCCAGATTATAGAAAGGATTGGAAAGCTCGCATACAGAGTAGAGTTGCCGAGCAGTATGGTAGGTGTCCATAATGTATTTCATGTGTCTCATCTTCGCAAGTATGTGCATGATCCAGAGGCCACTATTCCTCCAACAGAGTGGGAAGATTTAGTAGTAGAGCCTAGTTTGACTTTTGTTGGACAACCAGTTCGGGTTGTAGCGAGAGATGAGAAAAGGTTGAGTAACAAGACAATCAAGTTGGTGAAAGTTCAGTGAAGCGACAACGAGAAGGACTGTACTTGGGAATGGTTTTTGGTTGCTTAAACTACATAAGGGTATATTAGGAAATTGCTTCCCATAACCCTTACCCACATATATTTCGTTCCTACCATTTCATTCCTTACTCATGTCATTTTAAAATGCAAACCAAAAATCTTAAGGAAGAGCCGGCCATTAAGAGAAGAAGAAGAATCAATTGAAAGCTAGAAAATCAAGCTTAGGGAAAATCAATCTCAATCCAATCTCCTTATTTTAATCAATTGAATAATAATTCCATCTCTATTTTGATTTTTATAATCATATGATTTCGAATTTAAAGGTAAATTCGTTTTTATGATATATTGGATGATGATATGCTTGATTTATAATTTATATGGTTTAAACAAGATTGTTTAAAAGAGGTTATGCATGGTTTTAGGAAAAAACCGAGATTTAATGATGTTTACATGGCATGGGAAAAATTTATGTTATGAGAAACATGATTTTGGAGTTGGGTTTCAATTTTGATAATTTTCCAAGCTATGGAAAGATTATTATGAATTTTCAAAGGAAAATATGGTTATTTGGGTTTATAAATTTATTTTGGAAAGTATATTAAGATTTTGGGGCTGGAATTTTGATATGTTAGTTAACATGATTAAAGTGAGTTTCTGGAATTTTTGGTGATTTTTCCAAAGTGATTTGCTATGTAAATTAAATTATTTTAGAAGAGGGACTTCTTTGCAAAATTGGTTTTGTTTAATGGAAGGGCTCGATCGATTGTCTTAACCATGGTTTAGATATGAAATTAGCGGTAGTTATTTGGTAAAGAATTTGGAAAAGTTAAGGCAACCAATCTGGTGTTGACACATGGCAGGTTAGCTTGAAAAAGATTTGCTTTAAGCAGTATTAAACTAGGTTTACTCAGAAAAGCGGGTTCGGCCTACTTTGGGAACTACCTTTCGACACAAAAGCTTTCGCCTTCAACCCAGTCGAAACCTACTAAGTCGAAACCAATACACAAGTTATCACAAAGATGGTACATAGCGGATTAGAGGAAGGCGAAGGGTAAGGTGTCGAAAGCATAGCTTCCGAAGGAGTCGCTACATTGGTTTTATTTTAAAAAGAGAAGTGCCTGTCTTTGTTTTGTTTTAGCCTTCAAAGGAGTCAGAGCATATGGTTTGGAAAGAGGTTTTAAATGGTTTCGAAAGGGTTTTCATTAACATAAGTTTGCTTTCGAATGGGTAATGAAGGAATGTTTTGAAAGAAGGGGTTTCGACCTAGTCGAAGCCCTGTTGTCGTTCTTTAACCTTTCAATGGTGTTAAAGATATCAATGTTTTCGAAAGGTACTTTATTTTATAAGTTTAAGCCACTTCCTATAGCTTTCGAAAGGGGTTAGGGGTTTCGAAGGTAATGGTTTTGAAATGGGTTTCGACGCCAACCTTCCACTATTTTACCTAGATGTTTTATGCTTTCGAAAGGGTGGTGTCAACACCATCATGTTTCCCCAATACTTTTATATGATAAAGGATGGTTTCGAAAGAGATGCTTTCGCCTATATTCACTTTGACCCAAATAATATTTTTAGTATAAACTCAATGCATTCGAAAGGGGCAATTTCAATGATTTTGGAAGGGTTCTTCCAATGGTGTCGAAAGGGGTACTTTTAACTGGTTTTGAAGCTATGTTTCTAAAGTTAAATATTAATACTTTACTACAATTGAAAGGTTTCAAAAGGAAAGTTTTAAAGTATTATAAAGGAAAAAGCCTATTGTTTTGAAGATATATTTCAAGGCTTTCGAAGGAGGTCATCCTACGATGTCGAAAGCCAGGTTTCAAAGGTTTTGAAAGGTTGTATAACCCAAACTCTATTTTTAAAAGGAAAAAAACCCCATGGCTAAATTAGGAGTTTATGTAATGGTTTTGAGAAGAAGCTTTCTTTGATAAAATAATAGGTTAAAGGGATTAACCATGTTAAACCCACAAGAGTGGTATTGCTATGTTGTTATGTTTGCTTCTTCAAATATAAATATATTCACTTTATAATGGACCCATAACTGCGTTTTGGGGATAAAGGATAGAAGAACCAGCTAGGTTAACCCAGTAGTGAATATAAATTGATTAAACTCCTGAATGAGTATAATTGCATCTAGGAGGTCAGGAAGACCACTATATAGGAAGCTAAAATATAAAGGAAAGATATAGGCAGGGGCCAATAGGTTCTCAGTAAGCCAATGAAAACTGTGTATAAGAAAAGATATTGGCAGGGGCCAATAGATTCATAGTTAGCCCATAAAACTATGTATAATGGAAGATGTCAGAAAGACAGGTTCATAGTAAACCCATGAAAACTATGATTTGATACTGGCAGGGGCCAGTAGGTTTGTAGTTAGCCCATGAAAACTGTATCCAGATTAAGCTATTGACAGATGTCAATTGGTTCCAAGTCAGCCCGTGAAAAAAACTAGGGTAAAAAGATAGGATATTGGGGTCACCAATAGGTTCCTAGTCAACCCATGAAAACAAGGATAAAAATAAAGATATTGGAGTTACCAATAGGTTCGTAGTGATCCCATGAAAACTATGTAATTGGACATGGAGTCCTTAAATATTTTATCGGTTATTAGTCAGCCCATGAAAACTAATAGGTTGATAGTAATCCTAGAAACTATAGTTGAGACAGATAGTCAGAATGAATGGAGATGGGTAATCCTGAATAGATTCATTAGTTGTGCATATCAGCATATATATTATACTGTTTTGAATTGTTTTAACCATCGTGGATGCATGTGCACAGTATATGGTTTTAAAAAGGTTTTGAGGTACTAGTGAGGGGAAAACCCATTCCGCTAAGCGGCGTGGTCTGACTAGATATCTAAATGATTTGAGATGGTAGATTATTATTCATACCAGGCTGACTCGAAGTTTATGTTTTCCCCTTAAACTCTTGGGAACTCGATTAATTTTGAGTAGTTTGAGAGTTGAGGTTTTCAGGTACTTCTTTATACGAATAAGCTTCCGGAGACGTGCAGGAGGCATGATAGCTATTTAGAGTTCTCTTTTCTTTTGTTTCCGTTGTGTTGTTTGTAATGAAAATGTTGTTATATTTCTTGTATATACTTTGATCATCCAAGAGGGCATCTTCATATTTCGCTCTTGGCGTATGTTGTAATAAATGTATTTTCTCTGAATGTGGTTGACGATTATGAGATTATGAGATTATGTAATGAATTGGAAATATTTTGATATGGAATGTGAATCTATTTAATGTTTTAAATTTTTTCCAAGTTCTTGTGTTTCTGTGTATCAATGAATCTAACGCTACCGTATTTGGTCGCCGAGGATTAATAACTATGGATGACTACATCATCCGTAGCCGTTAGTTTTGGGCCTCCAAGTAGGGTGATGTTCGACCAACCACATGGGGCTAAGATGTTCTCTTAGTTAGACCTTGCTACAGGTTTCCATCAGTTATGGGTAGCCGAGGATAGTATACCCTTAACTGCTTTTAGGAATTCAGAACTTTTCTATGGGTGGTTAGTTATGCCTTTCGAGCTGACCAACGCACCTGCATTCTTATTTGATCTGATGAACCGAGTATTTAGGAATGTTCTGAATAAGTTTGTATTGATTTTTATTGATGACATCATTGTCTATTCCAAAACTGAAGAAGAGCATAAATACAATTTGTAAATTGTATTGGAAACGTTAAGGAAGAACGTTTTAAAGGCAAAGTTTTCCAAGTGCCACTTTTGGCAGTCGAAAGTATGACAACTTGGTCATGTTATATCTGGAGATGGCATTTCAATGGGTCCCACCAAGGTAGCAGCTGTTAGGGACTTTAAGAGACCCCAAACTCCATGGAAATGAGAAACTTTACAGGGATGGCAGGATATTACAGAAGATTTATCAAGGATTATTCCAAGATTGCCTCACATTTAACTAAGCTGATAAATAAAGATGTAAAGTTTGAATGGGTGCCAATGTGTGAGAACACGTTTCTTGAGTTGAAGGAAAAATTGACTAGTGCGCCAGTTTTGGCAATTATTGATGGAGGTGAAGGACTGGCGGTTTATACCGAGGCTAGTAGAGTGGGTTTGGTGCAGTGCTTATGCAGCATGGAAAGGTGATAGCCTATGCAAGTAGACAGTTAAAACTTCACGAGAAGAATTATGCGACACATGATTTGAAGTTGTTAGCTATAGTTTTTGCATTGAAATATGGAGGCACTACTTGCTAGGTGAAAGGTTTGAACTATTCATGGATCACAAGTCCCTGAAGTACCTTTTTACGCAGAAGGACCTGAACCAGAGGCAACAGAGATGGCTGGAATTTCTAGTGGTGTATGATTTAAAAATTCTATACACGCTAGGAAAGGCTAATGTGGTAGCAGATGCCTTAAGCAGGAATGCTGTTTTGACTCTTTTGGAGGTTACCCTGACACTTCAGGAAAGGATTATGAGGAATTAGAGAAAGGACGAGAAACTGGAAGAGTTAATCCAAGTTGTTAAGGAGGGTAGATGTTCGGATTCTGAGATGGATAGTCGAGGTACTTTAAGGATGAACGGACGATTGTGTGTCCCAAATGCCGATGGCATAAGGCAGGAAGTTTTGGCATAATGTCATCGGTCAAAATTAAGTATTCATTTGGGTGTTTCTAAAATGCATCGTGATATGAAGAGAGTGTTTTTTGTGGAACGGGATGAAGAGGGATATCTTAATTTATATTAGTAGATGTTCGAACTGTCAACTAACCAAAGGTGAACATCAGAAGACAGCCAGACTATTACAACCCTTGGAAATACCTAATTGGAAATGGGAAATTATATCAATGGATTTTATCGATGGTTTTCCCAGAACTAGAATAGGAAATGAAGGAGTATGGGCTATCGTGGATCGGCTAACGAAGAGCGCACATTTTATCTCGATGAAACCAACAAGGACTACACCTTCATTAGCTGAAACATATATGAGAGAGATAGTCAGTTACATGGAGTTCCCATGAGTATAGTAAGTGATCGAGACCCAATATTTACTAGTCCGTTTTGGGAGGCATTACGGACAACTCTAGAAACTAAATTGAGCTTAAGTACTGCCTATCACCTTCAAATAGACGGACAGACTGAGCGGGTGAATCAGATTCTGGATGATCTTATGAGGGCTTGTATTCTTGATTTTGGTGGTTCTTAGGAAGATCACCTACATTTGGTTGATTTATCCTACAACAATAGTTACCAAGCGAGCATCAATATGGTAGCTTATGAAGCACTCTATGTACGTCAATCAAATCACCGACATATTGGGTAGAGACGGGAGATAGATTAATACTTGGGCCAGACATGATCTGAGAGGCTATTGAAAAAGTTGCTTGATCAAGAAAAGAATGAAAGAAGCCCAGGATAGGAAAAAGAGTTATGCCGATAAAAAAAGAAGGGATTTAGAGTTTGGAGTCGGCGATTCTGTGTTTGTAAAGGTAGCTCCAATCAGAGGAGTCGTTCAATTCGGAAGAGCTGAAAAATTGGCACCAAGATACATTGGACCATTTAAAGTGATAGAATGGCTTGGACCATTGGCTTACATTGTTGAGTTACCGAAAAAAATTTCAGGGGTCCATAATGTTTTTCATGTATCTCATTTAAGGAAAAGTGTTCATGACCCATCTTTGATTGTGGAATCATTGGTTCAAGATGATTTGGAGATAGGGCCGAATCTAACAGTGATTAGGCATCCAGTTCATATTGTTGACCAAAATGAGAAAAGGTTACCGAATGAAGTGGTGAAGCTGGTAAATGTTCAATGAGGCGAGGATCCCCGAGATTGTACTTGGGAGACGGTGGATCATATGCGGGAAGCTTATCCGGGGTTGATGTTAGGATAGCCTTTGGTTGTTGTTTGTATAGTGTATGTATTGTATTGCTATGAATGCTTAGTGTATGTTCTTTGTATGAATTTCATGATATATGACTTTTGGGTTTATTTTGTGTTAACCTTAGTTAACAAATTTCGGGATGAAATTTCTTTTAAGGGGGGAGTGTAACAACATAGAGTTTTGCCACTTTAAAATAGGCTATGTAAATATATTTTAAATAATGAATAAATGGATTTTTATTAACAAATAAACCTATTTTAATTAGTTATTAATGATGATAAAATAGTTTCCGAAAATTTGTTTACCAATATAGATAGTTCATAGAAAAATGCGACCGAAGAACATTCTCCGAAATTTCGACATTTCGACACCGGAAAGTTGTCGGAAACGTTGTGCACATTTGTGCACAATGTATACACATTTAAATGATATAATTAGTGATGATAAATATCACTTAATAATATATTAACTTATATATATATATTTATTTATTTAATCATGAAATGTCAAGTTATGGTTAAAACATAAACACACACACACACACATATATATATATATACACACTTTTATACATATACATGCATACCTCCTTATCTCAAGTACACATACATGGCTTTACTTGCATGATTTAGGAGGTAGAGGGAGGCAACGTGTGCTAGGACGGTGGCAGGGCATGGTGTAGCATGCATGCATATATATTATTTAATACAAAAGGGTAGTTTAGTCTTTTACCCATTTTCCTAGCCTATAAATACCCCCACAATTTTCACCAACATTCATTAACATTCCATTCTCCATTTTCTTCATTTCTTTTCTTCTTGCTCTTATCCATTCTAATTGCTTCTTCAAAAAATATTTCAAGAAGAAACTAGTTCAAAATATACTAAAACCACTTCAAAACAACTCTAAATCACTTCTCTCAACTTCTAAGCTTCATATCCACCAAAACAACACCCCCATCACCACATTTCTTTGCTGGACGAGCCCACCAAACCCACTAGGCCGAGCCATATTGACCCACTTAGCACCAAAGTCTAAAAATTCCAAAGCTAGGAGGCTCGTTTAGGTCGTGTTCGAATTTCGTTGAAGTTCGACCTTGTTTTAGCACGTTTTGGTGAGTAAAGTTAACTCTGTTTAAACAATTATTTAACATTATTAAAGTTAGTGAATTTATAATGTATATTGGTGTATGAATTTTATATATGATGTGTGCTTGATTATGTGATGATTTGGTGATAATTGTGTACGCCGACATTTGAGTAGGCAAGAAAGTCTTTATCTTGTATTTTGGGAAAAAGTTAGTTAGTGATTGTGAAAAAAATATTATAGTTTATTTTAGTGTTACAATGTATGTTGTTTTATGGTGTTTGAAATATGTTATTTGTTGTATATGGTTCGTGACATGAAGTGAGCGATTAGCTAAATAAAAGCGATGTAGAAATCCACTTTTGTCGAAGGTTTGAATTTGTTTTCAAAAGTGAATTGTTTTCATGTTTTAAACTTTAGTTTTGCTTCCAAAATTTCATTTTTATGTTTCAAAGGAAATAAGGGTTCAAAGTTGAAGTTTTTTATAACTTAGAAATCAAATTTCATAAAGTTATAATTACGGGTTCGTATAGCGATAGTCGCTGTACACACAGTTCGTTAAAAATAAACTAATTTATAAAATTTAAGTGTTTACCCTTAGAAACTTTATAGTAAATGTTTTTCATACTTTAATTAAGTTAATTGAAGGTAATTAGTAGGTTTTTAATTAATTAATTATTTAATTATTTAATGATGAATTGATTGATTGATTGATTAAGGTAATTAGCACTAATCACTAATAAATAAAGGTTGTTTATACTTAATTGTTAATCAATTAAGTTAACCATAATTAGTAAAGTAACTAAAGTTAATTATTAATTAAGTATTTAATTAAGGATTAATTATTTATTATTTTATTAATTATCAATTAATTATTAATAAAAAAGGGTTTAATACTAATTAATTTCTGATTAAGGATAACCAAGTTTTGGATAGGGTTTAATTAAGTTTAATTACAATTTAAGGAAGATTTAAATTTGATTACTTAACTAATTAATAAATATTTGGAGTTTTAATTATCAATTTATTTCAAATATCGATTATTCTTTCCGAAAGTGCTTTCTATTTTCAAATATTGAATCAAGGGATTTCTATGTCGTTTACCCATAAGAAACATGAAAAAATACCAAACCCAAGTAATGTGGTGACACATGTATGGGAAGTAAGTTATCCCATAGGTAGCACTAAAAGCCGATGAGTAGGCTAACCATCTACCTGTGAGATCTAGAGTTCATCTCTAGGCGGGGGTAGGATAAGGTTGAAATGTCAGAAACGTGATAGATATGGGAGATTTAATTTCCATGAATGTGTCACATTTAATTAAGTATATGGTTATCCATATATTAACCTTGTATAATCTCCTTTAAATAGCAAATTTTCCACTATTGATCACTTGACCTGTTTTGACTCAAGGAGTATGGTTGTAAGTTCGAACTCCCCAGTAAGGACTCGAATGCATTTGCATACTTCTAAGAGAACTGGAATTGAGCTAGCCGGAATTATTGCTTAGTTTGGAGATGCCCTTTCGGATAATATGATTATTTCGAACCACTACAAACTAATAACGTTCATGTTGGATCGTTATGAAGTATGCTATAGAGCTATACTATTCTTCTTGAGGTTGAATCCAACATGGAAGATATTAATTTGTGATTGTTTGTTCAAAACCTTAACAACTCGTATGGATGAGTGCTAGTATTGCATTGGTTGCTTGGAGGGTAATATTAGCATTCCAAGATGGTTTGCTAGGAGGAAATGGTAAGAGCGTGGCCTCTTCAAGCCTCACACCTGGGAAATAAATAAAGCAGGGATATGCGGCATGACTAAGTGGGTCGCGCCTAAGTAGGGTATGATCATCCCAAATCTAGAGCGATATTCATATATGCTTCGAGATAACATTATATGGTTGTTGGTCACAACCAAGAGGTGATCATATTCGATGCTACTCAAGAAGGGCGCAGTGCTGGTCTTGAGTAGCAGAGATGCAACGTGTTGTAGCTTCCCGTGCATTTTATCTAGAGGTGTGCGGATTCGACGGGTAGACCCTTACCCTTTCATAGTTGGAATCCATTATCCACTACGAGCCTTCAATTTTTGGTTGTAGAGCCTAGTATCCTCGAATTTAATTAATGTAACAATTTCGGCTAAGATTCTATATTTTACTTTAAATCTAGACATTATGATAATATCAGATGATTTTAATATAAAATGTTTTGGTTATCGTAAGGTAAAAACCCGTTGGTGTTTATGAGCGGCGTGGTCTTACGAGATACTTTTGTTTAAAGGTTTTTATAAAGTTAAACTTTATGTTTTACTCACACTAGACCCATGTCTGACCCAAAATTTATTTTTTCTTTTCCCTAAACTCTCGGGTACTCAACTTTTTTTTGAGTAGCTAAGTAGTTAGGTTTAGAGAAGCATTTTGGAGCAGGATGGAGCAGGAGTCCTCCCAGCATTTAGCGGTTATATTTGTATTTCTACTATGTTGTGTATATAATGTAATATTAATGGGCAGTCTGATCTAACTGTCCTTAGACTTGGATTTGGAGTAGAACTTGTTGTAATTTGATGTAATATTTTGGAGTAACTTCATGTACTATTCAGTGGTGTTGTGTATAAATCTCATGTTGTAATGAAGTCTGTGTTTTATTTCTCTTGACTCTTATTTCAATATCCCATGACCTCTCATTCGGACACTTGAATGACCGACTAGGAATACCGAGGATGTATTAAGTGTCGTCTTTAGGTGTAAGAAAGGAAGATCATCATAGAGACATAGCCAGTAGGATTGGCAAACCCATAGGGTGCATGCGACTCCATTTCTAGAGATATTTATTGGGATATGCATGAGGGAGCGATGCATCAGGTCTTAGCAAGGCCAGCTATGATTTTCCTACAGTACATTCACTAGAGATGTATGATGCTTTGGAAGGATATCATTGATCCATGTGCACTAGATCAGAGTCGTTTTTGATCCGAGGAGATCAACTTAGAATCCTACACAATTAGCGAACGTGCCTTAGCGGTTCTGATTGTATACCTATTATTGTTGTGATGTACACTCACTTGCATCGCAGCTATGTGATTATTTATTTTTCATACCTTAGACATTATTATATTGTCACTAGATTTTATAATAGAAATGGTTTTGTTTATCGTAAGGTAAAACCCATCCGTATTTATTGGCAGCATGGTCTTACGAGATACCCTTATTTTAAAGGGTTTTAAGATATAATATATCTATATGATTTGAGTTTCTCACACTGGTTTACTAGACTGATCCAGGTGTTATTTTCTTAATGCTCGGGTTAGCTCGAGTATGTTTCTATATTTAGATGTGGTTCACTGGAGCTCTTGGAGAGGAGCAGCTGTATGATTCTTACTGTATTTATTTTCCGCTGCATTACTTGGTTTATATCTATCAACATTTATGAGGACAAGTTTTTATAACTGTACAGGCTGATAATAGGTTAATTTTCTCCAATTAATGTATGTATATAAAGGTTTCCTTTTTGTTAAAGACCTTTTGATATATTATATATTATCGTTCCGCCTGTGAGATTCGAATATTGTGTTCTCTTCTTTCTTATTGTATATCCTTTTCCTTTTATTTTACCCTAACAGTTTGTCTTTTCAGCACTTGGGTGCTCGGCATGTGAAAACCGTGGATGTGTTAGTGTCGACATCCGAGGGTTGAAAAGTCATATCGTTACACTTGGTATCAGAGCTGAAGGTTAAACGAGAACCTTGGCTTTGGTGGGTATAACTCACTAAGATATAGGGTAATGGAATGCCTTATTATGAGTTGAGTGTATATATACGAGAGTGCGTATTTGTTATTGCTATAAAAATGTTTTGTATTGTGTTGATTGGTTTGTAGAATGGCTTATGGATTCTAATCAATACGAGTTGCTATCATTATTGGCAGGGATCTCTAAACTCTTGGATAAGGCAAACCGACATAGTATTGTTTTGAAATAAGTAAATGAAATAATTTTACCTAATATTATATTTTATATATAAAAGAATAATTTTCGTAAATTGATATAGTTATCTATAATGTGTTTGTTTGTTAGGAAATGATAATATTTGATTATTATCATTTATTGTTCGATTAGTTGTGCTCGACCAGTCTATGAGCAACTTTACCTTTTCATTGCATAGGTTGGGTAGATAATAAATTATAAGAACATTGAAACGAACACCTTGTGAATTAAGTTTCACAGTTTGAAGATAAGGCGTTTGATAATAATGTTAGGTTAAAATTTGATTTTAACGAGAGTTGTTTTTTACAATCTAAACAAGGTAAACACTTCGGTGATAGTTTTATATAAGAAAGTGACTTATATAATTATAGTTTATAAGCATAGTTTATAAATATGAAAATGATTTAAAATGAGAATTTGAGAACTTAAGTCCTGATGTTTTAGAAATTAGTTTTCTAAGGTTTTGAAAAATAACAGTAGTATTATTTGGAAGTAAATATTTGGGAGATTGGTTTATGAATTGATATCATGGTACTTAGTAATATTTATGAAGTGTTTGATACCATTCTGGAAATGATTTTGGTTAAGTCCGACAGGCATGGTTTGGATGTACTAAACTCACTTTTGTTGTTGGAAAATGATTCTGGTGATGACTGTAGTGTCATCGGCGTTTATTTTCAAATTTCAAAATGGGGAATGCTACAGTAGTGATTTACTATAGAATTGTTTTGGTAAAATAGATTTTGATTTAAAATCCGGAAGTACGATTTGGTATACAGAAGTTATAAGTATACATATTTCAAAATGACTTGAGATAAGATCGGGTGTTTAGTTCTTAAGGTTTTTGTTAAGTTATATTATGGACACGTATAGCTTATGCATTATGATTGAATGATCTGAGCATCGTAATTGATGTATTTGGGCGATAGTTTTCATTTGTTAAAATGAATGGAATTTTCGACGATTTTAGACAGTCGAACGTTCGAAATTTGTGTAAAAACGAATTTGAAACTAAGTGTTTTATGAAGATATTCATGTTAAGTAAAATGAATTGGATATTTTTGTATATACTCTGGGTATGTAGTAGAGTATCATACGGACATGAGCTTAAGTTATATAATGCTTAATAACTTGAAGTAAATTTTATGCAATGGTTCATAAGTGGTTGTAGTATTAAGTAAGAAATACTAACTGATAATGAATGTTGATGAATTGAATGTGAATTAAAATGGAAAATAATTGGTGTAATTAAGGAAACCGATTGAGTAGAGTACGTAAGTTGTACATAAATCATTCTATTTGCTTACCATTCTTGATTTAGGATTCTAGTACATGGATTTCGAAGTGATTTACACCGGTTCAAGTTAGGATTTTTCACTAGATTTTTGACGGTGAACACTTGATACGAATTTTTGATACGATCCAGAAGTTTCCTATGATAGTATATGGCTATGTAAGGTGAATAGAGGTTTCTAATCAAAGAACTGGATCAGAGTCCGCACTATAGAAGTCAAGTGAGATATACTAGTTCAGAAGTGAAATTTATATGGTCAAGCTAACGATCAGGTTCGATATTGCGTACAGATGATATATGTATATTTTACAGGCTTTAAAAATATTTGTATGCTATGTTTGTTGGCTATTGGAGAGTTTGGAGAACGACTCTCCAAATTGCTTGAGGTAGCATGAGTGATCGACTGAGTAATACATGAGGCTATTAGGCATAAGGAATGTGTAGTAGATCGTTTGTCATCCGTGAGCGTTGAGATGGTTTCTGAACCTGGACGAACATTGAGTTTTGGTTGCTATTGATTGCAGTACCGTGCAGTATTGTTATGTGATTGTTTATTTTGTTGATAGTGTTGCAATACCATTGGGTATTGATGCATGATTGTTACTTTGTGGCTTATGTTGGAATTTCGGGGGTGAAATTCTTTTAAGAGGTGAAGAATCTAACAACCCGGATTTTTGAATGGTTTATAATTAAATATTGGATTTAAATATTTAAATCTTGGATTTAATTCGAATAAAAATGATTTCAAAAGCTTATTTAAATTCGGTTTAATAAGAAATAGTTATTGTAAATTTTAATTTACGATTTAAGTGATTAAAATTGTAAAAATAATTCATTTTAATTAACATGTGAAATTATCAATCCATGGCACTGTCTCTGATTTTTACGAAACCAGTGCCTTTGGATCTGGAATAATGAAGTGTTGTACGCCGACAAATTTCATGATGATCGGGTGTGCTGTGTGATTGTGCGGGCTCAAAACGCACAACGAAAATAAACGAGAATTTTTTTTTGAAACTATGTTAAGTACAAGGCCCAAGGCCCAAGGCCCAATAGAATAGTCATGTAAATAGGATAAATATACCCTGACCGAATCACACAAAATATCTACATTACAAACCCTAGCCGCAAACTTTCATTATCTCCATCTCGTTAGCTTAAGAGAAAAGCGATATCTAAAAAATTTAAGGATTCGATAATCTGAATTGATTGCTTCAAATTTCCTTCCTTTAAATCTATTGTTTGCTCTAATGCACTTTGAAGCGGAGTGAAAAATGCTTGAATCCATGATTTCCTTGTTAGTGGTGTTTGAACAGTCTTCCTTGTTTTTATTTTCATCAATAAGCTTTAGATCCAAGCAATCGCTTACGATATCGCTTGATTTAAAGTCCTTTCTACTCTGACTTGTGTCTATTTTTGCTCCTGAAACTTGCTATTTTTTTATGACGGCTTGATTTCCAAGCTCTTGAAGCTTACTACTTCCGCTATGGCTCCAAAAAGATAAGTGGTATATTTGATTACTGAGGTTGCTTCTATAGTGATTGTTTCCTAATCTTTGATCTCTTATTGCCAGTTAGAATTTTCTATCTTGTTCAAGCTAGTAGTTGACTACGCGGTATTTCTTATTCAGTTCAAGTAATAATGGCGGTCAATAATAGATCCTAGTTTATTTACTGATTCATTAATAATTATTTCCTGATTACTTCCCTTGTAAGAATCGCTCATGTATTGAATTTTGAAATGTCTGCCATCAATTATGTTACAAGCTTATTTATTGCCATAATGATCCCCTCCAACTTGATACGTTTGCTCTTCAAACATGTTGCTTTCGTCTTGTCTCCAAGAAGATAAGTGATAGTCAACATTATTGAGTTTATTTCTACAATGATTAGCTCTTAACACTTTATCATTGTTTCCAATTGTAAATTATTGACTTGCCTGGGCACATAGTTGTATGAGCGGTAGTTCCTGTTCAAATTAGGTAATAAAAACATATTGTTATATTCAATATTGAAATTACTTGTTGATTTATACATATTAATATCTCTTGTAGGACATGTTCCTGGTTTGAATACTAGAATGACCGCCTTCAGTTATGTTGCGAGTGCAATTGTTTCCATAATCAGCTCCTATCTTCTTTGGCCAGTGGTGGTCACTATGTTGAAGGGGGTTCTCATAAGAGAATTTCCCTCTTTGTAAGTACTCTTCCACTTTTCCATTATAGTTATCTAGATCATATATGTTATAATTATTACTGTTAATGTTGGTTGACTTATAGGCTTTTAGAAATAGAATATTGTATTCTATTTCTATGGCTTTCCATAGTTGTAAGCTATCGATTTCAATGTTTTTGTGAAATCTGTTGTTCCTTTATTTCCATATAATGTACATTACAGTGGTTAGGACTATACCTGCTATGTTGAATTCTTTTTTCTTTCCTTTAAACATATTTTGGAAATGATGAATGCTTTCTCTAATGTTTTGAAGAACCGGCTTTTGATTGAAATTTAACTTGTTTTTGGCTATAAACCATATATGCCTTGAGTATGAACAATCAAAGAAAAGATGGTCAATATTTTCTGCCTCATTTTTACATAAGGGATAGTTGATATTTCCTTTGTTTTTATTCCACTTTGCACATCTATCAATTGTTGGCAGTCGATTTAAGACAACAAAATAAGCACAATAAGCCATTTTTGGGCAGTAATTGTATTCCAGATTGTTTAATGCCAACCCACTTCCATTTATTCACCTTTGATGAAGTCCCAAGTATTTTTATATGAAAATTTCCCTTTGAATGAAAGTTTCCAATTCCGACAGTCCTCTTTTAAACTTGTATCTATTTCAATTTTATTTATTACTGAATTAATATTGTTGCTGCTGGTTGCATTTGAGTATCCCACATTGAATTTTGTATGATGCTTTCCACCTTAGAACTAGCTCCCTCAAATTGATGAAGATTAATCCAGCCTAGTAGATTGATCAAGGATTTTCCATTAATCCATGGATCAAATCAGAGGCTGGTTTGCTTACCTTCTTTGAATTTTTTTCAATTAATTTTGAGCTTGTTTCTCTACATTTTAAGATACTTTTCCATGAATGTGTGATAATTTTCCATTGGCATTGTCCAAAAAAAATTATTTTTGACATATCTAGCTTTCATCCATCTAGCCCAAAGAGATTTACCTTCAATGAATTTCCAAAAAAAATTGTAATTGAAAGATTCATTCACATCAGCAAAATTTCTTATACCTAAACCACCTGCTTTCTTTGTTTTTGTGATTGTATTCCATGAAACTTTATGATATTTCCCTCCCCATATGAAGTTTGCATGTCTTTCTATTTTTTCCATTGCTATTTTTGGAATATTGAGAGATTGTACATTAGTATAGCTATGATGATTGTATGGGTGAGCCATATTATACCAGCAATAGATAATAACTTACTGGACCAATTATCTAACTTGCTTTGAATAATATCATGCAATCTAGCAAAGTCCCTATCCTTTATTTGATTAGAACTGAGAAGGAGTCCCAAGTACGTGACTGGCAGATCACTTTCTTGAAATTTTAACATATTAAGTATCTCCTTTTTACTCTTGCATGCTTTACTGAAGTACATCTTGCTCTTATTTTTATTTATTTGTGAGCTAGCATTTTGATTGAGGTTGTCAACGATCTTACCAATAATCTCAGCTTCTGAATATCTGCATTTAAAAGATAAGTAAATCATTTGCATAGAGTAAATGTGTAAAGCAAGGAACGTTGTATCGAATGGTTTTAAATTTTTGTACAACTGTTCCCTTTCCATTTGTAATGTAAAGTATTCCATAACTAAATAGCATAAGTAAGAAGATAAGGGTTCACCCAGCCTTATTCCTCTGTTACTATGTATGAATCCACAAGGGGAACCATTTATGAGAATGGAATATGTTACATTACACATGCATTCTTTCACTAGATTGCAAAAAAATTCACAGAAACCTAGTTGTTTCGTCATCATGTATATAATAAAATTTCTATTTATTTTATCAGATGCCTTATGTAAATCCACTTTGATGCACATTTTATTTTTACCTCCTTGGTTAAAATTTCTTAATAATTCATGTGCCAATAAGGTATTTTCAACAATAAATCTGCCTGGAATAAAAGCGCATAGGTTTTCAAAAATTACATATTTTAAAAATACTTTTATTCTATTACTTAATATTGTAGCTAAAATTTTGTAAAAGAAATTACAATAGGCAATAGGCCCGTAATCTCCTGGACAATTTGGTACCTTCATTTTTGGCAGAAGGTAACAAAAGTGTGATTAAGATTTTTCAGAAGTTTTCCAATTGTAACGAATTCATTAATTGCATCAAATAAGATATATTTTAATTCCTCCCAATGAGTTTTGTTAAATTTAGCCATAAAGCCATCTGGCCCTGGGCTTTTATCATCCTTAGCAGTAAAAATGATATTTTTGATATCCTCTAAACAAACTTGAGTAAGTATGATTTCTTCACTATTATCATGCAATAAGTATTTAGTAGTGATGGTTGGAAAACTACTAGGACTCCCATCGAAATTATACAAATCAGTAAAATATTCTATTGCCTTCTCTCCTAACTAAGAGGCTTCATTAGTGATAACCCCATTATCATTAAGCAATTTTCCTATGTCATTAAAATGTTTTCTACTAGACATCTTGGCATAGAAAAATTTACTTGTCATATCACCACTAGTGAGCTAATCAACTTTGGCTTTCTGTCTTATGTTGACAGCTTCAACATGCAATACTTTGCCTAACTTCTTTTGCATATGAAAACGATTAATAATTTGCATGATGTCTAAGCTATCTACATCAATACTATCTTGCAATCTCTCACATTGCTCTCTAATTTGATTGATTTAATTGTTTTTTTATTTTCGTTCCACTTTTTGATATTTTCTTTAGTTTGTTGCAAAAGTTTTCTAAATTTGTATTGAGATGAACCTTCTATTTGAATTTGAAAACTACTTTATGCAACCAATCTATATTCTTTATCATAAACTCATCCATTTTTAAATCTAAAAGTGGAATTATTTTTAATTTTATTATTTTGATAGTAAAGTAATTATAGTGGGGTGTGATCACTGGTTGCTTGTGGTAATGTATAACATTAGAAATTTGGAAAGAGAATGATAAAAACTTGATTGACTATGATTCTGTCCAGTTTACAATGTATGTTTCTAAACTCTCCAGATTTCCAAGTAAACTTATTTCCTTTTATAGGGGGTCTGTTTAGCCCTTTTTAAACATAAAATTAGAGAGGATTTCTAATTTCTTAAAAGGAATTGGAATTCCTCCCCTTTTTTCAAAAGCATTCGTTACTGTGTTGAAATCACCAATTAAAATCCATGGGTTATCAGTGTAACCATTTAACTATTCCAAGTGATTCCATAATAGAATTCAATTTTTTTCAAAGTTAGATGCATAAATAAATGCTACACTAAGAAGCAAACCCCCTTTATTTTTAGAATTACAAGGAAAATATTATAAGTTAAGGGTGTATTGACATAATTCCCAAATATTGGGATTCCAAATTACAATTATCCTACCATTGCCCCCCATAGAATTATTATTAATAACATTCCAGCTAGCCAAACATCTATTTTGAAAGTTAGTTATGCTATAGTCATCAAGCTTATGCTTTAATATACCAACAATACTAGGCTTGTAAGACACAAGTAGTTTAGAGAAATCTAATTTCCTTTCAGGGGAATTTAGTACCCTAACATTCCTTGTAATTATTAACATATTAAATAATTATTATAAAGGATATTTGGAAGGATATCACGGCAACTATATAGATATGTTGCTGTTAACTTCTATACTTTCAGAATTTTTTCCCCCTCTTTTCTTGCAAGGCTTTTTTTCTTTGACTTTCAAAAACTCTTCCCATTCTTGATTTTTAATAATGTACTTTTCCTTAAAGCTTTTATGGTCGGAAATATTATCATTTTCATTATCCATAATTTCCAATATGCTCTTCTTTCTATTATTTTCTTTATATTGCTGACAAGTGAGGAAGAAGAAGATAGGAGAAGGCCCGCATTCTCTATTAGTGACTCAAAGTTGATAGAAGAGGCCCTTTGTGAGCTGATATCTGCCATATTGACTGGATTTTTCTTTTGTTCTTCACTTGAAATGAAATTTTATGTAACTAAACTTTGTTCTTCCTGCTTGGGGGGATGAACCTTGAACTGTAAACTTTGATCCCCTAAACACTCTTAAATGATTCCTAAATTTCCATACAGACTGCCATCAGAAACTTTCTCTACCGCAGAATCGCCTTTCTGATACTGCTGTGTGGTTTCAGTGGCTATATTAATGCTCATATCTTTATCTTTTATGATTTTTGATGTTGCTTGTGATATGGTCTTCTCTGATTACTCATCATCGCTAATGATTTCCATGTCATCTGTTTATACAAACCCGAATCTTTTTTTCCTTTTTGCAAAGAAATGAATTTTCTATGAAACTGAATTATTATAAAGATTGACAAGATTTTTAGAATGGACATTGTTTATAGGGTCTTCACTGTTACTTACCTGTTCATTCCTTTCTTTATTTACTATAACTTGCTCTTTTCTTGAAATCTCCGAATCTTGAGATTTTTGTGAAGTAACATTAGCATTTACATTAACTTTTTCTTTCCAAACAGGCTTTGATGAGTGAGCTTCTATGAGATGATCGAAATAGGAACATTTCATACGTCTAGGAGGGATCCATTCTTATTCGATTTTCTGAATAATATTTTCTACATCATCCACAGTAATGTAGGCTTCGTTTGGTAGATCTTCATTGGCTTTAATCTCTATTAAAATTCTAGCATAATTGAGCCTCGTCTCATTGGCCGTAGGCTCATCTAGCATTATGAGAATGCCTATAACACTAGTAATTGCTGCAAATGCTTCTCTACCCTAAATCTTGAGATTTAATTCTGGCAACCTTATCCAGATTGAATAAGTTGATAATAAATCTCGATCAAGAATCATTCTCTTGTCCCATTTCTTTAAGATTATAAGCTTACCATTAATAAAGAAAGGACAACCTTGAATAACCTTACTGCAATCGGCTGTATTAGTAAATCTGATAATAAAGAAATCTTATTTCTTGTATAAATCTCGAATTTATCAGTAGGATTCCTATTTCTAACAACAAAATCTCATAAGTGATGATAATAAGGGTGTGTTCCAGACACATAAGCTACTATAGAATTGCCTCATTAATCTTCGGACTTTGACTAACCGTTTCCTTAACAACAACTATTTTTTTGTCACCTAATTTCATAGGTGCATTATAACCCATATCAACATTAAAATTAAGCCCTCCATTTTTAACCAAATCTATCCAAGTTGATGATGGTTTTGCTATATTGATTGTATTAGATGTGGCATTTCTTGAATTTCTTAAGGCATTGTATGCCTGCTTATTTTATATCAGTTTCTGATTGTTGCTCAGCCCATTTGGTGCTGATCTTGTCAGAATTTGTTCGGTGAGTCTTTGAACTTGCCTCAGAACTGTCACTGGAGGGTTCTTGCGATAGTTTCTAATAGGTTGAAGCCCATCATCGTCTTGGTCAAGGAGCTTATCCTTTTGATTTGGGAAAGAAGAAAGTTTGGGGGATGTCGAAGAATCAGAGAGGGGGATTGAGGAACCCTAAGGATTTTGATCACAGGAGGCCATCAATAAGATATCCTTTGATATTATAGAAAACTAGATAGAGTCATAATATTATTTTTATTTTCTTATAAATAAACATCAGCACCCTTATAACTTAAATACTCAATTCCCTCTTTCTCTTCTTATTCAAATTTTCCCTACCGCCACCATTATCATTCTTCCACAAATTAAATCATGAGAAATAATTGACGAAATTGATTGATTTTTGATCTGATAGCTTCGTATTAGTTAGGGCTTTGATTCCCAATGTTTGTTTTGAGTACGATGGTGTTCGACAGTGATGGACATGATGCAGCCGAAGCTAGGGTTAGACTTAAGGGGAGATGGAAGAGGAGATAAAGCTCATCGTCGTCGGCATTGTTCTTCTAGAGCTAAGGCGAACACGTGGGTGTGTTTTAGGTGGTGCGATGAGGAGTTGGTCATCGCGACATTTGGTTTGTCGTTTTGGGGTGCACGGTCACGACGAATAAGAGGAGGCCGTATGTGATTTCAAGGTGGGGGATGACCTCGTGGTAGCGCGGGAAGTTGTTCGATGGTGATTTGGTAGTCTAGGAGGCTCGAAATCAAAAAGTGACGTGGTGACATCGATTGGAGCACGAGTAGTCTCTTTTTGACTGGGTTGATCGGAGGTGCTAAAGTTGGGGTGGCTGAGTCATGTTCGAGGAGCAGAGGTTATCGGGGCAATCGTTTGTGATACCGTGGGCTGGAGCTTTGTGTCGCCGAGTGAGCGCGCATAGCTGATGTATTAGGGCATATCATTATGCATTGTTTGTTGGAAGGAGAGAATGAATGAGTGTTTAAAAGGTAAAGGAAGTTTAAATGGTTAATAAAGTTTATTTTTAAATTATTTAATCCACAAACTTATAAAATTCGTATGTTGTTCATTCAAGGTCCGATTGAGGCGCCGTCTTCGCTGTAGCGTTCGTATGAGAATTGGAGTTGGATTTGTCAAGTTTGGGGCTTGTGGGAATTTTAGTTGAAATCGAACGGCTTTTGATTTTGGACTATTCGGAAACGTGAAAGCGATTAACTAGAGCTTGGGTGAGTTTTACTCACTAGTTAAATATATATTATGTATATATAATTGTTGTTGTATTAAAAATATAAACTGTATAACGAACAATGCAAGTTTTTACTTGTGGACCCCGCCTTGTTTTGTAAAACAAGTGAGAACATTATTATTGAGTATAATATCTCTACTAATCATTTATAACATGTATCATGGCCCAGACTACTTGTTTATATGTTTGATATTGCTTTGTGAAAAGTGATAGTATATTATGAATGTTAGAAACGATTTAGTCGTTATAAACATGCTTTGAAACCACTAATAACCGACGTACGTTAAATTGGATAGATTGGATAAATTGTTGAAAAAATTGTCAGTATATATATGTATACATATATATATGGGGTTGTTCTATACACATTTTGGTGTTTTAGGCATAAATAGAATTGGTTTGGACATTTGTGGAATTTGGAAATGGAAGTTATAAATGTTAGAATTGAAAATGTCGTGATGGATGCACTTTGAAATCACTATGATATGAGATTTTAAATTTAACTTTGGAAGACATCCTAAGGCTTCTTCATATTGATTAATAAGTACTATTAGCGTACTTCTTTTATGGGAACATAACAAGGTTTTAATATATTTCTGAAAATCTTTTATGGAGTTATAAACTGATGGTTTTAAATTACAAAATATGTTTTTAAACGGGTTTTAAATAAAGGTTTTAAAATAAGTATAACTGTTTTAAAAAGTCTATTTTTAGTATATGTATGGTTTTATAATATTGTTAAAGATTTTATTTAAAAAATAAAAGGATTTTGTATCATAATATTTTACAAATGGTTTATAGTATTTTATTAAATATCTTTTTTTAAAAGGAGTGTGCAGACACATTCCAGGCTCTGGTTGATCACCTGGAGAGACCCCCATCCTCTCGAAGCCGGTGGATGAAAAGGACTTGTTCATATATCTGCCAGTGTCGGTGCAAGCTTTGAGCGCTGCAATCGTACATGAGGAAGCCCACATCAACCGACCGGTCTATTACATCAGTTAACAACTGGCAGGAGCGGAAAGAAATTACCCAAAGCTGGAAAAGCTTGCATACTTCCTATTGATTGCATCAAGGAAGCCCAACCCCTACTTTCAAGCTCATCTGATCAATGTTCGTACCGACCAGCCTTTACGACAAGTCTTGCAAAGACCCGAGACTTCTGGAAAGGCTGTTGAAATGGAATATTGAATTGAGCCAATATGATATAACTTATCACCCTTGGAGAGCTATCTAGGGTCAAGCTTTGGTGGATTTCATAGCTGAATACATTGCATGAGACGATACTCCAGAGAGCAATGGTGAACAAACTGCTAAGTGGAAGATGTACACGGATGGTGCATCAACGAACGTTGTTCCGGTGCTGGAGTTATACTTGTTACTCCCAAGGAACATTCAATTTGTTATGCCCTAAGACTCGATTTTCCTACAACAAACAACAAAGCAGAGTACGAAGCTTCGATTGCGAGACTCAAGATTGTAAAAAACCGGGGATAAAGACTTTACATATTTTCTGTGATTCTAAGCTCGTGGTGTGTCAAGTGCATTTCAGGCAAAAGAAGTAAGGCTAGCCCCTTATATAAACCGAGTCCTTGAGCGGCTTAGTGGCATTGAATATTATATGGCAATGCATATTCCTCAAAAGGAAAATGCAAAGGTTAATTCACTGGCTAAGCTGACCAATTCCGGGGATGCATAGATCATGGGCTTGGTTCGAGTGGAAATATTGTCAGCACCAAGCATCGACTAGATGGATGTCGATTAGATTTTGGAGGCTAAACCTAAAAGAGAGTCATGGATGACTTTGATAAAAGATTACTTACAAAGAGGAATCCTTCCCAAAAGGTGCAATGAGTGATGGAAACTCCTTCGCCAAACTCCGAGATATATCATACAGGAAGGATCGCTATACAAGAAGGATTTTTCTATCCCTATGCTTCGGTGGGTCGCTCATTATGAGGCTAAACAAGTCCTGAAAGAAGTGCACGAAGAAGCCTGGCGACGACCACACTAGGAGACAAACCCTGGCAAAGAAGATTCTTTGCTATTGGTACTTCTGGCCAACTGTCAAATGAGACACGGCTGATTACACTAGAAAGTGCGACAAGTGCCAGAGTTTTGCTAATATTTCGAGAGCTCCATCGACGAAAATTACTCAAATGGTCAATCCTTGGCCGTTTGTAGTTTGGGGATTGATGTTATTGGTGTGTTGCCGAAATCTAAAGGTGAAATGAAGTATGTCATCGTTGCAGTTGATTACTTTACCATGTGGGCTGAGGTGTAGCCATTAGCCATGATTACTATGAAGAAAGTGACCAACTTTGAAGTCCGGAATATTATTTGTCATTTTCGAGTTCCATAGGCGATCATTACCGATAATGTAACCTAATTCGATAGCATCGAGTTTAAGGATTTTTGCCACCAATAACACATAAAGAAGATATTTGATGTGGAAGCACACCCCCAGAAGAAAGATAGGTTGAAGTTATAAACAAGATTATCAAGTCCATTCTTAAGAAGAATTTCGAAAATGCTAAGGGAAAGTGGGTCGATGAACTTTCATTAGTACTTTGGGCTTATCGAACAACTCATAAGTCAGCGGTAGGCCATTCTCCATTCCCCTTAGCCTACAGATCAGAGGCTATGATTCTGGTTGAAGTGAAAGTACATTCTCATCAGGTAATTCGTTACAATCAACAGACGAACGAGTAATTCCTTTTGGAGTCATTTGACTTGATCGATGAGAAACGAGATGAAGCTGACTTGAGAGCACGTGCGCATCGCAACCTAGTCGCTCGGTATTACAATGCCAAGTTTAGGAATCAGACCTTTGAAATCGATGACCTAATCCTCAAACGAACCTTCCCAAGCCCCGAAAACTTGGGCCCGACTTGGGAAGGTCCATATGCAATAGAATAAAAGCTTGGATATTGCACTTTCAGGCTTACGATGGTTTATGGGTTCTCACTCCCAATGGCGTGGAATAGCGAGCATTTACGACGCTATTTCACATAGAAATAAATTAGAACATAGTTGAATGAAGCCATGTAGTGAGACAAAATTTGTCATTTTATGTTTTCAATAAATAGCTTTCCGGATCTGTCTTTACATTGCTTAAGAGTTGTGAAATGCGACCGACTCGAATGAATCTACGTGCATGTAATGCAGGTGTGTCGGTACCTGAAATTAGGTGCCAACCAAACTTCCATGTTTCATGATTGGACCCTTGAAGTTCAATCACTATCAATGTTCGGATATTGATACAAGCTAACTCTTGCCCCTGACATGAGGGCAGGTGTATAAATTTGAAATGGACATGATACGACCGTCTATATGCTAACTCTTGCCTATGATATGGGGGCAAGAGTATAAATTGAAAGAACATGATACGATCGTTCATCTATTAACTCTTAAGCTTGGATTAAGGATAAGAGTATAAACCTAAGTGGACATGGGGGGCAGAAGTATAAATCAAAATAAACGCGACATGACCATCTTTCCACAAACTTTTGCTCTTAATATAGGGCAGGAGTATGACTTGAATTGGATGTGACTCGACCATCTGATCACTGACATCTTGACCAGAGTAGGCAAGGCCAAAGATCCATGCTCGATGTAAGTTGGGATCTTACCTATAAACATTGGTCTATGCCCAAATTTAGGAATGATTGAAAATAAACATCCTGGATGAGGATATGCAAACTACGAGATTGCATAGTTAGCTCAAACTAGTGCCCGGAGCTTAGCGCGATTGGATGTCATTACCCTAGAAAAGGATACCGTAACCGTTACGTTGAATGGTTTACCCTATTCAATGCCTAAAGCTTGGCACTTCAACGGTTACCTTGCAATCCCTACAGAGATAAAAGGCTAGCAAATCACGGAATGGACTAATGACTTAGCCCGATAATGACCGTGAAAAGATATGGATCATGATTACATTGAATGGAAAGTGCGTCTCATGAATAACTTAGGCAAAATCCACACAAAGACTTAATAAAACAAAAATCTCTATTATTCACATAGAACTTGGAAAGAAAGTAAAGGTTTTATTTATGCCTAAACAAAAAGCAAAACAGAGGCCGAATCCGCACAAAATACCGACCGAGAGAACAAAAGCGATCGATCAAAAAGAGCCTAAGTGCTGGTACACAATCGGAAAACACAAAGAAGATGAATGATCACTTCTTAATCCTCTTCTTTCTCTCCTTCCTCTCCTTCTTCTCTGCAAAAGATGGCACAGTGGAACCTTCTGGTTGCTTCCATATCTTTCCCTTGCTTCCTTTGCCTTTGGATGAAGTGCTCTACGATGATCTAGTAAGCACACTCTGGGTGCTTCCGTGTGGAGGAATGGTAATGGGAGCAAAGATAGTTTGACCGGTAGAGCTATGGATAGCGGAGGAGGAGAAGTCTCTATTTTCTCCAGCTTAACCTTTTTGGCTAGAACCAGTTCCTTCTCAAGGATACTTATGGTGGGACCCAGTAGAGGCTCGGAGGATCTAGTAATAATAACATCATCGTTAGTTTGAGTTCCCTGAAGCTCACCAGTACCTTCATCCTGAAGAGCATCTATCATCTGCTCACCAGGCCTAGGAGTCTGACTATTCAGAATAGTCGGCACCGTCTTCGAAATAATCGCAGTCACCGATTATGTTGTAGTCACTAGTTGACCGGACTGGAGACTTTGGTTAGGAAGTGGGATGACCAGGAGATGACCTGATACTTGAGAGACATAAAAGGAGAGATTAGCAATGTCAATCGAGGACATATGGACATTCTGAAATACAGGTGAGGTCAACGAGATGCCACCATCAGTTTAAGTCTCTGTGTGGGCTAGAGTGCCGCTAGAGTTCCCCTCCAAAATGGGAGAAAGTATAGCAGGCTTGTGCATTTAAGGCCGATCTGGATTGTATCTTGGGATCGAAGATGGATCAGGAATAGTTTTGGGCCCAAGGGTGTCCCTAACAGCAGCATCTCGAGGAAACAATCCAGAGCCTTCGCCTAAGACTTTCTGCATTGTAGCGGCTAGCTTCGGATGCAAAATAAGCAGACCCTTTTTCAGCACCTTGGGATCATCTCCAATCAAGATTTCTTTCTCTAGCTGAGCCAGATCCACCTCACTACCATTAGGAAATTCCTTTTCTTCCTCAATAATTTGTTCCCAAGTGAGGGCAAGAATTCCGGGGTAATCATTATTGGACCACTCCAAGTTGCGGAATTTGAGCACGTTAGCATTGTACTTGTTAAGCAATGGCTCAAATTTCTCCACTATCTGCTGTTTTGTAGCTTCAACCTCCTTCTTGACAAGTACATCCATTTCTTTAACACATTCAACCTGATAGAGTTAGGGGTATGCTCTAGGGGCAATTATGTAATTTGTTACATATCTAACTCGTTGACCAATCATGTTCGAAATAAAGGTATTTTCTTTCTATTATGTACTTGATATAATGTGGTTATATTAATTAATCAATTTAATTAAAAGTACATTTAATAGAAAATCCATAAATGGTATGTTTTGTGATAGTAGTTACAAAGTGTTATAACCGTCAATAATTTATCACAATGAAACAAATGTACCATGCTAAATGTTCCTAGTCAAGATGCATCGAGACTGGATATCGATGTATCTGTTGGGACTATAGTACGTAATGCTCTCCAAATGTTGGGCTGTGCATTACTCATAACTGCTGGGGGGCACCAAAGGGTTATGTACTGATAGTTATTGGATAACTATGAAATGACTCACTCGATAGTTTTCTGTTGGTTAATATAAATAAGGTCAAGCAGAGAACATCGATGTGACTAATTTACACAGTTCTCTCAACTTGAGAATACTGTTAACCTTCAATGTGGAAGTTCCACTTTGATTATAGTTAAATCATGGCACGACATCCATCGAAGACTATAGTTGGGTCGAGTGGAAGCATTGAAAGTGAAACACTACTCAAGAGAGGATTCGTCTCCTCGGTTATATGAGGTTAGTATCATGGTCAACTGAAGTCAACTCAAAGTCAAAGTCTCTGGCCAGAGCATTTCAGTTAATAATAATTGTTATTATTGAACCAAGGACGTTGTGTTTGGACTATAAAGTTGAATGTGGATGATATTGGAATTTTGGCCATTACCAAATTCCATATATCCAAAGTGATATAGTTCCGACGAAGAGAATTGGTGTAAATAATTGTCACTATTAGGTACCGCTTATAATACGTAAAATTGGATTTTATCAAAAGACGTGCAAGCGATAAATTTAGCCAAAATGTCACACCACCTGCTAAGTGATGTGTAAACGTTAATATTCGAATAGTTTGATATTAATCACTAACTGAATTTACACCTTTGAGTCGCACAACCGTAATGATGAATTTTTTGAAAAACCATATTATTTAATTAATTTATAAAACGTTGTAAATTGATTAAATTAATTGATATTTGAGAAATATTAATAATTATTTATTTGATGTTTGAAATTTTTTTGTAATTATTTTAATGCATTTATAAAAGTTATATTTCCGCGCATTGATATACGATGTTGATGTAATTTAAAGATAATTGAATGAAATAATTTAAGGAAATTTTATGTCAATTGATGTTATGATTTATGGAAATTTTATGTCATTTGATGGCATGACTTGTGGAAATTTTATGTCATTTTATGGCATACGAGTAAAGAAAGAATTGGAGAGAGAGAAACAATCAAGAGAATTAATTAGGGAAGTTTTAATTAAAGAATGGAAAAGGTTTCAATCTTTCAAATAAAACACATTCTCTAATTCATTCTGTACGTACAATTCATTCTTTCTAATTCAGTCTGTTTCTTTCTCTTCTCCTAACTATTCATGGCAGAAATTTTATTTTCCAAATTTCTTTCAACTCCATATGAAAACGTCAAAAATAAATAAAACAAAAGTGGTTCATCCATCTCTTGCAAGGATAGGGTGGGGATCTTGAAGATCTGAGGAGATATCATCATTCAAGGTGTGACTTCTAGGCAACATCCTAAGGGGAGTCCATTTTCAAGATGTGCTCCAGGCTTTGGGTAATAAGGTATATTTTTCTTTAATAGATAATGATATTTGATGTAATGTTTGTTGAAAGAGAAATTTAATTATCATAATTTGTATGTACATATCACTGCCTCATTTAAGTTGAAAATTGTTTGTGTAGCTTGAATTGTTTGTTGAATGAGTCAATTAGTGTTTTATTTAATAAATCAAAAATAATATTTGTATATGTTTAAATATAATGTTTTATTTTGGAACTATGTTCTAAACATTCAATTTAAAGTCTAATTTTTAAATCAGAAATTTTATATGTTCAAATTATCAATTGATTTCTTATTTTGTTAAATTAAAATTAAAGTTTATATATGTTTGAATACAATGTTTTATTATAGATCTATATTGTAAACATTCAATTCAAAGTATAATCCTTTATATCTAAAATTTTGTATGTTCATATTATTTTGATTGGATTTTACTTCAACAAAATTAAGCTAAAATTTGTTTATGAATATTACAGTGTTTTATTGAAGATTCATGTTTTAAATCATATAAAACAAAATGTAATTTTAGATTTGAAAGTTTACATGTATGTATTTTGTGTTTGTATTGTTTTGGAAATTAAAAAAAGGAAGATGTTTTGGCAATAAATCTAAATTTTAATTTGATTACTATAGTCTCTAATTTGTATTAATTAGAGATATTTCATTGAATATTACATACATACAATTAATTTTTTGACAATAAACCTACTTTTGAATTGATTGCTATAAATCTCTAATTTTTATTAAGTAGAAAGATTTGATTTAATCTTGTATATACACGGTTAATTTTATATGTATGTTTGCATATATAAAATTTATTACTTGTATTTCATATTGTCAAAGTGTGATTAGATTTCTTTCCAAAAGGATGAAACAATTTAAATAAGGCAATAATATATACATACATTTATTTTCGACTATTTATATCCTTATATTATGATGACTATAATTTGTCATTTATATGCTGCATTAATTATGTTTACGAAATGGGAAATTGATTCAATCATCGTTGTTACCCTTTATTTATTTTCTATTTTTTCCTTTATGTGATTAGCTATCCATTTAATTTTGTTTATATGTCTACACCTTGCCATCAATTGGTATGCACTTGCATAATTTACACTAATATATATATATATATATATATATATTTGTTTATACTCACATTCATGCCATAGACATGTTGCTAATTAATGACATTCATACGATCAATCAATTTAATTAAAGAGAGAGAAATGAAAGGTTTCTCTCTCCATATAAATAATGTGCCCCCTCATTAATTGAATAAGTTAAGAGGAAGGAATTGAAAAGTTTTCTTCTTTAAATAAATTTATGCTCCATCATTAATTGAATAATTTAAGAGATAGGAAATGAAAAGTTTCCTTCTTTAAATAAATTTAATAAGTTGTTGTTACACACAAATATGTACATAAGAGTATATTTGATATACTTTAATTTACATGCACATTAAATTAAAGTAAAACTTTATTTATAAAATTAAATAAAATATTGATTTTATTTAAAAGAAACATAGAAAAGTTCTAAGTATATTTAGACTTCATAGGCCCATTGAAGATCCAAAATGGCTAAATTTTTTGAAATTCGCTCATTTGTTCCACTGTGGGCTGGCCCAGTTCCTTCACAACCGCCTTTTCTCTTTCACCGCGAGTATTAAACAGCTCTTCATAATAGTCCCGAGCTTGTTGGAGAGCATCGTTCTTCTCTTTTGTCTCACTCTCGAGTTTGGCTGATAGCTCAAACGCTTTCTTGTTTGAGGTGTCCCTTTCCAGCACTAAGGCGTGATTTCGATGATGCGCAGCCTCAGTCTCACCCCGATGCTTTTTCTCTCATCTTCAAGCACCTTGATGGCGTCCTCGGCTTTCTTCTCGGCGTCGACTTGTGATTTCCTTAAGTTTTCAACCTCAACATCAAGGTGGGCAATGATTCTTTTATCCTGCGCTGCCGTAAGATTCAAATTATCGATCTCGAGTTGCCTTTCTCTTAAGACTTAGGATATTTTCTCTACTACCCACAACCATTCATTGTACTGGTTATAAGCATCAGTTACACAAGAAATTGTCATGTCTTGGACATTGGGTTGAATTCTCTTCAAGTTGGGTACGAACATGAGCCCATCAAAGCAAACACCTGGAAATTGTACTTTCAAATCAGCCTTTGGGCGCGAAAGTAAGGTTGTTGTTCCATAGTGATGACTAGAGCTTCGATCAATTATTTGCAAGTTCTATGATGGGAAGTCTCAGAACTACCTTGATGGCGCATATAGTTAGAGGATCGACTGGAGTGAGAGGGTGCTAAGTGCTGCACAAGAATAAAAGCTGGAGGTGGTGCATGAGAAACGTCGCCTAGTAGCAGGTCATCACGGCGATCAGAATGCATATCTAAGCCTCATGGAGGAGGTGACCTGGACCTGGAACCACGTTTGGAAGCAGAGTCATATGACAGATTATCTCTATTGTAACTCCCTCTATCGCAACTGCCTCTATCTCAGCTAGATGGTAACCGGACTCTGAATTTCGACCGTTGCCTTGATGGTATGTGCTTGTACAGTGCCTATGCAATCGAGATACGTTTTCCTCCAAAGATTGATATATACTTCTTCCTCTCTATTGATCTTGTAAATGAAATAAAACGGATTTGTTTCAACTAGAAAGGATGCGAGTCAAGTGCAACGTAGTGCTGTGAAGTGCATGTGTGCGTGAGTGTCCAGTGTCCCCTCGATAGAACATGTTCTAGAGCTTTGCTTATAGGAGTGATCTCCCCCTTGCTGATGGAAAGAACATGATCGTTAAAGCGGATGGGCTGTCAAGACCCTCGAGGCTCATGTCACCAATGCCAAAGGAGCCAAACACAGTAGGAATCGGCCCCAACTTAGAAAATGTATCTATGGAAGGAAGAGAAGAAGTTTTCTCAATAGTCGTAATGAGTGGAGGCTGTGTAGAAGTCTGCGCCTTAAAAATTTTCATGACTGGTCTCCTCTTCGAGGCGGACTGTTGGTCATCTGCTCAGCCAAGAACTCATGGCCCACATTTGTATCGTCATGGCCAGCTTCATCATTTTCACCTACAATTTCACCTTCCTCGACATGTTCTTCCCTCTCTTCAACATTTCCTTTAACTTCTGCCCTTGGACTCGGGACTAGGGGTATGTTTGGATTAGCGTCGCATCCTTTGGGTGAGTTATTATCATCATCATCGTCATCATCACTAGCGACCACTTGGACTTGACCGGTGGTGCGGCCCGCTTCTAGCAGATTATGGGTTTTCTCGTCGAAGAGAAGAACTCCAATGTCTTCGTCCCCCTCCCCTGAAAGTGTCATGAGAACTCTGACAGCATCTGCAAGAGTCACGCCGTTGGGCATCGCTGGAACATCTTATTGACAGAAAGAATATGAGTTAAGCTTGATAATTAATAAGCGAACTCGTAGCAAAAGAATAAGGTGGAACTTACGCCCAGATATCCACCTTTGTGCAAACACAGGCAGATAGCATACGTAAAAGTATTCGCTTTTGAAATAGCTCAACTTGTTCGACGTGCCAGTGACAACTCTGCAATTCTTTGCTAGCTCCAAGTAAGTCAAGGATGGGCTTCCCTTTTGGCTCTTAAAACTGTATATCTAACGAATTTCCTCGTCACTGGGCACTTGGGGAAAATGTTGAATGAAAACAATGTACGTGCCGAAAGGAAGGCATAGCTATTTGGGTGCAACTGCATCAGAGCTAACTTCATAAAATTTAGAACTCGACAAATGAATGGATTGAATGGTGGAACACATCCCCCTAAACACGTATATCTATTACAAGCAGTGTAGCCCTTTGGGGGACTGTAAGCTCTCTGATGGTGAGAGGGGACTAATACGCCATCGAATGGAATTCCGTGCTTGTCGCGGATTCTGTGAAGAGATCCCTCATCGATCTTTAAAGCAACGGAATCGATAGGATTATCTAAAAGAACAACATCTTCGAGAGTATCAAGAGAAGGTTCAACCTCTGGCCCTTTCACAGGCTCTGTTGAATTTTCAGGAACTTGTTGTTCAACCTATGGATTTTCTTGTTGATGCACCTTACTGGGGTTTGATGTGCAAGTGGAGTCATAGTTGAACTTGACTCAGCATCGGGTTCAATGTATTTGGAAGCAGATGAACCAACAGCTTGAGCGGAAAGATGCTCAGAGCGTCTATGCTCCATTTCTATAAAAAAAATCGATAGATAGTCAACATCAGATAAATTATAAGCCGTGCCACCCATGCTAAAGTGAAACCTAGTGCGGTGACATGCGATGTAGTGCAATTCAGATTTTTGATATTATTTAACTGTTTATTTTAAAAGTTTGGATATCACCCGAGGTGACCATCATCGTTGACCGTCCCGAAGAGCATCATGTTATTGTCCATGCTTTGGGAATGTTTCGAGACTAAGGAGGAATTCAACACATCTACATGGTGAAGTTTACTTGTGAACTTGGATTTATCGAAATTCACCTAAGTGTTGGATTTATGCTACTCCAACTACTTAGGGAATATCCATCCCTCTTTTCCATCCTCTCCCAATCCCAAACCACGACCATCCACACTGGTCCTCATCCATATCCAAGTCCACCTCCATTAATAGGTGGTCTCAAACTCCTCCACCTACCTAAAAGGCTTCGACTTTGGTAATCATTCAAATGGAGATTTGGGTTTGGAATTTGGAGTCATGGATCGATGGGTACGTTTAAGGCTAAGTCCAAAGAGGCGGCACTGGCAGTGTGAAGGTTGGGGTAGGAAGCATTGATCGACGGTGGTCACAAGTAAGGAGAAGCGGTAGTTTAAAGGTAGGTCTCGATTGGAAAAGATGAGGTTGTTAATGGCGGAACTTAGGAGCTTTGGATTGGTGGGAATAAAAGTGAGAAAGAGAATGGGAGGAAGTGGGTTATATAACCCAATAAGACCTATTTTCCATCCAAGAAATCAGGACTTGCCTAAGTGCTAGGTCTGTACTGATCCATGGATTTGGATCGATATTGGTCCACGATTCTTAAAAAAAGAAGGAAAAAATGGATGATGGACACAAACTATATATATTCCCATATGGATGCATGCATTGGATAATGAAGCTATGCAAGAACGCGCACATGTATGCGTGTATTTGAACCTATTAGAACCGACGACTAAAATCAAAGACTTCAAACTTGGAAAAAATCCATGAAAGGAACTAGTTCAAAATTACAGAGCTCGGAATAAAAGATCATGAGAGCATGCTCCAGATTTTATAATGCGAGATGCTAGTGGAGCATCGTGATGAATGGCCATAGATATGACCTTTCACGGAATCGATTCATAAGAAGGATAACAACCATTTAGAACATAGAGTAGAATCCTTCATAGCAATCTCAACTTGTCTCGATTCAAAAAACATTATGTTTGAAACAAAATGAACTTTGGAAGGCAAGTGTTATCCAGTCCTTTGACCAGGAAATATTCAGACAAACTGGTCGAGTCGAACTTGGAGTTATCAAGGCAAGAGGCCCAGAGAGATAGCCCCAGAGTCCAGGAACCAAGTACAAACAGAGCCATGAGACAAAAACGAAGCCACCGCAAGAGAAAAGGAACTGTATCCACCCAAGGGATGGATCGTTACCGATCCAACCTCCTGGATTGGTACCGATCCAAGTTTTATCCTCCAAAGTTGCCCCCACTTCTATTACATACTAGTGATGACCCCACAAGCCTATTTCAAGTGTTGTTTCATTGATTTAAAGTGATTCTCTATCGATCTCCATGAGCACTTGAGTCAACAACATTGTTCTTCCACGAATCCATCATTCGGACTCAGAAACAAATTAATATTGGTGCAAACAAGTTTGGAAGCACAAAGCTAACCACCAATCGAGGCAAGATAAGAAGGCCAAAACAATCCATATGATTAACTTATGGATCAGTACCGATCAAAGCATATGGATCAGTACCGATCAAAGCATATGGATCAGTACCGATCCATGATAATTAATCAGCTGTCCCCCTATTTTTTTTAGAGAAATGGTCTATGGCATGGGAAAGGAGGTGGAGATATTTTGAGCGAGAATTTGGACTTTCAGCGTCTATAAATAGAGGGGCATGGCTCAATTCTAAGGATCTTTTGTCTCTTGCTTTCCCTAACTCTAATTTCTTGCAATCACTGTCGGATTTATACCGTGAAAAGTACTAGTGGATTGTATAGTAGAAGTATGGCTAACTAAACTAAGCTAAAAATAGTAATTATGCAAAGTAATAAAGGAAACATACCAAGATTTTATACTGGTTCGGAGCACCTCTCCTACATCCAGTCCCTAAGAACCTCTTAGGAGTTTCACTAGCTACATCCTCACTTAATCCGGAGGAATATGTATAGTACAAATCATATTAACCTTGTGTCTGAAGATCTCTAACTGGACTTGATACAATAGAATAAAAGAAATATGACTTTGTGTGTTCTTGAATAACACGTATGAGTCAATATAGTAAACCTTTCTAAAATCGCCGTAATATGATGATTTGAATGTGATGTAATGGGAAATTGAAGTATTGAATGCCTTTTAAATCGTAGGTATATAAATTTTTGTGAAGAGACACTTCTGTTTGTGAAAGTCAGATGGTTGATTTTAAAATTCAGATGGCCGAATTACACTTTGAAATACACTTTTTTAAAGTGTATTTTAGTTTCCACTTGTTCAGAGGTTTGAATTAAAAATTCAGACATCTGAAACCCAATTTCAACAGCATCTGTAGTTTAGTGGTTATAGCACTTACTTTTTAAACTAGAGACCTGGGTTCGAGTCTTGCTCCATTGCATTTTTGAAAACTTGATTTTCACTTAAAAAATGAGTGGCAAAATTTTATGTATGTTTATGTGTTCTCAAATCATTCATGGGAGATTGTACAATAAATCTAGGACTTGATACTTAGAGTTATGACTCTTACTCAACTTTTTGCATTGTTTTGAGCTTGTGCATGTTTTATGCATGTCCTTACGCATGTGCATGCTTGAATCTTCATTTGGCTTCTACATCGTCTTGTTAAAAGCTTGAATCTATATTTGTTTAGCTTCTTTTTGATAATATTGTGCCTAAAATATAACTTAGAGATTCTTTGCAATAATTGTATAGTTGTTGTCATTAAAACACAACAAAGGTGGTTCTAACATTCTTTCCCTTTTTTATGATGACAAGTATACAATTTTTGAAAATATTTATTCTATATAAAAAGATATTATAATATAATTAAAATTCCCTATAATATCTCCTACTCTAAATGTGCATATGTATTTCTCCCCCTTTGTCATTATCAAAAAGAATGAGGGAATATAAAAATATTTCCTTTCAGGTAATAATAAGTCCAAAATATGAGTACTAATTTTTTCTGTAATAGCTTAGTATTCCTCAAAAATAAAAGATTAACCCAATATTAATTTTGGAGAAAAAATAAGTTAGATTTTACCAAATTCGCTGAAGTTCTTATTTCATTGTAAGCACATAATTTCATCAAATGTATGGAACGTCTTTAAATTTCAAAAATCTATCATTTTCCTTTCTTTTCTCCAAGTATCTGCAATAAATAATAATTGTTTTTGGTACCCACTTACTACGTGGGTCCAGTAGTTCATCATCTGTATACCCGGGTGGGTTTGGTAAAATCTTTAAATTGACTTTTTTTTATTAAGATGAACTTCACTTATGAATTTATCTATATATTTTTGCCTAATCAAGTTATTATTAGTTTTTGGCACCCATATTTTAATGATTTTTTATGATCTTCTTTTATTCGACTATTTTTGGGTTTTCTAAAACTTGTATATAAAGTAGCATGTTTAGATTGTGGCTTTGCCCTATTAGATTTTTTAAAGCCTAAACCATGCTTGTTATGAGATAGTTTTGATATACTAATTAAATTTGATAAATTCTCTTTCCCTTTATTAAATTTTGAAATATTAGTCGATAAAACTTTTATTTTATTTTCTAATATAATATGTTCACTTGTTAAAGAATTATTATTATTTTCCAAAAAATTTACTTTACCTTTCGAAATATCAATAGTTTCTTGTAAATCACTATTGTTTTTAGTTTCTTGAAAACTTTATTAAACTCAAAATTTTTATATAAAGTTTGTAATTCTAAGATTTTTTTCTTCTAAAATATGGTTTTCTTCCTTAAGCACTTTATTTTCAAATTCTAACCTATTTATATTTGCAGTACATTCCTTATGAATTTTCCTTAAGTTTCTAAATTTTTTATCTAATTCTAATGCTATTTCAATTACATCTTTAAAAGAAAGATTAGAATATACCTCATCTTTAGAAGCCATGAAGCACACATTCGCTTGTTTCGCCACAACTATCACTATCGCTTCCACTATCGCTTGAAGAAAAATCATCCGAAGTCACTTGGAAAGCACGCTTGCTTCTTTTTGGATTTCTATCATTTTTAAATTTTCTTTTGAAGCTTTTCTTGTCTTTGTTTAGCTCGGGACAGTCTTTCTTCATATGTTTGAATTTATCACATCCATAGCATTTGAAGGTTGATGTATCATTTGAATTGTCAGGTTTCTACTTTCAAACCTTTTTGTTGAATTTTTGGAATTTCTTATAGTTCTTGGCGACGAACACAACATCTTCTTTTTCAAGCTATGAATCGCCGTCATCATTACTTTGTTTTTCTTTAGGCCAGATCTTTTCTAGCTAGCAAATTTACTTTATAAGACATTAAATTACCAATTAATTCCTCTACTTTAAGTGTAGAAAGATCATTTGCTTCCTCTATGGTAAGCACTCTTCTTTCCCACTCGTATGTTAAGGAATTTAAAATACGTGAAATTAGTAAAAGTTTCTCCTAAAACCATATAAGATCATGTTGTATACTTTGAAATCTATAATACATTTCTAGAATACTTTCATTTGATTTAATTTTAAATGATTGAAATTGAATTTTTTTTATAAGTTAATCGTGGTTTGTTTAACCTTGGTAGTGCCTTCATGGGTGATTGTAGCATTTGCCAAATGTTATAAGCGGTCTTACACATCATAATTCTAGAAAATTCGTTCTTATCCAAATCACAATATATTACATTCATTGCTTTAGCGTTGTTGGAAGCAGCAATCTTTTGAGTATCTGTCTAGGTACTCATCGCAATAGTAGGTATTTAATATCGAGTTTGAATGGCTAGCTAAATATCAAGACCACTAGATTCCATAAACACTTTCATACGTGCAGCACAATATATATAATTAGAACTGGCAAAAAAAGGAGGACGTGAAGTAGATTGTCCTTCTTGAAACGTGTTATAACTCATATTTGCCATACTTTTTCCAAATTTTGTTACGATTTTGAAAATTCCAAGCTCTAATACCAATTGAAAAGTACTAGTGGATCACATAGTATAAATGTGGTTAATTAAACTAAGCTAATAATAGTAATTATGCAAAGTAAAGTAAATAATGGAAACACACCAAGATTTTATACTGGCTCGGAGCACCTCTACTACGTCCAATCCCTAAGCACCTCTTAGGAGTTTCACTCGCCATGTCCTCGCTTAACCCGAAGGAATATGTATAGTACAAATCGTCTTGGCCTTATGCCTGAATATCTCTAACAGGATTTGATACAATATAATAAAAGAAATTCGACTCTGTGTGTTCTTAAATAACACGTATGAGTCAATATAGTACACCCTTCCTATAATCTCCGCAATATGATGATACGAATGTGTTGATATAGGAAATTGAAGAATTGAATGCTTTTTTAATCGTAAGCATATAGAATGTATATAGTTTGTAAGCAAGAAAGAATGAGTTAGTAAAAATGGATGGATTTCAACTTTGTTTATAGTAGTGAATGGTTCTAATTGAAAGGTTACAGCCATTAGAAGGTTTCAAACTTTGGGGAAGAATATGACTCTCCAAAGTTCAAATTTCTATGAAGAGACACTTCTGTTCATGAAAGTCAGATGGCTGATTTTAAAATTCAGATGGCTAAAAATATACAGAGAAAGACAGAAACAAACACGTACAAAAAATGTGTATTTCAGACATTTGAAATTAAATTTCAGATGGCTAAATGCACTTTTTTTAAATGTATTTTAGTTTCTAGTTATTCAAACGTCTCAATTAAAAATTCAGACGTTTGACACTTTATATCAATAGCAACTGTAGTTTAGTGGTTAGAGCACTTGCTTTCTAAACTAGAGACCTGGGTTCGAGTCTTGCTCAATTGCATTTTTGAAAACTTGATTTTCACTTAGAATACGAGTGATAAACTTTTATGTGTATGTTTATATGTTCTCAAATCATTCATGAGAGATTGTACAATAAATCTAGGACTTGATACTTAGAGTTATGACTCTTACTCAACGTTCGCTTTGTTTTAAGCTTGTGCATGTGCACACTTGAATCTTCATTTGGCTTGTGCATCGTCATGTTGAAAGCTTGAATCTATGTCTATTTAGCTTCTTTTTAATAATATTGTACCTGAAATATAACTTAGAGATTTTTTGCAATAATTCTATAGTTGTTGTCATTGAAACACTGCAAAGGTGGTTCTAACATACCAATCTGTATACATTAACTATGTACACATTACTATGTTGCACATCCACATTATATACACAAGAGTATATATTGATGTACTATAATCTACAAAAACTTATTGAATTATTTAATTAATTAAATTAAGAAAATAAATAAAGTTTCATAAATTAACTAAATTGGATCTGGTAAAACCCACTCGACTTCAGGCTTCCATTATGATCCAAATAGAGAATTTTTTTTTGAAATACACTCAATTTACCCTTTGCACACCGGCATAGACTAAATAATATCCATACATTGCATTTTTGTATCATCACATCTATATCTGAATATATTAGATTTTTTCATAAGTATCCACTAAATATACTTAGTTAATAAGATTAATTAAATAAAATACAAAATATCAAAAATGAAATATGTTTTAACTAGTAAATCTCATAGACCCGTTCACTACTAGAAAACTATTTATTTACCTACTTGATGTTGTCGGTGCTTGGCCGACGCCCCCTTCATACCCCCCCCTCAATCAGTCTTCTCTTTCCCTAGTATGCATACAAACCAATTCATGAAAAAATATGCACCTCGCCTATGTAATTTCCTCCTCCTCCAACCTCCAACCCTTCTCCTCCTTGTGCATGCCTGCTTCCAACCTCCAGCTCCCCTCCAGCTATGCAATCCCCAGTCTCCAGCCTCCCCTTCGGCATTTCCCTCAACTACGTATGCTTACCACCACCCTTCCCTTCGGCCTCCCCCTCGGCCACACAAACCCCAGCTTCTAGCCTACCCATCAACCTCCCATTCGACTAGGAAAACCCCAATCCCCATCGACTTCGAATGTCGTTGTCTCCTCCTTACTCGACGTCGTTGCAAAGCCCAAGCCACATATCCCCTCCTCCTAGTCCATGCCTAAGGCTCCACCAGTTTGATTTATTGCTCCAATTCAATTTCTATGCAATACTATGATTTGATTAGCTTCGTATATGATATAGATTTGTTAATTTATATTCGCTAATATATGATTGTCGAAATAAGTTGTTGGTATGATAATTCGTATATGTTTTGAGATATCGTTGGTATTATTATGAAATTATTAGATAAACTCATTGTTATTGATATGTTATTATTAATGAAATCCCATAGATGTGTTTAATTTAGCCCCTCTGACAAGTACCATATATAATCGTTATATAAGTATACATTTTTATAAATAAAACGAAAATCGATATTCATTGATACATTATTTGTCGGATTTGTCCCATTATTGGACAAGTTATTAATGCAATGTTACTTATGTTTCACGAGTGTTATGACATGCGCTTCATGCGTGAATTATTCTAAATCAGTTAAAACAATGATTTTTTTTATTTTCAAGTGACATTAAGATTTGTATATTTATAACGAAGTATTTTATATTTGTAAAGAAAGTTTAATTTTAGATCCTATTTTTAGAAGCATTTTGAATTTGTAAAGCTTGTTTAATTGTTAGATCCTACTTTTAGTGGCGTTTGAATCTATAAAAGAAGTTTAATATTAGATCCTATTTTTAATTGATTAAGATTTAATAATATATAGATGGGTATTTTTGGTAGTTCACATTGATACCAAAAAAGTGTGACACCAAAGCTATTACAACTATTATTAAAGATAAGACAATATTTCAAATCAAATGATTAATGAAATTTCGATGACTTTCCTTCTTATCACTCAATAATAATAAAATTATAATTTATTTAAAATAATAATAAAATTATAATTTATTTAAAATAATAATAAAATTAATACTATTATTTAAATTGAGTTAAATTATAAATTAATGAAATCACTCAGTTAATTAAACAAATATATAAATAGTTGAGTTAAATTATAAATTAATGAAATCACTCAGTTAATTAAACAAATATATAAATAGTTGAGTTAAATTATAAATTTTATTTTGATAAATTAAAAAAGAGTATGTTTGTATAAGTTAAATCACTCAATAATATATATATATATATAATTAGGTTAAATTATAAATTTTATTTCAATAGATTATACAAGAGTTTATCCGAGTTAAATTATAGATGCTTTTATATTACACAATAAATTAAACAATTATATGAGTTAAATCACTCAAATAATTAAACAAATGTATATATAATTGGGTTATTATAAATTTTGTTTTTATAAATTAAACAAGAGATATAGATTTTTAATCACACGATCAATTAAAAAAATATATAAGTTAAATCACTCAATTAATTAAACAAATATATGATTAACACAAATTGAAAATTGTCATTTAATTAAATATAGTATGGTTGAAATAAAATATTGCTTATTATTAACAAATAAATTTGATTAAGATGTAGAGATCATCATTAGATAGAGCTGCTATAGTTAGTAATGCTGTAGAAGAAGAAAACCAACGGTTGAAGGCACACGTTGGTAAGCTAGAGAAGAAGCTCAGATTGCTTATGGATGCAATTTTGCGATGCTTTCTAAACAAGGACATTTTTGATGATGATGATGGTGATGGAGATGGTGATGATGGGCATTGTTCAGGGGAGTAGGGAGCATTTATATTGTTATTGTTTGAATGTTTGGTTTGTAAATATTGTGATGATACTGCTTGAATATCAATGATATTGGTTGAATAATTTGTTTGTATTGTAATGATATTGTTTGGATATTATGATGCTGAATAATGCTTATAATAATATTATGTTGGGTAATATGTATTGTATTGTGATGGTACTGAGTTGATAGTGTGATGATATTTGGTTGGTGTGATGATAGTACGGTGATTATATACTCTATATATTTGAATGTGTGATTGAGGTTGGAAATGTAGTAAAAATTTACGAATTAGTTTCACATGCGGCGTCGGTAAGGCGTCGATAAGGATTTCAGAAAATTGGAATTTGACAATTTGACAAGGCGCTAACACGGTGTCGATATAGGGTCGGCAAGACGTCTGAAAATCCAAGTTACACGGTTTTAATTTTAGTCAGAAGGGCTTCGCAATAGCATCAGAAACATGGTGTTAATAAGACATTGGTAAGGCGTCGATAAATACCTTATGCAAGACATCTACGTGGTGTCGAAAAATATTTTCCTACCTTAAATATATCGATGCCATATGGCATCGGTATTTCCTTTACCGATCGACGCCAAGCCGACGCCATTTTGATATAGGTAAAGTGATGTGTTTTTGTAGTGATTACGATCTAGTTAGGAATATTTTAGATTTATCCATTTCACCCATTGTCAACCTGGCCAGATCCAACATTTGGTGTGTTAATATTCCATTCTTGAAATTTATTTGGGAATATATTAGAATAAGTGTTTACTCGTACGGTCTGTGTGACGCCCCACTCCGAGCCCCACATTAGCAAAGAGTATTACTAGGTAACACTGTCTGCTAATATGGAGAATAGAGCTGGATATGAGCGACCATCTATAGCCTTGTCTTAATTATCTATTGAATACGCCGACAATTGCCACTTCTTTCTCAAATGGATCGACATATCCAATAAATACTTAATCCAAAGCCATAGGTGGATGAAGGATCTATCAGAATAAAATATAACAACTCAAATGTAATACACATCACAGAAGAGTGGATCATCACATACATTTACACATAAACAGATACATTACAGAGTATACAAAATGATACATGTCAAGTGGTAAGCAAACCACAATATACAAGCGAGTCAAAAGAATACATATCAGAGTTACAGCCAAAAAGGACTACACAAAAAGCTATAACAAAAAGGAGCTAGCGGAATAGTCCATGCGGAAGCAAAATAGGCTAAGTCCAATGTACCTAACCTGAAACATCTCGGTCTGACACGAGTATAAAATACACGGGTCAGTCTAGCTAAACAAATCAGTTAGATAAACCAAATGATAATGAACATGCAAGGTCATAAAGTACCACAAATATCTCCAAAAGAGATAACCAGATCATCTAACAGAAGATGAATCATAACAAGCCTCGTATCATAGGCAACTCAAATAAACAAAGGACATACATATCCCAAAACAAGCCAAAAAGGCAAATAACAAATACCAATAAAGGTAACACAAGTTTCCACAAGGTAATCACTATATATCGCGTGGTTCAAAAGACCTACACCGAAAGGCGATACACTAGGGAAATATAATTGTCAAAGAAACAAAAGATGCTCGAGCTCAGTACTGTATAACAAGGATCCACATGCCCGAAGGCAACGAACCGTAGTGGCGAAGGTCCGGAGACCTAGTACTGGACACCACTAACTGGCAGAATGTGTCACAACTCTCAGAAAGGAACCCGAAAAATGTTAACGTGAGTCCCATACCACACGTTCGCACTAAACGGTTTACTAACCGTTAGTCAATTTCACACTCAAAGCAGTACAAAGTTCACCTCATCTCATCGGTAAACCAGACCCAAGGGTCAAAACGGTCAAACGAATAGATTAGGAATTAACTGAAAAGATAAACACACGTGTTCATAGCACGCGTTTTATTTAATCATTTAATTCTCCTCCCTCTTCGCTCGAAGTGCAAAATTGTGTGTTTTATATAGAAATTATAAGTTGGAGAAACGAGCTTTTAATACCATTTAAAAAGATCAGTTTATAAAAACCCGTGTACGAAATCTAAAAAGAATCATCAAAGTCAAAAAAATGCGATAACAACTAATTGGATCGACAAGAATCGATAAAAATGGAAATTCACTCAAAAATAGGCAAATAGGCAAGAATAGGCAGTTCCAGACGTCTGGTAGGTGTTTCCAGATGTCTGGCCCTAGGTTCTGGAAGTATATGTGTTTTTCTCCTCTCTTATTTAATTCCTGGGTCATTTCAGACGTCTGAAATTTCCAACCAAACGTCTGAATTTGGTTTCATACGTCTGGATTTTGTTTCAGACGTCTGAATTTTGTCTCTGCCTTTTTTTCCTATTTCCAGAACCATTTCAGACGTCTGAAATTTTCCACCAGACGTTTGAATTTGGTTTCAGACGTCTGAAATTTTCTACTAAGCAAAAAAACAGACTTGCCCAAAGAGGGCAAATCCAAACCGAAATGTGATCGAACGAGCGATGGATGCTAGGGATTTATGCCAATCGAAAACCCATCACTATAGGATGTTCGATACACCACCAAAAACATGTTCAAACCTCCAAGATAGGATCTTTAAAGATTTGACTTCAAAACACCAAAATTTGAAAAAATTCACCAAATCAATTCAAATCAAAAGCAAATAAATATGCACAAGTGTTAGGAATTCATGCCCTACAACAAAGAAAGTTATAGACATAGATGTGAGTTCAAGAACTCACCTTTTACTCAAAAACAAAGATGAGAAGCTCAAATGCAAAGAAAAGATCAACCACTCTTCACTTCTACTCTACAAGCTCCAATCTAAGATCAAAACAAGTATTTCCTAAATTATTGTTTAGGAATTTTCTGAAATTGGAGAGAGATATAGATGGAGAAGGTGAAAAGAAGGCTTACCTAAGCTTCTCTTTGATTTTGGAGCAAGAAATTGAGTTTGCAAAAGAAATTAGGGCTTGGAATTTCTAATTCTTTTTCTCTTCCCCCATTTCAGTTGAGCTAGAGAAAAAAAGGAAATGAAATGAGTGAATGGAGAGGAGAGGGGGCTGCGTTAGGGTATAGAATGAGTTGGGTGAAACCCAAACCCAAAAGCCCAAATAGAAAATAGCAAAATTCAACCCACTCCAAACATATCAATGCTTATACTCAAAAAAGTCGCAAATGCCATTTTGGACTCAATGGAAGTGGTCCCGAGTCCTAATTCGACCATTTGCAAAAAGTGACATTTCGGACCTAAATCCGACTAACGACGCTATATTTAAATAAAACATTTAAATATAAAATCGTAAAATATGCAGGTAGTTACAGATCTCCCCTCCTTAACAAAATTGCGTCCGCGCAATTCCTAGAGAAGAATTTGTAACAACTACATACTTACACTACCTAAAAAGGAAAGAAAATAAGCTTGAGATAAAAAGATATTCTCACCATTGCTAAGCAAAGATAGAAAACCCGGATAGGATCGCTCGATAAACTCTATGGTTTCCCAAGTACAGTCATTGGGATTAGCGGACAATTGAACTTTAATGAGCGGCACGTCTTTGTTTCGAAGGTGTCTCACCTCCGAGGCAAGTACGCGAATAGGCTCTTGAACAATAGATAAGTTTGGTGAGATCTCAAGCCCTTGCAAATCAGGAGGGTCGATAACAGAATCCAATTCTCGAAGACACTTTCGAAGTTGAGAGACGTGAAACACGTTGTGAACACCAGATAGATGAGCTGGAAGTGAAACTCTATATGCCTAGGGCCAATACATTCAGTAATAGAAAATGGTCCTACAAAGCGAGGAGCCAATTTCCCTGTCATACTGAAGCGCATAACCCCTTTCAAAGGAGAAACACGAATAAAGACGAGATCATCAACCGAAAACTCGAGAGGCTTCCTACGGTTATCCGCATAGGATTTCTGGCGGCTCTGTGCCTCTTTCAGTCTCTAACGAATAAGATCAATCTTCTCAGAAGAATCATGAACAAATCTGGGCCAAGAATAAGCTTCTCCCCAGATTCCAACCAACAAGAAGGTGATCGACATGGCTTTCCGTATAAGGCTTCGAAAGGAGCCATACCGATACTGAACTGAAAACTATTGTTGTAGGAGAACTCTACAAGGGGTAGATGATCCTTCCAACTACCTCCGAAATCAAGAATACAAATACGGAGAATATCCTCTAAGATACGATTCACCCGTTCAGTCTATCCATCAGAATGCGGATGATAAGCTGTGCTGAAATTAAGCTTTGTTCCCAAAGCTTGCTGAAGACTCTGCCAGAAATGACTTGTGAATAAAGGATCACGGTCACTCACAATCGAACTAGGAACACCGTGAAGTCTCATGATTTCCTTGATATATAACTTAGCCAAAAGAGAAGCAGTCCTATTAGATTTAATAGGAACAAAATGAGGTGATTTGGTGAGGCGATCAACGATAACCCAAATGCTAGAATGGCCCGATCTCATACGAGGTAGGCCATCAATGGAATCCATCGAAATCTGATCTCATTTCCACAATGGAATCTCTAGAGGTTGAAGGAGACCAGAAGGGCGCTGATGTTCGGCTTTAATACATTGACAAGTCATGCAGTTACTCACATAACTCGCCACATCGCACTTCATGCCTTCCCAATAATAAAGGCGATGCATATCAGCATACATCTTACTACTGCCAGGAGGAATGGTATACTTAGAACGATGACAGTCATCAAGAATGTCATGCCAAAGTGCAGAATCAGAAGGCACAACAAGACGGTTCTTCTTGCGAAGACACTTATAAAAATCAATGTTGAAATCCCACAATGCCTCATCACGGGATTCAGTCTCATAAAGCTGAATAAGATGCACAAGATCAGGATCACGCCGCTGAGCTTTGGCAATACGATCAAATAGAGAGGGTCGAGCTTCCAAACTGAATAATACTATCGGAGAATCGGAGGATGATGCTCGATCATGAATATTACAAAAAGATAGAGTCTCAACAATATCCCATTCGGCAAGCATCATAGAAACGACAGCCGAATGTCTACGACTAAGCGCATCAGCAACACTATTACCCTTACCAGGGGTATATTGGATATCAAAGTCATAGGAGGCAAGAAACTCGAGCCAACGCTGTTGCCTCATATTGAGTTCCTTCTGAGTGAAAAAATACTTTAAGGATTTATGATCGGTATAGAGAATGAAGCACTCGCCTAATAAATAGTGTCACCAAATCTTCAAGGCGAAGACAATGGCGGCTAACTCAAGATCATGAGTGGCATAGCGAACCTCATTCGGACGCAGTTGCCTAGAAGCATAAGCAACTACCCGATCCTTCTGCATAAGCACGGCACCGAGACCACTACCACAAGCATCGGTGTAGACAACAAGATCATGATTCCCCTCGGGAACCACAAGAATAGGAGCATTAGTGAGAAGTTCCTTTAATGTCTGAAAGGAAGCTTCACACTTATCGGACCAAATATAGCGAATGCATTTCCGAGTAAGGCTGGTGAGAGGAAGCACAACATGGGAAAAATCCTTAAGGAACCGACGGTAATAACCCACCAATCCAAGGAAACTACGAATCTCATGAACATTCTCAGGCCTCTTCCAATTCTGGATAGCTTCGATCTTTGAGGGATCAACAGAAATGCCGTCGGAAGATACAACATGGCCTAAGAACTTAACCTTATTCTCCCAGAAATGGCACTTGGAGAATTTGGCTTTAAGCTGATGGTGACGAAGAGTACTCAAGACAATTCTCAAGTGATTAGCATGCTCGGCTTCAGACTTAGAATAAACAAGAATGTCGTCAATGAACACAAGGACAAACTTATCGAGATATTCCCGGAATACTCGATTCATAAGATCAACAAAGAAAGCAGGAGCATTCGTCAAACCGAACGGCATAACGAGCCACTCGAAAGAACCATATCGAGTGCGAAAAGCTGTAAGGGGTATGCTATCTTCCGCGACTCGGAGCTGGTGAAAACCAGTGGCAAGGTCGAGCTGAGAGAAGACCTTAGCGCCACTCAATAGATCAAACATATCATCGAAACTAGGCAATGGATACCTATTCCTGATGGTCAACTTGTTAAGCTTGCGATAGTCGATGCAGAGCCTAATAGTTCCATCGGACTTCTTCACGAAGACGACCGCGGCACCCCACGGTGAAAAACTGGACCGAATCAACTGTTTGGACTCAAGCTCTAAAAGCTGCTTCTTGAGTTCCTCATTTTCTTTGTAGACATCCTCGTAGGAGGACGGCCAACTGGCTGCGCGCCTGGAATGAGATCAATGCGGAACTTGATCGCCCGCTTGGGTGGCAAACCCGAAACCGGCTCAAAAACATCAGATAAGTCACAAACAATAGGAATACGAGATATATCATCATCATCTTGTGAGTCAAGAGAATATAAGGCCATTTCGGAATTATCCACATTCCGAAGAACAAGTAACAGTTGAGTAGACGAATCTGGGTGTCGAAGATATAAAATTCTTTCAGAACAAATAATCCTGGCATCGTATCTCACTAGCCAGTCCATACCCAAAATCATATCAAATCCCAAATAAGAAATAACATGCAGATTCGCACGAAAAGTAAAGCCACATAAAACAATCTCAACATCATCACAAAGCATGCTAAGGGTTGCAGATCCCCCAATAGGATTCACAATCCTCAACGAAGTAACCATACAAGAAACATCCAAAGACAAATCATCGACGAGCTTTTTCTGTAAGAAAGAATGCGAAGCACCCGTATCGAAAAGAACTCGAATACTACGGTCATGGAATAAAATAGAACCTTCCAAAATAGATGGAGATATACCTTTGGGCTGAGAAGAACCTCTAGAAGCCTTAGCAACATAAAGCTTGCCAAACTTGGCACTAGCAGGAGCAGTAGGGCAGGAGGAAACACGGTGACCTTCCTTCTTGCAATAATGGCAGAAGAGAGGCTTAGGACAAGCTCAAATCATATGATCAGGAGAACCACAATTGAAACACTTCCGAATGGAAGGTGTTCCAGCAGATTAAAAGTTAGAACCAAATTCAACGGGCTTCTTCTTCTTGGAAGGGAGAAATCCCTACTTATGAAATGGAAACTTCCTCTTATTGGGGTTCTTGCGAACCTCAATATCATCACCACTATCACACTCCTTCTTGATGGCCTCGAGATGAAGTGCCGAATCAACAACTCCTCAAAAGAAAGCTTAAGCTGAAGCATTAAAGATTTCTTAAGATATTTCTTAAGACCAGAGACAAACTTCAGATTCTTCTTATAAGAGGTGCTAATGAATTCAAGACCATACTTAGATAAGGCCTCGAATGATGCAATATACTCAGAGACGGAGGACTTCCCTTGCTTCAACTCAAGGAAGCGACGGGCTAATAAAACTTTCTCAGATTCAGGAACAAATTTGAGTTCGAATCGTTCCCGAAACTGAGTCCAAGAAAGAACAGACTCATCAAGTTCGGCTATAAGAAGCTCGTACTAATCAAGGGCACGCTCTTGCAATAAGCTAGAAGTTACAAGAACTCGAACGTGGTCAAAAAGATCCATACGAGAAAAGATACGCTCGCATGTGCGAATCCAAGCTTGGACCTCAAGAACAGACTCGGAGCCTTTGAATGGCTTTCCTCCAAGATGAGAAAAATCACTGCACATGCGTGCAAAGGAAGACTTGCGTGGAGGAGATGCTCGAATAGGAGCTAGAGGCTGAGTGCTCCTAAATAACTCCAAAAACTGATCGATAGACATATAAACGCCGTCCGGATGCGAGCCGCTGGATTGCCCAACATCCGAGCGTCGTCCTCTGCATCTTCCGGCCATAAGCTGAAAGATAAGATAAAGATTATTCACAAGGTAGATATCATTAATTCAAATATGGAATACTACGGAATAAAATGCATTCCTAGACGTATTCCCAAAATTCTATCTACCCCAAAGGCACGGAAAGAATAAAGGCACGATGATTCAAAGATTTGTAACATTCGTACTACCCTTTGATGTACCGTAATATGTGTCTCTGTTCTATGTTTATCATATTTTGTTCTGAACTCAGCTCTGATACCAAGTTGTGACGCCCCACTCCGAGCCCCACATTAGCAAAGAGTATTACTATGTAACACCGTCTGCTAATACGAAGAATAGAGCTGGATATGAGCGACCATCTATAGCCTTGTCTTAATTATCTATTGAATACGCCGACAATTGCCACTTCTTTCTCAAATGGATCGACATATCCAATAAATACTTAATCCAAAGCCATAGGTGGCTGAAGGATCTATCAGAATAAAATATAACAACTCAAATGTAATACACATCACAGAACAGTGGATCATCACATACATTTACACATAAACAGATACATTACAGAGTATACAAAATGATACATGTCAAGTGGTAAGCAAACCACAATATACAGGCGAGTCAAAAGAATACATATCAGAGTTACAGCCAAAAAGGACTACACAAAAAGCTATAACAAAAAGGAGCTAGCGGAATAGTCCATGCAGAAGCAAAATAGGCTAAGTCCAATGTACCTAACCTGAAACATCTCGGTCTGACCCGAGTATAAAATACACAGGTCAGTCTAGCTAAACAAATCAGTTAGATAAACCAAATGATAATGAACATGCAAGGTCATAAAGTACCACAAATATCTCCAAAAGAGATAACTAGATCATCTAACAGAAGATGAATCATAACAAGCCTCATATCATATGCAACTCAAATAAACAAAGGACATACATATCCCAAAACAAGCCAAAAAGGCAAATAACAAATACCAATAAAGGTAACACAAGTTTCCACAAGGTAATCGCTATATATCGCGTGGTTCAAAAGACCTACACCGAAAGGCGATACACTAGGGAAATATAATTGTCAAAGAAACAAAAGATGCTCGAGCTTAGTAATGTATAACAAGGATCCACACGCTCGAAGGCAACGCCCGAAGGCAACGAACCGTAGTGGCAAAGGTCCGGAGACCCAGTACTGGACACCACTAACTGGCAGAATGTGTCACAACTCTCAGAAAGGAACCCAAAAAATGTTAACGTGAGTCCCATACCACATGTTCGCACTAAACGGTTGCTGGAATTTACCATGGGTCAAATTAATCCCTCATGAGTTGGCTCTATAAAAAATCTAATATTATAAGGATAAATTTATTTCTGATTTATTCAAAAAGTCAATTTCGTACGAAGCGGATGAACATTTGTAATTATGTAATAACATTGATTTGTAAATTTTTTGTGCTAGATTCTTTTTATACTTAGTCACATTTTATTACATCATCAAAGAATAAATGCATCTCAGGAAGCCTTGTTTCTAGAGATTATTTAAGTAAATATGTCGGCTTCGATCTTAAAGTCCCCAAATTTAGCTAGATACTGCTTTCTTAGAGACCTGCAGAGACTTTATATGGAACATCCTTGCTTTCGTTTCGATTTCACTACAATAAAAACCATTTATAGTTGCAAAAATCGGTGGCGTTTTATTGTAAATGCAACAAAAAATAGATTACCAAATAATATAAACGTGGCAAAAAATAATTCACGTTTCCCGCTTCTAAAAATAAGAGTCCGCGCGAACTAAATAAACGTAACCTATCATTTTACTCTCGTACTTAACAAAATTATCGTCCCTAATTTGCTTTCTTCTTCAGAAAAAAAATTTCCCCTTTTAATCGTGTTAAATTTTCATCGCACTCAAGTATCATTGTCAACTCCGTCGTTTCCCCCTTACTCAACATCGAGTCGCGGCAGCCAGCAGATCTAGGTATATTTAGGTATGACTCTTTTAAATCGATTAGGTATATTTAGGTATGAATCTTTTAAATCGACTTTGTGATTCTATTTGGATTTTATATGAATTTGAATGCATCTTATTTTCGTATTTTTTCCTAAACTATTACTGAAATGGTTGATTTAACCCTAATTGCAATGATCTGTTGGGATATCTGCTTTGATTTCTTTGAGTATATGATTGTTCTGTTGAAGTGGTTCAGTGAATCAATGGTTGCTTGCTGAGAGGAGGTTGAGGTTGCGTGTTTCGGGAATTTGGTGGGTTCAAGTAGCATTGAACGGTGTGAACGAGCAGATTGACTTGTTTAAATTTTTAAGCTGTTAGATGCATCGAAACCAAAGTTGATCAAGTATTGTTGGCGAATGCACTCATAACGTTATCCAACTTGATGATGAACTCTTTTTTACCCCTGCTTGCTTTTGTTCCATAGTTATGCCATTGATGCTAGCCATCGGCTGATATTTGACATATATTGCTATTATCATTAAGTGAGAGAATGCATTATGTTTTCTTTATACTGTTCGGGAAGTTTTGAAATACCTGGATGAAAAATGTTGCAACAAGTACCATAAGGCAAACTTTTTATGCGTATAGAGTAATAATAGTCAGACGATTCGTGTGAGATCAGTTGAATTATGGTTATAATTGAATGGTGGATGAATGACTAAATTACCGTTCTTTCTAAATCGACAAAGGTAGCTCTTATGTCTGATAACAATTAAATCACACCATCTCATTTAAATTATATGTTGTGTTCGATACCATCTTAAAAACTGTATCCAAAAATCATACAAAATGACCAAAATAAAAAGGGTATGTTGGTGATCATTAAAATATAACTTAATGTTGCGGTAAATTTCTCTTTTGGGATTATATATTGTTGGTAGGTAACAGAAGTGTTTTGAAATACAATTTTGTTTCCACGACATGATATTGATGGTTGAGAGTGGTAAATGTTGGAGCATAAATAGTCTTTTGTGGAGTGGCAGGCACTAGAAATATGTCAGTTGTGTGGATGTGAGGTAGTGAAGAGGAGGCGGTGAAGTTGACTGTTGGTTTGGTAAGAGGAAACTGTTGGTTTGTACATTCTGAGGCTTTGAATTTATATGCAGTAATTCTTTAATTTGCTAGACTTAGGCTTTGAATTCATGCATGGATTAATTATAAATACATGTAAATCTGAGGTTAAATGCAAAATATAAGTGTAAAATTTATATTTTTGGAAAAGTATTCTTTGCCTTTGTCTACTAAACCACCATGGTTATATGCAGTAGTGCTACAAGTATTTGTACTTCAACGTCTAGTTATTTTTTTGATTACAACAGATAACCAATTTATACGTCAAAGATTGGAAACTTATTTGCCTTCAAATGTCGATAATGGAAAAAGGCTGGGTTTTTTTAAACAGGTGATAAAACCATGATTAACTTAATATGCATTTTGAGAATTAGAACATATAATCTAATACTAAAGCTCACTTTTTTTTTTACTTTTTTCATAGAACTAGTATAGAATACCGACAAGGAGCAATGAATTTCGTGCATGCTGCAAAGAGGAATGTAAGAAGTGTAGAAAAAATTTTATGCCCTTGCAAGGATTGTCGGAATCTTAGTCGTCATGATGACCAAATCATCGTTGAACATTTAATTATAAAAGGAATGGATCCTAAATACATTGACGGTGTATGGTTTAACATAGTGAAGAGATAAATGTAGAGAATAAAACAAATACGTTTGACGTATATGAACTATTCAAGATGATTCACTATGAAGATGAAGATTTTTTGAATCAAGATTTTTTTGATGATGATAAAGACGATGTTGATTCTCGAAGAAAAGAGGATGAGTTAGTCAAGAACTTGGAAGATGCAGAAACTCCATTATATCCTGGTTGCACAGATCACACAAAATTATCTGCCATCACCGTCTTGTATAATCTTAAATGCGAGACTGGCTTGTCCGATAGTGGTTTGATAAGCTTTTAGCTGTGCAACATCTATTTCTGTCGAAGGATAACGTGCTTCCCAAAACCTTATATGAAGTCAAGAAATTTCTTAAAGCATTCGACATGGGTTTTGAAAAGATACATGCTTGTGAGAATGATTGTTGCCTTTTCAGAAAAGAATACAAAAATTTAGAAAGTTGTCCAAAATGTGGTTCCTCGAGATGGAAGAAAAATCAAGATACTGAAGAGGTTATACAAGGTGTTCCAGTTAAAGTATTGAGATATTTCCCAATCATTCCGAGGTTTAGACGAATGTATAGATCTCAAAAGATGGCTGAAGAATTAAGATGGCATTTTAATAATAAAAGTATCGATGGAAAAATGCGTCATCCCGTGGATTCTATGACATGGAAAATGGTGGATGAAAAGTATAAATCTTTTTCATCTAATCCACGCAATCTTAGGCTTGGTCTTGCTACAGATGGATTTAATCCATTTTCCATGTTGAGTTCGAAATATAGTTGCTGGTCGGTAATGCTTGTGACATACAATCTCTCGCCTATGTTGTGTATGAAGAAAGAAAATATTATGTTAACTTTACTTATTCCAGGCCCGAAGCAACCCGGGAATGATATTGATGTATATTTGGCGCCTTTGGTGGAAGACTTGCATCACTTGTGGTCTAATGGAGTTATTGCTTATGATGCATTTAGTAAAACTTTATTTAAACTGAATGCAATTTTGTTATGGACGATTAATGATTTTCCGGCTTATGGAAATCTTGCTGGATGTCGTGTGAAAGGGAAAAAAGCTTGCCCATTATGTGGTGTCAATACCCATTCTTGTTGGTTGAAACATAGTCGAAAGTTCGCCTACATGGGTCATAGAAGATTTCTACCTCTTTCAGATTCACGGAGGAAACAAAAGGCATTGTTTGATAATACCATAGAGACAGATGGTGCTCCTAGAATGCTTTCTGGGAGAAACATCTATGCATTATTGAAGGATTATCTAAATGATTTTGGAAAAGGAATAGAGGAGAAAAGTAAGAAGAGAAAGCATGTCTATGATAAAGAAGATGAATATGATGATACTAACAGTTTTACAGAAGTAGAGCTATCAAGGTGGAAAAAACGATCAATTTTCTTTGATTTGCCTTATTGGGAGGTTAGTGGTTAATTTATTTATTTTTCATTGTTTTAATACAAGAAAACCCCAATAATGCATTATTGTTTTGGTTTTCATAGGAACTTCCATTACGTCACAATTTAGATGTGATGCATGTGGAGAAGAACATTGGTGAAAGCCTATTGGGCACAATGTTGCATGGAAATGAATCCAAAGATGGAACCAACTGTAGAAAGGATTTAGAGGATTGGGGAATTCAAAGTGAGCTTCATACACAACCTCGTGGGAATAAAACATATCTTCCACCGGCTCCATATATATTGTCAAAATCCGAGAGAAAAATATTTTGCAAAAGACTGTATGATTTCAAAGGACTGGATGGCTACTGTTCAAATTTAAAAAATCGGATTTCGTTGTCGGATTGCAAAATTAGTGGATTGAAGTCACATGATTACCATGTATTAATGCAACATTTATTGCCAGTAGAATCGAGAGGGTTCATGGCAAAGAAGGCAAGAAAAGCGATAATTCGTTTATGTTCTTTTTTCAACAAATTATGTCAACGTGTTCTTGATAGAGAGAAGGTAGAACAAATCAATGTTGAAATTATTGACGTTTTATGTGAGCTTGAAATTTTTTTTCCACCATCTTTCTTTGATATAATGATACATTTATCCATTCATCTTGGAAAAGAAGCACAAATGTGTGGACCTATTCATTTTCGATGGATGTACCCATTCGAAAGATATATGAAGACACTTAAAGATTATGTCAGAAACTATGCACGACCAGAGGGATGTATTGCATAATCGTATCTTGCAACAGAATGCATGTTGTTTTTCAATGAATTTTTGAAGAAATCAGGACATATAGAGGAGAAAGGAGCTCGAAATGAAGATTATGAAAGTAGTAGAATATTAGAGGGACGTCCAATTTCAGTATCGAAGACAATTAAATTGCCAGTTAATGAGAAAGAAAGTGCTCATTTAGCTGTGTTAATGAATATGGCCGTGGTGGAACCGTTTATAGAGTAAGTTTATGTTATATTGTTTTAAATATTTTGATGTGTTCGCAATGATATATATAACTTATAATCAATTGTTCAATACTAGTTTGCATTTGGAGGAATTAGAAAATTCAGACCAACGCATGACAAAAAATGCGACCTTACTTTGGGAAACACATACAAAAAGTTTTGTCGATTGGATTAAAAGGAAGGTTAGTTAGATTTCAAATATATTCTCATTCAACTATCAATATTACTATATAAATTTACATGCTAAATGAAATTTGTTGTAGATACCTATTACCTCCAAGGATCATAATGACATGTTAAAATGGATTGCTTATGGTCCGAAGGATGATGCCATGTCTTTCAAAGGATATATCATCAACGGGCAACGTTTTCATGTAAAAGATTTAGGGACAGAAACTCAGAATTGTGGGGTGACTTTTGATGCAACTACTATGTGTAGAGCAAGTGCTAAAGATATGTCCCAAGTGGTTGATGTGGTCACTTATTATGGAATATTGACAGATATAATTTTTTAGATTATCATTTGTTTTATATTCCAGTTTTCAAGTGTCGTTGGACGTATAAAGGAAATGGAGTAAAAGTTGATGATGATGGGTTCACTCTTGTTAATTTACATCAAGCATCATTTTCACGAGACCCATACATACTTGCATCTCAAGCAAAACAAGTATTTTATTCAAGAGAGAACGATGTTTCTAATTGGTACGTTGTAATGAAAGCACCATCAAGAAGTTTTAATGATATAGAGGAGCACGATTGCATCGAGGAAGATATTCAAGTGGTGGAAGATGAAATAACTGAAGCGGATGATGAAGATGTTTGCTATGTTAGAGAGGATTGCGAGGGCATAATTGAGTAGATTATATGTTCTACTTGAGCATAGTTGTTCATTTGCTTTAGTGATGGTTGAACTTATATATTAAATCCGGGCTATTTGGAAATTTCATTGAACTTGTATTGATTTTCTTTAGTGATTGTTGTTCATTTGCTGCACTAATGCTTTGTTTTTTTTTAATGTTGCGAATGGCTGTTAGTTTGCACCATTTAATTTTCTAATCCATTGCAAATGCATGTACCATTCAATTTTTGTTCTTTGTGTTTTGATCTTTGTATACTTCCATAGACAAAGCATTATATGTTCTTATCAATTCTGTTTGCATATATTGCTTGATAATGAGTAGTGTTCTTATCAATTCTGTTTGCATTACATGTACATTTTCTCATAAAATTACAAATCTGTTCATCATCTCAAGGCTTTTAGGCCTGCTTGTTTGGTTTGCAAACTGCCACATCTCTTTTCAGCTACATGTTGATGATATTTAAGTGTTGTTTGTTAATATTTATCGCTGCTTATTGTTTACATGTGCTTATTAGTTTATACTGTATTTTCTGTCACTTGCAGAAAAATATGTCTACAACATCTGTACGTACCCGCTTGTAGAGAAAGGCTGAAGAACAAACAGTCAAAGCTAAGAACAAACAGTCAAAGTGAAAACGTAAAGTTCCAGCTAGTATAAATGAAATAGAAGAACAACCAGACAATGCTAAGAAGCAAGCCACTGTTCACAATGAAGAAGACGAACAACCACTAGATGATATCCCCTCTGACCCAAATGAAGGACTCCGCTCAGAAAATGAAACCCGTCCTGAACAAACTGCTGATGCCGAGCTGGAAATTGGGAAACAAAGTGAAGCTGAAATCGGAAGTACATCTCGGAAAAGAGGCGGTAGAGGTCCAACAAAAGCAAAAAGACTCCCGTCATGCAGTCAGGATCGAATTGAAGTTGAGTTCAATGATCTAGGTATACCAGTAGGGCAAGGGTCGGTATATTTATCCTCTTTTCTTGGACCGCTTGTGCAGGAGCAGGTTCCATACACCATTGATGATTGGAGGAATATTAGTGATGACTTAAAAGAAGTTTTGTGGCAGTCGGTTCTGGTATGAAGCAGGCATCTATTATTTAACATTCTGACTCTAATATGTTTTGAAAATGACTTCTAATATTGCATGGTCTTGCCAATTATAAATTGAAATTGCCATCTAATAACTTCTGGATAAATTGAAAAATAGTTCTTGCCAATTATAAATTGAAATTGCCCTCTAATAACTTCAGAAAACCTTTCAGATTTAATTAAATCTGTCGTATTAAATTAAATAAATTTTACTAATATCATGTTTTGATGTATTGTTGCAGATTAGATTTAAATTGGAAGAGGAATGGCAAAGAAAAGCTATATTTCAACAAATGGGAGTACTTTGGAGATCGTCAAAAAGCAAATTGGTTCGAAATTTGCAAAAAGCAGAGAACGATGAGGAAAGACTTAAACTGAAACCTACGAACATAAAAAGCATAACCGATTGGAGGAAGTTTGTGAAGGCGAAAACAAGTCCGGAGTTTAAGGTAAATCATTCCTACTGAACTCGTCTGGCATGTTTCTGCAAATCCATCTACATAGTTAGCAACCGATAAATTTCTTTAGAAGTGAAGTCCAAGTGTTGGTGGATGTTGAGGGTTCCTGTTTAGGTATTAGCTGCAGGAACCTATGACAGTACAAAATACAAATGCATTATGACAAGCACAGGAACATTTTAAATGAAGTAAAAAAAACACTTTGCAAGTTAGTTCAATCTATAAATATTATTAGTAGATATGGAATGTTGTATATGTCACTGAGTTATCCAGCATTAATAATACCAAATAAGTATATGACCATGATGAATTGATTTTCAAATAAATTGCAATCCTCACCATACATATTTACCCTGCATTATAAATATTAGATAGTTTTTCTTTTTATGATTTTGGTTGTTAAATTCTAGCATCTTTCAATATTTTCAGCAAAAAAGTGAGAAATATTCAGCCCTTAGGTACACACAACTTCCGCATACAACCGGTCGTAGGGGAATGGCTAGAAAGACCGAAGACATGGTAAGTTAATTAACTATAGCATTATTTAACATTATTTTATACCTGTCAGTTTATTAATTTAATGTTATTCTATTTTTAGAAAAAAGAAAGTGTAGATCCATCGTCCATAAGTAGAGCTGATGTGTGGATTAGATCTCACATTAAAAAAAATGGTGAACCATTGAACATGGAAGATGCGAATACTATTGTAAAATTGTTTTTAATTTTGTTGGTATTTTTTTTTGAAACTATGATATTTTTACCATTGTACATTATCTATGTGTATTTATTTATATAGGAGGAGATCAAAAAATATGGTAGCCTATCCCAATCCGACTCGACACAGAATGATATTGGAAAAGATGCTCTTGTACATGTACTGGGACAAGATAAACCGGGACAGTTAAGGGCATTGGGTAGGGGTTGCACTTTAACCAAGCTAGCTTTGGCCCAGTCCAAAGATAAACAAGTGTCTCGGTGTCGAGAGGAAATAGCAGAATTGAAGGGAATGATACAGACTCTGATGGACCAGAAGGTAAATTTTTGGAAATTAATTTATATTCGTAAAATATTAATTTATATTCGTGCTTCGCTGCAAGGTAAAGAAAGTTCGAGAAGGAACTCACCTGATTCGGTAAAAATAATATTTATATTACTCAATAAATGGAATTTATATTTTAATTTTTTAATCCAGTAATTGATTTAATTTTCGGTTGATTAATTGTAGAGCGATGACGAAGTATGTTTGCTATTGAATTGGGATGGAACCTCTGGAGTTGTTGCCCATGGGAGGCTGTTGTCCATGGACACAGATGACGTTGTCAATGGCATTCGTCTTGGACCAAATGCTGGGAGCGTTGTTATAGATTTAGTGGATAAAGTAGATACTTATTTATGGAGGCCTACACCTGAAATGGCAGTCTTAGCAGACGCTAAGAATAAGGTAGTTGCTTGGCCATCAGTTTGCATCAAGATCCCGTTGCGAACACGGTTGAACTGTAGTGCAGCCAGTACGGTAATATTTTTCACGTTAAGTATATTAGTGTAATATGCTGCGAGCATATTGATGTCTAAAATGCAGCGAGCACACCCCCCATCTGAATAAAAATTTAACACATATTCGTTGTTTTTGTATAGCATACTAAAGTCTTGAATTTCACTTCTCATTTTTAGAGTACCAGCATCATCGAAGACACTTGCAAGATTTACGGTTGGACTGAGGGTGAAGGTGTAGTTGCCGAAGGAAGAATCCACGCCACTGATCCAAAATATACTGTTAATGGTATTCCACTCGGTCCGTCTGCTGTTGTGATTTGGGTGGACAAAGTAGTAAATAAAGATGCTTATTTGTGGCGACCCACATCTGATATGTCGTGCATTGGAGATGCAGTTGGTAGGAAAGTAGCATGGCCAAGATCAAAAGTAGAAGCTGATCAAGAAAAACTAGATGAGAGTCATGATGATACTGAAAATGTTGTGAATTCTCCCATGAAATCCGCACATATGGTCATGAATAAATCGCAAAATGTAAGTATTAATTTTCAAATTTGAAGAAGTTAACTGTGTATGAAAGTTTATTTAATGTGCATGTATACATTGTGCATAATAATCTCTTTTCTTTTAGCCGATTGCAACCATGCAAAAGGATGCCAAATGCCAGTTGATCGATTTGGGTGGAGCAGACGTAGTGGTTGAAGGAAGTATTGCATCAACTGATCCGATAACGATGGTCCATTGTCGTCCATTGGGACGTAATGCTGTAAAAGTTTGGATTGAACTGGTGATAGTTCCAGATGCAGAGATATGGAGACCAACATCGGGTCTGACGTGCATGGATGATTGCTTTGGCGTTCCCATAGCTTGGCCAATGGAAAAAATCATTATTAAGTCAAAATGAAAGGTATATAATTTTTTTTTATATATACATTAGGAATGCTAGCAGCTAAAGTGCAGATAGATTTTTGGTAAAATGATAAAAGTACATAAGTAGGGGTGTTATATTCGAATTGTGATTGAATGATTGTGATTGGTGGTTCAGGTTCAGGGGAGGGAAAATAATTGATGGTGAGGAGTTATGTATGGATTGTGGTGGAATGTTAGTTGAATTGATGGTGAGGAGTTATGTATGAATTGATGGTGAGCAATACAGTGATAGTGTAGGAAGAAGTGGCAAGGTAGTTGAGTGTTGTGGCAGTGCAGAGAAGTGGTCGATTGTCGTCCATATGTTTTGTTTCAGTACATTGCTTATTTAAGCAGTTTTAAGTTCAGGTTTTGTTTTCTCACTCTTTTGTTCTGTTCTTTGTTGACAAGTAGTTCAGGTTTTGAAGACATCGGCAATGACAGGTAGTTCAGGTTTTTATGGTGGTTCAGGTTTTGCTCGGTACTTTGGTTATTTCAGACGTTTATTTCAGATGTATATGTACGGTTATGACACTTATGGTAGTTTGGTTATAACACTTATGGTAGTTTGGTTGTGTATGTGTACGGGTAGCTTTTTGTCGACACCTATGTATGTGGATGTATGAATGTCTATGTATCTTGTGGATCTTCAATGCGTATACGTATTTTGTAGTTGTTTAATATATTGTGTTCAAAAGTGTATGTGCTTGCGTATTCTGTTATTATATAATTGGATGCTAGATCAGGGGTAAATCTGGAGTAGCAGGTGGAGGGAAACAAACGCTACCGGATATTATTTATTTTGGTAGCGTTAAAATGTCGCTACAAAAGAGTGATTAAAAACTCAAGTACACTTATGCTGGCGTTTATTAAGCGCTACAAAAAATGTATATAACGCCATGAAAAGGTAACGTGGAGGAGAAAACCCTTTCGGTGGCGTTAAACTGGCGCTACAAAAAATTTAGATAACGCCATAAAAAAGTATCATGGAGGAGAAAACCTTTTCGGTGGGGGTAAATAGGCGCTACAAAAAAGGAATTCTATGGCGTTATAAAAACGCTATCAAAAAAACAAATTTGGTGGCGTTTAAAAAAGTGCAACTAATACTCGAGGATTTTTAGTGGCATGTTTTCTCGTAATGATTATCGGAACGCCACTAAAAATACGTAGTGGAGGTTTTTGGGCGCTACAAAAAATCAGTTTTCTTGTAGTGTTTTCTTGGTGAAGAAAAAGAAAAAATCCTCAAGGAAATTCGAATAGATCATACCAAATTAATGTGCGATCGTGACAGACCTGCTGCCGGGGAATGGGACTATAGCAAATATCCTCCAGTTATTACCCCGAAAGGATTTAATGCCCCTTTCGATTCGACGGTTTCTCTTTCAACTAATTCTATGAAAAAAGTCAAAAATGTTGTTTCTTAACTTTATGTGTAATGAAACAAGCATTTGATTAAAAGAATGAGATTGTACTTTTCATTTTATTTCTTCTTGAATTGTAATCTCTATAGTTGTAATAAAAGAGATTAGTTATTTGAGTCTTGATTTTGTTTTTTTTATATAGGACTCACAGTTAGCCATCACACCACTCTCTTCGGATTCCTTATCTTGCTTTACTAGCATCAGAAATAGGTTGATTACAGATGTTGAAAAGAGGCGTATAATTAAGGATCGTCTATCAGCTCGTTTTCAAGGAAACGAGGAAGCATTGGAATGGCATATGAGATATTTGCTTCAAAAGACAGTTGTTAGAAACCTCAATGATCAGATCGCCAATCTTCAAGTGTAAATCAAGAATAAGAATGAAACAATTTCCATATTGAAGCGCCAAATTAAATTGAACCCCTCAATTGATTTTGATCATAAGCGATTTGGAGATTAAGTTAAAAGACAGTCAAGCTCATTGCAAATCAGAAGAATTCATCATGGGGAACAACATTCCAAATATTGATTTATTGACTTCCCCAATCACCGCATCTGTCGTAAAATCAACAAGATCTTCATCTCTTGAATTTCAAAATTTTCCTACTACAACTAACCCTCCTCCCGGTTTAGATGAAAAGGTAGTTGGAGAATGTTGTAGGAAGGACAAATTCGAAATGATGAGATATTTTGATGACCAGCAGAGGGTGAGATATTCGCAACGCATCAATGAATACGCAACCAAGATTCAAAGACTTGAACGTGAAAAGTATCTTCTTCAAAAGCACTTCGTTGATTTGGAAAGACAAAACAAAACCCTTAAGGGCGCTAACAAAGCTTTCAACCATGCTTTAAAGGCTCGTATTGAATCTATTGATGATGTGTGATATAAAAAAAAGTAAAAGAAGCTTAAATAGATTCTTTGTATAGCAATTCGGCATATCGTTGATCCTTAGATTGCTAAAAACCTAAATAAGGTTGCTCAAGATTTGTGAAACATAAAATTGTACTTTATACTTATAAATAATTTTATAAATTCTGTAAATTATGTAAATATCACCTGGTTCATAGTCTTTTCTTACAATGTTGTTTTTGAATCTGCTTTCTAATAACTTGGACTATGGTTTTTGTATTTGCTGGCCCGTTCAGTCTTCCTTACGGATCTCATTTTCCTGAAAAGTACAAAGTAAACAATATTTCTTATCGTTAACTTGAAATCTATATAGTAGTTTATCCACATCAAAAGATCCTAGTAATGGAAGTTAACAAATCATTATGTGAAAATATGATAATAAGTGAGAAGTCATCCCATAATTGGATATGGTTGAATGTCTTGAAACCCATCTTCGGTAATGGTGAGAGAGAGCCAGGAATCCAACTTCTACTATATTGACAGAATACCCAAATTCTAATCATAGAGAATAAGAAATCCAATTCTGGTGATAACTAATAGAAAGCTAATAATAATCGTTTAATAAAAGTCCAGAAATCATCATATGGAAATAAATCATAGAAAATTAGGAATCTTTATAATATAACATCTGAAACCCAGATTCTGGTGTTAACAAGTGTTGCCTGAAAGTTTGTAGTAGAAGTCCAGTGACCATGATTCGGGTATTAGCAAGATAGATTTCAAGTTTAATTGAAGACTAGAAATTCCTAGAAATATCAATTACTCTGGAATCTAGATTCGAGCATTAATGAATGAAATTCAAAAGTTAAAAGACCTGAAACCCAGATTCTGGTATTAGTGGATGAAAGCCAGAAATCCATGATAAAGATCTCCATAATAGAAGTTCAGAGCCCATATTCGAGCATTAATAAGCGAAGTCTAGAAATTAGTAGTAATAGCCTTGAAACCCAGATTCAGGTATGATGAGGGCTGGAGATTAATAGTAAAAGACCCGAAACCTAGATTCGGGTTTTAATAAGTGAAGTTCTGAAATTTCTTTTGGGAACCAGTCAGAGGCTGTAGATTCTTATTTAAGCCTTATGTTCTGCACCGCTCTTTGGCTTTTGATTCTTTTGACATATGCCACCTTTAGGCCTTGTATGTTGTCGTTGTTTGACATGTCGTTTCTCGAGCTCGGACGTCTTGGTCCGTTGTTTGATAGGCCGCTTCTCAGGCTCAGACATTTTAGTCCGTTGTTGTCTAGTGCACTTGGTCAGCTTATCCACAAGCAGGACCCAAGGACTTACCCAATCTCCCTCTAGGATGCGCTCCAGCCAGGCCTTATAGCCGGGACTGAAGGCTTGTTTGGTGCCTTGGCCAGGCCATAGCGTGGTGGGACTAAGGGCTTACTCTGTCCTCCCTTCAGGAGGTGCCTTGACCTGGCCATAGCGTGGCGTGATCAAAGGCTTGTTGATGCTTTAACCTGGCCATAGCGTGGCATGGATAAAGGCCTACTCTAACCTCTCTCCAGGAGGCACCTTGATCTGGCTATAGAGTAGCGCGATCAAGGGATTGTCGATGCTTTAACCTGGCTATAGCGTGGTGCGGTTAAAGGCATACTCTAATCTACCTCCAAGAGGCGCTTTGACCTGGCCAACTCGACGCGGACAAAGGCTTTGACCGTTTAAGGTAATTTCCAAATTTAAGGAGAATTCAACTCCCGACAATGTAGATTTTTATTAGAAAAGTGGTGCTTTATTGAATTTGATTAGGATCTCTTTACAAATCAATTGATTTTTCCTTGTCTGAAAATGTTCATCACCATTCCTTCAAGTGCTCTACATTGGTTTGTCTCATGCCCATTCATCATGTGATAGTAGCAATAGGATCCTTCCCAATTCCTTTCATATTTAGGTTTTTTCTTCTGGGATGGCCAATAGTTGAGTTCCTCCTTGGTCAGCAAATGAACATTCTCAATCGATGTGGTAAGATTACATTCTTCAGGGAGTCCCGACTTGAGACTTGTCTTTTGAGGATGGTTTCTATATTTTTTTATTACTTGGTTTTGAAGCTTCACCCTCAACGACCAGTTTCCTTTTCAAAACCTTTTGAAGTTCACATGTAGGCAATGTACTTGTTGCTTGATGCCATTTTTGTGCAAAGGTGTCGTAGTCAGTCACCATTCCATCCTCGAAAATAGTGCCTTTAGTATAGAGTTTAATTGTCTTCTTCATTTGGTCAAACAAGTTATCACTCTTATCTTTTGTTTCCCCTAAGGCAAAGATAGGTGTGGGGCCAATGTGAAAAGGGTTTAAACTCCATTTGTCTGGTTCATAAGATTCAGCTCTCGTTTTCTTTATGATCCTTTAAGCTTCCAATCTCATCATTTTCTTTTCATGTAGTTTAGATTCATTAATTGTTTTATAGGAGAATCTAATTGAATATGGCTCTAAGGATAATTGTTCGGACCTTTTGATTTTGCTAAATATGGTGATGTAAAGTCTAAAGTAGGTAAACTTGGAATAGAATTAGGTTAGAGGAAAGTAAAGTTGGTAGTTCAACAAAGGCAGAGGTTCATGCCCTCCTTCCAGCGCCAAAAATGTTAACAAGAAAACTTGTCAATACCCCAAAGCGAAGTTTAATGGGTAAGTGATTCTTTCGAAACCACCTTTCGAACAGATAGAGATAGTTGAAACCTTTCGATTCCCTTAAGCCCACCTTTCGAATAGGTTGTGACAGTTGAAACTCCTTTTATATAACCTTTCAACACGGTCGAAATGCCCGAATCCCCTTTTCGAACTAGTTGAATTTGGTTTACTATCCTATCGAAACCTCCCATCGAAGTGGTTGGGGTGACTCAAGGTTTGGTCCTAATGATCTAAGGATATGAGCTAAATTAAAAGGTTTCGACTTCCTCGAAGGTAGCCTTTCGATCATGTTGAACCAAGCAGGTCATAATCAGAATCACATAGAAGCATTAGATTAGCCAACATATCCAAAAAATGCAATAAATTTGCTTTGATTATCTTTTCCTTTATTACTAGTAGCTTAAGTAATACAAAGAAGACAAATCCCCAATCTAATTTTAGAATTAGGGTTTTTAAATTCAAGAAAGTACAAGTATGAAGTGAATGAAATCGAATCCCCTAAATAAGACCCCTAGGGTCATATTTATAGGCGCTGGTTGAACCCTTTCAAATCAGACCTTTCAACCTAGTCGAAAGGAGTACCTTGATGACCTTTCGCTGCAGCAAAAGTTTGGGTGCCCTCCTACTTTGCTTTAAAATAGAACTTGATTGCTTTCGACTTCATCGAAAGGGGTTGGTGCGCTCTCTACTTTGTGTTGTTATGCTGTTGCAAGTAAGAAAAGATGTGATCTTTCGATTCCATCAATAGGTGTACCTCTGTATCTTTAAAGGAGTCAGAATATTGCAGAAAGTTTAAGCGCGGAAGGTAGCTTTCGAAGGCATACATGTTGACTGATGCGGAACCCCCATCTTTTGGCATATGAGAATGTTTTATTGAATTTGAGTAAACTTTCCTTTATAATTGGATGGTTTCAACCGATTCAAAAGGCTAATACATTCTTTCGAAAGGGTAGCTTTAGCCATACATTCTGTTGCGGAAGGTAAATGATGACGAAACCACTGTTTCCAAAGGGTTAGCGCTTATGAAAAAGCCTACCATCTGTCGCCTTCGAAAGGTAGCTTCAACACATTCGAAACTCCTTTAGGCGTGCAGAGGTTACTGCTTCGAAAGGGGTTTATCGAAGCGAAAGGATGGCTTTGCCACCTTTCGACCTCTTCGAAAGTGCTCGGCTTATCTAATTTTCTTTTGCTGAAGCATCCCTTCGACTCCTTCGAAAGGTTTTGTTAATACTATCATTCCTTATGAATCCCTCTTTTATATTCTTCATGGTTTCGACAGGGTTGAAGGGTGATGGTAACAATCATAAGTTGGTTAACAAAAAGAATAGGCTGACCAAAAAACGAATAGACATCCTGAAAAAGACCCGGTTTTACAACTTCTTCAACGTCTTCTATGAAGAAAAACTAACGGTGGAAGAATGCAAAAAGTATCAACACAATTTGGATGCATTGTACAACTGCTACTCGACTGAAAATGATACTTTCATATTTGAAGAAGACAATATGAAAATAACTGCCACTGATATAAGCTTACTTTTTGCTCTACCATTGGAAGGAAGAAACATAGAGCCGACATAAAAAATGACAAGCAAAACTATTCCAATGGAGTGCAAAGAATTTGCGAGGATAAATTTTGGAAATTGTGCTTTCATTACAAGAAATGTGGTCTAAAGGAGAATAAAATAGGAGATAGGAAAGAAGAAAAAACAAAATGAAGAAGACTTGCTACTGTTGATAGTAATGGAAATTCTATTAACATTTTTCTTCCGTAACAACCAACAAAAATTAAGATGGGGAATTCTACCCTTATTGATGAATTTTGAAACATTGCACAGAATTTCTTGGCCACTGACAATAGTGAAAAATTTCAGTAAATTTGTTAAAAAAATTTATGCACAAGCCAAGAAGTATGTCTGGATGCTCCATACTTACATTGGTAAGATATGTTATTCAAAATATTATTATTTAAAATAAATATTATTTTTAATAGTCATATCTAACATGTTCTTTAAATGTTTATAGTATTGCATTTGTGAGAAGATAAAGCTTATTCGACCAAGACGGCAACATAGTGAATATTTACCACGATTTGCAAGATGGGATTTGCGTAAGCTAAAAGACATAGTAGTCAAATAATTTTTGGATGATGTAAAAGAGGGTGAGCTAAGTTAAAACTCCATCTTGCCTACATTAATCGATATCATTTTAACTTCTATTTAGAATCAATTTTAGCACTTTATGTTTTTAACTATCATTTGTGATTATGCATAGTATCAGTTTTACCTCTGTATAGTATCAGTTTCAATGCTTGGTATAATTTTTGTCTCATGCAAAGTACCGATTTCAATTCTTGGTATCATTTTTGTCTCTGCATAGTATCAGTTTCAATACTTAGTATAATTTATGTCTCTTCATAGTATCAGTTTTAATACTTAGTATAATTTGTGTCTCTGTATAATATCAAATTTTCCTCTATACGATATCAGTTTAGCTTCTGCATAGTATCAGTTTCAATACTTGGTATCATTTTTGTCCCTGCATAGTATCAGTTTTTCCTCTATATAGTATCCGTTTTGCTTCATCATTGTATCAGTTATAATCACTATAATACTTAGTATAATTTTTAACACCACACAATATCAGTTTATAATTTACATAGTATCAATTTCATAACTATTATTTTTGCTTCTATTAAAAAATCAGTTATAATTGTCAGTTATAACATATTAGTTATAACACAATATTATAGCTTAAAACTAATGCATAATTTCCCTTCTAATTATACATGTGAAAGAAATAACTAATATTCTTCCACAAGAAGCAACGCTTCTTCAAACAGCATCAACAACGAGACAATTAAGCAACAAAGGAAAAGAAAAGCAAGGCAAAAATCTTGAAGAAGCCAAACAAACTTTTGGATCATTTGAAGATGATGTAAGCATTAGAGTCTTGTAAATGCATTTAAAAGATTTGGAAGACGAAGCTAAAAAACAAAGACGCAATTGGGAAAAGTAAAGAAGATGAGGTTAGAAGCCGAGAAGGAAATTTTGAAATTGATACAAGAACTGAGAGAAATGAAATCAAGACTTCAAGAGAACGAAGAGTGAAATTCAGAGGCTAAAGTAGAAAAACTGCACATAGTAGATGAATCTAACAAAGTATTGGATCAACATACACCTGTAGAGATTGAAATACAAAACATAAAAAAGAAAACCACACCCGAAAATAGGGAAGAAAAATTTGAAGAGACAAATGCTCAGCCCTATTTAGAAAATGTCCACACAACAACTAAAATGAATGAAGATACATGCTTAAAGATGGAAGCCCAAAATGCAGAAAAGAGATCCACAACTAAAAAGAATGAAGAAGAAACTGTGGAATGTCAAGTATAAAATGTGCTTCCAATAAATCAAGACACACCTATAGACATAGCAAAAGAAAATGCAAATTAGACTCAAACAAAAAATACAATGGATGAAACAACACCTAAGAAACGAAGAATAAAATAAAGAAACAATTGCTGAGCCTTATATAGAACAAGTCCACCAAGCAACTAAAAAAGTCAGTATATGCATAGAGATGGAAATAATAACTGAAATGCATGAAAAAGTTCTCCAACCAAATCAAGATACATCTACGGAGACAAAAGAAATTGTATACATGGTGGACAAAACAACTGACATGATTTTGCAAAAAATTAAGATAAAATGGTAGAAAAAGAAACGGAAGAAGCTCAAAACATGGAAGAAGATACCACTATCAAAAGCCAAATTGTATCCTACCGTGATTCAATACTTGACTTCACTCCTCCATCTTTCAAACTCTGTGACTCATAAGAGATTGAAACACAACAAACCGAACAAGATCAACAAAAGAAAACAACAAAACTTGCTAGTCGAAAAAGGAAAACAACAGTAAGAAAACCAGCTTCTCATGTGCAAAGAGTGAAAGGAAGAATGGGAAAAAGAAAAGAAAGCTACGACTTTGACTATAGTCAATGAGTGAAAAAAATAGCATATAAGCCAAAAATAGAAAGGAAAAAAATGAAGATGATGAAAAAAAAGTACAAAAGAATCCATCCCGGAGCCAATTGCAGTAATAGAACTAACACTTTCAGATTTAGGACTAGGACACTTCAAATGGTTAACATACTTAAACAAGGAACAAAAAGGCGTAATCAAAACTTTCTTTGCTCTAACATCATCACAAAAGTAAGTTTACAACTATTTATACTAATGCTACATATTAAAATACCTCTAATTAATTGATTCAAATCTTTTTGTTAAAACAGTTAAGTAGCATGGGAGGACAATGGCACAATCAAAGGAGGATGTGTAATAACAAAAAACACTACGATATGTTCTTGAAGGAAATTATACGGATGGATAGGTACATAAATTTATTTTTTTGCTTAATAATACTGCTATCAATCAAAATAAGTACAAAAACTAATACCTAATAGCTGTTTGATTGTAATTCATGCTTGGTTATTTTATAAATTATTTTGACTGCTATTTATAACAAAACTGATGTCTATATATAAGCAAAAATGATACCAAGTTTCTGTTTATTATAAGTTGATGTTCTATAAATTTAATTATTTAGTTGACCATCGTGTATGACAAAAATGATGCCAAAGTAATGCAAAAATGATACCTAGTAGATGTTTGATTGGAATTCATGCTTGGTTATTTTATAAATTATTTTGATTGTTATTTATTACAAAACTGATACTTATATATATATGCAAAACTGATACCTAGTTTCTTTTTGATAAAAGCTAATGCTCTGTAATTTTAATTATTTAGTTGACTGTCATGTATGACAAAAGTGATACCAAAGTAATGCAAAAATGATACCTAGTAGCCGTATGTTTGGAGTTGACCATTATTCCTTTATAAATTATTTTGATCATAATTTATATCAAAACTGATACCAAATTATATGCAAAAATGATACGTAGTTTCTGATTGATAAAATATGATGTTCGTTAATTTTAGAAACTATATCGAGTATCATGTACAACAAAACTGATATCAAATCAATGCAAAACTAATACCCGGATGCCATTTGATTGGAGTTGATGCTTAGTTATTTTTATACTTTTCAATATATACTGCCACTGTTAACATTATTGATACTGTTTATATTATTTAATATTGCTTCACCAATAACAAAAAATTACAACTTTCTATTGTTAACATATATAATCGATTGGTATATATCTAAATGTGGCCTAGCAGTGCATAACTATGCATTCACGACAACAATGACAGTAAATAGAACTTTAATATGCAAGTACATAATAATTGCTACACACATTGAATTGTAACTTATTTTTGTATTTAACACAAAGTGATAGTCTTTAATATACAAAGTATAAAAAATCATTTGGTCCTGCCCATGCTTGAAGAAATCGTGCTAGATAAATATGCAGAAGCTATTTATTTTTACCATTGGACATTAGTATCTTTAAGATACCCAATAATGCAATGGTGTCATTTAGATTCTTTATGTCATAGAAGATCAAATGACAGAAGCAACCATAGTCTAAAAGAAACATGAAATTGGTATGATATTTTTTCAAAAAAAATTAACTAATATATGTGAAACAAAGCGAACACTAGCTAACTTTGTATCATTTTGTCTTTAATAAAGAAAATAAGTAGAAGAAATGCTGCAAGAACTCTGGAAAAAAAAGATATATAAGATATGGAAGTGAAGCCAGACGAAATGCATCGAATTGAGTGTGCACAGCAAGCATCGGACACGTAAGCTATTTTTTTGTCAAAAATGATACCCACTAAGAACAAAATTGATACTAGAACTAAAACTAATAGTGATTCTGAATTGATAGTTACTTGGTACTTAGAACTTGTTATCTGTTTGCATTATAATCTTTTGTATAAAGTTCTATATATCTTTATATGCCTATTACATTGAGTTGAATTTTCTTGATACAGAAGCTATTATCTTTCAATTCAATAAACATTTGTTTTAGATCAAAACTGATATGCACATGCACACAAACTGATATCTACAAGCACAAAACTAATACCTACATATGCGAAACTGATATTAAACTTGTATATAATCAAAACCGAAACAAAAAAACTATCACAAATCACAAAAATGATACCTACAGGCACTAAAATTGATACTAAAACTGATGCTAACTTTGATATTAAAATTGTTAATTACTTTATTTCAAAGCATATTATCTGTTTGCACCATTATCTCTTAAATACAGTGTTTTATATTTGTTACATACTTGATACTACAAGTGATGCAAATTGATACTAATAATATATTTTGCTTTAAATAGGGTTGACTGCGGTATATACATCATGGTATTCATCATATCATTGAACAAGAGCAAAGTACCAATCAAAATAAAACCTGAACAAATATTGAAAACAAGAGCAAGATTCATGTATAAGATACCGATGGACAATGATCATTGTTGGAATTTAGCCAAGTTCATGTCAAGACTTGAAGAAGAAGAAAAAATAAAGAAGTGAATTTGTTGCAAAAACCGCTGTTATGTTTAGCTGAACTAATATACATTTGAGATGTTGTGTTAGAACTAATTGAATTTGTTGTAAAAATAAAGAAGTGCAAAACTCATGCCTAGTTTCTGTTTGATTGAAATTCGTGCTTGGTTATTTTACAAATTATTTTAAATGTTACTTACAACAAAATTGATGCATATATATATATATATGCAAAAATGATACCAAGTAGCTGTTTGATATAATATGATGCTCTATAATTTAATTATTTAGTTCACTGTCATGTATGAAAAAAGTGATACCAAAATAGTACAAACTCATACCTAGTAGCTGTTTGATTGGAATTCATACTTTGATTATTTTATAAATTATTTTGACTATTATTTATAACAAAACTAATACCTACATATATGCAAAACTGATACCCAATAGCTATTTGGTATAATTTGACAACAGCACTTTGCCAAACATCACTTTTAAACTTCTAAATCATATATTGAGTTTCCAACTGTTCACTATAACATAGTCTACATTATATATTGACATTTAGGCTCATAATTCTTCTCATAGTTTTGCACTACTAAACAAATAAAAAATTGCAGTCACTTCAAAACTAGAAAGAAAATTAAAATCACCATGTAAAAATGATATGAATAGCATGCAAAAAACAATACAATAATTGTTTATACCTCAAACTGATATTAAAAGCATATAAAAATCGATACCGTAATTTGTAATACCTGAAATTGATACTGATAGCATACAAAAGCTGATACGACATTTTTACATGCTTGAAACTAACACTAATAGTACCAAAAACTAATACCAAAGAACAAATAATAATGAATAAGCTGAATAACATAAAAACATAATAACACACCACTTCCCATGCTACCTATATATTCCAAAACACATAACAGTCAACTAAAATTGATACAATATAACAAAGCTCAACTACAAAGAGCAAATCAATGTCAAATTTAGTATATGCTAAACCGATATACTTATATAAACAAATTCAATTGAATAAAATTGCCAAAAAAGACATACAACCAAGTATAACTCTCAAAAAATTCATAAAAACATGAAAATCAAATCATATCTTCTTAAAAGCTTGACAAATACGTTTACTGCGACCATGCTTGCATACACTACATCTATTTTTCTTATTCTGAAAATATGCAAATCCTCCTTTCTATTTTATAGAAGGTCTACCGACACCTTGTTTCTTCTTAGTGACTTAACACTATCTTCAACACTTGCATCAACAATAGGCTTATCAAAATTAGAAATATAATTAATTGCATTAGCATAAGAAGAATGATATGCATCCACAGTGAAATAATAATAAACAAAATCATAAACGGACAATTTTGACTTGTTCATGCACTTAATAGCATGAGTACAAGGAAATTCTGTAACTTTCCATCGATTGCAACTAAAAATCCGTTCTTTAAGATAACACGATGAGAGTTTGAAGATTTCACTTCAAAAACAAACTCTGAAGACTTGTATACATCTCATCCAAATCCTTCTTCTATCAATTCACTTAAACGAAACTCAATAGAAGGACAAAGAGTAGTATTCCACAAATGACACTCTTCTATCCTTCTAGCCATTTGTTCCATAACTTTAAAATGAATACCATCTAAACATGTAGTAATAGGCAATGTTCATTCATCCAAAATCCAATTACTAAAATTTTAAGTAACATTTGAACTATATTCATCGTAAAGTTTCCTTGGAGAAAACAAATCAGCCCACTTATCATAAGGCATATCTTTCAAAAAAATCACTGTAGAAACACCACCTATTTCACAAAATTTAGAACGTGCTTCTTCAAATCCATACAAATTAGAAGCTCTAGAAAACATTTTTAACAAATCAACAATAGACAAATTGGCATTCATTGCCTTTACAACTGAAATAAGATTCTGCTCTATATGAAGATAGTGGTAACTATGAAAGGATGAAGGAAAAACTTCACGAACACCTAAAATCAAACCTTAATGGCGATCCGACATAAAAAATCAAATCACGATCTTCTTGAAGCATTTGTTTTAAATGATGCAAAAACCATTTTCAATTATCCACATTTTCTAGAGTAACTTTACCTATAGCTAAAGGAAAAAAACTTGCAAATAAAAAAAAAGACATCAAATTTTTTTTAATCAATTGTCAACTTAAAACTGATACCTAAAAACTGCTACTTGAAAAACTGATACCTAAAATCTGATAACTACATTCTAATTCTATACAGTTAAACATGTTTAAATTCAAATATCTAAAAACCGATACTAAGCAATAATCAAATACACACCAATGCCACAAATGCAATACTAGAAAATATCACTTTTTGCACAATAAGTACTACCAAAAACTGATATGAACAAAACCTAAAAAACCGATACTAAGAAAATCTGAAAAACTAATACTAGTTAGTTTTCACAATAATCACACAACATAACCACATAACTCACAAACAAACAAAAATAAAAACTTAACTTGGTTACAATTTTTTGTAGTAGCACACATCAAATATCTGGAAATTCCCTCAAAAGAGTAGCATCTAAAAAAATCATAGCTCGACAATGCTTGAAACCAAGTATACAAGCATAAAACCAACATACACCCTCTTAAATTAATTACTGCAGGGATTAACATCCATCTCAACATAACTACCTAGATTATACTTCTTTAATGCTTCCAAATACCAACTCAAATCATTGTAGGACATGGCGTCATTACCATGCAACTTCATCAAAGCAAGTTGTTTTTCGGAATAAGCAAAAGAGTAAGACAAAGTAAGATTGTATTCTCTTTTAAAATCATTTATTATATCTTTAGGCTTCTAACTAGGACAATCACGAATCTCATCAATGATCAATGACTTGACAAATGCACTAGAAAGATGTGGATTGTTAACATTTTTAAGACCAGCCCCATAAGAATGATCGCTAACCATATGTCTAATGAAAAACCTACTTGGTTATCCTGAATCAGAAGAACCATGCACTTTAAAAAGACAGCTATCCTTAGAAGAAGAGCAAATAGCAGCAATTCTCGTAGCATAATTCTTCAAAAACACTAATTCATATCCCTTTTGAAGTTGGTATGCCATCAAAAATTCTCTAAAATCATCAGCTCCTCCAAAAAAAAAACCAACAGATTCAAAAATGGATAATGTCAAACCTCTCTTCAACATATCCTTCAAATAACTTTTACTACGGACAATAACATCGAAACACAAAGATCTACTAGAAAAGAATAACTAGGAAAAGTAGATGAAATCGAAATAGAACTACCACCATCATTTTCCAATAGAGAACTCTTAACCTTGACAGTAAACAGAAAGAATGCACTCCTCTTATACAATTGAAAGAAAAAAATTATACTTTGAAGATTGGAATCGGTATCAACCACGGTAACTTTATTCTCAAGCACATAAGAAATCTCAATGGATGAAGGAGTAAGTTGAGAGCAATATCGACAAATTTCATTCTTCAAATCATAAAAAGAACAATCAACAGAAAACTGAGTGGTGAAAGTATTATCATCGAATACAATCAAATTGCCATTTTACTCAACTAGAGTAATTTCCTTTATACAACAAAAATCAGCAAAAAAAATAAAACAGTTTTGTCAAAAAATGATATTTATTGACACTAATACTGATACCTAAAAGTTGATCCTCACATTAATAGTAAAACTGATACTCAAACAGACTTCGTTAAATGTCTGATACTAACAAAAATTAATTAAACTCATTGATTGTTTGGTGCATATCATCATATTTACTCTATAACAACTTTATTTTTTTATATACTCAAACAAACAAAACATTACAAAACTTCCACACTACATTATTGCGAAAAATGATACTAAGAAAAAAACAAAATACCTAAAAACTGATCCTTACTGAACTCAACACATCAATGCATTTTCAATCAAACCGACATGAATGCAAATAAAAAGCATCAATTAAAAAAAATGTTTGCTTAAAATTGTCATTTTATTATAATATGATAATTTTCTTTATATAATATAAAAATCAAAAACAAAAAATAACAAATTTTTTTAAAAAAATGATACCTACAGAGTTTTAAAATTGATACCTAAAATTTGATCGTCGATTTAATAACAAAAATGATACACAAACATAGTTCATTGAATCTTTGATACTAATAAAACACTAATTCAATTTTCATCCAAGCCAATATAAATCCAAGATATATATCAGTGAACAAAAACTAAATAACATTCGATTTAAAACAAATAAGAAAATATTGCTACATAAAATAGATAAGAAAACAGAACATACCTACTGCTAGTGCCGAAATTTATCATAGAATATGAAAGAAGAAAATACATCAACAAAACCGAATTCGATTTTTAAAAAGAAAATAAGAGAATGTTAGAAATAACCAACATCGAATGGGAAGAAGCGAGGATCGAAATCAAAATAATACAAATGGATTGCACACGAAAATAAAGAAGAATCAAGAAGTGAATTTAAATTTGAACGTGCACGAGAGAAAGCGATGAATAATTAAATAAAAAGAAGAACGGGATTGAAGAATAAAGGGCAAAAGCACACTGCCGTTATTGCTTTTTAAAATATTTTAACGGTTGTCTTTGAAAATCAAATATTGATGGGCCCAGAATTTTGTCCATATTTGCTGGTTTTACATATTATCAACATCCGTGCGTGCCTTCTGATTCACTTGAGTATGGAGAAAAACAAGATCGACAATAAGCTGCTGATCATGCCTCTGAACACCCGATCATTTCTTTCAGGCCATAGCTTACTATCGAAAATTTTGAGAGTCCTCATTAGCAAAACTACTTTGGAGTTCTCCATCTTGTTGTCTGGAACATGATATTCCATTCCCGAACGCTATCTCTTGTAGGCTGGTGGTAACCACCGTACGACATTAATCTTTTCCATATAGAGTAGGAGAAGCGACACTTGAAGAAAAGATGGACATTAAATTCCTCATCGTTACCACAGAGAACACAAAGAGAAGAGTCGATCTAACCTGTGTGGACAAGTTTGTTTTTGGTGAGTAAGGAGTTCGACAATACTCTCCAGAGAAGTAAGACGTATTCCTTCTTGCCCAAGGGAAACAAGGTGTTTGATGGAATGTTTGACGAACAGATTAAGTTCCATAGATAGAGTGAGGATTATTGGTAGGGTTCCATTGAACTAATACATAATTAGGGTTATAATTCAGGGCAGAAATAGTTTTCCGCATGGTTCTCATGGTCGTGTTACTAGAGTGTGGAAAAATAACATATCCTTCATAGATTAGTTGCATGCAGGAGCGGAGTCCGGAATTCCAGATTGAAGTATTTGGATATAGGAGGAGTTAACTAGAATGGGGCCATGGTCATCAGCCCATGGGTCTTACCAGAAGCTGGGTTTAATCAAAGAGGTGGGATTCAACTTAATGAAAGGAAGGATAGTGGACCTGAGATTGAGGGATCTCCATAGCTAGCCAGCTTGAATCAATTAGCACTTCCGTCATTCAGAAATTCTTACTCTTCATGTTATGCTTCTTAGTCCATAAGACCCACAGACTAAAATGATCGTTTAGAAGCCAGTTAAAGTGCTTGAAAGCTGCTGCAATATTACATTTAGTAATGTCAATGATCCCAAGGCCACCATAACTGACAGGGAACAGCAGTTTTTGTGAAGGACTTTAGGGTCAATATTTTGGTAGAATGAGGGTCACCATGCCAGAGAAAATGGTTGATGGCCTTGTTGACCATATTTTTTAGCTTGATAGGAAGAATATAATGCATAGACCAAAAGTTCATCTTGGAAGTAGCTATGGAGTTGATTGAAGTACGTTTACCTCCTTGAGAAAGGGTTTGATTAGGCCAGGAGTTGAGTTTTGAGATAAGCTTTTCACACAAGGGCATGCATTGATCAGTAGTGGTGATTCTCGAGGTAATCAGAGGCATGCCAAGATAAGATGAGTTCACTGGCATCAGAGCAACTGTTGGGTGTCTTATGGTATCATCTCTACTGGTACTTGAAAGACCTGCAACAAGGATGTGAGATTACAATTTGTTTGTTTTGAGCCTAGTCATATTATAGAAAAGCTAAACAATGTCAAGAATCCAATTGATAGAAGCATGGTTGGGCGTAGTTAGGCAAACCAAGCCATCAGCAAACACCAAACTAGTGATAAGTGCATCCTTGCATTTGGGGTGTATTTGCAGTTCCTTGTTCTTGGCCTTGTTGTGTAGCATGGTATTAAAGATTTCCATCATAATTATGAATAAATAAGCTAAAATTAGATCACCCTGTCGAATCCCATAGGTGGCTGCAAAATATCCATGGGGAGATCCATCGAAAGAAATATAGCAATGAGGACTTGAAATAGTAGAGTAGATCCATGTAATGAAAGGAAGAGGGAACTTCCACTACTAAAATCGGTTGGCATAGCGTCGGACTGGGGCGACGGTTTGCGACGGCTAAAAAAAGCGGACGTCGCTAGCCGTCGCTAACCGTCGCTCGACCTGTATATCAGCCAGAACCGAGCCTTCTTCTTCCCCATTCCACAAAACCTAAAAAAAAAAAGAAACCCCCCGTCGCCCCGCCGATTCGGTGCTCAAACGTTCGCTCCCTACTTCCCAAATTGATCCGGTATGTGTTCTAACCCTATTTTCTATTCAATTAGGGTTTAATTAGGGTTTATTTGCATGTTTATTGGGTTTAAAAATTGGTTGTTAATGGCATGTTTATGGGTTTGAGATTGGTAGTTACGTGGTATACGTATGGTGATAGTAGTATTGTAGGTTAATTTAAGAATAAAATCATTTTATTTCGACGTTGAAAACGATGATTAAAGCATACTATTATGATGTTGGTTATTGTAGAATTAACGATTGGTGATGTGATTTGGATTAAGATGGTGATACCATTTTAAGATGCTTATTGATAAGTTTATGCAATGTCGGTTGTCGATTAGGTGAAAATTTAATTATTTAGCATGCGTTAGTTATAAGTGTAATCGTGTTAAAATGTGAAATTTACTTGACAAATATTTATTGAACGTATTATTAAAAAAATTATAGTTGTTAAAATATAAATTAGAAAATTTGTTTTATTTGTGTGAACCCCTTAGACAATTTTTGGCCCCGTCTGACAAGTGTTGTATATGATCGTTATATGGATGTTCGTTTTTACACAGAACGGACATCTGTATTCATCTGATACAATATTTGTTGGATTTGTCCCAGTATTGGACAAGTTACAAACAAAATAACGTAATCGCAGTTTATAAATCATTTCAGTTTAAACGGTTAACGAAATTTCGATGGCACTTCCTTTTTTCCTTGTGTACATGCATTTGTGTACGATACAGGGAATAAAAGGAAGTGCTGCCGAAATTTTGTTGAATCGTTTAATCTGAAATGATTTATAAAATATGATTACGTTATTGTGTTTGTAATGGGAAGTAGGATGACCGGCCGTTAAACAAGTATTATCAAGTGTTGTATATATATGATCTGTATTTTATAAAACAATCAAATAATTTATTAAGTGCAATTTACTAAAGTAATAAAATTTAAAAGTTAGTTTGAAACTAATAAATTTGTTCAGTCTAATTTATTAAAATTTACTAAAGTTAGTTTAAAATTTACCAAATTAATAAAGTTAGTCTAGTTTACCAAATTATTAAATTTACTGAAGTTCAGTCTAATTTGTCAAATTATTAATAAAGTTTCAATGAAGTGTTTATTTGAATTTTCTAATATAATTTTTGCAAATCAGGAGATATGTTCGATTATTTTCTCGATCGTAGTTGGATGTATGAATCCCGAAAAGGTATGAAAGGATCAATAAAGGAACATTTTGTTAACGGTGTACACGAGTTTATTAGATTTGCTAAATCTAATAATGGAAATAACGTAGACATTCGTTGTCCGTGTGCTAAGTGCAAACATCTGAAGCATTGGAAGGCAGATGTAGTAGAAGTTCATTTGTATAAATTTGGTTTTGTACCGAATTATTATTTATGGGATCGTCACGGAGAGTTTGTTTAATATACACCTAATCCTGTAGTGGAAGAGGATGATAATACAACGGCAAATCCAATAGAAAATATGGTGCAAGATGCAGCCCGATCAATGTTTCCATCCATTGATCAAGACGACATTGAAAACGAAAATGGTGAAGAACCGACTATGGAAGCTAAAATTTTTTATGATTTATTGGATTCCGCTAAGAGACCATTGTGGTATGGATGTGAAAGTGGAACCGAATTATCTGTAACCGCTGAATACATCACGATGAAATCAAAATTCAATCTTACAGAAGCATCGTTTACAGCAATTGTACAAACTGCTAAACGACACATGCCACCCAATAATTTGATGTGCGATAGTCATTATAATGTTAAAAAACTTATGTCTGCTTTTGGATTGCCATACCAGAAGATAGACACATGTGTTAAAGGTTGCATGTTATTTTGGAAAGACGACGCTCACCTTAAAAAATGCAGAATATGTAACGAGGAAAGATACAAACCAAGGAAAAAGAAAGGAAAAGAAGTCCCTTATAAAAGAATGCATTATTTACCCATCACTCCCAGACTTCAACGGCTATATGCTTCTTCTGCTACAGCATGTCATATGCGATGGCACAGCGTGAGAACACCAGTAGAAGGAACATTGATACATCCATCTGATGGAGAAGCATGGAAACATTTCGATAGGACGTATCCTGAATTTGCTCGAGAGAGCCGTAATGTTAGGCTCGGTTTATGTACAGATGGATTTTCGCCATTCTCTCAATTTGGTAGTAAATATTCATCATGGCCTATTATTGTCACTCCTTATAACTTACCTCCATGGATGTGTATGAAAACTCCATATATGTTTTTAACGATTGTCGTTCCCGGTCTTGATGATCCGACTCAAGGAATTGATGTTTATCTACAACCGTTGATCGAAGAATTGAAAACACTATGGCATGAAGGAGTTGAAACATATGACATTTCGAGAAAAAGAAATTTTCGTATGTTCGCTTCTTTATTATGGACTATTAATGATTTTCCCGCATATGGCATGCTTTCAGGTTGGAGCACAGCTGGACGTCTAGCTTGTCCATATTGTATGGAAGAATCACGAGCATTTTCATTAAAGTACGGCAAGAAAATTTCGTGGTTTGACTGTCATCGGTGTTTTCTACATATTAATCATAAATTCAGAATGGATAAAAAGAACTTTAAAGCTAACAGAGTAGAGAATATGCTACCACCTAAAGTTTGGACAAGTGAAGAGATATATGAAATCGTGAAAGACTATCCTAAGATTCATGAAACTGGAAAACAGGTCGACATTCCGGGTAAATCGGACATTCATAACTGGTGCAAGCAAAGTATATTTTGGGAGTTACCTTATTGGAAAAATCTCTTACTGCGACATAATATTGACGTCATGCACAATGAAACAAATGTGTTTGATAACGTTTTTAATACAGTTTTGAATGTAAAGGGGAAAACCAAGGACGATGCAAATTCGAGACGTGATATATTACATTTCTGTAAGCGGCCCGAACTTCAGTTGTACGACGATAACAAAAAACCCAAAGCATGTTATGAGCTAGACAACAAGCAAGCAAAACTCGTGCTCAAATGGGTGGAAGGACTAAGATGTCCTGATGGGATTTCTTCTAACCTTCGCAGATGTGTTGACTTGAAAAACAATAAATTGAGTGGGATGAAAAGTCATGATTGCCATATCATGATGGAATATTTCTTACCTGTGATATTCAAAGAACTGTTGCCAACAAAAATATGGAGTGTTATAACAGAATTAAGTATGTTTTACAAACAGCTTTGTTCGACCACGTTAAAGGTAGATCATTTACGTAAACTTGAAGTAGAAATTCCTGTATTGCTCTGCAAACTCGAGAAAATATTTCCGCCCGGTTTTTTTAATGTAATGGAGCATTTGCCTGTGCATCTGCCATCCGAAGCACTTCTTCGAGGTCCTGTGCAATATGGATGGATGTATCCATTTGAGAGGTGATTTTAAACTCCTCAATATTCTTGTTGATTAGTTGAAAATGTATATTCTTGTACCAATATACTAAATTAATTATTTTTGTTATAGGTACTTGAATCATCTGAAGAAAAAAATTAGACAAAAAGCACGAGTAGAAGGTTCGATTTGCAAATCGTACCTTGAAGAGGAAGCTTCTTTTTTTTTTCTCACACTACTTTAGTGACGATGTGAACTTATCGTTTGTAAGTGTTCCCCGTAATGAAGAAGCTGTTGAGCATGATTCTTCTCAAACAATGTTATCTATTTTTAGACAACATGGAAGACCTGTCGGAAAATGTGTGGAAATATGGTTAGATGATAGAGACTACCATGTGGCACACACATATGTTCTTTTAAATTGTGTTGAAGTTGGACCATTTATCAGGTAATACTGAATCATTGTACAGTTCAATTATACGTGTATTTATATATTAATAATTAGGGGAATATAATACATTTATTTGCAGCATATACGAATCACAACATCCATCTGGTGATTTCAGTAAACAATTTGCTGGTGGTTTGCAAGCTATGTTCACGATCCGAATAACAGTGTTGTTGACGAAGGAATACGACACCTTGCTATTGGACCAAGAAAAAATGTCAAGACCTATCCTATATACTTCGTCAACGGATTTAAATTTAACACCAAAGATTATGGAGCTGAAAAATCAACGTATAACAGCGGTGTATTTGTCAAAGGCAGCGATGATCCAGAAGAGCATATAAAAGATTTTTATGGAGTCTTAACACAAATTTTAGAGTTGACTTATTATACACAACCGCTAGAGAAAGTTTTTTTATTCAAATGCAACTGGTTTAGCAACGTTCCCGGTTCTGGAATTAACGTACATAAGGATTATAAGTTAATTGAAATAAAGCATACGTCACATTACTATAAATATGATCCTTTCGTGTTAGCTAAGCAAGCATTACAAGTTTATTTTGCTCCGTATCCATCCTTAAAAAAAGATAAAGCAGACTGGTGGGCTGTTTTTAAAACAAAGGCAAGATTTACATTTGATGGAAATAATATTCCAGATGAAGCAGCGTATCAAGCAGATCTTGAGCCAAATTCCGAAATAATAATAGCCGATGACATCGATGTAGGATCGTTGAATGATGAAGCGAATGTTTTAATAGATGCATTTGTTAGTAACGAAGAAAACGATATAGAGTACGAGACGTCTGAATCAGAAGATGATGAAGAATGATCACAGATGGCATCGTTTGTTGTATTATGTGATGTACTATTCCGAGTTATGTCATGTGTTATATTGAGCTATGTATTCACTTATTCAATGTACTATTCTGAGCTATGTATTCACTTATGCAATGTACTATTATGAGCTATGTAATATTCTGAGCGATGTACTATTCTGAGCGATGTACTATTCTGAGCGATGTATTATTCTAATTTATGCGTTATCGTTTTATTTTATGATTATGTGATGCTCATTTGATCATTATGCTTTTATATATAATATATGATTGTGGCAGATATGGCTGATAGAAGACGTAGGAGTACATCTCAGCCTTCTCCATCTCAGCCTTCTCCATCTCAGTCTCCTGGAGCTGCAGCGGGTCCTAGTAGCTTAGAGGCAGATACACGCCGAGTTGCAGAGATTATTCCGAAGAGTGTTGGGTAAATGTTAAATTTATTTCAATTATATTATTTAAAATATATAAACTATATAAAATATGCACGTTAACAATCACAGGGGATTCGAGGTGGAACCATCACAGTTTATTTTAGATGTCTCGAAGAAATCATATAAGGGTCGGATGTCAGCAGTTTGGCCGCATTGGGATAGCATTCCAGCTCATATTAAAAATGCTATATGGGCCGACTTGATGGTAATTACAATTTATATATTTCTATTGAAAATAATATGCTATATGTAATTCAAAATAAATTCAATATGCAGGCTGTTGTACGAGTGGAGCCGCATGATTTAGATGTTTTTAGCAATAATTGGAACCAAAAAATGCGGAAGAATTATAGAGAGACAATATCAAGGGTGAAGAAGGCTGGCAAAAAGCCAGGTTGGATGAGCGATGAAGTCTGGAACGGATTTCTCACATATTGGGAGTTAGAAGCAGCTAAAGTAAGCTATGATGAGAATGCTTACAATTATGTTAGTTGCATTATTTTAATCATGTATCTAAATTAATATAGGAAGTAGCAGCAAGAAACCAAGCCAATAGGAATAAGAATCCGGGTTTACATCGAGGTGGCTCTAAATCTTTCCAACAGCATAGGAGAGAATTGGTAAATATAAAATATATTTAGCATATGGTGATGCATATCTTCATGTATAACATTTATGCTTATTTTCAATATATCTTATTTGTGTATATCTTCAGTTTGCAAAGTACGGAAGGGAGCCTACAATGGCTTAGGTTTTTAGAGCCACACACGCAGTTGAGTCTGTTGATGATGAGGGGAATGCGACCTATGATTGGACCGACAGCAAAGCTGAAGCAGCGATGGTAAATATGCTAACTCATGATTCAAATTGTATATATGTAAATTTTATACCAATTATTTTAAAATTATGTTTTTAATTGCAGGGGCGATATGAGACAAAGGCATCGGCATTGACACATGCGAGTGGAAGAGCAGAGCTTACAGTTGAGGAGTCCAACAGGATTTGGGATTCCGTTATTGCACCACCTACTCGAAATAGGCGTTATGGTTTCGGCAATCAGGAGGTAAACCATTTCACTAACTTCATATTAAAAGATCCACATTATTCTCACATCAAAAGAATTATTTATATACTATCCAATTCATTCAAAATTCATGTGAAATGCTATCGTATTAACTTCAGTTATTTCACAGGCTGTTAATTTTCAAAGAGCTTATGGAAAATCGATGGAGGAGGAGCGTATTGCTCAGATGCAGAGGCAGCTGGATGAACTCAACGATTGGCGAAGGGGCAAACTGGCACAGCAGATAGATGAGCGCATTGCAGCATTTTATCAGGAGCACGGCTCTATGCCTGGGGAGTAGGGAGATGGATCTGATGATGCCGAGGAGGATGATGATGCATAGTTTTACTATTCTTGTGGGTATGTATTTATGTACGTATTTAGACTAGATTTGATACTTGGGTTTGGATACTTGGCATTTTGGATGATGTTTGGGTTTGATTGGTTTTTGTATACTATGTTGGTTTGGTTGGTTTTTGTGTTTTTTTGGTTATATTGTTGAATATTGATGTTGTGGGTATTGTTGAGATGTGTTGTTGTTGATATTATTGAGGTTTGAAAAGACGGTTTGAGGTTTGGGATGAGGTTTGATGGAAGGATAGCTGCTGTATGCACAGCAGATTTTGCCCAGAAAAGCGACGGCTAGCGACGGCTAGTAACGGCTTACTGGGAAAAAATAGCGACGGCTAGTAACGGCATGCAACGGCGAGTAACAGACTTGCTTTTGGAACAACTAACTGCCATGTGGCGTTGACACGTGTAAGATACCGTCGCTTTTCGTCGCTATATTAGCGACGGAGCGTCGCTTATGCCGTTGCTTTTCCTGATGGCAACGGATTGAAAAGCGACGGCAATTAGCGACGGCTAGCAATGGCCGCCGACGCATTTTTGTCGTCGCTATACGCTGCCTTTGTTGTAGTGTTCATCATGGAGAGTGACTGCAATGGATTTCCAACTGAAGCTATCAGAAGCTTTGTGTATATCAAGTTTAAGCATGCATCTTGGGGTAATATATTTTCTGTTATTACCTTTTAAAAACTTTTGAAATATTAGTTGTAGAAGGTGAGGTTATTGAAGTAGGAGGCTAATTAGCATGAAACTGTGTTGATAAATTGGGGGAATTGGCATGCAAAATATTAGTTAGAGACTGGATTTTATCATGTGTGTTTGAGTGGATCAATTTCTTGTCCTGAACTTCTTGACTTGGCTTATTATGATGCAATGAACTGCTTGTAATAGATAAACTGTTGTTTGAAATTTGAATCTGGTTCTTGTCTTGAGCGGATGTGTTGGTTGAGTCTTTCTTTGAGTTAGAAGTTGAATTGGTGAAAGAGAACGGATTCAAGTTGTTTTTGCTGTGGAGCAAATGATCACTGGTACAAATTCTCGAAGCGGGATCAGTTGCAGAAGTGTTATAGAGTGTTGTACTGCCCTGAGCATTCTGATTTTGCACTGTTCGTGATTACCCTATCCCTGATTTTGGCTTTTATGTCCATCTCTTGTTAGCATGCGCAGGTATAAATGTTACATATTCGGTTTTTTTCCCTCTCATTAGTCTTTGTAGTATCTTGTGCATGAACATGAACTAGTTGTGCACATCTAGTGTCACTGTGCATGTCGCCATAAGAACTATCGGTATGGTTAGTGCATTGTGTAGTATCATTGCCAAATATCATGCAGTTAGTACAAATAAAAGGATACCAATCATACTTTACCTCAAAATTCAGACAATTATCACCTACAACACTTATGTCTCCAGTGATTCATGACTTAGAGATATTTCGTTGAGAGTTTTCGCATAGACAGACCTCACATTTGTTCGTCGATTCGTAGAAGCAACTAATTTGGCTAAGTGATATGATATCCAATTAAAAACTAAGTAATGTCCACTAGATTAAGAGGATTTTGTAGAAGTGCACACATTGGAATTTTATGAATTTGGGCTTGCATAATTCCATAAGTGGGGTTCCAAGCGGTAACCGTGAACATTTCTCCTTTGATGTAAATTGGATCGGCTTGCAAAACTTTCGGTTTATCTTTCTCAATGGCAAAATTAAAGTAGAAGTTGTTACCATCTAATTAGATGTCATACCCTCCTTTCGGTTTCTGTGTTCTATGGAAGTGATCGGAAACGGCCGGGTAGGAGGGTAGGGGTGTGGGAGAGAGAAGCCATGAAAATTCAATGAAATGATGATTTTGCTAAGATGCTCTTGTGAGAGAGTATACAATGGAAAACAAATTTAGATGGAGGCATGCTGCTAGTTTTGGGGCAGGTGGAGCTATCGAGAAGGCTTTTATACAGAGTTATAAGTGCATCTCCAATAAAGAGTTCAAAGTTGTATTTTTTGTAATATATAACTCCAAAATGACCATCCAACAAAATGGAGAAATTATAATCGGTTACAAATTCAGTAAAAACGATTTCATATCTGTAATATATTTGGATGCTTGTTAAAACAAGCATCCAATCATCAAACATTTGTTTAAAAAAGTATTCAGACGTCTGTTAAACAAACGTCTGAAATCATATAATTATAATTTGTAAAGCGCATTTGTTCAACAAGCATCTAAACTTCAGAAGCTTGTTGAACAAGCATCTATATATCATGCGTTTTTTATTCTATTTCTGTTGGAAAATTCGTGGGGTTTCATTTTGTACCGACCTAGCATAGACCTAGTGGGGGCTACTACTTCCACTCAATTTTCTATTAATTTATACAAAAAATTTAAGTAAATCTTATGCTAAATTTTTGTGGGTTAATATAATTTAAACTTTATTACATAACCGATTAGAAGACGAATCGATGAATGCATGGTTTGTGGTTTCTCAATGTTTTTCCCATGAAGAATCATGTTAAGTGGTTATATTAACCAAGTAACATTTATCAAATATTTTAGACAAAAAGAATGTTATATATACCATACTCTCAAATTTTTACCTCTATCTCCTTAATAGATTTTCTAACATTAAATATGTGCTGGAAAAACAAAATTATCTTTCATCCTCACTGTATCAAATTTGGGGGGAATTAATTTAAAGAACACAAATTTGTATATTTTTAGCCTCAAGGTCACGACCTCAATATTTTAACCACAAGGACAAACATTCTCCTAAAAATTATTCATAAGGACAAACATTCTTTCAAAATTATTCATAAGGACAAACATTCTTCCAAAACTGCTACCGAACTAAAAACTGATACCTAAAAACTGCTACCGATAACTACAAACTGATACCTAAAAACTGATACCTAAAGAAAGTTGTCCTTCATGCTAAAATATCGAAGGTCTGTCCTTGAGGCTAAAATGTTGAGAAATTTTGTCCTTGACAATAATTTCCTGTCAAATTTATGCATATGCCTCTGTTAAAGATGCTCTAAGTATGTCATGATATTGGAATAAATTGAAGAACACATTTCATTTTAGGTGCTCAACATTTGAGCTCGAAACAACAGCTGCTTAGTGTTTGCTTGACTTTATTTTGCATCGAGATATTTAGTGATATTATGGGTTTGTCGGTTCTGAGAAGCATTTTTTGGGAAAATACGAATGAAAGTTTCGGGTGCAAAACGGAATGTTACACAATAATTATAAAATTTTACTTCAAGACAAACCCAATAATCACATAGGAGTCCTCTGGATTTCTATAGGGAAAAAAAGCAATTGCAATCCAGTTAAAATTAAAAAAATGACAAATTCAATTTGAGTCATGGTAGGACCAGACTTGTTTGCTTGACTGCAAGTATTTTCCATGGAGTGGAAGGTGAAAGAAAGAGTTGCAGTTGAAGTTGTAGGGTTTTAACAATGGGGTGGGAGCAGATTAGGATAGGAATGATTGGGGAAGAAGATGATCAGGGAGCAAGATTAATCAAGAACTGTCAAGAATCAGAATATATATAGAGAACAGAGTGTATATAAAAAAGAATGATTGAATTTTATTCATAGAATCATGCACTCTAACCACCGTCCCATTACAAATATATATACATGACTCTGTCTAATAACCAGAGTACAACCATGGTAAGATACAAAAATAACTCGAGTAAAACACACAAATGACCCGAGTGAATCACACCTCTTCCTTAGCCTCCCTTCAACACAGCAGCTGTGCACGTGCACACCGTGCACCATGCACATAATTCCTTTAAGCTTTATCATGTGCAACTGCCTCCAGTTCTCCCCGCTGCTTTCCTTCATGTCGCTGATCAACACTCAACGCCAGTAGATCAACTCTGGCAGTGTTTTCTGATGAACTGGCCGAGGCCATGTCTTCCTTCAATTTTAAATGGGAAAACAGTTCTAGATCATGACATCTCCCCCTTCCATAAAAGGGACCATGTCTCAAGGTTCAAGGTAGGGAACTTATCAAACATCTCCCAATAGTCCTCCCAGGTAGCTTCATCTTCTGACTGGCATTTCCACTTCACCAAAATTTAAACTACGGGCTTGTTATCTTTAGGTACCATTCTCCTATCCATAATCCTTTCTGGTTCCTTCACCATTTCCTCAGTAAATGTAGGGAAATCATCCTGAATGATCACTCTTTGCCCAACCTTCTTTTTTAACTGAGACACATGAAAAATAGGGTGTATTTTAGCCTGGTCAGGCAGCTTCAATTTGTAGGCAACTTCCCCAATCCTCTCTTCAACTTCATATGGTCCATAATACTTAGGTGAGAGTTTGTGTGTTTTACAATTTCTGACAGTGATTTGCCTATATGGCTGCAATTTTAAATAAACCCAATCCCCTATATTAAAGCTTCTATCAGTTCTTTTGAGATCAGTAAATTTTTTCATCCTATCTCTTGCAAGTTTCAAACTGTCCTTCAACATTTGTATTACCACATCCCATGAAAACAATTCCTCTTCCACCCGTTGCACCTTTGCAGTGTTAGGAATATATGTCATCAAGGTAGGTGGGGAAATTCCATACACTGCCTGGTATGGTGTGGTGTTTGTAGAGGTCCTCCATGTAGTATTGTACCAATATTCAGCCAGTGTGAGCCATTTAATCCATTTCTGAGACTTATGTGAAATGAAACATCTCAAATACCTCTCTAAAATTTTATTAACCACCTCAGTCTTCCCATCTGTTTGTGGATGGTAAGCAGAACTGAGTTTCAGTGAACATCCTTGCAATTTGAACAGCTCCGCCAAAATGAACTTGTAAACAATGTATCTCTATCACTAATGATTGTAGAGGGAAGGCCATGTAATTTAAAAACACCATTGAAAAATACTTGTGCTACCTCATTGGTTGTATAAGGGTGAGTCAGTGGAAACAAGTGTGCATATTTGGATAACCTATCCACCACAACATAGATAACTGTATATTTCTGGCTTTTTGGTAACCCAGTAATGAAATCCATACTTATATCTTCCCATATTCTCTTTGGTACAGGTAGGGGTTGTAATAGTCTAGGAATGTTAATGTTCTCTGCCTTGTTCCTTTGACATGCCTCATACTTCTTCACATATTCTTCCATATGCCTTTTCATTTTTTTCCAAAAAAAACCGACTTAATTCTTTTTAATGTTCCTTTAATTCCAGAGTGTGTCCTCCCAGTGGAGTGGAATGAAACTCATGCAATAAGATTTGAATGAGAGTGTTGTTATGATGGTCAATAAGTATTCTTCCCTTGTAAAATACCAATCCATCCACTACCTTGTATTTACCAGCTGGGTTGCTGCCATCTTCAATTTGCTTGATAATCTTTTCATAAAAGGGAGATTGAGCCAAAGTTCTCTTTAATTCCAACAACCAATCAGGTTGTACTTGAGAAACTGCCAAACAGTTAGCGTTAAGGGTCTCAACCTCTTCATTCCTTCTAGACAATGCATCAGCCACTACATTCTCCCTCCTACTTTTGAACTCAACTTGATAGTCAAGCCCGTGTAATTTAGCCAACCACTTAGCTTGCACTCCTACATGCAATTTCTAGGTTAACAAGTATCTGAGGCTCTGATGGTCAGTTCTAATGATGAACTGTCTTCCTAACAGGTATTGTGACCACTTTCTTGTAGCCAAAATTAATGCTAACAACTCCTTCTCATATGTAGACCAATTAAGTGTTCTGCCTTGTAGTGCCTTTCTTAAAAATGCTAAGGGTTTTTTATCTTGAAGGAGGACTGCACCAATTCCAATGCCACTGGCATTACATTCAACTATGAACCTTTTATTAAAATCTGGCATTGACAATATGAGAAGATTGCTGAGATATTGTTTCAATTGTTCTATATCCTGAGTTTCCTTTTCGTTCCACTTGAATGCATCTTTTTTAAGGAGATCAGTAAGGGGCTTGGCAATCACCCCATAGTTCCTTATGAATTTTCTGTAATACCCTGCCAGTCCCAAGAACCCTCTTAATGCTCCCAGATTTGTAGGCTATGGCCACGTCTTGATTACCTCAACCTTGCCAGGATCTGCTGCTATGCCTTCTCTTGATATAATATGGCCCAAATATTCAAGAGATTCCTTAGAAAAAGTACATTTGGACAACTTGATGATGAGTGAGTTGTCCTTCAGCACCTGCAAGGTCAATTTTATATGCTCCATGTGCTCAGGCATTGCCTAGCTATAAATTAGTATGTCATCGAAAAATACTAGCACAAATTTCCTCAAATAAGGCTTAAATATAGAATTCATCACAGATTGGAAAGTAGATGGTGCATTGGCCAAGCCAAAGGGCATGACAGTGAATTCATAGTGGCCGTCATGAGTTTTGAAGGCAGTTTTATGAATATCTAGTTCTTCACTCATTCTAATTTGATAGTATCCAGATTTCAAGTCTAGCTTAGTAAAGTATTTGGGACCATGCAATTCATCAAACAAGTCATCCACCAATGGCATAGGGAATCTTTCCTTAATAGTGATATTGTTCAAGCCCATATAATCAACACACAGTCGACATGTACCATCCTTCTTTCTGACCATAACTACCGAAGATGAATAAGCACTGCAACTTGGCCTGATTACTCCACCATCTAACATTTCTTGTATAATCCTTTCCAACTCATTTTTTATGAGGTATGAATGTCTGTAGGGTTTAAGGTAAACTGGTTTGGAGCCATGCAGTAAGGGTATCGTATGGTCTTGAGGCCTTTTTGGAGGTAACTTGGATAAGGGTTTGATAACTTCTGGATATTGGTGAAGAATAGTGGCAATCTCTTCTGGTATAGTAATGGGTGTTTGGATTTCTGGTTTCAATTCCTTGGCACATAGTAACATAGTCAACTGCCCTCTAATACAATCCTTGTTAATCCCTTTCTGATTAACAACTTGGATAGGAGTTGGCTGAATGCCTTGCCATACATACTCCTTGCCCATATAGTTAAATTTAACTTGTAATTTATTCAAATTCAATGTGATATCACCCAGTGTTTTCATCCACTGTGCTCCCAACACTACCTGATAGCCTTCCAATGGCAGTAATAAAAGGTCTATGGGCATGCTACAGCCTTGGCATTTAAGTATAATATGCTTACATATACCTGCTTCTTGAAGCTTTTCTCCATTAGCCACCGTTACTTCATACCTTCTTGATTCATCAACAGGCAGTCTTAACCTTCTGGCCAATGTCTCATCAATGAAACTATGAGTGGAGCCTGAGTCTATTAAGATTTGGACTTGTTTCCCTTGTATGACCCTAGTAATAACTATTGTATGTAGTAAAGGTATTCCGCACATAGCATGGAGTGTAATGGCTGGACTCTCCTCTTTTTCTTCATTTTCATGAGCTTCTTCATTGTGAGCATTCTCATCATCTGTATATAATTCCTCACCTTCCAGATCCATGATTCCTTCAAGAATATAGACTTGTTTATTTTTACATTAGTGGCCAACGTGCCATCTTTTATTGCAACCATAACATAGATTTTTTCTTCTTTTATCAATTAATTCTTCAGGGGTTAACCCTCTACTTTTAGCAAGATTCTCTATAGAACTTCTAGTGGGAATGGAATGATTATGGGGAACGGGGTTGGTAGGTTTAGATGGTATGGTTCGAGTGTAAGGGTTGGACTGAGTGTAATGACTTGGCCTGTTGGATTTCTTGGAGCTGTTATCTTGCTCTCAAAAAAAATTCCATGGCTACCGCTTCCCTGAAATTCGTCGGTTTAGAAGCCTCAACATCATACCTAATTTCCTCCTTGAGTCCATCCATAAATTTGTCAAATACATAATCTGGGTGTAAATGATCGAGAAGGCCTTGAAGTTGCTCAAATTTAGTAAGGTAGGCTTGAATCGTAGTTAGCTGTCTTAAATTTGCAAAGGCACTGAAAGGCTTCTTTTATTCAGAGGGAGCAAATCTAATGATAATCTCTTCTCTGAATACCCTCCAAAGCATACAGTTCTTGACATTTCTTTTCAGCCATTTAAACCATTTTTGGGCATCCTGTTTGAGATGGAAGGAGTATGTTTGAACCCATTCATTTTCTGGCGCCTGATGATACCTGAAAAGTTCTTCCACTTGTTCTAACCATTCGACGACGGTGTGATCACTAGAGTAGGTAGGAAATTCCAATTTTATTGTGGTATGCTGTAATAATTTGTGGGTAGACAATATGCCAGGGGAAGGATCTAGGTTTGGTAAAGTATCAAATGGGGCTCTTTGAGGGTTTCTTTGAGAAGGTGGTACATAAGGTAAGGATCTTGCTTGATGTGAAGATGAAATTTGGTTGCCTTTGAGTCCTTGCAAGACTGTATTTAAGGTTTCAGAGAGATGATCAATCTTGAGATTTATCTCCTTGGATTTTTCTTTGAGTCTTTGATGCAATTCTTGATGAGAATTATGTAATTCTTGTTGTGCTTCTTGCAATTGATGTAAGGTGGTGTTGGTTCGATCATTGATATGTTCTTGTCTTTGCCATAGTTCATCTTCTTCAATCAAGTTTGGCATGGATATGTTGCTATTATTTTGATTGTCATTATCTGGATCGGTGGAATGATGAGGTGAAGTTTCTGAGTCATCATTATGCTCTGATACCACTTTGGTAGGACCAGACTTGTTTGCTTGACTGCGAGTATTTGCCATGGAGTAGAAGGTGAAAGAAAGAGTTGCAGTTGAATTTGTAGGGTTTTAACAATGGGGTGGGAGCAAATTAGGGTAGGAATGATTGGGGAAGAAGATGATCAGGGAGCAAGATTAATCAAGAACTGTCAAGAATCAGAATATATATAGAGAACAGGGTGTATATAAAAAAGAATGATTGAATTTTATTCATAGAATCATGCATTATAACCACTGTCCCATTACAAATATATATACCTGACTCTGTCTAATAACCAGAGTACAACCATGGTAAGATACAAAAATAACTCGAGTAAAACACAAAAATGACCCGAGTGAATCACACCTCTTCCTTAGCCTCCCTTCAACACAGCAGCTGTGCACGTGCACACCGTGCACCATGCACATAATTCCTTTAAGCTTTATCATATGCAACTGCCTCCAGTTATCCCCGCTGCTTTCCGTCATGCCGCTGATCAACACTCAACGCCAGCAGATCAACTCTGGCAGCGTTTTCTGATGAACTGGTCGATGCCATGTCTTCCTTCAATTTTAAATGGGAAAACAGTTCTAGATCATGACAAGTCGAGTACCAGAGAAAATATCAATCTAAGAAAATAGAAAAAATAAAGATTGGAAGCCAATCCAATATAATAAAATTTGCAATTTGGACGCTGGATCAGTTGGTTGCGATGCAAGATGATTTTGCTAGCAGTTGGGATTACTGCGACTTACAGACGTTCAAGTGTCTGCGCTTGCCAAATATTTCGACGTCAACCTGAACTCAGATGCAATGCGAGACAGGTTTGTGGATCCGGATTGTAAATGCATGATGCAAAGTTCGGATGGTGTAGTGATCATTTTCAGAGGAAGCAAAGATAGTCTTTTTTAGAAATATGCTCCTAAGGATATCTATAAATGTTTTTGAACACCATTAAAAATTTAATAATCAATTTTTTACGTCCTACTTACTACCAAGGCTGATTCCATTTGAACCTTTTGATTTTCTAAGTAGTCCACTGTGACGACCCGCATTTCAGGAGGTTTAAATCGACAATAAAACACACATGTCCAATTCAAAACAATCTGAAACACAAATAATTAATGGGGTTACATGAGAAAGATAAGAAAAGAAGAAAACAAACACAGAATCTCACATTGGAATGACAAAATATAATATCAAATAAACACTTCATAAAGTTGTTTACACTATATATTTGATTATACTTTTACAACATCAATCAGAGTTATACATACAGCAGAGACGAAATAAAACAAAGCAGCAGAACAACATGATGCCGGTGAATAATACAAGTAATATAATATACCAAATCTTCATCTTCGTCCTATAGAATAATATGATCTTCAATGCACTGAAAACTCAGGGCTGACCCGAACATAAAGTCAAACAATACACTCGAGTCAAAACTAAAATATTCTTATGTAAGTCAAATCAATTTAACATATAACATGAGTGTAATAGCGTCAGATATATTTACGGGGTTTTACATCTCCTATTCAATGTATAACGTGTGTGCAATAACTCAAGAGATGTTACGGGATTTTTCATCTCTTAAGGATCCATCAAAATATCTATATATAGTAGAATATGCTATATAAGTAATGTCTAATCAATAAAATAAATATTTTTTCTAGCGTTAAGGCTTTACATTACTCCCACTTAACGCCTTTTTAACCATTGTCGTACAATTTGCATATAACACAACTAGTAGAATGTTGGTGGATAGGGATGCGCCGTGATACGACAACACTAAACCAAACTTGTAGTGGTCTCGTATAAGGATAAAAGTATGACAAGACACGTGAGGCAATGCCCAAGATAGTATGCTACCAATTCGAGTTTCCAGGCTGGTGGTAACACATCGCCGAAACGACCGCCCACCGCGTCCACCCATCCCATATCGAGTCAAAGGGAGGTTATCCCAAATCAAGGTGCACTAATCGAAACCAACAATAAAGGTAATAGTATGGACCGTGTCCACAAGAAAAATCAAAGAACAAGTGTCCGCTAGGGGTAGCTAGCCCACTTGGCCTGGTTAAGACATCCCGTTTTAGTTATTTCAAATTGACACAAGTGTCGGGGCTATCCAACATCGTTCTCTTTCTTCAAATCCAGCAACGTACACCAAATCCAACCACTTCATTCTGGAGTCTCCTCCATATACACAGTTGTTAAAGTGGTTCCGACATTGACAGAGAGTATGCCAATAATCGACCCCGGTCTCTTTAACAACCAAAGGTCATTTTACACACCGGTTGGTTCTTATACGTTTTCAAAACGATTCATGCTTGATATCAAAATATCAAATTCACTTCAAAATATCATTTCATTCAAAATACCATTTTTACTTAAAATATGTCAATTTTACTTGAAAATCATTTTCACTCCAATATCTCAATTTCACTTCAAAATCATTTCGAATTTCAACTTAGGTTATAACTTTATTTTAACCAAATTCACATTTAAATTCATGATTTAAATATAAATAGTTCCCACTTTGACCAGTTTGAAAACTCCAATATCTCAATTTCACTTCAAAATCGTTTCGAATTTAAACTTAGGTTATAACTTCATTTTAACCAAATTCACATTTAAATTCATGATTTAAATATAAACAGTTCCCACTTCGACCAGTTTGAATTTTTAGCAAATAGTTTAAATAGTTTAAAATAGTTTAAAATGTTAAAATAGTTTAAATATTTTAGAGATTGAAAATAGTTTGATATAAAATAGTTTGAGTATTGAAAATGAGTTTTCTATTAAAATTGTTTGAAAATTCAAATAATTTGAAAATAAAAAAATGAGTTTTAAAACAGCTTATAGTAAAATAGTTTATAGTGAAAATAGTTTCAAATTTAAAACCGTTTCTTTCAATTTCCAATAAATCTAGACTGATGTCCAAATTTCAATCAAACTGATTTAATTTCAAATCTTCCATTTCAAATCATTTTCGATCTCAAATCAATTTAAATCAACTCAATTTCGATTTCAATTCAAATCAACTTCAATTTCGAGTGTCGTTCATTTTAACTTCAAATTCGATTCAACGATTCGATTCAATGGTTTAAATTTCAATTCAATTCTTATTTTAAACCATTCCAATTTATATAAATTTCAAGTCCAATTTCAGTTTACCGATTTAAATCACTTAAATCAAATTAAACTTCAATGTTCAATTTAAGGTTCAAATCTTTAAAATAATTCAGTTCCGAGTCCAAATTAGAAATATCCATTTATATCACTTTTACTTAGATAAATTCGAAGTTCAAGTAGAAGTTCAAACCTTTAAAACAATTCAATTTCAAAGATTCAAGTCATATGTCGATTATAACTTCAAATTTCAAAATAAATTCTTTAAACAATTTCTTTTACAAATTTCACCTTTAACATTTCAAAGCTCAAATCTAAAAATAATTCAATCTTTACAGATTAGATTTTTGTTTTTTAAAAACAAAATCATTTAAATAGATTCAACTTCAAGAATTTAAAACCATTTAATTTAAATAATCCGGTGTCTGTATATAATTTTCTATCATATGGCCAAGTGATCAGTTATTTCAATTTTAATTTCTGGGACAGAAATATATCATTTCAATCAAAATCAAAGTGTCATAGGCATATATATTTTTACCTATTTCTTAATTTATTCGAAATAATTCAAATAACAGTTTTATATACTATTAGCAACATATAGGGTGATAACAGGATATATGAAAATAAATAAACATCCAATCATCCAAAATATCAACCAATAGGAATCCATTACAATCAACATCCAAACGGTCAATATATCACAACATTTAACTACTTATCAAATGTCGAGTTTTCTTAATTAGCAATTCAATTTCAATTTCATTTAATTGTCAATTCATATTCTAATAGTTTAATTCCTATGTCAATTTAAATGTTAGTTTAAATTACCATACAATAATAATAAAAAATTCAAATCACTTCATGATTTCGATTTAATTAACATAAGAAATATTTTAGTATTCGTGAGTGGGTTTGATCACTCACCTTTATTTGAACTGAAATTTTTTCATATTTAAGTAAATTCCAACAAGTTCATGTCGTAGACAATATCGATACGAATCCATCGCGACTTGTTTCGCTCGAATCCGACCTCGAATGAAAATGATATTCAATAATTAACATAACGATTTATAAATAAACATAATTAACTTAATTAAATAGTAATAACCATATAATCTACCGCTACAGCTTCTTCCAGTTTCACACTAAAGCCCGCCACTAAAACCCATTTCACGCGACCAATTCCTTGATGCGTGCACCACCCCGGGGAACCGGAGCCCCATCCGACCTCGTCACGACATGTGCCTGCCTCCGAGACACCACTGCCCCAAGTACGAGCCCCATCAGCGCCACCATCGTCGTGAAAAACGAAGTGAAAACAGCGACCTTCAAGCCCAAATTTTGGCGATTACGAAATGTTTCGCTTCGATCCAACCGTACATAACGTATAAGAGATCGAGCTCTTCATCATCCTAGTGGAAGTCGAGCCTAAAAAATGAACGGACTGTGAGAAACGGAGGAAGAAAATCGAGACATTTCCGATCGTTGAACGTAAAAGAGGTGGCCTGAATACTTAACTAGGGTTTTAGCCAAATGAAAAAAAATAAAAATAAGGGCTATTTATAGGAAATTTCCGTGGCACTATTCATCCATGGAAATTTCAAACTCCAAACAAAGCATGCCATCTGTCGTTCTGTATGTTATACCCCTATTCCGAACACAATGAAATATATATCGAAAGTCAATTCCATCATATTCAAAAGATAGCTTTTCAAAATCGAATTATATTAATTGAAGTTCTGAAAATAAATTCTACACGTTTCAAGCTCGCACGACCAAACGATAAGTTTGATCGCTACAAAACTTGAAATCCTATAATAATTCACTATTACAGATCCGATGAAACTGGCTTCGTCGAAATCCAAGACATTGATCAAAGAGACTATTGTTACAGGTTAATTAAAACAAACTATTTTCTAAAATAATTTTATTCACCTCAAATTCAATTTTAAAAGTTAATAATCTTCATTCTTGTTTAAATAAAATTTAAATCAATTTTTGACATTATTTTCATTCATATTAAATTCAAGGTTTAATTATTTAAATAATTTTCAATATTAAATTTAAACAATTTAATTATCCAATAAATCGCTATATTTGAAATACAAATTATTTTACTTATAAAATTTAACTTTTGAAACAAATTCAAATAATAAAACAACTACTTCCATTTTACTGTAATTCAACATCTTTGCAATTATTGTATACAATAAAAGTTATCCATTTCTTACCAAATAAATGTTTTCTTATTTCTGAAATTTATACTTATCAAAAATACAATTTCATATAAATAACTTATCCTTTTACTTTTAATAAACATTCATTCGATTCTTTATTAACTTAACATTGATTATTTCAATTTCCGTTATCAATTAGTTACAATGCAATATCATTTAATTTACTTCCTAATATCAGTTATCATCTTTTATCTTATTGAATTTTGTTATTTAATTTTTTTATCTAAGTTCATATTCAATAAATTACATTAATAAATCATTAAATTTTTATCTCTAACCATTTTTGTCCAATAATTATATTAAATTTAATAATTTAATATAGTTAAAAAAATACGGGTCGTTATAATCTCCCCCACTCAAAACTTTTCGTCCTCGAAAATGAATTAAGTAACATTTGATATATTTTACTCAAAATAATCAACATATAAAACATTAAAATCTTATTTGCAAAACCTTTACCATGCTTCTGCTACGCCACTCTGGTATCGACTTATTTGTACAACAAGTAATAAAATTTTAAGGTCTCAAAATTTTTCAAACACCCGAATTTACGAAAAATTTCAGCAGAGTCTTGTTTGCGCGGTTCGATCGAAAAAATTTACAGTACACATATATACCACAAATATACATCTCATCTCAATGATGAGACATCCCATAGGGAATAATATAAAAGTACGGTATGTAACCTGAGATATGTACCTTGTTATTATTAATATGAGCGATTTCGCTCATATTAAAGTGAGCAAAAGCATGTTGAATCGCATATACGTCCAAACGGCTTCATATGTACCTATCTCAACTGAAGTTTGGAATATTTGTTGCTTATAAAAGGATATGGAAATCATGCATGAGTTTAATAGAACTATATAACATGAATTCTGAATCCAAATCATAAGCACAAGCACTAATACCCAACAAAAATAATCATATGCAATCAAAAGCAGTGACAATAATGATTTACAACCAAAGAAACCATCCGACAATTTCATCCAATTAGTTTGCTTCCAATTTGTTCACATCTTATTTCATTCAAGTTCAATTTATTCAAATTCAATTATTTCACTTTATGTTAACACATTTCATATCAAATCATTCATGGACCATTTTATAAAATCATTTTATTAATTCATTTTATTTCAATAAGTGAAAATTATTAATCTACAGAGAACGTAAGAACTAAACATCGTGTTTGAAATGACCCTCCTATTTATACTCTAATTTCATAAGAAATTTTTTTTTTAAGGTAAAGAGGATATATATATATATAGATATATCATCCATTGTAAATATAATTCTCAGGGTCAATATCTTTCTCCAATAAACCAAAATATATCCAGGATCACAATAATCAACCAATATAAATATATCAGTACATTCACAAAGGTAAGCACATACATGTGAGGATGTATATGCCTCTCTTGTTTGAATCAGAGTTCTGGAAAAACAAGAGGATATTGGATTGCTAATTTTTTTTTTTGACCAAACAATCCACTGGTAACATACATATTAGTCTGTTTATCCTAACTAAGAAGTGATCAAGTAATTATCAGTAGTAAACAAGCTTTTAATATAGATGTTTATGTTAAGCTCTGAATAGTGACAAAATCAAGCTAAAAAGAAGTGGATCCTAAGGGAACACAAGCAACATCTAGGCGTAATGGAAACGCGCCTAACTTATACATGAAAGGTCACGAGTTCGAGGGCTATGCTGGTCGGTTCAAACACAATTTTTGGTTTTCATTTTTTTTTTCCTCTGTACAGTTTGCAATCTATTATCTACCTATATCTACACATATACATATATACTTTATTTTTGCCTATATTCCATCATACAAAACAATAATTCTTGCTTAATTATTTTTGAAACCCATCCCTATAACCTGGAAGGCTTCAGGATTGATATGAGTTAAGAGTTTGGTTCTTGGGTTTTGAGGATGATAGAAGTGTTTATCATTATTCATGTTTGTATTTCTTCTTATAAGATCTGTCTGGCATTTTAAAATGCATTTGGTTAAATCTGAGTGAAATTCAGATTCCTATTACAAGTGCAAAGGAAAAAGGTGTGTTGATATTTGCACAAAACATGTTTATGTGCATATATATCTGCAACTATTTGAATCTGGCTTCCATCTACCTTACTACAGATTCTTTCTTTGTTTAAAAATAGGACATGAAACAATTGTATGGAACCAGTTAAATTATGAAAACCTTGCAGCCATATAAAAACATTCAACCTATGTCTATTTTCTTTTGTATACATATGCCATAGTAGAAAATAAAACCATTTAATTTTCTGAGAATCAACTCTCCAGATTTTTCCAAAACTTAAATCCTTTCCAAAGATTCATGATTGACTAATGCATTTATAAAATGTAATCATTCAATTTTAACATGGTGTTCTTACTAAATCTACTTACCAGATTTGATTAAAATTCTTTTTAAACTTAACAGATATTCAACTTAATTCATAGTTTCCAGATACAAATCAATCTCTTAACAAAATGCCTAACAAAATATCCATCCAATATTCAACACTTAATACAAGTAGCAATTTAAATTGTCAATACATGCAGATTTCAACATTTAGGCTCTTATCTAACTAAGTTTAGCATGCTATATCTTCTTCTCAAGGCCTTGCTCCTACTCCTACTTAGTTGCTGCAATCCCTGAAAAAGCATTGGAAACTGCCTCATTTTAAATGAGACACCCCAGATGCCATTAGCACACTAGGGTCAGACACATGTCTGGTATGAGAAAATTCACAAAAGCAATTTGTTAATTAGGTTAAAATCAAGTTAAGTACAAATACATAAGGTTCTGTCCTTTGGAATCAGGTAAATACTTGTGTGCATGCTCTGTGTCATTGTGCATGTGCACACTTTAACTTTCTTTCCAGAGACTACACATATGAATATAGCACATACATTCAAGCATACAACTCAATCATAGACAAACAATCATTCATACCAAACAGGAAAATAACTAATATGAGTTAAATCACTTATTCAATTCTCATATTTCAAATCTGGGAAAAACTCTAGTTTTCTCATCTGCTCAAGTATTATTTCCTTGGTATATTTATCTATCCTTGGTCTCATCTGCAATATTTATGAATCAATGGACACACTGTAATGAACTAATTCACTCCATTACACAAAGATCTCAGGACTTAAACAAGCCATGTGTCAACTTATGTTACTCAAGCACACAAGTCATTCCTGCAGTATTCTTGACCCCAATTTCCTAATCAGGTTTTAGTTAATAATAACCCCTTTTGATTGTTCATGACAAAACCATTCAGTGATTCATTAACTGAAAACATCTATATCATGGTATCTCATATTATTCATGACCATACAGAAACAACAAGCAAACAACCATTGGTGACTACAAAATAAGGTTCTGTATATATATATAAATATTCATCCTGGTATTTTTTAAAAGGAGTTTAGGCAACTAACATTGGCTTATAGCTTCTGGGAGAGTTTTTCTTTTGCAAACATTTGTGCTTGAGTTAAACTCAGGATGACCTGGTTCTACTGAATCACAGAATTTTGTTTGCTATTCATTTTTATTGAATCAGGAGCATCAGCACATAGGTAACCCTATTGCACCCCTAATTCCTTTCTATTTCAAGCCTCAGCACTTATACATGAGTATATTGCAGCTCAACATTATTTGCATTTTTCTGGGTTAAGCCAAAACCAATACTACTTGCCTATTCTCAACATTTTATTTTCTGGGTATTTGTTTATATCCCTAAATATTAACATATCAGAGATCTGAGTGTATAAACAGATATGTATACTATCAACACATAAAACCTTGTTATAATAAAACAAGTGATCAATCAAAGAAAATCAAAACATATTCAGGTTTAAATTCACAGATAAACATTCATATATGAAAATACTCTTTTAATAAAAATACTTTTATCTGGCTGCCGACATTAGGACTTATTGCCTTAGATTTTTGAGTGAGTTTTCTCACCTAGCTCTCTCCTTTGTTTCCTTAATTAACTGATGAACTCCTGCTCTTATCCTCAAGCTCTCTTTCTTCCCTTGTCTTATGATTTCTGTGGTATTCTTTCTTTTTTTTTTCAAAATTCTTTTCTAAGGAGAAGAGGAGGCTGCTGCATATACATGTATATATGTACAGGGTCTCTCTCTTAGGGTTTTGGGTATTGGCTAAAGCCATTTTTGCCCACCAGAAAATCATGTTATCTGAATTTTAAACCCAAAGTTTTACCCCTTCCCGGCTTAATTTGGGTGAAGAGAAAAGTGGTTACATTTTTCTTTCAAAAATTTTTGCTTTTCAGAAAAATACTTTTTCCTTTGTCTACAATCATGCTAAAAATGTGACTTGATTTTGTTATTTATTAAATACTCTTTTCTAATTCTGCCTATACCAAGAACTTCTCTGTTTTATCTTATTTTCCTATTTTTAGCTTTCATGTAAATGGTATGTACTTCCTTCATTTATTTATAAGAGAATTATTCCTTTTTATATCTCCATTCTTTTCATTTCTGCTTATATTAAAATATGTCTATATATATATTTTATTTCACTAGTTTGAACTCTAGTATTTTATTAACACATATATATATATTTATATATATATATATATCATTCTGTATTGACACACACATGCACATGTATACTTAAGAAAAATATTCAGTAGCATACATACATTTATATTTACTTATGCATTCAGCTTTTAAAGATTTAATATATATATATATATATATATATATATATATATTCCCATACATATCAATATGTATTTATTCTTAAAGTTCAGAGATTTTTAGCTTTAGTTCATGTGTATACCCTGTGCACACATGTACACACATACTGATACACTATCAAGCCATAACAATCTCCTTCCAAAATTTAATTCAAAAATTATTTTGAATTCACTTATATTTGTCAAAATAAATTCCTAAAATCTTGGGTCATTACATACACCCCTCCTTTTAGAAATTGTGTCCCACAATTTTCCTAAGCTTAAAATAAATTTTAAACTTAATTCAGAGAACAAGTATATTCTCTACCAAATAGATTCTTAGTTCTATACTAACTAAAAATATATTCATCCAAAATAAAGAAAACAATCAAAAATCAGAATTACCTTAATCTGAAAATAGCTTAGGATAATTCATCCTAACTTTGTCTTCTAATTCCCATGTGCAATCACTAGGATCAAGACTCCACTGTACCTTCACAAGTTTCAGAGATTTATTCCTCAACTTCTTCACATCTTTTGCCAAAATTCCCACTGGATCCTTTTCATAAATCAAATTAGGATTTATCTGCACTTGGGTTGGGGTTTCAAGAATTTCTGCCTTGTCATGGACCCATCTTCTCAATTGTGATACATGAAAAACATCATGTATACCTTGCATGTTTTCTGGTAATTCCAACTTATATGCCAAAGGACCAATTCTCTCCAGAATTTTGTATGGTCCAATATATCTTAGGGTTAATTTGCCTTGTTTTCCAAACCTCAGCACATTTTTCATGGGTGAGATTTTTATGAAAACAAAATTTCCCACTTCATATTCTACCTGCCTCCTTCTCATGTCTGCAAATTTCTTTTGTCTATCTTGAGCTGCTGTCATTCTTCTTCTTATCAACTCAATTTTCTCCTTGGTTTCTTGTATGTACTCAGGTCCTAAAATAGACCTTTCTCCTGCTTCTACCCAGCAAACAGGTGACAAACAGGGTTTACCATATCAGGCTTCAAATGGAGCCATTCCTATGGTGCTTTGGTAGCTGTTGTTGTATGTAAATTCAACTAGATGAAGATAATCTTCCCAGTTGCCCCCAAAATCCAGTATACATGCCCTCAACATGTCCTCCAAAACTTTGTTTACCACCTCAGTCTGCCCATCTGATTGAGGATGGTAGGCAGTACTTAAACATAGTTCACTTCCCATTGCTTCTTGAAAGCTTCTCCAGAATTTTGAAGTGAAGATGGTATCCCTATCACTCACAATGGTTTTGGGAATGCCATGTAACCTTACCACTTCTTTTATAAAAATTTGAGCTAGTTTTGGTGCTGTTCTTTCTGACCTGACTGGGATGAAGTGTGCTACCTTGGTTAGCCTATCAACTATCACCCATATGCTTGTATTACCTCTCTTAGATCTAGGCAGTCCATCTATGAAGTCCATAGATATGTCCTCCCACTTCCACTGTGGTACACTAAGAGGTTGCATCAACCCTGATGGTCTTTGAGTTTCAGCCTTGACTTGTTGGCAAGTCATACATTTGGCAATGTACTTAGCTATATCAGATTTCATCCCCTTCCACCAGAAGTCTCTTTTCAAATTTTGATACATTTTTGTGTTACCTGGGTGAATGGAGTATTTACTTCTGTGATATTCATTCAATATCTCCTTCTTCAATTCTATGTCCTCTGGTACACACATCCTATTCTGGTATCTCACATAACCATCTTTATCAATGTGGTGATTCATTACTTCCTCCCCTCTTGAGAGGAGCATTCTCTTCTCTAATAAGTGAGCATCTTGTTCTTGCATTTTTCCTACCTTCAGAATTAAATCTGGTTGAAGTGTCATTAAGCTTAACTTCCCTTTATCTTCTTGTGCACCATGCATCTGCTCATTAATGTGCACACAACCATTCTCCCCAATCTCTAACTCAGTTAGCAAAGACAAATCTTTAAATTCTGCTATCATCATCATAGCCAATTTAGCATGCTGTCTACTTAGAGCATCTGCAACTTTGTTTGCTTTTCCTAGTGTATAAAGTATGTCAAAGTCATAGGCAGCTAAGAACTCCACCCATCTATGTTGCCTCATGTTCAAATCTTTTTGTGAAAACAAATATTTTAGAGACTTGTGGTCTGTGTAAAGTTCAAACTTAGTGCCTAACAAATAATGTCTCCAAAGTTTTAAAGCATATATCACAGCTGCTAATTCGAGATCATGTGTGGCATACCTCACTTCATGGGGTTTAAGTTGTCTGGATGCATATGCAATAACTTGGCCTTGTTGCATCAACACTGCACCCAAGCCAAATCCACTAGCATCAGTGTATACCACTAATTCTTCATTTCCATGTGGTACCTTTAGAATTGGAGCATTCACCAATGCCTCCTTCAACTGTTCAAAAGACTTTTCACACTTTTCTGACCAAACAAAAGCTTGGTTCTTCCTGGTTAAGTTAGTGAGTGGTGTAGATATTTTTGAAAAATCTTTTATAAACCTTCTATAATACCCTGCCATCCCCATAAATGACCTCACTTCACTCATAGTGCTTGGCCTCTTCCATGCTTGAATAGCCACTACTTTATTGGGGTTCACAGAAATTCCTTTGGCAGATATAACATGGCCAAGAAAATGTACTTCCTCCTTCCAAAACACACATTTTGAAAATTTTGCCTTTAAATCTTTTTCCCTTAGTCTAGACAAAACCAGGTGCAAATGATGCTTATGTTCTTCCACTGTCTTGGAATAAATCAAAATGTCATCTATGAAAATAAGCACAAACTTGTCTAAACAATCTCTAAAGGTTCTGTTCATTAAATCTACAAAGTAAGATGGTGCATTGGTCAAGCCAAATGGCATAACCAAAAATTCATACAACCCATACCTAGTGTTAAAGGCAGTGTACTTGATGCTTGATTCTTCCACCTTCATTTGATGAAAACCAGATGCTAAGTCTAGTCTAGAAAATACTTTTGCCCCTGCTAATTGATCAAAAAGATCATCTATTCTTGGCAATGGGTATTTATTTTTAATAGTTACTTTGTTTAATTCTCTATAATCTATGCAGAGTCTTAAGGATCCATCTTGCTTCTTAACAAACACCACTGGTGCTCCCCAGCAAGAATTACTTGGTCTTATAAAACCCTTTTCTTCCAATTCTTCTAACTGTTTCTTTAATTCTTTTAGTTCATTTGGCCCCATTCTAGTTGGCTTTTTAATCACTGGGCTTGCTCCTGGAACTAGATTGATCTGGAATTCTACTGGTCTATGGTGTGGAATACCCTTGACCTCACCAAACACATCCAAATATTCATTGACTATGGGAATTTCTTCAATGGTTAGTTCACTGAAATCTTTTTCTGAGTCAACTAAATGATATAGTTTTCCTTCCTTAGCTACTTCACATAAGACTGTGATTCTCTGGCCTCTAGAATTTTGCAATGATATGGTGGATGAGTCTAAATTAATTATGGCTTTAAATTGCCTTAACCAATCTACCCCCAATATAACACCTATATTTGGGTAATTCAAAACATATAAATTGGAAATAAAAATATTTCCTCCTATGTTCAACTCCACATCCACACAAATCATATTTAAAACACTAGAACTCCCCAATGGACTGTGTATATGCAATGGGGTTTCAACTAATATGCAATTCAGTTTTAGCATTTTAACCAATTCATAAGAAATTAAAGAGTGAGTTGCCCCAGTATCATACACTACTGTTATGGGTATGGTACAAATAAGTAATGTACCTTCCACTTGGCTATGGTTTACAGTGTTACTCTCCACTGTGGCTTTGCCTTTTCCTTCCAAATTTGCCAATTTGCCTTGCTGTTTATACTCAGGACAATTCCTCTTCATATGCCCCTCTTTCCCACATAGATAGCATTTGAAAGCTCCTCCTTTCAACTCTGGACATTTTGGTTTGATATGCCCTTCCTTTCCACACTGATGGCACACAATTTTCTTCTTATCTTCCTTAGCTTTGACATCTCCAGTGTTTTTGTTACTAGCCTCTTCTTTCTTCTTATCATAAGGGTGATACCTCCCCTTACCTTTCTTGTTATTATTGCTCTTAAAATTTCTGAACTTCTCCCTTTCCTTGTCATGCTGCTCCAACCTCAAAGCTAAGTCTATCACATGATCAAAAGTCTTGTCTGCATAGGGTAACATGGCTCTACTAAGTCCTGGATTCAAACCTTTTATGTACCTATCATTTTTAGATGCCTCATCTGCCACAAGCATTGCTCCATATGTGGAAAGTCCCTCACACATTTGAGTGTATTCTGTGATAGTCATGGTTCCTTGTCTAAGTCTAATGAATTCTTCTAGCAAGGTAGTCTTTGCTGATGTTGGTACAAACCTTGCTTCCAACATCTCTTTGAATTGATTCCAAGTGATTTCATTCTCATTTCTTCCTGCAATGATTACTTCCCACCAGCCTAAAGCTACTCCTTTTAGCTGTCTTGAAGCCACTTGCCTCTTTCTTTGATCATCAAGTTGCATGTCATTGAAAATTCTTTCCAATGTTCTCAACCATGTTTGAATTTCCATGATACTCTCTGTCCCTTCAAAGCTTTTGCCTCCTAAATGAGTATATGTCTTAAGTAGTTTTGAGAGTTCTTCATAGGGATTTTCTTGCCTTTGTCCTGCCCCATCCCTAAATGCTCTCACCAAGTCTTGCAGATTGACCACTGGTGGTGCATGGGAAGATCCTGCTCCCTGATTTGGTGGTCTCCCTACCATAGTTTGCTAATAATAATTTACATAGCTGGTTAGTTTGATATTTAGTTCCTTTTAATTTTTATTTCTGTTTAAGAACTTGATCCTTACTTCTACTATGTTGAATAACATAGCTCTGATACCAACTGAAATGACCCTCCTATTTATACTCTAATTTCATAAGAATTTTTTTTTTTTAAGGTAAAGAGGATATATATATATATAGATATATCATCCATTGTAAATATAATTCTCAGGGTCAATATCTTTCTCCAATAAACCAAAATATATCCAGGATCACAATAATCAACCAATATAAATATATCAGTACATTCACAAAGGTAAGCACATACATGTGAGGATGTATATGCCTCTCTTGTTTGAATCAGAGTTCTGGAAAAACAAGAGGATATTGGATTGCTAATTTTTTTTTTGACCAAACAATCCACTGGTAACATACATATTAGTCTGTTTATCCTAACTAAGAAGTGATCAAGTAATTATCAGTAGTAAACAAGCTTTTAATATAGATGTTTATGTTAAGCTCTGAATAGTGACAAAATCAAGCTAAAAAGAAGTGGATCCTAAGGGAACACAAGCAACATCTAGGCGTAATGGAAACGCGCCTAACTTATACATGAAAGGTCACGAGTTCGAGGGCTATGCTGGTCGGTTCAAACACAATTTTTGGTTTTCATTTTTTTTTCCTCTGTACAGTTTGCAATCTATTATCTACCTATATCTACACATATACATATATACTTTATTTTTGCCTATATTCCATCATACAAAACAATAATTCTTGCTTAATTATTTTTGAAACCCATCCCTATAACCTGGAAGGCTTCAGGATTGATATGAGTTAAGAGTTTGGTTCTTGGGTTTTGAGGATGATAGAAGTGTTTATCATTATTCATGTTTGTATTTCTTCTTATAAGATCTGTCTGGCATTTTAAAATGCATTTGGTTAAATCTGAGTGAAATTCAGATTCCTATTACAAGTGCAAAGGAAAAAGGTGTGTTGATATTTGCACAAAACATGTTTATGTGCATATATATCTGCAACTATTTGAATCTGGCTTCCATCTACCTTACTACAGATTCTTTCTTTGTTTAAAAATAGGACATGAAACAATTGTATGGAACCAGTTAAATTATGAAAACCTTGCAGCCATATAAAAACATTCAACCTATGTCTATTTTCTTTTGTATACATATGCCATAGTAGAAAATAAAACCATTTAATTTTCTGAGAATCAACTCTCCAGATTTTTCCAAAACTTAAATCCTTTCCAAAGATTCATGATTGACTAATGCATTTATAAAATGTAATCATTCAATTTTAACATGGTGTTCTTACTAAATCTACTTACCAGATTTGATTAAAATTCTTTTTAAACTTAACAGATATTCAACTTAATTCATAGTTTCCAGATACAAATCAATCTCTTAACAAAATGCCTAACAAAATATCCATCCAATATTCAACACTTAATACAAGTAGCAATTTAAATTGTCAATACATGCAGATTTCAACATTTAGGCTCTTATCTAACTAAGTTTAGCATGCTATATCTTCTTCTCAAGGCCTTGCTCCTACTCCTACTTAGTTGCTGCAATCCCTGAAAAAGCATTGGAAACTGCCTCATTTTAAATGAGACACCCCAGATGCCATTAGCACACTAGGGTCAGACACATGTCTGGTATGAGAAAATTCACAAAAGCAATTTGTTAATTAGGTTAAAATCAAGTTAAGTACAAATACATAAGGTTCTGTCCTTTGGAATCAGGTAAATACTTGTGTGCATGCTCTGTGTCATTGTGCATGTGCACACTTTAACTTTCTTTCCAGAGACTACACATATGAATATAGCACATACATTCAAGCATACAACTCAATCATAGACAAACAATCATTCATACCAAACAGGAAAATAACTAATATGAGTTAAATCACTTATTCAATTCTCATATTTCAAATCTGGGAAAAACTCTAGTTTTCTCATCTGCTCAAGTATTATTTCCTTGGTATATTTATCTATCCTTGGTCTCATCTGCAATATTTATGAATCAATGGACACACTGTAATGAACTAATTCACTCCATTACACAAAGATCTCAGGACTTAAACAAGCCATGTGTCAACTTATGTTACTCAAGCACACAAGTCATTCCTGCAGTATTCTTGACCCCAATTTCCTAATCAGGTTTTAGTTAATAATAACCCCTTTTGATTGTTCATGACAAAACCATTCAGTGATTCATTAACTGAAAACATCTATATCATGGTATCTCATATTATTCATGACCATACAGAAACAACAAGCAAACAACCATTGGTGACTACAAAATAAGGTTCTGTATATATATATAAATATTCATCCTGGTATTTTTTAAAAGGAGTTTAGGCAACTAACATTGGCTTATAGCTTCTGGGAGAGTTTTTCTTTTGCAAACATTTGTGCTTGAGTTAAACTCAGGATGACCTGGTTCTACTGAATCACAGAATTTTGTTTGCTATTCATTTTTATTGAATCAGGAGCATCAGCACATAGGTAACCCTATTGCACCCCTAATTCCTTTCTATTTCAAGCCTCAGCACTTATACATGAGTATATTGCAGCTCAACATTATTTGCATTTTTCTGGGTTAAGCCAAAACCAATACTACTTGCCTATTCTCAACATTTTATTTTCTGGGTATTTGTTTATATCCCTAAATATTAACATATCAGAGATCTGAGTGTATAAACAGATATGTATACTATCAACACATAAAACCTTGTTATAATAAAACAAGTGATCAATCAAAGAAAATCAAAACATATTCAGGTTTAAATTCACAGATAAACATTCATATATGAAAATACTCTTTTAATAAAAATACTTTTATCTGGCTGCCTACATTAGGACTTATTGCCTTAGATTTTTGAGTGAGTTTTCTCACCTAGCTCTCTCCTTTGTTTCCTTAATTAACTGATGAACTCCTGCTCTTATCCTCAAGCTCTCTTTCTTCCCTTGTCTTATGATTTCTGTGGTATTCTTTCTTTCTTTTTTTTTCAAAATTCTTTTCTGAGGAGAAGAGGAGGCTGCTGCATATACATGTATATATATACAGGGTCTCTCTCTTAGGGTTTTGGGTATTGGCTAAAGCCATTTTTGCCCACCAGAAAATCATGTTATCTGAATTTTAAACCCAAAGTTTTACCCCTTCCCGGCTTAATTTGGGTGAAGAGAAAAGTGGTTACATTTTTCTTTCAGAAATTTTTGCTTTTCAGAAAAATACTTTTTCCTTTGTCTACGATCATGCTAAAAATGTGACTTGATTTTGTTATTTATTAAATACTCTTTTCTAATTCTGCCTATACCAAGAACTTCTCTGTTTTATCTTATTTTCCTATTTTTAGCTTTCATGTAAATGGTATGTACTTCCTTCATTTATTTATAAGAGAATTATTCCTTTTTATATCTCCATTCTTTTCATTTCTGCTTATATTAAAATATGTCTATATATATATTTTATTTCACTAGTTTGAACTCTAGTATTTTATTAACACATATATATATATTTATATATATATATATCATTCTGTATTGACACACACATGCACATGTATACTTAAGAAAAATATTCAGTAGCATACATACATTTATATTTACTTATGCATTCAGCTTTTAAAGATTTAATATATATATATATATATATATATATTCCCATACATATCAATATGTATTTATTCTTAAAGTTCAGAGATTTTTAGCTTTAGTTCATGTGTATACCCTGTGCACACATGTACACACATACTGATACACTATCAAGCCATAACAATCTCCTTCCAAAATTTAATTCAAAAATTATTTTGAATTCACTTATATTTGTCAAAATAAATTCCTAAAATCTTGGGTCATTACAGTGTTTCTTTCCAAATCATTTTGAAATAATATATATACTCATATCTTTTATACATATATCAAATCATATTTGGAAATTTTAAATCAAAATCTGTTTATTGAATCAAATGCGAGCAAAGCTACTAAGTGGCCTCCCCCACTTTGAGACTCAAAAATGAATGTCGAGGATGTGGTCGTCATCATCAAAATTATTTTCCAGCAACAAAATAGGGAAGTACATGACTTAATTCCTTTTAAAATCCCTTTGAAACAACTTCCATTCAGAAATATTTTTAGATAATGCTAATATTATTTTCAAAATCTTAGAAAACAATTTCAAAAGCACCGGGATTTAAGTTCTCAAATTCTCAGTTTAAATTCATTCTTTAACTTAAACTAAAGTTAGATTTTATTTAAGTTCATTTTTAAGTTCATAAATATCCATAAACTCAAACTAGTTAAGTTAATATTTTCAAACTTGGTTTTATAAACATTCACCAATACAATACTTAAGTTTTAAAACATCTTTTACCACTTTTACTAAAGTGTATAAACATTTCTTGATTTAAGTCCAAACTAATATAATACTCTTCTATCCAAAAGAGTATATATACCAATTCAGATTTATTTTACATATCCAAATTTATTAAACAACTTCCAAACCATTTTATTCACTATTTAATAGTTCGAAAGTTATATAATTTACGAACTACCAAAACATGATGGTTTATTTTTTTATATTTTCCAAACCTTTTATACAGAAGTTCAAACACATTTAAACTTTACCATACAAGTTCAAATACCATTAAAATCCACATAATCATATTATAACCTAGCTTAGTTGAAAGTCTCAAAATTTAAACACCAAATTTTACATTTCAAAGCAGTTTGAAATAATGTCATACACATATACTTTATATATCAAATTATTTCTTTGAAATATAAACAACTTTTTTTAACCAGAAATAAATTCCTTTTGGTAGCAATTCTCACTCAGAAACTCGAAAATGAATTATGATGATGTTGCAATCATCCTTAGAATTATTTCCCAACGACTAAAGCGAGTTCAGTGCTTTTATTTCTTTTAAAATCCTTTTTTAAAATATATTTCTAGTCATAACACTTTCAAAATAATACTATTATTAATTCTGAAGGCTTTGAAAACAATTTTGAAAGCAATGAGATTTAAATTCTAAAATCCTCAGCTTTTAAATCCTTTGTATTTATAAACCATATTATAAACATACTTATATAATTCAATACCTTCTTATGAAAATATTCGATTAATTTGCACCTTTGTTATTTCAAACAATTCTTATTGTAATTAGATTTCAATTCAATCTAATTATCGAACGCTTCATGAAATAGAGTTCACAAAGTATTCGTTTTAGTTTAATTCAAACAATAATCGATAATAACTAAATATTATCATCTCCTAACAAACAACATCCATAAATAAATTCGTATTTTCAGAAACCTATATGGTTTTTTTATGGAAGATTATTTCTTTTTATATATAAAATATAATTTAGGTAAAATTATTTCATTTACCCTATTTTAAAACAATATTATGTCGACTTGACCCGTTTATGTGTTTAGAAACCCTATCGATAACATGGCACCTCATGTACCGACCAGAATTCATAAACAACTCAACATATAAGTAAACACAATATAAAATATTTTATAACACTAACAAGTATGCACTCTCAAATACATATATATATACACACACACATACTCAAACAAACTCATTCTAGGGTATTCCTACCCTATCCCTAATGAGTCAATCCTCATCAAAGCTAAGGTTATTGCTAAACCAAAGCCCTGATACCAATGTGACGACCCACATTACAGGAGGTTTAAGTTGACAATCAACCACACATGTCCAACTCAAAACAATCCGAAACACAGATAATCAATGGGTTAATTAAGAAAAATAAGAAAAGAAGGAAACAAACACAGAATCTCGTAGCATAATGACAAAATATAATAATCAAATAAACAGTTCATGAAGCTGTTTACACTATACATTTGATTATACTTTTACAACATCAATCAGAGTTATACATACAGCAGAGAAAAACTAAAACAATGTAGTAGAACAACATGATGCAGGGGAATAATACTAGTAATATAACATAATAAATCTTCATCTTCGTCCTCCAGTATAATATGATCTTTGACGCGTTGAAAACTTAGGGCTGACCCGAGCATAAATTAAAACACTCGAGTCAGAACTAAAATATGCTTATGTAAGTCAAATCAATATCACATATAATAGGAGTGTAATAATGTCAGAGATGTTTACGGGGTTTTACATCTCCTATTCAATGCATAACGTGCGTGCAATAACTCAAGAGATGTTACGGGATTTTCCATCTCTTAAGGATCCGTCAAAATATCTATATACAGTAGAATACGCTATATATGTAATGTCTAACCAATAAAAAAAAATTTCCTAGCGTTAAGTCTTTACATTAATCCCCCTTAACACGTTTTTAAGCATTATCGTACAGTTTGCATGTACATAACCAGTAGAACGTCGGTAGATAGGGATGCGCCGTGATACGACAGCACCAAACCAAAATCGTAGTGGTCTCGTATAAGGATAAAAGTATGACATGGTATGTGAGGCAATGCCCAAGGTAGTATGCTACCACTTCAAGTCGCCAGGCTGGTGGTAACGCATCGCCGCAACGACCGCCCACCGCGTACAGCTATCCTATATTGAATCAAATGGAGGTTATCCCAAATCAAGGTGCACTAATCGAAAACAACAACAAAGGTAATACTATGGACCGAGTCCATAAGAAAAATCGAAGAATAGGTGTCCGCTAGGGGTAGCTAGCCCACTTGGCCTGGTTCAAGCCATCCTATTTTAGTCATTTCAAATTGACACAAGTGGCGGGGCTACCCATCTTCATTCTCTTTCTTCAAATCCAGCAACGTACACCAAATCCCAACCACTTCATTCTAGAGTCTCCTCCACGTACATAGTTGTTAAAGTGGTACCAAATCCACAACCAAACGTCGTTTTACATACGATTGGTTCTTTTACATTTTCAAAATGATTCATGCTTGATATCAAAATATCAAATTCACTTCAAAATATCATTTCATTCAAAATATCATATTTACTTAAAATATGTCAATTTCACTTGAAAATCATATTCACTCCAATATCTCAATTTCACTTCCAAAATCGTTTCGACTTTCAACTTAGGTTATAACTTCATTTTAACCAAATTCGCATTTAAACCCACGATTTAAATATAAACAGGTTCCACTTTGGCCAGTTTGGATTTTTAGCAAATAGTTTGAATAGTTTTAAATAGTTTAAAAAGTTTAAATAGTTTAGAGATTGAAAACAGATTGATTTAAAATAGTTTGAGTATTGAAAATGAGTTATCTATTAAAATGGTTTGAAAATTTAAATAATTTGAAAATAAAAAAATGAATTTTAAAACAGTTTATAGTAAAGTAGTTTATAGTGAAAATAGTTTCAAATTTAAAACTGTTTCTTTCCATTTCCAATAAATCGAACTTAGGTCCTAATTTCAATCAAACCGATTTAATTTCAAATCTTCCATTTCAAATCATCTTCGATCTCAAATCAATTTAAATCAACTCAATTTCGTTTTCAATTCAAATTAACTTCAATTTCGAGTTCAATTCGAATTAACTTCAATTTCGATTCGTTCATTTTAACTTCAAATTCGATTCAACAATTCAATTCAATGGTTTAAATTTCAGTTCAATTCTTATTTAAACCATTCCAATTTATATAAATTTCAAGTCCAATTTCAATTTACCGATTTAAATCACTTAAATCAAATTAAACTTCAATGTTCAATTCAAGGTTCAAATCTTTAAAATAATTCAATTCCGAGCCCAAATTAGAAATATCCATTTATATCACTTTTACTTAGATAAATTCGAAGTTCAAGTAAAAGTTCAAACCTTTAAAACAATTCAATTTCCAATATTTAAGTCATATATCGATTATAACTTCAAATTTCAAAATAAATTATTTAAACAATTTTTTTTACAAATTTCACCTTTAACATTTCAAAGCTCAAATTTGAAAATAATTTAATCTTTATAGATTCGATTTTTATTCCTTTAAAACAAAATCATTTAAATAGATTCAAATTCAAGGATTTAAAACCATTTAATTTGACCAATCCTGTGTCTGTATATAATTTTCTATCCTATGTCCAAGTGACCAGTTATTTCGATTTTAATTTCAGGGATGGATATATATCATTTTAATCCAAATCAAAGTGTCATAGGTATATATCATTTCAAACTATTTCTTAATTTATTCGAAATAATTCAAATAACAGTTTTATATATCTTCAGCAACATACAGGGTGATAATATGATATATAAAAATAAAAAAACATCCAATCATCCAAAATATCAACTAATATACATCCATTACAATCAACGTCGAAATAGTTAATATATCACAACAGTTAACTAGTAATCAAGTGTCGAGTTTTCTTAACTAGCAATTCAATTTTAATTTTATTTAACTGTTAGTTCAAATTCTAACAGTTTAATTCCTATGTCAATTTAAATGTCACTTTAAATGACCAAATAATAATAGTAATAAAATTCAAATCACTTCATGATTTTGATTTAATTAACATAAGAAATATTTTAGTATTCGTGAGCGGGTTTAATCACTCACCTTTATTTGAACTAAATTTTTTTCAGGTTAAAATAAATTCCAGTCCAACTCCATATCGTAAACGATGTCGATACGAATCCAACGCGACTTGTTTCACTCGAATCCGACCTCACATGAAAAGGATATTCAATAATTAACATAGCGATTTATAAATAAACATAATTAACTTAATTAAATATTAATAACCATATAATCTACCGCTATAGCTTCTTTCAGTTTCACGCTAAAGCCCGCCACCGAAACCCATTTATGCGACCAATTCTTCGATGCGCGCGCCACCCCGGGGAACTGGAGCCCCATTCGACCTCGTCACGACGTGCACCTGCCTCCGAGCCACCACCACCCCAAGTACGAGCCCCACCAGTGCTACCATTGTCGCAAAAAACAAAGTGAAAACTATGACCTTCAAGCCCAAATTCTAGCGATTATGAAACTTTTCGCTTCGATCCAACCGTACATAACTTAGAGGAGATCGAGCTTTTCATCATCCTAGTGGAAGTCGAGTCTCAAAAATGAACGGACTGTGAGAAATGGAGGAAGAAAATCAAAACATTTACGGTCGATAAACGTAAAAGAGGTGGCCTGAATACATAGCTAGGGTTTTAGGAAAATGAAAAAAATTAAGGGTTGTTTATAGGAAATTTCCGTGGCACTATTCATCCGTGAAAATTTCGAACTCCGAATGAAACATGCCGCCTGACGTTCTATATGTTATACCCCTATTCCGAACACAATGAAATATATATCGGGAGTCAATTCCATCATATTTAGAAGATAACTTTTCAAATCAAATTATATTAATTAAAGTTCGGAAAATAAATTATACGCGTTTCAAGCTCGCACGACCAAACGATAAGTCTGATCGCTATGAAACTTGAAATCCTATAATAATTCACTATTACGGATCAGATGAAACTGGTTTCATCGAAATCCAAGACAGTGACCAAAAAACTATTTTTACATGTTAATTAAATATAAGCTATTTTCCAAAATAAATTTATTCACCTTAAATTCAATTTTAAAAGTTAACAATCTTCATTCTTGTTTAAATAAATTTGAATCAACTTTTGACATCATTTTCATCCATATTAAATTTAGGATTCAACTATTTAAATAATTTTCAATATTAAATTTAAACAATTTAATTATCCAATAAATTGCTATATTTGAAACACAAGTTATTTAACTTATAAAATTTAACTTTTAAAACGAATTCAAATAATAAAACAACTACTTCCATTTTGTAATAATTCAACATCTTTGCAATTATTGTATACACCAAAAGTTATCCATTTCTTACCAAATAAATGTTTTCTTATTTCTGAAATTTATACTTATCAAAAATACAATTTCATATAAATAACTTATGCTTTTACTTTTAATAAACATTCATTCGATTCTTTATTAACTTAACATTGATTATTTCAATTTCTGTTATCAATTACTTACAATTCAATATCATTTAATTTACTTTCTAGTATAAATTATCATCTTTTATCTTATTGAATTTTATTATTTAAATTTTTTATCTAAGATTCATATTCAATAAATTACATTAATAAATCATTAAATTTTTATTTCTAACCATTTTTGTTCAATAATTATATTAAATTTAATAATTTAAAATAGTTAAACAAATATGGGTCGTTACATCCACCCCGCTCCTCCCCACACCCACCAACACCCTCCCCCTCCACAATTAAAAAAAATCCTTAAACCCATGGTTTTTACCGAGTAACCCAAAATATTCTTGGATTTTCCCCTTTATACCTCAAGTATTAAATTAAGGCAGAGGGTGTGAGTGATTGCTTGTTCAAGTATTAAATAGCTTTTCAATGTTTGAAACACGGATTACTCGTAAATCGACATAACATGCTTATAGCATGTGCTATGTCTAGTCTAGTGCAATTCATAGCATACATAAGACTCCCAATAATACTAGAATACTCAAGTCGAGAAATGGTACGTCCAGTGTTCTTTTCTAATTTAATACTAGGATCTAAAGGAGTTGGTGCTGGTTTGTCATTATAATGACCATACTTTCGGGGGAACTTCTCAATGTAATGAGATTGAGTTAGTAACAACTCCCCCACTTTCCTAATGATTTTAATTCCCAGAATTACGTCAGCTTCTCCTAGATCTTTCATATCAAACTTAGAAGATAGAAACTTTTTAGTTTCATTCACACAGGATATATTGGAACCAAATATTATCATGTCATCAACGTATAAACATATTATAACATAATAGTTGTTGTCTGATTTGCTATAAATACATTTATCAGCATCATTAACAATAAATCCATATGACAATGCTATTTCATCTGACTTATCATGCCATTGCATGAGAGCTTGCTTCGGGCCATAAAGAGACTTTACTAATTTGCAACCTTTCTTTTCTTAGCCTGAGGTTTTGAAACCTTCAAGTTGTTCCATATATATATCTTCTTCTAAATCACCATTTAGAAAGGCAGTTTTTACATCTATTTGATGTATGACCAATTTATGAATTGATGCAAGTGCTATTAAACAGCATATAGAAGATATGCGAGCAACTGGAGCATATGTATCAAAGTAATCTACTCCATGTCTTTACTTATATCCCTTAGCAACTAATCTGGCTTTAAACTTATCAATGGATCCATTTGTATTCAACTTTTTCTTAAATATCCATTTACATCCTATAGGTTTAGCACCAGGAGGTAAATTAGTTAAAACCCAAGTTTGGTTTAGCGGTATGGAATTCATTTCACCATTGATAGCTTCTTTCCAAAATATTGAATCTCTGGAACTCATAGCCTTAGAATAAGTTTTGGGGTCATCATCGACATTCATGACATATTTAGTCACATTAAGGACTTCGTCCTTACTGCCTTCTATAAGATATGTAATGAAGTCAGAACCATAGTCCTTCTTTATTCTTGCTCTTTTAATTCTCCTTTGTTCAGTACTATTATCTGGTACAGATACTTCCTTGTTATTTTGAGCAGGAGCATAGTCATCATTATTGATATCATCAATCGTAGTAGTTTGATTTTCAAAGAATTATACATCTACGGATTCTATAACTTCTAAGGTGTCAAGAATTAGGAACCTATAAGTTATACTATTAAGTGAATATCCTATGACAACACATTTAAATGCCCTATTTTCTAACTTTAGTCGTTTAGGGTATGGTTTTCTAACATATGCTAAACAACCCCAAACTTTAAGTCTTGTAAGATTAGGTTTCCTATTAAATCATAATTCATAAGGGCAAACATTATTCTTTTTAAGTGGTACTCTATTTAAAATATAACATGCAGATAACATACCATCACCCCATAGGTTATAAGGTAAGTTTGAACTTATGAGAATTGCATTAACCATTTCTACTAAAGTTCTATTTTTTCTTTCAGCAACACCATTTTGTTGTGGTGTATATGGGGCAGTGCATTGGTAAACTAAATCATGTTGTTTACAAAAACAAGGTGAATTCGTTTGAGAAATATTCACCACCACGATCTGATTGTAATACTTTTATTTTAACTCCAAATTGTGTTTTGACCTCTGCTTTATAAATTTTAAATTTATCAAAAGTCGCATCCTTAGTTTTCATTAGATACATATATGCATATCTAGTAAAATCATCAATAAATGTTATATAGTATTGGTTACCACCATATGTGATGACTTTTTAAGTCACCCACATCACTATATACCAAATCTAGCAAGCTAGTTTTCTTTTCTACAGATTTAAAGGATTTTCGGTGTATTTTTGCTTGAACACATATTTCACATTTAGAGATAGTATCGAAATCACAATCAGAAATTAATCCTAATTTATGCATATTTTTAAGGAAATTATAATTAACATGTCCTAGTCTACTATGCCATAAACTAACAGAATCAACAATATAAACAGAAGATTTCTTTATTAGATTCAACTTAACCATGCCGTTACAAGAGTATCACTGTCCAATGAATTTGCTGTTCTTGGACAACACTAACTTATCAGACTCATACACCATATTGAATCCTCCTTTGTTAAGAAGGTATCCAAAGACCAAATTCTTACACATATCAGGTACATAAAATACACTAACTAATGTAAGAACTTTTCCAGAAGTGAATGAAAGTTCTATAGTGCCTTTCCCCAAAACTTTGCTTGGAACCTTATTTGCTCCAGTAACTTTGTCGGCTTCTCCATTATTTTCTTCGTAAGTCTTAAACAGATTACGATCTTTGCAAATGTGAATAGTTTCTCCGGTATCAAACCACCAATCATCGTCAGTTTCACTAATGGAGTTCGCCTCTTGCACTACAGCCACAAGCGAGTCTTCGACCACATTCATTTTTTGTTGTTTCTTCCGCTGACGGTAGTCTCGGGCATAATAGCCGGGCTTGTTACAGTAGTAACAAGCACCTTTCTTTTTGTTGTTGGAATTCTTCTTCTTCTTAAACCATGTCTCATTCTTAGGCTTTAGCTTATCAGTAATTTGAACATTATTTGCCTTAGAGTGGGACTCAGTTTGCGGATTATCATCTATTTCGCGTTTACGAGAGTCCTATTTAATACGAAGATGACGCTGTAAACCGTCTAAATCATAATCCGTTTCTGCATGCTTCAATTTTTTCTTATAATCATTTTAAGAATTATGGAGCCTTGAAATTATAACTCCAACAACAAAAGATACAGGGAGATCTATTCTAGCATCCTTAAGTTGATTCACCAATAGTAGGATTTTGCTTACTTGTCCAACTATGGACTTATTGGCGACCATTTTGAAATCCATAAAATTGCAAATAAGGAATTTTTTGTTACGTGCCTCGGATATGCGGTATTTGTTTTCCAGTGCAGTCTAAAGTGCCTTTGCAGTTTCCAAGGTCTTATGAGCGTTGTAAACAGGAGTAGACAACACATTCAAAATGTGCCCTCTACATAGAAAATCATCCTCTTTGCGCTTTGCACGTTTCGCCTTTAGAGCAGCGTCATCTTTGTTAGTTTCGTCGGGTATTACTTCCAAGCCATCTTTCAAAATGTAGAAATTTTTTGACGGTGATCAGGAAGAACTTCATTGTCTCTTGCCAACGAGTAAAATTGTCTCCATCAAACCGCTCCAATCGAGTTAAATGCTAATTCATGACTTGCAAGGCGCTCGAACCTTCCATGGTTGAAAGTTATTGTCTGAAAATTGTGGATAAATCTTGCGGTTCGAGTCGAATCTGATGAATATAATGACGTACTTCTCACTTCAAGGATCTATAGAATAGATTCATTCAGATAATAGTTCAACCCACTAGGTACAAACGGGTTATCGAACTATCGACTTTCTGGATTCAATGAAGCCTTAGAACAGCGTAACCAGATTCAAAATTTGTACGGTTTTTGATCTGGCCAAGAACACTTTATTTGATTTCAGATGGTGCATATTCGAAGGCAGATAGATTGAAGACAAGAAAGGTGGAATCTGCAACGCCGCATCGATGTGACAAGCAGACTAAATTTGCAACACCTTGCAGGCATTACAAATTCGTTTGATATGAGAGTGTTCAGTAACACTCTAATGGCGTCGCAAACCTGTGTTAGAAAAAGAAAGAGAAATATAGATTATTACTGTGTCGAATAACAGTTCTGGCTGTCCTTTATATAGAGTTCGATGAGGTGTCTTTTCATCAAAGGTTGCATCCGTTCGGTTCAGAACCGTTAACAATAGTCGCGCCCTTTTAAATTCCAATGTCCCGCCTTATTTGAATTCTGGGTCCATAACGGGCTAAAATCTGGCCCGTTGCTGTTTTCAGATTTGCTCCAAAAATATCATTATTTGACCCGTACCCGTCCCGGCCCGGTTCGGTTCGGTCGGTCGGATGGACGGCGGCACGTGCGTGTGTGGTGGTTATGCATGAGTTGCCTCCTCTCAACAAAGCAAATATTTGGGAGCCCCAAGAGAAACCTATACTTAAACAAGTATGGTCCCCAATATCCCAAGATATGGGACTTTTGCTTTTCTTCCTTCTTCCCTCTTCCTTTCTTCTTTCTTCATGAAAACAAAACAATGGAAAAACTTGAAAATATCCAACAAACACCGCTATTTACCCTTATTATATATACATATACATACATACATATATATATATGTATATGTATATATATATATGTGTGTGTATTTATATATGTATATGTATGTATATATATATACACATACATACATACATACACGCGCGCGCGCGCCACCATCGCTTGAACATATGTCTAATATGTATTAAATCAAATTACATTACAATTTCTATTGATCTTCATTCAGTTTACACTCTTCCACCAACTGAGCCAATTGCTTGGGTAAATATTAATAGGAACGTCACTCAAAATATATATTTTAATTTGGGTGATTTTCAATCAAATCAATAACGCCGCTCCTTTTACTAGTGTATTTTTGCAAAATCCATTAAATTATATTTGATCGCTTTATGGAACATCATAAGTTGCATATGTAAATATAAACCTAAATAATTCAGGATCTAAACGAATAAAATGAAATACTGACTTGCTTTATTACTAAAACTTCTATGCTAACTTTAGAACCTATTTCATTGTGTATTTCTTGAAGGAAAAAAAGTCTATGAATAGGAAATGTGCACGACACGTCTTTATCAATAGTCGGAAAAAAGTAACAATATTTTGGCCCGACGATGAAGTTGTTCTAAAGATACCTTTACCATGTGGAGCAAGGACCATAGAGGCACGAGTTTGAATCCTGCTCTTGGCAAAAATTAAACTTTATTATTATTCGTAAAGTTTATTATATTATTAAGAATATAGGCTTGAATTTCAATGATAACAATCTTTCATATACATTTTATTTTCCTTTTCGTAATGTCTTTTCAGTTTGTAGTATTAATAAACATAGATACATTTTTTAGTTACTTCAAAGCTATAGTGCACTTTTTTTATATATATAATTTTAGCTTGCTTTATAAATTTTGTTTAGTATTTGAAAACAGAAAAGCATTACACTTAATCATGAATAAATTCAAAATTTTAAGTCATATTTTGTGGGACATTCAGTTTTTTCTCATACTTTAAAGGATCATGGCAAAAATTATCACAATAGAAAATTAAGATTATACATGCATACATGTGTGTGTGTCTGTATGTGTAGTTTTACATTATCTTAATCTAGAATTAAATATTTTGAAATCATTTCCAACTGTAAATTTTTTATTGGATTAAATTTATTTAAACTTCATGTAAATTTTTGATTATTTCAATTATTAAGTATGTGTTTTGTTCAAAGGTATTTTTTTGGAAAACAAAAGCAATGCATGAGTGAAAGTACTCACATCTGATAGGAAATATTAACTTTCTTTTCAAGCTCATTTGTAAACAATTTTCAATCAAATAAGCTTTTGCTTTTGCAATTAGTAAACAATGACATGAGTTAAGTCTAATAAATAAAAAGAGTAATAATTTTTTAGTTAAATAATTAACGTTGAAATCTTCATGGTAACATTTATTGTAATAAAAGAAATTTCTTGTTGTTACATACTACCAACCACATATATATCATCATCTCTTTTGGAATATCATACGATGTAGGACTAATCATAATCCAATATACGCACCCACTCTAATACAATGCGAGCCACATCTAACAGTTATTAACACTGTAAATCATATCAAAATCTTGTATAAAAATGTTTTTTAACTCTTTCATATATAATCTTTTTGCTACTGACATCGATGTGCAATCGAAAAAAATAAAATACAATCAATACATATTTGATATAGGTTGAACAACCATACTGCTTATATTGAATTCCCTACAAATTTTACATACACTGAATTGCTATTATGATTAGCAAAGATGACATTTAAGCTTTTAAATTTTAGTATTTCACATGCAGATGTTATCGTTTGTATTATTTATTTTGCATTTTATGTATTGATTGCTGTGCAGTTAATGCCCCGCTATTACCCCGCTATAACCCCGCTATATCTCATAGCGGGTTTCTGCCGCTACGATTTTTCCATATAGCCCCACAATATAGCCTTTCCGCTTTAATCCCCGCTATTTCCGCCATATCCCGTTATTTCCACTATATTCCGCTATTCCCGCTATATCTTCTTTAATAAAATGAATTGAAAAATTCAATTTATACATTATAAAAATTATGAAACTAATTTATTTGATTTAATTTTTAATATATTTTCAGAAATGAAAATACTATAATATTCTACTAAATTCAATTATGTTATATAATAGTTTTACGTTTATTTAAAGTATATTCACACATTTTTTTATTTAAAAATTATTTATGTATTAGTTACAATTCAATTAAATGATAAATTTTCATTTAATTACCATTTATATATTCGTAAAAATATTAAGTACGAGTTTTATATGCTATTTTAAAGCCATCCGCTATATCCCGCTATATCCTCGCTGTATCTCCGCTATGACTTTTTGCACCTCCACCGCTTTGAATCGGTCGAGCGCTTTAACTGCACAGATTGATTGTATACCTTATGTATTAATCAGTTTATCTTGGACGCGCCTAGCTCGTGCCATTATATCGTGTATTTAATAAATGTTAAAACTCTGTTGAGAATCCATAAAATTATGGGTTAGCTTTCTTGTGTGACACCGACAATTTTATCAATTTTATTCGAGGCTTGGACTTCCAATTTTGTTTTTCTATTTGTGTTGATGATATCTGCTTTTGCAAGATTTTTTTTATACCCCATCAGCAAGGCCAACCGTAGGCATGGTCCGTAGGGCGACGGCCCAGGGCCTATTTCGAGGAAAGCCCATAACTTATCTCGTAAAGTGCGTATGATTTTCTATTCTTGTCACATCAAAATGCTCTGTAGCTTATTTGGTCTTTGTGTTATAGTTACGTGTGTCCGTTGTCACTGTCTGATCACAATTATTCATTTCTGATGTATGGATTAATGCATCAGAAATGAATGATTGCAATTAGGTAGTGACGTGGCCCATGTAAGTTGGAATAAGGGAGTTGATCTCTACTGGGGCCGGTTCGTTTATTAAATATTATAGTAAACTAGAATAAAATAAAATAAACAACACTTTAACATATACTGTTTATGAAAGGATTTGTATCGAGTCATTAAAATTATATAATAATTGTTAATACATAGCAAATAAAAATGATTTTCACATGAAGAATATATGTTGGAATATATAACCACTATGGAGAATAATATCCATAAAAAGTACTAATACCAAAAGTCAAAATGGGTCAATAAGTATCAACACAATAAGGCATGATCCAAAACTGGCATCCAATCCTCTTCAAGAATATAATGTTTAACCTAGCAACATCCAAAGGCATGAAAGTGACCGTCATGTCCAAATTTATAGCACATCAAAAAGGTTATATTAAGCTAAAACTTGTATATATTCCAAATAGAAATGAACAATAAGTCAACCCATGCTTTATTTTTCTTTATAATCATTAGAATGATGCAAATGGCTTGATTAATAATATGACTATAAATAGACATGTATTAAAGTAAAACTAAATCTAAATGCAATAGACAAAGAGGGGTGCATTGATTTAATTAATTATTTAATTACCATAATCAGACATGCATTAACGTAAAATTAAATGCAGTAGACAAAGAGGGGATCAATTTCTTTATTCCCAACTTACATATGTCACGTGCTGTTTAATCACAATTGTTCATTTCTGATGTATTGATTAATGCATCAGAAATGAATGATTGTGATCAGACAGAGACAGAGCACATGAAAGTTGGGATAAAAGAGTTGATTTTTAAGTGGGAACGGTTCATTTATTCTAAAACCTTATTTATCCATGTCCATTGAAATCAATGTCATTAGTTTTATTCAATTAAATAATTAATTAAATGAATGAATCAGAAATAAATAAATGATTGTGATAAAATATGGACGTGGACACACGTAAATTGTGACAGAGGAATTAGTAGCCAGGACCCGTTCCTTTGTCTTCAAATTCTGTGTATCCCAGTCCCTTTAAAGCAACACAATTGATTTTATTTAATTAAATCAATGCATCAGAAATAAAGGACTATAATCACATAGAACGCTCCAGGCACATATGTAATTTGTATATATATAGGGGAATTGATTCCACTGTTAACTCAAACTCTACTGCTTTTTTACTAAATACTAATATACCTTAACATAATTTGAGTCCGTTCTCCATCTAACGATGAAGGAGAAAGAAATCTCAACCAATATATCAACCTGTGCTCTTCTCTTAGTATTGCTTTCTTCTTGTGCATATGCAAAAGAATGCACTAACATACCAACTCAGCTCTCTTCTCATACACTACGCTTTCAATTCATGTCTTCAGACAACAAAACATTGTACAAAGAACTTTCACATCATCACCATTTAATACCAAGCGATGAATCGACATGGATGGATCTACTTCCAAGGAAGCTTCTAAACAAGAAACCATCACTACAAGAGAAGTTCGATTGGGCTGTGCTATATAGAACAGTGAAGGGTGCAGATGGAATCAGTGGTACAATGAACGGTGTTGATTTTCTCAGAGAAGTTTCTCTTCACGATGTTCGTGTTGATCCGGAATCAATACATGGAATAGCTAGCTCAACAAACAAATTTGGAATATTTGCTGCTTTTAGATGTTGATCGGCTAGTTTGGAGCTTCCGAAAGCAGGCAGGTTTTCCGACCCCTGGCGAACCTTATGGAGGGTGGGAGGCTCCTGATGTAGAGCTTCGAGGACATTTCGTAGGTTAGTATATATAATTTCCATGTTGTATTTTTTTCATGTGTTGTACGAAAATGGTTGTAAACATTCTAAGTCTCGTCACTAAGACCAAGATACGCTTTCATTTCTACATTGTTTTGGCTCCAATACCATATATAATCTTGTGCAGGGCATTATCTTAGTGCATCAGCATTAATGTGGGCAAGTACGCATAATGACACTCTCTACCAGAAAATGACAGCATTGGTGAATGCTCTTTCTGCTTGTCAAAATAAAACTGGAACCGGGTATTTATCAGCTTTTCCAAGTGAATTCTTTGATCGCTTGGAAGCCGTTCAGGTTGTTTGGGCACCATATTACACCATCCATAAGGTACACATATTTATAACTACCCGTTGTTATAGTTATTTTCTCGGTTTGCTTTCAGTGTTAATAGAATTATCAATAATGTTTCACAACAGATAATGGCAGGGTTGTTAGATCAGTACTCATATGCTAATAATCCGCAAGCATTGAAAATGGTTGTTTGGATGGCCGAATACTTTGGAAATCGTGTGCAAAACGTTATACAGAAGTACAGTATAGAAAGGCATTGGCTATCCCTTAATGAAGAAACCGGAGGCATGAATGATGTTCTCTATAAGTTGTACACTATAACTGTAAGGATTTACATGTCATATTTGTATTATTATTATTATTATTATAACAATAAGGATTTACATGTCATATTTGTATTATTATTATTGTTATAACAATAAGGATTTACACTATAACTGTAAGGATTTACATGTCATACATATTTATACCTACTTATTTTTCTCTTTCATTTAACTTTACTACAGTTTTTATTTAACATTATTGCAGTGTATCTTGTTTCACTTTCTTAGCAATTCTGATGTAAATTAAATTAGCTAAACTGATTGCAGGGTGATCAGAAGCATTTGACGTTAGCTCATCTTTTTGACAAGCCTTGCTTTCTAGGTTCGCTTGCATTGAAGGTGTGTTCATTATTTCTCATTATTATCTGGTATGATTTATTGATAAGTATTTCGAGGTATAGTTCATGAGAAAAGATAACTAAATTGTAGTTCCTAAATTACAATTTATCAACAAATCGCAACTTTATGAGGGCAATGAATATTTTTGGATTATAGAACTACAGACTTCAAAGTAACTCAAATAAGTGGTGGTCACAATAAATGGTCACTCATTTTAAGTTGATAATGCCAACAGTACACAAAACTTTGTTTATTGTCATCTTACTGATTGTTTGAAAAATAGAGATTTATTTACCAATATTTTATAAGTAGTAAAAAACACTTTTGATTTAGGAGTTTATTGGTCATGATTTATTGCAGGCTGATAGTCTTTCTGGTTTTCATGCCAACACTCATATTCCAATTGTTGTAGGAGCCCAAATGCGATATGAGATCACTGGTGATCCAATTTACAGGGTAAATTGCTTCTTAAACTGTACTCTTAAAGCTAAACAATTTTTTCTTCCTTTTTTCATGTTATTGTCTGCTTTTGGTACATGACAGGACATAGGAACATTCTTTACGGATACCGTTATTTCTTCTCATAGTTTTGCAACGGGTGGAACTTCTGTTCGTGAATTTTGGTATAATACTCATGTTTAGCATTCAAGTTGAATATAAATATGTAATTGGCTATTATTTACTTTTAATACAAGCACAATTTCAGGTCAGATCCAATACGTTTAGCGGATACGCTAACCCTGGAGGATGAAGAATCTTGCACAACTTATAACATGCTTAAGGTTCATCATCATCGTCATCCTCTTTACTATTAATAAAGAAAACAATTAGTAGAGATTTCAACAGTTGTGCAACTTACATACATTACCTTTCATTTTAATCATTTTACAACATGTAACATTGCAACGATGCTTTTTTTTTTAGGTTTCTCGTAATTTATTTAGATGGACTAAAGGAATGGCTTATGCTGATTATTACGAAAGAGCTCTTACAAATGGCGTATTGAGTATTCAAAGAGGAAGAGAGCCTGGAGTAATGATATACATGCTTCCCCAGGGACCTGGACAGACCAAAGCAATTAGCTTTCACAAATGGGGAACACAATTTAATTTTTTTTGGTGCTGTTATGGAACTGGTATTTTTTTGCCTTGAGAAACCTATAATCCTTGACAAGATATACTCTGAATATTCAAAGAACATTTGTCTATAATTTTTGATTTGTCCATTCTTTTAGTTTTAAAAAACAGGAGCGAGAATTTACAGCTACATGGTACTATAGTAATCAATATTTTCACAAAACATTCATATATAAGCTATTTTAAATATACAAGGCAAAACTTTACATTGCGATAGGACCAAAACAAGTAAATTGTTATTTGTATACTGAAAAATAAATATTCAGGTGGAGCCATGGCCTGAGTTCTTTGTACGTAATCCAGGGCATCAATTCTCAAGTGTACACATGTAACATGTATTAACTATTAACTATGTTTATAATATTTTTACTGTTAAATATGCAGGTATTGAATCATTTTCAAAACTAGGAGATTCTATTTATTTTGAAGAGATGGGGAAAACCCCTACTTTGTACATTATACAATTCATATCAAGTTCATTTACTTGGAAATCTGGAGGTATTACAATATCACAGAAAATCGAGCCAATTAGTTCATCGGAACCTTATCTTCAATTGTCCTTGTCAATTTCGTCAAATCAGGTATATTTTATCAATCCATTTATATATTTGAATCTTATAAATAGATAATTAGACATTTTGTTTAATACATGTATTGCATTTATAAAGTCGAGTACTCAAGCTTCAACCATCAACCTAAGAATACCATTCTGGACTTCTTCGAGTGGTGCAAACTCAACGTTCAGCTCTCAAACTTTGACAATGCCATCACCTGGTAAGTAAATTATTTAGTTTCAGTTTGTCTGCTTGCATACATGTACATGTGCATATCCAAATAAGTTAACAGGTTTTCATATATGCTGGTAGGAAATTTTCTCACATTGACGAAACAATGGAATCCAAATGATAAATTGGCAATTACATTGCCTATTAATTTAAGGACCGAGGCTATACAAGGTTAGCTTCTCGTTACTTATCATAATCCCTCGTGCATATTTATTGGGCAAAAAATCAGAAAAATAAATCATGGGTTTTAATACAATTATACAGACGATACATGCTACTTTCAGGCTCATTCACACTGAAAAGTCTGTAATGCTGGAACCATTCGACCTTCCAGGCTGTTTACTCGCACATCAGGGACCAAACAATGGGCTCAAGGTTAGATACGCTACTGCATCTGACAGTTCCAGGACTTAACGGGAAAGCGAACTCTGTATCTTTCGAGTCTACAGATAAGGGAGGATGTTATATTGCATCTGGTGATGATGGGACAGGTGTAGTGCTTGGATGTAAAAAGGATGGAGATGCTGCTTTTGTTGAAAGGGCTAGCTTTTTGATGGAGAAAGGGGTGAGGGAGTATCATCCTATTAGTTTTGTGGCTAAGGGAGTGAGGAGGAATTTTGTGCTGGAGCCTTTGCTTAGCTTGAGGGATGAATCTTACACTGCTTACTTTAATTTTACAAGTTAGGGTATTGGAGAAAATTAAATTGTTGTTTGGATTCGGCATACGGTCTATGTAATGTTTTGCTGTTGGAAGAATAAATGGGATGATTGAATCCTCAAATCTTTGAATATTGATTTATACATGATTTCAGATTTCTATATTTCCGGACTCTCTCTCTCTCTCTTTCTGTTTGTTTTTTTTCTCTTTTTTTTGGTGTATGATTAGGTTTTAAATTTTAAAACGATATCCTACATACTTGCAAAACTATAATTATTAATCAGGAAATTAACCTTTTGCCAGTCGATGATAAGTTATGTAATTGTAATTGAACGAAAAGGCATGTACGCACTCTAGGAACCATACAGCCGCATTAATTAATTAATTATAATAATTATAATGATAATATTTAATATGCAGTGCATAACATGGTAGATTGGCCCCTACTGATAAATTATTAGCGGCGAAATTTACATTAGCCTCTGCCGAGATCTATAAAGAGAAAGAAAATAGCCCCTACAACCAATTTGAGGCAAAAATAAATTTTGCCCCTATCGGTAACTATAATGGCATAAGTAAATGCCCTTAATACTCTCTAATTTTCCATGATCGCTGACGATATAAAAGAAATATTTATTTGTAGAAGGGCTTAGGTGCAAGAAGAAATATACAAATCTGATAGACTAGGTCTCTAGTAATACTCAGTCATCAGTGTAATAAGCAAGACTAAGTCATTATTTCTGTAATCACGTGTCTATAAATACTCTGTACAAATGAATGCATAAGAACAGGGACATAATATTCTTCATGGTATCGGAGCTTCCTTCCCTCTGCTCCCCTCAAATGGCTGAATCCTCCAAATTTCATCCAGCCCTCACAGTCACCAATATCAAAAATCATATCTCTATCATTCTCGATCTCGATAATTCCCAATACATTACATGGAGTACCTTATTTTTGGTTCATGTCGAAGCTTTCGACGTTCTAGATCATATCATTGCCCCAGCCGACGATGTTTCTACCACACCAGTCGACGCTGATGACGCTGCCGAAGGCGATGCCGCCGATCCAGGCAAGGTCACTGCGTCGCTCTCTTCTATTCTGGATAAGGCGTTATGGAAACGTCTTGATGCCGTTGTATTATCTTAGATTTATGGCACGCTTTCACCGGAAGTCCTCACCACCGTTTTGGTTCCCGGTTCAACAGCCATGGAAGCCTGGCTCTGCGTCTCTAACCTCTTTCAAGACAATAAAGGTTCCTGAGCAGTGCAACTTGAGAATCAATTTACACACACCAAGCTTAATGATTTCTCATCCGTTAGTGCTTATTGTCAACGTTTGAAGACGCTTGCTGATCAACTTCGCAATGTTGAGGCTCCTGTTTCCGACCAGCGCCTCGTTCTTCAAATGGTAGTCGGTTTACCCGAGGCTTACGGCAGTCTCGCCACCATGATACAACAATCTGAGCCTCTTCCCTCCTTTGACCAGGCCCGATCCAAACTCTGCCTTGAAGAATCGGCAAAGTTATCCCGCGTGGATAAGGACACAGCTGCCCTAATGGCCACAACTCCACAATCCGCGGCTCCCACCTCACCAGCCGCCATGTCTCCCGCAACTCCACCAGCCGCGGCTGCCCCGCAGAGGTCTCCTAACTTCCGCCGTGGTCGTGGCCGGCAGTAATATAATGGCTGTGGTCGTGGTCGACACGACAGGGGTGCCTATTATTCAGGTAATTCAACACTATAGCCTTGGAATTATTCTCCTTTTCCAGGTCCTTATTCAGCAGGTTGGCAGTTCCCGCCATGTCCATACCCTACTACGCGGCAGCAGGGCCTTCTCGGTTCACGACCTCCTCAAGCAAACTACGCGGCCAACACATACATGCCTACTGATATTAATACGGCTATAGCTAATCTCTCTTTTGGACAGCCATCAGACGCTTGGTACATGGATACGGGTGCTACTTCTCACATGACTTCGAACGCAGGTAATCTCTCGTCTTATTCTCAATTAAACATGTCTCCCGGTGTAATCGTCGGTAACGGTAGCTCCCTTCCAATTAAAGGTTATGGTCAAGCTTCCCTTTCCCCTACTCATCCCAATTTAAATCTTCCTCACACTCTTCATGTGCCTGATATTGTCAAAAATCTAGTGTCAGTTCGTAAACTAACCAAAGATAATTTTATTTCTATTGAGTTTGATCCGTTTGGTTTTTCTGTCAGGGATATGCGAACGAGCAATTCAATTCTGAGATGTGATAGTCATGGCGATCTCTACCCAGTCACACATACTTCTTTCCCAGTTAGCCAGTCTGCTTCAGTTGCTGTTTCTCTGGACGTGTGGCATTTTCGCCTTGGCCATCCGGGTGCGGCTGTCCTTAATTCCCTTCGTACTAGTTCATCTATTTTATATAATAAAAAGAATACAAATTTTTGTACTTCTTGTTCTCTAGGCAAGCATGTTAAGCTGCCTTTTATTGATTCTATGTCTACTACTTCTATGCCTTTAGAAATTATTCATAGTGATTTATGGACATCACCTGTTCTTAGTTCTTCTGGTCATAGTTATTATTTATTATTTCTTGATAACTACAGTAATTTTTTGTGGACGTTTCCTATCTCACACAAATCTCAAGTATTTCCCATATTCAAAAAATTTCACTCCCTTATTCGCACACAATTTAATAAGTCCATTAAAAATCTACAATGTGACAATGGTAAAGAATTCGATAATGGTCCTTTTCTTACTTTTGGTGCCGCTATGGGCATGCAATTTCGGTTCTCCTATCCTTACACCTCCTCCCAAAATGGTAAAGCTGAACGTACCATCCGCACTATAAACAATCTCGTTCGCACTCTTTTAATTCACTCTTTCATGCCTCCTAACCTGTGGCACCATGCTCTACAAATGGCCACCTATCTTCTTAACATCCTTCCCACTAAAAAGCTACACTATAAAACTCCTACCCATATCTTATATTCTCAAACTCCCTCATACTCGCACCTTCGTATTTTCGGGTGCCTATGTTTTCCTCTTTTCCCCTCTCCTACTATCCACAAACTACAACCTCGGTCCACTCCATGTGTCTTCCTCGATTATCCACCTAATCATCGAGGTTATAAATGTTTAGATCTCACCACCAATAAAATTTTCCTCTCGCGTCATGTCATTTTTGATGAACATACTTTTCCTTTCTCTAAATCTTACTCTCCTAGCCCAATGTCATACTCATTTCTAGACTCCGATGTCCCCCTCCTCATTCTTCATCATCTGCATTCTACTCCATCTCCACCACATACGGCCTCCTCCCCACCAACGGACCCATCACCTCCTACGGCTTCTCCCCCTCCGGCCTCCCCACCTCCTACGGCCTCATCACCTACGGCAGCCTCTCCTCCCTCTATGACCGCCCCATCAAGCCCCACATCCAGTCCGCCACCACCTCCGCCACCCTCCACAATCCACCATATGACTACCCGTAGCCGTCTTGGTATCTACAAATAACCAAAGGTCTAGTTCAATCTATCCACTACCTCCCTAATATCTCCAATTCCTCCTACTCCAATTCAAGCATTGCATGACCCTAATTGGAAGGACGCTATGTTAGACGAATTTCGTGCTTTAATTGATAATAAGACTTGGGTATTAGTGCCTCGACCGTCAGATGTTAATGTCATCCGTTCTCTATGGATTTTTCGTCATAAGTTTAATTCAGATGGTTCCTTCGAGCGGTACAAAGCTCGCATTGTTGGTGATGGTAAGACTAAGCAGGTTGGTATCGATTGTCATGACACTTTCAGTCCAGTTGTAAAACCATCCACCATCCGCACAGTTCTCAGCATTGCACTTTCAAAATCATGGCAGATTCATCAGTTGGATGTCAAGAATGCTTTTCTGCATGGTCACCTTAGTGAGACTGTCTACATGCATCAGCCTATGGGTTTTCGTGATCCAGCATATCCTAACTATGTTTGTTTACTCCAGAAATCATTATACGGGTTGAAGCAGGCACCCCGAGCTTGGTATCAGCGATTTGCTGATTTTGCTGCTTCTATTGGTTTCACCCATAGCACCTCAGATCACTCTTTATTTATCTATGTTCAGGGATCAGATGTGGCTTATTTATTGTTATATGTGGATGACATCATTTTGACTGCCTCATCTGATGCTCTTCGGTTATCTTTGATCTCGTTATTCAGTGCGGAGTTCGCAATGAAAGATCTTGGACCACTTAGCTATTTCTTGGGCATTACAGTCACTCGATCTCCTACTAGTCTTATTATATCTCAACAAAAGTATGCTCAGGACATTCTTCAGCGTGCTGGTATGTCTAATTGCAAGCCTCTTCCTACCCCAGTTGACACTAAACCCAAGCCTGGGGCCGTTGATAGTGATTTGTCTGATGATCCTACCCTTTACCGTAGTCTAGCGGGTGCATTACAGTATCTTACAATCACTCGTCTGGACCTCTCGTATGCCGTGCAGCAGGTATGTCTACATATGCATGAGCCCCGTATCCATCACATGACCGCTCTTAAGCGGATATTGCGCTATGTTCAGGGTACGCTTTCTCATTCTTTAGAACTTTACAAATCTTCCTTGGACAAGCTTGTCTCCTATACTGATGCAGACTGGGGTGGTTGCCCTGACACGCGTCGCTCCACCTCTGGTTATTGTGTGTTTCTTGGGGATAACCTACTATCTTGGTCGTCGAAAAGACAACCTACCTTGTCTCGCTCTAGTGCCGATGCTGAGTATCGCGGAGTTGCGAATGTTGTTTCTGAAGCTTGCTGGCTTCGCAATCTCTTGCTTGAACTGCGTTGTCCACTCCATCGATCCACTATTGTCTACTGTGACAATGTCATTGCTATCTACTTGGCCAGTAACCCGGTCCAACATCAGCGCACGAAACACATAGAGATGGATATCCATTTTGTACGCGAAAAGGTTGTCAAAGGCGAAGTTCGTGTCCTCCATGTCTCCTCCAAGTTTCAGATTGCCAATATCTTTACCAAGGGCCTCCCTCGTCTTTTATTTGAAGATTTCTGTGACAGTCTGTGCGTCCAGAATCCTACCGCTTCGACTGCGGGGGTGTTATAGACTAGGTCTCTAGTAATACTCAGTCATCAGTGTAATAAGCAAGACTAAGTCATTATTTATGTAATCACGTGTCTATAAATACTCTGTATAAATGAATGCATAAGAACAGGGACATAATATTCTTCAAAATCATATATTTTCATTTTACATTCCAAAATGCTTTATTCCTGAACCCGACTCCTTTTATTACAAAACCGTCAATGCCCTAATTTCCCAAACCTTGAAATCTATCGCACACAAATAAAACAACTAGACATATATAGAGGCAGAGTAAGAAAGGAGGGGATGTTACCAGAGTAGTTGCACGCAAGTGGTGGGCTGCAGTATAGTGGGGTAAGACGCACTACTTGGACGTAAGGGGCTAGCAATAACAACCTAAGGATACATGTATGTATGTGTAATTTTGAATTTAGTTTTGATTAAATTCATTTGGGAATTTTGATCTACTGAATATGGAAATCTTAACGTGTAAAGTATTCAGAGCTATTTTATTTTATTTATTAAGATATTTTAGCTGTATTTTAATTGCAAAAATTGTATACAAATTTATTTTAAAACTTCAGTTAAAGCATATTGTTAACTACTATTTTAATACAAAGTAAGAATATACGTTTCCCTAGTGAAATAATTTTTATTTATTTACGATATTATATAAAATTATACTTTGGTACAAAAAAGAAACAAACAATTATTTTGTATAATTTACACCCCTTAGATTTAATTTAATCAAAAACTGTTTGTTAACGAATACGAAGTTATGAAAATAGATTAAAAAATAAATGTATAATTAAAATGGTGTGGAACATCTAATTTACATTCATTGTTTGTTCATTTCAAACTTCAAATAGAAATTTTTTCTTTGATAATGGTGTATGACATTAACATCGTATTATTTGTATTGAAGAATTATTATAGCCATTTTAACAAAATGTATTTGGTGTAAATTACCTAATTAAAGAAAATTTCTTTTTTTTTCGCCGATGGTGGATGTTATTTATTGAAACAACGATTAAAATAGAGTTTGCACTAAATGATGAGTTAGTTAGTCATAAATCACTGAACTGAGTTGTAATCAAAATATTCATATTTGTTTGTACGACAACCTCAACTAATGTGTAACCGTGAAATTATTGCACTTTTATCCGACATTATAGTCTACTTTCCTTGTTACTTTCAAATTGGCGATCACATGACGACATGACGAACCCAAAATAAAGGACATGTAGAAAATAATATCATTATGTTGAATCTTTTAGAAGTTATAGTATATGTTGAAGAAAGCTCATTACATGTAGGGGCGACAACCTACACATGGTTCGAGTAGTAAACTTGTAATTTATCACCCTTGTTGCCTTCATTGGAAAAAAGTCATTCGAATTTCAAAACAATGAGCAAAGCGAAGACTCGATTGAAGATATCCTAAGTGCTTATTTGTTAACTCTACTTGAATGCATAAAAGGTATAAAAAGATCTTAATTTACAAAGTAAAAATATAACCATCATGACATATTCATTTTATGTTTCAAGTATACTATTGATTGGTGTGCCGAACATATCCTTATATCCCTACAATACGATATATACTACTAAAGAGACTATCATTAGAAATAATAAAATTGAGTTAAAAATAAAATATTATACACCACATGTGGACTCACCATTGTGTTCGTGCGTGAAGATGATCACATGGATAGTGAATAATGGAGGAAAATGTTCAACTATTAGGACACCAATCTTAAAAATAAAGTATTGTTGAATTTTTTGTTCCTGTTCATGATTTGTGTATTTTTTCTTCATAGCTTTTAAATTATGAATCATGATTTAAATGATAGTTTAAATTTGGAAGAAATTAAAATCACAAGAAATTAAAGATGAGTCTCACTGGTGGGTCAAAGTGGTTCAAAGACACCGTACTGATTTTGTGGGTGTTCTTAACTTTATCGATTTTAGATTGTGCGTCTATTAAACAAATAACTCTTTAACATCAGTAACTAAAATATTGAATTGTAAGTTACTAACAAGTGTGTGTGTGTATATATATATATATCATATTATATGCTAAAAAGTTTCCTAAGGATATCTTTTTTTGTCTTAGTTGCGGGTGCTCATTTGTAACCATGTTTAATGCTTAGATAACCTATACAGGCTATACTTTATGTTAGATCAAATATACTTATTTTATAATGCATATTATTTTCTCTAATAGAAGGAAAAATATGGTCAAGAAGTGGATCCTATTGAACCATATATGTTGGTTCATAGAAGAAAGGGCAAGCATAAAAGCAAGGTAGATAAAGCATTAGAGCAAGTGGTGGTAATATATTTTTGTCAAAAACTTACTTATAAAGGATGATATTCATATAAATATGAAAACTTACATATAATTCACATTTAGGATGTAAAACTTACTTTGTAAGAATGATATTTCTGTAAACATAAAACATATGATTAGGGCTTGTTTTATACTTTATACTTTTTAAATTTAGAAACTTGTTTCCTAATGAATTATATTCATTCATAATTTACATCTATTATGATAATTCACCTGTGACTAAATTATTTTAGTATAAAAATTAATTTATACATTAAACACTAGATTAAACTTGTTTTATTAGTGAATGATATGAAAATGAAAATAAAAAAAAAGCCCAAAACATACTTTTTATACCTTATACTTTTTTGAAAGAGAGAATTAAGGCAAAATGACAAACTTTGAAAAAAAATTAGGCTGAAGGACATGAAGCTTTATTTTTAGGCTAAAGGACAAATGCTAGTTATATTTAGAATTATATTCAACTTCTACACTATACAAAATGCTAGTTATAACTAGCATTATATTCAATTTACACTATACAAAATGCTAGTTATAACTAGCATTGTCCTTCAGCCAAAAAAATAAACTTGTTGTCCTTCAGCCTAAAAAAATTTCTAAGTTTATCCTTGTGCCTATTTTCCTGTTTTTGAAACATGTTTATACTGAATGGTATTGAGTATAAAGTAAATTTTAGGTATACTTTATTTGTTGGAACTTCTACTGTATACTAAATGATAGTACCCAGTAACCATATAAACACAAAACCTTTGCTAAGTTAATTTATATTGAATGGTATGCACATAAACATTTAGCATATAGTTCCATCTTACTTTGCATCCTATACAGTGCGACATTTATAAGTTAAAAGTTACTTTATATTGAATGGTATGATCAAAACTGACTTTTATACCGAGGGCCATTTATATTAGAAATACCTAACACTTCAAACATATGATTAAAACTTACTTTTATTGTGAATAATATTGATATTAAAATAGAACAACTGATCAAACTTACTTTGTATGCCTTATACTATTTATTATTTCTAAAACTTAATTTATATAGAATGTTATTCAATGTTATGTTTGTTTTTGAGACTTAATCGTTTAACACTTACTTTATATTGGAACATGCTTGAAATTGATACTTCGTATTTTATTTGAAACATAAGATGTTTAATTTTTGGTAAATGATATTCATTTGCCATTAGGATTGGACTTACTATTGTTTACATACACTGCATTGAGTACTATAAACAAAGCTTAATCTATTTTACATTGATTGTTATTTACTTAGAAATAAAATTGCGGAATAAATACACATCAACTAACTCATTTATAGGTTGCATGTGGTGAATAGACACATAAAATAAGCATGCACTTTAATTATGTAATGAAGAAATATGTTCTACCATGGTGCCTAGTTTCCTTTTATTGTTTTTTAAAATAAAATATGTTGAAGGATTGATGAATTTGATGTAAACACTTGTGGAAAATGCTATGATGTAGTTTAGCTTAGAGCATACCTACATGGGATGTTGTGGAACATGAATTGAGGCAACAGTCTTTGAGTGTATAGTTTTCATTGGGTTTTGATATGCTTACATGAAAAGGTATGTATTTACTTGAGGCAAGTTTGTTTATATCATGTATACATTTTTGTGGGGATGATCAAGAATACTTATGTGAACTATTTTTGTTATTTTGTGCTGATCTAATATTGCATTGAAAACATAAAGTTTGATTGTTTTGAACCAATATTATCTTAAAATTATTATTTATTGCTTGTGTAAATCGCACGTACATACAAGTAATATGTAGAAATATTTGTTTTTTATTTAATAAAAAAACTATGGATGGATGCATGCTATAAGTGTAAAAGATTTTGTAGCTACATCACTTTTATTTTAAGCAAATAGACAGTGAAATTGCGTTGATGGGTGGTTGGTAAGGGAATGATGATGGAGATTGCAAACAGATGGTGAAATTCCGTTAATGGATGCAGGACATTTTTGAAACTTCAGTAAGACACCGTGGAAAGTCTATTTATTGAATTCTCTTTATTAATAATAGAAATATGATGCCGATGGTTCTAAATTATATATGCATAATAGAAAAATTAGTTTCGGTAGGGGCATTTGTATACGCGCTAGATTTTAATATTTTATTTATTTGGGAAGATGAAAAGTGACATATATATTGGTCGCTTGTGTTCTCAAATTATTAGGGGCACAATCACATGCCTATATCATGTAATCATGTTGTGTTAGCCAGGTTTCCAATAAGGGCGGTTATAACATTCATTCTGCCCCTAATTATTTCTAGGGACATGACTTTTTAGGGAAGTTTGTAAAATGCCTCCCTTCTTTTAAGGGTGATATAGTATAATATTTCACCCCTATTTGTTTTATTTAAGGAAGTTATGTATATCTCTACTATTGCAGTTATTAGTAGTGTGGGAATATATGCACGGAAATGTTCAGCGAGAAAATAAATTTCCTATTTGAATCGGTGAGTGCTAAAAATTTCAAATTGTTGACTTCGAATTCACTATCGATACAAAAAACAAGATCATCTATAAGTCCATAGAAAAGCTCTCTCTCATCTTTATCCTCATTTAAGACCCATTTGGCGAAGATGTCGTAGAAAGAGTGATAGCACAAGTCACTTTTCCAAGCGGTTCCAGGCACCTACCTTTTGACACCAAGTGAGAGGAAGACCCTCCAAGACTATTGTGGTGTATCCGTCTGTTAACCTTTCAGCTCCACCAAATCATTTTGTGGACCGATTACAAGACGTTTCGTTATACAGGTTCATAGGGAAACATACAAGATTTTAAATCTTGGATTTAGATCGCATCTCATCTTGGAAATTCTGTATATAATATCTCATATCGAAGAAGATTCAAGTAAAATGAGCCTATCTCCATGTACATCTTGGATGTTAAAAATCCATCACAAGAATATCTCGAAGTAACTTAAGCATCCAAAATTGACATTTATATCATTTTATGATAATTGTTCTATGAATATAAACTTATCAACATGAATAATTTATTAAAAAATTAAATTTTCATTTTAGAGGAGAGTGGTTACATGGTTGCTTTGGTATTGATTAAACAGTTATAATCATTTGAATATTAAAACTAAAAAAAAAGTGATCTATTTTTTCTCACTCGTCAAAGAATAAAAAACGACATTAAAGAGCTAGTTAAAAGTCATTGTAGTGCAAGTTCTTTTAAACTCGTATAAGAAGTTAAAAAAAATGTAAATGAAAAAACATCTTCGTATTGTTAGTCCATGAGTTGATGGTTTTGATGACAACAACCTTAGAATAAGATTATAAAATATAAATACTAACATTATAGTTTAGATATATATGTATATGCAGGATTTAACCATGAAGGTACCAAAAATGAAGACTGTACAATATAGAGATTCAAGATATCAAGATTGAAGACTCATGGGTATCAAGAATATCAAGATTATCAAGGGTTCAAGATTTCAAGATAAGTATTGAGTCTAGAATTATGTTAAAACTTCACAATAGCACTGAAATCTTCACTCCATTTTTCTTTTGGGATGGAACCCATTTCTACCTTTTTAGTGGCTTACAAACCCACGACAAGTAGCTTACAAACCTACGACAAGTGGCTTACAAACCCACGAACATCCTAGTTTTGTACAAGTTCTCGAGTCCTGTCATGATGAGCTATTCTGCAGGAAGAAGCTTGCAAAACTACTTCAAAATGATTTTCAAAACTACCTCAGAATGATTTTCAAAATTGTTTTTCAAAATGTTTTAGCCTTAAAAATTATCTTTTTAAATGATTTTCAAAAAGATGTTTTAGCCTTAAATATTCTTGTTTTTAAACTTCGGTTATTTTAAACTATCTTTTAATTATAATATATTTATACTTTGATTTAAATATAAAATTATAGTAAAATATTATATATATATTATTCTTTATATTCATCTATGTATTTTAACTGTAGTCAAGTATATTTATAAAGTTTAAAATAGTTTTAATATAAGATAAAGGTTATTTTCAAAGAAAATCAAATCTTCAAAAATTGCTTTGGGATGTCGACATGCCTATGGTGACCATGTCGACATGGTGACAGTTGAGTTCAAAATTTAAATTTCAAAAGAAGTGTCTATTCGCCATAACTCTTCACGAATGGACATGACTGTTGTTCTTCTATAAATAGGGGTTAGTTTCAACGAATTTTTAATCAGTTTTTCTGGTTTTTTCACTCCTCTTCTTCTTCCACATTTTCTTAATCAAAATCCTATCATTACTCTGCCAAAATCAACATTAAATCAAACTAGATTATCTCTGGTTTGATTCTCTATCACTATCTCAACAAGATCTAAGTGCTATTCAGAGTTATAGGCTTCTTTGTAATCTATCTAGCGAGAAAAGGTGTGATTGTAGCCTTGGAAATCAATCAAGCGAGAAAAGGTGTGATTGTAGCCTTGGAAATCAATTGGGTGAACTTGTTGCCCTGGAAATCAAGTATCTCTACCCAGAGGATTGTTATTCTGGAGGGTGTACCTCGTAGCCTTGAAACCGAGGGTTGTAATTGTTGAATTGCTTTTGAAAGGAAATCTGTACTTGATTGTGCGGGACTGGATGTAGGGTAACCCCGAACCAGTATAAAATCCGGTGTGTTCTTTCCTTTACTTCATTTACATTATTTCTGCATCTGTGTTTGTTTCTGTGATTATACCTGTGTCTGAATATTGCATACATTTGTGTTCAAATTAACATAAACTCAAAAAGATTTAGTAATTTCTTAATAACACTATTCACCCCCCCCCTCTAGTGTTATTCCTAGCCTTAAGATCCGTAATCCGCATTCCTCACATTTGGTATCAGAGCAAGGTTTTCAAAAGTTTCATAATCTGATTTTTGAAAAAATTTCAAAATGGCTACCAACACTGGTAATGTTATTAACACTAGTATCCCTATCACTAGTTCATTTGTAGAAGGTCAGTCTACTGCCAGACCACCACTTTTTAATGGCAGTAACTATGCATATTGGGCATGTAGGATGAAAATATATTTACAATCTATAGGATTAGATACTTGGAATATCACACAAACTGAATATTCTGAACCCACAACTAATTTTGCACAGTGGACTACTGAGCAAAATACCGTTGCACAAAATAATTCTAAAGCAATGAATATTCTGTTTTGTTCACTTGAAAGAAATGAATTTAATAGAGTGTCAGTTTGTAAGTCTGCATATGAAATCTGGAAAACTTTGCAAGTGACTCACGAAGGAACAATCAAAGTTAAACAGACCAAAATTTCCATGCTCATAAATCAGTTTCGGTTATTTAAAATAAATACTAATGAGTCTATTTCAAATATGTATAGTCGATTTCAAGATATTGTGCATTCTTTAATATCCTTGGGAAAGGAATTTTCAGAAGAAGACCAAGTCAGAAAAAATTTAAATTCTCTCACTCCAGAATGGGATCAAAAGACACTTGCAATTGAAGAGGCAAATGACATCAGTACCTTAAAGATAGAAGAATTGATTGGAAATCTAATGTCGTTTGAAGTTCAAATGATCGGGAGAAGAGAAAGCAAAGCATCTGAAAAGAAATCAATGGCATTCAATGCATTAACCGATGGATCAGACTCAAACAGTGATAATGATGAAGAGATAGCATTTATGACCAGGAATTTTCGGAAATTTTTGAAATACAGAAAGATGAATAATCTCAAGAGAAACAACTATAAGAATTCCGGAAATCAGAATGCAATGCCAAACAATGTCAAATGTTTCAATTGTGATGAACCAGGTCATATCAAAAGAGACTGTCCGTATCCAGAAAGGCAGAATCCTCCTATAAACAATGATTCAGTAAAGAAACGGAAGCGTGCATTTACTGCTACTCTAGATGACTCAGACTCATCCTCAAGCGATGATGATCAGAAGACAGATAACTCAAATTGTGTTTTACGGAAATTCATGACTTCAACAAATTCAAGGAAACGGACTCAGAAAAAGGTACACATTTACAATACAATTGATTGAAATTGCATGCTTAGAATTAGATGATTGATTGATTTTGAATTGGTGTGTTGATTGAATTTTAAATTTATTTTTTATTTTTTACTATTATTTTATTATTATTTTTATTATTTTTAATATAATAATATTTTCTGGAATTTACTATAAGAATACTCCAAATATATATATATATATATTAGAATACTAGGAAAAATAAATCATAGAAATTCACAGGCACATGTCGACATGGTCCCTACCATGATGTCGACATGGGTACAAATTTTGAAATTCAAAATTTGAATTCAAATGGTTGAATTTCCCTCCATCTTTTCACTTTATTCAATACTCTGAAAAGGCATCTTTTGACCAGAGAACATGTCTTTCAGAAATCTGTTTAGTCACTATCTTTTATCACAACTTTTCACTTTCATTTTCAAATTCAAACTCTCTCTTCAAAACTCCAAGCTCTCCATTCTCTACTTTAATGGCTTCTTTAAGCAACCCCTCCACCATGAGACTCTCTACAAACTTGAAAGAGCAACTCCTCAATAATCCGGAGGCAATAAAAGCATACATCAATTATGCTAACTATGGAAAAGTCCATCCCGGAAAGTTTGCTATTTTTCAAGATTTTGCTTCTTATGAAATTGATACTCTTTTTGCAAACAATCAAATTCTTAGTCTTGTTGATTCTTCTCAAAATGATTTTGTTTGTTACCCAAATCTTGTTAAAATTTTCTATGCAAATCTCAATCGAGAATTTTTTGAAGGAAATGATAATGAAATTTGGAGTAGTGTCAAAGGCACTAGAATTGTTTTAAATTGTGATCTTTTGGGTACCATTCTCAATTGCAAATGCACGGGAATGGATCTTTCTAGTTTTCAAATCAATGAACATGATCGTGAGACATTTCATCATATTTTTGAAGGAGATGAAAACTTTGAGTTTAAAAACCGAAACTTTCGTCCTAAAGCAAGAATTGTCAATCTTCTCTTACAACATACTTTGACCCCAAGATCGGGAAATTTTAACAATCCTACTTCAAAAGTGTGCAAAGCACTTTTTGCTATTTTCAGAAATTATGATATCAATTGGGCGCAAGTTATTTTAGATGAACTTCGTCCTAAAAATTTTGAAATGGGAGAAAACACTTTATATCATGGAATTTACCTTACTCGATTTTTCAACTATTTTGGAGTAAATTTCAAAGGAGAAGAATTTATTTCAAGAAAAGTTTTTAATATCTCAAACATTTCTCTCATGAAAATCCCATATGTTTTTCAACCTTATGAGACTCTTGCCGAAAAGGAAGAGCGTTTGGCTCATGAAGATATGGAAGAGGAAGAAGAAGAAGAAAGGGATGAAATGGAAATAGAAGAAGAAGAAGAAGGTGAAACATCCCTAGAAAGTATTGAATATCCCTCCAATCCTTCCAACAAAACCCTTCTCAAAAACCAAAAGGTTATTGTTGAGAATCAACGGGTTCTTAAAAGAACCGTTAGTAAGAAATTGGACAAAATGTCATCCAAGATGAACAAGTTTTTCTCTAAAGTCCGCAAGAAACATGGATTATCTTCATCTTCATCATCCTCTAACTAGTTCTATATCTTTATATCATATCGAATTAGTTTAAGTTTGTTTTAATTTGAGTGTTTATGTAGTTCTTTATGTTTAATCATTGTATTATCCTATTATGCAATGAAATTGAATTTCCTTTCTGTTATCTAGCTTATCTTATCTCCTGAATAAATGTTAGTATATTATATAAATTTATATATATACACAATTATTCACAAAATCAATATTACCATCAAATTTCACTATAGTATGTCGACATCCCCCCCTTGACCATGTCGACATGTACTGGTCAGAAATGACATTTCATTTCAAACTTGAAATTTGAATAACTACCATATGTCTATTCATTTCAAACGAATTCCTACACCTATAAATACCTATTTCTTCTAGAATTTTTCACTCAATATTATTTTCTATCTTCTTTATCTCTTATTCTCTTCACAAATTCAAAAATGGCAAATCCTATTCACAATTTAACCGAGAATCTTGAAGAGACTCTTAATTCGTTCAAGAACATTCTCTCGTTCATTCTTCGTAACCAGCGACACTTAGAGTTGAGTCAAATGCAGATGATCAAGGAGCAAGAAAGGCATTTTGATGCAATTCGATGGATGATTTCTTCCCTGCACAAGGATGATAACGAAGCACATCCTCCTGTCTCTCTCACAAATGACAATGAAAATTGGGATGCCATCAAAGCAGACCCTATTTTCGGAGAAGAAGGATGGGTGGAAGTTCCCTGTAACATTTAATTTGTTTGCTTTATTTAATTACTCTGTTTGAATTGATTGTTTTTGATTGAAATTGGTTGTTTTGATTGACTTGATTTATACATTGGTGTGGTTTGATGGTTGTATAAAATATACATTAATATATTTATAATCGTTGGTTGAATATCATAGTTATTTCTTATATATACTCTATTATATAGTTTATTAATGTAGGTACTTGAGTACAAGAATGAGGGGGAGTTATACTTTGTAGTTAGATTGTTTTTGTTGATGACAAAGGGGGAGAAATATAAAATAGGAGAGTTAGGCATAGATTAAGGGGGAGTTATTAGATTTAGGGGGAGTCAATAGGATAGAAGTAATATTTTATAAACAAAGGTTAGTTAGGCATAGATTAAGGGGGAGTTATTAGATTTAGGGGGGGTCAATAGGATAGAAGTAATATTTTATAAACAAAGGTTGTCATCATCAAAAAGGGGGAGATTGTTAGTCCATGAGCTGATGGTTTTGATGACAACAACCTTAGAATAAGATTATAAAATATAAATACTAACATTATAGTTTAGATATATATGTATATGCAGGATTTAACCATGCAGGTACCAAGAATGAAGACTGTACAGTATAGAGATTCAAGATATCAAGATTGAAGACTCATGAGTATCAAGAATATCAAGATTATCAAGAGTTCAAGATTTCAAGATAAGTATTAAGTCTAGAATTATGTTAAAACTTCACAATAGCACTGAAATCTTCACTCCATTTTTCTTTTGGGATGGAACCCATTTCTACCTTTTTAGTGGCTTACAAACCCACGACAAGTAGCTTACAAACCTACGACAAGTGGCTTACAAACCCACGAACATCCTGGTTTTGTACAAGTTCTCGAGTCCTGTCATGATGAGAAATTTTGCAGGAAGAAGCTTGCAAAACTACTTCAAAATGATTTTCAAAACTACCTCAGAATGATTTTCAAAATGTTTTAGCCTTAAAAATTATCTTTTTAAATGATTTTCAAAAAGATGTTTTAGCCTTAAATATTCTTGTTTTTAAACTTTGGTTATTTTAAACTATCTTTTAATTATAATATATTTATACTTTGATTTAAATATAAAATTATAGTAAAATATTATATATATTATTCTTTATATTCATCTATGTATTTTATCTGTAGTCAAGTATATTTATAAAGTTTAAAATAGTTTTAATATAAGATAAAGGTTATTTTCAAAGAAAACCAAATCTTCAAAAATTGCTTTGGGATGTCGACATGCCTATGGTGACCATGTCGACATGGTGACAGTTGAGTTCAAAATTTAAATTTCAAAAGAAGTGTCTATTCGCCATAACTCTTCACGAATGGACATGACTATTGTTCTTCTATAAATAGGAGTTAGTTTCAACGAATTTTTAATCAGTTTTTCTGGTTTTTCCACTCCTCTTCTTCTTCCACATTTTCTTAATCAAAATCCTATCATTACTCTGCCGAAATTAACATTGAATTGAACTAGATTATCTCTGGTTTGATTCTCTATCACTATCTCAACAAGATCTAAGTGCTATTCAGAGTTATAGGCTTCTTTGTAATCTATCTAGCGAGAAAAGGTGCGATTGTAGCCTTGGAAATCAATCGAGCGAGAAAAGGTGTGATTGTAGCCTTGGAAATCAATTGGGTGAACTTGTTGCCCCGGAAATCAAGTATCTATACCCGGAGGATTGTTATTCTAGAGGGTGTACCTCGTAGCCTTGAAACCGAGGGTTGTAATTGTTGAATTGCTTTTGAAAGGAAATCCGTACTTGATTGTGCGGGACTGGATGTAGGGTAACCCCGAACCAGTATAAAATCCGGTGTGTTCTTTCCTTTACTGCATTTACTTTATTTCTGCATCTGTGTTTGTTTCTGTGATTATACCTGTGTTTGAATATTGCATACATTTGTGTTCAAATTAACATAAACTCAAAAAGATTTAGTAATTTCTTAATAACACTATTCACCCCCCTCTAGTGTTATTCCTAGCCTTAAGATCCGTAATCCGCATTCCTCACACGTATAAGATCATTTATTGAAATTTATCACAAACTTTGCTTTAGATAGTGTGGAAGTTATAAGGGTGTTAGGTTTTCAGCTTGAATGGATAGTTTTAGACAAACTTTATACTTTAGCTCTGTGTAGTTAAAGCGCTTAGTAGTTCAATAGCGGTGGAGGTGCAAAAATTTATAGCGAGAATAAAGCAAAGAAATAGTGGAAAATAGCGGAGGTGCAAAAAGGTTTACTAGAAATAATATTAAATCTCCAAAATTAATTAATTCTCGTTCTCACATCATTTGTGTAAGAAAAAGAAATATTTTTTAATCTTATATAACAAAACGGAGAATATCATTGTTGCTACTATAATCGTCCACGAAGGTGTTCGGTGTGCCACTTGACCATAGCAATAAGAAAGTGCCAAAACAAAAGTATCAATACCGATGAAAAATGTTATCACCATCAATAACCTCGAAGACATCGCACATCATCAACGCCGCTGCGCACTTAACTAGTGCTACCCCTTAGTGACTCCAAAGATATACGGGAAGAGAGATGCAGAGATGACATTGCCTTCCATGATCAATGTCGAAGGAATAGGGTTCTATGATCAACAATGACACACTTCATCAGTTCAACATCATATCCCTTTGCATTGCATTATATCAATAAAGAAAAAGGAATAGTGTATCATGCAACCGAAGAGGCAAAAGCATCGAAGATATTCAGCGTCATAAGCTATTAATGAATGTCGAAGTGACCAATAGTGGATTTCATTGATGCCAAACTCTATCAGCATCACACCTCGCAAACACTTCGAAGGTATTGCCCTATGATGACTCCAAGGATCACCAACGCCGAGGGAATGCTTAGTCACACTACTCTTCAACAAAGGTCAACACTGCACATCGTCTCTACCCACAGCAACCATCAGTGTCGCTATTCATCAGTGTCGCCGTTACTCATCTTTTATCATCGAAGTCATCAATGATACCGACATCATAAGTAATAGAGTCACCTTGTACCAATGCAATACTATACCATCGCCGCTTCTCTTTTGTTTTTAGTGTTATCTTCAACCAACGATGCCAACCATCAACTCCGTGAGTCGTCGACTTTGACACTATACTATGAGATAGTTTCTCCTTCACAGCACTACCCAGCGACGAATCGCTCTTCAACAATTCTTGAAGCCGCCTTTTATTGATGCTAAAAAATGAAGAGACTAATGCTAGGATGACACCGTCGAAGTCAAGCATGCTGAAGATGAGCCTGTCGAAGACAATGAAAGGCAAAGTGGAATCGCTCATCCCTATAAATATGGATCTTGGGGTGCCATTTGAGTAGACGAATTATTTTATCTTATTTCTCATTTTTTTCAACTTTGTTAACCCTAAATTGATTTGGGGATTTTTAGAGCCTATTGTATCATTTGAACCTTGCACACATAAGGCTTTGGAAATCAAACAATTGCATAGCATAGCATATTGATTTTATTCGAACATGTGACTTGTGACTTGTATGACCATTTGACTTCGAATATTGATTTACATGGATTTGTGACTTACATAGCATACTTGACTTTGAACTGATGCTTGCATAGCATGATTAACTTCGAACTGGTTATTGCATATCATGCTTAACTTTTAACTGGTACTTGCATAGCATACTTGACTTCCAACTGGTACTTGCATAACATACTAAACTTCGAACTTGAACCTTAATAGCATATCTGACTTTGTCTTCAAACTTATATAAGCTCATATGACTTCGACTTTGATGACTACACTAAGGAATGTTATGGGAACTCTCTTCGACTGGCTTCAATAGAGCCTCTCTTTGAATTTCCAGTGTTCTACAATACTTTTAGGATTAACGAATTTATATGTTAACATTTTGGTGCTAGAAGGAGGGCCTGAACCTCTGACTTCATTAAAATCCTAGGTGGAATTACCTTAGCCTGCAATAAACTACCCCAGCCTGCAATTTTAGGGCTTAAAGAATTTTCCAGACCAAGCATATCCCATTCCAATTAACTAGCCATAAGCCTTAACCTCATGCCAAATTACCGTGCTAATATGTCTGAACAAAGGTCATCTGAACCTAGAATAACTAGGCCCAATTATCAAGTCTTTAATGATCCCAGGCTTTACGAGGAACATATGTTAAGAATTAAAGCACTGTAGATAATGGAAAATAAAAGAAGATAAGTAGCATCTTATAACTAGATAAATGGAGCTTGAATCCATTTCATATAGGGTCATTCCTAATTTTTGTTCTAGGAAAGCAATGTAAGAGAGATGATGTCTTCTCAAAAATAAGAAAGGAAATTCAACTTCAAGCCAGAGGAACTATTTTTGAAAAAGCAATCATAAAGGACTTCGAACAATTAACTAGAAGGTGGGAAAGTATTCTTGGCCATCTCCAAGAACAGAACGAGACTCAAGGCTCATTAAAAAGAAAACTTGTTGTGGCAGCTAAGGAACCCATCACAAACAAAAGAGTGAAATGCCGTCTGAGAAGATCACTCCCAAGAACATCCGGACTTTCCAAACACTATTCACTTACCACCATCTATGAGAATATTTACTTCCTAACCAAAGATGAACTTGGCTATTGGCCGTTACAGAAGAAATATCCAAAGAATGAAAGGAATCTTGGAGGACTATACTGCTATTATCATCAAGGTAATGGACATGGCACAAGCCAATGCCGAAACTTGGAGGGTATAATCAATAATTTCTTAGGGCAAGGAAAGTTGAACGAACTTATACAAAGATGTTAAGTCAATCATCAGTAAAGATAATTTTTCTTAACAAAACAAGCGAATCTACATGGTCGAAGAGTAAGACTCCTCTAAATAATTAAGAAGCCTAAATAACTACCTAAGATGGCAGTAAGGGGCTAAAACCTTTGTTTATAGCTAACATTGACTAGATAAACCACCTCCTAGAGGGAGGATAGAGTAACCCTTTGATCCTGTTAGAAAAGGCCTGACAAAGCACCGACTAAGCCTTCGATCAAGCCTATGTGGATTGGCAGGAGCATGGGCCCTTAACCCCATTATTAAAGGCCTGGTTAAGGTGTGTCCTAGAGGGAGGCCAGAGTAATCCTTTAGGCTCGCTTAGAAATAGGCATGTCCAAAATTTTTGCAAGCCTTCAACGCCTACCTACATGGCCTAGTTGGAGCAATTCCTAGAGGGAGGACGATAAGCCTTTGGCCTATTCGAAGCACCAAACAAGACTTTGGTGCCATCACCAAAGGCCGTATTGAAGCACTTCCTAGAGGAGGGTCGGGTAAAACTTTGGTCCTGCTTAAGATAGCTAACCAAATTCATTGGGCAAAAGGCCTAAATCATCACCTAAGACGGTGATATGGGTTCCGAGCAAAAGTAGTTCTCTGAATCGATCAATCTTCTAAGAGAAAGATCTATCAAAATCCGAGCCAAAGTAGAGGACCATCATAGTGAGTTTATAATACTTACTTCAAAATCCCAAAAATACTACAATAACCGATTGTTTATCATGTACATGTAGGCTCGCCTATTTAAAGGCATGCTTGGCCTATCCAGACCACTTAGACATTTAACCAACGTCACTAGACGAACCATTCATCATGTTTAACTAACCACAAATAAAATAAATATTTCATAGCAACTATTTTTTTATTTGCATAAAGAAATTTTTTGTTGTATCGATGATGTGATAATATTGTAATTTTTGTCGATAATATCAAATTAAACTAATTTTTAAATTAATAATGTTTAGCAGAAATCTTAACAAATCCACCACTGAACTTCATCACCGCAACTAGACAGGAACGTTAATGTCACACATATGAGGAAAATGAACCTCTCCTAGAAAGCTCAAGAAAGACAGGAAAATCCAGCACTAGTGCTCCTAAAGAAAATAGGGAGCCTTTACATTTTGGATGTCCTTGAGTTGAACTATACAAGTTACAATATCATGGCAATACTATAAATAGACTAGTTATTTTATTTTATTTTGAGAGGGAAGAGGAATATGGTAGTCTTTTAGTTTTACACTTTTTGATAGGACTTGAACTTATCGTAGTCAAATATGTACAAGTCATGCTAAGGAGTGTAAAATTAAAAGAGTACCATACCCCCTCTCCCTCCCAAAGAAACAAATAATTAAAAAATCTATTGAAAGTACTATCATGATATTGTAACTTGTACATTTTATCTCCAAGACATCCAAAATGTAAAGGACTCCCTACTTTATTCAAGAGCATCCATGCAAGATTTATCTATCTTTCTTGAGCTTGTCATGAGTCGTCTTCCTCCTTTGTGCTAACATTAATGTTCCTTTCTGATGGGGGAGAAATGTTGCTACCAGATTTGTTAATTTCTGCTAAATATCATCAATGAAGAAACTAGTTAAATTTGATATTGTCAAATACAGACTGTGGCACTGTCACATGTTAACAGAGCATAAATTTTCTTTAAAATGCAAATATAATCAAATATTTAGTTTATTTGAAGAAATTATTCTATTATTGATTAGCTATAAAATTAAACTTGTTGGATGGATCGTTTATCGATAGTGGTAGAAAATCTAAGCGGTTTGGACAGGTCAATCAGGCTTTCAAAAAGGTGAGTGCATGCATAGTACATGATAAATAGTTGGTTGCTTTAGTATAATGGAAAGTAAAAAATAAAAAAATCAAGATCCTAAATAATTATTCCCTCTACCTCACACGTCCTCTAAAAACTTGCTTAATTGTACTACAAACAAGCACTTCTTTGGGTTTAGTTACATGTTATACTTACTGAAATGTCGAACAAATCCTTCAAACCTTGTACGCTCCATACATTTTGTGAATTCATCAATATGTCTTGATTTTGATGATAACAACCATATAAATATATGTACTACTGTTTTTTCAAGATGTATTGAATATTTTGTACGATATTACATAGGTTTATATAAGTACAGATAATCGAGTTTGAAGACTGATCGGTAAAAAGAATAGAGATCAAGATTAAGATATGATCAAGACAATTGAATACTCATGAGTTTAAAGAAAACGACATGAAGAGTTCAAGACTATAGATTATAGTTAATAGACATTGGACAAATTTGTTGAAGTCCTTGAATAACAACTTTCCTTTCTTTGAATCCTCTCTCACCAAAATATTTATTTTCATATTATATTTCTACAAATATTATATAGAAGTTTATATATTAAAGTATTTACAAATTATGTTCAAATTATTTTACAAAATTTCACAATTTTGAAACATCTTTAAAGTGTTGCTGTTTTTCCAAACATACTAGGGTATGTCGACATATGCACCATTGAAAAGTTGTGATTTTTAGCTTCATCTCTTTGGAATTGCCCTTCAAACAAATGGGACTGGAAATGAATTTTTATAATTATTCTTTGCATTTTTCCTACTTTAAATTCTCATTAGGGGGAATTAATTTAAAGGACAAAAATTTGTATATTTTTTGCCTCAAGGACACAACCCCAATATTTTTACCATAAGGACAAACATTCTCCTAAAATTTATTCATAAGGACAAACATTTTTCAAAATTATTCATAAGGACAACAAAACTGCTACCAAGCTAAAACTAATACCTAAAAACTGCTACCGATAACTGCAAACTGATACCTAAAAACTGCTATCAATGACTAAAAACTGATACCTAAAGAAAGTTGTCCTTCAGGATAAAATATTGAAGGCCTGTCCTTGAGGCAAAAACGCCGAGAAATTTTGTCCTTGACAATAATTTCCTGTTCTCATTATATATTTCCCAAAATACACTTTTTATACTCTTCAAATCCACTCAAATTCAGTCTTAATTCACAACATTCATTTTTTATAATCTACCAACTATTTTGCAAGAATTCTTTCACCAGTTCAAAGATCAAAGTGCTATAAATGGGCTGTAGGATATTTGGTAACCAAGCTACAGCTATTTGTATTTGGAATCAACAACTCACAACTATTTTGTATGGGTGTGCTTGTTCCCCGTTCAAATCAAGTGAGTGTGGTTGTTTCCCGTTTAAATCAAGTGGATGATCTTGTTGCCCAGTTAAATCAAGGAAGAGCTCGGAAAGTTAGGAGGGTATATTTTATTGCCTTGAAATCAAGCTTGTATTATGTTTTGCTTGCTACTTGATTAAAGTAGGCATTTGAAAGGAAATTTGTACAGATACGGTATAAGACTAGATGTAGGATTGGTCAATCCGAACCAGTATAAATCTCCAGATGTCATCTCTCTTACTTTTACTTTATTTTTACTGCATTTATATATGTTTGTGTGTGTTTGACAGCCTGTTAATATATATATATATATGTTGATTATCTGTGTTTTGATTTAAATCTTGAAACTATTTAGAAAATTTCTATATGAGTTATAAAACACTATTCACCCTTTCTAGTGCTAAAATAACCTTAAGATCCATTTGCACTAGTATAATTTATACTACACTGTTTCCCGCATTTGATATCAAAGCATTAGGTTTTTAAAAACTCGTTATTTGATTTTTGAAAATTGTAAATGGCTATTAACACTAGTAGCACATTATTTGGCCTTTTTAAAGAAAAACAAAGTTGTAAAATCCTTATGTTACCCTCAAATAGATTAGGAACTAATAATATTGAAAAGTTACTTGAATATTTGAAAGTATATAAAGTAAAATTGTAGGAACAGATATTTTATATGGTAGAAAATGAATAGACTCCTGATAACCACACATCACAAAATCAAGAAGGAAAAATGGATATTAGACAGTGGATGCTCAAGGCGCATGACTAGAAATCCAGAGATCATAAAAGTCAGCGTTTACAAAGATGGAGGAATAGTTAACATTGGAGATAACTCAAAAGGATGGGTCATTGGTCATATTGGTAACTCTAAAACTCCTATTATCTCTAATGTTTAACTGTTTAGGAATTTAAAACATAATCTCCTTAGTATTAGTCAATTATGTGATAAGGGTTTCAAAATTAAGTTTGAAAAAGACATTTGCCACATCGAGGATAATGAGTCTAGAATTATTTTTGATAGAGTTAGAAAAGGTAATTTTTACATTTTGAGTATGAAAGCGTCTACTAATAACCTCTATCATATGGTTGAATTTAGCAACCCTTGAATTTGGCACAAACGATTTGATCATTTAAATTTAAAACGTTTATACAAAATAGTTAGATATGAACTTGTAAAAGGACTTCCAAAAATGAGATTTAGTGTCAATAAACTATGTGACACTTGTCGACTTGGAAGACTTCACAAAAGTTCGTAAAAGTCGAAAGACATGATTTCGAGTACACATTCCTTAGAACTTCTTCACTTGGACTTTTTTAGACCATCACAAGTACAATCAATAAATCATAATAGGTATGTTTTCATAATAGTAGATGACTTTTCAAGATACACTTGGACATTATTTCTTAAACATAAGAGCGAAGTATTTGAATTGTTTAAAATTTTCTCATGAAAATTCAAAATCAAAAGTGAATTAAAATTATGACGATAAGAAGTGATCATAGAGGAGAATTTGAGAACGAAAATTTTGAAAACTTTGTTATAAGAAAGGAATCTCGCATAACTTTTTTTTTCCTAAAACTCCTCTACAAAATGGAGTTATAGAATATAAAAATAGAACTATACAAGAATGCACTAGGACTATGTTAAATGATACTGATTAACCAAAAAAAATTTGGACTGAAGTAGTTGCTACATCATGTTATATTTTGAACAAAATTTTAATAAGATTGTTAACTAAGAAAACACCTTATGAATTATTTTTTAATAAAAAGCAAAAAGTATCTTATTTTAAAGTTTTTGATAGCAAATGTTTTATACTAAATATAAAAGATAATTTAGGAAAATTTGATGCAAAATCAGGTAAAGGTATATTTATTAGTTATTCAAATAGAAGGCTTATAGAGTTTATAATACTAGAACTAACACTATTGAAGAAACTTTACATGTTGCATTTGATGAAGATTTTAAAACTAATACTAGTAATAATGAGGAAAAAAATCTTTATCCTAGTAAGTATAACAAGATTAGAAATAACGAAACTACTAATAGTTAAAATAATAATATCGATGATTCAAATACAAATAAATCAAGTAGAATTAAAATTTTGAAAGACCATCCTAAGAAAATTATTCTAGGAAGCACAAAGTCAGTTGTAAAAACTATAAATCAACTAAGTAAGATGATAATGTGGTGTATATCTCAACAAACGAACTGTAAAATCCAAAAGAAACATCATTAGATGATTCATGGATTCTTTCCATGCAAGAAGAACCGAATCAGTTTACTTGAAATGATGTTTGGGAATCAGATCCATGGTTGGAAAATCAATATGTAATTGGAACTAAGTGGATTTATAGAAAGATATTGAATGAATAAGGAGAAGTCATAAGAAATAAAGCACGTTTGGTTGCATAGGATATAGCCAAGAAGAAGGAATAGATTTTGATGAGACATTTGCCTTGGTAGCTAGATTAAAAGCCATAAGAATCCTACTCGCTTCTGTGAACCATAATAATTTTAATTATTTCAAATAGATGTCAAAAGTGTATTTTAAATGGATTTATCAAAGAAGATGTATATCTTGAACAAGCCCCACTTTTTGAAGATGAAAAACTCCCTAATCATGTTTATAAATTAAAAAAGGCGTTATATAGTTCAAAACAAGAACCTAGAGCTTGGTACAAAAGTTGAATCATACTTAATACAATCTAATATTAAAATAGGTAAAGCAAGTACTACGTCATTTATAAAAAGAGTTAACATTGATATTCAACTTATACAAATGTATGTATATGACATTATTTTAGGTCAACAAATGAACTATTAAATAAAGAATTCGCTGACATAATGATTACTGAATTTGAAAATAGTTGCATGGGAGAATTAACATTAATTCTAGGTTTACATATTAAACAGTGGAATAATATAAGCCAAGAAAAATATTCTAAAGAATTAGTAAAGAAATTTGGAATGTCTAACACAAGCGTAAACCAACACCCATTGCAACTAATGAGAAACTTAATAAAGAAGATAATTCAAAAGATGTTCACCAAAAATTATATAGAGATATGATAGGATATTTACTCTATACCATAACCAATAGACTCGATATCATGCATGGAGTATGTCTATATACAGGATATCAATCACACCTTAAGGAGACAAATATTAAAGTTGTAAAACACATCTTAAGATATGTTAACAACACATTAGACTATGGGCTCTTCTATCAAAAAGAAGATTCATTGACTTAATATCATATAGTGATGCTGATTATGCTGGACGTAAATCTGACCAGAAAGTACGAGTGTAACCTATCACATTTTGGGACACTCACTTGTCTCGTAAAAAGAAATTTTTTGTATCTCTATCCATAACAGGGGCATAATATATATCAGCAACATTAGCCTATTCACTGGTTATTTATATGCAACATACTTTAAGGGATTTCGATTTAAATTTAAAGCAATCACCAATATATTATGAGAATACTAGTGCCATAAATCTATCTAAAAATCTAAAACATCATGCTAGGACAAAACATATAGATATGTGACATTATTTCTTAAAAGATAATGTATACAAAGAAATTATTACACTAGAATTTATAAATACAGAAAATCAAATAACTGATATTTTAGCTAAACCATTAGCATAAATAACTTTCATCAAATTAAGAAGAGAACTAGGAATATCTTCATTTATAGAAATCTAGAAATAATAAATTTTATTAGTTATAAATTATAAAGAAAAATGAAAAAAAAATTACCTTATATATGTCGACATACCTAGGAAGCTTTTGTCGACATACCTAACAGTTTTCACAAAAAATGTTTTTCCCTCCCTCTTTCAAAATTCAAAAATAATTATTTAATCACCATATTAGGACTCTAGTCCCATTTTCTTATCTTCTTTTTTCTAAAAACTCAAAATTAATTAATCGATAATGGATCCATCCAACTCCAAACGTCCAATAAAAGAATCAAGCCCGTTTCGCAACCTCACGTTCTCAAAACTAGGTAATATCAAAAAGGAATTGAAGCATATTCTCACAATGCTTATTGAGATTGAAGTAATGCAAATTCGATTCAAAAATGAACAAAACAAGCAAGGAATAATGTTGAGGAATCTATAGAAACATCTATTGGATAATCACGCAAATCGAATAATTATTAAAGAGGGAGATACCCAAATAAATCTTACAATTCATAACCCTATGAATAAAGATGACGAAGAAGTTGAAGAAGCAGAAGAAGATGATGATGATGGAGATGAATTTGGTGAAGAAGGAGTACATTGTGTAGGAGAAATCAATTATGACATTCATGGAAATTCTGTGGAACAAAAAGGAAATTTTTGTTTTCACTACCCAAATTGCTCCATTCACAAATCACCAATAATTAAAAAAAACGTTAATTTATGAATGTAATAAGTGTTATGGGTATGTATTTATTTTAGTTTGGTTTGTTTTATTTGTAATTTTGGTTTGAACTTATATAATTGCTTAGGTTTAATTGCGAAGTTTTGTTTATCTTAACTTATAAGAGTGGTTGTTTGAACTTGCTATATTTTCTTTGGTTTGATGACATGATTTAGTTTGTTGTAAATAAGTTGTTTCGATATGGATGATATGTTTTGAATATATGGTTTAAATAAATGTAATTATAAATGTATATATATATAAATTATTTCTTGAAAATATTGTTTCGCAATTAGTATTGATTTTGATTCCATATACAACATTATCACACTTTATAATTTTAATTTATCACATTTAGAGGAGTTTATTTTTCTTTACCCATTTTTGTTGAGACGAGGAGGGAGGAAAATATAAAATATAATATATACATATACTAAGATGAAGTTATTTAAATTAAAGTGAGTTAACCAATTTAGGGGAGGTTACATTATATTTTATAATAAAAATATTTACATGGCTGTCATTATCAAAAAAGAGTATATTGTTAATACTACAGATATTGATTTTGATAATAACAACCATATAAATATAGATATTAATGTTTTTTAAGATTTATAGCATATATTGTAGGATATTACACTGGTTTATAGAAGTACAGATAATTGAGACTGAAGGATTATTAGTAAAAGGACTAGAGATCAAGATTCAAAGAAGATCAAGACACTTGAGAAGACTCATGAGTTTGAAGACAAAGACATGAAGGGTTCAAGACTATAGATTATAGTTAATGGATAGTATATAAATTTATCAAAGTCCTTGAATAACAACTTTATTTTCCTTGAACACTTTCTCACCAAAATATTTAATTTCAAATTATATTTCTATAAATATTTTATACAAGTTTTATATGTTAAAGGATTTAAAAAAAATTATATTTAAATGATTTTACAAAATTTTAGAATTTTGAAGCACCTTAAAAGTGTTGCTGTTTTTCCAAACATACAAGGGTATGTCGACATATCCTTCCTAAGTATTTCGACATATGTACCATTGAATTTATTTTTTCTAATTTTGAATAGTTGTGATTTTTGGCTCCATCTCTTTGTAAAAAGATATGCATCTTCGAACACTATATAAAGGGGACTAGAAAATGATTTTTATAACTATATTCTCTCCAATTTGAAAGTCGCTATGAATCGAGTAATATGAATAGTTCAACTAAATTAAAACTTGTATATAATAGCCGTAGAAATAAATAAAGTAAAGAAAGTAAAAACGGTCACACTAGAGATTTTTATACTGGTTCAAACTTCATGTTCTACGTCCAGTCCCAGAGTCCTTCTGGATTTAAACAACACCCTCACTTAACCTAGAGGAATAGACACCTAAGCAGCAAAACCGGATTTCAATAAACTTTCTCGAGCAGCCAAACGGGACTTCAATACTTTTGCTTAAGCAGCAGAATAGGATTTCAATTACAAAAGTAGTAAACAAGTTTGTGACTTTGTGTGCTCTAGAATAGCACGGATGAGTTGATAAGCACAACCTTCTTATAATCTTCTTCTTAGTGGTATGAAGTGTGTTCGTGAAGAATTAGGAGCGATTTGATCACAAGGGAAGTATACTTGAATGTGCAAGTGATCAGATTTGAAAGTAATGTAAATCTTTTGAATGCAAGAGAATTCAAACAAGAATAGAGATTACTTTGTATAGAGAATGAGTAGATGTAACTACTAGTGAAGCATGATAACTTATCATAGAGTTGCAGCCATTGTTGGGGGGAAGTGTCTTTTCATAGAGGAGAAGATCCCTTCAAAATTTCAAATAAAAATGGCAGTTTCAGTGTTTAGTCAACTGAACTAAGTGATTTAGTCAACTGAATTATAGTAAAAAATATTTCGAGATAAAACAGTGTAATTTTGATATAATTTAGTCAACTAAAAAAAGTTGTCTAGTCGACTAACCTTGTATTCAGTTTTTTTTAAAATGGGTAAACAACCTTAGATTTATTGGACTGAATTATTTCACCAATTAATGTACACTATGTTAGTCAACTGAAAAAAGTCATTTAGTCGACTAACCTTAGATTTATTGGACTGAATAAAAATATTTAGTCGACTGAATCTATGAATTTTGATTTTTAAAACATGAATGAACTTTTGATTTTGTGTGTGCCTGTGTATACCACTTTGAAGAGATTTTAACATTTCCAAACTCTAGACTAAGAACTCTTATCACCAATAATACTTTGTGTGTCATCTTTGTCTTGTCTTCGTCATGTATATCTCTTTGGTAGTTGATATTATTTCCTACAAAAGTTGATAATATACGCAATACATTCTTGTATAGTTGTCACTATCAAAACATCAAATTATGAGGTTCTAACATTCTCTACCTTTGTTATATGACAAGTACACAAGTTAAAATACAACAATAGATTGTTCTCCCCTAAGTTTATACTCCCCCTATCGATATGGTCGTATAGTTTTCTCCCACTTTATCATCAACAAAAAGGAAATAGATATCAATAGAAGTAATATGAATATTTATCAAGGTTGAACTCTCTTGATAAAAAAATTACCCATGAATACACACAAAAATACTTGGTTGAATACATGGTACAATATCAAAACATTACATATCATACTCACATAGAAAATTTGAACATCACATTTGTAGCTCCATTTCCATAAGAATCAAAAAATTTGGAATATATCTCCCTCTCAATATGTGGTGTGCCTACAAAAAATAAGATATATGTTTCGGTACCCACTTTCTATGTTAGGGTCAGGAGGTTATGTCTTAAGAAGCCATACCCAAGAGGGTTTGGTGTTCCCTTTGAAAATAAAATAAGAATTTTTATGTACATAAGATATAAACGTCTCAATAACTTATTTCTTATAAGATGGTTGTTAGTCTCCGAAACCTATATCTTTATAAATTTGGGAATGTTTATCAATTTCTTTTGACTGTCATCCTTCCTTTTGAAATTCATATATAATGAGTTATGTTTCTTAAGATTAGGTTTAACTTCCTCACTAGTTTTATTATAACCCAAACCTTTCTTATTAAAAGAAGATTATGAATTATTAATAATTCTAGATAGGTTTACTCTACATTTATTAAAGTTTGAAACATTTTTAGAAATACTTTCTACTTTGTTTTAAGGTTTGTTACTTCAATACCTAGTGTATTAATACTAGAATTTAAACCACAATTTTATTTTGTCAACATAACATTCTCATTTTTCTGAACTTCTATTTCACTACTTAATATAGTGACTTGAGATGTTATATTAACACAAGATTCTTGAGATTTTACTAATTCTTCTAATATTTTCTTTTCATTCTTTAACATGTCAATTTCTAATTTGCTTCTATCTAACTTTCCTAGAGTATCTTTATATTTTCCTTTTAGATCTTTTAGCCTATCTAACAATTCAGCATTTATTTCAACTAGATCATCAAAAGAAAATTCGCTTACATCATCATTAAAAGCCATGAAGCACATATTTTCTTGTTCCAAATTGCTATCACTATCTGACGATGAAGATGAATTTGAGTCATCCCATATGACTGAAAATGCTTGCTTCTTTTTTTACGGAATTTCTTGTTTGTGTTTTCAAAACTATTCTTCTCCTTGTTAAGATTTGGGCAATCTTTCTTATGTGGCATATCTTGTCATATTGATGACATTTGAGTGATGAAGATGACAAATCATTATTACTGTTGCCAAACGTTTTAATCTTCTTATACTATAGAAACTTCCTAAAAACTTTTGGCTAGAAATGCAACATCATCGTCATCTATATCAGATTCGTCTTTCTTTGCTTGAAATGCGATTGTCTTTCTGTCTTGAGCTTGTACTCATTTTCCTACAAGTTCACTTCATACAACATGAAATTTCCTATTAACTCTTCTGGTTTTATAGATGAAATGTCATTAGCTTCTAGGATAGCTAAGAACTTTTGTTCCCAGCCATCAGTCAAAGCGTTAAGGATTTTGTGAAACTATATTAAAGTCTACATATTTTTCTCCAAGCGTTAGAAATGAATAATAGATATCTTGAAATCTAGAATACATATCATTAATAGTTTTATCTTGCTTCATTCTAAAATTTTGAAATTGATTTTCAAACATTGAAATCTTGCTTTTTTGACCTTATTTGTACCTTCATGAGTTATTTTAAGAGTACGCCAAATTTCATATGTTAGTGTGCATATACTAACTCTATTAAACTAATTTTTATCCAAAAAACAAAACAGCGTGTTCATAGCTTTAGCATTAGCAGTAGCATCTATTTTTTGAGTATTTGACCATTGTGCATAAGCAGTGGTAGGAACGGTGTATTCCTGTTGTGTAATATTCCAGGTGTCATACCCATTGGTGTAACACGTCAAAAAATGAACCATAAATAAATAAAGTAAATTGAATTAAATATGATAAGGGTTGGATATGGAAATTTTATGAAGTTGGAATTTGACCATAAAAGTTAATCCATTGCATTTGTGGCAAAATTCTGGTCTGTTTTCATATATAATATGCTGAAAACGGAGCTCAAGCAAAGAAGTTATGAGCATTTGAAGTTTTTAGATTTAAATTAATTTAGTAATAATTCAAAATCAAATCAAATGAGAAATCAAATTTAGGGTTTAAATTTCAAAAATTAGCTTGGGGGCTAAGTAAACGTTTAATGTAAAAAAGTTAAGTAAGGAATAAAATAATCTTGCAACAGAAATAAATAATTGTTCCGCGAAATAGAGGAGCGATCGATCATATAGGTCAACCGATCGACCAGAGCGGTCGACCGGTCGCCCAAAGACGGTCGACCGCTTGGCAACAAAAGTTTTCAGTGGCGGCTAGGGTTTGAAGCTATGTTTTATTCGGTTGAACGCTCTAGATTTACCCGTTTCCTACCTACTTTAAACCAACGGTTCTGGTGCATTTTAACTCCTATAAATAGAACCCTATCCTCTCCATTTTTATTCATATTATTTTGGGGAATACGATGACATTCCGCTATTGCTATCTCTCTCTAATAAAATTCAGAAACTCCATAGAGAATTCAGATAAGAATTCAACTTATTTCCTATTTGTTTTTTCTTCCTCCAATATATACTTATCATATTCTTCTCCAAGTATTCTGAATCTAATGAATATATATACCTCTTCCCTATTGTTTGTGTATATATCAAAAGAGAGAGATTTTGGAAGAGGTCGGAAGGCTACAAATCGATTTGAGTGAAGCTGAGGCTAATCTATGAGTGGAAACCTTAGTATTTCTTTTCAGCAATTGTTTAGTGTATTTCTTTTTAGATTTGAATATGCCTTAGAGATTTTGGAATTCTGAAAATATGATAGATAATATCCACCAAAATTCATTTTTATTTTAATATGTCAATCTATGTTGAGATTCCCAATTATTTACATTAATTTGATGAAATTTGTTTCGTTTATGCAATTTTTGATAATTTCATAGTCCATTCCACTTCTCCTTCTTCTTTAGGTCAAATTATGATCCTTCAATAAAATAAGGGGTTTGGACTATGAATTCTATTCGTAGTTTAAACTACTTATTCTTATCTAGTTCTTTGGAAAAGAGGAGTTGAATAGAATACGATGTTTAGATTGCAATTCTTATTGTTTAAGATATTCAGTTGAATTGATGTAATAAATTGAGTTTCTATTTTATTTACAAGTCTGTTATTGCAGTTTTGGTTATGAATATTTATTCACTGTTTTAGACATTAGAATCTAGTGAAATCTTGGGAATTTGAAGAAAAAGGACTTGTAATAATAATTGGTTAGGGAATTGACATTTAACATTAGCTTAGAGCATAAAATCCATGCGTTTAGAACTTATTAGGTGCGAACATTTATTTATCTTTACTTATGTAATTAACTAGCATAGTTAATTTGGTATTTATTTACATTTATTTCCCATACTAGGAAGGTGATTGACTGTGAGGCGAAAATAAAAGGAAACTTTTATATAGCCTAATTATTATTTAAGGCGTAATAAGGAAGCTTCCTTATAAGGTCTTATTTATGAAACGGTAAGATGAGTGTGTGTGTGTGTATGGAGAGTAATTGATTTTTGGCTAAGTCATAGGGATGCGAGGTCAATAGAGTTACATAACAGAAGTCTGCCCTTCACTTTGAGGCTACCAGCAGTTGTGTACACTTTTATTGATGTGAGATATTTTTATGATAAATATGTGTAATGACGCGAGGTTAGTCATAAATTCTATAGGGGAAATCTGCCCATGTAATCTGGTTATCAGTTCCTACGAATAGCGGACTAATGTGAGACGTTAGTGTGAGTATGGGCCATAAGTCAAAGGGCCTACTTCGGGGGTTTTAACGTATTAAGTGGTTGGACACGCCTCTTTTCCCCAAATGGCCAAGGGGACGTGTTAAGTGGTATCTCTACAGGGGGTCCGCTTCAGAAAATAAGTCTTAAATGACGGGGTATGCCTTAATTAAGGTCTTAAATGACTAGAATCTGCCTATTTTCCACTTGGAAGTATTAAGTGGCATATGAGATTCCATATGTTGTTAGCTAGATAGTAGCATTAACGAGCACACTTCTTGAAATAGGTCTTAAATGATTGGGTTTGCCTTAATTAAGCTCTTAAATGACCAGAGTTTGCCTATTTTTCACTTGAAAGTATTAAGTGGCTTGGGTACCGCTCTCACATTATTAGCTATTTATGACGTATGATTGGAATATGGGATTTTAGAAACCTACTTCTGGAATGGAAGGTATTAAGTGGTTTGACCCGCCTCCTTTCCTTATAATGAAGTATTAAATGAATTTAATGGTTTTATGTTCGTAGACATATTCTTGTTTTGAAATATACTACCCAAGCACTGAAAGGTAAGACTCGAGGTTTTTATTCACCAAACACTTGTTGTTCTGACTCCCTCCTTATTACAACACAAGTCAGGGACGGAGTGATGGTAGTGATGATGCTTAGAGATGGAGAAGCTTGGCTAGTGGTAGTATTTATTATTATTTGCTTTTATGTGTACCTATGGATTTAGACAATTGGTGTAACGGATATTATATTATGGTTTTTATGGGATTTTGTGTTATGATTTTGAAATAAATAGGTACACTTTACTATTATATTTTGTTACATCTGCTGTGAGTTCTGAAAGTTTAGTTATGGCTCTGCAATGTTATTTCTTTTTAATACCAACAGCTTGCCTTCGAATGGGTTTCGATGGGCCTTTTTTGGGTCGAAATTTAGGCTTATTCCAAGGTGGGTTGTTACAATCAGCCTGAATATATATTCTCATTGTAGTTGACCAATAAGCATAGTTTAATCCAATAAATAGTGGTGGTCATACAGTAGATTGTCCTTCAACAAAAATCGTAATGTTGTCCATATTACTTGAATATCAAAAACTTTGTTACAGTTATATAATGGTCTAGCTCTGATATCAAATGAAAGTCGCTATGGATCGAGTAATATGAATAGTTCTACTAAACTAATACATGTTCATAATAGCAGTAGAAATAAATAAAATAAAATAAAGTAAGTAAAAAAAACAATTAGACTAAAGATTTTTATACTGGTTCGAATATCCTGTTCTATGTCTAATCGCAGACTCCTTCTGGATTTAAATAACACCCACGCTTAACCTAAAGGACTACGCACCTAAGGAGCAAAATAGGATTTCAATACACTTGCCTGAGCAGCCGAATGGGACTTCGGTACTTTTGCCTGAGCAGCAGAACAAGACTTCAACTACAAAAGAGTAAATAAGTTTGTGACTTCGTGTACTCTAGTATAACACAGATGAGTCGATAAGTACAACCTTCTTACAAGCTTCTTTTTAGTGGTATAAAGTGTATCCATGAAGAATTGGAGGTATTTTAATCACAAGAGAAGTATACCTGAATGTACAAATGATTAAATTAAAAGAAATTTAAATATTTTGAATGCTAAGAGAATTCAAGTCAAGATATAGAGTTAGAGAGAATAGAATTTTTTGAATTCAAGAATATAGATTTCTTTATATAGAGAATGAGTAGATGCAACTATTATTGAAGCAGGATAACTTATCGACGTGTTGCAGCCATTGTTGAAGGGAAGTGTCTCTTCATGGAGGAGAAGATCCCTTCAAAATTTCAAATAAACAATGACTGTTATAGCATTTAGTCAACTGAACTAAGTGATTTAGTCAACTAAATTACAGTAAAAATTATCCCGAGACAAATAGTGTAATTTTGATATGATTTAATCGACTGAAAAAAGTCATTTAGTCAACTAGCCTTGTATTTAATCAACTGAATAAAAATATTTAGTCGACTGAATTATTTAATGTACACTGTATTAGTTGACTAAAAAAAGTCGTTTAATCGACTAACCTTGTATTTAGTCAATTGAATAAAAATATTTAGTTGACTGAATCTGTGAGTTTTGATTTTTAAAACATGAATGAACTTTTGATTCTATGTGTGCTTGTGTATACCACTTTGAAGAGATTTTAACATTTCTAAACTCAAGACTAACAACTCTTATGACTAATAATACATTATGTGTCATCTTTTTCTTGTCTTCATCATGTAGATCTCTTCGATGGTTGATATTATTTCCTGCAAAAATTGATAATATACGCAATATATTCTTGTGTATTTGTCACTATCAAAACATCAAATTATAAGGTTCTAACACATTCTTCTTACTCTAAATTCTCATTATATACTTCTCAAAATTTAATTTCTATACTCCTCAAGTCCACTTAAATTCAATCTCCACTTCACTACATTCATTATCTATATTCAAGAATTCTTTCAGCAATCAAATTTAAAGTGCTATAGAAGGGCTATAGGATATTCTGTATCCAAGTTACAACTATTTGTATCTGTAATTAATAACTCTCTACTACTATTTTGCGTGGGTGTGCTGGTTGCCTATTCAAATCAAGTAGGTGTGTTTGTTGCCCATTTAAATTAAGTTGGTGATTTTGTTGTCTAGTTAAATCAAGAGAGTCTACACTAAGCTTGGATAGTGATACGGGTGTATCTTGTTTTCTTGAAATCAAGATTGTATTATGGTTTTTTTGCTACCTGATTAAAATAAGCACTTGAAAGGAAATCTTAAAGATATCATACAGAACTGGATGTACGATTGGTCAATCTTAACTAGTATAAAACTCTTGGTGTCATCTCTTTTACTTTTACTTGTACTCTATTTTTACTGCAGTTATATTTGTATCAGTGACTTCCCGTTAATATATATCTATGTTTTGATTTAAATCTTGAAACTATTTATAAAAGTTCTATATAAGTTATAAAATACTACTCATCCCCCCTATAGTGTTAAAGTAGCCTTAAAATCCATTCACACTAGCATGATTTATACCGCACCATTTTCCATATTGTTCACTTCCATTTCCTTGGTCTTTCCAATCCGTTGTACAATTATTAATTTTTACTAAAAACTAGTAGATTCCATATACATTCCTTAATACAAATGGCATTATTTTACGATAGAATAATCTTATGCTAGTGATGAAACACGAGTTCTTCTAGTCGAGCACATGCTTAGCTATTGGTTGTGGTTGGAATAGGTAGTCATAAATGAAAGTAGCTTATGTCTTCTAGTGGTATTGACCAACTGGTAAATGCGAGGATATGGAAAATTGTCTTTCAAAAATGCCTATTTGAGTATGGAAGTCTATCCTAGTGCATCATATACAAATTAGCTTTTGAACTATGATTGGTTTACCAATCCATTGGTATATTTTGATTTTCATATGAACTTATTCTCTTATAATTTTTATACATCTTCATTCAAAGATCTATACATCTTTGCATATAAGGTCGAATCATTTATTATATGATAAAACTTGGGTCTATGTTCAAGGTATGACAAATCATTAATAGGTCAATACCAACCATGTCGGCGTTGCATCATACAAACAAATCTTATTTCTTAAATTAACTCATCCTCGATCTATGTTCACAATTTTTTCACATTTTCACCATTGATGTCCCATTATCTCTTTCTAACATGATATCTAGTAAATCCTCCAAGTAAAGTCTTTGACATCATTTTCCCACTAGGATCCATGTCATCATAATTATCATCTACTTTTCTTGTTATTATTGGTTCTCATTCTTGGTCAATCGTGTAAACTTTTGATCCAAAAATGTTATTGTGCTCTAGTTAGTCTTGTTATGGAAGTGTAACAATTCATATTCTTTAATGTCTCCTTAATTTCCACTATGGTAATCTCATCCAAGTTAGACCAGTCCACCCAGATACAACCTTCTACCTTTAGACAATATTCTAGCAATGTAAAGCATTAATTCAAAGTCAAATCCCACTAGAAGTCGGTTTTACTACACAATCTGAAGTAGATAAATATTTACATGGTATTTCTATCCACATTCATGCCCTTCTAAATTCTTTGTTGGGCCTTTAAAGATAGGCTCGTAGAGACTCATTACATACTTATTTTCGATTGGCTAAGTTACTAACATCAACTAAGAAGACACAAGGCAAAAATGTAGGTTTTAAAGTCAAACAACATAAAGGACAAGGAGTACCTATTTTGGGTTTATAGGTGATCGTATTCCATTTTATTGCTGATCTTGCTACTTAAGTAAGGAATATCTTACAACTAACTAGGTCACTCACTCCTTATACCCCATGACCAGATTTAACATGGTAAATTCATAACCAGCACAACTAAATTAGCTGATTCATCGTACTTATCCAAAGGTGGCTGAAATGTCTTGACATGTGAGTTAACTGATTTGCCTTCAACAAGGAATCACCATTTCAATTTTTGGATCGATATCATACAATTATAGGCGTAATTTCACCTTTAATTAGACAAGCTACCCTCTCAAAACACGCACAAATCATCAGTATATGCATTGGTATGCATGGCTCTTGCACAAATGAGGCTTTGCAAACTATTCTTTATGTTTGCCCCTATTTAGAGCCATTAACGTAGAGATGCTACTAATATGCATTTCTAACTTGGTTAAAAAGGATCCTCTAGTCATAGCAATGAGACCATTTATAGAACGACAAGATAAATTAGCATAGGTCTAGTGTATGGCTCTTTTATGCTTATAGTGTAGCAGGGGGCTTTGTTGGTGACCGACCGTGTTCTCAATTCCTTAGATGGTAGCACAAATCATGGTATTTGTGAACTTTTGATTTCATTTTTTTATGTCTACTAATTGAGCCTTAGAACCTACCCTATCTCTTACTATCCCTTTGAAAATTTGATCATCATTTCAAGGAATGTATTATCGCTTCCTAGGATGAGAATTGGGGTATCGACTTCATTTATGGATAGATCAATGTTATGGGTGGTTGTATCATTGATGATGATGAGTCACTTCTTACAATATATTATTATGACTGTTTAAACACAAGATCAAAATGGTGATGGGTGGTTCTATCCCTTGCATGTTATATTTTCTTCTTTCGTTTTATATTCTGTGAACTTATAATAGATATTTAACTCATGTATCAAATACATATGTTTGTACCTGAGGAAATTCATCGGTGAATTTAGCGAAGTAGGCATGTTACACCCATATTTCCCAAACATTATCAAAGTGAAGTTAATACAAACCCCGAGCCAAAAGAGATACTCCCACACTAGAAGTCAAAATACAGAAAGGAAGCACGAACAAAATCCAGATAGTACCATGCCAAAGTCCTAAGTCAGTGGCAATACATAAGGACTACACCTTCCCATTGAACATAGCTTCGGCACTATAGCATCGTGCCGATAACCTGAGGTGGCCACAAGGTATATGGACTGATCTACAACCTTAGTATTCACTTCAATAGGCAGAACTGTAGCATAACATACAAGTATCAAAAATGAAGGTTGTGCTAATGTAAGCCTTAGTAAGTTGGAACGACTGCATAATCTTTAAGTAACAACAAGATGTAGAAACTGTGTTATGGCCCCAAAATCAACACTAACAATATAGAACTACGACACAACTCTTAAAGCAACTATATGCAAATAGGTATGCATCGCAATCTTAAACTAATATCTAAAGTGGTGGATGGTCAACACATGGCACAATCCAAGGGAAGGAATCAGAAGGGCAAAAGAATGACATTAGCAATCCACATGAATCGTTATGTACTATGAATGAATAGGGCACTGTACTAGAAAGGGAATTTTTTTTACTTCACTCCTTTTGGACTCACAAATCGGAAAATTGCACTCTCTTCCATTTTTGTTTGTATTAAGAATCAAGAGAGAAGAAACTGACATTTTACCCGTGGACGTAGGATTCGTTAACTTCTATACTACGTAAATTCTCTATGTCATTTATTACTTTCAGTACATTTCTTTACTATTTTAGTTTTTCCGTACTTGAATTGAGATAACTTGATTTAATTAATAAATTCCTAATATTTTGAATATTCTCCCCCATAATTGTGCAAGCATTAAAGCGACATAATTAATCCTCCTAAAGGCAATTTTAATATTACTTAATTTTTTTGATTCATAATCACGAAAGCATTTAGCATCGAGATTACTTCATTAAAAAAATACTTGGGTGTTTCTAAGACGAAAAATATCATTAACATATATTACGCTAGAAGGAGGGCTATCTCCCTCTTCAACAAAATTCACTCACATTTTCTTCAGATACCTGTATAATACCATGAATCCCACTAATTCCAATACTCCTAACTTAGAATAACTTCACCTGACCTCAAAAATACCAAAAAGGGCACTCCTCACCTCCATGACCGAAATCAAGGCAGAAGCTTTTGCAGAGCCCACCTTGGATCCTGTCGTAGTCGCTCTTCAAGCCTTTACAAACCAAATAAACCATTGCATGGAGGGATCAGAGAGATCGTTGGCCCAACACACTGCCCATAAACCAACCTTCTCTCAACCTTCCATCGCTCACCGCCACCATTCACCGACTGTACTGACTATACAACATGTGAATGATAACGGAAATCTTAGAAATGAGAATGGTGAGGCCAGCCAAAAATCCAATGCCAAGCTCAAAGAAAAAATCAAGGTCAATACGAAGCCCTCTAACATCAACCCACTACTACTATAAAAGAAAGCATAAACTGCTCCCGATGATGATGATGTTGCTTTACTCTATAGAGATGGTTCATCCCAAATGGATCCTAGGAAGGACGAGATCCGTTAATTAAAGGCTCATGTGGAGCAGCTGGCGAAACTTTGCCTACGGCACAATAAAGAAGAAGCAAGAGAAGAAGGTTCTTCCCTATTTAGTGAAACTATTATAGAAATATACTTCCCTGATAACTTTAAAGCCTCGTCGATCGATAAATTCGATGAAACTACAAACCTAGAAGATCATCTTTTCACCTTTGAGTACCACATGGATATTCTAATATAGGGAGGATGGTTAGGTGTAACCTCTTTCTAGTGTATCTAGTTGGCCCAATTTCCAGATGGTTTAGGAGATATGGACTAGGGGAGGGCCTTTTTTGGCAACAGCTAGCCGCAAACTTCCTAAGAATGTTCAACTCAAGAAAAGAAGCTTCCATAAATGTAAATACCATGTCCTACATGAAGCAGGGTCAAAATGATAGTTTACACAATTACATAAAACACTTCAAACCGAGGTGCTCCGAATTGGGGTGTCTTGTGAAGAACCACTACTAATGGAAGCGCATGCTAGAATAAGAAGGAATATTTCCATATAGACAACTATAGCAGGAAGCTGATCACCGCATAAAGGATTTCTATGAAAGGGTTAATGGCTACATCAGAATGGAATAAGCCAGGCCCATAGCATAGTCTAAGAGAGCTTCCGCTCCTCATGATAAGAGGAAAAAGGGGTAGAAGGATACCATCCGCCTATGAAGCGATAGATGGAATTTAACTTCACAACAAAAGCTCCCCTCACCCATACTCCTGGTCAAATATATGAGATGATCAGCATTGAATTGGCCTACAATGTCCCAAACAGGGGGAAGAAAGCGGAGTAGAATAGAGGGGGAGCATACTACTACTTCAACAGGGCTAATGGTCACTATACCGATAACTGCCGACACTTAAGGAATGAAATAGAAAGACTAATTCAAAAAGGATACTTAGTCGATTAACGGAAGGAAAACCATGAAGTGGGAACTGGGAATCTCTCTTTATATCCGAATGAAGGCCTAATAGTAAACCCCTCCAATCTCACAGGTTCGATCCATGGGGAGCCACATCTCATTGGAAAAAGAAAAAAAAAGCACCAGAGCGGTATGTGCAAGAGGCTAAGGTGGAGTAAAGAACCATGTTCCACATAAAGCAAAAGCCTACTCAGGACGTAGTCTTCACTGTTGCTGATGCCGCTGGCGTGGTTTTTCCATATCAAAATCCCTTGATAATTACAATCCAATTCTTATATTGCACCATGAAGAAAGTCTTCATGGATTTTAGGAGCTCATTTAACATCATTTTCAAATCTTCATTTGAAAAAATGAAGCATCCAGCAGAAATATTAAAGCCAATCCCCAAACCAATTTATGGGTTCAATAACACTGCAACCATCCCCATTGGATCAGCACTTCTTTCATCACTGCTGATACTATTCCTTTTCACAAATCATTATATGCAAGTTTCCTCATCATTGATCAACCATCTTCATACAATGCATTTTCGGGAAGGCCTGCGTTAATCTATATGGGAGCAGTGATTTTTTAGAAGGAATTGCTTGTGAAGTTCCATACCCCTGCTGGAATAGGATTGATTAGGGGAGAACAGTTATTAGCAGGAGAATTATACAATGTAAATCTCAATTCTAGAAATAAAATTGTTCAAAACTATTATGTTGTCTCTTCTATTAATTATGACGATGGCAATGAAAAAGAAATCAAGCCAGTTCTAGGAACTGCATCGATACAAAGTTCCAAGAATTATGCTGAAATAGGTCATTCCACGACCACAACATCAGTAAGGAAAGAAAAGGAGAAGTATATGAACATGATTAGCACTACTATGCATAATATTTTTCTGAGGAAGCTCAAAAACATGACTCTCCACACCTCTCAACCGAAAGAGGAAGAAGAAAGTGAAATAGATCCGAGATTAAGGAAAACAAAGAGAGATTTGAAGCCATTGGATGATCTTAAAGATATATAGATAGAACCCAATGATCCCACAAAGGTTCTTAAATAGGAAAAAACGTCAATTCAGAAGCCATAATAGAATTGATAAACTTCCTCAAGAAATAAGAAAACGTCTTTTCTTGGGCACATTCAGACATGGTGGGGATAGATCCAGCTATCATCTGCCATGCACTCAACATCGACCCCAGTTCTCATCCAGTAAGGCAAAAAATACAGAACTCTAGATCAGGATAGGTATAATGCTTTGCACGAAGTGGTTAAGAAGCTGAAAGCAAACATATTCATCAGGGAAGTGTATTACCCAAAGTGGATCGCCAACCCTGTTTTTGTGAAGAAGTCCAATGGGAAATAAAGAACTTACATAGACTACACTAATCTCAAAAAGGCCTACCCGAAGTATAGTTTTCCTCTACCTAGAATTGATCAATTAATAGATGCAACTAGTGGACATGAAATACTTTCATTCATTGATGCATACTCAGGTTACAATTAGATAGGTATGTTTGAGCCAGATCGGAAGTATACCAGTTTTGTGATGGACAAAGGCTTATACTGCTACGAAGTCATGACGCTCGGACTCAAAAACGCCCAAGCAACCTATCAGAGGTTAATTAATATGATGTTCTCAAATCAGGTTGGAAAAAACGTTGAAGCATATATGGATGACATGCTAATCAAGTAAAGGCCGCATCAAAACATGTACAAGATTTAGAGGAAACATTTGCAGTCCCGAGGCATTATAGTATGAAATTGAATCCCGTGGAATGTACTTCTGCCATTCAATTAGGGAAATTCCTGGGATACATAGTAAGCACTCGCGACATTGAAGCAAAACCATATCATATTGAGGCTATAAGGAATATGGGAGTCCTAGAAAAACTGAAAGATATCATGAGCCTAAATGGCATGGTAGGTGCACCAAGCATGTTCATTTCTAAGGCAACCGACAAGTTTATACTGTTCTTCGATCAAGTACAAAAGGGATGGAATTTTGAATGGATCGAGCAATGCAAAATTGCTTTCCAAAATCAAAATATAATTTGACCAGTACTCATATCCTTTCAAAATCGGTAATAGGAGAGTACTATATGTGTATTTAGCTATAATAAATCAAGTTATTAGTATTGTAGAGAGGATGAAGGAACCCAAAGGCCTATATACTTCATAAGAAAGCGATTGTTTGGGGCAGAGCTCAACTACTCGGTTATTGAAAAGTTAGCCCATAATCTACTCCTCACAGAAAGGAAATTACGATCATACTTTCAAGCATATCCCATCAAAGTCCTCATAAAGAAACCACTGAAGTAAATACTGCAAAAACCAGAGACATCGGGTCACTTGCTAAAATGGGCAATGGAGCTCAGTTAGTATGATATCCCCTACTGTCTAAGAACAACAATCAAAGGTCAAGCACTAGCAGATTTCATTATGGAATGCACACTACCTACTAAGCTACAACCTAAGGAAGAAACGCCTACTCCATAGTTTTGGAAATTATTTGTGGATGGAGCATCTAAAGAAAAAGGGAAGGAATTGTACATGTGCTAATTACTCCAGATAAGTAGAAAATATATAGGGTAGTGTAGTTTGAATCCAAAGCCACTAATAATGTGGCAGAATATGAGACTCTCCTTATAGACTTAAGGATGGAACAAGTAATGAACGAAGCCCATATTAAGATTCATAGTGATTCCCAACTAGTTGTAATTCTAGTTTAGGGAAATTACCAAACAAAAGCACTAACCTTAGCTAAATATGTATAACTATCCAAAAAGTTTCTAGATCAGTTTGATCAATTTGATACAGAGCAATTCCCATGTGATAACAACTCTTTTATGGACTCGTTAGCCAAACTTGCCAGCAGTGAGGTAACACAGGAAATGAAAGCTGTCTGAATAGAAGATCAAGCTGGATGGAGCATTACTGAGGCTAACCAAATACTATCCTGATTAGGACACAACGAGCTACGATTAGAGAAACTTAGGATTAAGAAACCACATAAAACTAAGAGCAGTCTCCAACTACGTCTACCCCTCAACAGACAGAGGAAGGCCAGTGGATGACCCCTATCAAACAATTCTTGACAAACAGAGTTCTACCTCCAAACAAAAATAAAGCCCATAAAATAAGATATCAGGCTTCATATTTTTCCTTCTTTGACAGCATATTATACAAGAGAGGATACTCTACCCCTTATCTTAGATATGTTTCCAAAGAAGCGGGAATGTGAGACTTGAACGAAGTACATGAGGAACAATGTGAGGAACGTTGTAGAGGAGCCAAGTTAGCAAAGAAAGTACTGATACATGGTTACTACTGGCACACTGCACTACAAGATGTGCATGAATATGTAAGAAAATATGATATATGTTAAATGTTTGCTAGTATCCGAAGACTATCTTCCCATGAGCTCATCCCATTAGCCAGCCCGTGGACATTCGACATATGGGGCATATATTTGATAGGACCACTTCCTTGTCAAAAGGAGGAGCAAAGTACGCCGTGCTGGCAATAGACTACTTCACCAAGCGGGTAGAAGCTGAAACATTCGCTACAGTCACCACAAAGAAAATAACCACCTTCGTTGTAAGGAACATAATTACTAGGTTTGGGAATCCCTATAAAATAATTTCTAATAATGGAACCCAATTTAAAAGTAAGGAGTTTATGGTGCTCTGTGAAAGGAATAAAATAATAAAAAGCTTCTCCTCAGTCGCACACTTGTAGGCAAACGGGCAAGTCGAAGCAGGAAATAAAACCATCAAAAAGTTACTCAAGAAAAACTGCTGAAGGCTAAAGGAAAATGGGCGGAGGAGTTGTCTTTAGTACTATGGGCCTATGGAACCTCATCTAGATACCCAACCACTATACACCTTTCTCCTTGACCTATGACTACGAATCAATGCTCCCAGTTGAAAAAAAAGTCCCATCACATAGAAGAATATCATATGTTGCAGAGAAGAATAAAGAACTAAAAAAGCTGCCCTCAATCTTTTTCAAGAGAAAAGAGATGAGCTAGCAGTCTGATCCACTACATACTGAAAAGGATGGCCAAAAATTACAATGCTAGGCTCAAAGAGAGAAACTTCTACAAGGGAGACCTAGTGCTACAAAGGGCAATGGAAAACACCAAGGGCGCAGCAGATAGGGCTTTAGGCCCAAATTAGGAAGTTCCTCCAATTGTAGTAGAATTATTGGCAAATGTGGCATACCAACACTTAAGGCTTGATGGAAATCTAGTTGCAAGAACATGGAATTTCGAGCATCTTTAGACTTATTTCGTATAAGCAATTTTATTTGTATACCAAACGTTGTAATTATTATGAAAAATAGTAATACAATAAACTGGACATAGGGATATTGGACGGCTTTAACCAGTATAAAAATATTTATGTGTTAGTTTCACTGACATAGATAATAACATTGAATTTTATCATACACAACTCGACTTCCCAACAAAACAATTACACTGGACATAAGGATATTAAACGGCCTGAACAAGTGCAAAAAACGACGTGCATGAATTAAAAAGGTTGTAAATATAGGACCTGACTTCACAGTCAAAAAATAATCTTTTCGCTTGCGTGGCAGACCGTGCCTAGCACATGACATAACATGAATGCCAAAGATTAAGTTTAAGAAGCATGAACTGCATGAAGAATTAATCAAAAAGTGGCAAGAAAAGACAGTGCATGGAATGCATTGCAACCTACAAATCGAGTACAGTTCCAGAAAATGCACAAGGGTTGGCAGTTTAGTATTAAAAATTGAGATTTGCTAATATTTACTGAAATCTACTCATATCTGCTAACAAGTACATACATCGCAAGTGAAAATAAAATAACCATAACATAAAATTACATCAAAAACTAAGCTCGAAACTACAACTTATTGTAACACAAACTACGTTACGATCCTAACTCACCCCAAGAGGAATCATCAAATATGATTCTTTTGCAATGACAAGATCTACGGTCACCCAACACAGGACATCAATTAGATTCGCTCCTTGCCTGAGAAGCTAGGGATCGGTTCTTTTTATAGTAATTCTTTAACTCATGGAATTTGGCTTTATAACAGTTCTTCAAATCCCCCTTCCATTGGAAGACAACATTTGGATTAGCCCTCAATGGAAGCAAAGGAACAACACTAGGCCTCGATACAACATCGGGTGCCAAGGATGCGATAGGGTCATCTTCTGCACTAGTTTTCTTAGCAACCTGAAGAGACAACTCTTCAACTTTTTCATCCATTACCTTAATCTTATCTTCATAAAAAAACCCTATATACACCTTCTCCATCTATCAATAATCCCTCAAATTCAGTAATGTGAACCAGAGAAGACATGAACTTCTCTCTCAAGTAAGATATCTTCGAAAGTTGCTTAGTAGTGCAAGGCTGAAAATCAAGAAAATCTAGACGAACAAAATTAAACCAAAGTGCAATCAAGTTAAAGCTCAAAAAGTACTTATACTCATTTACAAAAGAATTTTTCCTACAAAATTTTCTTACAAAAGTATAAGTCCTAAAATACTACTGTAATAATGAAATATCTAGTTTAAGGCATGCCAACCAATGGTTGGTCCGTCCTAATGTGAATAGTCTTCTTTGGTTCGTAATTGGCATCTGTCCATGGGTCTATCGGATCGTCCATAGTCACCACGAAACCTTCTTTATTATAGAGGAAACGTATATCAAGGGACAAAGAAAAATAATTAAAAATTTCTATGGCTCATTGCAAAGAAATCTGACCCATCTTGCATCTGACTTTCTCCCTTCTAATTCTCTCTTTGAGATTAGCAAGTCGACCCTGCCCTGGCATGTCAGCAGATGTTGTTTTGGCACTAGAAGCAGCCCGAGCCTCCTGCAGATGATCTTTGAGCTCATATATTTTAAGATGATGGTCTTTCTTGTCTTTTCTAAAGTATATATTAGTTCAACTTAGTCCTTTTTGAATCTTAAAAAACTACAACAATACTTGAGAGCATCTGCTTTCCACCCATTCCTCTATATGCAAGAGAGCACCTTTAGCCTCGGTCGCTTTGTAACAACCCGCATATTTTTACGATAATATATTTAAATGATTTATTTAAATATAGCATCGTTGGTTGAATTTAAAAGTCCAAAACGTGACTTTTTGTAAACAGTTGAATCTGGACTCGAGACCACTTCCATTGAGTTCAAAACGACATTTACAACTTTTTTGAGCATAAACATCGATATGTTTGGAGTTGAGTAGAATTTTGCTATTTTTCTATTGGGGCTTTGGGTTTGGGTTTCAGCCCACCAACTCATCTAATATCCTAACTACTCCTCCAACTCCTCTTTATTCATTCTATTATTTCCTAACACTCAAGCTAAAGGAAAATGGGGGAAAGAAAGGGAAATTAAAATTCCAAAACCCTAGATTACTAGGAAATTCTAGATTCAAGCTCCAAAATCAAAGAGAAGCTTATGTAAGCATCCTCTTCTTCTTTTCCACCTTAATCTCTCTCCAATTTCCAGAAAATCCTATAACCTAATTTAGGTAATATTTGCATTTGATCATAGATTGAGGGTTCTTGAAGTTAAGTGGAGGAGAGATTGATCTTGCCTTGTTTTAAAGCTTCTCATTCGTTGTTTTTGGGTTAAAAGGTGAGTTCTTGAACTCACATCTATGTCTATTGCTTTCATTGTTGTTAGGTATGAATTCCTAACATCTATCTCATATTCATTTGCTTTGATTTGAATTGATTTGGTGAATTTTCCAATTTTGGTATTTTGAAGTCAAAATCTTTAAAGATCCTATCTTGGATGTTTGGACATGTTCTTGGTGGTGTATCGAAGAGCCTATAGGGCTGGGTTGTCGATTGGAATAAATCCCTAGCATCCATCGCTCGTTCGATCGCTTCCGGTTTGGATTTTTGTCCTTTTTGGGCTAGGCTGATTTTTACCTAGCAGGAAAATCCAAACGTTTGGAAGAAAATCCAAACGTTTGGGAGAAAATCAAGATGTCTGGTTGAAAAATCCAAATGTCTGGAAGGGGTCCCAGGAAAAAGAAAAAAAAATAACAAATGCAGAAAAATGGCAGAGACAAAATCCAGACGTTTGGAAAATAAATAGACGTCTGGTCCTGTGCAGTTTTGCCTATTTTGGCTGTTTTTGAGTGGATTTCCAATTTTTATCGATTTTTGTTGATCCGGTTAGTTGTTATCAATTATTATCAACTTTGATGACTTCATTTATGGATTTTTTGGAATATCCATTTGATTGGATTTGATATCGATTGTTTTTACAATCATTTCTGTGATTTGTCACTTTTAAATATAAAGTTTTCTATACTAGTAGTAAATACTCAAACTCTTTCACAAAAACGATTTCAACACTACTTTTAAATACAAAGCTTGTTTTTAAAACCGTTTTCCAATCTATTAGTATATAAAAACCTTTACCTCATTCGTATGAGAAATCCAATTAAACGACTTAGCAAAACAAGTGGTATGAAACGCTTGCGTTTACTTCGTCGGTTAATTCTTAGACTTGTTCGATTGAAATCTTGTGCCAATTTTCGAGTGGAAATCTACAATTTGTTCGTAAATATTTAAGTTAAGCTCGTGGTTATGGGATATAAAGCTAAACTCATTTATTTACTAGCTTAGTGTAATTTACGCTTCTTATTGATCTATGATGATCATTTTGTGATTTAGACTTGCGATGTGCAGTGTCTCTTTGACCACGTGGGGGACTATACCCCGTTCTGTGGAGCTTCATCTCATTTTTATAGGGTAGCGACCTGTGGGTTTTATGGAGTTCGGTTCATCGGGCGTACCGTTATTGTACTATGTCGTTGTTCCAAATTATTTGAGTTTCAGGTTCATCGGGCGTACCGTTATTGTACTACGTCGTTGTTCCAAATTATTTGAGTTTCAGGTTCATCGGGCGTACCGTTATTGTACAACGTCGTTGTTCCAACTCATTTGAGTTTCAGGTTCCTCGGGCGTACTGTTATTGTACTACGCCGTTGCACTGGCTTTATGGTTAGCGACCATGGGATAGCGACCCATTTGTGATACGCGTGTTGGTGAGTTTTCATGCTCCCGTTTGTGATAGTCCTCTCCCTTTGTGTTTTCTGGAGTTCTAATTGTTGATTTCTGGAATTTGTGTTTCACTAATTTTTGTGATTGACATTGATATGTTTTGTCAGTATTTGGGGTTTGGTGAATAAGCTAAAGAATGAGATATTCTTTTTGGATATTTGATGAGATTTGAGATATTGTATGATTTTTATTGTTATTGAATGTATACTTGTCACATTATTGTTATCATACATTTTTGTGGTATCTCTTATCCTTTCTCATATCATATGATATTTATAGCTAGACTATCCGTTTATTATTTTTCTTCTTAAATAATACTCGGGTCAGACCGAGGTGCTTCAGGTGCTTCCATTTGACTTCTTAGCAGGGATAGCTTTTGACTTTTGGCTAACTACTTTAGCTTAGTAGTTTTTTCTTTTATACATTTGAGATAGAGACTCCTTGATGTATACTTATTCTTTTGCTTAGCACTTGTACCTATTCTTTTGTGATGTAGTGGATCTTGTATGACCACTATTTTGATGTACACTTTTATGTGTTATATTCATATCTGTTTCCGCCTTTGTGATATGAATATTTGTGACTGATTTGTGTTATGCTTATTTCTATATTTGTTTCCGAAGCCCACATAGCCACTGTGTAGTAGCTTTGTGTTTGTATTTGATATGTCGGATTTCCTCTTGAAATGAAATGCAAGTCATATTATCTGACATATCGGTACTCGCACAAAGCAATTACACAGATGGTCGCTCCTCAACAGCCTTATTCTTCGTGCTAGTCAACGGCATTACCCCGTAGCGTCCTTGGCTAGTGTGAGTATAGAGGTTGGGTGTCACACTCTCTAACTGTTGCATATAGTGGGCTATCATCTCTTTAAGTTTACCTTGGTAGTGAAATTTCAATTTCCTCCTCCACTCATCCACTGTCGAGGTGTCCATACCTACAGAAGGAGTAGGGGCTGCAACCAATCTATGCCCCTTTATCACCTCTTCTTATTCAGCACCCTACTTTTCCTCATATTGATGGGCGGCCTGTAGAGACATGTTTTCTATAGTCTTCTTCAATCCTTTAATCTCCTTCTCATAGAAAATCCCATATAGTGATTCACTTTCCTTCATTGTTTGTTGTAGTTCAGCAACCCTTGAATTTGCTGTCTCAAGCTCAGTATGTAGATAAATGTTGGCGTTCGTGTGCGACCTTGGATTTTTCAAAATTAGAAAGAGCATTCCTTAAATCTCTTTCGAGTTTTTCATTCATGAGTACTAGGTGGAGGTTCTTTTCCTCTAAGGTTGTATTAGAAGTGGTGGTCTCGAACTCGAATTCAGGTGCGCCCACATCGTCCGGACCATAAATGATAGGGACCGAAGAAGCATCGGATTCAAAGACTTTAATAGACTCAGAGGGGCATCTACAAGGAGGAAGGGGTGACCTAGTGGAGATTAGTAAGAACTTATTTTGGTAAAATTCAAATTACACAAAGTCATGTGTAGAAATATGTATCATATAAGAACAATTTTGTATGAAGAGTGCAACGAATTCTCATACAAATAATAACAATACATAGCACTCACTCCATATCGAGATTCCTATGTCTAAACCTAAGACACTCCAAACGGGGACTATCAGGAGGTAAGGAACCACTATATAAGAAACATCACCAACGGCGCAGTACGAAATCACTAAGTGCATCTTTTCTTTAACTACTTGATCAATGTTAGAAAGCAACCATTTAGTTTCTTCTTTAAGCTATGTAAATACCTTATTTAACTCCTTTTCTCACCTTAGAATTGTCGTTGCACTAAGATCAAGATGATCTACAGTTTGAGATTGATGTTTTCATATGCTTTCCTTCAGAATTTTAGTAAATGTTACTTTCTTAGAAAACTATAAAGAACAAAGGAATGAATATAACATGGTCATTCATAGTGTAGTAATAAGACAATAGGACAATTAAAGTAATTAGTCACAGCAAAATGGGGAAACAAATTAATTTTATTACATATTGAGAAGTAGAGAAATCTTTTACAAAAATTCAAGTAATTACATGAGCCTGAGAAGTAAAGGTGGCTTCAGTCCTTGTAAACCGCACATTATCACCATTCTTGTGTAAAGAGGGGTCTTGCGAGGAAAAAGGAGAAGCTTTATGCACGGCTAGCTCCTTATCCCACTCAGCCATACAATAAGAAAAGGCATTATCGATTGTTCTGAAGTCTACCAAGAAACTGAGGTAAACCTCGGAAGTAGTATCATCTTAGCAGTCGGTGAAAAATTGACGCTTGACTGTGGCGTACAACTTGTAAAATAACCGATAAGTGATTCACTCAACCTTGTCCTTTGACTCCTTCTCCCTTAATGTCTTATCTCTCTCTCCTAACTCTTGACCCTTCAATTCCATGGCCCCCTCTGCAGCCTACGCCGCCCCCTAAGCTTTATTTGCTTTCTCCTATTAAGCCTTAAGCTCTTTCATCTAGTTTTTTTTTCTCCGAAGTTGCTATAGCAATGTCTACCACAAACATAATAGTATGGGCAGTGGATAAAACCTAGCCGTATTCCTCCTCCTAACGAGCCTCGGCCGCCAAGGCACTCACCTGTTACAAAGCAATAACAAATAAGGTGATAATTGGTAAAGTAAATCACCATTGAATAAAGAATTAGAAGAAAGTACGTACACAAACCAAAGGCCTTTCAAGCTTAGTAGCAAGCCAGGGAAGAAGAGTATAGGAAATAGAAGAGCGATGGGATAAGATTTTGAGGCAAAGGCAAAGTGGGATAAACCAACTAGAGTGATACGCCCCATCCTCTCAGCAAGATCGATAATAATACCATCGAGCAAAGGAAAAAAGCGAATGTTTGGATCATAGAAGGATTGGAGAGGGTAAATTGGAAGTGCTTTCAAAGAAGGAAAAGGATAAGGCACAGTAGGCTTCTTAAGAGGTTGACCGAAAGCCTTTGCACCATTGGCCTTCCCTTTTTCCCTTTTTCTTCTTTACCGCTACTGATTTCTACAGTGCAGGTTCTTTAAGAAACGCATCTGAAAGATCACATGCAATTTCACCTGTACATGAATGAAATTCTATGACCAATAACCGTCCATGTAGTGATTAGGAAATATAATTTCAACATCCAAATTGACAAATTATACCCCTTGGATTGTCAGTAACTGAAGATAATTTAAAGATGGAGCAAGAAAAGTTGTGGCTATTGCATAGAAAATCATACTTGTGTAGCAGCGCATTAGTAAAAAAAAATTATTTTCCTCTCATCCTCACATAAACTCAGGATGTTTGTCGTACAAGATGTGAATGACAAAAGATAAGACAATTAGGATGTGGTTGGAGAGAAGAAGGAAAGTCATCTAATTCGAAATGAAAAAATATTGATCATTCCATTTTTGGGTCTTTCAAGGAAGAGATATGAGAACCGACTTCTTTTCTTAGGCACAATAAAACCCATAATCACCTCAGAAGGGCTCTTATGAATGTCAAATAGAAATTGAAGTTCCTCACAGGAAGGAGGAGAGCTCTTCTCTGCATAAAGAGTGAAAGTGGAAATTAAAACGGAATAAGAAATGGGAGCAACTTGAATTGGTGTGATACCAATGGCGGATAGCCATTCACGAAGAATTTGATTAGAAGGAGATAAAGACCACATTGAATATGCTTAGAAGTGATAGAAATAAAGCCGTTTGGAGGCACATGAATATATTCGTGAGATTCAGGAACCCTACCTACATAACCCTCAAATCCAAATTGACCCAGAATACCTAATATTTCCCTTAGTCCAGTTGTTTCAAATGGCAAGGATAAGGGATTCATAACGAAAACACCAGATCAGTTACCAACTACTACTATGATATTAAGGAAGAAATAACAAGAAAGAGAATACCCTTACTTTTTTTCAGAAAAGAAACAATTCTTAGGGAAGATAAAATTGGAAAATTAGGATTTCGAAAGAATGCAAAAAGGTGGAGATGAAGAAAGAGGAAAATATATACTTACCTCGATCCGAATCTCAGCCACACAATCGAAATGATGAAAATGCCCTAAAACGCCAATTGATTAATGACAAGGGAGATTAAGGCAAGGATCTATACATATTTACTTAGGAGCTGAAAAGGTTAAAGGTACATCTTTTTAGAAGATTGGCTAATGAAGGAGCAACATGTGTACTTGAGCTTTATATGCGAAACGATAACAAATACATTTTTGTTTCTTAAAAGAAGAAAGAGAAAAACAAGAAGTGATGCGTTGTATGGAAAATATGGAAGTAGAAACAAGTCCATATCAATCTACGATCGCTACAAACTTGAGGGGCAAGTGTTATACCCATATTTTCCAAACATTATCAAAGTGAAGCTTATACAAACACTAAGCCAAAATAACTGCTCCCACAGTAGAAATCGAAACACAAAAAGGAAGCAAGAATAAAATCCAAATAGTACCGCGCTAAAGCCGTAAGTCGGTGGCAAAACATAAGGACCACACCTTTCCATTGAACATAACTTCGACAGTGTAACACTGTATTGGAAACCTGACAAGGCCACAAAGTATAGGGACTGATCTACAACCTTAGTACTCTTCAATAGGTAAATCTGCGACATAGCTTTCAAGTATCAAATATGAAGGCTGTGTTACGATTTTGAAAAATAAGCCTTAGAAAATTGGTACTGCAGCATAATCTTTAAGTAACAACAAGATGTGAAAACTGTGTTGTGGCCCCAAAAGAAAAACTAACAATATAGAACTATGGCACAATCCTTAAAGCAACTATAGACAAATGGGGATGCACCGCAATCTTAAACTAACATCTAAAGTGTCAAGTCTACACTGCAATCTTATATCAACATAAAAGCTATAAGAATGCGCTGCCATCCTAATTTGACTTTGAAGTGATAGAACTGCACCGCAATTTCAAAGAAGACACTACCTACAAGTACGAAGATCTAAAGGATGAGGCAATGTGGCAGAACTACTCTACAACCATAAGCTAAGCATAGCCTTAAGAGAGTCGATGCAGTTCAGATGCTATGAAATATAGTCACTTTACGTAACTAAGGAGGTAGAGTTCTTAATTGTCCATTTGTAATAGCAGAGTTCTGGTGTGTTTACGTTAGTGCAGTCCTCCTAAAATAATGGCAATTTCACACTGCAGTTATGCCTACACATGTGTGAAGTCCATTGGTTTGATTATTGTATAAAGTCATCAGGCCATGGTCTATTCAAAATTGGGTTTTCCCACTTCAATTTCAAGCTCCCTACCCAAATTCAAAATTCTTCAGCTTAAATTACAGTTTCCCACTGAAGGCCACGTTAGCAATCCATATATATCAAATAAGTGAGATGGATGGTTGACAGGTGGCATAATCTAAAGGCAAGAATCAAAAGGGTAAAAGAATGACGTTGGCAATCCATGTACATCTCTAGTGTTATAAATGAATAGGGAACTGTAGCAAAAAGGTGATTTTTTTACTTTACTCATTCTGGACACATAAATCAGAGAATTGTACTCTCTGTTATTTTTGTTTGCACTAAGAATCGAGAGAGAAGAAATAGACATTTTACCTATGGACGTAGGATTCATTAACATCCGAACCACATAAATTCGCTACGTCCTTTATTTCTTTCAGTACATTACTTTACTATTTAGGTTTTTAGTACTTGAATTGAGATAGATTGATTTAACGAATTGATTCCCAATATTTCAAATATTTTCCCTCATAATTATGTAAGCATTAAAGTGAGATAATTACTCCTCTTAAAGGCAATATTAATACAACTTAATTTGTTGATTCATAATCACAAAAGCATTCAGTGTCTTGATTTCTTCATTAAAAATACTTGGGTGTTTCTGAGACAAAATGTCTCATTAACATTTTTAGAAGGAGGGTTATTTTCCTCTTCTGCAAAATTCACTCATATTTTCTTTATACACCACTACATTTCCATGAATCTCACTGATTCCAACTCTCCTCCTAACAAGAACATCTTCACGCAACCTCAAAAATACCAAAAAAGGAAATCCTTACCTCCATGGCCGATACTAAGGCAGAAGCTTCTGCAGAGCCCACCTCGAATCCTATTCTAGCTACTCTTCAAGCCTTCTGAAACCAAATAAACCAACACATGGAGAGATGAGAGAGATCCATGTCCCAACATACTGCATATAAACCAACCTCTCCTCAAACTTCCATAGCTCATCGCCACCATTCAGCGACTGCACTGGTTATACAATGTGTGAATGATAACAACAAACTCAGAACTAAGAAGGATGAGGCTTGCCCAAAAAGCGATACCAAGCTCAAAGGAAAAATCCAGATCAATCCCCAAATTAAATCGAAGCCTGCTAACATCAACCCACTATTGCTAAAAAAAGCAGGCACAAACTGCTCTTGATTATGATGACGTTACTTCACTCTACAGAGACGGTACATCCCAAATGGATCCCATGGAGGATGAGATCGGTCAATTAAAGGCTTGCGTAGAGCAGTTGGCAAAACATTGCCAGCAAAACAATAAGGGAAGAAGGTTCTTCCCCGTTTAGTGAAACCATTATGTAACACCCTATAAATATTAATGATAATTAACAAATAATTATTAAGGCTCAAAAATGGAATTTGTGCTAACATCGAAAATTGGCCATAAAACATCCACCATTGTGTCCATGGAGATTTTCTAAGCAACTTTCATATTTGGACTTTTGCGATCAGAGTTCAAACGAAGAAGTTATCAGCATTTGAAGTTTTCTAAACGAAAACAATTAAAAAATAGAAAAAGGAAATAAATAATAACAAATGCGAGACCCTGGCGGTCTGCCCCTTACTTGGGCAGGTCGACCACTTATTGGGGGCGATCGATCGATTGGGGGGTTGGCAGCTAAGGTTTGAACCTTAGTCATACGGTCCAGGTTTAATTATTTTAATCCAATGGATATGATTGAATCTAGCACCTATAAATATATGACTAACCTCTCACTTCTCTTTTCATATTTTTTGATCCAAGCAGCGAAGCTCTTCCATTTTCCCTTCTCTACTATTTCTATTAATAATAAAATGTTATATTATTATTATATATAATCAGAGAAGGGCAGAATATAAAAGAGAAGAAGAGAAGGAACGAATCAATAGTGTGGAGAAAGATAAATATCATAGTTATAAATCTAGATTCACCTTAACCTCAAATCTCTTCTACGATCTATAATTCTAATAGTATGTATATACCTTGTTATATATATTATTTTGGATTAGAAAGGAAAAGGTCAATTAGAGGATTGGATTCAGATTTGGGAGATTTGGAAAGCTTGAAAGGTAAGTGGAAATTTATATAATTTATTTATAACATTAAAATTTATATCGTTGAGTTTTTTTAATTATTATGCCCATGTTAGAGCTATTGAGTTATAGGCTTAAACGAACGTATTTAGTTGAAACCCTTCCGACATATTCCGTAAGCTAGGAAATTGGAATAATGTACACAACTTAATCTGAGAATTTAAAACCAGTCTCAAATATTTATTATTTTAAAATGTTGTAAAGTTATAAAGTTTATTCCAAATTTATAATTGGGTTGTAAATTAAGTTGCTCTAGTTGACTTGGAATGTGAATTTCTACATTTTAACTTTTTGGGAGTGGGGTACAATTTAATTGTATCTATTTCCATGTAATCTCCATGAATTATCCAATTCCATAAAATTTGTAAAAGTAGACGTTTGAAATAATTAGGAATATACTAAAAATGAAAGAGATGTGTAAAGTATAGAGGTTCTTCTCTATAGTTTACACTGCCTATTTTAACGAAAGAAAAGAGATAATTCCTTACAATTTCAAACGAAGTCAGTCTCATTTTTGGGTAGTTTATGAAAAGTTATAATGGTAATCCTTTTTGGGAAGATAGCTCTAATAAATTAGAATGTAGAAATTTATGTTCTTCGCAGTTGCCAATGTAAGTTATGGAATTCCAAAGTTTGGGAATTATTATGTTAGAAACTGGAATATATGTACATACATACATATAATCATGTGTTTCAATTAGAACATGAATATTTATGGCATAATATACGTTGATATTAGTATTAGATGCAATTAGGATGACTAGTTATTAATAGTGTAGTAATTATAGACTAGGAGGTTGAAAAATAAAGGAATAATAATTCCAAGATTTATGGATAATAACTACAAATTTAATGAGCAATAAATTTGTAGTTAAAGAGAGTTATAGGAAACAAATGGGGGCTGATTAGAGAATATAATATGACATTTATAAAGAAATTGAATACGCATAATGTGTTGAATTTGAAATAAGTAAATAAATGTCATTAGAGATTGTTCGATTTTGATATTAATGACCATTTATTAGGGACAATTGACATTTATTAAATATAAGAAGGAAACAAGGAATATAAGGAATAAGCATATAAATTAGGAATAATTATGCAGTGAACAAGTAAGTGTTAATACTAGTGAATACATGTAGAAGGCAATATAATTTTCATAGTAGGAAATTATATAGCCTTAATTATATGTTTAGAACGAACGTGAATTAGTGGGCCTAGCCAAACATCTAGGCTTAGGATGATTGGTTCGGTTTAGTGGGTTGGGATGCTTGGTCAGTAGAGTTACACAATAGAAGTCTACCCTTCACCTAGAGGCTACTAGCAGTTGTGTATACTAACAACTGATGTGGGACATCTCCAACCATAGGATCCATGGGGAAGTGTTATACATTTGTTTATAGGTAAGGGAAAATACACCAAGGGTTCGCCTTAGACTTGAAGTATTATATGGCTCAGTACCTTTAGGGATGTCAAGGAGTTTACTTCTGGGTTGAGGTATTAAATGGTCACCGGCTTTACCTTCTCCCTATATAGAAGTCTTCAATAACCTACGATGGTGCCTAATAGGGAAATGGGATCTACTTCACATCTAACAAGAGGTATTAAGTAACTAGAATGAGAATTTTCCTTGACTTACATTAGGTTAGTATAAATGAAATTTCAGCTGTGGGAGATCGGCGGGCTATGTCGTTATTGTTTTTAGATCGGTATTTAGTAGTAGGGCTAGGCTTTGACCGCTAGTGGTCCTGCGTGATCGTCAGCAAAGACTTGGATTATGCCCTGACGAACTTCACTTCCTACTAGTGTAGAACCCATATGGGATACACAAAGACATCTTGTAACGACCCGATTTTTCGACGCCCGAAAGTCGACATTAATACGTCCACTATATCAAATGTCGCACAATCGAATGCCGGAAAACCGAATCATTAGGGTTAAAGAAGAAAGAGGTAGAAGAAGAAACAGAAACAATAATAGAATCTCACATTTGCAACGGAACAACATATAATAGATAAATGAATAATCTTTAAACAAAAGAACTATATCAGTTCATACAATACATCATTAGAGTTTACAACAACACCACACCACATTGGTAGTTATAATAACCTGCCCTCATAACAGAATACACAGCGGATAATACATTATATAAGTGATACGTCTCGCCATCCAGCTCGCCTCTTGAGCTCCACAGCAATCCATTAAGAATTCTGCTGATAACCTGACTCTAGACTGCCCGTGTGGAAAATTATGGGCACCCAGAGTTTAGAAAGGGAACAATAAACTCCGAGTCAGTCATGGGACTGGTGTGAGATCTTAAAACAGTTATTTGCACAAAGGAATAAAAAGAAATCCGCTATGCTTTGGGAAAATGAAACTACCATAAGTAAATGGCATGTTATACAACTAAAACCGTACAGGACGCGTATTGTTTCTTTGGATTTCCAACAAATGGTCAGGCTAAGGAACTTCCTACACCACATAGGTACGCCTCTGAAGGGACGTCCCAAGAACCTAAACGGATCTCTACCAGCACAAGGCCGAGTTATCTCACGCTTCTGGTGCAATGAAGCTGTAACTAGATAACTCCACACACGAGTATGTCATCTACGGTCATTACCGACCTTTATCCGAGGATCCTCAACACTAACAACCACAAAGTAATAAATTTGCAGCAACCACATAAGTTAAGTATCTGGGCTCCATACCATGATGCCACCTTTTTCCAAAACGAAATGGACATACCCTGAGGGTGCTACCCCCAAACAAACTTGCCGCATCCTTCCTGTGTTGACCATTTCGGGTTGTGAGGTCCGACGAAGTCTCATCCACAAAGCTATGCTTTTCACAAAAGCCATGCTTCGATCAACAAATGATCAGCAACACTTAACATGCCACATTACCAAATTGGGAATATATCACTAGTAACAATCAACTACATAACATTTGAGCTCATACATCTTAGAGAAGGGTGTTAAGCTAAAAGAATAAATTCTCCACCACCAAACAGAAATGTATTTGATAGAAACCAGCTTTACATCTCAAAGTGTAATGTCAGACATACATCCATACAAGTCCGTTCCAGGTTCGAATGGAACCGAAGGCACATCAAAGAAGCCCTTGCAATACGGATATTCACTAATCACGTCCGGACTCCCCATCACAAATGGTGATAAAATCTCTATACCGGAGCAAATCGATGCAGAGACATTCGACAGGTAATCCTTTTGTTTTCGAAAATACTCAGTCTTCAACACCTCTTCAAATGCAATCCCATTTCGTCGTATCATTATTCGAAATGGGTTTTATGACATAAAGTCCTCTTCTGGCTAATCCGAATAATGAGCATTTATTTTTAAAAACACATGGATACACAAGTCACAAAGATTCACTATTAAGATTCGATGTGGGTTTCGGATAACCATCTGGAATCTGACCCCCTGTCGCATCGAAATTCAAATGCCGTTTAAAGGCCAATATTGATAGTCGGTTATTTAACTATCAATCACAACAATCACCAGATTTTAAATAATTTTTATCCAATTATTTATTTTCAAAATATCTTCGCAAGATATATTTTAACACTCCAACACTTTGAAAACCAATTTCAAATCACTTTTCTTTTGCGGAATAAATTTCCAAATATTTATTTACTTCCACTGAAAATTTGCCTAGTTCGAATACTTCAAAATGATTTAAATCACTTATCGAAAAATATATGTACTTGGATACAATAAAAATAAATAAAAAAAACTATTTTTAAACACTTTATTAAAAATATTAGTTATGAAAAATATTATACTAATATCTCATATAAACTTCAAGCTCAAATTAATTTTAAAAATGAAATTATTAGATGGAGTATAATTATTTAAATATCCATTTTCTAAATCAAATCTCAATTTGATTTTTAAAATTATCACTTCTATAATTAACCAAATAAATCTTTACTTTAAAGATTTAAAAACAACTTAAGAAAATAATTTCTCCAAAGTATCCTTTTTAAAATCATCCTTAAAACTTTCAATTTATATTTATCAGCTACTTTGAAAACATACTCGGCTTTCCAAATATTCACTTTCAACCACCAAATCAAATTCCAAATTGATTTCCAAATTAATTATCTTTTAAAACAAATTCCTTTATTTCTTCCAAACTATTTAAAAACCAAATTTTAAATAAATTCTTCAACTTTTAAACAATATTACTCAAAATCCATTTATTAAAATCTTTTCCCTATATATTGGAATTATTTTGATAAGATTACAAAAATCAACTTTTATACTTTTAAATTCACCCAATTCTTTAAAATGAATTTACTCCAAATTTTCTACTTTAATCTCCAAAAATCCAATTTTATTTATTTCTGGTATCCTATGATACCAAAAATATATTTGGCTAAACTATAGCCCTCCAATAAATTCCATTTATCAATATAATCATTCAAACCAATATAACCATTCACAGATTATCACATCACAACATATACAAATAAACTCAACAATGTGAGGAATCCAGTTTGATCCCTCCAACCTGTTTCCCTGCATCCACAGTTGTTAGCACAATAATTAAATATCAATCCCACTTCGAGGTGGAATATCGCGGTATATGGGATTATATAATATCATCCGCTATTATGCGGCGCATAGGGTCTCATCCGCTATATAATGCGGGAAATCAATCACTACAAATATATATATATATATACACTATCATATATACTATCACATCCAAACAATCAATCAAAAATTGAAATTCTAATTATTTTAATTGAGTGAGAAGATCTCACCTCTGCTTTTATTTTGCAATCCATTTCCATTCCCGTCTTGACTTGTTTTCATGTCTTTTGACCTTGTATAAATAATTATATGGTTTATTAATATTCGAACCAATCGAATAATTAAATTTCCATTTGATAATTTAAATTAACCAATGATTTTATTTTAAACTAATCATTAACCTTTTAAACTAATTCCTTTTTAACAAAATACTTTCTTTTCTTTTTCTTTGAAACACTCACTTATAAAAATTAATTTATATAGATTCTTTCAATATTTAAAATTCCTATATACATATATTTTCTGTTTAATCCTTATATACATACATATATATACTAACTTTAAATTAAAGGTAAAACAGACATATACCTTACTGGCTAAACTAAAATGCGAACCCAGGTACCCAAAATAACGACTTCGAACACCTCAAGACACCGCCACCGTGCTACAGAAATCATCGCACGAGCTACATCTGCCTCGAAGAAACCACCACCACATCGTGAACGAGATTCACCACTTCCCTTGCCTCGTGCGGCCCCTGACAATTTCGCCTTCCTCCTTGCGAAACTCCAGAAAATGCTCGAGCACGGCTCGCGATTGGTCGAGATTTCCCCCATTTCGATTTTTAAAGTGGACGACCATTAATTTTCTTCGCTGAACGATCTAAATTCTTATTCTAATTTGAAAAGGAAAGTGGAACGAAGAATATTGAATTGCAGTCGAATACTGAGTTGTTAGTTCGCCATTCTGTTTCGAACGAAAGAAAATTTGCTTTGGTTATCTTATTTATTTTATTTATTTTTATCTGGTTTGATTTTGTTAATTTAAAACGAACGTGTGTTAAGATGAAGGACACTTGTTTGAAACAGCAATTGCGTGTTGAATTCAACAAGCTACAATATTTTTATTATATTATTTATATTAAAAATTCAAATTCAAATCATTTCAAATGACGCAACTCAAAATCTCGATCTCCAATCGAGGCATGCCGCTAGGCGTTTATAATGTTAAACCCCTATTCCGAACGCAATAGAAAAGGTTTCGAGTCCAAATTTGATCGTATGGAAAAGATAACTTTCAAAACCCAGCTATTATATTAAATTTCCCGATATAATTCAGTGTGTTTGCTTATCGTACGGCCACACAACAACTAGAATACTATGAAAATTGAAATCCGATAATAATACAATATTACGGATCCAATGGAACTGGTTTCGTCGAATTCCAAGACTGTTCCTCGGAAGGTTATTTTTAAATATCGATTTAAACGATATAAATTCAAAACTGAACAAATAACTTTCAAATTCAATTTTAAAAGTTCTATTACCTTCAGTATTATTAATATAGATTTTACAAGACTTCAAATTATTGTTTTAACAAGCTCAAAACTGAAGATTAAATATTTTACCCAACTTCAAAAATAAAATTTAATAATTTAATTGCCAAATTCATAATGATATTTGAAATTCAAGTTAAACTATCTTCCAAATATTTAAAATCAATTAAATATTTCAATTTCAAATGTCCAAAATTCAGGGTCGTCACATTCTTCCCCCCTTAAAAGATTTTCGTCCCGAAATTACAAGTTAAGAAGAATAATCCAACCCGTTTATCATTTTCTCAAAACCTAAATAGTTTTTAACAACTTCTCGAAACAATCTTTTTATAAAAGACACACAATTCCTCTTATTAACTTTTTAAACTCAACCATAAGTTTCAAACAATATTATTTTCTCAACAATTCAAATTTCAATTCAAATTTTAAATTCAAAATTTTCTCAAAATTTTTCTAACTCTCTAAATTTTCGAAAAATTTCGCCAGCGTCTCCTTTACGCGGCTAGCTCAATACGACTACAAAATGCCACAACGGGCCCCTAGATTTCAAAAGAAAACAAAAGGCCAAGTGGCATCACAATCTTCCCAACCTCTTCTTCAATGCAGCCTCCCAACGCATCACAATCTCTGATTCCCTCCTTCTCGGCCCCGACCATCTCCTCCCACCCTCGTACTTCGATCTCACTACATTTTCGGAGCGGTTGCATGCTGCCTCCTCTCTCCAATCCATCCGTCTCTCCCAGTCCCCAGACAAAATCCTTTGGACCTTAAACCCTGCAACCGGCTTTTCCGTCGCTTCATGTTATTCCTACCTAAACAACCCGGGCCGCCTTTTCAACTTTCCCAGACTTTGGAACTGCAAGCTCCAGCCTCGAATCGCGTTCTTCCAATGGTGTCTTATACATGGTCGCATCAACACCAGAGATAGACTATTCCGACTAAATATCACGCTGGCTTCTAACTGTGCCCTTTGTTCTAATGCATCTGAAAGCATACACCACCTCTTTTTCGACTGTGACTTCTCGGTCAAGGTTTGGGCTGCAACCGCTGCACACCTGCTTGGTTTCATCCCAACAATAACTTCATTTTATGACTTTTGGCAATTCAACACTCCGAACAAACGATTGGATCATCTTATAGCTATCTTTAGTTGGTGCATCTGGATCGAACGAAACGCTTATGTGTTCAACAAACCCAAGTTACAATTTGAGGGTATTTGTAAGCGGATTATTTACTATATTCATCCTCAACAGGTCATTGCTTCTCGGCGCCCTTCAGACTTAGGCTGCCTCACACTAGGTCTTCTTCTGTTGAATCTACTGGAAGCTCCTCAGCTGTCCCTGGAAACCGTCAGCATTGACGGTGATCGCACCCTCCATCATATTTTGTAGCCCAGTATCCGGGTAGTTTCCATACTTAATGTTGTATAACTGCTATGTTTATCTATTTCATCTTGGCCAGCGGTCAGGCTTGTTGATCGCACTATTTATATTTAGCTATGATATCTAACCGGCTGTGTAGTCTCGTGCTACACATCCGTTTTACTCAAAAAAAAGGCCAAGTGGCTAGATCAGAAAATCATCAAATTTCATATTGAAATTTAAATACATACCTTTTGTCGAGTAATTTAATTTATCTTTCGAAATCAAAAATCCAATTCCCTTTTCCTTTTAAAACAGTTGTATACTACTTAGTAACAATGTCCTATAACAACATTCAAAATCTTTTTGTTCAATTCAATTACAAACTTTTCAATACTTGTTGTACTTAACCCGTACGATGTACACATATCATTCGTTCGCAATATCAAATTCGATCGCTCACTTGATCACATAATTTCACTTCCGAACTAGTATCGTTCACCCGACTTTCTAGTGCGGACTCAGATCTGGTTTCTTGATCAGAAACCGTCATTCTCCTTGCATAGCCGTAAACTATGATAGAGAATTTCCAGAATCAACCAAAAATCCATATCCAGGGTTCGCCGTCGAAAATCAAATGAAAATCCCAGCTCGGATCAATATAACTATCTCGAAATTCTGTGCTCGAATTATGGATCAAATCGCTATGCGAATAAAATAATATAAGTACATCCTACGTATTTTATTCCAATTGATTATTAGCTATATCAATTTTCTTTTCTTTTATTCACATTTATTTTCATTTCTATCCACTTACTCACAATCGCCATTTCACAATTTCCAGTTTAATCTTCATTCACTTATTAATTTAGAATATTTCCTCAATTCAAAATTTACTTAAGAATTCCATTATCCATTTCTTAAGTTCAATATAAGTATTTACATACTTCTTATATTTATTTTCACTTCACTACCAAAGTTATATATTCATTTCCATTCAACTTTGCATTTTCAATTCTATTTGAATTCATTTTATCTTCAAACTCCGAATATTGAATTTTATCAATTATCTTTCATTCACAGCTTATTCATCACATTGTTTAAATTATTTTCATTTACTAATTTTTATTTCAATACTTTGCTTCATTTGATCCAACTCGACAAATTTTCCACTTCACTTTGTTTATCACAGATCAAATTCAATTTTCAATATTCAGCTTGAATTTCATTTACTTGCAATTGTAAATTCATTTATTCATTCAGAAATTTATTTCCATCTTAAATTTTATTTGAGTAATCATTTCACTTAGTATCCTTAGACCTTTCTTTAAATTCACTTTTACTTAACCATATTTAATTTCATTTGCTAATTTCTTTTGATTCACCTCAATTAATTAGCTTACCTTCCCACTTATTTGGGTTTTACACTTCCTTTTGTTTATCCTTTTTCAAGTTGAATCTTATTCCAAAAAATTTCAAATTTTTGTAAGTTATCAAACTTATTTATATTCCGTAACATTTTAAATAAGATTCCAGAGTCTTTTAAACAATTACTCAACATTTCAAAATCATCTTTGAAGTCAATTATATCCAAAATCCCTTGGTTATTACCTTAATTTCTTATTCAATTTTCATACAACAATGATAATAATTCAATATTACCACTTCCTAACAACCAAGCAACCATATACTATAATAATTTACAAAAATTATTTCCTTTATATATGAAAATAGTTTGGGTAAAATTATTTCATTTACCCTATTTTAAAACAATACTATGTCGGTTTGCCTAGTTTAAGAGTTTAGAAACCCCTATCGATACAGTTGGCCAAACTGAACCGACCATAATCTATAAACAATCAACCGATAAGTCAACACAATACAAATCAATTTTTTTATATTCACTAATAAATACGCGCTCATATCTATTATTACACTCACGCTCATTCTAGAGTACTACTGACTCAATCTCTAATGAGTAATCCCCACCAGAGCCAAGGTTGTCGCTTAACCAATTGCTCTGATACCACTTTGTAACGACCCGATTTTTCGACACCCGAAAGTCGAAATTAATACGTCCACTGTATCAAATGCCGCACAATCGAATGCCAGAAAACCGAATCATTAGGGTTAAAGAAGAAAGAGGTAGAAGAAGAAACAGAAACAATAATAGAATATCACATTCGCAGCGAAACAACATATAATAGATAAATGAATAATCTTTAAACAAAAGAAGTATATCAGTTCATACAATACATCATTAGAGTTTACAACAACAACACACAACATTGGCAGTTATAATAACCTGTCCTCATAACAGAATACACAGCGGATAATACATTATATAAGTGATACGTCTCGCCATCCAGCTCGCCTCTTGAGCTCCACAGCAATCCATTAAGAATTCTGCTGATAACCTGACTCTAGACTGCCCGTGTGGAAAATTATGGGCACCCAGAGTTTAGAAAGGGAACAATAAACTCCGAGTCAGTCATTTGACTGGTGTGAGATCTTAAAACAGTTATTTGCACAAAGGAATAAAAAGAAATCCGCTATGCTTTGGGAAAATGAAACTACCATAAGTAAATGGCATGTTATACAACTAAAACCGTACAGGACGCGTATTGTTTCTTTGGATTTCCAACAAATGGTCAGGCTAAGGAACTTCCTACACCACATGAATACTCCTCTGAAGGGACGCCCCGAGAATCTAACCGGATCTCTACCAACACAAGGCCGAGTTATCTCATGCTTCTGGTGCAATGAAGCTGTAACTAGATAACTCCACACATGAGTATGCCATCCACGGTCGTTACCGACCTTTATCCGAGGATCCTCAACACCAACAACCACAAAGTAATAAATTTGTAGCAACCACATAAGTTTAGTATTTGGGCTCCATACCATGATACCACCTTTTTCCAGAAGGAAATGGACATACCCTGAGGGCGCTACCCCCAAACAACCTTGCTGCATCCTTCCTGTTTCGACCATTTCGAGTTGTGAGGTCCAACGAAGTCTCATCCACAAAGCTACGCTTTTCACAAAAGCCATGCTTCGATCAACAAATGATCAGCAACACTTAACATGCCACATTACCAAATTGGGAATATATCACTAGTAATAATCAACTACATAACCTCTGAGCTCATACGTCTCAGAGAAGGGTGTTAAGCTAAAAGAATAAATTCTCCGCCACCAAACAGAAATGTATTTGATAGAAACCAGCTTTACATCTCAAAGTGTAATGTCAGACATACATCCATACAAGTCCGTTCCGGGTTCGAACGGAACCGAAGGCACTTCAAAGAAGCCCCTGCAATCTGGATATTCACTAATCACGTCCGGACTCCCCATCACAAAGGGTGATAAAATCTCTATACCGGAGCAAATCGGTGCAGAGACATTCGACAGGTAATCCTTTCGTTTTCGAAAATACTCAGTCTTCAACACCATCTTCAAATGCAATCCCATTTCGTCGTATCATTATTCGAAATGGGTTTTATGACATAAAGTCCTCTCTCGGCTAATCCGAATAATGAGCATTTATTTTTAAAAACACATGGATACACAAGTCACAAAGATTCACTATTAAGATTCGATGTGGGTTTCGGATAACCATCTGGAATCCGACCCCCTGTCGCATCGAAATTCAAATGCCGTTTAAAGGCCAATATTGATAGTCTGTTATTTAACCATCAATCACAACAATCACCAGATTTTAAATAATTTTTATCCAATTATTTATTTTCAAAATATCTTCGCAAGATATATTTTAACACTCCAACACTTTGAAAACCAATTTCAAATCACTTTTCTTTTGCGTAATAAATTTCCAAATATTTATTTACTTCCACTTAAAATTTGCCGAGTCTGAATAATTCAAAATGATTTAAATCACTTATCCAAAAATATATGTACTTGGATACAATAAAAATAAACTATTTTTAAACACTTTATTTAAAATAGTAGTTATGAAAAATATTATACTAATATCTCATATAAACTTCAAGCCCAAATTAATTTTAAAAATGAAATTATTAGATAGAGTATAATTATTTAAATATCCATTTTCAAAATCAAATCTCAATTTGATTTTTAAAATAATCACTTCTATAATTAACCAAATAAACCTTTACTTTAAAGATTTAAAAACAACTTAAGAAAATAATTTCTCCAAAATATCCGTTTTAAAATCATCCTTAATACTTTCAATTTATATTTATTAGCTACTTTGAAAACATACTCGGCTTTCCAAATATTCACTTTCAACCACCAAATCAAATTCCAAATTGATTTCCAAATTAGTTATCTTTTAAAACAAATTCCTTTATTTCTTCCAAACTATTTAAAAACCAAATTTTAAATAAATTCTTCAACTTTTAAACAATATTACTCAAAATCCATTTATTAAAATCTTTTCCCTATATTTTGGAATTATTTTTATAAGATTACAAAAATCAACTTTTATACTTTTAAATTCCTTCTTTTAAATTCACCCAATTCTTTAAATTGAATTTACTCCAAATTTTCTACTTTAGTTTCCAAAAATCCAATTTTATTTATTTCTGGTATCCTACGATACCAAAAATATATTTGGCTAAACTATAGCCTTCCAATAAATTCCATTTATCAATATAATCATTCACACCAATATAACCATTCACAGATTATCACATCACAACATATACAAATAAACTCAACAATGTGAGGAATCCAGTTGGATCACTCCAACCTGTTTCCCTGCATCCAAAGATGTTAGCACAACAATTAAATACCAATCCCACTTCGAGGTGGAATATCGCGGTATATGTGATTATATAATATCATCCGCCATTATGCGGCACATAGGGTCTCATTCGCTATATAATGTGGGAAATCAATCACTCCAAATATATATATATATATACACACACTATCATATATACTATCACATCCAAACAATCAATCAAAAATTGAAATTCTAATTATTTTAATTGAGTGAGAAGATCTCACCTTTGCTTTTATTTTGCAATCCATTTCCATTCCTGTCTTGACTTGTTTTCATGTCTTTTGACCTTGTATAAATAATTATATGGTTTATTAATATTCGAACCAATCGAATATTTAAATTTCCATTTGATAATTTAAATTAACCAATGATTTTATTTTAAACTAATCATTAACCTTTTAAACTAATTCCTTTTTAACAAAATATTTTCTTTTCTTTTTCTTTGAAACCCTCACTTATAAAAATTAATTTATATAGATTCTTTCAATATTTAAAATTCCTATATACATATATTTTCTGTTTAATCCTTATATACATACATATATATACTAACTTTAAATTAAAGGTAAAACAGACATATACCTTACTGGCTAAACTAAAATGCGAACCCAGGTACCCAAAATAACGACTTCGAACACCTCAAGACACCGCCGCCGCCACCGTGCTACAGAAATCATCGCACGAGCTACATCTGCCTCGAAGAAACCACCACCACATCGTGAACGAGATTCGCCACTTCCTTTGCCTCGCACGGCCCCTGACAATTTTGCTTTCCTCCTCGCGAAACGCCAGAAAATGCTCGAGCACGGCTCGCGATTGGTCGAGATTTCCCCCATTTCGATTTTTAAAGTGGATGGCCATTAATTTTCTTCGTTGAACGATCTAAATTCTTGTTCGAATTTGAAAAGGAAAGAGGAACGAAGAATATTGAATTGCAGTCGAATACTGGGTTGTTCGTTCGCCATTTTGTTTCGAACGAAAGAAAATTTGCTTGGGTTATCTTATTTATTTTTATCTGGTTTGATTTTGTTAATTTAAAACGAACGCATGTTAAGATGAAAGACACTTGTTTGAAACAGCAATTACGTGTTGAATTCAACAAGCTACAATATTTTTATTATATTATTTATATTAAAAATTCAAATCATTTCAAATGACGCAACTCAAAATCTCGGTCTCCAATCGAGGCATGCCGCTAGGCGTTTTTAATGTTAAACCACTATTCCGAACGCAATAGAAAAGGTTCCGAGTCCAAATTTGATCGTATGGAGAAGATTGCTTTTTAAACCCAGCTATTATATTAAATTTCCCGATATAAATTCAGTGCGTTTGCTTATCGTACGACCACACAACAACTCCGAATACTTCGAAAATTGAAATCCGATAATAATACAATATTACGGATCCAATGGAACTGGTTTTGTCGAATTCCAAGACTGTTCCTCGTAAGGCTATTTTTAAATATCGATTTAAATGATATAAATTCAAAACTGAACAAATAACTTTCAAATTCAATTTTAAAAGTTCTATTACCTTCAGTATTATCAATATAGATTTTACAAGACTTCAAATTATTATTTTAACAAGCTCAAAACTAAAGATTAAATATTTTACCCAACTTCAAAAATTAAATTTAATAATTTAATTGCCAAATTCATAATGATATTTGAAATTCAAGTTAAACTATCTTCCAAATATTTAAAATCAATTAAATATTTCAATTTCAAATGTCCAAAATTCAGGGTCGTCACAGACATCAAAGTTTTATTTAATTGTTTGTTGTTAGTTTGGTGTAGGTAGACTAGTTAACTCATAGATGTGTCTTTGAGACGCATTAGTAATACAATAATTGAATTATAAAGCCATATTTATGGGTCATCGGTCTCTATAGGTGGGACCGATTGACCGACGTTTACGTTGCATAGGGCCCGCTTTAGGGTGAGGTGTTAAATGGTCGTTGGGTCAGCCTCCTCCCAATTTACGAAGTATTAAGTGGTCGAGGTTTTTAGGCAGCGCGATGTTTAGATATATTTGTATATAGCCATATATATAGTTATACCTCGGAGGAGGTTAGGCATATCGCACATGCATATAGGATTGAATGGGTTAACCATGAATAATATACATAACACTTAAATGGAAATCAATCGGCATAAAATAGTGTTTTGGATAAAGTATGCAATTTTCCATTCACCAAAACATCATTTTGACCCCTCCTCATTACAACCCACATGATAGATTTAGGGGCATAAGCTACTAGTGTAAGGTAGGAATGGTAGCCGATGAAGTCTTCTCATTCATGCTTGGCGCTAGGAAGGCAAACAAATACTCAAGGAATAATATTGATCCCAAGGTAGTAGCCTTAGTCAGTACGTATGTTCTATTATATTTTTCTATTCCATTGTGAGTTTATATTGATCACTCTCTTATAAGCTTAAATTTATTACAGTTTATTACCAAAACCAATGATCCATACCCTAATAGAGTTGGGTTTTGATTTAGTCAAAACTCGGGCCCATAAAGGTGTAGGTTGTTACTCAATATTGAAGCAGACTTCCTTGGCAAATTTAAAGCACCGTCGATCGATAAATTCGAACCCAGCCGACCATATTTGCACCTTTGAGTATTACATAAATATTCTAAAGGTGGGAAGGATGGCCAGGTGTAAGCACTTCCTAGTATATCCAGTTGGCGCAACTTCAAGATGATTCTGGTGATATGGACTAGGGGAGGTCTATTCTTGGTGGCAGCTCATCGTAGATTTTCTAAGACAATTCAACTCAAGGAGAAAAGCTTCCTCATTTGTAAATACCAAGTCTTGCGTGAAGCAGGCTGAACAGGTGCTTTGCATTTGGTATCTTAGACCTTGGACTACCCACACTTACTTGTATTAATTCGAAGAGTTCGTTAACTTCTTGTGTAGTTACCATCGAATGGGTGTTTTCCCTCAATAATTTAAGATAAAATTCAAAAGTAACATTTGATTCATAATCAAATGATTAAATGAATTATTTCCCAAAGATACGGTTTTTTTCCATATTTCCAAAATTAATTGTTAAATATTTTAGATGCTTATGTATTTTATATAGCTAACACACCATTATTGTCATGAAAACAAATACGATCAACGAAATGCAAAAAATAGATTTATTTTATAACGAATATTCATAACATTCATATTACAATAAAGTTGCATCTATGTTCGATCAAAATTGAAAATAGCTATTATTTCACAAATAATAGTTAGCACACACGAAAGTTGGTTTTCATCTTTTAAAACTTGAGGCATCAACTAGTAAGTTCCATATGGTATGCTCTTACTATTTCTACTATTACAATAACAATGTTTGAAATACGAACCTCCATTCAATCACTTACCATGGGCTTTTCATTTCTTTGACTATTACTAATTTACACTTTGGAGTTTCAGATTAAATATCTCAAACTCAAGAAATGTATCTTATAGAGAATAAATTTTCTACAAGAAAAATACATTTAGAGTACAAATCATATTTCTTGTTTAATATCAAATGTCTATGTTATCCACATATTTTGGTATAAGAAATATCAAGGAAAATAAAAGCAACTATGCCAATGGAAGGATATGGAAGCTCTATGAATGGGAAGAGATGTTGAAGACCTAAAGATGATAAGAAATAAAAAATAGGATATCAAATAATTGTAACACAAAGAAGATGTCGTGATTCATCGATATCCAAGGAGATGCCGAAAATTGTCAATATGGAAAGGTTGTCGTGTGTTCACAATACTAAGCGATATCGAACTTTAACACTAAAGGGGACATCGTGTTAGATACCGAACCTTTACAAGCAATGCCAAACTTTAAGAGATGTCGCATATCATCAATGCAATGAGGAATGTCATATGTCGAATGTTAACAGATGTGAAGGATATTAGATGAATGCAATACTCAAAGGATATCGTAACTCATCAATATAATAGGAAGTGTCGTATATCACCAATGTCATATTTCATCAATGTAATAGCAGATATCGAATACTAACAAATTGAAATATTTCGAGCTTTAAGAAGCAGCATGTGGAAGGTGGTCACATATCACCGAGTCAACAAAGATATCGAAAATCATCAATTTTTATTGGGATGTCAAAAGTCATGCAAAAAAAGGATTAAAAATCATTAATATAAGGAGAACAAAATCAAGAGGATTTAGTGTATTTTCCTTAATTATGCTTCAAAGGCATTCATATTCCACCACATACTCCTTGTTGAGAGCACCACTGAGATAGTGATCCATGTACATGCCCTATTTTAACTTGAACAATTAGAAATTTACATAGAAGGACTTGTACACATTGCCTATTGTATCCAATGACAATAAATCATGATCTATGACATATTTTGAGTTGCTTATTTTACTCTTGAACACATAATTTAAATTTCAAATGATTTCGTAATTAATTTTAAATCAAGAAGTATTATTGGAATTTCTTCGAGTATGCCTCCTTGTACAACATCTTGGGTGTTGAACTAATTCCTAGTTTAACATTTTCACTCTAGAAGAAGGGCCCGAGCCTCCCTTATTTGAAAAATGATCAAAATACTCCAAATGAATTTTATATATTTCGAAGAATTTTTCAAATCCTATCCTTTTTGAGTTTTAAATCTGGAAGCTTATCTCCATTAATGTTTACTATTTGCAGGTGACAAACAAAAATTGTTGGACAACTTACTCGAATCTATCCTGCATTTACTTACGACATCTGTTCACTCATTTATGGTATCCTACATTCGAAACTCCCTTCAGTTACGGTATCTTTTTTTTGGAAATAAGGTAAATGGGCCAAGCCCAGTACAAAAGCGGGTTATAACATTACAACCCGAGTCAACATCTCACATTACCCAGCAACCCTAGCCGACATACATTCGAAACTAAGTATCAAAACCCTAAAAATGGCAGAGAGGATGAGTCGGCGATTCTCCATCTATGTCTCTCTGCCATCATTCTTTATACCGCTCGATTCTCCTCTCTCCCAGTATGATAAACTACTGTTAAATCCACCTCGCATCCCATCAATACTCGCTTTAAAGTGATTGCTTCTCTGATGAAGTGAAAACCAAGAGGGATTAGCAGATTTGAGGTCATTGCGACTCAGATCTATTAATTCCTTCCCTATATTTGCACCTTCGCCTAAACATGGGCTCCGATTCAACCTGGTAACCTCATTTGTTCGCTGGTTAGCAAGGAAGTCTTTGTCACCTCAACTGAGCTCTGATGTAGGCCGTTAACTTCAAATGATTGTTGATTGTCTTGAGATTCTTTTGCACGAGCGAGAAAGAGCTCTAAATGTTTGCTGCCAGCTTCATGGCTCTATTCATCAGCTAAAAAATAAAATTTGGTTTGATCCCTGACTTTTCTCTTTGATTTATGAAGAATAATCCCGTTGTTTGTCTCAATAAGTATCCACTTATGTTCTCTGTTCATACTGCTTTTATTATGTGTTCGAAAGTTCCTTTCTTTCCAAATATGGAACACGGCAGTAGTTATTAATATGTGAGCATAGTCTCTTTCGCTGGTTTTAGCTTTGAAATTGTTGTTGATATGTTGAATAGCTTGCACTAGACCCATCTAACCATTATTGGCGATATGCAGTATGGTTTAAATACGGTTCAAGATGTAGTGAGAATAACTACATTCAAAAAACAGATGATTAGCACTTTCATTTACTAAATTGCATAAGGAAAAAAGTGAATTATTTGAATTTCCCCTTTTATTTATTTTATCCCAAATTGGCAGTCTGTTATTAACTGCAAAATATGCACAAAAAGTCATCTTGGGACAATTCACTTTGTTCCGTATAAAGTTATACCATTCAAAAGTGGGTACTTTATTTCTAATATTTTCCCAAGTAATTTTAAAGGAAAACTTCCCTCTGGTGCTTGCTTTCCAGTCCCAATAATCACTGTTTGCATGAATATCAATAGGAATTTGACATATACTATTCTTATGTGGGTATGTAATAGGGTGCAACTGTGTTGCCATTGATTATCCTTTATTATCATAGACACTGTATCATTAACCCCACCACAAATGACCAAACTGTCCCAACCCACTTTATTAACAAAAGACTTATTATTAAACCAGGGGTCAAACTATAAACTAGTTTTTTCTCCTAGTTTAAATTTTCTCTCCAAAAAAGACTTACCAATATTCCTGCATTTTAAGATTTGTTTCCATGCAAAAGTTATCATTTTTGAGGTATTTGGACCTCATCCATCTTGCCCAAAGAGAGTCTGCATTCACAGATCTCCAAAATAATTTTAAATGGCATGTTAGAATGAGATCATTCATATTCCTAATATCAAATCCCCCCTCTTTTTTAGGTCTGCACACTTTTTCCCAGCTAATTTTATAGTATTTACCCCTCCATAAAAAATCAGACATCTACTTTCAATTTTTTAAATGAGACAGCTGGGATATGATATGTTTGTATCCAATATAAAATAATGGCATAAATCATAGTTTTTATAAGCTCCAATCTACCAGCAATGGAAAGAAGTTTACAACACCAAGTCTCCATTTTTTCTTGAATTTTTTCAATAAGCATAGAGTTGTCAGAATCTCTAATCTGATTAATAGATAAAGGTAGACCCAAATATTTAATAGGAAGTTTACCTTCTGCTATATTTAGAGATTCTAAAATCTCATTTTTGTATCTATTGTTTTTACTGAAATAAGCTTTACTTTTGCATTCATTAAGTTGAAGGCCATCATATTTATAAAGTTTGCCAAATATGTTTTTGATAGCATATGCATTAGTCTTATTAGCCTTAATAAAGACCATAAGGTCATCTGCATATATAAGATGATTAATACAAGGATGGATTTTATTCATAGGAGTAATATTACCTTTAATAGCTTCTTTTTCCATTAATATAGAAAAGTACTCCATGACCATAGTAAAAAGGTAAGGTGATAATGGATCACCTTGCCTAATACCCCTATTACTTTTTATAAAACCCTTTGACTTACCCTGAATGAGAATAGAAAAGGTAGGAGAATTTATACATTCAAAGACCAAACTACAAAACTTACTAGGGAAGCCCATACATTTCATTATATGATATATAAAATGTCTATTTACTTTGTCATAGGCCTTTTGCAAATCCACTTTAATACAAACATTATCAACATTTTTTGAATTAAATTTCCTGACCCGTTCATGGGCTAGAAGAGAGTTTTCATAAATGAGTCTGCCAGGAACAAATGCACTCTGATTTTCAGAGACAATAAATGGTAGAAAATTCTTAATCCTATTACTTAATACAGTAGTAATGATTTTATAAATGAAATTGCAGTAAGATGAGTTTATAGTCACCAATACAAGTGGGATTTTTATTTTTGGGGATTAAAGTAATAAAGGTATGATTAATGCTTTTAAGAATTTTGCCTTTATCAAAAAATTCATTTACTACATCCAGAATGTAACATCCCGAAAATTTTCGACTTTCGAAAATTCAACATTGATACTCACTTTATCGATTGCCGAGAATCGAATGCCGGAAACCCGAAATATTATGGTTTAGAAAGAAGAAAAGGTAGGGAAGTAGAAGAAGAAGAAAGCACAAAAAGAGAAGAAGAAAATAATAGAAGAAGAAGAGAAGAACAACAACAGAACAAGAGCAGAAACAGAAAACAATATCAGAATCTTACACATCGCAGCGGAACAATATATAATAGATAACACTAGTCTTTTAAAACAAAGAACTATATCAGTTTATACATACATCAATCAGAGTCAATATACAACAATGGACAGTTATATAAACTTGTCCTCATACAGAATACACAGCGGAATAAATACTATCAGATACAAATACTACGTCTCGTCATCCAGCTTATCTCCAAAGCTCCAGAATATCCAGAATATCCTGATAATATAACTCTAGGCTGCACGTGTGGAAATTTGTGGGCACCCAGAGTTTAGAAGGGAACAATAAACTCCGAGTCAGTCATGGTGACTGGTGTGAGATCGTAAAACAGTTTATCTTTAAAATAAACAAAGGAATATTTTTAGAGTCAATTCGCAATGCTTTTGGAAAATGAAACTACCATAAGACCTCCCACCACACACACAATGCAAACGCAGAATTGGAGGAGATTTCTTCTTATGATAGTCAAAGATGCTTACTACGCAAAATCAAATCATTTTGATATTATTATTAGTGCATAGTGTAGAAAACATTTCGAAAGTATAATATTAATCTTAGCCAACATACGACCAGTATCGTATGCCTACTATAGCTACCATCTAAACAGTGGTGACCACCGTACGTAAATGGCAGGTTCTACAACTAATACCGTACAAGGTTCGTATTGGAGTTTGGATTTCCAACAAATGGTCAGGCTAAGGAACTTCCTATCCATGATGGGTACGTCCCTGGAATAGACGACCCGAGAAATAACCTAACATTACGGTTAGATCTCTGCCAACACAAGGCCGGGTTACCTCTGCAAAAGTAGGTAACTACTGACACGCGTATGTCATCCCCCGATCGTAACCGATCTTCCCGAGGATCCCCGATTTCCAACAAACCACATAGATAATAATGCAGCAACCACATAGGTTAAGTATCTGGGCTCCATACCATGATACCACCTCTATCCAGAAGGAATGACATACACTAAGGGGCGCTACTCCCTAGAACCTTGCTGCATCCTTCCTGTTTTGACCATTTCCGGGGTGTGAGGCTCGACGAAGTCTCGTCCACAAAGCTACGCTTTCTACAAAGCCATGCTTCGGGTCAAACAAATGATCAACCTATGATCACAAAGATATAAGATCAAACAAATGATCATATCACAAATGATCAAACACTGATCATTTCACAGCAACACTCAGTATGCCACGTTACCAAATTGGGATATATCGCTGATAAATTTCAACTACATAACCTCTGAGCTCGTACGTCTCAGAGAAGGGTGTTAAGCTAAGAGAATAAATTCTCCGCCACCAACATAAATGTATTTGAAAGAAATCAGCTTTATATCTCAAATTGTAACGTCAGACACACCATCCATACAAGTCTGTTCCGGGATCGAACAGAACCGAAGGCACTTCTCACGAAGCCCTTGCAATTCCGGATAATTTTCAATCACGTCAGGACTTCCCGTCACTAAGGGTGATAAAACCTCTAAACCGGAGATCAGCCGATGTAGAGTAACTCGACAGTAATCCTTCCGTTTTCAAAAATATCCGGTCTTCAACACCGGTCTTCGAATGCAATTCATAACGACGTATCACATATTCGGAATGGGTTATACGACCCCATGGTCCTTTCCCGGCTAACCCGAATAGTGAGCGATTATTTAAAAATAAGTGTGGCATTCAATTTCATTCAATCATAACAAATACCATTCAAGGTAATTATTGATAGTCGGTTATTTAACTATCAATAAAGATGCGCGACATCATCAGATTCCAAATAATTTTCCAAATTATTTCATCTTCAAAATATCTTTACTAGATATATAAAAATTTCCACACTTCAAAAATAAATCAATATTTATTTTTCTAAACAGTTTCCATTTCCTTTATAAATTCCATATTGAATTTACATTTTCGAATATCTACTTATATTCGATTTTCAATCGTTTTCAAATATTCATTTTCGGTTTATCTTTAAGAAGATAAAATCTCAAAACGTTTCATTTCATTTTGGAAAACATTCCATACTTATTTAAAAATAAGTATTTCACAAATCTATTTATTTTCAACATTTGAAAATATTCGATATACTTAAATCAATATTAAGTATATATTCATTCTTTGAGGAAATCATAAATTTTAACATCTATTTGAGTCAAAACGAATGTTGCGTAAAACATCGTTACAATGGCTCGAAATCACTAGTATAGGGATTCGGATTTTAAGATAGGTATATATAAATCCCAATACTACAAAAAAAACATTTTCTTTCGAAAATCATTTACTATAACAACAGTGTTATAGTCCATCATTTCCTTATTTCCTCGAAAACGTCTATTTCAACAATAAATGTCGAAATCTATTGTTTCGATATTTAATCATTTTTAAACATCGTTAAAACAATTAACTCCATTTTCGAAATATCTTTTCCCAAAGCAAATTCATTTTACTTAACAATATATTCACTGTCCAAAAATCGTGAATATACTTCACTAACAAAATTACAATATTTTCTACACATTTTATTTCAAAAATAATTCGCTATCCAAAATCGCGAATATATCTTCCTTAAAAATCTTCTATATTTAATTCCTCAAATTCAATTGATTTCGAATTTATAAAACAACGTTTATAAATTCTATTTCTATTTTATAACAACTTCAACTTATAATTTCTTTTTATTAACTTCTATACTTTACCTATCAAAATAAGTGATTTCAGATTTATAAACAACTTTTATAAATCCCAATTCTATTTATAAAAACTTCAATCCCAAATCAATTTCGATATTGATTTCAAAATTTATTTTCAACTTTGGATAAAATTTCCATACTGATTTCTCAAAAATTCATTTCCAAATATTAAATCAATTATAGATTGATTTCTAATTTTTATTTATCACTACTAAGTAAATTCCTCATTTTTTTCTCAAATTATTCAATATTCTGTTTTAAATGGATTCTTTAAATTGAAATCATTTTACATTGATTTCCCAAATCATTTCAATTTACCAATTAAATTTCTAGTTGGATTTTCAACTGATCTCCTTTTAAATAAATTCCTTTTTACGAAATCCATTTATTTAACATTTTCACTTGATTCTGGAATTAATTCGATAAGGTTATAGAAATTAACTTTTTATATTTTAAAATTCCTTTCTTCAAAATTTATTCAATTTCTAAAATTGATTCACTTAGAAATTTAATCGATTTCAAAAATTCAATTTCATTTATTTTTGGAATCCAATGATATCAAACATCCATTCAGCTAAATTTTAGCTTTCAAACAATTTCCAGACATCAATATGATTAATAACATCAATAATCATTCACAGATTAACACATCACAGTAGAATATAAATTCAATCAATGTGAGGGGTCCAGTTGGATCCCTCCAACCTGTTTCCCTGCATCCAAAATCATTAGCACAATACCAATTCCACTTCGAGGTGGAATATCGCGGTATATGGGTTTTATAAAATAATCCGCTTACTAACGGCGCAATAGGGTCTCATCCGCTATACGAGGCGGGAAATCATCAATCCAATATATACATATGCCAATATGTATATATTGCTATATATATAGATATATCCTATCATATCTAATATCACATCCAATATAGCAATCAAATCAAGCAATAAATAACTGAAAATTCCACTTTCATTTTTGAGTGAGAAAAATCTCACCTTAGCTTTTTATTTTGCAATCCATTTCGATTCCAGAGTTGTTTTCTTCATTTTTACCTTGTATAAATAATTATACCATTTATTAATATTTGAATTAAATCGAACTACTCAATTTCTAACTTGATAAGTTTTAATTATACAATGATTTTATTTTACCCCGATTTCCTTTAATAAATTTAATTAACTAAAAATTTTCTTTTTAGTAACTAAAATAGGTAAAACAAACTAATTATCGTAAACTGTTGTTTATACAACTTAACAAATAAATTTAACATTATATTCCTTTTTATATTTTTTCCAAAACCCTCCTATATATATATATATCTACTGTAAATAACAAGAACAGTACTTTGTTAAAAAAAATTATTTTAATTTTACATCTCAAAACTGTATATAAACAAACAGTGAATTTTTCTTTCTTTACTGTTTAAAAATTATTTTCTTCAATCTGTATAGGGTTTAAAAATTCTAATTTTAAATTCTTTAATATTTAAAACATCCAATTTCAAAACTCCTATATATATATATAGGTATATACATAGATTTTACTGTATAAGAACATTCTCATATATATATATATTTATCATTTTATTTTTACAAAACTAATGTGCTCACATTAAAAACAGAGAACCAGAATTTTACCAACGAAAGTTTTTGGCCACGACGAGTTCCTCTCGAACTCGATCCAATCGAACAACCCCACGAGCCTCCCACGATCGCCTTTCCGATCAAACTGCGGCCTCCCCCAAATCAACGCGATTGCCGCTGCCCACCTTCGCTTGCTTCGGCCATCATTGCGAACCCTAGATCTCGCGAAAGGAACGCCACCGCTTCCTCCAAAACATCCCCTAGCTTCGCGAGCTCCAGCCCCAACCTCGCCGCCTGCCTCCATCATCGCGACATCGAACTCGCGAAAGCGAAGGCCACCTCGACTTCGTTTGCCTGAACACTTCCTCGCGAGCAACTTGTGATCGACGCTTGCCCTAGGGACGATGTCGCTGTTGAGTCAAGATTTTTATAGAGTTTTGATTTCTGACAAAGGGATAAGCCGTGATCGACAAAAAGAAGTTATTCATTGTTTTAAAGAGACACAAAGAGCTCCATACATTAGAGGTTGATTATTTGGTATGTTAGTAGTGTTATTTATGTTAAAATCTATCCTCAAATAATCTCATACCTTCAATCTTTGAATATAAATGTATATATGTATGAGTGCACATTAACTGTGCAGTCTGGGCTAAACCGGTCGACCGGTTTAAAACAAGGCGGTCGACCGTTTTTACCCAGAATGCACAGATAACGTGCACAAGTGTACATAACGTATATATATTCAAATTCTTGTCTACTGGTCCATTTTGACCTGTCGACCGTTTTCAAACAGAAAGCAACTTTTCGTACAGACACTTCCTTTTCTTCAACGGTTGCTTCTCTTTCTCTTCACCAATGATCATGACCTTTGTTTGTATCTTTTCACAAAGGGTTACAACTGTTTATTTCTTATATAAACATCATGAAATCATTATTCCAGATAAGAATAACCAATTCTATTATTCTAATCTCTATTCTATTGATCTCTGTCTTGAGCCCTAAAACATTTCAATTGCTTATTGAATCATTGAAATCATTTCATATCTTTTGATTCAAAAAGTAATATACTTCCTTCAATCTTCACAAACATCTTTCACATATTTTGAGGATAAGATTATAGGAAGGGTGTACTACAAGTGACAAATCAGTGTTATCAAGAGCACAAGTTGTCAACGACAATTGTATTTGTTTTTGTTGAAGTCCTCGGTGTTGTAAGAGGCACGAAATCCCGTTCGGCTGTTCGGGTGTTATAAACCTGTTCCTCCGGGTGAAGCGAGGTAGTTGGTAGTGAAAATCCAGATAGGAGTCTGGGACTGGACGTAGGACGGGAGGTCCGAACCAGTATAAAAATCCTTGGTGTGATTTTTACTGTTTACTGCATTTACTATTCTATATCTGTGAATTGCTATATAGTTAGTTTATTGAATATTTACTTATATAGCAATTGTAAATAACATTCCGCATATATTAGTCCATATTACACGATCCGTAATTAGTGTGCACAAGCGTACACACACTTTTATTTGGTATCAGAGCACGGTCATCATATAACCGTAAAACCGTTATTTGATATATTCTTGTAATATGGCAAATAACGCAAGCACTAGCACTAGCACTTACACGGAAGGTCAATCAACACAAAGACCTCCATTCTTTAATGGTCTCAACTATAGCTATTGGGCTACACGTATGTCATTTTTCATGCAATCAAATAGCTATGATGCTTGGAATGCTACTCAAAAAGAAATAGTAAATCCAACAACTGAATATTCAGAATGGACAACGACTGAGAAAACAGCAGCAGCTGTAAATGCAAAGGCAATAAATATGTTGTTTTGTGCATTAGACCAAAATGAATATAACCGTGTTAGTATCTGCACTACTGCATATCAAATTTGGCAAACGCTGAAAACCACTCATGAAGGTACTAACAAGGTTAAACAAGCCAAAATAGCCATGCTGAAGAGTCAGTTTCAAAATTTCAAAATGAAACCGAATGAGACAATCAATGATATGTATTCAAGATTTCAAACTATTCATCATGCACTTATCGGATTAGGGCAAAAATATTCAGATTTTGATGTTGTTTCAACAGTCCTACATTCTCTGACTAGTGAATGGGAAGGAAAAGTATTAGCAATTGAAGAAGCTAATGACCTTTCCATCATGAAGCCAGATGAATTGATAGGAAATTTAATGTCCTATGAAGCAAATTTGCAGGCTAGAAAAGAACAGAAAGAAGAGAAGAAAAATGTAGCATTTCATGCTGAGAAAGATGAAAATGAATCAGATTCTGAAGATGAAGATTTGGCATTCATTGCAAAAGGATTCAAAAAATTCCTAAAATATCGAAAAGCCAGTCGCTACAACAAAAGGAAACCTGGATCAAGCAAACCATCTTCATCAACTATAGAATGTTTCAACTGTCACAAAAAGGGGCACATGCAGAAGGATTGTCCAGAACAGAAGAAGAAGTCAGAAAATGATAAATTCAAACATAAGAAGGACAAGTCAAAGAAACGAGCCTTCTCAGTAACATGGGATGATTCAGACTCATCCTCATCTGAAAGTGAAAGTGATCAGGAAAATGAACAAGCTAATGTTTGTTTTATGGCAACAGAAGATGAGGTACAAATTCCTACATTTGATGAATTACTTGATATAAATTCTGAGTTGATAGTCAAATATAAAGACATAAAACGTCAATTAAAAGTAGCCAAAGCAGATTTGAGTAGAGCAGAGTTTGAACGAGATATGTTAAAAGACGAGAAGAAAATATTAGAAGAAGAACTTGAAAAACTTCAAGAATCATCATCTAATGTTGACTCTCAATTATCTCTTTTGAGTCAAGAAATTGAAACTCAAAAAGAGAAAAATGATGCTCTCGCTACTGAAAATCATGAGCTTAAGGCAAAAGTCAAAAATCTGGACCTAGAAAAGGCGAGCTTACAAACTAAGTTAGATAACATAACTCAAAATGTTTCTAACTTTAACAAAGGTCGAGAAAATTTGACAAAAATCATTGAAAGTTCACAATCTGTTTCAAATAAACAAGGTTTGGGATATAGGAAACCAGAAACCAAGAAACATCTTGGTAATGGAAGGAAAAAGAAAGTACAAAAGACTGGAGCTAAGAAAAATCTTAGTTTATTATATTCCAAACCAAAACCAGTTGTGAAATTTCAGAAGAAAAATGTCAAGACTATCAAAATATGGGTTCCTAAAACAAATAACAATTTGATTAGGAATAAATATATTCAGAATTTCATGAATACTGTACATCTTAATACTAATTATATATATAAAGGGGATACCGGACCCGTATGGGTTTGGACTCCTAAGACCTAACTCTTAGGACCCCATAAAAAGTGGGTACCATGGACTTAATTCTATTTTTTGCAGGTCCCACTTAAGAAAAGAGGAAAGTGGATATTCTGGTTGATACATTCCTATATTATTCCATTATCTATTACTCCTTTTTGTCGATGACAAAGGGGGAGAAAGTGCTAACAATTATCTGCAGGAATATATATATTTATATAAAGAATACAGACAAAATCTCAGGGGGAGATCACATATTCAGGGGGAGATTCAGAGTTTCAGATATATGTTGTCATCAATCAAAAAGGGGGAGAATGTTGAGTCAAGATTTTTATAGAGTTTTGATTTCTGACAAAGGGATAAGCCGTGATCGACAAAAAGAAGTTATTCATTGTTTTAAAGAGACACAAAGAGCTCCATACATTAGAGGTTGATTATTTGGTATGTTAGTAGTGTTATTTATGTTAAAATCTATCCTCAAATAATCTCATACCTTCAATCTTTGAATATAAATGTATATATGTATGAGTGCACATTAACTGTGCAGTCTGGGCTAAACCGGTCGACCGGTTTAAAACAAGGCGGTCGACCGTTTTTACCCAGAATGCACAGATAACGTGCACAAGTGTACATAACGTATATATATTCAAATTCTTGTCTACTGGTCCATTTTGACCTGTCGACCGTTTTCAAACAGAAAGCAACTTTTCGTACAGACACTTCCTTTTCTTCAACGGTTGCTTCTCTTTCTCTTCACCAATGATCATGACCTTTGTTTGTATCTTTTCACAAAGGGTTACAACTGTTTATTTCTTATATAAACATCATGAAATCATTATTCCAGATAAGAATAACCAATTCTATTATTCTAATCTCTATTCTATTGATCTCTGTCTTGAGCCCTAAAACATTTCAATTGCTTATTGAATCATTGAAATCATTTCATATCTTTTGATTCAAAAAGTAATATACTTCCTTCAATCTTCACAAACATCTTTCACATATTTTGAGGATAAGATTATAGGAAGGGTGTACTACAAGTGACAAATCAGTGTTATCAAGAGCACAAGTTGTCAACGACAATTGTATTTGTTTTTGTTGAAGTCCTCGGTGTTGTAAGAGGCACGAAATCCCGTTCGGCTGTTCGGGTGTTATAAACCTGTTCCTCCGGGTGAAGCGAGGTAGTTGGTAGTGAAAATCCAGATAGGAGTCTGGGACTGGACGTAGGACGGGAGGTCCGAACCAGTATAAAAATCCCTGGTGTGATTTTTACTGTTTACTGCATTTACTATTCTATATCTGTGAATTGCTATATAGTTAGTTTATTGAATATTTACTTATATAGCAATTGTAAATAACATTCCGCATATATTAGTCCATATTACACGATCCGTAATTAGTGTGCACAAGCGTACACACACTTTTAGTCGCGACTCCATATCTGAACGAGACGAGCGACTCGCCCACAATCGATTTCTAATCTTGGAAGTAAATAGCGTGGTCACGAATTTAAAGAGAAGGCATGCGATAAAAAAATTTTAATGGGAACGATTTGTTTTTGAATGAAAAAGGGGGCTCGATTTTTCTTTCCTTTAAACGAAAAAAAAACTGGTGTTTGATTTGAAGGCAGTGGCCATTACAATTTGAACGAGACTTCTTCTTTTTTTTCTTTGATTCTGCTTGCGTGATAAGGAAACAGAAGGGGACAAGGGTACGTGATTTTACAAAGGGAAGGTCGTGCTTGCACGATCAATTTCATGGTCTTCAGCGTGATTTCCTCCGTGATTAAAGGAACGAACGTGCAGATGTTAACCAGTTTTAAAATTTAAATTTAAATTGGACCCAATTAATTTTAACGCGTTTACCTATCGTATGATCACATATTAACTCCGAAAAGTACGAAATTTGAAATCCGGTAATAATTCAATATTCCGGACCCAATGGAACTGGTTTCGTCGAATTCCGAGACTGTGCCTCGGACGGCTATTTTTAAATATCGATTCGAACGATTTAATTTCAAAACTGAACAAATCAATTCGAAATTAGATTCTGAAGCTTCTATTATCTTCAGTATCATCAACATAAATTTTAGAAGCTTTTGAAATATTTTTCTTCAGCTTACAATTGAAGATTTAAATTTCTATTCAACTTTCAATCGATTAAATTTTAAAGTTTAATCGCAAATTTCAAAATTATATCGGGGATTTAAATTAAATTATCGTTCAAATATTTAAAATTAATTAAATATTCTCAATTTAATTTGTTCAAAATTCTGGGTCGTTACACAGAACCTGAGCTTTAATGTTATCCCAGTGATTTTTATAGAATTTTGCATTAAAGCCATCAGGGCCAGGACTCTTGTTGTCACCAGCATTGAAGACTACATATTTAATTTCTTCAATAGAAACTGAAGAAAGTAATATATTAGAAGCATTGGCATTTAAAACATTTTTACAAATAATATGAGGAAAGCTATTAATATTAGATTCAAAAAAATACAATTTTTCATAATAGTCAACTGCATCTTTAACCACTTTATCATACGCATTAGTTAGATTACCAGTTTTATCAATAACATTGCCTATGTTATTTATATGCCTCCTACTACTCATTTTTGCATGAAAAAATTTAGTACAATTATCACCCATTGTTAACCAATCAACCTTGGCTTTTTGTTTACCATTCATAGTATTAGTATAGAGCTCTGTTGATAAATTTTGTTGATTGGAAAAGAATTTTTAACAGCAGTAATGTCCCCAGGATTTTTATCAACTATTTATTGTAATAGTTTACCTTCTTGTCTTAACAGTTCTAGCTTATTATTCTTCATAAAGTTATTTTTATTCCAAACTTTAAGTTTACTTTTGGCATTCTTCAGAAACATATTAAATTGGAACTGTTTAGTACCATTACAAGAAAAAATCATACATTCTTCCATTAAAAATTTATAATTATCATTTAAAACCCACCCATTCTTAAATCTAAATGGAGGAATTTTTTTATTAGAGGTTAAATCCTTAAAAAGAGTGATCAATATTGGAGTATGATCACTAGTATTTTGCTCAAGAGTAGAACAGATAAATTTGGGGAAAACATTGTAAAATTCTTTATTGATCAGAGCTCTATCTAATTTACAATGAATATTCCTTTCTATACCAGATTTCCAAGTAAATTTATTACCACTAATATTTGGTTCTATTAACCCAGTCTCAATTAAAAATTTATTAAATTTGTCTAATTTGCTTTGAGGTATTTTATTACCTCCAAAATTTTCAGATGCATGTAAAACAGTATTAAAATCCCCTAAAATAAGCCAAGGGAAATTTTAGTTTAAATTTAAAGCTTTTAGCCTACTCCACATGCCATTTCTTTCATTTTCCAAATTGCTACCATATATACTAATAATTTGTATAGAAAAACCACCAATATTTTTAAATTGACAATCTATAAACTGTTTATCTTTATTACTACTTAACATATTCCAAATATTGGAGTCCCATATAACAATAATTCTACCTTTACAATCACAATCATTATTATTTATAGCTTTCCAATTTCTGAGTAATTTAAAAAAATATTTTTCAAAATTGTCTTCATTCAATTTATTCTCAATCAATGCTATAACAGAGGGTTTGTATACACTAAACATATGTAAGATATCAGATTGTTTAGAAGAGGAATTCATACCTCTTACATTCCATGCCAGTATAGACATAATCAGGAAATAAAAGTAAGGGTTTAAATAGTACCTGATACCGAAGTACTCTTACCTCTTCTTTTATTCTCAACACTTTTAGCTTTTAACCTGGTTGACATTTCATCCCAGTCTGGATTTATAGAAATGTATTTTTGTTTAAAAGCTTTCTTCTCTTTATTACCCTTGTTCTTACCAGTAGCCTTTGTTTTTGGTATATGCAGTTCAGAAATATCAAACTGATCAACAACATCCACCATTTCCATTTCTGCTCCAACATTGTTAACACCTTCTGGAATTTTAATAAGAGAAATATCAAATTGGTCAGCAGCGCGAGGCATGGATGAGTCAGACTCCTCAGCCAGTGCAACCTGCTAAGGTGGAGGGGTTGTTTCAGTAGGCTTTTCCAAATCCAGAGTTGCAGATTGTAGATGATCTTCATTATCATTATTGTTGTTTGTACCATAATTATCTGTAATTAAACAAGGGTCTGTAACTGGTGGGGTTACAGACTCTAAGACCATTATATTCTTTTCACCCACCACTTTATTGCTCTGTGTTTTTCCCTTTGAGATGATTCCATATCGTTATGATGAACTTCCTTAGCTATGACCTGATCATCTTGATCAGAGAGCATACTATCATTCTTTCTTTGATCGGAACTGAAACCTTTTTGGTTGATTCCATCATTATCCTCAGATGATGTAGTCTGTTTTTGTGATATTGAATAATTTCTTGGATCAGAATTTGAAGTTTCTTTATCTTGAGTTTCTTGATTATTGCTCTTGGGTACCCATGCCTGTTTTGGATTACACTGAACTCTAGTGTGACCAAAACATTTACATACATTACATTTTGGCGGGACCCATTCATATTCAACTTTTTGAATAATTTTCTCTCCATTATACAAAGAAAGATAGATTTCATTGGGAAGTTCATCATTTGCAGACACTTCTACGAGAAGGCGAGCATAATTCAATCTTGTCTTCATAGTTGTGGCTGCATCCATTTTAATGGGTTTTCCTATGATACTTGCCATGACACTGAAGGCCTCTCTGTCCCATAACTTTAGATTAACACAGGTTAATCTTACCCAAATCGGCATAGACGTTAGCAAGTCTTTGTCCATTTTCAGAGAATCAGACCACTTTCTCACTATGATGAGTTTGCCATTGTAGAAATATGATCCATTTTTTAAAACTGAATTACAATCTTGAGATTCTATAAACTTTACTAGAAAGAACCCATTCTCTCTAGTAAAAATTTCAAATTCACTAATCGGATTCCAAACTCTTTGTATATATGATTTAAAAAAACAAGTAGCATGGTTTGGTACCCACTACATAAACAAGAACAGAATTATTCCATGATTCAATTGCCCTTTTACATACCTCTTCCTTAACTAGACCATACTTCTTGTTGTTAATCTTGATTAGTACAATATGCTCTAGATTGCATTCTTCATCACTGGGTTCTTGAGGCTGATCAGCAAAAATATCAGCCCAAGATTTTCGGCCTTGCTCTCTATTTAGTGAGATGGCTACCGGTTTTCTCTGCATCGACAGCATTTCGCCTTTCTTTGCGATCTGGGTGGTTATATTCTGACCATCTCTACCTTTTTGATTGTCTTTATTGAGAACTGGTAGCAACTCCTGAGCTTTCTTGGCCTCTTTCCTCTTTGTTGTTTAGATTTGACTAATTTAAAACCATCATTATCTATGTTGATAACCCCTTATGGCTTACTGATGTGAGAAGCCTCATGTGGTTTGATTAGGGAGGAAGCATTAGAGAAATTTGAGGAAATTTGGTGAGAGAATTGATTTTCCCCCATGAACCTAGATTTCAATTTCACATGTAGATACTTTCATTTACGGTATCTTGCATCCATTCATTCATTTACAACAACCTTTCATTTACATTATGTGATCTCTTATTACTTTATTCCACCACCCTCCTCTGCAAACAATATATCTTCTTCGTTAATATTTTTCTGTGCTCTTCCCTCCGCTATTTAAGAGCACGTCTTCGACTTTCTACAACTCACTTATCACATGCCATTCGACATCTCGTTCCTCCTTCAACAACTATATCATTTGATGGATTAATTTTATCTCGTCAAAAGTTTGGGTATTTAATCGTCGATCTAGAGACAGTAAAATGCTTGATACAATTACTAAATCGAACCCCTTGATTTAGTTCGAATTGATTTTCAACAAATGGTTTCAAATAAAGTCTATATCAACTTTATTCTCTATCTTTTACTAGAACTGGAAATAGAGTGACAACATCTATAATGAATGTCAAGCATTTCAGATCTCGAGTTTGAGCCTACAGTAGAGGATATAGAGTTTATAATTGGAGATGGCGTGCATATCAGATAGAAGATATCGTGCATATCATATTTCAGGCTTGAATTGGATTTCGAGCATGAATAGGATTTCGGGCCTGTACTAAGGGATGTCGGCTATCAGAGATTTCGAATATATCAGAAGATGTCGGACACATCGGTGATTTCATATGCATTAAGTGGCTTCGTACACATCTGGAATTCGAATATATCAAGTCTTGAGTATATGAGTTTCATATATGAGCTTCAAATGTACAATGTTTATATATATATGGTTTTGAAAGGATGAGGTTTCATATATCTGGATTTTTGGTATACAAACTTTTGAATATATATGTCGAAGTTTTCTAACGATTACAGTTTCGTATATGTATAAGTTCTCAAATATAAAGTTTTATATATATACAAGATTTTGAAAGTATAAAGCTTTGAATATATATATAGTTTTGAGTATGTATGTGGTTTCGATAATAAAGTTTTCGAATGAAAGCATTTCAAATATATACATAGTCAGTTTCAAGTATGAAGATTTTTAATGTTTACAGTTTCATATATATATATATATATATAAAGTTTCAAAAAGTATAAGTTTCGAAAATATTTATACTATTTTGAGTATATATCAGGCTTTCAAAAACATGGTTTCAAAAAGCATAAATTTTCAAGTAAATATTAGGTTTCGTAGATATAGAGTTTCGAATATATAATGGGTATTGTAGATGAAAAGCTTTGGTTATATTTGTCAGGTTTCAAAAGCATGGTTTCGAATATATAAAGTTTTATATATGCATGGTTTCAGATATATAGTTTCGAATGTATGTGCTTTCAAATATACATAAATGTTTCAGATATATAAGTTTTGAAAGTATAAAATTTGAGTACATATCAGATTTCGATGTATAAATTTAAAATTTTATATGCATCAGGTTTCAAATGTATACCAGTTTAGGATGTATTGAGTTTTAAATAAATGTAAGTTTCAAATATATTAGATTTTAATATAATAGTTTCAAATATATTTCAATGTTTGAAAATAGTGTTGTTTTTATATATATTAGTTTCAAATATTTAAGTTTTGAATGAATAAATAGTATTGAATTTGTTAGACCATAAAAACAATGTGGTTTGTTCATTTCATTATCTCTCATACTGACCGAACGAGCTACGCAACCAAGCAAGGACAAACTTGCCACGGACCAGTGGGAAAAAAAATCACTGGGTTTATAACGGCGAAGAGTTCACCGTTATAAATTTATAACATAATATTTATAAATTCAAGTCGTGTAATATGATTGGCTATATTTTATAATAGCGAAGACTTCGCCGTTATAATCACTAGCCTCTGTTTAGTGAACCAGCCACGAGAACAACTCCAACTAACCATGGAAAAGTGAACAAATCACATCTGATTGCTCCGTGGTTTGTCTAGCAACTGAAAAAGACATTGTTGGTTGTGCCCTTAGGTTTCAAAAAATATCAGGTTTCGAAAATGTAAGGATTCAAATTTGTAAGATATATAGTCAGGATTTTGAATATATAAAGTTTATATAATTTCAAAAATATGCAGTTTCTTGTATTTCAAACATATACATGAGTTTTGAAAGTATAAAGTATCAAATATCTATCAGGTTTCGAAAATATACAAAGTTTCGAATCATACAAGGTTTCGATTATAATTGGGTTTTCGAATGAATCTGTTAGTGTTTTGCAACTCAAGTGCTACGAAAAAACGCTATAACTATAGTTTAACACTATCACAATTATGATATAGAAAACTGTTGCAGAAACTACTGCAAAGTTGACGTTTCTAAAACGTTTTCTAATCTATTGCAAGAATACTGCAAACAGAATTTCTCAGTAAATAAGAAGTATGTATAGAATCAGTAATTAAATTACCAATTAATCCGTCCGAGTGCAGTGAATACCGTTGCCTTGAAACAATATTGCTCCTTGTATGCATCGTAGGTTGTGAGCAATTTGCTTCCCAGGATGAAACGGACCAACCCCGCAATGCTGTGCTTGCAAGCGGAGCAACGACGAATGGAAGAGAATATAGAATTAAGAACAGAGTTCTGTATAGAAGAAGAGTAGTAGACAAGACAGAAAAAGAATACTATTTTCGTTTTCTATCTGCCTATATATAGGCTCGAGGAGGTGTCTATTCGGGTCTGAACGGTCGTGTCTGTTTGAAAGGTTGCGACCCTTTACCAACTGACTTTTTGTTATCGTTCGTCCAAAAAAGGTGTTTGAATTCAAAAAATGTCTGGTCTGAATAGCCAAGCCAACCGCCAATTGCAAAGTGCTAAGTGCCTCTAATACGCCTCAAACGCCCATTCACCCACGCCGTGGGTGCGGGCTCGGGCACGGACGCGGGCACGCGCGCGTGTGGGGTGGTGTGTTGCACCACTCGCTAAGATGAGTTGTGGTTTTATGTCTCTCTTTTCTTATTGTAACTATAATAGGAACCACATCTTAGTATATAAACACATAATGTTTATTATATTCCAAGATGTGGGACTATTCATATTCTAGGCATTAAATGCCTCACATATCCCAATGCACAATTTCACTTTTTCCAACACCTCTCTATTGTTTTACTCATTTATTTCCTACAATCTCCCACATGAATGAGTAATTGTTCGACTGTTCTTAATTTCATGAAAACATTTAATGTATCGGTTAAAGTAGCACTATTGGCTTTGAACTTTCCTAGTGATTACCTATTAGGATTACTGGCGAATCAGTAGACTTAGGATGTCTTTGAACTGTAAGCCTTTTGTGTAATTCTAAAACAGAAAGCACACGATAAACGCTTCTTATATTCCTTCGTTCTCTGTTTGTTTTCATTTTTGCCATGAACACCTGCCTGGTCTCATGAGTGCTTAGAGAATTTGGCCTTATAATTCTCCTTGAAGCGGCGCCTTCGCACTCATGTAGGTGATTCTGTAAGGGGTATTCGTAATTCCTCGCTTGGTTCTTTAGTATTACCAAGTACAGGCGTCATTAAAAGTATCAAAACTTATCCTATTCTCCAACAAGTAATGCACTGACTTAACATAGGAATGGTTTGAGTGTATACCAGTGCTATTAAGTTTATCTTAAATTTAGTTGTCCCTTTGAACCTAGATCTTGGGATCTCCAATCAACTAGGTAGGATATCCATTTTAGAGAAACTTTTTAGTTTATGGGCCATAACCCCATTCCCATCGACAAAGTTTGAACTTTCTCTCTAGGCAAGCCTTTTGTTAGTGGATCTGCAATGTTATCTTTTGACCTTACATAGTCTATAGTGATAACTCCATTAGAGAGAAGTTGTCTTACAGTTTTATGTCTACGACAAATATGTTGAGACTTGCCGTTGTATAGTCTACTATTAGCTCTTCCAATAGTTGATTGACTATCACAATGTATACATATTGAATGTACCGGTTTTTCGCAATTTGGAATGTTTTCCAAAAAGCTCTGAAGCCAGTCTGCTTCTTCTGTGGCTTTATCTAGAGCAATAAACTCTGATTCCATTGTTGACCTTACTATGCAAGTCTGTTTGGATGACTTCCATGAAATTGCTCCTTTTCCTAATGTAAATGCATCTCCACTTGTGGATTTTGTGTCTTTTGAACTAGTTATCCAATTTGCATCACTATATCCTTCTATTACCGAAGGATATTTTTCATATTGCAAAACATAGTTCTGTGTATGCTTCAGATATCCTAGAACTCTGATTATTTCTTTCCAATGATTTTTACCAGGATTGCTGGTATATCTACTTAGCTTGCTTACAACATATGCAATATCAGGCCTAGTGTAGTTCATGACATACATAATACTTCCTAGTATTCTAGAGTACTCAAGCTGATATATACCATCACCAGTGTTTTTTTACCCAATTTTGGTTCATATCCACTAGTGATTTTGCTATAGTTATATTATGCCACTTGAAGCTTTCAAGTATTTTGGCAATGTAATGTGATTGAGACATCGAATATCCTTGTGATGTCTTCATAATTTTTATACCTAAGATCACATCAGCCAGTCCTAGGTCTTTTATGTCGAATCTAGAGGATAACATATCCTTCGTAGATTTTATTACAGCTTTTTTATTTCCTAGGATCAACAAATCGTCAACATAAAGGCAGACAATGACATATCCAATATCTATATGTTTCATATAGACGCATTTATCTGACTAATTTATCTTGAACCCATTTGATAACATAGTTTCATCAAATTTCTCATGTCATTGTTTTGGCGCTTGTTTAAGGCCATAAAGTGATTTTACTAATTTGCATACTTTATTATCATTTCCTGGGCTTAAAATTCCTTCAGGTTGCTGCATATATTTCTTCTTCTAGTTCACCGTTCAAAAATGCAGTTTTCACATCCATTTGGTGTATTTCCAAATTCAGTATGGTTGCGATTGAAATGAGCGTCCTAATTGATGTGATTCTAGTTACTGGTGAGTATGTATCAAAGTAATCGAGATCTTCCTTCTGTCTAAATCCTTTGACTACGAGTCTTGCTTTATACTTGTCTATTGAGCCGTCATCTTTTAGTTTTTTCTTAGAGATCCATTTATATCCTAGCGTTTTTGATCCTTTAGGTAGATCTACTAGTTCCCATGTATGGTTTTGCAAAATGGATTCAATTTCACTATTGATGGTTTCCTTCCAATAAGGAGCATCGGGAGATGACATTGCTTGTTGGTATGTTAGAGGTTCATTTTCTATCATATATGCATAGAAATCGGGTCCAAAGGTTTTAGAGGTCCTCTGCCGTTTGCTCCTTCTTGGTTCCTCTAATTCTGGTTCAACATTACTTTCATGCGTGCTTTGATTGGCATTATCCTCAGGAGTTTCTGGATCTCTTGCTCTCTTTTGAACAATAGTTTCAATTGAGGGTTTTAGAGAATAGATATGTTCAAAGAATCTAGCATTTCGAGATTCGATAATGGTGTTTTCATGAATGTCATCAATTTCAGATTTATACACCAAAAATCATTATGCACTACTATTCTGAGCATACCCTATGAATATGCAATCTATAGTTTTCGGTCCAATTTTGACCTTTTTCGGTTTTGGTACTGCTACTTTGACAAGACAACCCCACACTCTTAAGTATTTGTAGGATGGTGGTCTGCCTTTCCACAGTTCATGTGGAGATTTCGAAGTCTTCTTTTGAGGCACTTTATTTAGAATGTGATTAGCAGAAAGTATAGCTTCTCCCAGCAATTATCTGGTAGACCAGAGCTTATGAGCAAAGCATTCATCATTTCTTTAAGGGCACGATTTTTACGTTCTGCTATACCGTTTGATTGAGGGGAATATGGTGCCGTTGTTTGGTGTATAATACCATGTTCATCGCAGAACTCCGTGAAGGGAAATTCATATTCTCCTCCTCTATCACTTCTCAACGCTTTTATTTTCTTGTTAAGTTGATTCTCAACTTCTGCTTTATACTGTTTAAACATCTCAAATGCCTCGTCCTTGCTTCTAAGGAGATATATATAATAGTATCTTGTACAATCATCAATAAAGGTAATGAAATACCTTTTTCCACCTCTAGTTTGACACATTTTTAAGTCACATACATCTGTGTGTATTAGGTCTAGAGGTTCAGTTTCTCGTTCAACATGGTGAAACGAGGTTCTTGTAAAATTTTCTTCTGCATAAACTTGACATTTATAGTTGGAGTCTATTTTGCATTTTGGTATAAAATCTAGATTAATCAATTTTCGCAAGGTATCAAATTTTACATAGCCTAACCTAGAATGCCATATGTTAGAGGACTCAACAATATAAACAGAAGATTCAACTTTATTCATATCTTTGTTCGATACAATAGTGGTTACATTTGCTTTAAATAAACCATCACATACATATCCTCTTCCTACATACACTCCGTTCTTTGATAGCACAAATTTATCAGCCACAAAGGTGAGTTTGAAACCATGCTTGCTAAGCAACGACCCTGAAATTAGGTTCTTGCGAATTTCCGGAACGTGAAGAACATCATTCAAGGTAAGTTCCTTTCCAGAAGTCAGTTTTAGTACTACTTTTCCCTTGCCTTCAACCTTTGATGCAGATGAATTGCCCATGAAAAGTTGTTCATCATCAGTTGCGGTTTTGTAGGTTGTAAACATCCACTTATTTGCACATATGTGTCGAGTGGCTCCTGTGTCTACAAACCATTCCTTTGAGTTACCAACAAGGTTGCATTCTGATACTACTACACATAACTCCATATCAGAAACGCCATCTGAAGTTTCAGCCATATTTGCTTCTGATTTCTTCTTTTTGGGTGCCCGACATTCGGATGCTTTGTGCCATTTCATTCGACAGTTATGGCATGAACCCTGAAATTTCTTTGACTTCTTAGGAGCATGCTCACATTTCCTTTTGTTAGGTTTATCTGACTCGACTACATTTTCTTTGGCAGGCACTACAAGCGAAGTCTTTTTCTCAAATTTTCTGTTATTTTCCTCCATTCTCAATCGAACTACAAGTTCCTCCATAGTCATCTCCTTGCGCTTATGCTTAAGGTAATTCTTGAAATCTTTCCATGATGGAGGAAGTTTTTCAATTTTAGCGGCAACCTGGAAGGATTTGCTTAGAGTCATTCCTTCATCATGTAATTCGTGGATAATGACTTATAACTCTTGAATCTGGTTGATTACGGTATTCGCATCAATCATTTTGAAGTCTAGAAGCTTTCCCGCTATGAATTTTTTCATGCCTGCATCTTCAGTTTTGTATTTCTTATCCAATGCAGTCCAAAGTTCTTTAGAAGTTTGAACATTACAATATACATTGTACAAGCTATTGTCGAGACCATTTAAGATGTAGTTCTTGCACATGAAATCAAAACTCTTCCAGACATTCAAGGCTTCAGCTTTAGTTGCATCGGGTTCCAGTTCTTTGACTATGGGAGCATCTTCTGTAAGAAATTTTGCAAGGTCCAAAGTCATCATATAGAATAGCATCTTTTGTTGCCAGCGCTTAAAGTCTATCCCTGTGAACTTTTCAGGCCTTTCTCCATGAGATATTGCCATTGTTGGAATCAAAGGCGCAGGCTGAGTGTTAGTCACAGTCTGAGTTGGTGTAGAGTTGTTGTTGCCATTTTGAGACATCGTTGTCTGCAGATTCAGTGAACAAGCAATATTGTTTCAAGAGTGTTAGTGTTGTGCAACTCAAGTGCTACGAAAAACCGCTATAACTATACTGTAACACTATCACAATTATGCTATAGAAAACTGTTGTAGAAACTACTGCAAAGTTGACGTTTCTAAAATGTTTTCTAATCTGTTGCAAGAATACTGCAAACAGAATTTCTCAGTAAATAAGCAGTAAGTATAGAATCAGTAATTAAATTACCAATTAATCCATCCGAGTGCAGTGAATATTGTTGCCCTGAAACAATATTGCTACCTGTATGCACCGTAGGTTGTGAGCAATTTGCTTCCCAGGATGAAACAGACCAACCCCGCAATGTTGTGCTTGCAAGCGGAGCGACAATGAACGGAAGAGAATATAGAATTAAGAACAGAGTTCTGTATAGAAGAAGTGCAGTAGACAAGACAGAAAAAGAATACTATTTTTGTTTTCTGTCTGCCTATATATAGGCTCGAGGAGGTGTCTATTCGGGTCTGAACGGTCGTGTCTGTTTGAAAGGTTGCGACCCTTTACCAACTGATTGTTACCGTTCATCCAAAAAAGGTGTTTGAATTCAAAAAATGTCTGGTCTGAATAGCCAAGCCAAGCCAACCGCCAATTGCAAAGTGCTAAGTGCCTCTAATATGTCTCAAACGCCCATTCGCGCGGGTGCGGGCTCGGGAACGGACGCGGGCGCGTGCGGGGTGGTGCGCTGCACCACCCGCTAAGATGGGTTGTGGTTTTATGTCTCTCTTTTCTTATTGTAACTATAATAGGAACCACATCTTAGTATATAAACACATATTGTTAATTATATTCCAAGATGTGGGACTATTCATATTCTAGGCATTAAATGCCTCACATATCCCAATGCATAATTTTACTTTTTCCAACACCTCTTTATTGTTTTACTCATTTATTTCCAACAGAATATAAGTTTCGAATGTATATAAGGTGCTATCAAATATACAGAGCATCGATATTATCCCATGCAAATACAATGAACATGATGCATCCATACTTTGTAGTACATTCCAACCATATTTTATAATATGTAACTCCATACCTTTTAGTATTGGAATAGAAAGGTACAAAGTTGGATATGATTATTAAACTGGGAAAGTAAGCACTAAATTGTCAAGCTTGGACAATCTAAGAGAAGTAATTTTCTAAATTATAGGGCTCTTTCCAACGACGTGGACATTTTGGCATACTAGTATTTATTCTAGTTATTAATTTGTTTCTCTTTACGCCACTTTCATACACATTTTTGGGAAGAGTTGAAAATTTAATTTTCTACTACACTTGGTTTTGGTTTTAATGATTTAGAGGCACACTTAATATTAGTAAATATTGTGACAAAGCTATACGTGATTTTAACATTAATATATTATTCAGGCATGGCTTCTTTAATTGGATTTATTTTGATGTTCTTCCTAAGGTTTGTTTAATGATAATATTTGTAAATTATGATAAATTTATGGGAACTGTCCTAAGTATTTTGAAACCGGACTGAACTGCCGGTCTTACCGAGAAAACCGTGGACCGTAGCGCAGTCCGGTCCGGAGTCCATTTAGACCTTGTTTTCACTGAACCGCAAAAACCCACGGTTCAACCATAAAAATCCGGTTTAATACATATAAACCAAGTATTAGAAAATATTTTATTTGATGTGCCAGCCAAATAAAAGCTCTAAAGCCCACTGTTTTAGCCAACTCACCAGCAGCATATATTTATACTGAGAAGCTGTGAAAGCTCTCCCATTATTTTGTGATATGGGACATTTTTTCAATAATAAACTTCTTGCCTTTCCTTTGAGCTCATTATGTTAGCAGCATATTTTCTTCAATGCATTATAAAAATAGATAATTGACGTCATTAGAAAATCCACATGCATAAATAATTATTTTTTACATCTTCGGTTAGCACAACAATGTTTTAAATTCACCAGCTAATGTTTTAGATTATGCATTGATAATATTTATGCATGTGGATTTTGTAAAAACATATTTTTTTCTAGTTTCTTGCCAAACGCTAGATTTCTTACATTACTACACTAATTTTAATTAGATTTCACAAATGCACGGTTTTTACGGTTCGATCGACCAGACCTTTTAAACTTTCGACCTTGGACCATCACGGTCTGACTTACGGTTCGGTTCTCAAAACTATGCCTAGAAGTATATCAATCTAATAAACTTGCATGCAGAAGAGTGCAAAGAGAATAATGCATTAAGCATGTCTCATTCTTGGTTCAGGTTTGAGTTTAATTAATCACAATATTATGATACCTTATATATGGAACATACTATATAGAAGCAATCCATTATGGTTGCCACTCGATTAGTAATATTATTCACGTTAATTACATTATACTTTGGATAATAATTTTGTCACTCCAAATGATGTTTGACCAATTTGTTATAAGTAAGATAACTATATAGGTTTGAAATGTATAGCTCATATCACTACTACAAAACAGGCCATTTGCATCGGTTGTTTACCCCCCTTTTGCATCAGTTCAGCAACCGATGCATATGCAACCGATGCAACAGGCTTAACACTTTTGCATCAGTTCCGAAACCGATGCAAAAAGGTCTTTTTTGCATCGGTTGTTACTAACAACTGATGCAAAATATCATGGTTGTTACTAACCTTTTTGCATAGGTTGTTATTGAAAACCGATGCAAACTAATCCCTCTATTGCATCGGTTTTTTATAACAACTGATGCAAACTAATCCCTCAGAAACCATTATTACAGTACTCAAATAGACTATATATATATATTTGATAATCCAAATGCCACAAGCTTGACAAAAAAACTCGCGAACTAGAAACATGAACAATTTCAATATTTGCAAGGAAAAATCTCATTATTACACAACATATTCAACCCAAATGTGCATAGAAATGCATGACAGTAATACACAGACTCAAGTCCAACTTTGCATTCACTTTCTCCTCACATAAAAACTCTCTATATAATTCTCATGAAAACTAAACCTGTGGTGATGTAGCAGCATCAAAAGACTTCCTCTTAACCAGCAAGCAAGTAATCCTTTCAGGCTCCGCCCTCACATCATCAAGCGTGCTAATCACAAAATCAGGCCTATGAAGAGCAAGACTGAGCCTATCCTCCCCCACCACAATCATACTCGCATCCAGCAACACATGCCATGAGTTCCTATGTGCTTCAGACACCCAATTCATTCACCTCTTCATTGAAACATGCAAATAAAGCATTAGCTCGAAGGCTTTACCTTACCAAATACAAATTATAGAAATTACGCTGAATATATGACAAGTCCGATTGCAACAGCACCAAAGGAGATAAAGTACATCCAGTCGACCTGCAGGCTCAAAATAAACAAACGGATATGGAATTAATATCAGCATTTATTTATTTTTTGGATACCTGGGAAAATATGCATAACATATGACCTTTTGATGATAAGCAAAAATGCGAATTAGAACAGCCCACATATCAGAAGTCAGCAGTGAAAGGTTTAACATAGTTGATCCACTCATCTGCAGAAAGCAAACATAAAGAAACAACAACAATAATAAAAAATAAGCCTGAGTAGATGATGAAATAAAGTTAATATTCAACTTGATGAACCACTGGTGCAGTATAATTTGTAATGTTGATCCAATATTAATTTCTAAAGCAATCCCAATTGATTTGTTTATGATGTTAGTTCAGTATAAGTTATTAGTTCCTGAAGTGCAGAAAGAAACATAAGTTATGAAGGGGTATCTGATTCCTTGATAACTGTTCCTTGTAACAGGATTAGGATGCACATACGTCAACTTTTCATATTTTACACTTTTAAATCTGATCGACCATCTCAAAAGAGTATGTAAAGAAGTTTCGATTTAGACTCATCTTTTCAAAGAAAAGTACAAATCTAAACTGACTAACATGTTAGGAAGGTCTTCAACAAGTAACACATCCAATTAGGCTTATTGTAGTTATCAATTTTTATTTTATTTTCGAAGAGAAAAGAGTTGACATATGCAACTGAAGCGAAGGTATGGGAAATATAGTGGCTATGACATCTAGAAACTAGTGGTTGTTCAGACTGATGTAGCAGATAAAACTAACTACATTGCTGTTCTCAGCAATATCTAAATGTAATGTTTCTAGACAACATGATTGATGATTGCGTGAAGTAATACTATAGCAACTCATATTGGCAATATACATGTATATCCCTTTAATAAATAGTCTAGAAGTATATTGTCCTCGATGTTGATAGGAAAATATATACTAACTGTACCAATAGAAAAGCAAATAAAAATATATACAGCTTTTTTGAGGTCCACAACCAATTTGCTTTCTAGTATTTCATTCTCAGCATGTAGGATATTTTGCTATAGGGTATGTACTAAACAGTACTATATAGCAACGTACAAAAAATGAAAAGTAAAAAAGAAAAAAATAAGTAGCAAGTAATCAACAGAAAGTAACAGGTAGAATTGAAAGATTATTATGCAAAGAAAGAACCTGATTCTATTAATATAGTGACCTAAAGCAAGGGCTTCAGTTGCTTTGCTTTTTTATCAAGCTGTCCAAGAATTTTTAAGCACGGTTATGAAGTGATTAGATTACTGCAAGATAAGTACAGAAACCAAATTATTTATGATATTTGGATTTCAACTGCAAAATTCAGCTTCGAGTGGCCAGCATTTATTTGTTATTGCTTGAGCAAAATTAGAAATTTTTAAGCTATCACTCACCACTTCAGTACATGTGAGATGGATTCAACTTATCTGATCTAGTTTTCCTTTCCCCTGGATATATTCTTTTGGATTTCACTGGTCATCTCAAGTAATGCGCGTATATTGTACCAGAAATTACTCTGGTGTCACTCTGCAATGCTGCTTTGGCTGTACTCATGCCTTCAAACACCCCCCAACAAACTGCAACTACACTTCACTTACTACCTTTACTCCTTCAAACAACCAACCTGCATACAATTCTCTGACCATCAGACTTCACACAACTTCCTCTACCCATTAACAAATTACTGCCTGCAACATCAACTTATCATTCATTCATCAACAAATTACCCTGCTTGCTTGCAATTCAGTGCACATACCAGTGCCTTGCCCACTTCATCTTTAAACTTCTCACTGAGTTGCCTACTTCATACCTTCATCCCATTACCACATCCTACCTTCATCCAACCAGTGCACATACACACTGTTACATGTTACAACATCCTACCTTTATCCCATTACAATCCATCCACATACATCCTCAACTTGGTTCACCCAAACTGCTTCATACAAATTGTTCTTCATACAAACTGCTCTTACTACCTGAAGCTTCATACAACAATCTCCATAACTACTCTCCATAGACAACCATTCACCCAAACTGCTCTTCAACATTCACTTCCATACAGCATCATACATCTTCCTTCATCACTGCTTCCCCTCTACAACATTGCAACTACACTTCACCATTACTGCTCAATAACAATTGTTGCACTATAACAACTACACCAACCAATACAACAACAATGCACTGTCACTACTTCTAATTCCACCCACAAACCAACCTACCCACCTGAACAACAACTTCTACCCCTTGCCAAACTTCATCAAACTACAACTACTACATACCTCCGTCTCAGTCACTCTAATCAACCTGCACCCTGCTTGCAACATCAGTCTCTACTTCACAAATTACATCTGCCTTATCACCACTGCCCACTATAAGTGGAACCATCACCATCACCATTGACCTTATTGCCTTACTTCCTCTACCGTGCAACTTGCTTCTTCATACTGTCTACCATATCCTATAACAACCTGCTTGCTGCCATACCTATACAGATAGAACTCCTCTACCACATACTCAACACCACATATACAACTCACTAACTACCTTCACTTTCAGTATGAATTTAGTATCAAAAAGCGATTGCATTGCCTAGGTCATGACATCAAGTATCAAAACACGTGTAGAATACAAAACCCATGTAGAATACAAAACCCATGTAGAATACAAACAATAACAAAATCGTAGAGATTACCACAATCATGCTTTCCAAAAGGATCCAAACAATAACAAAATTGTATCAAAACCCATGTAGAATACAAAACCCATGTAGAATGGAAGAATTATTAAATAAAAAATAAAAGAAGGATATAGGAGAACTTGATTGTTAATACCTGTCTCCTAATTTAATGCTTGAAGATGCGGATTCAAATCCTCATGCAAATCTGCAACACTAACAAAAGATTTTTTTTGAGCATCCATCGGATCCAATTTGGGAGCAAAACGAACAAATCAGTGGGCAGTGAAATTTTATCGAACTGCTTTGATTTCGATTTTTATTTGTTTGAGATGCTCGGCCGTGGATTTCTTATTGTAAATCGATTTCCAGTTTGCTGCCATCTTCGCCATTAAAATTTTCAAAAGCTTCGTTTTAATTTTTTCTTCTATTGTTCGATTTTGAAAATGAAAAGAAGGGGAGTGCATGTTATTATTATTATTATTTTTTCGAAGTGGGGGTATTGAGGATGAAGGAGAACATTTGTCCAAATAAATTTGGAGCCAATTTTTCATTATTTCCCACCTAAATTTATATTGCCATCAACATGTAGTTGCATCGGTTGACTTTAAAACCGATGCGACTAAAACTATTTGCATCGGTTGTTGGTGAGAACTGATGCAAATTTGATTTTTTTATTATCTATTGCTTTCCACGTACCAATTGCATCAGTTATTAAGATAGAACTGATGCAAATAGTTCTATTTGCATCAGTTTTTACTTCAACCGATGCAAATGAGGCGAAGCAATATGCACTTTTTGTACTAGTGTATTTTGTATTGGAGCATGCACGAGGCATAAACTTATAGCTTCTGTGATTTTGTACTTGGCATAGTCTGGATATACAATATACTTATGCATATTTATATACAAGATGGACGCAAATGTTGGCAAAATGTTTGTATATGTCATTATATGCCAGGTGGCAAGGACATGTATATTGGAACGTAATAGCTGAGTTTTATGTACAACATCAATCTAGCAGTCATACTATGTATATGAGTGCTATTTTGTTTGCACTATGTGAACAAAACAGCACTCCCCGTTGATTGAAATCATCAGGCTCCACAGGGAGCCCGCTGATTTCAACCAATGGGGAGACTTTTTTGTTCACACCGATGTGAACAAAATAGCACTCCTATGTATAGTAAATTGCCCCATGCCCCTTAGTTTTGGATTGGAAAAGTACAAAGTTATATATAATTATTGAAATAGGAAAGTGGTTTGTTGAGTTGTCAAACATAATCATTTTAAGAACGGTAATCATCTATGTTGAAGGACTTCTTCAACCGATGCAGGATATTTTTGGTGCATGAATTCTCACTATAAATTTATCCAATTTTCGACTGCAATTGATTTTAGAGATTGAAATTCTTATAACCTTTTCGTATTGAGAGCAAAATTATCATATGATGTTGATTTAAAAGGAGATGTATAAGCTTTAATAGTCTCCTTATTCTGCTAGTTTTGGACGATCGATTGTCAAAATTGCTTTCAGTTAGCACTTGACTTTAATTTTAAGCCGTTCATGCATTTAGAAAACTATCCTTAATGTGTTAATTATCCAAATTGATATTTATTTCGTAAGATAGCACGAAAGTTCTAGAAAGGAAAATTCCAAGGAGAAGTGGTGTTTACAAACACTAAATTCAGATTTCGGCCAAACCGTGAAGTTTTGTGGCGATTTCCCAACTGGATCAACTCTACTCATCAAAATTTTTGATCTTATTTGTTTGTACTCAAAATTCACCATGTACTAACACAATATTTAATTTTCTTTAAAGGTTGAAATAAAGACTAATTTACTATGAGTAGACATCCGAGAAACTCTAAATTTTCTTATCAAAGTGTGACGGGAATCTTCATTATCGGATGAAATTCTAGTTCTCTTATACTAGAGGGTTTTTTGGAATTTTTTGTTACCAGATGGATTTCTAGTCTTCTATACCAGATGGATTTACGGCCTTCTATATTAGATGGTTTTTTGGATTCCTTATTGCGAGCTGAATTGCTGGTCTTCTTCTTCAGATGAGTTTTTGGATTTTTTATTACCAAATGGTTTTCTGGTCTTCTATACCAGATGGATTTCTGGTCTTCTATATTGGATACATAGTTTTCGGGATTTCTTATTATCAGATGGATTACTGGCCTTCTTATATTAGATGGATTTTTGGATTTCTTATTACCAAATAGGTTTTCTGATCTTCTTATTATCAGATGGATTTCTGGTCTTCTTATATCAAATGGATTTCTAGATTTCTTATTATCAGATGGTTTCTTGTCTTCTTATTATAAAATAGATTTCTGGCCTTCTATATCATATGGTTTTCTGCTCCTCTATTGAGCAAATGTCTGGATGTCTATGAAAGGGAATGTTTTAAATATCCAAGATAAAATGATTCTCTATCTCAAAGCTTGGATTTATATAATAATAAATTTCTTTATGGACTTCTAAGATATTATCAATCCATTGTTACAAGCCAATTTCCAAAGAAAGATTAGTATCCAAAATCTTCTCAAAAAAAAGAGATTCTTAAAGAAAAGTGTGCACTTGTCTGTAAAAGTCTACTGGTTCATGAACCATGACTTTTCAGGCTTACAAGCAAGACATTCCTTTTTGCTATGAAAAACCTAAAGTGATACAATTATACAATACAAACATGGAGCAATATGCACCTATATTAAATGAGTTTCATTGTGAAAGTTCCATCAAAAGCATTTTTGAGAAAATATTTTAAAGAAACTATTACTAATAACCCTATAGAGGGGAAAAAGCACCAACATACCTATTTTAAAGATGGTTTATAAATCTTCAAAAATATGTTGCTTAACATTGGCAATCTCTTATAAAAGTTTTTGATCTAAAATGTGTTGATAAGAGCATTCTTAAATTTTCAAAAATCATAGAAAAGGATAAATTAATGCATATTTTTCAAAAAAAGTTTTAGATCCGCCAAGGCCTATCGACACCACAGAAACTCAAATTAGAAAGGCCTATTCTCGGCTAAAGGACTAGTGGGTCATGAACCATGACCAAACAGTCTATTATTTGAGATTTGTATTTCTATTATGAGATTTGCCCCAACTTTTACCATGATGAATGGAACATTCTATAAAAAAGGATATTTACTTCCTTACCTAAGGTGTGTTAGTCTGGAAAACAGCTTAAGACTACTAAGAGAAATGCAAGAGGAATTCTATGGAGATCATTCTAATGGAATAAATTAGTAAAAAGGTCATGAGATAAGGTTTTTATTAGCTCCAAATGAGTGATGATGTAGTGGATCATGTATAGAGGTTTGAGAAGTGTAAGAAATTCTCTACAATTCCATATATGCCTCAAAATAAGCTAACCCTAATAAAAAATCCTTGGCCCTTTAATGAATAAGGAATCAACTTAATTAGATTACTACATACCTCAAATGAAGGAGTTAAGATTATAGAAATAACAATCGATTATTTTACTAAATGGGCAGAAACACAACTGCTAAGTGCTAAAGACTATGATTAAGAGAATAACTACCTGATTTGGGACACTACATGAGAAAAGATCCAACAGTGAAGTTCAATTTGGAAGTAAGGAGTTCATCGGATTTCGCAATAGAGATGGGACAAACGAAAGTATTTCATCCATGGTTCATACCAAAGCTTATGGAGCTATCATGGTTAAAATAATGTCCCGTCAGAGGATTAAAAGATAAGAAAAGAATCCTTGGATTTGATAAATGAACCAAGTAATAGGGTGGCCAAATGGGCAGACCAATGTCAACAAAAGGTATCAAGATATAATGACCACTAAATTAAGAAAAGGATCATTCCAAAAGGAGATTTGGTATTCCAAAAAGTTGTACTTGGATCAAATTAGGAAGAACCGCTTGATGTCTATAAAGTAATCTCATCAAAATTTTATCAACTACACCAACTTAATGACAATACAATAGCAAGAAGTGAAACACCGAATATTTGAGACCATACTTTCCCCACAATTGAAGAATACCAGTTTTTGAGACAAGTATACCTATGGAATTAATAAGGCAAAGGATGAAAAGGAATCCACAAAATAAAGGAAAAAGCCTTTGATCCCACCAAGATGGCCTGGTCAAAGCACCTCTTAAACGGAGGTCAGAGTAAGCCACTAGTCCCGCCTATAAGGCCTGGCCAAAGCACTGCAAGCCATCGGTCTTGCCTATGTGGCATGGCCGAAGCACAAGCCTTTGGCCCGACTACATGGCATGCCAAGGCACCTCCTAGAGGGAGGTCAGAGTAAGTCATTGGTCCCGTCTAAGATGGTCTGGCCAAAGCACTGCAAGCCTTTGATCCAGCTTTTACGTGGCTTGGTCAAAGCGCCTCCTAGAGGGAGGATGGAGTAAGCCTTTTGTCTCACCTAAAATGGCCTAACCAAAGCACCAAAACTGCCTTTGGTTCCATCTATAAGGCTTAACCGAAGCGCCTCCTAGAGGGATGATGGGTAAGTCTTTGATTCTACCTAAGATGGCCAACCAAATGCACCGACCAGCCTCATCCGTTACCTAAAAGGTAATAAGGGGCTCAAGCCTAAATCATCAACCAAAGAGTGATACCTAAAGAGTGGTAAGGGGTGAAGAGAATTAAATTCTAAATCCTTACCAAGAGAGTAAGAAGGGACGAAGAAGTCCAAAAGCCAAAGAGAGGGAAAAAGTATCAACCAGAAGGGACAAAGAAGTCCAAAGTCCAAAGAAAGGCAAAAGGAATCAATTAGAAGGGATAAAGAACTCCAAAGCCTAAAGAAGAGGCAAAAGGAATCAATCGAAGTCTAAATCATTACCTAAAGATGGTAATAAGGGACCCAATCAAAGCTTAAATCACTATCGAAGATGGTAACAAGGAGTGGAAAAGCAAAGAAGCTAAATCACTATCGAAGATGATAGTAAGAAACTAAAGCAGGAAGCATAAATTAGTTCCTATAAGGTAATAAGAGCTCAAGCTTAAATTATCACCCAAAGCGTGATAAGGGGTAGAGAGAATTAAAGTCCAAATCCTTACCAGGAGAGTAAGAAGGGACAAAGAATTCAAAACTCAAAGGGAGGCAAAAAGAATCAATCAGAAGGGACAAAGAAGTCCAAAGTCCAAAGAAGAGGCAAAAAGAATCAATCAAAGTCTAAATCATTACCTAAAGATGATAATGAAGGACTCAATCAAAGCTTTAAATTACTACCAAAGATGGTAGCAAGGAGCGGAAAATAAAAGAAGCTAAATCATTACCGAAGATGGTGGTAAAAAACTAAACCCAGCAACCTAAATCATTATCGAAGATGGTAGTAAGGAGTGAAAAAGCAAAGAGCTTGAATCACTATCAAAGATGATAGTAAGAACTACTCAAAAAGTATAAAACCTGAATCACTACCTAAGATGGTGGTAAGAAATCAATCACAACCTAAATGCTTACTAGAAGGGTAAGAATAGACAAAAAGGAATCAAGCAGAGCCTAAATCATAGAAGAGACAACCTTGCATAAAGAAGTCAATCAAGAAAAGAATAGTTTCATCTGAAGGATAAATCAAAACAAACTTCTAAGAGGAAGTGCAGTCAAATACGAATAAACTGGTCCTAACCTAAAGATAGACTAGTCTTCAAGGAAAAGTTCAGGCGATGATAATTAAACAAAGTAATTCTTCCATGAAAACATATACCTTAGAAAGGTAAGAAGATATTATCAATGCAACGGGCGTAAGAGGCTGATATAAAACAAAACCCTAGGTATGTGCTGGACAAAAAATCAAATACTCAAGGAAACTTTAACCGGAGTCCGGATAAATATCTAGACGCAAGGAAAATGCAACAAGAATCGATTATTAATGAGATTGAAAATCAATTGATGAAAGAACATGAAGAATGATCTCGTGAAAACCCCATCATATTCAGGTAAAATCTCTAATTATAAAGGGCTCTCAAAAAGTGTTCATCTTTCAAGGTCACTTTTCTAAAAAAAGGTCTAAATGCCGGTTTACCTTATCAATACATGAACGGTCAGTTTTTATAAATATCTCTCCCAGATCTTCTATTCAGGAAAACTATAAAAACTGCTTATGATTTATAAGATACTCGGTTTATTAACAAAGACGGAATGCAAGTCGTACAAATTTAGGAAGTATTTTCTCTTCCAAAGATGTTTTTGACAAATTTCAAAAGCTATAGATAAAATTTATAAATATAAATGTATAGAACTGTGAAGGAGAATTACTTTATGTAAGAAATGAAGCAAGGAAAGAAGTTAAAATGCAAAAAAGATTCAAGCCAGAAGAAGAAAGTTAGGTCATGAAGACGAAATTGTCACGTGGGTCATCACAGAAACATGAATATTTTCAACATTTTAAAGAGATAAAGGTGTCAAATGAGCTATTGCAGTATAAGAGCTACTGGCAATACATCAAAGGAACTATCAGCAATGCAAAGGACATAGTTGTTTTATTCATAGATGAATAAGAGAATGGAAATAATTCGAAAGGAGTAGCAGCACCAGAACAAAAGACACAAGAAAAATAAAAGAACAAGAATAATATGTTTTTTACACTAAAGTGTAAAAAGCTTCTTTTGTACAAGGAGGGGGTCAAATGTTATCTACGTATTTTTTTTAAAGAAATGTCAAGGGAAAAGAAAAGCAACTATGCCAATAGAAGGATATGTAAGCACTACAAATGGGAAGAGAGGTCGAAGACTTAAGGGCGAGAAGCAATAACAAATAGGATATCGAATAATTGTAACATTAAGAAGATGTTCTGATTCATCAATAACTAAGGAGATACCGAAAATTTTCAATAGGGCAAGGTTGTCATGTGTTAACAATACTAAGCGATATAAAACTTTAACACTGAAAGGGACATCGTGTCAAATACCAAACCTTTACAAGCAGTGCCAAACTTTAAGAGATGTCACATATAATCAATGCAATGAAGAATGTCAAATGTCTAATGTTAGCGGATGTGAAGGATATCAGATAAATGAAATACTCAGAGGATATCATAACTCATTAACATAATAAGAGGTGTCATATATCACGTGTCATATTTCATCAACATAAGAGCATATACCGAATACCAAAAAATTGAAGGATTTCGAGCTTCAAGAAGAAGCATGTGGAAGATGGTCACATATCACCAAATTAGCATAGATATCGAATTTCAATAAATGAAAAGGATGCCGTGAATCACTAGCCTTCAGTAGAATGTTGAAAATCATCAATTTTTATTGGGATGTCAAGAGCCATGCAAAGAAAATGGATTAAAAATAATTAATACAAGGAGAACAAAATTAAGAGGATTTAGTGTATTTTCCTTAATTATGCTTCAAAGGCATTCACATTCCACCGCATACTCCTTGTTGAGAACACCACCAAGATAGAGATCCATGTGAAGTATTCAACTTAATGAGATCATGATAAATTGCACCACCAAAGCTATCCATCTTGCTAAGTTATCAATCCATGCCAACTCACATTAACCAATGGAAGCAAGCTTCACATCCTCCAGCCACTATAAATAGAGATGCACCTCCTCATGGAAAGGGGCTCCTAACTTCTTTCCCTCTCTTAGAATAAATCACTTTTGGACTGGAACATTTCTAAGCTCTCTAAGGAACTTGAGATTCACTTTAATGACAAATGGGAAATGACGAAGAAAATGATATGGACATACACATAAAAGGATTTGAACAATTAGAAATTTGCATATTGACTTGTTTTGTACATGCCCTAATATTGAACAAGAGATATCCAATGACAATAAATCAAGATCTATGGCATATTTTGACTTGACTATTTTACTCTTGAATACATGATTTAAATTTCAAATGATTTCGTAATCAATTTTGAACTAAGTGGTATCATTGGAATTTCTTCGAAGATGCCTCATTGTACAACATCTTTGAAGTTGAACCAATTTTTGGTTTAACAGTCTACAAACATAACCTTTTGCGTTATCGATGTCTCCTTATGAAGTAGAAGTTACCATTCACTCTCTTCATTCCAACCATGTCAAAATTATTACTAATATCAAACTTATGTTTTCTCTTTTAAGTCGAGCATTTCAACAGAGAAACTCTTTATTTAAAGACGGAACCGAATTTTTTTATAGAAATTTATTCGATCATCCTTAACATTTTAAGAATACCAAATATGTTGCACTGAAGTAGCATATCAAAACATACCTTTTAGTGTTCAAATTCCTAGGTATAACTTGCAGTTCTTGGCTTAGTGTTGTTTCTAACACAATAAGATCCTTGTTGTGTTTGATTTTTGTTATCCAGCTTTGTGAACATGCCTTATTTGATGAGCTCAATCGATTAAAAAGAGAAATTACCAAGCAAGAATCCAAAACAATAACTGCCAGACATGGATATCGAACAAAGTCAAGAGATAAAGTTACCAACTTACCAAAGACCCCTAAAGTAGCAGGCATGCTAAACAAATCCAAGTGCAAGATCCATGCTCGAATACCAATCAAAGTTATGGATCAGTACCAGTCCATGACCATGGATCGGTACGGATCCTTAGAAGTCGCCCCAAAACTTCTTGATCTTCATGAAATGCAAGACTAAGATCCTCATCAACTCAAACATGCAATTAGATGATGGTTCGCTAGCATGGTGCGACTCAAACAATTGATGGACAAACTAAAAGATTTAACCGACATCGGAACCAAGGAACTCACTCAAACTCGAGCTAATATCTACATAACTTGATGCAAAGGACAAACATACAAGTCAACCAAGTATTCATAAGAGGAAGGTCGTGGTCTTAGAAGCAAGTTCATGAATCGGTAACGATCCTTGCTATGGATGGGTACCGACCATAAATATTGATGACATGGCCATGATCTTCTTCAGTTAACATTCCCTGGAAGTGGGGAAAGTTAGCGAGGGGAAAGTTAGCGAGAACATGGGTGAGAAATTTCAGGTGACCCTCGGCTATAAATAGAAGATAATGGGCATCATTTGGAGGACCTTTTTGGCTCTCTTAACATTTTTCTTTACTTCTCCTATAATCATAGGGATCATCACCGATCCATAAGAACACCAGTTGTAAATAGCAACCAAATCAGTAAAAAAAAGTTAAGTAGATGTAGGCAACAATTGGCTGAACCACTATAAAGCTTGTGTGTCTTGTTATTTTATGTTTTCATTTACTTTCTTCACTTTTTCCTCTATTTTAATTCTCTTTGTGTTTGTGCCATATTTTGGTTTAAACAATTTGGTGCTTTCACTGAGAAATACTTGAATTCAATGACATGAGACTTGAGATTGAAAGGATGACGAGACCATCAACGATAAAAACTGCTATTGGAGGAAACCAACAAGGACATGGGGGCAGCTAGGAAGTGTCCTTAGGATCTAACCCCCCTTCCATCTACATAACCAGAGATTAAATAGAACAATGATGACGAAAATGCAAGAGAAAATGATAGCCCGCCAGGAAGAAATGATGAAGGGATTCTTTAGAAGAATGGAATAATGAATGGCAATTGGAATAGCTGAAAACCAAAATCGAAGACTAGAAGGTAGGATAAACACAGTTGGGATCGTAGAAGCACCTTGGATCGATACCGATCCGAGGACATGGATCAGTACCGATCCAGGAATCCATGAGTGAAATATTGACTTGAAACCCAAACTTGGAGATGCTCGTTTGAGGAATGCAGCTGGATACCAGAATGTGAATTAGAATGCGAACATGCTGCAAGAGGAGTATGTGCCAGAATTTCCCCATAGGAACGGGGGGCAGAATGATAATATGGAGCGGAGACCTCCATTAGATGATGATGAAAGAATTACTGAGATAGTCAGGCTATCATTGAGAGGTGGACCACTGGACTAGAGCTTAGAGAAGTGACTAGAAACTCATTCACACCTAACATCCAGTCCATAAGGAGTCCGCATGATTTCAAGCTGCTGAAGTTGGATTTGTACAATGGAAAACCCTATCCAATGGTTCACTTAATGAGATACATCTGACATATGGAGCTGCTGGGTGCATTTGAAGAAGTAATGGGATGGTGTTTCCCTTTGTATTTGATAGACTTAGCAACAATATTGTTTAGACATCTGGAGAATGGTTTTACCAACATGTTGATCGAGTTAGTGAATAGATTCATGAGGTAGTTCAGAGTTCACATTTCAAGTCTAAAGAATATGATGACACTATCGAGGATGAAGCCAAGGGTCGAAGAGACCCTAAGGAGTTTTTTGACTAGGTTTAATGCAGCAACCGCTATGGTTCAAAAGTTGGATCAATCGATGGTTCTGACGGTAGCAGTTTCAGGAGTTTCCAGTAAGATTGATTTTAAGGTTGCCCTAGAAAGGGATCCATCGGTGGATCTCATAGAATTCTACTATGAGGCTGAGAGATACTTGCATCAAGAGGACGCCAAAGCTGAAAAGGAAGAAGTTAATGTTGTGGATAGTGGAAGACCATTCAGAGCAGGATCTAGTAAAGACAAAGGAAAGCGAAAGGCTGATGATGGCGTTGGAGGACCAAAGTAGCAAAGAAAGAAACTGAAGTTCTCCTCCTACGCAGAATTTAATGAGACCCCGAATCAGATTTACCTTGATACAAGGGGGTATATCCCCTATCGAAAACCTTTAAGAGAGAACCACCAACTGAGGAAGAAGCTCGAGAAAGTATTGACTATTCCATGAACTAGATAGGCACAAAACAAATGACTATAGACATATTCAAGATTTAATTGAGGAGCATGTTAGGAACAACCAGCTACAACAGTACATGCGAAACCAAGCTGTAGTGATGGATGAGGAGAAGCCATCATATCACTACGCCATAGATGGCCTTCTGCAACATTTTTGCAAGGTGTTGCCAGGTAAAATGTTGCGATAGCTATACAATTTTGGTCCTACTGCAACGTTGAATTTTTGGTGTTGCCTTAGCCATAAAAATGTGTTGCTCTAGCTAAACAAGTGTAATTGATGCAACATTTTTTTATAGTGTTGCTATAGCAGACCTTTGCATATCTTTCGCACCGATCCGCGCCAATCTACCAAGGCAAATCCTACGTTGGAGAACGTGACACCTCATCAATCCGAACACCACTCCTTAATCTTTTAGAGCTGCAAAGAAAAAAATCTCTGCAAATAACTTTTTATTTTCATTCTTCTCTGTCTTCTTATAAAGTTTCAAGCGATTTCGGTTCGATTAGGGCTTCGATTTGGGGGTTCAAGCTTTGTTCAGCGATTTCGCTTCGATTTGGGGGTTCAAGCATTGTTCACATCACTTTAGGGCTTCAATTTCGATTTTGAGGTATAACACTCTCTCCCATCACTTTAGGGTTTCGATTTAAACTACTTATAAATTCTTAATTCGGCCTGAATTAACAATTCGACTTGTCTAGGTTTCCTCTTGTTGGACACACACAAATTTTATCTTTTTATGTTAAAATACTCATATTCATAATTGTAGTGATGGACAGCGAAAACATTTGGATAGAACTTCCAAAGTTTAGTGAAGGATATATTAGCAGGATAAGAGCCTTTATACAAAACGGTTTTTCTAAATTCGCCGTAGGCGATGAAATGACGTGCCCATGCAAGAATTGTAAAAATAGCAAGTGGCGTCGTCCAGATATAATTTATGATCATCTCATCTGCAATGGTCCATCTCCATTGTATGTGAAATGGATTTGTGAGGTTTCTCACCCAAATTTTGGAAGGAGTGATGAAGATATAGACTGTGATGCTGGTGATTTTGGAGATAATCTAGGTGAAATGTTGCACCGTACTCGTGGAAATATGCAGAACTGTGAAGATGAGAATTCTGATGCACCAAATGCCGATGCTAAAAGATTTTATCGCCTTGTCGAAGATGGAAAGCAGCCATTATATCCTGGCTGTTCAAAATTTTCGAGATTAAGTTTTATCATCAGGCTTTATTCTTTAAAATGTGTACATGGAATTACAGAGTCTGCAGTTGGGGATATACTAGAGTTGATGAGAGAGGCTTTTCCACAGGCCCACATACCTTTATCTTTTAGAGCCGCGAAGAAAATCATTAAAGATTTAGGTCTTGATTACAAAAAAATACACGCATGTCCAAACGATTGCTTGCTCTATTGGGCAGAAAATGAAGATAAAGATGTCTGTAACTCTTGTGGTATTTCGAGGTGGGAAGAGGAAAAGAAAGGCACCCGTGACAATGATCCAGAGAAGTTGATTCACAAAGTCCCGGCAAAAGTGATGCGTTACTTTCCGCTAAAACCAAGGCTGCAAAGGCTGTTTATATGCAAGGAGTATTCACAACTTATGAGATGGCATTCTGTGGGCCGAAAAAAAGACGGAAAACTTAGACATCCAACTGATAGCGAGACTTGGAAGGCGATGGATGCTATGTATCATGATTTTTCATCAGAAAATAGAAATATCAGATTGGGTGTAGCCTCTGATGGATTCAATCCTTTTCGTACAATGAGTACAACTTACAGTACATGGCCAATTGTATTAGTTAACTACAACCTTCCACCTTGGTTGTGCATGAAGCCCGAAAATCTAATTCTTTCAACACTCATCTCCGGTCCAGAGTCTCCAAAGAATAAAATTGATGTATATATGCAGCCTCTAATTGAAGAGTTGAAAGAATTATGGGATCTAGGCATAGAAACTTATGATGCCTTTACTGATCAAAAATTCATGTTACATGCAAGTGTGTTGTGGACCATTAGCGATTTTCCGGGGTATGCAATGTTATCCGGTTGGAGCACAAAGGGTAAATTGGGTTGTCCTGTATGCCATTATGAGACTTCTTCAATGTACTTGAAACATAGTAAAAAAATGTGCTACATGAATCATAGAAAATTTTTGGATCCGAAACACAAGTGGAGGTTTGATAAGAGGAGGTTCAATGGTGAAGTTGAAATAGGACAGATTCCGGGAAATTTATCAGGAACAGACATTGAAGAACTGTTGCGTGACTTTGAAAATAATTTTGGGAAGAAAAAGGATTCCCCTTTCAAAAAGAAGTCAATATTTTTCAATTTACCGTATTGGAGCCACAATTTATTGTGACATAACCTTGATGTTATGCATATAGAGAAAAACATATGCGACAACATACTCGGTACTTTGCTAAATATTAGTGGCAAGTTAAAAGACCATTTGAATGCTCGTTTTGATTTACAGGAAATGGGCATCAAGAAGGTCCTGCATCCCGTTTTATCAAATGACGGCAAACACTTTGAAATTAGGGCTGCCATATTTGACATGACGAATAAAGAAAAAGAAATATTTTGCTCAGTACTGGAGAATGTTAAATTTCCATACGGTTGTGCAGCCAATATCAGTCGGTATGTTCACACGAAGGAAAGGAAAATCTCAGGGTACAAGACCCATGATGCTCATTTTCTACTTCACTACTTGTTGCAATTTGCTGTGAAAAAAACACTGAAGCCTGAGGTTGCATTGCCTCTGATAAGATTTGGTGCATTCTTAAGAGGTCTTTGGGGCAAAGTAATTGATTTGGAAAATGTGAAGAGGGAACAACAAGAAATTGTCGAAATTCTTTGCCAATTTGAGATGATATTTCCACCAGCTTTCTTTGACATAACGGTTCACTTGACGGTTCACTTGTGCAAGGAAGTTGAATACGGTGGACCTGTGCACGTTCGATGTATGTTTCCGATTGATTGTTATCTAGCTAAACTCAAATCTTATGTGCACAACAGATCTAAACCGGAGGGTTCCATCGCCGAAGGTTACTTGGCAGAAGAATGCTTGACATTCTGCTCAAGATTCTTAAGCGGTGGTGATGCAGTACCTAAATTTGAAAGTTGTCCACAAAATATGGAATATGCTATTGGTACAAGAAGAAATAAAGACGGAAAAGCTATTCATCTAAAAGAATCTGAGTGGATGGCATGTCATCGGTACATTCTATTCAATTGTGGTAACGAGGAAATAGATAATTTAAAAGAGTAAGTTTTTATGTTTAAATTTTATTCTAGCAAGTACTAAAGAATTAGAATATTTCTTTATTGATATTAATACCATCATAATTATTATAGGGAACATCGAGCTTTAATTGATGGTCATGCAATATCGAGAAGATATAAAAGAGAGAGAGCACATACTGAAGAATTCTGGAAATGGCTGAAGGATGAGGTTGGGAAGAAAGAGGACATTTCGAAAGAGCTAGAAGTGCTTGCAATGGGCCCTAATCGGACAGCTAGGAAATTTAGTGGATATGTTATTAATGGATACAGATTCCATACAAAATATAGAGATGCTAAGTGTAAAACACAGAATAGTGGTGTATTCTTGACTGCCTTGACCACTAGCTTTGCAAGTTCAAAAGATCAAAATCCATTGGTTGGTAATGTTAGTTACTACGGAGCAATTGAAGAAATACTAGAAATTGATTATTGGGGAGAAATTTCAGTGGTTTTATTTAAGTGTTGCCGGTACCAAGAAGAGAAAGATTTGTATGGGATGACTCGAGTTAATTTTAATAGATTGTGCCAGAAATCTGATCCGTATGTTATGGCTTCACAAGTACAACAAGTATTTTATGTACAAGATCCAACTAATACGGCACTTTATAACGTTGTCAAGAAATTGCCGAGGGACTGGTGTGATGTCGAAAATGAAAATGGAAATGAAGATGATCCAGTTTTACATGATATTCAATGTGGTAATGGAATAGGAAATCAAGTTAGTGATGTTAGGTGGTATAGAGATGACGTCCCGGCAACACAAATCCTCATTCCGCCCAACATAGAGGAAACTTCCTCTTGATTTCTATGTAGCAATATCAAGTGACTTCTATTTATGTATTGGTTCTTAATTAAGGGACGACTTCTATATCTATTGATTTTCATAATTAATTTACTACTTTTTTATTACTTGACTGCTTGTAAGTTATTCTGATTTTATGTGTTCCCTTGTTGTTTCTAGTGCTTTATATACATGCATACACATATGTATTTAATATACCTACCCATTTTATTATTTCATATCTTGCTTCAAATGTAAACTCACCATTCTGTATCCATTTTGTATAGGATGGGGGAACTCATGCAGCTCACATTTCATCACAAGGGTGCATTTCATAAGGCACAATATGTTGGTGAAACCGATACTGTGGTAAAGAGGGTTGATCCTGACTACTTCTCGTACACAGTGCTCATGGAGTTTGTGAAGGATGACCTTCAATACACCGAAATAGGAGGAATTTATATGAGAAATGGTGAGAAGGGTGGGTGGAAGTTAGTGACGAATGATGCGGACCTCTCCGAATTAGTCAAAGGAGTTAATAGTGGTGGCAACTTGGATTTTTATATCGACAACGTTGTCGATACTGCACTTGAGCCACTGAAGCAAATGCAGCTGCATGTAATCATGCGGCCAAGGCAGAATCTGGTTACAGGTATATATAAATTTATTGTGATATTTTGATTATAACATTTAAAGATTATGATTATAATATCATTGTATTGTTTCAGCTACAAAACCAGTGAAACGACAGTACGTGACGGCTCATCAACTAAAACAGAACCAAAAAACAAGAAGTTAGCTGAAGTCAACAGTCCTCGGAAGTCAGCACGGCTGAATAGCAATGCAACTGTGAATCTAAAGTTAGGTGAGGTGAACAGTCCTCGGCAGTCGACACGGCTGATTAATCCAGAACCCAACGATGCAACCGTGAATATAAAGTTAGCTGAGGTGAAAAGTCCTCGAAAGTCGTCACGGCTGAATAATCAAGAACCCAGCAATGCAACCGAGAATCTAAAGTTAGCTGAGGTGAGGAGTCCTCAGAAGTCGACACGGCTGAATAATCCAGAACCCAACAACGCAACCGTGAATCTAAAGTTAGCTGATCAGGTAAATCCTTAGAAGATGACACAGAAAAAAAAAACCAAAAATCAGCGATTCAACAGTGAATCTGAACTCATCAAGTGTTAAGAGGAAGTTGGAATCACGTTTACCAACATCGGAAGAAGAAGATATGGATGAAAATGGCATGCAGGTTTGAAGAATTCTTATTATGATGATCTTATTGTAATTTGAATATTTTGTACCACTCTTGCAGCATACTTACTATGATGTTCCTGTTTATTATATACTTGCAGGATGTTCATCTACCACCTCCACCACCTCCAAATGAGTATTCTACACCTCCACTATCTCTACAAGATTATGAAGTACAAGGAGCTGCTAAGTTGATGATGAACCTAGAAGATTATGAAGTACATGGAGCTGTTAATGTGATGAGGAACAACGAAGTTCTTGCTTCTCTAGGTGTGCCTGCAATTTCAGCTGAACTGAGAAATGCAAACCAAAAAAAAGTTAAAGGAAAAGAAAAAATGCAAGAGGATGTGGATAGTGATTAGGAATATAATCCGGACCATGAGGAGCATAGTGAAGATGATACTTCACAAAGTCCAAGAAAGGTGTGTGATAGCTACATATCTTATTTTTTCTGCTTATGAAGATAATAACTATAAAATCCAATCTTATTTCCTACTTATATATACAATTTAGAGAACTAAAAAAGTTGAGAAGCCCAAGCCTGTTAGTGGACCACAAACTCGTTCAGCTAGTGGTATCGCAAAGGAAAAGGAAAAGTTGAGAAGCACAAGCCCAAGCCCAAGCCTGGTAGTAAGTTCAACTGAGAAGGATGCTGAAGGAAAAGGAACAATGGCTGATTATTTGGCTCTGCGGGAACGACAAAAGAAAAATGCTGCAAAAGCTAGTGCAAGTGGTATGGCAAATAAGTATGTTGCGGAGAATGTCTTGCCAGACATTGAAAATGAAGAAGTTGAAGCAGGTACTGAATTGATGTGATAATAATATTTAATATTATAGTAGGATTAATATTTAAGTGCCGAATTTACATTATGATTTATGTTATTATTTGACGGGACTTTTCATTTTAATTAAAGGTGAAGTTCTTAAAAGACTCAGAGGTCACACAAAGATGTTTAATGTTCATACAAGGGCGAATGACAAAAGAGTTGTAATTATGATGAACCAGTGGTTCCAACCTATTTCAGATGATGACAAAGTAATATCTGAACTGAGCAACTTTTTAGGAACATTGAAAAGGTCCGTGCCACTTACGTATAAATCTTGGTCGGATGTTCCTGAAAAGTTGAAGAAATCTCTATGGGATTATGTTAAGGTAATCTATTATTAACTATAATGTTGCTGAATTTTACTTTAATAAGTAATATTGATCTATTAACTATAATGTAGCTGAATTTTGATTTATTTATTGTTTTTAACTTTGATTTATATTTAAGCAACGGTATATTATTCCGGATGAATGTGAAAACTGGGTGTTGAAGTCTATTCGTGACTGTTGGAGGGGGTACAAGAGTCGCATAAAAACAGCTCATTATAAAGCTTATAAGACTGATGAGGAGAGGCTAGAAAACAAGCCGGACAACATCCCAGTGGAGGATTTTAAAGTGCTCTTGAGGTATTGGGCAGATGATGAGATTCAGGTATACGTACATATTATTTATTTCGCAAGATAAACGAGTACTTTTTTTTGTGAGATAAACGAGTACTTTGTTTTTTGTGTATTTTTTAGCAAAAAGCACTGAAAAATTCTGATAGTCGTAAGTCGTATCAAGACACACACACCGCTGGTCCAAAGTCGTTCGCCCAGCTTCGTCATAAGATGGTATGTGATACTTTACATTTTTGACTGAAGAGAGTGTATGCTAAACTATCTATTGAACTTGTATCAGGAGACACCATCCGATGCAGCACTTTTTCTTAAAAGTCGTAAGAGAACAGATGGGCGTGAGTACGTGTCTAATCCTCAAGTAATGAAGTACAAACTTGTAAGTAATAATTCTGTTTTGTAATAATTTTATTCTGTTTTGCACATGCTGCACATTGTTCATGTCTTGCTCATGTGCATGTATGCTCATGTCCTTGAAACTGTCCTTGAAACACTTGTTGAACCTGAGTTTCGCAAACGTACTAATGGCATAGATGTTTGCTTTGGAAATTGTAATTGAGTATATTGTGAGATTAAGAATTTTGAACCCTCAGCCATTTTTTTCCTTTTCTAGTCGAATGAAGAGGAATTGCTTTTGCGTTTGGCTAGAAATGACACAAAAACTGGAAACGAAGAAATGAATTTGGTTAAAGGGATTACTAACTTGGTTTATATAAAAATATATGTCTATAGTAATACACATATGTGCATAAATAAAATGAATGGCCGTTTGAAGCCTCAGAATCCAGATGACGAAGCCGTAGCTGGCTGTCGACGGAATTGTTTTCCAGTTTTAACTAGTATATATGTTACAAACTGTTTTCTAATTACATGCACATAAACAAATTGTTTTCCAAAATGTGGCTTTCTCTGCATTTGCTGTACACAATCCATATGTAAGCATTTGCTGCATTCTCTGCATTTACTATAGGGTAATTTTGATGTGGCTTTATTTTGTAGGACTTAGTTCAAAAGGCAATGGCCGGTGGAGAATGAGGAAATACTGTTGAAACAGTAATTTCGAATGGAAAATCACTGGGTCGTCCTTTGCTTATAGGGAGGCGTGCAAAGTGTGCAAAACAATCAACCGAGGCTCTAACAAATGCTTACGTACATGACTTAAGGCAAAGGCTTGTCGAAGAAATTGAAGCACAGCTAGAATCCAAGGTAAATCAGAAGGTACAAGAGAATTTGGCTAGGGTGCTTAAGAAATTAGGTGATGCCAACCCGGAGATGAACATCAATGTAGAGGATCTAACTTCCACAATCATGTCCAGTGAAACTGATAATCTGACTGGAGGCACCAGCTCTTAAGTCTCATTTATGAATTGTTATGTGTACCGGATATTTTGGGGTAGCTTTGTAGTATTTTGGGGTAACTGGATATTTTGGGGTAACTGACCTGAATTATGATGTGTACTGCTGTATGAATTGTTATCTGTACTGTGTATTATGCTGTGTATTATGCAAGTGTTTTATGTGATATTGTACTGTGTATTATGCAAGTTTTCTATGTGATATTGTACTGTTCTATGTGCTCTTAGTGTCTCTTCAGTATAGTGTTGCAGTAGCTTCAGTATAGTGTTGCAGTAGCTTCAGAATAGTGTTGCAGTAGCTTCAGAATAGTGTTGCAGTAGCTTCATAATAGTGTTTCCACCGGGTTATAAATGTTGCTTAAAATAATGTTGCAATAGTCATTCAAGGTGTTGCCATAGGGATGGACCCAGTTGGGTCGTGGGCCCTACATTGTGGGCCCCACAATATGTGGGCCCCACAACTTCAGAATGTTAATATCTATAGCAACATTTTTGGAATGGTGGAAATTAGCCACAAGGGCCTCTTTAGCAAGTGCAATTAGTTTCTAGGACGCACAACTGAAATAATTACTTTTAAGGACAAAATGCAAAATAATTATTTTCTAAGGCCTAAAAACCTATGAAATTATGTCCTTGAAAGTAATTGGACTGCTAACTTTGTCCTTAAAAATAATTATTCTGCTGACTTTTGCCTTGAAATTAATTTTTGTGGATGTGTGTCCTAGAAACTAATTGGACTGCAAAGTTTGTCCTTCTAGTGAAATGCCCCTTTGGAATGTTGCTACAGATACCTATGGGTGTTGCCATAGACCCAAATAGGGTTCTATTGCAACAATATCACTTATGTTGCCTAAGATAGTCAAAATGTTGCCTTTGAGGTCTAAGGCAACGGTAAAAATTGCATCACCCTAAAAGTGTTGCCATAGACCTATGGTAACATTTTTCGGGCCTGAGCCAACATTTTTATGTTGCAGAAGGTCATCTATGGCGTAGTGTATGTAGCAAATGGAAGGGGCCTTGGATCTAGGTCAAGGATAGTTATCTCATGATCAGGATGATAAGGAGTATGGTTCGTTTCCTGCACTTTGTCTTTGTCTTTAATAAATGATTCAGTATTATGTTTAAGCCACTTACTCATGTGTGGGACCTCGATCGGTCTCTTGGCATGCTATAGGTTGGATGCTAGGCTGTAATGCCTGGATAGATGTCGTGGTGTGTTCGATGTTTTAATTTGAAATGGGATGACTGATATTGATCGTGGTAGCCCTGCTTGGAGAAATAGGGTGATGACCATAAGGCACACGTCCCCTTGTCGAAGAACAAGCAGATTGGGCTTTGTATAGACCTAGAGAGATCGAGCCTTAGTTGGATGTTAAATGATCCAAGAAGATCATGAATTGAAGTAACAATCTAGAGAGATCGAGATTTAACTGACAGATCGAAAAGGCTGTGGATTCTGTTAACGATCCAAAGAGACCAAGATTTCAACTAACGATCCAGAGCGATCAGGAACTGAATTGGTCATCGAACAAATGACCCAGAGAAATCGAAATTTAGACCTTGCTTATGAATTCCATTTGATCTTGACACGATCTGTTAGCGATTATCGAATCAGGCCATTGATTATAATGCATGATTTCTAACTCCCGGATGAACATGGGATGACTCTAATTGGTGAAACACAACACATGATATAATAATTCTAGGGGAATACAAAATGATTATCTATTGCTAGCACTCAAGTTAGGACTCGATTTCCTAGCTATAATGATCTGGAGTGATCTTTGATTTGTAGGTGAATCCAAAGGAGCCGGATGCATCGCCACTGTTTGGTGGGTTGGTAGCCAGAAAATTTAACCACTAATATTTCATCGACTTCGATATTTGATCTTGAGCAAAGCGCACCTTCCATTCACAAGGCGTGCTTTGGGGGGCAAATACTATCCAGTCTTGTGAACAAGCCATATTTCATGAGCCCAATCGATTAAACGGAGAGATTACCATAGCAGCAATCCAGAACGGTAACTACCAAAGTTGGATATTAAACAAAGTCAAGAGAAAAAGTTACCAACTTGCCCAAGACTCCCAAAATGGCAAGCATTCTAAACAAACCTAAGTGCAAGATCCATGCTCAAATACCAATCAAAGTCATGGATCAGTACCGATCCATGACCATGGATTAGTACCGATCCATGGAATTTACCCCAAAACATCTAAATGTTCATGAAATGTAGGGCTAAGGTCCTTATCAACTCAAACATGCGATTAGATGATGGTTTGCTAGCAAGGTGCAACTCAAACGATTGATGGGAAAACAAAAGCTTTAACCGACATTCAGACTAAGGAACTCACTCAAACTCAAGCTCATATCTACATAACTTGATGCCAATGACCAAGATACATGTCAACCAAGTATACATAAGAGGAAGGCCATGGTCTAGGAAGCAAGTTCATGGATCGATACCGATCCCTGGTATGGATCGGTATCGATCACTGAACTTTGATGACTTGGCTACGATCTTCTTCGGTTAGCACTCCCTAGAAGTGGGGAAAGTAGGGAAGAACATGGGTGAGAAAATTTCAGTGACCCTCGACTATAAATAGAAGAGGGGACATCATTTGGAGAACCTTTTTGGCTCTCTTAACAATTTTATATATTTCTCCTATAAACTAAAGGATCATCACAGATCCATAAGAACACCTTTTGTAAATGGAACCGAATTAGTAAAAAAGTTAAGTGGATGTAGGTAATGATTGGTCGAAGCACTATAAAGCTTTTGTGTCTTATTATTTTATGTTTTCATTTACTTTCTTCGCTTTTTACTTTATTCTGATTCTCTAGGTACTTGTGCCACATTTTGGTGCAAACAATTTTATTGAACATATGATCTTACACTATGGTTTAATTACTTAATTTTAAGTGTAACATTTTCATCAAGATTTCATATAATATGAATACAACCATATGCATCTTTTATATATGATTGAATATGGATCAAATATACATACTCATGTATTGTTTTAGAGGTCAAAATTTATCGAAGATAATACATAGACTTAGGCAAATTAACACTTATGTGACCAAGGCATGGATGTTTTTAATGATTATATATAACCGAATCCTACATGGGTCTTGAAGCGACAATATGCAAAAAGATTATTTGGTAAGTATATTATACATTTGTTTGTCAATTATTAATTCAGTTTACTTGGTATATTTTAATCGATAAACAGTTTAATCAATCATATTAAATGTGCAAATTTATTTTAGCAGATTATTATACTACACATATGTTTTGGTACTTATTAGATTGGTTTACTATATTTGTCTACTAAAGCTCCCATTGAATTCTATATCTCTCAAAAAACCTAAAAGAAATACGGGAATTTCATTAATTCCTTTAGTTGGTGCTAGGATTCATTTATCATGTTACTACAACATTGAGGGTGCTCAACCAATTGTAATGTTCATAAATGGTAAGTAACTCATTACTAATTATACCTCATATATCTCTTAACATGACATTATAGAGCTCCTAATCATCTTTATATGCTAAAGTATGCTCAATAAATCATAAAGTACGTTAGATACCCTAAACTCATCATTTCACGATATCTTAAGGGGAATAATTGTAAATCTTTAGGATACTCAACAAAGTTACATAACATTCATACTTTAGGGATAAAATAAATGTCACTTTATATAATAAATGGCTTGAGGGTGCTCAAAAACCATAGGCATATAAGGTGCTCTATTTATATTATAAATGATGAATAGTGTTATGATTTTAAGTTCTTAATTCAAAATACTTTTATAGATTTTTGTCAACTATTTAAGAGAGATGAGTATAACTCATAACATTATATGTTTTTTTATTCATCCAATGTGTACTCCCTTAAGTCACAAGGGTTACACACAAATTTGTTATAACTTTTATAATTCATTAAGTTATACATACATACATATATATATATATATATGTGTGTGTGTGTGTGTCTATAATTTTTCTTAAATTAATTAAACATTTTAAATATAAGATTTATATTTAGGCATCAACTTAGAATAATTTTAAATTTGCTTACTTATAACCATTAAGAATACATTTTAAAAACAATTGTAAATTATATTCGTAAACTTTATAAATTTTAACTTTAAGTTTAATTTAAAAAAAATTAAATTAATAAATTTATAACCTTTATAAATTTGAATTTAAACCAATTTTTAAATTCATATTTTGTAGCTCTTTATAAAAAAATTATACTCAAATAGGATAATTTCAAAAGAAATCACTTTGATGACCCAAGGCAAGGACAGAAGCGGGGAGGTTTTCCATTCATAAGAACGTTCCTCAATTAAGTTACCCTCTCCTCGGTTAAACATATTTCCTTAAACACCCATCTAGGCTACCCTACATGTTGGTTAATTATTTACATAAACACAATGCGAGCTCTAATACAATTGTAGGATCAAATGTATTGGCAGTAGGGGTAAAATGGTGAATTTCAATAAAAATTCCTTTCATTATGATGCAGAAGATTGTAACTTATGTATATATGGATAGTAATTTTACACTAAATCGTATTTTTATTTGTCAATAAAAATGTTTGGGTATACTTTCGATTTATTTACTTATATTTAAGATATTCAATTACTTGTTATTGTTCGATGATAATATTTTATTATCAAGTTAATTAAAATTTGATTTATTAATTTAATTTTAATTAAATTACATGTTTTAATTTTTTTTGATAAGTTAGTATTCACAATACGAATATTGTAACTATAATAAAAGAGTATATCTTACCTTAGGATATATTGGAAAATGTGTGTAATTAACTATTGTGACTTACGATTAATGAACATATAGATTAAGGTTATAATTCAATGATGTTGTTAAAAAAATGTGTCTATAGGTGAAAGTAATTGCATCTGCAATAATACAAAATATATAGAATATACATGTATATTTAATTTATTTTGACCTTTAGTAAATTAATTAAAATTCATATATGTATATGTATAATTTATATGGTGTTATTAAAAATATATGCATATATGTATAGAAAATGTATATTTTAAATTTAACATAGATGTATTAATCTAAAAATAAATCATTTAGATTTAGTTGTACATAAAATTATATAAGCTCTAATTCATAAATATTCGTATATTCAATGATATTAAATTTTGAAAAAAGGAGTTACATATATTTATGATATTTTTAAATACAAGTTTTGGATTTTTAAAACATTCTAATTGAAAAATATTTTGACCATTTGAGATCCAAAACATGTATGATAATAAATGAAATATGTGTATTACAATCTATGTACACATACATACACACATACACACACACATACATACATTTTTTTTTGAAAATGACATACATACATATACATACATACATATACATACATACATATATATATATATATATATATATATGTATATTAGGTCTGCAAATTAAGGAATAACAATATGTATATTTTATCTTCAAAACCGAAACCATTTGTATGTGTATGTGTATGTGTATATGTATATGTATATGTATATATGTACGTATGTATATATGTAATATACAATAAAATTATTTTATTTATTAATATATTATTGGAGTTGTAGTTTGATAAATTCGAAATATAATTATTTTTAATCATGGATAAATTAACAAAGATAAAAAAGGGAGAGAAAAAATATATACATAAGATTGTTAAAAATATATTTAAATAATAGATATTACCTCCTCCTTGTGATTTTGCCTATTGGCTTTTAACACTTTAGTTATTAGTTCTATCTTTAATCTTTTTTGCTATGGTTTAAAATGCCATCTCTTTGGCTTCACCAATGGCTTTTTTTTGCTGGAGGCTAGGGTTAAGGTTGTAAGGACCCGATTCTTCGACTTCCGAATATCGACATCGATACGTCCACTATATCAACTGCCGAACAAACGAATGCCGGAAAACCGAATACTTAGGGTTTTAAGAAAAGAGGTAGAAGAAAAGATAGAAGAAAAAGAAAGAAGAACAACAGAACAACATCAAAACAGAAACAATATCAGAATCTCACATATCGCAGCGGAACAATATATAATAGATAATCACTAGTCTTTTAAAACAAAGAACTGTATCAGTTTATACATACATCAATCAGAGTCAATATACAACAATGGACAGTTATATAAACTTGTCCTCATACAGAATACACAGCGGAATAAATACTATCAGATACAAATACTACGTCTCGTCATCCAGCTTGCTTCCAAAGCTCTAGAATATCCAGAATATCTTGATAACATAACTCTGGGCTGCCCGTGTGAAAATTAGTGGGCACCCAGAGTTTAGAAGGGAAACAATAAACTCCGAGTCAGTCATGGTGACTGGTGTGAGATTGTAAAACAGTTTATCTTTAAAACAACAACAGGATAATTTTAAAGTCAATTTGAAATGCTTTTGGAAAATGAAACTACCATAAGACCTCCCGCCACACACACAATGCAAACGCAGAATTGGAGGAGATTTCTTCTTATGATAGTCAAAGATGCTTACTACGCAAAATCAAATCATTTTTGATATTATTATTAGTGCATAGTGTAGAAAACTTTTCGAAAGTATAATATAAATCTTAGCCAGCATAGGCATTTCGCACTTATGCCTACTATAGCTACCATCCAAACAGTGGGGCGCCACCATAAGTGAATGATAGGTTCTACAACTAAAACCGTAAAAGGCTCGTATTGTTTCTTTGGATTTCCAACAAATGGTCAGGCTAAGGAACTTCCTATTCCACGAAGGAACGCCTCTGGAATGACGTCCCGAGAACCTAACCGGATCTCTGCCATCACAAGGCCGGGTTACCTCTGCAAAAATAGGTAACTACTGACACGCGTATGCCATCCCCCGATCGTAACCGATCTTCCCGAGGATCCCCGATTTCCAACAAACCACATAAATAATAATGCAGCAACCACATAGGTTAAGTATCTGGGCTCCATACCATGATACCACCTCTATCCAGAAGGAATGACATACACTAAGGGGCACTACTCCCTAGAACCTTGCTGCATCCTTCCTGTTTTGACCATTTCCGGGGTGTGAGGTCCAACGAAGTCTCGTCCACAAAGCTACGCTTTGTCACAAAGCCATGCTTTGGGTCAAACAAAATGATCAAAGAATTGATCACAAAGATAAATGATCAAACAAACGATCATATCATAAATGATCAAACAACGATCATTTCACAGCAACACTCAACATGCCACGTTACCAAATTGGGAGTATATCGCTGATAAATTTCAACTACATAACCTTTGAGCTCGTACGTCTCAGAGAAGGGTGTTAAGCTAAGAGAATAAATTCTCCGCCACCAACAGATATGTATTTGAAAAAAATCAGCTTTATATCTCAATTTGTAACGTCAAACACACAACCATACAAGTCTGTTCCAGGATCGAATAGAACCGAAGGCACTTCTCACGAAGCCCTTGCACATCCGGATAATTTTCTAATCACGTTCGGACTTCCCGTCACTAAGGGTGATAAAACCTCTAAATCGGAGATCAACCGATGTAGAGTAACTCGACGGTAATCCTTCCGTTTTCAAAAATATCCGGTCTTCAACACCGGTCATCAAATGCAATTCATAATGACGTATCACATATTCGGAATGGGTTATACGACCCCATGGTCCTTTCCCGGCTAACCCGAATAGTGAACGCTTATTCAAAAATAAGTGTGGCATTCAAATTCATCCAATTCACAACAAATACCCATTCAAGGTAATTATTGATAGTCGGTTATTTAACTATCAATAAAGATGCGCAACATCATCAGATTCCAAATTATTTATTTTCCAAAATATCTTTACTAGATATATAATTTCCACACTTAACCGTTTGAAAAACAAATTTCAAATATTCACATTTCAATTTATCTTTAAAAGATAAAATTTCAAACCCTTCGTTTCATATTGGAAAAGCATTTCCATACTTATTTAATTATAAGTAATTCACAAATCAATTTATTTTCAACACTTGGAAAATATTCGATATACTTAAATAAATGTTAAGTATATATTTCATTCTTTAAGGAAATCATTCTCTTAAGCACATTTATTTGAGTCAAAACGAATGTTACGTAAAACATCGTTACGACGACTCAAAATCACTAGTATAGGGATTCGAAATTTAGATAGATATATAAATCCCAATACTATATAAAAACATTTCCTTTCGGAAATCATTTACTATAACAACAGTGTTATAGTCCACCATTTCCTTCTTCCTCGAAAACGTCTATTTCAACAATGAATGTTGAAATCTATGATTTCGATAGTTAATATATTTTAAAAACATCGTTAAAACAATTAACTTCATTTTTAATGTCATTTCCCAAAACATATCCATTTTACTTAACAATATATTCACTGTCCAAAATCGCGAATATACTTCACTAACCAAACTTCAATATTTTCTACACATTTTATATTTCAAGGATTATCCACTATCCAAAATCGCGGATATAATTCCCTTAATAACCTTCTATATTAAATTCATCAATTTTGATTGATTTTCGAATTTATAAAACAATGTTTATAAATTTCAATTCATAACTCAATTTTTTTATACCAACAATCCACTATTATAAGTTAAATACTTATAATTCATTTATTTTACAAAATCATTTCCATTTATAAGTTCACAATTTATAAATTTCTTTCACTTATAAATTCTTAAAAATTTATTTTAACGCTTATAAAAACTTGTTTTATAATCCCAAAAATTTAAAGTTATAAATATCAATTTTATACATCTTTTACATACATCGTTTTTAATGATTCCAAAATTCCAATTAAAACCATTTTATAAATTACTTAACTATTTATCCCAAAAGAAATTACCTTTTCGGTTATATTTCACAACATTGTAATTTCTATAACTTTAAGATTTTACGTTTATTTTTATTTAAAATAAATCAATTCAAAAATTCCAATAAAGTGTATGCTTTCAAAAATCACTTTACAAATCTCTTTTAAAATCAACATCGTTATTTTTAAATTTCAAAAGTGAATCCGATGATGCAACGCACTAAAGTAGTCAATCACAACATTCAATATCATATATCAATATGATAACAGAATATACAACAAATATCTGCAAATAATTAAATACTGGTGAGGAATCCAGTTGGATCCCTCCAACCTGTTTCCCTGCATCCACAGACGTTAGCACAATACCAATTCCACTTCGAGGTGGAATATCGCGGTATATGGGTTTTATAAAAATCATCCGCTTACTAACGGCGCAATAGGGTCTCTTCTGCTATACGAAGCGGGAAATCAATCAATCCAATATATACATATGCCAATATGTATATATTGCTATATATATATATATAGATACATCCTACTATATCTAATATCACATCCAATAGCAATCATCAATCAATAACTGAAAAATCAAATTTCATTTCAGTGAGAAAATCTCACCTTAGCTTTTTATTTTGCATTCCCCTTTCATCTTGACTCGATTTCTTGATTTATACCTTATATAACAATTGTACGATCTTAATTAATATTTGAACTGAATCGAATAATAATAAATTTCCATTTAATGGATTTATTTAATCTTAAACTGATAATTAAATTCCTTAAACCCATTCCCCAAAAAAAATCTTTTAGTAACTTAAGATAATTAAATAGATTAAGTTTTTTGAATTGATACCTTTAATTCCTAAAGAAATCCCTTTTTACCAATATACTTAACAAAAATTTAAATTTAAAACTACTTTAAATAAATCATTTCACTTTATAAATTGAATTTTCTAACAAATTTTCTCTTACAAATTAATCCACTACTTTTAATCTTAACTGATTTCTTTTAAATTTTAAATAGATTACTCTTAACAAATTTATCTAGTTAAAATTAAATCTCAACTAATTTTTTTTCCTTAAATAAATTATTCTTCCCTTTCAAACTAATCATCAATAGTTTTTAAAATATCTAACCTGGTCAAATAAGTTTAATTTCATAAATTAAACATTTTACTGTAATGAAATTTTTTTTGTGGATATATATATATATATATTCTTTCTAATCTACAGTATAAATTAAACTAAATTAAAAACGAACAAGATGAAATTTCTACCTAACTGCTATCGAAACACCAGGCTACCCAAAATGATCTGCTCCTTCCTCATGAATCAGTGGCTCTTTCGAACCCATCTTCCCTTCAACTGTGAACTTCCGGTTTCCTTGACAACTCGAGCGCCAACCACACGCTTCCACGGTTGCGAGTTGATCGCGACAACCCATCTCGTTTGGTCATCGAATCCCCACTGCCCAGCGATGATACGCCACCGCCCTTCCGCCTCGCGAGACTCTAACTCAACTGAATCGCGAAGACCTCGCCACCCAACAGAGATTCTTGATTCGAATGTGAATCCCTAGTCGAGTTCGAATGATTTCGAAATTAAAATAGGGGAATGCGGCCTCGAATCGACCCAGCTTCGAACCCTAATCGCCACCAAGCTTGAAATCTCGAAACAACGACTGTAATCGAATGATAGCCCCTTTTTTTTTGATGAATTCGACTCGAGCCTTAAAACCGAGAGAGACGATATGATTTCCTTTTTCTTTTCGAGTTACGGCCATTTTATTTTTTCTCTACGAATTTGTTTTTGAACGAAAATACTTATCGTTTGGATTGATTTTTTTTCTCTGAACGAAACAGAAGAAGACGTGATTTCAGGGAACGAGATGATGTTGTTTTGTATGAGAGGAGACAGTTTAGTGGCTGATTGTACGTATTGCTGGTTAAAGGAAAGCAATTTTATCTTATTTAAATTCAATTTGTTCTAGAATAAATTTCTATGCATTTATATATCGTACGCTCACACAACAACTCCGATCACTGCGAAATTTGAAATCCGGTAATAATACAATATACGGACCCAATGGAACTGGTTTCGTTGAATTCCGAGACTGTGCCCCGGAGCGCTATATCTAAATATCGATTCGAACGATAATATTTCAAACTGAACAATTCACTCCCAAATTCAATTTTGAAGCTTCTATCATCTTCAGTATTGTCAATACGAATTTTAAAAGTTTTTGAATTATTTTTCTTTAGCTTAAATCTGAAGATTCAAATTTTTATTCAATTCAATAGATTAAATTATAAAATTTAATCGCCAAATTCAAAGTTATATTGGGGATTCAAATTAAATTATCGTTCAAATATTTAAAATTAATTAAATATTTTCAATTTAAATGGTTCAAAATTCTGGGTCGTTACAAAGGTTTTCTCTAGTCCATGGGCTAGAGAGAAAGAGATCTATTTATAAGCTTTGATGGCCACGTTCAACAGATGACTTTCCATCTTCCAATCAATCATTGATCTTCCCATATTTCAAATGCTTACCTCGCTCTTTCCTCCTTACATGGTCGATAACTACATGAGGATGTTTGGACTTCTAAGCAATGACCATAAATGATTTAACACTATAAATCATTTATTTAATTAAATCATCCAAAGCTATTTATTAATTAAATCAATGTATATTGTTTATACTTCATTTTAAATAATTTTTCAGCCTTCAAGTAAATAATTAAATGCCATTAAATTTTTAACATTTGCATTTAATTTTATTATTAATCTATAAGATTTATATATTAATTTTACGTTGTTTGAATTCATAAATAATAATTCCGTTATGTTGGCTCTTAGGTGTGAACTCGGTCGTTAGTCAAAATTTAACCAATATAAATATTTAAGCCCGTTTAGACTTCCATGAAGTTCAGTATTAAGAACAAGTTTAATGCTTATAGGTCATTTAGGAGAAATCCAAATTTTGATCTATTTTAAGCACATCTAGTAATGATATTTTTTATACGTATTCTTTTCATCATCATTGTATCACTTAGATTTCTAGAGTTTGGTCTAAGGTCAAAAGCTCTATTGATATCCATATTTAATTGCACAGACCACTTTAAAGTCCTTGGTTCAATCCAATAGCTTTTATTGATTAAACAATTTACTCTGGCCAAAGATTTTAATTTTAAGTTGACTACTAATTATGGTGATATCAACCTTCTAAGCAAAGGAGACGAGCACTCTTGAGTCGTGGTCCACTTCAAATAGTTCAATGTAGCCCAACTATGGACTTAACGTGTTCGCCATGCCATTTTCTTGACTATAGTCATAGTACAACCTACCTACTCAAGATTGATAGTACTCCCAAGTCCGAAGAATACAACACGTCATAACCATGAGATCTTCTATTTTTACTTAGTTGTATTAACTTATAGAAGACACTCGTCGAGTCTTCTATGATTGTTCCAAACAACCACAATTAACCCCATAGTGTCTCCAATGGCCATGAGTAGTTCAAGCCCGTCGTATGGAAAACATTACATACACTAGTCACGAAGGATGCATCGATATCTTTTTCATAATACATCTTGACTAGAAACATTTAAGGAGTAAGCATTAGGATATCGATTCAATACTCATGGTTACGAACACATTCAAAACTACAGGCGATAAAATGCTTCTTCTAAGAATTTTCTACTTATATATGTTTAAAATGTTTAATTTATTAATTATATCTACATACAATACATATAAAAGAAAATAAACCCAAAAGATTGCTTCATTTCAAACAAGATTCTTAAATAAAAGTTAATTTAGGTAAAAATTTACATAATTAACCCTAAGGCAAACCATTAACTCTATCAACTTGAAGGGGCAAACTAGTACACGTTGGAAAAGGGCTTTATTGAGAACACCTTTAGGTGGTGCTATCCGGCTTTTAGACCGAGCGGCTTTCAAATGAATATGGATGCTACGGTGAAGACAGAATGGTCGAAGGAATGGAGATATGCTTGAAAGGATAATGGAAGGGACTTCAAGAGTTTAGAGTGCATAAGAAACCAAGTAAACAAATTAGAACCAACCTCTTTTTAGTTCGGTACCAAGCACTTTTTGAGCACCGTACAGAATTCTAGAACTTTAGCTCATGGTTTTCTAGTCTGAGTGATCATCCTAAGGCTTGTTTCTGAAGAAGTAGGTGAACAACTCCAAGGAAGCTCCGAAGAAAAGGACAATTACCAAAGATATCAGAACCTCTCGACAATGACTTGATTTTTAAGGAAAAAGTATTCGGAACTTGATGGGTCGAAGGTAGAAGACCAAATGGAGGAAGATGGCATAGCTTGCCATTACAAAATCAGAACGGTACCAATCACTTCTGATTAGTACCGAGATGTTTTTATTGGCCAAGGGACCTTGTCTCCCCTCCTACATTCTCAGATTTGAAGTTAGACTTGTTATTTAGAGATCCAACGATTTCTTTGGATGATTTCTCTATAAATAACAAGCATATGGCAATGCAGAAAGGACTTTTGGCAATTCATCTTCTTTACGCTCTCTCTCTACATGACCTTGTTACAAAGGAAGCTGTTTTAAAAAGTGGTTGATTTAAATTTTTTGGCGCCATTGCCGAGGAATAGTTTTGATTTTTATTTTCTATTTTTTGAATTATTTGTTGTTTAATTTTTGTGTGTGTCACATTTATTTTTAAAAATTTGTGTGTGTTTGTGTGTGATTTTCGATTGCATTTTGTTCGTGGGCTTGCTTTTCTAATATCATTTGCATTTGCATATATTAAAAAAAACATACACAATTCAAAAAATATATATTTCATTTCACATTGCATTTTACATTTCGTTTGCACTTTCTTCTTTTGTTTACATTGCTTTCAAAATTAAAAAAAGAGAGAAGGCACTATGCACATCTCTATGCACATTACTATGCACCATATCACAATTCTTCATCTCTGTTCATTTCTTGCTTCAAACTGCACTCAAACCACCTTTGCTATACTTCCATTCACTGCTCTAGTCACAAAACTGTTACAAACTTCACACCCATCCCTAACAAACACACTGCCTTACCACCACTGACCCAAACTTCATCGCATCACATCACTAACTGCCCACAATCTACCATCATCTGTGCTGCCAATAGTGCACCTTCCTTCCTACTGCCTACTTCATCAACCTTGCAGCAATCAAATATCCACGCTGTGCACATCTACAACAGTGCACTTCAAACCAAACCACATCCTCGAACAATTACCAATGCACAACCCATACAAAACTGTCACCTCTGTCAACTGTTCCCCTTGCAAACCGCTTCTTCCTTCCAATGCACGTATCATTGCTGTGACACCACCCATTAGTAGCAATAAAACCCCATCACTGAGCAACCCTATCATTGCTATGCACATATCATTCTTGTCACTGCTCCCCCATCATCCTTCAATACACCACCAGCCTGCACACATAAAAAACATAACATCTCGTGCAAACCTTTCATTCCACCGGAGCAACCAACTGAACCTGCCTTCCAGTCACCACAGTCCAATCAAACTGCCGTGCCACCATACCATCTGCCACTTACCTTGCTTCATCACGTACACCGTCCTCCACAAAATTTTCACTGAGACAACACTATCACTTCACACTTTTCATCACCAGCATTTCATCACACTTCTAACTACATCCAGCATATACTTCCCTCTACCACAAATTGTTCCTCCACAATTACACGGTTCAATTGCTATCAGACCACTCAAACATACCACCGCAGTCGATCCCACAACAACTTCCCATCATTTCTCTACTACAAACTACTACCCACAGCAACATACCATCAAACTGAATACAACAAGCAACAAAACTTCCACCAAAACTGCTGTCACACTGCATACAACAAGCAAAATACCAAACTATGCATACAAACTGCACATCAAATACCCAAATCATCGACAACTACACATACACCCATTTGTCTTCACCATTTCTTCCTGTTGATAACCACCACCATAACATCACCGTGCAACCATCACTTCACTCACTATTATTCCCCTCTGCCAACCGATACACACTTATAACGGTTCACATACCTCCATCACTGACATTCCCTTCACCACATTCAATCATCCCCAAACTCGAACATCACGAACCACAAACTCGACTTCGACGCCCAAACAAAACCAAACTTTCGGCCCTTTTCAAATCGTTGCAGCTCCCCCAAACTCGCGACCACCACATCCAACAGACATCGCCACCTCCAACATCGCGAGCACCATCCACTTTGAACCCGCGACATCGAACCACCTTCGAACCCGCAACTGCTAGCATCGAACAAGCAACCCAAATCATCTGACTTCAAACTCCCATCACCATTGCAAGAAGAGCCACACCTCTCTAGAATTTCAATTTACCTTTTAATCGCAAATTTGAATTTCGCGATTTCTGAAATTCGCCTCTACTATTTTTTTTTTGAATTTTGAGATATATTTTTCTTTACGAAAGAGAGAACGGGGGGTTTAAGTTAATCCGAGGTTGTTTAATTTGCTTTGGGCTTGTGGGCCGAGATTTATTCTTTTTAAATTTCTTGTTCTTTGCAATCATCTGTCTAAAAAAACAATACAAAAAAAAGAAAAAAAATTGACCTTAGTTTGTCTCTAAAAAATAAAGAGTTTTCGTTTTATCTTAAACTTTTTTTTAAGTTGTTTTGTTTTGTTTTAATTTGTTTTATTTTCATTTGTTTTAAGTTCCATCCTTATATATTAAAAAAAAGTAAAAATAAAACTGTATATATCTTGTTCAATTTTCAGGTTGCAGGAAATAAAAAGATGAAGTACTTGCCAAAAAATTGCTCTACTTGCTTGCTTAAAATAAATTGCTTTTAAAAAAATTGCTAATAATTCTGCACGCTTTGGTACCGTGCTTCTATCATTTTATTTTATTTGCCTTGCATTGTTGGTTGGTTGCTTGCATTTGCATTAGTATATAAGAAAACAAAAATAAATTTCATTGTAGTTCCATTGTTAATACACGATTTATTTCAGCTTTGCATTTCATCCTAGAATTTTGATTAATAACGGTTTGAAATCGATAACTCTTAATTGTATATTGACAATTTGTCCTCTTTCGACAATTTAATTTCTTGGTGTCTTGGCTACGACAGAGCAATAATCAGTTATAAATATTACGGTGATTCGTGAATATTATACTGAATTATTTCTCTGAAGGTACTTAAACCTTCAACTGCATTGCTACGGTGATTCATGGTGCACCAATAAATCCTGTTCGTTACCTGGCTAAGAACCATCTTGTTGATTTAAGACAATGTGTGATTATACAATTTTGGGTTAGGAGCAATTTAGGATAAATAATTTGTAATTAAACACTCGCATTCATTTAGTTGCATTAGTTCATGCATATTTTAAAAAAAAACAAACAAAAAAATTTTCAAAATCCAAAACTAAAAAAAATTGTAAATATTTCTTAACATCGTTTATTTCTTTCGAAATTTTTTAAATCACAATCAAAAATCTAAAAAAAAATCAATTTTAAGTTAGTTTTTTTTAAAACAAAAAAAATCCAAAAAAATATAAAATCTTTTCAAAAAAAAATGAAAATCCAAAAAAACAAAACAAAATTCAATTTTCCATTTTGATAAATAAATTCTATTTGTAAATATTTTTTCTTTACAAAAAAAAAACCTAAAAAACATTCTTGAAAATGTCCGAATTTCCATATTCACATGAATTCTACGATAGTTGTAAAAATCAATATAATCCATATAATTTCACACCAAATTCTTATGGATATTTCAACAACAACTATTGTTTAAACGATTCAAATTTTGAACCACAAAATTTTCAAAATGATGACCAACCTTCAAATCTTGAAAATAACATTTCGTCTTTACTTGAAATCTCTACACAAAAAAATCAAATGATAAATGATTTGTGTAATTCTTATTTGTGTGATAACTCAAGTCAAAATTTTCAAAGTAATCAAGATTTGAATTCACTTCAAAATGCAAACAATTTCGAGTATAACCCATGGCAATTAAATTTTGAACTTCAAAATGAATTTCAAAATCAAAACGAAAATGTGATCCACTTTTCAAATAATTTTGGCAATGGTAATAATCTAGATTACGATACGAGTGAAAAATTTTGTTCTCAACAAATCCAAATCGAAAATTCTCTAGTTAATAACTATAAATTGGATTTTGTTGAACAAATGGACGAAATCTACAATGATCACATGGATTTATTGTTCGAAACATATATTAAACAACGTGAGAAACAAAACCAAATCCTAATGTGTGACGAGTCAAGTGACAATCCACCTTTTACCCAAATTGACGATTTTCAAATAACAACTTTTGAAATGGAAAATGACAATCTTAATGAAGTTGCTAAAAATTCAGTAATTGAGTTGGATTTCAATTCTTTTAAGGGTGAGAAACTCGATTTAAGATTCGATCTTCCTTTTCTCGATTTTGAAATTTTGAGCACAACTTTGGATTTTGAACTTGACACATGTAATAAAGTTGTTGATAATTCAATAAAGGAAGACGAATTCAATGAACACGATTTCTTTGGAATTTTCAAAAATGAGGTTTTAAATTCTGAAGGGGAAGATTTGAATCACCATTTCAATTTTGAAATCAATAATTTTGAAAAATTTGTTGATGATGAGCTTAATTTTCAATTTGGTGAAAATAAACTTGAATTTCAATCAATTGTTTTATCAACCTCAAAAATCATCGAAAATAAAACAACTCATACGATTTTCAATAAAACAACATTTGTTTTTCCAAATCAACATTCAACCTCGAAATATTTTATGGTTTGGTTTTTTGTGTTTAAGCTGTGTCTCTCATACTTGACGAGACAAATGGATCGGTCTTTGGAAGGCCGTTTCATTTATTCTTTAACGACATATTTTCTAATGCCATGTAAATAATAACCTTTTCATTTTCTTGTAATTATAGGTCATCTTTTTATTTTTTGTTTTATTTTTCTCCTTCCACTTGGTTGATTGTGGGGACACAGTCAAAATCAAGTGTGGAGGGAGTCTCATCTTCTTTTTTATTTTTCATGGTTAATTTTTCATTTTCCTTCCAAAACTAAAAAAAATTAAACATCCAATTTTTGTTAGCATTTTGATTTATTTTTAAAGAAACACTATAGGATAAATATATGGTTTTGGATATTAAATTGAAATTTTTGAAAAATTATTTGTCTTAACAATAATAAAAATAAAGTTTGATTACAAATAACAATGATTTAACTAGTATATAGGTAGGTTCATGGTGATAATTATGAAGTATATCCTAATTGAAAATCTTTGTTTAAAAAAGTGGTGAATTTAAAGTAAAGGATATAACATTTTTTTGTCTTCTAAGTTAAATGGTGCTAAGATGATTTTGCAAAACTCTCTTTAAAAAAACTATATATATATATATTTGTATATATGTATATAATTTTTATTAACACCTAGAGTCATGTGTTCACTCGCCATGCTCTGTACCCTTCTCATGTAAGTCCGAAAGGCAGTGCACGATCGAGATATCTGGCCTCAGTTTATTTGAGTTAGGTGTGTGTATATAAAAAAATTCTTTTATTAATAATACATATAGTCGATAAGTGTTCACACTTGTGTGTTCACTCGCCACGCTCTGTATTCCCCTCACATGAGTGCGCAAGGCAGTGCATGGGTAATATATCTGGCTGGCCTTAGTTTATCTGAGTCAGGCATATGTAAATATTATTAATAGCAATAAAATTTTCAAATAAAAAATTAGAGAGAGCAAGCAATTGAAATCCAAACACTATTTTAACTTGTTTGATTTGACTTGTTATTGAAAGAAATGAAAATACCACTTTGATAAAATTTGATAATCAACTAAGGATCCATTTCATAGTTACACTGTATTATTGACCGAAACAACGAGTAAAACTATAGCCCATTTGTTACGATAACTTCATTTTTATTGGAAATTTTGACGAGTAAATGACTTAAATTTCAAGATAATGACCAAAACCTATATTTAACTTATTTATGTCAATTTAAAGTAAATCCATCATTGTAAATATTTTCAAAAACTCGCATTCATCTCATTATAAATAAATCTTGCATTTTGTAAATATTTTCATCCTGCATTTGGATTTTGTGGGTAGTATCCGTTGAAAACCCTGACGAGACAACACTCGTCCTACAGGGGACACCCAGAGGTTTAACGACTTGTTGCATATGCTCAATGCAATCGTGCTCCCTACGAAAACAGATTTATCTTAGTTTTTAGTTTATTCGAGGATGAATAAAAAGATAAGTGTGGGGGTATTTGATGTGCACGTAAATGTGCATATTTTTACCACCATATTTATTCTATTTAAATTAAATAAATGATCATATTAGGTATTTTAACTTGTTTAAACCAAGATTCAAATTATTTTCAAATCATCATATATTCATCTTCATATAGGGACAAAATGGTCATTTTTGTGTATATATTAATTTGAGAAAATTTGATTGGAAATTTTTACAGTATTTTGTAGGAATTTGGCTTCAAATACAAGTGGTTTCATGAAGGTATGCATGCACAAGAGTGAATACAAAGGAATGGAGATGGAAATAATTCAAAATGACGATCATGGAGGACCCCACTTACCCACCTACCTTAATGTACACTTAGAAGCTAATGCACATGCTAAAAGGCCATTAAATCTTCATGCACACTTAATGGATGATTATTTGAAGTTAATGATAACTTGGCCACCACACTTCCTAAGAGGGTATTTTGGGTAGTTTCCAGAAAAGTGAATTAGGGTTTTAAACTTGTATTAATACACCTTATGTTTCATGTAACCTTCTCTTAGTCTCTCTTCTTTTAGGCTCTCTTCTCTTAGTTAGTTTAGATCAAAAATAAAATGAGAGCTCTATTTCTTTTCATGACTACTTAGTCATTTCTTTTATGTAATTTTTCTATGCAATTTTAATTCAAGTCTGTTCTTATTTATTTACTTTCATGTTAGTAGTGTAGATCTTCTTTTATTTTATGCAAGTAGAATAGCTCTTCTTTTACTTTGCTTTCATGTTGCATGCTACTTGTGTTGATATGATAACACAAAAGAGAGGCTAAACCCCTTCAATTTAGGGGTAATGAAGCTCTCTAATCATGTAGCTTTAACATTTTGATCATCTATGTTCTCTTTTTATGCTTAATGGAAACATTTGAAGTGGTTTAAATTTTTGTTTTAGCTTTGAATTTGATAGCCTATATTGTTGACACCAAATAGGCTATGCTTAAACAAATAACAAACACAAATTACCTCTTCATCACATATGATTATGGTAATGAAGAGAATGTTTAAATCAAAATTTGATGGTCTGTATTTCTAATCAATAGTTAATAGGCCATACTTAAAATAGATTTTGCTTTCAACTTTATTGTCATATTTCATGAGAGTTAAAAGTGTATTAGTGGTTGTGTTATAGTTTGATGGTTTATATTGGGCTAATTAATAGCACAGATATGCACATCAACTAATTTCACCAATGACCAAAAAAAGAGAGATCATAATTTCATATTTTGTTGAACTATATGATCTAGAGAGTGGAAATTAGCTCTAAATTGTCTTTAAACTCTCATATTTTTATCACTTTCTTTTTGTCATTTTTCTCATTTTCTAGCTTAAACAACTCTCAACTTTGGTTAATTTGATTGAATAGGAAATTTAAATCAACAATTCCCTATGGATCGACCCGTACTCGCTACGTACTACGATAGTACACCGTGCACTTGCGGTAAATTTTAATTTAAATTCGTTCGACGGTTTTCTAACTCGATAAAATTACCGTCGACGAACATTAGACCAGTAAAATCCTTGTACTTATGATCAAAATCTTTAAGTAATAAGATAAAAGCGGACGTAGGCCTCAGATTAGCGAAACCATTATAAAAATTTCTTATGTTTCTTATTTTATTTTACTAGCTCACTCAATCTAATTCCATTTTAGAGTGTTGTGCCATTTTTTGGATCAATATCTTTGGTGCTTCCACTAAGAAAGGTGATTCTCGGACTAGCTATATATTATGGATCAGAGGGTCCAAAGGTTATCTAAAAGGTTTTCATCTAAGAATTTGAAGGAATTTCATATTGGGATCAATGGCACCATCAAGTAAGTTTGGTCGATCTAGAGCAGTAGCTGGTGTGGATGAAGGAGCTTCCCATTATAATGAAGTAACTAACCCACCAGCACCAGCGTTGCTAGAACCATCTGCCCTCAGGAGATGGTCACAAGAGTGGAATCTGATAAGATGATGGTGGAGTTGAATAAAAAGATGGCGAATAGTCAGAAGGCTCTACTTAAAAAAATGGATGCCAGCATAGCCTTGCTGACCCAATAGTCATAGAGGATAAGGAGAAGAAGGAGAGAGACATCACCTGCGGGATCTGAAGAAGAGAACTCATCTACTTCTAGTCAGAACATAAGAGATGGAAAACAAAAGATTAAAGAACATGCTACCAGAGAAGCAGGGAGAAGTGTTGAAGGGATGGGAAAAGCCTCTAGTAAGGGAAAACAAATCGGTATCAACTAGAATGGGGTCAGTACCGACCTTAATTTGAGGCCCTTGGAGGGGTAGGGAGCCAAGGCCGTCAACTTATCTGATTCGGAAGATGATTTAACAACCTAGCTTCTTGTGATGATGATGGACGGGATGTTGAAGTTCAGGACATTGGTGCTCAAGCAGCTGCTATATAGTTAACTAGAGGTCAAAGAAGAACTAAAGGAGTGGTTCTCCCGAATACAAGAGAACCTAGACATTAACGAGCAAACCAAGACCGTTTGCATAGTCAAACACTCGATGCAGCTCTTGATAGTCATCCTTTGGAGTGCCAAACTAGCGAGGAGCATATATCAGACATGATTAAGAGGTTGTCGGTGAAATTTAAATAGAGGAAGAAAAAAGACTGGAGTACAATGCCTAGTAGAACTCCATTCACGGAGAATAACTTAAGGGAAGAGTATCCCAAGAAGTTTACGATGTCTACAATGTCATCATATAACGGGACTACTGATCCAAGCAACATTTGTTCAAGTACTAGTGGCACAGGGATGGTTCCAAAGCAATGGATGCAATTCGATGCAGATGTTTTCCTATTTTTCTGGATAGGGTTGCATCGATGTGGTTTACTCGGTCGCGTCGAAATCAATCTCGACCTTCAACGAGTTAGCAGAGAAGTTCCTGGAGCAGCTCAGGCTCCACATCGCTTGGCTTAAGAATGCAATGTCCCTATCAAGCCTTTCCTAAGGTCGGTAGGAGTTATTGAAGGGGTTCCTGAATAAGTTTAACGTTGCATTTATTGAAGTGAAAAATCCAAATGAGAGTATGGTATTGATGGAATTGATTCGAGGCATACATCCGAACACAGACTTTGGGAAATCGCTAAAGATGAAGTAATCGATAGCTATGGAGGACTCCCACCGGAAAGCTAACCAATTATTGTGTTTGGAAGAAGCAAGTATGTTTGCTGGGAATACTGGTGGTGGACGGTCGAAACAAGTGATTCAAAGTAATGTAGCAATTAAACAGACTAATGAGAGCTTTGCTAATGTGGCCATGGATGTTGGTAATTCTAGTAATCAAAGGAAGAGAAAACAAGACACTAGGAGCAATCAGATTGATGCCAAAAAGCTCCTAAGGAATATGAGTCCAGATGAGTATATGCCTCTGAATGACACAGCTGAAAATATATACCTTGCCACGCAAGGCGCGAAAAGATATAAGAAGCTGCCTAGGAGGGGGCGACCGAGGAAGAAAGGCTCTCTGGAAAGTATTGTCCATTCCATGAAACTCATGGGCACAAAATGATTGAGTGCATGTATCTTAAATATTTCATTAAGGAGTTGATTATAAAGAAGAAATCACAACAGTATTAAGGGAGCCGCAAGATGAACGAAAAAATGCTGGACCCCAAGGTTTGAATGGCCAAGGGAACCGACCTAGACCTAATGGAGAGGAGTCCAGGCAATCGGATGGAAGGATAGCTATTAAAAACATAATTGGAGAACCTCATCCAGTGGAGAAAAGATGGAATGAGATGGAGCAATATGCTAGTTCGTTGAGGCATGTACTATGGGTGAGTTGCCTTGCCATTGAGGATGGAGCCCCGACTAAGCAGCAATGGTTGACAACTAACGATATCATGTTTTGAAATAGGGATTCTGATAGGGTCGAAGCACCAACCTTCGATCCTATGGGGATTACAGGTGTTATTGGCCCAGCTACGGTGCATCGAGTCTTAGTGGTAGTGGAATCTAGGTGAATATTCTATTCAAGAGAATGTTTGATCAGATGAGGATAAGTATGAAGGATATTAATCCTTGTAAATCAAAGATTCAAGAATTACCGGTGAGGCAAAGCAACATATTGGGGCAATGGATTTGTTTGTGGAATTAGGAGAAGGAGACCGCAAGATTGTGCGGGTTCATAAATTTGTAATTGTGGATGAGTAATCGACATACAATGCCTTTTGGGTAATCCAGCCCTTGTTGATTTCAGGATAGCACTAGCACCTTGGTACTTGATGATGAAGTTCTCTATGGAAATTGTAATTAGATCGACTAGAGGAGACCAAAGCATTGGTTTAAAATGTTACATCGTCGACTCAGAGAGGCAAAGCGATGGAAGAAAGGGAAAAATGTAGAGAAATCTCTATGTATTAAAAACAGGGATCCATAGCAATTAAAATCCAAGCCCTGACTCGGGAACCATAGAGGTTTTATAAGTCTATGAATCCTAGGAAGAAGTTAGTGGAAGTGCGGGTAGCACTAGTTGAGTTGACAGTTAATGTACCAGTCGATATGGACAATCCCACACGGGCTCTTAGGATCGATCTAAACTCAACGTAGGATTAAGGAAGGAAATGGTCAGTTTTCGCTGAGCAGATTTGAATGTGTTTGCTTGGAGACAGTAGAATATGTGCAAGATATCGTCGAAGATAGCGTACCGTACATCGAATGTGGTCCCAAATATCTGCCAGTAAAATAAAAGAGACGCGGTCTGGATTCGGAGCAATCTGCTACACTGAAGGAGGAAGTGGATAAGCTAAAGGCAAACGGTTTTATCCTTTATTCTTTGTACCCTAAATGGGTATCAAACCCCGTATCAGTCAAAAAAGCAAATGAAATGTGGTGGACATTTATCGATTATTCGGAGTTGAACAAAGCATGCCCAAAGGATAGCTTCCTTTTGCCCAGGATTGACCAGAAGGTAGACGGGATACCGAAACATGAGACACGCTCATTTATAGATGCTTATTTTGGTTATAATTAGATACTGATGCATGTTCCAGATCAAGGGAAGACTAGCTTTATAATGGATTTGAGATTATACTGCCATCGATTAATGTCGTTCGGTCTAAAGAATATAGGTGCCACCTACTTGAGATTGGTGAATATCATATTCAGGAATCAGGTTGGATAGATGATGGAAGTGTATGTGGATGATATGCTTATGAAGTCATGACTATTAAGGAACCACATGAATGACTTTTCAGAGATGTTCTAAGTACTACGGAAGTATGGAATGAAGTTAAATCCATTGAAATGTACTTTTGGAGTTGCATCGGGGAAGTTTCTATCGTGAATTCAAGAGGCGTTGAGGCTAATTCGAAGTAGATTATTGCCTTGAGGAACGTAACTGCACCAACCATGAAGAAGGAGCTGCAAAGCTTGAACTGGAAAGTTGTCGCGTTGAGTTGGTTTATCACAAAGGAAATGGATAAGTGAACACCATTCTTTGATGCTCTCAAAAAGGGTAAGAAGAATTTCAAATGGATGAAGAACTGTCAGGATGCCTTTGAGGAATTATCAAATCATATGGAAACACCGCCGGTTTTATGCAAATCATTGGATGGGGGTAGATTTGTTCATATATTTACTAATGTCTTCTCATATCCTAGATGCATCATTAATACATGAGGAGGCAAGGATTCAAAGGCAGTTTACTATATCAGAAAGTGGTTTACTACAGCTGGGAAAAACTATCTAAAGTTGGAGAAACTCGCTTATTGCTTGCTGATTCCGTTGAGGAAGCTACGACCATAATTTTAGGCTCACCCGATTAAGGTGTTGATACATTAACCTTTGAAGCAGGTATTGTACTGACCCTAGACTTTGGGAAGGTTACTGAAGTGGAACATTGAGCTGAGCAAGTATTGTGGGTTGCAGAATAATGGATCTTAAGGCTAATTTAACACTAGATTGGGGGGGGGGGTGAATAGTGTTTTCAAATTTATGTAAATCTTTTAAAATTCTTTTAGGCTTAATATCAAATCACATATTAACAATACAGATTTATACTAAAAATCTGTCACAGATGCAATCACAGATAATAATAAAGTAAAAAGTAAAGAGTTAGAGAGATGACACCTGGGATTTTACACTAGTTTAGGTTTCTCCAACATCCAATCCCGTACAGTTTCTTATACATATTTCTTTTTAAGTGCCTACTTTGTACGATAACAAGCAAACCAATTACAATCTCGATTTCAAGGCTATGAGACACACCCTCTTGTATTCCGAGTTTGGGACAAACTCACTTGATTTAAACAGGTTACAAGCACACCCACTAGATTTGAAAGGGCTACTAAGGACACCCACTTGATTTTACAGGCTACAAGCATACCCACACAAACAACAGTAGAGTTAATGTTTTTCCAAAGATACATAGTTGTACTTTGGATACAATGGATCCTACAGCCTCTTAGACAACACTTTGTTCTTTGAAATGAGAGAGATACTTGCATAATAGTAAGTAGTAGTGAATCGATATAATAAAGCATGAATGGTTTTATATGATTTTGAATAGAATAGAGTATATTTTTCAAGAGGATTTTCAAGAGAGTAATGAGTAGGAAGAAAGTAAGTAATTAATTAGTTAAAAATTCGTTTGCACTTTCCTTTATATAGTAAATGAACAGATGTAAATATTCATAAAGGGTTGTGTCCAAAAGACATTTCCATTTAAAATTTAAAAAATAATTTAACGGCCTATATGTCGACATATAGAAATATGTATGTTGAAATATCCTCGTGAAATTTAAAAAATGTTTTCTTTTAAATTGTTTTGAAAATTATATACTTTGCAAAATAATTTGAATATAGTTTTTAAAAATTTCGAACTCTTAAAAACTTTTTATAAAATATTTTGAAATTTAAATAATTTATTTTTTTATTTTAAAATATCAAGGATTACAAATTGGAGATAAGGATCAGAGATTGATATCAAGTGCGTTAACAATAAATTCTAATGACTCTAAACACTGAATTATAATCTTGAGCTCTTCATTTCTTTGTCCTTGAACTTATGAGTCTTCAAATCTTTATCTTGAGGCTCCATATTGTACTGTCTTCGATTCAGCATCTATGTAATATTCTGTACTATATACTATACAACTTGGCAAAACATTAGCATCTATATTTTATATGGTTGTTGTCATCCAAATCAATAATTGAGGTATTAACAAAATATGACATCACTTACCATCCAAGGAAAGTGAAAAATGGGCAGCTATTGGTGGATTTCATTGCTGAACTTACCGGACAAGATGGAGCATAGAAAGATGATATGGTCACACTTACTCAATGGAAACTGTTTGTAGATGGAGCTTCTAATGAGCGCAGCTCTGGGGCAGGAGTGGTAATCGTGACTCCAATAGGATGATCGATTTTCTATGCATTGAAGCTAGAATTCCCCGTAATGAACAATGAGACTAAGTACGAAGTGTTAATAGCGGGACTTAGGATAGCGAAAGAACTGAGTGTAAGGATGTTGCATATATTCTGTGACTCCCAGTCGGTGGTTTTTCAGGTGAAGAAGGAATTTCAAGCAAAGGGCATGAGACTTTCTCCTTACCTAACAGAAACATTGAAACTATTAAACGATATAAAGCATTATACAACTATGCATAGTGCCAGAGAGGAGTACTTGAAGGCTTACTCGTTGGATAAATTATCAAGCTCTAGAGATGCACAGTTGTTGGGATTGATTTGATGAAGGTTTTATCTACTACGAGTATCGATCAGTAGGATGTCAACTAGATTTTAAAGGCCAAAGAGGAGGAGTCATGGATGACTCCAATAAAGAACTATTTGCTTAAGGGAATGCTCCCGGGAGGAAACAAGGAATGATGGAGATTCCTTCATAAAGTATCACGGTTCGTAATGCAAGGAGGAGTGCTATACATGAGAGGTTTCTCGACCCCTTGCTTTGGTGTGTAACCAAGGACGAGGCTAGGAAAATCCTCATGGATGTACATGAGGGTAGCTGTGGTGACCACACCATGGGGCAAACGTTAACGAAGAAGATACTTCGCTATGGATAATTCTGGCCAACAATAAACCGTAATGCTGCTAAATAACACCAAATGGTGCGACCGATGCTAGAGGTCTGCAAAAATTCTAAGAGCCCCATCTACAGAGCTTATGCAAATGGTTAGCCTATTTCCATTTATGGTTGAACTGATATAATTGGTGTGCTACCAATATTGAAAGGAGGAAAAAAATACGCAATTGTTGTGGTGGATTACTTTACAAAGTGGGATGAAGTGGAACTTCTCGCCATGATCACAACAAAGAAAGTGATTAACTTTATAATGAACAATATTATCTGTAGTTTTGGAGTACGTCAGGAAATTATAATGGATAATGGAACTCGGTTTCAAAGCATCGAGTTTAGGGATTTCTACAACTGGTAAAAGATTGAGAAAAGCTTTTCCGTAGTAGCACACCTATAGGTGAATGGATAGGTGGTGGTGCTGAATACAATCATCAAGTCTATCTTAAAGAAATAATTAACTAAGGCCAAGGGAAACTAGGTCAATGAGCTTCCACTTGGATTATGGGCTTATAGGACGACCCATAAATCTGCAATTGGACATACACCATTCGCTTTGGCTACGGATAAGAGGCCTTGATTATGATTGAACTGGAAGTCCCTTACCAATAGAAAAGGCATTATGACCCCAAGGTCATCGAGGAACTCTTGCTTGAATCACTCAATTTAATTGATGAAAAAAGAGAAGAGGCTCAATTAAGAGTAGCTACTCACCAGAAAAGAGTAGCATGACATTTAAGCACCAAGGTCTAGAAACGCACCTTTAAAATAGGGGATCTCTTTTTGCAAAGAGTTCCTCTGGGTATGGGGCCACTTGATCTGAATTAGGAAGGTCCTTATGCGATCAAACAGAAGCTTGGAGATTGGAACTTTCAACCTAGCCCTATTGATGGAATCTTGATTGCACGGGCATGGAATAGTGACTTGTTATGATGCTACTTCACTTAGTTTTATTCAGTCTATTTTTTGCAAATAAGCCGCCCAAGGATTTTGGGGGCAATGTAATTGTAACAACCTGCCTTTTGTAACACCCAAAAATTTCAGCGCCATGCATGAACGTCTAACTTTCAAGTACCACAAAAGACGGCTAGTCAAGAAAAGAAAGAAGAAGAAGAAGAAACAAAACACAATATCTAGGCACAACGATGCAATCTCACATAGGAATGATAACATATAATATACTGAATATACATGAATATAATTGGTTGAACAATATATAAAAGACTACACTGGCGAAAGTAAGTGATAAATAAATATCAATATAGAGAGTCAGAATAAAACATCTGATACAATAAGTATCAAAATGAATGACATATGTTCTGCACTACAATAATACAAAGTATATAAATATCCAACTATAATCTTCGCCTCTAAAGCTTCAGCTGCACCACTCTGATAGCATATCCCCAAAAGCACTTGACTCCCAAACTACTCAATCGAGTACTCGAGAGTTATCATGACATGAACAGACAAAGACAATGCATAGGTCAGACATAAATCCTGGTGCGAGGGGAACTATCTCAAAATATTCTATATCAAAACTATGTAAAAAATTGAATAGGGAACTACTAAGACACATCTAGTCCTCTCTCCAAACGTGGCTCAGGTGTAATCAAAACAGCTCATACACAAGTAAGTAAACCTACCACAAGAGATAGAAAATCATACGTTTACTTACTTACTTACCATAGCCTTGCATCCCTTCAATATTATCATGAAACATCCCGAAGACATTTTGAAATCATGCCAAGACCCCATGAAGAACTGCTATCGAGCGGGGGAGAAAAGTCCTGAAGTCATTCTCAACCCAGGGGTTTAGTCGACTAGGAACCCTTTTCAGTCGACTGAGCTTAGTCAACTATTAACACTTCCCAGTCAATTGAACCAGTTGACTAAGCTAGGCCTCCCCATCCTTATGTTTCCCCTTCAGGTTCAACTTATACACATATTCAGTTGACCGAATTTCTTCCTCAGTCGACTGAAAGTGCTAGTTTCTAGGCAGTGAGTTGGAATAGATGTTAACCTCCCAAACGGTCGTCAATTCGCACCCCATTGAGCCGATGCTTTGCCCGATGAGTTGCCTTGCTCCTATAGTCTGCCATTGCTGCATCGAATTTCTTCCGGAGTTAATTGGTTGATTTTATGAAAGTGGTTTCTTATGTATTCAAAAACCGACTTTAATACAAATGTCACTCTAGTTTCGTATAGAGTCTCCCCATAATGATTTCAATGACCCAAGCTCCTCTAACATACCCAAACGAACTCAACCAACATTCTCACTTCACGTGATGCCTACACATGTGTTGATACACCCGCTTGTGCACGCATATGCACAAACATATACATAAACACTTAAAACTTCACAAATCATAGTTCGGGCTACACTGGAGCGATTATTCGACCCGACACTCTCTCATGCAACTTAGTGCATTTGATGGTCGCTATAGATACATAAGATTGCTCATAGCATGTTTATACACATATATAATCACACACAAATAAACACACACTATCCATAATCCAAACTATTTAACAATTCAAATTACGATACAAGAATTGTATCGATTACTATATAACTTCAAATACACGTACACATATACTTACCCATACACACACACATATTTAACTAACGATTTGATTATTTAATAATCAAATCCTACTCCTATTTATCAAATCTTTTCTATTAAGGTTCAATGTCGTTTTCTAGCATTTTATAAAATTATATCATTATTTTATAAAATACAAAACTAGCTTATAAATCACTTTAAGCCCTTATAATACTTAATTCCTTCATCAAGAATTAAATATTCATCTTATATTTATCTTATAAAACCATATAAAAACCTTATAAAATAATTCCTTCTTACTATTCTGTAAAATCTTATACTTTTATAAAATACTTCTTTTGTATTATTTTATAAATCTCATACCTTTATAAAATAATACTTTGATATTATTTTATAAAATCTCATACTTTTATAAAATACACCATTTATACTATTTTATAAAATCTCATTCTATTTTGTAAAATACATCTTCATCCTTATTTTATAAAACCTCATTCTATTTTATAAAACATATCTTTTACTTATAAAATTATTTCTTTACTTAATAATATTATAAGTACTAATTAAGCTCTAATCCTCTAATCACTTTGGTAATATGTGTAGATCTCATAACTCGCTTAACTAGCTTATTATCTTCATTTTATAAAATATTATTCTGTTTTATAAAATGATTACTTCTTGTAAATAGTTTACAAATGCTAATTAAGCTTCATTAGGCCTCTAATCGCTTTATTAATAAGTGTAAAGCTCCTAACTCACTTAATTAGCACATTAGCTTTCCTTAAAATAATTCAAATGATTTAATAAATATTTTCTAATGATATGTACATCATTATACTACTTAATTAATCATAAATCAAACTATAGCATCGTATATAATCATCCAATTAACTCCAAAACGAATTCTAGGCTTATTAACTTTTCCGAACATGATAATTAACATCTAAATTAAATAATGTGATGATATAAACCTGTTTAAGGCATAACCGTAGGCTTAATTACAGTACTAACATTGTCTAAATCATTCCATATCACTCCATAATCACAAATAAACAATTATATGAAGTTTAACATGTAAATTAAGTAAGAGAATCGTCCCTTTCACCTCTTCTTCCCAAACCAAGCTCCAAATCACCCAAATCCAAATTCAAGCTTACTTCAAATTTGAGACAATCATCCAAAGATTCCAAACTCCACTTTATGCTAATTCCTTTGCGGGTTTTGTAGAGAATAGGAAGAGATGTATTATGGTGATTTTTGTTTGAGTTTAGGAATTTATTTGAGATGGGTTAGGGCTTGTAGATTAAGAGATGATTAAGAGGAGATTAGGAGAAGATTATGAAAAGGAGATGAAAATAAACATGAGTAAGAGAATGAAATGAAAGTGGGAAGGGGTTAGCCACTTATAAGCTAACTTATAGGCTAGACTCAAATTTATTTCCTTCTCCAAAAATCACTATTCACTTCAAAAACTCACCGACTCCAAACATAGTCAAGTTTATATTCATTTTGCTCGCATCAGAAAAGCTAACCCAACTATAAATGTTTCGAGTCCCAATTCACTCGTCTGTAAAAGTCGAGCATAAAGGGAGTTCTATCGATTAATGATTAAATATTTAAATAAATCATTTAATTATTCAGTTGCTAAAATTGTGTGGTGCTACATTCCTCTCTCTTTAAAAGAATTTCATCCTCGAAATTTCTATGAGTATGAGAAAGTAATAGGACTAACCAAAAGATCCGGAGTCAAAACCTTAGAAAACACTAGCAGTACTTCACTTTCATAGTAAACATTACAAAAATTCCCAAATTAAAAAACATCCCACATCTAGGGAATACGTGATAACCTGCATTATCCCATGTTTCCCAATGATACATACTTCTTTTTGAGAAATATTCTCACCATTTAAATTCAAATTTCAACAAATAAGCATTTAAATAGCTATATATTAGCTCTGAAGTACCTAATTATACAATACAAAGTGGACTATGCGCCTATTTTATAGCAACGCATAATCAAAACATTTATAATTTCAGTGTAGTAACTGATACTGCCATAATCATACATGAAAATCAATCAGAGAACAAGCTCAAATAAATCAATATCTAAATATACCATTAACTACGAGTCACATCAAAAGGCAATAGTCTCTTATAGACCCCATATCAACCTTTACAATGACCATGGATAACATGATCTATTTTGGATATCTATTGCAATCTCTCACTATGAAATACTTTAATAGGAAATTTAAATTAAGGTACAAGCAACCGATCATGCCACAAGCAAAAATCAAATAACGGCAAACAATGATAAGCAACAATAACTAGCATACAAACTATCAAACATGCAAACTGACAATAAAATCCACAAATATCAATCTATCAAGCAAGCAACAATGAGCATCAATAAGTAATCAACAATCAACAATAAACAATCTGCATACACTCAACAGACAAACAACCAATCGTACAATACAAGCAACAACAGTAAATAAAAAATCAAAATCAATCAATAACAAATAGCAGTAAACAATAGCAAGCAAAAACTAGCAACAACCAAATAATAGCATGCAACAATAAACAACAAGTATTCACAACAACGAAACATACCAAAAAGTCTATATCGACGGCACAATAACTAGTCAATAGTTAAAACATGCATGGCGAACTATAAACTCTAATGAGGCTGTTTAGCATTCACGATGAACAAAATGCTTAAGTGGTTTAACTCTCCTTTTGTAAATACAATGCACAAAAGACTAATACACCCCATTATAAAAAGGAAGACTTTCTTCGATATGCTAGATCATTGTGTCTCAAAGCTCTTGAATAAATCCAGCAACCTAAGTTTTAATTTTCCTTTCCTTTTGAATAAAATTCATTCTACATAGGAGAAAATTTTACTAATTAAATTATCATTAAAGGAACTCTACAATTTCTTAGGTTTGCTTGGGTCCAAATTCACCTTAACCGCACAATGTTGATAAGGATAAAATACTAAGTGCATTACGACGCTCGCCTAAGCAAGTATCATCTCGTTACTTAGAAGGTTATCCGAATTGCCACAGAACTAGTCAAGAAATCCTTTGTAACGACCCACCTTTTCAACCTCAAATGTCAACATTAATACATCTATGGTATTCGTGTGTCGATCATCCAAGTGCTGGAATGACAGATTGTTAGGGTAAAATAAAAAGAAAACGAAACCAAACAAGAAAGAAGGAACACAATATTAGAATTTCACAGCAGCATGATAACATGTAATATCAAAAGACAGTACAAACTATCGCTTGTAGGTACATAGCATTTCAGAGTTACGATTCTAAATAATATCATTAGCCTGGACACTTATAATAACCTGTCCTCAGAAATACTGATATATACAATATAGTAATGCAATGGGAACAAGAAGAATACGGTAGGTGAAACATCCAACTCGTCTTCTCGAACTCCAAAGAACATCAACGAAAACCCACCTTTCTCAAACTACTCGAAAGAGCACACGAGGAATTTAGGAAGAAAATCATGTGTCAGATAATTGTTGTATGAGATACTCAAGAAATATGTGATCAGAATATAACAGTACTTTTGAGTCCGCACGGAATGTCGTAACAACTTTCCTCTCAAAAGTACCACTCATCTAATAAGTACGTAAGTTGATATAATAGATAATGTCTAGGGTGAAGAATGTAAATCAGAAAATTGCTGTGATGCTTACATTGATCACACCATAACAATATTGAGGGTACAATCAAAACCGCTAAGGTACGTTCGCATAATGGATTTTCCACGGAGATGCCTCAGAAACTGAAGTGGATCTCCATGCACAAGGATCAGCAAACACCTTGCAAGTGTCATATATCTAATGATAAGATATAACATAAGGTAAATACAACTGGCCCACGCCCGAATAAACGAACCCAAACTAAGTGGAACCAAGTATCATCAACTCCCATGCGCAACATCGATAAGCATACTCTAGATTTGAAGTTGGCATACTCCTTCCTGGGTTAGCAAAACCCTAGGTTATGCATCCTACTTTTTCTTTAACCATTTATGGTGTTGAAGTCATGTTCGACATCTCCCTCACGAGTCTTCATCACTCGAACAGAATGTGAATCCCCAATGGATTCCCACATCTCGAAAACCATAATGGATTCCAGCATATCGAACAGATCCACTTCCAAGAGATGGTACACATACAGTTTTGAAATAGTTTTCGATAAGCAAAACATTTACCGATCCCGGTCTCTTTAAAACTAATTTGATGAATTTCTGGTCACTAGTCAACTATCAAGTTCAAAATAGACGACTGTATATGAAAACCAAGTCTCATATACTTATCACGTTTTCGAACTTTTAGTGCTATGTACACGACTAAATAATTTCTATAAATGAGTAAATACACAAAGCAAGTTCAAGTCATACAAAGCACGATTAAGTCACATAAGCGACTTCTAATCCTCTTTTTTATTTAATTAATCTTTTATTAATTAAAACATCTTTTATTTGTAAAACTTCTTTTATCTAATAAAACTTAATTTATCAATCGCTATTATTTATTTTTTTCTTTTTCAATACCTCGAAAAGTATTCATATACTTATCTTAAATGGTATAAGTATATTCACAAGTCATTCACAAGATTTCTTGCACTACAAGAAAACCTATCTTTGCTTGCACCTATTGGTAGCATTTGTAATGTGAATGCAACCAATGTTATATTGACCATTTATTTTTACTTGTTTTTCATTTATCCCAGGCTTCCAAATTTTTGCCACTTCCCCGCCCAATAGTAAAAAATCGTCACAGTTTTCCTATCTCCTTCCCTCCATTATTACATTTCTACCCTCTTTCAAAAAAATTCCCTTCTTATGCATTCACGCTACACCATCTTGCACTACTTATCTCCATCAATCTGCTTCCCTCCACCCGTTTGCTTCCTTAAGTTTTGTTCACAAGCCCTGAATCGACAGATCGAGGTAATCGCAAACCCCTAATTTGGCTAAGGTATTTTAATTTCTGTACTATGTTTGCTATTACTGCAAGAACCCTAATCACTATATGTTTGCAGTTATCATTCGAGTTGATGATAGAATGAGGAAATTTCTTTTGAAAGCAATCTTGAATTTTGCATTTTTTTCTCGAGGGTCAGTGATTTTCCTTCAATCGTTGTATTAGCAGTGAATTAGCAGTCCAGAAGTTTTGTTGATGTCTTCTTTGTCTTCTTTGTTGAGTTCTTCTACTAGTATAATGCCTTTGGTTAAATTATCGATTCCTTTGTTCATGTCTTCTAATATTATAACAAAATATTTGTATTAAGTTCATATAAGTTTAAACTGTATTTTTACAGAAATTGAATATCGGTTATTTAGTTATTAATTCAAACGTATTTTAATAGTTCCTAATGGAACAAAATTGAATTTCTGTAATAAATGAAAATATCTAAATACTTACAAATTAAGTAGCAACTTAAAATATTTTTAGTCCAGGTGCAAAACATTCAGATTCATGCATAGTTATTAATAGCGCATGGTGCAAAAAGGCGTAAAACCTTTCTGGAGCCTTGGCGCGGCCTTTTTAATTTACTACGCATATTTAATTTTTTTATAACTTTAACATAGATTAACAAATTTAAAAAGTTCGATATTTTTTGCTAACACATATGCTATCAAAGATTTTTAGGCATTTTGCAAAAAGAAATATCATCAAATATAACATCATTAGAAATTTAGCATATAATTTCAAGCATAATAGTTTTTAAAATCCAAAATAATAATACATATTATTGATAAACTAGAAATCCGAATCTGATTCAACAATTATATTTTCCAAATCAATGTCTGCATCATTGGATTCATAAGCTTCAGCATCTTCCTCATCTGTCTCATTTTGATTTGTTTCTTCTTCGTGAAGACCTAAAGGAGCTGAAGCATGTACTACAAAACCACTCGACGTGCTTCTACATGGATATCTAGCTTCCTCCACTCTTGCTGCATTAGCAGCAACACCCCATGTCAAGCCGGCGTCGTCATCAAATACAAATTCATCTTCACCATTGGATACATCATCGATACTAATTTTATGCAATTTAAAATGTAAAAAATGAAAAATAAACAAAAAATAATAAAATAATAAAAAGGTGCGTTATTTTGCACCATTGGTCACACCTTTTCATGTGCATCGCACCGCAAGTGAAAATGGTGCAAAAGCCTCGCGCGCTTCTTGGCACGCCATTGATAACTAGGGATTCACGCAACTTCATTGCTGGACTTGAAACGAACATGCCGCTAATTTGAGAAGCCATCTTGAATATACTAAAAACACTACATGGGTTGTGTCCAGACTTTCATTTTCTATAGCGTTTAGACAAGAAAATAGAAAATATGAAGATATCTCCATGAGCTAGGATTTATCAATAACTTGAGAGATGAAGTAAATTGTCACAGAAGCGCAGCCCTAATTTTCTGGGGTTGATTTTTTTGCTCCAAAATAAAGGTAGAATGAACTAACTAAGCGGCTAGGTTTTGATATATTTAGAAGTCGTTGTGTAAATACGGGTAACAATGCTTTTTACCCGGTCTCTTCTTTTGTGGGCCTTGGGCCATTGTTTTATTTACCATCTTTCAAAAAAAACAGAAAAAAAACATAAGAGCACTTTTATCACTATAACAATGCACATATGGTCATACTAGTTAAATATTAGAAACTTACAAGATAAATGTTCACTTTCTTTTTGCATTGATTTGATATGAACTAAAGGACCACTCAACCAAAAATTAACCAGATTAATGGAAAATTTTATTCAAATAGTATTCTGCTAAGACAGACATATATTATTTAATAAAATATTTGTGCATGATCAACATAGCTAAATGAATATAAAGGTCTTTATATAAGGCAAACATATATCATTTTGTGGAACTTTATGTAAGGTGTATTCTGCTATGACAGACATATATCATTTTGTGAACTTTATGTAAGTTGTGACTGTAGAACTTAGAGATTTTATTAATTGCCTTTATTGCTAATGAATATAAAGGTCTCTTTTTTGTGAAAAAATGTTAATAATTCAGTACCTGATATATTTGACCTGAAGTGTATTATATATTAATGAACTTTCATTATCTTTTCAAATAATTTCTTGCCATTGTAGTTTGATAGAAACTAAAATTTTATTATATCTTCAAGATTTAATCAAAGCTTCATGTTATTATATATTCAATACTTCAATTTATTATTTATTTACCTTGAAGCATCTTTACAAGTTTACAGACTTCAGATTCATGTCACAACAATAAAAATAACCGAAAGTAAAATATATTCCTAATAAATATGAGAACAAAGATATATATTGATTCTTTGTTGGTCAGCTTTCCTGGTTCGATAATTAGATACGTTATTTCATGTGAACACCATAAAATGAGTTTTAAGTATTGGTAGTGTAAAATAAATGCTGAGTATTGCATTTTATAAATCACAATTTTTGGTTTATTATTCAAAAGACTGTTATCACTATGAATAAAACTACATCTACACTACAATATAAATGTTAGCATACATCCATTAACAATTTAATGTCATCCATACAAATACATTATATTGGTACAAAATGATATTTAATAAGAACACAAGTGTTAAAAATGTATACATGTATACATAATTGTGTCGAACAAAGAATATAGGTACAAAACTAAATGTATACAAATATGAATTTCTAGCTTATGTTTCTCCTTAAAAGTAAATCTTACTTGCAGTTACAAACAAGTTAATCCCAGTTGTCAATCGATTTCCATCACCGGAAACTCACGGCTCATGATATTATTAGGTTATTGATTTTTATCTTCTTCGCCACTGCCCAAAATTTTCGGTTTACATCTCCTGAAGCTTTTCAATATTTTCCCTTCGCTCCCACTTCTGTTTTTGTCCATCTACTACTACTTGTTAACCAGAAAACTTATCAACACCACAAAGTAGAATTTAAAGTGTAGGAGTCTCCTTTAAAACCCCCCTTTTTGAATAGGTAGAGGCAATTAGAATCTTATTAGTTCCTTTAATCTACCTTTCGAATAGGTCATTGCAGTATAAAGTTCTCTTTATTCAACCTTTCGACTCAGTTGAAACTCCTATCTTCTTTTCTCTTAAGTCTCTCAAACTTTCTCAATTGGTTTAGTTATCCTTTCGAAATAGTTGTGATGTCCTAAAGGTTGGCTCTAATGATTCAAGTATATGGTTTAAATGGATAGATTCTGTCTTCGTCGAAAGCTGGCCTCTTTGATGGCTTGGGATTTGTCCTATAAATCTAAGTAAATAGGCCAAGTTAAAGGTTTCGAATCGCTCGAAAGGTGACCGTTAGGTATCTTGAGGTTAGAAGCTAAGACTTTTAGAATGTTGGTTGAGCTAAGGGTTTCGACTCATTTAAAAGACGACCCTTTGACCAAGTCGACACAAGCAGATCATAATCAAACCCAATTAGAGATTCAAAACAGCTGTATATTCAAAAGTATCATAATCTTTCTTTCATTAAGCTAATGTTGTACAAATTGACTAAGACCACAATTTGATTTCAAAATTAGGGTTTACAAATTTAAGAAATTACAAGAATGGAGTAAGCAAATTCGGATCCCCTAAACCAGATCCTTAGGGTCTTATTCATAGGTGCGGGTTGGCACCTTTCGAATCAGTGCTTTCATCTTGGTCGAAAGGTGGCCTTGGAGATCTTTTGTCGTTGTTAACACTTTTGCATCCTTCTGCATCGCATTTGAATGGATTTGAGTGCTTTCGACTTCCTCGAAAGGGGTAGGTGTGCCTCTCCACTTTGTGCTGCCGTGTTGTTGCAGGTAAGAAATGGTATAAGCTCTTGACTCTATCGATAGTTTGATCTTTGGAGCTTCGAAGTAGTTGAGACGCTGAAGGTTTTAAGGCGGAAGGTCTCTTTCTCAATTATGAATGGTTTCGACCAGTTCGAAAGGATTATTTATGCTTTCGAAGAGGTTGTTTCGAAAAAATATCCTTCTGTAGAATATGAATGATGGCAGAACTTTTAGCATCGAAAGGTTTGGCGCGCATGTGAGTGGCTGCAATTTATTGCCTTCGAAAGGTATTCCCTAACTTATTCGAAACGTCTTCATATAGGCGGAAGCGTCCTTTTCGAAAGGAAGCAATTGAAGCAAAAAGGGTGCTTTTGCTCCTTCTGAACCCTTCGAAAGCTTGTAACACATCTGACTTTTGGCTGTAGCATCCCTTCACTCCTTCGAAATGCTTTGTTGATGCTATTATCTGTTGTACATCCTTCTCTTTTATTCATCTTGGTTTCAGCAAGGTTGAAGTGATAATTGGTAGTTACACTTGCCCCCTTTGCGAATTGATGCCTTTGACTGTCCAAGTCATCTGCTTCGATATTCCTCCTTAGTTTAGCATTGAGATTTTCCGCATTTTCATATTCTTGCACAAATCCTGGCCGTTTATTTATATTTGATCGTACCACTACAACAAAATTCACTTTCAACAGCAACTTTTGTCAGCGTTTCAATAGCAAATGCAGTGGATAGTATTTTAAAAGAATAATATTAATCAATAAACGCGGACATTTTAGGGATAGAGCTAAAATTTTAACGCGGGTAATACAAATTCTTTTTAACCGCCTTTCCTTCTTACTCTCATACCTCATCCCAAAAAACATCAATTATCTTCTTCACCAAAATCTACTGCATTTCATTCTTTGTCCCGATTTCTTCAAATCTAATCTCAATTCTCTCGTTCGTACTTTATTTGTTCCTTTATTCATGTTCATTCTGTAATTGTACACCCGATATCCCCAAATACCAAGCTTGACCCTAAATCGACATCGCCAGCATCTGTCCAACCATCGCTTCAATTCTACCACCACAACATGCAAATGGCTGCTTAAATTGCCATTATAAGCACCATGGTATCAATCGCCATCAAGATCTGGATGATGATTTTGCAATTTATACTTCTAATATAATAGTTATCACAATCAGGAATTTGATAGTTTACGCTTCCTCTAGAATTTGATTATTTCAGTGAGTGTAGTTTAAATCGAGCTATAAGTCTACAAAGGCTTTATAGTTTATACATAAAATATTATGAAAAATGAAGCAATATGTGCTCAATAACTACATAGTCTTAGGTAGCAAGTATCGCAATCGGGAAATGAAGCAAATATATGAAGAAAACACAAAAAGAAGTAGTTCCATCCAAAGAGCAGTAGAGGCAGAAAAATCTCCAAAGGAATGCTAGTTTGTATCGCTTGTCCATGCTTTCATAGTTTAGGAATAAATGTTTGTGACAAACAAGTGCATGTTATGCAGTTGTTGAATAGCTTGGATAGTCCTAAATATAGAAATATTCAATAAGGAGATGTTGTGCATGCTATATTACTGGCAGGTAAAATGATCTTGAGCATGAATTCTGGTTAGTCTTTTACTTACATGGATTCTATTTAGTATGTTTATACCGAAAATATCTTAAGCATCATTAATCTTTATGACATATCTGAGCATTATGAAGGAAGTACTTTGCCTTTGCAATGCATATAAATCCATGATATCAATAGTTGTTTCTCATGTTTGACTATTTTAGATAAATCCAGAATAAGTAGTGTACATTATTTTTAATATATAAATTGATTTTATGCTTTGCTAACATTTGATTTTTATTGGTGTAATGATATATATTCAAATCATTTGGAAACTAAATTTGATAGCTAGCTTTCATTAGTGGCTAATAATCTGGCAATGGGAAAGTTACATAGTTTAATGGCTTTAAATTAAAAATGTATTTGAATGATCTTATTCTTATGTCACTATGATTGGGTTGGTTGGTATGACATATATGCGCTGTTAGCTTATTGAACTCAACTTGTTAGCCTGTTACATTGCATGAGTGATTTTATGTACAACATAGAGAATATCATATTTGAAAGAAATGCCATCACATATAGAAGAGAAAATTATGTTTGAGATATATGTACAATACTTGTGTTAGAAGACTAACACTTGTTTTTGGTACAACGTATAAAAGAAAAAGAAAAAAGTGTCAAATAGAAATTAGTAAACTCATTCCTCACAATAAGGAAGGTCCTTTTAGAAGATTTCTTGGTCTACTTTGTGCAACCCTTATCAATTTAAGTAACCTCCATGCCATTACCAATAGGCAACACACCAGATCCAAAGATTCCATCCTCCGTAGTACTCATTCCCTTCTTTAACTTAATGTAAGAAGTAGATGCTTTCTTCTTCTTATCCTTCTGATGGAAGAAATTACTTAACACAACCACGAAACCATTAGGATTCATATCCATATCAAACATCACTTGTTCACAATCATCAATTTTACTATGACTACTGCAAAATCCACATTCTTGAATTCTTTAATCACTTCAAAAAGCTCTCCGACTATGAAGTCTGCCACATCTCCAAGCCCGAACCCTTCAAGTTGAAATCTCATTTCGTAGCAGCAGTTTGTTCACTGCACATGCAAATCAGATGGCCTTCGGTGTATGTTACAGCGATTGCTAATGCTAACGTTGAAGGAGACAATACTTTTTTGGATGTAATGTTCACCATTAGCTTTGCTTGGTTGCCTGCAGCAACAGCTGATAAGTACTCCATGCATTGTGGTTCCACTATTTTTTTGCTGCTTTCTTCTGATTCTTGGTTCTTAAAATTCTTACATTGAAATTATAAATGGGAATAATTAGCAGACATACACAAATAACTTATAATTTTGTTAGTATACGATAATTATTCAAAGTTGAAAGTTTAAAAACTTTAATTTACATCTTAGAAATATTTTGAACCCCGCAACACATATTTTAAGATTTAATTCTTCAGTACTTATTAGCTTCATTTCACTAGTGACTTATAATTTTATTAGTATACAATTATTATTTTGAAAAAAAAACCGTATAGAAATCAAAACACTAGCAGTAATGTATAGTCTAATGAATTGCTTTGTCTCGGTCAGCTTATTATATATATATATAATATGGCACGTCAAGGTTAAGCCTGAAATATGATTTGGTTGTTGTAGACAAATTTTAAAGACTCTACCATAATTGAGTGAGTGGTCCTTAATTTCCAATGTGCTCACCCTTTGCCTATTGCTGAACAGGTCCAGATGCACTTTGTGTAGGCTCTGCAACAACATAAATATGAATTGATTGCATCATTAACTAGAAGAGGATTGCTAGACGATACATACAATGGTAAGATTTTTTTTGTCTTTACAAGGTTCCTAAATGAAGACAATACCATAATTATGTTTGTATCTCTGCAATCATCTAACATCATTTGCCAATTGTTTTTTTTAATTATATTTTCTTTCAATGGTTTCAAGGAAGTTAGAATATTCCAAGGCAGCAGAGCACTTACGTTTAATGCTGTTACCGTCTTCTGCACAATCATGGGGAATCTCTGGACCTTTTGCAAGTCCTGGAGGTATATATATCAGCTTTTGAAAAACTTCAAAATATTTTCGATAATTAGTGATGATCTAGTAACATGTACATTACTTTGTTATACATATTGTGATTGAAGTGTTACTGAACTAGGAAAGCTAAACTAGGAGAGTGGTCCACATCATCAGCCCTAATTAGTGAAGGATTCTTTTGATTGAACTGGATGCTAGGTACTCAACAGAATGATGAAGTTAATTTCATTTGACTGCAGGTTTAATAGAATTGTGTTTTAGGTTTGCATGTTCTAAACATTACTTCCTCTAGTTATTCTACAATTGCACAAAGTTAACGCAAAGGATAAAGGCACTTCATTTTGTTTCAGTACATTGTAATCTGATAGTAGCTTGTGCCATATAATAGACATTAGCCACTATAATCATGTAACTAACATTAGACACTATTTATGTTTGTTGTTAAAGTCATATATTTTGATTGTATGCCAACAAAATACAACTGTAGAAAGAAAAACATCTAATCATATAAAATAACTTAAAAACCAATTTTAATAGAAAACTTGTTAATTAGCTTAAAATGAATACGATCAGGTTTAAAATGCATGGAGGATGGCTTTAAAATGAATATACTGACATGGAAGATTATACGGTTAACCACAGAAATATGTATTAATTAGTTTGCCATATAACAGACAATTTTTTTTCCGATATGTAAGGTCATTTAGTAAGCTGAAAATTTAAATAAGTTTCTAAAAATCAACTAAGCTTTATAAAAATTAACTAAGTTAACTAAGTTTTATAAAAATTAGATATATTAATAAAAATTAACCAAGTTTTATAAATATTTAATTAAGTTGGAAAATTTTATAAAAATTAATAAAATTTACGAAAATTAACTAATTTTTGTAAAAATTAACTAAGTTAATTTAGTTTTATAACTTCAAAGAAGTCTATAAAAGTAACTAAGTTTATACTATTAATTAAGTTTTAGAAAAGTCAATAAAGTTTATAAAAATAACTAAGTGTTATAAAAGTTAATTAATTTCTATAAAAGTTGACCAAATTTTATAAACATTTAACTATGTCGGCTAAGTTTTATAAAAATGAACTAAAGTTGTAAAAATTACTAGGTTTCTTAAATTTTTAAAAAATTAAAGAAGTTTATAAAAATAGGTAAGTTTATAAAAAATAGTTAAGTTTCAAAAAGGTAAACTAAGTTTTTAAAAATAACTAAATTTTATAAAAGTTAACCAAGTATAAACGTATAACTAAGTGTGCTAAGTTGTACAAAAATTAACTACATTTATAAAAATTAACTATGTTTTATAAAAATTAATATGTTAATCAAGTTTTATAAAAGTTCAAAAATTTATAAAAATAACCAAGTTTAGAAAATTAATTAAGTTTCAAAAAAGGTTAACTAAGTTTATGAAAAAACTAATTTTTATAGAAGTTAACCAAGTTTTATAAAAGTTAACCAAGTTTTACAAACATTTAACTAAGTTAACTAGCTTTGTTTATTAAAATTAACTAAGTTTATAAATGAGCAATCTATCCATAGTTCATTGCTTTTCCTTCTCATCTCAATTTCTTTCTCAAGCTCCAAAATGATAGTTCAAAAGTTTACTGCTGCATTGAGTTTGCAGTCCATGACTATCAGCACAAAGAAATCAATATCGATCAAGTAAGCAATTAAAAACACAAACTTTAGTCTTCTTACCAAATGATCCATGAATTTAATTATTTTTTTGGTTAAATTTTAGGTCGTGGATGGAATTTTGAAGATAATGATTTACATTCCATCTCTAATTTACAGTGCAGATGCATCAACTTCACTAAGGACATGTCAACCATAATTTATAGTGCTTTGTATTGTCCTGAACAGTTAGAAACGGGGGTAAGCCTTTTATTGCTTTGTTTCTCTTCAGACCGGTGTTGCTCTGGGTTGATTGCCCATTAACATCCAACTCCGTCAGTTCTTTGTTAATCTATCCAGCTATGTATTTATGTCCACTGTTAACTATATGTAGTTAGGGAAAGCATAGCCTGAAAGATGATTATTTGTAAGGCAGTCTGTTCATAACGCCTCTAAACTTTTAGTATGCAACAAACAATACTGCAAATAATGGTTAGAAACACATTTATATACTAGATACTAACACTAAGTCTAAGACTCTAAAATCATATTAGTGGTACAATGGATAACTGATAAAACAATACACATTGAATTATATACTGATCAAATACAAACGGTACAAGTTTATATTGTAACTGACCTTGCAATTAATAGTAGCAAAAAACAAGTATAAAGAAAAGTTTCAAGCTCATTCTTTCACATGTTTGTTTTATAAAGCTTAAAATAACTTGAGAACTAGCTACTTAATGTTTCCATCTTTTAATCCTAATCAAGTACGTATAATAAAGAACTTTTCCTTTGCAAGTGGATAGATATATTTGATGGAAAAAAATAGTAACATACCGCAGCAAGTTATGGATTCGAAGTTACTTTTAATGCCATAACTACATTTTGGTTTGTATGCTTGTATGTATTACTACTTTAGGTCACTAGTTGCTGCTTGTTCTACATTGAAATATTATGAACTTATTATCTATTTTGATGTAAGAATATTACATATGTTTATTATGTAATGTTTCATGTTAATTGTAAGACGTGTGATTAATATAATATGTTGATTATAAAATGTGTGATTAATATAATATATGTTTATTATGAAATATATGTGGTTATATAAACTGTGTTATACATAAATTGTGGTGTCATATAGAATTGGAACCTGCTATATATGTTAGGAACTTAGCAAAATACGACAGCGTTTATAAAATGCTATGAAAATATTTAACAGCGTTTCTAAATCGCTATAGAAAAGATTAAATAGCGTTTCCGAAACGCTAAAGAAAGTTTTAACAGTATTTTCGAAAAGCTATAAAATAGGACCAAGCATTCCAGAAAACGCTGTAAATAAACATCATAGCAACAGAAGAAACGCTGTAAAAAAATCACAGTAATGAAAAGAACGTTGTAAAAAGTTAAACATAGCATATTATAACCGCTATTGAATATATTTCTAAACTAAGACAAATGCTAAGAAAAGAAATTTTGCTCATCAACAAAAACGCTGCAAAACGTATTAATGACATCAAAAAAACGCAATTGATACGTGGATTCTACAGCGTTTTCTGCCTTGCTATGGTATATGTCTGACCTATAGTGGCATGTTAATGTACAACGTAGTTAAAAACGCTGTTAAAGGTATTTATAGCGTTTCTGAAACGCTATGATAGGTACATTTTGTTGTAGTGTACGGTCTGTTCTTCTGCTGACTTTTCTTATAAATCACGCTTCTTTCTTCTCCTCTTTCTTTTACTTGTGTTTAAAAGAAACTTCTAGCAAAAATCAAAATTTTAAATTTCTTAAATAATTCTTATTTCCAGCAAACAGAAGCTCGTATTCAAAGTAAGTTCTGGTTATCCTACTTTTCGAACCAACTTTCCATGCTAAAATTTTTATTTTAAAATTCGTTAGATTTGAATTTTAATTGTTGTTTTTATTTCATAAAGATATTTTGAGTTTTTTTTCGTTCATATGAAAGTATCCTTTGGTTTCTTTCTATGGCTTATTTTGTTCCATTCCCCACGTCGATTTATATTTAAAATTCTTATGATTTCGGTTTTTTTCGTTTCGAATTTACATTTTGGGAATTTTTATGATTATTGATTGTAAATCCATGCTCAAATTAATTTTGTTATTAGTTTTTTTGAAGTAATGGGTTAGAATTGAATTTGGGAAAGAAAGGGTTTTCCAGTTACTTTATAGAGAAGTACAAACCGTATGAATCATGACTTGACGTTGTAGTTTTACCTTTCTGCCCCTTCAAAAGGGGTGATGGCGGCTAACTTTATTTTGCTTCTTTAATCTTTTTCGATGGGGTCGAAAGAAAGTCCAGCGTCCATCTCTTGATTGATCTCGTCGAAAGTGTTGATGTAGTTAATATAGAGTGGACTTCTTCGAAAGCATAAGTTGGCTTTAGTATATTCTGATACCTTTCGAAGAAGCTGCCTGATGTGCTTCACTAAATGATTACATAGTACATACTTTCGAAAGCATAATTTTTATTTTATTGGTTTTGAAACCTCTAATACCTGCCTAATTCTAATTTATTTAAGGAAATGTGAGGAGTTAGAAATTCATTTTTCTTTTCATAAATTGGATTGATGAAAACATATTTTGTTTAAGTTGAAAATCAAATCAAACCTTTCAACTTGATCGAAACTTACTGTATCGAATCAGGTTTGGTTGTTGGTATGCTTTTGAAACCATATACCCCTTTCTACTTTCTCAACACCCTTTGTAACTAATTGGGATTTGATCATCATTTTGTACAAATATTGTCAAAATATCCCAAAGCCTTTTCACGTATACTAATATTGCTCAAACTCAAACCTTTCGACTTAATTGGCATATAGGGTTTTGACAGCTATCATATTCTCTTAGTAAAACAAAGTTCATGGGTTTTGACATTGTCGAAAGATTTATTTGTCTTGTTTATTAAATGTTGTTAGTGTATCTTTATATCCAAATTAGTTATGTAGGCTTTAACTACTCCTTTCAACAATAAAGTTTTCCTTGAGCTTTCGACATTGTTGAAGGGTGTTTGTTGGAGTTCCACTTCCATTTTCCCTTTCGACGCTGTTGAAAGCTCAACGAATTTCATTTTCCTAAACTGACTCTAACATTCTTTCAAGGATATGAAATTTCATATTTTGGTTGATATTTGAATTGTTGTAATAGGTTTTTGATATCCTTGAAAAATGTTGATTATATAATTATAACTTATTACTGAAATGATTTCACAATAGGATCATGGACGTGAAAAAGACCTCTCAGAAACAAGAAAAAGATACAGTACCGATGATGGAATCTTCTCCAAAGTATATTGAAGCAATTTCCAAGCATTCTTAAATATCCTGCTAGGATGAGGTGGACGCTATTCTAATTGATTTTGGCATCACTGGGGTAGAACTCATTCCACCGAGCGATAGCGACACCATTCAAAATCCTCCTGAAGGATATTTCACTTACATTGCTATCCATATTTGGTACGGTGGCTTCATGCCTTTCTCGAATTTCTTGATCAGATTCCTGACCCACATGGGCATTGCTCCCATCTAGCTATCTCTAAATGTATATACATATCTTCTATCCTTGGAACTTATGGCTCTGGAGTTAAGGATTCTGTCACTAAATGTTGAAGTTCTAAACTATCTAGTTCGATTAGTTAAACTCAACAACTTGAACAATCAAATTTTCAGAGCCAATCCCCCTACAAAGCTAATTTCCGAGGGGGTAAACAAATTCAGAGATTGGGTGTCACAATTCTTCTTTGTCAAATGCTTTCCCAATATCAGTGGAATCTTCTCTTTCCCTCGTAAGTTGATCACAGTCTTTGTTTTTATTCAGTTACTTTCTTTTGCTAATCTACGCTTCTTTATCAGGTCCTTCCACTAAAGATCTAAATGACAAGGATAAGAGAACTGTCATGCAATTGATTGCTGCTTCGAGTAGCATTGGAAATAGGCTTACTTGGTTGAATCCCTCAAACCTTCGAAAGCATTCCCTCCTACCTACAAGTCAAAGGGAACTTGGCAAACTTCCCCTAGTTCCACACACTTCTCGGAGAAAACACTTCCTATCTTTAGGTGATCCGAAGAACTTCTCCGCCATGTCTCCAATTTGCCCCGATCACTCCGGTAGGCTTAAACATAGTACTTGTAGCTTGTTATTGTGTTATTTCTTAAATTAGTTAACTGACTTGTAATATTTTTTGAATCTTCAACAATCGCTCCTCAGGTTGAACCAATCACAAGTGATCCGGCTCTCTCAACTTCTACACCTCGTGCATCATCTTTGGCTCAGGCCATTGCTAGGTCAAAGATTACTGAAAACTAGGCAAGGTGGCTGTCGTGGGCCCATCCCTCAAGAAGGCCAATGTTGTTGAAGTTCCAGATTCTCTACCACTAGAAGAGGGTGAAACTGTTGATATGGGTAAAACTTCGGAGAGTCCAATTGTTGAAGCTTCTATTGATCGTCCTAAGACGACCCCCTCAAAGGACGATCCCTTGTCTCGCATTGTTGTTTCCTGCTCTCCTCACGTCATTGAGTAGATGTAAAAAGACTTGAGAACTTCAACTCCCTCCCAGTAGTTGAGCCCTTCTATATCAACGTCACCCATGCCTACAAGTGATTTTGAAAAGGTAGTTCAATCTATCTTGAACTCTTCATCTTTTCCTTCTGTTCACCCGCCCACTTCCGTTCCTGACCAGGCGGGCAATTGTCGGTCTCTTATAGAAAAACTTCTGACATGTTTCATATTATTTATCCTTCTTATCATTGTTTCTCTCTGAATGCTGACTTGCATCATAATTTCCCTTTCATATTTCCAAAAGCCAGCTCTTTCTACAAGAAAACGCATTAAAATCTTCTGTAGAAACATCCAAGCTTCGAGAGGAAAAATTTCAAACTTGAATAACCAAGTTATCTCCTTGTCTGCTGGTAAAAATGTAGCTACGATGGAACTGGAAAGATGGAGAGCCTCTCTTGCTCAATCAGATTCTATTATTTTTAAGGAAAGAAAAGCACATCAACTTATAGCTGATGTAAATCTGGCCTTGAAAATGGCTCCGAAAGAGTCTGAAGATGAAAAAGCTCAAATGGCGGCTATACAATCCTCTCTCATAAAAAAGTTGGAGAAAAAGAAAAATTCTATAAAGTTGGTTGTCGATACTATCTATGATGCTAAGCAACGGGTGTCACAATTTCTGAATACTTCCCTCAATGACATTTTTATTAACTCTTATGAGGACGCCCTGATGCTTGCTTATGCCAACAACATAGAAAAATGCCTAGATTTGAGCTTTCCTTCACTCGACCCTACTCTTGTTAATAGATTTATGGCCAAAGTCAAATAAATGGAGCAGCGGGTTGAAGTTCCTGAGAGAGAGGAGATTGATGCCTCTAAAATCATATCCTTCGAAGTCCCTTCCCTCGATGTAGATTCCGATTCTGAGGATGAAGGTGATAAAGATGAAGCCGTCGAGGAAGAAGGTGGCAATGATGAAGGTGACAATGAGAATGATGATGATGATGATGATGGTGATGATGATGATGAAGATGGAGGCTAGGGTTCAGGTGGTGACGGAGGTGGTCACACCGATGTTCATGAAAAAGATGGTGATGACAACACCAGGGCTTCAGAAAAGGTCAACCCTGATACAATTATCCTTGAAGCAAACCAACCTGAACCCCCAGAGCCTTCCGATCTTCAAGAAGAGACCGCGAACATCAACGTTGAAGGACAAAGAGATAAAAAGCTGGTCTCTCAAACTACAATTCCTGTTTCTCAGATATGGGATTCCTTGTCTAAGTGGCTTTCATTTCCAAGATAATAATAGTTTACATCTTTTATTTTAGATAAGGAAGAAATCCATCCACCTTTATAAAACCAAGCTTGAAAGAAAACAAGCAGAAATTAATAGCTCGTATAGAGAGTTAGATAAGCAGTTAAAAGAACACATTACCCTCTCTGACAAGTATTATAGGCTTAACAAAAGTGCGGCAATGTTAGCATCTTTCAAAGACCAAGAAGTTGCCCCACGACTGAGGAGGGCACGCCTTCGATATGATAATCTTTTGAAAGAGAATCGGGTTGTAATTACGCTCTTTTGGATGTTGGTTGAAGAGAGGAACAACCTTGTGGACTTCTTATACAAAGCCTACTATAGCATCCAATCGTAGATTTTTCATATTTAGATGATTTTAGTAGGGGTCTACTTAAGCGTTTACACAAAAGATATTTGGATGAATTTGGATCTGATCCAGATCCAGTATCCTGCTGGAACTTACCATGAGTCAAATCAAATCCCCATGAGTTGCCTTTTGAAAAGCTTAAATGTTATAAGGACAAATTTGTTTCTGAATTATTCAAAAAGCCAATCTTGTATGAACGGATAAACATTCATGACTATGTAATAATATTGGTTTGTGAATTTCTTGCTCTAGTTTTCTTTTATACTTAGCTGTATTTTATTATGTTATCACATATTGAATGTCCCCTAGGCAGCCTTGTTTCTGGAGATTATTAAGCAAGTATGTTAAACTAAGAAGAGATTATCTTGAAAAAGCTTTACTTTTGAAATCTTCAAAATTAGCCAGATATTGCTTTCTTAGAGATTTGCAAAAACTTTACATGGAACATCCTCCTCTTCGTTTCGATTTTCTTGGCGAAGAAGGAAAAGCTTCTTAATGAAATTCGGACATATCATACCAAATTAATATGTGGTCGTGATAATCCTCCTACCAAGGAGTGGGACTATAGCAAATATCCTCCAGTTATTACCTCAGAAGGATTTAATGCTCCTTTTGATTCAACAGTTATTCTTTCAGCTCATTCCTTGAGTAAAGTCGGAAACGCAGTTACTCAACTTTAAGTGTGAAACAAATGTCCAATTGTACTTTTTTGTTTCATTTCTAATTAAGTTGTAATCATTTATTATTATAATAAAAGAAATCGATTATTCGAGTCTTGACTTTATTTTCCTTTTGTTTGTTCAAATAGGAGTTACAGTTATCTACAATGCCACTCTTGTTAGATTTAACATCTCGCTTTATCGGTATTAGAGATAGGTTGTCAGTAGACATTGAAAAGAGTAAGCTCTTTAACGATCATTTGTCTACTCGCTTTCAAAACAATGCCAAAGCTCTAGGATGGCACATAAGATATTTGCTTCAAAAGACAATCGTTAAAAATCTCAATGATCGGATCGCCAATCTTGAAGAGAACATCAAGAGTAAGAACAAAACAATTTCCATATTGAAACGCCAAATTAAGTCAAATTCTTAAATTGACTTTGATCATAAGATGTCTGAAGTTCTCCAGTAAATAAGTGATTTGGAGATCAAGTTAAAAGATAATCAAGCTCAGTGTGAATCGCTAGAATACATTATCGAGAATAACATTTCAAACATCGATTTACCAACTTCTCCCATTATTTCATCCGTTGTAAAATCAACAAGGTCTACTTCCCTTGTCATCCAAAAGTTTCTTACTACGTCTAATCCTCCTCCTAGCTTAGACGAGAAGGTTGTAGGAGAATGGTGCAGGAAATTCAAATTTGAGATGATGAAATATTTTGACGAACAACAGAAAGTGAGGTACTCGCAACGCATAAATGAGTATGCAGCTAGAATTCAGAAACTTGAACGCAGAAAGTATCTTCTTCAGAAGCATATCACTGATTAGAAAGGGAAAATAAAACTCTTAAAGGTGAAAAAAGCCTTTAATCGTGCTTTAAAGACCCATATCGAATCTATTGATGATGCCAATAAGATAAGGAAAAAAGAGAAGAAGCTTAAGGAAGTTCTTCGTATTGCAATTCATCACATCGTTAATCCTTTAGTTGTCGAAAATCTAGATAAGGCTGCTCACGATTTGTAAAATATATATTTGTACCGTATACTTGTAAATAATTTCATAAATTATGTAAATTATGAAAATTTTGTAAATATCACCTGGTCTATAGTGCTTTCTTATATTGCTGTTTGTAACGACCCAGAATTTTGACCAAATTAAATTGAGAATATTTAATTTATTTTAAATATTTGAACGATGATTTAATTTGTATCCCGAATATAACTTTGAAAACTGACGATTAAATTATAAAATTTAATCTATTGTAAGGTGAATAAGAATTCGAATCTTCAATTTAAGCTGAAGAAAAATATTTCAAAAGCTTTTATAATTCGTATTGACAATACCAGAAATAATAGAAGCTTCAGAATTGAGTTTGAAAACGAATTGTTCAGTTTTGAAATTATATTGCTCGAATCGATATAAAAAAATAGCCGTCCGAGGCACAGCCTCGGAATTCAATGAAACCAGTACCATTGGGTCCGTAATATTGAATTATTATCAGATTTCAAATTTCGTATTTTTCGGAGTTGATATGTGAGCACACGACGTATAAACGCGTTGAATCTTTATCGAATTCAATTTGAATTTAAATATATATTTGGTCAACATCAGCCACCCTAGATATGTATTTAGCAGACCTATTCCCTGAACATCGCGTACCCTTGTCTTCCCTTCTTTTCCTTTTATCACGCAAGAAGAAACAAAATCATTTCGTTCAAAATAAACGAAAAACTCTCGTTTCAAAATCGAAACAATGGCCGAACAAACAAATTTTTCTCCTTTCTTAAAATCCAACTGCTCTCGTTCAAAACGAATAAATATGGCAGGCAAGAAAAAAATTTCACGCGTGCTCTCGCGTGGTCGAGCGACAAATTCGCGAGCTAGGGCAAAGAGTGGGCCTCGATTTCGAGCGAGGCGAAGCAGGAGGCGTTGAGGGAGTTCGTGGCAGAGACGACTCGAGTTCGAAGGCGATTAGGGCAAGCTCGCGTTCGTCTACTGGGGTGGTTGCAAATCGAACTGGCAATTGAAATCGCGTTCGAACCTCGGGTGTCTTCGCTGTTGTCGCGAAGGGAGGAAGTCGAGTTCGCTGGTGGCGGCGATGAGGTGAAGGTCGACCTCGAAGTTGGAATTGGGGGGTCGGTAATGATGTGGGGTTTCTCGGCAACGTTGGTGGCTTTCGCGAGAATGTCGAAGTCGCGAGGCAATACAGGTTGGTCGATGGAATCTCGGTGACGTCGACCGATGGATAGATATGGTGATCGATTCCAGGTCGAAGCAGTGAGGCGTTGGGGCGCACGCGATCGTAGCTACAGGCGCGATTGTCAAGGCAGAGGCTAGAGTTTCGTTCAAAGATTCGATCGGCTGTAAGTGTATTGTCATAAATTTTATTTATTCATATTTTTGAAAGAAAAAAATACTAAAGTCTGTTTTACAGTAAAGTTTTATATATATATATATAGAAGGTTATAAAGATTAGATTTTTGAGATGTATATAGTTTATTTATGCGAAAGAAATTTGTTTTATAAAAAAAAATGGATTTGGTGAGTAAATAGTTAGATTAACTTACTAAATTTATTTTAGCTACTAACGAATTTTTATTTAGAAAGGAAAGTTAGTTTGAAATTAAAATGTTTAGTTAAATAAATTTAGTTAAGAGAAATTGGTTTAAAATTTAATTAATAAATTCGTTGGATAATTAAGATTACCAAACGAAAATTTATAGTTCGATTTAAATTCGAATATTAATGAATTTGTATAAATTGTTTATACAAGGTTAAAAGATCATGAAAAACAATCTGGAATGGAATATGGAATGCAAAATAAAAAGCTAAGGTGAGATTTTTCTCACTCAAAATTGAAAAGTGGAATTTTCAGTTATTGATTTGATTGCTATTTGGATGTGATATTAGATATAGTAGGATATATCTATATATATAGCAATATATACATATTGGCATCTGTATATATTGGATTGATGGATTTCCCGCCTCGTATAGCGGATGAGACCCTATTGCGCCGTTAGTAAGCGGATATTTTTATAAAACCCAAATACCGCGATATTCCACCTCGAAGTGGAATTGGTATTGTGCTAACGTCTGTGGATGCAGGGAAACAGGTTGGAGGGATCCAACTGGATTCCTCACCAGTATTTATTTATTTACAGATATTGATGTATATTCTGTTATCATATGTTGATATATGATGTTTGTTGTTATGATTGACTAATTGATGCTGTTGCATCATCGGATTCAGTTTTGAAGTTTAAAAATAACATCTTTTACTTTAAAAGGGTTTTTAAAGTGATTTTTGAAAGTAGACGTTTTATTGGATTGTTGAATTGATTTATTTTAAATAAATAAACGTCTAAAATTTTAAAGTTATAAAAGTTAAGATTTTTGTGAAATAAAATCAAAGTGTGATTTTTGAAATAAAAGTTAAGAAATTTATGAAATGGGTTAAATTGGGATTTCTAGTATTATAAACGGTTTATTTAAAAGATGTACAAAAATGGATATTTATAAATTTGAAATATTGGAATTATAAGACAAGTTTCTATAAGTGTTAAAATGAAGTATAAATGGGATTTCATAAGTTAATGAAATCTGAAAGTTTTAAATTTTGTGAAGTTTAAAAGAACGATTTCTTTTAAAATAAATGAACTATAAGTTATATTAACTTATAAGATGGACATTTGGTATATACATTGAGTTATAAATTGAATGGGTCGTTAAAGAAGATTTATAAATTGAAGTTGTTAGAAAATAGAAATAGAATTTATAAACGTTGTTTTATAAACTCGAAATCAATTGGATTTGATAAATTAAATATAGAAGGTTGTTAAAGGAGATATATTCGCGATTTTGGATAGCGAATTATTCTTGAAATAAAATGTGTAGAAAATAGTGAAATGTGGTTAGTGAAGTATATTCACGATTTTGGACAGTGAATATATTTTTAAGTAAAATGGATATGGTTTTGGGAAAGTGATATTTAAGATGAAGTTAATTGTTTTAACGATGTTTTTAAAATGATTAAATATCGAAATCATAGATTTCAACATTCATTGTTGAAATAGACGTTTTCGAGAAGTAGAAGGAAATGGTGGACTATAACACTGTTGTTATAGTAAATGATTTCCGAAAGGAAATGTTTTTTTATGTAGTATTGGGATTTATATATCTATCTTAAAATCCGAATCCCTATACTAGTGATTTTGAGTCGTCGTAACGATGTTTTACGTAACATTCGTTTTGACTCAAATGATTTCCTTAAAGAATGAAATGTATACTTAGTATTAATTTAAGTATATCGAATATTTTCAAATGTTGAAAATAAATAGATTTGTGAATTACTTATTTTTAAATAAGTATGGAAATGCTTTTCCAATATGAAATGAACTGTTTTGAGATTTTATCTTCAAAGATAAAATGAAATGTGGAAATTGATTTGAAATTGTTTTCAAATGGTGAAGTGTGGAAATTTTATATCTAGTAAAGATATTTTTTTTGGAAGATAAGATAATTTGGAAAATTATTTAGAATCTGATGATGTTGCGCATCTTTATTTATAGTTAAATAACCGACTATCAATAATTACCTTGAATGGGTATTTGTTGTGTTTTGGATGAATTTGAATGCCACACTTATTTTTGAATAAGCGCTCACTATTCGGGTTAGCCGGGAAAGGACCATGGGGTCGTATAACCCATTCCGAATATGTGATACGTCGTTATGAATTGCATTTGAAGACCGGTGTTGAAGACCGGATATTATTGAAAACGGAAGGATTACCGTCGAGTTACTCTACATCGGCTGATCTCCGATTTAGAGGTTTTATCACCCTTAGAGACGGGAAGTCCGGACGTGATTAGAAATTTATCCGGATGTGCAAGGGCTTCGTGAGAAGTGCCTTCGGTTCTGTTCGATCCTGGAACAGACTTGGATGGATTGTATGTCTGACGTTACAAATTTGAGATATAAAGCTGATTTCTTTCAAATACATTTCTGTTGGTGGCGGAGAATTTATTCTCTTAGCTTAACACCCTTCTCTGGGACGTACGAGCTCAGAGGTTATGTAGTTGAAATTTATCAGCGATATACTCCCAATTTGGTAACGTGGCATACTGAGTGTTGCTGTGAAATGATCAGTGTTTGATCATTTGTGGTATGATCATTTGTTTGATCTTATATCTTTGTGATCATAGGTTGATCATTTGTTTGACCCGAAGCATGGCTTTGTAGAAAGCGTAGCTTTGTGGACGAGACTTCGTCGAGCCTCACACCCCGGAAATGGTCAAAACAGGAAGGATGCGGCAAGGTTCTAGGGAGTAGCGCCCCTTAGTGTATGTCATTCCTTCTGGATAGAGGTGGTATCATGGTATGGAGCCCAGATACTTAACCTATGTGGTTGCTGCATTATTATTTATGTGGTTTGTTGGAAATCGGGGATCCTCGGGAAGATCGGTTACGATCGGGGGATGGCATACGTGTGTCAGTAGTTACCTATTTTTGCAGAGGTAACCCGGCCTTGTGTTGGCAGAGATCTAACCGTAATGTTAGGTTATTTCTCGGGTCGTCTATTCCAGGGACGTACCCATCGTGGATAGGAAGTTCCTTAGCCTGACCATTTGTTGGTAATCCAAACTCCAATACGAACCTTGTACGGTATTAGTTGTAGAACCTGCCATTTACGTACGGTGGTCACCACTGTTTAGATGGTAGCTATAGTAGGCATACGATACTGGTCGTATGTTGGCTAAGATTAATATTATACTTTCGAAATGTTTTCTACACTATGCACTAATAATAATATCAAAAAGAATTTGATTTTGCGTAGTAAGCATCTTTGACTATCATAAGAAGAAATCTCCTCCAATTCTGCGTTTGCATTGTGTGTGTGGTGGGAGGTCTTATGGTAGTTTCATTTTCCAAAAGCATTGCGAATTTGTTTTATTTTCTTTGTGAAAAATAACTGTTTTACGATCTCACACCAGTCACCATGACTGACTCGGAGTTTATTGTTCCCTTCTAAACTCTAGGTGCCCACCAATTTCCACACGGGCAGCCTAGAGTTATGTTATCAGGATATTCTGGATATTCTGGAGCTTTGGAGATAAGCTGGAGGACGAGACGTAGTATTTGTATCTGATATTATTTATTCCGCTGTGTATTCTGTATGAGGACAAGTTATATAACTGTCCATTGTTGTATATTGACTCTGATGATTGATGTATGTATAAAATGATATAGTTCTTTGTTTTAGAGATTATTCATTTATCTATTATATATTGTTCCGCTGCGATATGTGAGATTCTGATATTGTCTCTGTTTCTGATGTTGTTCTGTTGTTCTTCTCTTCTTTCTTCTTCTGTTTTCTTCTTCTACTACTTTTTCTTTTTCTTAAACCCTCAGGGTTCGTATTTCCGTGCATTTTGAGTTAATCAATGGAGATTAGTGGTTAATCAAGAGGTACGGATTTGCGGGTCTTGACACTGTTTCTGAATCAACTTTCTGATAACTTGGTCTATGGTATTTGTATCTGCTGATCCATGTAGTCTTCCTTTCTAATCTTATTTCTCTAAAAAGTATGAAGTAAACAATATTCTGTATCGTTAACCTGAATCTATATAGAAGTTTATCTACATTATTAGTGGAGGTTAACAGATCATTATGTAATCAAATGATAATAGGTGAAAAGTAATTCTAGAATTGAATACGGTTGAATGTTTTGAAACCTATCCTTGGTAATGATGAGAGAAAACCAGGAGTTCAACTTCAATTATATTGATAGAATACCATAAATTCCATTCTAGATTTAATTATTGATGTTTAGAAATTCATCTTCCAAAGATAGTCAATAATAATCGTATAATAGAAGTCCGGAAATTATTGTCTGAAATTTTGTAGTAGAAGTACAATGACCCATATTCGGGCATAAATGAAATTTAAAAGTTAGAAAATCTAAAAACCAGATTCGGGTATTAGTGGATGATAACCAGATGTCCATAATAATAATCTTCTTAATAGAGATCTTTAGCCCAAATTCAGGCATTAATGAGTGAAGTTCAGTAATTAATAGTAATAGCCCCGAAACCTAGATTCAAGTATGATGAAGACCATAGATTAAATGACCCGAAACCCTGAATCGGGTATTAATAAGCGTAGTCTCGAACTTAATAATGAAAGACCCGAAATCCAGATTCAGGTATTAATAAGTGAAGTTCAGAAATTCTTCTTTGATGATTAGTTGGAGGCTGTAGATTCTTATTTAAGCCTTTTGTTCAGTACCGCTCCTTGGGTTTTGACTCTTTCACTACAAAAAAATGTACCTATCATAGCGTTTCAAAAACGCTATAAAAACCTTTAATAGCGTTTTTAACTACGCTGTATATTAACATGCCATTATAGGTCAGACATATACCATAGCAAGACAGAAAACGCTGTAGAATCCACATATCTATAGCTTTTTTGTTGTTTTAATACGTTTTACAGCGTTTTTGTTGATGAGAAAATTTTCTTTTCTTAGCGTTTGTCTTCACTTAGAAATATATTCAATAGCGATTATAATATGCTATGTTTAACTTTTTACAACGTTCTTTTCATTGTTGTGATTTCTTTCTTAGCGTTACTTTTGTTGCTATGATGTTTATTTACAGCGTTTTCTGGAATGCTTGCGTCCTATTTTATAGCGTTTCTATAGCGTTTCGAAAACGATGTTAAAACTTTCTATAACGTTTCGAAAACACTGTTTAATCTTTTCTATAGCGATTTAGAAGCGTTGTTAAATATTTTTGTTGCATTTTATAAACGCTGTCGTATTTTTCTTAGTTCCTAACCAATATATAGCAGGTTCCAATTCTATATGAAGCCATAATTTATGTATAACACAGTTTATATAACCACATATATTTCATAATAAACATATATTATATTAATCACACATTTTATAATCAACATATTATATTAATCACACGTCTTACAATTAACATGAAACATTACATAATAAACATACGCAATATTTTTACATCAAAATAGATAATAAGTTCATAATATTTCAATGTAGAACAAGTAGCAACTAGTGACCAAAAGTAGTAATACATACAAGCATACAAACCAAAATGTAGTTACGGCATCAAAAGTAACTTCGAATCCATAACTTGCTGTGGTATGTTACTTTTTTTTCCATCAAATATATCTATCCACCTGCAAAGGAAAAGTTCTTTATTATACGTACTTGATTAGGATTAAAAGATGGAAACATTAAGTATCTAGTTCTCAAGTTATTTTAAGCTTTATAAAACAAACCTGTGAAAGAATGAGCTTGAAACTTTTCATTATACTTGTTTTTTGCTACTATCAATTGCAGGGTCAGTTACAATATAAACTTGTACCATTTGTATATGATCAGTATATAATTCAATGGGTATTGTTTTATCAGATATCCATTGTACCACTAATGTGATTTTAGAGTCTTAGACTCCATGTTAGTATCTAGTATATAAATGTGTTTCTAACCATTATTTGCAGTATTGTTTGTTGCATATTAAAAGTTTAGAGGCGTTATGAACAAATTGCCTTACAAATAATCATCTCTCAGGCTATGCTTTCCCTAACTACATATAGTCAATAGTGGACATAAAATACATGGCTGGATAGATTAACAAAGAACCGACGGAGTTGGATGTTCATGGGCACTCAACCCAGAGCAACACCAGTCTGAAGAGAAACAAAGCAATAAAAGGCTTACCCCCATTTCTACTGTCTAGGACAGAACAAAGCACTATAAATTATGGTTGACATGTCCTTAGTGAAGTTGATGCATCTGCAATGTAAATTAGAGATGGCATGTAACTCATTATCTTCAAACCTCCATCCACAACCTAAAATTTAACCAATAAAAAAATAAAAATAAATAAATTCATGGATCATTTGGTAAGAAGAATAAAGTTTGTGTTTTTAATTGCTACTTGATCGACATTGATTTCTTTGTGCTGATAGGCATTGACTGCAAACTCAATGCAGTAGTAAAATTTTGACTTATCATTTTGGAGCTTGAGAAAGAAATTAAGACGAGAAGGAAAAGCATTGAACTATGGATAGATTGCTCATTTATAAACTTAGTTAATTTTAATAAACAAAGCTAGTTAACTTAGTTAAATGTTTGTAAAACTTGGTTAACTTTTATAAAACTTGGTTAACTTCTATAAAACTTAGTTTTTTCATAAACTTAGTTAACTTTTTTGAAACTTAATTAATTTTCTAAACTTGGTTATTTTTATAAAATTTTGAACTTTTATAAAACTTGATTAACATATTAATTTTTATAAAACATAGTTAATTTTTATAAATATAGTTAATTTTTGTACAACTTAGCACACTTAGTTATACGTTTATAATTGGTTAACTTTTATAAAATTTAGTTATTTTTAAAGACTTAGTTTACCTTTTTGAAACTTAACTAATTTTTATAAACTTACCTATTTTTATAAACTTCTTTAATTTTTTTAAAATTTAAAAAACCTAGTAATTTTTACAACTTTAGTTCATTTTTATAAAACTTAACCGACATAGTTAAATGTTTATAAAATTTGGTCAACTTTTATAGAAATTAATCAACTTTTATAACACTTAGTTATTTTTATAAACTTTATTGACTTTTCTAAAACTTAATTAATAATACAAACTTAGTTATTTTCATAGACTTCTTTGAAGTCATAAAACTAAATTAACTTAGTTAATTTTCATAAATTTCATTAATTTTTATAAAACTTAGCCAACTTAATTAATTATTTATAAAACTTGGTTAATTTTTATTAATATATTTAATTTTTATAAAACTTAGTTAACTTAGTTAATTTTTATAAAGCTTGGTTGATTTTTAGAAACTTATTTAAATTTTCAGCTTACTAAAAGACCTTACACATAGAAAAACAAAATAGTCTATTATATGGCACCATATAACCTTCCATGTCAGTATATTCATTTTAAAGCCATCCTCCATGCATTTTAAACCTGATCGCATTCATTTTAAGCCAATTAACAGGTTTTCTATTAAAATTGATTTGTCTGTGCGGTGACCAAACTGCTGCTACGCAAATGAGATTTCAACTTGAAGGGTTTGGGCTTGGAGATGTGGCAGACTTCATAGTTGGAGATCTTTTTGAAGTGACTAGAGAATTCAAGAATGTGGATTTTGCAGTAGTCGATAGTAGGATTGATGATTGTGAACAAGTGATGTTTGATATGGATACGAATCCTACTAGTTCCGTGGTTGTGTTAAGCAATTTCTTTCATCAGAAGGATAAGAAGAAGAAAGCAGCGACTTCTTTCATTAAGTAAAAGAAGGGAATGAGTACTGCGGAGGATGGAATCTTTGGATCTGGTGTGTTGCCTGTTGATAATGGCATGGAGGTTACAAAAATTGGTAATGGCTGCACAAAGCAGACCAAGAAATCTTCTAAAAGGACCTCCTTGTTATGAGGAATGAGTTTACTAATTTCTATTTAACACTTTTTTTTCCTTTTTTATACATTGTACGAAAAACAAGTGTTAGTCTTCTAACACAAGTATTGTACATATATCTCAAACATAATTTTCTCTTCTATGTGTGATGGCATTTCTTTTAAATATGATATTTTCTATGTTATATATAAAATCACTCATGCATTTCAACAGGCTAACAAGTTGAGTTCAATAAGTTAACAGTGCATATATGTTATACCAACCAACCCAATCACCGGTGACATAAGAATAAGATCATTCAAATACATTTTTAATTTGAAGCCATTAAACTGTGTAACCTGCCCATTGCCAGATTATTAGCCACTAATGAAAGCTAGTTGTCAAATTTTGTTTTCAAAAGATTTTAATATATATCATTACACCAATAAAAATCATATGTTAGCAAAACATAAAATCAGTTTATATATTAAAAAAAGCGTACACTACTTATTCTGAATTTATCTAAAATAGTCAAACATGAGGAACAACTATTGATATCGTGGATTTATGTGCATTGCAAAGGCAAAGTTCTTCTTTCATAATGCTCAGATAAGTCATTAAGATTAATGATGCTTAAGATATTTTCGGTATAAACATAATAACTAGAATTCATGTAAGTAAAAGACTAACCAGAATTCATGCTTAAGATCATTTTACCTGCCAGTAATATAGCATGCACAATATCTCCTTATTGAATATTTCTATATTTAGGACTATCCATGCTATTCCACAACTACATAACGTGCACTTGTTTGTCACAAACATTTATTCCTAAACTATGAAAGCATGGACAAGCGATACAAAATGGCATTCCTTTGGAGTTTTTTCTGCCTCTACTGCTCTTTGGATGGAACTACTTCTTTTTGTGTTTTCTACATATATTTGCTTCATTTCCCGATGGCGATACTTGCTACCTAAGACTATGTAGTTATTGAGCACATATTGCTTCATTTTGCATAATATTGGATGTATAAACTATATAGCCTTTGTAGATTTATAGCTCGATTTAAACTACACACACTGAAATAATCAAATTCTAGAGGAAGCATAAACTATCAAATTCTTAATTGTGATAACTATTATATTAGAAGTATAAATTACCAAATCATCATCCAGATCTTGATGGCGATTGGTACCATGGCGCTCATAATGGCAATTTAAGCAGCCGTTAGCATGTTGTGGTGGCAGAATTGAAGTGATGGTTGGACATATGTCGGCGATGTCGATTTAGGGTTAATCTTGGTATTTGGGGATATCGTGTGTAAAATTATAGAATGAACATGAATATAGGAACAAATAATGTAGGAACGAGAGAACTGAGATTAGATTTAAAGAAATCAGGAGAAAGAATAAAATGCAGTAGATTTTGGTGAAGAAGATAATTGATATTTTTTGGGATGAGGTATGAGGGTAAGAAGGAAAGGCGGCTAAAAAGAATTTTTATTACCCGCGTTAAAATTTTAGCTCTATCCCTAAAATGTCAGCGTTTGTTGATTAATATTATTCTTTTAAAATACTATCCACTACATTTGCTGTTGAAACGTTGACAAAAGTTGATGTTGAAAGTGAATTTTGTTGTAGTGTTTTGACCTACGTTAACCCTTTAGGCCTTGTATGTAGTTGCTGTTTGATTTGCTGCTTCTCAGGCTTGGACGTCTTAGTCCATCGTTTGATATGCTGCTTCTTGGGCTCGGACAAATTAGTATGTTGTTTGATATGCCGCTTCTCAGGCTTGGACGTCTTAGTCCATTGTTGTCTGGTGTGCTTGGTTAGCTTATCCACAAGCAAGACTCAAGGACTTACCCAACCTCCCTCTAAGAGTGCCTTGATCTGGCCATAGCGTGGCGCGATCAAGGGCTTGTTCGGTGCCTTGGCCATGCCATAGCATGGCAGGACCAAGGGCTTACTCCATCCTCCCTCCTGGTGGTGCCTTGACCTGGCCATAGCATGGCACGATCAAGGGCTTGTTTGGTGCCTTGGCCAGGCCATAGCATGGTGGGACCAAGGGCGTACTCCATCCTCCCTCTATGAGGCGCCTTGACCTGACCATAGCATGGCGAGGTCAAGGGCTTGTCGAAGTTTTAACCTGGCCATAGTGTGGCATGGATAAAGGCTTACTCTAACCTCAGTCCAAGAGGCTCTTTGACCTGGACAACCCGATGCGGACAAAGGCTTTGACCGTTTAAGGTAATGTCCAAGTGCAAGGAGAATTCTACTCCTAACCATGTAGATCTTTCTTAGTGAAGTAATTCTTTATTTAATCAAATTAGGATCTCTTTACAAACTCATTGATTTTGCCTTGTCTGAAGAATCAGATCACCATTCCTTCCAATGCTCTACATTGATTTATTTCATGTCCATTCATCATGTGGTAGTGATAATAGTATCCTCCCAAATTTCTTTCATATTTAGGTTTTTTCTTCTGTGATGGCCAATAGTTGAGCTCCTCTTTGGTTAGTAGGTAAACATTCTCGATTGATGTTGTTAAATTGCATTCCTTAGGTAGTCTCGACTTGAAGCTTGTCTTTTAAGGGTGGTTTCTGGATTTTTTTTATTACTTAGTTCTGGAGCTTCACCGTCAACGATCAGCTTTCTTTTTAAAGCCCTTTGATGTTCTTGTGTAGGCAGTGTCCCCCTCGTTGCTTGATTCCATTTGTGTGCAAAGGCGTTGTAATCAACCATCATTCCCTTTTCAAAGATTGTGCCTTTGGTGTAGAATTGAATTGTTTTCCACATTTGATCGAACAAGTTATCACTTTCATTTTTCATTTCTCCTAAGGCAAAGATAGGGGTGGGCCAATATGAAAAGGGTTTAAAATCCATTTATTTGGATCATAGGATTCAACTTTCTTTTTCCTTATGATCCTTCAGGCCTCCATTCTCAATAATTGTTCTTCATGTAGATTTGAATCATTAATTGTTCCATGGGAGAATCCAATTGGATGTGGCTCCGAGGATCCTTGCTTGGATCTTTTGACTTTGCTAATCATGATGAAGTAAAGTCTAAAGTAGGTAAGTGTTTGCGCCAAAATTGGTCACAAACCCCAAGTATTGTGAAAGTACCAGTGTATGAATACAAATCAGCAATATTCAAACACAAATATCAGATCTAAGCAAGCAACAAACAGCAATCCAGAAATAATGAACAGTGACACACAATTTATAGTGGTTCGGCTATCTCCGGCCTACGTCCACTTCAAGGTTTTTATGATTTTATTGCTCGATGCTTGAAGATTACAATTTATTATCACGTAATACAACAGATTTTATGATTATAATCTGAATCTAAGGCAACAATGGTGATCTGGAGTAAATCTGGCAGAGTCTGGGCGCTCTTTAGCTCTCAAAAGTGTCCGACCCCTTTTCTGAATGACCAGGGGCTCTATTTATAGGTGTAGGAGGCTGATATTTCGCCTAAAATTCAGGGAGACCGCTTCTGGCATTTGAGGGGGCCCACACGCCCGCTTTCAGGAAATCCGGGCCCACTTTGGGATCGATTCGAAGTCCATTCGAATCGATCAAGAAATCATCCAATCGAGCTGAAATTTGGTGTGGACATTCTTCAACATGTGTGCAAGCTTCTGTGAAAATTTCGTAGCATTTGGAATTGTAGATCTCGAGTTATGATCGATTCAAGGTTGCATTTCCGGTGTACCAGCCTGGTTCGAATCGATCCCCTTCGAATCGATAGGGTCGAATCGATGGTTTGCACGAGTGAATGGTGACGTGTCGCGTGCGCTTCTCGGGTTGATCCAGCTTTTGTCGCCGTGTTGAACGTTTCTTCCCTTGAATTGCGCATACTTCACGCTCTTAATCATGCTTTGTACCTCAGTTCGTATCCATTCTACGTGCTCAGTTCGTATCCTTCTGTTCGTATCGCTCTGATCATTTCCTTCGTATCGATTGATTCGAACACGATCGATACGAACATTGTCCCTGAGTCCTTCGAATCCATGCACTCACCCATCCTTCGTATCGATCTTTTACATCCAATTCGAATCCATAACTTCATGCTGCTTTAATCGTTTCCTTCGTATCCATGACTTCGTTTTCACGAAGCCAACTCCCAATGTATCCTTCTCGAACGCCTTCTTCGTTTCTATCCCATTGATGCGGAGTACATCGAGTCGAACCAGAACCTGATCGATGTGAACTTCACTAAACCGAACCCATGCCGATCGATACGAATGGTATCGATTCGAAGTCTTTACTTTCCGATTGATACGAACGGTATCGATTCGAACCACCATATGACGATCGATGCGAAATGCATCGATACGAACCGTGCCCTGTGCTTTTCAGTCCATCCATATCTTATGCATATGACCTCCGATTGACCTGAAAATCGAAACATAGTTTCTCCTAGCCTTGATCATCATTCCCAATTGATTCCGTCCTGATCGGAGCTCGGCCAAATTTTGACGATATTGATCACAACCTTGTCTCTATTCGACTTCCAATCCTGATACCCATCCTTTCTTGTCGATTTGTTTGATATTCCGGCTTTGACCAAAAAGCGGGATAACATTTGCCCCCCAAAACATGCCTTGTGATAAGAAGGCGTGTTTTGAATAGTTCCGTATCCGATATCCAAAGTCCATAGCCAATTCCATGTCCATCTGAACTCGAAGACCGAGCCTTTGATCCATTCTTATCCAATAGCCAATAGCCGAATCCAGGACCTCTCCGGGTCGGTATCCAAATCCATAACCTCTCTGGGCTCTTGCCAAGCGCAATACACACCTGACGACCGTGGTCCAGTGTCCCTGGACGTTGAGCTAACCTCTCCGGGTTCTTGCCAAGCGCAATCCACTCTTGACGACCGTGGTCCAGTGTCCCTGGACGTTGAGTTAACCTCTCCGGGTTCTTGCCAAGCGCAATCCACACTTGATGACCTTGGTCCAGTGTCCCTAGACGTAAGTAATGTCGTGGCTTAAGTCCTAAGCCGAATCCTGGTCGCTCCGGACCCTTGTTGAGCATAGTCCATACTCAACGACCTGAAACAATAATCGATAATAGGGGGCCTAAGTCCTAGGCCGAATCCTGGTCTCTTCGGACCCTTGCTGAGCATAGTTCATACTCAACGACCTGAATGAGTCAATTTACCACGTCCGGGCAAAAAGACTCACCCCTTGCCAAGCATAATCTATACTCGACGACCGTTTATCAAAAACCAAAAAGAATCCAATCAAAATCCAATCCAAAATCCAAATAAAATCCGAAAATCAGAAATCCAAACCAACATCCAAAACAGAAAACCATCCAAATGAAAATCCAAACCAGAAAGCAAACAAAACCAGGAGTTCAAACCAAACTCCAAAACCAAACCAGAAAACCAAGTGTCCAATCCAAAAATAAAAGACAGATTTCGCAAACCATGGCTTTGCGGTTTACCATCATTCAGAGCATGCCTAAGGGCTATCTCCGTCCCCATACATGTATAAATGACTTGGTTGCTCGCCAATGGTTTGTTACTTATTTCATATTATCCTGGTCAATGGATAACCAATCGACCATCATTCCTGGGCCTCACACCCTCATGGCTTGAGGTAGGCGGTGGTTGCTCCTGCTCCGCCGCTGCATTCCGAGCCCCAACATACTGCCTCAATTGTCCATTCCTCACATGCTCCTCAATTATGTCCTTCAGATGCCTACAGCTATTGGTATCATGTTCGTCCAAATCGTGGAAGAGACAATGCCTTCCTGATGCCTTTTCCCGTTCGGACGGTTCTCTCCTAGCCGGCCTCCGGTAAGTGTAACGACCCAGAATTTTGAACAAATTAAATTGAGAATATTTAATTAATTTTAAATATTTGAACGATAATTTAATTTGAATCCCCGATATAACTTTGAATTTGGTGATTAAATTATAAAATTTAATCTATTGTAAGTTGAATAAAATTTGAATCTTCAATTTTAAGTTGAAGAAAAATATTTCGAAAGCTTGAAAAAATTCGTATTGATAATACTGAAGGTAATTGAAGTTTCAGAATCGAATTTGAAAGTGTTTGTTCAGTTTTGAAATTATATTGTTCGAATCGATATTTAAAAATAGCCGTCCGAGGCACAGTCTCGGAATTCAACGAAACCAGTTCCATTGGGTCTGTAATATTGAATTATTGTCGGATTTCAAATTTCGTATTTTTCGAAGTTGATATGTGAGAATACGACAGGCAAACGCATTGAAATTTTGAACGGTTTCAATTTAAATTTAAAATTTTATTTCAGACAGCGTCCCTAGATTCTTGCCTAAAATCACGTTGAGGAATCGTGCAAACCATACTTTCTCTGATAAATCACGTCGTCTTCCATTTTTATGCCGAACTCTCCCTCTCTCAGATTCGAAAATCAAAATGAAAAAAAATGGCGACTAAACATCTCGTTCATTTCAAAATCAGATAATGGCTGAAGCCCCCCCCCTCATTCAAACGAAATTAAATCGAAACCCCCCTCACTTTCGTTCAAGATAAAATTAAATGGCCTAAGCCGATTCTCGAATTCAATCGCGAGAGAGCAAGCTCGTCTCGAGTTCGTCTGGGCAGAGTGCTCGATTTTAAGGGCGGCCACAGGCGGAGGGCACGGCGAAGAAGCAGTTGTCGAGAGGCGCGACTGTCTGGGGGCATCACTCGCTCGCGTGCGAATTGGGTTCGCGAGTTCGAGGACCTGGAAGTGGGTAGTTCGCCATTGTTTAGGGAGGTGGTCAGCGTGGCGATGGTCGCGAGGCGCCTGGAGGCGGAGTCGAATGACTCGATTCGAGCAGTGCGGCAAACAAGCTAGGGTTCTCGAAGTGGAGAAGTCGCGTGGATGGTGTCGCGAGATGGAATCTGGGCACGGCAGTGAGCAGGTGGGGCGATGACTCGATGGCGGCGCGTTTTGGATTGGAGAAGCTCGAGCTGGAAGCAACCACCGTGTTCTCGAGTCGCGCGCACGTTCGAGGGTGGGGCTTTGGCACAAAAATTTTCATGGCACGAGAAGTCTAGGGAGCAGCACTCGTCGATTAGCAGTGAGGTACTTTCGATCCTCTCCAGTTAAAAACTTAAGTTAATATAGAAACTGTCACCGAATTTAGGTTTAGTCAAAAAAATAAATAAATAAATCTGTTGTTCAAATTTAACAGTAAAGGGTTATATAAATTTATACCTATACAGTAGTTTTTATTTACAGAAATTTAAATCCAGTTTTTATTTTTACTAAAACAGTGAACATACATAGGTATATTTTTGTGAAAATAAAATAGATAATAAATACATTATAAAAGAAGTTTATTTAATAAAACTTATTTAATTACTTTTACCAATGGTGGATATATTAAATTTAGTTTTGAAAAGTAAAATTTTAGTTAAATTTTTAAAGGAGAAATTAGTTTTAAATTTAATTTCTAGTTAAGCAAATTTATTAAAAGAAATTGGTTTGAAATAAAAGCGTTGGATAATTGAAATTGTCAAATAAAAGTTTAATTATTCGAATTGTTCGAATATTAATAAATTTTATAAATATTTATACAAGGTATAAATCAAGAAATCGAGTCAAGCTGGAATAAAATGGATGACGAATAAAAAGCTAAGGTGAGATCTTCTCACTCAAAAATTGAATGTGGAATTTTTGCAGTTATTGATTGCTATTGATGTGTGATATTAGATATAGTAGGATATATCTATTATATATAGCAATATATACATATTGGCATATGTATATATTGGATTGATGATTTTCCCGCCTCGTATAGCGGATGAGACCCTATTGCGCCGTTAGTAAGCGGATTTTTATAAAACCCATATACCGCGATAATTCCGTACTGGAGCGGAATTGGTATTGTGCTAACATCTGTGGATGCAGGGAAACAGGTTGGAGGGATCCAACTGGACCCCTCACATTGATTGAATTTATTTATACTGTGATATGAATCTGTGAATGATTATATTGATGTTATTAATCATATTGATATCTGGGAATTGTTTGAAGCTAAAATATAGCTGAATGGATGTTTGATATCATTGGATTCCAAAGATAAACAAAGTTGAATTTTTGAAATTCAAGTAGAAATTTCTAAGTGAATCAATTTTAGAAATTGAATAAATCTTGAAGAAAGGAATTTTAAAGTATAAAAAGTTAATTTTTATAATCTTATCGAATTAATTCCAGAATCAAGTGAAAATGTTAAATAAATGGATTTCGTAAAATAGTGATTATAAATTGAAGAATCTAATTTAAAAATTTGGATTTTTAAATAGATTGAAAGAAACGATTGAAATTTATTTTCCTTAAAGAGGAATTTATTAAAAGAAGATAAGTTGGAAATCCAACTAGAAATTTAATTGGTAAATTGAAATGATTTGGAAAATCAATGTAAAATGATTTCAATTTAAAGAATCCATTTAAAATAGAATATTGAATAATTTGAGAAAAAAATGAGGAATTTACTTAGTAGTGATAAATAAAAAAATTAGAAACCAATCTATAATTGATTTAATATTTGGAAATGAATTTTTGAGAAATCAGTATGGAAATTTTATCCAAAGTTGAAAATAAATTTTGAAATCAATATCGAAATTGATTTAGGATTGAAGTTTTTTTTATAAATAGAATTGGGATTTATAAAAGTTGTTTATAAATCCGAAATCACTTATTTTGATTAGTAAAAATATAGAAGTTGATAAAAAGAAGATTTATAAGTCGAGGTTGTTATTAAAATAGAAATAGAATTTATAACCGTGTTTATAAATTCGAAATCGATTAAATTTGATATGTGAATTATAGAAGGTTATTAAAGAAGATATATTCGCGATTTTGGATAGCGAAGTTTTATTGAAATAAAATGTGTAGAAAAGACTGAAATTTGGTTAAGTGAAGTATATTCACGATTTTGGACAGTGAATATATATTATTGAATAAAATGGATTCATTTTTGAAGAAGTGATTTTAAAAATGAAGTTAAACATTTTAAAGATGTTTTAAAATGTATGGGGAATTGAAAGCATAGATTTCAACGTTCATTGTTGGAATAGGCGTTTTCGAAAATATAAGGAAATGATGGACTATAACACTGTTGTTATAGTAAATGATTTCCGAAAGGAAATGTTTTTATGTAGTATTGGAATTTATATATCTATCTAAATTTCGAATCCCTATACTAGTGATTTTGAGTCGTCGTAACGATGTTTTACGTAACATTCGTTTTGACTCAAATAAAAGTTGTGAAAAAGAATGATTTCCTTAAAGGATGAAATATATACTAATTTTTGATTTAGTATATCGAATATTTTCCAAGTGTTGAAAATAAATGATTTGTGAACTACTTATTTTCAAATAAGTATGGGAATGCTTTTCCAATATGAAATGAACTGTTTTGAGATTTTATCTTTTAAAGATAAATTGAAATGTGGAAATTGATTTGAAATTGTTTTCAAATGGTTAAGTGTGGAAATAATATATCTAGAAAAGATATTTTTGGAAATTAAATAATTTCGAGAATTATTTGGAATCTGATGATGTTGCGCATCTTTATTGATAGTTAAATAACCGACTATCAAAAATTACCTTGAATGGTATTTGTTGTGAATTGGATGAAATTAAATGCCACACTTATTTTTGAATAATCGCTCACTATTCGGGTTAGCCGGGAAAGGACCATGGGGTCGTATAACCCATTCCGAATATGTGATACGTCATTTTGAATCGCATTCGAAGACCGGTGTTGAAGACCGGATATTTTTGAAAACGGAAGGATTACCGTCGAGTTACTCTACATCGGCTGATCTCCGGTTTAGAGGTTTTTATCACCCTTAGTGACGGGAAGTCCGGACGTGATTAGAAAATTATCCGGATGTGCAAGGGCTTCGTGAGAAGTGCCTTCGGTTCTGTTCGATCCCGGAACAGACTTGTATGGATTGTGTGTCTGACGTTACAATTTGAGATATAAAGCTGATTTCTTTCAAATACATTTCTGTTGGTGGCGGAGAATTTATTCTCTTAGCTTAACACCCTTCTCTGAGACGTACGAGCTCAGAGGTTATGTAGTTGAAATTTATCAGCGATATATCCCAATTTGGTAACGTGGCATACTAAGTGTTGCTGTGAAATGATCAGTGTTTGATCATTTGTGATATGATCATTTGTTTGATCTTATATCTTTGTGATCATAGGTTGATCATTTTGTTTGACCCGAAGCAGGGCTTTTTGAGAAAGCGTAGCTTTGTGGACGAGACTTCGTCGAGCCTCACACCCCGCAAATGGTCGAAACAGGAAGGATGCGGCAAGGTTCTAGGGAGTAGCGCCCCTTAGTGTATGTCATTCCTTCTGGATAGAGGTGGTATCATGGTATGGAGCCCAGATACTTAACCTATGTGGTTGCTGCATTATTATCTATGTGGTTTGTTGGAAATCGGGGATCCTCGGGAAGATCGGTTACGATCGGGGGATGGCATACGCGTGTCAGTAGTTACCTATTTTTGCAGAGGTAACCCGGCCTTGTGTTGGCAGAGATCCGGTTAGGTTCTCGGGTCGTCTATTCCAGGGACGTACCCATCGTGGATAGGAAGTTCCTTAGCCTGGCCATTTGTTGGAAATCCAAAGAAACAATACGATCTTGTACGGTTTTAGTTGTAGAACCTATCATTCACTTATGGTGGTCACCACTGTTTGGATGGTAGCTATAGTAGGCATAAGTGCGGAATGCCTATGCTGGCTAAGATTAATATTATACTTTCGAAATGTTTTCTACACTATGCACTAATAATAATATAAAAAAAATGATTTGATTTTGCGTATCAAGCATCTTTGACTATCATAAGAAGAAATCTCCTCCAATTCTGCGTTTGCATTGTGTGTGTGGTGGGAGGTCTTATGGTAGTTTCATTTTCCCAAAAGCATTTCGAATTGACTTTAAAATTTACTGTTGTTGTTTTAAAGAATAACTGTTTTACGATCTCACACCAGTCACCATGACTGACTCGGAGTTTATTGTTCCCTTCTAAACTCTGGGTGCCCACAAATTTCCACACGGGCAGTCTAGAGTTAGATTATCAGGATATTCTGGATATTCTGGAGCTTTGGAGATAAGCTGGAGGACGAGACGTAGTATTTGTATCTGATGAAATTTATTCCGCTGTGTATTTGGTATGAGGACAAGTTATATAACTGTCCATTGTTGTATATTGACTCTGATGATTGATGTATGTATAAACTGATATAGTTCTTTGTTTTAAAAGACTAGTAATTATCTATTATATGTTGTTCCGCTGCGAATGTGAGATTCTGATATTGTTTTCTGTTCTGATGTTGTTCAGTTGTTGTTCTTTCTTTCTTCTTCCTTCTTCTTCTGTTTTCTTCTTCTTCTGCCTTTTTCTTCTTTCTAAAACCCTCACTATTGGAGTTTCCGGCACTCGATTTCTCGACAGTCGATAAAGTGAGTATCGATGTCGAATTTTCGAAAGTCGAAAATTTCGGTATGTGACAGCGTGGTATCAGAGCATATGGTTAAGCGACAACCCTGCTCTGTTGGGTGTTACTCATTAGAGATAGATTCAGCAGTACTCTAGAATGAGTTTGAGTGTAATAATAGATACGAGTGCGTATTTGTTAGTGAATATAAAATTGTTTTGTATTGTGTTGACTTATCGGTTGATTGTTTATGGATTCTGGTCGGTGCAGTCTAGCTAACTGTAATCGATAGGGGTTTCTAAACTCTTAAACCAGATAAACCGACACAGTATTGTTTTAAGTAGGGTAAATGAAATAATTTTACCCAAAACTATTTTTGTATATAAAAGAAATAATTTTCTATAAATTATTATAGTATATGGATGCTTGTTTGTTGGGAAGTGATAATGTTGAAATGTTATCATTATTGTATGAAATGGAATAAGAAATTCAAATCATAACTCCAAAGTTAAGAAATAAATTCACATATAAATGAAATTTGAGAATATAAATTTTAAATGTGATTTGTAATTTGAAACGGAATTCCAGAGAAGTTTTTGGAAATGTTTGAAAAGAATTTGAAAATTTTGGAGATTTGGAAAGTTTAATTCCTTTTTGATTTGAAAATGGATTTCAAAGGTTTTGAAAAATGTTTTGAATGAATGAAAAGCTCTAAACTCTTTTCGGTCGCTGGAAAATAACTTCGATGATGACCGCGGCATCATTGGTGTTCATTTTCGGGTTTCCAAAAGAGAAATTGCTGCCAAATTGTTTTAAAAGGAAGTTGTTGGAAAAATTTGGATTTTGTTTTGGAAATTCAAAAGGATAATTTGAATTGTTTTCAAAATTGTTTTGAAAAGGTTGAAAAGACTCTGGAATACTATATAAAAATATTTATGAAATATTATGAAATTGATAACTTATAAAATATTGAGATCTGTTTGGAATGAAATTCAAATTGTAAATGAAACTTGGAATAGAATTCAAGAAGGTAATTGAAAATTTAAAATTCTAATGGAATGAAATTAGTAAGTGAATGTATAAATGATTTGATAAATCAAAATGTAAGTAAGTCGAAGACTTATAAAATATTTGAGAACCCGATAGAAATGAGATTCAATTTAAAATGAAAGTTGAGATTTATTTTGAATTTGTAAGTGAATAGAACTAGAATTGAATTTGATTTATGATGTATTAAACTGAAAGTTAGTAAGTAAAGCTAATTGATTATTGACCAAATGAATAAGGTTTGAACGAATTAAATTCGATGATTATAAATGAAGATAAATTGAATTCCAATAGAATTAAAATTTGCGAATTGAATTCAAATAAAATTGAAATGTGAAATTGAATGAGAATAGATATATAACTTCAACAGTGAAGTAAAAATGTATAAGCAGTTTATATGGAAAATTTTGTAATGGAATTTGCAAAATGGTTTGAATGTGTAACTAGATATTATGGCTAGTAGGATATACAGGTATAAAGGAATTGGAATTTAATTTCGAAGATAATTTGAATTGCTCGACAAAAGGTATGTATTTGAGTTTTAATATGAGTTTTTGATGATTTCTTCTCTAGCCGCTTGGCTTTTTCTTTTTCTTTTTGAAATCTGAGAGTCCGTAGGGACGTTTTGTAGTCGTGCCGTATTAGCCGCGCAAAGGAGACGCTGGCGAAATTTTTCGAAAATTTCGAGTGTTAGAAAATTTTTAAGAAAATTTTGAAAGTTTAAATTTGAATTTAAATTTAAATTTGAATAGAGGAGTAAAACAATGAAGTTGTTAAAACTTATAATTAGAGTTGGAAAGTTAGTTGAATTAATAACAAATCTTTAGTAGAAAGATTTGTTTTGAGAATTTGATAAAACTATTGGATGTCGAAAAAAAAACAGTAGACGAGTTAAGGACCTTTTTTCCTAACTTGTAATTTCGAGGACGAAATTCTTTTAAGGGGGGAAGTCTGTAACGACCCAGAATTTTGAACAAATTAAATTGAGAATATTTAATTAATTTTAAATATTTGAACGATGATTTAATTTGAATCCCCGATATAACTTTGAATTTGGTGATTAAATTATAAAATTTAATCTATTGTAAGTTGAATAAAATTTGAATCTTCAATTTTAAGTTGAAGAAAAATATTTCGAAAACTTGAAAAAATTCATATTGATAATACTGAAGGTAATTGAAGTTTCAGAATCGAATTTGAAAGTGTTTGTTCAGTTTTGAAATTATATTGTTCGAATCGATATTTAAAAATAGCCGTCCGAGGCACAGTCTCGGAATTCAACGAAACCAGTTCCATTGGGTCCGTAATATTGAATTATTGTCGGATTTCAAATTTCGTATTTTTCGAAGTTGATATGTGAGAATACGACAGGCAAACGCATTGAAATTTTGAACGGTTTCAATTTAAATTTAAAATTTTATTTCAGACAGCGTCCCTAGATTCTTGCCTAAAATCACGTTGAGGAATCGTGCAAACCATACTTTCTCTGATAAATCACGTCGTCTTCCATTTTTATGCCGAACTCTCCCTCTCTCAGATTCGAAAATCAAAACGAAAAAAAATGGCGACTAAACATCTCGTTCATTTCAAAATCAAATAATGGCCGAAGCCCCCCCCCCCCCCTCATTCAAACGAAATTAAATCGAAACCCCACTCACTTTCGTTCAAGATAAAATTAAATGGCCTAAGCCGATTCTCGAATTCAATCGCGAGAGAGCAAGCTCGTCTCGAGTTCGTCTGGGCAGAGTGCTCGATTTTAAGGGCGGCCACAGGCGGAGGGCACGGCGAAGAAGCAGTTGTCGAGAGGCGCGACTGTCTGGGGGCATCACTCGCTCGCGTGCGAATTGGGTTCGCGAGTTCGAGGACCTGGAAGTGGGTAGTTCGCCATTATTTAGGGAGGTGGTCAACGTGGCGATGGTCGCGAGGCGCCTGGAGGCGGAGTCGAATGACTCGATTCGAGCAGTGCGGCAAACAAGCTGGGTTCTCGAAGTGGAGAAGTCGCGTGGATGGTGTCGCGAGATGGAATCTGGGCACGGCAGTGAGCAGGTGGGGCGATGACTCGATGGCGGCGCGTTTTGGATTGGAGAAGCTCGAGCTGGAAGCAACCACCGTGTTCTCGAGTCGCGCGCACGTTCGAGGGTGGGGCTTTGGCACAAAAATTTTCATGGCACGAGAAGTCTAGGGAGCAGCACTCGTCGATTAGCAGTGAGGTACTTTCGATCCTCTCCAGTTAAAAACTTAAGTTAATATAGAAACTGTCACCGAATTTAGGTTTAGTCAAAAAAATAAATAAATAAATCTGTTGTTCAAATTTAACAGTAAAGGGTTATATAAATTTATACCTATACAGTAGTTTTTATTTACAGAAATTTAAATCCAGTTTTTATTTTTACTAAAACAGTGAACATACATAGGTATATTTTTGTGAAAATAAAATAGATAATAAATACATTATAAAAGAAGTTTATTTAATAAAACTTATTTAATTACTTTTACCAATGGTGGATATATTAAATTTAGTTTTGAAAAGTAAAATTTTAGTTAAATTTTTAAAGGAGAAATTAGTTTTAAATTTAATTTCTAGTTAAGCAAATTTATTAAAAGAAATTGGTTTGAAATAAAAGCGTTGGATAATTGAAATTGTCAAATAAAAGTTTAATTATTCGAATTGTTCGAATATTAATAAATTTTATAAATATTTATACAAGGTATAAATCAAGAAATCGAGTCAAGCTGGAATAAAATGGATGACGAATAAAAAGCTAAGGTGAGATCTTCTCACTCAAAAATTGAATGTGGAATTTTTGCAGTTATTGATTGCTATTGATGTGTGATATTAGATATAGTAGGATATATCTATTATATATAGCAATATATACATATTGGCATATGTATATATTGGATTGATGATTTTCCCGCCTCGTATAGCGGATGAGACCCTATTGCGCCGTTAGTAAGCGGATTTTTATAAAACCCATATACCGCGATAATTCCGTACTGGAGCGGAATTGGTATTGTGCTAACATCTGTGGATGCAGGGAAACAGGTTGGAGGGATCCAACTGGACCCCTCACATTGATTGAATTTATTTATACTGTGATATGAATCTGTGAATGATTATATTGATGTTATTAATCATATTGATATCTGGGAATTGTTTGAAGCTAAAATATAGCTGAATGGATGTTTGATATCATTGGATTCCAAAGATAAACAAAGTTGAATTTTTGAAATTCAAGTAGAAATTTCTAAGTGAATCAATTTTAGAAATTGAATAAATCTTGAAGAAAGGAATTTTAAAGTATAAAAAGTTAATTTTTATAATCTTATCGAATTAATTCCAGAATCAAGTGAAAATGTTAAATAAATGGATTTCGTAAAATAGTGATTATAAATTGAAGAATCTAATTTAAAAATTTGGATTTTTAAATAGATTGAAAGAAACGATTGAAATTTATTTTCCTTAAAGAGGAATTTATTAAAAGAAGATAAGTTGGAAATCCAACTAGAAATTTAATTGGTAAATTGAAATGATTTGGAAAATCAATGTAAAATGATTTCAATTTAAAGAATCCATTTAAAATAGAATATTGAATAATTTGAGAAAAAAATAAGGAATTTACTTAGTAGTGATAAATAAAAAAATTAGAAACCAATCTATAATTGATTTAATATTTGGAAATGAATTTTTGAGAAATCAGTATGGAAATTTTATCCAAAGTTGAAAATAAATTTTGAAATCAATATCGAAATTGATTTAGGATTGAAGTTTTTTTTATAAATAGAATTGGGATTTATAAAAGTTGTTTATAAATCCGAAATCACTTATTTTGATTAGTAAAAATATAGAAGTTGATAAAAAGAAGATTTATAAGTCGAGGTTGTTATTAAAATGGAAATAGAATTTATAACCGTGTTTATAAATTCGAAATCGATTAAATTTGATAAGTGAATTATAGAAGGTTATTAAAGAAGATATATTCGCGATTTTGGATAGCGAAGTTTTATTGAAATAAAATGTGTAGAAAAGACTGAAATTTGGTTAAGTGAAGTATATTCACGATTTTGGACAGTGAATATATATTATTGAATAAAATGGATTCATTTTTGAAGAAGTGATTTTAAAAATGAAGTTAAACATTTTAAAGATGTTTTAAAATGTATTGGGAATTGAAAGCATAGATTTCAACGTTCATTGTTGGAATAGGCGTTTTCGAAAATATAAGGAAATGATGGACTATAACACTGTTGTTATAGTAAATGATTTCCGAAAGGAAATGTTTTTATGTAGTATTGGAATTTATATATCTATCTAAATTTCGAATCCCTATACTAGTGATTTTGAGTCGTCGTAACGATGTTTTACGTAACATTCGTTTTGACTCAAATAAAAGTTGTGAAAAAGAATGATTTCCTTAAAGGATGAAATATATACTAATTTTTGATTTAGTATATCGAATATTTTCCAAGTGTTGAAAATAAATGATTTGTGAACTACTTATTTTCAAATAAGTATGGGAATGCTTTTCCAATATGAAATGAACTGTTTTGAGATTTTATCTTTTAAAGATAAATTGAAATGTGGAAATTGATTTGAAATTGTTTTCAAATGGTTAAGTGTGGAAATAATATATCTAGAAAAGATATTTTTGGAAATTAAATAATTTGGAGAATTATTTGGAATCTGATGATGTTGCGCATCTTTATTGATAGTTAAATAACCGACTATCAAAAATTACCTTGAATGGTATTTGTTGTGAATTGGATGAAATTGAATGCCACACTTATTTTTGAATAATCGCTCACTATTCGGGTTAGCCGGGAAAGGACCATGGGGTTGTATAACCCATTCCGAATATGTGATACGTTGTTTTGAATCGCATTCGAAGACCGGTGTTGAAGACCGGATATTTTTGAAAACGGAAGGATTACCGTCGAGTTACTCTACATCGGCTGATCTCCGGTTTAGAGGTTTTTATCACCCTTAGTGACGGGAAGTCCGGACGTGATTAGAAAATTATCCGGATGTGCAAGGGCTTCGTGAGAAGTGCCTTCGGTTCTGTTCGATCCCGGAACAGACTTGTATGGATTGTGTGTCTGACGTTACAATTTGAGATATAAAGCTGATTTCTTTCAAATACATTTCTGTTGGTGGCGGAGAATTTATTCTCTTAGCTTAACACCCTTCTCTGAGACGTACGAGCTTAGAGGTTATGTAGTTGAAATTTATCAGCGATATATCCCAATTTGGTAACGTGGCATACTAAGTGTTGCTGTGAAATGATCAGTGTTTGATCATTTGTGATATGATCATTTGTTTGATCTTATATCTTTGTGATCATAGGTTGATCATTTTGTTTGACCCGAAGCAGGGCTTTTTGAGAAAGCGTAGCTTTGTGGACGAGACTTCGTCGAGCCTCACACCCCGCAAATGGTCGAAACAGGAAGGATGCGGCAAGGTTCTAGGGAGTAGCGCCCCTTAGTGTATGTCATTCCTTCTGGATAGAGGTGGTATCATGGTATGGAGCCCAGATACTTAACCTATGTGGTTGCTGCATTATTATCTATGTGGTTTGTTGGAAATCGGGGATCCTCGGGAAGATCGGTTACGATCGGGGGATGGCATACGCGTGTCAGTAGTTACCTATTTTTGCAGAGGTAACCCGGCCTTGTGTTGGCAGAGATCCGGTTAGGTTCTCGGGTCGTCTATTCCAGGGACGTACCCATCGTGGATAGGAAGTTCCTTAGCCTGGCCATTTGTTGGAAATCCAAAGAAACAATACGATCTTGTACGGTTTTAGTTGTAGAACCTATCATTCACTTATGGTGGTCACCACTGTTTGGATGGTAGCTATAGTAGGCATAAGTGCGGAATGCCTATGCTGGCTAAGATTAATATTATACTTTCGAAATGTTTTCTACACTATGCACTAATAATAATATAAAAAAAATGATTTGATTTTGCGTATCAAGCATCTTTGACTATCATAAGAAGAAATCTCCTCCAATTCTGCGTTTGCATTGTGTGTGTGGTGGGAGGTCTTATGGTAGTTTCATTTTCCCAAAAGCATTTCGAATTGACTTTAAAATTTACTGTTGTTGTTTTAAAGAATAACTGTTTTACGATCTCACACCAGTCACCATGACTGACTCGGAGTTTATTGTTCCCTTCTAAACTCTGGGTGCCCACAAATTTCCACACGGGCAGTCTAGAGTTAGATTATCAGGATATTCTGGATATTCTGGAGCTTTGGAGATAAGCTGGAGGACGAGACGTAGTATTTGTATCTGATGAAATTTATTCCGCTGTGTATTTGGTATGAGGACAAGTTATATAACTGTCCATTGTTGTATATTGACTCTGATGATTGATGTATGTATAAACTGATATAGTTCTTTGTTTTAAAAGACTAGTAATTATCTATTATATGTTGTTCCGCTGCGAATGTGAGATTCTGATATTGTTTTCTGTTCTGATGTTGTTCAGTTGTTGTTCTTTCTTTCTTCTTCCTTCTTCTTCTGTTTTCTTCTTCTTCTGCCTTTTTCTTCTTTCTAAAACCCTCACTATTGGAGTTTCCGGTACTCGATTTCTCGACAGTCGATAAAGTGAGTATCGATGTCGAATTTTCGAAAGTCGAAAATTTCGGTATGTGACAGTAAGGAAGGCGATTCCGGGTTTCCATGTATATCCGCTCTAGTGTCTCGTTTAATCCTGTGTATGTGGAAAACTTTGGATCCTTCCATCGCTTCCTGGCTTTTCCTGAATCGTCGTCCAGCTTCCTTTTTTCTTTATCTTTATCCGAGTTTCCGTTGGATGGTCCTTCACCCTCAGTCACGTTCACCTCCTTTAACTTTAAGTCCATACATGCGTCTTCTTGTCGAAGGAATATTTCAGCTTCGTGAAAGAATTCCCCGAGATCCAGTGGTGGGTCTCGTATTAAAGATATCTTAAAATCTGAATCCTCTCTGACTCCCGACACCACCGCCATCAAAACCATTGATGGATCCGGCCGATCCACCGAAGCTACCGCTGCATTGAACCGAGTTAGAAAATCCCTAAGCGATTCATCCGTCCTTTGCTTTACTATTGTTAACGTCATCACGTTCTTAGGTCTTTTGATATGAACCCGAAACTGTCCTAAGAACCTATCCACCAATTCCCTCCAAGTCCTGATAGATCCTTCTTCCAGCTGCCTAAACCACATTGCGGCTAGATCTGTCAAATACAATGGGAAACATCTGGCCATCACTTCCTCCGATGCCCCCAGAACTTCCATGTGTCTAGTGTATCTCATCAAGTGATCATTTGGGTCAGCCTTGCCATTATATGCTTCCACGCTAGGTAACTTGAACTTAGGTGGATTCTGAGCTATCCTGATTTCTCGAGCGAACGGACTCCTGTTCACTCCTTCCAAGTCTCTATTGGTCAAACCTCCATGCATAGTCTTCCTAATGATTTCCATTAATCCAGCATTGTTTGTCAGGGGTTGCCCCCCGTGCTCCTGAGGGAACTCCGGCACGTATTCTTCATGTGGTTCACTAGCAGCAACGTTGGCCCTAGCCTATTGAAATCCTTCCCCTTTTCTGAATGACCAGGGGCTCTATTTATAGGTGTAGGAGGCTGATATTTCGCCTAAAATTCAGGGAGACCGCTTCTGGCACGTGAGGGGGCCCACACGCCCGCTTTCAGGAAATCCGGGCCCACTTTGGGATTGATTCGAAGTCCATTCGAATCGATCAAGAAATCATCCAATCGAGCTGAAATTTGGTGTGGACATTCTTCAACATGTGTGCAAGCTTCTGTGAAAATTTCGTAGCATTTGGAACTGTAGATCTTGAGTTATGATCGATTCAAGGTTGCATTTCCGGTGTACCAGCCTGGTTCGAATCGATCCCCTTCGAATCGATAGGGTCGAATCGATGGTTTGCGCGAGTGAATGGTGACGTGTCGCACGCGCTTCTCGGGTTAATCCAGCTTTTGTCGCCGTGTTGAACGTTTCTTCCCTTGAATTGCGCATACTTCACGCTCTTAATCATGCTTTGTACCTCAATTCGTATCCATTCTTCGTGCTCAGTTCGTATCCTTCTATTCGTATCGCTCTGATCATTTCCTTCGTATCGATTGATTCGAACACGATCGATACGAACATTGTCCCTAAGTCCTTCGAATCCATGCACTCACCCATCCTTCGTATCGATCTTTTACATCCAATTCGAATCCATAATTTCATGCTGCTTTAATTGTTTCCTTCGTATCCATGACTTCGTATCCACGAAGCCAACTCCCAATGTATCCTTCTCGAACGCCTTCTTCGTATCTATCCCATCGATGCGGAGTACATCGAGTCGAACCAAAACCTGATCGATGTGAACTTCACTGAACCGAACCCATGACGATCGATACGAATGGTGTCGGTTCGAAGTCTTTACTTTCCGATTGATACGAACGGTATCGATTCGAACCACCATATGACGATCGATGTGAAATGCATCGATACGAACCGTGCCCTGTGCTTTTCAGTCCATCCATATCTTATGCATACGACCTCCGATTGACCTGAAAATCGAAACATAGTTTCTCCTAGCCTTGATCATCATTCCCAATCGATTCTGTCCTGATCGGAGCTCGGCCAAATTTTGACGATATTGATCACAACCTTGTCTCTAATCGACTTCCAATCCCGATACCCATCCTTTCTTGTCGATTTGTTTGATATTCCGACTTTGACCAAAAAGCGGGATAATAGTAAGCTTGGAATAGAATTGGGTTAGAGGAAAGTGGAGTTGTAGATTCAACAAGATCGGAGGTTCAAGCCCTTACTTCCAGCGCCAAAATGTTAATCAGTAAACTTGTCAGCACCTCAAAGTAAAATTTAAAGTGTAGGAGTCTCCTTCGAAACCCCCCTTTTTGATTAGGTAAAGGTAGTTAGAATCTTATTAGTTCCTTTAATCTACCTTTCGAATAGGTCGTTGCAGTATAAACTTCTCTTTATTCTACCTTTCGACTCAATCGAAACTCATATCTTCTTTTCTCTTAAGTCTCTCAAACTTGCTCAATTGGTTTAATTATCCTTTCAAAACCCACTCTCGAAACAGTTGTGATGTCCTAAAGGTTGGCTCTAATGATTCAAGGATATGGTTTAAATGGATAGGTTCCATCTTCATCGAAAGCTAGCCTCTTTGATGGCTTGGGTTTTGTCCTATAAATCTAAGTGAATGGGCTGAGTTAAAGGTTTTGACTTACTCGAAAGGCGACCTTTTGGTATCTCAAGTTTAGAAGCTAAGAATTTTAGAATATTGATTGAGCTAAGGGTTTCGACTCATTTAAAAGATGACCAACCAAGTCGACACAAGCATATCATAACTGAACCCAATTAGAGATTCAAAATAGCTATATATCCAAAAGTATCATAATCTTGCTTTCATTAAGCTAATGTTGTACAAATTGATTAAGTATCCAATTTGATTTCAAAATTAGGGTTTAAAAATTTAAGAAATTACAAGAATGGAGTAAGTGAATTCGAATCCCTAAAACCAGACCCCTAGGGTCTTATTTATAGGTGCGGGTTGGCACCTTTTGAATCATTGCTTTTGTCTTGGTCGAAAGGTGGCCTTAGAGACCGTTCGTCACCGTTAACACTTGTGCATCCTTCTGCATCGCATTTGAATGAATTTGAGTGCTTTCGACTTAATCGAAAGGGGTAGGTGCGCCTCTCCACTTTGTGCTACCATGTTGTTGCAGGTAAGAAAAGGTATGAGCTTTCAACTTTGTCGATAGGTTGATCTTCGGAGCTTCAAAGGAGTTGAGACGCTGAAGGTTTTAAGGCGGAAGGTCTCTTTCTCAATTATGAATGGTTTCAACCAGTTCGGAAGGCTTATTTATGCTTTTTAAGAGGTTGTTTCGATAAAATATCCTTCAGTAGAATATGAATGATGGCAGAACCTTTAGCTTCGAAAGGTTTGGCGTGCATGCGAGTGGCTCCAATTTATTGCCTTCGAAAGGTATTCCCAACTTATTCGAAATGTCTTCATATGGGCGGAAGCGTTTGTTTTGAAAGGAAGCAATTGAAACAAAAGGGTGCTTTCGCCCCTCTCGACCCCTTCGAAAGCTTGTAACAGATCTGAATTTTAGCCGTACCATCCCTTCGACTCCTTCGAAAGGCTTTGTTGATGCTATTATCTCTTGTACATCCTTCTCTTCTATTCATCTTGGTTTCGACAAGGTTGAAGTGAGAATTATTGGTAACACTACTAGTACTAACAAAAATGAAGTAGCTTCTTAAAAGCATACACCTGGTACATTGAGATTTTATACCTAGGATATCAAAGTTTACATATTTTTATATTTGGTGAGGTACTATTATGGGAAATTCCAACTCGAGACCACTCAAATCAAAACCCCAAAGCATAGCAAAAAAAGATATCATGGTAAGAAGTGCAAAAACAACTAATCAATATCTCAATCTGAATCTCAATCCAATCCAACTCCGATCACAATCACCAAAGAAGTAATGGAAAAACAAAGCAATAATGATAAAATAAATCACACACCGATTTATAGTGGTTCCACTAACGTCTTGTTAGTGTACATCCACTTTGAGAGAGAGCCTTTATTAATACCAATGAGAAGAGTACAAGAAATTGATTACAATGATCAATATTCAAATAGAATAGATTTGTGGAGAGGAGAACTGAAGAAAACTAGGTTCAGATAAACCCTAGTTAATGGAGAATAAACCCTTAATTAAACCCTTGCAGTCACCCTCGCTTTGAATATTGAAAATAGCTTATATAAGGAGAGATCTTTCCTTGGAAAATTCCCGAAATGCCCTTTGAACCTTCACAAATCATCACAAAACTGCCCGAGCCGAAAACAGGCTGAAAGTCATCAAAGACGTCTATCACATTATGACAAACGTCTGTTATAAGTTTCAGGAAAACATTCCCCAAAACCACAGACGTCTGTCATAAAGTGACAGACGTCTATCACAAGTCTCGGATTCCTAATCTTGCAATCCCAAACGTTTGTCACCTTACAATAGACGTCTGTCGCCTGGTGCTAACCACATCACTCCACCTTCTTCGCCATATCTTACTCCTCTGAGCTCCGATTTGCATACCATCTTCTCCATCACCAAGTTACTTCCGACAACTTCAATTCTCCATATAGTGTCGCCAAAAATCAATGCTTCACCTCGACACTATAACCATCTCTATCACCAATAATGGATAGTGCCAAAATATCACCACTTCTACCTTCAACCAAACAAGCTTGAATGCTTTCCCAATAAGCTCTGGCAAAGCCACCACCCATTACACTCCATCAACGAGCTTAGGCAAAGCCCTCACTTGCTAATAAAGTGTTGAAAGCACCCAAATCCAAAACCGTCTCACCAAAAGACAAAAGCAATTAGGAGTGTAAACTTGTACTTGCCAAGGAGATAGAACCACAATCTCTCACCAATACTCTTCCTCATCCATAACCAAGCTCCTCCCTCAACCGTGGGACTCCATGGCACCTAGCTCTTCAACAAGCAAATCAAGTTCAAACAATGCTCGAACTTTCCAACCGACAATGCCTTAGTGAACATATCTGTCGCGTTATCCTTTATGTGCACTTTCCAAAGATATACTTGCTTATCTTCATCCATAGTTACTAATAATGACTCTCTCACTTCAATACGCTTAGTCCATGAGCTAAATGCCAAATTCTCCGCAAAGTGAATAGCACTCTGGCTATCACATCGAACATTAATGCTATTGTGTTCAAATCCCAAGTCAAATAACAATCGTCTCTAATAAAGTGCCTCCTTTGCTGCCTCCACCGTGGCTATCAACTCCGCCTTCATAGTGGATAAAGCAACTATTATCTACAATCTCGATCTCCAACTTATGGCTGTACCACCAAGTGTGAATACATATCTATTATCCCATCTTTTGGCAAGGCCGTGATACTAGGAACTCAACTGGAAACCAAGGACAGTCCGTCCCGAAGATCAGTTATACGCAGGATTGCTATGGATATCGATGAATTTTGTCTGAGTCTGGATCAAGCTACAATTGATATGATGAGACCAGCAAAGCTATGAAAGCCAACGTTCCAAATTTCAAGTCAATCGGAGTTCGTATGCTCAAGATATGATCGATGCAAAACAAAAGAGTCAACTCCACTTCGTATCCATCATGTTCGAATCGATCCAAGGTGGCCTTATTCGTATCCATCATGTTCGAATCGATCCAAAGTGGCCTTATTCGTATCCATCCTGTTCGAATCGATCCAAGGTGGCCTTGTACGTATCCGTCATGTTAGAATCGATCCAAGCAACCAGGGAACAGCTGACTTCGTATCGATCTTACTTGAATCGATCAGGAAAGCGCGATTTCATATCGATCAGGAGAATTGCACTTTTCGTATCCATCAACCAAAAGGTTTTCTTCGTATCCATACAACATTGACTCTTCGTATCCATCCATCGATATCATCTCGCATCCATCTGTTCATATCCATCACGTTATCAGTTGTTCGTATCCATCAAGTTGGAACAACTTCGATCGATACGAACAAGACCACATAATCGATATGAACAGAGTCACGGTGCTCGATACGAACTGAGCCACTTCCATCGATATGAATTGAGCCACTTCCCTCGATACGAACTGAGCTGCTTCCATCGATACGAACAAGGCAACGGTCTTCGATACGAACAAGGCGAAAACCTTGGGATGACTTGGTCAACTCGGCATTGAAAGTGGACCGATCCAAAAATCAAGCGCCATGTCAACTCGCAGACACGTGTTCAGCATCGAGTCGAAATGATCGATACGAAGTGTATCGATACGAAGAGTGAAATAACCGAAAAGCCCAAACTTGTATCGATCATAACTTGCAATCCCACAAGTCCAAACGCTATGAAATTTTCACAGGAGCTTACGTACGACCTAAGGAATGTTCATGCCAAGTTTTGACTCGATTGGGTCAAATCTTGATCGATACGAAATTCGTTCGTATCGATCACGGATCGAATCAAAATCGCGTGGGATCGATCGTGTGGGCCTACCCACGTGCCAGAAGAGGTCTCCCGAGATCCGAACGAGATATTTGCATCCTACGCCTATAAATAGCACCCTGGAGCTTACAGAAAAGGGATCTTTTGAGCTATCCGACGTCCAGACTCTGCCGGAAACATTTTTACACTTCAAGGCTATTGTTGTACTCGAATTTCATCACTGTAATCCGCTGTAATCTGTTGTAATCAGCAAGAGAACATCAATAAAATCATCAATTCCATACTGGACGTAGGCAACACGCCGAACCACTCTAAATTTCTGTGTTTCTGCGTATATTCCTTATCTGTTTTTGAAGTGTTTGTTAGATAATCCTCGTTTTTCATTTCTATTCTTCATTTTATCTTTTCAAACCCTTCCGAAGAGTGTTGTGCCCAATTTTGGTACAAACACTTTGGTGCTTTCACTGAGAAAAAACCCAATTTTTTCCCTCTACTCGTTGGATCTACTACCGATACCGGATTGCAAACATCCAAGGAGAAGATCCAGATCTCAATTTCAGAAGTTCTTTCATCCTATTCAGATTTGCTACAAGTCTATAAGAGAGCTTCATCATCTACCATGGTTAACACAAGGACTACTTCCACAGCTGCAGATCCTGAAGGACGAGATAGACAGAATCTCGTGCAACTGCCTCCAACTGATCATAATGCTACCGGACTATCAGATCCGCAAGGCCCTGTCACCAGGGAAGAATTTTAGATGTTGATGCAAGAATTGACTCAGAGCCTCCAACAACTCACTCAACAGCTCTGTGCTAATGCAGAACTAACCAACCAACTGAACCGTCAACGACGAAGGAGATCCAGAAGGGATCAGGCTTCCTATTCTTTTATCGAGAGTTCAGCCTCTTTCGATTATCATCACAGATCTACACGCCCACGGCTAGACGGAAGTTACACACAAGCCACCGGGCATCAACATACATTGAATGTTGGGCAACTGAGAGTTGGCCCGTCAACCAGCCATCAGACTGGACCCTCTTCCCGAGGAGGCGCTACCCCACACCATATTACTGATAACTGTACCACGACAACTACTGATTTGGGCGATGAGACCCGAAATCGAACAGATCCGAACCATCACCAGCGTGAATAACATCCTGAGCCTTATGTCCCCAAGGACATAGAACCAAGGAGGCGAGACATGGACCGTCGACAGCGATCGGCCCCTCCTCGCATTGTGGAACCCGACCACACCTTAGCCCAACCTGCTCAGAATGCCCAGATGCCTGATCTGTCAGCAATGATCCGTCAAATGATCTGTGAATGTCAAGGACTTAGCAATGACGACTAGGGAATCTCCTAGAGTTATACTCCTTTTACTGATGAGATACTTTATGCTGAACCACCTCGGCGATTCAGGATGCTGACTTTACCCGTTTATGAAGGGAACTTTGACCCTAATCAGCATATTCTGAAGTACGAATGGTTGATGAACACAACACGAGCTGACGATGCAGTGAAGTGCCGAAGCATCCCGATTTCACTGGAGGGTATAGCGACTATGTGGTTTACCCGACTGCCACCTTGATCTATCTCATGCTTTGATCAGTTGGAAACAAAGTTTATTGAGCAATTTCTTATGCATGTCGCGAGACCAAAGGATGTTAATACTTTATCTAGTGTCACTCAAGCTCCTGGAGAAACACTCAGGTGTTATTTAGAGAGATTTCATGCTACATGTGCTGAGATCAGCAATCCAAATGATAGCTCTATTCTTATGGCACTGACTAAGGGGATTGAACTCGATTCTGATTTCGACAACTGGTTGGCCGGAAAACCCCCCACATCATTGGACCGTTTCTATTCCAAAGCAGCCCAATTCTTGGGAAGGGAGGATGCGAAACAGTCTAGGAAGAAGGATGATGTGGGGCCTAGTGTGGAAGGAGTTCAGAGTAATATTGCTGTTAAACAATCCGGGGAGAGTTCCGAAAAAGTGCAATTGAACATTCAGAATAAACAAGATCAGCAAAAAGGCAATGGTAACCAAAATAGAAAATGGGATCAGAACCATGGACCACGGCGTAGAGCTCCAATGGTTGATAATTATACTCCTCTGAATACGTCGCTGGAGAACGTATATCTACAAACCTGCAATACTATTCAGTACAAGAAGCCTGCTCCAAAACAGTCATCGGAGAAGCAAATTCAGACAGGGAAGTTTTGTAGATTCCACGAAAGCTACGGCCATAACACAAATGAATGCCGTCACTTGTAGGATCTCATTGAAAAGTTGATAAGAGAGAGGAAGTTAGAACAGTTTGTGCAGGCGCCGCAGTCTGGAGGTGCGGGCCCATCGATTCAAAATCATGTATCGAATCCGGCTAGACAGGAAGAACTCGCTCGTACTGGCGGGAGGTTGGTGATAAACACTAGTTGTGGTGGTCCTCATCCAGCAGACCGAAGTTGGAAGGAAATGGAGTCGTATGCCAGCTCTATCAGGTATGCGAACTTTGAATGTTGTAGTAATTCTGAATATGGGGCTCCGGCCAAACAGCAAAGAACGATGGCAGATGACATCGTATTTCGAGGTCGGGATGCCGACAGGGTCGAAGCCCCCCACTATTGATCTGCTTGTCATATCAGCTCAAGTAGGTCCTGCTTGGATGAAGAGGATCTTGGTAGACAGCGGAAGCTCTGTGAATATTTTGTTTAAACGAGCTTACGACCAGATGAGAATGGAGACTAAAGACTCGAAGCCATGTCAGTCTTGCATTCATGGTTTCAACGGGAGTGCAACTATAGCCACTAGAGTGGTGGAATTTCCAGTGGAGTTGGGAATTAGTGAACGCCGGAGAGTCCGGATACTACAGTTTGTTGTTTTGGATATAAACTCACCAAATAATGCATTATTGGGCCGACCAGTCCTAGCTGAATTCAGGGCTGCCATCGCCCCATGGTGTTTGACTTTGAAATTCCCTACCGACAATGGTGTCGGAGTTGTTCAAGGGGATCAGGCCGCAGAGCGAGCCTGTTACGTTGCTGAGCTGCGCGAGGCACAGCGGAAAGAAAAAGGAAAGAGCGTAAAAGAATCTCTCTGTGTCCGCTTTGTTGATAATTGACAATTAGCGCCTAGGCCCGGGCCCGGGCACTCCAACCAATTCCAAAGAGATCTTGACCTGAGAGATACCAAAAGTGAAGATGAAGGTAAAGACTGTCAAGCTTCTCCGGCCGAACTGACAATCGATGTTCCAATCGACGATAGTGACGACTCGAAAATGATAAAGATTGGATCTCAGCTAAGCCAGCAAATGTAAGAGGAATTGGTTGAATTTCTCCGGGTGAAACTTGATGTGTTTGCTTGGATGCACTCTGATATGTGTGGGATTTCACCGGACACCCCGAGCCACACAGTGAATATTGACCTGCGGTACGTCCCGGTCAAGCAAAAAAGGCATGGTATGGATCCAGAGAGATCTTCCGCCCTTAATGAAGAGGTAGATAAGCTTAAGAAGAACGGGTTCATTCGAGATGCATTATACCCAAAATGGGTGTCCAATCATGTACTTGTCCGAAAGCAAAATGCGAAATGGGGAACATGTGTTGACTACTCAAACTTGAATAAAGCTTGCCCCAAAGACAGTTTTCCACTTCCACAAATTGATCAACTTGTAGATTCAACAGCTGGACATGAACTTTTATCCTTCATGGATGCGTACTCTGGTTATAATCAAATACCCATGCACTTGCCCGACCAGGAGCATACCAGCTTCGTAACCAATATGGGACTCTATAGCTATAAAGTTATGCCTTTTGGACTCAAGAATGCCGGGGCAACTTATCAACGGTTAGTTAATCGAATGTTCACTAACCAGATTGGAAAAACCATGGAGGTGTATGTGGACCACATGCTAGTCAAGTTGCGATTTTCCACCGATCACATCAGAGACCTGGAGTCAATGTTTAATATCCTTCGAGAATACAGAATGAAGCTCAACCCATTGAAAGTCACTTTGGGGTAGCATCCGGAAAATTCCTTGGGTTTATCGTCAACGCTCGAGGAATCAAAGCCAATCCCGAAAAGATCCGGGCGATCAGAAATCTTGAAACTCCGAAAACTATAAAACAACTCCAGAGCCTCAACGGGAAAGTAGCAGCATTGAGCAGGTTCATTTCAAAGTCCACTGACAAATGTATTCCCTTCTTCGATCTGATCCGAAAAGGGAAGCGAAACTTTGAATGGACTACGGAATGTGAGGGCTTATTCCGAGCACTAATTCAACATCTCTCCACACCGCCAATTTTGTCAAAGCCTATCGATCACGAGAAATTGTACATTTACTTGGCGGTATCAGAAAACGCAATCAGTGCTGCCCTAGTTTGGGAGGAGGACCAAATACAATAGCCGGTCTACTACATAAGCAAGCGGCTTACCAGAGCTGAGAGAAATTATCCGAAGCTAGAGAAATTGGCTTATTGTCTTGTTATTGCCTCAAGGAAGCTCCGTCCATATTTCCAGGCTCATCCAATCACTGTTTACACCGACCAGCCGTTACGACAGGTCCTTACGCGTCTTGAGACGTCTGGTAGGATACTCAAGTGGAATATTGAGTTAAGTCAGTTTGACCTTACTTACACTCCAAGGTAAGCCATTCAAGGACAAGTTCTAGCAGATTTCATTGCTGAATTTACCATCCCAGTGGACTTGCTCGAAACCAGTGAATCTCCCAAGTATATCTGGAAGCTGCATACAAATGGCGCATCAAATGACCATTGCTCAGGTGCAGGGGTTGTACTGGAAACTCCTAAAGGTCAATCTATATGTTATGCTCTAAATTTCAACTTCCATGCAACTAATAACGAAGCTGAGTATGAAGCCCTACTGGCTGGATTGAAACTTGCCAGAGATTTAAGAATCATTACGGTGCAAATTTATTGTGATTCGCAATTGGTCGTGTGTCAAGTTCGAGGGGAGTACCAAGCCAGAGATCGAAGACTTGCCGCTTACCTTGCTCAGGTTAAGGAGACATTGAATCAGTTTGACAATTATGCTATTTATTACATACCACGAGAACACAACCAAAGAGCTGATTCATTGGCAAAGTTAGCCAGTATAGGCGAAGCATAGAAAATAAGACTTGTTCCCGTAGAGATATTATCTTCGCCAAGCATTGATCAGATGGAAACCGATTGGATATTCGATGTCGTTTTCGAAAGGGAGTCGTGGATGACTCCATTCAGAAATTATCTCGAGCACGGAACCCTGCCAGAGTGTAGGAGTGAAAAGAGACAGATTCTTAGAAAAGCTTCGTGGTTCACTATTCAGAATGGAGTCATGTATAGAAGATGATATTTTGTTCCTTTACTCCGGTGTATCGCTCACGATGAAATCAAATGAGTATTGCATGTGTGCACGAAGGAGAATGTGGCGATCACACCGGGGGGCAAGCTCTTTCCAAAAAAGTACTTCGATACGGATATTATTGGTCGACTATAAATCGTGATGCATCGGATTATGCCAAGAAATGTGATAAGTGTTAGAAGCATGATCGAATTCCTAGAGCCCCACCTACCGAGATAACACAAATGTTCAGCCCGTGGCCATTCGCAGTATGGCGCATCGATATTATTGGCTCTTTACCTCTAGCCAAAGGTTGTGCGAAGTACGCCATCGTAGCAGTTGATTACTTTACCAAGTGGGCGGAAGCCGAGCCCCTTGCTATAATCACGACGAAGAAGGTGATCAAATTTGTAGTGCGCAACATCATCTACCGATTTGGTCTCCCACGTACTATCATCACTGACAACGGGACTCAATTCGGCAGCGCCGAGTTTAAGGATTTCTGTCAACGATTCCACATCTAGAAGAAATTCTCCGCAGTTGCACACCCTTAAGCGAATGGACAGGTTGAAGCTGTTAATAAAGTTATAAAATCCATTCTGAAGAAACGACTGGAAAAAGCCGGGGGAAAATGGGTCGATGAACTTCCTATGGCCTTATAGGCCTACCGTAAAACCCATAAGTCCATGACCGGTCACACTCCATTCTCTCTCTCTCTTATGCTTCAGAAGCTGTTATTCCAGTTAAATTAGAAGTACCTTCTCATCGTGTGACATACTACGATCCAAAGACAAATGCTATATTGCTTGCTGAATCTCTCGATTTATTGGATGAGAAGCGTGAAGAGGCTGATTTGAGGGCAGCCGCATATCGAAGTCGAGTCGCCCGATTATACAATGCCAAGGTGCGGCCCCGAACCTTTGAACTTGGTGATCTCGTACTCAAAAGAATTTATCCGGTCCCTTCACATATGAAGCCAACTTGGGAAGGACCATATATTATTGAACGAAAGCTCGGAGATGGCACATTACGGTCTCACTCTTCCGAGAGCCTGGAACAGCAAGAGTCTTCGTCGCTACTACACATAACAAGCTCTGTTTATTTATTCAGTCTGTTTTTCATTTTCAATTTGTTTCTACATTTTGAAATTTGAATTTGTAATAAGGCAACTGACTTTGCCGTATTTTCTTATTTCAGCAATAAAATGCAATCTCTTCGAGCCAGAGCTGTGATTTACTTGAAATACTTCATATGACCATTACTATGCTCTGAGAGCTAAGTTCCATCATATGGTGGAATTTATTCAAATAGGGAGTGACTGTGATACGACCGGTCACTCACTAAGTGAAACCTGACCTCGGGGACAAGCCATCACACTAAAGTCAAAAAAGGATTGATACACGACAATCCTTTACCTAACTCCAGATTCCCAGAGTGCGAACTGGAGTATAAACTTGTAAATACGGTTTCGAAGAGGGTGGATCCGTCCACCTAACGACTTCGCCCGTATTCGAACCAAGTTTGAGGAGGATGGACCCGTCCATCTAAAGACCTCACTTGTTAACTCAGGGTGGATGTGATTCGACCATCCACGATCCCGATACACCTTTCGTTCCCGAAGTGCGAACAAAAATCAAAGACTTTCAACAGATGTGATTGACCGTCTGTTTATCAACTCCAGATTCCCAGAGTGTGAACCGGAGTATAAACATCAACTAACTCTAAGTTCCCAGAGTGCGAACTGAAGCATGAACATCACCTAACTTTGGATTCCCATAGTGCGAACCGAAGTATAGACATCGAAACGGTTCGGATTCCCAGAGTGCGAACCGGAGAGTAAACGTCAACCAATGCTAAGTCCCCAAAGCATGGACTGGATTATAAAATTCCAATTGACTCTAAGTCTCTAGAGCGCGGACTGGAGTATGAACTCAGGTCGGGTGTGACTGAGCGCTCGCGAATTTATTCAAGTACCTAGAATGCGAACGAAATGCTAAGTGTCAAGCGAGCGTGACCGACCGCCGACGCACAAATGCAATCCTCGGAGCGTGGATACAATCATCGATAAAAGAGCGAGTGTGATTCGACCACTTGAATTATCCTTGTTTCAGCATCAATTCAACGATGCTAAGCATGATGCATTAAAGGAAAAATACGACCGCTGTCTGATATCTTCAATTCATCCCTGAAACTGGGGGCAAAACTTAAGTGTCAATCACTGACTGAAGCAGTACAACGTCAGAGTTCAACTTAATATCATGTCATGGCTTGTGGCCGTGATTTCAGAACATGACGAATAAACTCAAACGAGATTGAAAAGTTGAAACTTCACAAGTGTACTGAACGAAGAATTCAAATGCTGGAACACTTAAGCAAATAAACACACATCAAGTTCAAAACAAAATAAAGTTTCATTTCAACTATTTGTGAAAAGAAATTATCTACAAGTTGATTCCAAAATTCCTACTAGAAGGGGCTGAACCCGCATCTATACACGGCCTACAAAAGAAAAACGAAGATAGATTCCTATTTGTCTACTCTCTCTTCTTTTTCGGATTTCCCTTCGTTGTGGACCCACTGGAGCTGCCGCTTATTTTTCTTTTCGAGCCTTTGCCTTTTGGCGGTCGATCTCCAGTAGGGGGCATGATATCAACTTCCTCATTAGAGCTCAAGTTAACGGGAATGCTCCCTGAAGGTGGAGTCGAGGGAACTGGATCGACTATAGGAGGTGGGATAGGCACACTGATATCAATAACTGTACCACCAGGTGATATCATCCTTAACGGAGCTGGACCAGGTGCCGCCATCCTACCTCCAAAACTACCACCATGAGCCGCTGCCTCCATTTCAGCATCGATTTCGGCCAATATTTCTTCTTCGCGAATTGCTTGGGCCTCGTTGGGAGCATCAGTGGTTAGCATTGAAGAGCCAGTAGCAGGTGCACTTCCACCCATAACTTAGGTCCGCAAAAGGATCGATGTGATGACCGAGGAGTTTCTCCATCATCTGCTCATCGAAAACAAGCGTGCACCCCTGCATTCCGTCAGTCAATGTCATGGTCGTTATGGTGGTTGCTTCAGTTATTATGGCCTCCTGCATATGATGTGATTCTTGAGTGGCAGGAGGCACGACCGGTGCAGCATCAATCACTAGACAAAAACAAAAGAAGAACTGTTAATAACTAATTCGGATGACAACTCCGATTTCAGACAAGCATAGAGAATGTTCAGAGTACCTTACTTAATTTGGCTTGTGGACGGCTGAACAGCCTCAGAAACTTATTCTTTGGCCGAAGATAGCTGCGGCTGATATGGATTATAAGCAGGGTGGGCTGGGAATCTACCGTAGGTGTAGATTCAGGCTGGGATGGCGCAGGAACTTCAGCACTCGCATCGTGATGCTCAACACCTAAATCTTCTCCGGCCTCCAATTGTTGAGTGCCGAGCCTTCTTTTTTGTGCAAAATCATCGACTCGTGGAGAATCTTTCATTTATCTTCATTTATCATACGATTCTCAAGCTCAAACTCATCGATTGATTCACCCAAATGCACCGCCTTCTCCTCCTCAACCAATCAGACCCAAGCATTATATAAATGTGTCAGGTAGTTGTCGAGCCAAGATAGATTTCTGTGCCTCAACACATTAGCATTATAAACAATGAGGAGATCTTCAATATCATCTTCTAGCCTAGACTCGGCCATTCGGACTTTTTCCTCGACCTCAGTCTCCACCACTCGGACCTTAGCCGTGGCCGCATCCCGTTCGCCCCGAAGCATGACAGCCTGATCACACGCTTCTTGGGCGGCTTTGTTTGCGTCATCCTTTTCCTTGATGATTTCATAATATTTAGCTTTAAGTTCAATAAGTTCTTTTAGAGCGGCGTATCGTTCAGCTGTGACAGTGGTGTTTCGGTGGCCCATTTGCTCCACCAAGGCATAGTGTGTCTGCCTCATCCTCTCCATGGCCAAGTTCGCCTCATCGGCCTTTTTGGTAGCCTCCATCTCTGATTTCCGAGAGGACTCGGCTTCAACAGTAAGCACTTGGACGATGCGGTCCTTCTGAGCGAGATCAGATTCTAACTTTTTGATTATTTTATCCCACTCGAAGGCCACCTTCGATGCTTTCTCTGCAGCCTTCACCCACTCTTTGTACTGGGAGTAGATGTCATGAATATAATCATGCATTGTGTTCTCTGCTTCCAATGGAATTCTCTTTAGATGAGGGGGGAAAATGTAGCCGTCGAAGCATATACTTGGAAACTCTTTCCTTAGCTAAGCAATTTTAATAGCCCCTTCCCAGTGGGCTCAGTGATAGCTTTCTCAACAACGACGGGAGGCCCAACCTCAGTTCTATGGCATTGCGACTCGGACCGAGGAGCATGCGAAGATGGTTTGTAACGAGGGGGGCTCTACCGGCTGTTTTCCTTGGCTCGAAGGTTGCGTAAGGATTCTAGGAGGAGGAGAGCGGGATTGGGACCGATGTCTGTAGTCCCTATTCTTATCTCTCTCATGACGTTCCTGGCTAAAGTACCCGCGATCGCGGTCTCTATCTTCCTCTCTCATACGTGACTCATAATATGAAGAAGATCAACGAACTGAGCGAAGACTCCCTAACATCGACCTTCGTCCGGACATTGTACCTATAAAAAAGGAAGAGAAGCAGACTTAGTGGTTTCTTGAATTGAACAACTTGTGATTGGAAGTCGTGTAGTGCCGTGAAGTGTGTATGTATGTGCACCCCCCGACCAACCGAAAATGTCGGCCGCACTTATAGGAAGAGACTCGCTCAAATCTAGAGCACTATCAAGCTCCTCCAACCTAGTGTCATGTTGAAGTGACACATAATCCGGAATTGAAATATCGGCAAGCCCTTCAAAAGGACTCTTTGTTGGCGAGGAAGGAGCTTCCGAGATTCTAATGCGGGGAACTGGCAAAGAAACCACAACTGATTTCTACCTCGAAGACTTAGGACGTTTGTAAGCAGCAGCCTTGCCTTTTCTTCTTACTTCTGTCGTGTGAAATCTGGCCGAAGACCCAGCAACAAGTTCATCATCCGTGGACGTTCTCTCTTCATCACCCTCTTCAGCTATTACGACCCTGGGCGTTTTGCGTTTCAACTGCTTCTTCGGGGCTGCCTTCAGTGTCCCTTCAAGACTTATGCTTTGATTCCGCTCAATCAACCCAACAATTCTCAAATTTCTGTCGGTTAGAACCGAATCGATGTCCCTCATTTCACTTGGAACTTCTTGAAGGACCCTTACTATTTCTTTGAAGTACCCGCCTTTAGGTCGTGAAATTACGGCTGTAAGGAAAAGAAGATATTAGTTTTACATCAACTACTATTATCTTGGTAATTCTTGGAGAAGACTACAACACTTACGTCTGACTAACCATCGGCTGGCAAATCCTAGGGGGCATCGGACGTAGAACCATTCTGTTTTAAAGTAACTCAGCCTTGTTCAGGATCCGGTTACTACTTGGCAATTCCTGACCACCTCCAGGAATGTGAAAGACGGACTATCTCCCCTACTCTTGAAGTTAAAAAGATATCTGATCTTTGTTGGAGCCGGTAGCCGAAAGAGATGCTCCATGAATACGATAAATAAACTGTTCAGCGTAGCATATCCGTTAGGGTGTAGTTGTGATGGAGCAATTCCGAGGAAAGACAACACTTCCCTAATGTATTGATTGAACGGAGGAAGTGTTCCTGCTGTGCACGCATGGCGATTGAAGGCAGTAAACCCCTCTGGGGAGCATGTGGTCTATCGTTTGGTCCTGGTAATAGTACATCGTCCAATGACAAACCATGCCTTAAGCATATCCGTCCCAACATGTCTTCGGAGACGTTAGACGGTATAGAATCCTGAGGATTTCCTATCAACCTGTCCCCAAGCAGCTCGTTCGGAGCTGAATCTATAACTTCGGCTGCGATAGCCGGTATCTCTAGGACAAAAGGAGATGAACTCTGCAGCTCCTGCTGATGTGAACTTGTGGACTCCATAACTAATCAACTCATTAAAACCCATCGTTAGACGATAGTAAGCCCGTGTGTTCCCTAGTGTGAAGTGTATGAATGTGCAAGTGCAAAGTGTGGGAATATGTAAGTGCAGTGCTACATGTTACTTGGCAAATTTTACAGAGTATGAGAAAATATGCAAATGACAAGACTTCGAAATTCAACTGGAGTGACCTTCATCGCTGACCGTCACAACTGCGCCATCCAGACTTTAAACACTGATCCGAGTTACAGTTTGTTAAGGTTTTGATTAAGTTACAGTTCCATCGATGAGCTTCGAAAGGCAGTCAAGTATGCAGTTTAACAATTAAGTCCAGATATGCAAGACATAAGCTCGCCGGAGTCAAGTGTTAGAGCGCACATAAAATTTTGTATCCGTTGAGGTTGATCACTACGTATCGATCAAACCGGTCGCTTCGTATCGATCGAAGCTTATCACTTCATATTGATCAAACCGGTCGCTTTGTATCGATCAAACCGGTCCTTTCGCATCGATCACGCAATTAGATTTCCGTATCGATTATCCAGGATCGATACGACCTCCAACCACTTCCAATCGATATGAAGGCACTCCCTCTCTCGATACGAGACCATGTCTGTAACCATTGTCATGAACTTTACATATTTTCAGATCGATGTGAACCACAACTCTTCGATCGATACAAATGACCTCTTCGTATCCCCCCACACTTCGTCTTCTCCAAAGCTTTGCAAAAATTCCTCCTTCCTCGACCTCATTTCGATCATCTCCGACCACTACTTCATCAGAACCGGTCACAGAAACAAGGGACACGGCAAAGAATTTCAAGTCTTGTCATTTTCAATGCAAATTCATGTTTCAATTACCTAGCCTAAGCGATTGGTTAGAGGAATTAACGAGTCAATTGATTCGAAGACGAAGGTAGTTCTTTTTCTTGATCTTTTTATCGATGCGAAGGCAAGAGCGATACAAAGCCAGGAGAAATAAAATGAGCAAGTGAGAAAAAATGCTAGGTACGAAACGTATTTATATGGATGCGTAGCCACAGAGAAACGATTCGTCTTCTAGTTATTTTTACCGGTGTCAACAGGTTACTTCTATCGATGCGAAGATGTCCATTCGTATCCATCTACTCGAGTCTACCTGAAGCGCATCGATACGAATTGCTCTGTTCGTATCCATCAACACATGGCCCATGAAGAATCGTATCCATCGATATGAAACACTTGTTCGTATCCACTGTTTTCGACTCCATCCGAAGACTCATCGATATGAACTGAACTGTTCGTATCCATTACCTTGAACGTTGCAGGAGTTCACAGCTATCGATGCGAAGATCATCACAAAATACTGTTTGGATAATTCGACTCTATCAATACGAGAACAATCTTTCGACCTTTAACATCGATCCAGGAGAGGATCGATACGAAGGGACATTCCAAAACAACCATCAAGTGTTGTTACAACTCGAGTTTTGCATCGATTCAGGAGAGGATCGATATGGAATTCAATACGAGAGAACTGACAATGACTCGTGAGCGTACGAACGTTAACAGGAGTCAGGCTAACATACATTCATGTATAATGAACTAACATCCAATCTTTAAAATTCGCAGGAATTGAATACTTGTCTGGTGACAATTACAACAATGAACAAATAACCGCTATCATATAACAATCAGTTACAACAACACACAGTACAACAATTGGCAGTCTACAGTTCATAATTTATGTCCCTATGGATCAATCAAAGATTACAACTTCCAACGAGGAAACGATAACTATTTAACAAGTTTGATGGAACTATTCAGAGTGAAGATTGCATCTCTTCAAAGCACGTCGTGTTCTCACAAGACGTACTTTGGGGGGGAATGTTATCCCGCCTTTTGGCAAGGTCGTGATACCAAGAACTCAACTGGAAACCAAGGACAGTCCGTCCCGAAGATTGGTTATACGTAGGATTGCTATGGATATCGATGAATTTTGTCCGAGTCTGGATCAAGCTACAATTGATATGACGAGACCAACAAAGCTATGAAAGCCAACGTTCCAAATTTCAAGTCAATCGGAGTTCGTATGCTCAAGATATGATCGATGCAAAACAAAAGAGTCAACTCCACTTCGTATCCATCATGTTCGAATCGATCCAAGGTGGCCTTATTCGTATCCATCATGTTCGAATCGATCCAAGGTGGCCTTATTTGTATCCATTATGTTCAAATCGACCCAAGGTGGCCTTATTCATATCCGTCATGTTCGAATCGATCCAAGCAACCAGGGAACAGCTGACTTCGTATCGATCTTACTCGAATCGATCAGGAGCTCGCGATTTCATATCGATCAGGAGAACTGCACTTTTTGTATCCATCAACCGAAAGGCTTTCTTCGTATCCATACAACATTGACTCTTCGTATCCATCCATCGATATCATCTCGCATCCATCTGTTCGTATCCATCACGTTATTAGTTGTTCGTATCCATCAAGTTGGAACAACTTCGATTGATACGAACAAGACCACACAATCGATATGAATAGAGTCACGGTGCTCGATACGAACTGAGCCACTTCCATCGATACGAACTGAGCCACTTCCTTCGATACGAACTGAGCCACTTCCCTCGATACGAACAACGCAACGGTCTTCGATACGAACAAGGCAAAAACCTTGGGATGACTTGGTCAACTCGGCATCGAAAGTGTAGCGATCCAAAAATCAAGCGCCACGTCAACTCGCAGACACGTGTTCAGCATCGAGTCGAAATGATCGATACGAACTGTATCGATACGAAGAGAGCAATAACCGAAAAGCCCAAACTTGCATCGATCATAACTTGCAATCCACAAGTCCAAACGCTATGAAATTTTCACAGGAGCTTACGTATGACCTAAGGAATTTTCATGCCAAGTTTCGACTCGATTGGATCAAATCTTGATCGATACGAAATTCGTTCGTATCGATCACGGATCGAGTCAAAATCGCGTGGGATCGATCATGTGGGCCCACCCACGTGTCAGAAGAGGTCTCCCGAGATCCGAGCGAGATAATTGCATCCTACGCCTATAAATAGCACCCCAGAGCTTAAAGAAAAGGGATCTTTTGAGCTATCCGACGTCCAGACTCTGCCGGAAACATTTTTACACTTCAAGGCTGTTGTTGTACTCAAATTTCATTACTGTAATCCGCTGTAATCTGTTGTAATCAGCAAGAGAACATCAATAAAATCATCAATTCCATAGTGGACGTAGGCAACACATCGAACCACTCTAAATTTCTGTGTTTTTGCGTATATTCCTTATCTTTTTTTGAAGTGTTTGCTAGATTTTCCTCTTTTTTCATTTCTATTCTTCATTTTATCTCTTCAAACCCTTCCGCAGAGTGTTGTGCCCAATTTTGGTACAAACAATATCCGAAAGTTGATTTTCTCCGATCCTTATCACCGACGTAGTCCGAATCACAATAACCAACCAACTTGCAATTCATCCCCTCACTACCGCCCTCACTACCGCCAAAAACAAGACCATGAGATGATGTACCTCTAAGGTAATATAATCTTCACAGCTTCCCAATGCGATTTCCCTGGATTAGCCATATATCGACTAACCATCCTGACGACATTTGCAATATCAGGTCTTGTACACACCATGTCATACATCAAACTTTCAACCGCACTAGCATATGACACCTTTGCCATATAAGCCTTCTCTTTATCCAAGATAGGTGATTCCTTGCTCGAAAGCTTCATATGCAAAGGTAAAGGTGTATTTGACACCTTTGCATTCTCCATGCTAAACCGGCAAAGCATTTTCTGTATATACTCATCTTCAGTCAATTTCAACTCAAAATGCTTTCGATCCCTATCTATTTCCATGCCCAATATCCTCTTTTCTTCTCCAAGGGCCTTCATTTCGAACTCCGATTTCAAACTCAATTTTAACTTGTTGATTTCGTCTTATCCTTAGAAGTAATTAGCATCTCATCTACATACAAGAGTACATACACCCAACAATCGTTTTCCAACCTCTTGAAATAAACACAAGCATCCTTGATGCTTCTATCAAAACCATTTTCAAGCATAAAATGATCAAATCTCATGTACCATTGCTTAGGTGATTGCCTCAGACCATATAGTGATTTATTTTAATTGCAAACCAAATTTGACTTACCATCTATGAAAAAACCTTCGGTTGCTCCTTGTAAATGTCTTCATCCAAGTCACCATGCAAGAAGGCGGTTTTCACATCAAGTTGCTCCAACTTCAAGTTGTGAATAACAACTATAGCAAGTAATATCCAGATTGAAGTATGGCGTACAACCGGTGCGAATATCTCATCATAATCATTTCCCTTCCTTTGTGCAAACCCCTTAGCCACTAGCCTAGTTTTGTATCTCCCATCGTTCTTCACCTTGTATATCCATTTTCACCTAATAGCATGGTTTCCTTAAGGAAGCGGAACCAAATCCCAAGTTTGATTCTTCATTAACGATTGCATCTCTTCTTCCATGGCATAAATCCACTTCGAGCTATCACTCGACTCCATGACATCATCAAGGTCCATGGACTCATTTTGGACTACATAATGAGCATAGTCAAAATTATCACAAAAGCTAACATAGTTCCAATCACCTTATCTATCAGGTCGCCTTATAACACGACGATCCACCCGAGTAGCAATACCATCACCCAAACTCCTTTCGGCTCCACCTTGAAAAAAATCCTCTCTAGGATCATGTACATCACTAACACTACTAGAGGCACCCTATGGACTATGTGATGTAACATCAACCGCTTCCTCCTCACAAGTATCTCCAACTACTCTACTCCTTGGACGAAAAGTGGGAATTACTTCCTTCTCCTTTGATTCACCATGAACCAAATCCGGAACATCCGATGAGCTCTTATTCTCCTTGAACAAAGCCGACTCATCAAAAGTAACATGACGAGAATTCATTACCTTCTTCGTTTTCGAATTCCAAATCCGATATCCTTTTACACCATCCATATAATAAAGCAAGACCCCTTTGAAAGCTCTAGGTCAAGCTTATCATTTCCCGGATCATGCACATAAACTGGACTACCAAACACATGAAGATAACTCATGTCAATGTTTTTTCCCTTCCACACTTCCTCCGGACATTTGTTACCAATCACCGAGCATGGAATTCGATTAACAATATGCACCACGGTTGACAAAGCTTCGGCCCAAAATCCCTTAGACAAACCCGATGTAAATCTCAAGCATCGAGCTTTCTCAAGTAGAGTACGGTTCATCCTCTCTGTAACTCCATTTGACTACAGATCTCCCAGTGCAGTAAAATACCTCTGAATACCATGATGCTTGCAAAACTCCAAGAACTCTCCAAAAACATACTCTCCGCCATTGTCGGACCTTAGAATCTTAAAAGACTTTCCACTCTCATTCGCAACAAGAGCTTTCCATGCTTTGAAGTTTGCAAATGCCTCCGACTTGGCCTTTATTACATACACCTATACTTTCCAAAAAAAATCATCAATGACAGAAATATAATAGCGAGCTCCTCACAAAGAAGCTACCGGTGCTGGTCCTCAATCATCTGTGTGCACATACTCAAGAACCCTTCTCAAATCATGTTTTCCTTTATCGAATGATGTTTTAGTTTGCTTCCCCATGACACATTCCTCGCAAAACTCTAGTTTGTTGAAATGCTCTCCATCGATCATCTTCCTCTACCGAAGAATATCCAAACTCCTCTCCGAGACATGAACTAACCTCAAATGCCACAACCTAGTCGCATCCAAGACACGAGAACTATCAACACCTATACAAATTTCACCTTCAATAGTCTCTCATTAATGCAAATAAACACCATGAGTCATAGCACCCTTCATCACCACAAGCACACCCTTCGAAACCCGCAAGCTATCACTCTCAATAGCGATTTTACATCCTAAAGAATCCAGCTGCCCTAAAGAGATAAAAGACTTTCGAAGTCCCGGAACATAGCCTGCATTAGTGAGAGTATGAACCACTCTGTCAAACATCCGAATTTGCACGGAACCAATGCCCTTCGACTTACAAATAGCACCATTATCCATAACAATTGAATTTTCTTCTTTGTCGACATAAGATGAAAAACAATTCCTATTCGATGTCATATGATAAGACACCCTCGAATCAGGCATTCATTCGCTACCCGAAACATCCGATACTACCATCAACAAAAAATCTACGTCTCCCTCACCAACTCCACTCTCCACCGCTAAAGATGAAGATGTTACTTCCTTTTTTTGCCTTCTCCTTATCCGGACACTCATTCTTCCAATGACCAGATTTCTTACAAATAAAGCACTTGTCATTTCTTTCCTTTGACTTTCCTCTCTAACTGGGCTTCCTTGATCTAGAACGCCCTCGGTTCCCTTTCTTCTCATATCTCTCATTCTCCACTAATAAACCGTGATATTACTAGCATCACTACTTTCATCACCCAACTCCTTCATTTGATCCCGCAACTTATCGCTAAGAAGACATATTTTGACATCATCTAGAGTCAAAGTATCCCGGCTATATAGATCAAACTATTTGAGAAACCCGTATAACGGTCCAGCAACGAACACAATAATATCATCGACTTTTGTTCTTCCTCAATCTTCAATTCTACCGCCTTCATCTTTATTAGCAATTCATCAAAGATATTCAACTGCGCCTTTAGCGAAGTACCCTCCTTCATCTTATAGGCAAAGAATATTCGCAACAAGATCACGATTAGTTAGTGACTTCTTCATATACAACTCCTCTAACTTGTCCCATATACCCTAAGCGGTAGTCTCACCACTTATTCCGGAGATAACATTCTCTCCCATAACAGGTTGAAGTGCAGCGAATGCCCACTCTTCCATTTACTCTCTTCCAACATCTGAGATGTCCGCCAGCAACAAATGTGTATCATACACTACCCGGTGCACTCGATTCCGCATAAGAAATGCTTTCATCTTCCATTGCCACTTTTCAAAATCATTATCGCTATTCCACTTGTCTATAACCAATTGTGATCCCGAGCCGCGTATGATTAACGTACATACGACGCTACACCACTTGGACTAACCATTGAGGGACTACCTGAGGTATCATCTGATTCTGGCATTTCCACAACCACCTACCAACCCCAAAGCTCTGATACCAAATGTTATGGGAATTCTTACTCCAGACCACTCAAATTAAAACTCCAAAGCATAGAGGAAAATGAGATCGTGGTAAGAAGTGCAAAAAGAACCAATCAGTATCTCATTTCGAATCTCAATCCAATCCAACTTCGATAACAATCACCAAACAAGTAATAGAAAACCAAAGCAATAATGATAAAATAAATCAACACTGATTTATAGTGGTTCCACTAACGTCTTGTTAGTGTACATCCACTTTGAGAGAGAGCCTTTATTGATACCAATGAGAAGAGTATAAGAGATTGATTACAATGATCAATATTCAAATAGAATAGATTTGTGGAGAAGAAAATCGAAGAAAACTAGGTTTAGATAAACCCTAGTTAATGGAGGATAAACCCTTGATTAAACCATTGTAGTCACTCTCACTTTGAATCTTGAAAATAGATATATAGGTAGAGATCTTTCCTTGGTAAATTAGTGAAATGCCCCTTCAACCTTCACAAATCATCACAAAACTGCCCGAGCCGAAAATAGGCCAAAAGTCATCACAAACGTCTGTCACATTATGACAGACGTCTGTTATAAGTTTTAGGAAAACATTCCCTAAAACCACAAATGCCTGTCATAAAATGAAAGACGTATATCCCAAGTCTCGGATTCCTAATCCTGCAATCCCATATGTCTGTCACCTTACGACAGACGTCTGTCGCCTGATGCTAACCACATCACTCCACCTTCTTCACCATATCTTACTCCTCCGAGCTCTGATTTGCGAAACGTTTTCTCCATCACCAAGCTACTTCCGAACACTTCAAATTTTCATATAGTGTCCCTAAAATTCAATAGGTACTAAAAGCTAGTGACGACCTACATGATTTCAGGGAAGTTTATAAGATTTATGCCAAAAAGGTTAAAGGTTTTTCCATCGGACACAAAGACCCATGTTACCACCTGGAATTTGAAGCCTTTCCTTCACTTCTATTAACATGTAGCATCCCATACCTCAAGTAACAATAACTTGTTATATTCAAATTTACTTGCTCTTTTATTTCATCCCACTCATTTTAATGTATTCTGCTAAGACAGATCCATATCAGAACTCAATGTATGACGTAATTTAAATGAGAAAATTATTTGTTACAAGCTTGATAACCTAGTCATTCATGCCAAAGAATTGTTGCAACTTTATGTTTTAGATGTTCAAATGATATTTCTCAAGTATAGCCATTGGTCACTAGTATAAGCAATTCGTAGTCCCATGCAAAAGAAGATGAACCTTTCCGAAAATATTTGATAAAAAATTTTACTAAGAATTCCACAAAATTATTATCATCTCAATGAATTGACTAACATGTAAAGAATATTCCTTTTGTATTAAGCCAGCCTAAGGCAAATTATTATGACAAAAGCTTTCAAGATATGATATGTTGAACCATGGTGAACGAACACGACATCTAAAGACATTAATAGTTGATATACATATATAATGCACAATTATGTTGCTACCTTGGTTTGAGATTCCGTCTAGCACACTGGAATCCCAACCATCTCGATCCGGTTCCAGTGTCGACCGGACCGAAATTTGTCTCAAACTCCATTTCGGTGTTTAGCATAAGACAAAAAAAATCTGCTTTTAATTAATTACTTACCGCATAGCCAGCAACATCCAACAACAAGATAAATGGAAGAATCGAGCAACGAGCAAGAATTTTTGGGTTTTGTTGATTTTAGGGTTGCATTGAGCAAGAGAATTTGCAGGTTGGAACATCGAGCTTGAAGGAGGATATCAAGCATACATACGAGCTTGTGTAGGAAAATATCGAGCGGAGGTAGAGACGCAGTGTGTGAGAGAGGGAGTTAAACGAAGAAGGACAAACTGAGTATAAGGAAGACGACTCTGTAAAGGGCTAAGAACGTTGATTTTATAGTTAAAAATTAAATATTTTAGTTTTACAGCAATGTGCAAGGTTTATTGGGCCTTTTATTTTGTTTGTTTTGTTCTTGTAAGGGATATCAATACAAAGGATATCAATAGAGACATACAAAGAGAGCATAACTATCTTCTAATCCTATTAAATTATAGTTACAATTCTATGAATTGTTTTTCTTTATTGACATATTGATATACAAAAGATTTCAAAATGCTACGGAATCCGAAACCAGAATTTAAACGGAATATCCGAAATTTCTGAATTGGGATTGAATTTTTAAAAATTTCTACTGACCGGAACGGAACTGAAAATTGAAACTTTGAACCTTGGTTGCCTACACGCAGTAGCTCAGGTTTTTAGATCATCTCAAACTCCCTAGCTAGAATTATTTTGGACTTCGAGACTTGCTTATTAATGATATAATATTTAATTTGTGCCCATGATACTGCTACTAAAAACTTGTGCAAATCTAAGATTGTGTAAATGCGTATGAAACTGGAAGTACGTAGTGTTTCATTCAAAACATTTGAGTTTAATTTCTCTAAGTTTTTATTTATCTCTACTATCAATACAGAGAATTTAACGAATAGATTTCCACAATATCTTTTTGAAATTTCAAAAATACCCTACATTCATTAACGGAATCTCACAATTGGTTTGCAACCTTCACCACCATCCACTTTCCAAACATCCATCAACGAAATTCATTATCAATTTGCTTGAAATAAAAGTGATGTTAGCAATCAAAGCTTTTGCATTTATAGCATACACCCTTCCATAATTTTTTTTATTAAATAAAAAGTATAATATTTCTAACTATTAAATGCACGTATGTGCGATTTACACTAGTTTATTATAAGAAAAAAAAATTCAATAGTAACGTGTTTTTATCGATCATATGTTCGAAATAAATAGCTAATCTGGTAGAAATATTGTGATATTAATACACAACTACAGGTACAAAGCCCGAAAAATTAATTAGGAAAAAATGCAAACAAAAAAATGATTATAAGTCTAGAAATTAAGGGGTCTCGAGTTATTCTCTGTACCACGCTCATTTTGACAAAATTAAATTTGGGACCCTCGGCTTATTCCTTGATACACGCCCATGCGCAGACACACATATCTCTGTGTGTGTATATTCAGCTTCAATCTGTAATTATTGTCTACATGATTTTAATATATTTTCCACTAGTTGTACATTGATAATAGCATATATTTATAAGATCGTGTTATAGTCTTTATGAGGTGGACTCCGAGTAAATAAAGCCAGTTCTTATTTTGTTAATAACTAACTGACATGCATACTATATATAATAAGACCGTCAATGGCATCACTGTCTATAATTTTTAGAATGGACACATTTTATGCAAAGTAGATTAGGTTTGAAACAGAGCAATATTTGTCCAACAAGTTATTTATTTTGACTCACATTAACGTTAAACATGTGAACAAGATGAATAGATGATGGTCATCTACTACAAATACTTCCTAAATGTTCCAAATTTCAAAGAAAAATTGTTATAAGTTTCTATCATTTTATTTTTATATACTTTGATACAAAACTACAAATTATCATCGTATGATTTTTTGGTTCACTGGATTGATTCATTTCAGAGATAAAAAAGAAATTCATCACTTAACTGCTTTTACTGTTGTATAGCTGTAATACAAACTCCGAGAGAAAAAGTACTACCGAACTTTGGGCTTCCATTTTATTAAAAAAGTTAAGTGCGCTTACAAGGCTGGGCAGCTAACCAGCTTGGCCTGCTATGGTTTTACTTATAACCTTTAAAAAAAGGCTGGGCAGCTAACCAGCTTACAAAGTACAAGGTGTAAAATTCGAAAATCAATTGCTGCATATATTTTCATACATTATGGCCACTGCAAAAGACGTTCACTATTCTCATTATTGTCACCACTAAGTAGGCAATGAAACTTAAACATATCTGTGCTATGTAAATGTGCAATGATCCAGTATTATGCAACCCTTCACTATAATGTGCAATGATCATTATTCTGAAGTTGGGTAGGCCATATCTTTTCCCTGCATTTATGTAAAAGAGATATCTTCCATATTATTTACAGTTATAATGCAGAGTAGAATAGGTAAATTATTTATATGCTAATTGTACCTTTAGCACCGGCACTTAAAAGAAAAGCTCCCATACTGGTTCATCCCAAAGCATTCATGAATATTCAAACAGACAACAAAAGTTAAATCAGTTTAGCAAGCATGATAAGAATTTCAAATAAGAAAGTAGTAAGCGCATGATATGCATTTATATTGGAGATTATCACATAATCCCCTATAGTTGATGCTCGTATAGGTTAATATTCAAGATGTAATATTTCTATTTTTTTTATACAAGCGTGAAATTTGATTATTTTATTTGGTGTATTTGTAGGGATCCATCGAAAGGTCGGGATGTATTTGTTATCTTCAATTCAATGCCAGATGGACTCTTTTTCTTATTTTTATATTTACAACTCTTGTTCTTTTGTAGCATAATATTCGATTTATTTACAAAAATAGTCTATTTAGCACAATGCTGAAAATCTTTGCAAAAATTACACACCAGTCCCTTTTTTGCTGCTAAGATATGGCGTTCTACATTTTTTGTTATTAATTACTAATATGACGGCTGTAAATTTATAATCTCGGGACCATGTTTTTTCTGGATTATACCTCACTGCTCATCATATGATGATCTAATCATTAACTTTGTATACCTGAAACAATTATCATGTTTTTGAATGTTTATGATAGTAATTTAACTGTCAAATTTGCTTATAGCCTACTTTACACTGTTTATGATGAAATTTAACAGAGGACGCTTCCTATGTAGATATATGTTGTTTATGATGTAATTTGTTTATCAGTTGAGACAATGATATATATTATATATTGCAGTGGTAATTTTTTGTTATCTGGTCCGAAAATGTTCACAAATTCTTAGCCAAAAATAAGCAAGACAATATGCTCTAGCAGCACCCACTCTTTCATTTGTGAATATAAAAGGTGATGTTTGTTTAGTTGTCATTTTCTAAAGGATATTCTTCTTTGTCGTTGATCTACATATTTTCTGTGAGAATTATTCATTATTATTGTTGTTGGAAAATATCCACTCATATTATTTATTATTATTTTTCAAAAGGATGTTATTATTTTCTGGAAAATGTCTTACCACCTCTATCTCTATCATGTACATATATAGTCAAGCCTAATACAACAATTTCAGGAGATATAAGATAGGAAATCATCACTACAAGAAAAAGCTCAAAAACCGGCAGGGTAGGGCGACGGCTCCCGACGGCTTATTTCCGACGGTTTCCGACGGGCCGTCGGCGGCCGTCGGAAGCCGTCGGAAATTCGCGAATATTATGCTCCAGCCGAGCCTGCTTCTTCTTCACTTTCATACGAAAATTCTAGGTTACTTTCCCCCAATTCTCTTCCCCAGCCCTCCAATCAGCAATTTCGAGATTTCAGGTTCTTCCCGGCTGTGCAATTAACTTCTACTGCTCTTTAGAACAGGTATAATCTCTTGTTTTAGCCAAAATTTCAGTTTTTATCCTAATTCAAGATTTGCATAATTTGATAAATTAGGGGTAATTGTTGATTGAAATTGTTTACAATAGTGTTATAATAGTTTCTAGCATTCCATGGTATTCCTATTTCATCTGATATCGTGAAATTGCGAAAAACATGTATAATTTATATTGATTATATATGTGTGTAGCACTGTTATCATTGTATTGTGTTAGTTTATGCAACAAAAAAATACGTCGAACGAGCCTTTAGTTGATGCGTAATACGTTGAATAAATGTGTTAAATTAATATATATTTTTGTAAATGTGAACATTGAGTAAAACTGTATATTTTTGCAAAATGCGCGCATGTAACTGACAAATGTCACTTAGAGAGTTTTTGGCCCCGTCTGACGAGTGTTGTACATGATCGTTGTATAAATAGTCGTTCTTTTCGAAAAACGACCATTTATATTCATCTGGTACAATGTTTGTCGGATTTGTCTCTGTATTGGACAAGTTATGAACACAGTAAGCATTTACATTTTGTATACTACTTCGTCTCAAACGGTTCATAAAATTTCGGCCTAACTTTTCTTTTTTGTTTCCTGCGTACACGGATTTGTGTACAATGCAGGGAACAAAAGGGAAATGCTGCCGAAATTTTGTTGAATCGTTTGAGACGAAGTAATATACGAAATGTAAATGCTTACTGTGTTTGTAATGGGAAGTAGGATGCCTGACCAATGAAAAAAAAAATTATATATATTTTTAAATCGTTACGTTAAAAAATAAAATGTGCCCTATTTGAAAATATTTTTAAATTTGTGAAGCTGTTCTTTAAATTCAAAATATTATACGACCATGAAAATAATCTTTTTCGAATTTGTATTCTTCAAAATAAATATTAAAGTTTGAACTTCTCATTTTGTCAAATAGGAAAAATGATTGATTATTTTGTTGATCGGAGGAGATGGATGTACCAAAGAAAAGGACTGAGGGGCTCAATAAAAGAAGATTTTTATAATGGTATAAACGTGTTTGTTGAATTCGCTTTAAGTAATAACGGAAACGATCCCGAAATTCGTTGTCCGTGTAGTAGGTGTAGACATTTGAAGTATTTTTTACCAGATGTTGTGAAAGTTCATTTGTGCAAACACGGTTTCGCACCCGAATATTATGTTTGGGATCGGCATGGAGAAGTTGTAGCAAATACTTCTGTAGAGTCTGAAAGTGTCGTTAACGAAATAGTTTCAACGACCCGTATAGAAAATATGGTCGAAGATGCAGCACGATCAATGTTTCCTATGGTTGAAGTTGACGACGATGATGGAAATGTTGAAGAACCAAATATTGAAGCTAAAAAAATTTATGATTTACTAGATGCAGCTAAGAAACCTATTTGGAATGGTTGTAAAAGCGGCACTCAGCTGTCAGTAATCGCAGAATACATTGCGATGAAGTCAAAATACAACATCACTGAAGCTGGATTTACGGTTGTTGTACAAGCTGCAAAAAGGCATATGCCGCCCGATAATCACATGTGTGAAAATCACTACGAAGTTAAAAAACTTATGTCGGCTTTTGGTTTACCGTATCAGAAAATAGATACATGTTTAAAAGGATGCATGTTGTTTTGGAAAGAAGACGTAAACCTTAGAAATTGTAAAGTTTGTAACCAGGAGAGATACAAACCAAGAAAAAAGAAGGGGAAGGAAGTTCCATACAAGCGTATGCACTACTTACCCATAACTCCAAGACTTCAAAGATTATATGCATCTTCTGTAACTGCGTCTAATATGAGGTGGCATAGTGTGAGAACAGAGGAAGAGGGTACATTGACACATCCGGCCGATGGAGAAGCATGGAAGCATTTCGATAAAACGTATCCAAATTTTGCAGCGGAGAGTCGAAATGTTAGATTAGGATTATGTACGGACGGTTTTTCTCCATTTTCTCAATTTGGTTCTAAATATTCATCCTGGCCCATTATCGTCACACCTTATAATTTACCTCCATGGATGTGTATGAAAACGCAATATATGTTTCTTACTGTTGTCGTTCCTGGCCCCGACGATCCGACACAAGGAATAGATGTATATTTACAACCGTTGATTGAAGAGTTAAAAATACTGTGGAACGAAGGAGTAGAAACATACGATGTGTCCAAGAAGAAAAATTTTCGTATGTTTGCTTCTTTGTTGTGGACTATAAGTGATTTTCCTGCTTATGCAATGCTTTCGGGATGGAGTACTGCCGGTCGTCTAGCATGTCCATATTGCATGGATGAAACACGAGCGTTTTCTTTACCTCATGGTAAGAAAATTTCATGGTTTGACTGTCATCGATATTTTCTCCATGTAAATCATCCCTTTAGAGGAGACAAGAAAAACTTTTTAGCTAATAGAGTAGAAACCAGACAACCACCGACGATATGGTCAAGCGAAGACATATATGAACTTGTTAAGGACTATCCAAAGATATATGAAACGGGCGAGCAAACAGAAATTCAAGGCAAATCAGTTGTTCATAACTGGTGCAAACAAACTATTTTTTGGGAGTTGCCGTATTGGAAACATCTTCTGCTTCGCCATAACATAGATGTGATGCACAATGAGAAAAATGTATTTGATAATGTTTTTAACACAATTTTGAATGTGAAAGGGAAGACGAAGGATGATTTGAAATCAAGACGTGATATAGAAGAATTATGCAAACGTCCTGAGCTTCATATGAAACCAAATGATAGTAAAAAACCCAAAGCATGTTACGAATTAGATAATAATCAAGTTAAAACTGTGTTAAAATGGGTGGAAGGGTTAAGATTTCCTGATGGGATATCATCAAATCTTCGTAGATGTGTTGACTTTAAAAATGGTAGATTGAGCGGAATGAAAAGTCACGACTGTCACATAATGATGGAAAATTTATTTCCCGTAATGTTCAAAGAACTACTGCCGTTAAAAGTTTGGAAGGTAGTAACGGAGCTTAGTATGTTTTACAAAGAGCTTTGTTCGACTACTTTAAAAGTGCAACGTTTACGTAAACTTGAAGTGGACATTCCTATATTGCTTTGCAAATTAGAGAAAATATTTCCGCCAGGTTTTTTTAATGTGATGGAACATTTACCTGTTCATCTCCCAACTGAAGCACGACTTCGAGGTCCTGTCCAATATGGATGGATGTATCCATTTGAGAGGTATGTAATATGTTATAATGTAATTTAATTGTATTTGAAAGATGAAGTTAATATAAATTAATTTTTCATAGATATTTGAATCATCTGAAGAAAAAAGTGAGGCAAAAAGCACGAGTTGAAGGTTCGATATGTAAATCTTATATCGAAGAAGAAGCTTCGTTCTTTTTCTCTCACTATTTCAGTGACCATGTGAACATTTCATTTCAAAGTGTTCCTCGTAATGACGAAGGCGACGAACAAGAGTCCTCTCAAACAATGTTATCTATTTTTAGACAATATGGTCGGCCTTCTGGAAAATGTGTAGAAATATGGTTAGACGATAGAGATCTTCATGTAGCACACACTTATATTCTTCTAAATTGTGCCGAGGTTGCACCGTTTGTTAGGTAATCTGAAATAATAATTTGTGTTTTATTCTTTTCTATAATGCATGCGCATGTATAACCTAATGTAATAATTTGTTTATATAAACAGTGTTTATGAACGTGAACATCCGAACGGAGATCTTAGTAAAGAATTTTCCGGTTGGTTTTCAAATTACGTTTATGAGCCGAGAAATTGTGTTGTTGACGAAGGGTTGAAACATCTAGCGATGGGACCAAAAAGAGTGGTCAAGACATATCCAATATATTTCGTCAATGGATATAAATTTAACACCAAAGAATACGGTGCAGAAAAATTAACAAATAATACTGGTGTATTTGTTAAAGGTAGTGACGATCCAGAAAATCATTTAAATGATTTTTATGGCGTTCTGACACAAATTTTGCAACTGACATATTTCTCACGACCCGCGGAGGAGGTGTTTCTATTTAAATGCAATTGGTTTAGCAATGTTCCAGGTTCTGGAATTAATGTGCACAAGGATTATAATCTTATCGAAATAAAGCATACATCGCACTATCACAAGTATGATCCTTTTGTACTAGCCAAACAAGCATTGCAAGTTTATTACGCTCCTTATCCGTCTCTAAAAAGAGATAAAGCAGTTTGGTCTGCAGTTTTTAAAACAAAGGCCAGATTCACATTTGATGGGAAGAATATTCCGGATGAACAAGCTTATCAGGCAGATCTTGAGCAAAATAACGAAATAATAATTACAGACGATCATACAGATTTTGGTCCTTTGATCGATGAAACAAATGTTTTGGTAGAAGCGTTTGACAGTGCGGACGAAAATATCATCGAAAACGAGACTGAATCTGAATCAGAAGACGATGATGACTGATATAAATCTGATTATGTTTTTTGCAATTGATGTAACTATGTTGAATTCTTGATGTATTATGAAATTGATGTAACTATATGATTTTAAATCCGTTTACTATTTTTGCATGTTTTATGTTATTTCCATTTGTCATTTATTTAGCAATTTTTATTGAAAATGCAATGAACTCTGCTTATCGTTGGAATAGTACACCCATTATGAATCAGGTATAACACACTTCCATTTCTATTTCCATTTCAGTCATTAATTAAGCAATTTATACCGTTGATGTCATTTTCATATGAAATATATTTCATTATCATGTTATTATTGTCTTATATAATGATGTGTATATGTCACAGGTTTAGCATTATGTCATATAGAGGTAGGAGCTCTTCACGATCGTCAGGAGGATGCGATGGTAGTGGCCCATCGCAAGAGCCACAACGTGCAGTTCTATCGTAAGTCCCTAGAGTAGATGGGTAAGAATTAAATTTTATTCAGCATCTTATTTTTTCTATGATATAAGTACGTACTTATCTATATCGTACTTAAAAACAGGGGGTTCGATCTACTTCCTTCTAAGGTTGTGTTGGACGTCTCTAGAGCTTCTTATCGTAGTAGGATGAGTGCCTGCTGGCCGAAGTGGGATAACATCCCTCCTCACATCATAGAGTGCATATGGCAGGATGTCCTAGTATGCATATTTTTCTGTTTTCCATTTTTAATTCGTTTTTGTCGTTTTTTAACTGTTTATATCGTTTAAAGTGTAATCTTTTTTTTAACACAGGCTGAGATAGACATCCAGACAGATGATATGATGCTGGCACGAGCATACTGGATGAAGAAGATGCGCAAGAACTACAGGGATACGATATCCGAGATTAAGAAATCTGGTAAGAAACCACGGTGGATGGGAGAGAGCGTGTGGGAAGCTTGGTTGAGATACTGGGAGACGGACGAGGCGAAGGCAAGTATACTAATTTTTTTTGAATTATTAATTTGACGTGATCGAAAATTAACGTATAAAATTTTGAATGTACAGGCAGAGTCGGATAGAAACTCTGCAAATAGAAATAAGAATCCCGTCACTCATCGCGGAGGATCGAAGTCGTTTCAGCAGTATCGGCAGGAGTTGGTAAATTTACTGAATAATAAATGTAAATAGTTTATATTATATGATTTTAAATGTATAATAATTGTATGTAATAATCACCTTCAGGAAGCCGAGTCACATGGTCCTGTCAGCTATATGGACGTGTTCACCCGTACGCATGCTGTCGAGCATGTTAATCCAGACGGGACTGTTTCGTACACATGGCAGGACGATAAATCTAGCAAAAGCCATGTAAGCATATTTTATTTTATTCAGTATTAGGAATTGTTTTAATTGTTAAACTATGATGACATAAGATATGATATTATTAATTTGTTAATGCAGGAGAAGTTTATGGAGCAGCGGAAGAAACTCCTTGCTGACACGGGTCGAGATCAGCTGACGACCAATGAGGAAGACGTTATATTTGAGTCCGTTATGGATCCAGCAGAGCATGGTCGACGATACGGATTTGGCAATTTAGCGGTAAATAATTTACTTTTTCTAAAAATATGATATTTTCACTTTTTCAAAACATTAAATTTGAATTTTATTTATTTTTCAATTATTGCAGTCCAGTAGTCAGAGTAGGGGACGGCGGGGTAGACATCAGAGCGATCTTGCAGATATAGAAGAATTGCGTACTAGAGTTGCCCAGTTGGAGGAGCAGAACCGCCAACAGGCCATGCACACCGCACAGTTGTTAGAGTACATGCAGCAGCAGCAACAGGGTGGTGGTCACTTTCCTTCCTCGGCTGGCTCTGGATCTGCAGGAGATTAATTCATTACTTGCTCGTTCAGGTATGTTTTGTTTTAACTTAGAATGATTTGATAGACGGCGTAGGTAATTATTGATTTATGTATAATTATGTTTGACACATTTGGTTCTATGGTAGTATGAGAACGTGTATGAGAATATTGATGAATTTGTGTATTAACTACATGGTAGAACAGTTATTGTTAGGATTATGTTAATGTTGGAATGGTTATTTATATTTTGATGTAATTTTATTTATTTGTGTGTTTATTAAATATTTTGTGGTTTGAGTTTGAATATTTGGTTGGACTATTGTATATTGGATTGTGTAGTAGTATTGATATTCTAATGTTTTGAAGAGAAATGTGGTTGGAAGGCTAAATCTGAAGCAAATAAAAAAAAACAGCAGATTTCCGACGGCTTCCGACGGCTTCCGACAGCTTATTGGTCGAAATTCCCGACGGTTACAGACGGATAACGACGGCCTGTTTCAGACGATTCCCGACGGTTTCCGACGGATTCCGACGAGTGTCGGAATCCGTCGGAAACCGTCGGGAACCGTCTATGTCCGTCGGAAATGTATACGGCAGCGTCCGTCGGAAACCGTCGGAAATACTGCTTCCCGACAATGCCATTTCCGACGGTTATTTCCGACGGCGGTCGACGGCTTCCGACGGCCGCCGACGGCTTTTGGCCGTCGGAAATTGCGTTTCCCCTTGTAGTGCATATTTTCAAGACTTCCAACAAATGCTTGCCATTCTATTTCAGCAAATTCCACCAGGACAGTATTCTCTACAACCGATGGAAAATATAGTGATGATGTGTGATACAACTTTTTTAAAAAATACTTTGTGTGTGCGCCTGCATTTAGCTCTCTATTAAAATGATTATAAAATTGGACATTATTAAGCAAAATCACCAGGACAATCTTAACACGATTATGAATATGATGACTGTTGCAGGCTAGATTTAAATTGGATGATGAATGACAAAAACCTCCATATTTCAACAAATGAGAACGATTTGAAGATCCTCAAAAAGCAGATTGGTTCGAAAAATAATTAATGAAACAACTGTTATCCGCAATCACGTAAAAGTGTCGCGAAACCGATAGTAACCAAAGAAATGTTACTAAACCAGTTTACAATTAGTCACGTCAGAAAGTGCCACTAAATTTCGCAAGGGGAACGAAAATAGCAACAGCAAAAGGCGTGGCTAATTCTGGTACAGAATGCTTACGGTGCAGAACCGTTACAAAAAATTATTGTAATAGTATTATACCTATTAAGATGTCCGAGTCCAGAGAGTATCTGTTTCCTTGAAACAATATTGCCTCCGTAGTAGGTTTTACGGTTGTTAGCAATTTGCTTCCCAGGATGAAACGGACCAGCCCCGCGGTTGCAGACGGAGCGCCGACGAACTGAAGAGATTATAGCACTAGAACAGAGGTCTTAGAGGAAGAAGGAACAGAATTTGAGAGAGAGAACTTAATTGTTTTCTCATATTCTGGCCGCCTATTTATAGGCTGGAGGAGGAGCCTATTCGGAGCGGTCGTGACTGCTGGAAAGGTTGCGACCCTTAAACCAACAGCAGTGACCGTTGTATGTGTGCACCTGGAAGGAAATGGCCGCATCTGGTGACCGTTCAAACGAATGGACACGTCCGCTCGAAAAATAGACGTTTTGGCGCATGCAGGCCCAAACGGCAGTCGGCGGCCCATTTAATCACTAGACCCCAAGAGCCCCAAGGCCCAAGGCCCTATCTTTGACATATTTAATATTAATATGAAAGCATACATGCCATGCCATATTGCCGCATTCCTTCCATTCCTTGTCCTTATTCCTCTTTTGTTTTGATTTAGTATAGTGGGTTGTGATATATATGGTGATATTGAAACAATTATCCCATGATGTGGGACTTTGTTTCAATTCACACCATAGTTCTTCCACTTCCTATTTCATTCATTTCTAACAATCCCCCACATGAATGAATAGTTGTTCTTAGTTTCACGAACCATTTATCGTATCGGTTAAAGTAGCACAGAGGCCTTGAACTTTCCTAGTGTTTATCCATTTGAATTACAGGTGAATCAGTAGACATAGACTGTCCTTGAACTGTAAACCTTTTGTGTAATTCTACAATAGATAACACACGACAAATGTTTATTATAATCCTTCGTTCTCTGTATGTGTTCATTTTTGCCTTGAACACCTGCCTGGTATCATAAGTGCTTAGAGAATTTGGCCTCGTAATTCTCTTTGAAGCGGCGCCTTCGCACTTACTTAGGTGATTCTGTAAAGGGTATTCACAATTCCTCAAGTACAGACATCATTAAAAGTATCAATACTTATCCTATTTTCCAACAAATAATGCACTGACTTATCATAGGAATGGTTTGAGTGTAACAGTGCTTTCAAGTTTCTCTTAAACTTAGTTGTCCCTTTGAACCTAGATCTTGGGATCTCCAGTCAACTAGGTAGGGTTTCCATTTTAGAAAAACTTTTATTCTATGGGCCTTAACCCCATTCCCTTCGATAAGGTTTGAACTTTCTCTCTTGGCAAGCCTTTTGTTAGTGGATCCGCTATGTTATCTTTAGACCTTATGTAGTCTATAGTGATAACTCCATTAGAGAGAAGTTGTCTTATTGTCTTATGTCTACGACGAATATGCCTAGATTTACCATTGTATAATGTACTATTAGCTCTTCCAATAGCTGATTGACTATCACAATGTATACATATTGGAGGCACAGGTTTGCTCCAATTTGGAATATCTTCTAAGAAACTTCGAAGCCAGTCTGCTTCTTCTGCAGTCTTATCTAGTGCAATAAACTCTGATTCCATCGTAGATCTAGCTATACAAGTCTGTTTGGATGATTTCCATGATATTGCTCCATTTCCTAATGTGAACACATATCCGCTTGTAGACTTTGTATCATGTGATCCAGTTATCCAATTGGCATCACTGTATCCTTCCACTGTTGAAGGATAGTTTGTATACTGTAGACCATAGTTCTGCGTATACTTTAGGTATCCTAGAACTCTGATTATCGCTTTCCAATGATGTTTACCAGGATTGCTGGTAAATCTACTCAGCTTACTTACAGCGTATGCGATATCTGGCCTAGTGCAGTTCATAACATACATGATACTTCCTAGTATACGAGAGTATTCAAGCTGGTAGATACTATCACCAGTGTTCTTTACCCAATTTTGGGTCATATCTACTGGTGTTTTTGCAATAGTAATATTATATTGCTTGAATTTTTCAAGTATCTTGGCGATGTAATGTGATTGGGATAATGCATATCCTTGTGGTGTTCTCAAAATTTTGACACCCAATATCACATCAGCCAGTCCTAGGTCTTTCATATCGAATCTAGAGGATAACATATTCTTTGTAGATGTTATTATGGCCTTGTTATTACCTAGGATCAACAAGTCATCAACATAAAGACAAACAATGACATACCCAATATGTGCTTGTTTTATATAGACACATTTATCTGATTCATTTATTGTGAATCCGTTTGATAACATAGTTTCATCAAACTTCTTATGCCATTGTTTTGGAGCTTGTTTAAGGCCATAAAGCGATTTTACTAATTTGCACACTTTATTCTCATTTCCAAAGCTCATAAACCCTTCGGGTTGCTTCATATATATTTCTTCCTCTAGTTCACCATTCAAAAATGCAGTTTTAACATCCATTTGATGTATTTCTAAATCAAGTATGGATGCAATTGCAACAAGCATCCTTATCGATGTTATCCTTGTTACTGGTGAATATGTATCAAAGTAGTCCAGATCTTCCTTTTGTCTAAATCCTTGGACTACAAGACGAGCTTTGTACTTGTCTATTGAACCATCAGGTTTCAATTTCTTTTTGAATATCCATTTATTACCTAAGGTTTTGCATCCTTGAGGTAAATCAACTAACTCCCATGTGTGGTTAGCCATGATGGATTCTATCTCACTGTTAATGGCCTCTTTCCAGTAAGGGGCATCGCTGGAGGACATAGCTTGTTTGTAGGTTAATGGATCTTCTTCTAACATAAATGTGTAGAAATCTGGTCCAAAAGTTCTTGAGGTCCTTGACCTTTTGCTTCTTCTAGGTTCCTCCACTTGTTGATCAGCACTATTTTGCCGACGGTTATTTTGCTCATCATTTTCAAGAGAATCGGTAAATTCATCTTCCCTTGGTCTCTTTTGAGCATAATTGTCAGTACCCTGCTTCAAAGGGAATATATGTTCGAAAAATCTAGCATTTCTCGACTCTATGATGGTATTTTCATGAATATCATCAATTTCTGATTTGTGTACTAAAAATCGATAAGCAGCACTGTTTTGTGCATATCCAATGAATACACAATCAATTGTTTTTGGTCCAATTTTGACCTTCTTTGGTTTAGGTATTTCTACTTTGGCAAGACACCCCACACTTTTAAGTATTTGTAGGATGCCGGTCTATTTTTCCAAAGTTCATGAGGAGACTTAGATGTTTTCTTTCGTGGTATTTTATTTAAAATATGATTTGCCGAAAGAATAGCTTCTCCCCAAAAATTATCTGGTAAGCCAGAACTGATTAGTAAAGCATTCATCATTTCTTTAAGAGTTCTATTTTTCTGTTCGGCTATACCGTTGGATTGAGGTGAATATGGTGCTGTAGTTTGGTGTATAATACCATGTTCAGCGCAGAATTCCTCAAAAGGAAATTCATATTCTCCTCCTCTATCACTTCTTAAAGCTTCCTATTGAGTTGATTCTCAACTTTGGCTTTATATTGTTTAAACATGTCGAATGCTTCATCCTTGCTTCTAAGGAGATACACATAACAATATCTAGTACAATCATCAATGAATGTAATGAAATACCTTTTTCCACCTCTAGTTTGACACATTTTCAAGTCACATACATTAGTGTGTATAAGGTCTAGAGGTTCAGTTTCTCGTTCAACATGATGAAACGAGGTTCTTGTCAATTTTGCTTCTGCACAAATTTGACATTTATAATTGGAGTCTATATCACATTTTGGTATAAATTCTAGATTAATCATTTTTCGCAGTGTATCAAAATTCACATGCCCTAATCTAGAATGCCATATATTAGAGGAGTCAACAATATAAGCAGAAGATTCACTTTTATTCATATCATTGTTTGGTACAATAGTGGTTACATTTGCTTTGAATAAACCATCACACACATATCCTCTTCCTACATACACTCCATTCTTTGATAATACAAACTTATCAGCCACAAAGGTTAATTTAAAACCATGCTTACTAAGCAAGGACCCTGAAATCAGGTTCTTTCGAATGTCTGGAACATGGAGAACGTCACTTAAGGTAAGTTCCTTTTCAGAAGTTAGTTTTAGCACAACTTTTCCTTTGCCTTCTACCTTTGATGCAGATGAATTGCCCATGAAAAGTTGTTCATCATCAGTTGTAGTTTTATAGGTCGTAAACATCCACTTATTAGCACATATGTGTCGAGTGGCTCCTGTGTCTACGAACCATTCCTTTGAGTTACCAACAAGATTGCATTCTGATATTACTGCACATAAATCCATATCAGAAATGCCATCTGCAACTTCAGCCATATTTGCTTCTGATTTCTTCTTTTTGGGAGCGCGACATTCGGCTGCTTTGTGCCCCTTCTTTCCACAGTTATGACAAGAACCCTGAAATTTCTTCTTCGACTTCTTAGGAGCATTTTCATGTTTTCTCTTGTTAGGGTTATCTGACTCAACAACATTTGCTTTGGCAACCATATTCGGAGAAATCTTTTTCTCAGAATTCCTATTATCTTCCTCAATCCGCAAACGAACTATGAGTTCTTCCATAGTCATTTCCTTACGCTTATGCTTAAGATAGTTTTTGAAGTCCTTCCAAGATGGAGGGAGTTTCTCAATGGTTGCGGCGACTTGAAAAGATTCACTCAGTGTCATCCCTTCATCATGTAGTTGACGGATGATTACTTGTAATTCTTGAGTCTGGTTGATTACAGTCTTTGAATCTACCATTTTGAAGTCGAGAAATTTGCCAGCGATGAATTTCTTCATGCCTGCATCTTCAGTTTTGTACTTTCTGTCCAAGACTGTCCAGAGTTTCTTGGACGTTGCAACAGTACAATAAACATTGTAGAGGCTATTATCCAGACCATTCAGAATATAGTTTTTACATATAAAATCTGAATTTTTCCAAACAGTTGCAGCCTCTACTTTGATTGCATCGGGTTCGAGTTCGCCAACTTCAGGAGCATCTTCGGTCAGATACTTGGCGAGCCCTAATGTCGTAAGATAGAACAACATCTTCTGTTGCCAATGCTTGAAATCTGTCCCATTGAATTTTTCTGGCCTTTCTCCGTGAGACATTGCCATAGTTGGAACCAGAGCCGTAGGCTGAGCGTTTGTCACCGTCTGTGTTGGTGCAGCGTTATTGTTGCTATTTTGAGACATCGTCGTCTGCAACAATACAATATTGTTTCAAGATTGTTATCCGCAATCACGTAAAAGTGTCGCGAAACCGATAGTAACCAAAGAAATGTTACTAAACCAGTTTACAATTAGTCACGTCAGAAAGTGCCACTAAATTTCGCAAGGGGAACGAAAATAGCAACAGCAAAAGGCGTGGCTAATTCTGGTACAGAATGCTTACGGTGCAGAACCGTTACAAAAAATTGTTGTAATAGTATTATACCTATTAAGATGTCCGAGTCCAGAGAGTATCTGTTTCCTTGAAACAATATTGCCTCCGTAGTAGGTTTTACGGTTGTTAGCAATTTGCTTCCCAGGATGAAATGGACCAGCCCCGCGGTTGCAGACGGAGCGCCGACGAACTGAAGAGATTATAGCACTAGAACAGAGGTCTTAGAGGAAGAAGGAACAGAATTTGAGAGAGAGAACTTAATTGTTTTCTCACATTCTGGCCGCCTATTTATAGGCTGGAGGAGGAGCCTATTCGGAGCGGTCGTGACTGCTGGAAAGGTTGTGACCCTTAAACCAACAGCAGTATTGCCGCATTCCTTCCATTCCTTGTCCTTATTCCTCTTTTGTTTTGATTTAGTATAGTGGGTTGTGATATATATGGTGATATTGAAACAATTATCCCATGATGTGGGACTTTGTTTCAATTCACACCATAGTTCTTCCACTTCCTATTTCATTCATTTCTAACAACAACCGAAGAGGAAAGACTTCGTTTGAAATCTTATAACATCAAAAGCATGCAGGATTGAAGAAAGTTTGTAAAGGCGAAAACAAGTTTGGGGTTTAAGGTAGCATTTTGTAGATATAGTTTCTTCTATTTATCCCTAAAAAATTCTTCTTTACCATTTTGTTTTAAAAATAATTTTTTTTTGTAGACTATGAAATAGAATAATTTTATCAGTAAATGACAAAAAATGCATGTGATATTTGTTTTAAAGGAAACTACACATAATAATCTTACAGTTGGGTGTGAATTTTGTTTTCACATTCCTATTAATTTTTACATTTGCATGGGTATAATAAATTTGAAGATAGACCCACTGTTTATTTGCCTAATTCAAGCATGAAGCAAATGAGATGCAATTAAATTTGTTCACCATTAAACAAAATTTTTAATTAAAAAAAATCAAAATAAAGCAGAACATTGATGATGTGTTTATTGCTTGCATCACTGAGAGACTTAAATGCATTTTAATAACTTTTTTATGGACGGTAACTCAAACTAAATTTTTATCAAGGAATATCGTTTACATCTGAATAAAGCTTTAGAGTGTGACCCCTCTTTACCCTTGCATAACAAGAAACCAAGTAGGTGGCCTTGCTTCTTAGCAGGTGATGGGTACATCAACTCTTACGTCTTAACGTTCCCACAAATCAAGTGAGACTGAATTCACATCTATACTTTCAGTAGGTGTCTTAATCTATGAAAAGTTTGTGATGTGGCATCAAAAATAAGTGCATCCAAAATACCAAAATAGGCGTTTCAGTGTTTTTTTGTCACTCATCTCTGTAATGAATAGAGTTATAAATGCCCTGCAGAATTTGTTAAAAGAGGTAACAAAGCAACTGTAATTTTGAGTTACCTCCGTAAGCCTTTCGTGACTTGAATACTGGACACGAATGCAAGCCAAATGCCACTATTATATATACTGGTACTATAATGTACTTAGTTTCTTAATGTGACATGTTAGGCTGTTAACTGCTCTAATCTATCAAAATTATTTATGTTAACCATTCAACCATGTATCTGTAGACTATACTTCACAGTAATTTTTTGGCGTTAAAAGGCTAAAAGATGTATATGTTGTGAAATGGTAATATTAAGTTTTTTTCCCCTTCTTCTTCAAAGATGGTTTTAGGTCAATGTTAACCTCGGAAAATTTGAAACTATAACATTCAATGTGAAAATTTCCTTTTATAAACACCGATGCAATTCAAAATGTGAATAAGTACAAAACACTTGTGTTTTTGTAAGTGGTTTTAAGAGAGATTTAAATGTGTAATTCATTTTGTAGGTTGGTCTAAACCGATATTTATCGTAAGGAAAAAAAATCAAAATGAACTTCTTCTTTTTTTTGCTACATCTAACAAATGAGTTGGTCTCAAGAATTATTAGTAAACATATAGTAATGGTAGTCCATTGATGCAAAATAAAAAAGGTCGGACAAATTAAAATACTAAGTTTTATTGGAGTTACCCAACATATATTGTATTTGTAACGACCCATATTTTTAACTATTTTAAATTATTGAATTTAATATGATTATTTAATGAAAATGGTTGGAAATAAAAATTTATGTTTTATTTATGCAATTTAGTTAATATGAATTTTAATAAAATTTTGAAATAAACAATTTCGAAGATTTTGGCAATAACAAATATTGAAGTGAAATTCTACGTATCGAATGTGTTTATAATCAGTAGCACGAATTGAATGATAAATGTTGAATTATTTAGATAAAAATAAAACAATCGTTGATAACTAAAATTCATTTGAAATTTTATGATTATTAATGTAATTTATTGGATAATTAAATTGTTTAAATTTAATATTAGAAATTATTTAAATAATTGAATTCTGAATTTAATGTGAATGAAAATGATGTCGGAAGTTGATTTAAATTTTATTTAAACAAGAATGAAGATCCTTAACTTTTAAAATTGAATTTAAAGTGATTAAATTAATTTTTGGAAATTTCTTGTTTTAATTAATGAGTAAAAATAGCTTTTTGGGGCACTGTCTCGGATTTCGACGAAACCAGTTTCATTGGTTCCATAACAGTGAATTATTATAGGATTTCAAGTCATAGCGATCGAACTTATCGTTTGGCCGTGTGAGCTTGAAACGCGTAGAAATCAATTAAAAAAAATTAATTAAAATAATTTGATTTTGAAAAGCTATCTTCTGAATATGATAGAATTGGCTCTCGAAACTAGTTCCATTATGTTCGGAATGGGGGTATAACATATAGAACGCCAAGCGGCACGCTTCGTTTGGAGTTCGGAAAATTTATGTGCGAATTGGGTCAGAGGTTTATATAATAAGCCGTTCATTTTCTTATTTGCGCAAATCCTAAACACAGCCGCTACCTTTTTCAGTAAGGGCCGATACTCCCTCATTTTCTCCCCTCGATTTCTCTTCATCCACGCAATGAAATCAAAAATTTCCAAAAGGAAAATCGTAGATCTCGTCGAGCTTGACATTGTGGACGGTTGGATTGAGCTGTTTCACGACGTGGTGATCGATTTCCGCCTAAGTTCATGCAAAAGTTTTTGGATTTTCCACGCTTTGATACGCGCACCGCGTGCGCGATAGGGAGCTGCGGCGGAGGGGGGGTGCGACGATGGAGGTCGTGTGCTAGGCGACGTCGATCGTTGATGAAAGGAAAAAAATTGCATGTGTTCCTGTACACAAGCGAGCAGATGGAAGAGGAAGCATGTGCCTAGAGCCTGCGCATGAGGAAGGCTTGTTTTATTTTTTTAAAGTAAATTAAATTAGTTAATTATATGTTTAATTAATCATTATGTTAATAAAAATCAAAACTTTTGCATACGAGATCCGTTTCGAGTGAAACGAGTTATAGTGGGTTCATATCGACATCGTCTATGATGGAATCAAACTGGAATATATTTGAAGCTGGAAAAAATTTCAGTTTCAAATAAAGGTGAGTGTTTTAAACGCTCGCGAATGACTAAAATATTTTATGTTAGTTAAATTAAAATCATGAAGTGATTTAAGTTTATTGATTGTTGTTTGGTAATTTAACTGACATGGAAATTGACATAGAAATTTATATTTTAGAAATTTTGAATTAACAGTTAAATTGAAATTGGATTAAACTGCTAGTTAAATTCCCGATTATTGATAACTGGTTAATCATTGTAATTTATTGACTGTTTTGGATGTTGATTGTGATGGATGCTGTTGGTTGATATTTTGGATGATTTGGATGTTTATTTATTTTTATATATCCTTGTTATCACCCTGTATATTATAAACAGTATATAAAACTGTTATTTGAATTATTTTGAATAAATTAAGAAATAGGTTGAAATGATATATACCTATGACCTTTATTTTGGATTGAAATGATATATATCCATCCCTGAAATTAAAATTGAAGTAACTGATCACTTGACCATAGAATAGAAAATTATATACGGACAACGGATTGGTTTAATTAAATGATTTTAAATTCTTGAACTTGAATTTATTCAAATGATTTTGTTTTATAAAAATAAAATTGAATTGAAATATGGAAATTGAATTATTTTCGAACTCGAGCTTGAAATGTTGAAATTGTTAAAGAATTGAATTCGGAAGTTTGAAGTTATAATTGAAATATGATTTGAATTATGAAAATTGATTTGTTTTAAAAGATTGGAACTTTTACTTGAACTTTGAAATATTGCCAAGTAAAAGTAATTTAAATGGATATTTCAAATTTGGCTCGAAATTGAATCATTTCAAAGATTTGAACCTTAAATTGAACATTGAAGGTTAATTTGATTTAAGTGATTTAAATCGGTCAATTGAAATTGGATTTGGAATTTATATGAATTGAAATGGTTTAAAATAAGAATTGAATTGAAATTTAAACCATCGAATCGAATTTGAAGTTAAAAATGAATGTTTCGAAATTGAAATTAATTCGAATTGAAATTGAAATTGAAGTTGATTTGAATTGAAATAGAAATTGATTTGAATTGAAATCGAAAGCAAGTCGATTTGAATTAAGATTGAAGATGATTTGGACTGGAAGTTTTGAAATTAAATCAGTTTGATTGAAATTTGGACCCGAGTTCATATTTATTGGAAATAGAAAGAAACAGTTTTGAATTTGAAACTATTTTCACTATAAAATATACTTTACTATAAAATGTTTTAAAATTCATTTTTTTATTTTCAAATTTTTTAAATTTTCAAATCATTTAATATTTAACCTGTTTTAATATTTAAACTATTTTAACTATTCAAACTATCTTAACTACTCAAACTATTGTATTGCAAACTATTTTATTTCAAACTATTTTAATATATAAATTATTTTAACTATTTAAATTTTCAAACTATTTTCAAAAATTCAAACTATTCATGTTGGGAACTGTTTATATTTAAATCGTGGATTTAAATGTGAATTTGGTTAAACTGAAGTTATAACCTAACTTGGAATACGAAACGATTTTGGGAATCATAATTGAGATTTTGAAATGAAATTGATTTCGAATCGAATGAAATAATTTGATTTCGAAGTGAATGAAATGATTTTGAAATGAATGAAATAATTTTGAAACAAAATTGATTTCAAATTGAATTTTGAAATGAAATTGGTTTCGAAGTGAATGAAATAATTTTGAAATGGAATTGATTTCAAAGTGAAAGAAATTGTTTTGAAATGAAATTGATTTCGAAGTGGATAAAATGATATTTTGAAGTGAATATGACATATTGAAGTAAATATGATATTTGAAGCGAATGTGATATTTTGATATCAAGTGAATCGTTTTTGAAATGTAAAAGAACCAACCGGTGTGTAAAATGACGTTTGGTTGTTAAAGAGACAGAGGCTGATTATTGACATACTCTATGTCAATGTTGGAACCAGTTTAACAACTATGTACGTAGATGAGACTCTGGAATGAAGTGATTGGATTTGGTGTACGTTTGTTGGATTTAAAGAAAGAGAACGATGATGGATAGCCCCGACACTTTGTGACAATTTGAAATGACTAAAACATGACGGCTTGATCCAGGCCAAGTGGGCTAGCTACCCTTAGCAGGCACCCATTCTTCGATTTTCTTGTGTGCTCGGTCCATACTATTACTTTGTTGTAGATTTCGATTGGTGCACCCTGATTGGGATAACCTCCCTTTGACTCGATATGGGATAGGTGGACGCGGTGGGTGTCGTTGCGGCGATGCGTTACCACCAGCTTTGCGACTCTAACTGGTAGTATCCTAACTTGGGCATTGCCTCACGTGCCTTGTCATACTTTTATCCTTATATGAGACAACTACGATTTTGGTTTAGTATTGTCGTATCATGGCGCGTACCTATCTATCGGCGTTCTACTCGTTGTGTTATATGCAAACTGTACGACAATGCTTAAAAATGCGTTAAGGGGGATTAATGTAAAGCCTTAAGGCTAAGAAAAATATTTATTTTACTGACTAAACATTATATATATAGCGTATTCTACTATATATAAATATTTTGACGGATTCTTAAGAGATGGAAATCCCGTAACATCTCTTAAGTTAGTGCACGCACGTTATACACTGGATAGAATATGTAAAACCCTGTAAACATCTCTGACACCATTACACTTCTGTTATATGTGATATTGATTTGACTCACATAAGGATATTTTAGTGCTGACTCGAGTGTTTTGTCTTTTCATTATGCTCTGGTCAACCCTGAGTTTTCAGCATATTGAAGATCGTATTTTCTGGAGGACGAAGACGAAGATTGGTACATTATTATTACTAGTATTATTCCACCACATCATTGTTCTGCTGCACTATTGTATTATATTATTCTGTTGTATGTATAACTCTGATAAATGTTGTATAAATTATAATCAAATGTATAGTATAAACAGTTTCATGAACTGTTTATTTGATTATTGTATTTTGTCATTCCAGTGCAAGATTCTTTATTTGTTTCCTTCTTTTCTTATTATTTCTTAATTAACCCCATTGATTATCTGCGTTTCGGATTGTTTGAGTTGGACATGTATGGATTATTGTCGATTTAAACCTTCTGAAATGTGGGTCGTCAAAGTATTGTTTAAGAAAGAAATTTAAAAATGAACTCTACTATAGTAACTTCTACATCATTATTTAATTGGAAATAACTAAAACAATATTTTTTTTGATTATGTGTACAATACATGCTAAACAGTTTGCAAGAATGGTTGATAAAATGAATAACTATTTATTTTATTGGTTTTTTTGTGACAAGATATCACTTTTATATCGAGACTTATAAATTTGTTTGTCGAAGATTATATGTGAACCATAGTTACGGTACGCGCTTAACGCATGATGAAAAAGGCTAAAAAAAATTTCTACAAATTGTATTTATTTAATACGTTCAAAAGAAAATGATTCCATGTATATTTAGTCATATTTTTGTGTTAATCATACGTAGGTAATTTGAAATTTTATTTCTAAGTTGCAATATCTAATTTCTTATTAGTTTAAATTTTTATTTATATTATTAATTAATAAAAAACAAATTTGTAAAGTGGTTTATTTGCTAGATCCTATTTTTAAGTGATATTAAGACTTAGTAAATATTCGTAGAGGAAATTTTGAATTCGTAAAAGAAGCTTAATTGTTAGATCCTAATTTTAAGCGATGCTAAATTTTAATAATATCTATGTAGAAGCATTTTTGGTATTTCATGTTGATACCAAAAAAGTGTGACATCAAATATATAAAGATATAAAGGGAAATTTTGGAAGTTCGCGGTCGGACCAAAAGTTTGCGCTTCCAAACCAACTATTAATAAAGATATATGACTATATTATCCTGCAGACACTTTGGATGTATAATCAGGCAGCAACCAATATTACAACATAATAGGATAATTCTTTAATGGCACAAAAATTGACTTTTGTGCTAATGTGTTTGAATAGTTAGTGGTATGAAGGTCGGACTATATATCTGTTGATATAGGTTAATGAGCTGAAATAATATATGAAATAATTTTCCTATACAAAAATGTTCTCTCTTGTGAAAGCATCTTACTCGTGTCGATTAAATACTTTGTATAGTTGTATTTGATAATTCTTTTAATACACCATAAATTTTCTTCATTGATTTTGGTACGTCCAATGGGATTTGACATTTGGATACACATTACGCATTGTTTCGATATAATGATTTTCTTGGGCATCGGGTTGTGAATACACAGGTACCCAAATTGATTTTAACATAAACAAACAATGAAATTTAATGAAAATGCATAGCTCATAAAGAGGATTGCCAAAAAAAAGAAGGGATGACAACCACAAGATAAGGTAGTTATTTTTGGATTGTTTGTTTTGCTTTTCACCATATACATTTTGATTTTAGGTTGAATAAAAAAAAATATTTTTCTTTTGATCCTTTTGGTGAATGGTTATATATGTAATATGTATGGTAATATATGCAACTATTGATTACAAATTCCAGTACCCATATATCATTCAACCTAAATATGAATAAAAGGTTATATGGGTTTGCCGGTTCGATGTCATCCTTAACCAGCTAGAAGATACATGTCTCAGTCTAAACTGAAGCTAAATCGACTTTGACACATGGTCTCCACTAACTGTTTTCATCCCCATGTTTTGTTCTTCCTTCTCTTGTGACATAAGGCACGATTTATACACTACTAGAAATATAGTGTATTCCAACGCCCATGTTCCAACGGCCTCCAACGGAGTTTCTAACAGCTTCCAACGGCTCGTTGGATTTTTTCGTAACCGTCTAAAGCCATTGGAAACCGTTGGAATGAAGCCGTTTGCGGCCGTTGGAAAATTTCCTGCATATTTTCCCGACAGCCGACCTGAAGCTCATTATCTACTTCCCCAAACCCAATTCCCCCATTCCACCACCTTCTAGCCTGCTACCGCCGCCCCCAAACACCATCCCAACCACCTCCGACGCCATCTAGAAGCTGCTCCAGCCCATCTCCACCCTTCTAGCTCTCCAAATCGGTAATTTTGCTAAACCTAATATTTAGGTTTTTTTATTTAGGGTTTAATTTGAATTGTGATTGATTCCTACTTGTTAGTGTATGCATCTTACATCATGTTATCCCCTAATTGCAACTATTATCCCATAATGAACAAGTTATTACCGATTGAAAATTTTGTAATTTAGGATATTGCATTAGTTTATGTTGATTTGGTTAGTATTGAACGTATGTGTGTGATAGACTTTATTGCATTTGGAAGCCGTTAGAACGGATATTGCATTTGTGCGAACACGAGTTTTGTATTTGTGCGAACACGCGAATTGATTTAGTGTATAAATGAATTTGTAATAAATGAATTTTGTGTACAAATTTTGTGTATAAATGAATTTAGTACTTATGTAATAAAACGGTAAAATATAAACCAATATTAATTAAACGAGTTATATATTTAAATTTAATCTAAAAATATATTTAAATCCTTAGATATATTTGGTCCCGTCTGACAAGTGTTGTATATGATCGTTTTAGGGATATTCGTTTTTTCCACAAAACGGACAACTCTATTCATCTGATACATCATTTGTCGGATTTGTCCCTGTATTGGACAAGTTACAAACACTATAAAGTAATTATATTTCGTCAATCATATCACTTTAAACGGTTCACAAAATTTCGACGGCATTTCCTTTACGTTCCTTGTGTACACGCATTTGTGTATGATACAAGGAACACGGGGGAAATGCTGCCAAAATTTTGTGAAATCGTTTAAAATGATATGATTTATGGAATATAATTACTATTGTGTTTGTAATGGGAAGTAGGATGACCAACCATCAAAGAAGACACATAAGTGGCAATGAATCAATAGTTGTTTATTTAAAATAAAGTTTGTAGAAAAAGTATAAAATTTAGTACATGTTTACTAAATCAGTAAATAAAATTTAAACAAAATATAAAATGAACGATTTATAATTTTTTTACTTCATCATAGGTTTTCAAGTAGGAAAAATGGTCAATTACTTTAATGATCGGAGCTGGATGTATCAAAGAAGGGAAATTAATGGCGCAATAAGTGAACATTTTCTAAAAGGGGTACAAGTGTTCATTGAATTTACTATAAGTAATATTGCAAACGATGAAGAAATTCGTTGTCCATGTAGTAGATGCAAATTGTTGAACTATTTAGTACCGAATATAGCTAAGGTTCATTTGCGCCAATACGGTTTCGTACCCAATTATTTGCTGTGGGATCGTCATGGAGAAATTATAGCCCCTAATAATCAAGAACAATCGTGGAGGTCATTAGTGATGAAGTTAGTACGAATCTCATAGAACATATGGTCGAAGATGCAGCACGATCAATGTTCCATACCATTGAAATTGATAACGACGATGTTAACGTCGAAGAGGAACCAAATGTTGGAGCTAAAAAAATATATGATTTATTGGATCATGCTAAAAACCCCTTTGGAATGGATGTTTAAGCGGCTCTCAATTATCGGTAACTGCAGAATACATTGCAATGAAATCAAAATACAACCTTACAGAAGCTGGATTGACGGTTGTTGGTCAAGCTACTAAACGTCATATGCCACTCGATAATTTAATGTGCGAAAATTATTATGAAGTGAAAAAACTTATGTCATCTTTCGGTTTGCCATATCAAAAAATAGATACATGTTTAAAGGGTTGCATGTTGTATTGGAAAGAAGACATCAATCTTAGAAATTGTAAAATATGTAATCAAGAAAGATACAAACCGAGGAAAAAGAAGGGAAAAGAAGTTCCGTACAAGCGTATGCATTATTTACCCATCACCCATAGACTTCAACGGTTATATGCATCATCTGTAACAGCGCATCATATGAGATGGCAAAGTGTGAGAACACCTCAAGAAGGTACGTTGACACACCCATCCGATGGAGAAGCATGGAAATATTTTGACAAGAAATATCCCGATTTCGCAGCGGAGAGCCGCAACGTTAGACTAGGTTTATGTACAGACGACTTCTCACCGTTTTCTCAGTTTGGTTCTAAATATTCATCTTGGCCTATAATAATCGCACCTTACAATCTACCCCCATGGATGTGTATGAAAACTCCATATATGTTTCTCACAATTGTCGCCCTAGCCCTGATGATCCGACACAGGGCATTGATGTTTACTTACAACCGTTAATCGAAGAGTTGAAAATATTATGGTATGAAGGAGTTGAAACATATGACATATCAAAAAAGAAAATTTTTCGGATGTTCGCTTCTCTGTTATGGACTATTAGCGATTTTCCTGCATATGCAATGCTTTCGGGTTGGAATACGGCCGGTCGTTTTGCTTGTCCTTATTGCATGGAAGAAACACGAGCATTTTCCTTACCGCATGGAAAGAAAATTTCATGGTTTGATTGTCATCGATGTTTTCTTCATATTAATCACCCTTTTAGAAGAGACAAAAAAAACTTCATAACTAATAGGCATGAGACTCTACGACCACCAACGGTTTGGTCAAGCGAGGATATATATGAACTTGTAAAAGATTATCCAAAGATACACGAGACCAGGTAAAAAATTGAAATTCAAGGTAAATCGACGGTTCATAATTGGTGCAAACAAAGTATATTCTATGAATTGCCTTATTGGAAAAATCTCTTAATCCGTCATAACATTGATGTGATGCATAACGAAAAAAACGTATTTGATAATGTGTTTTATACAGTTTTGAATGTGAAGGGCAAGACTAAGGACGATTTGGAATCTAGATGTGATATAGAGGAAATATGCAATCGTCCTGAGCTTCATATGAAGCCCAATGACAGTGTAAAAACCCAAAGCATGCTACGAACTAGACATCAACCAAGTTAAAGTACTGTTAAAATGGGTGGAAGGATTACGATTTCCCGATGGAATTTCCTCTAATCTTCGTAGATGTGTCAACTATAAAAATGGAAGACTGAGTGGAATGAAAAGCCATGATTGTTATGTAATGATGGAAAATTTGTTACCCATCGCTTTCAAAGAATTGTTACCGGTAAAAGTTTGGACGGTAATAACAGAACTTAGTTTATTTTACAAGGAGCTTTGTTCAACTACGTTAAAAGTTGACCGTCTACTTAAACTTGAAGAAGAAATTCCTATACTGCTATGCAAACTGGAGAAAATATTTCCTCCGGGTTGCTTTAATGTAATGGAGCATTTACATGTTCATCTTCCATATGAAGCACGTCTTCGAGGTCCTGTGCAATATGGATGGATGTATCCATTCGAAAGGTATGTTACTATACTGAGTATGTAAATGTTAATTTAATTTTAAATAGAAGTTAATACTTAACAGAAATATTTTTTATTAGGTACTTAAATCATTTAAAGAAAAAGGTGAGACAAAAAGCTCGAGTTGAAGGTTCTATTTGCAAATCATATATCGAAGAAGAAGCTTCTTTCTTTTTCTCTCATTATTTTAATGATCATGTGAACTTATCATTTGTAAGTGTTCCGCGTAATGATGAGGCTGTTGAACAAAATTCTTCTTCTGAATCAGTATTATCTATTTTTAAACAACATGGTCGACATGCTGGAAAATGTGTGGAAGTATGGCTAGATGATAAAGATTACCATGTAGCACACACATATATTCTTCTTAATTGTCCCGAAGTTGCACCATTTGTTTGGTAATTATCACCTTCCAAGTTTTGTTAAATTTAATACTACACGTGTAAATAAATAATAATGTAATATATCATGTTTGTGTTTGCAGTATTTTTGAATCACAAAATCCAAGCGGCGATTTAAGCAAAGATTTCAGTACTTGGTTTTCGAAATACGTTTCTGATCCCATAAATAATGTCCTCGATGAAGGACTAAAACATTTGGCGTTTCGAACGAAAAGAAAAGTTAAAACGTATCCAATATTTTTTGTTAATGGATATAAATTTAACACCAAAGAATACGGTGCTGAAAAATTAACAAACAATACTGGTGTATTTGTTAAAGGCAGTGATGATGCTAATAATCATATAAATGATTTTTATGGCGTGTTAACTCAGATTTTGCAGTTGACATATTTTACAAGACCCGCGGAGGATGTTTATTTGTTTAGATGCAACTAGTTCGGCAATGTTCCAAGTTCTGGTATTAACGTGCATCCAAATTATAATCTTATAGAAATTAAACACACCTCGCGTTATCAAAAGTATGACCCATTTATACTAGCCAAACAAGCCCTACAAGCTTATTATGCCCCTTATCCATCTCTAAAAAGGGATAAAGCAGATTGGTCTGTGGTTTTTAAAACCAAAGCAAGATTTACGTTCGATGGACAGAATATTCCAGATGAACAAGCCTATCAAGCAGATCTGGAAAAAAATGTTGAAATAGCAATTACAGACGATCAAACTAATTTTGGACCTTTAAATGATGAGACAAATGTATTAGTCGAAGCATTTGAGAGTGTAGAGGAAAACGACATAGAACACGAAACCGAGTCTGAATCAGAAAACGACGAGGACGACTGAGTAATATCCGGTAATTTTTACAATTATTCACATTACATTTATCTCTGATTAATAATGCATTTATCCAAAGTTATACAATTTTAATGACAACAAGTGTATACTCACACACTCAACACATACACACAACATGACACATTTGTAGCATATTGTATTACATTTTTTAATGGTTCGTCATATCATAATTATTATGAATTGTATATGTATGTATATGGCAGGTATATTATGTCTGGCTCTGGTTCTGGCTCTCGGCGACGTGGCTCTTCCCAGCAGATTGGAGAGAGTAGTGGTGAGCCACCAGCTCGTCCAGTCGTTTACTTGCAGCCAAAGGCTGATCAGGCGTAAGTATCATAATTAGCAACATAGCAATTTATTTTTTTGTACATGATATATCTATAATTGTCTAAAGTTTTATTTTATATTTAACGCAGTGGGTTTGAGTTGGAGCCATCTAAAGTGGTTCTGAACATTTCTAAGCAGACGTATATGAGCAGGATGAGCGATTGCTGGCCTAAGTGAAGCAAGATCCCCGATGATGTGAGAGAGACCATTTGGCAAGATTTTCTAGTAAGTTTATACCGCTTTACAAAATGATTAATTAAATACAAATAAATAATTAGTAATATTTTCTCATTGTACAGGGCGCAGTAGATTTGCAAGAGTCTGACATCAACTTAGTTCAGCGACACTGGAACTCAAAGATCGCTAAGAACTATAGGGAGAAGATGTCAGAGATTAAAAAAGTGGGGAAGAAACCAAAGTGGATGAGCGCGGCTGTATGGGATAAGTGGGTTGACTGGTGGAACTCTGAGGAGTTCAAGGTAAATCTATAATGAATCTCAGTAATTTTTTTAACGTTTAATAAATAATTATTCATTATAAATTTGCAGGAGGAGTCAGAAAGGAACTCAGCAAACAGGAGCAGGAATCCAGTAACTCATCGTGGAGGCTCCAAATCTTTCCAACATCACCGCGAAGATTTGGTAAATTTATCTATTATCACATTTGTATATTGATCAGTTCAGTAATTAGTTATGTGGAGTTAAATTATCCAAATTATCAATTGCAGGAACGAGCTTATGGACATCTCGTTGGCTTAGTGGACTTATTTGCTCACACCCACGCATCTAGGCAAGTAGACGAGTCTGGCAAAATCATATATCAGTGGGGTGATCAGGATAAGGCGACTGAGGCATATGTATGCGTTTTTTAATTTCTAATACTTACATCGATAAGTTTATTAATTACTAGCTATGTAAAATAAAAATTACATTCTACTATTTTTCAACTGAAATTGTTTTTTTTCATTATAGTCAAGGTTACAGGAGGCACGGGCTTATGCGCTTCAGCAGTCTGGTCGTGATGAGTTGATACAGGAGGAGCAAGATAACATATTTGACGCTGTTATGGATCCGACGCAGCGACGTTATGGCTTCGGGAACGTAACGGTAATTAATCCTTTTACATATGTACAACAAATTAGCGTTTAGATATATAGTGTTATAATATTTTATATGCTGAGACAACCCTTTTGCTATTATTTCTATTTGCAGGTTCGACAAGCTCAAAAGGCCCAAGACAAAGAAGAAATTAAGGAGCTTAGAGCTATGATTGAGCAGCTACAGGAGGAGAATCGTCTACGAGCTGTACAGATGGAGCAGCTGAATCAAAAGCTTGCGGAGTATGTGCAGAATCATGGTACCTTTCCTTTGTCGTCTGGTGCTTCCGGAGGCGACGACGAAGATGCTTGAGGAGGTATGCTTTTTAGTGTTTGTGTTTGAACGATGTATATATTGACTTGGAGAAGGTTATTATGTGTTTTAATGTTGTATATATTGGTACGGAGTGGGTGAGAACGATATTTTGATGGTATGTATGTGGTTTGTTGACATGTTTTGATGGTATTTACGTTGATGGTACGGTTTATGATGTTTGAATGGTTTGGTTTGTTTATATTGGTGTTTAATTGATTTAATTGTGTTGTTTATATTGATATTGATATATATGTGTGGAATGGATTGGAAATGTATTGGAAATGGAATGAATTAGAAATGGTGTGGCTGGAAGGTGAATAGGCTTGCTGTTGTACAGCAAAATAAACCCAGATTTCCAACGGTTTCCAACGGCTTATTGGACATTTTATTCAAACGGCTTGTAATGGTTTCCAACGGCTATTAACCGTTGGCGACCGTTGGAAAATAGCCGTTGGTTCCGTTGGAAAGCGTTGATTTTATTCCAATGGCTATTCCAACGGCTTCCAACGGCCGCCAACGGCCGCCAACGGCTACGAGCCGTTGGAATAGCCGTTTAATCTTGTAGTGTATATGTACCTAAAACTAAAGTTCCAAATCTTATTTTATGACCGTAAAGAAGGTTACCTTAGCATTACACAATTGTTGGGATTGCCACAACATAAGGCTATATAGGCAATGCAAGTTTTTTTAAGTCATAGATATTTCCTACATTTGTAGTCACATCTAACTTTTTATTTATTATGGTATAGCAGTGGTCAGATTAGTCTTTAACTATCAAACCAATACTAAAATTGATATGCAATGAATGAAAGAATATAATAGCCACACTACACTATAAAATCCCTTTTATATGTTTAGTTACATATGGTTTTGATAACACATGAATGCTAAAAAGAAAAGCAAAAATATTTTGGAAATTGAAGCTTGCTTCTTCAGTGTTGGATATGCCAAAAAAACAGAAGGGATGACATACATTTTAAATGTATATTGTTTTAGCATTTGTTTTGGTTTGAAACCTTACACCATCAAAAACTGTGGATATGTTTCATATTAAGGTGTTGTGTAGTGAAAGCGTAATTGATTTTGTAGCATTCACGTGATTAATTTTGTTTACAAAAGCTTCATGTTTTCCAATATAAATGTTTTACACATTAGTATCTACATGTACCTTAGCACTACTGAATTGAATTGTTAAACTAGCACTACCTATTTCATAGTGCAAAGCATTTAAGGATCCACGGCATGTTATGATGCTGATATCTCCATATCCCCTTGACCTACATGTTCATCAAGCTATGTATAAACAATTGAGATGGCAGTTCAGATTTTTTTTGTCTGTGAAATCGTAGTGCAATGGCACCTAAAACAAACCTGAATTGTAGATCAAATTTGGTTTTACTGCATAATCTATTTTCCCTTGCCGTATAAATTTTTTGAAGTTTTAAGTAAAGGCTTGATTGGTGTTACAATTTTAAGTGCCTAATTTTTTCGCTCAGTGAGCATCCATATTGTCGATATTGAATTGTCGACGTAGAGTAGACTATGAATACATGAATATAGAAAACAAGTGGGTGTAGGGTTTGACCTAAAATAATGTAACATGTGTACCTGTTAGCATGTATCATTGATACGTTATTATTAGGGGCATTTCACCAGAAGGACAAACTTTGCAGTCCAATTAATTTCTAGGACACACATCTAAAATAATTACTTTCAAGGCCAAAGTCAGTAGAATAATTACTTTCAAGGACAAAGTCAGCTGTCCAATTACTTTCAAGGACATAATTTCATAGGTTTTTAGGCCCTAAAAACTAATTATTTTGCGTATTTTCCTTAAAAGAAATTATTTTAGTTGTGTGTCCTAGAAATTAATTTCACTTGCTAAAGAGGCCCTTGTGGCTAATTCCCACTTATTGGGATTATTATGTTAGATTTTTAATTTGATAGTAACAGAGAACAAATTTGATTTTTGTCAATAAATCAGTTTGTAAGTATGTTAATTTTTTAAAACTTATGCACGGACCTTATTTTGGTTTTTATTAATGTACCTTGATAATTCATGTATGTTGTTCTTATTATTGATTGATAAACTTGTCTACAGACAATTAGCTTTTTTGAAGTAAAGATCCTCCACAACAAAGAATAGTGGGTAAACAAGCATTGAACATGGTTCTAATTGTTATATATATTATAATATTTTGTTAGTACCGGTTGTGTAAACTTGTTTGTGAATGATTCTGGAATGTGAATTTGCTCATTTTGTCAAAAAACTATAATCGAAATGGTTACAAATATCATACTTGATTATGATATTAATGTCTTTATTCAATTATTTGAATATGACAATTATATAATTGATTGATTGTTGGTTTGAATATGACAATATGTGATTGATTGCTGGAAATGATATAAGCCATTAACATGAAACAGTGGCGTGTAAATAATGATGGAAAATGGCTAATAACTTTTAGTAACGTTTATAAAAAGCTATAGAAATAAATGTAAATAGTCGAACCGGAGGAAAAATGTTACAAAAAATGTATAGTACATATAAAAAACATTGTAGAAATGTACTATAGTAAGGTACAAATGTTACGAAAAATTTATAGCAGCATAAAACAGATCCTATAGAAAATCAAAGAAGGATGCAAGTAAAAACGCTACTAAAAGTTTGTTACTTTGGAAGCAGCTGGAAAAGGCTATAGAAAAAAACTTTTCTAGCGTTTCTAAATGCTACAATATGCTAAGTTTTGGTAGCCTCTGCTACAATGCTACAAAAAGTTTTGGACTTTTACTAGCATATCATATCGTAGTGTTTGCCGAAATGGTACTAAAAGTTCTAGTAGTTTTTTTTCAATGCTACGAAAGTCCATTTCTGCTATAGTATTGCTTTAAACCTTTACATTTTCTATAATTTTTTTCAGGAGATTCCACACTTATAATTTCCTTCAAAATATCCATTTTAAGGATCTAAGTACTTTCACAAATTCATTCAAAAAGGTTTAAGAATAATGTTACTTAAACATTATCACTATAAATCCAAAGCTATTTCACTTATGCTTATCTTTTAAACATTCATTTAAAGATGTATTTATATTCATAAGTATAATAAAAAGGTTAAAAACTAATGTTGTTAACATATTGTTACAACTAACCCAAAACCATTCCATACTTGCATCATCTTTAAAAACATTCTTTAAAAATCTAAGTTAGTATTTGGTTTATTTCCGTAGTCGATTAATCGACTATCCAGTTAAAAATGATCGCTTATAGAAATCAAGATTCGTATAGTTAACTCGTTTTCGATATTCTAACTTATACCATCCCTCGTTAAGGAGTGAAGCCTGGTAAGTTAGAGCTGGCTGCATATCCAAGCCTTGCATGGACAATTCATTATTCACTCTCACTGATAGATTAGTCTACCACGTCGTCTTTTAGTGTTAAGTATGATATTAATTACTTTCATAAACGAGTAAGAAATCAAAAGGACTAACACGTTTCTGACATTCCTAAATTAACTATTCCTCGGTGAAGAGGGAAGCCGGTAGGGTAGAGCACTATTGCTTCTATCTCTACTCGAATATCAATCTTAACACTCACAAATAGATAAGCCTACTTTAAAAATACACACACACACACACACTTTAAAAATACTCATAAACATGTTTTAAATATCTATGTAAAATATTACTTGAAAATAAATAGTTTGTAATTTGATGAAAATAAAAAAACGTTTTGTAATTTAAAACCCTTTTACTTCCAAAATTCATAAAAAAATATTAAAAAAATATTAAAACTGTGAACAAACTTTATAATACTAAAAAATATGTTAGAAAACATCCTTATTAAGATTAAGGAAAAATACCAAATTTAAATATCATTTTTAAATATTTAAAACCATAAGCAACTTACTGCAATATTTATAAATGTTGTTAAAAGTCCTTGTTAAAGAACAACATAGAAAAACATGAACTTTACGACGAATTTTAACAATTCAAACAACAGTCTAAGACTTGAAATTTATATAATTAATACAACCCTTAGGTTACTTAGAAACTATGAGAAGAAACCTCTAAGGACATCCATTAATTTATTTATAAAAATTCCCAAAAACAAGGTATTTGCTAAAGTGTTCGTTTAGCGACATTTTTACTCCAACTATGGCTATTTTGTTTGACTAGTTCCAAAACCTTCTAAACTCCAATTTTTTCTGGTAACAAAGAAAACATATAATAAATGTTAAAAATGCAATGAAACCCCTAAGGACGTCTTTCAATTTAATTAAAAAATTCCCAAAAACATGACATTTCAAAGTTCTCATATAGCGACCTTCTTCTCGCTATAACAGTTTACAATGTTTCACAAGTTAATGAATGATTTAAACTTCCATATTTTTCCTAGTAATAAGTACTCTTATAGTACTTATCAAAAGTGCAAATAAGCCCCTAGGATTTTGCTTAAAGTTAACTTTGAAAATCGCCGAACATAAGGCATTTTCAAAGTGCATCCATAGCGACATTTTCGCTTCTAACTTTCACAACTTTGGTTCACACTTTCTATAACTTTCCAAAACATTTCATTACTATCCTATGCACCAAAATATATGTACAGAACAAACAAATCAAACTATTCCAAGTTAAGATCATAAACCTTCCATTTACACAAGTTAAAGTAAAGGGGTATCGAAGAGCACTTATAGCAACTATTCTTGCTTCAAACACTTTCAAACATACTTCAATTCAACACACAAGCCAACCAAAGATGTAAAAACTAAGTCTAGGCCATGCTATATGTTATAGATTGTAATAAAAGTGATGTTATACAATATAAAGTTGTCATTTTCTTTCAAAAGCAAGAGGGGTCCAAAGTTTATAACTTTACTTGCTTAATGTCACTTTAACTTTATAGTTTAAGCACACAACTTATATACGCAATATATACAAACAATATAGTGAGATAACTGACCCAAAATCAATCCTACAACAAGTTCAAACACACAAGAATCAAATAACAACTTCCTACCATCACCAAAAGCCTAAAGGTCCAACCTTTAGTACCAAAATCACAAACAAGCCCACCCTCCATCATCTATTGTTCACGGCCTCACTTGGCTTCCCCCTTCTCTTCAACTTCCTTCCATATTTTAGTTTAGATCTTTGCTTCCTAAAGTGTTCTAATGTGTTGGTGAAAGTTTGGTGGAGTTTGGAGAAGTTTTGAACTAATTAGAGAAAGATAGTGAAGATAGAAGTTAATATTGCTAATTAATTCTACCATTTTTGTTCTTTTTATATTTTCAAGCTTTGAAATGTTATGAAATGTTTAATCATGCCTTAGACATCTCTTTACACGGCTAAGACTCCCACTTTTGTGCCTTGCATGCTTAATTCACTTTCCACCTCATTATCTTAAGGCAAATTACCCTTTACCCTTACACACAAAATATCTTCTATAACATCACCCATGACATCATCAAAAAATTTAGTTTCCATAAATGGAAAAACATTTTTATTTCATGTTAATATTTTCTTAAGAAAATAAATGAATGTAAAAAGTTTGAACAACTTCCAACGAGTAAAAAGTTGTTTATCGATAAAACAATTTTCCATCACATTATCGGTATTTCTTCAAAGCGTATATTTTTGTAAACATTTTTCCAAAATAAGTTTATCATCATTAGTTATGAAATAAAAAAGGGCTAACAAGGTTATTAAATCAATTCAATAACTCCTAATCTAAGATTCAAATAATTATATAATTTAGATATTTAAATACGAAGTGTCCGAAATTCCCGGTCATTACATTCTCCTCAACTAGGAATATTTCATCCTCAAAATCCCAATATAGGAAGCAAAAGGAAACAATCACACAACAATACTTAAAAGTATTCAAAATTACTGGCAAACAAAGCCCATGGTTTGCCCAAGTTCAAAACCCTCTTATCGTACAAGGATGATAAACAATCTACTAAGCGTACCTTATACTCAACAGCCTTATATTATTACTTAGACGGTTATTCATGCTACCTCATATCAAATCGAAGATTCATCACCTAAAATCTCCATAAGCCAACAAAACAAGGTATGCAAGTATACTATAGCCCATACAATGTGCATGGATCATCCATACGTAATATCAAATCTGATCACTTGCTCGATCATATAATTTCACTTCTTAACTAGCATATATCACTTAACCTCTCTAGTACGGACTTTGATCAGGTTCCTTGATTAGAAACCTCCGTTCTCCTTACATAGTTATATACTGCGATAGAAAACTTTGGGTTCATATGAAAAATCTGTATCAAGTGTCACCATCAAGAATCGAGTGAAAAATCTTTGTTTAGACCGTTGTATATCACTTAGAAATCGTGTAGTCAAATACTGGATCGAGAACAGGCATGCAAATAAAATGATCTATGTGCAGCTTAAGTATTTATCCTATTAATTTCTTAACTATGCCAATTACTTTATATCACATTCTTCTACACAAATAGTATATCTCTTCAATACTAAAATCATTTATAAACTTTTACATAAAACATAACTTCAATTTTATGAACATTTCATATCTTCATTTCATACTTGTATAATACTCCACAACATCCTAAGAGTATATATGAAACATCAAATTTATTTCACTTAACATGTATGTTCAACCAATTTAAACTTGTTTAAATTTTACTATCTTCTCAATACAAGAGTTACAAAAAGTCAACTTTTATATTTTCACAAAAACACTTAGCTTCAAGTTACTTAACGGTTCGGAAGTTCCTGACTGTCCAAAATCGTTGAAAATCCCATTTCATTTTTAATAAATGAAAACTACCAAACAACATATCATATCATGATTCACATACCATACTATTCTAATGCATAGGATACATACAAATATTTTCCTTATAGAAAGTTTATTTCAAAACCTCTATCAAACTACTATATATTTTATATCAAATCTCTTTAAAGAAAACTGAAGAACCAAACAACGGGTTTTATTTCAAATCAATTGAAATAATAATACATATACATATATCTTTTATATATCAAATCATACTTTTAGGATTATACCAAAACACCTTTGTAGCATCCCCCACTTAGAAACCCGAAAATGAATGTCAATGATGCTGTAGTCATCATCAAAATTATTTTCAAGCGACAGAAATGGGTTTGTCCATCCAAATCATACCTTTCGGACTTAACCAAAAATCGTTTCAAAATGGTATAAATACATCATAAATATTACTAAGTACCCTGATCTCAATTTCGTAACCTAATTTCCCAAATATATACTTTCAAATAATACTATTATTATTTTCTCCCAAAGCTTGAAAACCATTTTCAAAATCACTGGGATTTAACTTCTCAAAATATCAGTTTAAAATCCGCTTTGTTTGCGAACCATATCTAAAAAACTATACTTACATAAAATCACTTTCTTATATAAAATCCATTAACGTATGATTTTTTCCAAAATACCATATCTTTCCTCAGATTAAAATAAGTATCTTTTATTAAAGTTGACTTTTAACCCAACATTGTCACTAAACGCCTCATAGTCAAACTATGAAACTCAATTCACAAGATATTCATTTCAATGCTCTCACAAGTACTGTCTACCCACCCCATGCAATAGAGGGTAAAAGTATTCAAAAACTGGTCAAGCACAAATCGATAATCAACAAACAATAGGCAACGATCATAAAATGGCCAAGCATAGCTAATAAATCAACTCATGATAACAATGCTCATAAACTTGCTGAGCAATATTAAGCTAATAATTCTACAAAGGATAATAATGCTCATAAACTGGTTAAGCATGTCAAATGATTCTACAATGGATATCAATGCACAAAAACTGGCCGGGCACGGCTAAACTAATTAATAATAGGTAACGAATGAACATCATTGGTCGCACATTAATTAAACTATGCTTTAACAATTCATATTTATATAAGTTACCATATAGAAGACCTTTAATTTTCGCACTTGTAGTAACCTTTAAGGCATACGTTTATAAGAAATACAAATACTTCTCATATGCATAATACACTCAACTCATAATAGGACATTCTTTTACCCAATCTCTTAATGAGTCATATCCAACCAAAACCAAGGTTCTCGCTTAGCCTTCACCTCTGATACCAAGTGTAATGACCCGCCTTTTCAACCCCTAAATGTTGACACTAATACATCCACGATATTCATGTGCCAAGCATGCAAGTGCCGGAAAGATAGATTGTTATGGTAAAATAAAAAGAAACTAAATAAGAAAGAAGGAACACAATATCAAAATCTCACAGTAGAAGGATAGCATATAATATCAAAAGATGGTACAAACTATCACTCTAAGATATATAGCATTTTAGAGTTACAATTCTAAATACCATCATCGGTCTAGACAGTTATAACAACATATCCTCACAAAATGCTGATATGTACAATATAGTAATGCAATGGAAATAAGAATACTATGGTAGGTAAAACATCCAGCTTGTCATCTCCAGCTCCAAAAAACATCAATGAAAACCTGCCTTTCTTGGACTACTCAAAAGAGCACATAAGGAATTTAGGAGATACAAAGACCATGCGTCAGACATAAGTCTGGTATGAGAAATTCAAGAAATACGTCATCAACATATCATTGTACTTTTGATACCGCATGTCATAACGGTTATCCCTTCAAAAGGACCACTGATTTAATAAGTATAAAAGGTGATATAATAGATAATGTCTAGGGTAAAGAATATAGATCAGAAAACAGTTGTGATGCTTACATTAATCACACCACAACAATATTAAGGGTACAATCAAAACCACTAAGGTACGTTTGCATAATAGATTTTCCATGGAGACGCCTTCAGTAAACTGAAGTGATTGCATAAGGATCAGAAAACAACTTCCGAGCATTGTACATATCTAGATAAAACATACCACAAGATAAACATAACTAGCCCATGCCCGAACAAGCGAACCTGAACCACATGGAACCAAATATCATTAACTCCTACACGCAATATCAATAAGCATACTCTAGATTTAGAGTTGACAGACCCTGTTGTGGGTTAGCAGAACCCCAGCTTGTGCATCCTGCTTTATCTTTAGCCTTGTCAATGTCGAGGTCACGCTCAGCGTCTTCCAAACGTGTCTTCATCACTCGAACAGAATACAAATCCCCAAATAGATTCCCACATCTTGAAAAGATCTCGAAACCACATGTGACGCCCCACCCCGAGACCCACATTAACAAAGAGAATTACATAGTAATCCTGTCTGCTAATGCAGAGAATAGGGCTGGTTAAGGGAAACCATCTATAGCCTTGTCTTAAATATCTATTGAATACGTCGACAATTGCTATCTATTTTTTTTCTACTCAAGTGGATCGACATATCTAATAAATACTTAATACAAAACTATAGGTGGCTAACAGATCTATCAGAACAAAATACCATAACTAAATGAATAACTCATCACAGAACAGCAACAGATATATATATATACACTCGCATATACAATGATACATCTTAATACAATACCAATGATACATCAAAGTGGTATGATGACCACTCTATATACATGAGTCAAAAGAATATACAATACAACTCATAAGGATAATAACATCTTAAGAAGATAACCCAACATCCATATGGAAGCATCATGTAATAGCTATATCCAAAAGAAATGCTTAACCTGAAACATACTCGGTCTGACCCGAGTGTAAAACACACGAGTCGGTCTAGCTAAACAAATCAGTGAATAACAATAATATATAAGGTAAAACATAGGAAAGATAGGTATCCTCAAATACAAGAGATACCATACCCATAAGCATTATATTACCATCATAAGGAAAGGATGATTACTCCTTTTAATAAGAAGAAGAGGTAATAAGAGTATAGCCATAACTTAAGTGACATAATAACACTTAAATATATGAGCCATCGAGAATGAGATTCTAAAGATAAAATCCATCTAAATATCATATTCGCCTCATATCATCAGTAGAATCTAAATGATATCTCATATTTCAAAGAACTCAATAAGAGTTCAAAACATCATAAATGAAATCACCATATGTATAACATCTCATATAGCGCTAGGTTATTGATGTAACAAAACATCGTAAAATGGTGAAATCACAATAAAGCAGAAAACTCAGAAAACCTGGATTGGCCAGATCCCTAATTGCAATGCCGAAGCAATGCTGCACGTGCTAAACTCAGACGGCCGAATCCTTTGACAAGGTCGCTAACACCTCCCAAAGCAGTTCGTCCTCATGTAAAGGTCGCTGACACCTCTCCAAGCCGTTTTGTCAGCCCTAACAAGGTCGCTAACACCTCCCAAAGCAGTTCGTCCTCATGACAAGGTCGCTGACACCTCTCCAAGCAGTTCTATTAGGTAAACATTGTGAATGTGTCACAAACTCACGGATAGGAACACGAAAAGTGTTAACGTGTGTCTCATACCACACGTTCGCACTTAGCGGTTTACTAGCCGCTAGTCGATGCCACACTATGAACATCATAAAACTTAGAAAATCGTATCTTACTTTGTCTCATTGGCAATTGATAAAGAGACACCATACTCGTCTCATCTCATTGACAAGTATTAAATGGCATCGTAACTTGTCTCATCTCATCGACAAGTGAAAACATCGTGATGGTTCCTTATAAACCATAAATCTCAAAATATGAAATCATATACTCAAGACGTGCCTTATATCATTGGCAAGTAAATAAAACATCGTGATGGTTCTCATCGACCATACTCCTACATAGGAGATCTCAAACCATAATACTTGCCAAATAATTGGCCATCTTAAATAATTCGAATAAATAGGAATTTAAAACTCAAAATACGCCATAAAATAGCAAAACATCTCAGAATCAATAATCTCAAATAGCTTCAATCGTACAAGTCCGGAATTAACCGAAATAGTAAACGCACATGTCTCATACCACGTGTTTTACTAAATCATTTAATTCTCTTTCTCATACGTTCGAATAGAGCAAAAGTGTGTGTTTTATATTTAAAATAGTTTACTAGAGAAAACAAGCTTTTAAAACTTTTTCCTGAAAAGATTAATAAAACCAATATTTGAAATTCCTTTATTATAGGAAATAAATAGATTTTATATTAGAAAAATAATTTTAAAATGCTATATAATTAATAATTTGAAATGTCCATTTATTTCAAAAATCACTTCAAAATGGTTTAGTGAAAACCGTGCTAAAAAACAATGAAAAACAAGAAAGATGACTCAAGACCGATAATTTGAATTCAATACGAATTCAATTCACCCAAAATCAATTGAAATTCTATTTAAATTTGAATTTCAAATTCTCCAAATATAGCTAGACTATTTGTAACAACCCTGTATTTTGTGATTATTTTAATTGTATATTTTAATTATTTTAAATTGAATTTCCTGATTTGAAAACTTTATTTTATTTATTAAAATGGATAAATTTTGTTATTTTAAATATAAATTTTGATTTTGATGTGAATTAGAATTCCAAACATGAATAAATAGAGTAATTTCCAGAAAAGTGAATTTTTCTCAATGTGGTCAAACTTTGACTTTTAATTTAAAAATTTAAAAGTTTTAATTTTTGAATTTTATCTTTTATTATGAAAGTAAATAAAATTTCAAGTATACTGCTTTTCGTTTCGTTAAAATCTGATTAATATTGTGAAAGTTATGCCTTTTACAATATTGAAGGTAATTTGTTGTATTTAACAAAAATTGTTATTTTAAATTTATATAAACAATATTTTTATTGGTCAGTTAATGTTCTAATTCATGTTTTCATGGGTAAAATAACATGTTATGTATATATTTTAGTTTTAAAACATTTTTTAAAAGTGCTATTGAAATTTTCTAATGTCAACTGTATTTTGTTTGCAATTTTTCCAGTTCAATTAATTAAAGTAATTCTTTATTTATTTTTCCATTTTCTCTAAATCTAATTATTTATTTCATTTTGAAAATATAAATGAATTATTTTACTTCAAATTTTGTTTCAGAATATTTTAAAGTGAAGTTGGAATTTTCCTTAAGCTAGTGATGATTTATTTGTAATTTTTGAACCTTGTTTCCAAATTTTAAGCAAATTCTTTAATTCTTTTTCTATTTTCTTTAAATTTAATTATTTATTTTCATTTTATTTTACTTTGTTTCATTTTTAAAACTCATTTACTAAATTTTCATTGGTCCTTATTTAATTAAAAAGAATGGAAAATTGAAGAGACATTAAGCTTTAACCTAAGTCCTTTCATTTGCCCAAAAACTTTTCAATTTCCAAAACTCTTCATTAATTCTTTGTTTGGCCGTGCATTTTTGTTTGTTGCCGTGTATTCCTCATTGCTTTTCATGAAAAAAATCACCATCTCGTTTTCATTCACGGCTTCAAACATTTTGGTAATGTCTTCCTCCTTCTTTTTCTTCTTTTCTTCATTTTTTTCATGTATTTTGCCTTGTTTCTTCATAGCTTTGCTTGGCCATCCCCTCCTCTATCACCACCACCGACCACCACCATTTCTTCCCCACATAATCCATGGCCTAACCACCATACTCCTCTGACCTGAAAGTGCCATGGTGTAACAACCCGCATATTTTAAAGTTTTGAATATTTAAATATTTTATTTAAATATAGAATCGTTAATCGGATCAAAGTTCGAAAATCTACTTTTTGTAAACAGTCGAATTGGGACTCGCGACCACTTCCATTGAGTCCAAAATGGCGTTTGCAACTTTTTTGAGTATAAACATCGATATATTTAGAGTAAGTTGAATTTTGCTATTTTCTATTGGGCATTGGGTTTGAGTTTCACCCCAACTCTCTCTATAACCTAGTTCAGCCCTCTCCTCTTCACTTCATTTCTATTTTCTCAAACACTCAAGCAAAACTGAAAATGGGGGAAGAGTATAGGAATTAGAAATTCCAAGCCCTAGTTCTCATTTGCAAAACCAAATTCTTGCTCCAAATTCAAAGAGAAGCTTTGGTAAGTATCTCCTTCTTCTTCTCCAACTCATTCTCTCTTTAATTTCAGAAATTTCCTAAACCTAACTTAGGAAATGTTCTTCTTTTGAGCTTAGATTCTAGTCTCTTGAGTTGAAGTGGTAGAGTGGTTGATCTTCATTTGCGTTCAAGCTTCTCCATCATCATTTTTGGGTTTAAATGTGAGTTTTTGAACTCACATCTATTTCTATAGATATCGTTGTTGTTGGGTATGAATTTCCTAACACTTATTCATGTACATTTGCTTTCGATTTGGATCGAATTGGTGAATTGTTCAATTTTTGGTTTTTGGAATCTAATTTTTGTAAAAATCCAATCTTTGATGTTTGAATGCGTTAGTGGAGCGTTTCGAAGGGCTATACAAGGCTGGGTTGTCGTTTGGCGTAAATCCTCAGTCGAAGTTGCTCAATTCGTTCGCTTCCATCCGTGTTATCGGATTTTCCCCAAAGAGGGCTAGACTGAATGTGCTTCTGAAGCAGGTTCAGTCGACTGAACCAGAATATCTAAAATTGCTTAGAAGCAGGTTCAGTCGACTGAACCAGACCCAGGAAATTGCTTGGGTCTGTATCAGTCGACTGACCATCCGGGTCAGTGGACTGACCCTGGGGATACAAAAATTGTATCCCTGTGTCAGTCGACTGACCACCTGGTTTAGTCGACTGACCTGATTGCCTTAGCAAAATTGAGTATTTTGTTTTTGATTTCCAATTTTTATCGATTCATGATTTCCGATTTGTCGTTGTCATTTATTATCTTCTCTGATGACTTCTTATTCGGGATTTTTGTGGTTATCCATTTTGATGGATTCGGTATCGATTTATCTGGATTTGATTCACGTCTTCGTATGTGAATTTTTGATGGTTGATTGTTTCTACAATCACTTCTGTGATTTGTCACTTTAAATTACAAAGGTTTCTATACTAGTAGTAAATATTCAAACTCTTTTACTAAAATGATTTCAACTCTATTTTTAATACAAAGCTCGTTTATAAAACCGTTTTCTAATCTATTAGTATATACAAACCTTTACCTCATTCGTATGAGAAAATCTAATTAAACAGCTTAGCAAAACAAGTGGTATGAAACGCTTGCGTTTACTTCGTCGGTTAATTTATGGACTTGTTCGATTGAAAATCCTGTGACAATTTTCGAGTGGAAATCTACAATTTGTTTGTAAATATTTAAGTTAAGCTAGTGGTTATGGGACATGAAGCTAAACTCTTATATTTACTGGCTTAGTGTAATTCACACTTTTTATTGATCGATGATGATCATTTTGTGATTTAGACTAGCGATGTGCGATGTCTATTTGTCTACGAGGGACACTAAACCCCATTTTGTGGAACTTCGGTTCAATTTGGCGGGGTAGCGACCCGTGGTCTTCGGACCGTTTGTGGAGCTTCGGCTCAAAATTTATAGTTAGCGACCATGGAATAGCGTTCCGTTTGTGATACACGTGTTGGTGAGTTTTCATGCTCCCGTTTGTGATAGGCCTCCCCCTTTTTGTGATTTCTAGATTTCTAATTGATGATTTCTAGAATTTGTGTTTCACCAACTTTTGCGATTGGCAATAATATGTTTGCCAATATTTGTAGTTTGGTGAATAAAATAAAGAATATGATATTCTTTTTGGTGCTTTGAGATTTTTGAGATATTGTATGATGTTGTTGTTGTTTTATATCATATTTGTTCTAGTATGACATTATTGTTATCATACATTCTTATTATATCTCATTCCTTTATCTGATATTTATAGCTAGACTGATCCGTTTATTATTTTCTTATTAAATAATACTCGGGTCAGACCGAGATGTTATAGGTGCTTCTGCTTGACTCCTTATCTGGCATCATTTTCTGACTTTTGTCTAACTACATTACATTTGTAGTTTTTGTTGTTATACATTCGAGATATAGACTCCATGATGTATACTTATTCTTTTGTCTAGCACTTGTATCTATTCGTTTGTGATATTGTGGATCTTATATGACCACTACTCTGATGTACACTTTTATGTGTTTTATTCATATCTGTTTCCGCCTTTGAGATATGAACATCTGTGACTGATTTATGTTATGCTTATTTCTATATTTGTTTCCGAGGTCCACTTAGCCACTATGTGGTAGCTTCGAGTTTGTATTTGATATGTTGGATTTCTTCCAGAAATGAAATGTAAGTTATATTTTCTGACATATCGGTACTCGCACAAAGCAATTACACAGATGGTCGCTCCTCAACAGCCTTATTCTTCGCGCTAGTCGACGGCATTACCCCGTAGTGTCCTTGGCTAGCATGAGCATAGAGGTGGGGCGTCACAGCTTGGTATCAGAGCCAAACTTCGGAACAATGTAGAATAATCTAGCAAGGATCATTGTCCTAAGTCTTTCTTAGGAATCGTTCCATAGGATTTAATTCGAGTTTTTCGTACCGATCTATCCTATTTTCTTTTGTGATCCCTTGTTTTATCAATCAAATTTGTTTGATATTCATTCTGAGATTAACCTTTTTCTCTTTTCTTTCTTTCTTAAAGAAAAGAAATGGTTAGACCTGGCCGTCCCAGCGCCGGTCAATCTAGTGCTACTCCGTAGGATGGAGTATTCATGTCTGCTCAGCAACTTCTAGACCTTGTGAGAAATGCTCAAGCTGTCGGACCTATTCCTGAGCCCACACATCCTAAGTTTGGGTTTGCACGCTTGTGCAGTGACTACACTAATTTGGGTGGAAATCCATTCAAAGGTTCCGAGAGCGTTATAGAAGTCCAGGCTTGGCTTCGAACATGTGACCGCATCTTTTCTCGCATGAATCTTATTGATCTTCATCGAGTCCAAGTGGCTGCTAGTATGCTCCAAGAAAGAGAATTAGACTGGTACGAGCTTCTAATCTCTGAAATTATTGAAGCGGACCTTACTTGGGAGCAATTCCGAGAAAGGTTCGAGGTGAAATTCATGCCGGAAGCTGAAAAAGTATCTTTGGCCCGTCGCTTCATAGACCTTGTTCAAGGTGAATCTTCTGTGACGGACTACGTTGCATCTTTCGAATCTCTCTCAAAATATGGGGTCGAGTATATTAATACCCCATTGAAGAAAAATCAGAGATTTGTTTATGGCTTGAACAAGAGCCTCAAAAAGCCATTACTTCTAAAATTAGAAGTCTCTTTTGACCAACTTGTTGATATTGCTCTTCGACTCGAAGAGGCTGATAAAGATAGTGATGCAGAGGTCAAACAAAACATCATCAAGAAAAGACCTTTTAAATTCAAGCCTAATCCCAACAAAAAGGGAAAGCAAGCAACACCGGTATCAAATACTCCTATATCTCATCGTAGAGAATGTTACAATTGTGGTTCTAAGGACCACTATGCAAACAAATGCCCGAAGTCTCTTTCTTGCCACTATTGCAAGAGTTCGGGTCATACTTTATCTTCGTGTCCCACACTTCAGGGCAAGAAGGAGGGAAAGTTTAATGTTGTACAAGCCCCTGCGAACACTTCTCGTGGTCAAGGTATTTCTCGTTCTATCCTTGATGGCATTATTATATTTCATGATTTTCCTATTCGAGTTCTTTTTGATACGGGTGCATCTCACTCTTTTATATCAAAAGAACTTGTTGATGCTTTATCTTTGGATGTTATTGGCTTGATGACTTCTTTGAGGATTGCGAATCCGGTTGGTGGATCCGCAACACTCAGTTTATTGTGTAAAGTTGTTGAAATTATTTTGTGTGATTACTCTTTCCATGTCGATTTGCATGTTATGCGTTATTTAGGTTTCAGAATGATTTTGGGAATGGATTGGCTTAACCGTTATGAAGCCCATATCCTATGTCCTGAGCGGATCATATATATCTTCGGCATCCTCAATCTGTTAAGCAGATTTCTATCGTTCTGAAAGATTCAGATTCCAATTCAAAAGCATCCTTGTATTCTCTAAATCCTCATGATGACGATAATGATGATGAGGAAGATGTCATTTCCCTCATTCACATTGTTCCTGAATTTCCCGACATATTTGAGCCCGTTTTAGGATTACCACCTAAGCGAGCAATTGAGTTTAGAATTAATCTAATCCCTGGAGCTCTACCTATTACTCGTCCTCCTTATCGTATGTCCAATAAAGAAAATGAGGAGATGCGTAAACAATTATCCAAATTGGAAGCAAAGCAACTAATTCAATCTAGTTCCTCTCCATGGGGAGCTTCAGCTATTTTTGTGAAGAAATCTGATGGTACACTTAGGCTTTGCGTCGACTACCACAAACTTAATGATCTCACCATCAAGAATAAATATCCCTTACCGCGGATTGATGATTTATTCGATCATCTTAGTGGTGCTAAGGTCTTTTCACAGTTGGACTTAGCAACCGGTTTTCATCAGCTCCGTATTGTAGAGGATAGCATTCCTTTGACATCATTCTGTACTCGTTATGGATCTTATGAATGGCTTGTTATGCCATTTGGTTTAACGAATGCTCCAGCTTATTTCGTTGACCTTATGAATCGAGTTTTCAAAGACTTCATCCATCGATTTGTTCTCATCTTTATCAATGATATTCTTATTTATTCTGAAACCGAAGAGGAGCATGAAAATCATCTTCGGATTGTGTTGGAAACTCTTAGGAGTAACCAATTGAAAGCAAAATTTTCTAAATGCCACTTTTGGCAATCTCGTGTGAAATTTTTGGGGCATATTATTTCTGAATCCGGAATTTCCGTGGATCCTTCAAAGATTGAAGCGATTCAAAATTGGAAGAGACCGGAGAGTGTGACGGAAATTCGTAGCTTTCTCGGATTAGCGGGCTATTACCGTCGGTTCATAAAAGACTTTTCTAAAATTTCCGCACCACTCACTAAGTTGACAAAGAAGGGAGTTAAATACATTTGGTCAGACAAATGTGAAGCTTCATTTCAAAAATTAAAAGAACTCCTTTCTGATGCTCCTATTCTTGTGATTCCCGATGGGAACCAAGACTTTGTTGTTTATACCGATGCTAGTCGTGTTGGTTTGGGTGCCATTCTCATGCAGTGGGAACGCGTATCGCTTATGCTTCTAGACAATTAAAGCCGGCCGAGACCAGATATGCCACTCATGATTTAGAGCTCGCGGCTATTGTTTTCGCCCTTAGAATTTGGCATCATTATCTTTTGGGAGAGAAATTTGTTCTCTACACCGATCATAAATCTTTGAAGTATTTATTTTCCCAAAAGGAACTTAATTTGCGTCAACAACGTTGGCTCGAGTTCCTTGCATCTTATGATCTTGATATTCTCTATACTCCCGGAAAAGGAAATCGTGTTGCCAATGCCCTTAGTCGTAAGCAACAAGCGGTTGTTTCCATGATGGTATCCGAATGGAATGATCTCGAGACTTTGTCCACTTGTGAGATTCGAGATCGTGAATCTGATTTATGTTCATCTCTTGTTTTGTGTAGCCTTGAGGCTCATCCTTCTCTTTTAGACCGCATTCTTGAAGCTCAAAAGCATGATCCTGAATTGGTTCTTCTTAGCCAAAGTTGTAGGGACAAAATTGATTTGAAGGTTTGAAAGACTTTGATATTGATGCTCGTGGCGGTATTCGAAAATTTGGTAGACTTATTGTGCCAAATATTATTGATCTTCATAAAGATATATTAGAAGATTCTCATCGTTCTAAATTTATCATTCATCCCGGTAGTAGTAAAATGTACGCGGATATGAAGCGACTTTATTATTGGGATGGCATGAAATCCGATATTGCTAACTTTGTTAAGCATTGCATGACTTGCCAACTTGTCAAGGCCGAACACCAAAGGCCCGGTGGGTTATTGCAACCATTGGAAATTCCAATATGGAAGTGGGATCAAATTTCCATGGATTTTATTGACGGTCTTCCCCGTTCTCATTCGGGTCATGATAGCCTATGGATGATAGTAGATAGACTTACAAAATCCGCCCATTTTATTCCTGTTCGGTCCAATCGGACCATACCTATTTTGGCTAAACTCTTTGTTAAGGAAATTGTTAAATTGCATGGAGTTCCTACTTCTATTGTTAGCGATCCTGATCCATTGTTTACTAGTGGATTCTGTAAAGGTCTTCAAAAAGCTTTGGGAACAAAGCTTAATTTTAGCACCGCTTATCATCCTCAGTCCGATGGACAAACTGAGCGTGTGAATCAAACTCTTGAAGATCTTCTTCGTGCATGTGTTCTTGATTTTGGTGGAAGTTGGGAAGATCATATTTCTCTTGTTGAGTTTTCCTATAATAATAGCTTCCAGTCTAGTATTGGGATGGCTCCTTTCGAGGCACTTTACGGAAGGCCATGCCGATCTCCTTCGTGTTGGCTTGAAGCCAGTGAGAAGCTGCTTTTAGGTCCAGATTTTATTCGTGATGCCACAGAAAAGATTGAACTTATTCGTCATAGGATGAAAGAAGCTCAAAGTCATCAAAAATCCTATGCCGATAATCGAAGAAGGAAATTAGAATTTTCTGTGGGAGATTTTGTGTTTATTCGTATTTCACCGATGAAAGGTGTTGTGCGTTTCAGTCGATCGGGAAAATTAGCACCTCGATATATTGGCCCATTTCCCATCACCAAACGCATTGGTTCCGTGGCTTATCGCCTTTTATTACCGGCTCAATTCTCTGCTATTCATGACGTATTCCACGTCTCTCAACTACGGAAATGCCTTCGAGATTCTGATTCTATTCTTGAGCCCGATGTTATTGAAGAAATTGAAGTCTCGCCTAATTTGACTTATGAGCAACATCCTATTCGAATCATTGCTTCGGAGGTCAAACGCCTTCGAAATAAAGATGTTTCTCTTGTGAAAGTTCAATGGTCCTTAAATCCTAAGGATTGCTCTTGGGAATCCAGAGAATTCATCGAGCGAACACATCCGGACTTGCTCTCTCATGCTCCTTAAGGTGAACTTTTTATTTCAAATTTCTTCTTTTTGTGTTGATATGCTTTTGTTGTTGTTACTTCTTATTTATCTCTTAAAGATTGCGAGGACGCAATTTCTTTAAGGAGGGGAGTCTGTAACAACCCGCATATTTTAAAGTTTTGAATATTTAAATATAGAATCGTTAATCGGATCAAAGTCCAAAAAGCTACTTTTTGTAAACAGTCGAATTGGGACTCGAGACCACTTCCATTGAGTCCAAAATGGCATTTGCGACTTTTTTGAGTATAAACATCGATATATTTGGAGTAAGTTGAATTTTGCTATTTTCTATTAGGCTTTGGGTTTGGGTTTCACCCCAACTCTCTCTATAACCTAGTTCAGCCCTCTCCTCTCCTCTTCACTTAATTTCTATTTCCTCAAACACTCAAGCAAACTGAAAATGGGGGAAGAGTATAGGAATTAGAAATTCAAGCCCTAGTTCTCATTTGCAAAACCAAATTCTTGCTTCAAATTCAAAGAGAAGCTTTGGTAAGTATCTCCTTCTTCTTCTCCAACTCATTCTCTCTTTAATTTCAGAAATTTCCTAAACCTAACTTAGGAAATGTTCTTCTTTTGAGCTTAGATTCTAGTCTCTTGAGTTGAAGTGGTAGAGTGGTTGATCTTCATTTGCGTTCAAGCTTCTCCATCATCATTTTTGGGTTTAAATGTGAGTTTTTGAACTCACATCTATTTCTATAGATATCGTTGTTGTTGGGTATGAATTTCCTAACACTTATTCATGTACATTTGCTTTCGATTTGGATCGAATTGGTGAATTGTTCAATTTTTGGTTTTTGGAATCCAATTTTTGTAAAAATCCAATCTTTGATGTTTGAATGCGTTAGTGGAGCGTTTCGGAGGGCTATACAAGGCTGGGTTGTCGTTTGGCGTAAATCCTCAGTCGAAGTTGCTTAATTCGTTCGCTTCCATCCGTGTTATCGGATTTTCCCCAAAGAGGGCTAGACTGAATGTGCTTCTGAAGCAGGTTCAGTCGACTGAACCAGAATATCTAAAATTGCTTAGAAGCAGGTTCAGTCGACTGAACCAGACCCAGGAAATTGCCTGGGTATGTATCAGTCGACTGACCATCTGGGTCAGTCGACTGACCCTAGGAATACAAAAATCGTATCCCTATGTCAGTCGACTGACCACCTGGTTCAGTCGACTGACCTGATTGCCTTAGCAAAATTGAGTATTTTGTTTTTGATTTCCAATTTTTATCGATTCGTGATTTCTGATTTGTCGTTGTCGTTTATTATCTTCTCTGATGACTTCTTATTCAGGATTTTTGTGGTTATCCATTTTGATGGATTCAGTATCGATTTATCTGGATTTGATTCACGTCTTCGTATGTGAATTTTTTATGGTTGATTGTTTCTACAATCATTTCTGTGATTTGTCACTTTAAATTACAAAGGTTTCTATACTAGTAGTAAATATTCAAACTCTTTTACTAAAATGATTTCAACTCTATTTTTAATACAAAGCTCGTTTATAAAACCGTTTTCTAATCTATTAGTATATACAAACCTTTACCTCATTCGTATGAGAAAATCTAATTAAACGGCTTAGCAAAACAAGTGGTATGAAACGCTTGCGTTTACTTCGTCGGTTAATTTATGGACTTGTTCGAGTGAAAATCCTGTGACAATTTTCGAGTGGAAATCTACAATTTGTTCATAAATATTTAAGTTAAGCTAGTGGTTATGGGACATGAAGCTAAACTTTTATATTTACTGGCTTAGTGTAATTCACACTTTTTATTGATCGATGATGATCATTTTGTGATTTAGACTAGCGATGTGCGATGTCTATTTGTCTGCGAGGGACACTAAACCCCGTTTTCTGGAACTTCGGTTCAATTTGGCGGGGTAGCGACCCGTGGTCTTCGGACCGTTTGTGGAGCTTCAGCTCAAAATTTATGGTTAGCGACCATGGAATAGCGTTCCGTTTGTGATACACGTGTTGGTGAGTTTTCATGCTCCCGTTTGTGATAGGCCTCCCTTTTTTTTTATTTCTAGATTTCTAATTGATGATTTCTAGAATTTGTGTTTCACCAACTTTTGCGATTGGCAATAATATGTTTGCCAATATTTGTAGTTTGGTGAATAAAATAAAGAATATGATATGCTTTTTGGTGCTTTGAGATTTTTGAGATATTGTATGATGTTGTTGTTGTTTTATATCATATTTGTTCTAGTATGACATTATTGTTATCATACATTCTTATTATATCTCTGCTTATATCTCATTCCTTTATCTGATATTTATAGCTAGACTGATCTGTTTATTATTTTCTTATTAAATAATACTCGGGTCAGACCGAGATGTTACAGGTGCTTCTGCTTGACTCCTTATCTGGGATCATCTTCTGACTTTTGTCTAACTACATTACATTTGTATATTTTGTTGTTATACATTCGAGATATAGACTCCATGATGTATACTTATTCTTTTGTCTAGCACTTGTTTCTATTCTTTTTTGATATTGTGGATCTTATATGACCACTACTCTGATGTACACTTTATGTGTTTTATTCATATCTGTTTCCGCCTTTGAGATATGAACATCTGTGACTGATTTATGTTATGCATATTTCTATATTTGTTTCCGAGGTCCACTTAGCCACTGTGTGGTAGCTTCGAGTTTGTATTTGATATGTTGGATTTCCTCCAGAAATGAAATGTAAGTTATATTTTCTAACATATCGGTACTCGCACAAAGCAATTACACAGATGGTCGCTCCTCAACAGCCTTATTCTTCGCACTAGTCGACGGCATTACCCCGTAGTGTCCTTGGCTAGCGTGAGCATAGAGGTGGGGCGTCACACATGGCCTTCCCTTGAACAAAACTTCACAAAAACAATGCAAAACCCTTCCTATATTGTCATAGCCGAGCCTATCTTCACTTCCACCTTCATATTTGACTTCGGCCACCCCTATAGCCACCACCACCAGCTTGTTTACCACCTCTGGCCATCACCCTAACCTCTGTCTAGATCTGAAATGAACCATGGTCGAGCCTAGATGCATCCAAACCACTTGTTAGCCTTTGCCTTTTGACCTTCTTCCATTTGTAACTCCTACCCCCTTTGTATTCCACTTTGTAACCATGCCTTATTGATACAAACTTGACCTTTTCCACCTGAATACATGTTGTGGCTGAACCAATAGAGCTTTGTGGTCGAGCAAAGTTGAGTGGAGATCAAGCAAAAAAAATTATTTAAAGATTTGTTATGCCTTTTGTCTAATTCTAATTCCATTTTGTTCCAAAAACTTGTGTATTGAATATATATTTATATTGCTTTGTTTTGTTGTTGAATACAATATTAGCATCTTGACTCTCTCTCCATTCAAATCTAGTCGTGCTATCGTGCTTTCTAGATTTATTTTTGTGTGTTTGTTTTGCAAACTCCAGCGTAAAAAGGTGAGTAATCACGCCTGACATTTATACTTATGAAAATGTGAATTGACAACAATTAAATGTATAGAACTATTATGTTATGTTATGTTATGTTATACCTGCCTGTGATTATTAATTATATGATGTTAACCCTGTTATTAACTTGTCACATCATCTGTTATATTTTATTTTATTATACTGTTTATTTATTTCTGTTAATCACACTGCAAGTTCCCTGTAGAATAGAATCACTATGGGTTGAAATGATACATACCCGAACGAACTTTAGAATAGGGAAAAATCATTATGGGCTGAAATGATAGGCTCGAGTCATTTTTATTTAATTTTATTTACTTGAGATTGCGGGTTTGAAATGATAAAACCCGGATTTTTGTTTTGTAAATTACGGATTGAAATGATATATTATCCGTATCATTTGTCTTAGGTTAGAAAATAATATACAGACCCGTGGTTATTTTATATATTTTTCTGGATATTTTTAAGTATTTGAAAAATGTAAATTATGGTAATTTGATTTAAATTGAATTTAAAATGATTTAATAAAGGGTTAGTGATTTTTCTATAAGTTAAAAGTGTTAAATAAATAAATGCTAAAAATGGAAATTTGGAATTTAACTTGACTTGGAATTGGGAGATTTGGTTCTAAAAATGGAAGTTTAAGTAAAAAATAAAATGGAAATTAAGTTTTATTTGTGAAATGATAAATTAAATTAAAGTGTTAAGTGAATGTAAAGAATAGGAAAATTATACACTTGAATTTAATAAGTGAAGTTATGAAATTTGATATTTATTTGTGGAATTTTCTTTATAATAATCATAAGTTAAAAGGTATTTAAATGACCATTTTAAAGTGGAAAAATATGATTTTTATAAAATTAAATTGATTTAAATTGAAGTTTATTTATTGTTGAAATTCTATTGTAAATCTGGAATGTCTTTAGTAGCACTTCAGAAATGCTATCGTTTCTGAAAATTAACTAAAATCTGAACTAATAAGAATCTGCAGCACTTTGTAAGTGTTGTAGTTTCAGAAGTGAACTAAAAGGCTAAAATCTAACTAAGGACTAGCACAGCACTTTGCAAGTGCTGTATTTGCTGAATCGAACTAAAATCTTTAAATTGAACTTTGAACTATTACAGCAGTTTTGTAAATGCTGTCTTTTCTGAATTGAACTATTTTTCCACTAAGATTGAACTTTTACAGCAGTTTATAAATGTTGTCTTTACTGAATTGAATTGTTTTAAATATAACTTACCGTAGCACCTTCTAAATGCTGTGAAAGCTGGAATTTTAATGTTTTAATGTATTTAAGTGAATAAATGAACTCAGAAAATGTTAAATTTTTAGGAATTGAATATTTGATTTAAAGGTATAATGACTTCACTTTTAATGATTTAAATGAATGATTTTAATTCGGAATTATAAACCATTTTGAAATGTTAACCACGGTTACACTTCTCTATATGTTATGTTATTTCCTTGTGATTTAATTTGGAAGCACACCTTCAATTGGAGAGTGTGGCTAGAGGTGAGCAATTACTGCAGCTCTACGCTACCCTAGTCACATTAACACTGTTATTTGCATTGAATTACTTTAATATGGATATTTCTATGATAGTGTTTATTACTGCTCAGTTTATGGTTTGACTGATCCTTAAAGGATAGGCGATCCCAAGCATCCTTTAAGTTATTGTGCATTGCTTTTACAGTTCACTTGAGTTGGTTTACATTGTATAAGTATGTATGTCCTGACTCGAGTGTTTGTGTTTACTTTACGCTCGGGTCAGCCTGAGTAATAAATTTTTGGAAGTCATCTTCTGGAGCTAGAGATTCGTTGGAGCTTATTTGTCTATCGGTTCATCGACTTCTATTCCAGTTATTTCCTATTCAGTATTGTCTCTGTATTATTGACTTATGTATCCTGACTTCTATTGTATCTATTTTGACTATGAGATTTTGTATATGTTTTGAGAGTTGTATATAGTAGCTTCATGAACTACTATGGTATTTTATTTCCGCTATGAGTTATTCTGATATTCTGTGTCTGTGATTCTGTGTTTGATTTTATTTGCTCCAAATTTTATTACAATCTGTTATTTTGAATTATTCAAGTCAGACATGTGTGGATTATTGTCGATTTGAATGGTCCAAAATAGTGGGTTGTTACATTTGGTATCAGAGCTTTGGTTTTAGGCAAACCTTAGCCTACGGAGCAAAAACTCATTAGAGATAGGGTAGAAATACCCTAGAATGAGTGAAATCAATCTCAGAATCATTTCTTTGCGAGAGAACGTATTTTAGAAGTATAAAATGATTTTCAAATGATTTTTAAAGAGTTTTCAAAGATTATTTTGATATAAATTTTCTTGCTTTGAAAGTAAAAAAATTTCTAAACTTCATTCCTTTCATATCCACCTTGTTAGTAATTTCTTTGATTAGGATCCTCTAAAATTTTGAACTTCTATCTTGATTGATCTAGATCCATTGTTGATAGGAATCTATTTTGGGTATGGCAAAATCAGTAGTTTGTTAGGTTGCTCTAAGTGAACTCTGTTGTATCTTTTGCTTAGCTGAAGTTGTCTAACTATAAGGTATTTATGCTCCTATTTTCGTATGGTATGAATTTGATTCTTTTCCAAATTTTGATGGGAATTATTTTGTATTAATATAGGTTATATATCTCTAATCTTGGTTTGGATTCTTATCGATTAAGATTCCTTTGAACTTTGGAATGTTCCTACTTGTTCTGAAATCCATTCCTGTCTTCCCTATTTGTATTCTTTTGATTTTGGGAGCATTGCATAACCCCACTTTGAATGACCTTTATAGGGTGGTGATTCCGCCAATCTTTGAATGATTATAATTGGCATTGATTCACCGGAGATTTCTGTATCCTCGGTTTACGATGCTATTTATCTTCTGATATATTTAGATTCTATCTCTGGCGATCGAAGGTCGATTTGCCTTAGATTTTCGCATCAATTATATTCCTGAAGTCACGGTTGACCCTATTAAGGTCGCCCGCGATTTATATAGGCTTATCCATCTTCTATTTGGTAATTTAATTGTCCCATCTTCGTTCGAGCTTATCTTCGAATCAGAATTCTATTTGATTTAGAGTTCCTCTAAATTTGAATCTTTGTTTTGCTTTGAAATCCATCCTTGAATCATCCCTTAGAAAGTTTGTGGTTGATTGTCTTTTGAAAATTTTCTATTCATCGAAGTTGTTATTTTGAGAAGGATGACCATATTTTTATATAAAGGTGAAATGTTTTCGATAAGGATTATTTACCTTTTTAAAGTGAAAATTTGAAGTTCGAAAGGGTTTGAAATTTTGAAAGTTATATAAGAAATAGTTTCATATAAAATGATTTATACCTGAAGGTTTTGAATCTGAATTTGAGTGATTGAACTCCGGCATTTTTAAACTGGTTTTAAGATTTCGAAATAATAAATAATATGATTTGAAAGTATTTTCCGAATATGAAATGTTTCAAATGATTTTAATGAGTTTCAAATAATTTCGAAGAAATTTCAAAATATATTTTCAAAGTAAATTGAAGTCCAGAACCCACTTATGTCGCTGGAAAATAATGTTGGTGATGAATGCATGCATTATCTACATTGATTTTCAAGTTTCTGAGTGGGGGAGAGGCCACTTCGGTAGCTTTGCTATACGATTGATTTGTGAAACCAATTTTGATTTCAAATTTCGAAGTATGATTTGATATTCGAAAGATACATGTATATATATTTGAACAATTTGAAATGAGCCGGTGTTCAGACCTTGAGTTTTGGATTTGATTTTATATAACCCTATCTTTTGGAATTGATTTACTGATTTGTTGGTGATTTCCAACTCTTGGATTGAAAATATGATTTCTTCGACTATTTTGAAGGTTCGAGCACTTCCAAATCAAGGTTAACTTTTCCAAGCTAAGTAATTTTGAAAAGTATAAAGTATATAAGTTTGGTATGTGTGTTTAAAGTATATAGTAATATGATTTAAATAAGTTGAAACTGTTTTGTTAAGTAAATGAATAAGGCTATTTTGAATTTTTCTAATATGAAATTTAGATTTGAAATGTTTTGAAAAGAATTTGGTCTTCAAAATATTTTGAATAAAATTTAGTTTAAATGTTTTAACTTAGTAACATCTTTATAAAACTATATATTGAACAAGTTGGAATAGATACATAAGTTGTACGTATGTTGTTTTATTCGCATAATTAATTTGATTCAGGTTTGAGTACACAAGTTCGAGGTGAATTACACCATTTCGTGTTAGGATTTTTCATTTGATTCTTGACGGCGAATATTTGATATGGATTTTGGGCTTGATTCTAGAATTCTCTATCATGGTATATGGCTATGCAAGGAGACTGATGGTTTTTAGTCAAGAGACCATATCAAAATCCGCATTAGGGAAGTCGAATGGACAATACTAGTTCGAAAGCGAACTTGTATGATCGAGCGAGCGATCGAATGTGATTTTGCGAAATGATGGCGTATGTACATCTTATGTTCTAGTATCATTTATATACTTGACGCTGAAATTGGAAGTTGTTAGGTTGGATATCTTTGTAATTTAATTGGAAATTTTCTTTTATGAAAAACTACTATCAATTTAAAACCATTTTTCAAAACTAATTTTCTTTTATTCTTCTTAAACAAACTATTTTAAACCATTTTATACAAAACTATTTTATATACAAAAAAAAATTTACAAAACTATTTTTTTTATACAAAACTATTTTTATATACAAAACTATTCTAAATTAAAAATCTTTTAGTAAGCAAAGATGTTCAATCCCATATGGCTCTTCATGCAGCGAAATTTATTTTTGAAAATTTTTTGACCCTGATATAAGATGGACTTTATGTAAATATAAGATGATTTTGAAAACATTTGATTTTGGAAATGAATTGGTTGACTTAAATTATATTGATTTAGAAACTTGGATTATTTTCTAAATTTATTATTTTGGAAACTTTGGAACTGAAGATATTTGATTTGGAAGAATAATTTGGTGAAAGCGTATATGATTTTGAAAATTGTATTGATATTGAAACAAATTGAAATTTGAGAACCTTGTGTTACTAAATACTTGATTTGGAAGTTATCGAACTTATATAAAAAAAATTGTATAAGTATATATTGATTCGAAACTATGGATTTGAAAAGGTACTCAATTTGAAAAGTGAAATCTTATATAATTGAAGTCTATATAAGTGTGATTTGATATACTATTGATTTTGGAAAGTATTTGATTTGAAAATGAAATCTTATATATAATGGACTTTATATAAGTATGATATTTGAAAGTGATTTGAAAAGGTACTATATGATACATATTTTCGAAGTAAAGATATGGAAATTGCCTTCTTCTTGATATTCGCTTTATGGGCACATTGTAGATTCATTCTATCAATATTTCTCTGATTTTGGTTTTCCGGATATGATACTCGAGTTTCCATCGAATTCCATGGCGTTACCCATGGTCTTAGGAGCGCGACTGCATAGCGTAATTCACCTGGCTGAGATGGCCCAGGGGTACGGATGTTTCCTGGGGGATCCAGGCGTAACCATTGTGTATCATGTGATCTATGTAGGTCGTTTTAGTAGCGAAATCCGCAAGGCTGAGAAAGCTTACAGATACGGATGTTTCCTGGGGGATCCAGGCGTAACCTTTGTGTATCTGCGATCTACTAGTCATCATGGCGTAATTCGCAGGGTTGAGAAAGCTTACAGATACGGATGTTTCCTGGGGGATCCAGGCGTAACCTTTGTGTATCTGCGATCCATGGTAAGACAAAGGTTTTGGTTGTTTTGTTTGGATTGTACTTTCCATATCTGTTTTTAAAAGTTTTCCAGTAGTTTCACTAGGTGTTGAAACAAGTCTACTAAGTACCTTGAGAATTCTAGCTTTGCGCCTGATCAACGCACTGCTAGAGTCTGCAATAATGAGGATAAACTTGTTAAGACATCGAGTCATAAAAGTATTTTGATAAAGTATTATATAAAGGATATTTTGATCAGTTATTTTCCTTTCTAAAGATTTTAAAGTGTTTTAAATATTGTTTACTTCTTAACTAACAAGTTGAATTTAAAAGACTTTTATGGATGTGATAAAATGGATTTAACCAAATTATTAAATATTAAAGAATTCCAATTAAAGTTATATAGTTTTAAAATAATGGTTCATCCTTGTCTTTCAACCTACTTTCCTTCTTAGATGTTCCTATTCTCCTATTTTCCTTCCTAGCTATCACTATTCCCTACCTTCTCTTCGGGGATATCTTCCAACCTATTGTTCTGCCTTGTTGCTTCTCCGATTTCTTCCTTTTCGAGGACGAAAAGATTTGAGTGGGGGAGAGTGTAACAACCCTGTATTTTGTGATTATTTTAATTGTATATTTTAATTTTTTTAAATTGAATTTCCTGATTTGAAAACTTTATTTTATTTAATAAAATGGATAAATTTTGTTATTTTAAATATAAATTTTGATTTTGATGTGAATTAGAATTCCAAACATGAATAAATAGAGTAATTTCCAGAAAAGTGAATTTTTCTCAATGTGGTCAAACTTTGACTTTTAATTTAAAAATTTAAAAGTTTTAATTTTTGAATTTATCTTTTATTATGAAAGTAAATAAAATTTCAAGTATACTGTTTTTTCGTTTCGTTAAAATCTGATTAATATTGTGAAAGTTATGCCTTTTGTAATATTGAAGGTAATTTGTTGTATTTAACAAAAATTGTTATTTTAAATTTATATAAATAATATTTTTATTGGTCAGGTAATGTTCTAATTCATGTTTTCATGGGTAAAATAACATGTTATGTATATATTTTAGTTTTAAAACATTTTTTAAAAGTGCTATTGAAATTTTCTAATGTCAACTGTATTTTGTTTGCAATTTTTCCAGTTCAATTAATTAAAGTAATTCTTTATTTATTTTTCCATTTTCTCTAAATCTAATTATTTATTTCATTTTGAAAATATAAATGAATTATTTTACTTCAAATTTTGTTTTAGAATATTTTAAAGTGAAGTTGGAATTTTCCTTAAGCTAGTGATGATTTATTTGTAATTTTTGAACCTTGTTTCCAAATTTTAAGCAAATTCTTTAATTCTTTTTCTATTTTCTTTAAATTTAATTATTTATTTTCATTTTATTTTACTTTGTTTCATTTTTAAAACTCATTTACTAAATTTTCATTGGTCCTTATTTAATTAAAAAGAATGGAAAATTGAAGAGACATTAAGCTTTAACCTAAGTCCTTTCATTTGCCCAAAAACTTTTCAATTTCCAAAACTCTTCATTAATTCTTTGTTTGGCCGTGCATTTTTGTTTGTTTCCGTGTATTCCTCATTGCTTTTCATGAAAAAAATCACCATCTCGTTTTCATTCACGGCTTCAAACATTTTGGTAATGTCTTCCTCCTTCTTTTTCTTCTTTTCTTCATTTTTTTAATGTATTTTGCCTTATTTCTTCATAGCTTTGCTTGGCCATCCCCTCCTCTATCACCACCACCGACCACCACCATTTCTTCCCCACATAATCCATGGCCTAACCACCATACTCCTCTGACCTGAAAGTGTCATGGCCTTCCCTTGAACAAAACTTCACAAAAACAATGCAAAACCCTTCCTATATTGTCATAGCCGAGCCTATCTTCACTTCCACCTTCATATTTTACTTCGGCCACCCCTATAGCCGCCACCACCAGCTTATTTACCACCTCTATCCATTACCCTAACCTCTGTCCATATATGAAATGAACCATGGCCGAGCCAAACATGACCTTTGGTCTAGCCTAGATGCATCCAAACCACTTGTTAGCCTTTGCCTTTTGACCTTCTTCCATTTGTAAATCTTACCCCTTTGTATTCCACTTTGTAACCATGCTTTATTGATACAAACCTGACCTTTTCCACCTGAATACATGTTGTGGCTGAACCAATAGAGCCTTGTGGTCGAGCAAAGTTGAGTGGAGATCAAGCAAAAAAAATTATTTAAAGATTTGTTATGCCTTTTGTCTAATTCTAATTCCATTTTGTTCCAAAAACTTGTGTATTGAATATATATTTATATTGCTTTGTTTTGTTGTTGAATACAAGATTAGCATCTTGACTCTCTCTCCATTCAAATCTAGTCGTGCTATCGTGCTTTCCGTATTTATTTTTGTGTGTTTGTTTTGCAAACTCCAGCGTAAAAAGGTGAGTAATCACGCCTGACATTTATACTTATGCAAATGTGAATTGACAACAATTAAATGTATAGAACTATTATTAAATTTTGAAGAGAGTTAGGAATATGTTCCTTCTTTGAAATATAAATATAACAACATAAAATGAATATTTAAAAGGAAATTATAATGTTAAAATATACACATGTATGTGGACATACATCCTATGTATATGTCGGCATATACTGGTAAAATCTAAAAAAAAATTCCCTCTAAAATTCAAAATTCAAAATTTGGATATATTTTCATCAAAATTTGACTTATTTCTCATTCTCATGTCTTCTTCTTTCTGTAAATTCAAAATAAAATAAAATTAATGGCTTCCTCAAATTCCAAACGTCCAAGAAAAGATACCGCACCCTTTTCCTTCAAACTCCCACTCTTGGCCCCTTCCAAACCACCACCATGGCTAAAGTTATCAAGATTGAAGATGATTTGAAGCATGTACTCAATATGCTTTCAGAAATAGAGGTCATTCAACTATGCCTCTTAAAAGAACAAGAAAAGCAAGGGCGCATTCTTTACAATCTCCAGAAGCAGTTGTTGGATAACGAAGTAAATTGTACTGTAATTAAAGAGGATACTCCTAACCTTGTCATTCACAATCATGTGGATAATGATGAAGAGGAATAGGAGGAAGACGAAGAATACGATAAGGCTAAAAATGATGACGAAGTCAAATGTGTTAGCAAAGTATGCTTCGATCGAGAAGGAAATCTTGTAGAATAAAAAGGAAACTTTTGTCTTCACTATCATTTTTGCCCCATCCTTAAGTCTTCCATAATCAAATGAAACCATAGATTTAGGTTTAGTACATATTAGTTTGGTTTGTTAGGATTTGGTTTGGATTGATATGTATATTTGGATTGGATTTGTTTACCTTAGTTTTGATTCAGGATTTATATTTGGATTTATGTGTTTAGTTTAATTGTATAAGATTGATTTTAATTAGTAAAAATAGGTTGTGTTATTTATCATATACATATCATAATCGTAATATGCATCATGTTTTATATACTTAATCATTTCAGTAATTAGTTATTGATTTTGACTTTATAGTTTTTAAGTATTTAATTTAGGAGGAGTTTTCATTTCACCCATTTTTTTTATGACAAAGGGGGAGAAAAATATATAATATACATATGCATATATTCAGGGGGAGTTGTCTAATTCAGGAGGAGTAATATCATATTTTATATGCAGGAATAATTTATGGTTGTCATCATCCAAAAAGAGAAATTGTTAGTACCTCAGTTGTTGATTTTTACGATAACAACCTTGATAACTACAATATAAATTCATATAAAATATAGATATTATTGTTTTGCCAAGTTATATAGTATAAGTGCAGGATATTATACAGGTGTTGAATCGAAGACTTTATGGTATAAAGACTAAAGAAATGGACATGAAAACTCATGAGTATAAATACCAAAATATGAAGATATCAAGACTATAATATAGTGTATAGAGTCATAGAATTTTATTAAAGTCCATGGTAGCAGTCTTTGATCTTTATCTCCTATTTTCTTATCTTTTATATCTTCAAACAAAATAAATTTTCAAAATATATTTAAACATATTTTATAAAAGTTTTCAAAAATTAAAATGTTTAAAATGGTCTACAAAATATCAATTATTTTACACAGTATAGAATTTTCAAACCATTTTAAAATAAACAACTTTTCAAAATACACATGCATATGGCGACATATCAACAAATTGTCTATCGACATACATGCCGCAAAATGGTTTTTCAAATTTTGAATTGAAGTGTCTATTCTTTGCAACTCTTCGCGAATGGACACATCATTTTATACACTATATATAGGATGTTTCAAACGAATTTTCAATTAACTATTGTTTTATTTTATTCCCTCCTCTTACTTGCTTGAAAACTCCATTGAAATTATACTATTTTCTATTTAAAATCAAATAGAATCAATTCAAACCTTTTTTATATTGATTCAATATTACATTCTTATTATTTTGAAATCATCTCTATCAAATCAAAGGTCAAAGTGCTGTCTAAGTGGCTATAAGATCGGTTGTATTCAAAGTTCAAGAAATTGTCTATGGAAAAAACTATCAAACTCTATTTGTATTTGCTTAGGTGTGATTATAGCCCAATCAAATCAATTGGGTATGCTTGGTAGCCCGAAAATCCGAGTAGGTGTGCTTATAGCCTACTCAAATCAAGTGGTGTGTACACTAAGCCCAAAAAATCAGAAGGATGTGTCTCGTAGCCTCAGAATTGAGATTGTAATTGGGTTTGCCTTCTACCATTTAAAGGTTGACATTTGAAAGGAAATCTGGCAAGGAATTGTGTGGAACTGTATGTAGAAGAAATCTGAACCCGTATAAAATCCTTGGTGTCATCTGTCTAACTCTCTACTTTACTTTATTGCTCTTATTTTATCTATGATTGCATCTATGATTGATTATTGATATAATTCTGTGTTGAAAATTTGTGATTTAATATTAAACTTGAAAGAAATTTAAAAAGACATATAAAAGTTAGAAAACACTATTCAACCCCTCTCTAGCGTTTAATTAAACTTAAGATCCAGAATTCCGCAACTCATAGAGTCCCCCTCTCATATGTTACCCGTAAACCTTTACATTTCTTAATTAACACTTAAGACTTTCCTTAAAAGGTAATTTTCAAAATATCTTGTCTTCCCTTTCACACCTAACTAGTTAACTTTAAGAAGCTTCTTAAGAGTTTAGTGCAAAATATTTCATTTCAAATTAATGTTCTCTTATGAAAAAAAGTTTATGCAGAAAAACTAATACTTTCGACGAGTAAAAAGCTGTTTATCGATAAATTGATTTTCGGTTGCATTATCGATATTTCTTCAATGTACTTATTTTTGTAAACATTTTTCTAAAAAAAGTTTATCATCATTAGTTATTATTTGAAAGGGGGTAAACAGGGTTATTAAATCACTTTAATAACATTTAATCCATGATTTAAATATTTAAATAATTCAGATATTTAAATACGAAGTGTCTGATATTCCTGGTCGTTACAACATCGATTGCGATTGCTCACCTTGATCGGTGGTTCGAACGTCTATCTTTGGATGTTTGAATCTGATCTCACTTAACTCTGGACGTTGATTGTATTTGTCTAGAAGGATTGTTCTCCCACTATGTCCTGTCTCTGGGACTTAATAGGTAAGATGCCTACCTTTGGGCATCGCAAGTCGGCCTTGCCACTCTTGGCAATGGTCTTAGGCCTTGCCTATCTCCAAGCAAAGTTCTTAGGATGAAAGCATAGGCTGATCATCCCATTCGACTCAATACATTCATATTCCAACATCCCGGTCATGGGTTGAAGGAGTTAGCTGTTTTTTATCTTTGGATACATGGAATAGTTATATTATTTAGATCCAATTATAGATCAAGCGCGTCGATCGACACCTATCTCTGGATACCTATACACCTGCAATTTTTAAAACTCGGAACATTTATTTTCGTTGTTATCCACAACTTGTAGTCAGGCGAATGAGAACACAATTCCATCGATCTCCAATGCCAATTCACTTCATATCCATAAGAATGGAAAACTCTGATCTGTTACACTAAAGCAGAGTTAAATATCTAAAGGGATATATTTAAGTGAAATAGCACGGTAGATGCTCACTATTCTAGGCCCTCGGAAGTGAGACTCTGTTAATAGTAGCTAGGTTGAATGTTCCATCTCTAAGCTTGTGTTCAATGATGTACAACCTTCCCGATTCGGGCCCATATTCAGTGGACTGGGGAAGATTCAATTAATGACGAGATCGTCGTACTCGATGGTACATTCTTGATCTTTGCATTGAATTTCTGAGCTACCTGTTTCTGTTAAGCAGTAGCTCTCAAATCAGCTTCCTAGTGCTTCTCATCAATCATATTGAGGGACTCAAGTATCATTTGTCTTAGGATCATAATGGATCTTCCAATGAGAAGGCACTTCCAATTCAATCAGAATCATGACCTTTGATCTATAGGCCAAGGCAAATGGACTATGGTCGGTTGTGGACTTGTCGATTGTTTGTTAAGCCTGAAGTGCTAAATTTAATTCATTGACCCATTTTCCCTTGGCCTTTGTTAGATGCTTCTTCAAAATAAACTTGATGATTTTGTTCACTGCCTCCACCTACCCATTCGCCAGTGGATGTGCTACTATTATAAACCTCTTCTCGATCCAGTAATTGTTGTAGAAATTCTTGAATTTGGCACTTTCGAATTGGGTTCCATCAAAAATGATTGTTTGTGGAATCCTAAATCGGTAGATGATGTTTTTCACTATGGAATTTATCACCTTCTTCGTAGTGATTGTGGAAAGTGGTTCCAGTTCTACCCATTTCATTAAGTAGTCAACTGCAATAATGGCGTACTTCACTCCACCTTTTGACATTGGTAGCACACCGACAATGTCAAACCCCTATACTACAAACGGCCATGGACTGACCATTTGTGTGATCTTCGTCGATGAGGATGTAGGAATTTTCGCAAATCATTATCATCTATTGCACCCTTTTGGTGTAATCAACCGCATCTCGGTTGATTGCTGGCCAAAAGTGTCCATAGTGAAGAATCTTCCTCGCTAAAGTCTGCCCTTCAATATGATCGTCACATGCCCCTTCGTGCACATCGGCGAGGATCCTTTTAGCTTCATCGTTGGCGACACATCGCAGCAAGGGAGCAGAGTATCCCCTCCTATATAGTACTCCTTCCTATATAATAAATCATGGAGCTTTGCATAGGATTTTTCTTCATTCATTTCTTCCATTTGAAAGAGTTCGTTTTAGCAAGTACTCCATGATCGAAGTCATCCATGATTACTTTTCAACCTCGGTCTCCAAGATCCAATCGACATCCATCAGGCCGATGCTCAGAGCTTATAATACCACCACTGGAACTAAACCTATGAGTTGTGCATCCCCTAAGCTCTCCAGCTTGGCTAAGGAATCGACATTTGTGTTCTCTTCCTTGGGAATGTGCATTATTGTAAAGTACTCGATGTCATCGATTAGCTCTAGAACCTTTATCAAGTAAGGGACCAGTCTCGCTCTCTTAGCTTAAAATATTTCTTCACTTGGTAGACCACCAATTAAGACTTGCTATATATATGCAATGTTTTGACTCCCAATTCCTTTTCTATCTTAAGCCCCGTGATAAGTGCTTAGTACTCGACTTCGTTGTTCGTTGTGGGAAACTCAAGTTTCAAAGCGTAACAAATTGATTGTTCCTTAGGAGTTATCAAGATCACTCCTACCCCGAGCAATGCTTATTGGATTATTCATCCATGTATAATTTCCATTGACCACTTTGCTCTATGTCTTCCCGTTTTCTTTATCCTAGGTGGTAAATTTGGCAATGAAATCGACCAATGCATGTCCTCGGATCGCCCTCCTAGGATGATAGGATATATTATACTGACTTAATTCGATATTCTATTTTAATAACCTTCCCGAAGTTTCGAGTTGGTGCAACACTTATCTCATAGCTTAGTCAGTGGAACTTTAATTGGACAAGTTAGAAAGTAGGGACAGAGTCTTCTAGATGTAATCAACAAGTAGTAGGCTAGCTTTTCCAAATTTTCGTAGTTTCGTTCTGCTCCAGTAAACCTCATGCTGATGTAATATACCGACCTTTGGATCCTGGCTTCCTCACGTACTAGGGAAGCACTTTAAGTGTGAATGGATATTGCCAAATAAATTAATAAATCTTCTCCTTCTAAAGGTTTTGATAGGACTGGTGGTTTCTCGAAATGATCAAGCAAGGCTTGAAAAACGTCCTTACACTGCTTCATCCAAACAAAATTCTTTTTCCCTTTTTGAGGGTATCAAAGAACAATATACTTCTGTCTGTAGCTTTCGAGATAAATCGACTCAACATAGCTAACTTTCCATTTAGGCTCTATACCTCCCTTATTGATTCTGAGGCTTTGACATCTCTCAATGCCTTAATCTACCATGGATTGGCTTTTATCCCCCATTAGTTTATTATGAAACCTAAAACTTTTCCCGATGCCACTACGAAAGAACACTTTAGTGGACTGAGTTTCATTCCGTATATTTGGAGTACTCCAAACATCTATGATAGGTCTCCCAAGTGGTTTATCGATCGCTATGAATTCACCATTATATCATCTATATAGACCTCCATTGTACGAACGATCTGATTCTTGAACATGGAATTACCAATCTCTGATAGGGTTCTCCTGTATTCTTCAAACCAAACAGCATGATATGGTAACAATATAGTCCCAGGTCAGTAATGAAGCTAGTGTGTTGTTCTTTTGTAACATGCATCGCTATCTGATTGTAGCCGAAATAAGCATCATGAATGATAGCAATTCATGTCCGGCTATTGAGTCTACAAGACGGTCAATCTTCGACAGTGGGAAGCTGACTTTTGGGTATGCCTTATTCAAGTCTGGATAGTCGATGTGTGTCCACCTTTTTCCATTTGGCTTCTTGACCATCACTAGATTAGATACCCATTCGGGGTATATAGCATCACGAATAAAGCAGTTGGTTTTTAGCTTATCCACTTCTTCCTTCAATGCAGTAGATCACTTTGAACCCAGGCTATGCCATTTCTAAATCACAGGTGGACATTTGGGTTCACATTCAATCCATGGCACACTATTTCCAGTGATATACCACACATACCAGAATATGTCCAGGAAAACACATCCAGGTTTGCCCGGATGAACCCTGCTAACTCCTTCTTCATCTTCACACTATGTTGACATCCGATCTTCAAGACCCGAGTAGGATAGTCCTGATTGACCGGGATATTGATTGTCAACTCAGTTGGGGCCACCATTGCATCCTTTAGAACTTTCCTTGGATCCATAGTTTTATGGAATTTACTATGTCGACCTAGCCAGGGCTTAGGTGGCGATTGCTATGCATTAATGGACTTGACGCAGAGAGTCTTCTCCACATCCTTCGCTTTCTCACATCGTTTCGCCTCTCTTAGCTGCACGATGTAGCACTCATGCCCTACATTCTGGTTACCTTGGATGACTCCTACCCCATTGCCTGTAGGAAATTCTATTGTTAGACACCATGTGGCTAGTGTCACCCGAAAGCTGGCAAGGACTCGATGGCCCAAGAAGGCGTTATGTACATAAAATGTATCCATCACAATGAAGGTTACAACTCAAACTCTCTTGCTGTTACTTTCACCTAAACCCACCAACAAGTCAACATACCCAACTGGTTATGCAACCTCTTTAGTAAATCCCTTTATCTGGGACTTACATGGCTTTAGATATTATCTATCCACCATCATCTGATCTTAGGTTTTCTTAAACAAGATATTTACAAAGCTCCCACAATCAATGAGAACTTTCTTCACATTAGTTGTCCCAATTATTGCCGTTATCACCAATGGGTCAAGCATCAATGCTTCCACTCCATCTGCATCACGATTCCTACAAATAATATTGTCTGTCATTGTCTTCGTTTGCTTTGCTGGAGCTCCTTCGTTGGCGAAACAACTCTCTTACACAACATATCTTAAAGAAGTACCATATCTTTCCATCTCATTCCAACTCTTCTCGGCTGGATGATATCAACCAGTGATCATGTTAATGACAAGTCTTTTCCCAAGCTGCCTAGGTTCATCCTCACTAGGCCCAACCTGGCCACGTTGAAGCAACTACTTCTAAGGTTCAGCATTTCCTTACCCGCCATTCTATGAGGCTTTCACATACTATATAAGTTTCTTTTTTTGGATTAAGTCCTCCACTGTGTCCCGTAAATGCCTATATTCATTAGTGTTATAGACATATGTCTCATGGAAGCGACATACTTCCCAGCCATTTTCTCTCTTTCAGTCGACTTCCAACGAGCTGGCTTCTTATAGTGCTTGGTACCTTGCAACGAAAGGTAGGTATTCTCAACCGTATCATTTAATGGGGTGTAATCCTCGTTCTTTTGGAATCTCGGATGCTTTTTGAAATCCTATTTCCTACCTCCATTGCCTTGATTACCTCTCTTCTGGTTGTTATTCTTATTTCATAAATTAACAACAACATTCTTCGAACTCTCGCCCGTTAGTTTCACAACCACATTACTTTGAACCACCTCAGTTGATTGTCTTTCACCAGCCTTCCCAGCAGTTGTATTTGCCTCTTCCAAGCACAAATATTGAGTTACTTTTCTGTAAAAGTCTTACATGGTCGATGAAGGTTTCGTGTTCAACCATCTATCGAAATCTGTATCTTGATGTATTCCTCTACTCAAAGCCATCAGAACAATGTCCTCCTTGGCATTGCTTATTTTTTTCATACCCATGTTAAAACTGCTCAAAAAGTCCTTTAAAGACTCCCTAGAATTCTGAAAAATGTTAGATAACGATATCACATCTTTGGATGTAGCAGCATGCAATCTTAACTGCTTGACAAATTTCTAACCAGCTAAGTCAAATAAAGATATGGATCTCGATGCCAGTCGAGTAAAATACATCATAGCTACTCCTTCAATAATATCGGGAAAAATCTAGAACAAAGAGCATCGGTAGCTCGGGAGAGATCCATTTTCCATTTATACTTTAACAAATGTTGTCTTGGATCAGCCATTCCATTATAAGATAACATTTTGGGCATGGTAAACCTTCTAGAGTACTCCTCTCGCAATTTCTCCTCGGGGAACTGGTTCTTACTAGGAGAATAATCCCAATCATCATTACTTCTATGATGGTTATTGTCTACCAGCTTCCTTACCATATTCACTAAAAACTCTGGTTCTATCGGATCGGCTGAACAATGATCATCATGGCTTGCCCCGAGTGTTTGGTTACATAAACTATCTTAGTTAGTTCCATGAAATATGGGTTCTCTTGTCTTTGGGAGAACCGTCCGTCCAATCGATCGATTTCTACGATCTCTATGTGATAGGTCAACAGTAACCATCTGAACTCCAACATCCCGTCCATTAACAACAGGGCCATCACCATCATCAGCTTCATCATGCATGTCAATAAAGTTTTCATCATTCAAGACACAGTGAGTTGGATCGGTACCCACCTAAGGGGATGGTTCGGCACCGACCTATGCTTTACCAACTGGGGTCTTGCCTGCTCCAGCCATCGAAGTTCTAGTCTCCTTCCTCTTCATTTTCTTCTTCCTTCTCTATAGATTTCGTCGAAGGAAGAGGAACTATCTTCTTCTGAACCAGAAGGTGACAACTTCTTCCTACTCCTTATATGACCCTAGGATAGTTGGTCATCAAATCCAAATTTTCCTTTATCTGTTTCATCGTAGAATTCTAGCTTTCAAGCAGCTTATCGTTCATTTCTTTCATCATCCTATCCAGATCAACCCTGGTAATTATATCTGATGCACACTGAATTTCAACAATTCTAGGATGATTGGTTTCCTCTCTACATGGAGAGCCAGCATTTTCAGCATCATTGGTGGCCTTGGAGGTTGTAGACTTTTTCCTGGTATTCCTTAGGGCCATCGCTTTGGTGGATCCTATGATAGACTTTAGAGAAATCTCGATAATCACAGATCTCTTGAAAATAACTTGTACTTCTACTTTATGCATTAAAGAAATCCAAATGTTGAAAATAGATATTAGCAGTGAGGAGTTGGAATCCCTCTCAATGAAAGCATCAAAATGTTTGCACCAAAAGTTGGACAAATACCTAGACAAATCAAAGTAGAGAGTAAAATAAAGAAATAAAAAGGAAAACGAGTAAAAACAACACATAATGGTTTATAGTGGTTCGGCTAAACTCTGGCCTACGTCAATTGAAACTTTGTCAATGAAAAAGGTTACCTGAAGAGATCGTGGCCAGATTAGCAAATTACTCCTCAACTCAATACCGAACCGAGGGCTTCAAATCGGTGGTGATCCATGATGTTGGTTCACTCTTCCTTAATGCTTTACTTCTTGAAGTTGTTGGTATGGATCGACGACGATCCATAGCCCTTGGGTCACATTAGTTGTAATTGAAAAGGAGTGTGGATTAAGGATCTTAAGGCTAATTTAACACTAGAGGGGGGTGAATAGTGTTTAATGGATTCTAAGACTTATATGGACTAAATTAAAATTATGACACAAACAAATGCAGAACTTAATCACAGAACAATCACAGAATCAAACACAGATGCAGAAAGTAAATAAAAAGCAGTAAAAGGAAAGAACACACAGGATTTTATACTGGTTCGGAGTTACCCTACATCTAGTCCTGTACCAAGGCAGAACACCTCATACAGATTTTTATTATACTAAAGTCTAGATTACAATCCTCAGTTTCTAAAGGCCTTGATGTACCCTCCTGTCTCACGAGTCCGGGGCAAACTCTCTTGATTTACGGGCCACAAGATTACCCAATTGATTTCCAAGCACAACCACACCTTATAGAGAGACTCGATAAAATTTTGATTACAAATTGATCCTATAACTCTTAATAGCACTTTGATCTTCGAGAGAGGGTAGAGAACCAAACAAGAATGAGATTCTAATTTAATTCACTTGAGAATTCGGCAGAATTTTGGCACGATCTTAAAATATGATATTTTTAGAATATGGATTTGTGGAGAAGAAGGAGTGAAGAAAATAAGAAAGTAGTTAGTTAAAAAATTCATTTGTGAAGGCTATTTATAGACCAGTAACGGTCATAACCATTCGTGAAGAGATTTAAACGAATAGACACTTCTTTTGAAATTTGAAACTTTTGAATTTAACGGCCACCATGTCGACATGGAGTATCCCATGATGTCGACATCCCTAAGTTAAAAATAATGTAAAATTTGTTTTGAAAATGGTATTGAACGAAAAACAAGATGAAATGATTCCAGAATAAAATAAACTAATTTTCCTATGTTTTGAAATAAAGAAGAGTATAAAAATATATTTTTAGAATGTATATATAAATTTGATTTTAAATCTCAAGTATATATGTTATAAAAGAATATTTAAAAAACCATAAGATAGTTTTAAAAACAAACGAAGTTTAGAACAAAAGTTTATTTAAAAACAAAAACAAAGAATATTTTAAGGCTAAAATATCTTTTTGAAAATCATTTGAAAAGATAATTTTTAAGGCTAAAACATTTTGAAAAGTAGTTTTGAAAATCATTTTGAAAAACCATTTTGAAGTAGTTTTGCAAGCTTCTTCCTGCAGAATATCTCATCACATCAGGACTCGAGAACTTGTACAAAACCAGGATGTTCGTGGGTTTGTAAGCCACTTGTCGTAGGTTTGTAAGCTACTTGTCGTGGGTTTGTAAGCCACTAAGAAGATAGTAATGGGTTCCATCCCAAATGAAATTTGGAATGAAGATTTCCGTGCTATTATGAAGTTTTAACAATAAACTAGACACATATCTTGAAATCTTGATCTTGATACTCTAGAGTCTTCAATCTTGAGTCTTGAGTCTTTATACTGATCGGTCTTCAGTAATCAATACCTACACACACACACACACGTATATATATATATATATATATCTTGCATATACATATCTATCTAGACAATAGTGTTAGTAAATATTTTATAAAAAGATAAGTTAAAAAGGTTGTTGTCATCAAAACCAACATCTCAGTTTCTAACAATATCCCCCTTTTTGATGATGACAACCTGTATTTATAAAATATACTTACCATACCATAACTCCTATCATAACTCCCCCTTACTCCATGACTCCCCCTTACTCCAATCATACCTCCCCCTTACTCCAAGCCAACTACTATTTTATAACTTCTCCCCTTTTGTCATCAACAAAAACTTCTTACTAATAAATTCCCTGAACTTGATATAAGATGATCAACCATAATACAAACTAGAGTAATCCATATATAAGTGTAATAAATGCTAAGTGTGATCATAAGTATGAAATGTGATCATAAATGTGAAATGTGATCATGAGTGTGATTATAAGTGTAATCCAACAGTAAATCAATCATCATCCAATCATATTTACAGTAATTATTCAATCAATCATATTTACAAACCACAGCAAATGTTTTTAAATAATTCAAGTCAATTAAGTTTAAAACACACCAATAACATACAGAATGACTAGACATTCCTTGATACTTCCACCCATCCATTTTCTCCAAAGATAGGGTCTGCTTTGATGGCATCCCATTCTTCTTTATCTTTGTCGAGAGTGACTGGTGGATTTCCTTCGTGATCGTCCTTGTTAAGGGCTGAGATCATCCAACGAAGGGCGTGGAAATGTCTCTCTTGCTCCTTGATCATTTGTATTTGATTCTATTCTCGGTGGCGCTGATTACGAAGTATGAATGTAAGGATATTCTTGAATGAAGTGAGAGTTTCCTCAAGATTATCACTTAGATTCTTAATCGGAGAGCCCATAATTCAAGAAGTAGGAAGAAATATGAAAGAGAGTGATTAGAAATGAGATTTGATAAATTATTCTGGAAGAAACAGGTATAAATAGGGGTAGAAAGTCGTTTAAAATGAATAGATACAAGTTAGTTACATGAAATAAAAATTTGAAAGTGTAACTACTTTCTGCCCGTTGTATGTCGACATGAGGGATGGGAGATGTCGACATGCCTCTGTCTAAAGTGAAAATTTGCTTTGTTTTGAATATTACGAACAAATCTATGCAACTATAATTTGTATAATATAAAAACAAGCAAGCAATTACAGAGACAAGTGAAGTTGAATAAAAGATTTCATTGATGATTCTAGTTAACATTACATAAACGAATATAATATTAACTAAAATAAAGGAAAATACATGGATAGAACTTGAAAAAAACAAGATAACATGAACTAAAACTAATTAGATGAAGATGAAGAAGATGATAGTCCAAGCTTTCTACTAACTTTCCCGAAGAACTTGTCGATTTTAGTGGAAATCTTATCCATTTTCTTACTCATTGATCTTTTAAGTGTCTTTTGATTTTCCACTATAATTCTTTGATTATTGAGAATGGTCTTATTGGATGGATTAGAGAGATTAGTAGGATATTCAATACTTTCTAAGGAAGTTTCTTGATCTTCCTCTTCTTCCACTTCAATTTCCATTCCTTCCTCTTCCTCTTCTTCTTCTTCCTCCATTTCTTCACTCTCTTCGTGAGCAAGACTTTCTTCCTTTTCCGTAAATGTTTCATTTGGTTGAAACACTAATTGAATTTGCATAAGGGAAATGTTTCCATGGTTGAACACTTTTCTAGTTATAAATTCTTCCCTTTTGAAATCAACTCCAAAGTAATTAAAATCCCGAGTGAGATAAATTCCATGATATAATGTGTTTTCACCCATAGTAAAATTCTTGGGCCTTGGCTCATCCAAAATAACTTGAGCCCAATTGATATCATAATTTCCAAAAATTGCAAAAAGAGCTTTGTGAACTTTCAAAGTTGGGTTATTGTAGTTTCCCGATCTTGGTATGAGGGTGTGTTGAATAAGAAGGTTAATAATTCTTGCTTTTGGACGAAAATAACGATTTTTGAATTCAAAATTGTCATCCCCTTCAAAGATGTGATGAAATGTCTCTCGATCATTTTCATTTATTTGAAATTCCGAGAGATTCATTTCGGTATACTTGCATCCCAAAATATTTCCTAAAATTTCACAATCCAAAACTATTTGTGTTCCTTTAACACTACTCCAAATTTGTCCATCTTGCCCATCATAAAAACCACGATTTAAATTCACATAAAACATCTTAACAAGGTTTGGATAACATACAAAATCATTTTTTTGTTATCTACTACACTAAGAATAGAATATTGTTGAAAAAGATTTTCAATTTCATAAGAAGGAAAATCTTCAAAAATAGCAAATTTCCCAGTATGTATTTACCAAAGTTTACATAGTTGATGTAAGCTTTGATAGCTTCCGGGTCATTAAAGAGAAAATTTTTGATAGATTTTGGAAGTCTAATGGTGTTAGGAGTGCTTAAAGAGGCCATTGAAGAAGTTTGAGAGGAGTTGAAGATAATGAAGATAAATTTGAAATTTGAAATAAAAGTGAAAAGTGATGATAAAGAGAGTAAATTAAATAGAGATTCTATAGACATGTTCTCTGGTCAAGAGGCATCTTTCCAGAGCATTGAAGTTGGTGAAATGGTGGAGGGAAATTCAAAAGTTGAATTCAAATTTTGAAATCAAATTTCTGAAAGGCATGTCGACATGGGGTATCCCGGTATGTCGACATGTGTCTATTGAATCAAATGACAAGTGACTATTCCTAATTTCTAATAAATGTATATACTATTTTCTATATTCTACTTATATAATTCCTGTGATAACATTAAATATAATAATACTTAAATATTAATAATTTAATATTTAAATATTATTAAAATAATATTTAAAATATTATTAAAATAATATTTAAAATATTATTAAAATAATATTATTTTTGAATTTAAAATTCAAATTTATAGGGATAAATTTGAATTTAAAATTCAAGGAAATTAAAAAATCAAGCAAACAAACAAGCATCCATTCAAAAAAGGAAATTAAAAATAATGTAAATGCGTACCTATTTTTAGATCCATACTCCCATCATCGTCTGATTCATGAATGGCAGTGATACACAGATTTGAATTATCCAACTTCTTTTCATCGTCCCTGGATGATGAGTCCGATTCATCAAGAGTTGTTGTGTATGCTTTCTTTCTTTTCCTTGAAGAATCATTGTTTGGAGGGAACAACTGTTTATCTGGATACAGACAATCTTTCCTATGATGCCCGACTTTATTGCAATTGTAGCATCTATCATTATTGACGTTCTCCGTATTATTTCTGGAATTCCTTTGATCATTTCTTTTGTAATTATTCATTTTTCTATATTTAAGGAATTCCGGAAGTTTCTTGTCATGAAAGCAATCTCCTCATCACTGTCTGGTTCCGAATCTTCAGTTGTTGCATTGAATGCTAATGACTTCTTTTCTGTAACCTTGTTTTCTCTTCTTCCTTGCAGTTGAACTTCATAAGACATCAGATTCCCAATCAATTCTTCTATTTTCATTAGACTGGTATCATTTGCTTCTTCGATTGCAAGTGTCTTTTGATCCCATTCTAGAGTGAGTGAATTTAGAATTTTTCTGACTTGGTCTTCCTCCGAAAAGCTTTTTCCCAGTGCAATTAATAAATGGACAATATCTTGAAATCGACAATACATGTCGGAAATGGACTCATTTGCATGCATTTTAAACAATTGAAACTGATTAGTTAATATGGAAATTTTAGTCTGTTTAACTTTGTTGTTCCTTCATGAGTAACTTGCAAAGTTTTCCAGATTTCAAATACAGACTTACAAACAGACACTCTATTAAACTCATTCCTATCTAGTGAACAAAATAATATATTCATGGCCTTTGAGTTATTTTGTGCAACATTCTTTTGCTTAGTAGTCCACTGGGCAAAATCGGTAGTTGGTTCAACATACTTAGTTTATGTGATATTCCAAGTGTCTAATCCTACTGATTGTAAATAAATTTTCATTCTACAAGCCCAATATGCATAATTACTGCCATTGAAATATGGTGGTCTGACAGTAGACTGACCATCTACTAATGAACTAGTGTTATTGTTAATAGAACTAGTGCCAGAGTTGACATTACCAGTGTCGGTAGCCATTAAAACAATTTTCAAGTTTCAGATTATGAAAACTAAGAAAACCTATGCTCTGATACCAATTGAAAGGGAGTGCGGATTAAGGATCTTAAGGCTAATTTAACACTAAAGGGGAGGTGAATAGTGTTTAATGGATTCTAAGACTTATATGGACTGAATTAAAATTATGACACAAACAAATGCAGAACTTAATCATAGAACAATCACAGAATCGAACACAGGTGCAGAAAGTAAATAAAACGCAGTAAAAGGAAAGAACATACCGTATTTTATACTGGTTCGGAGTTACCCTACATTCAGTCCTGTACCAAGGCAGAACACCTCATACAGATTTTTATTATACCAAAGTCAAGTTTACAATCCTCAGTTTCTAAAGGCCTTGAGGTACCCTCCTGTCTCACGAGTCCGGGGTAAACTCTCTTGATTTACGGGCCACAAGATTACCCAATTGATTTTCAGGCACAACCACACCTTATAGAGAGACTCGATAAACTTTTGATTACAAATTGATCCTATAACTCTAAATAACACTTTGATCTTTGAGAGAGGGTAGAGAACCAAACAAGAATGAGATTCTAATTTGATTCACTTGAGAATTCGGCAGAATTTCGGCACGATCTTAAAATATGAAATTTTTAGAATATGGATTTGTGGAGAAGAAGGAGTGAAGAAAATAAGAAAGTAGTTCGTTAAAAAATTCGTTTGTGAAGGCTATTTATAGACCAGTAACGGTCATAACCATTTGTGAAGAGATTTAAACGAATAGACACTTCTTTTGAAATTTGAAACTTTTGAATTTAACAGCCACCATGTCGACATGGGGTATCCCATGATGTCGACATCCCTAAGTTAAAAATAATGTAAAATTTGTTTTGAAAATGGTATTGAACGGAAAACAAGATGAAATGATTCTGGAATAAAATAAACTAATTTTCCTATGTTTTGAAATAAAGAAGAGTATAAAAATATATTTTTAGAATGTATATATAAATTTGTTTTTAAATCTCAAGTATATATATTATAAAAGAATATTTTAAAAAATCAGAAGATAGTTTTGAAAACAAACGAAGTTTAAAACAAAAGTTTATTTAAAAACAAAAACAAAGAATATTTTAAGGCTAAAATATCTTTTTGAAAATCATTTGAAAAGATAATTTTTAAGGCTAAAACATTTTGAAAAGTAGTTTTGAAAATCATTTTGAAAAACCGTTTTGAAGTAGTTTTGCAAGCTTCTTCCTGTAGAATATCTCATCACATCAGGACTCGAGAACTTGTACAAAACCAGGATGTTTGTGGGTTTGTAAGCCACTTGTCGTAGGTTTGTAAGCTACTTGTCGTGGGTTTGTAAGCCACTAAGAAGATAGAAATGGGTTCCATCCCAAATGAAATTTGGAATGAAGATTTTTGTGCTATTATGAAGTTTTAACAATAAACTGGACACATATCTTGAAATCTTGATCTTGGTACTCATGAGTCTTCAAACTTGATTTCTTCATCCTTGATCTTTATACTGTACAGTCTTCAATAATCAATACCTGCATATATATATATCCTGCATACACATATCTATCTAGACAATAGTGTTAGTACATATTTTATAATAAGATAAGTTAAAAAGGTTGTTATTATCAAAACCAACATCTCAGTTCCTAACAGTAATTGCCTTTGGACTTTAATTGGTTTTAATATAGCTTGGTTCTGAATAATCCTCTGGGAATGGTACCAAACTGAGAGGTTTGGATCGGTACCGATCAAAGACTTAGTCTTGGATATTCAAACCTTGACTTTGGCCATCCTAACTACGTTGACGAGTAGCGATCTTCCTAAATATTTGCAAGTTTTGTGGCTAAATCATTGAGCTTCAATCAGAATTTGAATTTTGGAGTCATCTTTCTGGATTTCTGGCTTGTTGCCCAACCATTCGATCATTCTAACTTATCTAGCTATGGCTTGGCAAAAAGGTTGGATAACACAAATTATTTAAAACATAAAGTAACTAAAATATATAATTTTGAATATACTTAATACTCAATATTTTATACAACTTTATTTTTTCTATAATAATTTTTTTAATAAGTAAACCAAAGCTACTTATTATGTTTTAATATTCATATGTATATATAAGTATTTAAAACATCATTAAAATTGATAAATAAAATACAATAACATTATATATGAAATATATTGGTATGGAAATGAATTTTTTAATGCTGAAACATATTTTACAAATATATAAATTTTATAAACCTTTTATGTATAATATATATAAACACACACATATAATTATAAATGATAATTAAAATAAATTAAATTGTTAATATCAATTTAAAATTTTAAATAACATAAAATAAATATTATGACCGAAATGAAATGTTAGTATTCTTTTTATTAATTTATACAAACTTATAAACAATAATTGGATTAATATAAGTGGATAAATATAATTTAGTGATAGATAAAAGGAAACATCTACTTCACATACAAAAGCATTATATGATCTATATATTACATGATGAGTATGATATGAAATATAAATGCGATTTAATACCTTATGGATGTAGCCTTTGAACACACGTCGATTGATGGTATCTCCTAGATGCACCTTAAATCGTTCCTCAGGCATTACAATGGCTTGGAGTACCATTGGATCTACAGTATTTGATGTTACATGGGATGATTAGATTTTCAGTAATGGGAAGGAGGTTGTAGTGCTCATGACCAAGGGAGGTAGAAGGAATCAAAATAGAAAATGTAGACGGTAGCTTGGTATAAATAGGGAGAGACTGGGAGAAGAATTCTCCTCCATTTACCAAGTATTAAGATTTGGATCTGAAATTTAAACTCCACCTCCCTCCATCACATGGTCGACCATATATTGCGAAACATAGGCCTATAAAAACCATAAACCCGTTTAGCAAATAACATTGTTTAAATCATATTTAAATGCGCATCGATATCGTATATAGATGCCTATGTATATAACTTTTATAAAAACAGCTAATTAATTTCTATTGTCACCTAGAAAATACTAACAACACCCAATACATCAAATTGTAAATAATTAATATTTCATTAATATTAATTAATTTAATTAATTTAAAACAATTTATAAAATCAATTAAATAGTGCGGTATTTCCGAGAAATCTCCAATACAGTTGTGCAACTTATAAGTGTAAATTCAGTCAGATATTAATATTAAACTATTCGAATTTTAACGTTCACTCACCACCTTCACTAGTGGAGTGAAAATTTGGTCGATTTTATCTCCTATACATCTTTATTGGTAAGATCCAATTTTATAATAAGCGGTACCTTTTAGCATTGATTATCTATATCAATTCTTTTCGTCAACACTATATTACTTTAGGATTTATCGAATTTGGTATTGATCAAAGTTCCGATACCATCAACATTCAACTTGGTTAGTCTATAAAAAAAATCCTTTATTCGATAATAACATTTATTATCAACCGTACTACTCTGGCTAAAGAGTTTGACTTTGAGTTGACAACAATTATTGTGATACTAATCCATACAATTGATGAGACAAATTCTTTATTGAATAGTATTTTGCTTCCAATGCTTTAACTTAGACCCAATTATAGTCACTCGATGGTCGCCATGCAACAACTTAACTATAATCAAAGTAGAGTATTCACATTGAAGCTCAATTGTATTCTCAAGTCAAGAGAACCATGTAGCATCGTCACTTCGAGATTTATTGTTTGACCTTGTTATTATTAACTAACTGGAAACTCTTGGATGGGTCATTCCATAGTTATCTAATGACTATTATATGTAATCCCTTGGTGTCCCTCGAACTCATGAGTAATATTTTGTGCAACATTTAGAGAGGATAACATACACTGGTCTCAATGAATGTATCGATATCCATTTTTAGAACATCTTGACTGGGAATATTTAAAATAATATGTTATTTAATATTGTGATAATTTTCTCATGATTACAACTCCTTGTAACTATTATTGCATAACATATCATTTTAGGATTTTCTATTAATAATTCTTAAATTAATTAATTAAATAATATATCATAATATAACAAGTATATAATAGAAAACAAACTTTATTATTTCAAATGAGATTTTATTACAAAGTTAATAATTTGCAATAAATTGTCGGATTTCCTCCAGGGCATAGCCTTACCTTTATCACCTAACTTAGATTTATAGGGAGATTTAAGCTAAAAACCGTCAAAGTCTCCCCATTATGAAAAAGAATTGATTCCTTTTCTACTTATAGTTGTAGTTAAGGCAGTTAGGACCTCAAATTGTCCAACATATCTCTAAATATTTGGTGAAGCAATAACATGTCCAGATCCTCGATTCCATGCTAAAGAATAGGTAGAAGTTGACTCAACTCGTATAGTAAGTTCTTATCAAACAATACTGATCTACCATCATTGACCGATACTGATCGATCGGCTTTAATATTATACTTTTTTAAACTGTGTCGATCGATCCACATTGCCTAGTAGAGTTGTTCTCTATCCTAAAATAATTATATGTTATAAATCGGTATTGATCTGTACCATCCCTCGTCCAGAGACCCAAAAATGAGTGTTAATGATGTTGTAGTCATCACCAGAATTGTTTTCAAATGAAAAAATAAGATCAGTTTTTTCCCATTAAGTAAACAGAATAGCTAAATACTCTTTCATTACACAAATTACCTATACATAATTAATTCCTAATACGTGCTCACATAGGGAAAAATAATAAAATATTGATAATAGTAACGTGCTCAACATATGAGAAAGTCGAGATGTTCATTTAACCAGTTATAAATCCTAGTTTTATAAGTAAAATACTAATAACTACTAAGCATTCTACTTCATCTTTGGAGCTTTATTCATCTTAAGAATATAACCCGGCTAATCCCTTAAACTTAGCATACTCAGATGAGTACTCATGGGTTTATGGGAAAAATAATAATGAAAACACAGGTCATGTATAAACCCTAGTATAAATATTACATACCACTAAATACACAAAATATAGTGAGACTACACCGCCTAGCAGAGCGAGTTTTGCCCTCACTAAATCATTAGTAATAATTACAACATATAATGTAATATCAGAAATATCATAACGTGAGTAGATCACACAGGCATTATTCCAGCCATGAGTATATTATATACTTAACATCATCCTAAGATCCATGTGATAAGATCATCATTCTCAATATAAGTATAACCTAAACTTATCAACACATTATGGTCCATGTCATATTATTATCACTCATATTCTCATGCACTGCCTAAACTCTTATTTAAGTGTTAACTTACTAATTATCATTAACTTTACTTATTGATTACTACACAAGGTTTATCTATCTCTAATTCATCTTTTCAAACAACGATACCAGTGAATGGCTAATCATCCACCTTGGAACAACCCTGACTCTCCTACGAGATTGAATGTAAGCACCTTGAATACATTCTAGTAAGTGTCTGTACTAAGTGTCAATAACCACTTCTAGTCCCAAAATTACTTTCATTTCACATTGCAGATTCATTCATTTATTCAATAATTACACCCATTTTTATGTCAGTGACACATACTAGAGTAATTCTTTTGAATTGAGCAAACTAGACTTCCAAACTCTTGGCACCCTATCATATTCCCATTGAATTAAGACATCATTAAGCCTTGGTACCTGGCCACACTCAATATCTACATGAGTGGATATATTCAAAACATTGTGTTCAATCCATTTCTTTAAATAATCGTATCTTAGACATTCCATATACCCTCATATTTAGGTTAAAATTCTTTAATATTTTAAGCTAAAACATTTTTATCTTTCAAATTATTTTAATTACCCAACTTATCATTTCTTAGCTTACCCTAAGATTTTAATTTATGTTCATTTTATTACATTGCTTTTTCATATTTTCGCAATAAAACTCAACTAAACAACACGGAAAATAGCTTCCAAAATGCTTCTGATGATACATTTATTTTAGTTAATGGAAGTATCAAACATTTGTTGTTAGGATTACTTACTATTGAAGTTATGCACCACATGCTATTAGAATTATGGCTATCGTATATGAACATAAGCTATAAGGGTCATCAACTTTTAACAATCGATTGAATAAGCTAATATCTACCGTATGCACGAACTAATGGTTAATGAATACGTGGGTTACTAGTTGTCAAACGTATGACTAATAGCTATCGTATCCATGCAATCATTAGTTATCGCATATATGCTACCGAATATATGGGCTATCGTCTTTATAGCTATCCAATGTATGGGCCATCATCTCTATAGCTATCGAATGTATGGGTTAGCATCTCTATAGTTATCGAATGTACGAGCTATCATCTCTATAGCCATCAAATGTACGAGCTATAATTATCTATTGTTGTCGAATGAATGGGTTATAACATTTATGCAACAATGAGCTGTCATGTCTCTGAGATATTGGATTTATGCCACGATAGTCTATCATGTTTATATGTATCACATTTACAATCTTTCATGTTTATCAACTTTAGCTATCACACATAGGCTACCGAAATTACAATGGCAAATTTGTTAAAGCCGAAAACTGATATATTACTTAACAAAGTAACCACCTTTTGACTCGGTCTTTACACATGTCACACTTCCATTTGTTAGTTTTAGCATTGTGGCAATAATTTTAGAAATAAGTCATTATTCTCTCCTTTGATTATTCCTTAATTAAGCTATTCCTTTTATTAACTCGTTAATTAAGGAAATTTCATGTCTTACCATTTAATTCATATAAATTTGAAAAATCATGCGAAAACACCTAAAAATTTATAGAAAATCATAAAAACTTTCCTTTACCTTCAGTAAAAATTTCAGAGCAAAATATTATGTTTTAGTATTATTAAATATTATTTTATACTAAAATTGCCCATTTTAATCTCACAAAATTCATAACAATTAATTTTCTCACATGATATTATTAAATATATAGCCTATCTTAGATCCAATAATATAAACATCATATCTAAATTTCAATTCATTTTGACACGATTAATTCATTTTTTTTCCTCTTAAATTTTCCATTAACCAAACCATTTAAAACCAAAACTTATATAGAAGTATTCCATCATCATCAAAACATGTTTATCATCATTGTAAATAGCAAATATGCACTAATTCTAAATCTAAATGATTTGTATAGAAAAATAGGGTTAATATAACTCACTTAAGTTAAAAGCTCGATTGAAATCCTTCCATCCTTTAGAAAATAAGATTGAATCTTGTTTTTAGTTTTCTTCCTAATCTTCATGATAATGGCGTCCTAGCTTATATTTCATTTTATTTTATGGAATGAGAGAATGAAGAGAGTATGATACGTGCTTAGAGATATAATGGTTAATAATTTGGGCTTGGGCTAAAATCCCTTCTTATTTAATCTTTTTAATTCCTTAATCCCTTATTACACAATCTCCATCATCCACTTAATCTCTTTTATGGTCAGAAATTAACCTTGTAATAATTACGCTAAGTTTAACTCAATTAATCTATGACAAATGGGATTTTCGACCCTCAAAATCAACAATAACACATCCTTGGTATTCATGTGCTGCAAATTCAAGTGTCGGAAAACATGACCATTAAGGGAAAGAAGAAAATAAAGACAAAACAGAGCAGAAAACAGAATCTCACATAATGGAATAATTTATATTATTTCAACTTATAATCTTTACAGCGGAAAATTTTAAATACATTTATCAAAGTTTAACTTAACAACAACATAGACAATTATAAATCTTTGTCCTTACAAATGCGGAATGCATAGTACATAAGTGTGGTGGAAATGGATAACAATCTTCAGAAGAATATTCCAGCTCCATGCTCCGAGCTCTTTCAAAATACTCCAAACTAAACTTGACTACTAGGCTGTCCATAAAATTGGGCACTCAGAGTTTAAGGGAAAGAAAATAAACTCCGGGTTAATCATGGGACTGGTGTGAGAAACTCAAAATACGAGTATTCGAAAACAAAGGGAATCTCATAAGACCGCGTCGCACATAAACACGGAATGGGTTTTACCTTATGATAACCAAAATCATTCTACGTAAAATCCAATGATATTATTTTTAATAACATTCTTTGAAAACCATTTTAAAAAACATATTCAAATAGCTAAAATTATTACATTGGTTAAATTTGACGGCATAATAGGTTTACAACTAAGTTTGAAGGCACTTATTGGAGAATGGATTTCCAATGAATAGCAAGATAAGGGACTACCTCCGGTACAATACATTTCTAAAGGAATGTACCGAGGATCGACATCCTCGAAATGCCTGCGAATTTAGAACGGCCTACCCACATACCCATCTGGTGGCGGATAAAACCGAATAAGATGGCACTCCAACCATTCCCGACCTCTCCAAGACGTCTCATAGCATAAACCATATAATTTAAACCCAATATTATTGTAACGACTCGGATTTTTCGCGTTCGAAAATCGACATCCATACTTTACATCGTACTCGAATGCCGCAGATTCGACCGTTCAAATCCGATTCGCCGGAGCTATAACACAATTAAGTAAATAACACAGCGGAAGAAAAGAATATATCAATTACATAACATTGATAGAATGACAGGTACAATAGAATGATACAACAGATATCAATATACATCAGAGATATGATACAAGAAATAGCAGCGGAAAGAAAATAGATAACACCAGCAGTGGATAGAATATCCCCAATAGAATGCTCCAAGATAAGCAACGTCAGTCCATGTACTCCAAGAACTGAACTAGCTCCAAATAGTCTACTAAACCTGAATATCTGAAAAACCCAACTCTAGACTGCCCGTGTGGAAAATAGTGGGCACCCAGAGTTTAGGAAGAGAACAATAAACTCCGGATCAGTCATGGGACTGGTGTGAGCAACAAAAACAGTTTATCTTTAAAACAAGCAACAAAGGCTTTTAAACATTGAAATCCGCAATGCTTTTCGAAAATGAAACTACCATAAGGCCTCCCGCCACACACACAATGCAATCGCAGAATTGGAGGAGATTTCTCCTTATGATAGTCAAACATGCTTACTACGCAAAGGAAAAGCTCTTTTGATATTATTACTAGTGCATAGTGTGAAAACATTTCGAAAATATAATATTAATCTTAGCCAGCATACAACATTTCATCGTATGCCTACTATAGCTACTACGTTCAATAGCATGTTACCGCCACATTCCATAGCAGGTAATACAACTAAAACCGTACAGGGTTCGTATTGTTTCTTTGGATTTCCAACAAATGATCAGGCTAAGGAACTTCCTTACCGAAATAGAAACGCCTCTGGAAAGACGCCCCGGATCCTAACCGGATCTCTGCAAACAAAAGGTCGACGCTACCTCACGCTGTACAGCTGTAACTAGGTAACTAACACACTGACGCTACCTCACGCTGTACAGCTGTAACTAGGTAACTAACACACGAGTCATGTCATCCCCCGGTCGTTACCGACCTTTATCCGAGATCCCGAAAACCAACAAAGCAACATCATACGGTAATAAATTACCGTGTCCACACGAGTTAAGTATCTGGGCTCCATACCATGATACCACCCTTTATCCAGAAGGAAATGACATACCCTAGGGGCGCTACCCCTACAAACCTTTGCCGCAACATTCCTGTTTCGACCATTACCGGGTTGTGAGGCTCGACGAAGTCTCGTCCACAAAGCCACGCTTTTTCACAAAGCAACGCTTTTTCACAAAGCCACGCTTTGATCAACCAATGATCAGCAGCACTTCGTATGCCACATTACCAAATTGGGAATGTATCACTAGTGACCATCAACTACATAACCTCTGAGCTCGTACGTCTCAGAGAAGGGTGTTAAGCTAAGAGAGTAAATTCTCCGCCACCAATAGAAATGTATTTGATAGAAACCAGCTTTACATCTCAAAGTGTAACGTCAGACACACATCCATACAAGTCTGTTCCGGGTTCGAACAGAACCGAAGGCACTTCCAAAGAAGCCCTTGCAAATCCGAGTATTCGCAATCTCGATCGGACTTCCCATCACTTAGGAAATCTCTATACCGGCGCGACTCAGTGCAGAGACAATCGATATGTCATCATGTCGCTCTCGCAAATACCCGGTCTTCATCACCGGTCTTCAAATGCCATCCATATACGACGTATCACTATTCGGAATGGGTTATATGACACAAAGGTCCTCTCCCGGCTAAACCGAATAACGAGCGCAATTAAAAATCATATGGATAATGGGGTCTCAGTTAAATCACAGCTTAAAGCTTAAAACTTTTCATTCGAATGGTAAAACAAATTACCATTTCCAATCTTTTAAATAAAAGATTTATTTCAAAAACCTTCAATGGTTTAAACGATTTCCACACTTTTAATCTTTTAAACAAAAAGATTCAATTCACAAAGTTAACCCCATTCACAAAGATTCATTTATAGATTTTCAAATCGATTTCCATTTCAATTTGATTAACTCGTTAAATCTTTAAATCAAGATTTAACTTATAGCTTTCAAAACTCGTTTCCAAAGATTCATTCATAGCATTTCAAAACAATTTCATTTCAAGTTAGATTAACTCATCCGGTCTTTGAAATCAAAGACTCATTTCATAATTTTCAAAACATTTCAATTCTATTTCAAACTTGAAACCGTTCAACACAATTTGGAAATCCTTTCTTATGTGAAAGCTTTTACTATTTGAAAACAAATAGTTTCGTTTCAGAAAAATCCAGTTATATTTACACGAGTTAAAACCCTTGAATTAAATTCAAATTCCCAAATCAATACCTTTAAAATGATTTAACCCATATATAACCTGTATACCATCTTTAATCCCTAGTTTCAAATCATAGGATTCAATTTCAAACTTGAATTCAAATTTAAATCAAATTATTTAAATTTCAAAACTCGATTCAGTTATTCAAAATAACTTTTATCTTTGAAATTCCATTTCAAAAGCTTTTCATATTAAACCCCAAATTTCCAATTTCAAAATCAATTGAAATTAAAATTTCAATTTCAAAAACATCAAATTTAAATTATCTGTGACTTAACCGATTTCCACGTGAAATCCATATTTGTGTGTGTAAGAGTGTGGTCCAAGGGTTTTCACACAATAGTGCACAACATCAATCATCACAGATATATCGATAAGCGGTATAATCGATAACGCTTATCTTCATTCACAGATTCATAGATAAAATAAATTTATCAGTCACAAAAATTCATTATTACAGTTCGATGTGGGTTTCGGATAACCAACTGGAATCCGACTCCCTGTCGCATCGAAATTCAAGTGCCATTTTACGGGCCAAAGGTTTCATATATTCACATAGTAATATATCACAGAAATAGAAATTTTAGATCACAACATAAATCAGGGTATATCACAAAGCATCATATATCAGGGATATCAAACAATTCAACATTCCATAGAATCCAAACATTCATAAGTAAGATCAGTTAATTGTCTGATTAATTTAAATCAGATTAATTTCTTATGAATAAATTACTCATCCTGGTTAATTAACATTGAATAATTTCAAATCATTTTGATTAATTATCCTTTAATCATTAATTAGCTTTAAAAAAATAAATTGATTAACCTTTAATTATAAATTAATTCTTTAATTAATTATCTTAACAAATTTACCGTTAATTAATCGCATTTATTAATTAACCACATTAATTAATTACCATTTAATTAATTATCCTTAATTAATTATCATAATAAATCATTCTTAAGTCAATCACATAATTAACCCTTAATTAATAAATTACCCTTGGTTAATTATCCTTTAATTAAATAATCCTTTAATTTCTCACTTAATCCCATTGTTAAAAACAATTCAAAGATGTTTAACTTTAAACATTTTAATTACCTCATATTCATTAATTAATCGTCTTACCTTTACATTTCTTTACATCAACTCTTAACTTAACACTAACCAACAATATTTACCAAATTAATATTAAACTTTGTATAACAAAATACTTTACGTATTTAGGCTGTTCCACGTAGAAACAAAACCCGTGACAACCCTAACTTTTCTCGAGCAAGGCTTCGAGAAATTCACGTACATCCCCGAGTGCTACTCGTCACTTCCCTGAGTACCCGTTCCTTCTCCCTTTCCCTTTCAAATCTCTGTTTTTTTTTCTTTTAACTTTCAAGTTTTAAAACCTGATAGCTTCATTTTTAAATGACTCGTACCCACGCAACTACTCAAACAGCTCTCAAAATCCCCGATCGTTTCACTCGAATGCTTCGAGTTTCTCTCCAGAAACCACGTCCTCCCCATTTTCTTTCCACTGACACATCATCACCACCGTGCACGTGCACGGTGGTTCGGCGCGATTCTGGTGATCGCCTTGATCACCAGCAAGTCGAAAAACCTTTGCCAATTCCAAATCGAACATCCGTTCGATCGAAGACCCTCAAAATCGAAAACTCGCCACTTCGTCGAACTGCAACTCGAAACCCATCGAACACAATCGCTTCGCCGCCACGTCTCGGGTCGCCAGAAAAATCCACGCTTCCGGCCATACCACGATAACGTCCACATCTTCCATCCCCTCGAGTTTCATAAAACTCGATCACTCCTAGGTGATGCAATCACCTTGCTTTCGACCCACTACAAAACTCCATCTTAAACCCTACTTTGGGTTCGAACGGCGATTTCATCCATTCGAAAAAACATTTAGTATTTTTCTCATCATTATTGAGGTTCAAACTAGCTCCAATTCAAATTTCAACATTTATCATTAACTCAATCAGTGGTAATTCGAAAAAGTGTTATTTTTGTTCAAAAACCACATACTCTGTGAATACTCAACTAAAAATCACTATTTTTATTTCAAAAATCTTATTCCTTTATGTTCATTCAAGTTATACAATCTATTCAACAAATTAAAGTATTCGAGTTTCTCATAAAAATTTCTTTTTGCAGTAATTTTGAAGCTTACAGATTTAATTTTTTTTTCTATTCTTAACTAAAACTTTCTGGACCATGGTTTCAAGTTTTAAACAACTATTTTTGTTCAAAAATCCTAAGTTAAGGATGTTGTATGAAATTTAATAAAAATTTCCTTGTTTAGGATTACTCTGTAACCAGGAGCAAGAAGACAGGATTATCAAAATATACAGTATATCCCTCATACTTATACAGAACTAACAATATGCAATTCAACACAAGGTTATTCATGAATTAACTATACAGATTCATACTTCAAAGGTTGCTAATATAAAGGAGGTTTTTAAAAGAAAGTTTGCTCACATTAGATTCCAGGAAAGAAAAGAGCTGAGCTTGCTTTTACTTTGAAACAGGCTGAACCTTACAAGTTGAAATCTTCAATTTGATCTCTGGAATTTGTATTGATATATTTGTTGGATTGTTGTTTATTTTCTTATGGCTTAATAATATAAATAGATTTTAGTCAAGTGTTACTTTCATTTTTATAGTTCAAATACTTATTATTACTTTTATTTATTTATCTCTATTTATAACTCAAATATTTATTTTACTTCTATTTTTAGTTTAAATATTTATCATAAACTTTACTTTAAAAATTATTATTATTATTGAACCATTTATTTTAGATTTAAACTCAAATTCAATATATATATACATATATAATTTCAAATTTACTCATATATACTCGAATATATACACATTCACATATGTACATATATATACTATATTTAACTTTAAATGATTTAACACATTTTTTATTTGATCTCGGGGAAACTCGCATCCAATTTATTGATTTATTTCACAAATTTTATTCATTAATTAATTAATTATCAATTTGAACTTAATAAAAATCCGGGGTCGTTACAATTATAGTGGGTAGAAATAAATAAATCTAGGAAGGTGATATTATACCGTAATAGTAGCGAACCACTTAGCCTTAAAGCGACCCATGTTTCATAATTCCTTAGGTGTGAGGCTTGAGGTAACGTTTACCTTTCTTAAAACATCTTCACGTAGAATTCCACATTGCCATTTCCAACAACACACTATTGATTTCAACGAAAGTACAACCTCTGAGCTCGTACGTCTTAGAGAAGGGTGTTAAGTATAAGATGGTTTGCCTCCTACACCACCAAATAAATGTACGTTTGTATAGATCAACGAATTGTAACCTTAGAAATGCAATGTCAGACATTCATCCATACAAGTTGTCCAGGAATAGGACAAATCGAAGGCACTCTCCTACCACATCCTACCGAAAATCACTCTTGGGATTAGTATCGAGTAGTCCTTGCATACGAAGATCCCAGAACGAAGGACCACTTCTATTTATTTATCTCAAAAGTACTTCCAAATTATCAACAAGCAGTCCTTCCATCATGAAGATCCCCTCCTTCATCTTCATTGTCTTTACCATGTCTTAACTTTCGAACTCGTAAATTGGTTCAAAGTAGTTTTTAGATAGGAATAACCCAAATCCGACCCCGGTTTCTCCGAACCAATTATCCGTAAAAAGATGTTAAGTGGGCGATTAATATTCCATTAATTTCTATCCTTTTATCCAAAATATCTTCTTAGAGATATATATCTTTTAAAATCATTTCTTTTCAGTATATACGGGATCATTGAACCTCATTTATCATATCTTCGTTTAATTAATACCTTTTTAAATCTTGAAGTAATTCCAAATCCGTTTATCCTTTACTTAGGAAAATATCCCCAAATCATTTATTTAAATCTTAAGAAAGATTTCTTATTTCCAAATCCTAACTTTTAAACGGGTCAAATACAATGTTATTTAAGACATCGTTACTATAAAACCAAAACAATTAATTTTAAGTAAAAGGATCCGGGGGAATTAAAATAATTCCAAATCATTTATTTAAATCTTGACAAATGATTTCTTATTTTCAAATCATAACTTTTTAATAGTTTGAAACTATGTTATCTAAGATGGTTGATCCAAATTAGTTAGTATTCGAGTAAAGCGAATCCATAGAAATTATACTAATTTTACTTGACATCAATTTCCATATTCAACATATACTATCCATCGAATAACATTGAAATCACCTTTTAAATTCACATGGATAGTACGGGTTCCCTCCTCAGAATTTAATATCAAGTGTAAGAATTGTTTCTATACAATCCAAGTTGTATTAAATTTCGAAAAATTTAATCTTTTATACTTGCCTCGTTTCCGACATTTCGACGTTATCTGTTCCTTGCCCAGTAAAGAGGCAAGGTGAGCCAGGGCATTGGTTGCTTATGTACATCTCCTTAGTTTAAGTACCCCACATCCGGATCTCACAAATAGAAAAATCCAGTCTACTCATCGGCTTTTAGAGGCATGATTAAATCACTTGATTTAACAGTTTTTCTTTAAATCATTTATTTAAACTTTTTCAAATGAATTATAACACCTTCAATTATCTTTAAAATACTTAATTATTTATTTGAAAACATTTACAAAAGATTTGTGGAAGAATACTTAAGTTCAAAGTCATATTTCAAAAGTTATTAAAAGTGCTGCAAAAACTGCTGCGAATAGTGCTTTCAAGGCTTATTTGATTAAAAAAACTTTTCTATCATTTACAAATCCATTTTTAGGACTCAAATCTCTTTTAAAATTTTTTAAAACAGTTATTGAATTTATTCCATATTTTTAAAGAATTAAAATATCACTTTTAAAGAATTTATTGCTTTGGTTTCCGAACTGCCAAACCTCGATTAATTTGAAAAGTTGATTTGCTCATATTTTAAAATATACTAAATGAAATCTCGATCTTTTTTCTTTTATTTTGAAAAATATAATTTAAGAGTTCGAAAAATTCTTATTCCAAAGAATCCTGACTTCGAATACATCGTATAAATGAATCTAACTTTCTACAGCGCGAAATCGCGAACTGCCGTTACACGACGCGCCTACTTTTGACTCAATTTTTATAACCTGTCAAAAATTCATTAAATTTTATTTTAGTATTTATAAAATATTTATAAACCATTTTAAATGATTTCAAAGAGGTTTAATGATTCCATATCACTTTTATAACTTGATTCAGATAGTGATTTTCTTGTGTAATATCGACGTGTATTTAACGTGACTTATTTACACAATTAAACAACTATATAAAAACAACCAAACTTGATGATCAAAAAATAGTAAGCATCCATATCAAACATATCACATCATCATTATCACACACACACACACATGTGTGTGTGTGTGTGTAGTTTCTCACCTTTATTGGATATTAAACTTAGGAAAACAAATTATAGCTTCGCTACGATCGAATCAAAGTCTATGGAGTAGGGCATGGGACATTGAAAAAGCTCAGCCTAGCTTGGAAGGAGGTGGAGTGCTCGACCTTGGTGATGGAGGTGGTGGCCATGAGTTTGGAAGGTGGAGAGGAGGTGATTGCCTTGAGTTTTGAAGTGGATTGACATGGTATATACATGTGTATATATTTTACTTTATTTTGGAATATTTTTCCATAGCTTTGCAATTTTTTTCAAGGCATGAAAGCCTTAAAGAAGAGCTCTTAGAGCTTTAAGAATAAGAGGAAGAAGAAGAGAATTGTGTGAATGTAGGTGGGTATTTATAGAAAAAAGTGGAGAGAAAATATCATGATATTTCCACCTTACATGTGCTTGCTCATATCACCCACTACCATCACCTTTTTGGCCGTGATTTCTACCCTCATCACCCTCCATGTGCTCGGCCCACGCCCCCTCCATGTGCTTGGCTTGTGATGTGATGTGGTGCTTTGTTTTTATCTCTTGTTTACACATAAGGAGCTTGTATGTATACATATGTGTTAGGATATTTTCTTTGCTTCATTTGACTTATTCCTAAACATGATTAACTATATATGTGTAAACATTTGTATATGTGTTCATGTATGTGTACATGTAGCACGACGTTATATTGATTTGTTTACAACTTCTATACGTTAAACTGTTACGAATTCTGATTCCTGGTCACATTTTCACTTATAAATTAAATTACATATAAATGTATAAAAAAATTGAAAACTAATTTCTTATCATTTTTCACTAATTAAAATGATCATATTTTATTTATAAAACCATATAAATTAATATTTAACATTTGTTTACCAAAAGTACTGTTATATCGATAAAGCGATACGAATTTTCTTATCCAGTATATATCTTTACAAAGCTATTATAAATGACTTATTATCATTTCATAATTAATTAAAATGAATTATCATCATTTTGAAATAATTATTTAATTATTTAAACTTAATTTAAATTCATAAATTTATTATTAAATACGATGTCATTATTGATGATGTCATAAATATAATTTGTTTCCCAAAAATAAAATAAATAATTTTATTTCATAGTATTATTTAAATAGATAAATAAGTATACGTTTCCAGCTCCGTGTGTGACTTCTGATAATTATAGAGCCATTTTTCGATAAAACGATTTTTGGTCATTTTATCGATATTTTTCCGAAGTTTATATTTTTGTAAATACTTATTCAAAATAAGATTACCAATATTAGTTACTGTTCAGAACATCATAGTTTATGCTAGAAAAACTTATATTTGAATATTTATAAAAATTAATATAATTTATCAAAGTGATAAATTTTGCGGGTCGTTACAGACATTCCCTTTAAAAGAATTTCGTCCACGAAATTACAATGCAAAACCCAAAGGTGTTTGCCTAAAATACTTATTTTTAAACTTACACCCATATGATGTATATAAATGATCCGTACGTAATATTTGATTCGATCTCATATTCGAATACATAACTTCACTTCCAAACTAGTATTGGTCCTTCGATTCTCTAGTGCCGACTATGATCAGGCTTCTTAATCAGAAACCTTCGCTTTCCTTACATAGCTCTCAACTATGATAGAAAACACAATTACCTACCCACAAACCCTTGTCAATGTTCGTCTTCAAGAATCGAGTGATAATCCTTTTTCGGACCGGTGTAAATACCTTAAATTTTTGTATTCGAATCTTAGGTCAAATAGTTACGCGAATAAAACGATCTAGGTATAACTTACGTATTTATTCCAATTGTTTTTCTTAACTATACCAAATCAAAATCAATTTTATATCACTATCAATTTATGAACCATTTTATAAAACTATTACTTAAGTTTATTACATCTTCTACTCACAACTTATGTTTAATTAACACTTTGAAGTTTCATAACTATTCACTTCATACTAAATCCATTATTGAATTACTTCTTACAATTTTACTTAAGTGAATAAATTGTTTACGACTTAAGTCTATATTTGTATATTACTCCATTACATCTGAATAGTATATATACCAATCCCAAATTTCAGATTTGTTTTACTTACATCAGGGTGTTTGACAAATTTAAAATTTGTTGTAATTTACTATCATTTAAAATTCATAAGTTATAAAACTTATCTCTTACATTTTTATTAAAAAATACTTCCAAATAATACTATTATTACTCAATTTTGAAGAGAAATTTTCATGACCACCAAAATTTAAATTCTCAGCTTTAAATCCTTTTTATAAATCACATTTATAAATTATACTTATATAATTTTATTTACTCAAAACATTTCACAATTGTTTATCTTTTATATTTTCGAAATTTCTTAGTTCTGAGTTAGGTGTGATTCGGAAATTTTCGACTGTCCAAAATCATCGAAAATTCCATTTTATTTTATCAATTAGTGATCCAAATTATCTTTGGTTTAACACTTTTATAATTATGTTTATAATCACTAATCAATTTTTCAATTGATGATTTGCATTATCCTATAACTTAAAAAATTTATAGATCGAGTAACTCCAAATGATACTAAGGAACTGGGTACTACCAATAGTATCATATATCCCCTTAACCAGAATGGTAATACTTAAGGGAAGTGTTTACCATCCAAACATATCTCCTTCCCATTTTTGGTTACTTCCGAGCCACTCGAACTAGTCATCATAAGATTCTTGTAAAGACCCAAAAATCGGCACCCGTACTCCACTTGTACTCAGAATGCCGTAGATTCAAACGCCGAATCTGGTTCTCCGGAGCTTATAACAACATTAAGTAAATAACACAGCGGAATAAAAAGAATAATACATTGATATACAATATCTAATACAACGGAGTGATACAATGAATATCAATATACATCAGAGATATGATACAACAAATAGCAGCGGAAAAAAAAATAGATAACATCAGCAGCGGATAATCTCTATCTTCAGAATGCCAATCCAGAAATAGCTGGAACTCTCAATAACGATGCACAAAGATAAGCAAGTGCAGTCCATATCCAAAGACTAAACTAGCTCCAAATAATCTACTAAATCTGAATATCTGAAAAACCAAACTCTAGACTGCTCGTGTAGAAAATTTTGAGCACCCAGAGTTTAGGAAAGAAACAATAAACTCCGGATCAGTCATGGGACTGGTGTGAGCAACAAAAACAGTTTATCTTTAAAACAACAGCAAAAGAATTTTAAACATTGAAATCCGCAATGCTTTTAGAAAATGAAACTACCATAAGACCTCCCACCACACACACAATGCAAACGCAGAATTGGAGGAGATTTCTTCTTATGATAGTCAAAGATGCTTACTACGCAAATCAAATCATTTGATATTATTATTAGTGCATAGTGTAGAAACATTTCGAAAATAGAATATAAATCTTAGCCAGCATAGACATTTCGAACTATGCCTACTATAGCTACCATCCAAACAGTGGGGCGCCACCATAAGTGAATGATAGGTTCTACAACTAAAACCGTACAAGGCTCGTATTGTTTCTTTGGATTTCCAACAAATGGTCAGGCTAAGGAACTTCCTATCCACGATGGGTACGTCCCTGGAATAGACGACCCGAGAACCTAACCGGATCTCTGCCAACACAAGGCCGGGTTACCTCTGCAAAAATAGGTAACTACTGACACGCGTATGCCATCCCCCGATCGTCACCGATCTTCCCGAGGATCCTCGATTTCCAACAACCACATCAGAATAATAATGCAGTAACCACAGAGGTTAAGTATCTGGGCTCCATACCATGATACCACCTTTATCCAGAAGGAATGACATACACTAAGGGGCGCTACTCCCTAGAACCTTGCTGCATCCTTCCTGTTTTGACCATTTCCGGGGTGTGAGGCTCGACGAAGTCTCGTCCACAAAGCTACGCTTTGTCACAAAGCCATGCTTCGGGTCAAACAAATGATCAACCTATGATCACAAAGATATAAGATCAAACAAATGATCATATCACAAATGATCAAACACTGATCATCACACAGCAACACTCAGCATGTCACATTACCAAATTGGGATATATCGCTGATAAATTTCAACTACATAACCTCTGAGCTCGTACGTCTCAGAGAAGGGTGTTAAGCTAAGAGAATAAATTCTCCGCCACCAACAGATATGTATTTGAAAGAAATCGGCTTTATATCTCAAAGTGTAATGTCAGACATGTATCCATATAAGTCTGTTCCGGGATCGAACAGAACCGAAGGCACTTCTCACGAAGCCCTTGCAAATCCGGATAATTTCCAATCACGTCCGGACTTCCTGTCACAAAAGAGTGATATAAATCTCTATACCGGAGCAACTCAGTGCAGAGACATTCGACAGGTTGTCCTTTCATTTTCGAAAAATATCCGGTCTTCAACACCGGTCTTCAAATGCCATCCATATACGACGTATCACTATTCGGAATGGGTTATACGACCCAAAGGTCCTTTCCCGGCTAACCCGAATAGTGAGCGCAATATTTAAAAATATATGGATATTGGGATTTCAATTAAGTCACAACTTATTACCCAAAAATCTTTCTTCAAATGGTTTAAACAAGTTACCATTTTAATCTTTTTAAACAAAAAGATTAAATTCACAAAGTTCACTTAATTTCACAAAGATTCATTCACAGATTTTCCAAATCGATTTCCATTTCAGTGTGATTAATTCGTTAAATCTTTAAATCAAAGATTTAACTAATAGCTTTCAAAACAATTCCATTTCGAATGGGTTAAATAAATCATCATTTTAAATCTGTTAAAAATAACAGATTCAATTCATAGCTTTCAAAAAAAAACAATTCATTTATAACTTGGAAAACCATTTTTCAATTCATTCTTGAAATTCCTTTAATTAAACTGGAATTTCATTTCTTATCTAAAAGTGTTTATCATTTGAAAACAACAGTTTTCATTTTGGAAATCTGATTCATTTATACGAGTTGAAGTCTTTGGGTTAAATCCAAATTCCCCACTTATACTTTTAAAATGGTTTAAATTCATACAAACACATTTATATCATCTTTAGTCCCTAGTTTCCAAATCATAGATTTAATTTCAAACTTGAATTCAAATTTAAATCTTATTATTTAAATTTTCAAAACTCGTTTAAGTTATTCAAAATAACTCTTATCTTTGAAATTCCATTTCAAAAGCTTTTCATTTTAAACCCAAATTTCCGATTTCAAAATCAATTGAAATTAAAATTCCAATTTCAAAACATCAAATTTAAATTATCTGTGACTTAACCGATTTCCACGTGAAATCCATATTTGTGTGTGTAAAGGTGTGGTCCAGGGGTTTTACACACAATAGTGCAACATCATCAATCATCACAGATATAACGATAAGCAGTAAAATCGATATCGCTTATCTTCATTCACAGATTCATAGATAAAATAAATTTATCAGTCACAAAGATTCACTATTACAATTCGATGTGGGTTTCGGATAACCAACTGGAATCCGACTCCCTGTCGCATCGAAATTCAAATGTCGTTTATGGGTCAAGGGTTTCATATATATACAGAAACAAACTACAAATCACAGTCCAGCATAATACAAGTCACATCATACAGTATCATAATTACAAACAGAAATATTAATCCAGTACACGATATTTGATGACAGTCAATCATTTTCAATTTAAGGTGAAGGTGATTTAAAACAATTAACCACATAACTATTTTTATTAATTTAAATCAATCATTAACTATAAATTAATTCAATTTTTATTAATTTTTTTAAATCAATTATCTTAATTAACTACTATAATACTTAAATTAACGATTCTTAATTACAAATAAATTCTTAATTGTTAATTAACCAATCTTTAATTCAATTTCAAATTAATTAAACACTTAATTATTAATTAACCAAATCTTTAATTTCAAATTGACTAATCTCTAGTCACTTAGTTAATTACAATTATAAATAAATTAATCATTCTTAATTACCCTTTTTATCAACTAAAACTTAATAATTCTTTGTCTTAATTAACATTTTAAAATCTTCCATAAACTTTGAAATCAATTTATTATTAACTTATAAGACTTTAATTTTAATTACTTTAACGCTTAACTTTAGTTATTTACTTAATTGAAGGATTAATTGAGATTTTAAAACAGTCTAAAGTATTAACTGGAAATAATTTAAAACTTGAAATAAGGTCTTAAACTGTCAAACATTAATTATTTTATCGACACTAAAATTTGTTTTCATAACTTAAAAAAAGTTGTGGGGCTTAACCCTGTTTAAACAAAACCCGAGACTTTACCCAGTTTCACTCGAGTAACACTCGAGTTTCCTTCCTTATTCCCCCGAGTCATCTCACGTTCTCTCGCGTATACCTCTTCTTCTCCCTTCTCTTTTTTTTTCCAGCAAGTAGATTTTAAGTTAAAATTATAATAACAGGGTAAAAGACACTCACGCGAAACCAAAACTCGAGCCAGCTACAAAATTTCTCGAGACTAAACTCGAGATAACCTTCTTCTTCCCCGAGCTTCGATTAACCCAGACATCTCATGTATACGCGTGCACGTGCACAGTCGCACGGCGACGCTTCGGCGAACCACGCCTCCTCCGGCAAGTCACGAATCGTCCCAACACTCGATCGCAATAATCATCTCGAAGCCAAAAGTTCCAGATCGTGTTTTCGTCATTCGTTCGAAGACCTGAACCAAACTCTGACCTGTCAATGCCAATCCCTCACGTCTCCGGCCACCATTCGCTGTCAAACTCCGACCTCAGCTTCGCCACTCTTCCCTCTACCTTCCCACAAAACCACGTCGAACTCGATGCTACACTGACGATGCGCGAGACCAAAATCCACGACCCTCCAAAACTAGGTTTAGAAATTAGAATCTAACGCCGCCGCCACCACAGTGCTCCGGCCACCTCCAGACTATTTTCCCCCGACCCACTGCAGTCTTTTCCACCTCCAGACCCAACGCCGAGACTTCCAGCCGCCTCGATCAACCACGGCGACTAAAAAGGTCGAAAACAGGAAGCTACGAACTGCTCTTAAATTCGACCACTAAAAATTGTAAATTTCACTTTAAAAAACATGTTTTGGTTATCGCATTCGAATTAAAATCCTGGAATTTAGAATATACACGTTTGAATTTTTGGCTTGAACAAGAAATCTCACTGTCAAATTTTGTTTCCAGATATATTCCCAATTATTTTGACTTAATCAAACTATTAAACTTTTGTTTTTACTTAAACAAACAAATCTTCTTTTAAATCCTAAGTTCAAAAACAAATAGATCAGAGGATAGTGTTTGGTTGCAAATTTGGGTCTGGAATAAAATAAACAGGCATATCACCATAAACAGATATGCACACATCACATTCATCCATCTACAGATAGGCACTTATAAATATACTCACATCAATATTTTCCTAGAGAAGATCAAACAACCAAAATCGTGTTTAAGTTTAAAGAGAAAGGTGTTACTCACAGATAAAAGATTTAAAGGAGGCCAGTTTTAAAAGAAGGTTTGCTCACTGTTTTCAGAGGAAAAGAAACAAAGTTGCTCACCTGTTTTCAGAAGAAGAAAGAACAGAGCACAGTATTGTTTTGGGAAAAGCTTCTTAAAACTGGAAATCTGCTAACAAAAATCACTCTTTAATCTGATCTTCATCTTGGCTTTGAGTTGAATTTTGATTTGTTGAACTGCTTTTGTATGCTAATAAATTTTCTTGCTTTGCTTAAGATTGAAGTTGAAGCCTTTCTTTTCTTTTCTTTTTTTTTTCAGTTTTTGATAATTTTATCAAATGGCCGAACTGATGAGGAAGTTGATACATAGGAGATGTGTTGTAAAGGTGATGTTTGGTTTTGTACTAGGGACATGGCTGGTATGCTTGCATTAAATGCATGAAGCATGTTGCATTAATTACCATGGTCTTTTGTTCCCTTACTTTCGGCTGTACATGTTGGTGTTGATTTGTTTTGGTATTGTATTTTATTTTATCTTTGTCTTGTTTTAGTTCGGCTGAGGGATAATGTTGTATTGGTTTTGTTCATCTTTTGTTTTGAGTTTGAACTTAGATGAATTTGTTTCATTTGCAGGCTATTTCCTGGCAGCTTTCATGCTTACATATATACTTACATATATATATATATTTACTTTATCTTATTCTTCAAGCTTGTAGATATTTTGTTTTATCATCTTCTTTTATAATTTGTTATATCGTTTTGTAATATACATGAGATTTATTTTTAATATGTTGTTAATTTCTAACGATTGTATTTACTTAATATTTTTCTTGTATTTTCCTATATATATATATATATATTTATTTTAAAAATCCATTTACTTGAAATTCAAATGACATTCTAAAATAATACGTTGTTATAATTTATTTTATACTTATGCTTTAATATTTATAAGGTTTATCCTATTTCAAACATTTACTTCTATTTTAACTTAAATTATTTATTAAACCATTTATCAAAGATTCAAATCACCTATATATACAAATATATATTATTTCAAATTTACTCACATATACGCTATTTACAATATTTTAATCTCAAATGATTTATACAGAATATACTTGGATATCGGGGAAACTCGCTCTCAATTTATCAATTAAATTTACAAATTTTTATCTAAAATTTATTTATTCATAAATTTAACTCAAGAATTCATTTAATTATAAATTTAAATAAATTTAAATTTCGGGGTCGTGACAAATTTCCCCCCTTAAAAGAATTTCGTCCTCGAAATTCGCAGGCACGAAAACAACACAGAGATAGATAGATTCGATCTCCTATAACTTCTCAAACAAAAGATACGGATTCCGAATTCAAGTCGGAATATCTCAGAATACATACCAATTTGTCCCTCTTCGGACTTTGGTATTCAAAAGAAATTTGAATAGAATTTCAAAATTTGTTTCCAAACGATATCGTTTTATCGATTCAATTCAATTTAACTTCATATTCTATTAATCAATTTAATTCAATTTAAAATTTCCAATTTCAAATTCATTAAGGTTTAAATGGAAAAGCTGATAAGAAATCGATGAAATACGAAGTAAGGATTTTCTACAATGATACGTAGAGCTACCATCATATCGAAACTTCTTCTGGAGCTGTCACGAAGCAATCAAAAGAATTTGGAAACGAATCAAAGGAAATTGATATGAAAGTTATTTCCACTGTTACAGGGTATTGACCATTTATAGTCGTACTTCCCTGTCCCCTATCTCGTCCTCTTCTTGCACTCATACTCACTATCAGTGGATAGCAAGAGAATTTACTGAGACGTTCAGACAGATATCTTAGAGATTACTCATTCTAGAGTTTACTTCACTCTATCTCTAATGAGTTACTTAACGTGTTATACTCCTGAGCTAAAGTTCAACCTTAGCTCTGATACCAAATGTAAAGACCCAAAAATCGGCCTTCGAAAATCGGCACCCGTACTCCACTTGTACTCAGAATGCCGTAGATTCAAACGCCGAATCTGGTTCTCCGGAGCTTATAACAACATTAAGTAAATAACACAGCGGAATAAAAAGAATAATACATTGATATACAATATCTAATACAACGGAGTGATACAATGAATATCAATATACATCAGAGATATGATACAACAAATAGCAGCGGAAAAAAAAATAGATAACATCAGCAGCGGATAATCTCTATCTTCAGAATGCCAATCCAGAAATAGCTGGAACTCTCAATAACGATGCACAAAGATAAGCAAGTGCAGTCCATATCCAAAGACTAAACTAGCTCCAGATAATCTACTAAATCTGAATATCTGAAAAACCAAACTCTAGACTGCTCGTGTAGAAAATTTTGAGCACCCAGAGTTTAGGAAAGAAACAATAAACTCCGGATCAGTCATGGGACTGGTGTGAGCAACAAAAACAGTTTATCTTTAAAACAACAGCAAAAGAATTTTAAACATTGAAATCCGCAATGCTTTTAGAAAATGAAACTACCATAAGACCTCCCACCACACACACAATGCAAACGCAGAATTGGAGGAGATTTCTTCTTATGATAGTCAAAGATGCTTACTACGCAAATCAAATCATTTGATATTATTATTAGTGCATAGTGTAGAAACATTTCGAAAATAGAATATAAATCTTAGCCAGCATAGACATTTCGAACTATGCCTACTATAGCTACCATCCAAACAGTGGGGCGCCACCATAAGTGAATGATAGGTTCTACAACTAAAACCGTACAAGGCTCGTATTGTTTCTTTGGATTTCCAACAAATGGTCAGGCTAAGGAACTTCCTATCCACGATGGGTACGTCCCTGGAATAGACGACCCGAGAACCTAACCGGATCTCTGCCAACACAAGGCCGGGTTACCTCTGCAAAAATAGGTAACTACTGACACGCGTATGCCATCCCCCGATCGTCACCGATCTTCCCGAGGATCCTCGATTTCCAACAACCACATCAGAATAATAATGCAGTAACCACAGAGGTTAAGTATCTGGGCTCCATACCATGATACCACCTTTATCCAGAAGGAATGACATACACTAAGGGGCGCTACTCCCTAGAACCTTGCTGCATCCTTCCTGTTTTGACCATTTCCGGGGTGTGAGGCTCGACGAAGTCTCGTCCACAAAGCTACGCTTTGTCACAAAGCCATGCTTCGGGTCAAACAAATGATCAACCTATGATCACAAAGATATAAGATCAAACAAATGATCATATCACAAATGATCAAACACTGATCATCACACAGCAACACTCAGCATGTCACATTACCAAATTGGGATATATCGCTGATAAATTTCAACTACATAACCTCTGAGCTCGTACGTCTCAGAGAAGGGTGTTAAGCTAAGAGAATAAATTCTCCGCCACCAACAGATATGTATTTGAAAGAAATCGGCTTTATATCTCAAAGTGTAATGTCAGACATGTATCCATATAAGTCTGTTCCGGGATCGAACAGAACCGAAGGCACTTCTCACGAAGCCCTTGCAAATCCGGATAATTTCCAATCACGTCCGGACTTCCTGTCACAAAAGAGTGATATAAATCTCTATACCGGAGCAACTCAGTGCAGAGACATTCGACAGGTTGTCCTTTCATTTTCGAAAAATATCCGGTCTTCAACACCGGTCTTCAAATGCCATCCATATACGACGTATCACTATTCGGAATGGGTTATACGACCCAAAGGTCCTTTCCCGGCTAACCCGAATAGTGAGCGCAATATTTAAAAATATATGGATATTGGGATTTCAATTAAGTCACAACTTATTACCCAAAAATCTTTCTTCAAATGGTTTAAACAAGTTACCATTTTAATCTTTTTAAACAAAAAGATTAAATTCACAAAGTTCACTTAATTTCACAAAGATTCATTCACAGATTTTCCAAATCGATTTCCATTTCAGTGTGATTAATTCGTTAAATCTTTAAATCAAAGATTTAACTAATAGCTTTCAAAACAATTCCATTTCGAATGGGTTAAATAAATCATCATTTTAAATCTGTTAAAAATAACAGATTCAATTCATAGCTTTCAAAAAAAAACAATTCATTTATAACTTGGAAAACCATTTTTCAATTCATTCTTGAAATTCCTTTAATTAAACTGGAATTTCATTTCTTATCTAAAAGTGTTTATCATTTGAAAACAACAGTTTTCATTTTGGAAATCTGATTCATTTATACGAGTTGAAGTCTTTGGGTTAAATCCAAATTCCCCACTTATACTTTTAAAATGGTTTAAATTCATACAAACACATTTATATCATCTTTAGTCCCTAGTTTCCAAATCATAGATTTAATTTCAAACTTGAATTCAAATTTAAATCTTATTATTTAAATTTTCAAAACTCGTTTAAGTTATTCAAAATAACTCTTATCTTTGAAATTCCATTTCAAAAGCTTTTCATTTTAAACCCAAATTTCCGATTTCAAAATCAATTGAAATTAAAATTCCAATTTCAAAACATCAAATTTAAATTATCTGTGACTTAACCGATTTCCACGTGAAATCCATATTTGTGTGTGTAAAGGTGTGGTCCAGGGGTTTTACACACAATAGTGCAACATCATCAATCATCACAGATATAACGATAAGCAGTAAAATCGATATCGCTTATCTTCATTCACAGATTCATAGATAAAATAAATTTATCAGTCACAAAGATTCACTATTACAATTCGATGTGGGTTTCGGATAACCAACTGGAATCCGACTCCCTGTCGCATCGAAATTCAAATGTCGTTTATGGGTCAAGGGTTTCATATATATACAGAAACAAACTACAAATCACAGTCCAGCATAATACAAGTCACATCATACAGTATCATAATTACAAACAGAAATATTAATCCAGTACACGATATTTGATGACAGTCAATCATTTTCAATTTAAGGTGAAGGTGATTTAAAACAATTAACCACATAACTATTTTTATTAATTTAAATCAATCATTAACTATAAATTAATTCAATTTTTATTAATTTTTTTAAATCAATTATCTTAATTAACTACTATAATACTTAAATTAACGATTCTTAATTACAAATAAATTCTTAATTGTTAATTAACCAATCTTTAATTCAATTTCAAATTAATTAAACACTTAATTATTAATTAACCAAATCTTTAATTTCAAATTGACTAATCTCTAGTCACTTAGTTAATTACAATTATAAATAAATTAATCATTCTTAATTACCCTTTTTATCAACTAAAACTTAATAATTCTTTGTCTTAATTAACATTTTAAAATCTTCCATAAACTTTGAAATCAATTTATTATTAACTTATAAGACTTTAATTTTAATTACTTTAACGCTTAACTTTAGTTATTTACTTAATTGAAGGATTAATTGAGATTTTAAAACAGTCTAAAGTATTAACTGGAAATAATTTAAAACTTGAAATAAGGTCTTAAACTGTCAAACATTAATTATTTTATCGACACTAAAATTTGTTTTCATAACTTAAAAAAAGTTGTGGGGCTTAACCCTGTTTAAACAAAACCCGAGACTTTACCCAGTTTCACTCGAGTAACACTCGAGTTTCCTTCCTTATTCCCCCGAGTCATCTCACGTTCTCTCGCGTATACCTCTTCTTCTCCCTTCTCTTTTTTTTTTCCAGCAAGTAGATTTTAAGTTAAAATTATAATAACAGGGTAAAAGACACTCACGCGAAACCAAAACTCGAGCCAGCTACAAAATTTCTCGAGACTAAACTCGAGATAACCTTCTTCTTCCCCGAGCTTCGATTAACCCAGACATCTCATGTATACGCGTGCACGTGCACAGTCGCACGGCGACGCTTCGGCGAACCACGCCTCCTCCGGCAAGTCACGAATCGTCCCAACACTCGATCGCAATAATCATCTCGAAGCCAAAAGTTCCAGATCGTGTTTTCGTCATTCGTTCGAAGACCTGAACCAAACTCTGACCTGTCAATGCCAATCCCTCACGTCTCCGGCCACCATTCGCTGTCAAACTCCGACCTCAGCTTCGCCACTCTTCCCTCTACCTTCCCACAAAACCACGTCGAACTCGATGCTACACTGACGATGCGCGAGACCAAAATCCACGACCCTCCAAAACTAGGTTTAGAAATTAGAATCTAACGCCGCCGCCACCACAGTGCTCCGGCCACCTCCAGACTATTTTCCCCCGACCCACTGCAGTCTTTTCCACCTCCAGACCCAACGCCGAGACTTCCAGCCGCCTCGATCAACCACGGCGACTAAAAAGGTCGAAAACAGGAAGCTACGAACTGCTCTTAAATTCGACCACTAAAAATTGTAAATTTCACTTTAAAAAACATGTTTTGGTTATCGCATTCGAATTAAAATCCTGGAATTTAGAATATACACGTTTGAATTTTTGGCTTGAACAAGAAATCTCACTGTCAAATTTTGTTTCCAGATATATTCCCAATTATTTTGACTTAATCAAACTATTAAACTTTTGTTTTTACTTAAACAAACAAATCTTCTTTTAAATCCTAAGTTCAAAAACAAATAGATCAGAGGATAGTGTTTGGTTGCAAATTTGGGTCTGGAATAAAATAAACAGGCATATCACCATAAACAGATATGCACACATCACATTCATCCATCTACAGATAGGCACTTATAAATATACTCACATCAATATTTTCCTAGAGAAGATCAAACAACCAAAATCGTGTTTAAGTTTAAAGAGAAAGGTGTTACTCACAGATAAAAGATTTAAAGGAGGCCAGTTTTAAAAGAAGGTTTGCTCACTGTTTTCAGAGGAAAAGAAACAAAGTTGCTCACCTGTTTTCAGAAGAAGAAAGAACAGAGCACAGTATTGTTTTGGGAAAAGCTTCTTAAAACTGGAAATCTGCTAACAAAAATCACTCTTTAATCTGATCTTCATCTTGGCTTTGAGTTGAATTTTGATTTGTTGAATTGCTTTTGTATGCTAATAAATTTTCTTGCTTTGCTTAAGATTGAAGTTGAAGCCTTTCTTTTCTTTTCTTTTTTTTTCAGTTTTTGATAATTTTATCAAATGGCCGAACTGATGAGGAAGTTGATACATAGGAGATGTGTTGTAAAGGTGATGTTTGGTTTTGTACTAGGGACATGGCTGGTATGCTTGCATTAAATGCATGAAGCATGTTGCATTAATTACCATGGTCTTTTGTTCCCTTACTTTCGGCTGTACATGTTGGTGTTGATTTGTTTTGGTATTGTATTTTATTTTATCTTTGTCTTGTTTTAGTTCGGCTGAGGGATAATGTTGTATTGGTTTTGTTCATCTTTTGTTTTGAGTTTGAACTTAGATGAATTTGTTTCATTTGCAGGCTATTTCCTGGCAGCTTTCATGCTTACATATATACTTACATATATATATATATTTACTTTATCTTATTCTTCAAGCTTGTAGATATTTTGTTTTATCATCTTCTTTTATAATTTGTTATATCGTTTTGTAATATACATGAGATTTATTTTTAATATGTTGTTAATTTCTAACGATTGTATTTACTTAATATTTTTCTTGTATTTTCCTATATATATATATATTTATTTTAAAAATCCATTTACTTGAAATTCAAATGACATTCTAAAATAATACGTTGTTATAATTTATTTTATACTTATGCTTTAATACTTATAAGGTTTATCCTATTTCAAACATTTACTTCTATTTTAACTTAAATTATTTATTAAACCATTTATCAAAGATTCAAATCACCTATATATACAAATATATATTATTTCAAATTTACTCACATATACGCTATTTACAATATTTTAATCTCAAATGATTTATACAGAATATACTTGGATATCGGGGAAACTCGCTCTCAATTTATCAATTAAATTTACAAATTTTTATCTAAAATTTATTTATTCATAAATTTAACTCAAGAATTCATTTAATTATAAATTTAAATAAATTTAAATTTCGGGGTCGTGACAATTCTTCTTTTCAATTCCTTTATTTATAAAACTTGATTTATACATTCATTTCTTAGGATCATCTTATTTTTACATTTTAGGCTCATAAATTTATTTATCTTAAATAAATTTCTTAATTTTAAACTAATATTATTACCAAACACCATATAGTCAAATCGTGAAATTTAATTCACTAGGTGTTCGTGTTTTTTAAATCAAACAATCAGTAAATCAATGATAATAACTGAATATTATTATTCCCTTAATTGCAAACTATCACACTATAATAATTATATATTTTCAAAAGTTAATTCCTTATATATAAAATATCATCTTAGGTAAATTATTTCATTTACCAATTTTCCAAAACAAAAATAATTTTTAGCATTAACAATTACGCGATCATATATAATACTCTCAACTCATTCTAAGGTGTCACTTACCCTATCTCTAATGAGTAACTCACCATAGGTTATTACTAACCCTATCTCTGACGAAACGTACCCCAACCAGGCTCAAGTGTTCGCTCAACCTAAGCTTTGATACAAAATTTGATGAACGAGATTTTCAACCCTCGAAAATCGACAATAATACATCCTCGGTATTCACGTGCCGCAAATTAAAGTGCTAGAAAACCCGACAGTTAAGGGAAAGAAAATAATAAAGACAGAACAGAGTAGAAAATAGAATCTTGCATGAATTGAATAATATATATTATTTCAACATATAATCTTTACAGTGGAAAATTTTAAATACATTTATCAGAGTTTAACTCGACATCAACATGGATAGTTATAAATCTCTGTCCTTACAAATGCGGAATACACAGTACATAAGTGTGGTGGAAATGGATAACAATTTTCAAAAGAATCTTCTAGCTCCATGCTCCGAGCCCTTTTAAAATACTCCAAACTAAATCTGCTACTAGGCTGCCCATAAAAAATAGGGCGCCCAGAGTTTAAGGGAAAGAAAATAAACTCTGGTTCAGTCATAGGACTGGTGTGAGAAACTCAAAATACGAGTATTTGAAAACAAAGAGTATCTCATAAGACCACGTAGCACATAAATACGAAACGAGTTTGTACCTTATGATAACCAAATCATTTTATGTAAAATCCAATGGTATGATTTTTAATGACATTCTCTGAAAACCTTTCAAATAAACATATTCAAATAACCGAAATTGTTACATTGGTTAAATTTGAAGGAATGATAGCTTTACTACTAAGTCCGAAGGCAATTATTGGAGAATGGATTTCCAATGAATAGCGAGGTAAGGGACTACCTCATGTACAGTACATTTCTAGAGGAATGTTCACTACAACAGTTTATGGGTTTCATAGCGTTTGAAAAACGCTATAACAGGCTACCATAGCGTTTCAGAGAACGCCGTGGAACCACAAGCTATGGTAGGCCGGCATCATTACATAACAGGAAGGAAAATACTATAATAGCTAATAGCATTTACAAAAGGGCATAGCGTTTGCAACCTACCATAGCGTTTTTTCTCTGTTATTAAACTTAAACGCTATAGGGAATATAATCCTTCATTTAACTTCTATAGCGTTTTCGAGCACATTTTATAGCGTTACAATGTTTTTCGATAGCATTTCTTGTCATGCTTGTATAGCGTTTTTATTTTCTACTATAGCGTTTTTGATTCTATTATAGCGTTTTTGATGCATAAATCTTACATCTCATATAGAGTTGCGATAGCGTTTGATGAATCAATAGCGTTTTTCAAACGCTATTATGTAAAATATTAATTTTCAACATTTGTTTCAATTTTCTTTTTATTATATTATATATATATATATATACGCACACAGATAGATATATGTATACACATTACACATATATATATATATATATATTAAAATGTGGATCCCAAAAATAACAAATCGAGAAGATGACAACAACTATATGTAACAATGATAACGTTGCACTGAATTCTAATTTGGAAACACACAATCAAACCAGTGGAAAAGTTTCAAATAATTCTGCTAATATTTCAAATACTACAAGACATGGTCGCATGATAATAGTTCAAAATAGTCTAACAAATGAACACAAATACTACAAGACATGGTCACATGATAATAGCTCAAAATAGTCTAACAAATGGACACAAATACTCAGTTATGGAGACGATGATACGGAAATGGCTGCTACAGAAGATTCTTGCAAGGATCTAAACATTGCTCCAGGTTGCTTCAGTATAGTTTTACATGCCAAACTTCCAAAAGAACCCATATTTTATTTTGAAATTATAATGAATGAAGATTAAAATCTGCAATTCTTTTTCATAGTAAGAAAGCATAATAGATCTATATGTATTCATAAGCATCGACAACCAGTATTGGAAGTCACCTTTTTATACAAATCATATATCAAACTCTGATTTTTCCCATTACTATGTTAAAATATGGTTTTTAGTGAAACTCTTCGAATTAGCAAAAGAATACTTCACTATTTGACAGAAGCATTGTTCAGTAACTTGTAAATACACCAGTCTGACCTGATAGAGGATATCAATTTTTAGCTTCTTTCACAGCTTCTTGCATGGAATATACAGACATTTTCTTTACCGGCATACAAAATATGGAACAGCTGTCAAGTCAGTTTCTACATCATGTGAAGCTAACTAATCCGGGCATAGAGTTATAAACCAAGAAAAATAATAAGATCTTTAGTTCATAAGTATACATGATCACAGAGAGAAATGCAGATGAAGTTGCTAACTTAAGCGAGAAATGATTTTTTTTTTTCTAAATACATTAACTGAAAACAATATGTACCTCTAATTTGTCTTCCTTTGACCTATGAGTTTTTGGAAGCAGTTGAAACTCTTCAGTTAAACTGACACATTGAATGAGACTCTCAGGAGAAACAAAGTCCATGGCTACTCTAATGCAAGACTGAAAAATTACAATAACAAAAGTTTAGACTCATAACTGAATACACACACACAGAGATTTTATACACACACACACACACACTACCACGCAAAAGGAAAAATGAGAAAAATATTGTATAATTGAATACATATATAATGACTATACTTATATTTTTAGTGACATTTTTCTAGGATTAAATGAAATTAGTTTCTAGTTATTTTTCTTTGGTTTAAGACTATCTAGTTTTTCTCCAGTAAGTCTCTCAAATTTATCAAGGGTGAAAATCATCAGTTGAGACAAATAGATCAAATTATTAATAGTACAGTATAAACATCCTATAATATCTAAGAAAATCAATAAATGTACCATCTTAAATAAAAAGCAAAATAATCTGATGTATAATTATGATAAAAAAAAATAACAAAAATATGAATTCATTACACCATTGCAAAAATCCTCTATAACAATCAATAATAGAGTATAGAGAACACTAACCTTTCTATTTGTTACTTGATGAGGGCATCCTGCTGGAATAAAAACTGCTTCGCCAAGATGTTGCTCAAACGTCCAGGGCTCTATTCCTGATAATTATTAAGAGAGGAGCAAAAGAAATGTTAAGACCTGCAATACTAAAAAGGGGAATAAATCAAGACTTCCTATTTAAAAAAATGTTGATGATTACAACAAGTAGACAACTTACCATATTCCTGCTTGAGATGCTTCTTGTGACTCTCATTCAGATAAATAGTGTGATCATTTACTGGATGAATAAGCTATTTAAAAAAATCATTATATGATTACAAGATGATGAATGCAATAATAAAATAGATGAAATATGAGTGAACACAAACTCTAATCAATATCACTAGTTTTTTTATTTATTTTTTCCCCATTTTAGGATTTCGAGAAAATATCCCATAACAATTGGAACTCAGATGGCAAAATATTTCTGCCTTTCTAGACACACAGGAATGCACACGAGTGAGCGCGCACATGCACACTCAAAAGTCAAATCACTAACTCAATAGCATAGATCCTTATCGAATCCAAAGGAGCTTGAAAGATATGCCTGAATTTGCCTTCAACTAATCAACTACCTACATATAAAAATACAAAATACAAATATAATATCTCTCACATTTAAATCCATAAGGACTGAAAATGAAATAGCAAAACATAATATAAATTCTAGTGCATGTAAGTTGCAAACATGAGCATAACAGATAAATATAAATACAGCAATGTAGTATAAAACCACATTATGTTCAATAGAAATATAAAAATATTACCTTTGTGAACATATCCGCCATTTTAATGACCAAATTACAACATGAGTGTCCAACATTTCAACCCTAAATACAAGTATCTATCGTGAGATAAAGAAAATGACTAACTTTATGTTTCTAACGGGATAACATCCACCAATAGAAGTAGACAAAATGAAAATTACAGGGAGAAAATGTACTAGAAAATAGAATTTTTTTTACTATATGCATGAAAAAGAAATAGCAAAGAATTTTACTTCGAGACATGGCATGCCTTATGCCATGAAGTTGACTGATTTAACTTGTATGGATTATTTCAACATAAATTTCTTTCTTCTTGTTTGCAGAGAAACATGCACAAACTGGATATATGATGTAATTCCTCACACTTTCACATATGTTAGTCTACACTTAGTTGATGTATTTCTTGTTGTCACGAACGAAGTTCTAACTTGCAAAGTGTTTCCAATATATAATTAAAGTTTTCTGGATTTAGAAATCACAAATCAGAAGTTTTCCATGAATTTAAACATATACTATGATATCTTCTATGAATTTGTACGAAGTCTAAATTGATAATAGCATAATACCTTTTATGTTGATATACTTTGTGTTTGCTTCCTGACTTTTTATGAGTATATAATTTATTTACTTTTCAAGTCTTAGATTTGAGCTCACATGATTGTAAAGAAAATGAAATCATGAAAATGATGTCGGCTACAAGTTCTACTTAGTCAATGCTGCTGAATAAATAATATACTGAATGCACCAGAATAAAAAAATAGATTTTGACATTTCCTTAAAACAGGTATTGAAGTTATTATTTATTTAAGTCCGCACTCAACTTCCACTTTCCCATAGAATTACAGATAAAATAAATTTTCATTGGCATATTGTATATTACGGATATTGAGGACTATGGACATATTGTATATTACTGATCAAGCATCAAATCAAACTTTATAAAAATTCTTTTTGATAGAATATAGCTTAACAAATATTACTAATCATTGGCATCATTGTATATTGATTTTGGAAACAGTCTTCTGATCCACTCAAATGCATATTAGTGATTTAAACCTGTAGCACATCATGTACTATACATGTATTCTTATCTTTCTATCTTACACGTTATTAATGCTTTTATGAAAAAAAACAACAAAATAGTTTTAAACACTAATTGATAATATATAAACTATCAGTGATAAGTAAACGAGAAACCACAGGAGGCATACTTCCAAGTCCATGATTTTTGTTAATGCCATCCGAACTATGTCCAATAAATTGAATTATTTAACTATAAATTTTAATGATCAAAGATTAGTTCATTAGAGCAGATAGACTCCCTGATTTCATGTTGAATTATTTAACTATAAATTTTGATAATCAAAGATTAGTTCTTCAGGGTTTGCATAGCAGCTGCAACAAATCATACATTTCAGGAATTAAAGATCCCTACATGAATATGTAAGAATATTACCCGACCAATATACACTTGCACATTTTTTACCTGTAATTATATTTTCAGTACTCAATATATCAACCCTTGGTCAATAAAGTATAGGTTACATATTACAAAAAAGGAATAAGAATAAAAGATGAAAAAGGAACCTGGTGAGATAAATGGAATAGAGAAACTCAGGCATTGTAGGACCAGCACTACGTGGCATAAGGCAGACAAGCTTCTTTGTCTTGTTAGTGATTTCCATTACAGTATACTGCATTCTCACTTAATTGCAATTGCAAACATCACGGCAACTTGAAAAAACAGCAAAAATGAGAAATAAGAAGGGAGTTAGGCAGCATAATAACATGTAGGATTTTATGTGGTCGTCTGAATTCATTGCTTTCATGGTGCTCTTTATATTGCCACAGGTGTATAAAATGCAGAAATATTTATGGAGATAAATAATGAGACAACATTGGTTTACTGTTTTACAATCATTTTTTCTTTCCAAAATCTATCTATATAGTAGTTACATTGCCTATGAGAGTAGTTCAACTTGAAACAACACAGATATTGTGTTACCCCTTTTTTTAGACCTTACACTCGTTTAATATGAGTGGATAAATAATAGAAATTTTTCATCAGAACCTACACGTTTACTATGGTATAATGTACATGTGAACAAACCCTAGTGACATTCATCCATATGAGCAAGCAAAAAAATCTTTGCAGAGGAGAGGGGCAAAAAAACAAGGAGAGAAGTAAATACCAAGTTTTAGCCTGAACACTTATCAAAACTATATTAATCATTCATCGATAAATACACCTCATCTACAAAAAATTATACAAATCTGAAATATGAAGGCCAAGAAAACTAAGGAGGAATTATATGGCAGGGATTTGGATTCTTTGTTTATGTGTGTCTGTGTGTGTACACACACATGAAATAAGAAAATAATAAATATAATAAAACAAAATAAAGTAAATTAAAGAAAGACCAACATTTTTAGAAAAAAGTCTAAATATAACACTGTAAAGTCAGAATCCAACAACCAGATTCACATCATACAACATAAACAACACCACAAACACTAAAATAAACCATAAAGTTCTAGATATTGAATGATAGATTGACGCTGAGTGATGGAATTTCAAATTTCAAGATGCCAATTCTAGATTTGTTACTTTTTTATATCAACCCAGCAAGTATATTCTATTTCCTTGTAAAATGAAATCAAAGTTGTGTTGCCAAAAAATTATTAAATAACGCTAAAACTAAGCAATTGAGTTCTTGACAACCAAACTATACATTGATAAGTAACCATGCTGAAACATGTTAATTCAAAGTGGAGAAAAATATCATGAAATTAATGTTTTCGGTTAAATAATACGTTAATGCAGATTAGTTAACTAATAATTTTTTAGTGAAAAACATATAATAAAGTTTGCAGTACCTCTCATGCCCGTTCAAGTTGGACAGATGCGGGATCGGCTGCTATGACAGGGTAGATTCGGCGATTCACGATTTTGCGGGTTAGGGATTTTGTGATTCGATGTTGAGATTAGGGATTTTGTGATTCTGCCATTAGGGATGTTGAGATTATGGATTAGGGATTTCTGTTGACTCCTGGAGGCGATGAAGTGAAAATAGAAGGGGTGTTTTCTGAAGAAAAAGGCAACAAGCGCTCATTTTTAGTTCCCACACAAAAGATTTTTATTACCCGCCTTTTTGCTTGTATAGCATTGAGTACACGGAATATATTTCTCAAATAGCGTTAAGACCCTACATTTCAGAGGATTTTGAAGAGAAAAGGGGGAAACGCTATTTGTTATTGCTATCAAAGCCCCATTTTGTTGTAGTGGTTGAAATGACCCTTTCTTTTTATACCTTAATTTGTAAGGAATTTTTTTTTAACATATATATATATTTATTTATTTCTGAAGCCTAGAGTCATTTTTCCTTTCATCAAATAAACAATTTATCCAGGATCAAAATTCTACCAATATAAATATATCGGTGTGTTCATAAAGATATGCACATACATATGAGGATGCATGTGTCCCTCTTGTTTAAATCAGAGTTATGGTAAACAAGAGGATAATTTGATTGATTAAATTTAATCAATCCACACATAGTTCAATTTAATTCATACAATAAAATTCCACCCAAATATGTATTTGTAAGATTTTAACTCTTGATTTCTTGCTGGATTCTTTATGAAGGGTAATTCCTAGAAACAAGGAAATTGTGTTATGATCACATATAAATGTTTGGTGTAGTACTTATGTCCTAAAAATGGTATAAGTTTATATCATTTTCTATGTTTGATTTTCTATAAAATCTGCCTTAGTTACAAACTCTTTTCTGGAATATTTTCAAGTGAGATATCATGTTTATAAAGCTTAATTCTATGATGTCATGATGCTATGCTAAATGAAATGCAAGCATGAATGAGTTTCCTGAGACCCTGAGGATCCAAAACATGATTTTAATGGTAAGATGATTTGCTACAAACCAGACTCTTTGTTCTTATATAAGCCATAGGGCTTTAAAATGCATTTGAACAAAGCTTTAGTAAAAGGAGTTCAGATTCATGTTAAAATGCAAAGGTAACTGATGTGCAAATATTTGAACAAGATATGTTTAAACATGCATATATATACAAACTATCATGTACATGGCTTTCAACTCCTACAGATACAGATTCTTCCTTTATTCAAGAATGAAGTATAAAACATTTGCATAGTACAAATTGCATTACGAAAACATGCAGACACATAATACATTTTCCCTATGCCTTTAAACTCTTGTATGCAAATGTCATGATGAAAGAATGAACCATATTGTTTATTGAGACTCAACTATCCAAGATTCCAATACTTAATCCTTTTCAAAGACTCAAGATTGACTAATACATTTATAAAATATAACCATCCTATTTATCATAGTATTCTTGCTCAGATTTACATACAAAATCATAAGTTAACTTCTTCAACTTTTCAGATATATCCAAATTTATAAACTCCAGTTACAAGTCAATTCCTTAGCAAAATACTTAACAAATATCCATCCATTATTCAGTACTTAATACAAGTGATAATTTAAAAATATCAATACATGCAGATTTCATCTTTTAAGCTCTTATCTAACTAATTTTAGCATGCTATAATCTTCTTCTCAAAGCCTTGCTCCTACTCTTACTTAGTTGCTGCAATTCCTGAAAAAGCATTTGAAGCTTCCCCATATTAAATGAGACACTCCATATGCCATTAGCACACTAGGGTCAAACATATGTCTGGTATGAGAAAATCCACTAAAACAATTGGTAAATCAAGTTAAAGTTGAAACATATATAAATCAGTATATCCTGCCTTTAGAAAACAAGTAATGTAACGACCCACAAAAATTAAATGGTTTAAAAGTATATTTAACTGGAAATTTGTGAAATTTTAAACAATAAAATTTGAAACTAAAAATTTATTATTTGGAATACGTTATTTTAATATAGCAACTGGTAAATTTTCATCTGATAATATTGAAGTTTATTTTCCTGTGAAATTTCATTTCAAATCAAACCGGTAACCGTATCGGCACGGATCCGTGATCTTTTATTTCTTTTGCGTTTCAAGTTTTGAAACGTGCTGTCCAAACACTTTAAAAAAAAATTGATTTATTAAATAATAATACGAAGTTGTTGGATGTGTGTGTAAATGGAATGTTTAACTTTAAACATTCTTACAGGTATATATAATATTAGTATATATTATTACCTTTATAAGTATTTTATAATATGTTATAAAGCTTGTAAACAGCCTTAACAAGTTACAGTATATATAGTATAAAGATGAATGTAAATGTACAACTATATATATGTTTTAGATATATATAATAGTCTGTTAATATTTTAAGAATAGGTTGTATGTTTAATAATGTATATATATAAGAAGTGAAATTTTATGACTACTGTATATAGGATAAATATTTACAGTTTTTATATTGATCTTTCTTTTTTTCATAAGTGTATAGGTATACCAGTTTATATATATGTTAGGTAATTTTTTTATTGGTTGTGTAAGTATTAAGAAGTTTTACCGGCCTGTTTGAGTATTTTATTCCCGTTTGTCATATATGTATAGAAATATAAATATACAAGACTAGTTTATATTTTTCATATATTCTGAAATATTTGCCTGATACTGGTTTTATAGTAACTGTATAAAGGTTTGTAACCTTATATATTTATTTTACTTGCTTTTGTATAATATTTAATATATAAAGTTATTTATATGTGTATATACAAACGTGTTGAAAGACCATATATTGTTATTGAATATTGATTTCAGAGAAAAATATAGATGTAATATTTATTTTGTTTCAGCTTATGTTAAGCCAATTTTGATTTGTTCTTCGTCAATTCCAAACATCCAGCTTCGCTTGTTCGTCGATTTCGTGTCTATCGTGCTTTACTTTGAAATTCATGCGGGATTCGTAGCTCATTCCATTGTCAAATTCTATATAGCCTCGAAAGGTGAGCAATCACTCACGATTAACATTCTTGTATTTATTAAATTTGATTTCAATTGAAACGACAATTGAAATATGATGCTGTAGTTATTTAAATTGTTATATATGCTATTATCTGTATATGTTCACCTGTGACATCTGACACCAGTATCTAGTATTTATATGCCTGTTATTACTATTATCTGTATATGTTCACCTATGACATCTGACACCAGTATCTGTTATTTATATTGATGATATATGCCTGCTATTACTATTATCTGTATATGTTCACCTATGACATCTGACACCAGTATCTGTTATTTATATTGATGATATATGCCTGTTATTACTATTATCTGTATATGTTCACCTATGACATCTGACACCAGTATCTGTTATTTATATTGATGATATATGCCTGTTGTTATATTTTTAGTATCTGTTATCACTCTGCAAGTTCCCTGTTAGTATAGAATTCACTATGGGTTGAAATGATACATACCCGAACGGACTTTAGAATAGGAGAAAATCGTTATGGGTTGAAATGATAAACCCAAGCGATTTTCATTTGAATTGAAATTGGGATTACGGGTCGAAATGATATCTACCCGTATATATTTAAATTTCGGATGGAAATGATAAATATCCGTATCACTTAACCATATGATAAATATATATACAAACACCGTTGGTCCATATATATATAAATATTTTGAAATTGAATTCTATGGTTTTGGAAAGAAATATTTGGTTTTAACAAATGTTGATTTTTTTAAAAATTTATATATAAATGGTAATGATATATATAGATTTAATAATGATATTTAATTTAATTAAGATGGATTTAATACATATAATATGTTAAGTATAAAATTTATATTTTAAAATAGATTTTTGTAAAAATTTGAATAAGTTAAGGTTGGGAAGATAATTTGAATTTAGTAAAGAATTTTATCTAATTAAACCAATTTAAAACTTATTGGAATTTGGATTTAAGATATGATTTATAACTTGAGTTTGATTTAAATAATTTAATAAATATTTCTTATTTAAATAAATTTAAGGAAATATTTAGAAAAAAAAATGAAATTTAAGGCTAGTTAAATGATATTGAATTTATTAAGTGAATATTCCCTGATTAAATAATAATAAAGTTAAATCAAGAGCTTTATGAAACTGTAAAATTTAACTTTGAAAATGTTGAATATTAAAGCTTTGAAATATATTAAAAATTTAAATGGTATATTTAGAATTGAATTGAATTAATGAATTGAGCTTTGAATAAATTTGAATTTGAAATTTGAGTTAAATTGAATCGATTTGTGAGACTTGAGGAAATTGTAAATGCTTTACCTTATAAATTATTTAATATATATATACTATTTTGGAAATAGATATATTTGAAATGAAAATGATATTTGGTTTTGAAGTATAACTAAATTTGAAATGACCACGGTGTTGTAGTGTATATTTCCACCTTGTAGATAGTTCCACGGATCCTTAGAGGATGGTTATCCCAAACATCCTTTAAGTTACCTGTATTTCAGTTGATATTTCACTTGAGTTGGATTTATTAGTATAAGAATGTTAATCCTGACTCGAGTATTTTGTATTTTGCTTTACGCTCGGGTCAGACCGAGTGATACAGCATTTGAGACTCATCCTTGGAGTTTGGAGCTTCCTTTGGAGATCCAACTATCGCTTCAGCTTTCAGCTCTCCTAGTTGATTTGTTCAGAGAAGTCATCTATTCGTACTGAAGACTTCATTGTATTTGAGATATTCTGTTGTATTTTATTTCTAACTCTGATGTTCATATAGTATCTTCATGAACTACTATTTTATCTATTCCGCTGCGTATTATTGTATTACTCTGTGTCTGTGATTCTGTGATTGATTTATTTACTGCATATGCTGAGTTTTGCCAAATTTAAATTAACAATCTGATATTTTGAATTATTCAAGTCAGACATGTGTGGATTTATTGTCGATTTGAATGGTCCAAAATACCGGGTCGTTACAGTTGGTATCAGAGCTTTGGCTCTAGGCGAAACTTAGCATATATTGTAAATTTATTTACAGAATCACTTTCGTTTGAGTTTAATCTCTTCCTTTTGACTCGATTTCCTTTGAACTTTGGAACGTTCCTTACGGTTCCAAAAATTCATTCTTGTCTCTCTCTATTAGTATTCTCTTGATTCTGGAGTATCCCATAACTCCACTTCGAATGATCTCTATAAGAATAGGCGATCCCACCAATCTTTGAATGATTGTAAAGGGGTGGAACTCCTTTACAATAGGCATTGATTCACCGGAGATTTATATATCCCTCGGTTGATGTTGCCATCTCTTGTTATGCCGAATTCTATCTCTGGCGATCGAATGTCGATTTGCCTTAGATTTCCGCATCGATTATATTCTTGAAGTCACGGTTGACCCGGTTAAGGTCGCCCGCGTTTTATATAAGTGTGTCCATCTACTGTTTTGTAATTAATTATCTCATTTTCGTTCGAACTTATTTTCGAATCAGAATCCTATTTGATTAGAGTCCCTCTAATTTGAATTTCTATCTTTGTTTTGAAATCCATTCTTGAACCATCCTTTGAAAAATCAGGCTTGTTTATATCTTAGAAATTGTTTTATATATCGAAATTATTATATTCTATATATAAAAGTGAAATGTTTCGATAAAGATTATAAACTTTTTAAAATGAGAAATTGATGTTTCGAAAGGATTTGTAATTTTGAAAAAAAAACTATATAAGAAATTTGATTTATCTAAAAATGATTTAAACTTGAAGGATTTTAAATTTGAAATTCGAGAATTGAACTCCGGTATTTTGAAATTGGTTTTAAGATTTCGAAATATATATAATATGATTTAAAAATATTTTCCGAATAAGAAATGTTTCAAATGATTTTAATGAGTTTCAAAGAAATTTCAAAAGAAGTTTGAGAAAATAGAAGTCCAGAACTCACTTATGTCGCTGGAAAATAGTTTCGGTGATGAGTGCACGCATCATCGACATTGATTTTCGAGTTTCAGAGTGAGGGATAGGCCACTTCAGTAGCTTTGCTATGCGAGTGATTTTGTGAAACCATTTTGATGTCGAATTCCGAAGTAAGATTTGATATTCGAAAGATATATGTATATATTTATATATATATTTGGAATGATTTGAAGTAAGCCGGTGTTCAGTCCTTGAGTTTTGAATTTGATATAACCCTATCTATTAAAATTGATTCACTGATTTGTTATTGATTTCCAACTCTTGAATTTGAAAATGATTTCTTCAACTATTTTGAAGGTTCGAGCACTTCCAAATCAAGGTTAACTTTTCAAAGCTAAGAAATTTTGAAAAGTATTTTGATAAAGTATATAAGTTGTTTTGAATGTTTAAGTATGAAGTAATATGGTTTAAATAAGTTGAAACTGTTTTGTTAAGTAAATGAATAAGGCTATTTTGAAATTTTTTTTTATATGAAGTTTAGATTTGAAATGCTTTGAAAAGAATTTGGTCTTCAAAATATTTTGAATAAAATTTAGTTTAAATGTTTTAACTTAGTAACATCTTTATGAAACTATATATTTAACAAGTTGGAATAAATATATAAGTTGTACGTATGCTGTTTTATTCGCATAATTAATTTGATCCAAGTTTGAGTACACAAGTTCGAGGTGGATTACACAATTTCGTGTTAGGATTTTTTTCATTCGATTCTTGATGGCGAATATTTGATATGGATTTTGGGCTCGATTCTAGAATTCTCTATCATAGTATATGGCTATGCAAGGAGACTGATGGCTTCTAGTCGAGAAACCATATCGAAGTCCGCATTAGGGAAGTCGAATGGATAATACTAGTTCGAAAGCGAACTTGTGTGATCGAGCGAGCGATAAAATGTGATTCTGCGAAATGATGACGTATGTACATCTTATATTCTAATATCATTGATATATTTTGACGCTGAAATTGAAAGCTGTCGAGTTAGAATATCTTTGCTTACTAAAAGAAAATTTCCAATTTAAATTACAAAGATATATAACCCATAAAAGCAAAGATATTCAATCCCATATGGCTCTTCATACAGCGAAATTTATTTTGAAAATTTTGATCCTTATATAAGATAGACCTTACGTAAGTATAAGATGGTTTTGAAGACATTTGATTTTGGAAACGAATTGGTTGACTAAAATTATATTGATTTGGAAATTTGGTTTTATTTTCTAAATCTATTATTTTGGAAACTTTGAAACTAAAGATATTTAATTTGAGAAGAAATAATTTGGTGAAATTGTATATGATTTTGAAATTGAACTGATATTGAAACAAATTGAAATTTGAGAACCTTGTGTTACTAAATACTTGATTTGGGAGTTGTCGAACTTATATAAAATTGATTTGTATGAGTATGAAATTGATTCGAAAACTATAGATTTGAAAAGGTACTCAATTTGAAAGTGAAATCTTATATAATTGAAGTCTATATAAGTATGATTTGATATACTATTGATTTTGGAAAAGTATTTGATTTGAAAATTAAATCTTATATATAATGGATTTTATATAAGTACGATATTTGAAAGTGATTTGAAAAGGTACTATATGATACATATTTTCGAAGTAAAGATATGGAAAGTGCCTTCTGCTTGATATCTGATTTGTGGCCACATCTTGGATTCATTCTATCGATATTATTCTCTCTGATTGTTGATTTTCCGGATATGATACTCGAGTGTCCTTCGAATTCCATGGCGTTACCCATGGTCTTATTGTTCTCTCGTGACTGCATAGCGCAACTGCCTGGCTGAGTCTTGCCTAGGGGTACGGATTGTTTCCTGGGGGATCCAGGCGTAATCATTGTGTATCCTGCAATCTGTGTAGGTCGCGAATAGTAGCGCAAATGCTTGGCTGAGTCTTGCCTAGGGGTACGGATTGTTTCCTGGGGGATCCAGGCGTAACCATTGTGTATCCTGCATTCTACTAGTCATCATGGCGTAACTCGCAGGGCTGAGAAAGCTTACGGATATGGATTGTTTCCTGGGGAACCCAGGCGTAACCATTGTGTATCTGCGAACCATGGTTAGACAAAGGTTTTGTTTGTGTTTTTGATTGGATTGTACTTTCCATATCTGTTTTTAAAAGTTTTTCCAGTATTTTCACTGGGTGTTGAAACAGGTCTACTAAGTACCTGGAGAATTCTAGTTTTGCGCCTGATCAACGCACTACCAGAGTCTACAGGAACAAGGATAAACTTGTTGAAACATCAAGTTATAAAAGTATTTTCGAAATGAAATTTATTTCGTTATAAAAATAATTTATTATAAAAGTATTTCCAACAAAGAAATTCTGTATTAATATTTGAAATTGAAATTCTTATGGTTCTAAATTAATTATTCGTGCCCGGTGCTATTCCTTGAATCTACCTTATCTGCTCAGCTTTATTTATTCATCTATATTCTGTTTTTCCAAATCCTCCTTCTTTCCTTGTTGACTGTATTCTTTTAAAATATTGTTTAATTATAGACTACATGGTTTAATAGAAATTTTAGTGTTATAAATATTTTGAGGTTATTAATTTAATAAAACATATTTAAAATAAATGATTATTGATTATTAATAATATTCGAAAAGTATCTTGAGAAAGAAATTTTTTTACTAAATTATGAATTATGGATTTAATGTTTTCAAATAGCTCCTTTGTAAATATAAGTAAGAATATAAATAATTGTTTTCAAATAGTTTTCACACATTTATAAAGGTGTCATTTAAACATATAAATGGTAGTATAAAGGAAGCAAGAAATTTTACAAATGGATTTTTGAAAGGTTTTAAAGTATATAAGATAATTGAATTGCAAATGAAGTTTTAAAATTTTAAGTAAAATTTATATAGTTCAAATTTATTGTTTAATCTTGACTTTCAATCTATCTTTTCTGTCTGGTTGTTTCTATTCTTCTACCTCCTTCCTTTTCGGGGACGAAAAGTTTTGAGTGGGGGAGAGTGTAACGACCCACAAAAATTTAATGGTTTAAAAGTATATTTAACTGGAAATTTGTGAAATTTTAAATAATAAAATTTGAAATTAAAAATTTATTATTTGGAATACGTCTATTTTAATATAGCAACTGGTAAATTTTCATCTGATAATATTGAAGTTTATTTTCCTGTGAAATTTCATTTCAAATCAAACCGGTAACCGTATCGGCACGGATCCGTAATCTTTTATTTCTTTTGCGTTCCAAGTTTTGAAACGTGCTGTCCAAACAACTAAATATTGATTTAATAATTTGCCGGAATCAATACTTCTGACTGTTACAATTTCTTTTAATTATACACATTCGTTCAAAGTTCTCATCTTTTGCTTCCCAGTACACTAACGGTCGTTACTTTCATTTTTCCCTGTATTTAAATTGAGGGTTCCTTCATATTCATTAGTCGGTTACTTTTTTTGTTTCAGCGCATACATTTCCAGATCTAAAAAAAGAATTAACGTTCACAGTTCGTATCACTTAACATTTGTATTTTTTTTCATATTCCTTAACGTTCACAGTTCATTCATATTCATTAGCCTGCTCATTTTTCAAAAACCCATTCATTCTTCTCCCTTCTTTTCCCACTTGCCCATTCTCTTCTTCCTTCATGGGCATCTCTCTTCTCCTCAAAACCCAATCCCAGCCTTCAACCTCACTCTCTCTTCCCTTGCAGCCGGCGCAAGCCCAGTCTCCACTCGCCACCAAACGGCAGTTAACCCGATAAACTTCCTCTTCCCTCACCTTTCCCAATGCTCCAAACCCATTCGCTTTCTTGTCCGCCCCATCTTAGCCCGCTGCCTCCTTACTGCTCACACTTGAGAGCCGTTGCACCCACTAGCCGCATCTCCTTCCATTTTATATAATAATAGTGTTAAGGTATTTATATTATGTTGTTAGTAGCCTATATGTTTGCATATATGCTCGTGTGAATACGTTCGCTATTTCAGCCTCGTTTATATAAAAGCAAGTGATATATTTATGTAGTATATTTAATTTTAGTATATAAATGTTTATATTCCAGTATAAAGTTGTTGATCTACTTATTATACAACAGTTTAGTTTAAGTATATTTACAACAGTTTCGTTTAGTTATTCATTTTTTTTCACTGTAATATATATTATATGTGTTTTGTTGGGTGCATGTAAATAGTTATATATATTTACATACATATATATTTTTCCGTGTTACATGAAAAGGTCTTTGGTACTATATTATCTGCTATTACTTTTCAAGGTATAAATGTGTGACGCCCCACCTCTATACCCACGCTAACCAAGAACACTACGGGGTAGTGCTGTCAATTAGCACGGAGAATAAGGCTGTGGAGGAGCGACCATCCATGTAACTTCTTTGTGCGAGCATCGATACGTCAGATAGAATAGAATGCATATCTTTTAAGGAGGAAATCCGACATACCGATACAAACACAAAGCTATCACACGGTGGCTATATATAATCTTCGGAAACAATCATAGAAGTATGCATAACATAAATCAGTCACAGACATCCATATCACAAAGGCGGAAGAAGATATGAATAAATATATAACACATGAAAGTGTACATCAGAGTAGTGGTCGGAAAGATCCATGATAATACAAAAGAATAGCATCACGTGCTATACAAAAGAATAAGTACACAACATAGAGTCTATATCTCAAAGGTGTACATCCAAAAATTACAAATCTATGTAGTTAGCCAAAAGTCAGAAATATCCTGAAGAGAAGTCAAGCAGAAGCACCTGTAACATCTCGGTCTGACCCGAGTATTATTTATAAGAAAATAATAAACGGATCAGTCTAACTATAAATATCAGATGATATGGTATAAAGTAAATGGCATGACATGAACATGAAATAACTATTACGACATACTACTATAAGTATGTAAATGATAATCAACAAAAGATTAATCAATATCACAAGAATCTTTTCAAAGATAAGGTAGGGTATCATACCCTAAACTTGTATTCATAACAAGTCAATAACACATGAATTCACCAATGCACAAAAACTGATATCATATCAATGAAAATCATGGAAATTGGTGAAGCACAAAATTCCAGAAATCATCATCAGAAATCCAGAAAACACATAAAAAAAGGGGGGAGGCCTAACACATGAATGGGAGCATGAAGCTCACCTACGCGTAAACACATGACGAGAAGCTATCTCATGGAAGCTATCCATTTAATTTTCCGAACACATGAATGGCCCGAAGACCGTAGGGTGCTACCCTAGAAATGTGATGCCGAAACATCACATGATCGGGGTATAGTCTCCCACGTAGACAAAGAGACATCGCTCAATCTCTAGTCTAAATCACAAAAATGAGCGTCATGATCATAAGGAAGTGTCAATCACACCAAGCTAGTAAATATATGAGTTTAGCTTCATGTCCCATAACCACTTGCTTAACTTAAATATTTACGAACAAGCTGTAAATCTTCACTAGGAAATTGTCACAAAAAGGGTTCAATCGAACAAGTCCAAGAGCTAACCGACGAAGTGAACGCAAGCGTTTCATACCACCCGTTTCACTAAGCCGTTTAAGTCGATTTCTCATTCGAGTGAAGTAAAGGCTTGTATATACTAGTAGATTGAAAATCGGTTTGAGAAAACGAACTTTTGATATTTAAAATAGTGTTGAAATTGCTTTGATGAAAGAGTTTTGATATTTACTATTAGTATTGAAACCTTCATATATCTTTAAAGTGACAAGTCATAAAACGATTGTAGAAACAAATCAATTCACGTTCGAAGACGTGAGTAAAGTCCAAAGAAGTCAATCCCAAAACCATCAAAGTAGAAATTCTGATAAATGCTTTGTCAGATAAGATTGCCTACGCAGAGTAACTCGATAATAATTGATAACAATAAGTCGGATCGACAAAAATCGATAAACCTTGGTAATTTGCTCGAAAATAGGCAAATTAGGCAAAATCAGCCATTCAGACGTCTAAATATTTATGACAGACGTCTGAATTTAATCTCAGACGTCTGAATATTTATGACAGACGGCTCAGAGGTTAAAAATTGAAACAGAGAGTAGAAAACATTTTGAACTAAATTCAGACGTCTAAATATTTAGTGACAGACGTCTAAATTTTACCTCAGACGTCTGAATATTTATGACAGACGTCTAAATTTGGTGACAGACGTCTGAAATAAATTTCAGACGTCTGAATTTTCCTGCTAGGCAAAAAAAGAACAGCCTAGCTCTAAAATCGACGAATCCGAACCAAAATGCGATCGAACGAGCGATGAACACTAAGGGTTTACGCCAATCGGCAACCCAGTCTAATAGGCACTTCTATGCATCACCAAAAACATGTTCAAACATCCATAAAAGGATTTTCAAAGAATTGAACTCAAAACACTAAAAATTGGAATATTCACCAAATCAATCCAAACCAAGTGCAATTGCACAAGAATAAGTGTTAGGAATTCATACCTAACAATCGAAGATAATTATTGACTTAGATGTGAGATAAAAATCTCACCTTTATACACAAGCACAAGTATGAAGGAGCTATAGAGCAATGGCAATGACACTCTCTTTTCAATCCCAACTCAACAAGCTTGATTCTAAGCTAAAAAGAGAAACATTTCCTAAATTAGGTTTAGGAATTTCTGAAATTGATAAGAGGGTGAGTTGGGGAAGAAGAAGAGGAGACTTACCAAAGCTTCTTCTATTGATTTGGAGCTAGAACTTGATTTGTAGATGGAAACTAGGGTTTTAGAGTTTTAATTTCCCATTCCACTCACCATTAATCTCTTTAGAACTGAAATGAAGAGGAGAAGGGAGTGAATGAAGAGGGGGTTTCAGTTTGGAGTGTTAAGTTAAAACATAGGGCTGAACCAAACCCAAATCCAAAGTGAAAATGGTCGAATTTTTGACTAGCTCCAAACATATCGAAGTTTACACTTAAAAAGATCGCAAACGACATTTTGAACTCAATGGGAGTGGTCTCGAGTCCTAATTTGACCGTGTGCAAAAAGTAGCTTTTCGGACTAACATCCGATTAACGATTTTAAATATAAAAATATAAAATCGATAAATATGCGGGTTGTTACAAAATGAAGTTATAAAATATAAGTTATGTATAAAGGCTTGTGGCTGAGAGTGGGATTTGTCCAGGCTTCCTGATTTCATGTTACTTGTATTGATTTTAGGCATATTGTGACGTCGCTCTTTTGATAATGATTTACGTAACTTTAAAAAAAATTTGATTTATTAAATAATAATACGAAGTTGTTGGATGTGTGTGTAAATGGAATGTTTAACTTTAAACATTCTTACAGGTATATATAATATTAGTATATATTATTACCTTTATAAGTATTTTATAATATGTTATAAAGCTTGTAAACAGCCTTAACAAGTTATAGTATATATTCATAATTACAGTATATATAGTATAAAGATGAATGTAAATGTACAACTATATATATATATATATGTTTTAGATATATATAATAGTCTGTTAATATTTTAAGAATAGGTTGTATGTTTAATAATGTATATATATAAGAAGTGAAATTTTATGACTACTGTATATAGGATAAATATTTACAGTTTTTATATTGATCTTTCTTTTTTTCATAAGTGTATAGGTATACCAGTTTATATATATGTTAGGTAATTTTTTTATTGGTTGTGTAAGTATTAAGAAGTTTTACCGGCCTGTTTGAGTATTTTATTCCCGTTTGTCATATATGTATAGAAATATAAATATACAAGACTAGTTTATATTTTTCATATATTCTGAAATATTTGCCTGATACTGGTTTTATAGTAAGTGTATAAAGGTTTGTAACCTTATATATTTATTTTACTTGCTTTTGTATAATATTTAATATATAAAGTTGTTTATATGTGTATATACAAACGTGTTGAAAGACCATATATTGTTATTGAATATTGATTTCAGAGAAAAATATAGATGTAATATTTATTTTGTTTCAGCTTATGTTAAGCCAATTTTGATTTGTTCTCCGTCAATTCCAAACTTCCAGCTTCGCTTGTTCGTCGATTTCGTGTCTATCGTGCTTTACTTCGAAATTCATGCGGGATTCGTAGCTCATTCCATTGTCAAATTCTATATAGCCTCGAAAGGTGAGCAATCACTCACGATTAACATTCTTGTATTTATTAAATGATTTCAATTGAAACGACAATTGAAATATGATGCTGTAGTTATTTAAATTGTTATATATGCTATTATCTGTATATGTTCACCTGTGACATCTGACACCAGTATCTAGTATTTATATGCATGTTATTACTATTATCTGTATATGTTCACCTATGACATCTGACACCAGTATCTGTTATTTATATTGATGATATATGCATGTTATTACTATTATCTGTATATGTTCACCTATTACATCTGACACCAGTATCTGTTATTTATATTGATGATATATGCCTGTTATTACTATTATCTGTATATGTTCACCTATGACATCTGACACCAGTATCTGTTATTTATATTGATGATATATGCCTGTTGTTATATTTTTAGTATCTGTTATCACTCTGCAAGTTCCCTGTTAGTATAGAATTCACTATGGGTTGAAATGATACATACCCGAACAGACTTTAGAATAGGAGAAAATCGTTATGGGTTGAAATGATAAACCCAAGCGATTTTCATTTGAATTGAAATTGGGATTACGGGTCGAAATGATATCTACCCGTATATATTTAAATTTCGGATGGAAATGATAAATATCCGTATCACTTAACCATATGATAAATATATATACAAACACCGTTGGTCCATATATATATAAATATTTTGAAATTGAATTCTATGGTTTTGGAAAGAAATATTTGGTTTTAACAAATGTTGATTTTTTTAAAAATTTATATATAAATGGTAATGATATATATAGATTTAATAATGATATTTAATTTAATTAAGATGGATTTAATACATATAATATGTTAAGTATAAAATTTATATTTTAAAATAGATTTTTGTAAAAATTTGAATAAGTTAAGGTTGGGAAGATAATTTGAATTTAGTAAAGAATTTTATTTAATTAAACCAATTTAAAACTTATTGGAATTTGGATTTAAGATATGATTTATAACTTGAGTTTGATTTAAATAATTTAATAAATATTTCTTGTTTAAATAAATTTAAGGAAATATTTAGAAAAAAAAATGAAATTTAAGGCTAGTTAAATGATATTGAATTTATTAAGTGAATATTCCCTGATTAAATAATAATAAAGTTAAATCAAGAGCTTTATGAAACTGTAAAATTTAACTTTGAAAATGTTGAATATTAAAGCTTTGAAATATATTAAAAATTTAAATGGTATATTTAGAATTGAATTGAATTAATGAATTGAGCTTTGAATAAATTTGAATTTGAAATTTGAGTTAAATTGAATCGATTTGTGAGACTTGAGGAAATTGTAAATGCTTTACCTTATAAATTATTTAGTCTATATATACTATTTTGGAAATAGATATATTTGAAATGAAAATGATATTTGGTTTTGAAGTATAACTAAATTTGAAATGACCACGGTGTTGTAGTGTATATTTCCACCTTGTAGATAGTTCCACGGATCCTTAGAGGATGGTTATCCCAAACATCCTTTAAGTTACCTGTATTTCAGTTGATATTTCACTTGAGTTGGATTTATTAGTATAAGAATGTTAATCCTGACTCGAGTATTTTGTATTTTGCTTTACGCTCGGGTCAGACCGAGTGATACAGCATTTGAGACTCATCCTTGGAGTTTGGAGCTTCCTTTGGAGATCCAACTATCGCCTCAGCTTTCAGCTCTCCTAGTTGATTTGTTCAGAGAAGTCATCTATTCGTACTGAAGACTTCATTGTATTTGAGATATTTTGTTTTATTTTATTTCTAACTCTGATGTTTATATAGTAGCTTCATGAACTACTATTTTATCTATTCCGCTGCGTATTATTGTATTACTCTGTGTCTGTGATTCTGTGATTGATTTATTTACTGCATATGCTGAGTTTTGCCAAATTTAAATTAACAATCTGATATTTTGAATTATTCAAGTCAGACATGTGTGGATTTATTGTCGATTTGAATGGTCCAAAATACCGGGTCGTTACAAGTAAGTCATAGTGTGCATGTTTTGTGTCAGTGTGCATGTGCACACTTAAATCTTTCTTTCCAAAAACCTTATAAAGATATGGAATACGCATACATTCATACAAATCAGCCATAAATCAAATAAGCATCCATACAAAACAGGGATAACACCAAAATGAATTTAATCATTTATTCCCTACTCAGATTTCATCCAGGAAAACTCTAGTTCCTCCTTATATCAAATTTTCTTACATTGATATATTTATCTATCTTGGTCTCATCTGCAATCATATGAATCAATGGACACATTGTAATGGACTAATTCACTCCATTACCCAAAGATCTTAGGACTTAAACAAGCCATGTGTCAACTTGTATTGCTCAAGAACACAAGTCATTCCTGCAGTGCTCTTGACCCTATTCCTAGTTAGTTTTGAGTTGATAATAACTCTTTTGATTTTTCATGAATAAACCATTCAGTGAATCATTTCACTAAAACAAACATCCATGTCATGGCATTTCATATCTTTCATAACCAAACAAAGACAAGCAGGCAGTTAAACATAGGTGTCTAATAAATAAGATTCTGCATCCATATATATATATACACACACTTGCATTTTAAAAGGGGTATAGGCAACTAACATTGGCTTATGGCTTTTGAGAGAGTTTTTCATCTTGCAAACATCTGTGCTTAAGTTAAACTCAGAATGACCAAGTTTCACTGAATCTCAAATTTATTTGCTATGTATATGGCTATTTATATACTTTCATTGAATTAGGAGCATCAGCACATAGGCAACCCTATTACACCCCTAATTCCCTTTTTGTCTCAAGCCTCAACACCTATACACAAGTATATTGCAGCTCAACATGTTTATATTCTCTGGGTTATGCCAAACCAACACTACTTGCCTATATTCATCATTTGATTCTCTGGGTATTCACTTATTTTTCCTGATATTAACATATCAGAGAGATCTGGGTTTATAAAAACATATTTACTAATAATACTTAGAACTTTCACATAATAGATCAAGCAGAACAACCAAACTAAAGATCAAAGCATTTTCATCTTAGAAATCAAAGAAAGATAACCACATATGAAAATACATTTTAAGAAAGATCAACTTATAAACTGGCTGCCTTCATTAGGACTTAGTCCCTTAGATTTTTGAGTGAGTTTTCTCACCTAGCTCTCCTTCACTTCTTAGTTGATTGATAAGCTTCTACACCCAAGCCCTTTTCTTCACTTGTCTTATATTTATATAATATATTTTTTTCAAGAGCTATCAGGGAAGAAGAGAAGGCCCCTCTTATCACTGCTTATTTATGCAGGGTTCTTCTAGGGTTTAAGGTGCTAGCTAAAGTCATTTTTGCCCACCTGAAATCATGCCATTTGTATTTAGTTTAAACCCAAAATCCTACCCTCCCCGGCTCAAGTTTGTGGAGAGAAAAGTGGTTTTATCATTTTGGTTATTTTCAGAAATTTGCTTTTCCAGAAAATGTTTTTTCTCTTATCTAATATCATGCTAAAGGTGTGACTTGATTTCCATTATTTTATCATATATATATGCCAAGGGTTCTTCCTAATTCTGCCTATACAAAACATATCACTGGTTTATCTTACTTTTCTATTTTTAGCTTTCAGTTAAAAGCATGTGTTCCCTTATTTATTTATAAAAGGATTGCTCCTTTTATATCTTCATTCTTGCTTTCTGCCTATAGTTAAAATACATTTGTGTATTTTTATTTTACTGATTTGAACACTTGTGTTTGATTAGCATACATATATGTATATATATGTCTTACAGATATATTTAATACATATATATATATCTATACGTTATTTTTACTGAACACATATGCACATATACACTCAAATACAACCAGTAGCATCCATATATATTTATGCATATAGCTTTTAAGGATTTAATCTATTTATCTGTATATATATATATTTTCATACACATCAACATATGTTCATTCATATCATCCAGGAATTAAGCTTCTATTCATGTGTATTTCCTGTGAACACATGTACACATATAGCTACACCATATCAAGCCACATCAATTCCTTTTCAAAATTAGTTTAAAAATTATTTTAAACTTATTTATATTTCCAAAATAAATTCCTAAAATCTTGGGTCATTAAATATAACCCACCTTTTAGAAATTGTGTCCCATAATTTTCCTAAGCTTAAATCAAATTTAAACTTAATTCAGAGAACAAATACATTCTCAACCAAATAGATTTTTAGTTCTATCACAATAACTAAAAATACATACATTCAAAAGGAGAACAAATTAAAAATCAGAATTACCTTTAATCTGAAAATAGCTTAGGATAGTTCATCCTAACCTTGTCTTCTAATTCCCATGTGCAATCACTAGGATCAAGACTCCACTGTACCTTCACAAGTTTCAGTGATTTATTCCTCAACTTCTTCACATCCTTTGCCAAAATTCCCACTGGATCCTTTTCATAAATCAAATTAGGATTTATTTGCACTTAGGTTGGGGTCTCAAGAATTTCTACCTTGTCATGAACCCACCTTCTCAATTGTGATACATAAAAAACATCATGCATCCCTTGCATGTTTTCTGGTAATTCCAACTTATATGCCAAGGAACCAATTCTTTCCAGAATTTTTTATGGCCCAATATATCTTGGGGTTAACTTGCCTTGTTTCCCAAACCTCAGTACATTTTTCATATGTGATATTTTGATGAAAACAAAATTTCCTACTTCATATTCCACCTGCTTCCTTTTCATGTCTGCAAATTTCTTTTGCCTGTCTTGGGCTGCTGCAATTCTCCTCCTTACCAGCTCAATTTTCTCTTTAGTTTCTTGTATGTACTCAGGCCCTAAAATAGCTCTTTCTCCTGTTTCTACCCAACATACAGGTGATAAACATGGCTTGCCATATAAGGCTTCAAATGGAGCCATCCCTATGGTGCTTTGATAGCTGTTATTGTATGTAAACTCAGCTAAATGGAGATAATCTTCCCAGTTACCTCCAAAATCCAGTGCATATGCCCTTAACAAGTCTTCTAAAACTTTTTTCACCACCTCAGTCTGCCCATCTGATTGTGGATGGTAGGCAGTGCTTAAGCATAATACACTTCCCATGGCTTCTTGAAAACTTTTCCAGAACCTTGATGTGAAGATGGTATCCCTATCACTCACAATAGTTTTGGGAATGCCATGTAACCTTACCACCTCCTTCATAAATAATTGAGCTAATTTTGGTGCACTCCTTTCTGATTTGACTGGAATGAAATGTGCCACTTTAGTTAGCCTATCTACTATCACCCATATACTTGTGTTTCCTCTTTTAGATCTAGGCAGTCCATCTACGAAATCCATAGATATATCTTCCTATTTCCACTGTGGTATGCTAAGATGTTGTAACAACCCTGATGGCTTTTGTGTTTCTGCCTTGACTTGTTGGCAAGTCATACATCTTGCAATATATTTGGCTACATCTGACTTCATTCCCTTCCACCAAAAATTTCTTTTTAAATTTTGATACATCTTTGTACTGCCTGGGTGTATGGAGTACTTACTCCTATGATATTCATTCAATATTTCCTCCTTCAACTCCATGTTTTCTGGAACACATATTCTATCCTGGTTTCTTAAATAACCATTTTTATCAATATGGTAATTTGTTACTTCCTCCCCTTTTGATATGAGAGTTTTCTTCTCCAATAAGTTTGTGTCTTGTTCTTGCATTTTTCCTACCTTCAAAATTAAATCTGATTGTAGAGGCATTAAACTCAATCTTCCTTTACTCTTGTTATCCCGCCTTTTGGCAAGGCCGTGACACCAAGAACTTGACTAGAAACCAGTGACAGTTCGTCTTGGAGATCGGTTACACGCAGGCTCACTATAGATATCGATGAATTTTGTCCGAGTCCGGATCGAGCCACGATTAACAAGACATAACAAGAAAAGCCAGGTAAACCAACGTTCCGAATTTCAAGTCGATCCAAGTTCGTATGATCAAGTTAGTAACGATGAAAAGTGGAGGAAATGGCCCTATGTTTGAATCCATAAGCCAAGTCTTTGTTCGAATCCATCAAGTTTCCCCTGCTTCGAATCCACGAAGTCAATCTGCTTCGAATCCATCAAGACAAATTACTTCGAATCCATGGAGCTACTTCACTTTGTAACCTTCAGATTGAAAACCTTCGAATCCATCAGGACGAAGCACTTCGAATCCATAAAGTTGAACCATTTCGTATTCGTCCAGTGACCTAGTTTCGAACCCATCCTGCTATAATGACTTCGAATCGATTGGTTATAGCGTAACATGATCGATACGAACGAGCACACCTTCGAATCCATGAGCAATCGAATCCATTAGATCAAGGCGGCTAGAATCACGGAGTCGACCCAGTCAACTCGGAGAGAAAGGCGGATCGATACGAGAGACGCGCGCCACGTCAATACCCTCATGCGCAAAGTCATCGATTCGACCCTATCGATTCGAAGAGAATCGATTCGAACGGAGCATATCAACCAGAAATACGATCTTGAATCGATCGTAACTCGAGATCCACAAATCCAAATGCTATGAAATTTTCACAGAAGCTTGAGAACATGTTGAAGAATGTCCATACCAAATTTCAACTCGATTGGACAATTCCTCGATCGATTCGAATGGATTTCGAATCGATCCCAAAGTGGGCCCGGATTTCCAAAAAGCGGGCATGTGGGCCCCCTCACATGCCAGAACTGGTCTCCCGAAATTTAGGTGAAATATCAGCCTCTTACACCTATAAATAGAGCCCCTGGTCATTCAGAAAAGAGGTCGGACAATTTTAAGAGCTAAAGAGCACCTGGATTCTGCCAGATTTACTAAACATCACCACTGCTGCCTTAGATTCAGACTTAGCTCATAAATTCAGTTGTACTACATTATAAGAAATTGTAATCTTCAAGTATCGAGCAATAAAATCATCAAACTTCATAGTGGACGTAGGCGAAACGCCGAACCACTCTAAATCGCTTGTCTTTGCATTTTACATTTATGTTATTTGGAGTTTTTGTTAGATAATCCTCAGTTTTAATTTTCTTTCTTCACTTTTATCTCTTCAAAAACTTCTGAAGAGTGTTGTGCCCATTTTTGGTACAAACACTTTGGTGCTTTCACTGAGAAAAACCAGCTTTTTCTCCTGCTCCTTGGATCTACCATCGATACCGGATTGCATAAATCCAATAGGAAGATCCAGATCTCTAATCCAGAATCCTTCCATTCTATTCAGATTTGCATAAAATCTAGGAAAGGAACCCACTACTTAAGATGGTTAGTACAAGAACTACCTCTACGGCTGCTGATCAAGATGGTCGGGATAGACAGAATCCTACACAGCAGCTACAATCCAATCAAGACAACACTGCTCACTCAGATCCGTCTGGGCCAGTAACCAGACAAGAGTTCCATGTATTGCTCCAGGAATTGACTCAAAGTCGGCAACAGCTGGCCGAACAGTTGCGTGCTAATATTGAATTGACCAATCAATTAAACCGCCGAAGGCGCAGGAGGACCAGGAGGGATGATGCTTCCCACTCGTTCACTAAAAGTTCTTCTTCATCTGACTATCATGGCAGATCTACACGTCCCCGATTGGACGCGAATCATACACAAGCTACTGGATATCAACCTGCCTTGACTGTAGGACAATTGAGGGTCGGACCGTCAACTAGCTTCCAGGCCGGGCCCTCGTCACGAGGAGGTGCTGTTCCACAACATACCACAGACAATCGCACTGCAACCGCCGCGATAGAAACAAGGGTTGATACCCGGAATCTCTCAGATCCGAATAATCAACAACGTGGGCGTACTCCTGAACCATACGTCCCAGAAGATGTGGAGCCAAGGAGGCGAGACATAGGGCGTCGACAGCGTCCGGTCCAAACTCGCACTGTGGAACCCGACCACACCTTAGCTCAGCATGCACAGAATGTGGATATGCCCGATATTTCAACCATGATACGTCAGATGATTCGCGAAAGCCAAGTGCTTACCAATGACGACTGGGGAATCTCCCGTAGTCATACTCCTTCACAGATGAAATATTATACGCTGATCCTCCTCGGCGATTCAGAATTCCAACTCTCCCCATGTACGAAGGAAATAGTGACCCCAATCAACATATTTTGAAATATGAATGGTCAATGAGCGCTGCGAGGGCTGATGATGTAGTGAAATGCCGAAGCTTCCCCATCTCTCTGGGAGGAATCGCAACAATGTGGTTTACAAGGTTGCCACCTAGATTTATCTCTTCGTTCGATCAACTAGCTAAAAAATTTGTCGAACAGTTCCGTATGCATGTCGCTAGACCTAAAGACGTTAACACCCTAACTAGCATCACCCAAGCTAAGGGAGAAACACTCACGTTATTTAGAAAGATTCCATGCGGCGTGTGTAGAAATTAGTAATCCTAATGATAACTCAATCCTGATGGCATTAACCAAAGGAATCGATCCCGATTCTGAGTTTGGAAATTGGCTAGCTGGGAAACCACCCGCATCGTTGGACCGTTTCTACTCCAAAGCCGCTCAATTCTTACGGCAAGAGGACGCGAAACAGTCTAGGAAGCAGGATGATGCGATGCCCAGAACTGAAGGAATACAAAGTAATGTGGCAGTTAAGCAGTCCGGTGAGAGTTCCGGAAAAGTTCAGTTGAATATACAGAACAAACAGACTCAGCTGCGAGGCAACAATGGTCAGGATAAAAAGAGAGATCAGAACCGAGGCCCACGACGTAGGGCTCCAATGTTCGATAATTACACGCCATTGAATACATCATTAGAGAATGTATATCTACAAACTTGCAACACTGTGCAATATAAGAAGCCCGCTCCGAAGCAATCGTCGGAGAGGCAGATTCAAATAGGGAAGTTCTGTAGATTCCACGAGAGTTATGGCCACAATAATGAGTGTCGACATTTGCAAGACCTCATCGAGAAGTTGATCAGGGAAAGAAAGTTAGATCAGTTTGTGCGAGCACCGCAGCCTGGTGGTGCGGGCCCGTCGAATCAGAACCATGCACAAAATCAGGAAAGACAAGAGGAACCTGCTCATACGGGCGGAAGGCTAGTTATTAATACAATAAGTGGTGGTCCCCATCCAGCAGACAGAAGTTGGAGGGAAATGGAGTCATATGCCAGCTCTATCAGGCATGCGGACTTCGAATGCTGCAGTAATTGTGAAGATGGAACTCCGGCTAAAAAACAGAAAACAATGTCTGATGATATCATATTTAGAAGTAGAGACGCTGATAAGATCGAAGCTCCAACAATCGACCCACTGGTCATATCTTCCCAGGTAGGTCCTGCTTGGATGAAGAGGATCCTGGTTGACAGTGGGAGCTCCGTAAACATCTTGCTTAAATGAGCCTATGATTTAATGAAAATGGAAGCAAAGGACTTAAAACCTTGCCAATCTCAAGTTCACAGCTTCAATGGAAGTGCTACAATACCCACTGGAGTGGTGGAACTGCCAGTGGAGTTGGGAGTTGGAGAACGCCGGAGAGTTCGGATGTTGCAGTTTGTCGTTTTAGATATTGATTCACCTTACAATGCGTTTTTGGGCCGACCGGCCCTTGTTGAGTTCAGGGCAGCCATTGCCCCATGGTGTTTAACTCTGAAGTTCCCTACTGATCACGGAATTGGAGTCGTTCAAGGAGATCAGGCAGCCGGAAGAGCCTGTTATGTTGCTGAACTGCGCGAGGCGCAGAGAAAGGAGAAAGGAAAGGGCGTAGAGGAATCTCTCTGCGTCCGTTTTGCTGATGATTGACAATTAGTGCCTGGGCCCCGGCCTGGGCACCACGACCAATTCCTTAAAGATCTTGACCCTAGAGACAGCAAAGATAAAGACGAATCTAAAGAGAAGCAAGCTTCCCCGGTCGAACTAACTGTGGACGTCCCAGTCAGTGAGGATGATGGTTCAAAGGTACTAAAAGTTGGATCTCAACTGGGAAGACAGACACAACAGGAATTGGTTGAATTTCTCTGGCCAAATCTCGACGTTTTCGCCTGGACACACTCTGATATGTGCGGGATCTCACCGGATATCGCAAGTCACTCCTTGAATATTGATCCGTGGTATGTCCCGGTCAAACAGAAGAGGCGCGGTATGGATCCAGAGAGATCTGCCGCCCTTAAAGAGGAGGTTGATAAGTTACAATCAAATAGGTTCATCCGAGATGCTTTGTATCTAGAATGGGTGTCAAATCCAGTATTGGTTCGAAAACCGAACGGGAAATGGAGAACTTGCGTCGACTATTCTGACTTAAACAAGGCTTGTCCAAAGGATAGTTTTCCACTTCCCTGAATTGACCAGCTCGTAGATTCCACGGCTGGGCACGAGTTATTATCTTTCATGGATGCTTATTCTGGCTATAATCAAATACCTATGCATTTGCCTGATCAAGAACATACCAGTTTCGTGACCGATCTGGGACTCTACTGCTATAGAGTCATGCCTTTTGGCTTAAAAAATGCCGGAGCAACATATCAACGCTTGGTCAACCAAATGTTTGCCAACCAGATCGGGAAGACTATGGAGGTCTATGTGGACGACATGCTAGTAAAGTCTCGATTCTCTACAGATCACGTCAGAGACTTAGATTCAATGTTCTGCATCCTTCGAGAATACGGAATGAAGCTCAATCCATTAAAGTGTCACTTCGGTGTCGCCTCCGGAAAGTTCCTCGGGTTCATCGTTAACGCTCGAGGGATGGAAGCAAACCCCGAAAAGATCTGGGCAATAAGGAACTTATAAACTCCAAGAACCATAAAACAAGTCCAGAGTCTCAACGGGAAGGTAGCAGCACTAAGCAGGTCCATTTCAAAATCCACTGATAAATGCATTCCTTTCTTTGATCTGATCCGGAAAGGAAAGCGAAACTTTGAATGGACCATGGAGTGCGAAGGTGCATTCCGATCGCTGGTTCAACATCTTTCAACACCACCGATCTTGTCAAAGCCGGTCGATCATGAACAATTGTATCTTTATCTGGCAGTGTCAGAGCATGCAATCAGCGCTGCTTTGGTTCGGGAAAAAGACCGAGTGCAGAAACCGGTCTACTATGTTAGTAAACGGTTAACGGGATCTGAAAGAAATTACCCAAGGCTGGATAAATTGACTTATTGCTTGGTCATTGCCTCAAGAAAGTTTCGCCCTTATTTCCAAGCTCATCCTCCTACTGTGTATACTGATCAGCCGTTACGACAGGTCCTCACGCGGCTTGAGACGTCTGGTAGGTTACTCAAGTGGAACATCGAACTGAGCCAGTTTGATATTACTTACTCTCCAAGACGAGCCATTCAAGGACAAGTCCTAGCCGATTTCATAGCTGAATTTACCATTCCAGAAGACTTGCCCGAAACCAGTGAATCCCTCGAATATATCTAGAAGCTGTATACTGATGGTGCATCAAACGACCGGTGTTCGGGCGCTGGAGTTGTACTTGAAACTCCCGAAGGCCGATCTATATGTTATGATTTGAGATTCGATTTTCACGCAACCAATAATGAAGCTGAATATGAAGCCCTCTTAACTGGGCTGAAATTGGCCAGAGATTTGAGAATTATCGCTGTGGAAATTTATTGTGATTCACAATTAGTTGTGTGCCAAGTACGGGGAGAGTATCAAGCGAGAGATCGAAGGTTGGCTGCGTACTTGGCTCGAGTTCAGGAAGTACCGAATCAGTTTGATTATTATGCCATTTATTATATACCTTGAAAGCGCAATCAAAAAGCTGATTCATTGGCGAAGTTAGCCAGCACAGGTGAAGCACAGCAAATGGGGTTTGTCCCCGTCGAAACTTTGTCCTCCCCAAGCATCGATCAAATAGAGATGAATTTTGTGTTTGAAACCGCTCCCAGTAGAGAGTCGTGGATGACTCCGTATCGAAATTACATTGAGAATGGGACATTGCCTGAGCACAGAAATGAGAAGAGACGAATTCTACGAAAAGCTTCACGGTTTGTCATTCAGAACGGAGTCATGTATAGAAGAGGTTATTCTGTTCCTCTCCTCCGGTGTATCGCGCACGATGAAATCAAACGAGTGTTACATGACGTACACGAAGGAGAATGCGGCGATCACACCGGTGGACAAGCTCTTGCTAAGAAAATACTCCGATACGGATACTACTAGCCGACAGTGAATCGAGATGCAGCAAATTATGCCAGAAAGTGCGATAGGTGCCAGAAACACGCCCGAATTCCAAGAGCCCCACCTACCGAGATGACCCAAATGGTCAGTCCCTGGCCATTCGCTATGTGGGGCATCGATATCATCGGTGCTCTACCTCTGGAAAAAGGTGGTGCGAAGTACGCCATCGTCGTCGTTGACTACTTTACAAAGTGGGCTGAAGCCGAAGCTCTCGTAACAATTACGACGAAGAAAGTAATAAATTTCGTAGTTCGCAACATCATCTGTCGATTTGGACTCCCGCATACCATCATCACCGATAATGGGGCCCAATTTGACAGTGCAGAATTCAAGAATTTCTGTCAACGGTTTCATATCTATAAAAAATTCTCGGCGGTTGCACATCCTCAGGAAAACGGTCAGGTCGAAGCTGTCAATAAACTTATAAAATCCATCCTAAAGAAACGACTGGAAAAGGCCGGGGACAAATGGGTTGATGAACTCCCTATGGCATTATGGGCTTATCAAATGACTCACAAGACCGCAACCGGACACACCTCGTTTTCCTTATCTTATGGCACAGAAGCCGTTATTCCAGTCGAGACGGAAGTGTTTTCCCATCGCGTGACTTATTATGATCCGAAAACAAACGCTATATTGCTGGCTGAATCTTTGGATCTACTGGATGAGAAGCGGGAAGAGGCTGATTTAAGAGCTGCTGCATATCAAAGTCGAGTCGCCCGATTGTACAATGCCAAAGTTAGACCTTGAACTTTTGAACTTGGTGATCTCGTTCTCAAGAGAATCTATTCGGTTCCTTCGCACATGAAACCGAACTGGGAAGGGCCATATGTGATTACAAGAAGACTCGGAGATGGCACATTCAAACTATCGACCGTTGACGGTCTTGATTTGCCAAGGGCCTGGAACAGCGAGAGTCTCCGTCGCTATTACACATGACATGCTTTATTTATTTTGTTATATTTTTCCATTTAGCAATTTACTTTAGCATTTCGAAATTAGAATTTGTAATAAGGCAACTGACTTTGCCATATTTTCTTATTTCAGCAATAAAATGCCATCTCTTTGAGCCAGAGCTGTGATTCATTGAATACAATGTACAACCTCACGATGCACGGAGAGATAAATTCCATCACGCGGTGGAATTTATTCAAGTAGGGAGTGGCTATGATACGATCGGCCACTCGCTAAATGAAACCCGAGCTCAGGGGCAAGCCATCACGTCAGGCTAAAAATGGGTTGATACACGACAATCCTTCACACAACTCCGTACTCCCAGAGTGCGAGACAGAGTATAAATATTATTCAACTCCGTACCCCAGAGTGCGAAACGGAGTATAAACATTACTTAACTCCGTACTCCCAGAGTGCGAGACGGAGTATAAACATTAATCAACTCCGTACTCCTAGAGTGCGAGATGGAGTATAAACATTAATCAACTTCATACTCCCAGAGTGCGAGACGGAGTATAAACATTCACTTAAACTCCGTACTCCCAGAGTGCGAGACAGAGTATAAACATTACTCAACTCCGTACTCCCAGAGTGCGAGACGGAGTATAAACATTAACTTAACTCCGTACTCCCAAAATGCGAGATGGAGTATAAACATACATCAATTCCATACTTATCCCCAAGGCTGGGGGCAGAACCAAAATAGATATTGAATTGAAGGCAAAAGAGAATATGTTTTCATTTCCATTATCAACAAAAAGAATCTGATTACAAGCTGGTTCAAAAAATTCCTACTAGTGGGAGCCGAGTCCACATCTATACACGGCTATAGAAAAATCAACAAAACGAAACACTATCCCCGAACGTGACAACAAACTAAAGGAAGAGATCAATCTTTCTTCTTCCTCGGTTTCTTCTTCGGGGTAGTCCCACTGGATCCGCCACCCGACTTCCTCCTCACTCTCTTACTCTTCTCCGGTTTGTCCTCCGATGGCGACATAATATCAATATCCTCCTCGGAGCTTGAGGCGACGGAGATTCTCTTGGAGGATGGAACTGGAGGCATAGGAGCCGTGACAGGAAGTGGGGCAGGAGCACTTGCAATAACCACAGTGCCCCCCGGTGATATCATCATTAGTGGGGCATGGCCATATGGTTTCATGCCTGCTGTCACTGATGCCATCTCAGCATTGATGTCGGCCAAAATTTCATCCTCACGAGATGCTCGGGCTGCGCTGGACGTGCTAGTGGCTGGCATAAAAGAACTAACAGCTGGAGCAACCCCGCTCATGGCAAAAGATGGATCGAAAGGGTCGTTGGGTTGGCTAAGGAGTTCCTCAATCATCTGAGCATCAAAAGATAACATGCTCATTTCTCCCTCTTTCGCCGACTACAGTGGATGTCATAATGGCCTCGGTGACGATAGCCCCTTGCGCTTGATAAGGAACTTGTGATGCAGGAGGCGCAGAGACAACGGCTTCGGTCACTAAAATGTGAAAAAGCGAAGATTATTAGCTAAGTGTATTGCTTCAGATTCTTCACACTAAGTGTATACGGGAAGCATTCAAATACCTTCCTTGGCCTGGACCGAAGTATGGGCAGGTGCAGAGACAGGGGGATCAACAAGAGACAGCTGCGGTTGGTCAGGATTATAAGCGGGGACAGGCTGGGGATCGACCGTGCCAGTGGTCTTAGGCAATGTCGGAATTACAGCTTCGACACTTGCTTCATGATGCTCGATCCCCGAGCCCTCACCGATCTCTGTCTGTCGAGCTCCAAGTCTCTCTTTCTTCATGGAAATCATCGCCTCGTGGAGGACTTTCCTCTCTTACTCAGAAAGCAAGCGCGTCTCAAGCTCGAAATCATCCAGTGCTTCATCCGGATGCACTGCTTTCTTCTCTGCCACCAGCCTAGTACAGGCATTGTACAGAATCATAGAGTCATCTCCAAGCCAAAATAAATTTCTATGCTCCAGCACGTTGGCGTTATAGGTAACCAGGAGATCATCAAAATCGGCTTCCATCCTGGACTGCTCCGCCGTAATCGTTTCCTCAACTTCTACCTCCATAGACTTAGTCTTGGTCACTGCCGCAGCAAGTTCAGCTCGGAGTGACACAGCTTGGTCGCATGCCTCTTGTGCGGTGGTGTTTGCGTCATCTTTCTCTTTCACCACCTCAGTGAATTTAGCTTTAAGCTCATTCAGCTCTTTAACGGCGGTGTCCCGCTCAGCTACAACGGTGGTATAGCGGTGGCCCATCCCTTCTACTAAGGCACAGTGTGCCTGCTGCATCCTCGCCATCTTCGCCACAGCTTTGTCATGCTTTTTAAGCGCTTGGAGTTTAGAGTTTCGAGACGACTCCATCTCAGATTGAAGAACCTGGATGATGCGATCTTTCTTGACAATCTCAGCATCGCGCTCCTCAATAACCTTTGCCCGGTCGAAAGCTACCTTTGAAGCTTTCACGGCTGCTTTTTACCACTCCTTGTATTGAGCATAAAAGTCGCGGATATAGCTATGCGCAATATTTTTGGTGTCCGAAGGAATCCTCTTGAGATGGGGAGGGAAGACATATGCATCCAGACAAATTTCTGGAAAGTCCATTTTCATTTGAGCAAGCTGGATGGCTCCTTCACTTGTCAATTCAGCCGGAGCCAGTTCAACAATGGCAGCTGCCTACGGTTCAACCCTTTGCCGCTGAGTTTTGGGCCTGGAATATTGAGAAAGTTGTTGTTGCTACGAAGACTTAGGAGGATCTATAGGGGCCCTAGGAGGCGGAGGAGAACGAGATCGCGGTCGGTACGGATAGCTCCTATCTCTGTCAGTACGATCTTGACCAGAGTGGCTACGCCAATAATCTCGATCTCTATCATAGCGATCCTGATTGGTATAGCCTCGTCCATGATCCCTATTTGATTCCCTCCAGCGGGACTCATAATATGAGGAAGATCGGCGTACATTACGGAGCCTATCCAAAGTGGATCCACGGCCTGACATCTCACCTGCGATAAGAAGAAACTGCAGTTTAGAATCCTACAAAAGTGACATTCAATATGCGGAAATCATGTAGTGCTGTGGAAGTGTGTGTAAATGTGTAAATCCCCAGACCAATCGGAAGTGTTGACCGCACTCAAAGGGAAGGGCTCGCTCATATTTAAAACATCTTGAAATTCCTCCAACTCGGAATTGTGATGAATCGATATATAATCCGGGATGGGAATATCATCAAGCCCTTTGAAAGTATCTCTCGAATGAGAAGGAGCGGCCTCAGAAATTATAGCTCCGGAAGTGGGAGAAGACACATCTACAGACTTCCACCCCTTAGATTTAAGTTATTTTAGAAACGACGGTCTTTCTTTTCCGTCTCTCTCCCAATTCTTCAAAATTTCCCGAAAGATCCGCCATCGGCTCTACGTCTGTGTGAGTTCTTTCTTCGTCGCCCACTTCAGTTATTACAACGCCGAGCGTTTTCTTCGCCATTTTCTTTTTCTTCTTCTTCTTGTTTTTCTTCTTCTTTGAGACGGGCTTTAGCATCCCTTCAGTGACTATGCTCTGATTCCTTTCAATCAAGCAGAGATTCCTTAAGTTATAATCAATCAACACCAAGTCGATGTGTCTCGCATCGCTCGGGATCTCTCGAAGACTCCATAACTGACTACTTATCAGAAATCAGTGTTAAACAAACAATAAACCCGTGCATCCCGCAGTGTAAAGTGTATGAAGTGCAGTGTAGCTAATACTTAGTAAATTTAACGAAACCAAAGACAAGATGGAAACTTCGGAAATTATGAAGTTGGTTAGAATGACCGTCATTACTGACCGTCTTAAACCATATCGTCCAGAATTCATGGTGGTTGGTTAGTATTTATTTGTCAAAGAACAGTTCCATCAACGAGCTTCGAAGGACAGTCAAGTATGCGGTATAAAAGTTCAAGTCAAATATGCAGAGATGAAGCTCGTCGGAGTCATGCCATTATTATGTGAAATTTACGTATCCATGAAAGTTGGTTCGCACCGATCAAAGTTGGAGTCAACAATTCCGAACCGATCAGAATGGCACGGTTTCGAATCGATTCCGATCGAATCGACACAGATCGAATCGATCGCACCTAGGCTTTCGAATCGATCGGGAGACCTTTCCTTCGCATCCATCATCTGACCTGCATTCGAATCGATCTCCGGAAATAAAACTCTGAAATAGCTAAGTAACTCCAGCTTCGTATCGATCATATACCCAAAACCTTCGAATCGATCGACTAGGGACAACTTCCCGTATCGATCGTTATAGATCGATACGAGGATGCACCATCTGTGATCGATTCGAACGCAAACCCCCACTTCGTACATCCAGATCGATACGATAGCCACGTAAAAATCTCATCTTCCAGATCGATTCGATCGCCATTATTCCAGATCGACACGAAGGGAAGACTCTGACTTTCCCTCCCATACTTCTCCTCTATTTCGTCTTTCTAGTTGTTATCCTCGATTTCAACTCCATCAAGACCGATTCGAACATGAATGGAAATAAGGGAAATTTTAGTTCCTAGAACTTAAAAGACTTGGTCGAATTTCCTACCTAAATATGAAGTGGGATTAAAAGGAGTAGGATGCTGGCTCGATTCGAAGGAGAGAACAGTTGGTTTTGTACTAAAAAATTAGGGATCGATTCGAGAACTCAAGAAGATAAGGGCAGTATGTTCGTCTCTGTTCTTGAGATTTAGGATCGATTCGAAGGCACATGAAGCTACAGTGAAAAGTAAAAAGTAAAAAATGACGAGGTACCTGGTATTTATATGGAACCCAGAAGGCAACCGGGTCGATTCGTCTCCCGGTCTACGTGACCGCTCGCAGCCAGTCAAAGCCAAAGACAACCAGAGACCGATTCGAAGTGTCTTATTCGAATCCATCAACCCTTTGCCTCCATCGAAACGAAGTAAACACCGGCGTCCACCAGTTCAGGACCATCGATTCAAATCCATCCCGAATGCTTCGAGTTCATCGATACGAAACGATCTAAATGAGAGGTAGCTCTGGAGACACTTGACTCCATCGATTCGAAACCATCACTTCGAATCCATCAATAATGGACCCACAGCAACAAAGACTTATCGATGCGAATCGAGGTTTTGTATCCATCAAAAGATTTTTATGTCTATCAAAGCATAGCACACTGGTTGAACATTTGTTTAAAAGAAGATTACAACAAAACTATTAAAAGACGACTGCCTAGCAACCAATTGAACAGAAATACTCGGCATGAAAGATTGCAGCTTTTCAAAGCACGCCATGTTTACACAAGACGTACTTTGGGGGGCAAATGTTATCACGCCTTTTGGCAAGGCCGTGACACCAAGAACTTGACTAGAAACCAGTGACAGTTCGTCTTGGAGATCGGTTACACGCAGGCTCACTATGGATATCGATGAATTTTGTCCGAGTCCGGATCGAGCCACGATTAACAAGACATAACAAGCAAAGCCAGGGAAACCAACGTTCCGAATTTCAAGTCGATCCAAGTTCATATGATCAAGTTAGTAACGATGAAAAGTGGAGGAAATGGCCCTATGTTCGAATCCATAAGCCAAGTCTTTGTTCGAATCCATCAAGTTTCCCCTGCTTCGAATCCACGAAGTCAATCAGCTTCGAATCCATCAAGACAAAGTACTTCGAATCCACGTAGCTACTTCACTTCGTAACCTTCAGATTGAAAACCTTTGAATCCATCAGGACAAAGCACTTCAAATCCATGAAGTTGAACCATTTCGTATTCGTACAGTGACCTAGTTTCGAACTCATCCTGCTATAATGACTTCGAATCGATCGGCTATAGCGTAACATGATCGATACGAACGAGCACACCTTCGAATCCATTAGATCAAGGCGGCTAGAATCACAGAGTCGACCCAGTCAACTCGGAGAGAAAGGCGGGTCGATACGAGAGACACGCGCCACGTCAATACCCTCATGCGCAAAGTCATCGATTCGACCCTATCGATTCGAAGAGAATCGATTCGAACGGAGCATATCAACCAGAAATACGATCTTGAATAGATCATAACTCGAGATCCACAAATCCAAATGCTATGAAATTTTCACAGAAGCTTGAGCACATGTTGAAGAATGTCCACACCAAATTTCAGCTCGATTGGACAATTCCTCGATCGATTCGAATGGATTTCGAATCGATCCCAAAGTGGGCCCGGATTTCCAGAAAGTGGGCATATGGGCCCCCTCACGTGCCAGAACTGGTCTCCCGAAATTTAGGCGAAATATCAGCCTCTTACACCTATAAATAGAGCCCCTGGTCATTCAGAAAAGAGGTCGGACAATTTTAAGAGCTAAAGAGCGCCCGGATTCTGCCAGATTTACTAAACATCACCACTACTGCCTTAGATTCAGACTTAGCTCATAAATTCAGTTGTACTACATTATAAGAAATTGTAATCTTTAAGTATCGAGCAATAAAATCATCAAACTTCATAGTGGACGTAGGCGAAACGCCGAACCACTCTAAATCGCTTGTCTTTGCATTTTACATTTCTGTTATTTGGAGTTTTTGTTTGATAATCCTCAGTTTTAATTTTCTTTCTTCACTTTTATCTCTTCAAAAACTTCCGAAGAGCATTGTGCCCATTTTTGGTACAAACAACTCTTATCTCCTTCAACTGGTACCATTTGTACCTTACTACTTGCTTCAATTTCCAAGTCAGTGAGTATAGACAAATCTTTAAATTCTTCCATCATCAACATAGCTATCTTAGCATGTTGTCTACTCAAGGCATCTGCAACTTTGTTTGCTTTACCTGGTGTATAGAGTATGTCTAGATCATAGGCAGCTAAGAACTCCACCCATCTATGTTGCCTCATATTTAAATCTTTTTGTGAAAATAAATACTTTAAAGACTTGTAGTCAGTGTAAAGTTCAAACTTAGTTCCTAACAAATAATGTCTCCAAAGTTTCAAAGCATAGATCACATCTGCTAATTCAAGATCATGTGTGGCATACCTTACTTCATGGTGTTTGAGTTGTCTGGATGCATATGCAATGACTTGGCCTTGTTGCATCAACACTTCACCCAAGCCAAACCCACTAGCATCAGTGTATACAACTAATTCTTCATTTCCCTGGGGTACTTTCAAGATTGGAGCATTCACCAATGCCTCCTTCAACTGTTCAAAAGACTTCTCACACTTCTCTGACCAAACAAAAGCTTGATTTTTCCTGGTTAGGTTAGTAAGTGGTGTAGAAATTTTTGAAAAATCTTTTATAAATCTCATATAATATCCTGCCATCCCCATAAATGATCTTACTTCACTCATAGTGCTAGGCCTCTTCCATGCTTGAATAGCTATTACTTTATTTGGATTCACAGAAATTCCTTTGGCAGAAATGACATGGCTAAGGAAATGTACTTCCTCTTTCCAAAATGCACATTTTGAAAATTTTGCCTTTAAATCTTTTTCCCTCAATCTAGACAAAACCAGATGCAAATGACTTTTATGTTCTTCCACTGTTTTGGAATAAATTAAAATGTCATCAATAAAAATCAGCACAAATTTGTCTAAATAATCTCTAAAGGTTCTATTCATTAAATCTACAAAATATGATGGTGCATTAGTCAAGCCAAATGACATAACCAGAAATTCAAACAACTCATACCTAGTTTTAAAGGCAGTGTACTTAATACTTGACTCCTCCACCTTCATTTGATGAAAACCAGATGCTAAATCTAGTCTAGAAAACACTCTTGCCCCAGCTAATTGATCAAAAAGATCATCTATTCTTGGCAATGGATATTTATTTTTGATAGTTACTTTGTTCAATTCTCAATAATCTATACAAAGTCTTAAGGAACCATCTTGTTTCTTAACAAATACCACTGGTGCTCCCCAGCAATAATTACTTGGTCTTATAAAACCCTTATCTTCTAATTCCTCTAATTGTTTCTTTAATTCCTTTAGTTCATTTGGCCCCATTCTAGTTGGCTTTTTAATCACTGGGCTTGCTCCTGGACCTAAACGAATTTGGAATTCCACTGGTCTATGGTTTGGAACACCCTTAACCTCCCCAAACACATCCAAGTATTCATTGACTATGGGAATTTCTTCAATAGTAAGTTCACTGAAATCTTTTTCCAAGTCAATTAAATGATACAATTTCCTTCCCTTAGCTACTTCACACAAAATTATGATTCTCTGGCCTCTAAAGTTTTGCAATGATATGGTGGATGAATCTAAGTTAATTATGGCTTTAAATTTCCTTAACCAGTCTACCCCCAATATAACACCTATATTTGGGTAGTTTAAAACATATAAATTGGAAATAAAAGTATCTCCTCCTATGTTTAATTCCACATCCACACAAATCATATTTAAAACACTAGAACTCCCCAGTGGACTTTGTATAAGCAATGGAGTTTCAACCAATATGCAATTCAATTTTATCATTTTAACTAGTTCATAAGAAATCAAAGAGTGAGTTGCCCCAGTATTATATACTACTGCTATGGGTATGGTACAAATAAATAGTGTACATTCCACTTGACTGTGATTTTCAGCATTAATCTCCACTGTGGATTTGCCTTTGCCTTCCAAATTTGCCAATTTTCCTTGCTGTTTGTACTCAGGACAGTTTCTCTTCATATGCCCCTCTTTCCCGCATAGATAGCATTTGAAAGCTCCTCCTTTTAATTCTGGACATTTTGGTTTGATGTGTCCTTCCTTACCACAGTGGTGACACACAATTTTTTTCTTGGTTTCCTTAGCTTTGGTATCTCCAGTGCCTTTGTTACTGGCCTCTTCTTTCTTCTTATCATAATGGTGATATCTCCCCTTACCCTTCTTAGTGTTATTATTCCTAAAATTTCTTAACTTCTCCCTCTCCTTGTCATGCTGCTCCAATTTCAAAGCCAAGTCTATTACTTGATCAAAAGTCCTGTCAGCATAAGGTAACATGGCTCTGCTAAGTCCTGGGTTCAAACCTTTAATGTACCTATCATTTTTGGATGCTTCATCTGCCACTAGCATTGCTCCATATTTGGATAACCCCTCAAACTTTTGAGTGTATTCAGTGACATTCAGAGTTCCTTGCCTGAGTTTAATAAATTCTTCGAGTAAAGTGGTCTTAACTGATGCTGGTACAAATCTTGCCTCCAACATCTCCTTGAATTGATTCCAAGTGATTTCATTCTCATTTTTCCCTGTAATGATTACTTCCCACCATCTTAAAGCTACTCCTTTCAACTGTCTTGAAGCCACTTGCCTCTTCCTTTGATCATCAAGCTACATGTCATTGAAAATCCTATCCAATGTTCTCAACCATGGTTGAATTTCCATAACACTTTCTGTCCCTTCAAAGCTTTTGCCTCCTAAATGAGCATAAGTCTTGAGTAATTTTGAGAGCTCTTCATGGGGATTTTATTGCCTTTGTCCTGTCCCATCCCTAAATGCTCTCACCAAATCTTGTAGATTGACCATTGGTGGTGCATTGGAGGATCCTGCTCCCTGATTTGGTGGTCTTCCTACCATAGTTTGCTAATAATAATTTACATAGCTAGTTAGTTTTTTTTAATGTCCAACTCAGACTTGATCATCCAGTGATCAATCCCTACCAAATATTTTACTTATATTTTGTTTCTTAAGTTTTTAGTTTCATAGAAGGATTTGATTTCAATTTTCAACTATGTTTTTAGTAACATAGCTCTGATACCAAATGAAATGACCCTCTCTTTTTATACCTTAGTTTGTAAGGAATTTTTTTTAACATAGAGATATATTTATTTATTTATTTATTTATTTCTGAAGCCTAGAGTCATTTTTCCTTTCATCAAATAAACAATTTATCCAGGATCAAAATTTCTACCAATATAAATATATTGGTGTATTCATAAAGATATGCACATACATATGAGGATGCATGTGTCCCTCTTGTTTAAATCAGAGTTATGGTAAACAAGAGGATAATTTGATTGATTAAATTTAACCAATCCATACATAGTTCAATTTAATTCATACAATAAAATTCCACCCATATATGTATTTGTAAGATTTTAACTCTTGATTTCTTGCTGGATTCTTTATGAAGGGTAATTCCTAGAAACAAAGAAATTGTGTTATGATCACATATAAATGTTTGGTGTAGTGCTTATGTCCTGAAAATGGTATAAGTTTATATCATTTTCTATGTTTGATTTTCTATAAAATCTGCCTTAGTTACAAACTCTTTTCTGGAATATTTTCAAGTGAGATATCATGTTCCTAAAGCTTAATTCTTTGATGTCATGATGCTATGCTAAATGAAATGCAAGCATGAATGATTTTCCTAAGACCCTGAGGATCCAAAACATGGTTTTAATGGTAAGATGATTTGCTACAAACCAGACTCTTTGTTCTGATATAAGCCATAGGGGTTTAAAATGCATTTGAACAAAGCTTTAGTAAAAGGAGTTCAGATTCATGTTAAAATGCAAAGGTAACTGATGTGCAAATATTTGAACAAGATATTTTTAAACATGCATATATATATACAAACTATCATGTACATGGCTTTCAACTCCTATAGATACAGATTCTTCCTTTATTCAAGAATGAGGTATAAAACATTTGCATAGTACAAATTGCATTATGAAAACATGCAGACACATAATACATTTTCCCTATGCCTTTAAACTCTTGTATGCAAATGTCATGATGAAAGAATGAACCATATTGTTTATTGAGACTCAACTATCCAGATTTCCAATACTTAATCCTTTTCAAAGACTCAAGATTGACTAATACATTTATAAAATATAACCATCCTATTTATCATAGTATTCTTGCTCAGATTTACATACAAAATCATAGGTTAACTTCTTCAACTTTTCAGATAATATCCAAATTTATAAACTCCAGTTACAAGTCAATTCCTTTGCAAAATACTTAGCAAAATATCCATCCATCATTCAGTACTTAATACAAGTGATAATTTAAAAATATCAATACATGCAGATTTCATCTTTTAAGCTCTTATCTAACTAATTTTAGCATGCTATAATCTTCTTCTCAAAGCCTTGCTCATACTCCTACTTAGTTGCTGCAATTCCTGAAAAAGCATTTGAAGCTGCCCCATATTAAATGAGACACCCCATATGCCATTAGCACACTAGGGTCAAACACATGTCTGGTATGAGAAAATCCACTAAAACAATTGGTAAATCAAGTTAAAGTTGAAACATATATAAATCAGTATATCCTGCCTTTAGAAAACAAGTAAGTCATAGTGTGCATGTTCTATGTCAGTGTGCATGTGCACACTTAAATATTTCTTTCCAAAAACCTTATAAAGATATGGAACAGGCATACATTCATACAAATCAGCCATAAATCAAATAAGCATCCATACAAAACAGGGAAATCACCAAAATGAATTTAATCATTTATTCCGTACTCAGATTTCATCCAGGAAAACTCTAGTTCCTCCTTATAACAAATTTTCTTACATTGATATATTTATCTATCTTGGTCTCATCTGCAATCATATGAATCAATGGACACATTGTAATGGACTAATTCACTCCATTACACAAAGATCTCAGGACTTAAACAAGCCATGTGTCAACTTGTATTGCTCAAGAACACAAGTCATTCTTGCAGTGCTCTTGACCCCATTTCCTAGTTAGTTTTGAGTTGATAATAACTCTTTTGATTTTTCATGACTAAACCATTCAGTGAATCATTTCACTAAAACAAACATCCATGTCATGGCATTTCATATCTTTCATAACCAAACAAAGACAAGCAGGCAGTTAAACATAGGTGTCTAATAAATAAGATTCTGCATCCATATATATATATATATACTTGCATTTTAAAAGGGGTATAGGCAACTAACATTGGCTTATGGCTTTTGAGAGAATTTTTCATCTTGCAAACATCTGTGCTTAAGTTAAACTCAGAATGACCAAGTTTCACCGAATCACAAATTTATTTGCTATGTATATGGGTATTTATATACTTTCATTGAATTAGGAGCATCAGCACATAGGCAACCCTATTGCACCTCTAATTCCCTTTTTGTCTCAAGCCTCAGCACCTATACACAAGTATATTGCAGCTCAACATGTTTATATTCTCCGGGTTATGCCAGAACCAACACTATTTGCCTATATTCATCATTTGATTCTCTGGATATTCACTTATTTTTCCTGATATTAACATATCAGAGAGATCTGGGTTTATAAAAACATATTTACTAATAATACTTAGAACTTTCACATAATAGATCAAGCAGAACAACCAAACTAAAGATCAAAGCATTTTCATCTTAGAAATCAAAGAAAGATAACCACATATGAAAATACATTTTAAGAAAGATCAACTTATAAACTGGCTGCCTTCATTAGGACTTAGTGCCTTAGATTTTTGAGTGAGTTTTCTCACCTAGCTCTCCTTCACTTCTTAGTTGATTGATAAGCTTCTGCCCCCAAACCCTTTTCTTCACTTGTCTTATATTTATATAATATTTTTTTTTTCAAGAGCTATCAGGGAAGAAGAGAAGGCCCCTCTTATCACTTCTTATTTATGCAGGGTTCTTCTAGGTTTTAAGGTGCTAGCTAAAGTCATTTTTGCCCACCTAAAATCATGCCATTTGTATTTAGTTTAAACCCAAAATCCTACCCTCCCCGGCTCAAGTTTGTGGAGATAAAAGTGGTTTTATCATTTTGGTTATTTTCAAAAATTTGCTTTTCCAGAAAATGCTTTTTCTCTTATCTAATATCATGCTAAAGGTGTGACTTGATTTCCATTATTTTATCATATATATATGCCAAGGGTTCTTCCTAATTCTGCCTATACAAAACATATCACAGGTTTATCTTACTTTTCTATTTTTAGATTTCACTTAAATAGTATTTGCTTCCCTTATTTATTTATAAAAGGATTGCTCCTTTTATATCTTCATTCTTGCTTTCTGCCTATAGTTAAAATACATTTGTGTATTTTTATTTTACTGATTTGAACACTTGTGTTTGATTAGCATACATATATGTATATATATGTCTTACAGAAATAATTAATACATATATATATCTATACATTATTTTTACTGAACACATTTGCACATATACACTCAAATACAACCAGTAGCATCCATATATATTTATGCATATAGCTTTTAAGGATTTAATCTATTTATCTGTATATATATATATATATATATATTCATACACATCAACATATGTTCATTCATATCATCCAGGAATTAAGCTTCTATTCATGTGTATTTCCTGTGCACACATGTACACATATAGCTACACCATATCAAGCCATATCTATTCCTTTTCAAAATTAGTTTAAAAATTATTTTAAACTTATTTATATTTTCAAAATAAATTCCTAAAATCTTGGATCATTACATATGTACAGAGGATTGACATTTTTGAAACCTCTTTGAATTAAGACCGGCCTACCCGTAGACCCATCTGGTGGCGGATAGAACCAAATATGATATCACCCCGGCCGTTTCCGACCTCTCCGAGATGTCTCATATCATACACCACATAATTTAAACCCGACATTATAGCAGGTAGAAATAAATAAATCTGGAAAGGTGATATCACACCCTAATGGTAGCGAACCACTTAGCCTTAAAGCAACCCCTGTTTCACAATTTCTCCGGTGTGAGGCTTAAGTTAACGTTTATCTTTGTTAGAACATTTTCACTTAAAATGCCACATTTCCATTTCCAACAACACACTACTGATTTCAACAAAAGTGTAACCTCTAAGCTCGTACATCTTAGAGAAGGGTGTTAAGTACAAAAGGGGTTAACTCCTACACCACCAAACGGATGTACGTTTGTAAAGATCAATGCACTATGACCTTAGAAATGCAATGTCAAAATTCATCCATACAAGTTGTCCAGGAACAAGACAAATCAAAGGCACTCTCCTAACACATCCTTTTGGGAATTACTCCAAGAATTAGTATCGAGTAGTCCTTGCATACGTAGATCCCAGAACGAAGGGACCACTGCTATTTATTTATATCGAAAGCTACTTCGAAATTATGAACAAGCGGTCCTTACATCATGAAGATCCCCTCCTTCATCTTCATTGTCTTTACCATGTCTTCACTTTCGAACTCGTAAATTGGTTCAAAGTAGTTTTCTGATAGGAATTTCTCAAATCCGACCCCGGTTTCTCCGAACCAATTATCCGTAAAAAGATGTTAAGTGGGCAATTATACTAATTTTACTTGACATCAATTTCCATATTCAACCTTTACTATCCATCGAATAACGGTGAAATCACCTTTTAAATTCACACGGATAGTATGGGTTCCCTTCTCTGAATTTAATACCAAGTATAAGAAGATCATTTCTATACAATCCAAGCTGTATTAAATTTGGAAAAATTTAATCTTTATACTTGCCTCGTTTTCGACATTTCAGCCTTATTTATTCCTCGTCCAAGAAAGAGGATAAGTGAGCCAGGGCACTGGCTGCTCCTGAACATCTCCTTAGTTTAAGCACCTTACATCTGGATCTCATGAATAGAAAAATACAGTCTACTCATTGGCTTTTAGAGGCAAGATTAAATCACTTGATTTTAACAGCTTTTCTTTAAATCATTCATTTATACTTTTTAAAATAAATTATAAAACCTTCAAATCATCTTTAAAATAATTAATTATTTATTTAAAAACATTTATAAAAGCTTTGGAAAATAATACTTAAGTTTAAAGTCATATTTCAAAAGTTGTTAAAAGTGCTGCAAAATGTGCTGCTAATAGTGCTTTTAAGGCTTATTTGATCAAAACAACTTTTCTATCATTTAGAAATCCATTTTTATAACTTAGATCTCTTTTAAAACATTTTAAAACATTTACAGAATTTATTCCATATTATTAGAAAACTAAAAATATCACCTTTAAAGAAATTATCATTTTAGTTTCCGAACTACCAAACCGCGAATATTTTGAAAACTTGATTTGCTCATATTTCGAAATCTACTAAACGAAATCTCGATCTTTTTATTTTTTTTGGAAATTATGACTATAATATTTTGGAGAAATCTTATTCCAAAGAATTTTGACTCTGATTTCATCATATAAATGGATCTAACTTTCTACGGCGTGAAATCGCGAACTGCCGTTACGCGATGCACCTACTTTTGACTCAATTTTCATAACTTGTCAAAACTTCACTAGGATTTAAGTGTTTATAAACCATTTTAAATCATTTCAAAGGGGTTTAATGATTCCATATCACATTTGTAACTTGATTCGAAAAGTGATTTCCTTGTGTAATATCGATGTGTATGCAACGTGACTTGTTTACACAATTAAACAACTATATTAAAACAACCTAATTTGATGATCAAAGCATAGCAAACATCCATATCAAACATATCACATCATATATATATATATATAGTTTCTCACCTTTATTGGATATTAAACTTAGGAAAACGGACTATAGCTTCGCAACGATCGAACCAAAGTCTATGGAGTCGAGCTCGGGACCTTGGGAAAGCTTGGCCTAGCTTTGAACGAGGTGTAGTGCTCGTCTTTGGTCATAGAGGTGGTGGCCATGAGTTTGGAAGGAGGAGAGGAGGTGATTGCACCTGTGGATTGACATGGTATATACATGTATATATGCTTATAACCTTGCTATGTGATGTTTGGTTGTATTGAAAATGACATAAACTTATTTCTCGAAATGCCCGTATAGCGATAATTGCTATATCGACGCTTATAGAAAATTTCATTTTATCAAAACCATTTGGTTTCATTGTCATACTTGGATTAGTTTTACAAGTTAAGAAAGTTTTGAAATAATAACGATTTCAAATTTAATTAATTATTTTAATAACGATTATTTAATTTAATTCATTATTTAAATAATAAAGACTAAGGTTAACTAATTTACTTAGTAATGATGTGTTTTAAATTTAATTAATTACTTAGTTAGATGTCTTAAAATTAATTAATTATTTTATTAATGATGTTTATGGCTAATTAATCTTTTGATAATGACGGATTAAAGTTAATTAATAAATTAATTAATGATGTTTTTAAATTAATTAATCTTTTTAATTAATAACTTTTAAAAGGAAATTAACTAGTTTTAACTTTAATTAATCTTTTCTTAATGAAGTTTAAATTGATTAATCGTTTTAAATAATGATATTTAAATTATTTATTAATTAATTTAATTAATTATATTTAAATACTACTAATTAATTAAATTAATGATGTTTTAAAGGTGATTTATCCTTTTCAATTAAAGGCATTAGAAGTTAATTTATCAACTTAATTAATGAAGTTTCAAAGTGAATTTATCAAAGTAACAAGGATGTTTTGACTTTTTTATTTATTTTAATTAATGATATTAAATTATTTATTTATTTAGTTTAATTAATTTTAAATTAAGTTAATGGTGTTTAAAAGTGATTAACTTCTTTTTGATTAAAGGCTATTGAAGTAAATTCTTAAACTGAATTAATGAACTTTTATAGTTAATTAATCAATATCATAAGGATGTGTTTAAGTTATTAACCCCTTTTTATAATGATGTTTAAAGGTAGTAAAGTCTTTTAACAAAGTGTTTAAAGCTATTACTTGTAATGTGAAGCCAAGCACAAATTCGGTTTTTAAAAGTAAATGTTTGATTCGGTTATGGAACTGAATTAAGTTCTGTAAAGCAATATCACTTATATGAAAATAATTTATTTATGTACATAACACTAAATGTCGATGAGGTAGACATGTCCCTATTTCGAAAGTTAAGAATAGTCGTAGGGCATGACTTTGAGGTAACACTACCTTGACTTGTCCAGCATTATTGTTAACCAAGGAATAGTACAAGTTTGAAATCGATGAGTGGTGATGGGTATACAAGACTTAATTTACATATACGATCATTTTATATCCTCGATAGTTGGTTTCTCAGCTATCGGTTAAGAAAGTTTTGAAATAATAATGATTTGAAATTTAAATAATTATTTTAATAATGATTATTTAATTAATTTATTTAATTAATAAGGTTAAGTAATTTACTTATTAATGATGTGTTTTAAATTTAACCAATTACTTAATTAATGATGTTTTAAAATTAATTAATCATTTTATTAATGATGTTTAATAATAATTAGTCTTTTGAAAATGGTGGATTAAAGTTAATTAATCAATTAATTAATGATGTTTTTAACTTAATTAATCTTTTTAATTAATGACCTTTAAAAGGAAATCAACCTGTTTTAACTTTAAGTAATCTTTCTTTAATAATGGTTTAAATTGATTAATCATTTTAAATAATGACATTTAAATTATTTATTAATTAATTTAATCAATTATATTTAGATACTACTAATTAATTGAATTAATGGTGCTTTAAATGTGATTTACCCTTTTCAATTAAAGGCATTTGAAGTTTATTTATCAACTTAATTAATGAAGTTTAAAAGTCAATTTATCAAAGTAACAAGGATATTTTGACTTTATTATTCATTTTAATTAATGATAATAAATTATTTATTTAATTTAATTAATTATAATTAACTTTTAGTTAAGTTAATGGTGTTTAAAAGTGATAAACTTCTTTTTGATTAAAGGCTATTGAAGTAAATTCATTAACTGAATTAATGAACTTTTAAAGTTAATAATCAATATCATAAGGATGTGTTTAAGTTATTAAACCCTTTTTATAGTGATGTTTGAAGTTAGTATCTCTTTTAACAAAGTATTTAAAGCTAATACTTGTAATGTGAAGCAAAGCATGAATTCAGTTTTTAAAAGAAAACGTTTGATTCGGTTATGGAACTGCATTTAGTTCCTTAAAGCAATATCACTTATATGGAAATGATTTATTTGTGTGCTTAACACTAAATGTCGATGAGGTAGACTTGTCCTTATTTCAAGAGTTAAGAATGGTCGTAGGACATGTCTTTGAGGTAACATTATCTTGGCTTGTCCAGCATTATTGTTAACCAAGGAATAATACAAGTTTGAAATCGACCAGTAGTGATGGGTATACAAGACTTAATTCCATATACGATCATTTTATATCTTCGATATTTGGTTTCTCAGCTATCGGTTACTTCAGTTTCTTTATTATCGTTGTTCTAAGACGATTTGTTGCTCCGTTGAGCTTTGTTATCCTTTTTCGGTAAATGACTGAACCCAAAGCACGAAAGGACGTCCAACTATATGGGGTTTCTCCAATTAAAATGGTATTTCACATTCATCTAGATCGAGTTCGTTTGCACATTTAGATGTGAAATATTCGGATACTCGATAAGGTTTGGTGACGTCCGGTTGGTACATTTCCGAGAAGTGTCATGGAGTATATAAGCTTCTCAGAAGTATATTACTAGAGTTATATTTCAAGGGTGGTGCACCTTATTAGTCATTTGTTGGAAAATTTTCCTTTCCTTATTTGATTGAAACCTTTAATTGTTTTTCTGTAATTGCAGCGGGAAGAGTCAACCATTCTTCACGTGGTTTAATTATAGGTTTTATCCATTCTATCAAGTTGGACTATTACCTTGTTTATCCATTCTGTCCAATTTGGATTTTGTTCAAACTATTTCCATTCTTTCAAGACTGGATCTTTATACTATTTTTGCCCATCATCTATGTTAGGATTTGTTTCTTATTGTTCTTTTGCATTCTTATGTTTAGTTATTGTTTATGTGGGAGAAAACCCATTCCGCGTTAGCAGCGTGGTCCCACATATTATTATTAAATACACTCCCATTTTGTTTAAGAGTTTTACTCGTGCCAGACATTTTGTCTGACCCGAGTTGTTTATTTTCCCTAAACTCTTGGATACTCAATTATATTTGAGTAGTCCGAGAGTAGTAGGATTTTCTTCGAAGCTCTTTGAAGACCGTGATCAAGTAGGGGGCTCCTTGTTATCTAGTTATTTATTTCTGCTGTATAATTACGTATGTGTGTTTTGTATCTAAAAATGAAAAGTCAGAATGTATAGCTATAAATCTGTTAGATGTAGTACTTTTTTAACTCTGATGGCTCCATGTAAGGAGTAACCTTTTGTACTATATCATTTTGTATTATATGTAACCATTCCGTTATGAGGTTTTTCTATTCTATATTGTTTTGTTCTTTATTTTACCCTACGATAAATTGTCTTTTGGACGCTTGGGCAACGACACATGAATACCATGGATGTGTTAAGCATCGTTCCTAATGGTTAGAAAGGTGGGTCGTCACTGTTGGTATCCGAGCTTTGGTTCAGCGAACCCCTAAGCCCTGGTGGGGGTAAACTCTCTAAGGATAGGATTAGCAATGTCCTAGGATAAGTCTAAGAGTATATATATATATTAAGTGTGTATTTGTTAGTGTTATAGAAATGTTTTATATTTTGTTGTTTGATCCATTGAGTGGTATATGGATTCTAGTCGATGCGTCTTATCAACCTTATCGATAGGGATTCCTAAACACTTAAATAGACCTACCGATGCAGTATTGTTTTAAAATGGTAAATGAAATAATTTTACCTAGGAATATATTTATACAAGAATGATTTTCAAAATTAATGTAATTGTATTGATGAGTTGATTATTAAGAGATGATAATATTTTATTATTATAATTTAGGATTTGTTTAGTTATGCTCGTTTAGTTTGAGCATTATCTATTGTTGAATAGTTCATAAGAGATTTTCCTTCGTAAGGTATAGGTTAGGTAAATAGGAATTAGGGAACCTTGAGAACAAACCCCTTGTGAATTCAGTTTCACAGTTTGATTATAAGGTGTTTGGTGAAAGGGTTAAGTTAAAAGTTATCTTTTAGCAGCGTTAAGCTAAAAGTAAATTTTTAATAAAAAGTTGTTTAATATGAATGGTAGGATGATGCATAGAGGATAAATATATGAGAAAATTTAGTTATAATATAGGAGAATTATTTAAATACGAGTTTAACTCACACCTAAATTTACTATATCATATATGTGATGCTATAAACTATTGTTGATTGATCAGATGTTAATTAAATTGTTTGATTGATTGTTTGGTTGAATTTTCGTTTGGAAAATGGATGTATTATAGAAATTAATCTTGATATTCCATTTAAATTGTTAAGTGTCGTTATAGCGATTTCCACTATACCGTTATTTAATATCATCTCCTAAACCCTTGTGTGTGTGATTGAACTTGATTTAATGTTTTCAAAAAAGTAGATGTTTAAAGCTCGTTAACCATTTTGATTAATGATATTTTAAATTTATTAATCTTTTTAACTAATGGTGTTTAAAATAAATTAATCTTTTTTATTAATGATAATTGAATTTAATTATATCAATTTAATAACTGATATTGAACTTTAATTAATCATTTTTAATTAATGGTTGGTTAAATTTAATTATTTGTTTTAATTTATAGTATGTAAGTTTTATAAATCATTTTAGTTAATGATAGTTGAGATTAATTATTCATTTTAACTAATGGTTATTTGAATTTAATAAATCGTTTGATAAATGTTTTTTTAAAGTTAGTTAATTGATTTAATAAATGAGAGTAAAATAAATTAACTGATTTGATGAAAGTGGTTTGGAAGTAAATAACTATTTTCTTAAAGATAATTGATTTGTTTGTCAAAGGAAATTGTAAATTTGATTAATTATTTTTTAGATAGTTAATATTGTTTTAGATTTATAAAAGAGATTATAAATGTAATTTATAATCTTTCATGATAATTAATGTTATTTTAAATTTAATAAAAGAATTTAAGTTTGATTTATTTCCTTTGGAAAATTTAGATGGTTTTAAGATTTTAAGAAGAATATTATAAATCAACCCCCAGGATGATTAACATTTTTTGGAATTTATAAAAGGTATTTAAATTGTTTTATTATCTTTTGGGATAATAAGTTTATTTTAAATTTATAAATGATAGTTTTTAAATGAGAAATTGTTTTGGGTTTATAGTAAACCATGTTTTAGTGACATTTATTTTGACCTTTTTTTAATATGCTTAGTATTATAAATTTGTCTTTTAAAATAACTATTTAAAGTGTTTATTAAAAATTTAGATTCGGAATTTTTTGAAATGAGTTAAGAAGATTATTGAGTTATTTCATAAAATAAATATATGTAGTATGCTTGGAAAAAAGAATGAGTTTTTGAAATTGAAATCGAGTATTTCATTTTTAAGTTCCCTTAGTAGGGAATTTATTTAAAAATAAAAAGTATTTTTGGTAAAAGATTATTTTGGATAAATGAATTTTAACCCTTAGATAAGATAAGGAATAAGTTAACACTAATTTCTATGGGTTAGATTGGATAGGAAGGTTTTGATAACATTATTTCATCAAAACCATAGATTTTATTTAAAGCCTCTTAGCAGTATAACCTAATTGGTGTTGTTAGGCTAGTCCATAAACATCATCCATCATAACACCTTAGGGTAAAAAGGGTAGGAAGGTTTTGATTGACATTGTTTTAATAAAACCACATCTTTTGTTTAAAACATGTAAATCATGCAAACTATTTATTGTTTTGGATCAAGCCCTAGACATCGTCCATTTTAACACTCTATGTTAAAGAGGTCGAGAGGTTGACATAGTTCTAAAGACCCAAATTTTGATTAAATCTTCGCCTAAATTGTGAAAAGTAAAATAAATTTTGTGTTTTGTATATTCTCTTAGGATTTAGAAGGGTATTATACAAGTAAATAAAGTGGAATAAGTTATTATTTGATGTTTTATAAGAAATGACTTTATAAAATATTTTTAAACTTAGGTGAAAATTTATGAAATAATTCATAAACAATTTGGGTATTGAATAAAATATTAAATGCAAATTTAAGTGACTAATAAATATTGGTATAGTTAAGAAACCAATAATTTTAAAAAGGGATATTTAGTTTTGTCTAAAGGAGCATAGGTAATCCTCTAAGCAATAACCAAAGGCTGATGAGCAAAATGGCACGCTTAGGAAATTATTTATATTCTTATGCAATCAAGAAAGTTTTAAACCTAAGTTAAGATTTATTTGTTAGTCATTAGACATTTTAAGTAATGTTAAGTGTTAGGTTTTTTCTTTACGGATTTTAATTGGTTTGAATGAATTGATTGTTTGGGTGATCTTATATACCATAGTTTATAGAGTTAAAATTTATAAACCAAGGTTTCTGAATTGTTATTGTTAGGACCTAAATCCAAGTGATTTTGAAAAGTGATTTTTGGGAAATTTAAAAATAAATAGATTGTTTGCTCTAGTTGTTGTTTTAGGAGGAACCGGAATACCACTGGAAAGTCCATATTGTTTTGATTCTAGAGTTTAATATGTTTTGTAAGTAGGACCCCCTCCTTGACATTTTTTATTTTGGTTTTGATTTACTACCCTTTTTGAGGAATTCGAAAATAAAATTTGAAAATATTTGATATAAAAATCGGTCATTTAATTCTAAATTTAGAAAGTATTTTGAAAGTATTTTGAACTTGAGCTTTTGTTTTCACAAAAGTAGATGTTCAAAACTCATTAATCATTGTGATTAATGATATTTTAAATTTATTAATCGTTTTAACTAATGGACTTTAAAATAAATTAATATTTTTGATTAAATAGATTTGAATTTAATTAGATCAATTTAATTACTGATATTGAACTTTAATTAATCATTTTTAATTAAAGATTTTTTAAATTTAATTAATTTTTTTAATTAATAGTGTGTAAGTTTGATAAATCATTTTGGTTAATGATAATTGAGATTAATTATTCATTGTGATTAATGATTATTTGAATTTAATAAGTCGTTTGATAAATGATATTTTAAGTTAGTTAATTGATTTAATAAATGAGTTTAAAGTAAATTAATGGATTTGATGAAAAGAATGAGCTTTTGAAATTGAAAACCGAGTATTTCATTTTTAAGTTCCCTTAGTAGGGAATTTATTAAAAAAAGTATTTTTGGTAAAAGATTGTTTTGGATAAATGAATTTTTACCCTTAGATAAGATAATGGATAAGTTAATGCTGATTTCAATAGGTTAGATTGGATAAGAAGGTTTTGATAACATTATTTCATGAAAACCATAGATTTTATTTAAAGCCTCTAAGTAGTGTAAACTAATTGGTGTTATTGGGCCAGTCCGTAAACATCATCCATCATTACACCTTAAGGTAAAAAGGGTAGGAATGTTTTAATAAACATTGTTTTATTAAAACCACAACTTTTGTTTAAAACATGTAAGTGGTGTAAACTATTTGTTATTTTGGATCAACCCATAAACATCATCCATTTTAACACTTTATGTTAAAGAGGTCGAGAGGTTGACTCAGTTTTAAAAGACCCAAATTTTGATTAGATCTTCACCTAAATTGTGAAAAGCAAAATAATTTTATGTTTTGTATGTTCTCTTAGGATTTAGAAGGGTATTATAGAAGTAATTAAAGTGGAATAAGTTATTATTTGATATTTTATAAAGAAATGACTTTATAAAATATTTTAGAACTTAGGTGAAAATTTATGAAATAATTCATAAACAATTTGGGTATTGAATAAAATACTAAATGCAAATTTAAGTGATTTAGAAATATTGGTATAGTTAAGAAATCTATAATTTTAGTAAATGGCTTTCAATTTTGTTTGTGGGAGCATAGGTTAAAGGCTGATAAGCAAAATGCGACGCTTAGGAAATTATTTATATTCTTAGGCAATCAAGAAAGTTTTAAACGTAAGTTAAGATTTGTTTGTTAGTCATTTGACATTTTAAGTAATGTTAAATGTTAGATTTTTCCTTTATGGAATATGATAGGTTTGATTGAATTCATTGATTGGGTGATCTTATATACCATAGTTTATATAGTTAAAATTTATAAACCAAGGTTTCTGAATTGTTATTGTTAGGACCTAAATCCAAGTGATTTTGAAAAGTGATTTTTGGGAAAATTGAAAAATAAATAGATTGTTTGCTCTAGTTGTTGTTTTAGGAGGAACCGGAATACCATTGGAAAGTCCATATTGTTTTGATTCTAGAGTTTAATATGTTTTGTAAGGAGGACCCCCTCCTTGACATTTTTTATTTTGGTTTTGATTTACTTCCCTTTTTGAGGAATTCAAAAATAAAATTTGAAAATATTTGATATAAAACTCGGTCATTTAGTTCTAAATTTAGAAAGTATTTTGAAAGTATTGGATGAATAGCATTTGTTATAGAATATTCTCTTTATTTTGTTGCACATGTTCGTTACATTACTTTTGGTTGCATCATGTTACCTGATAGCATATGGTTGTTACAATGTTTATATTGCATGTGCTTATGATAAAAATAATATAACTAAGGAAAATATAACTAAGCAGATTTACGGAAAACCAAGTAAGTAAATTGATTTTCTTAGGTTGGTGATTACTCTTCACTCCATAATAATTTCAGGAATGAAATTCTTTTAAGGGGGGAGTGTAATGACCCGTAAACTAATCGCTTTATATTTGAATATTTAAATCATTTTTAAATATTTAAATCATTTTTAAATATTTAAATTATGGATTTTAACAACCAAATAAACATCTGTTAAATAATAAGTAATGATGTTAAAATCATTTTGAAATTTTGTTTACCAAAATAATCAGTTCAAATAAAAATAGAAATTGTGACCAAAAACATTTTTCGAAATTTCGACTTTTCGGCATCGGAAAGTCATCCTAAACATTGTGCAAATTTTTAACTCATATACACATGCACACACATGTACGTAAGTTATGTGATAAGTTAATAATAGTGTTAAAGTTAATAACCATGCTTAGTTTAAAATAAAACATGATTTGACTAAATATGCTTATAAAAACCTAAATAAACCTAAGTACACAACCATCATCTTAAGCACCTAGGTAAATACACAAAAAACATGTTAAGGGAGTGGCATAGGGGGTCAACGTGTGCAAGAGGGATGGAGGAGTTATGGAGCCACCTTGATTTCATGATAACTTCATTATATTTTAATGTAAAGGGTATTTAAGTAATTTACCTTCTCTCCATGGCTATAAATAGCCCCACCCTAACACATTTCTTTATTTTGCATTTTTCTTTCTCATTTCTAAACACTCTTCCATGTTTTCATATCCATCCACAGCTTTCAAAGTTATTTACAAAACTAGTTTATATATTCAAAAATTCTAAATTTAAACACCTTTCTTCACTTCCTTAAGCCATCCTCTTCAAAAGTAGCTCCATCTCCACTCCATTGCACCATGGCCAAGTCCACTTTTGTCAAGGCCGAACCAAAATAGCTCACCAAGACCCAAAAATCCAAGTCATTGACAAAGTAAAGCTTGGTTCTAGTCATATTCGCAAAGGTAGTGCAATTCTGGTTAGGTTAGCAAGCATTTGGGTGAGTAAAACTTCACCGTTAAAAAAAAAGTTTTTAAACCATACACATGTTCATATTTTTTGCTATTGAATGCTTTTTGTATGTATTTGGTAGTGTGGTAGTTGTTGGTTTGATTAAAGCTTCAAAAAGTTGACATCTTAGTTGTAGTTTAGTAACTTGTAAAGTTAGTAAGTAAAAGTTTCTTATAATGTTGGTTCATGCTTACTACATGTCGTGTCATCATAAATTACCATGTATATATGCTCATACCTTTTCTATGTGATGTTTGGTTGTATTGCAAATGACATAAACTTGTTTCCCGAAATGTTCGTATAGCGATAGTCGCTATATTGGCACTTACGGAAAATTTCATTTTATCAAAACCATTTGGTTTCATTATCGCGCTTAGATTAGTTTTACAAGTTAAGAAAGTTTTGAAATAATAATGATTTAAAATTTAAATAATTATTTTAATAATGATTATTTAATTTAAAATTTACCCTTTTCAATTAAAGGCATTTGAAGTTTATTTATCAACTTAATTAATGAAGTTTAAAAGTCAATTTATCAAAGTAACAACGATATTTTGACTTTATTATTCATTTTAATTAATGATAATAAATTATTAATTTAATTTAATTAATTATAATTAACTTTTAGTTAAGTTAATGGTGTTTAAAAGTGATAAACTTCTTTTTGATTAAAGGCTATTGAAGTAAATTCATTAACTGAATTAATGAACTTTTAAAGTTAATAATCAATATCATAAGGATGTGTTTAAGTTATTAAACCCTTTTTATAGTGATGTTTGAAGTTAGTATCTCTTTTAACAAAGTATTTAAAGCTAATACTTGTAATGTGAAGCAAAGCATGAATTCAGTTTTTAAAAGAAAACGTTTGATTCGGTTATGGAACTGCATTTAGTTCCTTAAAGCAATATCACTTATATGGAAATGATTTATTTGTATGCTTAAGACTAAATGTCGATGAGGTAGACTTGTCCTTATTTCAAGAGTTAAGAATGGTCGTAGGACATGTCTTTGAGGTAACATTATCTTGGCTTGTCCAACATTATTGTTAACCAAGGAATAATACAAGTTTGAAATCGACCAGTAGTGATGGGTATACAAGACTTAATTCCATATACGATCATTTTATATCTTCGATATTTGGTTTCTCAGCTATCGGTTACTTCAGTTTCTTTATTATCGTCGTTTTAAGACGATTTGTTGCTCTGTTGAGCTTTGTTATCTTTTGTCGGTAAATGACTGAACCCAAAGCATGAAAAGACGTCCAGCTATGTAGGGTTGTTCCCATTAAAAGGGTATTTCACATCTCATCTAGATCGGATTCATTTGCGCATTTAGATATGAAATATTCGAATACTCGGTAAGGTTTAGCGAGGTCCGGGTGGTACGTTTCCGAGAAGTGTGATGAAGTATATGAGCTTCTCTGAAGTATATTACTAGAGGTACATTTCAAGGGTGGTGCACCTTTGTAGTCATTTGTTGGAAAAAATTCCTTTCCTTATTTGTTTCAAACCTTCGAATTGTTTTTCTGTAATTGCAACGGGAAGTGTCAACCACTCTTCATGCTGTTTAATTATAGGTTTTATCCATTCTATCAAGTTTGGACTATTATCATGTTTTATACATTCTATCTAGTTTGGATTTTGTTCAGACTATTTCCTTTCTTTCAAATCTGGACCTTTATTCTATTTTTTCTCATCATCTATGTTTGGATTTGTTTTCTATTGTTCTTTTTATACCTTTGTTTGGTTGCTGTTTATGTGGGAGAAAAACTGTTCCACATTAGCAGCGTGGTCCTATATATTATTATTAAATACACTCCCTTTTTGTTTTAGAGTTTTACTCATACCCGACATTTTGTCTGACCCGAGTTGTTTATTTTCCCTAAACTCTCGGGTACTCAATTATATTTGAATAGTCCGAGAGTTGCAGGTTTTTCTTTGGAGCTCTTTGAAGATAGTGATCGAACAAGCGGATCCTAGTTATCTAGTTATTTATTTTCGTTGTATGATTATGTATGTGTGTTTTGTATCTAAAAATGAAAAGTAAGAATGTACAGCTGCAAATCTGTTAGATGTAGTACTTTTGTTTAACTCTGATAGCTCCATGTAAAGAGTAACCTTTTGTACTATATCATTTTGTATATGTAACCATTCCGTTATGGGGTTTTGTAACAATCTAGAATTTAATTACCTTAATAATGAATATTTAAATATATTTTTCATTTAACTAATTAAAGGATTTTACAACTCAAAATAAACTCCTTTTGAATAATAACTAAAGCTGGTGAAATAGTCTTTGTAACGGCCCGGAATTTCACTACTTTGATTTGTGAATATTTAATTAATTTTAAGTATTCAAATAATAGATATTATAATTAAAATAAAACTCTTTTAAATAATAAAAAATGATAATGAAATCATTTTTAAATTTTGTTTAAAAAATAATTAGTTCGAAGAAAGATTGAAAATGTGACCGGAAGTCGTTTTTCGAATTTTTGATTTTTCGCCAGGTAAATGTTAACGAAAATGCCGTAACACTTTTGTGTACACATGCATACATTTATAAACTACTGTAGTCTTGTTGGAATATATATGTACATGTATGTACACTTAAGCATGCATTATATATATAGAGGATAAGATTTTGTTTAAAAAGTTAAAGATATATATAATATATAAGATTCTTCTTCCAACATTTAGTACAAATGGAGTCATATCATGTTGGCTTTGAAAAGAAAGGGAGGAGACATGTTTGTCACATGATTTGGAGGTAGGGGGACAAGAAAAGTGAGGTGGCAAAATGTGAGAGGGAGTAAAGCGCATAGGGTATTTTAGTAAATTCACTTGTTAACATATTATAAAAGCAAAATTTCTTAATTTATTTTCATTTTTTCTCATTATTATCTTCATTTCCAAAATTCCTAAGCTCTTAAGAAAGTCTTTCATGGCTTCCTAATAAATTTCAAAGTTTTAAAAGCCTTAGATTTCCATTTTAATTCCTTCCAAAGCTCCTTAAAACACTTCTTCATCATCTACTTCACTCCCTCTCCAAAAATTAAGTCCACTTCCACCTTATATTGCCAAGGACGAACCCATACTGCCTAAGGCAGAATCTTCTGTGGCCATAAACCACTTAAAGACTTCATTTTTTTCAAGCTAGAAGCAAAGGCCTAGGCCGTGTTCGAGTTATAGGAAAAGTTAGCTTAGTTTCGTCGACTTTTGGTGAGTAAAGATCTAAACTTAACAAAGTTTTATAACTTAATATATGCTTGATTTGTTGTAAAAATATGATCTTTTTTGGATATAAATTGTGTTAGCTTAGATATATGTGTATGTGTTTGGATGAGATGACAACTAGTTTGAAATTTGAGAATTGAAATGTCAAGTTAGTTGCAAGTTATAATCCTTACTTGTATATGTTGGTTATGACATGATTTTATGTTGTGATATGGATGTGATGTAATTATGTAAGCTATGACGTTGAATAAATGATTGTATGCTAAGGAAGTTGGCACTTTTGCTAACTTAAGTGACAAGGAATCTCTTGTATAAAAACTATAATATTTGGTTTTAAAATTTCAAGACATTTCCAAATTTAAAACTTGCTTTAGTTTTCAAGAAACATACCTTTATGTTTTAGTAAAGTTTTCCAAGAGTTAGGGTAGGAAAAGTTTAGAAAATAAATTTTCAATTTAAAAATTACGGGTCGTATAGCGATAGTCGCTATATGTGTAGTTCGAAGAATCGAACTCTTTTTGGAATCTAAAGATGTTTTCACTTTGAAATGTTTTTGCAAAATGTTTTAAAACTTATTTTAAGAAATTAAAAAGGTGATTATTATTTAGTTGACTATTTATTTAATAAATGATTATTAAATTAATTAATTAAGTAATTAGTACTTAATTATTGGTTAATAAAGGTAATTAATACTTAAGTGTTAATTAATTAATATAATTTTAATTATTTAAATAATTAAAGTTAAATATTATTTAATTACTAATTAATTGTTAATTATTTTAAATTATTTATTAAAGATTAATTATTAATTAATTTTTATTAAAGGGATTTAATTAATTATTAATTAAATATTATTAATTTAAATTTAATTAAGATGTTAATTAAGACTTAATTAAGATTTAATTATTATTTAATAAAGGTTTAATTTGTTAATTAATCAATTGATAAGGGTTTTTAATTTAAAAATCATTTTTGTTTCAAAATATCAGTTTGTTTTAAGACCGTCTTTCTTTTTTTCAAAAATGTTTTAAATCAAGGGATTTCTTTGTCGATTACCCTTAAGTAACCTCAAACAAATATGAAACCAATTTTAATGTGATGGCACATTTATGGGAAGTAAGTCAACCCATAATTAGCACTAAAAGCCAATGAGTAGGTTGATCCTCTATTTGTGAGATCTAGAATTTTTCAAGGCGAGGGATAGAGTAAGGCCGAAATATCGAAAACGTGATTGATATAGAAGGGTTAATTCCTATCAATGGGTCATGTTTAAATTAAGTATATGGTTATCCATATGTGAACTCTGTATAATTACCCTAAGTAGCGGATTGTCCGCTATTTATAACTTGACCTATTTTAACTCAGGAAATATGTTGTGTATATTAGAGTTACCCAGTGAGGACTCAAATACTGGTTATATAATTCCAAAAGAATCAGAATTGAGTAAGCCGGAAATTTTCACTTAGTTTGGAGACATCGGTTTCAGATAAGTAAAATTTATCCGAACCACTCCAAACTAATAACGTTCGTGATGGATTATTATGAAGTATGTTATGAGCTGTACTGTTTTTCCTGAGGGTGATTCCAAAATGGAAGATGGTAAATGTTGAATGTTTGTTCGATCCCGGAACAACTTGTATGGATGAATGCTAGCATTGCATTGCTGCTAGGAGGGCAGTGTTAGCATTCCAAGATGGTTGCTATATAGAAGGTAATCGTAGCCTCAAGCCCCATCAACTGAGAAAATGACTAAAGCAGGGGCTTGCAGCAGGGCTATGTGGGTCACTCCCATTAGGGTATGATCATCGCCAAATCTAGAGCGATATCTTTGGTTTATGTATGCTTCGGGATCCCTTTTATGGTTCTTGATCGCAACCAAGTAGTGATCATATTCAGTGCTACCCAGTAAGGGGTATGGCCAGTTTCGAGTAGTAGAGGTGCAATGCGTTGTGGCCTCCCGTACACTTTATCTAGAGGTGTACGGATTCAGTGGGTAGACCCTTACCGTTTCATAGTTGGAATCCATTTTTTAGTATGAGCCTTCGCACTTGATTGTACAACTATTTTGCTGGAATTTAATATTGTAACAATTTCGGCTATAATTCCATATTTAAACCTAGACATTACGATAATATTAGAGGATTTTATATAGAAATGTTTTGGTTATCGTAAGGTAAAAACTCGTCCATGTTTATGTGCAGCGTGGTCTTACGAGATACCTTTTATTTGAAGTTTTTATAAAGTTAAACATATGATTTACTCACACCAGACCCATGTCTGACTTGGAATTTTATTTCCTTCCCTTAAACTCTTGGGTACTCAAATTTTTATGAGTAGCCAAGTAGTCAGGTTTGTTTGGAGCATTTTGGGATGCAGTATGGAGCATAAGCTTTCATTATATCCAGTAGTTATGTTTATTTCCGCTGTGACTGTACATTATGTATTGGTAATTTAGGTAGGCTGATATAGCTGTTCTTGTTAGGAATAGTACTTTTTGTAACTTTGATGCAACAATTTGGAGTAACCATATGTACTATTCTGTGATGATGTATATGTAACTCTATCATTTGTGAGAAAAAACTGTATTTGTTTCCTTTGTCTTTTACTTTTTTTACCTCACAACCTGTCTTTCAGACACTTAGTTGATCGGTGCATGAATACCGAGAATGTATTAAGTGTCGTCTTTGGGTGTAAGAAAGGCAGATCATTACACTTATTATTAGAGCTTAGGTTAAGAAAATACCTAGGTCTTGGTTGGGTTTGACTTATTGGAGGTAGGATTAGTAGTACCCTAGAATGAGTTCAGTTTTTGAGAGTTTGTTTTCGTGTTGTTCTGATCAGCATTTTTATGTTTGGTTTTATGCTCTATTTCCTAAGATAATTGCGTCCATGTATTCTAAAGATATCTTACTTTATTCAGGTAGTAAGAATGAGTACGAGAAAGGGACGAGGAAGGGGAAATAGTAGCACAATAACCACAAATGAAAGAACCCCGAATGTTGGAAGGGGTGGAATAGATGTTGAGACAATAGCTCCAATGCAACCTTGAGTAAACTTTGCAACTCTATGTAAGGACTACACAAATTTAGAGGGAAAACCTTTCAAGGATACCAAATCCATCATTGAAGTACAAGCTTGGCTATGGTCATGTGAGAAGATTTTCAAAGGTTTAGACATTTCTGATGATCAGAAACAGTTCTTGGCATTATGGCAATTACAAGAGGGTGCAGCTGCATGGTGGGATTCTGTCACCGCAAATGTTTCAAAAGATGAGTTCTCATGGGCTAGATTCAAAGAAGTATTCAAAGACCAATTCATGCCAGCTATAGGCAAAACACGATTATATAGAAGTTTCATGGATCTCTAGCAAGAAGACCCATCAGTGGCGGAATATGAGATGAAGTTTAATGGATTATCTCATTTTGGCCCTGGACTCATTGATACACCATTAAAGAAAAATGAGATGTTCGTATTGGGTATGAGAGAAGAATTCCATTAATAGATGACCGCACATGTGAAGGAATCATTTGTAGATTTGGTAGATATGGCTTTAAGGTATGAAGTGCTTTTAGATAAGAAACCAGCAGCAACAGCACCTAATGGCGGTACTATTAACCCAAATTAAAGGAAGTTTAATCCAAATTGAAAAAAGAAGCAGGGTAAGGGAAAACCAGCAGGAGGAAATCAAGGAGACAAGTTCAAGGACGTTACATGTTTCAAGTGTAATAAAAAGGGCCACATTTCCCCCCATTGTCAGCAGGCGAAGGCTATCTCTCCAATGGTCCAAAAGACACTATGCTATAATTGCCACCAGCCTTGACACATGGTTAAGGACTGCCCACTATTGAAGAAGGGTCGGCAGATTAAAGTTTATGCAATCAAGGACGAGCCCTCGACATCTGAAGGTGTTAAAGGGAAGGAGCTCTTGTAAGGTACTTTACTTATAAATGGTTTTTTAGTTCATGTTGTGTTTGACACTGGAGCTTCTCATAGTTTTGTCTCTAAAGAATTAGTAGATAGGTTACAACTTATCCCAGAATTTGTAGAAACCCCTATTTGTGTGTCCAACCCCATAGGTGGTATAACTAATTTATGCTTCATTTGTGAAAGAGTACAAATTAATTTCCGAAATCATCATCTCTTTTTTGACCTATTTGTCTTGGATTTTAAGGGGTTTGATGTGATGCTGGGTATGGATTGGTTAACGAAATATGGAGTTATTCTAGATTGCGTTAAGAGAAGGGTAGTATTGGAACCCAACTCCGGAAAGGTATTGGAAAAGATAGTTTGTAAGAAGCCTAATAAACGTATAAGTAGTTTCCTTTATTCCTTAGAATCATCTCATGAAGAGTTAGGATCGATAGAAGTTGTTAAAAAATTTCCTGATATTTTTGAGCTGGTTAGCGGATTGCCTCCTCATCGGGAAATTGAATTTCGAATTGATCTATTTCCCGGTGCGAGACCTTTCATTCAACCCCTACGTAGAATGGCCCCGATAGAGAAGCAAGGCTAATAAATCAAACTGATGGTTTGTTAAGAAAAGGATTGATAAGAAAGAGCCGTTCAAGTTGAGGATCAGCTGTAGTTTTTGTAAATAAGTTCGATGGTTCGTTAAGATTGTGTGTGGAATATAGGAAATTAAACAAACAGACCACTAGAAATAAATACCCTTTACTTCGCATAGATGATATGTTTGACTAACTTCATGGAGCTAGAGTATTCTCCCAATTAGATTTTGCTATGGGTTTCCATCAGTTAAGTGTAGCGAAGGATAGTATACCCTTAACTACTTTTAGAGGTCCAGACCTTTTCTATGAGTGGTTGGTTATGCCTTTTGGGCTAAGCAATGCGCCTGCATTCTTTGTTGATCTTATGAATCGAGTTTTTAGGAATGTGTTGAATAAGTTCATGTTGGTTTTCATCGACGACATTCTTATCTACTCAAAAACCGAGGAAGAGCACAAACACCATTTGGAAGTGGTGGTGGAAACGTTAAGGAAAAACATTCTTAAAGCTAAGTTTTCTAAGTGCCACTATTGGCAATCAAAAGTGAGATACCTAGGACATATTGTATCGGGTGATGGCATCTCAGTTGATCCGGCTAAGGTAGATGATGTACAGGATTTCAAAAGACCTCAAACTCCTATTGCGGTGAGAAGCTTTTTAGGGATGGCGGGCTATTATAGGAAGTTCATAAATGATTACTCCAAGATTTCCGCTCATCTAACCAAGCTGACAAAAAAGGATGTTAAATTTGAGTGGACTTCGAAGTGTGAGGACGCATTCCTCGAGTTAAAAGAAAGGTTGACCAGTATTCCTGTTTTAGCTATTATTGATGGAGGAGAAGGGTTAACTGTTTATACCGATGCATGTAGAGTTGGATTGGTCATGGTGTTGATGCAGCATAGGAAGGTTATAGCCTATGGAAGTGGACAGTTAAAGCCTCACGAGAAGAATTATGCAGCGCATGACTTGGAGCTATTAGCCGTAGTATTTGCGTTAAAGATGTGGAGCCATTGCTTATTGGGTAAGAAATTTTCGTTTCCTCTTTTGTTTGTTCCTAATCTTTTAGGATCCTAGTCAGTAATTTCCTTCTTTGAATAGGTGAAAAGTTCGAGCTCTTAATGGATCAAAAGTCCCTGAAGTATCTTTTCACTCAGAAGGATTTGAACCTCGGACAACAGCGATGGTTGGAATTCTTGACAACTTACGACTTAGATATTCTGTACCCACTAGAAAAAGCGAATGTGGTGGCAGACACTCTTAGTAGGAATGCAGAGTTGGCTCTCTTTGAAGTTAAACCAAATCTTTTGGAAAGGATTGCTAGTAAGAAAAAGGAGGACGAGCATTTAAGGAAGATCATCCAGTATGTTGAGGGTGGCCAGTGTTCAAATTTCGAGTTAGATAACCATGGTATATTACATATGAATGGGGGAATCTGCATCCCTAATTTCGACGGCCTTAGACAAGAGGTTTTAGAGAAATGGCATGTTAAGTATCCACCCGGGGGTTTCTAAGATGCATAGAGATATGAAACGAGTATTTTGGTGGCCCGAAATGAAGAGGGATGTCTCAATCTATGTGAGCAGATGTTTGAACTGTCAACAAATAAAAGGTGATCACCAGAAGACGGCTGGTTTACTTCAACCCTTGGAAATCCCAAATTGGAAATGGGAGATGATATTGATGGATTTCATCGATGGTTTACCCAGAACTAGAAAAGAAAATGAAGGAATATGGTTTATTGTGGACCGATTAACTAAGAGTGCCCATTTTATTCTGGTCAAGCCAACAAGAACTGCAGCTTCTTTGGTAGAAATTTATATGAGAGAGATTGCTCGACTACATGGAGTCCCAATAAGTATAATAAGCGATCGAGATCCTATCTTTACAAGTCAGTTCTGGGAAGCCTTGCAAGTTGCATTGGGAACAAAGCCGAGTCTGAGCACTGCCTACCACCCTCAAACTGATCGACAAACTGAGAGTTAACCGCATCTTGGAAGATATGTTGAGGGCCTGCATCTTGGATTTTGGAGGGTCTTGGGAAGATCATCTACACCTAGTGGAATTCTCCTACAACAATAGCTTTCAAGCAAGCATTGGTATGACACCTTATGAAGCTCTCTATGGAAGGCCGTGCAAGTCACCAGCATATTCGGTAGAGTATGGAGATCATTTAGTGCTTGGGTTAGATGTGATTCGAAAGGTAACAGAGAAAATTATGGTGATTAAGAAAAGAATGAAGGCAGCCCAAGATCGCCAGAAGAGTTATGCTGATAAGAGGCGAAGGATTTGGAATTTGTTGTTGGAGACCTTGTGTTCGTTAAGATTTCTCCAATTAGTGGAGCTGTTAGATTTGGGAAAGTTGGGAATTTAGCTCCAAGGTATATTGGACCTTTCCGTATCCTTGAAAGGATCGGGTCTCTTGCTTATAAGGTTGAGTTGCCAGAGAAATTGGCAGGTGTTCATAACGTATTCCATGTGTCGCATTTAAGGAAATTTGTGCATGATCCGACCTTGATTGTAGAGCCGTCTGAGCTGGAGGATCTGGAAGTGGAGCCAGACTTGATAGTGGTTAGACATCCAATCTATATTATAGATTAGGATGAGAAGCGGTTGCGCAATAAGGTAGTGCAGTTGGTTAAAATTCAGTGGAGTGAGGATCCTAGAGACTGCACGTGGGAGACTGTAGACCATACGAAGGAGGCCTATCCTTAGTTAATGTTAGGATAGCTAGTTATTTGTTTGTATGTATAGTTTAAGCATTGTTTGCTATGGATGTTTAGTGTATGTCTTTTGTATGTGATTTATGATATGAATATATAGCTTTTCAAGTAAATGAGTTATCTTCTTATGTGCTAATTTTGGGACGAAATTCTTTTAAGGTGGGGAGGGTGTAACGACCTAGAATTTAATTACCTTAATAATGAATATTTAAATATATTTTTCATTTAACTAATTAATGGATTTTATAACTCAAAATAAATTCCTTTTAAATAATAACTAAAGATGGTGAAATAGTCTTTGTAACGGCCCGGAATTTCACTGCTTTGATTTGTGAATAATTTTAAATACACAAATAATAGATATTATAATAAAAATAAAACTCTTTTAAATAATAACAAATGATATGTTAGAACCTCTATTGTTGGATTTTAATGACAACAACTATACAATTATGCCAAAGAATCTCTAAGATAATCTGCAGGTACATGAGCATCAAAAAGAGACAAACAAATACGTTAAAAATGAAGATAAACAGTACAAAAGAGGATGAAAGTATGTATATGGAGATACAAGAAGAGATATACACCATAAAGACAAGACGAAGGCGACAAACAAAGTATGATTAGTCATAGAGTGTCGTGCCTAGAGTTTACAAATGTTAAAATCTTCTCAAAATGGTACACACACATATACATTCATATTTTAAATGAAAAATCAAGTTTTCAAAAATTGCATGGAGTGGGGCTTGAACCCGGGTCGCTAGTTTAGAAGGCAAGTGCTCTAACCAAATGAGCTATGGTAACTTTTGTTTATCAATAGAATTCAGCCGGCTGAATAATACCATTCAGACGGCTAAATGCTGAAACATTTCATAAATTGATATGAAGTTTCTTTTTATTACAAAAATGTTCAAAAGCTTCATTTTCAAATTTCATTCAACCGGCTAAAACTTCATATCAATTTATGAAATGTTTCAGCATTCACCCGTCTGAATGGTATTATTCAGCCAGCTGAATTAGGCCTAAAATTGCCTATTTCTTTGATGTTTTCGATTTCACCAAATTCAGAAGGCTGAATAATTATTTTCAGCCGGCTGAATATTTTCAACGGCTATTTTATGAAAAGACACTTCTCTTCATCGAAGAGACACATCTTCAAATCAACAGTTGCACCTGTTTCTTTTCAACGTTATCTTTCATCAATGGTTGCAACTTTTTAATCTTTATAAATAGATTTCAGAATTCAACAAACAATAAACCTAACTGATTTTATTATTCTTGAATTCTTATCTCTCAATCTATTTTCAACTTGCACTCTAATTGCATACAAACTCTGATCGTTGATCACTTTATCTTCCACATTCTTCAAGCACATTACACTATATATCATAAAGGAGAAGATTATAGGAACATAGTACTTAACTGACTTATCAGTGCTATTTAAAAGAGCATACTATAGTCGGATACTTTTATTTATTTGTAAAGAAGTCCTGTTCGGTTGCTCAAGCGGTAGAAGTCCTATTCGGTTGCTTTGGCGGTAGAAGTCCTGTTTGGTTGCTCAAGCGGTGTAAACCTATTCCTCCGGGTTAAGTGAGGGTTGCTAGTTTAATTCCAGAAGGAGTCTGGGACTGGACGTAGAATGGGAGTTCGAACCAGTATAAAAATTCCTAGTTTCATTTTACTTTACTGTTATTTTTATTTTACAGTTACTTTTCGCACTAGTTATCTATTATATAATCCATATTACACGATTCTATAGCACAATCACTTTCATGATAGTAAAATCATTTTTAAATTTTGTTTACAAAAATAATCAGTTCGAAGAAAGATTGAAAATGTGACGGGAAGTCATTTTTCGATTTTTCGCCGGTTAAAAGATATCGTAAATGTCATAACACTTTTATGCACACATGCACACATTTATAAATCACTTTAGTCATGTTGGAATGTATATGTACATGTATGTACACTTAAGCATGCATTATGTATATAGAGGATAAGATTTTGTTTAAAAAGTTAAAAATATATATAATATATGAGATTCTTCTTCCATTATTTAGTACAAATGGAGTCATATCATGTTGGCTTTGAAATGAAATGGGAAAAATGTTTTTCACATGATTTGAAGGGAGGGGGACAAGAAAAATGAGGTGGCAAAGTGTGAGAGGGGGTAAAGTACATAAGGTATTTTAGTAAATTCAATTGTTAACATATTATAAAAGCAAAATTTCTTAATTTATTTTCATTTTTTCTCATTCTTATCTTCATTTTCAAAATTCCTAAGCTCTTAAGAAAGCCTTTCATGGCTTCCTAGTATATTTCAAAGTTTAAAAAAGCCTTAGATTTCCCCTTTAATTCCTTCCATAGCTCCTAAAAACACTTCTTCATCATCTACTTCATTTCCTCTCTAAAAATCAAGTCCACTTCTACCTTATATTACCAAGCCCGAACCCATATTTCCTAGGGCCAAACCTTTTGTGGCCATAAACCACTTACAGACTTCAATTTTTTCAAGCTAGAAGAAAATGCCTAGGCCGTGTTCGAGTTATAGGAAAAGTTAGCTTAGTTTCGTCGACTTTTGGTGAATAAAGATTTAAACTTAATAAAGTTTTATAACTTAAATATATGCTTGATTTGTTGTAAAAATATGATGTTGTTTGGATATAAATTGTGTTAGCTTGGATACATGTGTATGTGTTTGGATGAGATGACAAATAGTTTGGAATTTGAGAAATGAAATGTCAAGTTGGTTGCAAGTTATAATCCTTACTTGTATATGTTGGTTATGACATGATTGTATGTTGTGATATGGGTGTGATGTAATTATGTATGCTATGATGTTGAATAAATTATTGTATGCTAAGGAAGTTGGCACTTTTGCTAACTTAAGTGACATGAAATCTCTTGTATAAAAACTATAATCTTTGGTTTTAAAATTTCAAGATATTTTCGAATTTAAAACTTGCTTTAGTTTTGAAGAAACATGCCTTTATGTTTTAGTAAAGTTTTCCAAGAGTTAGAGTTGGAAAAGTCTTAGAAAATAAATTTTCAAGTTTTTAAAAATTAAGGGTCGTATAGCGATGGTCGATATATGTGCAGTTCGAAGAATCAAACTCTTTTTGGAATCTAAAGATGTTTTCAATTAGAAACGTTTTTGCAAAATGTTTTAAAACTTATATTAAGTAATTAAAAATCGGTTTCGAATAAGTAAAATTTATCCGAACCACCCCAAACTAATAACGTTTGTGATGGATTGTTATGAAGTATGTTATGAAGCTGTACTATTCTTCCTGAGGTTGATTCCAAAATGGAAGATGGTAAATGTTGAATGTTTGTTCGATCCTGGAACAACTTGTATGGATGAATGCTAGCATTGCATTGCTGCTTGGAGGGCAGTGTTAGCATTTCAAGATGGTTGCTATATAAAAAGTTAACCGTTGCCTCAAGCCTCATCAACCGGGAAAATGACTAAAGCTAGGACGTGCAGCATGGCTATGTGGGTTGCTCCCATTAGGGTATGATCATCTCTAAATCTAGAGTGATATCTTCGGTTTATGTATGCTTCGGGATCCCTTTTTATGGTTCTTGATCGCAACCAAGTGGTGATCATATTCGGTGCTACCCAGTTAGGGGTAAGGCTGGTCCTGAGTAGTAGAGGTGCAATGCATTGTGGCCTCCTATACATTTTATCTAGAGGTGTACGGATTCGGTGGGTGGACCCTTACCCTTTCATAGTTGGAATCCATTTTTCAATACGAGCCTTCGCACTTGATTGTATAACTATTATGCTGGAATTTAATAATGTAACAATTTCGGCTATGATTCCATATTTATTTTAAACCTAGACATTATGATAATATTAGAGGATTTTATATACAAATGTTTCGGTTATCGTAAGGTAAAAACCTATCCGTGTTTATGTACGGTGTGGTCTTACGAGATATCTTTTATTTGAATGTTTTTATAAAGTTAAACATATGATTTACTCACACCAGACCCATGTCTGACCCGGAGTTTTATTTCTTTCCCTTAAACTCTTGGGTACTCAAATTTTTATGAATAGCCAAGTGTTCAGGTTTCTTTGGAGCATTTTGGGAAGTAGTATGGAGCAGAAGCTTTCACTATATCCAGTAGTTATGTTTATTTTTTCTCTAACTATACATTATGTCTTGGTAATTTAGGTAGGGTGATACAGCTGTTCTTGTTGGGAATAGTACTTATTGTAACTTTGATGCAACATTTTGGAGTAACCATATTCACAATTCTGATGATGTATATGTAACTCTATCCTTTGTGAGAAAAAACTGTATTTGTTTCCTTTGTCTTTTATTTTCATTACCCCACGACCTGTCTTTCAGACACAGATGATCGGCACATGAATACCGAGGATGTATTAAGTATCGTCTTTGGGTGTAAGAAAGGCAGATAGTTACTGTTTTTCTACTCTATCTTGTTTTGTTCTTTATTTTACCCCATGACAACTTGTCTTTTGGACGCTTGGGTAACGACACATGGATACCATGGATGTATTAGTTATCTTTCCTAAGGGTCAGAATGGTAGGTCGTCACAGTTGGTATCAGAGCTTAGGTTTAGCGAACGCCTAAGCCCTGGTGAGGTAAGCTCTCTAAGGATAGGATTAGTAATGTCCTAGGATAAGTCTGAGAGTATAAATATATATATATATTGAGTGTGTATTTGTTAGTGTTATAAAAATGTTTTATATTGTGTTGTTTGATCCGTTGAGTGGTATATGAATTCTAGTCGATGCGTCTGATCAGCGTTATCGATAGGGATTCCTAAACACTTGAATAGACCTACCGATCCAGTATTGTTGTAAAATGGTAAATGAAATAATTTTACCTAGGAATATTTTTATATATACAAGAATGATTTTCAAAATTAATATAGTTGTATTGATGAGTTGATTATTAAGAGATGATAATATTTTATTATTATCATTTAGGATTTGTTTAGTTATGCTCGTCTAGTTTGAGCATTAACTATTATTGAATACTTCATAAGAGTTTTTCCTAGGTAAGGTATAGGTTAGGTAAATAGAAATTAGGGAACCTTGAGAACGAATCCCTTGTGAATTCAGTTTCATAGTTTAACTATAAGGTGTTTGGTGAAAGGGTTAAGTTAAAAGTTATCTTTTAGCGGTATTACGCTAAAAGTAAACTTTTCATAAAAAGTTGTTTAACATAATCTGAATGGTAGGACAAAACATTTAGAGGATAAATATATGAGAAAATTTAGTTATAATAAAGGAGAATTATTTAAAGATGAGTTTAACTCACACCCAAATTTACTATGTCATATATGTGATGCTATAAACTATTGTTGATTGATTATATGCTAGTTAAATTGTTTGATTGATTATTTGGTTGAATTTCCATTTGGAAAATGGATGATTAATAGAAATTAATCTTGATATTCCATTTAAATTGTTAAGTGTCGTTATAGCGATTTCCGCTATACCATCATTTATTGAATATCATCCCCTAAACCTTTGTGTGTGTGATTGAACTTGAGCTTTTGTTTTCACAAAAGTATATGTTCAAAACTCATTAATCATTGTGATTAATGATATTTTAAATTTATTAATCGTTTTAACTAATGGACTTTAAAATAAATTAATATTTTTGATTAAATAGATTTGAATTTAATTAGATCAGTTTAATTACTGATATTGAACTTTAATTAATCATTTTTAATTAAAGATTGGTTTAATTTTTTAATTAATAGTGTGTAAGTTTGATAAATCATTTTAGTTAATGATAATTGAGATTAATTATTCATTGTGATTAATGATTATTTGAATTTAATAAGTCGTTTGATAAATGATATTTTAAGTTAGTTAATTGATTTAATAAATGAGTTTAAAGTTAATTAATGGATTTGATGAAAAGAATGAGCTTTTGAAATTGAAAACTGAGTATTTCATTTTTAAGTTCCCTTAGTAGGGAATTTATTAAAAAGAGTATTTTTGGTAAAAGATTGTTTTGGATAAATGAATTTTTACCCTTAGATAAGATAATGGATAAGTTAACGCTGATTTCAATGGGTTAGATTGGATAAGAAGGTTTTGATAACATTGTTTCATCAAAACCATAGATTTTATTTAAAGCCTCTAAGTAGTGTAAACTAATTGGTGTATTTGGGCCAGTCCGTAAACATCATCCATCATAACACCTTAAGGTAAAAAGGGTAGGAATGTTTTTATAAACATTGTTTTATTAAAACCACAACTTTTGTTTTAAACATGTAAGTGGTGTAAACTATTTGTTATTTTGGATCAACCCATAAACATCATCCATTTTAACACTTTATGTTAAAGAGGTCGAGAGGTTGACTCAGTTTTAAAAGACCCAAATTTTGATTAGATCTTCACCTAAATTGTGAAAAGCAAAATAATTTTATGTTTTGTATGTTCTCTTAGGATTTAGAAGGGTATTATAGAAGTAATTAAAGTGGAATAAGTTATTATTTGATGTTTTATAAAGAAATGACTTTATAAAATATTTTAGAACTTAGGTGAAAATTTATGAAATAATTCATAAACAATTTGGGTATTGAATAAAATACTAAATGCAAATTTAAGTGATTTAGAAATATTGGTATAGTTAAGAAATCTATAATTTTAGTAAATGGCTTTCAATTTTGTTTGTGGGAGCATAGGTTAAAGGCTGATAAGCAAAATGCCACGCTTAGGAAATTATTTATATTCTTAGGCAATCAAGAAAGTTTTAAACGTAAGTTAAGATTTGTTTGTTAGTCATTTGACATTTTAAGTAATGTTAAATGTTAGATTTTTCCTTTATGGAATATGATTGGTTTGATTGAATTCATTGATTGGGTGATCTTATATACCATAGTTTATAGAGTTAAAATTTATAAACGAAGGTTTTTTAATTGTTATTGTTAGGACCTAAATCCCGGTAATTTTAAAAAGTGATTTTGGAAAAATTTGATTAATAAATAAATTGTTTGCTCTAGTTATTATTTTAGGAGGAACCTGAATACCACTGGAAGCTCAATATTGTTTTGATTCTAGAGTTTAACATGTTTTGTTAGGAGGACCCCCTCCTTGACATTTTTTATTTTGTTTTGATTTACTTCTCTTTTTGAGGAATTCGAAAATAAATTTCGAAAATATTTGATATAAAACTCGGTCATTTAGTTCTAAATTTAGAAAGTATTTTAAAAATATTGGATGAATAGCATTTGTTATAGAATCTTCTCTTTATTTTGTAGCATATGTTTGTTACATTAATTTTGGTTGCATCATGTTACATGATTGCATATGGTTGTTATAGTGTTTATGTTACATGTGTTTATGATAGAAATAATGTAAGTAAGAAAATATAACTAATCGGATTTACTGAAAACTAAGTAAGTAAATTGATTTTCTTAGGTTGGTTATTACTTCTTCACTCCATAATAATTTCGGGGATGAAATTCCTTTAAGGGGGGAGAATGTAACGACCTGTAAATTAATCACTTTATATTTGAATATTTAAATCATTTTTAAATATTTAAATAATGGATTTTAATAACCAAATAAACATCTTTTAAATAATAATTAATGATGTTAAAATCATTTCCAAATTTTGTTTACCAAAATAAATAGTTCAAATAAAAATAGAAAATGTGACTGAAAAACGTTTTCCGAAATTTTGACTTTTTGGCATCGGAATGTCATCCAAAACATTATGCACATTTTTATAACTATGTCCACATGCTGTAACGACCCACTATTTTGGACCATTCAAATCGACAATAATCCACACATGTCTGGCTTGAATAATTCAAAATAACAGATTGTAAATAAATTTGGAGCAAATGAAATCAAATACACAGAATCACAGACATAGAATATCAGAATAACTCACAGCGGAAATTAAAATACCATAGTAGTTCATGAAGCTACTATAACAAAATTTCAAACAAAATACATAATATCAGTCTGAAAAACATATACAATAGAAATCTCAAATACATAGAAGTTTATAAATACCAGAGCTGAAATAGAACAACTGAAACTGAAAGGGAAAAGATAACTAGACAAGCAGAATCTCCAGCGATTCCTAGCTCCAGAAAAGAAATCCAAAGCTAAGCTGTAAATACTCAGGCTGACCCGAGCGTAAAGTAAAACACAAAACACTCGAGTCAGGACAATATATACTTATATAATGTAAACCAACTCAAGTGAACTGTAGTAGAAATGCACAATAACTCAAAGGATGCTTGGGATCGCCCATCCTTTAAGGATCAGTTAAACTATAAATTAAATACATCCAGTGGTTAAAATTTCAAAATGGTATTTTATACTTCGAAATCAAATATCATTTCAAAATTCAATATCCTTCAAAAATCCATTTCAAAGTATCAAAATATCATATTTCAAAATAGTTTATATTTCGAAACAAATTACTTCATTTTAAATCATAAAAATGAAGTTGTTATATTTAATAATTAAATTATTAAATTTCCAAAATTTTAATCATTTTCTAAATTCATTTATTCACTTAAATTTATCAAAACAGTGAAAATTCACTTTTCGCAGCATTTAGAAAAGGCTACGGAAAGTTATATTCAAAACTGTTCAATTTAACAAAAGACAGCATTTAAAAATGCTGGAATAGGGTTACATTAGTTTTAAAGAAAACTTAGTTAAATTCAACAATTATAGCATTTCATTATTATCAACTACAGCATTTACAAATGCTGTATTATCATTTACATCTGAATTAATAGCATTTCAGGAATGCAGTTAATTAACTACAAATATTCAATATAATTTCACAAACAATTATATTTTTATTTAAATCATTTTTAACTTATAAAATCATATAAATTCACTTTTATAAATATCATTTAATTTTTCTTAAATTCATGATTTTATAAAGTTAAATTTCCATTCAAAAATCAATATTTAATAATAATTCACTTATTAAATTCCAACATTCAATTTTAAATTCATTATAATTAAATTTTTAGCTTAACAGTTAATTTTAAATTTCCAAATATAACTTAATTCCATTTTTATTTACTTAACTTAAAATTCACTTTTAAGCCAAATTCACAAATTTCCAATTTTAGTTATATTTCAAAATTTCAACTTAAATATTCATTCATTTCACATTTTAACTTTATTCAAAATCATTAATATAATATAAAAATCATTTAAATTCACTTTAATCCAAATTATCATGAATTTATCACATTTCATATTTAATTTAAATTCCAATTATCACCAAATTAAAATTTCCCAAAATAACTTACATTTCAAATTTTCTAATTTTGCCATTAATTTATTTCACTTATAAATTTTCAGAAAATCAATAATGCTTTACAAAAATCATTTTTATTTAGTTTAAATCAAAATATTATAATATTTACATTTCTAAAATATTTTAAAAAAAATTATAAAAACATATTTTAACAACGGGTCTATATTTCATTTTCTAGCCTAGGTAATGTGATACGGGTAATTTATCATTTCAACCCGTAATTTACAAAGATACCCGGGTTTGATCATTTCAAACCCGCAATCCTAAGTAAATGAAAGTAATTGAAAATCATTCAGGCCTATCATTTCAGCCCATAACGATTTTCTCCTATTCTAAAGTCCGTTCGGGTATGTATCATTTCAACCCATAGTGATTCTACTCTAAAGGGAACTTGCAGTGTGATAAACTGGTAAAAATAATAGAACAGCATAATACAACAGTAACATATAATATAATAGGTGTTTAAGCATGGGTGAACATCATAAAATCATAACATAGCAGGTGCAACATGATAATGCATTTTACAGATTCAAAAGGGGTCAATTCACTAGTTATATATGTACATATTGTCTGGTGAGAATAACTCACATGTTCAGAGCTGGAGATAGCTACCAAAGCAAACAATACTGACACAACGAAGGCACGACAACACGGAAATGACTTGAGAGTGGAGAGCCAAAGCTAATGGCCTTGATAACATTTACACAAAACCATACAAACATCATTATTTTTCAACCCAAAATTTCAATAAAACATTGTTAGAAATGACTGCATAAAACAAATCCAAAGCTATTGCACTTCTTTCAACCACCTATGGTTCAGCTACAGGTCTGAAATGTATGGCTAAGGGGTGTATTTGGATCTGGTTTTGGGTTCATAGGTCGGCCATTGCCTGGATATAAAGGAGTAGATAGATATGTGCAAAGGTATGAGCATGACACTACACTACAAGGCAACAAAACAATGGTTTCAAGGCAAAACAAGCCATGACCAGAGGAAACTGGTCACGGCCAGGTCTGGTGGGGTCAGTAGGATGACATGGCAGTGGTGTCAGGTCAGGAATTTACTGGAGATGGTGGTGCAAGTGGCGGCCAAGGTGATGGTTTGAGTGGTGGAACAAGATTGGTACTCGGCTAGGTTGAACAAGTGGAGTGTTTGCATAAACTTTGGTGGATCTAGTCATAGATGACCACGGCATGGCTTGGTCAGTGGGCTGGAGGAGATGGTGACCTGATGTGGTGATGGTGGAGGCAGCTATGGTAGTAGTGGAGGAGCAAGGGCTGAACCATGGGAGGTAGAAGGCAAGTGCAAAAATCAAACAATAAGTAGAAAAAAATGGAAAAAGAATATGAAAGTTTACCAAATTTTCTTTGTTCGGATGGAGACCGAAATTTTTGAGGTGAGAAGTGTTTCTATACGTGAAAAATGAATAAGAATGCAGCTGAAAGAATGAAATAGGGTCGGCTATCAATGCATGCAAGAGTTTAGAAATGAAAAGGTGGGAAAACCAAGAGACTTAAGCAACTAAAGGGTCACAAACCTTTCAAGTTTCCATAATTCTTTTTGCAATTTTAAATAACTGAAAAATGCATATAAATTCAGATAAAAACACGAAAATTTAGTAAATAAACAAAATAAATAGATAAATATTAATTATATATAATTTAATTAATAAAAACAGCAAAATTTGCAAACTAGTCTTGAAAATATGAAAATAAATGCAATGAACTTTGGAGAATTTTTATGTACTTGAAAAATATTTATAAATAAAAATAAGAACACAAAATAAAGTGAATTCAAAAAAATAAATAAATAAATTTTAATTAAATATAATTTTAACGAAGAAAATAGCAGAAAAATGGAAACTTGCCTTTAAAAATAGAAAATAAATGCAATAAATTTTGGAATTTTTTTATTATCACATTAAAAATATTAAAAGACAAAAATATATATAAAATAACATATTAACACATATTAAAATAAAATATGACAAAGAAAATATAATTTATATAATTTAAAATAAACAAAATTGCTGAATAAATCAAATTGCACTCCAAATTGAAATGTACATAACTTTTACAATTTAACTCCGTTTTCAACGAAACGAAAAGCAGTGTTCAAGTTACTAAATCTATTTTCATAATAAAAGATAAAATTTGAGAAATTTAAATATTTAAATTTTAAGTTTAAAAGTCAAAGTTTGACCAGTTTGACAACGAATCCATTTTTATAGGATCATAACAATTTATACCAGTTTGAAATTAAAATTCAAATAATAATCAACATTTATTTTTTAAAATGAAATGTTTGAAATAAAACAAGTTTAAAATAGTTTTCAAAATATAATAAAGTCAAATAAAATATATACAAAAATCTAGGGCTGTTACACATGCACACACATGTACATATGTCATGTCGTAAGTTAATTATAGTGTTAAAGTTAATAACCATGCTTAGTTTAACATAAAACATGATTTGACTAAATATGCATTGCCTAACTCCTAAGTGGACGTCATTATTCTCCAAGTTGCTAAAAAATGCGGGTGTGCATTCTCCCCGTCGCTTTGATAAAGTTGAGATCGAAGGTGTAATGATTCCTCTGGTGGAAGTGATTGAGGCCGGAGTTGATTATTGGAAAGATTTTTTGGTGGGATTTTTCCTTGACTCCAATCCCGTCTATCATCTTGTTAAGGCGAGATGCAACTAGGTTTGGAAGCCGAGAGGGGGTTTAAGTGTTCATATCGATAATGCAATGTTCTATTTTCAATTCTCGTGTAGTGATGAAAGATAGTGTATACTAGAAGCCGATCCAATTCTCATTGATGGGAAACCATTCATCATTACATCCTGGAGTTCGTTTGTTGATAGGGCTAAGGATAAGGTTTTATCCATTCCAGTCTGGGCCCACTTTTCTCACATTCCATCTACTCTTCAGCCTCTTATCGGGATTGATTGGCTTGTAGGTCTTGTTGGTAAGGTGATATATAATGACGCTAAGACTGTGGCCAGAAAGAGATTAGTTTATGCCAAAGCGCTTATTGAAATAACTCCTGCCAAATCATTGCCTTCAGTGTTAAAAGTCAGCTAGATAAGGGTCAATTTGCTAAGGTTAGAGTTCGCTACAATTGGAAACCAGAGATATGTACATCCTGTCAGTCATTTGGGCATCTTTCGTATGTGTGTTCTAAAATGGCCTCTGCTCGCCTTGTTCCTATATCTGATCGGGTTCCACTCCCTCATCCTCCTGTCAGGAAGTGGGTTTCGAAGGTTGCTCCTCCCTCCACTGTTTTGCCATCTTTTGTCACTCCTGTTGGTGTAGCTCCCATTGTTGATGCTCTTGTAGTTCCTCTCTCTACTAGTCCTTCGGCCTATATTGAGGATGCTACTGCTACATTTTCTGATTCTATAATTTGGAATTATGTGGAACGGGCCTGGATTCATGTTCCTTCTGATATGCAGTACTTTCCTGAGAATGATTTATTTTATGCCTATATCAGTTATGTTGAAGGGGAGAGACATTGTCTTATCTATCACATTGAGAGTGAGGGTCTATCCCTTACTAGGATAGGAGAGATTGGAGAGGTGAATAAAAGTAAGTTTTATGATGTAAGCTGGGATAGGAAATTTATTTACTCTCCTGCTTCAGAAGGTTATGATCCAAATTTGGCTATTCTTTTCTCTGGGTATGTTCATGTTGTTGGTCCGACGTCGTATGATGGTCATGGTTGTTCCTCCTCTTTTGCGAGTGATTAGTCATGTTTATATAGTAGTTTAGGATTTTTTGTCTAGCTCTTGTGCTTTACTTTATTTAGTGGTATGGACACTATAAACCGATTTAGTTGTTTAGTGCATGTGCAGAATTCCTGTTTTCCCATTATTTATACAGTGGCACGACCCACTAGCTGGCTAGCTTTGCTAATAAAAAAACCTAAATAAACCTAAGGAAGTACACAACCATCACCTTAAGCACCTAGGTAAGTACACAAAAACATGTTTAGGGAGTGGCCTAGGAGGTCAACATGTGCAAGAGGGATGGAGGAGTTATGGAGCTACCTTGATTTCATGATAACTTTATTATATTTTAATGTAAAGGGATTTAAGTAATTTACCTTCCCTCCATGGCTATAAACAGCCCCTCCCTAACATATTTCTTTATTTTTCCTTCTTCTTTCTCATTTTTAAACTCTTCCATGTTTCCATATCCATCCATCACTTCCAAAGTTATTTACATAATTCAAAACTAGTTTATATATTCAAAAATTCTAAGTTTAAACACCTTTCTTCACTTCCTTAAGCCATCCTCTTCAAAAGTAGCTCCGTATCCACTCCATTGCACCATGGCCAAGCCCAATCTTGTCCAGGTCGAACCAAAACAGCCAACCAAAACCCAAAAATCCAAGTCATTGATAAAGTAAAACTTGGTTCTAGTCGTATTCGCAAAGATAGTGCAATTCCAGTTAAGTTAGCAAGCATTTTGGTGAGTAAAACTTCACCTTTAAACCAAAAAATTTTAAACCATACTCATGTTCATATTTGTTGCTATTGAATGCTTTTTGTATGTATTTAGTAGTGTGGTAATTGTTGGTTTGATTCATGCTTCAAAAATTGGCATCCTGGTCGTAGTTTAGTAACTTGTAAAGTTTGTAAGTAAAAGTTGCTTATAATGTTGGTTCATGCTTACTACATGTTGTGTCATTGTGAATTACCATGTATATATGCTCATACCCTTGCCATGTGATGTTTGGTTGTATTGCAAATGACATAAACTTGTTTCCCGAAATGCCCGTATAGCGATAGTCGCTATATAGACACTTACGGAAAATTTCATTTTATCGAAACCATTTGGTTTCATTATCGTGCTTGGATTAGTTTTACAAGTTACGAAAGTTTTGAAATAATAATGATTTCAAATTTAATTAATTATTTTAATAATGATTATTTAATTTAATTAATAATTTAATTAATAAGGATTAAGGTTTACTGATTTACTTATTAATGATGTGTTTTAAATTTAACTAATTACTTAGTTAATGATGTTTTAAAATTAATTAATTATTTTATTACTGATGTTTAAGGCTGATTAATATTTTGATAATGATGGATTAAAGTTAATTAATCAATTATTTAATGATGTTTTTAAATTAATTAACCTTTTTAATTAATGGCTTTTAAAAGGAAACCAACTTGTTTTAACTTTAATTAATCTTTCCTTAATGATGGTTTAAATTGATTAATCATTATAAATAATGATATTAAAATTATTTATTAGTTAATTTAATTAATTATATTTAAATAATACTAATTAAACGAATCAATGATGTTTTAAAGGTGATTTACCCTTTTCAATTAAAGGCATTTGAAGTTAATTTATCAACTTAATTAATGAAGTTTCAAAGTGAATTTATCAACTTAATTAATGAAGTTTCAAAGTGAATTTATCAAAATAACAAGGATGTTTTGACTTTTTTATTCATTTTAATTAATGATAATAAATTATTTATTTAATTTAATTAATTATAATTAATTTTTAATTAAGTTAACGGTGTTTAAAAGTGATTAACTTCTTTTTGATTAAAGGCTATTGAAGTAAATTCATCAAATGAGATGAACTTTTAAAGTTAATTAATCGATATTATAAGAATGTGTTTAAGTTATTAAACCCTTTTTACAGTGATGTTTAAAGTTAGTAAACTCTTTTAACAAAGTGTTTAAAGCTAATACATGTAATGTGAAGCCAAGCACGAATTCGGTTTTTAAGAGTAAACGTTTGATTCGGTTATGGAACTGCATTTAGTTCATTAAAGCAATATTGTGACACCCCACCTCTATACCCACGCTAGCCAAGGACACCACGGAGTAATGCCGTCAACTAGCATGGAGAATAAGGCTGTTAAGGAGCGATCATCCATGTAATTGCTTTGTGCGAGTACCGATATGCCAGATAAAAATATAACTTTTCATCTCAAGAGGAATCCGACATACCGATACAAACTCAAAGCTACTACACAGTGGCTATATGGACTTCGGAAACAAATATAGAAATAAACATAACACAAATCAGTCACAGACAATTCATATCACAAAGGCGGAAATAGATATGAATATAACACATGAAAGTGTACATCAGAGTAGTGGTCAAATAAGATCCACAATAACACAAAAGAATAAATGCAAGTGCAAGGCAAAAGAATATGTATACATCAAGGAGTCTAACTCTCAAATGTATACAACAAAAACTACTAAACTAGAGTAGTTAGCCAAAAGTCAGAAGATGGCTCCAGATAAGAAGTCATGAGGAAGCACCTGTAATATCTCAGTCTGACCCGAGTATTATTTAAGAAGAAAATAATAAACGGATCAGTCTAGCTATAAATATCAGATAAAGTGATATAGAATAAAAGATATGACAAAAACGTATCATAACCATAATACCATACTGTGATAAGTACGTAATTAAAATCAACAAGAGATTAATCAATATCACAAGAATCTTCTCAAAGATTAAAAAGAATGTCATATTATTTAGTTAATTCACCAAGCCATAATTAATGACATACATATCAATGCCCATCGTAAATGCTGGTGAAACATAAATTCCAGAAATCAATATCCAGAAATCACAAAAGTTTACGACACACAAATTCTAGAAATCATCAACAAGAAATCCAGAAAACACAAGAAAGAGGATGGCCAATCCCATAAACTGAACATCGACGCACCTAGAAAGATTCGCCCCATGTAAAGTCTAGCATCGATACACCTAGAAAGATGCACCACATGCAAAGTCGAACATCGACGCACCTAGAAAGATACGACCCATGCTCTAGCATCGACGTTGTAACGACCCGTAAATTTCAACTATTTTAATAACGTTATTAGTTGAAATTTTGTGAAATTTTAAACGATAAAATTTTGAAATAAAAATTTAATATTTGGAATGCGTCTAGTTAAACATAGCAACTGGTAAATTTTCGTCCGAAAATATGAAAGTTTATTTCGCGCGTAAATTTACATCGATTTAATCAGTTAAAAAGCGATGAAAATAAAATGTTTTCGAAACCTAAATATTTTTACATAGAAAAATTCTAAACCATCTTTTGAGCAAGATGTCAGTTTGTCGTTTTTCCAAATTCGAACATCTTTGGCTCCGTCGATCTTATTTTTCAGTGTTTTTCTTGCATTTTCCGCTAGTAGGAAATTCGAATTTTTAAAAATTCAATCGTACCACTGATATCTGTATACCGTTTTGATTATCTCGTCGTGCTGCTCTACGTGGTATATTTATTTCTCTGTTTCGAAGTACGGTGTGCGGTGCAAATCTGCGAAACGCCTACCGTATCGGTTCCGCTCTCGAATGTTTTGGTTTCCCAACCTTTCAATTTACCACCGTATATAACAAATAGCCACTGAAAATTAAATATTCTTGAATGCATCAACCTGGCTTTGTTATTTCCAACTTTTCAATTTAGTTCATTAATTTATTTCCAGTCCATTCCTCTTCCTACTTTTGAGAAACAATATAATTATATTTGTTAGCGTCTCTTCATGTTGCTTTTCTTTTCACTTTCCATTTGTTCCTACTTGAATCCATCTGTTAGCGTCCCTTCATTGGCCACTGTGAATCAATTAGCCACCCAGAAATAAATATTTTCAGCCTTTTAACTCTTGTCATTCCGTCGATTCAATATGTTATTTACAATTCGTTTTGGTACCTTTCTTTCTTACTTCTCCAACTACATCTCTGTTCACCTTTAAAAAAAGAGAAAAAAAAAGGGACGAATGAAAAAACATGGTTCGAAAAAAATTGGTGACAATATGGTTGAAGTCACGGCCTCCACCAGTGTTCCACCCTCTGTTGCGCCTTCCCCTTCCACAACTGCTCATCCCCTTTCTCTATCGTGATCCACTCTCTCTCTTGACCTAAGCCCATGCAACTCGCATCTCCCTTGTCAAACCAATCCATGCAAACTTCCACGCGCTGCACCTTGATCGCCAAACTCAGCCCATCTTTCCTTCGGCCATAGCAAACCGAGCTCCACCACTAAACAAACGCAGCACAGCTAGAATCTTCTGGTAATCTCATCTTTCTCTGTTAATGTTTAAACAAGCATATATATATATATATATATAAAGTTTTATACATTATAAGTATATATTAGGAGCTATGGTTGTTTTCATATATACACGTTCTGCATATGAGTTTGAGTAGTGTCTGCATGGGTCGGTTTATATTTGTTGTTTATGTATGTTGTATGAATATATTAGTTATATATTTATGTTTGTAGCTTTCTTTTCAAGATTTGCAGTTTGAAAAAAAATAAGTTCAGTTGTGGTTTTATTTGTTGTTTACTATCTGTATATATATGTTCAACTGTACTCGACCTTGTATACATATATGTGTATGAAGAGTATGTAATAATAATAGGGTTAAAGTATTAACATCTATGTAATTATATATAGTTTATATTCTATATTATCTGAGTTTCATATATAAGAAGTGGATAAACTGTGTTTTTTCGTACTTATGGGTTTACTGCAGATATGTGATCTGTTTGATTACATATCATGTTTATTTTGGACATGTAATCCATTTTTTTTTTCTTTTTTTTTCTAAGGAAAATATATACTATAAAATTTTGTAATAACTCGCATATATAGATTTGGACCCTGCTTTGGTTCATTATGTAACTTTACATATATATTTTTTTATTTTTTTTTATTTAAGGCTGCATATTTATGCTGTTCTTCCCCACTACCTTACTCGTCCAACTTGTCCTCTATTTCGCTGTTGCCTGTTTATATATGAACTCTCTCAACCCTTCTTATTTTGTATATATTAGCCTATATAGTTGATATGTTCATTTTTAATGTACGGTTTCTGTTTGTTTTATTTGAGGTATATAAACTTTGAAATCTGTTTATACATTTTTATAAACTAAGTTTATATTGATTTGTATTATAAGTATTGATTTTGAATATAATAGGTATGAAAGTGTATATATACTTGAGTCTAGTTTCATATATTTATAGAGGTTACTTTATGGATGTTTTAAATTTAAATATTGATTTTTTTTATAACTATATAATAGACATTTCCTTTTATTTGTCAGGCTGATTTAAATTCATTTCATCAATTCCCATTTTCAGCTTTACTCGTCAAATCCGCTTTCAGCTTACTTCGCTTTGAGATTGTTGTTTGGATTGTTCGATTTTCTAAATCGTGATCCAATCCGTAACTTGTTGTCTATCAAACTCCTCTAGCCTCGAAAGGTGAGCACTCACTCACGATTAATGTTCTTTTATTTATTAAATTTGATTTCAATTGAAACGACAATTGAATTTTACTGTTGTTAGTTGATTACACTGTTATATATGCTATCACCTGTATCAGTTCACCTATGACATCTGACACCATTATCTGTTAATTATTTATGTGATGATAATACAGTTTGGCTGATAATTGATTGATTGTTGATGTTTATATTGGACGTTAAATTGTTAATGTTAAAATGATAAATAGTATGCGATTGAACTTGATATAGGATAGTTAAATGTTAAATTTGATTAACTGACATTTGTATAATATGACCCCTTTAACTGTTAAATTTATTGACATGTAGGATTTGTTTAATTACACTTTGAATCACTGAATGTATGTTGTTAAATTGATGATGTATGAAATTGTAAATTGGATGACAAGTGAAAACCGTAATGTAATAATCTTTAATCTACATGAAATGAGAGTGTAGATTCTAGAAATAATTATATTAATTCGTACAAATAACAATGCGAATTAATACAGTTATTTCGGAATTATTTGAATTGATTATTGGATTGTTATTATTGCTTGTTTATTTACTTTGACACCATCCCAGTTATCACACCGCAAGTTCCCTTTGCTATGCTTTGATTTTGAATTGAATTGGAATCGGGTTGAAATGATAAATACCCAAATTAAACTTTGACCTAGGATAGAAAATTAAATAAAACCCGATTGGTCAATAATTTGATTTAAAAATAAAACGAAGATTTTATTTGAATAAAGAATATGGTTTTGAAATGAAGTTGAAACTTGAATTTTTGATGAAAGGAAAATGTTAATATTTAATAATCTGAAACAAAATATTAACGATGTAATTGATGAAAGAATATTGTTTAATTTGAGAAATGATTGAATTAAGTTTGAAATGATTTAATAATTAAGTTTGAAATTATAATTAAGTTTGAAATTATTAAACTTTGAAATTATTCAATAATTAAGTTTGAATTATTTAATAATTAAATGAGATTGAATTATTTAATAATTAAATAAGATTGAATTATTTAATGATTAAATTAAATTGAATTTTTGAATAAGTGAATTTTACTTTGTAAATAATTGAAACTGAGTTTTCTTTAATAATTAAGTTTGGAAAATTATTTAAGTAAGTAAATAAGTGAATTGAATTTCTTTAACAAGAAATAAAATGTGATTTATTGAAATTAATGTAAGACTTGAAATTTAAAGAATTTGGTTTGATGAATTTAATTTAATTAAATTTGTAAGTTTTGATATAATGAAGTGAATTTAAATAATGGATTTAATGAATTGGAAATTTAATAGAAATTGTTTTGAATGGCAAGTCTACCTAACGAATATTGAATGAAATCGATAAATGAATTTAAATTGATTTAAATGTTAAATTAAATTAATTAAAATGATTTCGGAATGAATCTTATATACGAATTTAAATTGATATTTGAATTGTTTTAAATAAAGATTGAAATTGAAATATAAGATTTTGAAATTATGAATTTGGAAGTTTTGAAATGTAAATTTTGGAAATTGATTTAGAAAGACAAATGAAATGATGGTTTGCAAATTTCTAATTGGAATTGAAATTGATTTGGTTTTTGAAATATATAAACGACCAATCGGTGAAATAATTACGGAAGTTATTAAAGAGACCGGGATCGGTAATGGGTATACTCTCTATCTGAACTGAAACCACTTTAATAACTATACGTGGAGTGATGATCCAGAATGAAGTGGTTGGATTGATGTACGTGATGACTGAAGAAAGTGAACGATAATGGATAGCCTTGACACTTGTGTCAAATTGGAAATGACTAAAACAGGAGCTGTGCCGGGCCAATGGAGGATTAGCTACCTCAAGTGGACACACTTCTTCGAACTACTTATTACTTGTTGTCGATTGGTGCACCCTTGATTTTGGGAGTGTTGTTTCACGGTGTTGCGGGCGCTGCGGCGTTGCGCTCTTACCAGTCCGGATCAGGCGAACGGTAGTATCACTACCTTGGGTATTGCCTCATGTGCCTTGTCATACTTGTATTCCATTTATGCGCGACCACTACGATTTTGATTTGTACCTTTAGTATATGGATTGCCCTCTGGTGACTTCCGGTTTTGGGGAAACTACAGTCTTGTATATGCTTTTGGGAATAAAAATGTGTTAAGGGTGGAATGGGCCATGACTTAACACTATTTTGATATCTTATTATTACTGATAGACATTATCTACTTATCGTACACTACTACATAGTAGATAGTTTAACGGATCCTTAAAGGATGGTTATTCCAAACATCCTTTGAGTTACTTGTATTTCAATTGCTATTTCACTTGAGTTGGATTTATTAATATAAGAATGTTAATCCTGACTAGAGTGTCTTGTGTTTTTGCTTTACGCTCGGGTCAGACTGAGTAGTTCAGCTTTCGAGACTCACCTTTGGAGTTGGAGCTTTGCTTGAAGATCCAGCCATCTATTCTGCTTTCAGTATTCGATGATTCCAGTGATGTATTCTGATTTGTATCCGATGTATCATATTACTCTTCTGTTGTAACTCTGATGTATTTTATATATTCATATAGTAGCTTCATGAACTACTATTTCTTTTATTTCCGCTGCACTTATTACTCTGTGTCTGTGATCTGTGATTATTTATTTACTGTATATGTTCAGTTTTGCCAAATTTAAATTAACAACGCGGTATTTTGAGCAATTCAACTCCGGCATGAGTGTCTACCTATACACTTATAATGGATGCGAATGGTTCAAAATATCGGGTCGTTACAGTTGGTATCAGAGCTTTGGTAGCTCTAGGCATAACTCAACATATAGGGTAAATGTATTTACAGAATCACTCTCATTCGAGTTTCAATCTCTTCCTTTTGACTCGATTCCTTTGAATTTTGGAACGTTCCCTACGGTTCCAAATTTCATTCGTGTCCCTCACTATTCGTCTTCTTTCAATTCTGGAGTATCCCATAACTCTACTTCGAATGATTTTTATAATGAGTCGGCGGTCTTGCCAATCTCAAATTGACTTATAAAGGGGTGAAACTCTTTTACAATAAACATCGATTTACCGGAGATTTCTGTATCCTCGGTTTACGGTGCTATCTATTCCCTGTTATACCTGAATTCCATCTCTTGAGATCGAGTGTTGATTTACCTTGGAATTCAGCATCGATCTTATTCTTGAAGTTACGGACGGCCCGGTTAAGGTTGCCCGTGAATTAAATAAACTCATCCATCTCCCGATTTTGGTAATTGAATTATCTTATCTTCTGTTTCAAACTTATTTTTCGAATCAAAATTCTCTTTGATTTGAGTCCATCAAATTTGAATCTCTATCTTTGCTTTGAAATCTATTCTTATATAGTCGAGCGAGGAAGTGTATTTGTAAATTTATATTAAAAATGTTTTATATATTGTGTTGTTTGAGTTGTTGATGTGATTTGGGTTTTCGATCGATTCGTCTGATCAACGCTATCGATAGGATTTCCAAAACACTTGAGCAGAGCAAACTGACACAATATCGTTTTCAAATTTGATAAATAAAATAAAAAGTTTTGTGTGATTATATTATATATAAATATAAGTTTTCTGAAATTAAATTGTTAATGAATTTGTTGTCTGAAATAATAATATTTGATTTTCATTTATTGTTTTGTAAACCATTGACTATTGCATAATATAAATAAATAAATTTATAAACTTGGTTATAAATTGATTGGAATTTGAAATGAATTTAATTCAGAAATTTGAGAATTTATTAGTTTTTGGGGATTTCGAACGTTGGTTTTTTTAAATTTTAAAGTATATATTATTGGACATATTTTCAAATAGAAATCGTTTTCAAAGAATTTTAAAATGTTGAAATCAGTGCTCTTCTCTTTGTCGCTGGAAAATAATTTCGGTGATGGCGGCCGCATCATCGACATTCATTTTCGAGTTTCGAAGTGGAGATACTATTCTGTAGCTTTGCTACGGTTTTGTTTTGAGAAAAAAAAAATTATTTTGATTTGAATTTCGTCAGTATATTTTGATTCACATATATATAGGTATCTTATTTTAAAATTTAATTTGATTTGATATAAATATATTATATATATCTCTAAATTGTTTAAAGTAAATCGGAAATCTATTTCTTAAATTCTGTTAAAGGATGATTTTAATTATAAATAAAACCAAAATTTGGAATAAATATTTAAACTTGAATAATTGAATTGGGAAAATTTTATTTGTATATTGTTCAACTGCATTCTAATACAACTTACCTAAATCATTCAGAAGTTGAATACGTAATTGGATAATATATAAGATAAATTGAATTTATAAATAAATTCGAGTGTTTATAATAAATGTTATTCACTAAATTTTGATTATAAAGATGTTAGTAGAGTTAGATAAGATAATAAGTAAAACTCAGTTAATAATGAAATAAATTTGTTTTGAAAGAATTAATAAATTTGTTTTGAAAGAATTAATAAATTTGTTTGAAAGAATCAATAAATTAACATATGAAAATACCTTGAATTTAAAAGAAATTAATATATGTAAATTAATTTAAATCGAAACTTTTATGTTTTAAATTAATTTATATGGGTTAAATATATGTGAGTAGATATATTAAGTAGAATAAATTTAACAGTAATTTGGAATAAAGAAGAATTTAAATCGCTGGAAAAATATGATTATAATAAAAGACTATTCAAATCTATGGTTTTAGAAATTTTAAATTGAGGATAATTGGATAATAAGGTAATGAATTTAGAAATAGTGAGATTGATTTTAGTGAAATCAAATGGATTAAATCAATTATCGAATATCAATTAATTTAAATTTGAATTTATATGGTTTAAATTAATTGTTATTTGTATTTCAAAATCTGTTTTTCTTTCTGGTTGTTTCTATTCTTCTACCTCGTTCCTTTTCGGGGACGAAAAGTTTTGAGTGGGGGAGAGTGTAACGACCCGTAAATTTCAACTGTTTTAATAACGTTATTAGTTGAAATTTTGCGAAATTTTAAACGATAAAATTTTGAAATAAAAATTTAATATTTGGAATGCGTCTAGTTAAACATAGCAACTGGTAAATTTTCGTTCGAAAATATGAAAGTTTATTTCGCGCGTAAATTTACTTCGATTTAATCAGTTAAAAAGCGATGAAAATAAAATGTTTTCGAAACCTAAATATTTTTACATAGAAAAATTCTAAAACATCTTTTGAGCAAGATGTCAGTTTGTCGTTTTTCCAAATTCGAACATCTTTGGCTCCGTCGATCTTATTTTTCAGTGTTTTTCTTGCATTTTCCGCTAGTAGAAAATTCGAATTTTTAAAAATTCAATTGTACCACTGATATATGTAAACCGTTTTGATCATCTCGTCGTGCTGCTCTACGTGGTATATTTATTTCTCTGTTTCGAAGTACGGTGTGCGGTGCAAATCTGCGAAACGCCTACCGTATCGGTTCCGCTCTCGAATGTTTTGGTTTCCCCACCTTTCAATTTACCACCGTATATAACAAATAGCCACTGAAAATTAAATATTCTTGAATGCATCAACCTGGCTTTGTTATTTCCAACTTTTCAATTTAGTTCATTAATTTATTTCCGGTCCATTCCTCTTCCTACTTTTGAGAAACAATATAATTATATTTGTTAGCGTCTCTTCATGTTGCTGTTCTTTTCACTTTCCATTTGTTCCTACTTGAATCCATCTGTTAGCGTCCCTTCATTGGCCACTGTGAATCAATTAGCCACCCAGAAATTAATATTTTCAGCCTTTTAACTCTTGTCATTCCGTCGATTCAATATGTTATTTACAATTCGTTTTGGTACCTTTCTTTCTTACTTCTCCATCTACATCTCTGTTCACCTTTAAAAAAAAGAGAAAAAAAAGGGACGAATGAAAAAACATGGTTCAAAAAAAATTGGTGACAATATGGTTGAAGTCACGGCCTCCACCAGTGTTCCACCCTCTGTTGCGCCTTCCCCTTCCACAACTGCTCATCCCCTTTCTCTATCGTGATCCACTCTCTCTCTTGACCTAAGCCCATGCAACTCGCATCTCCCTTGTCAAACCAATCCATGCAAACTTCCACGCGCTGCACCTTGATCGCCAAACTCAACCCATCTTTCCTTCGGCCATAGCAAACCGAGATCCACCACTAAACAAACGCAGCACAGCTAGAATCTTCTGGCAATTTCATCTTTCTCTGTTAATGTTTAAACAAGCATATATATATATATATAAAGTTTTGTACATTATAAGTATATATTAGGAGCTATAGTTGTTTTCATATATACACGTTCTGCATATGAGTTTGAGTAGTGTCTGCATGGGTCGGTTTATATTTGTTGTTTATGTATGTTGTATGAATATATTAGTTATATATTTATGTTTGTAGCTTTCTTTTCAAGATTTGCAGTTTGAAAAAAAATAAGTTCAGTTGTGGTTTTACTTGTTGTTTACTATCTGTATATATATGTTCAAGTGTACTCGACCTTGTATACATATATGTGTATGAAGAGTATGTAATAATAATAGGGTTAAAGTATTAACATCTATGTAATTATATATAGTTTATATTCTATATTATCTGAGTTTCATATATAAGAAGTGGATAAACTGTGTTTTTTCGTACTTATGGGTTTACTGCAGATATGTGATCTGTTTGATTACATATCATGTTTATTTTGGACATGTAATCCAATCTTATTTTTTTTTTCTTTTTTTTTTCTAAGGAAAATATATACTATAAAATTTTGTAATAACTCGCATATGTAGATTTGGACCCTGCTTTGGTTCGTTATGTAACTTTACATATATATTTTTGAATTTTTTTTTTATTTAAGGCTGCATATTTATGTGGTTCTTCCCCACTACCTTACTCGTCCAACTTGTCCTCTATTTCGCTGTTGCCTGTTTATATATGAACTCTCTCAACCCTTCTTATTTTGTATATATTAGCCTATATAGTTGATATGTTCATTTTTAATGTACGGTTTCTGTTTGTTTTATTTGAGGTATATAAACTTTGAAATCTGTTTATACATTTTTATAAACTAAGTTTAAATTGATTTGTATAATAAGTATTGATTTTGAATATAATAGGTATGAAAGTGTATATATACTTGAGTCTAGTTTCATATATTTACAGAGGTTACTTTATGGCTGTTTTAAATTTAAATATTGATTTTTTTTATAACTATATAATAGACATTTCCTTTTATTTGTCAGGCTGATTTAAATTCATTTCATCAATTCCCATTTTCAGCTTTACTCGTCAAATCCGCTTTCAGCTTACTTCGCTTTGAGATTGTTGTTTGGATTGTTTGATTTTCTAAATCGTGATCCAATCCGTAACTTGTTATCTATCAAACTCCTCTAGCCTCGAAAGGTGAGCACTCACTCACGATTAACGTTCTTTTATTTATTAAATTTGATTTCAATTGAAACGACAATTGAAATTTACTGTTGTTAGTTGATTACACTGTTATATATGCTATCATCTGTATCAGTTCACCTATGACATCTGACACCATTATCTGTAAATTATTTATGTGATGATAATACAGTTTGGCTGATAATTGATTGATTGTTGATGTTTATATTGGACGTTAAATTGTTAATGTTAAAATGATAAATAGTATGCGATTGAACTTGATATAGGATAGTTAAATGTTAAATTTGATTAACTGACATTTGTATAATATGACCCCTTTAACTGTTAAATTTATTGACACGTAGGATTTGTTTAATTACACTTTGAACCACTGAATGTATGTTGTTAAATTGATGATGTATGAAATTGTAAATTGGATGACAAGTGAAAACCGTAATGTAATAATCTTTAATCTACATGAAATGATAGTGTAGATTCTAGAAATAATTATATTAATTCGTACAAATAACAATGCGAATTAATACGTTTATTTCGGGATTATTTGAATTGATTATTGGATTGTTATTATTGCTTGTTTATTTACTTTGACACCATCCCAATTATCACACTGCAAGTTCCCTTTGCTATGCTTTGATTTTGAATTGAATTGGAATCGGGTTGAAATGATAAATACCCAAATTAAACTTTGACCTAGGATAGAAAATTAAATAAAACCCGATTGGTCAATAATTTGATTTAAAAATAAAACGAAGATTTTATTTGAATAAAGAATATGGTTTTGAAATGAAGTTGAAACTTGAATTTTTAATGAAAGGAAAATGTTAATATTTAATAATCTGAAACAAAATATTAACGATGTAATTGATGAAAGAATATTGTTTAATTTGAGAAATGATTGAATTAAGTTTGAAATGATTTAATAATTAAGTTTGGATTTTATAATTAAGTTTGAAATTATTAAACTTTGAAATTATTCAATAATTAAGTTTGAATTATTTAATAATTAAATGAGATTGAATTATTTAATAATTAAATAAGATTGAATTATTTAATGATTAAATTAAATTGAATTTTTGAATAAGTGAATTTTACTTCGTAAATAATTGAAACTGAGTTTTCTTAATTAATTAAGTTTGGAAAATTATTTAAGTAAGTAAATAAGTGAATTGAATTTCTTTAACAAGAAATAAAATGTGATTTATTGAAATTAATGTAAGACTTGAAATTTAAAGAATTTGGTTTGATGAATTTAATTTAATTAAATTTGTAAGTTTTGATATAATGAAGTGAATTTAAATAATGGATTTAATGAATTGGAAATTTAATAGAAATTGTTTTGAATGGCAAGTCTACCTAACGAATATTGAATGAAATCGATAAATGAATTTAAATTGATTTAAATGTTAAATTAAATTAATTTAAATGATTTCGGAATGAATCTTATATACGAATTTAAATTGATATTTGAATTGTTTTAAATAAAGATTGAAATTGAATTATAAGATTTTAAAATTATGAATTTGGAAGTTTTGAAATGTAAATTTTGGAAATTGATTTAGAAAGACAAATGAAATGATGGTTTGCAAATTTCTAATTGGAATTGAAATTGATTTGGTTTTTGAAATATATAAACGACCAATCGGTGAAATAATTACGAAAGTTATTAAAGAGACTGGGATCGGTAATGGGTATACTCTCTATCTGAAACGAAACCACTTTAATAACTATACGCAGAGTGATGATCCAGAATGAAGTGGTTGGATTGATGTACGTGATGACTAAAGAAAGTGAACGATAATGGATAGCCTTGACACTTGTGTCAAATTGGAAATGACTAAAACAGGAGCTGTGCCGGGCCAATGGAGGATTAGCTACCTCAAGTGGACACACTTCTTCGAACTACTTATTACTTGTTGTCGATTGGTGCACCCTTGATTTTGGGAGTGTTGTTTCACGGTGTTGCGGGCGCTGCGGCGTTGCGTTCTCACCAGTCCGGATCAGGCGAACGGTAGTATCACTACCTTGGGTATTGCCTCATGTGCCTTGTCATACTTGTATTCCATTTATGCGCGACCACTACGATTTTGATTTGTACCTTTAGTATATGGATTGCCCTCTGGTGACTTCCGGTTTTGGGGAAACTACGGTCTTGTATATGCTTTTGGGAATAAAAATGTGTTAAGGGTGGAATGGGCCATGACTTAACACTATTTTGATATCTTATTATTACTAATAGACATTATCTACTTATCGTACACTACTACATAGTAGATAGTTTAACGGATCCTTAAAGGATGGTTATTCCAAACATCCTTTGAGTTACTTGTATTTCAATTGCTATTTCACTTGAGTTGGATTTATTAATATAAGAATGTTAATCCTGACTCGAGTGTCTTGTGTTTTTGCTTTACGCTCGGGTCAGACTGAGTAGTTCAGCTTTCGAGACTCACCTTTGGAGTTGGAGCTTTGCTTGAAGATCCAGCCATCTATTCTGCTTTCAGTATTCGATGATTCCAGTGATGTATTCTGATTTGTATCCGATGTATCGTATTACTCTTCTGTTGTAACTCTGATGTATTTTATATATTCATATAGTAGCTTCATGAACTACTATTTCTTTTATTTCCGCTGCACTTATTACTCTGTGTCTGTGATCTGTGATTATTTATTTACTGTATATGTTCAGTTTTGCCAAATTTAAATTAACAACGCGGTATTTTGAGCAATTCAACTCCGGCATGAGTGTATACCTATACACTTATAATGGATGCGAATGGTTCAAAATATCGGGTCGTTACAGACGCACCTAGAAAGATACGACCCATGCTCTAGCATCGACGCACCTAGAAAGATACGCCCCATGCATAAATAAACATCGACGCACCTAGAAAGATATGCCCCATGTAATGTCTAACATCGATGCACCTAGAAAGATACATCCCATGCAAAGTCGAACATCGACGCACCTAGAAAGATATGACCCATGCATAGATGAACATTGACGCACCTAAATAGGTACGCCCCATTCCCCGACTTATTGAGCCGATTGCTCCACGAAGTAAATAAACATCGACGCACCTAAATAGGTACGACCCATGCGAGAAATAAACATCGTTGCACCTAAAAAGGTACGACCCATGCGAGGAGTGAGACGAAGCTCAATAAAACGAGGAACAATCCTCCACGTGGACAAAGAGACATCGCACATTGCTAGTCTAAACCATAAAATGATCATCATCGATCATCAAGAAGTGTCAATTACAATAAGCTAGTAAATATATGAGTTTAGCTTCATGTCCCATAACCACTAGCTTAACTTAAATATTTGCGAACAAATTGTAGATCTCCACTAGAAAATTGTCACAAGAGTTTCAATCGAACAAGTCCAAAAATTAACCGACGAAGTAAATGCAAGCGTTTCATACCACTTGTTTTACTAAGCCGTTTAATTAGATTTCTCATACGAGTGAGGTAAAGGTTTGTATATACTAATAGATTGAAAAAAACGGTTTAAGAAACGAGCTTTGTAATTAAAATAGTGTCAAAATCGTTTTGATAAAAGAGTTTTGATATTTACTACTAGTATAGAAAACCTTTATATTTTTAAAGTGACAAATAATAGAAATGATTGTAGAAACAATCAGTCATAAAAATTCACATTCAAAGACGTGAATAAAATCCAAAGAAATCGATACTAAATCCATCAAAATGGATATTCACATAAAATCCATAGAAAGAAGTCATCAAAGTCGGTAAAAGTGATAACGTCTAATCGGATCGACAAAACTCGATTAACATTGGAAGTTTTATTCAAAATAAGGCAGATAGGCAAAACTGGGAATCTCCAAACGTCTGAGAGGTTGGTCCAGACGTCTGGATTTAGTCTCTGGAAATATTCCAGAAAACGATCCAGACGTCTGAAACCTAAAATCAGACGTCTGTAAGCATTCAAACGTCTGGGGAAAAGTCCAGACGTCTGGATTTGGTTTCTGGAAATATTCCAGAAAACCAACCAGACGTCTGAAAACACGAATCAGACGTCTGACATCTTTTCAAACGTCTGGAACAATAGTTCAGACGTCTGAAATTAGTCACTGCCCTTTTTATTTTTCTGCCGTTTGTTATTTTTCACCAGGAGGCAAAACCAGACGTCTGGCATTAGCCTCCAGACGTCTAAACACCTAATCTGGGCAGAAATTTACCTAGGCCAAGATGGCCAAAACGTTCTCGGAAGCGATCGAGCAAGCAAAGACAACTAAGGATTTACGTCTAGCGACAACCCGGTCTTAAAGGCGCTTCGATACACCCCAAACAACATATCTAAACATCCATTGAAGGATATTCACAAGAATTGGACTTCAAAAACCAAGAAATTAGAATATTCACCAATTCAATCCCAAACAAAAGGAAATGTACATAAATAAGTGTTAGGAATTCATACCCAATCACAAAGATAGATATAGACAAAGATGTGAGATAAAAATCTCACCTTTAAACCCAAAACAAATGAAGAAGAAGCTATAGAGCAATGACAAGAGCAATCACACTTCAATTCCAACTCAACAAGCTTGAATCTAAGCTTAAAAGAGAATTATTTCCTAAAGTTAGGTTTAGGAATTTCTGAGATTGAAAGGAGAAAGAGTTGGAGAAGAACAAGATGATACTTACCAAAGCTTCTTCTTGAATTTTGGAGGTAGAAGCTTGAATTTGCAATTGAACTAGGGCTTGGGGTTTTAATTTCCCATTCCTCTCCCCATTTTCAGTTTGGATGAGTGTTTAAGAAAGTAGAAATGAGTGAATGGAGAGGAGAGGGGCTGAGTTAGGATATAGGGCTGAAACCCAAACCCAAACCCAAAGTGAAAAAGTAGCAAAATTCTACTAACTCCAAACATATCGAAGTTTATACTCAAAAAGGTCGCAAACGTCATTTTGAACTCAATGGGGGTGGTCTCGAGTCCTAATTCGACTGTTTGCAAAAAGTAGCTTTTCGGACTATAATCCGACTAACGATGAAATATTTAAATATAAAATCGATAAATATGCGGGTTGTTACAGACTCCCCTCCTTAAAGAAATTGCGTCCTCGCAATACTTAAGAAGAAAATAAAGAGTAACAACCATAAAAGCATATCAACACAAAAGAAAATTTGAATAAGAAGTTCACCATAAAGAGCACGAAAGAGTAAGTCCGAACGTGTTCGCTCGATGAACTCTCAAGATTCCCAAAAGCAATCCTTGGGATTTGAGAACCATTGAATTTTCACAAGAAAAACATCTTTATTTCGAAGGCGCTCAACCTCTGAAGCAATGATGCGAATAAAATGTTGCTCATAAGTCAAATCTGGTGAAACTTCAATTTTCTCAATAACACCGGGCTCAAGAATAAAAATTGAAATCCCAAAGGCATTTCCGTAGTTGAAAGACGTGGAAAACGTCATGAATAACAGAAAATAGAGCCGAGGCAACGGCGTAATACAATAACAATACGCTCGAGAAACTGGAAACACGAATAACTCCGAACATCGACGTAGTACAAAAACGGTACGTCCAATGAACCAAAGCTCAAATAATTCGGAACACCGACGCAGCACAAACGATACGTCCAATGAACCGAAGGCTATAAAAGAACATCGGATGCTAGTCCATAAAAGAAATGAGATGAAGCTCACTAAAACGAAGTACATCGAAACGTCCGATGAACTTGGTAAAAAGATTATTCCTTTCGGACATCATCAAAGGAACAACCACTTGTTGCTTGCAACTAAGGATATTGGCAACATGATTTCCCCTTTCGAGAGTATAAAGAATATCAAGATCATAAGATGTAAGAAACTCGAACTAACTTTAAGTTCCGTATGAGAAAATAAACATTTCAAAGATCTATGATCGGAGTGGAGAACGAATTTCTCCCCCAAAATAGTGATGCCAAACTTTAAAAGTGAAAACAATAGCCACGAGCACTAGATCATGAGTGGCAAATCTAGTCTCGGTCGGCTTTAATGATTTAGAAGCACAAGTGATAGCACGTACTCTTTTGCAAGAGAACGGAATTCAAACCAATACGATTAGAATTGGTACAAAAGATAAGGTCTTGGTTCCCTTCGGGAATCACAAGAATAAGAGTATCGAAAAGAAAGAATTTCTTTTAAATAATCTTCTTTCCCGAAAAGCTAAAATTTTCAAAATTACATTTATCTTTATGTAATAATCTTTCTAGAGAAATTTACATTTTTACAAGTCAATCTATTATGTCTGATTGTCTCATCAAAGCGTTTAGGAAACTCCTATCGATAACGTTGATCAAGCGCTTCGACCAGAATTCTTAAAGCACTCAATGGGCAATACAATCACAAAATCAAATTCTATATGATAAACATGTTTTCTTAAAAACCTTTAAAATTATTCTTTGCTCGTTTAAGAGCAAAATCAAATTGTACTTATAAATAAATCTTATGAAAAAGATTTGCAAAATTTTAAATTGCTGTTTTCATCCAAAATCAATATATACAAGAATGGAGTCATCGAGATCGTAGAATACTCGATTCATAAAATGGATGAAACAAGCTAGACAAACTGAATGACATAATAAGTCATTCATAAGTTTCGTAACGAGTGCGGAATGCGGTAAATGGAATGCTAACATCCCACAACTCGTAGCAAATGAAAATCGGTGGCAAGGTCGAACTAAAAAGATCTTAACACCACTCAAAAGATTGCTTATGTGATATTCCTAAGACAAACTCAAAAATACCGGAAAATTCTCAAACTACATGAATGAGAGAAATAACACTTTCCTCATCATGTGAGCTTAAAGAATAAAATGATGCCACCAAAAATTTGAAATCGGATTCACAAAGAAAAAATAAAAATCTGCTTAACAGATAGGAAATGTCGAAAATGAATAGTCCGCTTGGAAAAATAGGATACGAGCTTCACAATTAAGTCAATCCTTTCACAAAAATTAATTCCGAAGCCTAAGTAGAAATCGGCTCGGAAAGAAAAATCACATAAAATAATTTTGACATCAATAAAAAGCAAATTGAGTGTTGCGAATCCACCAAGTCCGGATTCGCAATCCTCAAGAAAGTCATCAAGCCCAGAAATTTTTAAAAAGAATCACAAGTTCTTTTGATATAAAAATAAAGAGATGAAACCCATATCAAAAAGAACTCGAACAAGATAATCACAAAATAAATGTCATCAAGGATAGAATAGATACCTTGACCAAGAGAAGTGCTAGTAGAGGCTTGCACAACCTTTAGCTTTCCCTCCTTCTTGCTAGAAGTATGGGACACGCATATATATGATGACTCAAACTTTTGCAATAGCGACAATAGAGGGGTTGCGGACACTCCTTTGCATAGTGGTCCATAGAATCACAATTGTAGCATCGTCCACGACTAGTGGTAGGAGTCTTTGCTACAGAAGTTTCTTGTTTCCCTTTCTTGTCGGGATTGGGGCCTTTAAACTTAATAGGCCTCTTCATGTTATTATTGAAGTTCTGTTTGGCACCCACAACTTCAACATTACTTTCATTATCGGCCTCTTCAAGACGAAGAGCAATATCAATAAGCTGATCGAAAGAAACTTCCAATTTCAGAAGTAATGGCTTCTTGAGATTCTTGTTCAAGCCATAAACAAATCTCTGATTTTTCTTCAATGGGGTATTAATGTATTCAACCCCATATTTAGAAAGAGATTTGAAAGATGCGACGTAGTCCGTCACAGAAGATTCACCTTGAACAAGGTTGATAAAACGCCGGGCCAAAGTTACTTTTTCAGCCTCCGGCACAAATTTCAATTCGAATCTTTCCCGGAATTGCTCCCAAGTGAGATCCACTTCAACGATTTCAGAAATAAGAAGCTCATACCAATCCAATGCTCTTTCTAGGAGCATGCTAGAAGCCACTTGGACTCGGTGGAGATCAACAAGATTCATGCGAGAAAAGATGCGGTCGCATGATCTAAGCCAAGCTTGGATTTCAATGACAATCTCGGATCCCCGGAATGGCCTTCCACCCAAATCGGTATAATCTCTACACTAGCGTGCAAAACCGGATCTAGGATGAGTAGGCTCTGAAATGGGTCCGATAGCTTGAGCATTCTTAACAAGATCTAGAAGCTGCTGGGCAGACATAAATACTCCCTCCTGAGGAGTAGCACTGGTTTGACCGGCGCTGGGACGGCCAGATCTAACCATTTCTTTTCTTTAAGAAAGAAAGAAAAGAGAAAAAGGTTAATCTCAGAATGAAAATCAAACAAACTTTATTGATAAAACAAGGAATCATAAAAAGAAATAGGATAGAGCGGTACGAAGACCCGAATCAAATCCTATGGCACGATTCCTAAGAAAGACTTAGGATAATGATCCTTGCTAGATTATTCTACATCGTTCCGAAATTAGGCTCTGATACCAAGCTGTGACACCCCACCTCTATACCCACGCTAGCCAAGGACACCACGGAGTAATGCCGTCAACTAGCACGGAGAATAAGGCTGTTAAGGAGCGACCATCCGTGTAATTGCTTTGTGCGAGTACCGATATGCCAGATAAAAATATAACTTTTCATTTCAAGAGGAATCCGACATACCGATACAAACTCAAAGCTACTACACAGTGGCTATATGGACTTCGGAAACAAATATAGAAATAAACATAACACAAATCAGTCACAGACAATTCATATCACAAAGGCGGAAATAGATATGAATATAACACATGAAAGTGTACATCAGAGTAGTGGTCAAATAAGATCCACAATAACTCAAAAGAATAAATACAAGTGCAAGGAAAAAGAATATGTATACATCAAGGAGTCTAAATCTCAAATGTATACAACAAAAACTACTAAACTAGAGTAGTTAGCCAAAAGTCAGAAGATGGCTCCAGATAAGAAGTCATGAGGAAGCACCTGTAATATTTCAGTCTGACCCGAGTATTATTTAAGAAGAAAATAATAAACGGACCAGTCTAGCTATAAATATCAGATAAAGTGATATAGAATAAAAGATATGACAAAAACGTATCATAACCATAATACCATACTGCGATAAGTACGTAATTGAAAATCAACAAGAGATTAATCAATATCACAAGAATCTTCTCAAAGATTAAAAAGAATGTCATATTATTTATTTAATTCACCAAGCCACAATTAATGACATACATATCAATGCCCATCGTAAATGCTGGTGAAACATAAATTCCAGAAATCAATATCCAGAAATCACAAAAGTTTACGACACACAAATTCCAAAAATCATCAACAAGAAATCCAGAAAACACAAGAAAGAGGATGGCCAATCCCATAAACTGAACATTGACGCACCTAGAAAGATTCGCCCTATGTAAAGTCTAGCATCGATACACCTAGAAAGATGCACCCCATGCAAAGTCGAACATCGACGCACCTAGAAAGATACGACCCATGCTCTAGCATCAACGCACCTAGAAAGATACGACCCATGCTCTAGCATCGACGCACCTAGAAAGATACGCCTCATGCATAAATAAACATCGACGCACCTAGAAAGATACGCCCCATGTAATGTCTAACATCGATGCACCTAGAAAGATACACCCCATGCAAAGTTGAACATCGACGCACCTAGAAAGATACGACCCATGCATAGACGAACATTGACGCACCTAAATAGGTACGCCCCATGCCCCGACTTATTGAGCCGATTGCTCCACGAAGTAAATAAACATCGACGCACCTAAATAGCTACGACCCATGCGAGAAATAAACATCGTCGCACCTAAAAAGGTACGACCCATACGAGGAGTGAGACGAACCTCAATAAAACGAGGAACAGTCCTCCACGTGGACAAAGAGACATCGCACATTGGTAGTCTAAACCATAAAATGATCATCGTCGATCATCAAGAAGTGTCAATTACAATAAGCTAGTAAATATATGAGTTTAGCTTCATGTCCCATAACCACTAGCTTAACTTAAATATTTGTGAACAAATTGTAGATCTCCACTAGAAAATTGTCACAAGAGTTTCAATCGAACAAGTCCAAAAATTAACCGACGAAGTAAACGCAAGCGTTTCATACCACTTGTTTTACTAAGCCGTTTAATTAGATTTCTCATACGAGTGAGGTAAAGGTTTGTATATACTAATAGATTGAAAAAAATGGTTTAAGAAACGAGCTTTGTAATTAAAATAGTGTCAAAATCGTTTTGATAAAAGAGTTTTGATATTTACTACTAGTATAGAAAACCTTTATATTTTTAAAGTGACAAATCATAGAAATGATTGTAGAAACAATCAATCATAAAAATTCACATTCAAAGACGTGAATAAAATCCAAAGAAATCGATACTAAATCCATCAAAATGGATATTCACATAAAATCCATAGAAAGAAGTCATCAAAGTTGGTAAAAGTGATAACGTCTAATCGGATCGACAAAACTTGATTAACATTGGAAGTTTTATTCAAAATAAGGCAGATAGGCAAAACTGGGAATCTCCAGACGTCTGAGGGGTTGGTCCAGACGTCTGGATTTAGTCTCTGGAAATATTCCAGAAAACGATCCAGACAATCGAAACCTAAAATCAGACGTCTGAAAGCATTCAGACGTCTGGGGAAAAGTCCAGACGTCTGGATTTGGTTTCTGGAAATATTCCAGAAAACCAACCAGACGTCTGACATCTTTTCAGACGTTTGGAACAATAGTTCAAACGTCTGAAATTAGTCACTGCCCTTTTTATTTTTCTGCCATTTGTTATTTTTCACCAGGAGGCAAAACCAGACGTCTGGCATTAGCCTCCAGACGTCTAAACACCTAATCTGGGCAGAAATTTACCTAGGCCAAGATGGCCAAAATGTTCTCGGAAGCGATCGAGCAAGCAAAGAAAACTAAGGATTTACGTCTAGCGACAACCCGGTCTTAAAGGCGCTTCGATACACCCCAAACAACATATCCAAACATCCATTGAAGGATATTCACAAGAATTGGACTTCAAAAACCAAGAAATTAGAATATTCACCAATTCAATCCCAAACAAAAGGAAATGTACATAAATAAGTGTTAGGAATTCATACCCAATCACAAAGATAGATATAGACAAAGATGTGAGACAAAAATCTCACCTTTAAACCCAAAACAAATGAAGAAGAAGCTATAGAGCAATGGCAAGAGCAATCACACTTCAATTCTAACTCAACAAGCTTGAATCTAAGTTTAAAAGTGAATTATTTCCTAAAGTTAGGTTTAGGAATTTCTGAGATTGAAAGGAGAAAGAGTTGGAGAAGAACAAGATGATACTTACCAAAGCTTCTTCTTGAATTTGGAGGTAGAAGCTTGAATTTGCAATTGAACTAGGGCTTGGGGTTTTAATTTCCCATTCCTCTCCCCATTTTCAGTTTTGATGAGTGTTTAAGAAAGTAGAAATGAGTGAATGGAGAGGAGAGGGGCTGAGTTAGGATATAGGGCTGAAACCCAAACCCAAACCCAAAGTGAAAAAGTAGCAAAATTCTACTAACTCCAAACATATCGAAGTTTATACTCAAAAAGGTCGCAAATGTCATTTTGAACTCAATGGGGGTGGTCTCAAGTCCTAATTCGACTGTTTGCAAAAATTAGCTTTTCGGACTATAATCCGACTAACGATGAAATATTTAAATATAAAATCGATAAATATGCGGGTTGTTACAAATATCACTTATATGGAAATGATTTATTTGTGTACTTAACACTAAATGTCGAGGAGGTAGACTTGTCCCTATTTTGGAAGTTAGGAATGGTCGTAGGACATGACTTTGAGGTAACACTACCTTGACTTGTCCAGCATTATTGTTAACCAAGGAATAGTGCAAGTTTGAAATCGACGAGTGGTGATGGGTATACAAGAATTAATTTCATAATACGATCATTTATATCCTCGATAGTTGGTTTCTTAGCTATCGGTTACTTCAACCTCTTTATTATCGTCATTCTAAGATGATTTGTTGCTCCGTTGAGCTTTGTTATCTTTTGTTGGTAAATGACTGAACCCATAGCACGAAAGGATGTCTAGCTATGTGAGGTTGCTACCATTAAAAGGGTATTTCACATCTCATCTAGATCGGATTCGTTTGCGCATTTAGATATGAAATATTCGAATACCCAGTAAGGTTTGGTGAGGTCCGGCTGGTACGTTTTCGAAAAGTGTGTTGGAGTATATGAGCTTCTCAGAAGTATATTATTAGAGGTATATTTCAAGGGTGGTGCACTTTCCTAGTCATTTGTTGGAAAAATTCCTTATTTGATTCGAACCTTCGAATTGTTTTTCTTTAATTGCAATGGGAAGTGTCAATCACTCTTCATGTTCTTTAATTATAGGTTTTATCCATTCTATCAAGTTTGAACTATTATCTTGTTTTATCCATTCTGTCCAGTTTTGGATTTTGTTCAGACTATTTCCATTCTTTCAAATCTGGATCTTTATACTATTTTTTCCATCATCTATTTTTGGATTTGTTTCCTATTGTTCTTTTCCATTCTTATGTTTGGTTGTTGTTTATGTGGGAGAAAACCCGTTCCGCGTTAGCGACATGGTCCCATATATTATTGTTAAATACATTCCCTTTTTGTTTAAGAGTTTTACTCATGCCAGAAATTTTGTCTGACCCGAGTTGTTTATTTTCCCTAAACCCTCGGGGGTACTCAATTATATTAAGTAGTCTGAGAGTAGCAGATTTTTCTTTGGATCACTTTGAAGATGGTGATCGAGCAGGCGACTCCTTAGTTATCTAGTTATTTATTTCCTATGTATAATTATGTATGTGTGTTTTGTATCTGAAAATGAAAAGTCAAAATGTATAGCTGCAAATATGTTAGATGTAGTAATTTTGTTTAACTCTTATAGCTCCATGTAAGGAGTAACGCCTTTTGTACTATATCATTTTGTATTATATGTAACCATTCCGTTATGAGGTTTTTCTATTCTGTCTTGTACTGTTCTTTATTTTACCCCATAACAACTTGTCTTTTGGATGCTTGGGCATAGGTACATGATTACCATGGATGTATTAAGTGTCGTTCCTAAGGGTCAGAAATGTGCATCGCCACATAAAATAAATAATTTTATCCCATGATCTTGTTCAAATAAATAAATAAGGGTATGTATCCAGCTTCGTGCGCGACTTCTAATAATTATAGAGCTGTTTATCGATAAGATAGTTTTTGGTCATTATATCGATATTTTTCCAAAGTTTATATTTTTATAAACACTTATTCAAAATAAAATTACCAATATTATTTATTATTCAAAACATCATAGTTTATGCTAGAAAAACTTATATTTGAATATCTTTAAAAATAAATATAATTTATCAAAGTGATAAATTTTGCGGGTCGTTACATAATCTTTTAAGCGTCCCTTACTTAATTAACTAAATTTTCCTTGAGTTATTTCTTTACTAATTTTATTTGATTTTTATTTACAAAATCGTATTATTAATTAGGCATGTATTCTAGCACTTTAAATTTAGGGTGTTACAGTCTTTTCTCCTTATAGGAATTTCAAATTAGAAATTTGAATAGAAATCACTAGTGTCATTAATACAAGGCATACACACAATACAACAATTACATTAGTACCATATTAATGTAAATCATCACTCACTAGCCATAATGTGTTAATGCATACACTAATACATTATCATATTATAACACAAGATAAACTTGTACCACTACTATTTTACATAATAGAAAAAAAATCACACTATTAATATAAGTAGAAGTCTAAAGTAATTCTAGGTAGACATTCCAAATCTTTTTCTTTACCTCCTAGGTACAAACGTCTTTATCGTGACTCCGTTGGATGTGAATAAGTCTAATAACTTCACTCCTTAACTCCTTTGAATCTTGATCTACTATTCCTTATGGTCGTTGAATAGATGTCAAATCGAGTTCTATAAATAAGTCCTCAATAGCTCTTGGTTCCACCACCACACTAGGGTCGTGTACGCATTTACTCAAACGTGAAATATGAAAAACATCATGTACACCCACAAATGAAACGGCCCACAAATTTGACATTGTTAATATTAAATTAATTAAAATGGATGTCAAATTAAAGGTGATTAGGGTATTGTATTTATAACCATTGCGTAGACCTTTCCAACCTGATTAGTTTTGACTATAAATTTCTATATTAGAAGTTACGGTTTAGAAGATATTCACTTTATAAGTCTAAAATATTTACATCTCCTATGAATGATTATCAATGTTCTAGTTTTAAAAAAAAACATATCTAGTGCAGTTGATTAAGGGAGTAGACTTCATTTGGAGTGGTCAAGGGTTCAATCCTATGTAATAACACATATTTTAATTCTATAAAAAACTAACAAAAAGATACATATCCTTGAAGAGTAATGTATGTATATCTGTACATTTTTTTGAATTCTATAGAAAATTAAAAACGTACATATCCATGGAGAGTAATGTATGTATATAAAAGAGAGAGATAGAAAAAAAAGGTATAGTGAAAATATATACATATATACAAGTACGTATGCTTATATATATCCGTGTGTGTAGTTAGTCTTATGTAAGAAAATATAAATTTGGTAACAGTGTAAAAAGTTGAAATACATAAATTATGAATATTTGAATTATGCATATATGTATGTATACAATGCGATGAATGTATTCTACATACCTAGATTGTTGAATACACACACACACACACGTACAATTTATGTATTAATTTAATGTATTATGGGAAACTAATTATGAAAATTAGAAATTAATGATGCATTAACTGACATATAGGTAAATTAACTTGTTTATTTTGGGGGATTAATTCACGGTACATATTAAAAATCAATGTTCATCATTTAAAAGTTGATTTTCTAATGATTTAAAAACATATCCAGTTGTTACTCTCATTGAATGGTACATTTAAATTTCCTCTTACCGGAGGGCTGGATAAAAATAAGCTTTTGAGACCAAAACCAATCTTCACCTCTCTCTCTACCTTCTTATCTATATATATTTACTATTATTTCATATCTCTTAGAGGCCTCCATGAAAATCCTAATTTATTCTTAGCCTCCATCCCTTGTCTTATTCTTGCAAAACCAAAATATAGATCTAATAAATGAAAAGGATTACTCAATAAAAAGGAAAAGAGGTCAGGGATTCATTCAATAACATATACACTTTGATTTTTGGAAGTAGTTTGGGTGGAGATGGAAGGTAAAATACTATCCTTCATTGATTAGAAATGGGTATATGCTAATTTTCATTTGAGGTGGGTGCTTATGTATAATTTATTAGATACTTTGGTTTATATTTATATAAATGAGATTTATTGTTTCAAAATGAAGATTTTTTTAATATAAATGATGTTTCAAAATCTGGAAATATATGAAATTTTTATTTATTGATATATGTTATGTTCTATTATTAATCGTTTGATTGTGCGATATTTTGGATATGTGTGCCTCAATTGGATGGTTTATTGTTAATTTTCATGTTATTGGACGATGGATGTTTAACTATAGTTAATTTTTGATTTAAATGGACAATAATCAAGGTTGGTTTGAAATAGAAAACAATTAATTGATAGAAAAATAGATAAGATTATATAATTTTGGAAAATATAAAAAAATAAATAAATAATAATTATAAAAATATATTTTTAATTTAAATTGAGGAGTTTATCACTATTTATAAAATAAGTTAAGATTTCATAAATAATAGTATGGTTTTGTAAAATTTATATTGTTTAAGTACGTGGCAATTTAATTGATTTTTCGGTATTTATAGAAGACGATGTTATTATTATTACTATTTGAGTAATGAAATATAAGATATTTTGGAATAATAATAGTAGTAAAGATGTGTTTCAAAAAGTGTTTTGAGTTAACTTATTACTATTTTGAGGCAAATAGAAACGAAAAAGCATTTTGAGATTCACTATAGAATATTGCCATTTTTGAGATACATAGTAATAAATAGGTATTCGAAAAATATGAAGGTGGTTTTAACATATTATTATGTTGATGTGAAATAATAATGTTACTGCTTTGAAAAGTAATTTGATGTAAATTACTACTTTTTAAAATACGATGTGCTGAAGTATATGAAGTAATGAAGGATTTTGGAATTATATTATCATTTTTAAAGAATTATTATTGATTCGAGATGGAATAAATTAAGACGTTTTTTAATAAACAATAACAAAACAATTTTATACTTAAGAGAAAATAACTTTGTAAATATGATGTTTTAGATGGATGTAATATGCAATTAATTGTTGATTCAAATTATCACATATGTTTTTTTTATGACAATGAAATAAAATTTAGTTCCGTGTTCGATATTTTTCAATTACTACTACGTTGTGTATTGTTAATGATGGTTTTATTGTGCTGATGTTTGTGTTACTAATATAGTGGATTAATAAACATTTGATGGTTTGGCATTTATGTTACCAACATAGTGAATTGGTACACATTTGATGATTAAATGTTTGTGTTACTAATTTTGGTTTGTAGTGCACATTTAATGGTATTTATGTTGTGGTAAAGAAATAATTAGCACACATTTATTTGATTTATACTTGCATGGATGATGTATAGTGAATAGTTGATGATTAGTTTGTATGCAAGTATATTTTTTGTTGTTGGCTTATTTGGTGCCTACGGTCAATATTGAGTATTGTTGATGTTCGATGGTTGTGTTGTTAATATTGTTGTTATCCTATATTTAAGATGATGGACTATGATGGCTTAGTAGGATTAGTGTTTCCTTCTTTCATTGGTTGCATGGATGCAATGGTTGTTATGTGCTAACAAGTATTTGGATGCAAGAGAAAAGTAGGAAACAGAAGTACATGGGTTTAATCCCAAAAGGGCACGTAGGTGGTCTTTTCTTATGAAATAGCTCTCGAGCCTATGGCCGGAGTGTATAGGGTTAGGTGCAATCCAAACATAGTTGAACATTTTTTTTCATGCATTAGTATAGCATACAGGTTGGAGCAAAAGATAGGAAACTAAATGCAAGAAATATCTATATGTTGTTCACTTAAAATATCGTACTATTTGCTTATAAATTGAATAAAGGATTGATGTGTAGAAAGATAAAGTTTTTTTATTTGTTTTATCAATGGTTTATTAGGATATGTATTTAGTGTTGAGACTTTTGTATATTTTTTATTTAAATTCCATAATGAGGTTTTCTCCTTTGTCCATATTGTTTTAGATTTTTAATTATAACCAACGATACACTATTTTTAATATATGAAATTAGTTGCAAACTTATTTTGATGTCGTTTGTAACTGATTTTAGACATTAATAATGGGGTGTTTCATTAGATATTAGAACTTAGGTTTAGCAATTCCCCAAGCCTTAGGTAAATTTAAACATTTAGGGTTACTTAATTTACACCATAGGTTAGGTTAAATTATAGAACGAGAGAGCATCCTTGTTGATGATTTTATGCTTTTTGTGTTCGGGTTGTTTGTGTAATCGCCATTACATAACAATGTTTATTTATGATGGTCTTTGTATAAAAGATAATTAAAGTATTAGTGGAGCAGGATGCACACTTATAGGAGGGATTAAGTGTTGTTTATAACCCGAGTGACACACACGATATTAAATTATAATTCAAACCTGACCTTAATAAGTGAAATTACTTTTTATTACTAGATTTTAAGTGAACGGTATTTGTTCGAAGAAGTTATAATAAATAAACATTTTTGAATTTAATGAAATTTTATTAAAAAGGGAAATGTATATTTTTGGGCATAATGTAAAATCATGCCTCGAAAAAGACCTAAATTCCAAACCAGAAAAGACCCATTGAAACTTAGACTAATTTCAAAGCCGACTATTGGTTGGTATAAAGAACAATACACAGAGCTATTTATCTACACATTTAGAAACTCACAGTGGAAAGATAAAATATTATATCATAACAGTACCCATTTTATTTAAAATCCAAATGTCATAAAAACATAACACAATAGCATAAACAATTGTAACGATCCCGAATTTTAAATAAATTTAAATTGATAATTAATTTAATTTTTGAATTAAAATTGTAAAATTAATTGTAAATTGAAGCGAGTTTCCCCAATTCAAATAGAATATATATTAAATCATATGAATTTAAATATTGTATATATGTGATTTGGATTTAAATTTCAAGTAAATGGTTTAAAGATAAATTATAATGATAAAATTTGGGATTTGATGGTCTATATTAGAAATAGAAATAATAATAAAACAATAAGTATTATAGTAAAATTTATAATAAATATTTAAAATAGAAATGGAAGTAAAAATAATAATAATAATAAATTAAGCTTAAAATAGAAATTAATATATATAAGATAAATTATAAAAAAATAAAAAATACATAAATACATAAATAAATTCAAACAACATGTTAAAAATAGAACTTCACCTATATTACAAAATAATAAGATAAACTATAAAATCTAAAGTAAAAATTTGATAAAATCTAATAACATATTAAAATAGAAATTTATTTATATTATAAAGTAATATTACAAAGTATAATTCAAGAAAGAAAAATAGAATATATTCAAGTATGTAAACAAATCAAGTTGATGTGAATAATGAAATGAAACAAGTGAACATATAAAGAAAAGCGTTAGCTAAAATTTTAAAAATATATTAAATATAGAAATTCATTTATATTATAAAGCATATGACAAAAGAAAGATATAAATATCTATATACATTCAAATATAAGTACATACACTTGTAAAAGAAAATAAAAATATACAAATATTTATGAAACTTATCAAAGAAGACATTAGTATGTATAAAAAAACAATGGATAAGTATAATTGTACAAGCCTAATTAATGCAAGCCATTACCATACTATCTATCAGCCACCAAGAGATAGAAAAATCTCTGACCTTGTTGTACAAACAAAAAATATCACCCTGTACTCATTTTTTTTATATCAACTCCTCATTCCAGTTTCATCCATGAAGATAACTAAGCAAATACTATTTCAAACTCAAACAAAATATAACTTAAAACAACAATTTAATTCAAGACAAACCAGAGATCAAAAGGGGATGCTCTATTCATCATCTTTCACCGTGAGTAAACATTTTATTTAAAAGCTTAATAAGTGATAATCTGTTGAATGTGATTCTTGGATTTAAATTGTACTTTGCATGTGTATTTATAAGTGTGAATACCTGATATACATATGTGTTTGTCTGTGCATGTTTAGATTTGCCTGTTCCTCTCTGTTCTTAGTATAGAGTTCAAAATATAACCCAAAATTCCAAAACTCTTTTTCTGATCATTGTTAGGCTCTGGAATTCAAACATAATATGATTGTTTAAGTATAAATTAAAGTTTAAAATTTTATTCAAGCAAAATAGGTTTGAAATATGCTAGAAATTTGGAAATATAGTAGAGATCTTAATAACATGATAAAAATCAAAGGTGGAAATTTTCCGATTCATGTTTATAACTTGAATCCATATTTAAAAATAAGGATTTTTAAAACAAGAATTACAATTTTTTAATTGGGTATAGAGGGTGCATTTCTGTGATGACTGGAATTCGGTTTTGGGGGAAATTCTGGTGGCCAGGGGATCTATGGTGGTCGGGATCTTGACTGGAGGTAGAGGAAGGTACGCGGAGTATGGCAAAAATGGATGGTGGGTTGTCTGATCATCGTAGCGTCGGCGGCGATCATGTTTTGTCTGTAACCCTAGTTTTAACTAGGTTGAGTATTTTGGGTTGTACGACATCTCTGGATGATCGAGTGTGACAGGACTTTGGGAGATGGAAGTGGAAGTGTTGGCGAGGTCGTGGCCAGAGGCTCCGGTGTTCTGATGGTCGAAGATGCGAGCTCGAGTGGTTTTCAGGTGTTGTTTTTGGGTTCCAGATTTGGTTAACATACTCGAATTCGATTTCGAGTTGATGGTCACGATCTGATGAGCGTGATGGGTTGCGTGGATGATTGCCGATGTGATGAAGACGTCGAAGTTGACCGTAGATGGTCGGAGCCACCGTGCATGTGCACGGTGCATTTCTTTTCTGGTGACGTCTGGGTTTGGGCAGAGAGGTGTACTCGAGTTTTACTCGAGTAGCTCCAGTGTTTTAATCGAAGTAAAGTGTGTTTGGGCTCGAAGCATTTGGGGTTGGTCTCGGGTTTAATTTGTTATGTTACAGGGTTTGAAAACCTGTCAGGTTTTCAAATTTAAAGTATGTTTAAATTTGAAAGCAGGATTTAAACAAAGTTTAAATCAATTTTAAAGTATGGATTCAAATTAAATTTGAATCCTAGTTTGAAATAAATAATGTTTTATAAAATTAAATTGTCTATCAACTTTAAAATGTTTAAAGTGTATTTTAAATTGATTTGAATTTAAAAAATGAATTTGGTTTAAAATTCTTTAAAGCTTCTTTTATAAGGTATGTATTTCTTTAACATGTGAAATTAAAGGATTTTAAATTGTTTTAAAACTTAGTTAAAGTTAAATTTGTATTCATTTTTAAATCTTAAATTTAAAATGAAATTTGAAATAAATTTGAAAGTAAATTGTTTTAAATGTTTTGTTAATGATAATTTAATCATTAATAAGAATAAAGTTTATCTTAAAGTTAATTAGGATTTAATGATTTGGATTCATTAAATTATTAAGATAATTAAAAATGGATAATTAATGAATTTAATTAATTAATGATATGGATGATTAATTAAGTAATTAAGAGTTTTAAATTAATTAATTAATGTGATTAATTTTAATAATTAATTATATTAATTAATTAGAGGTAATCATTTGTGAAAATATTTAAGTAAAATTACTTAATAAAAGTAATTAAGGAATTAATTACTCATTGTAATTAATTGAGTTAAATTTGATTTGTTTAAGTTAATTAGTTAAGTTTAATTAAGTTAAGATAATCAGTTGTTGATTTAATAAATGTAATTACTTAATGTAAATTAATGAAGTGTAATTACTTAGTGAAGTAATTAAGGGTTAATTACTTTAAAGAATAATTAATTAATGTGGTTAATTAATTAAGGTAATTAATTTGAGAATAATTAATTTATTAAAGGTAAATTAATTAATGAAAGTGATTAAGAAATAATTATTAATTAAGGAGTAATTTATTTGTTATTGTAATTAATTAAGAATAATTAATTAAGATGATCGATTAATCGATTTATATCAAATGATTTGTGATTAATAAATCAGGATTGGATAATTAATTCATAAGTAATTAATTTAATTGGAAATTAATTGAATTAATTAGGATTAAACAATTAATTAAACCTGCTTATAAATGATTATTGAATGTTGACCTTACTTATGAATGATTGTATTGTATGAGATGCCTTGAATTGATTGTCCTATCTGATCTGTGATATTTTGTTCTATGGATTGAGCTGTGTATAATTTATTAATTTGTTGTGATACATATATATATATATACACACATCTCTGTGATCTGTAAATGAAAGATAAGCGTTATAGTTATACCGCTTATCAAATATATGGTTGTATTTAATCTGTGATGATTGAATAATGTTGCACTAGTGTGTTAAAACCTCTGGACTACACTATACACACACAAATGTGGATTGCACGAGGAAATCGGTTAAGTCACAGATGATTTAAATTTAATATTTTTGAAATTGAAATTTTAATTTCAATTGATTTTGGAAATGAATTTGGGTTAAATGTGTAATGTTTTGGAAAGAAGTTTTTAGATAAAAGTTATTTTGAATAATTTGGTAAAGTTTTTCAATTTAAATAATTTAATTTGAATTTGAATTCAAGATTTGGTATTAAATTCCATGTTTGGAGATTATAGTTAAAGATGTTATAAATGTGTTTATATGAATTTAAACCATTTTAAAATTATGGTTTTGAGAATTTGAATTTAACCCAAGGACTTTAACTCGTATAAATGAATCAGATTTCCCGAAAAGAATACTATTTGTTTTCAAATAATAGAAGCTTTCATATAAGGAATGGATTTCCAATTTGTGTCAAATGGTTTTCCGAATTATGAATAAATCTTTGTGAAAGATTGTTGAACTTTGTTTTGAAATTGGAAAGGTGTACCTTTTGTATAAAAGGTCGAAATGGAATTGTTTTGAAAGCTATCAATTAAATCTTTGTTTTAAAGATTGGACGAGTTAATCCAAATTGAAAGGGAAAATCGATTTGGAAATCTTAGAATAGATCTTTGTGAAACTGGGTGAACTTTGTGAGATAAATCTTTTTGTGTAAAAGATTAAAATGGTAATTTGTTTAAACCATTTGAAAGAGAAGTTTGGGTAATAAGTTGTGACTTAATTGAAATCCCAATATCCATATGTTTTTAAATATTACGCTCACTATTCGGTTTAGCCGGGAGAGGACTTTGTGTCATATAACCCATTCCGAATAATGATACAACGTAAAGGGATAGCATTTGAAGATCGGGTGTTTGCGAGAACTGTAGGATAACCTATCGATTGTCTTTGCATTGAGTAGCTACGGTATAGAGATTCCCTAAGTGATGGGAAGTCCGATCGGGATTGTGAATACCCGGATTGCAAGGGCTTCTTTGGAAGTGCCTTCGGTTCTGTTCAAACCCGGAACAGACTTGTATGGTCGTATGTCTGACATTACACTTTGAGATATAAAGCTGATTTCTTTCAAATACATTTATGTTTGGTGGCGGAGATTTATTCTCTTAGCTTAACACTCTTCTCTGAGACGTACGAGCTCAGAGGTTATGTAGTTGAAGGTTATCGGTGATATACACCCAATTTGGTAGTGTGGCATGCTAAGTGTTGTTGTGTGTTGCTGATCATTTGTTGATCATTTGTTGATCAAAGCATGGCTTTGTGAAGAAGCGTAGCTTTGTGGACGAGACCTCATCGGACCTCACACCCCGGAAATGGTCGAAACAGGAAAGATGCGGCAAGGTTTCAAGGGTAGCTCCCCTAGGGTATGTCTATTCCTTCTGGAAAAAGGTGGTATCATGGTATGGAGTCCAGATATTTTACCTGTGTGGTTGCTCCAATCTCATTTACTGTGTGATTGTTGCTGTGTGATCGAGGCCTCGGATAAAGGTCGCAAACGACCGGGGGTGGCATATCTCAGGTTTACTACCCGGGAAGGGGGTAACCGGCCTTGTATTGGCAGAGAGCAGTTGTCTCTCGAGGCGTCCCTCCAGAGGCGTTCCCATGTGGCATAGGAAATTCCTTAGCCTGACCATTTGTTGGAAAATCTAAAGGAACAATACGAACCTTGTACGGTTTTAGTTGTAGAACCTGCCATTTAAAATGGTAGCTATAGTAGGCATAGTATAATGGTACATATGCTGGCTAAGATTAATATTATATTTTCGAAATGTTTCCTACACTATGCACTAGTAATAATATCAAAAGAGGTTTTCTTCCGTAGGAAGTATGTTTGACTATCATAAGGAGAAATCTCCCCCATGTGTGCGATTGCATTGTGTGTGTGCCGGGAGGCCTTATGGTAGTTTCATTTTACAAAAAGCATTACGGATTTCAATGTTTAAAATTCTTTTGTTGTTTGTTTAAAGATAAACTGTTTTTGTTACTCACACCAGTCCCATGACTGACCCGAAGTTTATTGTTCCCTTCCTAAACTCTGGGTGCCCACAATTTTCCACACGGGCAGTCTAGAGTTGGGTTTTTCAGATAGTCAGGTTTAGCAGATTATCGGGATCTAGTTCAGTGTTCGGAGCAAACGACCGCCTTTGCTTCTCTTTGTGAAACGTGATGGGGGATCGAGCTTGATGTTGGAATTGTTGGATTCATTCTCTTATTCAGATCATTTGGAGTTAGTAGTTCTGTTGTTTCCGCTGTAACATTATTAGTTGTCTCTGATATTGTTGTATCATATTGATATCATTGATGTATATCATTCTGGATATTGTATTCATTGGAGTTGTATATGATATCATTCATTTCTTTCTTCCACTGTTTTGTTATACTTACTGTGTTATAAGCTTCGGCGAGCCAGATTCGGCGTTTGAATCTGTGGCATTTGAGTACAAGTGAAGTACGGGTGTCGATTTTCGAAGGCCGAGTCAGGATCGTCACATTTGGTATCAGAGCTAAGGTTGAACTTTAGCTAAGGAGTATAACACATTAAGTAACTCATTAGAGATAGGGTGAAGTATACCCTAGAATGAGTATCCCTGAGATATCCGTCCGTTTTCCTCAGTAAATTCTCTTACTATCCATTGATAGTGAGTATGAGTGCAAGAAGAGGATGAGATAGGGGATAGGGGAATACGACTATAAATGGTCAATACCCTGTAACAACAAGGAAACAATCTTTTCTCTATCAATCTCTTTTGTTCGTCATCTTTTCTCAATTCTTTGATAGTTCCTGGTAGATCCAGGAAGAAGATTTTATATATTTGCATGGGATATAAACTCCAAATAGGTCAGAATTGTTTGTTTGAATGAATTGGTTACTTTGGTTGCTATGGTTGATAGGTATACTTTAGTTTCTAAACTAAATTTTTTGGAATTATATCAATATATCTGTCTATTTTTGGGTTCCAATATATTCTACGAATGGTTAGTTATCCCTTTGAACTAACCGATGCCCCTACATATTTCGTAGATCTGGATAACCCGAGTATCTTGTGGAAATTTTTTTAAAAAAGATTCGTTCTCGTATCTATTATTGATATTCTGATTTGGTAAGCCAAAGGAAGAATATATATTCAGTTTGATTTGATGAAACATTCTTCATCTATCTTTGTGTCTCCCTGGCAAATTTCGAGGACGAAATTTCTTAAGGGGGGAAGACTGTAACGATCCCGGATTTTAAATAAATTTAAATTGATAATTAATTTAATTTTCGAATTAAAATTATAAAATTAATTGTAAATTGAAGCGAGTTTCCCCAATTCAAATAGAATATATATTAAATCGTATGAATTTAAATATTATATATATGTGATTTGGATTTAAATTTCAAGTAAATGGTTTAAAGATAAATTATAATGATAAAATTTGGGATTTGATGGTCTATATTAGAAATAGAAATAAAAATAAAACAATAAGTATTACAGTAAAATTTATAATAAATATTTAAAATAGAAATGGAAGTAAAAATAATAATAATAATAAATTAAGCTTAAAATTGATATTAATATATATAAGATAAATTATAAAAAAATAAAATAAAATAAATACATAAATAAATTCAAACAACATGTTAAAAATAGAACTTCACCAATATTACAAAATAATAAGATAAACTATAAAATCTAAAGTAAACATTTGATAAAATCTAATAACATATTAAAATAGAAATTTATTTATATTATAAAGTAATATTACAAAGCATAATTCAAGAAAGAAAAATAGAATATATTCAAGTATGTAAACAAATCAAGTTGATGTGAATAATGAAATGAAACAAGTAAACATATAAAGAAAAGCGTTAGCTAAAATTTTAAAATTATATTAAATATAGAAATTCATTTATATTACAAAGCATATGACAAAAGAAAGATATAAATATCTATATACATTCAAATATAAGTATATACACTTGTAAAAGAAAATAAAAATATACAAATATTTATTAAACTTATCAAAGAAGACATTAGTATGTATAAAAAAAACAATGGATAAGTATAATTGTACAAGCCTAATTAATGCAAGCCATTACCATACTATCTATCAGCCACCAAGAGATAGAAAAATCTCTGACCTTGTTGTACAAACAAAAAATATCACCCTGTACTCATTTTTTTTATATCAACTCCTCATTCCAGTTTCGTCCATGAAGATAACTAAGCAAATACTATTTCAAACTCAAACAAAATATAACTTAAAACAACAATTTAATTCAAGACAAACCTGAGATCAAAAGGGGATGCTCTATTCATCATCTTTCACTGTGAGTAAACATTTTATTTAAAAGCTTAATAAGTGATAATCAGTTGAATGTGACTCTTGGATTTAAATTGTACTTTGCATGTGTATTTATAAGTGTGAATACCTGATATATTTATGTGTTTGTCTGTGCATGTTTGGATTTGCTTGTTCCTCTCTGTTCTTAGTATAGAGTACAAAATATAACCCAAAATTCCAAAACTCTTTTTCTGATCATTGTTAGGCTCTGGAATTCAAACATAATATGATTGTTTAAGTATAAATTAAAGTTTAAAATTTTATTCAAGCAAAATAGATTTGAAATATGCTAGAAATTTGGAAACACAGTAGAGATCTTAGTAACATGATAAAAATCAAAGGTGGAAATTTTCTGATTCATGTTTATAACTTGAATCCATATTGAAAATGAGGATTTTTAAAACAAGAATTACAATTTTTTAATTGGGTATAGAGTGTGCATTTCTGTGATGACTGGAATTCGGTTTTGGGGGAAATTCTGGTGGCCAGGGGATCTATGGTGGTCGGGATCTTGACTGGAGATAGAGGAAGGTACGGGGAGTACGGCAAAAATGGATGGTGGGTTGTCTGATCATCGTAGCGTCGGCGGCGATCACGTTTAGTATGTAACCCTAGTTTTAACTAGGTTGAGTATTTTGGGTTGTACGACATCTCTGGATGACCGAGTGTGACAGGACTTTGGGAGATGGAAGTGGAAGTGTTGGCGAGGTCGTGGCTGGAGGCTCCGGTGTTCTGATGGTCGGAGATGCGAGCTCGATTGGTTTTCAGGTGTTGTTTTTGGGTTCCAGATTTGGTTAACATACTCGAATTCGATTTCGAGTTGATGGTCACGATCTGATGAGCGTGATGGGTTGCGTGGATGTTTGCCGATGTGATGAAGTCGTCGAAGTTGACCGTAGATGGTCGGAACCACCGTGCATGTGCACGGTGCATTTCTTTTCTGGTGAAGTCTGGGTTTGGGCAGAGAGGTGTACTCGAGTTTTTCTCGAGTAGCTCTAGTGTTTTACTCGAAGTAAAGTGTGTTTGGGCTCGAAGCATTTGGGGCTGGTCTCGAGTTTAATTTTTTATGTTACAGGTTTTCAAATTTAAAGTGTGTTTAAATTTGAAAGCAGGATTTAAACAAAGTTTAAATCAATTTTAGAGTATGGATTCAAATTAAATTTGAATCCTAGTTTGAAATAAATAAAGTTTTATAAAATTAAATTGTTTATCAACTTTAAAATGTTTAAAGTGTATTTTAAATTGATTTGAATTTAAAAAATGAATTTGGTTTAAAATTCTTTTATAAGGTATGTATTTCTTTAACATGTGAAATTAAACGATTTTAAATTGTTTTAAAACTTAGTTAAAGTTAAATTTGTATTCATTTTTAAATCTTAAATTTAAAATGAAATTTGAAATAAATTTGAAAGTAAATTGTTTAAAATGTTTTATTAATGATAATTTAATCATTTATAAGAATAAAGTTTATCTTAAAGTTAATTAGGATTTAATGATTTGGACTCATTAAATTATTAAGATAATTAAAAATGGATAATTAATTAATTTAATTAACTAATGATATGGATGATTAATTAAGTAATTAAGATTTTTAAATTAATTAATTAATGTGATTAATTTTAATAATTAATTATATTAATTAATTAGAGGTAATCATTTGTGAAAATATTTACGTAAAATTACTTAATAAAAGTAATTAAGGAATTAATTACTCATTGTAATTAATTGAGTTAAATTTGATTTGTTTAAGTTGATTAATTAAGTTTAATTAATTTAAGATAATCAGTTGATGATTTAATAAATGTAATTACTTAATGTAAATTAATGAAGTGTAATTACTTAGTGAAGTAATTAAGGGTTAATTACTTTAAAGAATAATTAATTAATGTGGTTAATTAATTAAGGTAATTAATTTGAGAATAATTAATTTATTAAAGGTAAATTAATTAATGAAAGTGATTAAGAAATAATTATTAATTAAGGAGTAATTTATTTGTTATTGTAATTAATTAAGAATAATTAATTAAGATGATTGATTAATCGATTTATATCAAATGATTTGTGATTAATAAATCAGGATTGGATAATTAATTCATAAGTAATTAATTTAATTGGAAATTAATTGAATTAATTAGGATTAAACAATTAATTAATCCTGCTTATAAATGATTATTGAATGTTGACCTTACTTATGAATGATTGTATTGTATGAGATGCCTTGAATTGATTGTCCTATCCGATCTGTGATATTTTGTTCTGTGGATTGAGCTGTGTATAATTTATTCATTTGTTGTGGTACATTTGTGTATATATATATATCTGTGATCTGTGAATGAAAGATAAGCGTTATAGTTATACCGCTTATCAAATATATGGTTGTATTTAATCTATGATGATTGAATAATGTTGCACTAGTGTGTTAAAACCTCTGGACTACACTATACACACACAAATGTGGATTGCACGAGGAAATCGGTTAAGTCACAGATGATTTAAATTTAATATTTTTGAAATTGAAATTTTAATTTCAATTGATTTTGGAAATGAATTTGGGTTAAATGTGTAAAGCTTTGGAAAGAAGTTTTAAGATAAAAGTTATTTTGAATAACTAGGTAGTTTTTCAATTTAAATAATTTAATTTGAATTTGAATTCAAAATTTGGAATTAAATTCCATGTTTGGAGATTATAGTTAAAGATGTTATAAATGTGTTTATATGAATTTAAACCATTTTAAAAGTACGGTTTTGAGAATTTGAATTTAACCCAAGGACTTTAACTCGTATAAATGAATCAGATTTTCCAAAAAGAAAACTATTTGTTTTCAAATAATAGAAGCTTTCATATAAGGAATGAATTTCCAATTTGTGTGAAAAGAATTTCCAATTGAAATGAAAATGGTTTTCCGAATTATGAATAAATCTTTGTGAAAGATTGTTGAACTTTGTTTTGAAATTGGAAAGGTGTACCTTTTGTATAAAAGGTCGAAATGGAATTGTTTTGAAAGCTATCAATTAAATCTTTGTTTTAAAGATTGGACGAGTTAAGCCAAATTGAAAGGGAAAATCAATTTGGAAATCTATGAATAGATCTTTGTGAAACCGGGTGAACTTTGTGAGATAAATCTTTTTATGTAAAAGATTAAAATGGTAATTTGTTTAAACCATTTGAAAGAGAAGTTTGGGTAATAAGTTGTGACTTAATTGAAATCCCAATATCCATATGTTTTTAAATATTACGCTCACTATTCGGTTTAGCCAGGAGAGGACTTTGTGTCATATAACCCATTCCGAATAGTGATAGACGTAAAGGGATAGCATTTGAAGACCGGGTGTTTGCGAGAACGGTAGGATAACCTATCGATTGTCTCTACACTGAGTAGCTACGGTATAGAGATTCCCTAAGTGATGGGCAGTCCGATAGGGATTGTGAATACCCGGATTGCAAGGGCTTCTTTGGAAGTGCCTTCGGTTCTGTTCGAAACCGGAACAGACTTGTATGGTCGTATGTCTGACATTACACTTTGAGATATAAAGCTGATTTCTTTCAAATACATTTCTGTTTGGTGGCGGAGATTTATTCTCTTAGCTTAACACCCTTCTCTGAGACGTACAAGCTCAGAGGTTATGTAGTTGAAGGTTATCAGTGATATACTCCCAATTTGGTAGTGTGGCATGCTAAGTGTTGCTGTGTGTTGCTGATCATTTGTTGATCATATGTTGATCAAAGCATGGCTTTGTGAAAAATCGTTGCTTTGTGGACGAGACCTCATCGGACCTCACACCCCGGAAATGGTCGAAACAGGAAAGATGCGGCAAGGTTTCAGGGGTAGCCCCCCTAGGGTATGTCTATTCCTTCTGGAAAAAGGTGGTATCATGGTATGGAGCCCAGATATTTTACCTGTGTGGTTGCTCCAATCTCATTTACTGTGTGATTGTTGTTGTGTGATCGAGGCCTTGGATAAAGGTCGCAAACGACCGGGGGTGGCATATCTCAGGTTTACTACCCAGGATAGGGGTAACCGGCCTTGTTTTGGCAGAGAGCGGTTGTCTCTCGGGGCGTCCCTCCAGAGGCGTTCCCATGTGGCATAGGAAGTTCCTTAGCCTAACCATTTGTTGGAAAATCCAAAGAAATAATACGAACCTTGTACGGTTTTAGTTGTAGAACCTGCCATTTAAAATGGTAGCTATAGTAGGCATAGTATAATGGTACCTATGATGGCTAAGATTAATATTATATTTTTGAAATGTTTCCTACACTATGCACTAGTAATAATATCAAAAGATTTTTTCTTGCGTAGGAAGCATGTTTGACTATCATAAGGAGAAATCTCCTCCATGTGTGCGATTGCATTGTGTGTGTGCCGGGAGGCTTTATGGTAGTTTCATTTTTTAAAAAGCATTACGGATTTCAATGTTTAAAATTCTTTTGTTGTTTGTTTAAAGATAAACTGTTTTTGTTACTCACACTAGTCCCATGACTGACCCGGAGTTTATTGTTCCCTTCCTAAACTCTGGGTGCCCACAATTTTCGACACGGGCAGTCTAGAGTTGGGTTTTGCAGATAGTCAGGTTTAGCAGATTATCGGGATCTATTTCAGTGTTCGGAGCAAACGACCGCCCTTGCTTCTCTTTGTGAAACGTGATGGGGGATCGAGCTTGATGTTGGAATTGTTGGATTCATTCTCTTATTCAGATCATTTGCAGTTAGCAGTTCTGTTGTTTCCGCTGTAACATTATTATTTGTCTCTGATATTGTTGTATCATATTGATATCATTGATGTATATCATTCTGGATATTGTATTCATTGGAGTTGTATATGATATCATTCATTTCTTTCTTCCACTGTGTTGTTATACTTACTGTGTTATAAGCTCCGGCGAGCCAGATTCGGCATTTGAATCTGCGCCATTCGAGTACAAGTGAAGTACGGGTGTCGATTTTCGAAGGCCGAGTCAGGATCGTCACATTTGGTATCAGAGCTAAGGTTGAACTTTAGCTAAGGAGTATAACACATTAAGTAACTCATTAGAGATAGGGTGAAGAATACCCTAGAATGAGTATCCCTGAGATATCCGTCCGTATGCCTATGTAAATTCTCTTACTATCCACTAATAGCGAGTATGAGTGCAAGAAGAGGATGAGATAGGGGACAGGGGAATACGACTATAAATGGTCAATACCCTGTAACAACAAGGAAACAATCTTTTCTCTATCAATCTCTTTTGTTCGTCATCTTTTCTCAATTCCTTGATAGTTCCTAGTAGATCCAGGAAGAAGATTTTATATATTTACATGGGACATAAACTCCAATTAGGTCAGAATTGTTTGTTTGAATGAATTGGTTACTTTGGTTGCTATGGTTGATAGGTATTCTTTAGTTTCTAAACTAAAAGTTTTGGAATTATATCCATATATCTATCTATTTTTGGGTCCCAATATATTCTACGAATGGTTAGTTATCCCTTTGAACTAACCGATGCCTCTGCATACTTCGTAGATCTGGATAACCCGAGTATCTTGTGGAAAAAAAAATTAAAAAGATTCGTTCTCGTATCTATTATTGATATTCTGGTTTGGTAAGCCAAAGGAAGAATAGATATTCAGTTTGATTTGATGAAACATTCTTCATCTATCTTTGTGTCTCCCTGGCAAATTCGAGGATGAAATTTCTTAAGGAGGGAAGACTGTAACGATCCCGGATTTTAAATAAATTTAAATTGATAATTAATTTAATTTTTGAATTAAAATTGTAAAATTAATTGTAAATTGAAGCGAGTTTCCCTAATTCAAATAGAATATATATTAAATCATACGAATTTAAATATTGTATATATGTGATTTGGATTTAAATTTCAAGTAAATGGTTTAAAGATAAATTATAATGATAAAATTTGGGATTTGATGGTCTATATTAGAAATAGAAATAAAAATAAAACAATAAGTATTACAGTAAAATTTATAATAAATATTTTAAAATAGAAATGGAAGTAAAAAAAATTAAGCTTAAAATAGAAATTAATATATATAAGATAAATTATAAAAAAATAAAATAAAATAAATACATAAATAAATTCAAACAACATGTTAAAAATAGAACTTCACCTATATTACAAAATAATAAGATAAACTATAAAATCTAAAGTAAACATTTGATAAAATCTAATAACATATTAAAATAGAAATTTATTTATATTATAAAGTAATATTACAAAGTATAATTCAAGAAAGAAAAATAGAATATATTCAAGTATGTAAATAAATCAAGTTGATGTGAATAATGAAATAAAACAAGTGAACATTTAAAGAAAAGCGTTAGCTAAAATTTTAACAATATATTAAATATAGAAATTCATTTATATTACAAAGCATATGACAAAAGAAAGATATAAATATCTATATACATTCAAATATAAGTATATACACTTTTAAAAGAAAATAAAAATATACAAATATTTATGAAGCTTATCAAAGAAGACATTAGTATGCATTAAATAAAATAAAAACAATGGATAAGTATAATTGTACAAGCCTAATTAATGCAAGCCATTACCATACTATCTATCAGCCACCAAGAGATAGAAAAATCTCTGACCTTGTTGTACAAACAAAAAATATCACCCTGTACTCATTTTTTTTTATATCAACTCCTCATTCCAGTTTCGTCCATGAAGATAACTAAGCAAATACTATTTCAAACTCAAACAAAATATAACTTAAAACAACAATTTAATTCAAGACAAACCAGAGATCAAAAGGGGATGCTTTATTCATCATCTTTCACTGTGAGTAAACATTTTATTTAAAAGCTTAATAAGTGATAATCTGTTGAATGTGATTCTTGGATTTAAATTGTACTTTGCATGTGTATTTATAAGTGTGAATACCTGATATATTTATGTGTTTGTCTGTGCATGTTTGGATTTGCCTGTTCCTCTCTGTTCTTAGTATAGAGTTCAAAATATAGCCCAAAATTCCAAAACTCTTTTTCTGATCATTGTTAGGCTCTGGAATTCAAACATAATATGATTGTTTAAGTATAAATTAAATTTTAAAATTTTATTCAAGCAAAATAGTTTTGAAATATGCTAGAAATTTGGAAATACAGTAGAGATCTTGATAACATGATAAAAATCAAAGGTGGAAATTTTCTGATTCATGTTTATAACTTGAATCCATATTGAAAATGAGGATTTTTAAAACAAGAATTACAATTTTTTAATTGGGTATAGAGGGTGCATTTCTATGATGACTGGAATTCGGTTTTGGGGGAAATTCTTGTGGCCAGGGGATCTATGGTGGTCGGGATCTTGACTGGAGATAGAGGAAGGTACGGGGAGTACGACAAAAATGGATGGTGGGTTGTCTGATCATCGTAGCGTCGGCGGCGATCACGTTTAGTCTGTAACCCTAGTTTTAACTAGGTTGAGTATTTTGGATTGTACGACATCTCTGGATGATCGAGTGTGATAGGACTTTGGGAGATGGAAGTGGAAGTGTTGGCGAGGTCGTGGCCGGAGGCTTCGGTGTTCTGATGGTCGGAGATGCGAGCTCGAGTGGTTTTCAAGTGTTGTTTTTGGGTTCCAGATTTCGTTAACATACTCGAATTCGATTTCGAGTTGATGGTCACGATCTGATGAGCGTGATGGGTTGCGTGGATGTTTGCCGATGTGATGAAGTCGTAGAAGTTGACCGTAGATGGTCGGAGCCACCATGCATGTGCACGGTGCATTTCTTTTCTGGTGAAGTTTGGGTTTGGGCAGAGAGGTGTACTCGAGTTTTTCTCGAGTAGCTCCAGTGTTTTACTCGAAGTAAAGTGTGTTTGGGCTCGAAGCATTTGGGGTTGGTCTTGGGTTTAATTTGTTATGTTACAGGTTTTGAAAACCTATCAGGTTTTCAAATTTAAAGTGTGTTTAAATTTGAAAGCAGGATTTAAACAAAGTTTAAATCAATTTTAGAGTATGGATTCAAATTAAATTTGAATCCTAGTTATAAATAAATAAAGTTTTACACGCCTCTTTCCCTTTTGGTATATTCCTTGTTAATTTAAACGATGCGCTTTTATACATATTTTTGGATTGGATAATTTATGAAAATTACACGAAACCCGCTCTAAATAAATTAAAACATAGAAATTCACAATCCAAGTTAACTAGGGCAACCTAATCTACAACACAATTATAGATCTGGAATGTCTATACAACTTTACCAACATTCTACAAATAAATACTTGGGACTAATTTCAAATTTCCAAATCAGGTTGAATATACTATTCTTATTTTGTTCATACCCTAACATCTTTACCCCTTCTCACTAGGTAGTTACCCCTATCTACTCCATATATATATATATATATATATTGGTTTAGTCCTCATCATTCTTAAAACTAAATTTCAAAATCACGATGTTCCTGATCTGAAAGCTTTATCTTTGAAAATATAAACTTAGAAACCGCTTTTCCGCTAAATTTCTCATCTAAAAAAAAACTTTAAGCATATTTTCCTAAAGAATTTCTAATTTGCAAAATAGTTTGAGGAATCGAATTCCTAAAAGCATTTAAACACCATATTTTATTCTATTCTATATATCTGTACCATTTTTATTAAACACTTGAACAAAACTTCCCAGAAAAATTTGAACCCAACTTTTCAAAAGCATTCGAACACAATTTTCAAAACATTGCCACTTTATTCTTAATCCCAAATTCAAAAGTTGCTTAGCAAAATAATTTCCCTTCTCAAAGACTTTTACCTCAAAGACTTGCTTCTTTAAAAGTAGGATTTTTAACCCAAAACATTCAAAAACTCAATTATTAAACCAAATTATTATTAAATCAAAAATTCAAAAAGGGTTGCTTAATTTCAAAAGATAGCAGTATAATTTCCCTCTTTCAAAAACTTTATATATCAAAGATTTTTTCATTTAAAAGTTGGTCTTTTAATTCCAGACATACAAAAACATCTTTTATAACTTTAAGCAATGTAAAGTGGAATAGACAAGGTAAACTTCTATCCTATCATTTTCTTATCTCTTTTCTTGTACATTATCTCTAATAAGATTACTAATCCTATTTTATATAAATTTCTAATGTTATTTCTATCCAAATCTTCCAATATTGCCTCTGTTTGTATTCTTCATACCTAAATGGCTTCTACATCATTTTGATCAATTTCCATTTCCATTTATCCCCTTTTTAAAACAATTAAAAAAAAGAACTTCCAAATTTATGAGATAGGAAAAATCATCAAGTCCAACTTACGCTCTATTTTACATGTATTTTAAAAATGAAGAATCCCTTTATCGAAAACCTTTTTAACCAACCATTTCTAAACTATGATTTCAAAAATAAAAATTTCTTTTCACTAAAAACCATTTAATCAGAAACTTTTGACTCAATAAAAATTTTAAGTCATGAATTTTTAAATTTCCTTGCCTTTTCAAAATAATAACTTCCTAATAAATCCTTTGAAAAATCCATTCAAAACATTTCACCGAAAACCTTTTATGTAATGACTCGCCTTTTTGATCCCCAAATGTTGACACGAATACATCCATGGTATTCATGTGTCGAACACTTAAGTGCCGGAAAGATGAATTGTTAGGGTGAAAATAAAAAAGAAAAAGAAATAGAACAAGGAAGAAGGAACACAATATTAGAATCTCACTATGGAACGATCATATATAATATCGAAAAACAGTAAAAACTGTCATTCTAAGATACAAAATTTTAAGAGTTTACAGCAATTAGCCTGGACATTTATAATAACCTGTCCTCACAAATGTTGATGATACACACAAAGTAATGCAGTGGAAATAAATTCTACGATAGATAGAACTCCAACCCTTCTCCCGAATCTCTAAAGCGTCCAAAGCTAAATCTAGAAACATGCATGGAGCTAACTCGAGCATTATAAAATAATAATACCCGGAACAGTCTGGTAAACCAACGTGTGAAAACACAGATCAAACAGATTTTTAACGTTATAAAAACCTTTCAAAATAAAGGTATCTCATAAGACCATGTCGCACATAAACACAGACGAGTTTTTAACTTACTATAACCAAATCATTTATATAGAACCCAATGATATTATAATAATGTCTAAGGTTCAATATAAATATTAATCATAGCTGAAATGGTTACATTAATTACATTCTAGCATAATAGAGGTACAACCAAAATCGATAAGGAAAGTTCGCATAGTGGATTTTTCCATGGAAATCTCTTCGGTGGAGCCGAATCCAATCTCCTGCACAAAGGGTTAGAAAGTACCTTTCGAACAACGTATATCTATAGATAAAATATACCATTTAGGTAAACATAAGCGGCCCAGCATCCGAACATAAATATGAACAACCTGAACAAATATTATCAAATCCCACCGACCAAACATCGATAAGTATCTCTAGAAATGGAGTTGACAATACCCTGATAAGGGTCGCTAACCCTAGGTTGTGAGGCCTACTATATTTTTAGCTAATTCTGAGGTCAAGGTTACGTTCGGTATCTTTCACACGAGTCTTCATCACTCGAACAGAACGTGAATCCTAAATTGGATCCTCTTCTCGAACAGATCACAAATTCCCTAATGAATTCTCATATCTCGAATAGATCACGAATCACTACATGGATTCGAGTATCTTGAACAGATTTCGAATCTCCACATAGGTTCCCTACATAAGTCTTTCGACGAATGCTAACGTTGTCCTCTGCCTTAGAGTACTCCTTAAGATAGACAGTTCCACATGATAGCATCGTTTGAAATGTTAATGCTGACCTCTCCCTTGGACTTTAACCTTTTGATTGATAGTTTAACTCTATAACATTTCACTTCACAACCGCTTCCAAAACATAGAACTCATATACTAGTTTTAAAGTGGTATTTGATAAGTAAAACACTTACCATCCCGGTCTCTTCAAAACTAATTCGATGAATTTCCGCCGGTTCTTTCAAAAGTAAGCGAAAGCTAGAGATGTTTCATACCAATGCTCCTCCATAGGGGTTCTTATTAATATGAAATCGTGAAGCCTTTCAATAACTTCCTAAGTCAATATTAGGTCAAGTTCGATAACCAACTAATCAATTATCTTGTACAAGATGTTTTGTTTATAAATGGGAACCAAGTCTAGCATACTCTCCATAAACAAATGAATATACAAAACACTATCAAGTCACACATAGTACGATCAAGCCATACAAAGTTTGGTTAAGCTACTTAAGCAACTCTTGATCCCTTTTATTTAATTAATCCTTTTATCAATTAAAAACTCCTTTATTAGTAAACTCCTTTTTCCTAATAAACTTCCATCTCTTCTATCTTTTTCTAAAAAATTCCAAACACTTAGTACTTCCTTCAAAACATCCATTTTAAGGATCTAAGTACTTTTGCAAATCCATTCAGAAGGTCTAAGACTAATGTTACTTAAACATTGTCACTGCAAACCCAAAACCATGTCGCTTTTGCTTATCTTTAAATCATTCTTTTAAAGATCTATTTACGTTTCTTTGTATAATTATTTCGCTTTTTCTTATCTTTAAATCATTCTTTAAAGATCTATTTATGTTTCTATGTATAACCAAAAAGCGTTAAAGACGAATGTGATAACACATTGTCACAACAAACTCAAAACCATTTCACTTTTGCTTATGTCTAATTCATTCTTTTAAAGATCTATTTACATCCTTAAGTATAATCGAAAAGGGTTAAAGGCGAATGCGATTAACACATTGTCACAACAAACGCAAACCATTTTCCTACTTGTAACTGTCTTTATAAACATTTATTTTAAAGGTCTAAGTTCATAGTTGGACAAGTTTAGCATTTGACTAGTTAACTATCAATTTGCTAAGATGATTGCTTATAGAAATCACGATTCGTACGCTTAAATCATTTTCGACATTCTCAACTCTAACCATTCCTGGTTCAAGAGTGATGCCGGGTAAGTTTGGACACTGGTTTCTCTAAGCCTTGCGTAGACACTTCAGTCTTGAATCTCATAAATAAATAAGTTTACCTCGTCGGCTTTTACTGTTAAGTATAGTATTAATGATTTCCATAGATAATAACAAATCAACACGATGAGAATGTTTCCGATATTTTCCACTTACCTATTCTTCGGGTAAGAAAGAAGCCCGGAAGATTAGAGCTCAATTGCTCCATCCCTACTCGACGTTATTCTTAACTCTCACAAATATATAAGATTACTTCATTGGCTTATTAGTGTTAAGTGTAGTTAATTACTTTTCTAATAAGTAATTAAACAATTTAACCATTTCGCCATTAAGTAATTACTTATCCTTTTCTAAACCTTTTGTTTTATATTCTAAAACAAGATATTTATATAAGATATTTTTCAAGATATTTAAACTTTAATATACTTATAATATGTTTTAAAACATTCCTTGAAAATATCACTTGAAAATAACAAGTTTAAAAAATCATTAGAAACTTGACAACGATATGTTTTAACAAAATATCTCTCCTTTGAAAATTCACAACTAATTCTTATAAATCCATAAATATCTGAAACCTCTTTTAAATACTCTAAACATAGTTAATAACCACTTGGAAAAATAATGAAACAAAATACTCAAATCTAAATTTCTTTTCAAACCTTTTAAGTCCAAAAACTAAGTCTAAATAGGGTAGTTTTGCACTAGTGATGTTTTGGCCATTTTCGAGGTGTTACTTAACTTTTAACTATTCAAGCTTTTAATAGCAATAAATAGACATATAAAACATTGCCAATATTATGAGAAAACTCTAAGGATCTCTCTACAAAGTTCCATAACAATTGCCAAAAACAAGGCAATTCGAAACTGCTTCTATAGCGACTTTCGCTATAAGTGCACTTCTAAATCCAAGTCCAATCTAAACCAAAGTTTATCTACAACATATGTGCTTTGTTAAAGGTCTAGTCACATGTCATATAAGTCCATTCCAAGTTTGTTTAAGTCCATGCATATGAATTACATATGTCACTTACTTTTAAAGTAAGAAGTTATAACCATTGTTTTAACATAAGTTAACAACAATTAAAACAACATCATTACAATCAAACACAACATATGTGTTATATTTTTCATCCAAAGTGAGGTGTTAACTCACCTTTAATCCAACCAAAACCAAGATCCAAGAACCAAAGCCAAGACCCATCCTTGCAACCACCTTTCCTCATCCTCCTTACTTTTCACTTGCCTTTCTTCCATCCCACTCCATTAATGCTCACAGCCTATGGTTCCTTTGGGAGTTTGGTCCACTTTTTCAACTTCTAACATGATAGAAGGTCATCTAGTATTATACCAAGCCTTGTGGTAACTTAAACGTATACTTATCTCCATTGATCGGGTAACTTAAACTTTGATACCAAATGTAACAACCCGCCCCGAAACAGGTTTAAATTCCGACCCATAAAAGGCCCATCGAAACTTTGTCTCATTCCAAAGCTAGCTGTTGGTTGTATAAAGAGCAATACATAGAGCTATTTATCTACACATTTAGAAACTCGCAGTTGAAGGATAAAATAATATTAGAGCAGTATCCATTTTATTTAGAATCCAAATGTCATAAAAACATAACACAATGCCATAAACTATTATTAACTATCCATAGTACAATATTCAAAAGTTACAACATCATTAAATGGGTACATTAGAAATAAGAGAAATAACACAAGTAGATAACAGCAGCAGCCACAAGTTTGCGTCTCCACCACCACCTCCATGTAAAATACAATAGCCTATAATTTTTGTTTGATAATAATAAACGTGTATATATATATATATATTTAAATGTATTTGTTATTGTACTATTTTATTTTGTCACATAATTAAATAAATATTTGTTGAATAAAATAAATAAATCAGAATTCTTATTTAAACAAATATTTTATTTAAACAAATATTTTGTGAAGATCCTGAACTCGGCCTTCGAAAATCGACACTCGTACTTCACTTGTACTCAAAATGCCGCAGATCCAAACGCCGAATCTGGCTCTCCAGAGCTTATAACACAGTAAGTATAACAACACAGCGGAATAAAGAAATAGATGATATCATATACAACTCCAATGAATACAATATCCAGAATGATATACAACAATGATATCAATGTGATACAAGAATATCAGAGATAAATAAAGATGCTACAGCGGAAAACAGAAGTGATAACTCCAAATGATCAGTCAGAGAGGCTGAGTCCAACCACTCCAATGTCAAGCTCGAACCACAAAGGTAAGCAAGGTCGGTCGTGATCTCCAAAAACTGAACTAGCTCCAACTAGTCTACTAAACCTGACTATCTGAAAAAAACCCAACTCTAGACTGCCCGTGTGGAAAATTATGGGCACCAAGAGTTTAGGAAGGGAACAACAAACTCCGGGTCAGTCATGGGACTGGTGTGAGTAACAAAAACAGTTTATCTTTAAACAAACAACAAAGGAATTTTAAACATTGAAATCAGCAATGCTTTTTGGAAAATGAAACTACCATAAGGCCTCCCGCTACACACACAATGCAAACGCAGAATTGGAGGAGATTTCTCCTTATGATAGTCAAACATGCTCACTATGCAAAACAAACTCTTTTGATATTATTACTAGTGCATAGTGTAGGAAACATTTCGAAAGTATAATATTAATCTTAGCCAGCATACAACCATTATTGTATGCCTACTATAGCTACTATGTTCAATAGCAGGTTACAGCCACATTCCATAGCAGGTTATACAACCAAAACCGTACAAGGCTCGTATTGTTTCTTTGGATTTTCCAACACATGCTCAGGCTAAGGAACTTCCTATGCCACGTGGAAACGCCTTTGGAGGGACGTCCCGAGAACTTAACCAGCTCTCTGCCAACACAAGGCCGGGTTACCTCTGTAACTAGGTAACTACTACATGAATATGCCACCCCCGGTCCTTTGGGACCTTTATCCAAGGGCCCTCGATCACAAAGAAACAATCACACAGTAAATGAGATTGGAGCAACCACACATGTAAATATCTGGGCTCCATACCATAATATCACCTTTTTCCAGAAGGAAATGACATACCCTAAAGGGAGCGACCCTCATAACCTTGCCGCATCTTCCTGTTTCGACCATTTCCGGGTTGTGAGGTTCGATGAGGTCTCATCCACAAAGCTACGCTTTTCACAAAGCCATGCTTTGATCAACAAATGATCAGCAACACTTAGCATGCCACACTACCAAATTGGAAGTATATCACTGATAACCTTCAACTACATAACCTCTGAGCTCGTACGTCTCAGAGAAGGGTGTTAAGCTAAGAGAATAAATCACCGCCACCAAACAGAAATGTATGTGAAAGAAATCAACTTTATATCTCAAAGTCTAATGTCAGACATAATACCATACAAGTTTGTTCCGGGTTCGAACAGAACCTGTGCAGTTAAAGCGCTCGGTAGATCCAAAGCGGTGGAGGTGCAAAAAGTCATAGCGGGGATACAGCGAGGATATAGCGAGATATAGCGGATGACTCTAAAATAGCATTTAAAACTCGTACTTAATGTTTTTACAAATATATAAATTGTAATTAAATGAAAAATTATCATTCAATTGAATTATAATTAATACACAAATAATTTTAAATAAAATCATGTGCGAATATACTTTAAATAAACGTAAATATGTTATATAACATAATTGAATTTAGTAGAATATTAGAGTATTTTCATTTCTAAAAATAAATAAAAAATTAAATTAAGTAAATTATTTTCGTAATTTTTATAATATATAAATGTCAATTTTCAATTAATTTTTTTAAAGAAGATATAGCGAAAATAGCAAAATATAGCGGGAATAATGGGATATAGCGGAAATAGCGGGGCTTAAAGCGGAAAGGCTATATTTGGGGCTATATGAAAAAATCATAGCGGTAGAAATCCGCTATGAGATATAGCGGGGTTATAGCGGGGTAATAGAGGTGCATTAACTACATAGAACATAACCGAAGGCACTTCCAAAGAAGCCCTTGCACTCCGGGTATTCCCAATTCCGATCGGACTTCCTATCACTTAGGAAATCTCTATACCGGCGCGACTCAGTGCAGAGACAATCGACGGGTTATCCTTTCATTTTCGAAAATACCCGGTCTTCACCACCGGTCTTCAAATGCTATCCATATACGACGTATCATTATTTGGAATGGGTTATATGACGCAAAGGTCCTCTTCCGGCTAAACCGAATAATGAGCGTAATATAAAAAACATATGAATAATGGGATTCCAATTAAGTCACAATTTATTATCCAAAACTTTCTTTCAAATGGTTTAAACAAATCACCATTTTAATCTTTTTAAACAAAAAGATTCAATTCACAAAGTTCACCCAGTTTCACAAAGATCCATTCACAGATTTTCAAATCGATTCCTATCTCAATTGGATTAACTCATTAAATCTTTAAATCAAAGATTCAACTTATAGCTTCAAAGCACGTTTCCAAAGATTTATTCGTAACTTGGAAACCTATTTTCAATTCAACTTGAAATTCCTTTAATTCAAATTGGAAATTCATTTCTTACATGAGAGCTTTTATCCTTTGAAACAATTAGTTTCGATTCTGGAAAACTAATTAAAATTTACATAAGTTAAAACCATTCAAGTATAAAACTTGGATTAAATTTCTTAAATTTCCAAAACCATACTTTTAAAATGGTTTAAATTCATATAAACACATTTATAACATCTTTAACCAGAATTTTCAACATAGAATTCAATTCCTTATTTTGAATTCAAATTCAAATTAAATTATTTAAATTTCAAGATATTTAAAACTCCTTTCAAAAGCTTTTCATATTAAACCTCAATTTCCAATTTCAAAATCAATTGAAATTAAAATTTCAATCTCAAAAACATTAAATTTAAAATCATCTATGACTTAACCGATTTCCTCGTGAAATCCATATTTGTGTGTGTAAAAGTGTGGTCCAGGGGTTTCACACACAATAGTGCAACATCATTCAATCATCATAGATTCAAATACAACAATATATTTGATAAGCGGTATAAACTATAATGCTTATCTTTTATTCACAGATCACAGATATATAAATTATAGATAATATATTACATTCATCCTAGATAAATGAACTACAGTACAGATCACACACAAATCAGAATATATCACACAGCATCACAGATCAGGGAATATCAACAATTCAATCATGCAGTCAAATCCAACATTCACCAGTAAATTTTATTATTCAACTGATTAATTTTTATCAGATGTATCAATTATTAATCCGGGTTAATTATCATAATTTAATTACAAATTATTTTGAAATAATTTCCCTTTCATCATTTGTTAGTTAACTTTTGCTATTAACAAATCAATCTTAATTGATGAACCAATTAACCTTTAATTACTTAATTTATCTGAATTAATCACAATTTTTGGTTGATCCTTTAATTATTAACAAATAATTATACTCAATTCCTAATCATCATTCAAGTTATTACATTCCGTAGTTATCTATTAATTACTTCTCTAAGTAATTATACTTTTCAAATTATCAAGCGATTACAATAGATTAACTTATAACACAGTAAGTATAACAACACAGCGGAATAAAGAAATAGATGATATCATATACAACTCCAATGAATACAATATCCAGAATGATATACAACAATGATATCAATGTGTACAAGAATATCAGAGATAAATAAAGATGCTACAGCGGAAAACAGAAGTGATAACTCCAAATGATCAGTCAAAGAGGCTGAGTCCAACCACTCCAATGTCAAGCTCGAACCACAAAGGTAAGCAAGGTCGGTCGTGATCTCCAAAAACTGAACTAGCTCCAACTAGTCTACTAAACCTGACTATCAGAAAAAAAACCCAACTCTAGACTGTCCGTGTGGAAATTTATGGGCACCCAGAGTTTAGGAAGGGAACAATAAACTCCAGGTCAGTCATGGGACTAGGTGTGAGTAACAAAAACAGTTTATCTTTAAACAAACGACAAAGGAATTTTAAACATTTAAATCCGCAATGCTTTTTGGAAAATGAAACTACCATAAGGCCTCCCGCCACACACACACAATGCAAACGCAGAATTGGAGGAGATTTCTTCTTATGATAGTCAAACATGCTCACTACGCAAAACAAACTCTTTTGATATTATTACTAGTGCATAGTGTTGGAAACATTTCGAAAGTATAATATTAATCTTAGCCAGCATACAACCATTATTGTATGCCTACTATAGCTACTATGTTCAATAGCAGGTTACTGCCACATTCCATAGCAGGTTATACAACCAAAACCGTACAAGGCTCGTATTGTTTCTTTGGATTTTCCAACAAATGGTCAGGCTAAGGAACTTCCTATGCCACATGGAAACGCCTCTGGAGGGACGTCCCGAGAACTTAACCAGCTCTCTGCCAACACAAGGCCGGATTACCTCTATAACTAGGTAACTACCACACGAATATGCCACCCCCCGGTCCTTTGGGACCTTTATCCGAGGGCCCTCGATCACAAAGCAACAATCACACAGTAAATGAGATTGGAGCAACCATAGAGGTAAATATCTGGGCTCCATACCATAATATCACCTTTTTCCAGAAGGAAATTACATACCCTAAATAGAGCGACCCTCGTAACCTTGCCGCATCTTTCTGTTTCAACCATTTCCGGGTTGTGAGGTTCGATGAGGTCTTGTCCACAAAGCTATGCTTTTCACAAAGCCATGCTTTGATCAACAAATGATCAACAAATGATCAGCAACACACAGCAACACTTAGCATGTCACACTACCAAATTGGGAGTATATCACCGATAACCTTCAAGTACATAACCTCTGAGCTCGTACGTCTCAAAGAAGGGTGTTAAGCTAAGAGAATAAATCTCCGCCACCAAACAGAAATGTATGTGAAAGAAATCAGCTTTATATCTCAAAGTGTAATGTCAGACATACAACCATACAAGTCTGTTCCGGGTTCGAACAGAACCGAAGGCACTACCAAAGAAGCCCTTGCACTCCGGGTATTCCCAATTCCGATCGGACTTCCTATCACTTAGGAAATCTCTATACCGGCGCGACTCAGTGTAGAGACAATCGATGGGTTATCCTTTCGTTTTCGAAAATACCCGGTCTTCACCACCGGTCTTCAAATGCTATCCATATACGACGTATCATTATTCAGAATGGGTTATATGACGCAAAGGTCCTCTCCCGGCTAAACCGAATAATGAGCGTAATATAAAAAATATGGATAATGGGATTCCAATTAAGTCACAATTTATTATCCAAAAATTTCTTTCAAATGGTTTAAACAAATCACCATTTTAATCTTTTTAAACAAAAAGATTCAATTTACAAAGTTCACCCAGTTTCACAAAGATCCATTCACAGATTTTCAAATCGATTCCCATCTCAATTGGATTAACTCATTAAATCTTTAAATCAAAGGTTCAACTTATAGCTTCAAAGCACGTTTCCAAAGATTTATTCGTAAGTTGGAAAACTATTTTCAATTCAACTTGAAATTCCTTTAATTCAAATTGGAAATTCATTTCTTATATGAGAGCTTTTATCCTTTGAAACAATTAGTTTCCATTCTGGAAAACTAATTACAATTTACATAAGTTAAATCCATTCAAGTATAAAACTTGGATTAAATTTCTTAAATTTCCAAAACCATACTTTTAAAATGGTTTAAATTCATATAAACACATTTATAACATCTTTAACCATAATTTTCAACATAGAATTTAATTCCTTATTTTGAATTCAAATTCAAATTAAATTATTTAAATTTCAAGATATTTAAAACTCCTTTCAAAAGATTTTCATATTAAACCCCAATTTCCAATTTCAAAATCAATTGAAATTAAAATTTCAATCTCAAAAACATTAAATTTAAAATCATCTGTGACTTAACCGATTTCCTCGTGAAATCCATATTTGTGCGTGTAAAAGTGTGGTCCAGGGGTTTCACATACAATAGTGCAACATCATTCAATCATCACAGATTCAAATACAGCAATATATTTGATAAGCGGTATAAACTATAACCCTTATCTTTTATTCAAGATCACAGATATATAAATTACAGATGTTATCCCAACTTTTGGCAAAGTCGAGATACCCAAAGATTAACTGAAAATCAATGATTGTTAGTCATGAACATCGATTGTGCATCGCAGGTTCACCACGGATATCGATGAATTTTGTCCGAGTCCGGATCGGGCTACAATTGACAAGACACGTCAAACAGAGCCGTGAAAGTCAACGTTCCAAATATCAAGTCAATCCGAGGTCGCACGCTCAAGATATCATCGGAGCAAGTGGAGAACATAACCTCGAGTTCGCACCCATATGAGTCGAATCCATCAGTTTCGACTCCACCTGGTTCGACTCGATTTGCTTTATATTCATCAGCAGGGCTTATGTTCGAATCGACTTGAGACATCGTTGGTTCGAATCCATCCATGAGAAGTCAGCTTACTTCGAATCCATCGATCAAGCCTTTGCCTCGAATCGATCACGACGAGCCTTGCCTCGAACCCATCGGAATACGCCTTGCTTCGACTCCATTGAGCAAGCATTAGTTCGACTCCGATAGTTCGAGTCCACCCTCACATTCCCACCTTCGAATCCGTTAATGGGAAACTCTTCGAGTCCATAAAGTTAAAGAGCTTCGACTCCATCCCGCGAGCATCTTCGAGTCCATTCAAGCAAGAAGCCTTCGTATCGATTAACTGAAACCTACCTTGATCGATTCGAAGAGAACGTTCATCCAATCGATTCGATGAAGTCATACCTTCGAATCCATTACATCGAATCCACCAAGTTATAACAGCTGAAACCACGGAGTCGACCCAGTCAACTCGGCATAGAAGTCGGATCGATACGAAGAAGGTGCTCCATGACATCACAGAAGCGCGCGCTGGATCGATTCGAACGAATCGATTCGAACTAGATCGATTCGAACCAGGCTAGTCAACCAGAAATGCAACCTTGAATCGATCATAACTTGAGATCTACACATCCAAATGCTATGAAATTTTCACAGAAGCTTGAGCACATGTTGAAGAATGTTCACGCCAAATTTCAGCTCGATTGGACACTTTCTTGATCGATTCGAACCAAGGGTCGAATCGATCCCAAAGTGGGCCCGGATGTCCATAAAGCGGGCATGTGGGCCCCTTGACGTACCATGTAACAACCCGCATATTTGTCGATTTTATATTTAAATATTTTATTTAAATATAACATCGTTCGTCGGATTTTAGTCCGAAAAGCTACTTTTTGCAAACAGTCGAATTGGGACTCGAGACCACCCCCATTGAGTCCAAAATTACGTTTGCGATATTTTTGAGTGTAAACTTCGATATGTTTGGAGTAAGTCGAATTTTGCTACTTTTTCTATTGGGTTTTGAGTTTGGGTTCAGCCCACTAGCCAACTTAATACCCCAAACTGAAACCCCCCTCTTCATTCACTCCCTCTTCCTCCACTTTTCAGTTCTAAGAAGATTAATGGAGGAGAAGAAAAAGAATTAAAACTCCAAGCCCTAGTTTCTCTTGCAATCTCAAATTCTTACTCCAAATTCAAAGAGAACCCATTGGTAAGCTTCATCTCCTTCTTCTCCAACTCTTTCTCTTTCCAATTTCAGTTTATTTCCTAAACCTAAATTTGGGAAATGCTTGTTTTGATCTTAGTTGGAGCTTCTTGTGTTGAGAGCGAAGAGTAATTGCTCTTGACATTGCTTCAAAGCTTCTTCTTCATTTGTTTGGGTTCAAAGGTGAGATTTTTATCTCACATCTAAGTCAATAATTATCTTCGATTGTTAGGTATGAATTCCTAACACTTATCCTTGTGCAATTCCTTAGTCGTTGTTGCTCGACCGATCGTTATCGATGTCGTTTGGCCATTTTTGGCCTAGGTTCAGGGAATGCCCTGAATAACAGTTTCAGCCGTCTGAACGTATGGTTCAGACGTCTGAATGGAATACTGGGAATTTTCTTCTCCCAGCATTCAGACATCTGAATCAAAATTTCAGACGTCTGAATTGGTTCGTTTTGAACCAGAAAAGAAATAGGCTAAAAAGTGCCTATTTCAGACGTCTGAATTCTGTTATGGAAAATAGTTTATTTTCCAGATTCAGACGTCTGAATTCTTGATCTCAGACGTCTGAATCTGCTGTGTTTTGCCTATTTGCCTTTTTAGCTTGAATATCCAACTCTAATCAATTCGTGTTGATTCCCTTTTTGTTGTTATCATTTATTATCGGCCACTTTGTTAAGTCGCCACCTTTTTAAACTTAGGTCGCTTGTCTTCACTAAGTCGTACCGTTTTGACGGGGCGCTGCCCCGCACCCCGCCGTGGGCGCTGCCCCCTGGACCCCCGCGACCTGACCGGGCAGGTCAAACCCGTACACCTCTGCGTAGGCGATCTTATCTGAAAAACATTCAACAGAACTTCTTACTTTGATGGTTTTGGGGATTGATTTCTTTGGACTTTATTCACGTCTTCGAATGTGAACTTTTATGATTGATTGTTACTACAATCACTTCTATGATTTGTCACTTTAAAATATAAAGGTTTTCTATACTAGTAGTAAATATTCAAACTCTTTACAAAGATGATTTCAACTCTATTTTCAATATCAAACTTGTTTATAAAACCGTTTTCCAATCTACTAGTATATACAAACCTTTACCTCATTCGTATAAGAAAATATAATTAAACGGCTTAGCAAAACAAGTGGTATGAAACGCTTGCGTTTACTTCGTCGGTTAATTTATGGACTTGTTCGATTGAATCACTTGTGACAATTTTCTAGTGCAGATCTACAATCTGTTCGTAAATATTTGAGTTAAGCAAGTGGTTATGGGACATGAAGCTAAACTCTTATATTTACTAGCTTAGTGTAATCGACACTTCCTTATGATCATGATGATCATTCTTGTGATTTAGACTAGCGATTGAGCGATGTCTCTTTGTTTGCGAGGTTAGACTAGACACCATTTGTGTGATTTCGATTCACACATGTTTCTTTATCTTCAAGGTTAGTCTATACCTCATTGGTGTGATTTCGATTCACACATATTGAAACTCTTGTGACAATTTCCTAGTGCAGATTTACAATCTGTTCGTAAATATTTGAGTTAAGCAAGTGGTTATGGGACATGAAGCTAAACTCTTATATTTACTAGCTTAGTGTAATCGACACTTCTTTATGATCGATGACGATCATTTTTATGATTTAGACTAGCAATGTGCGACCTTTCTCGTCCGTGTGTTCGGACTTGCCTTTCTCGTCCGTGTGTTCGGACTTGCCTTTCTCGTCCGTGTGTTCGGACTTGCCTTTCTCGTCCGTGTGTTCGGACTTGCCTTTCTCGTCCGTGTGTTCGGACTTGCCTTTCTCGTCCGTGTGTTCGGACTTGCCTTTCTCGTCCGTGTGTTCGGACTTGCCTTTCTCGTCCGTGTGTTCGGACTTGCCTTTCTCATCCGTGTGTTCGGACTTGCCTTTCTCGTCCGTGTGTTCGGACTTGCCTTTCTCGTCCGTGTGTTCGGACTTGCCTTTCTCGTCCGTGTGTTCGGACTTGCCTTTATCGTCCGTGTGTTCGGACTTGCCTTTCTCGTCCGTGTGTTCGGACTTGCCTTTCTCGTCCGTGTGTTCGGACTTGCCTTTCTCGTCCGTGTGTTCGGACTTGCCTTTCTCGTCCGTGTGTTCGGACTTGCCTTTCTCGTCCGTGTGTTCGGACTTGCCTTTCTCGTCCGTGTGTTCGGACTTGCCTTTCTCGTCCGTGTGTTCGGACTTGCCTTCGGGCCATCCGTGTGTTCGGAAAATTAAATGGATAGCTTCCATGAGATAGCTTCTCGTCCGTGTGCTCGGACTTCCCCCTTTTTGTGATTTCTAGATTTCGTGGGTATAGAGGTGGGGCGTCACAGCTTGGTATCAGAGCCAAACTTCGGAACAATGTAGAATAATCTAGCAAGGATCATGTCCTAAGTCTTTCTTAGGAGTTGTGCCTTGGGATTTTATTCGTGTCTTCGTACCGTTCTATCCCATTTTCTTTTATGATTCCTTGTTTTATCAATCAAGTTTGTTTGATATTCATTCTGAGAATAAATTTTTCTTCTTCTTTCTTTCTTAAAGAAGAGAAATGGTTAGATCTGGCCGTACCAACGTCGGTCAATCAAGTGCTACTCCCCAAGATGGAGTATTTATGTCTGCACCACAACTTCTTGATCTTGTCAAGAATGCTCAAGCTATCGGACCCATTCCAGAGCCTACTCATCCTAGATCCGGTTTTGCACGCTTGTGTAGAGATTACACCGATTTGGGTGGAAGGCCATTCCGGGGATCCGAGAGTGTTATTGAAATTCAAGCTTGGCTCAAAACATGCGATCGCATCTTCTCTCGCATGAACCTTATTGATCTCCATCGAGTCCAAGTGGCTTCTAGCATGCTCCAAGAAAGAGCATTGGATTGGTATGAGCTTCTTATTTCTGAAATCGTTGAAGCGGGTCTCACTTGGGAGCAATTCCGGGAAAGATTCGAATTGAAATTTGTGCCTGAGGCTGAAAAAGTAACCTTGGCCCGGCGTTTTATCGACCTTGTTCAAGGTGAATCTTCTGTGACGGACTATGTCGCATCTTTCGAAGCTCTTTCCAAATACGGGGTCGAATACATTAACACCCCGTTGAAGAAAAATCAGAGGTTCGTCTATGGCTTGAATAAGAATCTTAAGAAGCCATTGCTCCTGAAACTCGAGGTTTCATTTGATCAGCTTATTGATATCGCTCTTCGTCTTGAAGAGGCCGATAAAGAGTGTGATGTTGAAGTTGTGGGTGCTAAACAAAACTTCAACAACAACATGAAAAGGCCTAACAAGTTCAAAGGTCCTTATCCCAGCAAAAAGGATAAGCAAGCAGCTCCTGCTACAAAGACTTTTTCCTCTAGTGATGGGAAATGCTATAACTGTGGTGATAGGGGCCATTTCGCGAACAAATGTTCAAAGCCGCGTTCTTGTCGCTATTGTAAGAGCCCGGATCATTATATACATTTATGCCCCAGACGTCAAGGCAACGCATCTCTTGGTCAAGGTATCCATTCTATCCTTGATGACATTTATTTTGTGATTATCTTATTCGAGTTCTTTTTGATATGGGTTTCATCTCATTATTTTTATATCAAAAGAACTTTGCGATTCTTTTTCTTTAAACATTTCTTGGCTTGTGACTTCTTTGAGGATTGCGAATCCGGATTGGTGGATCCGCAACACTCAATTTGTTTTTTTTATTGATGTCGAAATTATTTTATGAGATTTTTCTTTCCGAACCGATTTTTATTTATGCTTCGGAATTGTTTTTTTTGTAAGGATTGACTTAATTTTTATGAAGCCATATCCTTTGTCCCGTGTGGACTATTCATCTTCGACATTTTCAATCTGTTAAGCAGATTTCTGTTTTTCCTTTGAGATTTTGATCCCAATTTGATGGCATCATTTTATTCTTTAAGCTCACATGATGAGGAAGGCGTCATTTCTCTCATTCATGTAGTTTGAGAATTTTCCGGTATTTTTGACTTTATCTTAGGATTATCACCTAAGCAATCTTTTGAGTGGTGATAAGGTCTCTTTTTAGCTCGACCTTGCCACCAATTTTCATTTGCTACGAGTTGCGGGAGTTAGCATTTCCTTTACAGCATTCCGCACTCGTTATGAAACTTATGAATGACTTATCATGTCATTCAGTTTGTCAAACTATTTCATCCGTTTGATGAATCGAGTATTCTACGATCTCGATGACTCCATTCTTTGATTTTGGATGAAAATAGCAATTTAAAATTTTGCAAATCTTTTTCATAAGATTTATTTATAAGTACAATTGGATTTTTATTCTTTAAGCAAACAAAGAATATTCTTAAAAGTTTTTAAGAAACATGTTTATTATCTTGAAGATGATTTTGTGATTGTATTGCCCATTGAGTGCTTTAAGAATTTTGGTCGATGCGCTTGATCAACGTTATCGATAGGAATTTCCTAAACGCTTTGATGAGACAATCAGACACAGTAAAATGTAAATTTCTCTAGAAAGATTATTACCTAAAGAATATTTGTAATTTTTGGAAAGTTTTAGCTTTTCAGGAAAGAAGATTATTTGAAAGAATTCTTTTCCGCTACTTTTATTCTTGTGATTCCCGAAGGGAACCAAGATTTTCTCTTTTGTACCAATGCTAATCGTATTGGTTTTGATGCCGTTCACTTGCAAAAGAGAACGTGCTATCATTTATTCTTCTATATAGTTATAGCCTATCGAGACTAGGTATGCCACTCATGATCTAGTGCTCGCGGTTATTGTTTACCCTTTTAAAAATTTTGGCATCATTATTTTTGGGTGAGAAACTTGTTCTCTACCCCGATCATAAATCTTTGGAATATTTATTCTCTTATAAGGAACTTAATATTGGCTCGAGTTCCTTACATCTTATGGTCTTGAATTCTTTATACTCCCGGAAGGGAAATCGTGTTGCCAATCCACTTTGTCGTAAGCAACAAGTGGTTATTTCTTTGATGATGTCCGTATGGAATGTCATGTTCATCGGACGTTTCGATATACTCCATTTTATCGAGCTTCATCTCATTTCTTTTCTGGATTAGCGTCCGATGTTCATTTATGGTGTTCGGTTCATTTGACGTACCGTTTGTACTACGTCGTTGTTCCAAAATATTCGAGTTTCTCGTTTTTCTGGCGTACCGTTTTTGTACTACGCCGTTGCACCGGCTCAATTTTCTGTTATTCACGACGTTTTCTTACGTCTTTCTTCTACGGAAATGCCTTAAGGTTTCCAATTTTTATTCTTGAGCTTGGTGTTATAGTAGAAATTGAAGTTTCACCTAATTTGACTTTTGAGCAACATTCTACTTGCATCATTACTTCGGAGGTTGAGCGCCTTCGGAATGAAGATGTTCTTCTTGTGAAGATTCTATGGTTCTCAAATCCCAAGGATTGCTCTTGGGAAATCTAGAGAATTCATCGAGCGAACTCGTATGGGTTTTCTCTTTCATGCTCTTTTTGGTGAACTTCTCATTTCAAATTTTCTTTTGTGTTGATATGCTTTTATGGTTGTTACTCTTTATTTTCTTCTTAAGTATTGCGAGGACGCAATTTCTTTAAGGAGGGGAGTCTGTAACAACCCGCATATTTGTCGATTTTATATTTAAATATTTTATTTAAATATAACATCGTTCGTCGGATTTTAGTCCGAAAAGCTACTTTTTGCAAACAGTCGAATTGGGACTCGAGACCACCCCCATTGAGTCCAAAATTACGTTTGCGATATTTTTGAGTGTAAGTGTTAGCACCAAAATTGGTCACTAACCTCGTTCAGAAAGATCGTGTAGAGATATAAGTGATGAAAGAAAATTAAACAGAGAAGACAATGCTAATTTAAATGCAGAAAGTAAGAACACCAAATTTATAGTGGTTCAGCGTAATTGCCTACGTCCACTTTGTTCAACTTTATTGATTTCCTTTATGGTTGATTACAAATACAATTCGTAAATCAAATGCTTGAATGAAGTTGTTTGAATAGAGAAGGTGAGTCTTGAAAATGGCAGAGTTTCACCGTCTTTTCTCTCTAAAAAAGGATCCCTTTCACTGTGACCCTGCCCCCCTATTTATAGGCAAATATGGGCTGGACTTCCCAAATGGGCTGGATAGCCGAACGGTCAAGCCTCAGTACAGTGGTCGCTGCATGCCGATCCTGGTATGCCGAACGCTCTGATGCCGAGCAGTCTTTCCCACATCGAACGATGCTTTCCTTGCCGAACGGTCCTTGTGAAGTTGTGCATACTGAATGCCTTCTGAATGTCGAGCGCTCTGATTGCCAAGTTATCCTATCGCCGAGTTCCACTGATGTCGAGTACCTTGCGATGCCGAGTACTCCTGTTGCCGAGTACTACGCCGAGTACCTTTGGGTTCCGAGTGCCAGGGGACGCCGAGCGCTCTTGTAGCCGAGTGCCAGTTGATGCCGGACACCACTTGACGCCGAGTACCTTGGGATGCCGAGTACTCCTGATGCCGAACACCACTTGACGCCGAGTACCTTGGGATGCCGAGTACTCCTGATGCCGAGTACCACGCCGGGTACTCCTGGATGTCAAGTGCTTCGCCGAACACTCCTGGACGCCGGCCACTCTCTGATGCCGAGTTCTACTGGATGCCGAACGCTAGCGCCGAGCATTGTTTGTCGCCGAACATTAACTGACGCCGAGCATTACGGATGCCGAACGTTTCTGATGCCGACTCCCACTGGATGCCGCGCGCTTCGCCGAGCCCTCCTGGATGCCGAACGGTCCTTCATGCCGAGTAGTGGCCAATGCCGAGCATTCAGTTGCCTGGTCAAATCACCAGGAAACACTTGCCCCCCAAAGTGTATCGCGTGGCCGAACGTGGTACGCTTTGAACCGTGCAACCTTTTCGTCACGTCTTAAACCCTTGGCTAACCTTGAACGGAGACGCCCCTTTTGTGGGATTGATGCGTGCCGGACGCGTTCCAAATGCCGAACGAGACATGCGCGTTCGAACGGTGTCTCCTCGCCGAGTGATGCTTCAGCGCCGAACCGTTATGCGCCGAGGCCGAACGCTACGACCTTGACCGGTTCCACCGGTCATGGCCTTTTCGACTTCCAACTCCCTCTATATAACCAGGCGCCCTTCCACCATTCTCTCTTTACGCTTTTTCTTCTATTATTCCCAGAGATTTACAACTCTTGCCACTCTATCAGACATAAAGTCTAGTTGATCCTTCCTCAACCTCGATCGTCGAACTAGGTATCATTCCCTCCACGATTACATTACTTCAACTTTAGGTTCATCACATGGGATTGTACAATGTGTGGTTATTCGAAGTAGTTCGCACGTTCGGAGTCGCCGAACGGTGCATGGTAGTTAGGCCTAGCTCCCTTGTGCTGATCAAGATTGGAAGAAAAAGGAAGATGGGGTGTCGAACGGCGCAACCTTCGCCGGGCGATCTTGTCTCTGTCGTTCGTCGTAAATGGAGAAAGAGCAGGGCGGAGTTATGACCGAGGGCGGAGCGCTGCCTTAGCCGAACGAACTAAGGCCGAACGCTACCCTTATGCCGAATAGACATATACGCCGAGTAGCATTTAGACCGAACGACATAATTACCGAACAACTGTCATGCCGAACAGCTACATACCTGCCGAACAATATAACTGCCGAACATTATATTCGCCGATCATCAAAAATGCCGAACAGTATAACTGCCGAACATTATATTCGCCGAACATCAAAAATGCCGAACAATATAACTGCCGAACATTATATTCGCCGAACATCAAAAATGCCGAACAATATAAATACCTAGGCCGAACAATATACGTGCCGAACTATACTTAGGACGAACAATACAATTGTCGCACTATAATTCAAGCCGAACAACATTCAAATGCCGAACAGACATATATATGCCGAACAATTTCAATGCCGAACACTTGACAATGACTTAACCGAACCAAGATACATGCCGAACACCTCGTTCAGAAAGATCGTGTAGAGATATAAGTGATGAAAGAAAATTAAACAGAGAAGACAATGCTAATTTAAATGCAGAAAGTAAGAACACCAAATTTATAGTGGTTCGGCGTAATTGCCTACGTCCCCTTTGTTCAACTTTATTGATTTCCTTTATGGTTGATTACAAATACAATTCGTAAATCAAATGCTTGAATGAAGTTGTTTGAATAGAGAAGGTGAGTCTTGAAAATGGCAGAGTTTCCCCGTCTTTTCTCTCTAAAAAAGGATCCCTTTCACTGTGACCCTGCCCCCCTATTTATAGGCAAATATGGGCTGGACTTCCCAAATGGGCTGGATAGCCGAACGGTCAAGCCTCAGTACAGTGGTCGCTGCATGCCGATCCTGGTATGCCGAACGCTCTGATGCCGAGCAGTCTTTCCCACACCGAACGATGCTTTCCTTGCCGAACGGTCCTTGTGAAGTTGTGCATACTGAATGCCTTCTGAATGTCGAGCGCTCTGATTGCCAAGTTATCCTATCGCCGAGTTCCACTGATGTCGAGTACCTTGCGATGCCGAGTACTCCTGTTGCCGAGTACTACGCCGAGTACCTCTGGGTTCCGAGTGCCAGGGGACGCCGAGCGCTCTTGCAGCCGAGTGCCAGTTGATGCCGGACACCACTTGACGCCGAGTACCTTGGGATGCCGAGTACTCCTGATGCCGAACACCACTTGACGCCGAGTACCTTGGGATGCCGAGTACTCCTGATGCCGAGTACCACGCCGGGTACTCCTGGATGTCAAGTGCTTCGCCGAACACTCCTGGACGCCGGCCACTCTCTGATGCCGAGTTCTACTGGATGCCGAACGCTAGCGCCGAGCATTGTTTGTCGCCGAACATTAACTGACGCCGAGCATTACGGATGCCGAACGTTTCTGATGCCGACTCCCACTGGATGCCGCGCGCTTCGCCGAGCCCTCCTGGATGCCGAACGGTCCTTCATGCCGAGTAGTGGCCAATGCCGAGCATTCAGTTGCCTGGTCAAATCACCAGGAAACACTTGCCCCCCAAAGTGTATCGCGTGGCCGAACGTGGTACGCTTTGAACCGTGCAACCTTTTCGTCACGTCTTAAACCCTTGGCTAACCTTGAACGGAGACGCCCCTTTTGTGGGATCGATGCGTGCCGGACGCGTTCCAAATGCCGAACGAGACATGCGCGTTCGAACGGTGTCTCCTCGCCGAGTGATGCTTCAGCGCCGAACCGTTATGCGCCGAGGCCGAACGCTACGACCTTGACCGGTTCCACCGGTCATGGCCTTTTCGACTTCCAACTCCCTCTATATAACCAGGCGCCCTTCCACCATTCTCTCTTTACGCTTTTTCTTCTATTATTCCCAGAGATTTACAACTCTTGCCACTCTATCAGACATAAAGTCTAGTTGATCCTTCCTCAACCTCGATCGTCGAACTAGGTATCATTCCCTCCACGATTACATTACTTCAACTTTAGGTTCATCACATGGGATTGTACAATGTGTGGTTATTCGAAGTAGTTCGCACGTTCGGAGTCACCGAACGGTTCATGGTAGTTAGGCCTAGCTCCCTTGTGCTGATCAAGATTGGAAGAAAAAGGAAGATGGGGTGTCGAACGGCGCAACCTTCGCCGGGCGATCTTGTCTCTGTCGTTCGTCGTAAATGGAGAAAGAGCAGGGCGGAGTTATGACCGAGGGCGGAGCGCTGCCTTAGCCGAACGAACTAAGGCCGAACGCTACCCTTATGCCGAATAGACATATACGCCGAGTAGCATTTAGACCGAACGACATAATTACCGAACAACTGTCATGCCGAACAGCTACATACCTGTCGAACAATATAACTGCCGAACATTATATTCGCCGATCATCAAAAATGCCGAACAGTATAACTGCCGAACATTATATTCGCCGAACATCAAAAATGCCGAACAATATAACTGCCGAACATTATATTCGCCGAACATCAAAAATGCCGAAAAATATAAATACCTAGGCCGAACAATATACGTGCCGAACTATACTTAGGACGAACAATACAATTGTCGCACTATAATTCAAGCCGAACAACATTCAAATGCCGAACAGACATATATATGCCGAACAATTTCAATGCCGAACACTTGACAATGACTTAACCGAACCAAGATACATGCCGAACACTTCTCAGGACGAACAATGTAACTGCCGAGCGACCTTTAAATGCCGAACGATATAAATGTCAAATTAGACTTAAGCCGGATACTTCATAAATTACATGTTTTCTGAATCTTTAACTGTAATCACCTCAAGGCAAGCTTTTTGAGACGGTCAGCGATGACGGTCTTCGAAGGCGATGATGGTCTTCGAAGGCGATGATTCGAAGCTAATTATTATATCTTTAAAACCTTTAGATTCTTATTGTCTGTACACAATTGCTTGCACTAGTTCACACACCACGTGGGGGGGAAAACTCGTGTTGCTAATTCTAACGCTCAACGTTTTTCAAGTATAGCTTTCTCAAGCATTTAGCCAGGTTCATTATTTATTCGGGATGTCAGGAAAATCTAGTTCTGCCACCATATCTGACAGGCCTGGGCCGTCAGCAAAGCAAGGAGCCGCAGATGCTTCCAACCCGTCAATCTCTCCCGCTCATAATCTGGCGCCCGATGCTCTGGAGTCAACCATCTTACTGGACAATCCGGTCGATTCTCAAGCCTCGAGGATCAACGAGGCCGCTCTGCGACGGATATGTTCCATTCACGGAATTCCCTTTACTGACGTGTTAGTTCCTTCGAGACACGACCGTCCTCATTTGCCCCCAGTCGGGTACACGGCCTGCAACAAGTTCATGTGCTGGATGGGCAGCGTGCCTCCGTTTAACCTATTTCTCCGGGATGTGCTGCAGTATATAGATATCGCTCCGTCGCAGCTGCACCCGAACGGTCATGCGTTCCTATATGGGACTTATTTACTCTTCATGGCTGTCTTCTCCAGACCTCCAACCCCCGGTGATATTCGATACATTTATATGTTCAAGAGACGGAAAGATAGCCCTTCCTTCATTTTCCTCGAGCCGTATCACAAGTGCCAGATCTTGATAGGGGCCTGCAGCAAGTTCGCCCTGTACAAACAGGAATGGTTCTATGTGCGATGCCCGTCTGGTTTTGCTAGGAGATGGGTTGAAGGCAGTAAGTCTCTCTGCTGAACCGTTACTCGTACTTAATGGGAGTCATGTTTTTCTTAACTCTTCATCTCATCTTTTCAGGTATTAACCCGCATCCGGAAGGCCGAGGATATTCTGATGCTGTCGACGCGATTAGAGCTCTTCCGGCCGAGGATCGAGATATTCGAGCTATCATTTCAAATGAATCGCTGTCGGGGTTCGGCTTGCTAGCTCCTGATCGTCGGGTCAGCCTTCCAGAAGGCGTTACAATTCCCAAACCTCCATCCGGTAAAGGGAAAAAACTTGCCGGCCCGTCGTCGCGTCGCGCTCCCGTCGCGCACGAAGAAGGCGAGCGTAGAGAGGGTGATGCACCCGACACTCAGGGCGAGAACGTGGGTCCTGCTTGGAATCTGGCAATCGAAGTTCAGGATATTGAGACGTCATCCTCCCCTTCGAAGGGAAAGAAAAAGCTGAAATATTCGGTTCAGAAAGAGAAAATTGGCGACACCTCAAAATCTACGCCTATCCCTCCTGAGAAAGAGGCTTCTTCACAGCATCTGGAGAGTTCTCTGAGGGGTCTCTCGAACCTCTCCATTCCCGAAGACATACTTAATTACGGGTTCGATGATCCTGAAGCTCTCAAATTCTCCTCGCCTGCTGGAGGCAATGTAGGAGTTCAACTCCCGGCTCACAGAGACGATACTCCGATTAGCAAAGATAAACGCACGGGTCCGTCGGGGGGAACACTTAGGACACACACGCACATGCGCATTCCATAACATACTTCAAGTCTTTTTAATTCGTGAATTCTCTTTAATTCGTTGTTATCTTCCTTCTTTGCAGGTGATATGGGCCGCTCCCACAGACTTGATCGCCTTCAGGGGTCTTCAATATTTCATCACTCCGGACGGGATTCCGGTTCAGGCAGACGCCGGGACCGAGGTGATTATGAGGATAGGGACAATCGTCCGCGCGAGTCGTCTCATCGCAAGAAAGCGCACTATCAATCTTCTCAGTCCCGTGATCTTCCTCCTACAACTGAGCCGGATAAAGAGAAGTCTCTGCAGAAGGGCTATCAGTCCGATGCTGCTCAAGAACAACATTCCAGTTCATCGAGTACGAGGCAAGTTCGAGAGCCGCGTAAAAGAACGGAATTCTCTAAGCCTCCTCCTCCTGCTCCTGCCGTGGACCCAACCGTTGCGGAAAAGATGGTCGACCTTAAGGCCAAGTTTCCGAAGATTTGTTTTGACGGTTTGAAATTCCTCCCGGCCATCCATCACATTCCTGGGCACGTGAAGCAAAGTGCGATTGCCTGCAACAATGACGTCTATGTTCAACATGACGCATTCGTGCACTTGGTGGAGAAGATCTCAGAAGTATCCGTTGAGCGTCAACACGAGATTGACCGTCTGAATCTGGAGGCTGACAGCGACAAGAAAATCATCAAACTCCAAGACGAAGAACTCGCCTCTTATAAGTTAAAGCTAGAAGCCGCTGAACAAGGCGCAAAAGATACTGCCGAGGCAGTTACTCGCTTAGAGGTGGCACACAAAAAGGAGCTTGACGAAGCAGTTCAGCGCAGCGGCACCCTTGCCCTAGAAAAAGACTCTGTCCAAAAAGAAAGGGACACGCTCGCTACTCAAGTCAAAGAGCTGAAAGAACAACTCTCCAAGGAGAAAGAAGACAAAATAGCCGCTCAGGAAGAATCACAGCGGTATTGCGATGAGATTGTTGCTACCCGGCTTCTGAAGGCAAAGCTTGACGGTGAACTTGCCGGGGTCGAGAAAATGAAGGATGAGGCCCGTGAGGAGGGTAAAAGAATGGCTGAGGAGGAGCTTGATTCTCGCCTTGAGGCGGCCGCAGAGACTGGCAGGGAAGAGGTCAAAAGTATGTTTGACCCGTTGATCGCCGAGTACGGAGCCCGTGTCCTTATGCACCGCGACCTAACATTCTTGGGCGACGGCTACCATGAATCCCTTGCTGAGGCATGGGAGACTCTGATAAAGATCAAGAAAGTCGAATCAGGCTCCGAAGAAATCGACGAGGATGCACTGGTGAAGGAGTTCCTGAGGGGGAATGAGCCATCGGATTTATCCGTGGCATTGGCTCTCTATGGCAAAGGCTCTTCCCCTTCGAAAGAGAAGAATAACGAGGCTGGCCCATCAGAGGCCGACGCTACTACTCCTCACATTGCCGCTCCTTATGCTGCTCAATCGGCTGGCCGGTCGACACTTGATCCATTTGAGCAACATGCCAGTTACGATCCCGAAGATCCCAGGCTTGGCGTTCATGTGCTGTCACCTATCCTGGAGGGTGAAACCCCGTGCGCCACCGACAATCAACCTGATCCTGGTAGGAGATTCTTCTTTCTTTCGAAGTCGAAGTGATCCCGTCATTTTTTAGCAGTGGTTATTCGTTCTAATGCCCACTTCTTATATTTTTTCACAGGTTGTTCTGACACTGAGCCAACTCCGAGGAGCGATGACGCCAAGGAGGAAGCGGAGAAAACAGGCGACGTTGCTCACGCGGGGGTAACTCCCGGACCAGACGCTCAAGTGATTGGGGCGCTTGACGATGACAAACTTGATACTTCGTCTCCTGCCGAAGGAAGCGACGAAGTTAAAATCACCGGCGCCTCTGAACATACTTCAGAGATGAGCATGAAGGATCGTCTTGCCGACGAGGAGAAGAGAAAGGTCAAAGTTAAGGTTGAATCTGAAGTCCTGGAACTTACTGACCCGCGGAACAGACCTTTGAAAATCATTCTCCCGGGCAGGTCCAAACCACTAGATGTTCCGTCCCCTACTCCTTACTCCGTCTCTCTAGCAAGCAAAAAGTCCAAGAAGAAACGTGAGGGAGAGGAGTCGTCGGAAACACCAAAGGCAGACAAGAAGAAGAAGTCGAAGAAATGATCGATGCACTTGTTCAGCAAGTTTTTGCTTAAGTTTGTAACAGTTTCTTTCTTCCATAACTTGTAGTTTGTATAGGCCCGAATTTTGTAGGAGTGATCTTGTATCCCCATTTTGGACTTATCGAATAAAATTTTAGCTTCTTCTTGTTTGAATGATTCTCTTGTCTTTATTTGGTTTGCTGACACTGTGCTCCGGGGACTTGGAGACTTGAGACTGTTCATACTCTAGTCCGCGCTCTGGAGACTTAGAGTACTCCGCTCCGCACTCTGGGGGTTCGGAGATTGGAAATTGTTTATACTCTAGTCCGCGCTCTGGGGACTTAGAGTACTCCGCTCCGCACTCTGGGGACTCGGAGATTGGAAATCGTTTATACTCTAGTCCGCGCTCTGGGGACTTAGAGTACTCCGCTCCGCACTCTGGGGATTCGGAGATTGGGAATCGTTTATACTCTAGTCCGCGCTCTGGGGACTTAGAGTACTCCGCTCCGCACTCTGGGGACTCGGAGATTGGAAATCGTTTATACTCTAGTCCGCGCTCTGGGGACTTAGAGTACTCCGCTCCGCACTCTGGGGACTTGGAGATTGGAAATCGTTTATACTCTAGTCCGCGCTATGGGGACTTAGAGTACTCCGCTCCGCACTCTGGGGACTAGGAGATTGGAAATCGTTTATACTCTAGTCCGCGCTCTGGGGACTTAGAGTACTCCGCTCCGCACTCTGGGGATTCGGAGATTGGAAATTGTTTATACTCTAGTCCGCGCTCCGGGGACTTAGAGTACTCCGCTCCGCACTCTGGGGACTCGGAGATTGGAAATCGTTTATACTCTAGTCCGCGCTCTGGGGACTTAGAGTACTCCGCTCCGCACTCTGGGGACTAGGAGATTGGAAATCGTTTATACTCTAGTCCGTGCTCTGGGGACTTAGAGTACTCCGCTCCGCACTCTGGGGATTCGGAGATTGGAAATTGTTTATACTCTAGTCCGCGCTCTGGGGACTTAGAGTACTCCGCTCCGCACTCTGGGGATTCGGAGATTGGAAATCGTTTATACTCTAGTCCGCGCTCTGGGGACTTAGAGTACTCCGCTCCGCACTCTGGGGACTCGGAGATTGGAAATCGTTTATACTCTAGTCCGCGCTCTGGGGACTTAGAGTACTCCGCTCCGCACTCTGGGGATTCGGAGGTTGGAATCGTTCGTATGAGTCTGTTCGCCGCACAGAATAATGTAATTTATCATTCAATTAAGAGATACAGAAACTTCATAGAAAATGTGGCTTCAAGCCTTTATTAATGAAAATCAACTAAATTGCTCGATTACAACTTCAAAAGGAAACTAAGTCATTATTGAATGGAAACATGCACAAAACAATAGTGCCTATAACAAGAAAGGGAAACATGCTAAATGTAATAGTGCCGCAAATGTTCACTGTTCCATGCTCGGGGGAGTGTCGCGCCATCAACGGTCGCTAGCTTGAAGGTTCCTTCTCCAAGCTTCCGTTCAATGGCGTATGGACCTTCCCAGCTGGGATTCATGCGTGATGGTACTGGGAAGATTCGTTTCAGAACGAGATCACCCACATCAAAGATTCTTAGGCGGACTCTGCCATCGTAGTAGCGCTTGACTCGATGTCTGTGCGCCGCCGCCCTTAACTCAGCTTCTTCACGCTTTTCGTCGATGCAGTCCAGTGATTCCAGCAAGAGGTTTTGGTTCGTCTTGGGGTCATAGTATGTCACTCGGTGCGATGGAACTTCAAGTTCCACGGGTATTACGGCTTCAGAGCCGTATGCCAAGGCGAACGGAGTGTGGCCGGTCGCGGACTTGTGGGTAGTCCTATATGCCCATAATGCTGTCGGGAGTTCATCTACCCACTTGCCTCCAACCTTCTCCAGACGCTTCTTTAGTATGGACTTGATTATTTTGTTAACGGCCTCGACTTGTCCGTTAGCTTTTGGGTGTGCAACGGCAGCGAACTTTTTCTCGATGCCGTACTTTAAACAGAACTCTTTGAATTCTCTACTTTCGAATTGCGTTCCGTTGTCTGTAATGATGGTGCGCGGAAGACCAAAGCGGCATATGATGTTTCGTACAACGAAGTTAATGACTTTCTTAGAGGTGATAGTGGCCAAAGGTTCTGCCTCAGCCCATTTCGTGAAATAGTCGACTGCAACTATCGCGTATTTCGCACCACCTTTGGATAGAGGCAAAGAGCCGATTATGTCGATTCCCCAGATCGCGAATGGCCAAGGGCTGATCATTTGTGTGAGTTCCGTTGACGGAGCCCTCGGGATTTTTGCATATCTTTGACACTTGTCGCATTTTCTTGCGTAGTCCGCGGCATCCCGGTTTACGGTGGGCCAGTAATACCCATAGCGGAGGATCTTCTTTGCTAGCGTTTGCCTCCCAGTATGGTCGCCGCATTCCCCTTCGTGGACTTCCCTCAAGACTCGCTTTGTTTCATCATGAGCGATGCATCGTAACAATGGGATTGAGAATCCTTTCCGGTACATGGATCCATCCTGCATTACGTACCGCGCAGCCTTTCGAAGGACCTGTCGTCTTTCGCTTCTTCTTTCTGGTAAAGCCCCGGTTGTCAGGTACAGTTTGAATGGGGTTATCCACGAGTCCTTCTCGATCTCTGTTTCCAACACAAGATCGATTTTCATCTCGTCCGTACTCGGGGCATGCAAGACTTCCACGGGATACAATCCCATTTGCTGAACATCGTCGGTACTTGCGAACTTAGCCAACAAGTCGGCTTCTTTGTTTTGTTCTCGCGGGATATGTGAAATGTCATAACGCCCAAGATTTGATAGTAGTTCCTGGACCTGAACGAGGTACGGAGCAAGCTTTCGCCCTTTTGCTTGGTAGTCTCCTCGTACTTGGTAAACCACTAACTGCGAGTCGCAAAAGATCTCGACTGATTCGATTCTGAGTTCTTTGGTAAGCTTCAAGCCAGCGATCAATGCTTCATATTCGGCTTCGTTGTTTGTAGCCGGAAAATCGAGCTTTAAGGCATAACAGATTGATCGGTTTTTCGGAGTTATGAGAACTACACCTGCGCCGGAGCAACGGTCGTTTGATGCACCGTCAGTGTATAATTTCCATCGAATGGGGGGAATGATATCGTGATCGTCCGGTTTGATGGGTATGGTAAATTCAGCGATGAAGTCTGCTAACGCTTGCCCTCGGATGGCCCTCCGTGGTAGGTACGCGATATCGAATTGGCTCAACTCGATGTTCCATTTTAGCAATCTTCCAGAAGTTTCCAGTCGTTGAAGTACCTGCCTCAGGGGTTGATCGGTATAAACGCCGATCGAATGCGCTTGAAAGTACGGGCGCAGCTTGCGTGATGCAATCACCAAGCAATAAGCCAATTTCTCAATTTTAGGGTAATTCTTCTCTGCCCCCGTTAAACGCTTGCTAACATAATATACCGGCTTCTGAACTCGATCCTCCTCACGGACCAAAGCTGCGCTTATCGCATGAGGGGATATAGCCAAGTAAACGTACAGCATCTCATGGTCAACTGGTTTAGATAGCATTGGTGGGCTCTCCAGATGCCTTACCAGGTCCTGGAAAGCTTCCTCGCAGCTAGACGTCCATTCAAAATTCCTCTTTCCTTTCTTTATTATGTCGAAGAACGGGATGCACTTGTCAGTTGCCTTGGATATAAATCGACTCAGCGCAGCCACTTTTCCGTTCAAGCTCTGTACCTGCTTTATAGTCCTGGGCGCTTGTACATCTCGAATGGCTTGGATCTTTTCTGGGTTGGCTTCGATTCCCTTAGCGTTGACGATGAATCCTAAAAACTTCCCTGATGCAACGCCGAAAGAACACTTCAGCGGGTTGATCTTCATTCCATAGGACCTGAGTATGTTAAACATTTCAACTAAGTCTTGAATGTGGTCGTTTGACTGCCGTGACTTCACGAGCATGTCATCCACATAGACTTCCATGGTTTTGCCCAGCTGGTCCTTGAACATTCGATTCACCAGACGTTGGTAAGTTGCTCCAGCATTCTTTAATCCAAAGGGCATCACTACATAGCAATACAGCCCGACATTTGTAACGAAGCTGGTGTGTTCTTGGTCCGGAATATGCATTGGGATTTGGTTGTATCCCGAGTACGCATCCATGAATGACAATAATTCGTGTCCTGCTGTGGAATCGACCAACTGATTGATCCTAGGCAACGGGAAACTGTCCTTAGGGCATGCTTTGTTCAAGTCGGAATAATCTATGCAAGTCCTCCATTTCCCATTTGCCTTCTTTACTAGCACGGGGTTGGAGACCCACTCCGGGTAGAGGGCGTCGCGGACGAACCCATTTGCTTTGAGTTTGTCCACCTCCTCTCCAAGAGCGGCGGATCTCTCTGGATCCATTCCTCTCCTTTTTTGCTTGACTGGGACGTATTTCGGGTCTACGTTCAACATATGACTTGTGATGGCTGGAGAAATCCCACACATATCAGAATGTGTCCAGGCAAAAACATCAAGGTTTGCTCGGAGGAAGTCGCTAAGGCCTTCTGTCATTGCGGGGCCTAACTGTGATCCGATCTTCAGTATTCGCGAAGGGTCGTCACGGCTAACCGAAATGTCAATTGTTAATTCAGCCGGTGCCGCCTTCTCTTCCCTGGGTTTCTCATCGTCGTCTCTCGGATCTATATCTCCGTAGATCCGAGAACTATGCCCGAGCCAGGGCTCGGGCACTACTTGTCAATTATTCGGGTTTAGGATGCGGACAGGATTGTCCGCACCCTTTCCTTTTTCCCTCCGGTGGGCTTCTCGGAGCTCGTCCACATAACAAGAACGACCAGCTGCTTGGTCTCCGTGAACAATGCCTACTCCTTTGTCAGTCGGGAACTTCAAAGTCAAGCACCACTGGGCTAGTGCCGCCCTAAATTCAGCCAGGGCCGGCCGACCCAAGAAAACATTATATGGAGAGTCCACATCCAAAACTACAAAGGGTAGGATTCGTACCCTCCGACGCTCGCCTTGTCCCAGTTCAACTGGTAACTCGACATATCCTACTGCATCAGTCGCAGCCGTTAAAGCCGTGGATACGAGCTTTGGATGGTTTCAAGTCTTTTGTCTCTAGCTTCATCTGATCATATGCCTTCTTGAAGATGATGTTGACTGAACTTCCACAATCAATCAAAATTCTTTTTACATATGCTGGTCCGATTGTTGCAGATATGACCATGGGATCGATGGTCGGAGCCTCTAGTCGATCAGCGTCTCTGTTTCTGAACACAATATCGTCTGTCATCACGCGCTGCTGCTTAGCAGGGGCCCCGTCCTCTACGTTCGAACAGCACTCGAAATCCGCATGCTTCAAGGAGCTCGCATATCGTTCCATCTCTTGCCAGTTCTTATCTGCGGGATGAGGTCCGCCGATAATTGTATTTATAACCAGTCTTCCAACAGTCCGGGCAGGTTCCTCTGGATGACGTGGAGCCGGTGCACGACCTGGGTCGGACGTTCCCTGTCCTCCTTCCTGCGGATCCTTCACAAATTCTTGCAACTTCTTTTGTCTGATCAATTTCTCGATAGCGTCATGCAGTGTCTGCATTCTTCCGTATTGTGTCCATAGGTTTCATGGAAGCGGCAATATTTTCCAGTCCGTTTCTGTTCTTCAGTTGATTCTTTCGAACGTGGTTTTCTGTACTGAAAAGTATTGCATGTGGATAGGTAAATGTTCTCAAGTGGGGCGTTTAGCGGAGTGTACTCGCTGTAGCTTGGAATTCTCGACTTCCACTTTCCCGCTTCTTTCCTCTTTCCTTGACTCCTTCCTCCGGACTCTTTGGGCTGCACAGGCTTATTCTGGACGTTGACTTGGACCTTTCCTGAATTGTCTCCAGATTGCTTCACAGCAATGTTGCTCTTAATTGACTCTTGGGCAGGTCCCGGTGCCTTGTCTCGTCGTACCCACCTAGCTTCCTCTCTTCTTATGAACTGGTGCGCCTTGGAGTAGAAACGCTCTAGCGTAGTCGGAGGTTTTCCTGCCAGCCAATCTCCGAATTCAGAATCCGGATCTACACCTCTCATCACAGCCATTAGAATTGCATGGTCGTTGGGATTACTGACTTCAGTTGCCGCAACGTGGAATCTTTGTAAGTACTCCTTCAGCGACTCTCCGGGATTTTGGATTACACTTGACAGAGACATCACGTCCTTCGGGCGTGTAGTGTGTATCCTGAACTGCTCAATAAACTTCTTTGCCAACTCCTCGAAATTTGATACGGATCGCGGAGGAAGTCGGGTGAACCACATAGTAGCGATCCCAGATAGAGTAATCGGAAAGCACCTACACTTGGTGGCATCATTTGCTCTGGCTGAATCCATCATCCATTCATACCTCATTACATGTTGTCTGGGGTCAGTCTTTCCTTCGTATGCAGGAATGGTTGGCATGCTAAACTTCTTGGGGTAGGACGCTTGCAGCACAACATCCGTGAACGGAGTATGACTTCTTGACACTCCCCAATCGTCATTTGATAAGCCCTGATTTTCTTTCATCAGTTGCCTGATCATGGCTGTCAGATCGGGTGTCTGTATGGAAGCTGGGAGGTTGGAGTCAGTTCTACGTGCCTGTCCATGCTGATGCCTCCTTTCCTGGCGATCTGCCAATCGTGCGTCATGAGGTTCAACATTGTTAACATCTTGATGATCTGGAGCTCCCTCCTCCACCTGTACTCCGGTTCGGAAGTTTCCAGTTCTGGCTTGGTCGCGGTCTCCTGCTGTTCGAACAGCAGCATCTGCCCTTGCAGTTTCAGTCTTACGGCGTCTGCGCCTGGGTGGCTCATCAGAAGAAGTTGAGCTGTCAGAAGAGGAATAAGCAGCTGGATTGCCCCCAGCATTCTGTTGCTGCTGTTGAGTGAGTTATGCCATCAGGTTGGCATTAGCTTGCATCTGTTCTCCCAGTTGTCTCCTGCTTTCCCTAAGTTCTCTCATCAAGTCGTTGAACTCCACTCTGGTGACAACTGGAGTCTGTTCTTGAGCGACAATCCCTGCACTCGGGATTGCTGGTTGATTGCTAGGTCCTGCTTGTTGCACGCTAGCAGTCTCTCTGGCATCCGCATTAAGAGAAGCTGACCTGGTACGTGGTCTTGCCATTGTAGAGTTATCGGTATGAACTCTGAGTAGGATCAGCGGATGTTCTATCAGTAAGTCGGATCTTCTTTGGGGGACTTGCTCAATCCAGTAGCTTCAAAGCAGATCCTTGAGGTCTGAGAATTCGATTCTCAGTGAAAGCACCAAAGTGTTAGCACCAAAATTGGTCACTAACCTCGTTCAGAAAGATCGTGTAGAGATATAAGTGATGAAAGAAAATTAAACAGAGAAGACAATGCTAATTTAAATGCAGAAAGTAAGAACACCAAATTTATAGTGGTTCGGCGTAATTGCCTACGTCCCCTTTGTTCAACTTTATTGATTTCCTTTATGGTTGATTACAAATACAATTCGTAAATCAAATGCTTGAATGAAGTTGTTTGAATAGAGAAGGTGAGTCTTGAAAATGGCAGAGTTTCCCCGTCTTTTCTCTCTAAAAAAGGATCCCTTTCACTGTGACCCTGCCCCCCTATTTATAGGCAAATATGGGCTGGACTTCCCAAATGGGCTGGATAGCCGAACGGTCAAGCCTCAGTACAGTGGTCGCTGCATGCCGATCCTGGTATGCCAAACGCTCTGATGCCGAGCAGTCTTTCCCACACCGAACGATGCTTTCCTTGCCGAACGGTCCTTGTGAAGTTGTGCATACTGAATGCCTTCTGAATGTCGAGCGCTCTGATTGCCAAGTTATCCTATCGCCGAGTTCCACTGATGTCGAGTACCTTGCGATGCCGAGTACTCCTGTTGCCGAGTACTACGCCGAGTACCTCTGGGTTCCGAGTGCCAGGGGACGCCGAGCGCTCTTGCAGCCGAGTGCCAGTTGATGCCGGACACCACTTGACGCCGAGTACCTTGGGATGCCGAGTACTCCTGATGCCGAACACCACTTGACGCCGAGTACCTTGGGATGCCGAGTACTCCTGATGCCGAGTACCACGCCGGGTACTCCTGGATGTCAAGTGCTTCGCCGAACACTCCTGGACGCCGGCCACTCTCTGATGCCGAGTTCTACTGGATGCCGAACGCTAGCACCGAGCATTGTTTGTCGCCGAACATTAACTGACGCCGAGCATTACGGATGCCGAACGTTTCTGATGCCGACTCCCACTGGATGCCGCGCGCTTCGCCGAGCCCTCCTGGATGCCGAACGGTCCTTCATGCCGAGTAGTGGCCAATGCCGAGCATTCAGTTGCCTGGTCAAATCACCAGGAAACAGTAAACTTCGATATGTTTGGAGTAAGTCGAATTTTGCTACTTTTTCTATTGGGTTTTGAGTTTGGGTTCAGCCCACTAGCCAACTTAATGCCCCAAACTGAAACCCCCCTCTTCATTCACTCCCTCTTCCTCCACTTTTCAGTTCTAAGAAGATTAATGGAGGAGAAGAAAAAGAATTAAAACTCCAAGCCCTAGTTTCTCTTGCAATCTCAAATTCTTACTCCAAATTCAAAGAGAACCCATTGGTAAGCTTCATCTCCTTCTTCTCCAACTCTTTCTCTTTCCAATTTCAGTTTATTTCCTAAACCTAAATTTGGGAAATGCTTGTTTTGATCTTAGTTGGAGCTTCTTGTGTTGAGAGTGAAGAGTAATTGCTCTTGACATTGCTTCAAAGCTTCTTCTTCATTTGTTTGGGTTCAAAGGTGAGATTTTTATCTCACATCTAAGTCAATAATTATCTTCGATTGTTAGGTATGAATTCCTAACACTTATCCTTGTGCAATTCCTTAGTCGTTGTTGCTCGACCGATCGTTATCGATGTCGTTTGGCCATTTTTGGCCTAGGTTCAGAGAATGCCCTGAATAACAGTTTCAGCCGTCTGAACGTATGGTTCAGACGTCTGAATGGAATACTGGGAATTTTCTTCTCCCAGCATTCAGACATCTGAATCAAAATTTCAGACGTCTGAATTGGTTCGTTTTGAACCAGAAAAGAAATAGGCTAAAAAGTGCCTATTTCAGACGTCTGAATTCTGTTCTGGAAAATAGTTTATTTTCCAGATTCAGACGTCTGAATTCTTGATCTCAGACGTCTGAATCTGCTGTGTTTTGCCTATTTGCCTTTTTAGCTTGAATATCCAACTCTAATCAATTCGTGTTGATTCCCTTTTTGTTGTTATCATTTATTATCGGCCACTTTGTTAAGTTGCCACCTTTTTAAACTTAGGTCGCTTGTCTTCACTAAGTCGTACCGTTTTGACGGGGCGCTGCCCCGCACCCCGCCGTGGGCGCTGCCCCCTGGACCCCCGCGACCTGACCGGGCAGGTCAAACCCGTACACCTCTGCGTAGGCGATCTTATCTGAAAAACATTCAACAGAACTTCTTACTTTGATGGTTTTGGGGATTGATTTCTTTGGACTTTATTCACGTCTTCGAATGTGAACTTTTATGATTGATTGTTACTACAATCACTTCTATGATTTGTCACTTTAAAATATAAAGGTTTTCTATACTAGTAGTAAATATTCAAACTCTTTACAAAGATGATTTCAACTCTATTTTCAATATCAAACTTGTTTATAAAACCGTTTTCCAATCTACTAGTATATACAAACCTTTACCTCATTCGTATGAGAAAATATAATTAAACGGCTTAGCAAAACAAGTGGTATGAAACGCTTGCGTTTACTTCGTCGGTTAATTTATGGACTTGTTCGATTGAATCACTTGTGACAATTTTCTAATGCAGATCTACAATCTGTTCGTAAATATTTGAGTTAAGCAAGTGGTTATGGGACATGAAGCTAAACTCTTATATTTACTAGCTTAGTGTAATCGACACTTCCTTATGATCATGATGATCATTCTTGTGATTTAGACTAGCGATTGAGCGATGTCTCTTTGTTTGCGAGGTTAGACTAGACACCATTTGTGTGATTTCGATTCACACATGTTTCTTTATCTTCAAGGTTAGTCTATACCTCATTGGTGTGATTTCGATTCACACATATTGAAACTCTTGTGACAATTTCCTAGTGCAGATTTACAATCTGTTCGTAAATATTTGAGTTAAGCAAGTGGTTATGGGACATGAAGCTAAACTCTTATATTTACTAGCTTAGTGTAATCGACACTTCTTTATGATCGATGACGATCATTTTTATGATTTAGACTAGCAATGTGCGACCTTTCTCGTCCGTGTGTTCGGACTTGCCTTTCTCGTCCGTGTGTTCGGACTTGCCTTTCTCGTCCGTGTGTTCGGACTTGCCTTTCTCGTCCGTGTGTTCGGACTTGCCTTTCTCGTCCGTGTGTTCGGACTTGCCTTTCTCGTCCGTGTGTTCGGACTTGCCTTTCTCGTCCGTGTGTTCGGACTTGCCTTTCTCGTCCGTGTGTTCGGACTTGCCTTTCTCGTCCGTGTGTTCGGACTTGCCTTTCTCGTCCGTGTGTTCGGACTTGCCTTTCTCGTCCGTGTGTTCGGAAAATTAAATGGATAGCTTCCATGAGATAGCTTCTCGTCCGTGTGCTCGGACTTCCCCCTTTTTGTGATTTCTAGATTTCGTGGGTATAGAGGTGGGGCGTCACATACCAGAACTGGTCTCCCTTCATTTTAGGCGAAATATCAGCCTTCTACACCTATAAATAGAGCCCCTGGTCATTCAGGAAAGGGGTCGGACAATTTCAAGAGCTAAAGATCGCCCAGATTCTGCCAGATTTACTCCAGATCACCATTGCTGCCTTAGATTCAGACTTAATTCAGCAAATCAGTTGTAATACAACATACGAAATTGTAATCTTCAAGCATCGAGCAATAAAATCATAAAAACCTTGAAGTGGACATAGGCCGGAGATAGCCGAACCACTATAAACTGTGTGTCACTGTTCATTATTTCTTAATTGCTGCTTGTTACTTGCTTAGATCTGTGATTTGTGTGTGAATACTGTTGATTTGTATTCATACGCTGGTGCTTTCACTACACTTGGGGTTTGTGACCATTTTTGGTGCAAACACTTTGGTGCTTTCACTGGGAACAACTAGCACCCGCTACACCAGATTCAAAGTTTAGATTTAAGATTTTAAGGATTTAGATTTGACTCTACAATGACTCGACAAACTAGACAAAGAACTGAGAGGAGCCAACAGGCAGGAAGTCAAGAGGCATCCTCTGGCGCTGGAGAAGGACAAGCTTCGATCTACATTACTAGAGATGAGATGGAGGCTATGAATAACCTAATGCAGGAAAGAATGATGAAAAGCCAACAAGAGATGCTGCAGAATTTCTTCGAGCAGATGAGAGCTGCAGGAACACAGAACCTTGGACCAGCTACAGCGGCTATGAATGTGGAACAAGGAGCTAGGGCTATGGAACCCAACGGAGGACAGAATGCAGGACCAGAAGGCAATCAACAAGGGCTTGGGGGCAGGCCCACAGGATCCAACGCAGAAGTACCTTTGGAAGGAGCTCAACCGGCTAGGGCCAACACTAATGCTAACGAGCCGCCCGAAGAGTACGTACCAGAATTTCCTACAAGACTCGGAGGGCAAGACAGAGACATGACAAGGGGGCAACCCCTAGATGGAGATGAAAGAATGATCGGCCTAGTGAGACGACTCATGAGAGGAGGGTTTTCAGGAGGAGGATTGGAAGAAGTTAGTCGGAGTCCGTTCGCTCCGAATATCAGGAATGCAAGGAACCCTCCGAAGTTCAAACTACCAACGCTGAATCCTTATGATGGAAAGTCAGACCCGACCATGCATGTCACCAGATATATCAGACACATGGAAGTGCTGGGAGCATCCGAGGAAGTGATGGCACGATGTTTCCCCTTATTCCTATCAGATTTGGCTACGCTTTGGTTTAGGCAGCTAGAAACCGGATCAATCAGGACATGGGGCGAGCTTGTGGATTGCTTCATGAAGCAGTTTAGGGTCCACGTGACACGACCTAAGAGCGTGATGACTTTGGCATCGATAAAACAAAGGACCGGATAGTCCATAAAAGATTTTTTGTTACGATTTAATGCGACGGTGACTTCTGTAGATCGCCCGGACCCATCGATGATTTTAATGGCGGCAGTGGCAGGAGTTGGAGAAGGCACTGAATTCAAAGACTCTTTGACTAAAGATCCACCGCAAGATCTTGGAGAGTTTTTCCATGAAGCTGAAAAATTCATTCGATTAGAGGAATCACGAGCCGAGAGGCAGGAAATAAATGTTGCACAAGGCGAAGGAACCGCCAGGGAACAGTCCAGGGCAGACAAAGGAAAGAGAAAGCAGGATGACGCACCTGATGGTTCTGACAAACGGAAGAAATTCCGAGAGCCTAGATTCAGGCAGTACACAGACTTGGTGGCAGGACTTGAACGAATTTACACCGAAACTCAGGGGCAACTCCCCTATCGAAAGCCACCAAGGAGAGATCCCACAGAGCGGGAACGTAGAACCGGAAAATATTGCCTATTCCATGAGTTAGATGGGCACACTACCGATGAATGCCGCCACCTGAAGGATGAGGTGGAAGAACATGCCAGGAGTGGTAGATTGCCACAATATGTCAGAGAACATACGACGGCGGTTAGACCCGAACAACTACCGCATCAACCAAACAGGAATGATCCCGGATCGGGATCACGACTCGTCATCAACTGATTGTGATGGCAAGGGCCAAGTCCAAGATTTGGACTTTGGTCGATTAGTTTTCTTAGATTTGATTTCCAAAATAAAACGGCTATCCCACTTACTCATGTACGGGAACCGGAGAGATCCCTAGGCATGCTCTGAGATGGGAATAGACCGCTCCGCCCGGAGAGGCATTATCTTGTTTTTCCTGGTGTTTGAGATTGAACATCTAGGATTTGAATTTAATAAAGAAACACTTATTAAAATAAACCTTTGACCGGAGAGTTAAAGGATAAACATTAAATATCAATATAAACATGATCGCTTTATGATCCTACCCGGAGAGGTAGGATCCGGAGTGCAAGAAGTGAGTTGCTTCACCGGAGAGCGACAGGATCAACTCACTTAAGCATCGTTTCCTATTCACCAGAGAGTGATTGGATCAGGATTCGATAAGAGCCCGGAGAGGCTATGATCGGCCCACGATTAAGGCCATGACATCGCTTAATGTTCAGATACACTGAACCGGAGTGCAGGAGGTGAGTCGCTTCGCCGGAGAGCGACAGGATTGACTCACTTAACGTTGTTTCCCCTTCACCGGAGAGTGACAGGATGGGATCCAGCATGAGCCCGGAGAGGCTATAATCGACCGACGATTCAGGTCATGACATCGCTTAATGTTCAAATACACTGAACCGGAGTGCAGGAGGTGAGTCGCTTCGCCGGAGAGCGACAGGATTGACTCACTTAACGTTGTTTCCCCTTCACCGGAGAGTGACAGGATGGGATCCAGAATGAGCCCGGAGAGGCTATGATCGGTCGAGAACGACCAAGACATCGCTATACGCCCTAGCTGGAGCCAGAGTGCAAGGGATAGAAAGCAACGCCGGAGTGCAATAGGATCTTTCTATTCAATCGCTAAATCTAGAATGGGTTTGACAGGGGTCCGGAGTGACCATCAATAGTACGGAGAGACCGTAGAATTTCATTCTTAACTTCCACTGGAAAAAATTGATAACAATTCGGCTTCGAACAGCCATGGACTTGATTGAAAATGCTATAAGCTATGAGTAAAACATGAACTCACTGCATTTAACTTGAGACTGATCAAAACACACCTTTTAACAAAAGGCATATTTTGGGGGGCAAAATGTTATCCCAACTTTTGGCAAAGTCGAGATACCCAAAGATTAACTGAAAATCAATGATTGTTAGTCATGAACATCGATTGTGCATCGCAGGTTCACCACGGATATCGATGAATTTTGTCCGAGTCCGGATCGGGCTACAATTGACAAGACACGTCAAACAGAGCCGTGAAAGTCAACGTTCCAAATATCAAGTCAATCCGAGGTCGCACGCTCAAGATATCATCGGAGCAAGTGGAGAACATAACCTCGAGTTCGCACCCATATGAGTCGAATCCATCAGTTTCGACTCCACCTGGTTCGACTCGATTTGCTTTATATTCATCAGCAGGGCTTATGTTCGAATCGACTTGAGACATCGTTGGTTCGAATCCATCCATGAGAAGTCAGCTTACTTCGAATCCATCGATCAAGCCTTTGCCTCGAATCGATCACGACGAGCCTTGCCTCGAACCCATCGGAATACGCCTTGCTTCGACTCCATTGAGCAAGCATTAGTTCGACTCCGATAGTTCGAGTCCACCCTCACATTCCCACCTTCGAATCCGTTAATGGGAAACTCTTCGAGTCCATAAAGTTAAAGAGCTTCGACTCCATCCCGCGAGCATCTTCGAGTCCATTCAAGCAAGAAGCCTTCGTATCGATTAACTGAAACCTACCTTGATCGATACGAAGAGAACGTTCATCCAATCGATTCGATGAAGTCATACCTTGGAATCCATTACATCGAATCCACCAAGTTATAACAGCTGAAACCACGGAGTCGACCCAGTCAACTCGGCATAGAAGTCGGATCGATACGAAGAAGGTGCTCCACGACATCACAGAAGCGCGCGCTGGATCGATTCGAATGAATCGATTCGAACTAGATCGATTCGAACCAGGCTAGTCAACCAAAAATGCAACCTTGAATCGATCATAACTTGAGATCTACACATCCAAATGCTATGAAATTTTCACAGAAGCTTGAGCACATGTTGAAGAATGTTCACGCCAAATTTCAGCTCGATTGGACACTTTCTTGATCGATTCGAACCAAGGGTCGAATCGATCCCAAAGTGGGCCCGGATGTCCATAAAGCGGGCATGTGGGCCCCCTAACGTACCAGAACTGGTCTCCCTTCATTTTAGGCGAAATATCAGCCTTCTACACCTATAAATAGAGCCCCTGGTCATTCAGGAAAGGGGTCGGACAATTTCAAGAGCTAAAGATCGCCCAGATTCTGCCAGATTTACTCCAGATCACCATTGCTGCCTTAGATTCAGACTTAATTCAGCAAATCAGTTGTAATACAACATACGAAATTGTAATCTTCAAGCATCGAGCAATAAAATCATAAAAACCTTGAAGTGGACGTAGGCCGGAGATAGCCGAACCACTATAAACTGTGTGTCACTGTTCATTATTTCTTAATTGCTGCTTGTTACTTGCTTAGATCTGTGATTTGTGTGTGAATACTGTTGATTTGTATTCATACGCTGGTGCTTTCACTACACTTGGGGTTTGTGACCATTTTTGGTGCAAACACTTTGGTGCTTTCACTGGGAACAACTAGCACCCGCTACACCAGATTCAAAGTTTAGATTTAAGATTTTAAGGATTTAGATTTGACTCTACAATGACTCGACAAACTAGACAAAGAACTGAGAGGAGCCAACAGGCAGGAAGTCAAGAGGCATCCTCTGGCGCTGGAGAAGGACAAGCTTCGATCTACATTACTAGAGATGAGATGGAGGCTATGAATAACCTAATGCAGGAAAGAATGATGAAAAGCCAACAAGAGATGCTGCAGAATTTCTTCGAGCAGATGAGAGCTGCAGGAACACAGAACCTTGGACCAGCTACAGCGGCTATGAATGTGGAACAAGGAGCTAGGGCTATGGAACCCAACGGAGGACAGAATGCAGGACCAGAAGGCAATCAACAAGGGCTTGGGGGCAGGCCCACAGGATCCAACGCAGAAGTACCTTTGGAAGGAGCTCAACCGGCTAGGGCCAACACTAATGCTAACGAGCCGCCCGAAGAGTACGTACCAGAATTCCCTACAAGACTCGGAGGGCAAGACAGAGACATGACAAGGGGGCAACCCCTAGATGGAGATGAAAGAATGATCGGCCTAGTGAGACGACTCATGAGAGGAGGGTTTTCAGGAGGAGGATTGGAAGAAGTTAGTCGGAGTCCGTTCGCTCCGAATATCAGGAATGCAAGGAACCCTCCGAAGTTCAAACTACCAACGCTGAATCCTTATGATGGAAAGTCAGACCCGACCATGCATGTCACCAGATATATCAGACACATGAAAGTGCTGGGAGCATCCGAGGAAGTGATGGCACGATGTTTCCCCTTATTCCTATCAGATTTGGCTGCGCTTTGGTTTAGGCAGCTAGAAACCGGATCAATCAGGACATGGGGCGAGCTTGTGGATTGCTTCATGAAGCAGTTTAGGGTCCACGTGACACGACCTAAGAGCGTGATGACTTTGGCATCGATAAAACAAATTTCCTTAGCATTTTTAAATCTACATGTTAAAATAACAATTAGTTATGAAGGAAATTTTTAAAGAGTTTAAAATCACTATTCTTTTCAATTTTTAGCATATTTAACTTATTTTAAATACTTAAGTTATAAAACAAAATTAATTTCAAAATCTTGAAATCTGATTAAAAATTTATTTCAGGTTCTAAACTTTTAATTTTAATTGTTTAAGTTTTCATTTTAAAACAAATTGAATTTAAAGCTTTATTCATGTCCAAACTAAATTCCAATTCAACTAGAATTTATCTTCACATTTTGACTTAAAATTCAGTTTAAAACCTTTATTGATAAATTTAAATTTAGTTTTCAAATTCCAAAACAAAAACCAGGTTCAGGTTTGAAAAGTTTGTAACACATTTTCGACCCGAGCCCTGACAATTTTGTTTCGAGTAAACTACTCGAATCACTCGAGTTAACACACGAGGAAAACTAGTTCTTCCCAGGCAAACAAATACCCAGGCTAAACACTCCAGAGTTCGTGCACGTGCACATCGTAGCTGGCCATCTCCGATCATCAACGATGATCTCCTCAACTCGGCGATCACCCTCGCACCTAATCACGAACCTCAGACTTTCATCCCAAACTCGAATTCGAATTCGAGTGTTCGAATCCAAACCTGGAAACACCCAGACCATCACCCCACCAAAACCTGTCAACACCACGTCTCCACAGCTCCGACCATTAGACGACTCGAGACTCGGACCTCGACTTCGTCAACCCCATAGCCACCATTACCCAAAACCTCGAGAAACTCGATGCTCGAACAAAGACGTAGCGCGCGAGTTTCCTATGCGCTTAAAAATCAGGTTTACGAACCAAAATCCTACGCCGCTGTCGCCATCGTCAACTTCGCCACCTCCGACCATTTTTTCTGGCACCCCCATAGGCTCCTTCATATCCACCAACAACCACGACATCCACGAATCAATTGTTCACCAGTAATTGGTAAAAATCTACCTTTTAAACAAAAACAAACTGCTCTTAACTCCCATCACTAAAAATCTCCAAACTTACCTTAAAAATCATATCTTTCAATAAGGATTCGAGTCATGTACTTGAATCAATAATTCGTTATACTTGAAATTTCCAGAAATTAAAGATTTTACTGTAAAAACTTGATTTTTCATTATATATGCATTTTTATTTCATGAGACTATTTTTAGATTGTAGCTCATACTTAAACACAACTGTCTTGTTTTAAAACTGAAGCCTGATATGGATTAGAAAAGAAGACATGGAATTTTCTTTGTTGTTTTGATACTCTGGAACTAAACAGAGAAGAAGAAAAGCAATCACTGATGCATATACACAGAGCATTTTCAAGATATATATTCAAGTTTGAAATCATTAATTGTTACTCACCTTAAACATTTTGATTCCAGAAGTTTTCAGCTGGAAGTTGAAGCCTTTTTGAATTTGAAAAGTTGAAAACCTGGTTTGAATTTGTTACTGGAAGTCTTCTCCTTCTTGGTCTCAAATTTCTTTGATTGATTGATGTTTTAAATTGAAGCTTTAAGTTGATATTTGGTTTGATTGTAAGATGATAATACTTCATATTTTTCTCAGTTATAATAGTGAACGAAATTGGAATGAGAAGTTATGTTGTTGAAGATGATAAATATTGTTTTTCAGCTGAAATGAAATGTTGTACAAGTGTTTATATTTTGTACAAAAATTGAACAAAGATAATTTTTCAATTGGAGGCTGCATTAATTAGTTGTACCATATAATTTTTTTTTCGGCTGTACAAATATGAAGATAATTTGATGTGGCTTCCTTTGCAAGCTTTTATACTTCATATATATATATTTTGTTTTCTTATTTGAATGTGTATTTTCTTTTGTTTGTTTTATCACTTTGTAATATAAGTGAGATTCTATTTTATTTTAATTTTCTTTTATTATTTTTGAATGTATTTCCATATTTAATATATTGTTTAATTTAACTAATTTGTTTACTATATATATTTTCTATAATTTATCTTATGTATTTTTATATTTTATAAAACTATATATATTTATTTTGTAATATAGGTGAATTTCTATTTTAGTTTATGTTATTATATTTTATCCAATGTATATACTTTATACTTTTATATCTTATATTTTTATATTTTTTTTCTTTAGTCTTATTAATTTGTAATATAAATAATTTCTATATTTTAATTAGTTGTTAAATTTTAGCTAATGGGTTACTTTTATATTTTATATACTTTATCTTATATAATTTGTATTTTTATTTTTAAACCATTTATTTACAATTTAAATTCAAATCAAATATATATATATATATAATTTCAAATTTACGCAAATATGCCCATATACATATATATTCACATATATACATATATATACAATATTTAAATTTTAAAGATTTATACAGAATTTATTTGAATTCGGGGAAACTCGCATCAATTTATCGATTAATTTCACAATTTTTAATCAAAAATTAAATTAATTATCAATTTCAATTTATATAAAATCCGGGGCCGTTACATATTTTATTACAAATTCAAATAGTACAAATTTGAGCTCTCACTACATTTACACATTTTCAATTAAAGTACAATTTCAATTACAACACAATTTTCAATTTACAATTTTCACCTCACTAAACATTCACTCTCGCTCGTATTTGATCTTCAACTCTATTCCAGCATCTGAACTATCTGCAAAATAAAAACTGACGTAGTAAAATTGAAAAAGAAATTATTTTGCAGTACACAATAAAGTGTGTGTTTTGAAAATATTATTTGCCTCGGTTATTTGGGTTGTTTGTCGTCATTTTTGTTAATTCATTTTACACGAACAACTTGTGACATGCACAGTGTATCACTGTACATGCCACAAGGTCGTGCACACCGATATACACTTGCTTGTTAAAATTGCAGGGACAGGTGAGCACAAGGTCAAACCCAAGCTGAGACTGGATTCAACTCAAGTGCATGCAAACAAAATTTAGTTTAGAAAGTCAACAACTCAGTGGGAAAGATATGGACTAGTCAACAAAGTCAAAACAACATAGCAATATGTTCATGCAACCAGAGTCATATGGAACCAAACTCCAAATAACAAAGACATGTACAAAGTATACATGGTCTGATACATACGCAAGCTTTCAGGCATGAACATACATGAGGACTTCAAATGGAACCAGAAAAGCAATATTCAGTTTCAACATCAACATAATGGCAGCAGTTTAGAACAGAAGCCAGAAAATCAGTGTAGACAACCACCAAATGCAACCAGAAATCAACATGAATCATTTCAGACATGGACTCGAAGCAAATGCAAGCCAGTTGAACAAGACACTACAGGAACAGACACATGATCACACACATGCATACAAACCAACATGCAAACCATGGAACAAAATAACAAAACAAAGTGAACCACACATGTATGCATATATGCAAATATATACATACACATATATCAGTCCAGAACAGCGCACCAGACTTACAAGAAAACCAGCATGAACACAAACAAGGTCAAAGACCTCACACTTGAACCAGACTTCAAATGAAAGCAAAATGTTCAAGTAAAATGGGGATGCAAGCATTCAGTTTTAACATGAAGGTGAACCAGACCAAACCAGACCAGAACCAAGTGCAACATGAAGACTTAAATGAATATGCAACCAAGTACAAAGAAAAATGTTCAAGTGATTATGAGCAAGCAGTTAACATGAATGCAAAGTTGAAATGCAACCAGACTTGAAATGTACAACATGAGGAACTAGTCAACATGGAACTCGAAGCAACTAGCACATGTATACACATATGCAACAAAAGAGGAGACATCAATACAACATAAAGTCTCAAATCATGACATGTACAAAGTGCACCAGACCTTTTAGTCACAATGCAACTGGAAACCAGAATTGATGCCAAGCCATGACACACACACATACATACATACATACATACATACATATATATATATATATATATATATGTATCTACATGGAGATGACACACATATGCAAACATAGTATGACAGTGAAACAGTTTACAGTTTTACAGAAACTATCAGCAGTAGTTTTCAAAGAGAATACAAGTGCACTAGATATCGAGTGGCAGCAGATTCAAAAGAAATGCATAAACAGTGAAGTAGCAGTTTCGATAAAAGTCAAGGTTACGTTTCAAAAAAAGATATTATCAGTTGAAACTATGATGAAGTGTTTTTCGTCAAGTCAATATTATCAAAAAATCAAATGCCAAAATCGTAGGAGCAAAGAACGGAGCAAATTCAAATGTATCAGAGATGAAAAAGTCAAGAATTCATCACATCGTTCAACCACAAATCGAATGGCCGAGAAAAATACTTGGAAAATTTAAACCAAAATATAAGAACGATAAAATAGGTTTCGTTCCATATAAATTCCCATTATCATCATCGGCAAAATCAATAAGTCAAGAATAACCAATAATCGATAAACGACAATTCACATACCAGTTCAAAGCATCGTTCGATCGCGACAAAATTGAAGCGACCGCAAGCCATCAAAGCCAAGGAATCGATTGAGAAGGAAAATCGAAGAGAATTCATCACTGCAATCGATCAAATTGATTCGGCGTCTTCAAATTTCCAAATCCCTAATTTTTTGAAGAGGAACAAAAGGAACGGCCAAAATATTACTCGAATGAAATAAAGGGAAGATAGTCATCTTCACGTTAACTATTATTTGGGTCGTGTTTTGATTTAATTATTGGGCTTCATTTTAAAATAGGGTTTTGATTTTTAAGTTTTAATTTCATATGTAATTTTCTTTCTTTAAAATTTGAGTCAAACTCTAGTTGTGTAACTAGGTACCAACTACGGTTTTTGTAGTTCGAGAATTCGCAACTCAATAGCTAATTTGTGGCAGGGTTTTGAGCTTATAGTTAGGTTAATCAAGTTAGCGGGTGTCGCGAGCTTACATGTTTTGTAAGCGTCTGATTACTTAATTTCTAGTAGAAACCTTGGGGGCAGCACGTAGGCAGGTTTTTGCCGAAGTTGGGTAAATCTGTGTGTGATCTCTACTGCATTACTTTCTGTTATTGTTTTTATTTCCGCATTAACTTTCAGTACACCCTAATCACCCTCCCTCTAGGGTGAAAACGATCCTACAAGTAGTATCAAAGCTAGGAACAAGAACCAATTTTCTATTTTAAAATTTTGATTTTTTTGAAAATGGTTTCTTTTAATAATGCTTTTGCTGAGGGTCAGTCCATAGCTAGACCACCTATGTTCAATGGTGAATATGCATATTGGAAAACTAGAATGAAAATTTTTCTGAAAACCATAGATGCATGGAATATTGTTGAAACAGGATATAGGACACCAACAGTAATGATAGATAATCAAGAAGTTGAAAAACCTATGAATCAATGGACAGATCTTGGAAATAAACTGCAAACCGCTGACGCTAAAGTTATAAATTATATTGTTAGCACCAAAATTGGTCACTAACCACGTTGAGAAATATTGTGTAGAGAGATTAATGAAGAAGATGAATTAGAACTGAAATATAGTGTAATTCAATGCCAGAAGAACAACAAAAATGAGAACACCAGATTTATAGTGGTTCGGCGTAACTGCCTACGTCCACTTTGAGTTTTGATCTTTATTTCTTTCACAAGTAGTTGAATATAGATACAATCCATATATTAATGACTTGAATACAAGTTTGAACTGAAAATAATAAGTCTTGAAAGTGGCAGAGTCTCCCCAGTGTTCTCCAAAAAAGGTCCCTTTCATTGCGCTACTGCCCTCCTATTTATAGACGAAATGGGTTGGACTTCCCTCATGGGCTTAGGAACAAGGTGCCTCTGCCCATAGTAGGTGAATCTGCGCACCAGGCCAGGCAGGCCGAATGCTCTTGCTTTATTGTGGGCCTGACAACTTGCTACCACCTCCAGTCTCTTCTTGGTCGAGATCTTGTCTAGTGCTAATGATAATTTCTTCAACCGTCGTTTTGTAACCGGGCCAAGATGCCGGTTAACATTTTCCCCCTAAAGTGTGTCGTGTGAAGCAATACAACACGCTTTGAATCAGCAAGTATTCCTTGTCTTCAGAAAGAAATCCACCATGTTTCTTGAATAGTCATTATCCTCTAATTTATCCTCCCAAGGTGTTGTATCCTTCTTTGGTCATCGTGATGCTTGGTCGATTCCCAATATTATAAATCCAGGGTTGTAGTTCATCAGTGGCCCTCCGTGTCTGATTCTGCAGAGCTAATAAGCTTCGGCTATCTGATCCAGTCTTCTCTTAATAACCCTAAGTGAGAATTCAATTTCTGTTGATTTCAAGAAGTCGAACTTTTTCGGATGTACACATGCACGTTCGGGTACATGTTCTTGCCATTGGCTCTCGGATGCATTTTATATGCTCATAAGTCGTCGCCAACTCCATCTAGTTTAATTGCAATTCAATCGCGATTCCTTGTTTGTATTTTCTGTGAAATAAGGGTTGCAATCAGCCACTTGAGGAGTTTTCCAAACCTCTCTTCAGTACAGACTCTATGATTTTGCTCACAGCTTCAACCTGTCCATTTGCAGTTATAATGGATCATGGAAGGTCATAAGGACAGATGACGTTACAGATAAAGAAGTTGATTATTTTCTTCATCTTGGTCGTGGTTAAGAGTTCTTCATCTGCCATTTGGTGACGTAATCAACTGCTATGATGGTGTATTTCGCACCACCTTTAGGATCGACAAGAAGATGATTTCAGTGCCCCCAAGTGGCAAACGACCATGAACTAGCCATTTGAATAATTTCCATCGGCGGGGTTCCCGGATTTTTTGCAAACATCTTGCACTCGTCACATTGTCTAGCATGATCAACCGCATCTGGGTTGATAGTTGGCCAGTAATACCTGTAGCAGAGTATCTTCTTTATCATGGTTTTCCCCCTGATGTTACTACCGCATTCTTCTTTATAGACTTTGCTCAAGATATCATCATGGGCGATATGCCAAAGCATGGGGATGGATAAACTCCTTTTGACACACGACTCATTCTTAGATGATTTGGCATGAAGCTTTGAGGTGGATCTGTCGTTTTCCATTCCTCTGTTCAGTAAGAATTCCTCATTGTAGATAGTCTTTGATAGGAGTCAACCATGACACCTTTTCACTTTGTTCGCTGAGTACGTGTGTAATGATGTAATACATGAAGTCGGTTAGTAGCTCTTGGACTTGGCCGAGATAAGGAGCAAGACAATGCCTCCTAGCAAGATCAACTTCCTTAAATTTGTATACTACCAATCAAGAATCACAAAAGATATGTAAAGTTTTCACTTCAAATCCTCTAGCAAGTTTGAGGCTGGCAGTCAAGGCTTCATACTAAGCATCGTTGTTTGTTACAGGTAAATCGAGTTTTAGGACGTAGCAGATTGATCGTTCCTCAGGAGTCATTATCATGACTCCTATGCCATAACATTGATCATTGGATGCTCCATCCGCGTACATTTTCCATCTTATGGTTGGTTCTCTGCTACTCTTCGAGTAGTCATCTGAGGTAGTGAATTTGGGTGTGAGGTCTGCTAATTTCCGTCCTTGGATAGCCCTTCGTGGAAAATAAGTGATATCGAATTAGCTTAGTTCGATGTTCTATTTAAGTAGTCTTTCAGACATCTCAGGGCATTGTATGCCCTGTCGCAACGGTTGGTAGGCATAGACGTTGATGGGGTGAGCCTAAAAGTAAGAGTGGAGCTTTCATGATGAAATCAATAGAGATTGTGCTAGCTTTTGTAGCTTCGGGTTGATATCCAATGCATGGCTCGCGATAGTTAATGAAATCACATATGCATGTCAGAATGGGTCCAAGGGAACATATCATCATTTATTCAAAAAAAATCCAACTAATTCTTTTATCATCATTGCACTGAGCTGTGATCCGATATTCAGCACCCGGAAAGGGTCGCCATGGCTGGCTGTAATGTCGACCGTCAGCTTAGCAGGTGCCATACCAGATTCTTTGAGCAAAGATGTAACTATTTTGCATAACATTCAATGTGAAATATGGTTGGGACGGCCAATGTTGATGGTTACTCTAGTCGAATCCTAGAGTCTTGTCATGAGTTATTGAGTCTAATAGCGAAGGGCTCTGAATGCTATAATAGATTATCAGCAAATGGCCAAAAATCAGGCTTAAAAGCGCATTAAAGGAAATGTCGAGTGGGGGTCAGCCTCGAGTGGCATGCAACTGTATAGCTGGATCTTGCTATGAGTTTGAATTTGCTTGTGCATTCGAGTAACGCACTTTCTATTCAATGCATTCATGATTCTTTACCCATCCTTCGAGTTGGAGTGAAAGTCAATTGCCCATGAGCTAAGGTATCGATTTAACGATTCTATCTCTAGGCATCCTTTCGGTCGTTGCCTTGAGTAGCTGTAAGCACTATATATAAGTTTTAATACTGAGCTATCGTAGCCAGTTTTTGGATGACCATGCATCTTCTCCCAGTCTCGGGTTGATAAATGTACTGCATGGACGGTTGAGTCTCGTCCTAGCTATGTTTATGTTTTCACCTAAACTCCAAAGACATAGAGGTGATTGGTGAATAGTCGGTTCACATTCATCTTGCTTCTCGCTCGTGCCCCCAGGTCTGGGGCATATACCGATAAGTAGGAAGGCCAGTAACACCCACTTTAGCTTTACTCTCTTTCCCGTTGAATCGTGGGATCATGTCAGTCGATAGGAGACTAGGTCTCGCCTATCTTGGATTTTATCGTGGTTTTTCATTCCAAGAGGAATACTTCGATGCCACGTAAGTTTCAAGGCGTAATTTGGACAGTGGATGGTCATCCGCGTCCACTTTGGTTCATGCTCTGTAATCAGATCTCGGGGTAAAGTTGGCTACAAATGCAGTCGGGTTATGCTCATCCAGTTTCATACTCCTCCTGACGAATCAAACGAGGGTGTTGGAGAATTTTTGACCAAGTATTCGTGGTTTACCCTCATTTCCATACTCTGGGGGTCATAGTTTTTCAAAAAACAAACATCCGAGTCACATTCGTATGTGCTTGGTGCGGATCGGCATTGACCCTTGGTCTGAGGTATGATATAGTAGGTTTCTCGTAGCTTTGGATGCCATTTCGATTGGTTCTGTATTGAGGCCTCCCTGTAGTCGCTGCCTCAAGTTATAAAGAACGCCACGCTAGAGCTATAGTAAGCTGTCATATTCGCCTTTTTAGTGTTTTGTACCCCTGCCCCTAGCATTGATTTGGCCAGGTCACTAGTTGGATGGTCAAACTCCATCCTCAGTGGGGTAATAATCCTCCTGTCGATTCCAGGCCGAAGTTTGCGGAATAGAAAATGGTCGGAATCCACTCGTCTATTTATCGATGTTTATACACCACTCTGCATTCTGGTGACTTAGTGTTATTCTCCCCCCGGTTGACTCGCGCCCAATTTGTGTTCATGCTTCGGTCCACGCTCCAGGGACTTAGAGATTTGTCGAACGGTTTATGCCTTAGTCCACAGTTTGAGACGCAGAGATTTTCGTCAACTCGTTTATACTCTAGTTTGCACTCTGGGAACTTAGAGTAATCTGGTCCGCTTCTGGGATTTAGGGATTTTTCTGAAGTCGTCTATAATCTAGTCCATGCTCTGGGGACTGAGAGCACTGTAGTCCACACTCTGGGGACGTAGAGGTTTTTGAGTCATTTATACTCTAGTTCGCACTCAGGGACTTAGAGTACTTTAGTCCGCATTCTGTCTCCCATTCCAGAGGGTGAGACCCCCCGGATGGTTGAGAGTTTGCCTGAGCCTGGTAGATAATCCTTCTCTTTAAGATTCTCTTTAAGATTTCGAAAGTCGTTATTCTTTATGCAGGACTATTGCATTCTAATGCTTGTTTTCCACGATTTTGTGCAGGCCGTTCTGACCCCGAGCCCACTCCGAGGAGCGATGTCGCCAAGGAAGTGGGGGAGAAGACAAGTGAAGCCACTCACGCAGGGGAGGCTCCTGGTCCAGACGCTCAGGTGATCAGAGCGCTTGATGAAGACAAGTCTGAAACCTCCTCTCCTACCGACGGGGGTTATGAAGTAGAAATTACAGGCGCCTCTGAGCTCACATCCGAATTGAGCATGGAGGAGCGGCTCGAGAAAGAGAAGGAGCATACTGTCAAGGTCATAGTAGAGCCCCGAGTTGTGGACTTGGACGATCCTTTGAACAAGCCGTTGAAGGTCATCCTTCCTGGCGGGTCCAAGCCCATGGAAGGCCCCCGTACTCCTTCAGTTGCTACCCCTCTATCAAAGAAGAGTACTAAGGGTAAATGCTCTGGAGAGGAGCCATCTGGAAAGAAGTTGAAGAAGCACAAGAAGTGATTACTATCCTCGTTTAACGAGTGTTAGTTTAAGTCATGTAATTATTTTCATCTATTTCTTTAGTCCTTGTAAATAGAATGTCGACTCCGAACTTTGGAGGGGTTGTAATAGAAACTCATTTCTGAATAAGGTTTAGTTCCTTTTTCTATCTTACAAAAGACTCTTATTGTTCAGTTTTCTTTGTGATTGTGATTTTAGTCCAAGCAGTTGTGAGTAACATAGACTTCTCAGTCCATCTTCATATAACTCGGAAACTCTTCGGGAGTCGTTGAACTTCCATTCCGTGCTTCGAGCACTTAGGGTACTTTCTAGCCCGTATGTCAGGGATTTGACAAATTCAAGTCATCTGTGTCATAGTTCATATTCAGGGAACTTGGAGATCCGATTCGCTTATATTCGAGTCCGCACTCTGGGGAGTTAGAGTACTCCAGTCTGCACTCTGGGGACTTGGAGGTTTAAGTCATTTATACTCTAGTCCGCGCTCTGGAGACTTAGAGTACTCTAGTCCGCGCTCTGGGGACTTGGAGGTTTAAGTCGTTTATACTCTAGTCCGCGCTCTGGGGACTTAGAGTACTCCAGTCCGCACTTTGGGGACTTGGAGGTTTAAGTCGTTTATACTCTAGTCCGCGCTCTGGGGACTTAGAGTACTCCAGTCCGTACTCTGGGAACTTGGAGGTTTAAGTCATTTATACTCTAGTCCGCGCTCTGGGGACTTAGAGTACTCCAGTCCGCACTCTGGGGACTTGAAGGTTTAAGTCGTTTAAACTCTAGTCCGCGCTCTGGGGACTTAGAGTACTCCAGTCCGCCCTCTGGGGACTTGGAGGTTTAAGTCATTTATACTCCAGTCCGCGCTCTGGGGACTTAGAGGTTTAAGTCGTTTATACTCTAGTCCGCGCTCTGGGGACTTAGAGGTTAAAGTCATTTATACTCTAGTCCGCGCTTTGGGGACTTAGAGTACTCCAATCCGCACTCTGGGGACTTGGAGGTTTAAGTCGTTTATACTCTATCCGCGCTCTGGGGACTTAGAGTACTCCAGTCCGTACTCTGAGAACTTGGAGGCTTAAGTCATTTATACTCTAGTCCGCGCTCTGGGGACTTAGAGTACTCTAGTCTGCACTCTGGGGACTCGGAGGTTTAAGTCGTTAAAGCTCTAGTCCACGCTCTGGGGACTTAGAGTACTCCAGTCCGTACTCTGGGAACTTGGAGGTTTAAGTCATTTATACTCTAGTCCGCACTCTGGGGACTCGGAGGTTTAAGTCGTTTAAACTCTACTCCGCGCTCTGGGGACTTAGAGTACTCCAGTCCGCACTCTAGGGACTTGGAGGTTTAAGTCATTTATACTTCAGTCCGCGCTCTGGGGACTTAGAGGTTTAAGTCGTTTATACTCTAGTCCACGCTCTGGGGACTTAGAGGTTTAAGTCATTTATACTCTAGTCCGCACTCTGGGGACTTAGAGTACTCCAGTCCGCACTCTGGGGACTTGGAGGTTTAATTCGTTTATACTCTAGTCCGCGCTCTGGGGACTTAGAGTACTCCAGTTCGTACTCTGGGAACTTAGAGGTTTAAGTCATTTATACTCTAGTCCACGCTCTGGGGACTTAGAGTACTCCAGTCCGCACTCTGGGGACTTGGAGGTTTAAGTCGTTTAAACTCTAGTCTGCGCTCTGGGGACTTAGAGTACTCCAGTCCGCACTCTGGGGACTTAGAGTACTCCAATCCGCACTCTGGGGACTTGGAGGTTTAAGTTGAGAGCAGTCGTATTTCCACTCTTTAATTTGTATTCATCTACTGTATCGAGGCTAATGTCGTCGAATGAACAATCGAACCACGTTTGCTCACGGAATGGGATTCTGCCCCCCAGGATGAGGGACAGAATTTGAAAAATGGACGATCGATTCTCGTCTGCTTGGTGATTATAGCTCTTCCAATTAAGTCAAGGAAAGAGGTATATGACAGATGGTTGGATCACATCCATGTTGGGTTAGATAGCCAAATCTCTTACAATTTGCTCTGTATCTCCTTCTAGAAAATAAAGATAATAGATTGTTGAGTAGACAAAGTAAGTTGCATCTGTTCCAAGGTGCAGTTGTGTCCATATATTGAAAGCGATGGTTAGCGAGTAGGCAGTCTACCATAGCTACTTCAAGTTGGGCTTTCGAACAACCTTTCGTGTTCAGGGTAGGATTTGATGTGTAGATGATCAAATCACGTCCACTTTAGGCGGATCCCCGGCGTCATTGAGCTTCATGAGGGGTATCTGTATTCTGTCGAACTTTGTTCTAAGACTCGATTGGAGTGGATGATCGGGTCATATTCATTCCAAGCCTTGTTTAGGTCTCCAAGTCAAATGTGAAGGTCGATGGATGGATGGTCGGTTATGTTGGATTTGTATTGGGCTCTGACCGTGATGAGCTTTTCAATATCTAGTCCTTGGCCCAAATCAAAGGCACATGGTTGATAATGAGCGAACGAATCATGCTCGTCTTGATGAAACTTCACAAATCCAATTAAGGTCTGCGTGGATTGGTTGGAAGCCAACATTGAGTACTTGGTCACCTGCATCATTTTAAAAGAAGTTCAGTTTAAGTCTGTTGCAATTCAAAGCACATTTCAAATTGAAATAGAAAATAATCCAAAGAAGTTTGGGATAAATCTCATTGATAAGTGGAGCAGCATCATGTGCTTGCTGTTCAACTCTGCCCCTAGCCCCTTCTAGCGGGATGCCAACTGCCAACGGTTCAATTATTAATTATAGTTCTTTATTGATGGGCATCCGCAGTTCCTGGCTCGCCCTTCTATGAGGCTTGCATGTACTACTGAAGCTTTCTTTTCTGAAAAAGCTTTTCGATCACACCTCGGAGGTGTTTGTAATCGCCAGTGTCAGGATCAGTGTGCATCTTGGAATATACAACATTCCTCTGATTTTCTCTGGACTTCGATAGGCTCTCTCGTGGTTGGTTTCCAGTACCAATTTGAGTCATGAGCTTCCAAGTAGAGGCTATCGATTGAATCTATCAAAGAGCATAAGAGTCGAATTTTGAGATCTTGTTTTGTCTACTAGAATCAATGTCCTTAGCCGACAGGCCTGCATTGTTATTTTTCTTAGCATGCTCCACTCCTCCTCACTTTAATTCTGATTCATTTTGTAAAAGAAACGATCCATAGTCGTATGAGGCTCTTTCGCTAACTAGCTGCCAAAATATATCTGGAGGTCGACTTTCCTCAAATGCGATTAGTATGATACCCTTGTTAGTATTTGGAATAAATTGCTTAGAGCCAAACATTGGTTTGCTTGGAGTCACTAAATTCGAAGTGCTGGGTCAGCGAAGACTGGTGCCTGGAGTCATCTTGGCGTTTGCTAGAGTCACATCATCTATGTTCTCCAACCTTTGGGAGTACCGTTTGAATAGCGGTTGCTTGTCCGTTCCCTTGATGTCGTTCATAAGCTGCCGCTAGATCCTCTATGCCCTGGTCGATCATGGGATGTCAGGGAAGTGGATAGAATGTTCCTTTATTAAGTTGAGTTTTGAATTCACTATCCACAGGCACTGCGCTGCGGCTAGGGTTCGGGGGGGTTTCCCCTCGAAATTTTTTTTGTAAATAGGGGTCGTATAAGAGACCGGTGTAACTTAAGTTTCGATTAGCATTGAGGGCCGTTCGACATCCGAAAGCGTTCGACATTCAGGAGCGTTCGGCATCCGAAAGCGTTCGGCATCCAAACTTGTTCGGCATTCCACACTGTTCGGCATTCCACACTGTTCGGCATTCCACACCGTTCGGCATTCCACACCGTTCGGCATCCACACCGTTTGGCATTCCACACTGTTCCGCATTCACACTGTTCGGCATTCACACTGTTCGGCATTCACACTGTTCGGCATTCCACACCGTTCGGCATCCATACTGTTCGGCATTCCACACCGTTCGGCATCCACACCACACTGTCAGCATTCCACACTATTCGGCATCCACATTGTTCGGCGTTCCACATGTGTTCGGCATTCTGATGTCACTCGGCCTGGAGGTATGGATCGGCTTAGAGGTATGGATCGGCCTGGAGGTATGGGTCGGTATTCGGATGTCGCTCGGCCTGGAGGTATGGATCGGCCTGGATACCGCTCGGCATAGGCATTTTCTGGAGCGGTCGGCATACGCCTTTTCTGGAGCGGTCGGCATACGCCTTTTCTGGGGCGATCGGCTGAATTGCCTTTAGAGGAGGGTCGGCCTTCATTCAACTTGAGTGCAAACTTCAACGTCCAATCCCCAGATCTTGCGTACATCAGTGAATCCAATCTACGGCTATCAGCTTCCTTTAGATTTCTTTCAATCTGAGTAGAATAGGAAGTTTTCTGGTAAATAACTGGATCTATCTCGCGAATATGGAAATCCACTAGTAGACGATGAGATCCAATCAAGCTGAGAATTCAATTCTCAGTGAAAGCACCAAAGTGTTAGCACCAAAATTGGTCACTAACCCCGTTAAGAAAGATTGTGTAGAGAGATTAATGAAGAAGATGAATTAGAACTGAAATATAGTGTAATTCAATGCCAAAAGAACAACAAAAACGAGAACACCAGATTTATAGTGGTTCGGCGTAACTACCTATGTCCACTTTGAGTTTTGATCTTTATTTCTTTCACAAGTAGTTGAATACAGATACAATCCATATATTAATGACTTGAATACAAGTTTGAACTGAAAATAATAAGTCTTGAAAGTGGCAGAGTCTCCCCAGTGTTCTCCAAAAAAGGTCCCTTTCATTGTGCTACTGCCCTCCTATTTATAGACGAAATGGGTTGGACTTCCCTCATGGGCTTAGGAACAAGGTGCCTCTGCCCATAGTAGGTGAATCTATGCACCAGGCCAGGCAGGCCGAATGCTCTTGCTTTGTTGTGGGCCTGACAACTTGCTACCACCTCCAGTCTCTTCTTGGTCAGAATCTTGTCTAGTGCTAATGATAATTTCTTCAACCGTCGTTTTGTAATCGGGTCAAGATGCCGGTTAACATATATTATTTGCTCATTGGATCAAATTGAATTTAACCATGTCTCACATTGTTTAACTACGTAGGAAATCTGGCACATGCTTGAAGTGACTCATGAAGGAACCTCCCAAGTCAAAGAATCTCGCCTTGCCATGCTTAGTAGCAAGTACGAGAACTTCACAATGGCAAAGGATGGAAGTGATAAAGATAATGATGAAAGCACTGGCAGTAAGAGTGAAAAAAACATTTCTGTGTCTTCGAGGAGAAACAAGTGACAGCTATGATGACGAGCCAAGCGAGGTATCAAAACTTACTCACTCGCAATTACTTATATATTTTCATGAAGTAAATGGTGTTTTGAAAGACTAAGGGAGAAGTACGCTAAAATTGAATCACAAAGAGATAGTTTGATAGAACTAAATAAGCAGCTTGATTAAATGATTCAAAACTATAGAAATAAAAGCCCTAAGTGTGATAAGTGTCCATCATTAGAAGAGGAAATAAAAAAAATCAGAAACTAAAATTAAATCGCTTGAAAATGAATTCTGGTTTTGAAAGAAAGTGAAAATACTAGGAGAGAAAATTCTATCAAAAAGTGCACTCTGTTATTGAATGAAAATGAATCTCTCAAGTCACAAGTCCAACAATTGTCTACAACTTTAGGAAAATTTTCCAAAGGAGAAAGATCACTAAATATTCTATTAGGGAAACAAACTGTTAATACTGTTAGACAAGGACTTGGGTATACTCAATCTAAAAAGGGTGGAGGTGAAACTAACCGTGTCAACTCCAAGTGCACGATTTGTGGAAAAATTGGACACAGACAAAAAAATTGTTGGTATTGACCAAAACATACCAAAACCATATCAATTTGGGTTCCTAAAGGCACGAATCTAAAATCCCTTAAAATCAAACAAATTTGGGTGCCAAAGGAAACAAACAGGAACTGTTTTGGTTCTATGCAAACTTGTTTTTCAAAATTTTCTGTCACTAACAATCATGGACCTATAAAAACAAATAGGTCACAAAAATCTTTTCTCGTGTAGGTATCTTGGCAGGCTAAGGAACAGCAAGAGTGGTACCTGGATTCTGGCTGTTCCAGGCACATGACGTGCGATAAATCAAAGTTCCTTAGCCTAGAGAAATAAAAAGGTGGTAGAGTCGCAATGAGCAACAACGATGTATTATATGTTGAAAATCTGCACCATAATCCAATTTCAATCAGCCAATAAGAGGAAAAGTGATCAACTAGGAAAATTTAAAAGATCATTTTTTCATGCCAAGAACACTATAAGTACCTTTAGAGTCCTTGAACTAGTTCATATGGATTTGTTTGGACCTAACGATATTGCAAGTCTAGGTGGTAAGAGATATTGTTTTGTATTGGTTGATGATTACTCTAGATGCACGTGGGTATACTTCTTTATCTTACTGCTTCTAGACCAGACATTATGTTCTCTGTTTGTTTATGTGCATGGTTTCAGTCAAATCCAAAGGAATCTCATTTAAAAGCTGTAAAAGGATTATAAGGTATTTGTTGCACACCTCCCTGTTTGGTCTATGGTATCCATCTAATGATAACTTTGAGCTAAAAGGGTATTCAGATGCAGATTATGCTGGTAGTGTAGTTGATAGAAAAAGTACTATTGGAACGTGTTTTATGTTGGGTCATCCGTTAGTCGCATCACATTTCCAAAGAAATTATCCGCTTAAATTTCATTTCAACTGATTTTCAATTGACAGACATTTTTACAAAACCCCTTTTCAGAAAATTTTCGACTTCGTCTCAGTTTAGGCATTTTAGAAATTTGATTTTATATTTTTGGATTTGATCTTAAATGTCTATATTGACTCCTTACTGATTATCGAAAAGAAAAATAATGACTGAAAAAGTGATGAGTGTTCATCTTGATCATACATTATGTCTCGAGACAGTATATTTAATAAATTTCTTTAAAAATTTAAACAAAATTTGTAATAACTTTGGTTGGTAAAAATTCCATAACCATCTCTATTCCTATCATATTTCTATGACTATCATTCATCAAAATCCAATATAGTATGTCAAAATGTGGTATTCAAACAGGAAATTATTTATTTTTTTAACTAGCAATAAAATTAGAAAATAAAATCATCCAAAAGTACTCACTCTCATTTAAAAGTCCTCAAGGTTATGCATGGGTGAACTACTTGGAATCTTAGACTATTTGCTTTCATGCTCATTCAAAAGTCCTCACGGTTATGCATGTATGGAACACATCTCAAAATTGATTATTAAATAGGCGTGTTGATTCTAATCCCATTTAAAAGTCATCGCGGTTATGCATGGTTAGAAGATGCTTGAAATTCATTTTTTAATAAAAATTGGGAATACTACTAATCTCATTTAAATGTCCTAACGGTTATGCATAGTTAGTAAGTATTCAAATTCCTATCATAAATATACCACAAATAGACACAACTATATGGTTTTCTATACCGACATCGCCCCTATCACTCTAAAATGGAATATGCGCCTAACAGAGTATTTATGATTTTTGTTTGATTTTTTATTGAAATTTAATATTTATACTCGATTAGTTATTAATGTTGTATTAATGTCTAACACTTTAACACTCTTTTCTAGCATTGTTACTCTTTTGCTGGTAACAAAAGGGGGAGAGAGAAGTTAAGATTTTGGCAAATAAGTCATATTTTCTATTTGCATAGCATATTCTCATCTAGGCTCATTGCATTTGTTTTTTTATTTGCATATTTTTCATGCATATGTGAATGGGGAGCTTTGTTGTAGGGGGAGTATTCAAATAGGGGAAGCTAATAGAATTCATCAAGGTCAAATACATTTAATAGAGTCAAAATCTTAATATACGTTTGTTACCATCAAAAGGGGGAGATTGTAGAATACAATAGCCTATGATTTTTTTTGATGATAATAAACATATATATATTCATTTAAATGTATTTGTTATTGTACTATTTTATTTTGTCACATAACTAAATAAAATTTGTTGAATAAAATAAATAACTCAGAATTCTTATTTAAACAAATATTTTATTCAAACAAATATTTTCTTACAAATTCAAATAGTACAAATCTGAGCTCTCACTACATTTACACATTTTCAATTACAATACAATTTCAATTACAACACAATTTTCAATTTGCAATTTTCACCTTACTACATATTCACTCTCACTCGTATTTGATCTTCAACTCTGTTCCAGCCTGTATCCAGCATATAAACTACTGGCAAAATAAACACTGACGCAGTAAAATTGAAAAAGAAATTATTTTGCAGTACACAATAAAGTGTATGTTTTGAAAATATTATTTGCCTCAGTTATTTGGGTTGTTCGTCATCGTTTTTGTTAATTTATCTTACATGAACAACTTGTGACATGCATAGTGTGTCACTGTACATGTAATAAGGTTGTGCACAACGATATACACTTGCTTGTTAAACTTGCAGGGACAGGTGAGCACAAGGTCAAACCCAAGAAGAGACTGAAATAAACTCCAGTGCATGCAAACAAAATTTAGTTCAGAAAGTCAACAAGTCAGTGGAAAAAATATGGACCAGTCAACAAAGTCAAAACAACATAGCAATATGTTCATGCAACCAGAGTGATATGGAACCAGACTCCAAATAAAAAGACATGTACAAAGTATACATTGTCTGATACATATGCAAGCTTTCAAGCATGAACATACATGAGGACTTAAAATGGAACCAGGAAAGCAATGTTCAGTTTCAACATCAACATAATGGCAGCTGTTCAGAACAGAGGCCAGAAAATCAGTGCAGACAACCACCAAATGCAACCAGAAATCAACATGAATCATTTCAAACTTGGACTCGAAGCAAATCCAAGCCAGTAGAACAGGACACTACAGGAACAGACTCAGGATCACACACATGCATACAATCCAACATGCAAACCATGGAACAAAATAATATAAAAAATTGAACCACACATGTATGCATATATGAAAATATATACATACACATATATCAGTCCAGAACAGTGCACTAGACTTACAAAGAAACCATCATGAACACAAACAAGGTCAAAGACCTCACACTTGAACCAAACTTCAAATGAAAGCAAAATGTTCAAGTAAAATAGGGATGCAAGCATTCATTTTTAACATGAAGGTGAACCAGACCAGAACCAAGTGCAACATGAAGACTTAAATGAATATGCAACTAAGCACAAAGCAAAATGTTCAAGTGAGTATGAGCAAGCAGTTAACATGAATGCAAAGTTGAAATGCTACCAGACTTGAAATGTACAACATGAGGAACTAGTCAACATGGAACTCGAAGTAACTAGCACATGTATACACATATGCAACAAAAGAGGAGACATCAATGCAACATAAAGTCTCAAATCAGGACATGTACAAAGTGCGCCAGACCTTCCAGTCACAATGCAACATAAAAACAGAATTGATGCCAAGCCATCACACACATATATACATATATATACATATATATATACACACATGGAGATGACACACATATGCAAACATAGTATGACAGTGAAGCAGTTTACAATTTTACAGAAACTATCAGCGGTAGTTTTCAAAGAGAATACAAGTGCACCAGATATCGAGTGGCAGCAGATTCAGAGGAAATGCATAAACAGTGAAGTAGTAGTTTCGATGAAAGTCAAGGTTACGTTTCAAAAAATGATATTGTCAATTGAAACTGTGTTGAAGTATTTTTCGTCAAGTCAATATTATCAAAAATTCAAATGCCAAAGTCGTAGGAGCAAAGAACGGAGCAAATTCAAATGTATCAGAGATGAAAAAGTCAAGAATTCATCACATCGTTCAAGCACAAATCGAATGGCCGAGCAAATTACTTGGAAAATTCAAACCAAAATATATGAACGATAAAATAGGGTTTCGTTCCTTATAAATTCCCATTATCATCAACGGCAGAATCAATAAGTTGAGAATAACCAATAATCGATAAAAGGCAATTCACGTACCAGTTCAAAGCATCGTTCGATCTCGACAAAATTAAAGCGACCGCAAGCTATCAAAGCCAAGGAATCGATTGACAAGGCAAATCAAAGAGAATTCATCACTGCAATCGATCAAATTTATTCGGCGTCTTCAAATTTCCAATACCTAATTTTTGAAGAGGAACGGCAAAAATATTACTCGAATGAAATAAAGGGAAGACAGTCTTCTTCACATTAACTATTATTTGGGCCGTGTTTTGATTTAAGTATTGGGCTTCATTTTAAAATAATGGTTTGATTTTTAATTTTTAATTTCATTTGTAATTTTCTTTCTTTAAAATTTGAGTCAAACTCTAGTTGTGTAACTAGGTACGAACTACGGTTTTTGTAGTTGGAGAATTCGCAACTCAGCGGCTGAGTTGGGGCAGAGTTTTGAGCTTAGAGTTAGGTTAATCAAGTTAGCAAATGTCGTGAGTTTACGTGTTTTGTAAGCGTCTGATTACTTAATTTCTAGTAGAAACCTTAGGGGCAACACGTAGGCAAGTTTTTGCCAAAGCTGGGTAAATCTGTGTGTGATCTCTACTGCATTACTTTCTATTACTGTTTTTATTTCCGCATTAATTTTCAGTACACCCTATTCACCCCCCCTCTTTGGTGAAAACGATCCTATACTCCAAACGTCTACATCAACATCTCTCAACTATACTGTAATGAGGAGGGATTTAAAACAATAATGTCTGGTGAATAAAATCTTAAGCATTTCTACAATAGTACTTGGGAAGTATAATTTAAATAAGAATATGTCTTATGTATCTTAACCATATTACAAGTTTTTAGACCATAAGCCCATTGTTAGTAACATCTTAACAATGCAAGAGATAGTACCCAAGTCACTTAATAACTTTTCAATGGAAACTAGGCAGACTTTAATCATTTAATACCTCATATAAGGCATGTCCAAATCGTTTGCTGCCTATCCCAAGGCAGATGCCTCTTCGGTACTATGTAGCTAACATTGCACGGAATCTCTTCAGGCCACCTACTACTTCAACTCTGAAGTGGGCCCTCTCTGAGATATCCTCTACCATGTCCAATCATTTACCCTGACCATTTAATACTTTTATCATAAGGAAGAAGCAGGCTCTTAACCAGCAACTTACAACCTTCATTCCCCAAAGCAGATACTTCGTGTTGTGGGTATTTTCGCCCACTACATGGTGAATATGAGGAGTCAGGGGGAAAATCGTCATTGTTTTGTAACAGACTCAAACTAGTTTGGAGGTATTCTCGAGATCAACATATGGACATAGGTCGAAATCACGACTCAATCCGAGCTACGGATTGAGAGATATGATCATCTTAAGGTTTGTCCACCACCGTCTCATAGGGCCGATACCGAGACGCTCTACCGCCATTCAACGTCGTCAGTCCAACAGCAAGCTAGGATCCTCGGTCGGATGACCGCACTAAAACTTCGGTTCGTCGCTTGCTTGAAGTCGGGCCTTGAGAATTTGGAGTCTGCTTGGAGTTGGTTGGATTACCGAACCAAAACTTTGGTTCGGCGCTAGCTTGGAGTCGGGGCTTGACAATCTCGAGTCTATTTGGAGTCGGCCCGATGACCGAACCAAAACTTTGGTTCGGCGCTGGCTTGGAGTCGCGCCTTGAAAATCTATAGTCTGCATGGAGTCAGTTGGATTACCGAACCAAAACTTTGGTTTGGCGCTTGCTTAGAGTTTGGGCTTGAAAATCTCGAGTCTGCTTGGAGTCGGCCTAATGACCCAACCAAAACTTTGGTTCGGCGCTTGCTTGGAGTCGGGACTTGAAAATCTGGAGTCTGCTTGGAGTCGGTTGGATTACCGAACCAAAACTTTGGCTCGGCGCTTGCTTGGAGTCAGGGCTTGAAAATCTCGAGTCTGCTTGGAGTCGTCCTGATGATCGAACCAAAACTTTGGTTTGGCGCTTGCTTAGAGTCGGGGCTTGAAAATATCGAGTCTGCTTGGAGTTGACCGGATGACCAAAAAAAAATTTGGTTCGTCGCTTGCTTGGAGTCGGGTCTTGAAAATATGGAGTCTACTTGGAGTCGGCCTTATGACCGAACCAGAACTTTGGTTCGGCGCTTGCTTGGAGTCGGGTCTTGAAAATCTAGAGTCTTCTTGGAGTCGGCCTGATGAACGAACCAGAACTTTGGTTCGGCGCTTGCTTGGATTCGGGGCTTGAAAATCTCGAGTCTGCTTGGAGTCGGTTAGATAACCGAACCAAAAATTTGGTTCGACGCTTGCTTGGAGTCGGGGCTAGAAAATCTCGAGTCTGCTTGGAGTCGGTCCGATAACCGAACAAAAACTTTGGTTCGGCGCTTGCTTGGAGTCGGGCCTTGAAAATCTAGAGTCTGCTTAGAGTCGGTCCGATGACCGAACCAAAACCTTTGCTTGGGGGTTGCTTGGAATCGGACCTTGAAAATATGGAGTCTTCTTGGAGTCTATCCGTTGACCGAACCAAATCTTTGGTTCGGTGGTTGCTTGGAGTCAGGAATCAAAAATTTAAGGGTTTACTTGGAGTCGGCTTGGAGTAATGCTGCTTGGAGTCGGATGAAGGTTTGCTTTGGGGCTCAACCCAGGTATAACTGATCTAAAAAAAAGTTGGAAATTTTCGTCATGGCACGACGATACTTTGGGGATTTCTTCATGACGTGTTCAAAGGTTCTTGGAGGTGTATGGCGGTCTCACAAGTGGAATAGCTTGGCAATCATGCAAGGAAGATTGAACCAAATCTTGGAGGATGGAAGGTTGACCCAAATTCCAAATACTATATACTCAGCTGCCTCTCCTCATATCTTCATTTTATAAATACCAAGCACGTGGCATCGTAAAAAAGGAGATGCTGAAGAGCAAAGCTTTTAGCAACAATGGCAGATAACTTCGAGAGGAAAAAATCTTAGTTCTAATAGCATGTTTACTCGTATTCAAAGTGTGTACTTGTAATCAGAAATGAAAGGGATAATAAAGGAGGAACAGTGGACGTAGGCACATCCAGGCCAAACCACTATAAATTCTGTGTCCTTTTACATTTGAGTCCTTTACATATTATTTATTGCAAATTACTGATTTTCTACCTAAAAAATTTGCAACTAATTTTCATCAAACATTAGCTATATACTACAAACAATATTTACAACTCTACAACAACGATTTGACTGTTTGCCCATTTTTTGTGCAAACATTTTGGTGCTTTCACTGAGAACTGAACTTTACTTTTTTAAAAGGAAATTCTCTCTTTCTTACTTTTCTTTTTATTTTGAAACCTACTATTTCTAATCTTCTGACTAGAGATTATCGTTTCTTCTCTTAGAAACACTCTCCCCTTTTCTAAGATCTCAAATTTATGTTTCTTTTTAGATCTACCCTAACTGTTTACATAAAACAAAAAAAATCGTCCTTTTCTCTTCAAATCTGAACATCCATTTTACTACATAGAAAAATTCTCTTGTCCACTTTTTGGATCGTACTTTTACTATCTACAGACACTGTTTATTTGCAAAAAAAATGTCATCTCTTAGATCTGAATTCCTTAGATATTACTTTTACAATTCCGTATCCACAAACACATGTCCCTTGACCAAAAAGAAACATGCACCCATTCTTTGGATCTAATAATAAGCCACCTCTCTTTTGTCATTTGGAATCCAAAAACATGGTTTCTTGGCATAAGAAACCCCTTTTTGCTCTGTTTAGATCTGGATCATTATTTTCTTTCACAAAGAAAACCTGTTTCTAGTCTTGAGAACTGAAATTGCATTTTTTAATGAAATTTATACCTTTTTCTCTTCAGATCTAAAGTCACTGTCTTCTTGGCATGAGAGATTCTCTATTTCTTACTTTCCTAGTTTGAGATCATTGTTTCTTGGATTAAAACACTCTATATCTCTCAGATGTGAAACCGTTACTTTAGCAAAATCTGTTTCTCTTTTCAGATTTGCAATCACTGTTCCTTGAAGATAAAAAAAATTCTCTCTTTCATTTCTCTTATTTCAGATCTACAAACGCTGCTCCTTAACCAACAAGAAACGTGTATTCACTTCTTAGATCTGTAATCACTGTATCTCATTTCAGATCTGCAAACACTATTTCTCAACCAAAAAGAAACATGTATTTATTTCTTAGATCTAAAATCGTTCTATCTTCTTTTTTTCATTTCAGATCAAAAAACACTGTTTTGACTAAAAGAAACACTTAGTCATTTTTCAGATCTAAAATCAAATCTTATTCTCTTTCCATCCGGAAGCATTGCTTCTCTAACATAAGAAAACTATCTTCCTCTTTTGTATAACATGAATCTATTCCCCTAGTAAAATATAAAATTACGGTTCTAAGAAAACCCTTTTCTCCCTCCAAACTCGAAATCCTTTCTCTTGATCTAAAGTCATTGTCCCTTTAGAAATTAGAGTTTTTCTCTTTTCTTTTTTCAAGTTTGTAATCACCCACTACACCAAAAAGCTGATTTAGCCACCCCTCCTACCGCCTCATTAGATACGGCTATTAGTCGTTTCAAATTTGATACGGCTATTAGCCGTATCTAAAAATTTAGACACGGTTAATAGCTGTATCAAATTTGATACGGCTAATAGCCGTATCTTATTTCGTGCCTATTTTTGGCGCAAATTTTCCACCCCAATACGCACTGCTTCCCTCCAGAAAATTGGCTTTCCCATTTATTTAGATACGGTTTTTAGCCGTATCTAACATGATACGTGTTTTAGCCATATCTATTTTGTGTGCTACTTTTTACAATCAAACCAGGTACACGCCTTCTTTCGTTCATTTCGTTCGTTTCCCCCAAATTTCTCGTACTCTTCTTCCATTTCCACCGTCTTCAAATTGAACGCTTTATTTTTTGCTCTGCGCTGGAATCTTATATTTTTCTCAGGTGATCACTGAGCACACCTTTCCATTTTCCATCACAGAAGATAAATTTCGTCACTTGTTCCCCGATTATTCTTGACTCATCAAGATTGAATTTTGGTATGAAATTCCTATATGTTCTTGGTATAAAATCATCAATTTATTGATGATTAACAATTGGCATTTGCTTTGCTTCTTCTTATCAGTAAAATAAGTTATTTTAAGTTAAAATAACTTGGTCTGAATCATTTTATTCGTATATTCCTGCATTTATTTTGTAAGCGAACTAAATGGTAACTTCCATTCATCTTAATAAACCAGATGCAAAAGTAAGAAAAGGGAAAAAATATATCCATGAGTACTGTATTATTTCCAATTCTCCTGTGCTCCAGGCGGCCTGTATTCACTTGCATTTTTATCAGGTTTCTTGGGATATGCTTTTTCTGTCTAGTAAATTTTGAATCAAATTTCAGAACTCACCATTAATTGTGCATTTCTGTTTCCATGGTCGGCCAAAATGATATACACTTATATATTAAAGCCTACATTTGGTTAAAGAAATTGTCTCTGTAGCAATCTGCATGCAAACATGACACTTTGCCAATCTTAATTAGAGCATGAACTGAAACCATTTTATGTGATTTTCATCTGTTTAATAAATTATTTGTAGTCAATTAGTCAAAATGTGATTGATAAAATTTATCAGTTGTTATAGTCCACAATAACTAAAGTAGTGGTGATTTTGATCTGTTTAATAAATTATTGGTAGTTGATTGTTGTAGGATAATATCAACTAGTGATATTATTCGATTGGTAGTTGACTTTGATTGTTACTGTAATGATGCTTTGTAATGAGTAATGATTCATTTGCTTTTGGGATTAGTGGTGCTAGGAATATTAAATAGTTGGGATAAAAATATTTAAAAGGCGTTGTTGTATACGGTTCTGACATTGTTGTATATTCAAAAGGTGTTATTGTATATGGTTCTGACATTGTTGTATAAGTGGATAAAATTGTTGTTAATGGTGCAAGCCAAGTCAGGAGAGGGGTAATGCATAGACGTTACTCCGGTGCTACAAAATAGCGTCGTTGTAATGGAAAATTTTTTGGAAACAGTTTGGTGCTAATGTTAACTTTTATAGAAATGCTATTTTATAATTAAGAGTATCATAGAAAATAGTCTGTATCAATATACTTCACACATCTGAAAACATGACCCTTACCTTACAATGCGGGACTATTCTCAAATAAGAGCTTATATGCTCTTCTCATATTTTTAATAATTCATTTCAATTCAAAAAAATTCCAATAATTTCCCACTTGAATTTTTCAAAAATATTCTTTTCGCGCAATTGGAACGAGGACCCATTGAAGGGCAAGTCTCATGTTCTGTTATATATGATATAGGAGGGCAGTATGTCTTTCAACATAGACAAACAATGGATAAATGAATCAGATCTAAGATCTACATACTATATAGATGGGGTGTAGAAGTTCATTAGTTTTGTTGAAGAAAACGGTGGTAAGAAAGGAGTGTATTTATGCCCTTGCACCCGGTGCAAAAATATGAAGGCGATCAAATTAGATGACATTCATTTTCATTTGCTTAGATGGGGTATTATCCAATCATATACAGTGTGTTATTTTCATGGGGAAAAAAGGGCGGAGATGGAAAAACAACAACTAGTTAGTCATGCCATAACTACTGATGAGTCTGAACATATTAGGATGGAAGATCTGGTCAATGATGCAGATAGATTTCATCATTTTCAACCCAATAATCCGTTGCCTGATCATGCTAATGTTGGAGAGCAGTCTACTGATTATCCAGATTGGCAGGCCAATGAAAGTAAGAAGTATAAATCACTTTTTGGTAGCGTAAAAGAGCCACTGTATCCTTCATGTTCAAAAGGGATTACGAAGCTATATGCCATTGTGAAACTGAATAGCTTGAAGACCCAATACGGCTGTTTAGATAATGGTGTGACTGCACTCCTCGAACTAATAAAGGAGTTACTCCCCGAAGGTAACACGCTGCCGACAACGTACTACGACGTGAAGAAGATAATTAAGCAAGTTGGGATGAATTACAAAACTTATGATGCATGCATCAATGATTGCATATTGTACTGGAAAGATGATGCGAACAAAGTTTCTTGTACAAATTGCAATGAACCAAGATATATGACATCATTCAACGAAGAGAGAAAAGGCACCAAAGTATCTCGGAAGACATTAAGACATTTTCCTTTAATTTCTAGATTGAAGAGACTGTATATTGTACCATGGATAGCAGATGCGATGACCTGGCATGGTCGTGCCAAGTCTGATCCAACTGTAATGCGTCATCCATGCGACACTTCTCAATGGAAAGCCGCAGATTTTTTTAACCAAGCTTTTGCTGCCAAGCCACGAAATGTCACACTTGGAATAACGACAGATGGTTTCTGTCCACATGCTTCTCTCTCTAACCCTTACAGTTGTTGGCCAGTAATTGTAGTACCATATAATCTTCCTCCGTCTATGTGCATGAAAAGGGAGTTCTCAATGTTAACATTATTGATTTCTGGGCCTAAACATCCAGGGAAGGATATTGATATTTATTTACAGCCGTTGATAGATGAGTTAAAGCAGTTATGGGATGGAGTCGTTACATTTGACTCGTTAAATAAATCTGAGCTCACAATGAGAGCTAGGGTGCTGTGGGCAATCCATGATCCCCCTGCTTTTGGGACTTTATCGGGATGTACAACTCACGGTTATTTTGCATGTCCTGTTTGTGGGGAAAACACTTATTCTTATCATCTTCCTAAAAGTAAGAAGATGTGTTACATGGGACATCGAATGTTTCTTCCTAACGAACACAAGTTTCGATACGATAAGACAAATTTCAACAACAAACAAGAACTTCGTCGTCCTAAATGGCCATTGACTGGTTTTCAAGTTGAAAAGAAAGTAGTGAATATCAAAATGAAAGTTGGTAAACAAAAAGAAGAAATTAGTCAAAAACGGAAAAAGTCAACCAATGAAGAAATTGACAATGTTTTTGGATGGTATAGGAGGTCTATCTTTTTTGATTTACCATATTGGAAAGCAAATTTGATCCGACATAATATTGATGTTATGCATACGGAGAAGAATGTCACGGAGCATCTCATCAGCACCATTATGGACCACAAAGATTAGTCAAAAGATGGCATCAATGCATGCAAGGATTTGAAAACCATGGGTATAAAACAAAAGTTGTGGGTGATGGAAGATCCTGAAACAAATAAATAATCATACCAAAGGCAACTTTCACTTTGAGCAAAGAAGAAAAGATACGATTTTGCACCGTTTTGAAAAATCTAAAAGTGCCTAACAAATTCTCTTCTAACTTCCACAACAATGTGAGCATCAATCCTCCTAAACTAAGAAATATGAAGTCACATGATTACCATGTCATAATGCAACATTTGCTTCCGGTATTGCTTCAACATTCTTATCCACAACATAAGGATCTACGAAATGTTGTTCATCGTATTAGTCTATTCTTTAACATTTTGTGCTAAAAGGTGATCAATAGGGAACATCTTTTAAAAGCAAAGGCTAGCTTGGTAGAAGCAATGTGTGTTTTTGAAAAACATTTTCCACCTGCATTTTTTGATATCAGTATCCACCTTATGGTTCATTTAGCCGATGAAGCGTTGATATGTGGCCCTATCGGATATAGATGGATGTATCCCTTTGAACGGTAAATTTCTAATTTCAGTTATGTACATCATTATTCGATATAAATAGCTACCGTCTACAATATATAATTGACCACATTCATAGGTTGATGAAAACATAAAAAGGATATGTGCGCAACAAAGGATACATTGAAGGGTGTATTGCAGAAGGATATATCGTACAAGAAGCTAGTCTTTACTGCATGGAATATATGCCAAACGGAGGTGATGGCAATCATAAACATACCCGCGAAGCGTTTTTAGACGAGGACGATCAGTTTGCTGGTGAGATACCTCTAGATAATGGTAAAGACATAACGTTAACCCAAGTGCAGTTTGAACAAGTGCGTAGATGGGTCCTTAATAAGTACGATGGATTGGATGAATGGAAGAAGTAAGTTCACGAACTTGTCCCGAATTTCCATTTTTTTAATTCAATTTATATATACGTTTTGATATGTGTTTTCCGTAGGAGGTATAACTCCTATGTGAAAAGTACTAGATTTCAACCTCGAGGTAGGGTTACGAATGTGGAAGCCATTCAAAGTTTTAATCTATGGTTACGTAATGAGATATTACATCATCTTAAGTATTTCACATGTTTATAAGTGGGCAATACACCTTCGTGACCATGCTTTTTTACTTATTTTGTTTTATGTAGTTGTTAAAGACCATCGATGTTGATCCAACTCTGTGGCGGCTAGTGCACGGGCCGAAGTTCATGGCGCGTAGTTATATGAAGTGCCAAGTGAATGGATTTTCATTTTTCACTAAAAAGTACGAAGACCGTATGGTAACACAAAATAGCGGTGTATGCATGAGAGCAATTACAAAATTTAGAGCAAGTGGTAGGGATAAAAATTATAAGGAAGAAGAAACAACGTATTACGGAGTAATTCAACAGATACTTGAGTTGGATTACACTGACTTCAAACAAAAAGTTTTTTATTGTGAGTGGGTAAAGGTCGAGGATAAGGTCAATGGTTGCAAAGTAGATCCCATTTCAAACCTGATCACGGTAAATTTAGGGAAATTGAAGAACAAAAATAACGTGAATGATGAGCCATTTATTCTTGCATCAGAAGCGAGTCAAGTGTTCTACTCAAAAAATTTAAAAAATAACGGATGGTCTGTGGTTTTGCATACACCAAAACGGTTGACTACAAATGTGGATGACATTGAGTTCCCTACCGTCTATCAATCAGCTTTTGAAGACAATGATAAATTAGAAGACCTTACCAAATCCATATGTTAACTTCTTAGTATTTGTACATCACATGATTGTGTGTATGTATATTTTTAATTGCACGATTGTGTGTGTATGTTTTTAATTGCACGACTTCTATATTTTTAATCACTTTTGTCTTCTCATTGTTCCTAATATACGTGGGAAAATAGGTGAATTGACGTATTGTTCATTGTATACAATCCAATTGTTAATATGTAAATATAGTTGAGTTTGTTTGTTAGTTAGGTTTCAAAACAGTACATGATTCATCTGCCTGTTATTATGTTTACAAATATGAAGGTTGTAGCAAGGTTTAATGAAGTGGTGACCAGTTTGCTATTGCAAGGAGGTCTTGTGGCTTTTGGCCGATACTTAGTTAAAGAAGAAGACATCACAGTATGTTAATTTTGTGTATTATAACATTCTTGTATTTTCTGATCTTCTATTTAGGATTCATGAAACATGAGTCTCTTTACTATTCAAACTTTTGAGCCGGTAGTCTCTGGTACCCAAGCAACTAGTGCTCACACTAAATCTTCCCTATTTTCCTGGTCTTTTGCATAATTATCTCTATATTGCTTTCAAGTTACGCCTATTATTCTAAAATTGCTTTAGTTACATGAGATTGGAGTTTGTGTCTTGTGTGACTTTATTTTCATTTGAATAGTTGGAAAGCATACTTCTAGTAAACATGGCTATTCGCTTACTTTTTAAATGTAAACAAAGGGGAAAATGGTTTCTAACACTAGTTTGTGTCTTGTGTGAACTTCTGTATATATGTAGAAAGAAACTTTTCTTATTTACCTTGCATTGAGTGCATAAGGTCTAATCCATAAGTTGTTTACTCAATCGTTGAAAATCTCTGTCAATATTGTTTGGATTTAGAAAATGCTTATATGTGCGATGCTTCCTCGTTGTAGTTTTGATGATGTAAATAATATATTTTTCTAATTTTGAGCAGATAAGAGGCGACACAACACATTATGATGCAGTTGCTAATTCTGCAGCATCAGGTGTGCTTTCAACTGCCATAGGTTCTGGTATGTTGAGAAGCATTTGCATTTTATCAGCTATTAATGGTTGTTTAAATTGTTTTGTATTTTTATTACAACACTTCTTGAAAGCTTATAATTCTTTTTTAAGTTGTTCTCATCGTTCAATTTGATATCATTGAGTTTTTTTGGTGCTAAGACGATGAACACGTTTCAGTTTCACTTGGCTTCAATCAACTTTGTTTTCTGTAGCTACTCACAGCCTAGTGATGCTACCACTAAATTACATTTCTTGCTGCAGAAATAAAATAAAATGTGAAAGGTCATGGTAATGAACTTTAACATGCATTCTAACATTTTAGGTGTTCCTTGCATATTCGGCGTTCTAACATGTGAAGATATGGATCAGGTGTGATGTTAGCTTATAATTTTGAACATTTTAATCAACTTGAAAAAGAATACGACAAGTTTCAGACTGAAACTGCTGTGAAAGGAAGCCTCATTATTCATTCTATCAATCATAAATTAACTTCTAGACATAAAGTTTGCAACTAGAATGAATATACAAAATTAGTGAATTTACAAAAGTGCGAACATATGAACTTTTCCAAAGCACGTTTAAACTGGGAAAGTGTGAACTTCATGCAATTTTAAAATTAAATACAAGAGTAGTTGCAATAAAAATAAAATATAAATTTATATTCATACAAAGTAATATTATATTCGTACAAAGTAATATTATATTTTGTAGGAAACCATGTCAGAAAATCCAACATCTTCACATTCATCATGTTCAGAAATCAAGAAAGTGGATCAAAACTTACTTGGTATTCCAGTCTCAGATAATGCTGGAAAAATCGCTACTATGCTTGGTAAATTAGTAAGAGCTCATGTGCCTATATCATATATAAGTTGGGACAAAGTACCCGGAATATACAAGGACACCGTTTGGAACGAATTGGTGGTAAGTATATTGGACATCTATCGCACTGTGTTTCGATATATGTTGCATGGAATAGATTTAATTAGCAATCTCATGATATTTACACCGAAAAATTCAAATTACAAGTCTGATGCATCCTTTTCCTTGTTTTTCGACATTCATAAATTGTTAAAATGGATTTCATAATACTAATTTTTCTCGTTTTGACTTCATAGATTTAATTATCAGGTTGTACAATTTATTCAATTATTTATGCACATGAAAGCACAGTTTTAAGCATATGCAAGATTCTGTGAATATGCACATGAAAGCACAGTTGTAGCATTTATTCAATTATTACAATTCAGGTCTGCATGTATAGTTGTGTATGTGAAGATGCCTATAAATCACCTTTCCTGAAACACTATGCCTGAAAGTTTTTAGCAGTTTGGTTGGCTCACCTTTCCTGCATCGAATGATATATAAAAATTTATATGAGCATGCATTGTTACTGCTGCACTATATACACATATACATATGTGTATACATATGTTTATATGTATGAAGCTGCCTTGTTATAGCTTGCCGTGCATCGAGTTGCTTCAGGATTTGATATCTTGAATTGGTTTTTTGTGTTTTGTCTTTTTGCAGAAAATTTATGAGCTCGATCCGCTTTCAAAAGTACTGTTTTTAAAGAGAATGTCGGAGGCTTTTAGGAGACACAAGCAACACTTAAGAACAACTTATTATGACACTTTCAACAATGACGAAGAACGGATGAAAAATTGTCCACCTACAATTGCTCAAGAAGATTGGGAAGATTTCTTAAAAAATGAAGCAACGCCTGAAGTGAGCGGAAGAAGAGAGTCAGGCAAAAAGAACAGATCATTGCTCAGTTATGCTCACCATACAGGACGTAAAAGTCACGCTAAAGTAGAACAAGAAATGGTAATTTATATTCATTTTCTTTCAAAAATGGTAAAAATCACAACTAACATATTTTATATATTACAGATCGCTGCTAGTCCATCAACAAATATCAATCGTCGTCAAGTATGGGAGAAGACACACACGAAAAAAGATGGTAGCATATCAGATGCCACTTCTTCGTACTTCGTAAGTCAAACAAATACTAACTTGCATATTCTTTTCATTAAACATTTTTTAGTGTACACTAATCTGCAAACTACCATCTCCACTATGTACTTAGGATTGATTATGAAGTTATTATGAACTTAGGAACCAAGATTGTAAGTTTGAACTATCTCCACAATGCTTGACATTGCTTTGCTAAAGATAAATATAATTTATCATTTTGTCAGTTTTCTGCACTTCTTTAGAATTTAGTATGCATTCAGATAACAGGGAGTTGGAAAAATACTAATATGCATATATTAGTAATCAGTTAACTTTCAGTAATATGATATATGGATTAAACAAATACTAATTGCTGTTATTTTATAAATATTTCAGGATCAAATTGCGAAAGCAAAGGAAAAGATCACTGATAGTGATGAAGAAAAATTAACAGTGGATGAAGACATCTTATCACAAGTGCTTGGTAAGGATGCAAGGGGTAGGAGCCGCGGTGTTGGGACCGTTGTACCAAAGACTAAAGTTAAGGCTTGTGCCATTGCACAAAAACGACTCAGACATGTTCGTGGAGACCATGATGAGTTGAAAATGAGGGTGGGAAGTTTGGAGGGTACATTGGGAAGTATGTCTGGGCAATTGGAGGTTCTGATCAACATGGTGGGAAAAATCGAACATGGAATTCGCGCACCGGGCAATTCTTCTAATGGAGGATGCGCCACTCAATTCATTGCTCCTGAATTCGTTGCTTCTCAGTTCCCGAATTTGACCGATGTAGTGAACAATAAAAGATGTGAAATCCTCAACTCTGATTTAGACATAATATCAATAGGTATTTATTACAAGCTTTCTATTTTTAGTTGCTTTCGAGCAGATATTTTGTTGGATAGATCTAGACATCTTTATTGCAACAGGTACTGTATGCCGAGATTCTACATCGTCCAAAATCCATGGGAAATCTGTACCACCGACACATGAAAAAGTGGCGTTGGACAACATATTGCTACCAGATGAGAGAACCAGCAAAATAAATCATCAATTTGCAGAGACCTTTGCTGAAGTTGGAGTGGGTAGGTATGTGTGCCATCCGAAGGGTCTTATTCAATATCTTTAGACGTTGGAGCAGGTATATTTTCTGTTTATGTTAATATTTTACTATGTATTGTTTTTTGAAACCTCTTCCACTATATACATGACATGTCACATTTAATTTCCTTAAATGTGATAAGGAAAAAACACATTTGTAATGCTTCATTCCTTTCTGTTTTGAAGTTGTTTGAAGAGCTTGTTCTTTAGATTCACTATGGCTAGATTTAAAACATATCTGTTTTCGAAATGCTTGATATAGGACTGTGACCAGATTCATTATTTTGAGAATAGTTGAGTCTTGTTGTTTTTTGTGGTATGACTTGTTATACAGATTGAGTTATCTTCTTGCCTTGAAATTTACTTGTAGTTGTACCATGCTGTTTTGGCTTGAGATGTTGTTGTTTGGATATCTTGTCACTGTTTCTATCAATTTTGAAAGTTTGGCCATTTTCCTTTTCTGTTGATCACTTTGAAACTAGACACCAGATTTGATAATCTAGTTTAACTAACTTGAGTTGCACATGCTCTGTTAAGTCTGCATTATCATATATATATACATGCATATATATATATGTATGCATATATGTGTGGATGTGAGATTTCATTCTTGCAACTTGCACTGGTTTTCACTTGCCTGTAAACTCCTTTTATATGGTCTTGATATGAACACTGTTTGGAGATTGATGATTGTTCTTGTGAGTCATTTTGAAGCTTTGAGTCACTGCAATGATTTTCTAACTGTGTACATGTGAGGTATATACTGGTCCTGGCTTGTTATTGCATATTCATGCTTGGTGTACTTCTTGTAGCTATTAGATCTTCCACATTGCAGTTGCATGTATGCTTCACACATATTTGCTTCACACAAATGCACACATATATAATTTCATTTTTCATCTCAATACTCATGTCTATAACTGAGTCTAGACTCAGTCTATAATTGAGCCTAGACTCAGTTAAAACTGAGTCGCCATGACTCAGTTAAAACTGAGTCTAAGACTCAGTTTACTGACTCTAAGACTCGGTTAAAAACGTCGTCGAGACTCAATTTGAACTTCATATCAGTATTCATGTTCATTAATATGTTGTATTCATATTCAGTTACAGTACATGCTTGATAATTCACACAATTATTTTTGTATGGATAGACTTGGAGAATAGAAAGTGGAGACTGAAGATTGAAGCAGCGAAGCTGACTGTGTAGTTGTTGACACTTGACATGTTGTATTAATGTAATGTAATAACTATGAACTATTTATAAATGAAGTAACTATGAAATGAGTGACTGTGTGGGAACCTAAGTAACCAAATATGTAAGGGTGGATTGGTAGTGATAATATGTATTGTAACTGAATGTATTTCTGTTTTAGAATGTAACTGAATGTATTTCAGTAATTTATTGTATAATATGCATCATTGCATTGTAATTGAATGTATTTCTGTAATGTATTGTATAATATGCATCATTGCATTGGGTATTAGATATGAACTATTATTGTATGTGTGTGATTATATAAATTGATTGTATATGTGCAGTATCTAGTTGAAAAATGGGTGCAGATTAATTATCAACTTAGGCACGGCTAAAAGCCGTATCTAATGAACAAGGCATAGTATCTAATGGGTCAATTAGCTACGGCTTAAAGCCGTATCTATGATGTCAATTAGCTACGGCTTTAAGCCGTATCTTATTGACCACTTAGATACGGCTATGAGCCGTATCTAATTTACCCTTTAGATACGGCTTAAAGCCGTATCTAACAATTAACGACGCCATATTTTGATACGGCTTATAGCCGTGTCTAAGTAAATTAGATACGGCTTTTAGCCGTTTCTAATTATCGTTTATGGTGTAGTGACCATTTCTCGAATTGAGAAGCTATACATCCTATCTCAAGATTCTCTCTTTATTTTAAGAGTTGGACCATCAACCCTTCGAAGCCACAAAACCTCCCAATACTTTCCAAAAATTGAATTATCTCTCTCGAAAAGTACAAACTCTCTAGGAAGGGAAGGAGAACTACTTCCCGATATGCTGCCTAAAGTGAACTCCACTACAAAAATGCAACAACTATCCAGATATGAAAAAGCAGGAAGAGTACTTTAATAGCCTCCCGGTGCTAAAAATTATTGGATGTAAATTCGACATGGTTTTGGTTGAAATCAGTAAACACTTCACTGCTTAATATAAAGCTTTGTTGGATAAACTCTCGACACGCTTAGGGCAGACAGAAATATTTGACCTCAACGTCATAATACAAGGAAAGTCCCAGTCTAGAGAACACAGGGGTGTTCCACATAACCGAATGAACCCCAAGCACAGCTCTTTTTCCATCCAGCATCAAATCAAAGTACTACAATTGGGATCCTAATGATGGATCGAAATATCACAACTTGAACACCAAAGTCATGATGATTGAATACTCAAAGTCTAGATATGACAAGCATGTCACTTCGTCACTCCTATCATGCAGGAAGGCATCATCAATCCAACACGTACCGGACATGATTCAAATAATGTCAATAGATCTCCTTACCTAGGGATATGTTCAACAAATATGAAAAGAGAAGGACATAAGACCAAGAGTTACTAGTCCACCCTCCAGAAAAACAAAAACTTTTGAGTGCCCACCACAAACCTTTATAAGGGGCTTACCCGACCCCCTAGACACTTGCCAAGATCTCCATACTTGCTGATAAACAGGGGCACAAAGGAGGTACTATATAATTACTTTTCTTTCATTCTAATCAATGTTAAGCTATTGCAGGGCTCTACCATCTACTCTTGGATCTCCATTCTTGGAAAAAGGTGAAGGAAGGATTTGTAAATCTGTTTAATATGTTGATCGACCTGAGGGTGCTTACACGCTACACAAAGTAAGACAAAAAATCAAACTAACCCCTACAACTATGCATGACCTCTCCATATGGTCAGCAAGGCATATAAATATGAGGAAACATCACTGTCGGGAGTTCAGATAGATGGTCACCTAGGGAAGTTGGCACAACTTGCAGTACAAATGCTATAGCAAAATGGAAGAGATACAACTCTCTGCCTCCGGAGCTCGAATGATCAATGATTAGAGAGAAGCCATCCATTTGAGTATGGTGTTACCTCAAAGGGTAAGGAAGAGGACGCGATGGAAACGACATCTGCCGAGAACTTGGATAACATAATAGTTTATATAGAAAGGCTTTGAAAGACCGAGCTCTAGCAATTCCAACATATTTGGCCCGCAGTAGAAAGGCGAGAGATATCCAAAACCACCACCATTACTCCTCATATCACAATTCAACACGAATCAGCAATATATATAGTAAATCGCTAGGACATTGCAGTCACCAATCAAGATACTAGCTTCTCCACTCCATTATGATACAATAATCAAAAAACAAAATTGAAATTGATTAAGAACTAAGGATAGCAGGATGCACACTGGGGACATCCACTATAAGTCCACCAAACTAGCTGGAGTCAACTTGACAAAATGACTAGACCAATAACCACTAGGAGCTAGCATTAAAATGCCAAACAAGAATCTTGACCCAGTAAAACCCCATTTATCAATAAGAGTAACTGTAGAAAATCCTTATGAAGAGCTCTCCGATCACACAATATGCTCGGATAAACATATCATACGCATGACAACAGACGGTCCTACAAAGGAGGTACCATAACAAACCTCTTCTTTTGTTTTTATCTAACTCGGTTGTTGTCATTTCAGGACAATGCCATTGGCTCCTAGGTTCCACAGAGTCTTATCAAAATACCAAGCGAGAATTCCTATCCTAGAGAACATCTTAACCATGCAAACTACACAACCTGGTACTTTGCGCTTCTTTCGAAGCGGTGGTTTGGTCTAAACTACTCTTTCCCTTTTACCGAGACAAGAGACTAATGCATTTACTTAACACATATGCAGTTATATTCACTTAACACATATGCAGTTATATTCACTTAACACCTATGCTATTATAACCACTACTTCTTTTGTGGTTAGCAACCCAAATCATAAGCATGTGTTGGCAGTAGTGAAAATAAGATAATCATGACTAAGGGTACTAGCCTGGGCAGTTCACTTCTGACGACCGCCCCTTTCCCTGGCAATGACATACCAGTAGGGTATCCGGGCACAAATCTAGCTTGAGTAACTCAAAGAATAAATGCATTCGAAGCCTAGCGTGTATTGTCTCATAACAGGAGTTTCCCCGGGCCAATGGGTAGGTTGAAGCTATCAACAAAGCCTTGCAAACACTAATTAAGGAAAAACTAGATAAATCCAAAGGAGCGTGGGTTGATGAACTACCCACAGCACTATTGGCCTACCAAGCCTCCTACAAAATAGCAACAGGACATATTCTATTTGCTCTAATCATATGGGGCCGAGGCCATGTTTCCGGTCGAAACAGTTGTCCCTTCACATCGTTGGACACATTATAATCCGAAAGAAAACAAGGAGCTTCTCAGCATTCCTTAGACCTAATTGAAGAAAGAAGGAATAATATCGCTCTAGAGACCGCTGCAAACAGACGGAAAGTGGCAAAATAATACAAATCTAAGGTGAAGCCCCAAGGGTTACAAGAGGGAGATATTATTCTCAAGCAAGTCTCTCCCCGTCAAGGCGCATTAGATCCGGTTTGGGAAGGACCATTTGTTGTTCATAGGATCTCCACAACGGAGCTTACATTCCGTCGACAGTTGATGGAAAAGGTGTTTGGGAAAGGAAGGAATCTCCAGCATCTCCGCCATTACTTCTCTCAGCTGGTAAAAGGCATGTATCCCCTGAAGTAATAAAAGAAAGATAGTGGACATAGGCATATTCTGGCAAAACCACTGTAAAAATTGATGTTTTCTCGATTGTTTGTCTGATATTTTTCCTATTGCGATCAATCGCAAGCTCTCGCCGGCAGTAGTGAAAGTAAGATAACCATGACTAAAGGCACAAAAATAGCCTGGGTAGTTCACTGCCGACGATCGGCCCTCTAGCCAGCAATGATAAACCAACTATAAACCACGGATTAGGCACGATTATCACCTAGGCAGTTTATCATTGGCGTTTGGCTCGCTGGCAACTGCAAACCGATAATAAATCCCACGATTAAGGCATGGCTGCAACCAGGGATAGTTTGTAGTTGACGATCGGCATCCATGCTAGTCGGGCCACATTAAATTGAATAATACTCACGATACCGACCATAATGGCCTGGGTAGTTACTGTGTGTGAATCCTGGCTCTAAATTTTAAGTACGGCAGTCGCAAAAGTTACACTTCCTTGGAACATAGGTTGGGTAGACAAACCATATGTCACCAGAATCCACAATCAGTGCAAGTAACTTACGTGCCACGAATCTTAAGTTTAAAAGGACTCTCATGACGAAGAATATAGTTCATTGTACTTAAACTAGAAGCTTCTAAAAATTTATTTTAGTCTTGTGGCATTGCATACAGGTAGTAGAAATATGAATTCCACTCTGCCAACCACAGCAGGATATTCATTCGCTTCCACTCCACCAAAGGAAACGGAGCATCGACTCAACTCTGTAAGAGATAGTGGAACATCAATCCAACATTTCCACAAGAATTAGAATATCCCTTCCAGCCAACTTCACTCAAGAACTGTAAGGATTCTCCCAAAGCTGAGCACACTTATGGAACCTGAGAAAAACTCAGTGCAAAGGTATGACTAACTTTTGTAAGATAAGCTAAATTCGGTAAAAAAAATACTTGGGGGCATAGCACCACCTCACCACTTGATTATACACATACACTACTACTCAGCTTGGTAATAGCACATTGAAATCATGACCTTAAGTTTACAAGTTTAAAACATATTCATGATACAAGGCAGCATGTTGTGAGAAGCAACCAAGTGCACTATACTGGGGGTAAACCCAAAGAAATAATGAGCGCTCACGGCCGACTTTTGACAACGTCGCTAGAGGGCGCTCTAGAGGATGTGATGAGTATTTGAGGAATACCACGTCCCCAAAATTACTCTCTAAACCTTAGTAATAGGGAATCACTTCGAATGATAAGGACCTCTCTAAACAGAAGTGATTCGATCTCTAACCTTTCGAATGTAATTAATTCATATCAAAGTCTATTTTAACACAAATAGCTTGATTCCTTTACCTAATAAATCAATCTCGAGGACACGCGGGATGACTCTAACACATATATATGGTAAAATTCAAATTAAAATGTATTAATAGTTTGTAACTAATTCTAAGGCAAGGATGAAAAGCCTTAACCAAACTAGGCCTGAAAGGACCTTAAACTTGTAAGTAAAGTCAATAGAATAGGACGATCCTCTACCGCTAAAGCCAACGGGACATTTTAATTAAAAGATTGATTCTACCTGATCAATAAGAAATAATAAACTGATACTAATCAAGGTTTCCAATGTCCAAAGATTATTCCAGCTAAACACCACATACTGGGGGCATCCAACATCAACACTTGGCATAACTCAAACCAGCAATAATGAATCACTCTTACCCACAATCATCCATAACTCACATTTTGCCGCGACCATGACTTCGCACGAGAATAATGAAATACTCCTAGTATGGACAATTCCTCGCATATCCTAGGCCGAAAAGCCAGTGTCGCTCTCTCAAAGATTGGTTTAGTTATAGTCTTGTGTCAGTGGCAAACTAGAATTTTGACTCAGTCACAATTGCTAGGCACCAAACACAAGCTTATGATTGGCACAGGCAGTGCACCAGATCATTGTTTTGACCTTGGACCATGCAACCTACCAACATTTTCATTTGACCCTTTTTTGCACCTCGGTTCGGCCTCTTTTCATGTACCAGACCAAGTAGTTCAGCTATCATCTTCCACTCTCGAACCAAATTGTTTTGGTCCAATAAACTCCATCAACCCAATTCCATGGTCCGACTATCATTGCTCCTTCACCAAGCTTCACTATAATCCAACACTTATCCGTCAAAACTTACCAGTAATCTAATCTATACAAGTACACTAAGGATTATCAAACCAAGCTATTGAAGAAGTTGGTAAAACTGATCATCACTTTACCAGACTGTATGTCGCACAAACCAATTACACCTTATCAGGTATGAGGATTCCAACTAAAATTTATATAAAATATACATATCTTTGTACAAACTTTTAGGCAGAAGATACAAAACATGGGTTAGGGAAGTCATAACCAACATTCACTCGATAACACTCTGCATCATCTCCTACATACAAAGACCCTTCAACAGAGATTCTTACTCTATCAAATTCATTAATGATTGATCTTGTCAAAGCATGCACAAAAGTGGAGAAGGGATTAGTAGAGAAATACACAAACTTTGCGATCACATGAGATGGTCAGGATAGCTTGACTCAACCACACAATGAACATAACCAGAGTACCACATCACAGATCCAAAGTCGATAATGCAAAGTATACATCAGTTGGCCCACATACTGTATGAAGCCTCGACGTAGGAAACCGAAAGTCCAAGAAAAACAACATCCTGTCAGGTGAAGACTAATCAAAGAAGGCTTCAAAAATTTAGCAAGTCCTTCTTAGAACGAACAAAGTCCAACATAAAACTAGCAAAAGGAGACTCATCGAAAAATCAGAGGCGAAGATGAGATATAGATATTCAGACATCAATATAACCATTGCAACACTAAGAAGACAGTCTTGGGTCAAACAAAGCACACTTTGTATTCACGAAAGTATGCTTCGGGGGGCAAAATGTTGGTGAATATGAGAACTCAGGGACAAAATCGTCATTGTTCTAGAATAGACTCAAACTAGATTGGAGGTATTCTCGAGATCAACATATGGACATAGGTCGAAATCACGTCTCAATCCAAGCTACGGATTGAGAGATATGATCATCTTAAGGTTTGTCCACCATCGTCTCGTGGGGCCGATACCGAGACGCTTTACCGCCATTCAAGGTTGACAGTCCAACAGCAAGCCAGGATTCTTGGCCCGATGACCAAACCAAAACTTTAGTTCGGCGCTTGCTTGGAGTCGAGCCTTGAAAATATGGAGTCTACCTGGAGTCGGTTGGATTACCGAACCAAAACTTTGGTTCGACGCTTGCTTGGAGTCAGGGCTTGAAAATCTCGAGTCTGCTTGGAGTCGGCCCGATGACCGAACGAAAACTTTGGTTCGGCGTTGGTTTGGAGTCGGGCCTTGAAAATCTTTAGTCTACATGGAGTCGGTTGGATTACCGAACCAAAACTTTGGTTTGGCGCTTGCTTGGAGTCGGGGCTTGAAAATCTCGAGTTTGCTTGGAGTCGGCCCAATGACCGAACCAAAACTTTGGTTCGGCGCTTGTTTGGAGTTGGGCCTTGAAAATCTATAGTCTAATTGGAGCCGGTTGGATTACCAAACCAAAACTTTGGTTCGGCGCTTGCTTGGAGTCGGGTCTTGAAAATCTCAAGTCTGCATAGAATTGGTCTGATGATCGAACCAAAACTTTGGTTCGGCGCTTGCTTGGAGTCGAGCCTAGAAAATCTGGAGTCCGCTTGGAGTCGGTTGGATTACCAAACCAGAACTTTGGTTCAGCGCTTGCTTTGAGTCGGGGCTTGAAAATCTTGAGTCTGCTTGGAGTCGTCCTGATGATCGCACGAAAACTTTGGTTCGGCGCTTCCTTGGAGTCCGGGCTTGAAAATATCGAGTCTGCTTGGAGTCGACCCGGTGACCGAACAAAAAATTTGGTTCGGCGCTTGCTTTGAGTCGGACCTTGAAAATCTAGAGTTTACTTGGAGTCGGCCTGATGACCGAACCAAAACTTTGGTTCGGCGCTTGCTTGGAGTTGGGCCTTGAAAATCCGCAGTCTGCTTGGAGTCGGTTGGATTACCGAACCAAAACTTTGGTTCGGTGCTTGCTTGGAGTCGGGGCTTGAAAATCTCGAGTCTACTTGGAGTCGGCCTAATGACCGAACCAAAACTTTGGTTCGGCGCTTGCTTGGAGTCGGGCCTTGAAAATCTAGAGTTTGCTTGGAGTCGGTCCGTTGACCGAATCGAAACCTTTGTTCGGCGGTTGCTTGGAGTTGGACCTTGAAAATATGGAGTCTTCTTGGAGTCTGTCCGTTGACCGAACCAAATCTTTGGTTCGGTGGTTGCTTGGAGTCAGGAATGAGAAATTTAAGGGTTTACTTGGAGTCGGCTTGGAGTAATGCTGCTTGGAGTCGGATGAAGGTTTGCTTGGGGCTCAACCCGGGTATAACTGATCTAAAAAAAAAGTTGGAAATTTTCGTCATGGCACGACCATACTTCGAGGATTTCTTCATGACACATTCCGGGGTTCTTGGATGTAATATCCCGGAAATTTGGGGCAATATCAATTTAATAATCTATTTAAATAATTAAATTGATTGATAATTTTTGATAATAAATATTTGAATTGGTTTAATAATCTAATTGAATAAATATTTAATTAATGAATTTATCTTTTAAAAAAACTAATAAAATGATTTCTATTTATAATATATATATATAATCATATATTGTAGATAGATAAGCTTGGGTTTGTAATTTAAATAATAAATAAAATCTTGTTTTTTTTATTTCTAAAATATATTTTGATAGTTTGGAAATTATGATTTATTTAATAGTAAGCTTTTTAAAGCTATTTAAACAAATAACTATATGGTTTTGAAATGAGATTAATAATAAGGATTATTTTATTTTCTTTTTGAAATATTGCTTAATAAATAAGATTTAAGAGTATATATATATAGATAAGTTTAAAATACAATATTAATAGTGTATTGTTTTATTTATAGATATAAATAGACTTTAATAAAATAAGATTGTTATTTTCAAATTGAATGTGTAGTTATATATGTATGTATATAAATTGACTTTAAATTGGATTTTAAATATAATTTGAAATTGAATTTAGATTTAATTTTGAATTCAAAAAGAGGTAATATTTAAATAGTTTTGGATTTTATAAATGTATATGTAAACCTTTTAATTAGTTTTGTTTCTTTATAATTAATATATATATATATAGATAAGTATTAAATAAATTAAGTAAAGGCTTTTTATTTACATTTAAAATAAATATTAAAACTTAAAATGATATGTGTAAATCTATAGAGTCACCTAAATAACAAGTGTACACTAATAATACTATGTAAGTGACAAATGTCAAGTTGTAGATTTTTGTTTTTCTTTTATTTTGAATAAATTATTTCCACTTATATATGCATCTACTTCTTATCTACATTTCCTTTTATTTTCTTTTACAAAACTAAGAAAACATTCAGCTGTAAAGTTAATAGCTGAAGATAAATTCTCCTCTCAATAACAATCTGATAATCATTCCTCTCAACCAAAAATCTGAAATCAATATACTCCTCAAACCAGAAAATAAATTCAATAACCTGTATCATTTCTTCAATCAAAACAAAGCCTGTAACTAAGAATCTTCAAACCAGTAGTTCATCATTTCTCTGCAATCTGGAACCAAACCTGTATTTCTTCAAAACTGGAAATCAATACTTCCAAACCAGAAATCAAACTTAAACCAAATTCTCAGAAATAAAAGCCTGTTCTTCTTTTCAAAAATCTGGAAGCCTGTATTGTTCAAAATCAAAAAGGGGTGCATTTTTCTTTAATCTGGAAATTAGAGCATGCATGCAAGTTTCTTCAGAAACATTCAAGTTAAAAGTTTTTAAAGATCAAAAAGCAACTCAGTTTAAATCAAAGCAAGTATTCCAGTTCAAGTTTCCAGGATTTAATATGCTCTGTTCATTCTCAAATTGGTGAGTAACAATATTTTTAAAATTTAATGATGAAATCTGGTTGCATGCTTATCTTTAAAATAAGTTTATCTGTGAATATATTTTTAGCAAATATCTGTGCATGTATGTACTTGAATGATTTGGTGTGCATATCTGTTGCTTCTGTTTTCTCTGTTCTCAGTTTCAAACTCAAATTTTTGATCAAAATTCATTTCCTTTTTGATCTAAACCCTGTTAGAACTTGGATTTTAAACAAAATTGTTTATGTAGTCATTAAGTTAGGTTTAAAATTTAATTAAGATAAAATATATTTGAATTAGCTCTGGAAACCCAAAATAAACAGGCAAGCTTGAGTATGTTGGAAATTTAAGTACCTTAATTTATTAAAACAGGTTTGTAAACTGAAAACTTAACTAAAATCTTGATTTTTAAAAATGAAATCAAAATTTTTAACATTCAATCGAAGGAGCAGTTTGGGGTTGAACAGTTTTCACGTTTTGGGTAGTTTCTGATAACCTAAGTGTTCGGGGAGGTTGTGGTTTCTACTGATGATAGAGTGATGATAGGAGAGTTCGAAAAAAATGTCTGATAATGTTGAAAAACACTGTGGCGAAAGGATTTGATTGGGAAAGTCTGGAACCCTAGTTTAACTAGGTCTGTTATTTTTGTTCGACATTTCCTCTAGAGTTGATCGAGTTCATTGGAGCTCTGGGGGAAGGTAGTTATGGTGTAGATGAAGACGTGGCCGAAGTTTTAGAGGTGACGGTGGTCGGAAGTTCGTGGACGAGGCGATAATAGGCTTTCGTGGATGGGTTCTGTTGTATTTCCAGGTTTGGGATAAACACTCGATTTCGATTGTGGAAATGGTTCGTGGTTCTGCTGATCGAGATCGTAAGAGATGGTCGTGGACGAGATACTGGAGTGGTCATCGATGATCGGAGGCGATCATCTCGACTGTGCACGTGAACATATGTCAGGAGTATCAGTGTTTAGTTTGTTTTTACAGAGGAAAAACACTCGAGTAAAACGCGTGAGTGACTCGAAGTTTTCTCGGGGGTTTCAAGTTTTTACTCGGGGGAAAACTGAGTGGGCTCGGGTAATTTTGGGTTACAGTTTTAAAAACTGGCAGTGGTTTTTAAATTTAAATTGAGTTTTAAAAACTTTGAAAACAGGATTTAAACCCAGTTTTAAATCAAGTTTTCATTCGAGTTCAAGTATAAAATTTGTATCCTAGAATTTGAGATAAATAAAGTTTTATAAAATTTATAATGTTTTAACAAAATGAAAAATGTTAAAAGTATAATTTTATAAAGGTTTGAATTTAAAAATCTTATAAATTATCTTTATAAATGTTAAGTGTTCTTAACATTTGAATTTAACAAGATTTTGTAAATTTGATTTCAAATTTTATTAAAGTTAAATTCTAATTTATTTTAAATCTTTAAATTGAATTAAAAGAAAGATTTTTAAAGTAAAATGTTTTAAATCTTTATTAATAATAATTAAAGTAGTTAAAGGATAAATACTTTAATTTAGTAATTAATTAAGATTTAATGATTAGGTTCATTAAATTAATAGGGTAATTAAAGAATAATTTGATAATTTAATTAATTAATGATTTAGTGTTAATTAATTAAATAATTAAGATTATAAGTTAATTAATTATGGTTAATTAATTTGGGATTAATCATTTATTTAGATAAGTATAAATTTTTAATAAATGATTAGATAATTTAATTAATCAAGAGATTAAAGGTTTATTTATAAATTAATTAAGTAATAGAGATTAATTAATTGGTAATTAAGAATCTATTTATTTGTAATTAATAATAGTTGGTTAAGCTTAATTACTTAAAGAAAGTAATTAAAGAATTGTTAATAATTAATGAGAAATCATTAATTAGGAATTATTTAATAATTAATTAATATGATTAATTTTGATAATCAATTAGATTAATTAATTAATGATAATCATTTATAAAATGGGTTAAGTATAATTACTTAATGGAAGTAATTAAGGTAATTAATTACTTAAGGTAATTAATTAAATAAATCTGATTAAGTTAAATTAATTAATTAAATTAATTTAAGATAATCATTTAGAGATGTGATAAATATAATTACTTAAATGTAATTAGTGAAGTGTAATTACTTAGGAAAGTAATTAAAGGTAATTACTGGATGTAATTAATTAAGGGAGATGAAATAATGGAAGTAATTTGAATTTAATTACTTTTGTATAATTAATCAAGGGATTAATTAAAAGATAATTAATTAATGAGTAATTAATTTATGGAAGAGTAATTAAGGATAGTTAATTACTAAATGAGATTAATCAAAGGTGATTAATAAATGTGACTAATTAATTATTAATTTAAATAAGATAATTAATTAAGAATAATTAAGGATCATTAATTAATTAATGATGAAATTAAGAATTGGTTAATTAAGATTAATTAATAAATAATTAGTGATTAAAGTAATTAATTAATTGTAATTAATTAAGGATTAATGTAATTAAATATAGTTAATTAATTAATGAAGTAATTAAAGATTAATTACTGAATGGTTTAAGATAATTAATTTGTGAAATTAATTAAGTATTAATTACTTAAAGTAATCAAAGGGTAATTAATCAGGAATGATTAATTTAGATGGATACTTAGAGTAATGATTAATTAATTGGTTTAATTAATAATTAAGTAAGCAGGATTTATAGAATGAAGTAATTAGTTTAATTCACTTTAAATTAATTAGATGATATAAATCATTGCTTAAGGATGGATGAATGAGATTGAATGTATTTCATTGTTTGATATCTCTGATGAGATATGATTGATATATGATATGGATGTTTGGTTGAATTATAATGATAATGTGAATTATCTGTTTGGGATGATAATGTAGATTATCTATTGAATTATCTATCTTTGTGTATATAGATAAGAATTGAATTGTTTTAACCTTAAAACAACTTGGCCCTTAAAAGATACGTTTTGGATTTCGATGAGACCGGGATCGGGTTTCCGTATACCGGAATTCCAGGTCTGGAGACCCGAATACCACATCGATCCAAATTAACGATAGGTCGTGAATCTCAAGTGAAGATGAAGATTCAGAGTGCAAGGGTTATTGTCGTTAACTCTGAGGGTGATTCCAAAACGAGTGTAACGAGATAATGCCTTCGGTTTCGTTCGAACCCGGAACGAACTTGTATGGATTGAATGCTTTCAGCACATCGTCAGGCGGACGATGAGCATTCTAAGTGATATGTTCTGATTAAAGGTAATCGTAACCTCAAGCCTCATCAACCGGGAATGGCTAAAACAGGGGAGGTGCAGCAAGGCTTCGTGGGTAGCACCCACTGAGAGCAAGATAGATCCCTGTCTAGAGGTCCCTTTTCTTTTATTCGGCTTAGTGTGTGGTTGGTCGCGCCAACTACGGGATTGTCTTGTTCGGGATTATCCAGTAAGGGATGGTTCCGGCTTTGTGTTGCAGAGGAGCGGGCGTACTCCTCGGTACGGTGATCTAGGCCACGTACTGTGACGGGCGGTACCCCAGTAGCCCTGCCATTGTATGGAATCCAAACTCCAATAAGTGCCGTACGTATTAGTTGTGCCCAACTATGTTGGAATGTGAGATGTAAGCATTTCAGCTATTTCTATATTTTACTTGAAAACCCTAGACCCTATTATAATAAAATCAGATTTCCTATCAAATGTTTTGGTTAGCGTAAGGTAAAAACTTACCCATGTTTATTTGTGGGGAGTCTTACGTGATACCTTTTCTTTCTAAAGGTTTTGAAGTTAAGCAAGTTTAACCTGTTACTCACACCAGACCCATGTCTGACCCAAGTGTTTATTTCTGTTTTATAAACTCTTGGGTACTCAAATTTTTACGAGTAGCCAAGGGATTCAGGTTTAGCTTTGACGAATATTCTGGAGGAGCAATGGAGCAGGAGGCTTCGGCGTTCGTAGATATAGTATTCCGCTGTGTTGATATCTGTGATAGTGTCTTGTCTTGTATTTGAGTTGTAATGTCTAGACAGATGTTTATAACTGTCTAGTAAGTGATGTATATGCTGTGTAACTCTGTAAATTGTTGTATACTATGTAATAGTTTATGTTATTAATATAATTTATTCGTTCCGCTGTGAGATCGTTGTTGTTGTTTCTTTCTTTCTTCTCTTCTTTTCTTCTTCTATCCCTTTCTTTCTTATTGTCGATGCGACTTTCTGTGGAGAGAAAGTCGTGGTCGTTACAGTGGTATCAGAGCATAGGTTGAGCGAATGCCTAAGCTTTTGGTTATGTGAATATCAGAACACTAGGTTGAGTGAATACCTAGGTTCGGAAGGATTGTTCATTAGAGATAGGATCTGTAGCAACCTGTTTGAGTCTGAGTGTATATATATACGAGAGCGCGTATTTGTTAGTTATATAAAATGATTTTATATTGTGTTAATTGATCGGTTGAGTGGTATATGGATTCTGGTCAATACGAGTAGCTAACGTTATTGATAGGGATCTCTAAACACTTGGACCAGGCCAACGGACACAATATTGTTTTAAAAAGGTAGATGAAATAATTTTACCCAGATATAATTTCTATATAAAAAAGTATCATTTTAAATGTATATGGTATTTGTAATGATTGGTTGAGATGATAATAATTTATCATCTAGGATTAGGAGTCTGAGTGTTGAGGTTGGAAGTGTATTTGTCGAGACTGTAGACCTAATACTGTCTCGAGTGAACTTTACAGTTGTGTAAGGATTTCACAATCTCTGAAGGAAACCTGTTAAGGTTCGGAGTGCATCTTCTAAGTTGGATGAGTAGAATTTGGATCTGTCGGTTGAACAGAAGCGAGTGATAGTATCTTGGTATCTTCTGGAAGAAGTAGCTGTGTGATGAGATGCAGTGAATATGGATGTTTCCGAAGATGTTTTCTTTGGAACAAGTTTAAGGAAGTGTGTCTGCTTCGGTGTTGTGGCTGAATTCAGCATGGTGTTTCTATTTGGTTTGAGGTTCGAGTTTCTCGAAGAGCTTTGGATAAGGAAATCTTTGGCATCGGTGGCAGCGTTGCAGCTCGGAGTATTCTGTATGTTGGAAGGAAGTGTCTGGCTGAGCAGTTTTCTGAAGGAGAAGTTCAGAAGCAGTAGAGTGTATCCATTTCTTCGATGGATTGGCTAGATAAGCGTAAGCTGTTCTGATTGGTAAAGAGAGAACATTTTCTTTGCATTTTGGCTGAGTTGATCGCAAAAGTGACTTGCGATAGTTTGAGTATTCTTTTGAGTTATCTGAGATTTTCTGGGATGTGTTGTCCAGTTTGTGCTTGTGTTCTTCATCAGCATTCTTATCTATTCCAGATCAGAGTGGTGTAGCGGAAGCAGTTTGGCAAGTGCTCCTGTTTGTCTTTTCCAGATAAGAGAAGTTAGTTCAGTCTACTAATGGTAGTAGAGTTTGTGTTTTGGATTTGGGTAGATCTTGGAGGATCATTTGGTTGAGTTATTTTTAACCCGGTTTATTTCTAGAAGCATCAGCGAAGGTTGAACTGATCAGGAAGGATGTAGTCAGCTCAGGATCGTCTGAAGGATTTTGAGGATAAGAGGCGGAGGAAGTTGGAATTCGAAGTTGGAGACTTCGTTGTTGTTGAAGTTTTCTCTGGTAAAAGGGAGCTATAAGATTGGGTAAGTCTGGGAAGTCAGCTCCGAGTTGTTTTGGATCTTTTCTGTGATCTAACTTGGATAAGTACTTTGATCTACAAGGTTGAATTGTCAGTTTGGATAATTGGAATTCAATGTATTTTACGTATCTCTGAGGGAGTACGTGTTTGATCTATCTCTGGTTTTGGAACCAGCAGTTCTGGAGGATTTGGTTGTTGAGTCAGATTCGTCTGTAGTCTGATATTCTGTTTAGTTTTGTAGATCTAGATGAGTAGGAGCTCTATAGATTAGTAGTATTGGTTGTTTGGATTGTTTGTAGAGCGAGTATCCCGGTATATTTATACTTGGGGAAACTCGAGGAAATTCTATTCAGAATTTTTCGCTGGATAGTTAGAATTGTTTGTTTGGATGATTGGTTGCTATGATTGTTAGCATATGGATGATAATACATCCTTGTGATTTAAAAAGATTATTAAATTACCTTTGTTTTAAATTTCGGGGACGAAATTATTTTAAGCGGGGAGGAATGTAATATCCCGGAAATTTGGGGCAATATCAATTTAATAATCTATTTAAATAATTAAATTGATTGATAATTTTTGATAATAAATATTTGAATTGGTTTAATAATCTAATTGAATAAATATTTAATTAATGAATTTATCTTTTAAAAAACTAATAAAATGATTTCTATTTATAATATATATATATAATCATATATTGTAGATAGATAAGCTTGGGTTTGTAATTTAAATAATAAATAAAATCTTGTTTTTTTTATTTCTAAAATATATTTTGATAGTTTGGAAATTATGATTTATTTAATAGTAAGCTTTTTAAAGCTATTTAAACAAATAACTATATGGTTTTGAAATGAGATTAATAATAAGGATTATTTTATTTTCTTTTTGAAATATTGCTTAATAAATAAGATTTAAGAGTATATATATATAGATAAGTTTAAAATACAATATTAATAGTGTATTGTTTTATTTATAGATATAAATAGACTTTAATAAAATAAGATTGTTATTTTCAAATTGAATGTGTAGTTATATATGTATGTATATAAATTGACTTTAAATTGGATTTTAAATATAATTTGAAATTGAATTTAGATTTAATTTTGAATTCAAAAAGAGGTAATATTTAAATAGTTTTGGATTTTATAAATGTATATGTAAACCTTTTAATTAGTTTTGTTTCTTTATAATTAATATATATATATAGATAAGTATTAAATAAATTAAGTAAAGGCTTTTTATTTACATTTAAAATAAATATTAAAACTTAAAATGATATGTGTAAATCTATAGAGTCACCTAAATAACAAGTGTACACTAATAATACTATGTAAGTGACAAATGTCAAGTTGTAGATTTTTGTTTTTCTTTTATTTTGAATAAATTATTTCCACTTATATATGCATCTACTTCTTATCTACATTTCCTTTTATTTTCTTTTACAAAACTAAGAAAACATTCAGCTGTAAAGTTAATAGCTGAAGATAAATTCTCCTCTCAATAACAATCTGATAATCATTCCTCTCAACCAAAAATCTGAAATCAATATACTCCTCAAACCAGAAAATAAATTCAATAACCTGTATCATTTCTTCAATCAAAACAAAGCCTGTAACTAAGAATCTTCAAACCAGTAGTTCATCATTTCTCTGCAATCTGGAACCAAACCTGTATTTCTTCAAAACTGGAAATCAATACTTCCAAACCAGAAATCAAACTTAAACCAAATTCTCAGAAATAAAAGCCTGTTCTTCTTTTCAAAAATCTGGAAGCCTGTATTGTTCAAAATCAAAAAGGGGTGCATTTTTCTTTAATCTGGAAATTAGAGCATGCATGCAAGTTTCTTCAGAAACATTCAAGTTAAAAGTTTTTAAAGATCAAAAAGCAACTCAGTTTAAATCAAAGCAAGTATTCCAGTTCAAGTTTCCAGGATTTAATATGCTCTGTTCATTCTCAAATTGGTGAGTAACAATATTTTTAAAATTTAATGATGAAATCTGGTTGCATGCTTATCTTTAAAATAAGTTTATCTGTGAATATATTTTTAGCAAATATCTGTGCATGTATGTACTTGAATGATTTGGTGTGCATATCTGTTGCTTCTGTTTTCTCTGTTCTCAGTTTCAAACTCAAATTTTTGATCAAAATTCATTTCCTTTTTGATCTAAACCCTGTTAGAACTTGGATTTTAAACAAAATTGTTTATGTAGTCATTAAGTTAGGTTTAAAATTTAATTAAGATAAAATATATTTGAATTAGCTCTGGAAACCCAAAATAAACAGGCAAGCTTGAGTATGTTGGAAATTTAAGTACCTTAATTTATTAAAACAGGTTTGTAAACTGAAAACTTAACTAAAATCTTGATTTTTAAAAATGAAATCAAAATTTTTAACATTCAATCGAAGGAGCAGTTTGGGGTTGAACAGTTTTCACGTTTTGGGTAGTTTCTGATAACCTAAGTGTTCGGGGAGGTTGTGGTTTCTACTGATGATAGAGTGATGATAGGAGAGTTCGAAAAAAATGTCTGATAATGTTGAAAAACACTGTGGCGAAAGGATTTGATTGGGAAAGTCTGGAACCCTAGTTTAACTAGGTCTGTTATTTTTGTTCGACATTTCCTCTAGAGTTGATCGAGTTCATTGGAGCTCTGGGGGAAGGTAGTTATGGTGTAGATGAAGACGTGGCCGAAGTTTTAGAGGTGACGGTGGTCGGAAGTTCGTGGACGAGGCGATAATAGGCTTTCGTGGATGGGTTCTGTTGTATTTCCAGGTTTGGGATAAACACTCGATTTCGATTGTGGAAATGGTTCGTGGTTCTGCTGATCGAGATCGTAAGAGATGGTCGTGGACGAGATACTGGAGTGGTCATCGATGATCGGAGGCGATCATCTCGACTGTGCACGTGAACATATGTCAGGAGTATCAGTGTTTAGTTTGTTTTTACAGAGGAAAAACACTCGAGTAAAACGCGTGAGTGACTCGAAGTTTTCTCGGGGGTTTCAAGTTTTTACTCGGGGGAAAACTGAGTGGGCTCGGGTAATTTTGGGTTACAGTTTTAAAAACTGGCAGTGGTTTTTAAATTTAAATTGAGTTTTAAAAACTTTGAAAACAGGATTTAAACCCAGTTTTAAATCAAGTTTTCATTCGAGTTCAAGTATAAAATTTGTATCCTAGAATTTGAGATAAATAAAGTTTTATAAAATTTATAATGTTTTAACAAAATGAAAAATGTTAAAAGTATAATTTTATAAAGGTTTGAATTTAAAAATCTTATAAATTATCTTTATAAATGTTAAGTGTTCTTAACATTTGAATTTAACAAGATTTTGTAAATTTGATTTCAAATTTTATTAAAGTTAAATTCTAATTTATTTTAAATCTTTAAATTGAATTAAAAGAAAGATTTTTAAAGTAAAATGTTTTAAATCTTTATTAATAATAATTAAAGTAGTTAAAGGATAAATACTTTAATTTAGTAATTAATTAAGATTTAATGATTAGGTTCATTAAATTAATAGGGTAATTAAAGAATAATTTGATAATTTAATTAATTAATGATTTAGTGTTAATTAATTAAATAATTAAGATTATAAGTTAATTAATTATGGTTAATTAATTTGGGATTAATCATTTATTTAGATAAGTATAAATTTTTAATAAATGATTAGATAATTTAATTAATCAAGAGATTAAAGGTTTATTTATAAATTAATTAAGTAATAGAGATTAATTAATTGGTAATTAAGAATCTATTTATTTGTAATTAATAATAGTTGGTTAAGCTTAATTACTTAAAGAAAGTAATTAAAGAATTGTTAATAATTAATGAGAAATCATTAATTAGGAATTATTTAATAATTAATTAATATGATTAATTTTGATAATCAATTAGATTAATTAATTAATGATAATCATTTATAAAATGGGTTAAGTATAATTACTTAATGGAAGTAATTAAGGTAATTAATTACTTAAGGTAATTAATTAAATAAATCTGATTAAGTTAAATTAATTAATTAAATTAATTTAAGATAATCATTTAGAGATGTGATAAATATAATTACTTAAATGTAATTAGTGAAGTGTAATTACTTAGGAAAGTAATTAAAGGTAATTACTGGATGTAATTAATTAAGGGAGATGAAATAATGGAAGTAATTTGAATTTAATTACTTTTGTATAATTAATCAAGGGATTAATTAAAAGATAATTAATTAATGAGTAATTAATTTATGGAAGAGTAATTAAGGATAGTTAATTACTAAATGAGATTAATCAAAGGTGATTAATAAATGTGACTAATTAATTATTAATTTAAATAAGATAATTAATTAAGAATAATTAAGGATCATTAATTAATTAATGATGAAATTAAGAATTGGTTAATTAAGATTAATTAATAAATAATTAGTGATTAAAGTAATTAATTAATTGTAATTAATTAAGGATTAATGTAATTAAATATAGTTAATTAATTAATGAAGTAATTAAAGATTAATTACTGAATGGTTTAAGATAATTAATTTGTGAAATTAATTAAGTATTAATTACTTAAAGTAATCAAAGGGTAATTAATCAGGAATGATTAATTTAGATGGATACTTAGAGTAATGATTAATTAATTGGTTTAATTAATAATTAAGTAAGCAGGATTTATAGAATGAAGTAATTAGTTTAATTCACTTTAAATTAATTAGATGATATAAATCATTGCTTAAGGATGGATGAATGAGATTGAATGTATTTCATTGTTTGATATCTCTGATGAGATATGATTGATATATGATATGGATGTTTGGTTGAATTATAATGATAATGTGAATTATCTGTTTGGGATGATAATGTAGATTATCTATTGAATTATCTATCTTTGTGTATATAGATAAGAATTGAATTGTTTTAACCTTAAAACAACTTGGCCCTTAAAAGATACGTTTTGGATTTCGATGAGACCGGGATCGGGTTTCCGTATACCGGAATTCCAGGTCTGGAGACCCGAATACCACATCGATCCAAATTAACGATAGGTCGTGAATCTCAAGTGAAGATGAAGATTCAGAGTGCAAGGGTTATTGTCGTTAACTCTGAGGGTGATTCCAAAACGAGTGTAACGAGATAATGCCTTCGGTTTCGTTCGAACCCGGAACGAACTTGTATGGATTGAATGCTTTCAGCACATCGTCAGGCGGACGATGAGCATTCTAAGTGATATGTTCTGATTAAAGGTAATCGTAACCTCAAGCCTCATCAACCGGGAATGGCTAAAACAGGGGAGGTGCAGCAAGGCTTCGTGGGTAGCACCCACTGAGAGCAAGATAGATCCCTGTCTAGAGGTCCCTTTTCTTTTATTCGGCTTAGTGTGTGGTTGGTCGCGCCAACTACGGGATTGTCTTGTTCGGGATTATCCAGTAAGGGATGGTTCCGGCTTTGTGTTGCAGAGGAGCGGGCGTACTCCTCGGTACGGTGATCTAGGCCACGTACTGTGACGGGCGGTACCCCAGTAGCCCTGCCATTGTATGGAATCCAAACTCCAATAAGTGCCGTACGTATTAGTTGTGCCCAACTATGTTGGAATGTGAGATGTAAGCATTTCAGCTATTTCTATATTTTACTTGAAAACCCTAGACCCTATTATAATAAAATCAGATTTCCTATCAAATGTTTTGGTTAGCGTAAGGTAAAAACTTACCCATGTTTATTTGTGGGGAGTCTTACGTGATACCTTTTCTTTCTAAAGGTTTTGAAGTTAAGCAAGTTTAACCTGTTACTCACACCAGACCCATGTCTGACCCAAGTGTTTATTTCTGTTTTATAAACTCTTGGGTACTCAAATTTTTACGAGTAGCCAAGGGATTCAGGTTTAGCTTTGACGAATATTCTGGAGGAGCAATGGAGCAGGAGGCTTCGGCGTTCGTAGATATAGTATTCCGCTGTGTTGATATCTGTGATAGTGTCTTGTCTTGTATTTGAGTTGTAATGTCTAGACAGATGTTTATAACTGTCTAGTAAGTGATGTATATGCTGTGTAACTCTGTAAATTGTTGTATACTATGTAATAGTTTATGTTATTAATATAATTTATTCGTTCCGCTGTGAGATCGTTGTTGTTGTTTCTTTCTTTCTTCTCTTCTTTTCTTCTTCTATCCCTTTCTTTCTTATTGTCGATGCGACTTTCTGTGGAGAGAAAGTCGTGGTCGTTACATTGGAGGTGTATGGCGGTCGTCACAAGTGAAATAGCTTGAAAATCATGTAAGGAAGGTTGAACCAAATCTTGGAGGAAGGAAGGTTGACCCAAATTCCAAATACTATATACTCATCTGCCTCTCCTCATATCTTCATTCTATAAATACCAAGAACATTACATCATAAAAAAGGAGATGCTGAAGAGCGAAGCTTTCACCAACAATGGCAGACAACTTAGAGAGGGAAAATTCTTAGTTCTAATAGCATGTTTACTCGTATTCAAAGCTTGTACTTGCAATCAGAAATGAAAGGAATAATAAAGGAGAACAGTGGACGTAGGCACATTCAGGCCAAACCAGTATAAATTCTGTGTTTTTTTACATTTCAGTCCTTTACATATTCTTTATTACAAATTACCGATTTTCTACCTTAAACATCCGCAACTAATTTTCATCAAACAATAGCTATATACTACAAAAATATTTACACCTCTACAACAACGATTTGAGTGTTTGTCTATTTTTTGTGCAAACACTTCGTATTATGACCAGTAACCCAATCGCGACGTCTCACATTAGTCTGACTATTTGTAGGTATTGGTAGCCAAATTAACTGGGCAGGTTTACCCTACAAAATTAGGACAAACTTGCGTTCTCCATGGTTACTTATTATAGGCGATGCCTCACATTAGCCCCAAAGTCACACTGTTGGTAGCCAGATCAGCTGGGCAAACTTCTATGTGCTTTTGACTGACCTCGCATCCCTATAACTCAGTCATAATCTAAAACACTCTCTTCATATATTATCCCATATCCACATTACAGATCAAGGCCTTATAAGAAAAACTCTTAATTTGCCTTTACAATTAATTATTTTCCTAAGGGGATGTAATGATAATTAATTTTATAGTTACCTACTGTAATGACCCAAGATTTTAGGAATTTATTTTTGAAAATATAAATAAGTTTAAAATAATTTTTAAACTAATTTTAAAAGAAAAGGGGGGAATTGATATGGCTTGATATGGTGTAACTATATGTGTGTACATGTGTGCACAGGAAATACACATGAATAGAAGCTTAATTCCTGAATGATATGAATGAACACATGTTGATGTGTATGGAAAAATATATATATACATAGATAAATAGATTAAATCCTTAAAAGCTATATGCATATATATATATATATATATATATATGGATGCTACTGATTGTATTTGAGTGTACATGTGCATATGTGTTCAGTAAAAAATAATGTATAGATATATATAGGTGTACTAATTATTTCTGTAAGACTTATATATACATATATGTATGCTAATCAAATACCAGAGTTCAAATCAGTAAAATAAAAAAATACACAAATATATTTTTAATTATAGGTAGAAAGAAAAGAATGAAGATATAAAAGGAGTAATCCTTTTATAAATAAATAAAGGAAGTACATGCTATTTAAGTGAAAGATAAAAATAGAAAAATAAGATAAAACAGAGATATACTTTGTATAGGCAGAATTAGGAAGAACACTTGATATATATATAATAACTAATGGAAATCAAGTCACACTTTTAGCATGACAGAAGACAAGAGGAAAAGCATTTTCTGGAAAAGTAAAAATTTTGAAAATAATCAAAATGATAAAACCACTTTTCTCTTCACAAACTTGAGCCGGGGAGGGTAAGATTTTGGGTTTAAATAAAATGCAAATGGCATGATTTCTGATGGGCAAAAATGACTTTAGCTAGCACCTTAAACCCTAAGAAGAACCCTACATAAATAAGCAGTGATAAGAGGAACCTTCTCTTCTTCTCGGATAGCTCTTGAGAAATATATATATATATATATATATATCATCTAAATATAAAACAAGTGAAGAAAAGGGTTTGAAGGAAGAAGCATATCAATCAACTGAGAAGTGAAAGAGAGCTAGGTGAGAAAACTCACTCAAAAATCTAAGGCACTAAGTCCTAATGAAGGCAGCCAGTTTATAAGTTGATTTTTCTTAAAAATGTATTTTCATATGTGGTTGTCTTTCTTTGATTTTAGAGATGAAAATGCTTTGATCTTTAGTTGGTTGTTCTGCTTGTTTTTCTTATATGAAAGTTCTAAGTATTATTAGTATACATGTTTTAAAAAACCCAGATCTCTCTGATATGCTAATATATAGGAAAATAAGTAAATACCTAGAGAATCAAATGATGAATATAGGCAAGTAGTGTTGGTTTTGGCATAACCCAGAAAATATAAACATGTTGAGCTGCAATATACTTGTGTATAAGTGTTGAGGCTTGAAACAAAAAGGAATTAGGGGTGCAATAGGGTTGCCTATCTGCTGATGCTCCTGATTCAATGAAAATATATAAATAGTCATATACATAGCAAATAGATTTTGTGATTCAGTGAAACTTGGTTATTCTGAGTTTAACTTAAGCACAGATGTTTGCAAAAAGAAAAGAAAACTCTCTCAAAAAGCCATAAGCCAATGTTAGTTGTCTATACCCCTTTTAAAATGCAAGAATATATATATATATATATATATATATATATGCAGAGTCTTAATTAATAGACACCTATGTTTTATTACCTGTTTGTCTTTGTTTGGTTATGAATGATATGGAATGCCATGACATGAATGCTTGTTTTAGTGAAATGATTCACTGAATGGTTTAGTCATGAAAAATCAAAAGAGTTATTATTAACTTAAAACTGATTAGGAAATGGGGTCAAGAGCACTGCAGGAATGACTTGTGTTCTTGAGCAATATAAGTTGACACATGGCTTGTTTAAGTCCTGAGATCTTTGTGTAATGGAGTGAATTAGTCCATTACAATGTGTCCATTGATTCATATAATTGCAGATGAGACCAAGATAGATAAATATATCAATTTGATATAAGGAGGAACTAGAGTTTTCCTGGAATGAAATCTGAGTAGGGAATAAATGATTTGATTCATTTTAGTTATTTCCTTGTTTTGTATGGATGCTTGTTTGATTTATGACTGAGTTGTGTGAATGTATGACTGCACCATATCTTTTTAAGGTTTCTGGAAAGGAAGACTTAAGTGTGCACCTGCACACTAACACAGAACATGCACACCATGATTTGTTTGTTTTCTAAAGGCATGATATATATATATATATATATATACATGTTTCAACTTTAACTTGATTTACAAATTGTTTTAGTTGATTTTCTCATACCAGACATGTGTCTGACCCTAGTGTGCTAATGGCTTATGGGGTGTCTCATTTAATATGAGGCAGCTTCGAATGCATTTTCAGGGACTGCAGCAACTAAGTAGGAGTAGGAGCAAGGCTATGAGAAGAAGATTATAGCATGCTAAAATTAGTTAGATAAGAGCTTAAAAGATAAAATCTGCATGTATTGTTATTTTTAAATTATGACTTGTATTAAGTACTAAATGATGGAAGGATATTTTGCTAAGTGTTTTGCTAAGGAATTGACTTGTAACTGAGTTTATAAAATTTGGATATTATCTGAAAAGTTGAAGAAGTTAATCTATGATTTTTGTATGTAAATCTAAGCAAGAATACTATGGTAAATGGGACGGTTATATTTTATAAATGTATTAGTCAATCTTGAGTCTTTGAACAAGATTAAATATTGGAAATCTGGATAGTGAGTCTCAATATACAATATGGTCTATTCTTTCATCATGATATATGCATATAAGAGTCTAAAGGCACAGGGAAAATGTGTTATGTGTCTGCATAATTTGATAATGCAATTTGTACTAAGCAAATGTTTTATACTTCACTCTTGAATAAAGGAAGAATCTGTATCTATAGGAGTTGAAAGTCATGTACATGATAGTTTGTATATATGCAAGTTTAAACATAATTTGTTCAAATATGGCACATTTGTTACCTCTGCACTTTAACACAAAATCTGAACTCCTTTTACTCAAGCTATGTTCAAATGCATTTTAAAAACCCTATGGCTTATACCAGAACAAAGAGTCTGGTTGAACCATGTTTTGGATACCCAGGTTCTCAGGAAACACATACATCGTTGCATTTGATTTAGCTTAGCATCATGGCATCAAAGAATTAAGTTTTTTTGGAATATGATATCTCACTCAAAAATATTCCAGAAAAGAGTTTGTACTCTAGACAGATTTTAAAGAAAATCAAACATAGATAATGATATAAACTTATATCATTTTTCAGAGCATAAACACTACACCATCAATTTAAAGGCAATCATAACACAATTATAATGTTTTCAGGAATTACACTTCATTGAGAATACAGTAAGTAATCAAGGGTTAAAAATCATATTGTTACCTATATGGATGTAATTTTATTGTATGGAATAAATTGAACTATGGATGGATTGATTAAATTTAATCAATCATATTATCCTCTTGTTTACCATAACTCTGATTAAACAAGAGAGGCACATGCATCTTCATATGTGTGTGCATATCTTTGTGAATACACTGATATATCTATATTAGTAAAGATTTTGATCCCGGATAAGTTGTTTATCTGATAAAAGGAAAAATGACACTAGGCTTTAGAAATATATATATATAACAAATATATATATATATATCTATGTAAAAAAATCCTTACAAATTAAGGTATAAAAGAGAGGGTCATTTCATTTGGTATCAGAACTATGTTACTAAAACATAGTTGAAAAATTGAAATCAAATTCTTCTTTGGAACTAAAAACTTAAGAAACAAAATATAAGTAAAATATTTTGTAGGGATTGATCACTGGATGATCAAGTTTGAGTTAGAAAATGATAAACTAACCAGCTATGTAAATTATTATTAGCAAACTATGGTAGGAAGACCACCAAATCAGGGAGCAGGATCCTCCAATGCACCACAATTGGTCAATCTACAAGATTTGGTGAGAGCATTTAGGGATGGGGCAGGACAAAGGCAAGAAAATTCCCATGAAGAGCTCTCAAAATTACTCAAGACTTATACTCATTTAGGAGGCAAAAGCTTTGAAGGGACAGAAAGTGTTATGGAAATTCAAGCATGGTTGAGAACATTGGATAGGATTTTCAATGACATGCAGCTTGATGATCAAAGGAAGAGACAAGTGGCTTCAAGACAGCTGAACGGAGTAGCTTTAAGCTGGTGGAAAGTAATCATTACAGGGAGAAATGAGAATGAAATCACTTGGAATCAATTCAAGGAGATGTTGGAAGCAAGATTTGTACCAGCATCAGCTAAGACCACTTTACTAGAAGAATTTATTAGACTCAGGCAAGGAACTTTGAATGTCACTGAATACACTCAAAAGTTTGAGGGGCTTTCCACATATGGAGCAATGCTAGTGGCAGATGAAGCATCCAAAAATGATGGATACATTAAAGGTTTGAACCCAGGACTTAGCAGAGCCATGTTACCTTATGCTGACAGGACTTTTGATCAAGTAATAGACTTGGCTTTGAGATTAGAGCAGCATGACAAGGAAAGGGAGAAGTTCATAAATTTTAAGAATAATAACACTAAGAAGGGTAAGGGGAGATATCACCCTTATGATAAGAAGAAAGAAGAGGCCAGTAACAAAGGCACTGGAGATATCAAAGCTAAGGAAACCAAGAAGAAAATTATGTGTCATCAATGTGGAAAGGAAGGACACATCAAACCAAGATGTCCAGAATTGAAAGGAGGAGCTTTCAAGTGCTATCTATGTGGGAAAGAGGGGCATATGAAAAGAAATTGTCCTGAGTATAAACAGCAAGGAAAATTGGCAAACTTGGAAGGCAATGGCAAATCCACAGTGGAGATTAATGCTGAAAATCACAGTCAAGTGGAAGGTACACTATTTATTTGTACCATAACCATAGCAGTAGTATATGATACTGGGGCAACTCACTCTTTGATTTCTTATGAACTAGTTAAAATGCTAAAATTGAATTGCATATTGGTTGAAACCCCATTGCATATACAAAGTCCACTGGGGAGTTCTAGTGTTTTAAATATGATTTGTGTGGATGTGGAATTAAACATAGGAGGAGATATTATTATTTCCAATTTATATGTTTTAAACTACCCAAACATAGGTGTTATATTGGGGGTAGACTGGTTAAGGCAATTTAAAGCCATAATTAACTTAGATTCATCCACCATATCATTGCAAAACCTTAGAGGCCAGAGAATCACAATTTTGTGTGAAGTAGCTAAGGAAAGAAAAATGTATCATTTAATTGGCTTGGAAAAAGATTTCAGTGAACTTACTATTGAAGAAATTCCCATAGTCAATGAATACTTGGATGTGTTTGGGAAGGTTAAGGGTGTTCCAAACCATAGACTAGTGGAATTCCAAATTCATTTAGTTCCAGGAGCAAGCCCAGTGATTAAAAAGCCAACTAGAATGGGGCCAAATGAACTAAAAGAATTAAAGAAATAGTTAGAGGAATTAGAAGAAAAGGGTTTTATAAGACCAAGTAATTCTTGCTGGGGAGCACCAGTGGTATTTGTTAAGAAACAAGATAGTTCCTTAAGACTGTGTATAGATTATAGAGAATTGAACAAAGTAACTATTAAAAATAAATACCCATTGCCAAGAATAGATGATCTTTTTGATCAATTAGCTGGGGCAAGAGTGTTTTCTAGACTAAACTTAGCATCTGGTTTTCATCAAATGAAGGTGGAGGAGTCAAGTATCAAGTACACTGCCTTTAACACTAGGTATGGGTTGTATGAATTTATGGTTATGCCATTTGGCTTGACTAATGCAGCATCATACTTTGTAGATTTAATGAACAGAACCTTAGAGATTATTTAGACAAATTCGTGCTGATTTTATAGATGAAATTTTAATTTATTCTAAAACAGTGGAAGAACATAAAAGTCATTTGCATCTGGTTTTGTCTAGATTGAGGGAAAAAGATTTAAAGGAAAATTTTTCAAAATGTGCATTTTGGAAAGAGGAAGTACATTTCCTTGGCCATGTCATTTCTGCCAAAGGAATTTCTGTGAACCCCAATAAAGTAATAGCTATTCAAGCATGGAAGAGGCCTAGCACTGTGAGTGGAGTGAGATCATTTATGGGGATGGTAGGATATTATAGGAGATTTATAAAAGATTTTTCAAAAATTTCTACACCACTCACTAACCTAACCAGGAAAAATCAAGCTTTTGTTTGGTCAGAGAAGTGTGAGAAGTCTTTTGAACAGTTGAAGGAGGCATTGGTGAATGCTCCAATCTTGAAAGTACCCCAAGGAAATGAAGAATTAGTTGTATACACTGATGCTAGTGGGTTTGGCTTGGGTGCAGTGTTGATGCAACAAGGCCAAGTCATTGCATATGCATCCAGACAACTCAAACCCCATGAAGTAAGGTATGCCACACATGATTTTGAATTAGCAGCTATGATCTATGCTTTGAAACTTTGGAGACATTATTTGTTAGGAACTAAGTTTGAACTTTACACTGACCACAAGTCTTTAAAGTATTTATTTTCACGAAAAGATTTAAACATGAGGCAACATAGATGGGTGGAGTTCTTAGCTGTTTATGACTTGGACATACTCTATACACCAGGTAAAGCAAATAAAGTTGCAGATGCCTTGAGTAGACAACATGCTAAGTTAGCTATGTTAATGATGGAAGAATTTAAAGATTTGTCTATACTTACTGACTTGGAAATTGAAGCAAATAATAAGGTACAGATGGTACCAGTAGAAGGAGATAAGAGTAAAGGAAAATTGAGTTTAATGTCTCTGCAATCAGATTTAATTTTGAAGGTAGGAAAAATGCAAGAACAAGACACAAACTTATTGGAGAAGAAAATTCTCATATCAAAAGGGGAGGAAGTGACAAATTACCATATTGATAAAAATGGTTATTTAAGAAACCAGAATAGAATATCTGTTCCAGAAAACATGGAGTTGAAGGAGGAAATATTGAATGAATATCATAGAAGTAAGTACTCCATACACCCAGGCAGTACAAAGATGTATCAAAATTTAAAAATAGATTTTTGGTGGAAGGGAATGAAATCAGATGTAGCCAAATATATTGCAAGATGTATGACTTGCCAACAAGTCAAGGCAGAAACATAAAAGCCATCAGGGCTGTTACAACCTCTTAGCATACCATAGTGGAAATGGGAAGATATATCTATGGATTTCATAGATGGACTACCTAGATCTAAAAGAGGAAACACAAGTATATGGGTGATAGTTGATAGGCTAACTAAAGTGGCACATTTCATCCCAGTCAAATCAGAAAGGAATTGTTAGCACCAAAATTGGTCACTAACCTCGTAGAAGAAGATTGTGAAGAGATATAAGTGATGAAATCAAATTAAACAGAGAAGACAGTGCTAATCTAAATACAGAAAGTAAGAACACCAAATTTATAGTGGTTCAGCGTAATTTCCTACGTCCACTTTGAGGTTAAACTTTATTGATCTTCTTTATAGTTGATTACAAATACAATTCGTGAATCAAATGCTTGAATGAAGTTGTTAAGTAGAGAAGATGAGTCTTGAAAATGGCAGAGTCTCCCCGGTGTTTTCTCTCCCAAAAAAGGATCCATTTCACTGTGACCCTGCCCCTCTATTTATAGGCAAAGATGGGCTGGACTTCCCAAGTGGGCTGTTGTTAGCCGAACGCTCTAGCCCAGGCGCTGCATGCCGAACCAGGTACGCCGAACGCTTCCATGCCGAACGGTCCTTCCTATGCCGAACGGTGCTTCTGATGTATGGGAAGTGTAGGATGGTTGCAGTGAAGCCGAGTGTATCTCTGTTCGAAGCTCTTGACCGATCAATGTATGTAGGTCGAATGATATCGTTATCTTGCGTAGTGGTGCATACTGAATGCCTTCTGAATGCCGAACGCTCTAGTTGCCGAGTTATCCTATCGCCGAGTTCTACTGACGCCGAGTGCCTCTGGATGCCGAGTACTCCGGATGCCGAGTACTTTGGATGCCGAGTACCACGGGGTGCCGAACAATAGTTGACGCTGAGCATAGGTTTTTGCCGAGTACTACGCCGAGTAGTCTCGATGCCGAGCGTTGGTTGATGTTGAGTGCCAGTTGACGCCGAACACTGCTGAGTGCTTCGCCGAACACTCCTGGACGCCAGACACTATGGATGCCGACTACTACGCCGAGTACTCATGGATGACAGTTGCTTCGCTGAACCCTCCTGGACGCCGGACACTATGGATGCCGAGTACTACGCCGAGTACTCATGGATGACAGTTGCTTCGCCGAACCCTCCTGGACGCCGGACACTATGGATGCCGAGTACTACGCCGAGTACTCATGGATGACAGTTGCTTCGCCGAACACTCCTGGATGCCGGACACTCTCTGATGCCGAGCACTTATTGCCGAGTACTAGTTGCCTGGTCAAATCCCCAGGAAACACTTGCCCCTCAAAGTGTATTGCGTGGCCGAACGTGATGCGCTTTGAATCTGGTACAATCTACCTCGGAGGTACCTCTTCAAGAATGTTAGCGAAGGAGGTGCGAGACGAACAAGGTTGGGATGCCGAACGATACATCTGAAGCCGAGCGTACCTCGTGTGCCGAACGCTCTGGTATTGACCGGTTCTACCGGGTATAGCCTCTTCGTCTTCTACCTCCCTCTATATAACCAGGCGCCCTTCCACCATTTTATTTTACGTCTTCTTTATTATCACTCTTAGAGATTTGCAACCCTATCAGATATAAAGCCTATATAATCCATTCTCAACTTCGATCGTCGAATTAGGTATCCTTCCTCTAACAATTGCACTACTTCCATTTTAGGTTCATCTTATGGAAACAGAGTATTTCCTTTAGTTGTGAACGCGTGGCTAGTAGGAGTGGTTCGCTCGTTTTGAGTTGTCTAATTGGGGCTAGCTCCTCCGTGCCGAACGATAGAAAGGTAGATGGGGCGTTGAACGGCGTAGTCTTTGCTGGGCGATCAATCTCTGTCGTTCGGCGTGGATGGAGAAGGTGTAGGGTGGAGTTGAAATCGTGGTGGAGCACCACGTTTAGCCAAACGATAACCCAAACCGAACAGTCTTGAATGCCGAACGGTATCAACGCTGAACAATTACTAAAATGTAGAGCAATAACTTAGCCGAACGATGACTTTAGCCGATCAATACAATTGATACGCCGAACATTGACTTTAGCCGAACAATACAACTGACATGCCGAACACTGACTTTAGCCAAACAATACAACTGACATGCCGAACGAAGACTTTAGCCGATCAATACAATTGACACGCCGAACATTGTCTTTAGCCGAACAATACAACTGACATGCCGAACACTGACTCTAGCCGAACAATACAACTGACATGCCGAACGATGACTTTAGCCGACCAATACAATTGACACACCGAACATTGTCTTTAGCCGAACAATACAACTGACATGACGAACACTGACTTTACCCGAACAACACTTAGGTCGAACCAGTACCTTAGTCAAACAAAGCAATTGCCGGACAATTCTTGGACCGGATAATATCTTTAGCCGGACAATACAAATGCCGAACAACATTTAAAATGCCGAACAGTATAAATGTCTAACTACACTTAAGCCGGTTACTTTAGAAATCATATGTCTTCTGAATCTGGGACTGTAATCACCTCAAGGCGAGCTTTCTGAGACGGTCAGTGATGACGGTCTTCGAAGGCGGTGATTCGAAGCTAAATATTACATCTTTAGAACCTTTAGATTCTTATTGCCTGCACACAATTGCTTGCACTAGTTCACACATCACATGGGGGGAAAAATCGTGTTGCTAATTCTAACGTTCAACGTTTTTTATGTGTAGCTTTCTCAAGCATTTAGCCAGGTTCATTATTTATTCGGGATGTCGAGAAAATCTAGTTCTGCCACCATATCTGACAGGCCTGGGCCGTCAGCAAGGCAAGGAGCCGTTGATACGTCTAATCCGTCAACTTCTCCTGCTCATAACTTGGCGCCCGACGCTCTGGAGGCAACCATCTTACTAGACAATCCGATCGATTCTCAAGCCTCAAAGATCAACGAAGCTGCTCTGCGATGGATATGTTCTATTCACGGGATTCCTTTTGTCGACGTGTTAGTTCCTTCAAGACACGATCGCCCTCATCTGCCCCCAGTCGGGTACACTACCTGCAACAAGTTTATGTGTTGGATGGGCAGCGTGCCCCCATTCAACTTATTTCTCCGGGATGTACTGCAGTACATAGACATAGCTCCGTCGCAGCTACACCCGAACGGCCATGCATTTCTGTACGGGACTTATATACTTTTCATGGCTGTCTTCTCCAGACCTCCAACCCCTGGTGATATCAGATACATTTATATGTTCAAGAGACGGAAAGACATTCCTTCCTTTATGTTTCTCGAGCCATACCACAAGTGCCAGATCTTGACAGGGGCATGTAGCAAATTCGCCCTGTACAAACAGGAATGGTTCTATGTGCGCTGCCCGTCTGGTTTTGCTAGGAGATGGGTTGAAGGCAGTAAGTCTCTCTGCTGAATCGTTATTCGTATTTAATTGGAGTCATGCTTTTCCTAACTCTTCATTTCATCTTTTCAAGTATCAACCCGCGTCCGGAAGGCCGAGGATATTCTGAGGCTGTTGAAGCCATTAGAGCTCTTCCTGCTGAGGATCGAGACATCCGGACTGTCATTTCAAATGAATCGCTGTCGGGGTTCGGCTTGCTAGCCCCTGGTCGTCGGATCAGCCTTCCAGAAGGTGTTACAATTCCCAAACCTCCATCTGGTAAAGGGAAAAAACTTGCCGAACCGTCGTCGTGTCGCGCTCCCGACACGCACGAAGAAGGCGTGCGCAAAGAGGATGATGCCCCCGAAACTCAGGGCGAGAACGTGGGTCCCGCTTGGAATCCGGCAATCGAAGTTCAGGATATTGAGACATCATCCTCCCCTTCGAAGGAAGGAAGAAGCTGAAATATACGGTTCAAAAGGAGAAAGTTGGTGGCACCTCAAAATCTACGCCTATCCCTCCTGAGAAAGAGGCTTCTTCGCAGCATCTGGAAAGTTCTCTGAGGGGTCTATCGAACCTTTCTATTCCCGAAGACATACTTAATTACGGGTTCGATGATCCTGAAGCTCTCAAATTCTCTTCGCCCGCTAGAGGCAATGTAGGAGTTCAACTCCCGGCTCAAGGAGACAATACTCCGATTAGCAAAGATAAACGAACGGGTCCATCGGGGGGAACACTAGGACACACACGCACATGCGCATTCCATAATATACTTCAAGTCCTTTTAATTCGTGAATTCTCCTTAACTCGTTGTTATCTTCATTCTTTGCAGGTGATATGGGCCGCTCACACGGACTTGATCGCCTTCAGGGGTCTTCTATATTCCATCACTCCGGATGGGATTCCGGTTCAGGCAGACGCAGGGACCGAGGTGATTATGAAGATAGGGACAATCGTCCTCGCCAGTCGTCTCACTACAAGAAAGCACACTCTCAATCTTCCCAGTCCCGGGATCTTCCTCCTCCAACTGAGCCGGATAAAGAGAAGTCTTTGCAGAAGGGTTATCAGTCTGATGCTGCTCGAGAACAACATTCCAGTTCATCGAGTACGAGGAAAGTTTGAGAGCAGCGTAAAAGAACGGAATTCTCTAAGCCTCCTCCTCCTATTCCTGCCGTGGACCCAACTGTTGCGGAAAAGATGGTCGACCTTAAGGCCAAGTTTCCGAAAATCTGTTTTGACGGTTTGAAATTCCTCCCGGCCATCCATCACATTCCTGGGCACGTGAAGCAAAGTGCCATTGCCTGCAACAATGACGTCTATGTTCAACATGACGCATTCGTGCACTTGGTGGAGAAGATCTCGGAAGTATCTGTCGAGCGTCAACACGAGATTGACCGTCTGAATCTGGAGGCTGACAGCGATAAGAAAATCATCAAACTCCAAGACGAAGAGCTCGCTTCGTATAAGTCAAAGGTAGAAGCCGCTGAACAAGGTGCGAAAGATACTGCTGAGGCAGTTGCTCGCTTAGAGGTGGCTCACAAAAAGGAGCTTGACGAAGCAGTTCAGCGCAGTGGCGCCCTTGCCCTAGAAAAAGACTCTGTCCAAAAAGAAAGGGACGCGCTTGCTACTCAAGTCAAAGAGCTGAAAGAACAACTCTCCAAGGAGAAAGAAGACAAAATAGCTGCTCAGGAAGAATCGCAGCGATATTGTGATGAGATTGTTGCTACCCGACTCCTGAAGACAAAGCTCGACAACGAACTTGCCGGGGTCGAGAAAATGAAGGATGAGGCCCGTGAGGAGGGCAAAAGAATGGCTGTGGAGGAGCTTGATTCTCGCCTTAAGGCGGCCGCAGAGGCCGGCAGGGAAGAGGTCAAGAGTATGTTTGACCCGCTGATTGCCGAGTACGGAGCTCGCGTCCTTATGCACCGCGACCTAACATTCTTGGGCGACGGCTACCACGAATCCCTGGCTGAGGCATGGGAAACTCTGATAAAGATCAAGAAAGTCGAGTCAGGCTCCGAAGAGATCGACGAGGATGCATTGGTAAAGGAGTTCCTGAGGGGGAATGAGCCATCGGATTTATCCGCAGCATTGGCTCTTTTTGGCAAAGGCTCTTCCCCTTCGAAAGAGAAGAACGACGAGGCTGGCCCGTCAGAGGCCGACGCTACTACTCCTCACATCGCCGCTCCTTATGCTGCTCAATCGGCCGATCGGTCGATGCTTGATCCATTCGAGCAGCATGCCAGTTATGATCCCGAAGATCCCGGGTTCGACGTTCATGTGCTGTCACCTATCCTCGAGGGTGAAACCCCGCGCGCCACCGATAGCCAACCGGATCCTGGTAGGAAATTCTTCTTTCTCTAGAAGTCGAAGAGATCCCGTCATTTTTCAGCAATGGTCATTCGTTCTAATGCCCACTTCTTATATTTTCATGCAGGTTGTTCTGACGCCGAGCTAACTCCGAGGAGCGATGACGCCAAGGAGGAAGAAGGGAAAACAAGCGACGTTGCTCACGCAGGGGTAACTCCCAGTCCAGACGCTCAAGTGATCGGGGCGCTTGATGATGACAAACTTGATACTTCGTCTCCTGCCGAAGGAAGCGATGAAGTTAAAATCACTGGCGCCTCTGAACATACTTCAGAGACGAGCATGAAGGACCGTCTCGCCGACGAGGAGAAGAAAAAGGTCAAAGTCAAAATTGAATCTGAAGTACTGGAACTCACTGACCCGCGGAACAGACCTTTGAAAATCATTCTCCCGGGCAGGTCCAAACCGCTAGATGTTCCGTCTCCTACTCCTGACTCCGTCTCTCTAGCAAGCAAAAAGTCCAAGAAAAAACGTGAGGGAGAGGAGTCGTCGGAAACACCAAAGGCAGACAAGAAGAAGAAGTCGAAGAAATAATCGATGCACTTGTTCAACAAGTTTCCTGATTAAGTTTTGTAATTGTTTTTATCTCCCATGATTTGTAGTTTGTATAGAGAGGTCTGAATTTTGTAGGAGTGATCATGTATCCCCATTTTGGACTTATTGAATAAAGTTTTAGTTTCTTTTTTGTTTGAATGATTCTCTTGTCTTTATTTGGTTTGCTGACTAATTGTAGCCATAACTCAAGTTCTTATGAGTTGCATTATCTCCCAGTCCATTCTTGTGCTGTTCAAACATTTTTGGACATGGCGTACCTCTCGTTCCACATCTTTCGAGTACTTGGACTTCTTTCTGACTCTGTGTCCCGGGGACTTGGAGGCTTGAAATAATTTATGCTCTAGTCCGCGCTCTGGGGACTTAGAGTACTCCGATCCGCGCTCTGGGGATTCGGAGATTTGGAATCGTTTATACTCTAGTCCGCGCTCTGGGGACTTAGAGTACTCCGATCCGCGCTCTGGGGATTCGGAGATTTGGAATCGTTTATGCTCTAGTCCGCGCTCTGGGGACTTAGAGTACTCCGATCCGCGCTCTGGGGATTCGTAGATTTGGAATCGTTTATACTCTAGTCCGCGCTCTGGGGACTTAGAGTACTCCGATCCGCGCTCTGGGGATTCAGAGATTTGGAATCGTTTATACTCTAGTCCGCGCTCTGGGGACTTAGAGTACTCCGATCCGCGCTCTGGGGATTCGGAGATTTGGAATTGTTTATACTCTAGTCCACGCTCTGGGGACTTAGAGTACTCCGATCCGCGCTCTGGGGATTCGGAGATTTGGAAATCGTTTATACTCTAGTCCGCGCTCTGGGGACTTAGAGTACTCCGATCCGCGCTCTGGGGATTCGGAGATTTGGAATCGTTTATACTCTAGTCCGCGCTCTGGGGACTTAGAGTACTCCGATCCGCGCTCTGGGGATTCGGAGATTTGGAATCGTTTATACTCTAGTCCGCGCTCTGGGGACTTAGAGTACTCCGATCCGCGCTCTGGGGATTCGGAGATTTGGAAATCGTTTATACTCTAGTCCGCGCTCTGGGGACTTAGAGTACTCCGCTCCGCACTCTGGGGATTCGGAGATTTGGAATCGTTCGTACGAGTCTGTATGTCGCGCAGGATAATGTAATTTATCATCCAATTAAGAGATATAGAAACTTCATAGAAAATATGGCTTCTAGCCTTTATTAACGAAGATCAACTAAATTGCTTGATTACAACTTTCAAAAGGAAACTAAGTCATTATTGAATGGAAACATGCAGGAAATAACAGTGCCTACAACAAAAAAGGAAAACATGCTAAATGTAATTGTGCCGTAGATGTTCACTGTTCCATGCTCGGGGGAGTGTCGCGCCATCAATGGTCGCTAGCTTGAATGTTCTTTCTCCAAGCTTCCGTTCATTGGCGTATGGACCTTCCCAGCTGGGATTCATGCGTGATGGTACTGGGAAGACTCGTTTCAGAATGAGATCACCCACATCAAAGATTCTTGGGCGGACTCTGCCGTCGTAGTAACGCTTGACTCGATGTCTGTGCGCTGCCGCCCTTAACTCAGCTTCTTCACGCTTTTCGTCAATGCAGTCCAGTGATTCCAGCAAGAGGTTTTGGTTCGTCTTGGGATCATAGTATGTCATTCGGTGCGATGGAACTTCAAGTTCCACGGGTATAACGGCTTCAGAGCCGTATGCCAAGGCGAACGGAGTGTGGCCGGTCGCGGACTTGTGGGTAGTTCTATACGCCCATAATGCTGTCGGGAGTTCATCTACCCACTTGCCTCCAACCTTCTCCAGACGCTTCTTTAGTATGGACTTGATTATTTTGTTAACGGCCTCGACTTGTCCGTTAGCTTTTGGGTGTGCAACGGCGGCGAACTTTTTCTCGATGCCGTACTTTAAACAGAACTCTTTGAACTCTCTACTTTCGAATTGCGTTCCGTTGTCTGTAATGATGGTGCGTGGAAGGCCAAAGGGCATATAATGTTTCGTACAACGAAGTTAATGACCTTCTTATAGGTGATGGTGGCCAAAGGTTCTGCCTCAGCCCATTTCGTGAAATAGTCGACTGCAACTATTGCGTATTTCGCACCACCTTTGGATAGAGGCAAAGAGCCGATTATGTCGATTCCCCAGATCGCAAATGGCCAAGGACTGATCATTTGTGTGAGTTCCGTTGATGGAGCCCTCGGGATTTTTGCATATCTTTGACACTTGTCGCATTTTCTTGCGTAGTCCGTGGCATCCCGGTTTACGGTGGGCCAGTAATATCCATAGCGGAGGATCTTCTTTGCTAGCGTTTGCCCCCCAGTATGGTCGCCACATTCCCCTTCGTGAACTTCCCTCAAGACTCTCTTTGTTTCATCATGAGCGATGCACCGTAATAATGGGACTGAAAATTCTTTTCAGTACATGGATCCACCCTGCATTACGTACCGCGCAGCCTTCCGAAGGACCTGTCGTCTTTCGCTTCTTTTTTCTGGTAAAGCCCTGGTTGTCAGGTACAGTTTGAATTGGGTTATCCACGAGTCCTTCTCGATTTCTGTTTCCAACACGCGATCGATTTTCATCTCGTCTATGCTCGGGGCATGCAAGACTTCAACGGGATACAATCCCATTTGTTGAGCATCGTCGGTACTTGCGAACTTAGCCAACAAGTCGGCTTCTTTGTTCTGTTCTCGCGGGATATGTGAAATGTCATAATGCTCAAGATTTGATAGTAGTTCTTGGACCTGAACGAGGTACGGAGCAAGCTTTCGTCCTTTTGCTTGGTAGTCTCCTCGTACTTGGTAAACCACCAACTGCGAGTCACAAAAGATTTCGACTGATTCGATCCCGAGTTCTTTGATGAGCTTCAAGCCAGCGATCAGTGCTTCATATTCAGCTTCGTTGTTCGTAGCCGGGAAATCGAGCTTCAGGCATAACAGATTGATCGGTTTTCCGGAGTTATAAGAACTATGCCCGCGCTGGAGCAACGGTCGTTTGATGCACCGTCAGTGTATAATTTCCATCGAACGGGGGGAATGATGTCGTGATCGTCCGGTTTGATGGGTATGGTAAATTCAGCGATGAAGTCTGCTAACGCTTGCCCTCGGATGGCTCTCCGTGGTAAGTACGCGATATCGAATTGGCTCAACTCGATGTTCCATTTTAGCAATCTTCCAGAAGTTTCCGGTCGTTGGAGTACCTGCCTCAGGGGTTGATCGGTATAAACACCGATTGAATGCGCTTGAAAGTATGGGCGCAGCTTGCGCGATGCAATCACCAAGCAATAAGCCAATTTCTCGATTTTAAGGTAATTCTTCTCTGCCCCCGTTAAACGCTTGCTAACATAATACACCGGCTTCTGGACTCGATCCTCCTCACGAACCAAAGCTGCACTTATTGCATGAGGGGATATAGCCAAGTAAACGTATAGCATCTCATGGTCAACTGGTTTAGATAGCATCGGTGGGCTCTCCAGATGCCTTACCAGATTCCGGAATGCTTCCTCGCAGCTAGACGTCCATTCAAAATTTCTTTTTCCTTTCTTTATTATGTCAAAGAACGGGATGCACTTGTCAGTTGCCTTGGATATAAATCGACTCAGCGCAGCTACTTTTCCGTTCAAGCTCTGTACCTGCTTTATAGTCCGGGGCGCTTGTACATCTCGAATAGCTTGGATCTTTTCTGGGTTGGCTTCGATTCCCCTAGCGTTGACGATGAATCCCAAAAACTTCCCTGATGCAATGCCGAAAGAACACTTCAACGGGTTGATCTTCATGCCGTAAAACCTGAGTATGTTGAACATTTCAGCCAAGTCTTGAATGTGGTCGTTTGACCGTCGTGACTTCACGAGCATGTCATCCACATAGACTTCCATGGTTCTACCCAGCTGGTCCTTAAACATTCGATTCACCAGACGTTGGTAAGTTGCTCCAGCATTCTTCAATCCAAAGGGCATCACTACATAGCAATACAGCCCGACATTTGTAACGAAGCTGGTGTGTTCCTGGTCCAGAATATGCATTGGGATTTGGTTGTATCCTGAGTACGCATCCATGAATGACAGTAACTCGTGTCCTGCTGTGGAATCGACCAACTGATCGATCCTAGGCAACGGGAAACTGTCTTTAGGGCATGCTTTGTTCAAGTCGGAATAGTCTACGCAAGTCCTCCATTTCCCATTCGCCTTCTTTACCAGCACGGGGTTGGAGACCCATTCCGGGTAGTGGGCGTCGCGGACGAACCCATTTGCTTTGAGTTTGTCCACCTCCTCTCCAAGAGCGGTGGATCTCTCCGGATCCATTCCTCTCCTTTTTTGCTTGACTGGGACGTATTTCGGGTCTATGTTCAACATATGACTCGTGATGGCGGGAGAAATCCCACACATATCAGAATGCGTCCAGGCGAAAACATCAAGGTTTGCCCGGAGGAAGTCGCTAAGGTCTTCAGTCATTGCGGGGCCTAACTGTGATCCGATCTTCAGTATTCGCGAAGGGTCGTCATGGCTAACTGAAATGTCAATTGTTAATTCAGCCGGTGCCGCCTTCTCTTCCCTAGGTTTCTCATCGTCGTCTCTCGGATCTATATCTCCGTAGATCCGAGAACTATGCCCGAGCCAGGGCTCGGGCACTACTTGTCAATTATCCGTATTGAGGATGCGGACGGGATTGTCCGCAACCTTTCCTTTCTCCCTCCGGTGGGCCTCTCGGAGCTCGGCCACATAACAAGAACGACCAGCTGCTTGGTCACCGTGAACAATGCCTACTCCTTTGTCAGTCAGAAACTTCAAAGTTAAGCACCACGGGGCTAATGCCGCCCTAAATTCAGCCAGGGCCGGCCGACCCAAGAAAACATTATACGGAGAGTCCACATCCAAAACTACAAAGGGTAGAACTCGTACCCTCCGACGCTCGCCTTGTCCCAGTTCAACTGGTAACTCGACATATCCTACTGCATCAGTCGCAGCGCCGTTAAAGCCGTGGATACGAGCTTTGGATGGTTTCAAGTCTTTTGTCTCTAGCTTCATCTGATCATAGGCCTTCTTGAAGATGATGTTGACTGAACTTCCACAATCAATCAAAATTCTTTTTACATATGCTGGTCCGATCGTTGCAGATATGACCATGGGATCGATGGTCGGAGCCTCTACCTGATCAGCGTCTCTGTTTCTGAACACAATATCGTCTGTCATCACGCGCTGCTGCTTAGCAGGGGCCCCGTCCTCTATATTCGAACAGCACTCAAAATCTGCATGCTTCAAGGAGCTTGCATATCGTTCCATCTCTTGCCAGTTCTTATCTGCGGGATGAGGTCCGCCGATAATTGTATTTATGACCAGTCTTCCAACAGTCCGGGCAGGCTCCTCAGGATGACGTGGAGCTGGTGCACGACCTGGGTTGGACGTTCCCTGTCCTCCTTCCTGTGGATCCTTTACAAATTCTTGCAACTTCTTTTGTCTGATCAATTTCTCGATAGCGTCATGCAGGTGTCTGCATTCTTCCGTGTTGTGTCCATAAGTTTCATGGAAGCGGCAATATTTCCCAGTCCGCTTCTGTTCTTCAGTTGATTCTTTTGGACGTGGTTTTCTGTACTGAAAAGTATTGCAGGTGGATAGGTAAATGTTCTCAAGTGGGGCGTTTAGCGGAGTGTACTCGCTGTAGCTTGGAATTCTCGACTTCCACTTTCCCGCTTCTTTCCTCTTTCCTTGACTTCTTCCTCCGGACTCCTTGGGCTGCACAGGCTTACTATGGACATTGACTTGGACCTTTCCCGAATTGTCTCCAGATTGCTTCACAGCAATGTTGCTCTTGATTGACTCTTGGGTAGGTCCCGGTACCTTATCTCGTCGTACCCACCTAGCTTCTTCTCTTCTTATGAACTGGTGTGCCTTGGAGTAGAAATGCTCTAGCGTAGCCGGAGGTTTTCCTGCCAGCCAGTCTCCAAACTCAGAATCCGGATCTACACCTCTCATTACAGCCATTAGAATTGCATGGTCATTGGGATTACTGACTTCAGTTGCCGCAACGTGGAATCTTTGTAAGTACTCCTTCAGCGACTCTCCGGGATTTTGGATTACACTTGACAGAGACATCACATCCTTCGGGCGTGTAGTGTGTATCCTGAACTGCTCAATAAACTTCTTTGCCAACTCCTCGAAGCTTGATACGGATCGCGGAGGAAGTCGGGTGAACCACATAGTAGCGATCCCGGATAGAGTAATCGGAAAGCACCTACACTTGGTGGCATCATTTGCTCTGGCTGAATCCATCATCCATTCATACCTCATTACATGTTGTCTGGGGTCAGTCTTTCCTTCGTATGCAGGAATGGTTGGCATGCTAAACTTCTTGGGGTACGCCGCTTGCAGCACAACATCCGTGAACGGAGTATGACTTCTTGACACTCCCCAGTCGTCATTTGATAAGCCCTGATTTTCTTTCATCAGTTGCCTGATCATGGCTGTCAGATCGGGTGTCTGTATGGAAGCTGGGAGGTTAGAGTCAGTTCTACGCGCCTGTCCATGCTGATGCCTCCTTTCCTAGCGATCTGCCAATCGTGCGTCGTGAGGTTCAACATTGTTAGCATTTTGATGATCTGGAGCTCCATCCTCCATCTGTACTCTGGTTCGGAAGCTTCCAGTTCTGGCTTGGTCGCGGTCTCCAGCTGTTCGAACAGCAGCATCCACCCTTGCAGCTTCAGTCTTACGGCGTCTACGCCTGGGTGGTTCATCAGAAGAAGTAGAGCTGTCAGATGAGGAATAAGCAGCTGGATTGCCCCCAGCATTCTGTTGCTGCTGTTGAGTGAGTTGTGCCATCAGGTTGGCATTAGCTTGCATCTGTTCTCCCAATTGTCTCCTGCTTTCCCTAAGTTCTCTCATCAAGTCATTGAACTCTACTCTGGTGACAACTAGAGTCTGTTCTTGAGCGGCAATCCCTGCACTCGGGATCGCTGGTTGATTGCTAGGTCCTGCTTGTTGCACGCTAGCAGTCTCTCGGGCATCCGCATTAAGAGAAGCTGACCTGGTACGTGGTCTTGCCATTGTAGAGTTATTGGTATGAACTCTGAGTAGAATCAACGGATGTCCTATCAGTAAGTCGGATCTTCTTTGGGGGATTTGTTTAATCCAGTAGCTTCAAAGCAGATCCTTGAGGTCTGAGAATTCAATTCTCGGTGAAAGCACCAAAGTGTTACCACCAAAATTGGTCACTAACCTCGTAGAAGAAGATTGTGAAGAGATATAAGTGATGAAATCAAATTAAACAGAGAAGACAGTGCTAATCTAAATACAGAAAGTAAGAACACCAAATTTATAGTGGTTCAGCGTAATTGCCTACGTCCACTTTGAGGTTAAACTTTATTGATCTTCTTTATAGTTGATTACAAATACAATTCGTGAATCAAATGCTTGAATAAAGTTGTTAAGTAGAGAAGATGAGTCTTGAAAATGGCAGAGTCTCCCCGGTGTTTTCTCTCCCAAAAAAGGATCCATTTCACTGTGACCCTGCCCCTCTATTTATAGGCAAAGATGGGCTGGACTTCCCAAGTGGGCTGTTGTTAGCCGAACGCTCTAGCCCAGGCGCTGCATGCTGAACCAGGTACGCCGAACGCTTCCATGCCGAACGGTCCTTCCTATGCCGAACGGTGCTTCTGATGTATGGGAAGTGTAGGATGGTTGCAGTGAAGCCGAGCGTATCTCTGTTCGAAGCTCTTGACCGATCAATGTATGTAGGTCGAATGATATCGTTATCTTGCATAGTGGTGCATACTGAATGCCTTCTGAATGCCGAACGCTCTAGTTGCCGAGTTATCCTATCGCCGAGTTCTACTGACGCCGAGTGCCTCTGGATGCCGAGTACTCCGGATGCCGAGTACTTCGGATGCCGAGTACCACGGGGTGCCGAACACTAGTTGACGTTGAGCATAGGTTGTTGCCGAGTACTACGCCGAGTAGTCTCGATGCCGAGCGTTGGTTGATGTTGAGTGCCAGTTGACGCCGAACACTGCTGAGTGCTTCGCCGAACACTCCTGGACGCCGGACACTATGGATGCCGAGTACTACGCCGAGTACTCATGGATGACAGTTGCTTCGCCGAACCCTCCTGGACGCCGGACACTATAGATGCCGAGTACTACGCCGAGTACTCATGGATGACAGTTGCTTCGCCGAACCCTCCTGGACGCCGGACACTATGGATGCCGAGTACTACGCCGAGTACTCATGGATGACAGTTGCTTCGCCGAACACTCCTGGATGACAGACACTCTCTGATGCCGAGCACTTATTGTCGAGTACTAGTTGCCTGGTCAAATCCCCAGGAAACAGGAATGCACCAAAATTAGCACAAGTATTTATGAAGGAGGTGGTAAAATTGCATGGCATTCCCAAAACTATTGTGAGTGATAGGGATACCATCTTCACATCAAGGTTCTGGAAAAGTTTTCAAGAAGCCATGGGAAGTGAATTATGCTTAAGCACTGCCTACCATCCACAATCAGATGTGCAGACTGAGGTGGTGAACAAAGTTCTAGAGGACTTATTAAGGGCATGTGCACTGGATTTTGGAGGCAACTGGGAAGACTATCTCCATTTAGCTGAATTTACATACAATAACAGCTATCAAAGCACCATAGGGATGGCTCCATTTGAAGCCTTATATGGCAAGCCATGTTTGTCACCTGTATGTTGGGTAGAAGCAGGAGAAAGAGCTATTTTAGGGCCTGAGTACATACAAGAAACTAAAGAGAAAATTGAGTTGGTAAGGAGAAGAATGGCAGCAGCTCAAGATAGGTAAAAGAAATTTGCAGACATGAAAAGGAAGCAGGTGGAATATGAAGTAGGAAATTTTGTTTTCATCAAAATCTCACCTATGAAAAATGTACTGAGGTTTGGGAAACAAGGCAAGTTAAGCCCAAGATATATTGGGCCATACAAAATTCTGAAAAGAATTGGTTCCTTGGCATATAAGTTGTAATTACCAGAAAACATGCAAGGGATGCATGATGTTTTTCATGTATCACAATTGAGAAGGTGGGTCCATGACAAGGAAAAAATTCTTGAGACCCTAACCCAAGTGCAAATAAATCCTAGTTTGATTTATGAAAAGGATCCAGTGGGAATTTTGGCAAAGGATGTGAAGAAGTTGAGGAATAAATCACTGAAACTTGTGAAGGTACAGTGGAGTCTTGATCCTAGTGATTGCACATGGGAATTAGAAGACAAAGTTAGGATGAACTACCCTAAGCTATTTTCAGATTAAAGGTAATTCTGATTTTTAATTTGCTTTCCTTTTGGATGCATGTATTTTTAGTTATTGTGATAGAACTAAAAATCTATTGGGTTGAGAATGTACTTGTTCTCTGAATTAAGTTTAAAATTGATTTAAGCTTAGGAAAATTGTGGGACACAATTTCTAAAAGGTGGGGTGTATGTAATGACCCATAATTTTAGGAATTTATTTTTGAAAATATAAATAAGTTTAAAATAAATTTTAAACTAATTTTAAAAGAAAAGGGGGGAATTGATATGGCTTGATATGGTGTAACTATATGTGTGTACATGTGTGCACAGGAAATACACATGAATAGAAGCTTAATTCCTAAATGATATGAATGAACACATGTTGATGTGTAAGGAAATATATATATATATATATAGATAAATAGATTAAATCCTTAAAAGCTATATGCATAAATATATATATATATATATATATATATGGATGCTATTGATTGTATTTGAGTGTACATGTGCATATGTGTTCAGTAAAAAATAATGTATAGATATATATAGGTGTACTAATTAATTCTGTAAGACATATATATACATATATGTATGCTAATCAAATACCAGAGTTCAAATCAGTAAAATAAAAAAATACACAAATATATTTTTAATTATAGGCAGAAAGAAAAGAATGAAGATATAAAAGGAGTAATCCTTTTATAAATAAATAAAGGAAGTACATGATATTTAAGTGAAAGATAAAAATAGAAAAATAAGATGAAACAGAGATATACTTTGTATAGGCAGAATTAGGAAGAACACTTGATATATATATAATAATTAATGGAAATCAAGTCACACTTTTAGCATGACAGAAGACAAGAGGAAAAGCATTTTTCTGGAAAAGTAAAATTTCTGAAAATAACCAAAATGATAAAACCACTTTTCTCTTCACAAACTTGAGCCAGGGAGGGTAAGATTTTGGGTTTAAATAAAATGCAAATGGCATGATTTCTGATGGGCAAAAATGACTTTAGCTAGCACCTTAAACCCTAAGAAGAACCCTACATAAATAAGCAGTGATAAGAGGAACCTTCTCTTCTTCCCGTATAGCTCTTGAGAAAAATATATATATCATCTAAATATAAAACAAGTGGAGAAAAGGGTTTGAAGGCAGAAGTATATCAATCAACTGAGAAGTGAAAGAGAGCTAGGAGAGAAAACTCACTCAAAAATCTAAGGCACTAAGTCCTAATGAAGGCAGCCAGTTTATAAGTTGATTTTTCTTAAAAATGTATTTTCATATGTGGTTGTCTTTCTTTGATTTTAGAGATGAAAATGCTTTGATCTTTAGTTGGTTGTTCTGCTTGTTTTTCTTATAATACATGTTTTAAAAAACCCAGATCTCTCTGATATGTTAATATATAGGAAAATAAGTAAATACCCAGAGAATCAAATGATGAATATAGGAAAGTAGTGTTTGTTTTGGCATAACCCAGAAAATATAAAAATATTGAGCTGCAATATACTTATGTATAAGTGCTGAGGCTTGAAACAAAAAGGAATTAGGGGTGCAATAGGGTTGCCTATGTGCTGATGCTCCTGATTCAATGAAAATATATAAATAGTCATACACATAGCAAATAGATTTTGTGATTCAGTGAAACTTGGTCATTCTGAGTTTAACTTAAGCACAGATGTTTGCAAAAAGAAAAGAAAACTCTCTCAAAAAGCCATAAGCCAATGTTAGTTGTCTATACCCCTTTTAAAATGCAAGAATATATATATATATATATATATGCAGAGTCTTAATTAATAGACACCTATGTTTTATTGCCTGTTTGTCTTTGTTTGGTTATGAATGATATGGAATGCCATGACATGAATGCTTGTTTTAGTGAAATGATTCACTGAATGGTTTAGTCATGAAAAATCAAAAGAGTTATTATTAACTTAAAACTAATTAGGAAATGGGGTCAAGAGCACTGCAGGAATGACTTGTGTTCTTGAGCAATATAAGTTGACACATGGCTTGTTTAAGTCCTGAGATCTTTGTGTAATGAAGTGAATTAGTCCATTACAATGTGTCCATTGATTCATATAATTGCAGATGAGACCAAGATAGATAAATATATCAATTTGATATAAGGAGGAACTAGAGTTTTCCTGGAATGAAATCTTAGTAGGGAATAAATGATTTGATTCATTTTAGTTATTTCCTTGTTTTGTATGGATGCTTGTTTGATTTATGACTGAGTTGTGTGAATGTATGACTGCACCATATCTTTTTAAGGTTTCTGGAAAGGAAGACTTAAGTGTGCACCAGCACACTGACACAGAACATGCACACCATGATTTTTTTGTTTTCTAAATGAAGGATATATATATATATATACATGTTTCAACTTTAACTTGATTTACAAATTGTTTTAGTGGATTTTCTCATACCATACATGGGTCTGACCCTAGTGTGCTAATGGCATATGGGGTGTCTCATTTAATATAGAGCAGCTTCAAATGCATTTTCACGGAATGCAGCAACTAAGTAGGAGTAGGAGCAAGGCTATGAGAAGAAGATTATAGCATGCTAAAATTAGTTAGATAAGAGCTTAAAAGATAAAATCTGCATGTATTGTTATTTTTAAATTATGACTTGTATTAAGTACTAAATGATGGAAGGATATTTTGCTAAGTGTTTTGCTAAGGAATTGACTTGTAACTGAGTTTATAAAATTTGGATATTATCTGAAAAGTTGAAGAAGTTAATCTATGATTTTTGTATGTAAATCTGAGCAAGAATACTATGGTAAATGGGACGGTTATATTTTATAAATGTATTAGTCAATCTTGAGTCTTTGAACAAGATTAAATATTGGAAATCTGGATAGTGAGTCTCAATATACAATATGGTATATTCTTTCATCATGATATATGCATATAAGAGTCTAAAGGCACAGGGAAAATGTGTTATGTGTCTGCATATTTTGATAATGCAATTTGTACTAAGCAAATGTTTTATACTTCACTCTTGAATAAAGGAAGAATCTGTATCTATAGGAGTTGAAAGTCATGTACATGATAGTTTGTATATATGAAAGTTTAAACATAATTTGTTCAAATATGGCACATCAGTTACCTCTGCACTTTAACACAAAATCTGAACTCCTTTTACTCAAGCTATGTTCAAATGCATTTTAAAAACCCTATGGCTTATACCAGAACAAAGAGTCTGGATGAACCATGTTTGGGATACCCAGGTTCTCAGGAAACACATACATGGTTGCATTTGATTTAGCTTAGCATCCCGGCATCAAAGAATTAAGTTTTTTTTGGAATATGATATCTCACTCAAAAATATTCCATAAAAGAGTTTGTACTCTAGACAGATTTTAAAGAAAATCAAACATAGATAATGATATAAACTTATATCATTTTTCAGAGCATAAACACTACACCATCAATTTAAAGGCAATCATAACACAATTATAATGTTTTCAGGAATTACACTTCATTGAGAATACATCAAGTAATCAAGGGTTAAAAATCATATTGTTACCTATATGGATGGAATTTTATTGTATGGATTAAATTGAACTATGGATGGATTGATTAAATTTAATCAATCAAATTATCCTCTTGTTTACCATAACTCTGATTAAACAAGAGAGGCACATGCATCATCATATGTGTGTGCATATCTTTGTGAATACACTAATATATCTATATTAGTAAAGATTTTGATCCGGGATAAGTTGTTTATCTGATAAAAGGAAAAATGACTCTAGGCTTTAGAAATATATATATATATAATAAATATATATATATATATATCTATGTAAAAAAAATCCTTACAAATTTAGGTATAAAAGAGAGGGTCATTTCACCTACACAACTAATACGTTATAGTTGTACATTATTTATGCATATATATATATATATATATATATAATAACCCTGCTTTCAACACCATAAAATAAATAAACATAATTAAAATAAAATTATTCTAATTCGATATTTGATAATTTATATTTTGTAAATAAATATTTTATTTCAAGCAAGCAAATGATTTGACAAAATGTGAGTTTTATTTTATAAAGTGACTGAAGATTACTTTAACATATTGTTTTGTGTTAATTTGTCTGTTGAGTGTTTTAAGAATTTTGGTCATTGTGGGTGCACATGTATTCGATAGGGATTATTAAACACTTAAATGAGGCAAAACTGATAGGATATTTCAGAAATGGTATAAGAAATATCTTATTTAAAACTGTGCATTATTTTGTATAGTAACATATTATTTAGAAGTGGAAAATATTATTTCTCCAAATATAGATATTTTTGAACAACATATGCGGTCATTGAATATTAGTGTGAAGTTGGGATCACCGGTGGATAGTGTTGATATAAAAGCCTTGACAATCAACATTGCAACCAATTGACGAAATCTAAAATTTTATGGCATGGCAGCGTTGTATATTTTAATATAAATTAATTTATGGATTATTGTGAATAAATATAAATATTTTTTTATGATAATATTAAAAGAATTTACTAATATAAAATATTTGGGAATATCATTCTCACCATTCTTTGCATTGTGATTGTTGTGTTTTTGTAATTTGATGAAATGAAATATAGTATATCGTTGGTGAATTTCGATTCTTAATCTTTGGATTTTAGTGTTATGATCATGAATAAACTCTTTTGTCAGATAGGTTTATCCAGTGGAATGTGCTGCATTTTTTTTACAAGTTAAAACCAAAAATAAGGCTCTATCTCTTTCTACATTAGCAAATCCTTATCTAAATTTGAAGCAGATCTCATAAGCACAGTTATTTAGCCATAAGTTCTAGTTATTGAAAATATGGTGAAGACTAATGTCTTAATACGTTTTAGACACAAATCCTAAATGACTTAAAATAAGTGCGACTAATTAACTCATACATATTACCATTTGCTTCATTATAGTGATCGACAACAACTCAATCTAGTTTAGTGTTTGGTGACTTTCGGTATAACTTACTTATGTATCGAATGACTTCTAATATGAACTTATTTATATCGCTCAAATAACCAAAGACCTCAATTCTCATATTTTTACTATTGTTTATATGAGTAGTATTTTTCATATTTAATAACATTTTCATTTTATGATCGTATAGTAGTATACTTCTACACGGAGCATATTTGGTAATAATCAGTTATAATTTATATATTGGCAACTTATCAAATTCTGTGCTAGAAGTCGAAACCCCAAATCTATTGCTTCGCCAGATAATATAATAAGCAACTTAAAAGTCCCAATTATAGTTAAACACTTATTCTTATTGGGTGTTAGAAAAATCGAAACCACTAAACTCATGTCCTTTGATTTTCCCAATCGACACAAATAATGTGAATAAAAATATGCACCTTTATGAAAATTGCAGATGTTATAGCGAAATCACACAAGTACTAATGGAACTTTTTATCCATATTAGTTTACAATGAAATTCAAGAGTAAAATGACCCATTTATTTCATTTTGACAAGAGTCCAATAATAATAAAAGATCTATTACATGCCATCATACTAAGGAGTACAGGCAGGAAAAAAACTACTCATTATGTATATGTGTAGACAAGAAGAATAAGAATACATATACATACACACACAAATATATATATATACACACACACACACACACACACACACACACACATATATATATATAATAAGGATAGGGTGTTTTGTGATTTGATTTTCCGGCCTATGCATTCGCACAATGTTCAAATAACCATAACTTTCAAACGGTTTATTCGATTTCGATGGTTTTACCCATTCCGAAAATCTAAGAGTATAAGCTACAGCTTTTATTCTAAGTGTTTTGCAAAATTTTGACGTTTGTTAGGCTAAAACTGCAGTTTTGAGGGACGGGCCTGTGTTTTTGGTAAAAACTTTGTTGCATATGCTTGGTATTTCCTCCATAACTCAAGATTCTATTCATATTTTTGCAATCCGAAAGATATTTTGGAAAGCTAACACCCTATATAACAATTTAATTTTAGGAGTCTAACTTAATTTAGTGGTTTTGTTAATTAAAAACTTGTCTGAAAGTCATTAAAACATGAAGTTGCATTTCTTTCACATAATCAAGTGTAGACTTATTATATTTCCATATATGAAGCTAATATTCGAATTTAAGCTGAGAATAGGTACTTTTGGTGCATATTTGGATAGTTTGGAAAAGTTAGCTCGCTTTTGCATGCATAATATGTTTTACTTTAGAGAATGATATATATTGTGAAACTTATGCCATGTGGCAAGATTTTTGTTTATATATTATTTCCAACCACGTTTTGGCCAATGTATACTTATTTTATAGTATTATGATTGTTCGAAATGCTCTCTGTATATGGGAGACTCTACCAAAATTTTCCAGAAAATTTTATACTTAAAAATTATTATTTTACAAATTTATCGTATACGGAAAAATGGGAAGCTATTGAATGAATCTATTACATACGATAAGAGAAGTTTTTGAAAGCCACATAGAGGATTGTATAGAGTAAGTTTATAGAAGTTTGTAAATATGAAGAAAGATCAGGGTTGAGTTGTATATGACGTCTCCCTATTAGAAATTGCAAGCACGCAATTTTGTTAAGGGAGAAGTCTATAACAACCCTTCTTTCAACGCCGTAAAATAAATAAATTTAATTAAAATAAAATTATCGATGCATTTTGTAACAACCCCATATCTATAACCATACTGTCCAAGAGTATTATAGAGTAATACTGTTGGATAATACGGAGAATAAGGGAATACAGGGTACACATGTGAATATTCTCTTGGACTAACACTGGTACGTATTAAAACATTAAATTAAAAACACATCTGTACATACATAGTGTCGGTACAAAGCAATAAATAGGTGTGCATCTAGGATAGAACAATACACAATATATACAATAAATATCAGATATCACAGAGTCAGTCATAACGATCATATATAATGTACAATATACAGAGTATAATATACATTACCAGGTCATATACATATATGAGTCTATAAAAAACAAATTAACATACAACTATACTGAATAACTAATCTCCTCTATCCCCAAATAATACAACCTGGTCTCAACGTCCTTGTACCTAAAATGTCTTATACAGACCCGAGTATTATATAAATAACACACGGCTCAGACTATATCTAAATCAAGGGTTGTACATATATATAAATATAGAATATGCATAGTATAATGGTGATGACATACAAACAATAGTATAACAAAATATCAACAACCACCACACCCAATATAAAGATGTCATCACCTATATAAATCACCTCAAATATTATCTCATCGAAACAATAAGAAATGGGTGAATCATCCATATCTGAAATCACCATCAAATCCAGAATTCACAAATGATGAAATATCCTCAAGTAACGTCAAGCAATGGTGAAGCAATGCCCACAATATCTCATAATATCATATTATAAAACACCATTATCAAATCACTAAAAATAATAAGAAAGATTTGAGCCAACTCATAACAATACCTAAATATATCCAATAATAAGTAGATCATCTGCCTAAAAAGATAGGTCGTCTACCTAAGAAGGATACGAGGTTGTTTGCACCAAAAATTGGCACAAACACCCAATAGAGATTTTATAAAGGAATAACTGAAGGATATTAAATGTACATAGAGGGAATATAGTAATAAAGCAATATGAAATAAGCAAATAACATAGACACGGTAATTTATAATGGTTCGACGTTGTTTGCTACATCCACTTTGAAGAGATAGCTTTATTAATCACTTTGTAAACTGAGTACAATAGGGACCGGATGAAAACCCATAGTTACAAAAGAGTACAAAGCAACAAGCAGTGAAAAGATCCTAAAAACCAACAATCGGGTTTGTATTAATAAAGGATTACAGTGAAATATCTCCCTGAAAATTTGGCAGAAGGATCTCCAAAACATAGGGGCCCATAGGAGGGATCGCATGGCCCAAGTCCTAAGAAATTGGGATCGGGACCAATCCTTATTTTGGAGGAGTTTGGGCTTCTGATCCCTATTGGAGCTTCTCCATGTTGTATTATGCTTAGTCTCCAAGTTTCATGCCAATTGGATTAGTAGAACTTGAGTTATTGATGAATCTTTGTTGTAACATATTGTGTAGCCTAATTCTGGCCAATCCCTCTAGAGGGAAGAGGGTCGATCCCCCTTGCTTGCTCCTTTTGGGCTGTGATCCCTAGGGTGGACTCCCTATAGTCCCTACATCTTGTTCTCAAAGTTTCATATGCATTGGACGTCTGGATTTTGAGATATCGATTGTTTTCCATTGAGTTACACTTGTTTGGCTGAAGTAGTCTGATCCCTTTGGCAGAGAGAGGTCATAGCCGATCCCTTTTCTAGATTAGATTAGATTATATTCCATACTTTGAACATCCTGTATAGCATATCTTTCAATTCTATTCAATCAAGGCTTCATATTATCATCTGTACTAGATTTCTGGAGCCGACAATCATCGCTCTTGGTTTATTAGCCTTGATGACAATCGAGTCTTACTTGTCCAATCGGTTCGAATATAGCTGGGTCAAAATGCCAGATAACACTTGCCTCCAAAGTACATCTTTTGTTAAACATGACATGCTTTGAATCGAGGCAAGTTAGAGTTGTCGAAAAGAAATCCATTGAGTTTTTTGAATAGTCGCTATCCTTTTATTGAATTATTTTCCTAAAGTGTCGTATCTCTCTTTGATCGTCATGACGTTTGGTCGATTTCCAATAGTATAAATTCAGGATTATATTTCATTAGTTACTAACTATGTCCGGTTCTATGAGACTAGTAAGCTTTGACTATCTGATCTAGTCTCAACCTTGAAAGCGTCAGGTTTGAATTCAATTTCTGTCGATTTCAAAAATTGAATTTTTAGAATATACACATGCACATTCAGGTATACGTTCTTGTCGATAGCTCCCAGATGCGTTTGCACGCTCATGAGTCGTCACTAATTTGCATCGAATTAGATGCAATTTCATTGCATTTCTTATTTATTTACTTTATATATTTTTATGTACATGTTTGAATACACATAGAGGTCGTACCCGATCTCTTTCTTCCCTTCTTTTTTTGTTAATAGGGATCGGAATTCCTCCAGCCGATCCCTTTCTCTCTCATCTTCTCTCTTTCTTTTCCTTTTTTTATATTGATAGGGATCGGAAGGATCCCCCTTGGATAGGGATCATGCTCGATCCCTCTCAACGTTAGGGACTTTATGTTTTCAGCTTTGTAGAGAAGCTAAATCATGTCGATCCCTCAAATCTCGTATATAAACCAACATTTCCTCCTCCATCCTTCACTTTAGTTCATTTCTACATCCACACCCTCCTTCCTATATCGCCTTACTTCAGAAATTAGTCAAGCCGAACCCTTTCCCTCTCTTCCTTCTTCAATTTCGAATCAAAATCCATCGAAATCCTCTATACTTTTCTAAATCCGATCCCTCTTCCCCTTCAACTTCGATCTTCTCCAAACCATTCGCCATCGCCACTGTCTTCTCCATATATCATAGCCGATTTATATACATAGGTAGGTTTTTAGTTTGCATATGATTTTGATTCGTGACGAGATGATGGGCTCGGTCATTCCCTGGGTCAAATTATGTGAGGAAAAGGAGAAATGTTGGCGAGGTTCGGTTCGGTGTGGTAGTAAAAGAGGAGAAGGAAAGGAGTGAAGCATGAAGAAAGTAGAGGGATCTGTTATGATAGAGTATGGAGGGATCAGTTGTGATGGATCATGGAGGGATTAGTCGCTGATGTATGTGGAGGAGAGGGATCAGTCTTATGTGTTGCTTGAGGAACCGAAATAAATGTTCAAAGGAAGTGTGAGTATGGCTAAGTAAAGGGATCGGTGCAGAGGCATGTCGTAAGGAGCGATTATTGGAGTTTGAGGAGGGATCAATGGTGGAGTGCTCAACAAAGGGATCGGTTACTGATGTCTTTGAGTAAGGAGGGATTAGTGGTATCAAAGAACGGAGGGATCGGTTGTATTAAGATAAAGGGATCGGCTATGGGGACTTAACCGATTCTAAGCCTTTGAATTGAGCTTGAACACTTGAGCAAACTCATCCATATTAACTTGCATGAACAATCAGAACCAAACCCGTGTTAACGAACTTGAACATATGACTATATTGGACAACAAGACTTGTATGTCCATCTTTGAACTTGAAATTGAATGACTAAGTTCCCAGGACTTGTATATGAACTAAAACTAAACATATGGACTCCAATAATGAGCTTCATACTTTAACAAGTCGATGGTCAATCCTGATGCTTACACAACCGATCAATGTAAATGCAGTGATGATGGTCACTCTGGTCGGAATCAAAAGTCTGTCACTTCTTTTGCTTTTAATTTGGAACCGCTTATCTCTACACAGCACAACACTACACCACACTAGTTTACACTTAGCACGGGGGGATAGGTAAAATTTTCTAATCTTGATTATCTACTGAGTTTAGTTGATATGGGCTTTAGATTTTCAGGGCGTTTAGCCGCAATATCATCTGGACAACCTTTACAGCACAACAATCTAGGTGTCGAGTCAAGTTCTACGACTGTATCCAGTAGACTTTCTCATAAACACCAAACTGAGCAACCGAAGAGTTCCGGTCCATTGATTGACCTTTTCTCTGATGCTCCCATCCTTCCTGTGGAAGAGATAAATTCTACCCCTAACACTATAGAGGGTGCTGTATTTCTAGATAACCTGATGGATTCACAGGCCTTCTGAATTGGTGAGGCCGCTTTCCGCAGGCTGTGCCCTAAACATAGGATCCTGTTTGAAGATGTTCTAGTCCCTTTAGTGAATGATAGGGCTTACTTGCCCTCGCAGGGGTATACAACATGTAATAAATTTATGTGTTGGGTTGGATGTGTGCCGGCTTTTAATTCTTTTATTCTAGAGGTGCTAAATTATCTAGGAATAGCTCTTGCTCAGCTGCACCCAAATAGTTACACTTTTCTTTATGGCACTTTCTTGCTATTTATGGATCTTTTGTTCCACCCGCCATCTTCTGATGACATCAGGTTCATTTACAATTTCAAACGACAGACGGGAAGCTTTTTTATACTTTCCTCGATCCCACTCCCAACTGTCAAGTTTTGAATGGTGCTTGGAACAAGCTCAGTGTGTTTAAACACAAATGGTTCTACGTTCGTTGTTCGCCCGGCTTCGCGAGGCGATGGTTGGAAGGATGTAAGTGTTACCTTCATTTTATTTCCTGATTCGTAAGCCCAAGTCGTATCCTGAACTAATAAATACTTAAAAAATCTACATGTATCCATCCACGACCCGAAGGTGATAATTATACAAGGGCGGTTTCCACAATCTGTGCCACCCCAGTTAAGGACAAGGATATTAGATCCCTTATAACCGATGAGTGGTTATCTCTTTTGGGTTGTTAGAAGAAGGTCGCAGCATCGGGCTTCCAGGAAGTGTTGTGTTATAAAGATATGTTGTGGAACAAAAGGCGGCACTGATAGCCCTTTCATACCCCTAGTCTAGGAGGCTGAGGACGATGTCGACGAAGGTGAAATTAGAGGTGATGAAGCCAAAAATCCTGATGATGATGATGTAGGTCCGTGTAACACGCCTGTGGTCGAATCATCATAAGGCATGAAAAACTGCTAAAAAGTCCATAGTTCACCATCACCTTTGTTGAAGAAGAGTCTTCTCCTCAGCCTTTAGAAAGTTCGATGAAAGGATTCTCAAATCTACCAATTCCAAACGACAATGAGACTTTTGACTTTTCCAACATTAGTGTCGGGGGGCTTAACTCTCCTTCCAGGACTAGTGATGACATTCCTCCCACGAGCGAAAGGGAAATCACTCCTATGAGCAAGGACACAGTATTGGTCCGTGGAGGGGACACTAGGACACTCACAATCACGTGCACTTCACTGCATGATTTTTTTCTAACTTTTATTTGATGGTTACTTACACGCTCTTGTTTGGTTTGTAGGTGCTATGTCTTATTCTTGTGCCTTTTATCGCTTGAGGGGCTCCTCAACACAGTATGGATCCAACCGTGTTCCAGACTCGAGTAAGCATCGAGAAAGGGATGATGACTGGGAAAGAAGTCATCGTTCAAGGGAGTCTTCATCCTCTAAGCATAAGTCCAAATCTCAATCATCTCATCAGGAAGTTCAGCCCAATCTTCCTATACATAGCGGTAATCAAACCTCTTCTCATGTACCCCAAACTGCTGTGCCACCTGAGCATCATTCGGGTTCATCTATTTCTCGACAGCCTCACGATCGCTGGTCAAGCAAATGTCATATTATTACTTCTATATAGCTTTGACTACTTCAACTCCTTAGGCCTCTACGGTAGAAAGATTGGCTGAGATTAAGGTCAATTTTCCAAAAATCTGCTTTGATGGGCTAAAGTTTCTTCCTTCTATCCATACAATTCCAAGAAGTGCTAAAGCGAGTTCGCTTGCATGTGTCAACGATGTTTTTGTGCAGTATGAAGCATTCCAGCACTTAGCTGAGAAAATCTCTTAGGTGTCCACTGAAAGGCAACATGAAATCGATCGCCTTAAGCGGAGGCGATCCATGATAAAGACATAATCAAACACCAAGACGACAAGATTACGAGGTTGACAACGAAGCTAGCCGCGGTAGAGAAGAGTGCTGAAGAAACATCTGAAGCGGTTAGTCCTCTAGAAATGGCTCATAAAAAGGAGCTGGACATTGCCCTTAACTGTAGCGGTGTGCTTGCTCTGGAGAACGACACACTACAAAAGGAGAAAAACACTCTAACCCGCCACTTTGAGGAACTCAAAGAACTTCTTAAGAAAGAGAAGGAAGAAAAACTTGAGGCTCAAGAGGAGTCTCAAAGGTATTATGAAGAGGCCATCGAGGCTCGAGAGCTGAAAATTAAACTTAACGAGCAACTCGGCCAAATTAAAGCCCTCAAGGAAGAGGCGAGGGAAGCTGGCCGTAATGAAGTTAGAGGGCAAATTGACGTCCAATTGGAGGAAGCAAAAGAGGCTGGCCGAAATGAATTTAAGGACATTTTCGATCCTTTGATTATTGAATACAATGCCAAGGTCCTAGTCCATCATGACTTGAGTTTTCTTGGAGAGGGCTACCTCGAATCTCTTGCCGAGGCTTGGGAATATATCGTTGAAATAAGGAAGAAAGCCCTTAGCGAAGTTGATTTGGATGACGAAAAATTGGTGCGGGAGATCCTTCATGGGAATGAACCTTTAGATCTTGCCGCTGCAAGGCTCTGATATTTTGATATTTTGGCACCCTTTGGCAAAGGGAAAAACATCGCTGAAGCTTCGAATTCTGATCCCAAAAGCCCCCCTTCACTTCAAACAGCTGGAGCATTAGTTTCAATGGCTTGGGACATGATCCGAGCTATGATCCGGATAGACTCGATTATAAATCAAAGGTCCCGACTCCTATTCAAGAAGGGAGCACTCCAACGGTAACTGAAAGTCAGCCAGACATAGGTATCTCGCTCTATTCTCCATTATTTGAGAGGTTTCGTTCTTCATGCCTAATAGTTCTAGGCTTATTTGGTTGTTCCCGCAAATATGCAGGTCTTCCAGCCCCCATTCAAACTCTGAGAACCAGTGCCGTTGTGGAGCAACAACCGACATTCACTAAAATTCTAGTGGTTACTGACATTCCAGGGCCCGATGCTCAAGTTATTGGAGCTCCTGCTAACGAAAAGGCCAACGATCAACCGTTACCAGATGAATCTGATGATTTCATGATCATGGGTGCCTCCGAACACACTGATGAGCTTAGCTTGAAGGAGTGCATCGAGAGGGAGGAGTCATTGAAGAAAAGAGCTAAGGCTGAACCCATTGATGTGGGCGTCGATGATCCAAATCTCATCCCACTGCAAGTCATTCCACCCGGAGGGTCGGTTCTCGGAGAACTCCCTCCAACCTTTGAAAGCTCTCCTGCCAAAGGTGGTAAAGGATCAAAGAGAGGGACAAGCGGAGGCTTGAGTGGGTCCACTCCCAAGAAATTCAAAAGGGAGAAAAGGCAACAAATGTAGCAGTCACTTAAGCTTAGTTTGTATATAGCTTGTGTAGCTATTTTTCTTTTTGTTGGTCGTGTTTGTGCAGGTGCGGCCCTCGCTTTTGGATAAACTTGTACTACGATTCTAAAATTTAATGTGCAAATAAAATTTCTTTATTTTCTGTTGAACTCTTACATGAACTTTCTTAAATAGTTGAGCTATTACTTTTCCATTCAATGTACTTGTAATTCATTGCTCGATAATTCGGAAAATCAGCTGTTAAACTTTTAATCAAGGCCTTTATGTGGTTGTGGCCTCAAGTTGTACCAAACACTGGGCTCAAGCCTTAGTGTTACCCATCGGATTCAGTGGTTTGAGTGATTATACTCCTGCCCTCAGTCTTGGGTTAGCGGAGTTAGATACTATATGGTCAAACTCCATCCTTAGCGAGTTTATACTCCTCCTGTCAGTTTCAGGTCAAAGTTTATGGAATAGTGAGTGGTTGAACCACACTCATCTATTTGTTTATACACATGTCCGCACTCTGGGGACGAGAGTTAGTTGGTGGGTGATCGGATCATGCCCTATTTGTTTTTATACTCCAGTCCACATTCTGAGGACTTAGATTTATTTTGGAAAATAGTCCGAGCGTACTTTCCTTAATTGATTGATTTGCCCCAAAGTCCGGGGTTTGACTCAGCGAGCAATCGGTCGTGTCACAGTCGTTTTTGATTCATGTCTATCCTATCGCTTGGTAGGATTAATTTGGTTATCGGATGGTCAAGTCACGTCCATTTCTCATTAGGTACTCCGTCCATCGTGTTGTGAGCGAAAATCATCAAATGATTGGTCGGACCACGTTCATTTTGTTTAGTTCAATCGTGAACTTGTGTAATTTCCTAGCTCCAAACTCTGGCAACTTGATCGGACATATCAATATTAGTTAGTCGGGTATTGTAACTAATATGTAATGCAACAGTAATCACAGATATGAAGGAAATTTAAAACTTTATTTCCCAAATGGAAAGAGATGACATAATTTGTCTTATTATATATCTGGAAAATCAAATGCTAAAGGAAATTCGAAAGTTGAATACAACTGAATGAAAAAGAATAAACCAAGTGAAATAGCACCGTAAATGCTCGCTATTCCATGCCCTTGAGAGTGTGACGCAATCAACAGTCGCTAGCTTGAAAGTTTCTTCTCAAGCCTCTATTAAATGACATACGGTCCTTCCTAGGTAGGATTCATGTGTGATGGGAAAGGCAAAACCCATTTCAAGATGAGATTGCCGATTTCAAAGGTTCTAGGTCAGACTTTAATGTTGTAGTATCGGGCGACTCGGTGTTGATGCGCAGCAGCCCTTAGATCAGCTTCCTCGCGCTTCTCATCTACAAAGTCTAAAGGTTCTAAGAGGAGACTCTATTCGTTCTAGGGTCATAGTAGGTCACTCGAGAAGGGACTTCAGGTTGAATAAGAATGATGGCTTCAGAGCTGTAAGGAAGGGCAAATGGAGTATGGCCAGGTGCGGACTTTTGGGTGGTTCTGTAAGCCCATAATGCTGTTGGGAGTTTATCCATCCACTTGCCTCTAGCAATTTCCAAACGCTTCTTCAGGATGGACTTTATGACTTTGTTCACAGCTTCAACTTGTCCATTTGCTTGAGGGTGAGCAACTACCGCAAATCTCTTTTTAATATGATGTCAATGGCAGAAGTCTTTGAATTCAGCGTTGTTGAATTGGGATCCATTGTTAGTTTCAATGGTTCATGGAAGGCCAAAACGACATATGATGTTCCGAAAAATGAAGTTGATTACTTTCTTTGTGGTGATCGTAGCTAAAGGTTCCGCTTTGGCCCATTTGGTAAAGTAATCAACTATTATAATGGCGTAATTCACACCACCTTTAGAGATCGGTAAGGAACTGATAATATCCATACCCCATGTGGCAAACGGCCATGGACTGACCATTTGTGTAATTTCCAACGGAGGAGCTCTTGGAACTTTTTCATACGTCTGGCACTTGTAGCATCGCTTAGCATAATCAGCAACATCTCGTTTGATAGTTGGCCAGCAATACCCATAGCGGAGTATTTTCTTTGCAAGGATTTGCCCCCGAGTGTGATCACCACATTCCCCTTCATGAAATTCTTTTAGGACTTGTTTTATTTCATCATGAGCGATATACCGGAGCAGGGGAATGGAAAAACCCTTTCTATGTATAATTCCTTCCTGAATGATATATCGTGAAGCTTTGCGGAGGATTTGTTGTCTTTCATTTCTTCATTCTTAAAGGACTCCCTCTAGCAAATAATCTTTAATCAGAGTCATCCATGACTCATTCTCAGGCTCCGTCTCTAATATCGAAACGTCTAGTACTTCGATTGGAACCAAGTCCATCTGTTATGCATCACCGGTGCAAGCAAACTCTACCGATGAGTCGGCTTCTTTATTTTGATCCCGAGGAATGCGCGTGATGTCATAATACTCAAAGTCAGTCAATAACTCTTGGACTCGGATAAGGTACGGAGCGAGTCGCTGTCCTTTAGCTTTGTGATCTCCCCTGACTTGGTATACCACCAACTGGGAATCACAAAATATTTCAAGCGATTTTATTCCCAGTTCTCTGGCAAGTTTGAGTCCAGCAATCAAAGCTTCATACTCAACTTCGTTGTTCATCGCAAGGAAGTCAAGCTTCAAAGTGTAGCAAATTGATCGATCTTCTAGAGTTACTAGCTCAGTTTCGACTCCTGAACAACAATCATTGGATGCTCTACCCATGTATATTTTCCATCGAATGGTAGGGACACCATCGCTCTTTGGGAGATCATCCTGCATAGTGAATTCTACTATAAAATCCATCAGTGTCTGTCCCTGGATGGCTCTCCGAGGGAGATAAGTGATGTCGAATTGGCTCAGTTCGATGTTCCACTTTAGTAACCAGTCAGATAACTCAGGTCGCTATAAGACCTGTCTTAACGGTTGATTGGTGTAAACGTTGATGGGACGAGCCTGAAAATAGGGGTGGAGCTTTCATGAAGCAATCAACAAGTAGTATGCCAATTTCTCTATCTTTGGATAGTTCCTTTCAGCTCATGTTAATCCCTTGCTAACATAATAGACCGGTCCCTGGATTCAATTCTCCTCACAAAGTAGTGCGACACTTATAGCTTGTACCGATACGACTAAGTAGATATACAAGTCTTCGTGATCCACCGGCTTTGATAAGATGGGAGGTCTCTCTAAGTGGTTCACCAAAGCTTGGAATGCGTCTTCACACTCCCGTGCCCATTCAAAATTCCTCCTTCCTCTTCTTATCAGGTCCAAGAAAGGAATAAATTTATCAATGGCTCTAGAAATAAACCGGCTTAGGGTTGCAACCTTCCTATTTAGGCTCTGTACTTGTTTGATTGTCTTTGGCGCTTGGATGTTGCGAATAGCTCGAATCTTTTGGGGATTAGCTTTAATGCCACAAGCATTGACGATGAAACCCAAGAACTTTCCCGATGCAACGCCAAAATAACATTTAAGAGGATTATTATTCACTATATAATATCAGAGGATATCGAACAACTCTGCTAAGTCTCTAATATGGTCGCTTGATCATCGTGAATTCACGAGCATATCATCCACGTATACCTCCATCGTCTTTCCAATCCGTTCTTTAAACATTCAGTTGACTAGGCATTGATAGGTTGCTCCAGCATTCTTCAGTCCGAATGACATTACCACATAGCAGTACAATCCTATGTCGGTAATAAAGCTTATGTGCTCTTGGTCGGGAATGTTCATCGGGATTTGATTATACCTGGAGTACGCATCCATGAAAGATAGCAACTCGTTCCTGTAGTACAGTCCACCAGCTGGTCAATTCTTGGAAGGGGAAAACCGTCTTTCAGGCGTGCTTTGTTTAAATCCGAATAGTCACCACATGTCCGCCACTTTCCCTTCGCCTTTCTCACAAGTACAGGATTAGATACCCATTTAGGGTAGAGGGCGTCGCGAATAAACTCATTGCTTTTGAGCCTATCCACCTCCTCTTTTAGGGCGATAGATCTCTCCGGATCCATGCCATGCCTTTTCTGTTTCACTGGGACATGCCTCGGGTCGATGTTTAATGTGTGGCTCATAATGGCAGGCAAGATGCCACACATATCAGAATGAATCCAAGTGAACATATCAAGATTCACTTGGAGAAAACCAGCAAGTTCTTCCATCATCTAGGGGCTGAGCTGTGATCCGAACTTTAGGACCCGTGACGGGTCGTCGTGGCTGACCGTGATGTCAATCATTAGCTTAGCCGGTGCAGCCTTGGCCTCTTTGGGCTCCTCCACATCATCCATCGAATCTATATCTTTGTAGAACCAACTATGGCGCCCGAGCCAAGGCCCAGGCGCTGGTTGTCGATCTTCGGTAGCTTGGATGCGGAGAAACTTGTCCACATACTTACCCTTCTCCTTCCTTTGAGCATCACTCAATTCATCCACATAGTAGGCACATCCGGTTGCCTGATCATCATGGATAATTCCAACACTGTTATCAGTTGGGAACTTCAAAATTAAACCACCATGGGGCAAGAGCTGCTTGGATCAGCTTGGGCTGGTCGCCCTAGAAAAGCATTGTATGGAGAGTCAACATGCGAGACAACAAATGGCAACATCTACACTCTCCTACGTTCGCCTTCTCCCAACTCCACGGGCAATTCGACATAATCGAAAGCTTCGGTCGCAGCACCGTTAAAGCCATGAATGCAGGCTTTAGATGGTTTCAGGTCCTTGGCTTCCATCCTCATCTAATCGTAAGCCTTTTTGAAAATTATGTTTACGAAACTACCACAGTCAAACAAGATCCTCCTCACTAAGGCGGGGCCGATCATGGCCGAAATGACCATTGGGTCGATCGTCGGTGCCTCCACCATATATATATATATCTGTTTCTAAATACAATGTCATCTATTATTGTACGCTGCTGTTTTGCTGGAGCTCCATCTTATATACTTGAAAAACACTCAAAATTCATATGCTTGATTGTGCTGGCATAGCGCTCCATCTTGTGCCAACTCTTATCAGCCAGATGTGGTCCTCCGACTATTGTACTGATCACTAATCTTCCACCAGTCCGTGTAGGCTCCTCGACCCTGTGCGGGCTTGTCCTCGGTTGGGGTCGGATGTCCTATGCCCGCCTTCCTATGGGACTCTAACAAACTACTGTAATTTTCTTTCCTCAATCAGTTTCTTTGTAACATCCAGGAGATGCCTACATTCATTCGTAGCTATAACATTAATGGAACCAACAATATTTTCCAGTCTGCTTCTCCGTCGATTCTTTCGGAGGTGGCTTCTTGTACTGTATGGTATTGCACGTAGACAAGTAGACTTTCTCTAGAGATGTATTCAGTAGTGTGTAGGTAGCATATAGACTTTCTTCTTCCATAATTCATCTTTCGCTCACGGTTCCTATCACCACCTTTCTTGGGCTGATTTGGTTTATTTTGGACATTTACTTGAACTTTTCCAAAACTTTCCCTGGATTGTTTCACCGCAATGTTTTCTGCACCACTTCTTCACTTGGTCCCACAATATTCTTTTTCCTAGAGTATTTAGCTTCCTCTTTCCTTAAATATTGAGCTACGTTTGTATAGAAATGCTCCAACATTATGGGTGGTTTGCCAACTGACTAATCGTTAAATTCAGATTCTGGGTTAATCCCTCTTATTACCACCATCAATATTGAATGGTCATTTAGATCACTGACTTCCGTGATGGCTGTAGGAAACTCTCCAAATAGTCGTTCAATGTTTCTCTCAAAGCCTGGATCATGCTTGATAGGACATTTCTTCTTTGGGGTGAATTGCATGCATACTAAACTGCTCCATAAATTTTGTTGCTAAATCATCAAATCCAGAGATTGACCGAGAGGGTAATCTCGTAAACCACATCATTGCTATGCTAGAGAGACTAATAGAAAAACATCTGCATTTTTGGCATCATTAGCTTATGTGGAATCCATTAGCCATTTATATCTCATGACATCTTGCTTGGGGTCAGTTTTTCCCTCGTAGGCAGGCATCGATGGCATGCTGAATTTCCTTGGATACTCTGCATGTAGGACATTTTCGGTGAATGGGGTATGGCTTCTTGAGGTCCCCCAGTCATCATTGGTCAAGCCTTGGCTCTCCCTTACTAGTTGTCTAACCACAACCAACAAGTCGAACTTTTGAATAGTTGGAGCGAAGCGGTAGTCATGCTCCACCTCACTTGAATGGTCCAGTTAATGTCTACGAGTCGTTCTATGTGTTCTTGGCTCAAAATCCTCTTGATGCATATCACGTGCATTTACTTTATCGTCATTCTAGGGAGGTAACTGGTCTGCATCCCCCTAAACTCCAGCATCCAAATCTACCGCAATGACACAAGCTCGTGCTCCATTGGGAGGAGGCAAATTTCCTCCTCTGGAGGAGGGATTGACCCTGATTATTCCAGGCAACCCAAGTAGGTTTGCTTGTTGATGTCCAGATGCTTCTACATGATATCCATCAGTTCTGCTACGTCTATGTCTATGATAATCATCTGATGAACTAGAACTCTCTGATGCAGAATAAGGGGTTGGCTCTCTTCTAGTTTTCCCATGCTTTTGCTCCCTTAGTTGATTCATTAAATCAATACTGGTTTGAATCAGCTAGTTCAACTGTCGGCGGCTATCAATGAGCTCTCTCATTAGATTCTGGAAATCAGCTCTTATTATGGAATCAGCTAAATTTTGGATACTAACTAGATTGGTAGAATTAACATCTATTGGTAGATTGCTCTAGCCTCCTTGCTGGATGTTAGCATTCTCGTTTCCTTTTGGGTTTTGAGAGATATATCCGGTGTTCCTAACCATTGTTGATAGTTTTCCTTAGGCTTTTGCAAATCTAAATAGAACAGATAAACTACTTGAAGATAATTCTGGATCCCTTTCTAGGATTTATGCAATCTAGTAGCAGCAAAGAGATACAAATAGAGCTAAGAATCTCCTTCTCAGTGAAAGCACCAAAATGTCTGCTCCAAAAATTGGCACAAATACCCAATAGAGTTTTATAGAGGAATAAATGAAGAATATCAAACGTAAACATAGGGAATATAGCAATAAAGAAATAAGAGATAAGCAAAATAACAGAGACACGACAATTTATAGTGGTTCGACATTGTTTGCCTACGTCCACTTTGAAGAGAGAGCCTTATTAATCACTTTGTAAACTGAATACAATAGGGATCAGATGAACACCCTTAGTTACAAAAGAGTACAAAGCAACAAGATTCGTACAGATCCCAAAACAAACAACCAAGTTTGTATTTATAGAGGAAGATAGCAAAATATATCCCTGAAAATTCGGTAGAAGGATCTCCAAAACCATAGGGGCCCAAAGGAGGGATCACATGGCACAAACCTCAAGAAATAAATATCAGAGCCGATCCCTATTTTGGAGGAGTTTGGGTGTGCTATCCCTGTAGGAGCTTCTCCATGTTGTATTATGCTTAGTCTCCAAGTTTAATGCTAATTGGATTAGTAAAACTTGAGTTATTGATTGTTGCAACATGTTGTGTAGCCTGATTTTAACCGATCCCTCGACAGGAAAGAGGGTCGATCCCGCTTGCTTGCTCAATTTGGGGTGCGATCCCTAGGGTAGACTCCACAGGGTCCCCACATCTTGTTCTCAAAGTTTCATATGCATTGGACTTTTGGATTTTGAGATATCGATTGTTTTCCATTGAGTTGCACTTGTTTGGCTAAAGTGGTGTAATCCCTTTGACAGAGAGGGATCACAGCCGGTCCCTTTTCTAGATTAGATTATATTCCACACTTTGAACATCATGTATAACATATCTCTCAATTTCATTCGATCATGGCTTCATATTATCATATGTACTTGATTTCTGAACCACATAATCATCGCTCTGGGCTTACTAGCCTAGATGATAGTCGAGCCTAACTTGTCCAATCGGTTCAGATATAGCTGGTCAAAATGTCGAGTAATAGGGATTGACTATAATTTGGACATAGTATCAGGTATAATCTCATCTATAACTTGTATATGTCTATCTACCAACCACATACATACACCAGAACCAGATGGGAGACTGACAACGTGTCTACTTGCTCCAAGAGCCACACATAGTACATATGACATGACTCCTACAGTAATTGGTTACCATTACCTCTCCCCTCTCGGTATCATGACAATGATCCACCATAGGCTTGACAATGCGTAGCCTCTTCGTCTATGACTACCGACATGTGCACATATGGTAACCGACTGCTGGCCTATGCAACACAAGGAGTAACCAACTACCAAACTCGTGATGCGCATCAAGTACCATAAATAAGAACAGTGTCACAGATTTGGGATGCAACCCCACAATGAGGCCATCAGGGTGGATACTAGCCAATCTGGTTCACCCCCGAAACATAAAAGGAGCTAGATAAAAGGTAGATAAACACATAGTATATATCTAATCTAATGCTATGTCTAGCCTACACATATACTCATCGTAACGAGTCACACAACATAGCCATGTATGAGCATCATTCACGAGCAAATAATAACTAAATAAATAACACGATGACGTCTCGTACTACCGCTTGTTACTAGTCCATTTATTCAATGCTCACACACCACACTCCGCTTTCTTTATTCTATATAACGAGTCTAAAGAATAACCGAAAAAATGTTATCGAATGTCTCATACCATACGGTATCACTAAACCATTTATTCAGATTTCTTGTTACACAGAATAAAATCTCAAAAACTTAAACGGTAGGGTGTCATCACTGTATCATATCAAATTCACCAATCAAATCTATATAAATGGTGAATCATTTACAATATCGAAATTAGATAGGAAATGAGAAATCAGAGGATGTAGAAGTTATACATAAAATCCCAATTTTAATTTAAACCTTTAAATGATAAAGTTCAACAAAATATTTCTTTGACAATTAAATAAAGTATTCAAATGTATATAAAATTATAATCAAAATCTCTAACAGCTCATATTGAAAATCATTTAATATTACTTTAAATACATTTCATAATCTTTTAAAATTAAGTATTATATCAAAATAAATCAATAATTAAAAAATAAATTATATTAGTTTCAAACCATAGAAATAATACAAAATTTTCACTTTATATTCTAACAGTTAGAAACAAAATATTTTTTATTTTCGAAACAACTTTTCATATCCAAAATAATTTCAAAGAAATCATTTATTTACCAACCAATTATATTTATTTATAAATATACTTTGATTTAATTTTAAAATACTAAAAATAATTTATCGAAGCTTTTAAAAATATTTTAAAATCAGAAAATCAATCGAACGTCCAAAATTATGAATTAAAGAGAAAAATCCTGCAAAATCATCAACAATCATCAATGTAAATTTCTATCGTGTGGCGGAGTTGAATTACATCCAGTTTCGGCCATTGATACACTGTATACACAATATAAATAAATTATACAAATTGAAATGCAAACAGATAACATCTTTGCTTTTCGGACATCCAATAACACAAAACCTCATCGATCAATCAAAACACATCCAATATCGTACAACCATATGAATATCCCGATCAAAAAATTTATCTAACCAATTCAATAATTATTCACAAACTATTCAACCAAGCAAACACAATCAATTCACTTATACTATGCAATCTAATTAGGATATGTACTTATATAATTAGCAGACGATGAATTATGAATAAATATGAGTGAGAAAACTCACCTTAACGACGCTCATACTATCCAATTAACGACCATCATCGACACGCGAGCTTTAGCTCTCAACCTCACACAATTGTAAATCTCTGCCATCTTCATCATCGTCAAATTCGCGTACATAGCCTCCCAACACCACATCACCATCACAGGTCCAGGTCGCTTGCTAGTTGCTGCCCTTCATGTCACCTCCGCTGCGTGCACCTCCAGTCTTGGTATTATTAGCCACTTTCATACCAACGGTAGAGCATGACCCAAATCCAAAATTTGTGTCCCAGGCTTCACGTCATCGCAATAACAATGACCTCTCCAGCATCGATGATCAAGTGGTCGCTTTCTCCTTCCAGGCCACGATGGTTGACAGTGCCTCGTGCGCGATTTTTTCTAAAAAAAAATCTTGGTCGCGATTTTGAAAATTGGAATTAGGACTAGGGTTTGAACGAAATAAAATGGAGGCTTGGCTAAATTTTTGAATAGCTAGAAGGAAGGAAAAGTTTCCAGAGAAATCAAATGAGAGAAATAAATAGGCTTGCTTATTTAGTTTAGGCCTTGATTGAATATATACAATTCTCCTTTATTTTATTTTATACAACTCTTTTAATTTACTACAACTAATTTATCTTCCCACTATTTCGATCTTATAAAATGTATTTTCCTTCGAATATTTTATCGATTAAAACATTTATTCAATTTCTAATCAATTATCCGAAAAGAATTTATTGATTTATTTCAATTTATTAAATCAAATACTATATTAAATAGATTTTAATAACAAGGAACGGTCGCCAAGTCCCTAGAATTGGAAGATGACGGAAGAAAAGTCCCTCCCGAAAAAGTTATGAAAAATTGGTCCCAATTTTTAGTTTTTGACTAATTTATGCTACTTTTGCCCATGATTTCAATGCTGGGCCAATTTCCTAGAAGAGGACAATTTGATAAAAAATAACAAAACAGAGACCTAATTTACATGGGTTGATTAGTAGGGACATTTTGTGCACGGGCTTTGAGAGTAGGGATCTTTGGTCCAAAACCCCTTTTAATAAACCAAAATTTATTTTAAAAACGTAAATTATCAAATATTGAATTTGAATAATTTTATTTTAATTAAATTTATTTGTTTTACAGCATCGAAAGCAAGGTTGTTATAATAGTATGTATGTATGTATATGTATATGTGTGTGTATATACACACACAGATATATACATACATACATATATATATATATATATATGTTTGCGCCAAAATTGGTCACAAACCCCGCATGTTGTGAAAGCACCAGTGTATGAATATAAATCAACAATAATCACACACAAATCTCAGATCTAAGCAAACAGAGTATCACAATTCAGAAATAATGAACAGAAACACGAGATTTATAGTGGTTCGGTGATCTTCCCTACGTCCACTCTGAAGTTGATGATTTTATTGATGTTCACTCGATGATTACAATCTCTTCTAATGTAGTACAACTGATTTTCTGAGCTAAGCCTGAATCTAGGAAGTAGTGGTGATTCTGAGTAAATCTGGCAGAGTCTGGGCGCTCTTTAGCTCCTAAAATTGTCCGACCCCTTTTCTGAATGACCAGGGGCTCTATTTATAGGTGTAGGAGGTAGATATTTTGCCTAAAATGAAGGGAGACCAGTTCTGATACGTCAGGGGGCCCACATGGCCGAAATCTGGAGATTTGGGGCCCACTTTGGGATCGATTCAACCCTTGGTTCGAATCGATCAAGAAATCATCCAATCGAGCTGAAATTTGGTGTGAACATTCTTCATCATGTGTTTAAGCTTCTGTGAAAATTTCATTGCATTTGGACTTGTGGATCTCAAGTTATGATCGATTCAAGTTGACGTTCTTCGCCCTATGTATTCGAACTTAGGCTCGGCCTATGGATTCGAACTGAGGCTTGGCCTATGGATTCGAACTAAGGCTCGGCCTATGGATTCGAACTGAGGCTCGGCCTATGGATTCGAACTGAGGCTCGGCCTATGGATTCGAACTGAGGCTCGGCCTATGGATTCGAACTGAGGCTCGTTCTATGGATTCGAACTGAGGCTCGGCCTATGGATTCGAACTGAGGCTCGGCCTATGGATTCGAACTGAGGCTCGGCCTATGGATTCGAACTGAGGCTCGTTCTATGGATTCGAACAGAGGCTCGGCCTATGGATTCAAACTGTGGCTCGGCCTATGGATTCGAACTGAGGCTCGGCCTATGGATTCGAACTAAGGGTCGTTCTATGGATTCGAAGCAAGGTCATGTCCTCATCTTGTATCGACTATATCTTGAGCATACGAACTCGGATTGACTTGAAACTTGGAACATTGGTTTGCATGGCTTTACTTGTCATGTCTTATCAATTGTAGCCTGATCCGGACTCGGACAAAATTCATCGATATGCATGGTGAACTTGTGATGTAACCGTCCTACAAGATGGACTGTCATTGATTTCTAGTCGACTTTTTGGTGTCACGGCCTTGCCAAAAGGCGGGATAACATTTGCCCCCCAAAACATGCCTTGCGATAGGAAGGTGTGTTTTGTAATGCCATAAGCTGGATGTTCATATCCTGTTGATGACCTGTGGTACAACCTGCGAAGAGTTTGACAGTTTTAATGACCTCAAATGACGACCGTTCGCGATCAAGCCATTTCTATATGGCCCCAAATGACGACTGTTCGCGATCAAGCCATTTGAGACGAGGGGTGCCGTTCGAGGCGAGTTGTGACCGTTCGTGGTCGAGTGCCGTTCGTGGCGAATCGTGACCGTTCGAGGTCGGGTGGCTGTTTGAGGCGAATTTGTGACCGTTCGAAGTCGGGTGCCTGTTCGAGGCGAATTGAGTGTGCCCGGGGAGGGACTTAGTATCATCAATACCAGGTTTCACGTTCGGGTGAATTCCTGGATTGTTTGTTGCAATGGTTTATCGCCATCTCAGAGCATGCCTAGGGACCGCTCACGATCCCGTACATGTGTAAATGGCTTACCGTTATGAAATTACAAGTAGCATTTTTCATTGAAAATAAGTCTTTTAGCAGAAATGTTAAACAAAATCAAGTTCAAATATTCAAATCAAGATGAAACAAAAGCAAAGCAAGGATGTCAAAGTGTAAACTCTCACAACGATAGGGTTAATAGTCATTCAGAGCATGCCTATGGACCGCTCGTGATCTCGCACATGTGTAAATTACTTACCCGTTGGTGAGAGGTTTATGACTTGTTCATCATTATTTCAATTAACTGATAACCATACGGTGTCCCGGCTCAGGGTCACCCCTAGTTGATGTAGACGGTGGTCGCTCTGGCTCCACTGGTGGAGCTCGCCTTCTCACATACTGAAGTAGCATACCGTTCCTGATTTGCCCTTCCACCTCATCCTTCAGATGTCTACAGTCGTTAGTGTTATGACCATTCAGTTCGTGGAACAAGCAATATTTGTCTGATTTCCTCTCGTCAACAGTGGGGTCCCTTCGTATTGGCCTACGGTAGGGAACTTGCTCTCGTGTATCTCGGTAGATTCGCTCCAAACTCTCATTCAACTCTGAGTAGGTGGTGAATCATGGCTCTCTCCGCAGTCGCTTTGGCCCTTCACCACTATTCTCAGTCTTTCATTTTCCTTTATCCTGGTCTGAACCCTTTTCAAAAGGCTTTTTGTCTTTAAGTGCATAAACTTCTATTCCATCTCCTTCTTCTCTTTCAGCATTAGCGTCTTCCAATCGCAAAAACTTTTCTGCCTCGTGATAGAATTCCCCTAGATCCATAGGCGGATCCTTAGTTAATGAATTTTTGAATTCTGTGCCGTCAGCTATTCCGGACACAGCTGCCATCATAACCATGGATGGATCTGGCCGATCCACCGATGTTGTTGCCGCATTGAACCGCGTCAGGAAATTCCTTAGAGACTCCCCAGCTTTCTGCTTTAGCGTTGCCAAGCTCATCACATTCTTGGGTCTTGAAATGTGAACCCTGAATTGCCTCATAAATTTCTCAATCAAATCAGTCCATGTCCCAATGGAGCCGCTCTCTAGCTGTCTGAACCATAAAGCTGCTATGTCTGTCAAATACAGTGGAAAGCACCGGGCCATGACTTCCTGTGATGCCCCAGCACTTCCATGTGCCTTATATACCTCGTTAGATGGACCGCAGGGTCCGTCCTCCCATCATACCTTTCCACTGTTGGCAGTTTGAATTCTGGTGGGTTCCTAGCCAACCTAATCACAGGTGAAAAGGGACTCATGTTTACGTCTTCAAGATCTCTGTTTACTAATCCGCCTCTCATGGCTCGCCTGACCATCTCTGCCAATCTATCATTGTCTCCAAGCTGTAGTCCTCGTTCACTACCTTCAATCTGCCCCCCGAGTCCGTGTGAGCTTTCAGGTGTCTGCCCCCCTGGATGAGCGTTCATCCCTCTATTGCTGCCAGGTTGCTCGGATGTCCTTGTCTCTCTTCCCGGGTTCGGATCAACATGTCCTAAGTGTGTGCCCCCCAGCTCCGGCGCTGCGCTAGATGGTCCTGCTCCGTTCTGGATTCTTGTTGCTCCTTGATTTTGCGCTCCAAGTTGTCCAATCTGTTGAAGCAAATTCTGGATCATTTCCTCCTGTCTCTTCATCATTGTCTCCATTTCATCCCTGGTGATGAAGACTGAAGCTTGGTTTGCTCCTGAGGAAGCCTCTTGACTCCCTTCGTGCTGACTTCGCTCTGGTCTCTGCCTTTTACTAGTTTGTCTCGTCATAGCTTTTCAAATCTGAACTTTTAAACCTTCGAATTCAACTTCCAAGCGGTAGAATCCCTGAGTTCAACTTCTCAGTGAAAGCACCAAAGTGTTTGCGCCAAAATTGGTCACAAACCCCGAATGTTGTGAAAGCACCAGTGTATGAATATAAATCAACAATAATCACACACAAATCTCAGATCTAAGCAAACAGAGTATCACAATTCAGAAATAATGAACAGAAACACGAGATTTATAGTGGTTCGGCGATCTTGCCTACGTCCACTCTGAAGTTAATGATTTTATTGATGTTCACTCGATGATTACAATCTCTTCTAATGTAGTACAACTGATTTTCTGAGCTAAGCCTGAATCTAAGGAAGTAGTGGTGATTTTGAGTAAATCTGGCAGAGTCTGGGCGCTCTTTAGCTCCTAAAATTGTCCGACCCCTTTTATGAATGACCAGGGGCTCTATTTATAGGTGTAGGAGGCAGATATTTTGCCTAAAATGAAGGGAGACCAGTTCTGATACGTCAGGGGGCCCACATGGCCGAAATTTGGAGATTTGGGGCCCACTTTGGGATCGATTCGACCCTTGGTTCGAATCGATCAAGAAATCATCCAATCGAGCTGAAATTTGGTGTGAACATTCTTCATCATGTGTTTAAGCTTCTGTGAAAATTTCATTGCATTTGGACTTGTGGATCTCAAGTTATGATCGATTCAAGTTGACGTTCTTCGCCCTATGGATTCGAACTGAGGCTCGGCCTATGGATTCGAACTGAGGCTTGGCCTATGGATTCGAACTAAGGCTCGGCCTATGGATTCGAACTGAGGCTCGGCCTATGGATTCGAACTGAGGCTCGGCCTATGGATTCGAACTAAGGCTCGGCCTATGGATTCGAACTGAGGCTCGGCCTATGGATTCGAACTAAGGCTTGTTCTATGGATTCGAACTAAGGCTCGGCCTATGGATTCGAACTAAGGCTCGGCCTATGGATTCGAACTGAGGCTCGGCCTATGGATTCGAACTGAGGCTCGGCCTATGGATTCGAACTGAGGCTCGTTCTATGGATTCGAACTGAGGCTCGGCCTATGGATTCGAACTGAGGCTCGGCCTATGGATTCGAACTGAGGCTCGGCCTATGGATTCGAACTGAGGCTCGTTCTATGGATTCGAACTGAGGCTCGGCCTATGGATTCGAACTGAGGCTCGGCCTATGGATTCGAACTGAGGCTCGGCCTATGGATTCGAACTAAGGCTCGTTCTATGGATTCGAAGCAAGGTCATGTCCTCATCTTGTATCGACTATATCTTGAGCATACGAACTCGGATTGACTTGAAACTTGGAACGTTGGTTTGCATGGCTTTACTTGTCATGTCTTATCAATTGTAGCCTGATCCGGACTCGGACTAAATTCATCGATATCCATGGTGAACTTGTGATGTAACCGTCCTACAGGATGGACTGTCGTTGATTTCTAGTCGACTTTTTGGTGTCACGGCCTTGCCAAAAGGCGGGATTACAATATATATGTATGTATGTATGTATGTATGTATGTATGTATGCAGACACACATACACACGTCTAAAATACCCGTGCGAAGATTGCATCCTAAACTAACGTTTAAATGTCAAAACGTCAAATTTATACAAGTTTAATTTCATATCAACACATATTCCATATATCCGATATCCACAATCAAATCAGCAAACTTGTATAAAATAGAATCTATAACCAACTTATTTTATATTAAAATAACATAATCAATAATTAACAAAAACTTACAATTCAAATACTTATGCTCAATTCAATTCCTTTGTATAAAATTGAAAAAGAGAATTTCTGTTTAAATTGTGAAAATAGGCTGTGCAAACTGCGAATAAAAGATCCGTACCTTACACACCATTTCCAATTTATTCTTTTCAGAACCTTTAACCAGATCTAAAGGAAAAGATAAGAAGTGGAATAGAATGTAAAACATTAAATTGCAATACTTACACAATTCAATTATTTTAATATAGAAGAATCGAGATTCAAACTTAAGAATTGACATTTTTCTTTAGGGCGAATTTTGGAGTTTTAGTGTGATGTTTGCATAAACAAAACTTCCCAAAGGCATATATCAGATCCGGGATATACTATATAATTCCTAAAATAGGAAAACTAATATTTCCACTCATAATCCTTAGCTCTTTCCTTTTTGGATTGATACGCCCGCTTTAAACTCTTTCAGATCTCTCCTTTTAGAAATATACAACAAAGGTATTGTATACGAATCACCTTTTCAAATATCATTTATCCCGCCCGAGATCTCCCTCGAGGTCTCATTTTCAAACTTGAGCGAGAAGAGATTAAGCGAAATGAGGCATTAAATTTTGTCTGTAAAATTCTCAAGACGAAACGCGACCGAAAGATTTAAAACCTTGATATGAATTAGATTTAGAAATTTAGGGATTTGAGGAAAAAAGGACTAGAAATTGAATAATTAAACATCTAAAATCCTTACTTGAACCCCTAAAGTATTTTTCCGAACCTTCGAGGAGAGAGACTGACAAAGCTTTGCTTGGTTTCCAAAATAATTTTTGAATAAAAGTGAGGTGGCTAGGCTCTTATTTATAGTTGTTAGGAAGCACTAGAACCATCAAATTTAAGTCGGTTCAAAATAATAAAATCCAAGTCGTTCAATTGTTGAAAACCCTAGCCGCTATCAAAAGGGATCGATCGACCGCTCCTACCCTACCGGTCTACCACCTCTACCCTACCATTCAATTGTATGCTAGATTATATTGTTTGTTTTTGCTGATAATTTTATTATAAGATAGTTGTCCAATGTTAAGTTTTAGTGGGATGCACATTAGTGAAACAAGCGAGAAATTAAGGGACATTTAATTTAGTCATAGTGGGATAATGTAGTCTACTAGTAGAGGAAGACTAGATATTTAAAATGATTAAGAGATATGAATACGTTCCTTGAAGATGAGTAATAGCACCTAGAGAATTTTAGTGACTAAGGACTTGATGGGTGACACCGAGGAATCAAAATGTTGGGTTGGGAGTTCATTACATCTTTACTAAAATTTGGTTATTTTACTAAATACATGTTTTGAAATCACCATTTATACGAGTAATTATTAGCTTCCACAAGTGTTTAATATTTAAAAAGGTCTCCTATTTCCATTTTTTGGAAGAGTTTATATGGCTTTAGTTGCTTTATAAAATGGTATTTTCTCATAAACTATTTTAAGTTGATTTTAAAGAATGATAATAATATTTCATAAAAAATTATTTTATAAAATGATAATGATATTCTAAGAAAGGATTTTGGTTTGAAAAGAACAAGGAAGCTTTGATTTGGAAATGAAAAGATATTGGTAAATGTTTTGATTTAAAGCTGTATAAGTCTCACCATTAGAAATGGATAATAGATTCCACTTTGGTATTTTGGGTGTAACGACTTGTATTTTAACTATTTTAAATTATTAAATTTAATATAATTATTGGATAAAAATGGTTAGAAATAAAAATTTAATGATTTATTAATGTAGGTTATTGAATATGAACTTGAATAAAATTTTGAAATAAACAATTTTAAAGATTTAGGCAATAACAAGTATTGGAATGAAATTCAATATATTGAATGTGTTTATAATCAATAGCAGGAATTGAATAATGAGTGTTGAATTATTGTAAAGTGGAAGTAGTTTTTTTATTATTTGAATTCGTTTTAACAGTAAATTTTATAAGCTATAACTTATATTTAAAATATGGCGATTTATTGGATAATTAAATTGTTTAAATTTAATATTGGAAATTATTTAAATAATTGAATCTGGAATTTAATGTGAATGTAAATGATTTCAAAAGTTGATTTAAAATTTATTTAGACAAGAATGGAAATTTTTAACTTTTAAAATTGAATTTAAAGTGATTAAATAAATTTTTGTAATTACTTGTTTTAATTAACGGGTAAAAATAGCCATTAGGGCAACTGTCTCGAATTTCGACGGAACAAGTTTCATTGGATCAGTAATAGTGAATTATTATAGGATTTCAAGTTTCATAGCGATCAGACTTATTGTTTGGTCGTGCGAGCTTGAAACGCGTAAAAATTAATTAAAATAATTTAATTAAAATAATTTGATTTTGAAATCTATCTTCTAAATATGATGGAATTAGTCCCGATACATGTTCAATTTTGTTCGGAATAGGGATGCAACATATAGAACTCCAGGCGGCACACCTCGTTTAGAGTTCGAGAATTTTGGACATTTAAAAAGCTAGATATTTTCTAATTAGAATAATATATATACTATCACTCACCCATCATACGCTTAACCCACATTTCATCTCTCCCCGTGCGTCTCCCTCTCAATTCGATTTTGCAGAAAAAGAGAAAAAAAAGAAAAAAAATAAACGAAGTCGCGTCTCTTGGGCATGCGCGCGAGGGAAGCGGCGGTCGTTGGTGGCGAGGGCGGCGGTAGTGGAGAAGGTAGTCGCTGTAGTTTTTAAGGTTTTTGCGCTCGCGACTAGAGGGATTTGTGGCGGTGTGGGGGCGCGCGGTAGATCTGGGTCGGCGACGTCGATGCGGGCTGGGGCGCGGTTGTCGATCGAGTAATAAAAAATAAAAATAAAAATAAAAAAGTAGATGAAGCAATCGCGTGTTTCCTGGGAAGAAGAAGAAGCGAGCACCTGGAGGAGTAGCGCGTGGCTTGGTGGTGGGAAGAGGGAGGCGCGACGGCAAGGCTAGGCGGTGCGGTGGCCGGTGGGCAGCGGGTGCGACGGTTCAAGTTTAAGCCGAGATGAATGGAAGTCGACCCGGGTTTAACAAATTGGATTATCCAAAGTGTCATTAGTGTGCGGTAAAAACGTGATTAACTTTTTGATTGATATTTATAAATTAAATTAAAATTGAAAATGTTATTTATTAATAACTTTTGCGTTTGAGATCGAATTCGAGTGCGGTTTATTGCATTGGGTTTGTATTGAAGCCGTCTACGCTATGGAGGTGAATTCGTTTCTATTCGATTCATTTAAATATTTAGACTCAAATAAAGGTGGGTCTTTTAAATCTCACGATGTACTAAAATATTTCTGATGTTCGTTAAGTTGAAATCATGAAGTGATTTAATTTTGTTGATTATTGTTTGGTAATTTAACTGACATGAAAATCGACATAGAAGTTTATATGTTAGAAATTTTGAATTAACAGTTAAATTGAAATTGGAATTAAATTGCTAGTTAAATCCTGATTATTGATAAGTAGTTAATTGTTGTGATATTTTGACCATTTGAATGTTGATTGTGATGGACGCCTATTGGGTTATGTACTGGATTGATTTGGGTGTTTATTTATTTTATATATATCCCTATTATCACCCTGTATATTATTGACAGTATATAAAACTGTTATTTGAATTATTTCGAATAAATTAAGAAATAAGTTGAAATGATATATACCTATGACATATATTTTGGATTGAAATGATATATATCCATCCCTGAAATTAATTTGAAATAACGGATCATGTGGCCATAGGATAGAAAATTATATACGGACACTAGATTGGTTAAATTAAATGATTTTAAAAAAATTTGTGTGAAATTATTTAAATGCTTTTGATTTAAAGAAATAAAAATTAAATTTATGGAAATTGAATTATTTTCGAACTTGTGCTCGAAATGTTGAAATTGAAATTTGTTAACAGGAATTGTTTAAAGAATCAAATTTGAAATTTTGAGGTTACAATTGAGAAACCGTTTGGATGATGGAAATAATTTGGTTTAAATGATTTGAAGCTTTTTCGAACTTTGAAATATTGCCAAGTAAAAGTAATTTAAATGGATACTTCAAATTTGAGCTCGGAATCGAATTATTTTAAAAAATTTGAACCTTAAATTGAATATTGAAGTTTATATTGATTTAAGTGGGTATTTTGAAATCGAACTCGAAATTTATATAAATTGAAATGGTTTAAAATAAGAGTTGAATTGAAATTTAAACTACTGAATCGAATCATTGGATCGAATTTGAAGTTAATATGAAATGTTTCAAATAGAATCGAAATCGAAATTAATTTGAATTGAAATTGAAATTGAAATTGATTTGAATTTAAATCAAAATTGAGTCGATCTGAATTGAATTGAGATTGAAGATGATTTGAATTGAAAGATTTGGAATTGAATCAGTTTGACTTGAAACTATTTTCAAGTAAATTATTTTAATATAAACTGTTTAAAATATATCTTTTTATATATTCAAATTATTTTGATTTTCCAAACTATTTTACTATATAAACCATTTTCAATACTCAAACTATTTTATGTCAAATTATTTTAACTATTTTAACTTTTAATTCACTATTCAAACTATTTTCTAAAAAATTCAAGCTGGTCAAGGTTGGAATGTTTATATTTAAATCGTTGATTTAAATGCAAATAGGGTTAAAATGATGTTATAACCTAATTCAAAATTCAAAACCATTTGGGAAGTAAAATTGAGATATTGAGGCGAAAATGATTTTCAAGTGAAATTGACATATTTTAAGTAAATATGATATTTTGAAATGAATGATATTTTGAAGAGAATATGATATTTTGATATCAAGTAAGAATCGTTTTCCAAATGTAAAAGTACTAACCGGTGTTTAAAATGAGGTTTGGTTGTTAAAGAGACCGGGGCCTCTTATTGGCATACTCTGTGTCAATATTGGAACCACTTTCGGAGGAGACTTCAAAATGAAGTGGTTGGATTTGGCGTACGTTTGTTGGATTTGAAGAAAGAGAACAATGACGGATAGATCTCGACACTTGTGCCAATTTGAAATGACTAAAACAGGATGGCTTGACAGGGCCACGTGGGCTAGCTACCCCTAGCGGACATCCGTTCTTTGATTTTCTTCTTGGACTTGGTCCATACTATTACTTTTTATATTGGTTTCGATTGATGCACCTTGATTTGGGATGACCTCCCTTTGACTCGATATGGGATGGATGGACGCGGTGGGCCATCGTGGCTACGATGCGTTACCACCATCCCTACGACCCGAACTGGTTGTATCCTACCTTGGCCATTGCCTCACATGCCTTGTCATACTTTTAACCTTATACGAGACCTCTACGAGTATTGTTTAGTGTTGACGTATCATGGCACATCCCTATTTCACAACGTGTTATTGGGGCGTTATATGCAAACTATACGACAATGCTTAAAAATACGTTAAGGGGGATTAATGTAAACCCTTACCGCTAAGAAAAATATTTATTTTACTGATTAGACATTATATATATAGTGTGTTCTACTATATATAGATATTTTGATGGATCCTTAAGAGATGGATAATTCCGTAACATCACTTGAGTTATTGCACGAACGATATACACTGGATAGGAGATGTAAAACCCTGTGAACATCTCTGACGCTATTACACTAATGTTATATGAGATATTGATTTGACTCACATATGGATATTTTAGTCCTGACTCGAGTGTTTTTCCTTTTCATTACGCTCGGGTCAGCCCTGAGTTTTCAATGCATTAAAGATCATATTTTCTGGAGGATGAAGATGAAGATTTGGTATATTATTATTACTGGTATTATTCCACAACATTGTTGTTCTGCTGCATTGTTTTATTTTGTCTCTGTTGTATATATAACTCTGATATCTGTTGTAATATTTTAATCAAATGTATAGTATAAACAGCTTCATGAACTATTTATTTGATGATTATATTTTGTCATTCCGCCGTGAGATTCTGTATTTTTTTTCTTCTTTTCTTATTTTTCTTAATTAACCCCGTTGATTATATGTGTTCCGGATTGTTTGAGTTGGACATGTGTGGATTATTATCGATTTAAACCTTCCGAAATGTGGGTCGTCGCAATTGGTATCAGAGCTTTAGTTTAGCGGTAACCTTAGCTTTGCGGGGTTTGACTGATTAGAGATAGAATAGTAATACCCTAGAATGAGTTTGTTAAGCGTGTGTCTATATATATATATATATATGTATGTATGAGAGGGCGTACTTGTTAGTGTTATAAAATGTTTTATATTGTGTTTACTTATCCGTTGAGTTGTTTATGAATTCTGGTCGGTGCGTGGGACGCCATGTTATCGACAGGGGTTCCTAAACACTTAAACGAGGCAAGTCGACATAATATCGTTTTAAAAGAGGGTAAATGAAATAATTTTACTTAAATTATATTTTATGTATAAAATGATAACTTTCATAAAACATGTATGATTATTAATGAAGTTGTTGTCAAGAGATGATAATATTTAGTTATCATCGATTATTGGTTGAATTAAACTAAAAACGAATACTTTGTGAACTCTATTTCACAAAGCGTTAGATAATTAAATTAAATTGAAATCTAATTGCAATAATAATTGTTGCAATAACAAAGATGTAGATTAACGAAATGTTTTCATAATAAGGTAATTGAATTGTATAAGTATACTTATAATATAGCTTATAAATAAAAAGGACTTAAAAGCTGAGAATTTTAAAATTTAAATCTCGTTGCTTTCAAAATTATTTTCAAAGCCTTCAAAATTAATAATAATATTATTTGAAAGTGTTTTGACAAAAAATATATTTTGAAAAGATTTTTGAAATAAATAAAAGCACTGAACTCGTTTTAGTCCCTGGGATATAATTCTGGGGATGACTACAGCATCGCCAATATTCATTTTCGAGTTTATGAGTGAAAATTGCTACCAAAAGAAATTTATTTTCGGTTAAAACAAGTTTTGATTGTGAAAAAATATTCCAAGTATGATTTGATAAATATATGAAAATAGTTTTTGAACTTATAAATTGAAAATAGTATAGATAAGAAAATAGTTTATAACTTATGAATTTGAACAGGAAAGTAAGACCGAATTTTAAAAATGGTTGAACATTTTGGTTAAGCAAACAAAAGAAAATTTGAATTTGAGATATGAAATAAAAGAATTAACCTAAGAAATGTTAAATAAATTGAGTTAGTGAAATGATGTAAATAAATGAAGTTTAACTCAAGAAAGCTTAAATAAAAGTGAATTGTATTTGAAATGAATTTGATAAAATAATGAAATGAAATTTTAAGTGAAGTAGTTTGTATCCTTATAGATTTGACAAATATTAAGCTAAAAAAATTGAATTTGTTGAATGAGAATGAAAAGAAAAGAAAAAAATTAACTTAAATGAAGTTAAATAAACCGAGTAATGGATTAAATGAAATAAAGTTTAACTTAATATAGATTAAATGAATTAAACTAGATTTGAATGGAACTAAATGAATTAGTAAAGTGAATTTATTCCACTTAAGCTATAAAATGAATTATAAGATGAAAGCTGACTTAAGAAAAGTTGAATGAAATTGATTATGATAAAAAGAAAATTTTATTAATATGAACTGAGTTATAAAATAAAATTTACTTAAGTAAAGTTAATGATATGAATTAATGAAATGAACTAATGAAGTGAATCACTGAATTAATATGAACTTATGTTATGAAGTAATAATAAACATGAGTTGCGTTTTATAAAATGTTTATAATAAACTTAAATGGTTTTATGAAATGGTTTATAAATGATATTAGTATTAAAGAGAATATACTAAGTGGTAATGAAATAAAATTTAACTTAAATAAGGTTAAATGAAGTGATTTATAAAATGGTCCATAAATGAATTGATATGAAATGCGTTAAACAAAAAAGTGAAATAATTGAAATTTGAATAAATTGAATGTAAATGAAATAGATTTGAATAAATTGAAAGTAAACCAATTAAATGTTAATAAAAAAATTGGATGTTAATAAGAAATGAAGTGTATAAATTAACTATGGACATTGGATAATGTAAATTCACATAGTTATGAATTAATTGGATGAATATTAATGGTAGAATGGTTTCTTTTGTTGCAAACCATTGTTATTACTGCTTTTGATTACATATGATCATTATGGTTGTGTATTAGTGCTTGTGCTTATGATTTGGATTCAGAATTCATGTTATATGGTTCTATTAAACTCATACATGTTTCTATATCTTATTATAATTCACTAATATTCTAAATTGAGTTGAGATAGGTACATACGAATACCGTTTGGACGTATACGCGGATTTGATTTGCTTTTTCTTGCTTAATATGAGTGAACTCGCTCGTATTAATAATAATAAGGTACATATCTCGGATTACATACCGCACTTTTATTTTTTTCCCTACGGGATGCCTCATCATTAAGATGAGATGTATGTTTGTGATACATATTTGTATTGTAAATTTTTACGATCGAGCCGCGCAAACGAGACGCTGCCGAATTTTTTTGTAAATTCGGGTGTTAGAAATTTTTTACAATTTTATAACTTATTTTATTGATAAGTTGTAAATTCCATAAAGTCGATATCAGAGTGTGTAGCGGAAGCATGGTAAAGGTTTTGCAAATAAGATTTAATGTTTTATAAGTTAATTATTTGAGTAAAATATATCGTATGTTAAATTCCTTACTTAACCCCTTTTCGAGGATGAAAAGTTTTGAGTGAGGAAGATTGTAACGACTTGTATTTTTAATTATTTTTAATTATTAAATTTTGATATAATTATTGAATAAAAATGGTTAGAAATAAAAATTTAATGATTTATTAATGTAGTTTATTGAATATGAACTTGAATAAAATTTTGAAATAAATAATTTCAAAGATTTAGGTTGAGATTCAATATATTGAATGTGTTTATAATCAATAGCTGGAATTGAATAATGAATGTTGAATTACTGTAAAGTGGAAGTAGTTATTTTATTATTTAATTCATTTTAAAATTAAATTTCATAAGCTAAATAACTTATATTTAAAATATGGCAATTTATTGGATAATTAAATTGTTTAAATTTAATATTGGAAATTATTTAAATAATTGAATCTGGAATTTAATGTGAATGGAAATGATTTCAAAAGTTGATTTAAATTTTATTTAGACAAGAATGGAAATTTTTAACTTTTAAAATTGAATTTAAAGTGATTAAATTAATTTTTGAAATAACTTGTTTTAATTAACGGGTAAAAATAGCCATTCGGGCAACTGTCTTGGATTTCGACGAAATAACTTTCATTGGATCCGTAATAGTGAATTATTATAGAATTTCAAGTTTTGTAGCGGTCAGACTTATCGTTTGGTCATGTGAGCTTGAAACGCGTAGAAATTAATTAAATGAATTTAAGAAAAGCTATCTTCTGAATAGGATGGAATTGGCTCCCGAGACATGTTCCATCTTGTTCGAAATAGGGATATAACGTATAAAACGCCAGGCAACACGCCCCGTTTGGAGTTCGAGAATTTAGTACGTTTAAAAATGCTAGATATTTTCTAATTAGAATAACATATATATACCATCACTCACCCTTTGTACGCTCAACCCACATTTCGTCTCTCCCAGTACGTCTCCCTCTCAATTCGATTTTGCAGAAAAAGAAAAAAAAAACAAAGTCGTGTCCTACGTGTGCACACGAGGGAAGCGGCAACCGCTGCTGGCGAGGGCGGTGGCAGTGGAGAAGGTAGTCGCTGCAGTTTTTAGGGTTTTCGAGCTTTGATTCACGCACGCGATTGGAGGGGTTTGTGGAGGCACAGGCGGCGTGGGGGCGCACGGTAGATATAGGTCGGCGATGTTGATGCGGGCTGCGGTGCAGTTGTCGATCGAGTAATAAAAAAGTAAAAGGTAGACGAAGCGATCGCGTATTGCCTAAGAAGAAGAAGAATCGAGCGCCTGGAAGAGTAGCGGGTAGCTTGGTGGTGGGCAGAGGGAGGCGTGATGGCAAGGCTAGGAGGCGTGCTGACCGGTGGGCAGCGAGGGCGACTGTTCGAGTTTAAGCTTAGATTAACGCAAGTCGACCTGGGTTTAACGAACTGGATTATCCTAAATGTCATTAGTGTGACGTAATAACGTGATTAACTTTTTGATTGATATTTATAAATTAAATTAAAATTGAAAATGTTATTTATCAATAACTTTTGCGTTCGAGATCAGATTCGAGTGCGGTTTGTTGCATTGGATTCGTATCAAAGCCGTCTACACTATGTAGGTGAATTCGTTTCTATTCGATTCATTGAAATTTTCACACTCAAATAAAGGCGAGTGTTTTAAATGCTCACGAAGTACTAGAATATTTCTGATGTTCGTTAAGTTGAAATCATGAAGTGATTTAATTTTGTTGATTGTTGTTTGGTAATTTAATAGACATGAAAATCGATATAGAAATTTATATGTTAGAAATGTTAAATTAACGGTTAAATTGAAATTAGAATTTAATTGCTAGTTAAACTCCTGATTATTGATAAGTAGGTAATTGTTGTGATATTTTGACTGTTTGGATGTTGATTGTGATGGATGCCTATTGGTTGATGTATTGGATTGATTTGGGTGTTTATTTATTTTATATATATCCCTGTTATCACCCTACATATTATTGACAGTATATAAAATTGTTGTTTGAATTATCTCGAATAAATTAAGAATAGGTTGAAATGATATATACCTATGACATTTATTTTGGATTAAAATTATATATATCCATCCCTGAAATTAATTTGAAATAACTGATCACTTGGCCATTGGATAAAAAATTAAATACAGACACCGGATTGGTTAAATTAAACGATTTAGAAAATTTTGGTTTGAAATTATTTAAATGATTTTGATTTAAAGAAATAAAAATCGAATTTATGGAAATTGAATTATTTTCGAACTTGAGCTCGAAATATTGAAATTGAAATTTGTTAACAAGAATTGTTTAAAGAATCAAATTTGAAATTTTGAGGTTATAATTGAGAAATCAATGATGGAAATTAATTTGTTTTAAATGATTTGAAGTTTGATTCGAACTTTGAAATATTGCCAAGTAAAAGTAATTTATATTGATACGTCAAATTTGAGCTCGGAATCGAATTATTTTAAAAGATTTGAACCTTAAATTGAATATTGAAGTTTAAATTGATTGAAATCGGTATTTTGAAATTGAACTTGAAATTTATATAAATTAAAATGGTTTAAAATAAGAATTGAATTGAAATTTAAACTACTGAATCGAATCGTTAGATCGAATTTGAAGTTAATACGAAACGTTTCGAATTGAATCGGAATCGAAATAAATTTGAATTGAAATTGAAATTAAAATTGATTTAAATTTAAATCGAAATTGAGTTGATTTGAATAGAATTGAGATTGAAGATGATTTGGATCGAAAGATTTGGAATTGAATCAGTTTAACTTGAAACTATTTTCAAGTAAGTTATTTTAATATAAACTGTTTAAAATCTATCTTTTTAAATATTCAAATTATTTTGATTTTCCAAACTATTTTACTATATAAACCATTTTCAATACTCAAACCACTTTATATCAAACTATTTAAACTACTTAAACTAATTTAACTTTCAAAAACTATTTTCACTATTCAAACTATTTTCTAAAAAATTCAAACTGGTCAAGGTTGGAATGTTTATATTTAAATCGTTGATTTAAATGCGAATTGGGTTAAATTGAAGTTATAACCTAATTCGAAATTCAAAACGATTTTGGAATTGAAATTGAGATATTGAGGCGAAAATGATTTTCAAGTGAAATTGACATATTTTAAGTAAATATGATATTTTGAAATAAATGATATTTTGAAATAAATGATATTTTGGAGATAATATGATATTTTGATATCAAGTATGAATCGTTTTCGAAATGTAAAAGTACTAACCGGTGTGTAAAACGACGTTTAGTTGTTAAAGAGACCAAGGCCTCTTATTGACATACTCTTTGTCAATATTGGAACCACTTTAACAACTGTGTACACGAAGGAGACTCCATAATGAAGTGGTTGGATTTGGCATACGTTTGTTGGATTTGAAGAAAGAGAACAATGATGGATAGACCCCGGCACTTGTGACAATTTGTAATGACTAAAACAGAACGGCTTGACAAGGCCAAGTGGGCTAGCTACCCCTAGTGGACATCCGTTCTTCTATTTTCTTTTTGGACTTGGTCCATACTAGTACTTTTGATGTTGGTTTCGATTGGTGCACCATGATTTAGGATGACCTCCCTTTAACTCGATATGGGATGGATGGACTCGGTGGGCGATCATGGCTACGATGTATAACCACCAGCCATGCGACCCGAACTAGTAGTATCCTACCTTGGCCATTGCCTCATGTGCCTTGTCATACTTTTATCCTTTTACGAGACCACTACGAGTTTGGTTTACTGTTGTCGTATCACGGCGCATCCCTATTCCCCGACATGCTACTGGGGCGTTATATCCAAATTGTACGACAATGCTTAAAAACATGTAAGGGGTATTAATGTAAAGCCATAACGCTAAGAAAAATATTTATTTTACTGATTAGACATTATATATATAGCATATTCTACTATATATAGATTTTTTTACGGATCCTTAAGAGATGGAAAATCCCGTAACATCTCTTGAGTTATTGCATGCACGTTATACACTGGATAGGAGATGTAAAACCCTGTAAAAGTCTCTGACGCTATTACACTCATGTTATATGTGATATTGGTTTGACTCATATAAGGATATTTTAGTCCTGAGTCGAGTGTTTTATCTTTTCATTACGCTCGGGTCAGCCTTGAGTTTTCAGCGCATTGAAGATCATATTTTCTGGAGGACGAGGACGAAGATTTGGTATATTATTATTACTGGTATTATTCCACCATATTGTTGTTTTGCTGCATTGTTTTATTTTGTCTCTGTTGTATATATAACTCTAATAGATGTTGTAAATTTTTAATCAAATGTATAGTATAAACAGCTTCACGAACTGTTTATTTGATTACTATATTTTTTCATTCCGCTGCAAGATTCTGTATTTGTTTTCTTCTTTTCTTATTTTTCTTAATTAACCCTATTGATTATCTGTGTTCCGGATTATTTGAGTTGGACATGTTTGGATTATTGTCGATTTAAACCTTCTGAAATGTTGTTCGTCACATTGGGTGAGTGGTACATGTCATTAAATGGAGGAGTTACTATGAAAGGATTATGGAATCAGATATTCAGTAATGTTTAAAGAAGGGGAAAAAATGAGTTCCAATGTGGATGTGTACCTAGGAAACCTAGGTAACTCGGAGGTTTCAACATTTTCTCATAAAATAGGGACATGGTAGTCTATGTGTACTTAGGGTACTCTATGTGTACCCTTATTTTTGGACATTTGTATATGTCCAGTCCCGACCCATCTATGTGGGCTTGAGTTTGAGCATCGTGTAGACGCGATGTTGAGTAGTCGTTGAAAATCTATGTAGGTCATTTAAGTTACCATGTATTTATGAATGCTTGTTATGAAACCAACTGTGTGGGTATATGCTTCTTGACCATATGGTTGGTCTATACTTTTGACTATCTATGTTGGATCTGTACTTTTTGACCATCTACATAGTGTATATATTTCCTGACCGTCTATGTAAGATTTATACTTCTTGCCCGTCAGTGTAGGGTCGAAATGTGAAGACCTGCCATTCGTAATACCTAAAAATCCATGTACTACAGCACCCGCATCCCCAAGTACCAAAAAATGAAGACTCTTAAGGGTGGTAATAGAAAAATAAAATAGAGCATCCATCATAGGCTCGCATATAACTAATAATGGAATGATAAAATACAATACCAACATGTACATATATATGAACAAGATTGTAAATCTCAAAATAGTATGAAGACAATATGATCCATTATCATAATACATAACACTCTAAACATACATAGTTCAAATGATACAATATCCCAAAATGACATGTCTCGTATACAATATAATGCTTAACACATCCATATAAAAAATACTAGATAGATGATCATTTCAATATGAAGCTATGGCTCCATAATTTGTTCCCCGAATCTCTAGTCCATACCTACTCAAGAGATAGATGAAATGGTAAACATAAAGAGGGTCCAACATAAAGTCTTGTGAAAAGGAAATATCACTACTAAACATGATATCCGATACCGTAATATGACATGAATAATTTACTAACGTGTACCTAGGAATATCACCTATATGTAAACGAAGTATACATGGAATGTATAAGCTCTAGAGTAACGTCATACCAGACCTAACCATGCTCTTCCCTTGCATCCAATGGGTTAAAGCAACAAATAATAGTGCTGATACAACCATCGTACACCTCATACAAAGGCACATGTAAACCAGTGCATGCAAAGTACAAGTCAAAGCTCCAAGGTAATATTGTATTGTAACCATTATTGGAAAGTTGAGCAATGCCTTATCGTACTCCAATCCTGACTCTAGGGTAACACTCTATCGTACCTACCTACATATCTGAAACTGATACAAACGAGTCTGCACATTTCCATCGAACTACCATACGTCGAAGAAAATAAAGTGGCTATCGCCACATCATGGCAATTACCAGTGTAGAAGTGCATCCCAAACTCTCTTCGGGTATCACACACGGTCAAGCCGTGGTTGACCCCCAGTAGTCTCGATGGAAAAATAACAACGCTTAAGCCATTGCTGTAGGCCTTGGGTGTTAGTGGTGCCTTATCGTACTCATCCCCGATCTGTGTGTCTTTGATACGTTGATGACTGGATAACGAAGTCATACCTAATGTTGACATCGTGTAGAACTCATCCCAAGCACAATTGCCTAGTCATCACCTACATAGGTCATTCAAATATCCCGATTCATGACTCATTTCCCAATCGCACTTTTTGATCATCTCCCGATCACCGTACATCATATTACGTGCCCAAATTCTCGACCCCAAGCTACGTGTGATCCTATGTCAAAGAACTTCGTAATATTGCCTTATAGTCACACCGGACCCCATAACCCTCACCCGAGTCACCAAAGTCCCGCTCGAGCAGCATTATAGAGAAAAACCAAAAATTTCCCCACCACAAGTCCAATCAACTGAACTACCATGATCAATCGATTGCCACTAATTTCAGTCGACTAGTTGTGGATCTAGTGGGCTAAACTAGGCCATTTTTGGCCTATTTTTTTGCGGGTTAGAAACATTTCACTTTCGATCCAAATTCAGTCGACTGACCTTCCTACCGATGGACTGAAAATCTGTAGGGGTGTCAACATGAATCTTGATGGGGTGCTAAGGGAATTCGTCCCATCTCTTTACTTCACATAACCACAATCCTAGCCTTACTTGCCCCGTTGTCATCTTTGTGGCATGGAAAATTTGCAATGACCCACTACCTTTCATTCTCAAGTTTGTAGCACCGATGACCAACCATAAGATGAAAGCCGATACATGCGATTTAATTAATCATCCCAGAACTCCAACCCTTTAAAAACCATACCAGCACGAAGTGTTGAACCAACAACACAACAGAATCATATGTTAACAATAATCATTCACAAGCAATCATTAGCACACACCTTTATGATCCTGTGATTCCATTCGAGTTATTTTCATTCTTTCAATTCATAACTTAGTTTTTTTAATCCAATTCAATGTTTCATTCAAACTAACATACATATTTCAACAGGCAATCAACTACTTATCATTAAATCAAGGGACAAAGCGCTCAAGGCTAACCCCTAACCCAACCAAGCAATAAAACAAGCATAAAACTGTAAAAGATATCATATAGAATAGAGAATCATTCCCACTCAGCTAGTACTATAAGAAATCCTAAATTTTTCTTGTAACCCACTCCTCCAAATCTCTATTTCAAAAATTCCAAGATGGATGCTTCAATTATAGGGAAATTCTGATTTATTATTATTGTAGTAGAAGATACAAATTGAATTTAGAGTATTCTCGGGTGATTTTTGGTGAAGGGATGAAGGAGTTATGGCAAGAGGAAGAGGAGCTAGAGCTCAGGGAAGATGAGGAAGAAGGTGGCAAAGTGAAAAATGAGAAAAGTGAGGCCTCAATTTTAAGAAATTGCCTCATATAGGTTTTCCCCCAACTTGTTTACAAGTTTGCCCCTCCCGACCCAATTTCCATTTTTCTTCAATTCCTTCAAGCCTTATATGTTTTCCACATGTAATAACGTTCCAAACACAATGAAACTAGATTTGGGTCCTAATTCCATCTTCTTCAAAAATTCAACATTTATGCCAAAAATTACTCGAAATTCGATTAAACTCATTTTAACTCATTAAATCAATTTTAATCACATTTATTGTACTTAAATCCGGTACATTACATTCTTCCCCTTAAAAGGGTTTCGTACCCGAAGTTCTCAAAAGTGAAACAATTTAACGCTCAATACAAACATTGCAAGCATACAACAACAAGCATGCATAAATCAAACAAGTCCTACTCAATCCTGTGAGTGTGTGATAAAAGAATACAGGTTCTATAAAGTAGGGTGAATCATACCGTTAAAGAGCACTGGGTGGGAAGTTCGAATTTATTCCTTTAAGTCCTAAGTCTTATCCCCAACATTATCATTTCATCGAACCATACAAGCATGACCACCTTTTATCTAAAACTCATCGTACTATTCCCAACAATATAGATCAATCCCCTTGGTCTAGTTGCTTTTGGTTCGACACTCACATCTCTAAGTTGAATCACTCGATGATGACACTTGGATCATGCACACACTTGCACAAATGAGATACACGAAAAACATTAAGTACCCCGCCCATCTTTTCGAAAAGTGTGACGTGATATGTAAGCTTAAAAATCCTCTCAATAATGGAAAAGTTTTAACAAATCTTGATGCCAATTTACCTGGAGTATCGGACCAAACCATGTTTCTCAACGGAGAGATCTTCACAAAATAATCTTTTATCTTAAACTATAAATCATTCCATCTTTTATCGGCATAACTCTTTTGTCGATCTTAAGAAGCTTTCATCCTCTTCTGGATCAAATCAGTCTTCTCTAAAGTCTCTCTAATCATATTCGACCTAGTTATCAATCAACCGGTCATCTCCCAACAACATGATAAAGACTTACATGACCTCCTATACAAGGCTTCATACGGTGTCAAGCCAATACATGATATAAAACTATAATTATATGTGAACTCCACTAAGGGCAAGTAATCTTCCCAAGATCCCCGGAAGTCCAATGTGTAAGATCTCAACAAATCCTCAAGATCTTTATTAACCCTCTTCATTTACTCATCAATTTGTGGATGGTATCCGGTACTTTCCATGCCTAAAGAAAATTGCAAGCTTGACCAAAACTCACTAGTGAATAACGGATCTCTATTGTTCACAATCCCTTTTGTAATCCCATGCAATCTCACAATTTCCATCACATACAAAGTGGCTAGATCTTAGCGATCGTTGTAGATTGAACCCATACAAAGTGGTCACTTTAGTAAATTGATCTATAATGTTAAAATACTCTTATTACCTCCTTTACTTTTTGGCACTATCAATAAAATCCACAAAAATTTGCTCCTATTTCCATTCTAGAACATATAGCGGTAGTATTAAGCCACTTGGCTTCTTTTTCTCCACCATAACTCTTTGACAAATCATGCACTTTGCAATAAATTCTGAGACATCGTGCTTCACACTCTTCTAATAAAATGGACATTTCGTATCATTATATATTTTATTACCACCGAGATGAACAGTCATCCTAGAATGATGACACTCCCAAACCATTTCATCTCTAAGCCAATCTACAACGGGCACTCATAACCTTCCATCTTTACGGAGCCAACAATTCTAGTCAATGCCAAACCAGGATAAATCACTAGATTCCACAGCACTTTTGAGTTGCACAAAAACTTCCATCAACTTAGCATCCCAATTTTAAAAAGACCCAACCTGCTTAAGTAGAGTAGGCAACATCTCCACGTTTGCTAAAACATCCCTACTCAAGTTCGCATATGGATTAGAAATCAAATAACGTAATAAATTCCAACCATTACCATTCCACGAACATAGACCACAACATGACATGCCTTCTACTAAGTGCATCCGACACCACATTCCTTTTGCTCCCTCGATGTCATGTGCCTAGTTCTCATAACCACCGGCTTAGCATCCTTCTTAAGATCGACATAGAACTCAATCTCTCTATGGGTAGGTAAGCCTATAACCTCCTTGAACACATCGACAAAATCCCAAACAATAGGAACTGACAGCAACTCGTCGTGAGAGGTATCTAATGAATATAAGTAGCTACTCATGACGGAGCTCTCCGGCTCATAGCGCATGTCAAACCCTTATACTTTACCAATTCCCCGTCGAACCCATCACCCTTCACAATCAAGCACTATCTTGTGTTCGGTCATCCAATCCATACCCAAGATAAAACTATCCCTAAAAAGCCAAGAACAAATGCATCACAAGAAAACTCAGATCTGTTTTTCTCTAATGGAATGTTTTGGCAAATCGAATTGAAACAAGTTGAACTCCTAATGGAATTTTACACAACAAGAGGATTAAAAACAAATTCCAAAACCAAATGTAAGCTATCAACCAAGTAACTAGACAAAAAGCAACGCGAAGCCCCCATATCAGACAGACCTATAATAGGTGTATCATAAATAGAAATCAAACCTTCCCAGACGACATTCTTTCCCTTCTATAGAGTCGTGTCTCCACTAGAGCTCGAAGCTACTCCAATAGCATAAACCGATAACGGGCCTCCTCTAGAAAGTAATGGAACTCCCCTATATAATGCCCGACTTGATCACAATTAAAACACTTGCACTTTGCGAGATCCACTTTGCAATCCTTGCCAGTATGCCCTTTAAAGTTGCATCTTCTACATATGATATCACTTCCTATTGTTACCTTTAATTGCTTATTTTTACCTCTTTATCCCTTGCACTTCATCAAAAAATTTGATTTCACTTCAACTTTCGTCACCACTTCAACAACTCCCTTAGACCCCTCATAGAGAAGAAACATCTCTATAGGAATTTCAAAAGTGGCTCCCATTGCAATTTGACCAAGCACTTGACTTTTAAGAACTGGATTTAAATCTCTAGCAAACATGGAAGCTTTCTTCAATGAAGTTTTGATAAGATCCATCTCGAACATAACTAAAGCATTGAATTTGCTTACATAATCCTGCATAGAAAGATTCTATGGAGAAGGTTGATGAACTCTTCAAGCTTTGTTCCCCTCTCTGCCTCTGAAATGGATTAAGCCTTAGATCGGTGCATGAAATCATCCTAAGTGATTTCCTTCTCATCTAACTCAATAACCACTACTTCCCACCAACCAAGAGCTTCTCTTTGAGGATGCCACAAAGAAAGCCTACACCTCATTGTGCCATTAAGTGCCATGTTGTTGAATATACGATCATAAGATTTGATCCAAGCTCGAGTCTCAGAAAAACTCCTTATCCATGTATGGCTTTCCGCCTAAACCTATAAACCCTTAGCACATCCTAAAGAAATCCACTGGCAATGGAGGGGCAAAACCACGGCTGCACCATCCAAATACCTACCAACATTCAGAACCATCCCCACTGGAGGGATAGGTCATGTGATATCTGCTTGGTATTGTCGGAATCAAGCGGCGATCTCGGCTTTATTGCTAGCATTTGCTTTGGCTCCACTAATTGTTGCTCTTACATGTTGTCTCACAAGAGCAAATCTATAGAAGGTATATATTAGCATCTTCCTTGATTCTTGAAATACATTGGATAAATGGTGCATATATAAGTTGTTATATGGTAAGAATATACAAATACACTTTCTCATCATTGTTTAAGTTTCTTATCAAGTACCATAAGTTTTGATACCAAATGTAAAGACTCATCATTCTAATAACCGAAAATCCATGCATTACCGCACCCGCATCCCCATGTACCAAAAATAATGACTTATGTGTGGTAAAAAAGAGAGCATCCATCACAGGCTCGCATAGAATTCAAAGTGGATGATAAAATATAATACCAACACACACACACATACACATGCATATATATGTGTGTGTGTGTGTGTGTGTGTGTGTGAAAAAGACCATAAATATCATAACAATATGAGGACAATAAGATCCATAATCATAATACATAACACTCCAAACATATGGAGTTTGAATTATACAACATCCCAAAATAATATGTCTTGTATACAATATAATGCCAAACATGTCCATATATAGTATACTGAATTAATGGTCATAGTAATATAAACCTATAACTCCATAACCTTCTCCAGCTAGCAATGTCCCCAAATCTCTAGTCTGTACCTACTTAAAACATAGATCGAAAGTGAAAATGTAGAGAGGGTTAGACATAAAGTGAACGGGAAATATAACTACTAAACATGATATTTGATATACTAATATGACATGAATATGTACTAAATGGTACCTCGGAATATCACCCATATGTAAACTAAATATAAAGAGATGTTTGAGCAAGAGCTCTAGAGAAACGTCGTATCATACGTAGCCTTACTCTTCTCCTACATTCGACAAATTAACATAAATAATATTAGTGCTAATACAACCATCATATGCCTTATACAAAGAAATATGTTAACCCATGGGCACAAACAATGAGCCGAAGCTCCAAGGTAATGTTGTATCATTCTCATGGAAAAAACATTGAGTAAAATCATATCGTACTCAGATCCAGACTCTAGGGCAATGTTTTATCGTACCTACATACATATTTGAAATTGATACTAATAAGTATATGTCTTTCCATCAAACTAACATATGTTATAGAAAACAAAGTGGTCATCGCAACCTCATGGTGATTACTGGTATAGATAAGCGTACGCATCTCCTTCCGACTAACACACTCGGCGAAAGCCACTGCTGATACCCAGTAATCTCGATGGAAAAATAACAATGCCTAAGACATAGCTATAGGCCTTGGATGTTAATAGTGTTGAATTATACTCATCCCCAATCCACATGTATTTGATACCCTGATGACCGGATAAAGAAGTCATAACTAACACTGAAATTGCGTAGAAGTCACTCGAGCACAACCGCCTGGTCATCCCTTACATGGATCATCCAAATATCTTGATCCATGACTCACTTTCCGATAGCACTTTTCGATCACTCCCGATCACCATACATCGTAGTACATGCTCAAACTCTCGACCACGAGCTAAGCATGACCTTATATTGAAGAACTCCAAAACATCGCTCTATAGTCACACTAGACCCCATGAGCCTCACCCTAGTTGTCAAATTCCCGCCCGAGCGTCATGCCAGAAAAACCAAATAAATTTCCCCACTGCAATCCATTTGACTAAGCTGCCATGACTAGTTAATAGCCATCAATTTCAATTGACTGGTTACGGATCTAATCGACAAAACTAGGCCTTATTTGGTCTATTTTTTGCACGTTGGAAACCTATCTCTTTCAACCCTTATTCAATCGAATGACCATCCCTTAGTCGACTGAAATCTACAGGGCTGTAAAACTAAACCTTGATGAAGTGAAACCTCCAAAGGGAATTCATCTCACATCTTTACTCCATACGTCCGTCATCTTGGCCTTCCTCGCCCTATATCATACTTCATGGCATGGCAACCTTGGGACGACTCACTACCTTTCATGCTTGATTTCACATCACCGATGACACGCCATAAGACAAATGCTAACAAAGGAAATTCAATGAATTATCCAAAAATTCTGGCACAAATCATACCAATACGAAGTATTCAACTAACAATACAACACAATCATAGTCTAACAACAATAATTCTCAAGTAATCATTAGCCCAAAACATTATGATCTTATGATTTCATTCAAGTTAACTTCACTTTTTTAATTCATAACTTGGTTTAATAATCCCATTCAATGTTTCATTCAATCTAATCTACATATTTCAACAAGCAATCAACTACTCATCATTCAATCAAGGGACAAAGCATTCATGGCTAAGCCCTAACCTAACCATGTAATTAAATAGGCACAAAAATGTAAAAGAGATTATATAGAATATAAAACCATTCCCACTCACCCAACACTAGAAGAAATTCCCAAATTTGCTTGAAACCCACTCCTCCAATCTCTATTTTAGGAATTCTGATATGAATGCTTCACTTCTAGGGAAATATGATTTATTGGTATTGTAGTAACTTGAATTTGGAGTACTTTTAGGATTTTTGGTGATGGAATGAAGGTGTTATGGCAAGAGAAAGAGGAGCTAAGGCTTAGGGAAGATGAAGAAGAGGAAGAAGCAGGAAAAGTGAAAAATGAGAAAAGTGAGGCCTTAATTTTTTTAAACTGCCTCATATAGGTTTTTCTTCAACTTATTAACAAGTTTTCTCCTCTCGACTCAATTTACATTTTTTTACTATTCATTCTAGCCTTATATGTTTTTCAAATATAAACGACATTCCGAACACATTGAAACTAGTTTTAGGTCCTAATTTCATCGTCTTCAAAAATTCGACTTTTACATCCAAAATTACTCTAAACTCAACTAAACATATTTTAACCCATTAAAATGATTTTAATCACATTCATAATACCTTTTAAGAAATTCGGGTCATTACACTATACTTCTCGACTGTTTGTGTAGACCTAAGAACCAAGAATTTATGAAGCTGCGACATTTTTTTGAGAATATAGCCATGAGTGGGCACATATATTATTTTGGAAGGGTATGTATGGATGCTATACCGATTAGTTTAAAGATGAGACTATGAGGAAGTTCATCGATAGTTTCAAAGATATATATATATATATATATATATATATATATATATTATGATGGATAGGTAGTCAACATAGAGATTAACATAGGCCTATCAACGGATGCTCTCGGATGCGGGTAGTGTCATATATGCATCTGCATCCGAAATCATTTTTGGATATCGGATATCCGCATCCGCGGATACATACGAATATCGGATAATTATCCTATCCGCTAACGACCGATAAATTAAGAATTATAAAAAGAAAATTGTAGTTTAACATAAATATTTTTCAATCCCATTGATTATAAAAGTGTTAAATATTAACAAATATGATGATGATAAATAGTTTCGAGCAGCTAAAGAGCATTAAGTGCATATAATATAAACTACCAACTTAATAAAATAATAAACAAATATTTTTCACTGCACTAAAATACACATAATTTGAACTATAATCTTGACAAAAACCAGACGGATAATTTTCGGATGCGGATATCTTCGTATCCGCATCCGCATTCGTTTTTTCCGAATATCGGATATTTATCCGCTTTTCGGATGCAGATGCGGACGGATTTCAGATTTTTCGAGTATCCATTGACGGTCCTAGATTAACACATATGTGCTATTTGTTGGTAGGATAGTGTGTGATGATATTATTATATTTTGAGTATGTGTGTTTATTTTGATAAGCTCTACTGATTATTGATTTATATATTTTTTATTTGTGCATGCATGTTTGTATCAACCTGAATTTTTGCTATGTACTTTTGTTATGGGCAATCATAGTTGGATTTTTGGGATGCATGATATTATTTACAGATAAAGTTGATCTATGGTTGAGATTGTTTCACCCTTTATTGATGTAGTGTTATTTTTATATACTATAGTTTGGATTCCATGTTTGAGGAAAAATATGTGTTACTGTAGTATGTGTGTTGAATTCATCATTATGGATGGATTTTATTGTGCCACGATTATTTATGTTGTGCAATTATCGTATACCTCCCTATGGTTTAGTGATTAAACCAATGAACTTGCTTTATTGAACTGGTTAATGGTTGTATTTGGGTAATTGCAAGGGCGCAATTCTTTTAAGGAGGAAAATGTAAAAGCCTACAAGTTTGACATTATTAACATAAATTAATTAAAGTGGATTTTAAATTAAAGGGTAATTTGGGCATTGCATATACAACCATTGCGTAGATCTTTCTGAGCTGATCAGTTTTGACTATAAATTTGTTATATTAAGAGATACGATTTATTGACTTTATAAGTCTAAAATATTTGCACCTCTGACTAATGATTTTCAGTGTTCCAATTTTGAAAACAAAATATTTCTAATGTGGTTGGTTAATAGAGTAGATTTCATTAGGAGAGGTCAAGAGTTCAATCCTCGCTAACAACACATTTTTTTATTCTTTAGAAACTAACAAAAAGATACATATCCATGGAGAGAAATGTATGTATATGTGAGAGGAAATTGGGAAAAAAGTACAGTGAAAATGTATAGTGAAAATATATACACATATGCATGTACATATATTTATATAAGGATATGTGTGTGTAGTTAGCCTTATGTAAGAAAATATAAGTTTGGTAACTCTGCAAAAAGTTAATATATAAATTATGGATATATAAATTATGTTTGTATATATATAATATGAAGAACATGTACCATCATTGTTGAGTACACACACAAACATGCATATAAATTATTTATATATTGATTTCATGTATTGTAGGAAAATATTTATGAAAATTAGAAATTAATAGTGCATTAATTAACATAAAGGTAAATTAACGTATTTATTTTGAATGATCAATTCTCTATAGAAAATGGAAATCAATCTTCTTCATTTAAAATGTTGCTTTCTAATATATTAAATATACATTCATTTGTTACTCTCTTTGAATGGCACGTATAAATTTCCTCTAACCTAATGACTGGATGAAAATAAACTTTTTGGGACCACAACATATCTTTACCTCTCTCTTTACCTTCTTAACTCTATATATTCACTATTATTGCATATCCCTTTGAGGCTTTCATGAATATCCTAATTTTTTTAGCCTCTCCATCTTGTCTTATTCTTGCAAAAACTAAAATATTAAAACTAAAAAATGGAAAGGATTATTCTATAAAAAGGAAAAAAGGCTAAGGATTCATTCAATAACATGTGCACTTTGATTGTTGGAAGCGATTTGGGTGGTGATGGAAGGGAAAATGCCATCCTTCACTGATTAGAAACATATCTTTGTTAATCTTCATTTGAGTTGAGTGCTTATGTATCATTTGTTATATACTTCACTTTATATTTATATAAATGAGATTTATTATTTTATGATTTTTTTAATATGAATGATGTTTTAAAATCTTAAAATTGATGAAATTTTTATTTGTTGATATGTGTTATGTTCTATTGATGATCGTTTGGTTGTTGTGATATTTTGGATATGTACGTCTCGATTAGATTGGTTATTGTTTATTTTCATTTTATTTAAAGATGGATGTTTAATTATAGTTGGTTGCTGATTGAATGGAAAATAATTATGTTGAATTTAAAATAGAAAACAACTAATTGATAGAGAAGCAGATAAAAATAGTGTAATTTTGGAAAAGATAGACAAATAAATAAATAATAATGAAAATATATATTTTTTAATTTAAATTGAGGAGTTCATCATTGTTTATAAAATAATTTAAGATTTCAAAAATAGTAGTATGATTTTGTAAAAAAAATATTATTTAAGTAAATGGAAATATAACTGATTTACGGTGTTTAGAGGAATTATTATTTTTATTATGCTTTAAGTAATAAAAGAGAAAGTATTTTTGGAATAATAGTAGTAGTAAAGATATTTTCCAAAGTGCTTTGAGTTAAATTATTACTATTTTAAAACAAATAGTAATAAAAAGGGATTTAAAAATAGTAGAAAGGGATTTTAAGATTTAATATAGAATATTGTTATTTTTGAGATAAATAGTAATAAATTGGTTTTTGGTAAATACTAAAGTGGTTTTAATTTATTATTATTTTCATGTGAAATAATAATGTTGTTGTTTTGAAAATTAATTTAATGTAAATTTCTATTTTGATTATATTGTGATGTTTTGAAGTATATAAAGTGATAAAGGATTTTGGAAGTATATTATCATTTTCGAAGAATTATTATTGTTTAAGATGGAATAAATAAGGGTGTTTTTATAATAAACAATAATAAAATTATTTTATACTTAAGATAAAATAATGGTTGTGAATATAATGTTTTGGATGGATGTAATATGTAATTAACCATTGATTTGAATTATCACATATGTTGTTTTATTACGATGAAATTACATTTGGATGTGTGCACGATATTTTGTCACTGCTACTGCGTTGTGTGTAGTTAATTATGGTTTTGTTAATATTTATGTTACTAATATAGTGGATTAGTACACATTTGATGGTTTGGTATTTGCATTACTAACATAGTGAGTTAGCACACATTTGCAGATTTGTTGTTTGTGTTACTATTGTTGGTTGGTTAGTGCACATTTAATGGTATTGATGTTGTGTTACTATTACAAAGTGTTTAGTACACATTTATTTTATATATAATCTCATGGATGATGTGTTACTAAAAATTGATGATTAGTATGTATGCAACTATATTTGCTGTTGTTGGCTTATTTGATACATGTGGTTGATATTGAATATTGTTGTTGTTTGATGGTTGTATTGCTATTATTGTTGTTAACTCTCATATGTATGCCGATTGATTATGATGGATTAGCAGGAGTAGTGTTTTCTTCTTGCATTGGTTGCATGGATGTTATGGTTGTTATGTTCTAATAAGTATTTAGATGCAGGAGTAGAGCAAGAAATAGAACTACGTGGGTTTGATCACCAAATGGATAATTAGGCAGTTTTTCATATGCAATTGCTCTCGGGCCTATGGCCAGAGTGTATAGGGTTAGGCACAGTTCAAACATAATAGGACATTTTTTATGGATTAGTAATGTTTACAGGTTGGAGCAAAAGAGAGGAAAGAAGTCTAAATGCATGAAATATCTATTGGTTGTTCACTTATACTATTTATCCCATATTATCGTTGTATTGCTTATAAATTAAATAAATGATTAATGTGTAGAAAGATAAAGTCGTTTATTTTTTTTATTGAGCATTGTATGGTTTATTAGGATACGTATTCATTACTGGGACTTATGTATACTTCTTGTTTAAAATCTGCTATGAGGTTTTCTTCTTTGTCCATATTTTTTTTAGCTTTTTAGTTATAACCAACGATCCACTGCGTTTAACATCCTAAATTAGTTGTAAGCATATTTTGATGGCATACGTAATTGATTTTAGATGTTAAAATAGTGGGGCATTAAGCTAAACTTCCACGTAACTCAACTTAGAACATGGATTTACCAATCCTTTCTATCCTAAGGAAAGAGGCATATATATTTAGGAGCTTACTTCCCACCTTTCCAAAGCACATAACATCATGCATCGATGAAACATTAATAACCACATAATTGCATACTATGAACTCTAGCTCCCTGCGCCTTTTATCAACATAGCTCTTATTCCTTGATTGCACAACTTTTATTCTGGCGCAAATCAAATCAATCTTCTTAACTGCCACCCTTACCTAGTCAGGTCCTAACACGAGCCTATCTCCTGTGTCCAACCAATTAATGGGTGACTTACATGGTCTCCTATAAAATGCCTGAAATGGTGTCATTCCAATACTCGACTAGTAATAAGCAAATTATACCGAATGCAAATAGTATTTCCAAGACCCACCAAAATCTAGGACAGAAGGCCTCAACAAATCATCTAGACCTTTGTTTACCCTTTCCAATTGATCGTTTGTCTATGATTGGTACGTCGTACTCAAGTTCAGCTCTATGCAAAAAGTACTATTTGAACTTCTCTAAAACTCACTATTGAATAGTGGGCCTCTATCACTAGTAATGGGCCTCTATCACTATTTAAAATTTTCCAAACTAGCTACCATTCTTATGGACTTTACTAATATAAAGTCTACACCCTTTGTCAACCTATCAACTATTACCTATGTATTACCATTTCCTGCTCTCAACCTTGGAAATCCATCTATAAAATGCATAGAAAATGAATCCCACTTCTGAGTCATTACTTCCAGGGGTTAAAGTAATCATCTCGACTTATGATGTACGCTTTCCCTTGTTGACATGTGAAACACTTCTTCACACGTTCACCGACATTCCTCTTCATCCCTTCCCAAAAGAGCACACGCTTCATGTCATGATACATCTTTATTCCTTCGGGATGAATCATAAACTTAGACCGATGAATCTCCACCAAGATTTTGTTTTGAAAATCCTCTGTGTTTTGGTCACATAATCTTCTTCGTCTTCTTAAGCCATCCTTTCGAGTCAATCTCAAATCCATTTAGATCTTCTACATCCACACCCATCTTCAATCGCCTAATCCTTTCATCTTACATTGGGACCTCTAATTGTCTTATAGCAATTCTATCTACAAGTATTGGATGAACTTCCAAACTTTCTAAGACTTACAGATCCTGACTTGATCCTAAATTTTACCCCATAAGAAGCTAATGTCTCTAAGTCCTTTAATTCTGTAATCATGGTTAACACTCCATTTGTTGCTTTCAGCTAAAAACATCGACAACCTTGTTCCCTTTTACAGATGTATATTCTATGTCAAAATCATATGCTACTAAGAACTCTAGCTATATCTATTTCTTCATATTCAACTCCCTCTGAGAGTTTAATTCTTGAAAGACTTATGGTCTATATATAGCTCGAACTGTTCTCCCGGCAAATAAAGTCTCCAAATATTTCACGCGAATATCACTTTTGGTAACTTTAAGTCATGGATTTGATATCAAACTTTATCCAATCTTTACGGCCAAGATTCATACTATCACCCTTCCTCTTTGCATCAATACCACCCTAATCCGTTCCACAAGCATCGGCGTAAACTACCAATTTTGGATTCTCTTCATGTATGATAAAGACATGAGCATTCGTTAATAACCAATTCAACTCCTAAAATGATTCCTCACACATACTAGTCCACTCAACTGCTCATTCCTCTTTGTTAACTCAGTCAAGGTTGCTGCTATACATGAGGAATCCTTAATGAATCTGTTGTTGGACCAGGTGCACCAAGCAGCAGCATAGAAGGGGAGAAGTTCAAACAACCATCTTTTTAATTCAATATGCACTAGATCTTTTATAGTGTTATCATGAATAAAATTAGTAACATTAAATTATATTTAATGTTATTTTGATGTAAAATGAGTTTTTACTTAATGTTTAATTTAATGTAAGTTTACATTAAATATTTGAAATTTAAGTTTTAACTTTAATTTTACATTATCAAATTTAATTTAATTTTAATGACATTATCATTTTATCAACAATAATATTTCCATTTATATTGTTTTTGTAATTCAATATAATATTTCCTAAAGTAATTCATGTTTAATTTGAATAATAATTTTTGAAATATAATAAAAAGTTTTCGTACCTAATATGTGTGTGTATGTGTATATAAAATTGTCAACTTCAAATTAAAAGCCCGAATGAGACAAATAATGTCACATTATAAGAATTTCTAATTAATGGCATTAATACACAGTTGTTTAACTAATAATTTAATATACATATTACTTATTTCTGATGTCATATACATGTGTAAAATATCTAGTTTAATGATGTTAATGTCTTCAAAATTGCAATACGAACTTAATAACGCATGTTGTGTGCAAAAAATAGTTCATATATAGGATTATACGTGTTTGAAGTTTCAAGGATTAAAAGCTAATTTATAACATTATTTATGGTCAAACAAAAATTCTCATATTCTTCTACTTCCTATAGTGAAACCCCAATCCTTGCTGCCACATGTTCCACCAATTCACACACCCTTTAGTCGCCATCGAAAGCTCCTACATTAGCACCACCAGAACCTACGTGACGATCATAATCTACTTATAGATCACAGGCTAGCTCGATGTAACTACCCAGAATTTCCGTCATTTGAAATTTGTATATTTAATTAATTTTAAATATTAATAAGTAAGGTTTGGAAGTCGAATTAATTTAATTTCGATATAGTGATTTAATTGGACAATTAAATTATTAATTTAATACTTGAAATTGGGTAAATAATTGAAATCTGAATTAAATGTGATTAAAAAATGATTTATAAAGTTGTACTAAATCATATTGGAGTTATAATGATGTTGTAGAACTTTTGAAATCGAATTAAAAGTAAAATTGTGAAAATTGAATATTTTAATATTTAATTGACAAGTAAAAATAGTCATTTTTCAAACAGTCTCGGATTTCAACGAAACTAGTTTCATCAGATCCGTAATGTGAAATTATTGTATGGTTTCAAATTTCGTGTCAATCAGAGTTGTCGTTTGTCCGGGGCAAGCCAAAACGCATCGAAATCGATTTAAATCGATTTGATTTAAATTTGATCGTTTATTTCCGTAACTCTCACATACAACCGAATTAGCTTCCGAAACATGTTCCATTGTGTTCGAAACGTGGGGTAAACCTTAGAAACGCCAGCCGGCACGCTCGATTTGGAGTTCGGAAAATTTTCGATGAATAGTGTTTTGGCAATTTTCTATATAAGGACCTAACTTTCTTCATTTGCAAACATAACCAAGCTTAGGGTTTCAGCCGCCACTATAGAGATTAATGGCCGAAAACTTGTCTTGTTCTTCCTCCATTATCTTCCAATCTATCAACTTTCACAAGAAATTATCAACTACAAAACTCTAGAGCGCGACGAGATCTTTAACTTCAACGGTGATGATCGATTATCATCGAGTAAATCGACGGCAATTTGTGCGTGAAGACCCCGCGTTCAACTTCGATTTTCATGGCCATGGCATGACCGAGCTGGGCATTATTTTGGGCAGTGATGCGCGCAAATGTGGGCTCCAACGTGGTGGTACTTGATCAACGTGAAGACATTCGTGATTGTCGTGAAAATTCGAATGATATTGGCGGCAAATGGGTTATTCGCGTGCGTGCGTCTCTTTTAGCCTGGGGAAGAAGAACGTAAGTAACGGGCCAGATTGCTTGATCAAAAACGTGCGGCCAGGATTTCCAAAGGGTAAAAAAATAATATAAAATAGGAAATTGTAAATTATATATATATAAATTCATTCAAACTTTAAAACGTGATATCTTTTTGATACGAGGTCGAAAAATTACGAAACAAATTGCGTTGGAATCGTTTCGACGAGCTCTTCACAATACAACTGGTTTGGAGTGATTGGAGATGGTGAAAATTTTGGGTAAAATTAAACGTCTGTTTGATTTTATCCGAAATAAAACGCTGCAACCGTTATTGAAAGCAAGGTGAGAACTTCTCACTCAATCGAATATTTATTTCCATTTAAATTTTAAATAGTTGAGATTTAAAATTGTTGATAGTGTTAATTGTGTGGATTGAATGATGACTGCTATCTATTGTGTTAAATAGACCCTATACGCCGTATATTAAGCGGAGCTTATTTATTAAAAACATATACCGCGATAATTCCACCGTGAAGTGGAAATGGTATTATATATGTATTTAGAGTTGATTTCCCGCATTATATAGCGGATGAGACCCTATTGCGCCGCATAATAGCGGATAATATTTATAAATCCCATATACCGCGATATTCCACCTCAAAGTGGAATTGGTATTGTGCTAACATCTGTGGATGCAGGGAAATAGGTTGGAGGGATCCAATTGGATTCCTCAAACATTTGAATTTATTTCAAACGTTGTGTGTTGATTTATGTATAATCGCCGTGTGATTATATTGTGATTGAAATAGTTGACGGCTATAATTTAGCCAAATATACTTTTGGTATCGTTGGATATCGAAAATAAATAAAAATTGGATTTTCGAAATTTAAGTTGAAATTTATCGAAAAATATATTTTTGATAATTGGATTAATTTAAAAGGAGTTAAAAGATAAAAGTCTTATTTTTGAACTATATTGAATTAAATTTCAAATTTGTAAAAAAAGGGCTTAATAAATGAATTTCGGAAATATTATTTATAAATTGAAGGATTTATTTAAAAATTTGGATTTGTGAATAGTTTGGAAAATAAAGGAATTTATCTTCTTAAAAAGGAATTTATTTTAAAGAGGAAATAAATTTAGAAATCCATTTGGTAATTGATTTTTGGTGATTGAAAATAAATCTATTGAAAATGTTTGGAAATTTATTTGGTGTTTTGAAATAAATTTGAAAATCAATTTGAAATTAATTGATTATTAATTTACCATAACTAGTAAAAATTTATTTATAGATTTTTATCTGACTTTAAATTAATCAGATAATTAAATAAATCCTACTTATGGATGTTTGGATTATATTGGATGTTGAATTGTTTGACATCTTTGATGTGTGATGCTTTGTGATATATCATGTTTTGTGTTGTGATCTATGATTTATTTATCTGTGATATATATATCTGTGATCTGTGAATGAAAGATAAGCGTTATCGTTTATACCGCTTATTAACTATATTGTTATATTTGATCTTTGATGATTGAATGTTGTTGCGCTATTGTGTTAAACCCGTGGACTACACAATACACACACAAATGTGGATTTCACGTGGAAATCGGTTAAGTCACAGATTTTTATCAATTTTGAAAATTGAATTTTTGAATCCAAAATAGTTTTGGAATTGGAATTGAAAGTTTTTGAAAATGAGATTCAAAAATAAAAGTTATTTTAAATAACTTAATTAACTTGGAATTTAAATCATTAGATTTGAATTTTGAATTCAATATTTTGGAATTGAATTCAATAATTTGGGAATTAAGGTTTAAAAGATTTTATAAGTATAAAAGGTGTTTATATGGATTTTAACCATTTAAAATACGCTATTTGGAAATTTAAATTCAAGTTTTTACTTGAATGACTTTAAATCGTGTAATTGTAACCAGTTTTTCCCAAAACGAAAACTATCTATTTTTCAAATAATAATAGCTTTCATAAAGTGAAAAGATTTCCAATTTGTGTCGAAACATTTCAAGTTGAAATGAAATTGTAAATAGTTTAGAAAAAACTATGAATTAACCTTTGTGAAGATGATTAAGCTTTATTTGGAAATCAAAGAAGATTTTAAAAGGTGTGTCTTTTATATTATAAAAGACTTGAATTGTGAATAGTTTTGAAAGCTATAAATTAAATCTTGATTTAAAGATTTAATGGGTTAATCAAATTGAGATGGAAATTGATTTGGAAATCTGTGAATGAATCTTTGTGAAACTGGGTAAACTTTGTGAAGTAAATCTTTTTGTTTAAAGATTTAAAATGGTAATTTGTTTAAACCATTTAAAGGAAATGATTTGGGTAATAAGTGTGACTTAATTGAAATCCCAATATTCATATGTTTTAAATATTGTGCTCACTATTCGGGTTAGCCGGGAAAAGACCTTTGTGTCATATAACCCATTCCGAATTAGTGATACGACGATATGGATAGCATTTGAAGACCGGTGGTGAAGACCGGGTATTTGTGAAAACGATAGGATGACCTATCGATTGTCTCTGCACCGTTAGCTATGGTATAAAGATTTCCTTTGTGATGGGAAGTTCGATCGGGATTGTGGATACCTAGATTGAAAGGGCTTCTTCGGAAGTGCCTTCGGTTCTGTTCGAACCCGGAATAGACTTGTATGGTTACATGTCTGACATTACACTTTGAGATATAAAGCTGATTTCTTTCAAATACATTTCTGTTTGGTGGCGGAGAATTTATTCTCTTAGCTTAACACCCTTCTCTAAGACGTACGAGCTCAGAGGTTATGTAGTTGAAATTTATCAGTGATATACTCCCAATTTGGTAGTGTGGCATGCCGAGTGTTGCTATGTGATGATCATTTATTGATCATTTGTGATCAAAACGTGGCTTCTTGAAAAAACGTAGCTTTGTGGACGAGACTTCGTTAGACCTCACAACCCGGAAATGGTCAAAACAGGAATAATGCAGCAATGTTATGAGGGTCGCGCCCTTTAGGGTATGTCATTTCCTTCTGGAAAAGGGTGGTATCAGGTATGGAGCCCTGGTATTTAACCTATGTGGATACTCCAGTCTCATTTATTGTGTGATTGTTGTTTGATCGAGGCGCCTCTGATAAAGGTCCCAAAGGACCGGGGAATGGCATATTCGTGAGTTACCTAGTTACAGGGGTAACCCGGCCTTGTGTTGGCAGAGAGCTAGTTAGTTCTCGGAACGTCCAGCCAGAGGCGATCCCATGTGGCGGTAGGAAGTTTCTTAGCCTGACCATTTGTTGGTAATCCATCTTCCAATACGAACCGTGTACGGTATTAGCTGTAGAACCTGCCATTTACTTATGGTGGCGCCCCACTGTTTAGATGGTAGCTATAGTAGGCATAGTGTGAAATGCCTATGTTGGCTAAGATTAATATTGTACTTTCGAAATGTTTTATGCACTATGCACTAATAATAATAATATCGATGATTTTGCGTAGTAAGCATGTTTGACTATCATAAGAAGAAATCTCCTCCAATTCTGCGTTTGCATTGTGTGTGTGGCGGGAGGTCTTATGGTAGTTTCATTTTCCAAAAGCATTGCGAATATTTTCCACTTCCTTTGTTGTTGTTGTGGTTTTAAAGATAAATAATTGTTTTAGTTCTCACACCAGTCACCATGACTAACCTGGAGTTTATTATTTCCTTCCTAAACTCTGGGTGCCCACCAATTTCCATACGGGCAGTCTAGAGTCAGGTTATCAGGTCATTCTGGATTCAGGAGATGCTGTGGAGCTCATTGGCGAGCTAGATGGCGAGACGTATCACTTGTATATGATATTATTTATTCCACTGTGTATTCTGTATGAGGACAAGTTAGTATAACTGTCCAGTATTGTGTTGTATATTGTTGTGTAAACTCTGATGATGATGTAATGTATAAAATGATATAGTTCTTTGATTTAAAGATTATTCATTTATCTATTATATGTTATTCCGCTGCGAACGTGAGATTCTGATATTATTCTGTTTCTGTGTTTTTCTGTTCTTTTTTTCTTCTGTCTTCTTTTACCTCTTCTTTTTCTCCATAACAATTCGGTTTTCCGGCATTCGATTGCTCGGCAGTTGATACAGTGGACGTATTAATGTCGATTTTCGAGCGACGAAAAATCGCGTTCGTTACACTCGATGTCCCCTTGCGAAAACCTAAATCATGATCTCAACTGCAAGCTAATGCATTGAAGTCGATGTTCCTTCCTCGGAGATCATGCTCCATTATAATTCAACAAATTGCAGCAAATTTCGAGTTTGAATGTGATTCAGTCAGTGGCATTGAGGATTTTTATATGCGGGCGCTGTCGAGAGTGATATATAGAACATGCATAGTGATAAATAGTGATCTATAGTGATATACATGATAAACAATGGTATACATAATACACGATGCTTCATTCATAAATACTGATTTTTTTTAAGTTTAATTTCAAACAAGTTTGATTTTTTTTTAAAATATATATGATTGTAAATTAGTTATAAAATAATACTTACTCGATAATCCAACCGGTTGATTACACCTAGAACCATCAGCTTCGCCTTTGCGAGATCCCATCTTTAACTTGATGGTGGAGTTGTAAAGTCCACCGTTAAGAGTACTTTTTTTAGAGAGAATGAATTTCTATATCCTTAGAATGAGGCATCTAGGTGTTTGTATAGCAGCAATAATGGGTTATATAAAACGTCCCACCCAGGTCCATTATTCAGGGTATTACCCACTATAAATGTGATCTTAGTTACTTAATTAATTATACCCATTTAATTAATTCATACTCACATATATTTTGGTCTGCCTTATTTTAAAACAATTTTAAATATTTCAGCTACTAAAATTATATACACATATATATTATTTATTAAATTTAAATTATTAAATTGGCCTAAACGTAATTAAATAATATATAATAATTGTATATTTATTAAATAATTTTAGGCCCTCTAATATTAACTGAAATAATAATAAATTTGTTAATATAACCATTTTATTAATTTCTCAATAATATTAATTTATAACTTTTATAAATTATTCCAATAAATTATTTTCAGTCAAAAACTGAGAGTCGTTGTCGTGAGACTCCCAGTTGTAAACTCAAACCTCGGTAATATTTAGACAATCTAACTATCATAGCCTGTACAGACTTTGCTGAAGAATAATAGTGGACATGAGTTCATTTGCTTATAGGTTATCTTGGTGAAATCTAATTTCTTGCCTTTTATAGTGACACCTTAAACAACGATATATTGTGCACGTTTCACATCGTCACCACTATATTACTTAGATATCTAGAGCTCAATCAATGGTCAAACTCTATTAATATTTGTAGTTAATTGTGAAGTCAACACAAAAGTCCATCGTTTAATCCAATAACAATTATTGCTTACCTATTTTCTTTGGCCAATGGCATGAACTACCAATTACGGTGATACTAACCTTTTATGTAAATGAGATGAATCATCTCTTAAATTGTGTTTCACTTCAAGTGATTCAACTTATACCCGACTATGGCCTTAACATGATCATCAATTGTTGTGTGACTGACAATAATCAAAGTATAGTTTAGACACTTAAGATTCATGGTATTCTAAAGTCACAAGACTACTGCACATCATCACACATGATCATCTGTTTTGACTTTTTACCTATAGAAGACTTTCGATGAGTCATTATATAATTGTTCAAAATAACATGTACATAACTCTTTAGTGCCTCAAATGCTCATGAGTAATTTACTATCTATTATATGGAGAGCACTATGCACACTAATCAACCGTATGTATTGCACATCATCACACATGATCATCTATTTTAACTTTTAACCTATAAAAGACTCTCGATGAGTCATTCTGTAATTGTTCAAAACAACATGTACGTAATTCTTTAGTGCTCCCAATGCTCATGAATAATTTACTGTCCATCATATGGAGAGCATTATGCACACTAGTCTCAATAGATAAATCGATATAATTTTCTCGATATATCTTGACTAGGAACATTTAAGGACAATTATTTATTTTATTCGATTCAATACTCATGGTTATAAACATATTCGTAACTGTAGTCGATTAAATGCTTTCCCTAAGGATTTTTTACATGTATACATTTAATGTATTTATAACATTATTTATATGTCAGTATATTATACATAATAGAAAATAAAACTAAAAGCTTACTTTATTTCAAACAAGATTCACTATGAGTCAACTTATATAACCAAATTACATAATCGCCCCTAGGTCACACCTTTAACTCTGTCATCTATGATAATAGCCGGCTAATCCCAAAAATTTATCAACTCCATCATTGTCTCTAATCCCTTCCAATCATTAACTATCTCTATTTTTTATGGATACACTGCTAGTCCATTATCCAAAATAACATGACCAAGAAACTTAGCATCTAATTTCCAAAAATATCATTTTGAAAACTCCGCCTTCAAATTATGTTGTCTCAAGGTCTCCCATACCATTCTAAGGTAGACTTCATGGTCTTACTCATTCTTAGAGTACACTAAAATATCATCGATGAAAACCAAAACAAATTTATCCAGCTGATGGCAAAAGATCCAAAATGAATGCAAGGGTGTTAGTTAATCCCAAGGGCATGATTACCCACTTATATGAACCGTATCTAGTTCCAAAAGGAGTCATAGGAATATTATCTTCAGATATCCTTACGAGAATACCCAAGCTCCACTCAATTGGTTAATAAGTCGTCTATCCTAGGTAATGGATAAAAATTCTTCATCGTCAACTCATTCCATTTTCGATATCTTAGACATCTGAAGTGATTCATCCGACTTTTTCACAAATATCCTAGATGTTCCCTATGATGAACTACTCGGCCGAATGAAACTTTTATGCTCAAGTTCCACTAGTTGCTTCTCAACTCCATCTCCTCGAGTGGCATTCTACTAGGCTCTTTATTAAAATGGTGTGCCCTGATATCAAGTCTATTCGAAAATAAATCGCTCTTTTAGGTGGTAATCTCGCCATTGGCTTGAAAGCATCTACAAATTCTTATACTACTAACACTTCTTCGATCTCATCCTCCTTTGTTTGCAACACAACCAAGGAAGCTATATTCTTCTCTTTCAACATATTTAGCGTTATCATAATTCTTTCACCTCCTCCTGAGAGTTGTAAGGTGATAACTCTATCAACGCAATATATTCTAACATTATTACATACTAACCAATCCATACCAAAAATAACCCTGCAACATACGAAGTTAAACACATATAAGTTGGAAGAAAATGGGTGTCCATACAAAATAAAATGTACATTAGTGCACTTTAATTTGAAAGTGGCATCCGCAGCGATCGAATTAACCACACACAAAGACATGACTAGATAGGTAACATCTAACCTAGTCTATCAACCAACTCTTTCGAAATGAAAGAGTGTGTAGTCGCAATATAAAACAGAACTCTATCTGAAGTACTTGAAATTTGTATAGTACCTTAAAGCATTATACCCTTCCCTTTTCCCTCAACAGATAGTCCAGCCACTAGTCCTTCCCAGGAATAAACTTTTGCATGTCTCAAATATGCACAATCCATCTTCTTATGGCTAGGCTTGTTATTGTTAAAGCACTTAGCCTTTCCTTTATTCCCCAACATGGTACACTTAGTCGAATACTTTCCATAGTTAAAGAAAGTAACATCTACCACATTCATCTTCTAAGTTCCTCCCCCAAGGTCTTTTGTCATTTCTATTGGTTCTTATTCCCCATCACATATGGGTTGAACCTCTTCTTCTGTCCATTATTAGGTTAACATTAGCCCTTATCTCATCTTGGTATGGTCGATCGTGCCTCCATTCCATCTTCACAACTAACTTGAAGGGAGACAACAAATGTGTCATAGCTATGTGGTTCAGCACCTTCCTTAAGCCTTTAATAAACTTCTCATTCTTCTTCAGCGGAGTCCGAATATGTTCTTTGTAATACTTTGAGAAAGAATTAAAGCACTAGATATACTATGCCAACATCATATCTCCTTGCTTCAATTCTCAAAATTCCTGACATAAAGTACGCTTCTGCAACTCAGGAATAAACTAAGCCTCAAATCGCTTTTGATACTAAGTGATCTCCTCTATTGGATCTCAATAGTCAATGTCTTACTTGTCTAGAGGATCTTCTTGGTTGATGGGAAGCCAACCTCCTTTTCTAAGCATCATTATGCCATATGTCTCCAAAGATAGACACATGTGCCTTTAATCTCTTTGTAACTTCCAACACAAGCTCTTTTCCGATAAACACATTTCCTCCACAATTTTGGTAATCCAGATTCATTTTAGAAAATTCTCTTATAACCATTAGTCTCAACTTAACAACCTTAGATAGATGTTGCCTCATCATCTCCATCATACACCGATGAAAGAGAGCATTAATATCCGCTACTGCTACGACTTTTGAGCACTAACCTTAACATTTGGTGGTACCACCCTTCCTTGGCGGTTGTCTATGAACTTGCAGTTCCCTACTAGCATTTTCCCTAGTACCTCCTAACGTCAATTGTCCGCTTCTAGTTTCCATTCTTCTTTCTACCCAAGCATATTCTCGTAAGAAATGGAATTATACAGAGTGAAATCAACAATAGAGTGATACATCCACCTATATGGCTATATTAAAATAAAATACGTTATATATAGCATATACTCTTCCACAAGGTGCTCGTTTTCAACTATCTAGTTTTTACCTAAAATCTACTTAGCTTCGTTGTACTTAAGTGTCCCTTAACCTAAGCTTCGATACCATATTGTAATGTCCCCCATTTTGAGACCCAAAAATGAATGTCGATTAAGCTGTAGTCATCACCAAAATTATTTTCGAGCGACAAAATGGGATCATTATTTCCATTAAGTAAACAGAGCAGCTAAATACCCTTTCATTAAAAAAAGTTGTCTTTACATAATTAATTCACAATATTTTCCCACATAGAGGTAAATATAACATAACATTAGTAATAATGACATCCATATGAGGGCGCCGACATGTTCACTTAACGAACCCTGGTTTTACAACAGCAGATTAAAAGCAAAATACTAATAACTACTAAGTCTCTCGCTTCGTCTTGGAGCTTTATTTGTCATCGGAATGTAACCTGGCTTATCCTATAAACTCAACCTACCCAAATAAGTACCATGACTTATAAGGAAAATAATAATAATAACACAAGTAAGACATAAATCCTGGTATACGTATACTACTCCCTATAAACACAAAATAAAGTGAGACCACACCATCTAGTAGAACGGTTTTCACCTTACTAAGTCATCATCAACAATTACATCATATCATGTAATATTAAATACATTATAACATGAGTTGATCACATAAGCATTACTTTATCCATAAGTATATTCATACTTAACATCATCACATGATCCATACCTAAAATCATCATTCTCAGTGTAAGTCTATGCAATTAAAGCGCTTAGAGGTTCTATAGTAGTGGATGTGCAAAAAGTTATAGCGGGGATATAGCAGAACACTATTCTCAGTATAAGTCTATGAAGTTAAAGCGCTTAACGGTTCTATAGCAGTGGAGGTGCAAAAAGTTATAGCAGGGATAAAGCAGGAATATAGCAGAAAATAGCGGAGGTGCAAAGAGCTTTACTAGTATAAAATAAAATATTCAAAGTTAATTTATTCTCATTCTCCCATCATCTGTGTAGGAAAAGAAATATTGTTTAATTTTATATGAAAAACCCGAAGAATATCATGATTTATGCAGACTAGATTTGGCGACTACAATAGATTTCTGACTTATATTATGCATTTATGCCTTAAAATTATGTCTTTAACCTAATTTTGTGATTTGTTTAAAAGAGAATCAACTAAATCACCATATGTTTATTAGTACTGCTAAAGCGGGTGCTAAAAAGCCCTGATTTAGCGGTGTAGTAGAAAATAGCTGGGCTTAAAATGGATCTACTGTTTAATAGCGCTAAACTAAAATAACATAGCGGTCGAACAACGCTATGGGCTATAGTGGGGATTTAGTGGAGATTTAGAGGTTCTTCAACTATACAAGTATAAGTATAACCTAAACTTATAAACACGTTATGATTTATGTCATACTATTCATTCATATTCTCATGCATCACCTACACTCTTATTTAAGTGTTTACTTATCAATTATCGCTAACTTTATCTAGTGATTACAGCACAAAGTTAATCAATCACTAATTTATCTTTCTCAAACAATATCACCAATTAATGGTCATTTACCCACTGTGGGAGCCACCATGACTCTCCGAGAAGATTGAATGTAAGCACTCTGAATACATTCTAATAAGCATCCTTACTAAGCGTCAATAGCTCTCCAAGCCCCAGAAACACTTTCGTATCACATTGTCAGTTCAATCATCTATTCAATTATTACATCCATTTAGATGTTTTTTACTCACACTGGAATTATTTTCCTGAACTAACCACATTAGACTTCCCAAGTCTAAGCACTCTGCCATATATCTATTGAATTTGGACTTCACTATGCTTTGGCATCGTACCATTCAATATCTTCATGAGTAAGGATATTTAAAATCTTAGGTCTAATTCATTTCTTTAATCATTAGTTGTGTATCCTATGCACTCCATAGACCCTCATATTTTGGTCAAAATTATTCGATACATTTTGATGAAATGATTTTATCTTTCACATTATTTTAATAATACACCTTATCATTTCTTAGTTTACGTAAGTTATTTCCCATATCTGTATTTTGCATAAGTCATTATATTTAACTTACTACTGATCACTTTTCATTTTCAAATTCTTGCAATAAAACTTGACTAAACATCATGGAAACTGGCTTCCATAAATTCTTTTGATAATACACTTATTTTAGTTAACAGAAGTATGGAACATTTGTTGTTGGAAGTAAGAATACTTGCTATTGAAGTTATGCACCATAAGTTATCAGAGATATGGCTTCTGTATATATAAACATCAGCTATCGGGATATTCAAATTTTAGATATCAAACGTATGAGTTAATAACTACCATATGCATGGACTAACGGCTACCAAACATATGGATTATGAGTTGTCAAATATATGACTAATAGCTATTGTATTTATCCAACCATTATATATTGTACGTATGAGCTATCGCGGCTGTCATTTTTAGCTATCGCATGTATACTATTGAATGTATAAGTTATTGTCGTATCTATATCTATCGAATGTATTTGGTATCATCTATATGACTATCGAATGTATGGGCTATTATCACTATAGCTATCGAACGTACATGTTATTGCCTCTTTAACTATCAAATATATGAGCTATCAAGTTTATAGCTATCGAATATATAGGCTATTCCATTTATGCAACAATGAGCTGCCATGTTTATGATCTACTGTATTTATGCAATAGTGAGCTATCGTGTTTATGAGCCATCACGTTTATGAGATATCATGTTTATTAACTTTTAGCTATTGCATATAGGGTATTAGAATTACAATGAAAATTTTGTTATTAAGTGGAAATATGATATATTACTTAACAAAGTGACCACATTTTGACTTGGTCTATGCACATGTCACACTCTTATTCATTACCTTTAGCGTTATGGTGCAATCTTAAAGACGATCTGTTATTCTCTCTTTTGATTTTTTTTCTTAAATTATTTCTTTAATTAACACATTAGTTAAGGAAATTTCATACCTACCATTAAATTCATATTAATTCGGAAATCTATAAGAAAATTCCAAAAAATTTCTAGAAAATCAAAACCATTTTTTTTTACCTTTAGTAAAAATTTCCAATCGAAATATTAAGGTTTAATATTTCTAAACATTATTTCACCACCGAAATAGCTCCTTTTCATCTTAGAAAATTCATAATAATTATTTTCTCACCTAAAAATTAAAAAATTCAAAACCCATCTCAGATCTAATATTATAAACAACATATCTAGATTTCATTTCTTTTGGATGTGACTGATTCATGTTTTTTCTCTTAGTTTGTCACTAACAAAACTATTTAACAGCAAAAATCATATGGAATTAGTCCATCATTGTCAAACATGTTTATCATCATTATAAACATCAAATACACACAAGATTTGAATTTAAATAGATTTATAAAGAAATTGCTTAAGTTACCAATCTTATCTTTATTTAATTTTCCTCCTCCTCTTCTTGGTAATGGCAATCTAGCTTATATTATTTTTTTTTGCGACATGCGAGAATGAAGAGAGCATGATATGTGTTTAAGGGTATAAGGGTTAGTAATTTAGGCTTGGGATTATGGTTTAATCTTATTAATTGCTTAACCACTTATTACACAATCCCCTTCATCCACTTAATCTCTTTTATGGCCAAAAATTAACCTTGTAAAAATTTCTCTCAGTCGAACTCAAGTAATCTATTAACTGTCCCACACTTGATTCATTAAATTTTCCCTTAAGTAATTCCTTTATTAAATTCATTTAGTTATTACATAATAAATCATATTATTAATTAACCTTATATTGCACTCCAAAATATGGGGTGCACTGATCCTTCCGTGGATTGTTAACGACCAATGCCTTTATTCCATTTTTTCTCTCTTAGTAGCCAATGCCAAATGTGATTGTGGATCAATACTAATAGATGCCATGGATCAATACCGATTTATATAGATTTCCACACTTAATCATTTATTCCTCTTGTTCTTTCATTGCCTCATGTTTGCAAATCTCTTGTATTTGACCGTCCAATATTTTTTCGGCCATTTCTTCATCTTTCAAAGTCCAACATCGTCGAATCATCCAGTGTGAGAAACTACAAATAGCATTCGCAACCTTATTGGTTTCCTTTCTTTTATTATTGTTACTGTTAACATTGCCTCGGCTTTGATTCTCATCCTTCTTCTTTGTAGAAGAATTAGATAGATCACCAATCCTCATACATGCACTCAACATCTTCTTAGTTTCTACCTCTACCGAGCGTAGGAGTTGATTTACTTTGTGATAAAAGTTCTTAAATTTTTTTGGCTTCTTCATCATCATCCATGTTCCAAAATCGGTATCTTTACTAACCCCTCCAATTAGGGCCATCAACACTAGGTTGTCATTAAAAAAAATTTCTCGTGACTACATCATTACATCACTTAAGTAGATCATAAAAGTCTCTCCCCATTGTTGCTTCACATTATCTAATGAAATTTTATCCTTGGTTTTCACAATATTTACCTTAAACTGATTTGAAAACCTATTTACCAATTAATCCTACAAACATAAGGATACATGCGTGGGTCTACAAAAGCAGATCGTCCCCAACCCTTCAAAAAATAATGGAAACGTCTATTCTTCACATGCTCTGACGCATATGCACCATTCATGCGACAGTTATGCCGTAACAAATGTTGATTTAGATCATTAATCCATTATATAATGACATGGCATTTTAAACATATCGGGATTTCTAACCCCCTATCTTAACACTAAATGTATTGGATTTGCAATAGTCTCTCGCTTATCATCATGGTTCTCTATTTAGAAAAATCATCTTATCATATCACTTATCATTAAATATGTACTTCCTTCTCATCCACGATAGCAACGAACGTCATTTTCATTCTGACCCTGTGTCTGATCTAGTGAACAAACATGACAGTCACTACTTGAGTACTCATGGTTAGTAGCATGATGCCTAGGTCTCGCTATCTCTAGGGAGTCCACTCACATGTGCCTTCTTTCTATATCATGCTACCTTTTATGGCTGCATCTGCAAGAATGCCCTCTTCCATGGACACACTCCTAACATTTTTCCATGCTCAAATCCCTGAAGAAACATTCCTAAGCTACTGTCCACTTCCAATATTTAGCCTATCTTTGTAATTGGATTGACCAGTATCGACCGATCCTCATGGATTGGTACTATTGATGTTCTAGGAGTAGCGGTTGTTTCTACTTTGGTTCTCTCATGTTCATCCCTTAAAATACGTTTTGTTCCATTCTTCTACCTTCTCACTACTGAGCTGGAGATTTCCTTCTTCATCACACTCTCAATCATAAGATACTTCTCATGAACATTTGTTCCTTAAAGCACTTGCAAGTAAAATTTAAATTTTATCCTTATCTCCTCCATCAGCATCATCCAAGTTGCGACTATAGTTTCATTTGCTTCAATGACAACTCACACTAAATCTTCTACATTAACCACATCTGCTAGTTGTTGAATATCAAATCCAATATTATCGCAATGATCTATGATGTTATTCTCAAAATAGAATGTTCCTTCAATTGTTTTCTTTCTAGAGTTATTCTTTATACCCATGTGTTGCACCAAAAATTAACACAACGCCCTAATATAAGATGAAAGCACTGATAATATAGATATCAAAATAAACAATGGAACGAAATGATTTTTATAGTTGTTTGGCAAATTATCCAACTTCTGTTCACTTTAATTTTATTATTTGATTGTTTCTCTATGGAATACAATGAATACAACTCAAAACCAACCACAGTCTAGTAGATCTCAGATTCAATATGGTTTTCTAAATTGATAAGGGAAAAAGAAGATAAAGAAAATCCAAAGTGCCCAAAAGTCCCCTAAGAGAACCCCCCCACCTCCATGTTGTTATAGGACTTCTATTTGTAATAGAAACGCCCATCGAAGTCGTTGGATCATGAAATACCGGGTCAAAATCCAGATCCGAGAAAGTAGGAGGAAAGACGAAGCCCTTTGTACTATAAAATCATATCAGTACCGACATGAATCATGTCGGTATCAATATGACTTGCTTCATGCAAATCCCTTATCTCTTTTATATCTTGTCTTCTAGCTTCAACTCATCAAGCTCCAAGCGCTTTTGCTTTAGAAATCAGGTTGTTATCGAGATGTTCTGAAATGTCTAGTACTTGTCTTTTTCTTCAAAGATTTTGGGGGTTGTCCAACTACTCCTTCAGAAATGGGCCCCAGGACAATCACCTTAGCCAACCACTCCTTTGCCATCTCTCCAGAAGCCATGAATATGCATAAAAGTGCTCGGCATCGACCTTTTTTGATGTCGGTTCCGATCTCTTTACCTTTATGCAATCAACTCCGAACTTCTTGAAGTCTTCTCCATTGCCATTCCAAGCTCGCCTCCAAGTCCTTGAACAATTTCGTCTTCATCCTAACATCTAGATTCATATGGAAGCTACATGGTTTCAAAAGCTTTATAACACTTGCCTCCAAAGTACACCTTATGGATATAAGGTGTGCTTATTTCAAGAACAAACATCAAAGATGGAAAATTATTGACATCTAAGCTCTCATTATATCTACAGGACTAATTTTGGTGAATCATCCAGTTCCTTTAGATCCACGTACGAATTAGAGGTCATTCTAGACCGTTATAGCTAAGGACTCAAGTTCATGCTCAAATGTTAGTCATAAATTGTTATTGTCTCATGTTCCTTCAGGATTATCATATTATATATCATTATAAATATTATCCTGTGTTCGTCCGAGATTTTGATTATCATAAATCAATAACTATAACATCACATGCTTGCCCGAGATTAATCTATCTTAGATTAATCATATATCAAGCATCAATAATTATAGGGGTGCATCGCCACTAATCGGAACGTTAGTTATAAATTGTCTAGTATCACCTATAATCCTATTATAAGTAAGTCCAATCAAATCGAGACAATAACAATTATTAGTCAATCGGTATTCATTATCAAATTATAAGGCGATCAATTTTTACGGTTAATTCTTGACCTCTCTACATCGCACTATCAATGTCTAATCCAGAGTCTGATCTCTCTAGATCGTATAATCAATATCTAATCTTTTAAGATTGTATGTCCATAACTCACTCTTCAGCAATGGGACTCAACATCGAACAAGTCCATCTGCTCACTATCCAGTGAGGGGACTTACTATCCTATACAAATCTATCTACTCACTCTCCGACAAGAGGACTTGTGTTAGGATTCATGCTACAATATTTCATCACCTAGAGTTGGAAAGTGTTGAAGATAAGAGGCACAATATTTGTTAATTGATCCATTAATTGGTTAATTAATTGATTGATTAACTAATCAACTATGTAAATTACTATGGTATGATTTATTCATGATCTAAATCTTTAGAGTCATTTAAGGAATGAGAATAAATAACTATATAAGCAGTATATTTATTTATTAGATTTGATTTTGGAAGAGATATTTATGCATATAATATTTCTATCTACTATCTTCATTTTTGAAGAAACAAATGTGTATGTGTGTATGGTCAAATATATTTATTTGATTGACTATGAAAGATATATTGGTAAATATATCTTTATGTTTTTATTAGTTAGTACTGGCTAAAAATATGTATTTAAGGAGGATAGTCATTGTATCTTTTGGGTTTTTGGAGATTGAGATTTCTTCCCAATTTTAAGGCCATCTTTTTTAATATTTTTGGTGGAATTAATAAAGGTTGTTTGGAAGAATTTCTTTGTTAATGGTTTTTTCTTCACTTCTTATGTTTTCTAAAATCTAATTGTATAGGGATCCTTGAAAGAACCCTAATAGTTGGTATCAAAGCCTACTGCACAAATTTTTTGAAGAGAGTTTGGTTATGGAGAATATAAGTGTTAAAAAACTTCATGGGATAAAATGAGGGTTATGGAAGGCAAAGGTGGAAGGTTTTCTATATCTCAATGATCTTCACCAACTATTGGAAAACAAAGGGGAGAAACCTGGTAATTTATCTGAAGCAAAATGGGAGACATTAGATAAGAAGACCATGGCGGCTATTCGATGTTTCTTTGGAGAATTTGGTATTTCATATTGTTGCTAATGAAATATTCGCTTATGCAATCTAGAAGAATTAGAAGGAATCTACGCAAAGAACTCTACAATAAATAAGGTTCTTCTTATGGGAAGATTAGTGAATCTAAAGCTTAAGCAAGGTGGGTCAATAGGAGAGCAACTTATGATTTTTAGGCAATTATAAAACAATTGGCGACCGTGAATTACAAGGTGATGATGAGAGATAAGCCTTGATGTTGATGAGTTCATTACCGGAGAGTTGGGAAACGCTTCTGGTTGCATTGAACAACTCAGATTCGGATGGAGTTGTTTCAATGGGATCGATGGTTAATAGCTTGCTTAACGAAAAGATGCGAAGGGTGAACTTAATGGAAAGAAATCATAAAAAAGGGAAAGTAGAAATCTGATTGAAGATGTCAATCTTACTAGGAGGGGTGACTGTCCAAATATGGAAAGACAATCAAATATATCGAACATGGAAAGTGATTTCATCTGTTATTAATGTGCAAAAATCGATCACTAGCTAAGATTTTTGCAACAAGTTTAAAAAGAAGAAAGAAAGAATGAAAACATTAGAGGAAGGCAAAGACAAGGTTGATGAAGGTAGCAATGATGAGGTAAATTTTGGTATTAGTAATGATATTCTCTGTGTTGATGGAAGAAAAGGAAATGGGTGGGTGCTTGATTTGGGTGCATGTTTTTATGTAAGCCACTAAAAGGAAGCATTCGTTGATTATAAGGAGCAAGAGAGTAAGGTAGAGTCTGCTGATGATGGAGACTTGCATGTTAAGGGGGTAGGTTCCGTTAGGTTGAAGCTGTATGACGGAAGGGTGGTGAAACTCAAGGAGTTATGCATGTCCAAGAAATTATGAAAAAACTTTTTTCTGTAGGATGGTTGGAGGTAAAAGACCACAAATTTTCAACTCGAGGTGGAGTCACAAGAGTTTGGAATGGTAATAGGGAGGTTGCGCATAAAAAAGAGAAAACAACAATGTGTACAAAGTACTTGTAAAAGACGGTGGATAATGAAGGAAGTTCTCAATTTGGAGTTGGAGAGACAAATTTATCTGAATTGGGATGAAGCATGCAATGGAAAGGTTTGCTCGGAAAACTTAGTGGTGTTACAAGTAATTCTAATTTATTGATGATATGCATGTTCAATTAGGGGGTATGAATATTTAGGTGGTTTGGAGGTCAGTGAAGTTTTCTTTTGGGAGGAAGACATTTGTTTCAATTACGATATTGGAGATTGAGGTTATTAGTGGAGTTTGGATAATATGTACAAAATATAGTATCAAGGTGGAGAGTGATGGGATTTATGCTACAATATTTCGTCGCTTGGAGTTGGAGACTATTGAAGATATGCACCACAATATTTGTTAATTGATCGATCCAGTAATTGGTTAATTAATCGATTGATTAGCATATTAACTATGGAAAGTACAATGGTTAATTTTAGAAAAGATTTGTTTGTGTTTGAGTTAATGACCCAAATCTTTAGAGTCACTTAAGGAATGAGAATAAATAAATATATGGACAGTATATTTATTTATTAGATTTGGTTTCGAAAAAGATATTTATGCAGATAATATTTCTCTCTAATATCTTCATTTTTAAAGAAACAGATAAATAAACGTATGGTCAAATATATTTATTTATTTAATTGGTTGTGCGAGATATATTAGCAAATATATCTTTATGTTTCTATTGGGTAGTAATAGTTATAAATATGTATGTAAGAATGAGAGTTATTATATCTTTTGAGGTTTTGGGGATTGCGATTTCTTCTCAATTTTAATGTTTTCTTTTTTAATCTTTTTGGTGGAAGATTAAGGGATTTGTAACACTTATACTATACTTGGATGTATCGTAATATATGCTTCTGTTCTGTGTTTATCATATTTTGTTCTGAACTCAGCTCTGATACCATTTAAGTTTAAAACAAAAACTAGCTCACAAATTTATACTAAAATGGTATCGGAGCTGAGTTTAGAACAAAATATGATAAACACAGAACATAAGCATATATCACGATACATCCAAGTATAGTACAAGTGTTACAAATCCCTTAATCATCATATCCCAAACTTCTATCCCAAAGGATAAATACGTCGCAATGGACAAATATGTCTTATAGACAAACGTCCCGAAGGACAAATGACCCGAAGGTCCAGTACTGGCAAATACATCTCTTATAAGGGTTTTTTGGAGGAATTACTTTGTTTGTTGTTTTTTCTTCACTTCTTATCTCTTCTAAAATCTAATCGTGTGGGGATCCTTAAAAAAACCTAACAACTTGCACCTTATAGTTCATCACTGCGTCTCTCCGATCAGGAGAACCAAGTCCAATCGGTTTATTTATCAATTTTGGGGGTCACCAATCTCCGTTGGTGTTTCATAATCAGTGCAATCAGTTACCATGTTCAAATGATTTTCAAAATCTAAATTATTTATAAAATCTAAATCAAAGCAATAAACAAGCATTCTAAACATTCTTACTATTGATGATAACTACCAAACATCCAACTCGGAGCATGCCGAGAGACCAATCGAGGTCATGTACACATGTAAGTGGCCTAATAGTAATTCCACCTTATTTATTTGAAACAAATAGCAAAATGAGGGAATTATATCCATCCCGATCAAGGGATAATCATTCTCAACCCAGATCCATGGTCGTATCCTAATGCATTAGCTATAGGTGGTGATTGATCCTGCTGCACCATTGCAGTTTGGTTCCTTATATATTACTGTAGTCAGTTACTCCAAACCCGCTCTTCTATTAAATCATGAAGGTGTCTGCACTCGTTCATTTCATGCCCATCCATCTCATGAAAAAGGAAAATCATTCGAATCTTTTCTTCTGATCCATAGTTTCTCACTTAGATGGCTTTCGATAGGGAATCTTCCCCCTAGTATATAAGTAAATCCTCTCCGGTGTTTCGGTTAAATTGGTGTGGAAGGAAAATTTCAGTTTCCTTCTTTGCGGATTCAGTCCTCTGAAGCCATCATCAGCTTTACGCTTTCCTTTATCATTACTTTATCCTGCTCCGAATGGTCCTCCATCATCCACAAACTTAACTTAAGCATTTTCGGCCTCAGTATCCTCCTGACGTAAGTATCTCTCAGCCTCATGGTAAAACTCCGTAAGATCCATTGATGGATCTCTTTCCAAAGCAACTTTGAAGTCAGTCTTATTCACAACTCCAAACACTGCCTCCATCAGAACTATTGATGGATCCAACTTATGAACTACAGTAGCTGCAGCGTTAAATCTAGTTACCCTCTGCTTCACGTTTGAAAGTTTCGTTACATACTTCGATCAAGAAATGTGAACTCTAGACTGTCTCATGAATCTATCTACCAATTCGGCCCATGTGCTTATGGACCCATTCTCTAACTGCCTAAATAACATTGCTGCTAACTTCATTAGGTATATGGGGAACACTATCCTATTACTTCCTCAGAAGCACTTAACACCTCCATATGTTGGACGCATCACATCAGATGAACGGTCGGATCTATTCTCCCATTGTACAGTTCTACCATTGGTAGCTTGAATATGGGTGGATTCTTTGCGTGTGGGAAGTTAAGGATAAATGGATTTCTATTCAAGTCCTTCAAACTCTGGTCTTGAGGTCCACATCTTACTATTGTCCAGATCATTTCAGCTATTCAGTGGTTTTCATCTAATGGAGGTCTCTAATCCATAGCTTCATTCTGCCTCTTGTTCCTACAGCGAGCTTCTGGTTCCAACTCCTATTGTTATGCATTCGCATTATGTTCTACATTTCTGGCTCCAACATCGTCCGCTTCCGACATCCCATCTCGTCTAAAGCCCAAATCAATAGTGCCCTCTGTATATTCATGGTGGTACCGACCTGATTTAGGTTGGTATAAATCTGATCTGGTCATGGGCTTCCAGTTTTCTCCACTCCGGCTATAGATGCTTCTACATTGCTTTCATACCTCTAATTCAAAGTTCCAACTGCTAGGACTATTCCTTGTTGTCCCATCCTTATGAAAAATCTTTCTAGCATTTCCTGTTGTCAAACCAACATTCCATCTTTCATCTCCTTCATTATCATTTCCATCTCTTCTCTGGTCACATAAACCGATGAATTTAAACTTGAGGACACCACTTGGCTACCCCCATGCTTTGGTTGACTTCTTCCAACGATAGCTTTGGTTATAGGCCACTTCATCTTCTCAAATCAAGGTTTCCAATTGTCAAATCCTACTTTTTTCAGTGAAAGCACCAAAAATATTACACCAATAATTGGTACAACACCCCAATATCATATGAAAGCACCAGTAATATAGATCTACCAAAATAAACAAAGGAAAGAACACGATTTTTATAGTGGTTCGACAAATTCTATGGCTTATGCTCACTTTAGTTTTATTATTTGATTTTTTTCCTCTAGAATTCAATAAATACAACTCAAATCTAATCACAATCTAGTAGCTCTTCGATTCGATATGGTTTTATAAGTTGACGGGGGAAAGAAGAAGATAGAGAAAATCCAAAGAACCCAAAAGTCCCCCAAGAGAATGCCCCTCCAAGTTGTTATAAGCCTTCTATTTATAAGAGAACCACCAATCAAAGTCGTTGGATCATGAAATACCAGGTCAAACTCCAGATCTGAGAAAGTAGGAGGCAAGATGAAGTCCTCTATATCGATACCGACATGAATCATATCGGTACCGATCTGATTTGCTTTATGCAAATCCCTTGTCACTTTTATATCTCTTCTTCTAGCTACAATTCATCGCCCTCCGAGCACTTTTTCTTTAAAAATCAGGTTGTTATTGAGATGTGTCTAGCATTTGTCTTTTTCTACAAAGCTTTTGGGAGTTGTTCAACTACTCCTTTAGAAATAAGTCCCAGGATGATCACTTTAGCTAACCACTCCTTGACCATCACTCTAGAAGCCATAAATGTGCATAAAAAGTGCTCGGTACCGACCTCTTTTCATGTTGGTACTGACTTCTTTACCTTTGTGCAATCAACTCCAAACTTCATGACGCCTTTTCCATTGTCATTCCAAGTTTGCATCCAAGTCCTTGAACCATTTTTTCTTTATCTTGACGTCCAGATTCATATGAAAGCTGCTTGGTTCCAAAAGATGGATAACACCATGGATCTCCTATAGAAAATTAATAAAATTCACATATATTAGAGACCTAACTTAAGATCTATTGGTTCTCAGTGGAAGCAACAAAAAAGGTTAGTCCAAATACTAGCCTAACACCACATAAAGGTTGTGTAGAAGCAGTGGTTAAAGATGTAATCACTAATTTGAGTTTGTTTATGGATTAACAACTTTTGATTTGTCACTTGAGTCCTGCCTATTTTAGATCTTATTTTAAAGTATAACAAAAATAGAAGAACAAATGAAAAAAGGAAGAACACAAGATTTATAGTGGGTCATCTATGCATATGTTCTTATAAGATTCTTAATGTTGTTCATTAGTTTTCCAAGAGATTTAAAAGTGTTTAACTTGAAATTACATATGATTTTCAAGCTAAAAATCTAGTGCAGCCACCCCTTAGTGAAATAAAAATTGATTTCTTTTCCAATGATGTGAGTTTTATTTATAGATGTATTTGAGCCTACTATGGGCTTCAAATCATCCAAATATCTCCAAATATTCAACATAGTAAGAACAGGCCTAGATCCATGATTCCAGGATGAAGAATAGATAAAAGTTGACCCTACTTGTATGGATGAGTTCTTATCGATCGGTACTGGTTCATGCCTGTTGATCGGTACCGATCAATATCTTCAATACTACTCTTTTTGCAACTTTGTCTGATCAATACTCATTGCCTTTTAGAGTTCTCCAGCCCAAACTTCTTCTACCTTATGGATCGGTACCAATCCATCTATGGATTTGTACTGATCGATGTCTTTGTTCCATTTTCTATCTTTGATAAGCCAATGATAAATGTTCTTATGGATCGATACCGATTGATTGGGATTTCAATGCCTAATTATTATTTTTTCTTATTATTCATTGCCTCGTATTTGCTACCTCTTGTACTTGACCATCCATCAGTCCTTCACTTATTTCTTCATTTTTCTAAAGTCCAACATCATCAAATCATCGAGTGTCAAAAATTACAGATAAAACTCTCAATGTCTCCTGCACTTCAGTATACACTTATGTATCTTCATTTGTAGATACATCTTGAAATTTAAGAGATATTTTTTTAATAGTTTACATTAGAAATATAGAATTTTGAAATTTTTTTCAAAAGAAAATCCATTCCGTCTATTGTAATAGTTTGGGTTTTCAATGAAAGTTCTTCTCTGTTAGATCTTATTTTTTTTTAATTTTAAAAAGTGCTTTTGGTCATCCTTAACATTTAAGAATATTAAATAATTTGCACTTTACGTAAACCGATCAAACTGATATTTCAATGATTGAATTCTTAGATCTATCTTGTAGCCCTTGATTAATGTTACATTAACACACTAGATATTTATTATAATCAACCATATTGAATACCTGATCTCACACTACAGTTTACTTATTTATTTCGAATGAACTAATTTCATCGAGGTTTTGTGCATTATAAGTTGTGACCGTTCACCTTATAACATTTATATGTGATTCGATATGGATCAAATATTCATATTTTATATTGCTTTTAGAGTCCAAACTTACAAAGGACAATACACAATCTCCAGAAAATAAACACGTAACTAACCTAGTTACAAATGTTAAAGCAGTTGTATAATTAGGCGCTTGCATAGGCCTTCAATTAACAACATGCAAAATTTATTGGTAAGTATATGTTATATTTCTATTTCTCAATATTAGTTCAGTTCATTTATATATTTTAATTGATAAACATTTTATCAATTATATTAAATGCACAAAATTTATCGATATAGATTAGTTCAATTTATACATTGTAGATGTTCTTACAATAATGGAAAGGTTAAATGTTACCATTTCATTTTTCTAACAAGGCACCGACTAGACTTTTATGTTTCCCAATACCTTGGGATGAAACATAGAAGTCTTTCAACTTCTCTAATGGGTGTTATGTAGCACCCCATAATTTAGTGCTAGTTATTTAATTAGTTAATTTGGCTCCAAAAATGAAATTTAACCATAAAACTTGCACTATTGCGTTCGTGGTGAAATTCTGAGCAACTTTCATATTTGGAATTTTGCGATCAGAGCTCAAACGAAGAAGTTACGGACGATAAATGAATTTGGAGCGGAAATAGTTAACTAAGAAAAATTAACTTAATTAACTAGGTCCACAGGTCGATCCCTTTATAGGGGCAGTCGACCCCTTGATAGAGGGTGGTCGACCGCTTGTTACGGTGAAGGCCAAGTTTTGGCTTGGCCTAAATGACACAGATTATATATTTTTAATCTAATGGATGTGGTTGATTCTAACGCCTATAAATTCAGGCCTAACCCTCCCTTCTCTTCTCATATTTTTCTATGAAACTCCACTACTTCTCCTTTTCCACTTTCTTTCTAAATTATAGAAATAAGATATTTGTATGTATATGCATACAAATTGGAGAAGAATAGAAATTAAATAAGAAGAAGAGACGAGAATCAATACTATGCGTTAACAAGGTAATTTATATTTAGATCTATATCTATTTTCTCTCCCAATCCTAAATCTCTTCTCATATCTAAAATTCTAATATATGTATTACCTTTTTTATACATATTTTTTGGATTAAAAAGAATTTGAAGATGAATCAAAGGTTCTACTTTAGATCTGGGGATATGGATTGCTTTTAAAAGGTGAGTGAGAAATTTATATATTATTTATGATTTTGAATCTATTTCATTGATATATGTTTGAATTTTATGCCCAAATCAATCTTATTTGCGAGTTGTAGTCTCAATTTAGCGCAGAAAACCACTGCCTACCTATTCTTTTTTCGATCTGATTTGAAATAGTGTTTACATCCTGATCTGGAAATCAATCCCAAAGATTTTAGAATTTGAATGGTGTATAGTTTTATTCCAGATTTGTACTTAGGGTATAAAATATTAATAGGATTTGGATTATTGCCCTATTTATGTTGAATTGTAGATATTCCATAGTTTAATTTGTGGGAAGAGTATCCGTTTGATTTTTATAAATTGGTTTATTCCTTCACTTTTCATAGAAAAAGACGATGTTTGATTTAACAAGGAATACATGCAGATAAAAAGGAAGAGATATGTAAAGTATAGATTTATTCTCCGTAGTTTACACTATCTATTCTAAATAAAAAGAAATTATCCATTCCTTGTAATTTCAAACGGAGTCATCTTTCCTTTTATTACATTTTCTTTTAAACTAATTTCTGGAAATTATAACAAAAAATCTTCCTAAAGAATCTAAGTCTAGCAAATTAAATATGAAAAACATATTCTAGTTAAATATTATGACTAGAATATATTTTGGGTAAGAATAGGTAGTTTATATGCATTTATTGCGTTAATAAAAGAATAGCGTCTATTTATGTGTCACGTTCGCGTAGGATAGGTTATTATTATATAGAATGGGAAAGCAAATAGGAGAAATTAGGAAGGGTAGTAATTCCTATTTATGGGCAATAAAATTAGGTGTTGCAAATAATTAATAGGATATAAAAGATTGTAACCCCAATTAATGGACAATGAATGTTACTTGAATTGGGTATTGCAATTAATTGATATGGTGCAGAAGGTAGTAACTCCAATTAATGGACAATAAATGATAAATGAATTTAGGAGTTAGAAATAATAGGCACAAATGGATTAATAGGACCGATAAAAATGGAATAGTTATAAAAGATTACTAATTGGAAATTAGTAATTTGACATAAATGCCTTAGGAAATGTCCGTTAGGATTATTATGGACAAATTGACATTTATGGATTGAGTATTAAAAGGGGATTTATGGGTAATTAAGTATTTAAGGTAAATCTTATTACCTTAAATAAAAAGAAGATTAGTAAGCTAAGTCCAATATCCAATTTAGGAGGATAAAGATTAGTAATAATAAAGCTTATGATAATATGGCTTAAATTAGTGAAGCTTAAAATAATTAATTGGACTTAGTAGGTTGAGATGCAAGGTCAGTAGAGTTACACAGTAAAATTCTGCCTTTCACTTTGAGGCTACCAGCAGTTGTATATACTTTCGAGTAATGTAAGACATCTTTAACCATAGGACCCATAGAACAATTAGTTAGGCTTAAAAGATTGGGATGCAGATTAGTAGAGTCACACAATAGAAGACCGTCCTTCACTTAGAGGCTACATTAGTCGCGTGCACTTACTACTAATGAGAGACATAACCAATCATAAGACCCATGACTTTGCGAGAGATAGGACCCGCTTTTGGGTAAGAGGGATTAGGTGGTTGTTTGAGGGCCCGCCTCTTTCCTAATTAAAAAGTATTAAATGGTCCAAATTAGTAATTAAGAGCAGTGAGGGATACCTTCAAAGCGGTTCGCTTAAGGTTTGAGGTATTACATGGCTGTAGGGTCTGCCGCTCTCCTAAAAAGAAGTATTAAGTAAATGGTGAGATTCCAAACTAATAATTAAGAGTGATAGTGGATATCTTTGGAAGGGTTTGCTTCAGGATTGGGGTCTTAAGTGGCATTAAATCATAGGGTCCGCCTCTCTCCTATAAAAGAAGTATTAATTAGCCCAATGAGATTTTAAGCGATGTGAGCTAGATAGTACTAGTGAGGAGTCCGCCTTGGGGTTAGGTATTAAATGGCAAAGGCCTACCTATAAATAGGTGTTAAATGGTAAGGGGTATGCCTAGTCCTTACTAATAAGGTATTAAGTGGCTTGGGTACAGTCTCTCATTTGGCTAATACATTAATAACAATAGATGTGTTAGTAGTATGGCTATTATATACTGTAAGACCATAAATAGTGGTTAAGGGTCTCTATAGCTAGGACCAATAGACAAACCGTGACGATGCTAGGAGTCTGCTTCATATTTTGGAAGAATTAAGTGGTCGATAGACTTATGTCGGTATTTTGTACTTAGGAAAGTGTAGGTAGATAAATCATGCGTACAATACTAGGTTAGATAGACTAACCTTGAAATAATAGACATAACAATTAAATGGAAATCAATAGATATATATTTATGTTATGGACATTGTATAGATTTTTCAGTTACTAGAACGTTGTTCTGACCCCTTCTTCATTACAACCCACATGATAGATTTAGAGGAACAGATCACTGGAGTTGGACGTGATTAGCTGTTGGAGAAGTCTTCTTATCTCTCATGCTTGATGTTAATGTGGCAATTTGATATCCAAGGAATTCCGTTGATTCCAAGGTAGTAGCCATAATTAGTACTTATATCCTATTATTGTATCCGCTGCGAGTTTAAGTTTTTATAAGTCTCTAATAATGCTCATGCTTATTTACAGGTACCAAATCCAACGACCTATGCTCTGATGGACTTGTGTTTCGATTTTTGTCGAAATTTAGGCCCATTAGAATGCGGGTTATTGCATTTGGTATCAGAACCTATGTTAGTTGATCAAAGGAATTAGAAAAAAAATGAGAGAACATATTCTTATTTTCTATCATTATCATCATCATCATTTCGCTTGACTAAGAATTCCGAGTATAGCATAGTTGCATTCCTACCTCGTAGGAGTGGGTAAAGCAACTATGAGTTGGGAAATATTTTAGAGTTCAAGATTCCCAAGCCAACCCCGAACTACCATACAGTGCGTTAGGCAATAATTTGAAAGAGCATAAGTACGACATATAGCAGAATCCTAGAGACTGGAGATGTTCGACTTGATGGTTGAGATCTAGCTACCTTGTGATTTTGAATTTAATGATGAGTTCCAGTCTAAAATACACATTTATTCCAAATAGGTGGGAAATTGGAGTTTGTATGTCGTAATTGTCTAGAGGTAAGTTCTTGCTAGGGTGCATTCATCGAAGAACTCTTTGACGAAAAACTAGATGTTTTTATTTGGAGAAATTTAGTCAATTCCTTAGTCCAACCCTATAAGAGGAATTTTATTATATATATATATATATATATATATTGGAAATGCTTTAAAAAGGGTTTCAAAGGATTTTGCTTCTAGATCTATTAGGGAAGTTTGTATTTTAAAAGGGTTATTGAAAACCTGAAATATATGTGTGTGTGTGTGTAACACCCCATGCTTTAATGACAAATAAAATCAATTGAATTAACATAATTGCAAAACAGTGAAAAATATAAATGTCAAATATACGCATTTAAAAATTAAGAGGTTACATAGGTATATGCAACCAATGAGTGTGTGATTAATTGACGCATCAATCAATTAAAAGAGGAATTAATTAAGAGACGTAGAGGCGTCGATTAGTCAGAGAATATGTCACTTTTATAACATTAATTCATTAAGGGATCTTCTAATAAAGGCAAATGTATATGGGGAATAAATTAAATGATAACATATATACATTAATTTATAATAGACGCAATCAGTTAATTGAGAAATTAATTGAAGACATTAAGTAAGCGTCGATTAATAAAAGAGGGAAACTTATATGTCAATTAATTGGGTAATGAATTGGCGGTTTAAATATGTACAGGTAATAAATGTGTGATTGAGTGACGCATAGGAATTAATTTGGATATCGATTAAAATGGGAAAACGCGTCAATTAATTAATTTGCTATTAGTTGAGCATTTTAAAATGGGTGTCAATTAATCAAAGAATATGCCATCTTTACAATAGCTAATAATATAAATGAATTAGCTAGAAGAAAACGCCAGTTATAGGATTATTTGTTTCCAAGTTAAAAAAAATTGAAACGCGTACAAAAATCAAACAAAGTAATTAGGTTTATGATGTAGGTAAATTAATAAGAATAAATTAAAAAGTATAACTTTTATATGCATTCAATTAATAGAGGTATTAATTAACATGTTCAAATAGGTAAGAAATTATAACGTATAAGAATCAATTAATATTGGATATATATATATATGATCTAATTAATTTGATAACTAATGAGAGAATCTTATTTAGAAGGAAACGTGAATTAATAGGATCATATAACAAAGGAACAAATGAATAACGTTAGAGAGTTATACGTTATAAGTTAACGTAAACAAATCAAATTCTGATGGTGAGGATTGTTTTTAGGGTTAATCGGATGGTTCCTAGTTGTTCACTGCACCTATAAATTGAATGTAACTTAACCCTAGCCCACACTATTTTCTCTGAATCAGCTACCGTCGTTTACAGCAAACTCCTCTTCTCTTCTTCCTTTTCCTTTCTCCTTTGTTAATCAAATCTTTCCCCAAACCAAAAATAAAATTAAGCAACGAAATACATACAAACAAATCAGAGAATTTACAGCGAATCAAAAAGAGGAAAAAGCGGAGAAAAACATAGAAAATTAAAAGGGATAGAGATTGAAGCTAAGGACGACATGTGAGTGGATTTAATTATATATCTTTTACATTTATGATATATTATCGTTAGATTCCCGTTAAATAATTTTATTTGTATTTAATTCAGTAATTAATTCAGTTAATTAGTTATGCTGAGACTGTAAATTGTATAAGAGAGCTTATATTTGATTAATAGTAGGCTTGATAGTTAGAGAAAGACGTAAGCCTAAAAGTAAGAAGTTTACAGTTGATTACATCTATTTTAAAGTAGAAATTTAGCCTATAAATGTTAGCTTCTTTTTATTCCTTTTTACGCGAATAAAATAGTAAAGAGAAGAATTTGCAAATACGGACTAAAATAGAAGAATACTTAATTTACAAAAATTAGATGTAAAATAAGAAAAGCTGAAATAAAAAGAGAAAGATAGAAATTTACAGTAATTATGCGAAAATGGGAGTAATAACTTAAAGAAAAATCTAATAACTTGATTTGGAAGTACGTGACAGATTAATTGGTTGGTTAGAAAATAGAATACATTTCTATAGTTTAATATTTAAAAAGATAACGATAAACGTAATTGGAAGAATAAAAGAAAGAAAAAGGGAATTAGTGTAAAATAGAGAAACCACTGTATTTTTGCACCATCCAAAAAGTAAAGAGATAATAAAAGAAATATCTTGCAGTTACGTTGTTTATAGCATTATCTAGTATTAAAATATGGAAATGAATTTTTAGCATAGTTTTCGTAACCAACCAAATAGAATAGAACTACTTTCTATAATATAAGAAGATAAATCAAAGAATTGAAGGAATCAAGTTAATTATTATATAAGACTAGAAGCTATAAACAGAAATGTACCTAGATCTGCATTTACTGCGCATATAATAGAATAAAAGTAAAGTAGTTATTATGATAAGTAAATTTGTGACAAGCGGACATAGTCCAAAGCTAAGCTTGTCATATAATATAAGAGAATTAAAGAGAATTCAACATCATAATAAAAGAAGATAGACTAGAAAAGAAAAGAGACGCTTGTAATTATATTTATAATGTATAGATTATAAAAGAAAATAAAAGCGACAATTACAAGTGAAATTATAACATAGGTTATAATTAAGTAGAAAGAATAGAAGAGACTTATTTTAATAAACTTAAGACTTAAATTAAGTTAATAAGCAAGATAATAGAAGTGGCCCATACCAACAACATTCCCTTTCAGTCAGGAACTGATAGTCTCACAACAGTTAGATGTGGCTAGGACAAGATTATGCTAACTAGGGTAAATAAGTAGCCAACAGAATAAGAAAAGTAAACTAAAGGCAAATTAAAAGAATAGACTTAGGGTCTAATGAAAGAGTGATATGCATTTGGAATAGCCCAAAGGATGCAGAGCCTAACGAAGAAGTTCATCACATATTTCAGCATAGAAGAAGCACGTCCAACTTAGTTATTTTGGGCTAGAAGGAAGTACGAGACTTCAACTGGATATGAGGTTACTCTAGGATGGCCCTCTGGGGTAGGCGTAGTGAAGCAGTCCTCCATAGGCAGGTCTGTAGGTGTTCCATCAAAAGAGTATGCCTTGACTGCTTGTTGCATGGCAGGACCATTGTAGGCAGTCAAAAGTCCCAGTACTTGCTAGTAAGTTTAGTGGGCAGGACCCAAAAGGATTGTCGCATGCGGATATTGGGCCATTATCAAAACCAAGAGCGAGTTCGGGAAAGACTAGAGTTAGACGAATAGGCCAATGATACTTTCACTATCGAGACATTGGATGAGGGGCGCAACCAATTGGATGTTTAGATTGTTTGCAGCAGGGCACAGCCACTTAGCTCTTTATAAGTCTTTCGATTAGTTGAGGGGTGGCTGCATGAGGCCATAGCCACGATAAGAAAAGAGACAAACCAAATAGAATATCTGTATTGTAGGCCTAACGAGGCAGTCCTTTACAGAAATAGAATATGTATTGTAGGCCTAACGAGGCAATCTTTACAGAAATAGAAAATCCCCAACTGAATTCCGTACAAGGTAGACCTTGTTAAGTGGGATTCAGGGAGTAGACAGAACGATTACGTATAGTCCTCAAGGTACGCACTGGGTGGTACATTAAGGATGTCTGAGCATTAGTATAGACTAGTGCGGATGCCGTTTTACGTTTTCATAGTAGACGACAGAACATCTGTATTGTAGGCCTTATGAGGAAGTCCTTTATTGATGTAGTCATAGAACGCAATGGAAGCAAGATGATGGAGTCCTTTGCAAGGAGGATACAGAAGGTACTATGGGTAGTACCTAGAACCAATGCGGTCATTGGGCATATTGCTGCATATTAATCGGTTATTAGGTTTTAATCTACTAGGGAGTAGATGGGAAGGATTCACGCACGGAGGTGAGAGTATTATAAACCCAATGAACCTAACATAATAGTAAATGGAAATAAAACAGTACATGTAGAATTAAGCTTAGAAGTGTATAATTTGTCCATTCATCGTAACTTTAGTTCTGACCCCCTCCTTATAACATCCTACAGGTTAGGTAGATGGCAGAGACTTCTCAGCTTTAAGACACTTGTTTAGAAAGTGTTATTTTATTGGTGAGTATTTACTTACTATTATATTTTAGTCAGTTCCGCTGTGATATATTTATCGGAGCTCTGATATATTTGTCTTTGCCTATTTGCAGGATACTAGATACCTAACTCGGGCTTCAATGGGTTTGGGTTTTAGCATTTTTTGTGAAAAATCCGAACCCACTGGAACTTGGGTTGTTACATTTGGTATCAGAGCCTTGGTTTAGTATTCTTAGGTAGATAGTGAGGGAACGTATTTGTATTTTTGAATAAAATGTAAATATATTATGTACTAAAATCCAAATAGTCCCCAATTATAGATTTTAACATATGGAAAGTTTTTAGAAGTATATTTGTGCTTAGTTTTCTAGTTGGGTTTGGTATGACCCAAGTATGTTGAGCCCTATGTTATTACCGATTTATAGCATACAAATAAGCCATGTTTTGAGAGGAAAGTTGTATCCATATGTTATAGGAAGTAGGGAAGTCCCCTAGGGATAGTGGGGGGAGTGTTTTTATTTTGGAAGGAATAAGAGGTTTTAGTAAAAAGAAAATCCACTTTATGTCTAACCCAATAAAATGAAACTTTTGAATTGAAAAATATACTTGTTAATATATTTGAGGAAGTAAATATTGGGATTTTGAAAAAAAAATTGGTATGAAATTTAAGTTGGTTTTTATATGATGTAAATTTTGTTAAAAGTGAAATTCTTTTTGAAGAATTATAGAGCATGTATAACTCCCTAGTTTCTTTGTAGGTAAACATAGATTTCAAATATAAAAACCTAGAGTGTGTTAAGTATCGAAAACGTAGGTTACAACATTTATTGTTGTAATATATGTTTTCGGTAAAAATAAAGGAAGCATAGACTATGACACTATTTTTATAGTAGGTGACTTCCAAAGTAAATGTTTTTACATAGCATACGGGTTTTATTAATATTTTTTTAATTGAATCCATATATTAGTATTTTTGGGTTGTAGTAACGGTGTTTTACGCAACATCTGTTTTGACCCAAATGAGTTTTGGAGATAGTCTCTAAAGTGGTTTGTATGTACATTTATTATTTAAATAAGTATATGAAAACATTTTCTAGTTATAAAGAAGTTTTAAAAATGAGTTCTTTTGAAAAATAATGTACGATAAATTAATAAATTTAGTAGGAAATATCTTATGTAAGTAAATATATAGTAAACATACCTTAATCTATTGGAATGAAATGAATAATGATATAATTTTCTATGAATCACAAATAAAGATGTTTTGTGCAAGTTATAAGGAATACGTGAAAGAGATGTATAAGGTATGGAAAGCACCATTTTTTATAGCCTATTTCGATAAAAATATAAAATAAATTTCTTATAATTTCACATAAACTTGAAATCCTCCTTTAAAGGATTCATAGAAGGTTCTAGCATTAATGGTTTCTCATAAGAGAAAGTAATTCCAACATTAAGGTATAAAACCATTAAGTGTAGTAAGTTAGTAACTCCTTCAAGGTTAAGTAATTGGAAGAGTACGAAAGTTAAGAGATTTTTGATAAAATAATTGTTCTTGTTTACTCCAGTTTTAGTAAATTTTAAAATCTATAAAAAAAGTATATTTTGAAAACATGTGAGGACATTTTTTTAAAGTCAAGAAAAAAGAAAAATGTTTTAAGAACAAGCAAGACATGTTTTAAAAAAAAAATGGTTTGGTGGAAAAGTAAATAAGTTTTTGAAAATATAAAATTTAGAAGCTTTAATTTTTGAAGTAAAATGATAAATACCAAACCAAACCAGACTTTTAAATATGGAGTAGATATGAATCATTTTCTAGGTGTAACGGGAAAAGTATAAGGCTATAGCAGTAATTACTCCTATTAGTAATAATGAAAGTTCCCGTAAGGTGTATAGGACACTAGTGAAAACCTAGAAATGTTGCTTCATGTGTGTAGACTATATAAGAATAGTGAAATGATATTAGTAAGATGATAAGACACATGTGGTTGGGATAGGTAAACCTTAGTTGGGGAAAGATGAAAGCTAAAGAGAGAATTTCCCCAAGCTTAGTTGCCTTCTTAGATAGAGACTGCATAGATTGAAATCCTTATCCATTGCAGTAAATGAGACTTAATTATTCCTTTTTGAGCATGGAATAGAAGAGATGAATAGATCTTATTCGTCATCAGTAATACAGCGTAAGTTGGTAACAAGTAATAGACGGCAGAAGGAGCATATGAGTTACTTGGATTCCTAAAGTAGGACCTTTTTATGTCAGAGTGGACATGGTCCTAGACCTCCTTGCCCTAGATGATAGTTGTGTTTAGTTGTTGTATTAAAAGAAGAGTAAAAATAGATATAAGGTAACAAAAAGAAAAACAGTAAGATATAAAGAAAGCAACAGAAACGTCAATACAAATAAATGAGAATTGCAAAAGAAAATTAAACCTTTCCCATAAATTAAGTTTGGGAAAAAGTTTGAAAAGAAAATTCTTTATTATGTAAACCATGCTTGGGAAAGAAAATAGAGATTTTATAGGATAGCGGCATAAGTTCCAAGTACGGAGAGAGAGATATGCAAAAGTAAAACGGAAAAATGTGAAGTTTTTCCGTTTTCTACCTTCTTTCTGACATAAGAAATTGAATTTGGAAAATTAGAATTTTCCAAAATTCGAAAATTATAAGTTGTGTGGTAGGTTTGGACGTAAATTTTGTTGAACTATGCTTCTATTCAGTAGAAGTGTAGAAAAAATTAGATGAAAATGTTTTGAGTTTATGTTTTGAGTTTTCAAAAGATTGCATTCATATAGAAATTGCAAGTATATTTAGGATGTGTGCATCATGTTTTAAAAGAAATTTATAAAAGAAAAAGCATTCATATAGGAGGTACCGCTTAGAAATTCTTGTACATGCATATATTTTATGATGTATTGCACTTTGCACTATGCACGGATTGTTGCAAAAAATAGGTTGTACACTAAATGGTTGCCAGTGTAGAATGGATGCACAAAGGTTTGCATGATTGAACCCTTATCAAATTTCCGGAATGAAATTTCCTAAGGGGGGAGAATGTAACACCCCGCGCTTTAATGACAAATAAAATCAATTGAATTAACATAATTGTAAAACAGTGAAAAATATAAATGTCAAATATACGCATTTAAAAATTAAGAGGTTACATAGGTATATGCAACCAATGAGTGTGTGATTAATTGACGCATCAATCAATTAAAAGAGGAATTAATTAAGAGACGTAGAGGCGCCGATTAGTCAGAAAATATGTCACTTTTATAACATTAATTAATTAAGGGATCTTCTAATAAAGGGAAATGTATGTGGGGAATAAATTAAATGATAATATACATACATTAATTTATAATCGACGCAATCAGTTAATTGAGAAATTAATTGAAGACATTAAGTAAGCGTCGATTAATAAAAGAGGGAAACTTATAGGTCAATTAATTGGGTAATGAATTGGCGGTTTAAATATGTACAGCTAATAAATGTGTGATTGAGTGACGCATAGGAATTAATTTGGATATCGATTAAAATGGGAAAACGCGTCAATTAATTAATTTGCTATTAGTTGAGCGTTTTAAAAAGGGTGTCAATTAATCAAAGAATATGCCATCTTTACAATAGCTAATAATATAAATGAATTAGCTAGAAGAAAACGCCAGTTATAGGATTATTTGTTTCCAAGTCAAAAAAATTGAAACGCGTACAAAAATCAAACAAAGTAATTAGGTTTATGATGTAGGTAAATTAATAAGAATAAATTAAAAAGTATAACTTTTATATGCATTCGATTAATAGAGGTATTAATTGACGTGTTCAAATAGGTAAGAAATTATAACGTATAAGAATCAATTAATATTGGATATATATATGATCTAATTAATTGGATAATTAATGGGAGAATCTTATTTGGAAGGAAACATGAATTAATAGGGTCATATAACAAAGGAACAAATGAACAACGTTGGAGAGTTATACATTATAAGCTAACGTAAACAAATCAAGTTATGATTGTGAGGATTGTTTTTAGGGTTAATCGGATGGTACCTAGTTGTCCACAGCACCTATAAATTGAACGTAACTTAACCCTAGCCCACACTATTTTCTCTGAATCAGCTACCGTCATTTACAGCAAACTTCGCTTCTCTTCTCCCTCTTCATTTCTCCTCTGTTAATCAAATCTTTCCCCAAACCAAAAATAAAATTAAGCAAGGAAATACGTACAAACAAATCAGAGAATTGCACAAACAAATCAGAGAATTTACAGCGAATCATAAAGGGGAAAAGCGGAGAAAGGAGTAGCAAATTAAAAGGGATGGAGATTGAAGCTAAGGACGACATATGAGTGGATTTAATTATATATCTTTTACGTTTATGATATATTATTGTTAGATTCCCGTTAAAAAAATTTATATAGTATTTATTTCAGTAATTAATTCAGCTAATTAGTTATGCTGAGGTTGTAAATTGTATAAGAGAGCTTATATTTAATTAATATTAGGCTTGATTGTTAGAGAAAGACGTAAGCCTAAAAGTAAGAAGTTTACAGTTGATTACATCTATTTTAAAGTAGAAATTTAGCCGGTAAATGTTAGCTTCTTTTTATTCCTTTTTACGCGAATAAAATAGTAAAAAGAAGAATTCGCAAATACGAACTAAAATAGAAGAATACTAGATTTACAGAAATTAGATGTAAAATAAGAAAAGTTGAAATAAAAAGAGAAAAATAGAAATTTACAGTAATTATGCTAAAACGGGAGTAATAACTTAAAGAAAAATCTAATAACTTGATTTGGAAGTACGTGACAGATTAATTTGTTGGTTTAGAAAAGAGAACACATTTCTATAGTTTAATATTTAAAAAGATAACGATAAACATAATTGCAAGAATAAAAGAAAGAAAAAGGGAATTAGTGTAAAATAGAGAAACCACTGTATTTTGCACCATCGAAAAAGTAAAGAGATAGTAAAAGAAATATCTTATAGTTACGTTGTTTATAGCATTATTTAGTATTAAAATATGGAAATGAATTTTTAGCACAGTTTTCGTAACCAACCAAATAGAATAGAACTACTTCCTATAATATAAGAAGATAAAGCAAAGAATTGAAGGAATCAAGTTAATTATTAGATAAGACTGGAAGCTATAAACAGAAATGTACCTAGATCTGCATTTACTGTGCACATAGTAGAATAAAAGTAAAGTAGTTATTATGATAAGTAAATTTGTGACAAGCGGACGTAGTCCAAAGCTAAGCTTGTCATATAATATAAGAGAATCAAAGAGAATTCAGCATCATAATAAAAGAAGATAGACTAGAATAGAAAAGAGACGCTTGTAATTATATTTATAATGTACAGATTATAAAAGAAAATAAAAGCGACAATTACAAGTGAAATTATAACATAAGTTATAATTAAGTAGAAAAAACAGAAGAGGCTTACTTTGATAAACTTAAGACTTAAATTAAGTTAATAAGCAAGATAATAGAAGTGGTCCATACCAACAACATTCCCTTTCAGTCAGGAACTAATAGTCTCACAACAGTTAGATGAGGCTGGGACAAGATTATGCTAATTAGGGTAAATAAGTAGCAAACAGAATAAGAAAAGTAAACTAAACGCAAATTAAAAGATTAGACTTAGGGTCTAATGAAAGAGTGAGATGCGTTTGGAGCAGCCCAAAGGACGAAGAGCCTAAGGAAGCAGTTCATCATAGATTTCAATGCAGAAGAAGCACGTCCAACTTAGTTATTTTGGGCTAGAAGGAAGTACGAGACTTCAACGAGACGTGAGGGTACTCTAGGATGGCCCTCTGGGGTAGGCGTAGTGAAGCAGTCCTCCAGAGGCAGGTCTGTAGGTGTTCCATCAAAAGAGTATGCCTTGACTGCTTTTTGCATGGTAGGACCATTGTAGGCGGTCAAAAGGGGTTGATGTTTGGAGTAGGATATTCGTATGTCCCGGTACTTGCAAGTAAGTTTAGTGGGTAGGCCCCAAAAGGATAGTCGCATGCGGATATCGGGCCAGCATCAAAACCAAGAGCAAGTTCGGGAAAGACTAGAGTTAAACCAACAGTCCAATGATACTTTCACTATCGAGACATTGGATGAGGGGCGCAGCTAATTGGATCTTTAGATTGTTTGCAGTAGGACACAGCCACTTAGCTCTTTTGAAGTCTTTTGATTAGTTGAGGGGTGGCTACGTGGGGCCATCGCCACGATAAGAAAAGAGACAAACCAAATAGAATATCTGTATTATAGGCCTAACGAGGCAATCCTTTACAGAAATAGATATCTGTATTGTAGGCCTAACAAGGCAGTCCTTTACAGAAATAGAAATCCCCGACTTAATTACGTACAAGGTAGGCTATGTTAAGTGGGATTCAGGGAGTAGACAGAACGATTATGTATAGTCCTCAAGGTACACACTAGATGGTACATTGAGGATATCCGAGCATTAGTATAGACTAGTGCGGACACTATTTTACGTTTTCATAGTAGACGACGGAACATCTGTATTGTAGGCCATATGAGGCAATCCTTTATAGATGTAGTCACAGAACGCCATGGAAGCAAGACGATGGAGTCCTTTGTAAGGAGAATACAGAAGGTACTATAGATAGTACCTAGGACCAATGCGGCTATTGGACATATAACTACATATATATATATATATATATCAGTTATTAGGTTTTAATCTACTAGGGAGTAGATGGGCAGGATTCACGCACAAAGGCGAGAGTATTATAAACCCAATGAACCTAAAATAACAGTAAATGGAAATAAAACGGTATATGTAGAATTAAGTTTAGAAGTGTATAATTTGTCCATTCACCAGAATTTTAGTTCTGACCCCCTCCTCATAACATCCCACGGGTTAGGTAGATGGTTGAGACTTCCCAGCTTTGAGAAACTTTTTTAGAAAGTGTTATTGTATTAGTGAGTATTTACTTACTATTATATTTTAGTCAGTTCCACTGTGAGATATTTATCTGAACTATGATATATTTGTCTTTGCCTATTTGTAGGATACCTTATACCCAACTCGGGCTTCAGTGGGCTTGGGTTTTAGCATTTTTTGCGAAAAAACCGGACCCACTGGAACTTTGGTTGTTGCAATATATATATATATATATAATAAAATTTTGATTTTTAAGGGGAGTTTTGGCATGCAATAGTTTCTATAATTTTGAAACAAGTATAAAAGAGCATATACTTAGCTCAAAGATTTTTCAGTTTATAAAATCGAGATTCTTAAAATTTTCTCTTAAGGGACGGACAAAATAGGAATGACATGTAATTCTATTGAGGTTTGTAGTTGAAGTGTTGTTCTACCCGCCAGCTATTAGAAGGAGTATTTCTGTATAATGCGAAATAATGGTTTGAATATTTGCAAGTTTTTGGTAGTGTTGTTGGTCGCAGTAGCTTTTGTTGAGACTACTACGGACTGCCGGAGAATGGTTTGGAACTAGATGGTTGGCATTGACACCACTATAATGAGGATACGAGTTTTTCTGATCGTGTCGATTCAAAGGAGACAGTGTGAAATGATTATTTTTATTTAATCCGACCCTAATTGGGTCCAGGTTCAACCAATGCCCATAGCCCGTCTATGGGTTGACTACCCAGCGGTAAATCTAGAGTGGTCTAGCTGTCAATGGGTTTTGGCACAACTTGAACCTGGAACGCGACTGTAAAAGTCGAGTCTGAGTTCTTCCAGTTGCATTCTTTCGTTCCTCCTTCCTCAACTAGCCGAACTCAATCTTCATCCTCCACCTCCACCAAGTAGCAGCCTCTCTCTCCTCCGTTCCACCACCAGGCGATGCCGTTTTCCTCCCTCTCCTAGGAGCAGCAACCTCGCCTCCTTCTCGCGCCAATGTTTGCACGTTAGATCTTGCCCTACCACCACTCCAAATCTAAACCCTATTTCTTTCCTCTAAGCACTTCTTAGTCGATGGTACCTCCTTGCACTGTCGGTTCTTCCTCACACCATCCTGGTCTCAACCCTCAAAGAGGCCACTTGGCCGGACTGGAATGAGCAGAATATTTCATCGCTTTTGGGCTAAAGGAGTTATACATCGCAGTAGGATTTGCACCGATCCGCTTCTTTGAGACCTTTGAGCGGGAATGTTACCTGCGCTGCATCCGCCTTTTCGATGCACTGTTGGCGTGAAATTTCGATAAAGGCAATAGTTTGATTCATTTGAAGGTGAAGGGAGTCAGATTGAGCTGACTAATGATGAGCTCGCTGATAGACTTACATCAATATTTTGTACCTTAGGAAATGGTAGGTAGATAAATCATGCGTGTAATACTAGGTTAGATTGGCTAACCTTAAAATAGTAGATATAACAATTAAATGGAAGCCAATCAGTATATATTTATGTCATGAACATTGTGTAGATTTTTTCAGACACCAGAACGTTGTTCTGACCCCCTTCTTATTACAACCCACGGTATAGATTTAGAGGAACAAGTCATTGGAGCTGGATGTGATTAGCTGTTGGAGAAGTCTTCTTATCTCTCATGCTCAATGCTAATGTGGCAATTTGATATCCAAGGAATTCCATTGATTCCAAGGTAGTATCCATAATAAGTACTTATATCCTATTGTTGTTTCCGCTGTGAGTTTAGGTTTTCATAAATCTCTGATAATGCTCATGCTTATTTGTAGGTACCAAATCGAACGATTTGTGTTTTGATAGACTTGGATTTCGATTTTTTTTAAATTTAGGCTCATTAAAGTGCGGGTTGTTACATGTTAGGACTTATATACTGTTAACCACAAAATCCACTTAAGAACAAAGGTATGAAAGAAGATTAATAAAAATATCAGACTCTACTAAAATTACAGGCATATGTTTCGATAAAGATCATGAAAGAATGTTTTGAACGCGTTAGGAAAGCTTTCAAAGGAGTCACAAGCACCAGGCGCCCTCATAAGTGATAAACAGTGTAAAAAGCTTTCGAAAAAGATGAAAAAGAAAGCGGGGCTACCCTTCCGCTTCATTCAAACCTTTCGATGCAGATGGATTCACGAATATAGAGAAAAGAAAGGACGGGCTCGGAACCCCTTTCGAAGGCAATAAATAATAAACTTTCATATGCATGCCAAACCTTTCAAAACCAAAGGTTTCGCCTTTTTTCAAATTACTCAAAACAACCTTTTCGAAAGTATAGTCGAGCCTTTTGAACCAGTCGAAGCCTATGACATGAGGAGAAGGTTTCGCATCAATTCACAAGCATGCATTCCGAGGCTACCTACCACATCGAAATCATCAATACTTCAACACCTTCGAAACCCTAATAAAAACTTATCGACAGAGTCTGAAGCTCTTATCTTTACTTCTTATGACTACAAAGCAACAACAAAGAGAAAAGCGCATCTATGGCTCTTTCAATGACGTCGAAAGATATTTGGGAGAAAGCAGAGAGAAGGAACACTTAAAAACAGCGAAAGGTGGATAAAGGACCCTTTCGACAAGGTCGAAAGGTCTGGAATAAGAAGATGAGAAACGCAAGGATGAGTTAGAGAACTTGAAAGGAAAGCCTTTCAATAGCATTGAAAGCAGACAAGACCTTTCGACCGCGTCGAAAGGAATGATGCGGAAGATAAAGTGACCTTTCAACTGGGTCGAAGCATTGGCGCGAAAGGGGGTCGACCATCATCTATAAATAAAACCCAAGGGATTCGATCTTGGGAAGTGGATTTTAGAATCCAAAGCCCATTTCTTTTACTTCTACTTCTTTTCAACAATAAAATCTTTGTAACACTAAATTGATTTGGGGAAAAGCTCTCAAACTTGTAACTCATTTTGGATTAATGAAAAGGGAGAAATGCACGGATTCATTAAGGATTTCGATTATGAGGAAGATCATTACGATCATTAGCTAGACTAATGATCAATTGCACATGATGATATCTTATTTTCTTAACTTCTTTCTGTCTTTTGCAAAGTTGTAGGATCAACTTAGATAGAATGCATGCGAAACACATTATCATCACGATAAGCATAATTTGATGACAAATAAAGATGATGATGTTTCGACATTGATAAGTTTATAGAACTTACATATATCCAAGATGATCTTCTACTAAATACACTAAATGAAGCTTGCTCCATTGTGAATTAGATTTGTTTCGGAAGGACGAAATCCCTTTCGACCTTGTCGAATGGGATGCTACGAAAGACATCTAGTTCATGAATGACAAGTTATCATTTAAGGATGGATTCCTTCAAAAGGAACATACATGTGACTACATCTTCAACCCTTTCGAAGGAGCTCTTCCATAAGGAATGAAACCAATGATGTCGAAAGCAGCTTCATCTCTTAAAAGGCAAAGCAAACCTTCCGACATGATCGAAAGGGTTTGAGTGGACCTTTCGACATGGTCGAAAAGGATGAATATTAAATATGAATAGTTACTTTCGACTCATTCGAAAGGGAGGTTTCAGATAAGATGCTTCCTCCATTACCATTATTTTAACGAGATTAATTTGATCAATGATTCGCCAGTAATATGTCAATTATCTTCCAAAAGTGATTTAACCAAGTCAACTTGGTCGGAAGAGAGGTTTTGAAGGAAGTAATCTCTTTCAATCTTCCTTCAAATATCTTATTTTTCATTCACATAGCTTTGGGGATGTTGACAAGTTTACTTGTTAACATATTTGGCGCTAGAAGAAGGGCTCGAACCTTCGATCTTGTTACTATCTTATAGACTAATTATGGATTGTTTGACTTGGAATAGGAAAATGAAATCTAAGAGACTCGGTAAAATGGACGAAGAAGCCATCCACACAACAACCCTCGAAGAAAACATAACTCCAATTTTCAATTTGGAAGGGGTTGTTCCAGGGCAACCTTCAACATCAACTCAGCAAGAGGATAACATCGCCAAAATCATGCATTTAGAACAGCAACTGCAAGAAATGCAAGAGCTTCTCAAGATGGCGTTATCTCAGATATCCTCAAAAACAGCGAGGCCAACAAATGGAGACGAGGTGGTCTCACCAAGAAGGAATTTGAAAGCCAATTCAAACGAAGACAATAGAAAGACTGATCTCACATCTTCAAAAAAGAAGGAACGTCCTCAAATTAAAGTTGATCATCAAAGAAAGATGCTGGATAAATCACTTGAAAAATCTGGTAGCTCAACGTTAAAGGAATACTATCCAAACCAGAAAAACTATCATGATGTCGAAGCCTATCTAAAGGATGCGGCAGAGAAAGAATTTAAAGATGTGCTGAACACAAAAGGGAAGAGGACCTTGGACGAAAACGTGAATGACAACGAGTGAGTGCCGCCCTTCACAAATGAAATTATGGCAACAACTATTCCATCTTATGTGAAAATTCTGACTATGAAATATCATGGAATCACAGATCCAGATGACAACTTAATGGCTTTCGATAGCCAGATTGATCTACATAATGCATCGGGAGCTATTCGATGCAGATTATTTCATGTCACTCTCCAAGGATCTACAGCTAAATGGTATAGACAATACCGAGAAAAGACCATCTACCCTTGGAAGCAATTTTCTTATGAATTCTCAGCTCAGTTTTGCATATGCAAAGACCCAACCATTGACTACACAGTTCTGGCTAATATAAAACAGAGGTAAGGGGAACCTTTGGGAGATTATCTTAAAAGATTCAATACTGAAGCGTTAAAGGCCAAGGACATGAATGACCGTGATATGCTCATAGCGGTACACTCTAGGTTGATAGAAAATACTCCATTTTTGAAGCAACTTTTTGTTGATGGGTGCAAAGATCTGCAGACTTCCACATTCAAGATGACAAGTTCATTCGAACGGATGAGCAGTATCATGCAAAAAGAAAAGCAATACTCAAAAAGGAAGGAGGAAGATTTGGACTCGATCGAGGGCATAAAGTAGGGAGATGGGAAGAACCTATAGCTAATTCAATCGCTTTGAACAAGCCATTGTCTTACGTCTATGCTGTGGCAAAGGAAAGAGTTAATTTCCCAACTTCCTTCAAGGCTAAGAACCACCCAGAGCAAAGAAAAGGAGACGACTACTATGCATACCACAAAGCAAATGGTCATAAGACCGACGAATGTAGAGTCTTAGCAGGAATCATCAAAAAGATGATTCGCGAGGGTCATTTAAAAGAGTTCATTCAGGATAAGCAGAAAGCCCCACGAAGATGGTCAATAAAAGCTCCCTAATAATATTGTTAATATTCTGGAAGAAGAAGACCCTTTGAGCTTAAGCCCACCGCTGAACATGATCGATGTAATTCATAGGGGCCACATCCGGCGGGGACCAGCAAAGGGGCAAGAAACAGATATATTAAAGAGACTAGAGAGGGTGTGTTCTCAGTCCAGGAAGAGCCCCCATTGAAGAATCCGCGATTCAATATCTCAATGCTAAATCTTGTCATTACCCCTCAAGAGATGAAAAAGGGAGTTCATTACCCACACAACTATCCTTTGATGATCACAGCTCAAATTGGACTGTCCATCGTGTCCAAAATTCTTATTAATACAAGCAGTGTGGTCAATGTTATCTTTAAGCATGCTTTCGATCAGATGAACATCCTTAAGGATAAGCTAGAGCCCATCACGGAACCAATCTTTAGATTCAAGAACAAAGGGTCAACTTCGGTGGGACAAGTAAAACTGCTAGTGCAAATGGGGGTGCCACCATTTTGCAGAACTTTTGAGACTCTTTTTGTTATCATCAACCAGCCATCCTACTATAATGCTTTCTTTGGAAGACCTGCGCTTGATGAAATAGATGCATTTGTCTCACCGAAGTACCTAATTGTGAAATTCTTGACAAAGAGAGGTTAGGGCATAGTCCGATGGGAGCGGTTCAGCTCCCGAGAAATGTATTTTGCTACAATCGATCAATATAAAAGGGAGTCTTCTGCTTACTTTGATTCTTCCACTGTTTTTCAGCCTTCGGATGATGGATTTCTACATCCAACATTCGAAGAAAAAATTAAAATCAATAAGTCTAACAAGCGCATGTATGAAAGGTAAATTCCTCCTGGAGGCAAAAGGAAGAGAGTCGATACTAATTCCGCTAGAGAAAGCCCAGTCGTCACTAAATTTGACAGCCAAGGAGAAACAGAAAGAATAAAACCCATAGAAGACCTTGAGGAGGCAAGCCTAGATTCAAATGATACCACTAAGGTAGTCAAAGTGGGAAAAGAACTGGATAGCAACTTGAAGAAAGATTTAATCTAATTTCTTAAGATCGATAAGGACGTATTTGCTTGGTCTCATTCAGATATGGTAGGAATTGATCCATCGGTCATGTGTCATGCGCTAAACATCAATCCGAAAGCAACCTCCATTAGATAGAAAAATAGACAATTAGATAAAGTACGGTCTGATGCGTTGAAAGAAGAAGTTAAGAGACTCCTCGAAAATGGGTTTATTCGGGAAATCTACTACCCAAAATGGCTAGCAAACCCAGTGTTAGTGAAGAAATCGAATGGAAAGCGGAGGACATGCATTGATTATACTGACTAGAACAAAGCTTGTCCGAAAGACCGTTTCCCACTACCGCAAATTGATCAGTTAGTTGATGCAACTAGTAGGCACAAATTATTATCTCTCATGGACGCATATTCAGGATACAATCAAATACCAATGTTCAAGCCGGATGAGGAACACACTAGCTTCATTACTGAATGTGGAATCTACTACTACAAAGCAATGCCTTTCGGGCTCAAGAATGTAGGGGCTACTTATCAAAGGCTAGTCAACAGAATGTTTAAATAACAGATTGGCCTAAATATGGAGGTTTATGTGGATGACATGCTAGTGAAGTCTGGCGAGGCTAAGAATCATCTTGAGGATCTAGAAGATATGTTCAGAATACTACAGAAATATCAATTGAAATTGAACCCACGGAAATGCTCCTTCGGAGTCCATTTGGGGAAGTTTTTAGGCTATCTTATGAGTGCCCAAGGTTTGGAAACTAGTCCTGACCAAATTCAAGCTATTAAGGACATGGTTGAACCCAAAACCAGTAAAGAGGTAATGAGTTTGAATGGGAGGGTAGCCGCTCTAAGCAGATTCATTTCCAAAGCGACTGATAAATGTATCCCCTTTTTCGACGTAATCAAGAAAAAGAAGGACTTTGAATGGGGGGAAGATCGTAGAAAAGATTTTCAAGAGTTAAAAAGTTATTTGGAAAAGCCACCGATACTTTCTAGTTCCGAGAATGGAGATCTTGTACCTATACATGGCAGTTTCAGAGCATGCGGTTAGTTCAGTATTGATTAGAGAAGGAAGTGAAGCTCAACTTCCAGTGTATTATGTAAGTAGGAAATTAAAAGATGCGGAAGTTCGGTACCAAATGGTAGAAAAGCTAGCCTATTGCTTATCCTCATAGTATGAAAAATTAGAGCATACTTTCAAGCACATCCGATCCGGGTATTGACCAATTTTCCCCTCAAACAAGTTTTCAGTAAGCCAGAAACTTCAGGTAGCCTGGCAAAGTGGGGAATCGAACTTAGTCAGTATGATATTGAATTTCAGCCGCGGGCCGCTATCAAAGGTCAATCATTGGCGGATTTTATTAACGAATGTACTAACTGCATTAAGGAGCAATTAGAGAATGAAAAGAATCGGAAACCTGTGTGGCAGTTATTCGTCAATGGCGCATCAAATGAACAAGGAGTTGGTGCAGGATATGTGATAATAACACCAGACGGACACCGCTTACATTAGCCATGAAGTTAGGGTTTCCCGCAACGAACAATGTGGCCGAATATGAATCGATGGTAGCAGGTTTAACTTTGGCGTTAGAGCTCGAAATTCCACTGATTTAGATCTTTAGTGACTCCCAACTAATGGTAAATCAAGTGAAGCAGATATATCAGACAAAAGACTCCAAGCTATCTCTATATTTAAAGAAGATACTGAAAATGTTAGCTTTGTTTGAAGACTTTTCCATACATCAAGTTCCAAGAGCGGAAAATTCATAGGCAAATTCATTAGCGAAATTAGCTAGCTCAAAGGGGGCCCTAGAAACACGGATTGTTCTAGTAGGATACCAAGAAACTTTGAGTATTAAAGAGGAAACATCCGAACAAGAAAAGGAACTGTTAGTTCTGACGAGGTCCCAAACTATGCTACAAGAGAAAGAAGGAAGAGAAATTAATAGAGAAGTATCAAATGAGAGAACTAACCAATCAAGAACGAATGACCCGTATGTTAACACTTAGATGTCGCCCTCATCGAATATCTTTCTAAAGGAACATCGTCGTCTGACAAGGGCAAGGCAAGAAAAATCAGGCGACAAGCTCCAACCTTCACAGTAGTGGAAGGAATCCTTTACAAGAAGAGATATGCGCCGCCTTACCTAAGATGCATAAGCCTGGAAAATGCGGTAAAATTGTTAGCAGAAGCATATGAGGGGTTCTACGGGGACCACTCTAACAGGAAAAAATTGGAAAAAAAGTAATGAGACAGGGTTTTTATTAGCCTCGAATGATAACCCAAGCCATTGAATATGTGAGGAGATGCGAGAAATGCCAAAGGTATTCAAAAGTTCCTCGATTACCACCAAGTTGGTTAACCCCAATTTCAAGTCCATGGCCCTTTGACATAAGGGGAATTGATTTAATTGGCCTATTACCAATTTCTAAAGGGGGGCAAAATACGCTGTAGTTGCCATATACTACTTCACTAAATGGGTTGAAGCAGAACCATTCCCCAAGATCACCTCTGGAAAAGTACTCAGATTTTCATCAAAAATATTATAACCAGATTTGGAATCCCCTATAAGATTATCTCCGACAACTGAACACAATTTGAGAGTGAAGAATTCTCTCGATTTGCCATAAGAATGGAATTATTAAGAGCTTTTGCTCCATTGCACATCCGATGGCAAATGGGGCGGTTGAGGCTGCAAATAAGACTACAAAGAAAATTTTGAAAAAGCGACTGAAAAAAGCTAAAGGAAACTAGGTAGAAGAGCTGCCACATGTATTAAGGGCTTATCGAACATCTACCAAAAAGGCAATGGGTTATACTCCATATTCATTGATATATGGGTGCGAGGCGATGTTACCAATTGAGATTGAAATACCCTCACATCTAAGAATCACATATGCATTCGATTTAAACCAAGAACTAAAAAGAGAATCACTGGATTTGATACATGAGTTGAGAGACAAAGCAACAATTAGAATAGTAGAGTATCAAAGAAAGATTTCAATGTATTACAATTCAAAAGTAAGAACACGATCATTTCAAGAGGGAGACCTGGTACTCCGAACAGTAATGGCAAATACAAGAAATCCCATGGATGGATCGCTGGGACTAAATTGGGAAGGACCCTTAATCATTTGCAAAGTAATCCCCCCAGGAGTTTACAAGTTGTGCCGACCAGACGGCAATATTGTTCCTAGAACATGGAACGCAGAATATTTGAAACCATATTTTCCTACGATGAATGAATAAAGCATCTCTTTCTTCAAAAGAAAAATCTACATGGTTGGGAGTAGAATTCTCCTTTCATTTGGACATTACCTTAAACGGGCAAAGCCTCTATCCATGCCCAGTTGGCAAGGGCAGAGCACCTCTTGGAGGGAGGAGTGTAAGCCTTTATTCGCGCCACGCTATGCCAGGTTAAAGCATTGACAAGCCCTTGGTCGCACCTCTGGTCAGGTCAAGGTACCTCCTGGAGGGAGGAGTGTAAGCCTTTATTCGCACCACGCTATGGCTAGGTTAAAGAATCGACAAGCCCCTGTCCGCGCCACGCTATGGCTAGGGCAGGGCACCTCTTGGAGGAAGGAGGGTTAAAGCATTGACAAGCCCTTGGCCATGCCTCTGGTCAAGTCAAGGCGCCTCCTGAAGGGAGATTGGGTAACTCCTTGGCTCCAGCCTCTGAATAAGCTAACCAAGAGCACCAGACAACAATGGACTATGATGTCCAAGCCCAAGAAGTGGCTCATCAAACAATGGACTAAGACGTCCAAGCCCAAGAAGCGGCTCATCAAACAATGGACTATGATGTCCAGGCCCAAGAAGTGGATCATCAAATAATGGACCAAGATGTCCAAGCCTAAGAAGTGGCATATCTACAAAGGACTAAGATGTCCAAGCCAATGAAGTGGCATATCAAATGATGGACTAAGACGTCCAAGCTCAAGAAGCAGCCAATCAAACTACAACTACATATGAAGCTTAAAGGGTTTACACATGTCGAAGAAGACAAAATCTAAGAAGTGGAACAAAACTCCACTTATTAATACCCAAATCTAGTTTTCGGGTCTCCCAATTTCAAACTTTATATTTTAATACCTGAATATGGGTTTCGGGTCTTCACTAATCACTTATGGTCTTCCTCAAACCCGAATCTGGGTTTCGAGACTATTATTCGACTTCACTTATTAATGCCCAAATCTGGGCTTGAGATTCCTGTTACAAAGATAGGGATTTCTGATTATCCAGCATATGCCCTAATCTGGGCTCGGGATTTCGATTATGAAGTTAATTATTATGGATTTCTGATTATCCGATATATGCCCTAATCTGGGCTCGAAATTTTTGTCATAAAGATAATTATTACGAATTTTTGATGATCCACCACTAATACCTGAATCTGGGTTTTAGAATTCTATTTTGAAGACTATTTCAGAATCTTATTTATTAAAACCTGAATCTGGGGTCTGGATATCTTACAATTAACTTCTAAACTTCACTTGTTGATGCCTTAATCTGGGTCTAGACTTCATAACTTTCTAATGCCTGAATTTGAATTTCGGGTCATTTCTCGTCAATTTTGGATTCCGTCTATCGACTCCCGAATTTGGGTTTTAAAGCAGTGGTATTGAAACTACAATAAACATCTAAGTCTTCGACCAAAAACTTCGAGCTGGTCTTCTTAATACCCAAATTAGGATTGTTAGTTTGCAACTATAAACGACGTTCACCAACATCTGAATTTGGATTCTGGGATCATTCTTATCTCCAAGAAGAGTTTCTTAATACACATTAAGGTTTATGGATTACGAAGACTTATTTCCAGATGATAGCTTACGACCTCCTATTTCCAGACATTAGCTGTATCCAACAAAGTTCTTAGACTTCAATTATTATATGCATGAATAACTATTAATGTTTTGAAGGAGTCGCAAGCACCAGGCGCCCTCACAAGTGATATACGGTGTAAAATGCTTTCAAAAAAGATGAAAAAGAAAGTTGGGCTACCCTTCCGCTTCATTCAAACTTTTCGATGCAGATGGATTCGCGAATATAGAGAAAAGCAAGGACGGGCTCGGAATCCCTTTCGAAGGCAATGAATAATAAACTTTCATATTCACGCCAAACATTTCGAAACCAAAGGTTTTGCCTTCATTCAAATTACTCAAAACAACCATTTCGAAAGCATAGTCGAGCCTTTCGAACTGGTCGAAGCCTATGGCATCAGGAGAAGGTTCCGCATCATTTCACAAGCATGCATTCAAAGGCTACCAATCACGTCGGAATAATCAATACTTCAACACCTTCAAAACCCTAATAAACAACTTATCGACAGAGTCGGAAGCTTTTATCTTTACTTCTTATGACTAAAAAGCAAAAATGAAGAGAAAAGCGCATTTGTGGCCCTTTCGACGATGTTAAAAGCAATTCGGGAGAAAGCACAGAGAAGGAACACTTAAAAACAACGAAATGTGGATAAAAGACCCTTTCGATAAGGTTGAAAGGTCTGGAATAGGAAGATCTGAAATGCAAGGATAAGTTAGAGAACTCGAAAGGAAAGCCTTTCGATAGCATTGAAAGCAGAGGAGGCCTTTCGACCATGTCGAAAGGAATGATGCTGAAGATAAAGTGACCTTTCGACTGGGTCAAAAGCATTGGCGCGAAAGGGGTCCGACCTTCATCTATAAGTAAAACCCAAGGGGTCCAATTTTGATGACCGGATTTTGGAATCCAAAGCTCATTTCTTTTACTTCTACTTCTTTTCAACAACAAAATCATTGTAATCCTAAATTGACTTGGGGAAAAGCTCTCAAACTTGTAACTCATTTTGGATTAATGAAAAGGGAGAAATGAGCGGATTCATTAAGGATTTCGATTATGAGGAAGATCATTCGATGATTAGCTAGACTAATGATCAATTTCATATGATGCTATCTTATTTTCTTAACTTCTTTTTGTCTTTTGCAAAGTTTTCGGATCAACTTGGATAGAATGCATGCGAAACACATTATCATCACGATAAGCATAATGTGATGAGAAATAAAGACGATGATGATGTTTCGACATCGATAAGTTTATAGAACTTATATATATCCAAGATGATCTTCTACCGAATACACTAAATAAAGCTTGCTCTGTTGTGAATTAGATTTGTTTCAGAAGGACGAAATCCCTTTCGACCTGGTCAAAAGGGATGTTACGAAAGACATCTAGTTCATGGATGAGAAGTTATCGTTCAAGGATGGATTCCTTTGAAAGGAACATACATGTGACTACATCTTCAACCCTTTCGAAGGAGTTCTTCCATAAGGAACAAAACCAATGATGTTGAAAGCAGCTTCATCTCTTAAAAGGCAAAGCAGACCTTCCGACATGATCGAAAGGGTTTGAGTGGACCTTTTCACATGGTCGAAAAGGATGAATATTAAATATGAATAGTTACTTTCGACTCATTCAAAAGGGAGGTTTCGAATAATATGCTTCCTCCTTTACCTTCATCTTGACGAGATTGATTTGATCAATGATTCACCAGCAATATGTTAATTATCTTCCGAAAGTGATTTGACCAAGTCAACTTGGTCGAAAGAGAGGTTTCGAAGGAAGTTATCTCTTTCAATCTTCCTTCATATATCTTATTTGCCATTCACATAGCTTTGGGGATGTTGACAAGTTAACTTATTAACATATACCTTGGGCTTCTGACCTTAAGAAAAGCTCAATACATCATAAGCCCACATACGATGGATAACTCCTTATCAGCAATATTATATACAACTCCTAACCTTTGGTTCTTGTACTAATCTCATATTTACATTAAGGAAAGTTCAACAAATAAAGAGATATTATTCACTCGTACCTACCATTTCACAGTGGCTTAAGTATAATACACATACCTTATGGAAAGCTCAACAAATATATGCATGTATCTTACTTCATTTATTCTACATACTAATAGTACTATGCATAACATCCCAAGCATGAGGAAAGCTCCATAACTAAGGAGTACGCAAGCAATCTATTAATTTATAAATGGTGGAGGACAACAATTATATTAAAGATTTATAATCATTAATACATTTAATTGAGTGATATAGACTTATGGAATAATGTATTTCTTATAAAATACCCTCGTGATGTAAGTGTCGGACACATCTAAAATAGTACATATACTATATATGTATTCATTCCTTAAATCTAATTAGGACTTCTTATTGTTTCACATTTTATTATACATTTATATTATATAAGTTTAATTCTTCTATAAAATTCTATAATTTAATTAACGTATATAATAATCTTACACATGGTCTTATATTAATTTTATAATTTAATATTATTTAATTAATTAACATTTTAATTAATTTTGTTTTATTCAATTAAACATTTTAAATTGAATATGTATACTATAAAATTTATAGTTATACAAATATGTTGTTATCCCGCCTTTTGGCAAGGCCGAGATATCAAGGAATCGACTGAAAACAAGGATCGCTCAGCCCGAGTGTCGGATAAGCACAGGTTCACTATGGATGTCGATGAATTTTTTTCGAGTCCGGATCAAGCTACAATTGACAAGGCACGACAAGCAAAGCTATGAAATCCAACTTTCCAAGTTTCAAGTCAATCGGAGTTCATATGTTCAAGATGCGATCGATACAAGCTAAGGAAAATCAACCCGCTATTTCGCATCGATCGATTTTGTATCCATCAACCAGTCAAGGAAGACCCAACTTCGTATTGATGAGGTCTGAATCGATCAGAGGTGCATAGTTTCGTATCGACCAGGAGAACAGTGTTGTTCGTATCGATCAAGCTTCGGTTGTTGGCATCATTCACTAAGTACTGTTTCGTATCCACCGAATGCGTCATTTCGTATCCATCGGACAAGCGCCCTCTTCGTATCCATCGATCTGAGGTAGTACCCTGAAGGTAGATACGAAGAATTTGCATAAGGATGGATGCGAAATAGACTCTAGTCACCTATGGTTATCGATACGAACGGAGCAACATCAATCGATACGAACTGAACCACCTCCATCGATGCGAACAAGGCAGCGTCATCGACATGAACTAGGCAAAAGTACTGGGACGACTCGGTCAACTCGGCATCAAGAGCGGATCGATCCAAAAATCACGTGCCGCGTCATCTCCTGAGCACGTGTCCAATATCGATTCGAAATAATCGATGTGAAGGCATCGATTCGAACAGAGCAGCCCACCGAAGAACGTCAATTCATATCGATCATATCTCACAATCCACAAGTGCAAATGCTATGAAATTTTCACAGGAGCTAACGTACAACCTAAAGAACATCCATGCTAAATTTTGAATCGATTGGACCAAATCTTGATCGATACGAAATTCGTTCGTATCGATCACGGACCGAGTGCAAATCACGTGGGATCGATCATGTGGGCCCAACCACATGCAAGAAGAGGTCTCCCGAGATCTGAGCGAGATATTTGCATCCTACGCCTATAAATAGCAGCCCAAAACCTATAGAAGAGGGACTTTTGGCTTCTCTACGCTGATATTCTGCCAAAATGATTATCAAACTTCAGTTGTACTGTTGTAATCTTTTGTAAATAGCGAGTGAAATTCAATAAACATCAATCATTTCATAGTGGACGTAGGCAATTCGCCGAACCACTCTAAATCCGTGTGTTTCTATGCATTCTTATCTGTTTATTGGTGTGTTTGTTAGATCTGCTTCATTTTACATATGTTTTCTTCATTTTATCTCTTCAAACACATCCGAAGAGTGTTGTGCCCAATTTTGGTACAAACACTTTAGTGCTTTCACTGAGAAAAACCCAATTTTTTCCTTCTGCTCATTGGATCTACTGCCGATACCGGATTGCAAACATCCAAGGGGAAGATCCAGATATGTCGTTAAGTGGTTCCTTCTATTGTATTCAGATTGCTCTAGATCTAAGAGGAACTACACTCATCAAGATTTTCGTATCCATGAAAATATGGCAATTTTCGTATCCATATTTTCATATCCATGAAAATATGGCGATTTTTGTATCCATGTTTTCGCACCCAGAAAATATGTCAACATTCGTATCGATCAACTTTCGTATCGATCACTATTTGTATCGATCACTTTTCGTATCGATCGGTTTCCGTATCGATCAACTTCATATCGATCCAGCCATGTGCATTTCGTATCGATCCAGCCATGTGCATTTTGTATCGATACTCACACGCAGTTCGTATCGATCCATCTGCGTCCAACTTCGTATCGATGCTCACACGCTGTTCATATCGATCCATCTGCGCCCAATTCGGATCGATGCTCACACGCTGTTCGTATCGATCCATCTGCGTCCAATTCATATCGATACTCACATCCACTTCGTATCGGTCCAACTATGCGCCTCTCGTATCGATCCAATTGTCCACTTTTCGGATCGTTCAATTTCACCTACATTTGTATCGTTCAAACGTTGCTGAGAACGATATGAAATTTCAAAAAAAAAATTCTGGTACGACCCAAATTTCCGAAGTGAATTCAATCACCAATTTAATTAAGGAACATACCATCCACGCTTCTGATTGTTCCATGACTGAAGAAGACATAGGGGATCACAACAACAAATGCTGAATTGCAATCAAGGAATGGGTAAAGAAATACTACTAAACCGGTGCTCTCAGAGGCTGGAGAACCTAGCTAATACGCCAAGAACTAGAGTTGGTTAGTATATCATTCTTCTAAGGTGGACTTCAACTTTCCCCAATTGACTAGCTTTTAAACTTCTGAATTGACAACTATGGTACGATGGCTAATATGACGACTGCCCTATACTGTCTACTCTACCAACTCAAAACATAGTTGGTCGCTACTGAACCATCTTCAAATACCCGCATCTTAATCATACCGTGTCCATATGACTAGAAGCATGACATACAACCTTAAGAGGACTTCCTTACTACCTTATATGGGCCTCCTACCTGGGTGAAAACTAGAAATGATCACCAATTTATGACCCCATGTTAACCAACTCACCATCCAATCGGCATCACCAAACCACTCGAACGTTGGGTAATCGTGCGTACATCATTCACCAGTGTTACAAGACAACGTAGCCATAAAATGGACCTGATAATGTTTGATAGAAGTATCTTTCCTCATGAAGTGGGAATGGTGTGTGGATTTCGCCAAGAGTGATGAATGCCATTAAATGCAGATGTCTTCCCCCATTCCTCAAAGAATACTGTCAATCGTGGTTAGACATACCAGTTCTACTTCTCATATTGTTGAAGGGAATAAAGAAGCTGGCAGCAAACGAATTTATCCAAAACCCACAGCCAGTTGCTGCCAACACCTATAAATGAATCCATCACCAGAGCTTATTTCCAGACGTTGATAAGAGAATTGGTGGATAGCCGCCAACAACTACACCAACATATCGCATCCAATATTGAGTTGATGAACTAGATGAAGGATCAACATGGAGAGATAAGGAGGAAACCTAATCCATAATCTAGATCGAAAAAATCCTCTTCTTTAGATGGATACCGTGGACGCCAACGCCATAAGACTGCTCTGGAAAGGATAGCTCTGTCAATATGTGCAAGACCCACAAAACGAAGGACCGGGAACACCCGACCCCTATCGATCATGAACTTTGATCAAATAGAACCATTTACGTTAGACTTCCAACCGTGAAAGGCTGGACCGAAGTGCAATAGCGAGCATACGACGCCGCTTCACTTATCAATGAGATCTAATCCGATCTCTTTTGAATTATCTCTTTTTCAAAATTGTTTTTGTTGCGAGATATGATCGACTTGAATTAAACTACTTGCAAATGATGCAGGTAACCGAGTACTTAAGGTTGGGTGCAAAACAACCTTCGCAGACTATGGTCAAATCATTGAGGTATCATCATGACGAGCATGATCCAACCACTCATCGGCTACTATATGCCCCTGACTGGGGGCAAGGCATCAAAGCAGAAGAGACCGACAAGGTCAGGACTCTAGTACAAAGTGGATGCAACCGACCATCCACTCATCCGTCTATGCAATTTAATTAGGAGATTTAAGAAAGACTTGGAGTTATATGTCCCAACAATGCACTCTCCATCTCGTGTTTAAAGCTCGCCAAAATACTTATGCTTCTTTTGATGCCTGATAAAATCGGAATCAAACCAAGGGTGGACGTGATGTCACCATCCATGCATCCAATCCTACATTAGACACTTGGGATTATTTGAGAGAACACATGTTTAAAGTGGATATGATTTGAACGTTCACTCTCCAGTTTGCTTCTATAATTCGGCAAAACAGCCATGCCTTAAACCAACTTCATCAGGGTCCAACCCTCAATTTAAAGTCATCAACGACTGACTGCCTACTCGCTAACCATCACGAGCTATCATTTCAACTCTATTCCTTAGCTCGATTGAAAGAATGCAAAGTATAAATTGGATGTGACTCGACTGTCTGCTCTCCAATTCCTACACCCGACTTAAGGGAAAATACACAACTCAAAGTGGATGTAGTTCGACCATCCTTTCCTATGCTAGAGCACAAAGCTTGCCAGAACACTAATCTTACTCCTTAGGCTTAGCAAAAGTGGAATGTAAACGAACATGGACGTGATCCAACCGTCCATAAACTAAATCTCATCCTTCGTTGAGGGGCATATAAGGGGAAGTTAATCGGGATCCCGCCGATCACTCGCTAAGTGAAACCCCGAGCTCAAAGACAAGCCATCACACTACGACAATAAGGGACTGATACACGACAATCCTCTAACTAACTCCGGCTCCCAGAGTGTGAGCTGGAGTATAAACTTACGGACATGGGGTCGAGGAGGATGAATCCGTCCATCTAACGACTTCGCCCGTGTTCAACCTAAACCCGAGGAGGATGGATTAGTCCATCTAACGACCTCACCTTCCATATTTACAAGCTCGAGGAGGATGGATCCGTCCATCTAACGACTTCGCTTGCCTACTCATGGTGGATATGATACAACCGTCCACGTACCTCATCAACTTCTTGTTCCTAGAGTGTGAACGAAATCCTAAAGCCTAAACAGATGTGACTGACCATCTGTCTGCTAACTCCAGATTCCCAGAGCGCAAACTGGAGTATAAACATTAAATAACTCTAAGTCCCCAGAGCGCGGACTGGAGTGTAAACACTAAAATGGGTGTGACTGACCACCCATCAACTAACTCCAGATTCCCAGAGTGCGAACTGGAGTATAAACATCAACTAACTCCAGATTCCCAGAGTGCGAACTGGAGTATAAACATCAACTAACTCCAGATTCCCAGAGTGCGAACTGGAGCATAAACATCAACTAACTCCGGATTCCCAGAGTGCGAACTGGAGCATAAACATCAACTAACTCCGGATTCCCAGAGTGCGAACTGGAGTATAAACATCAACTAACTCCGGATTCCCAAAGTGCGAACTGGAGTATAAACATCAACTAACTGCGGATTCCCAAAGTGCGAACTGGAGTATAAACATCAACTAACTCCGGATTCCCAGAGTGCGAACTGGAGTATAAACATCAACTAACTCCGGATTCCCAGAGCGCGAACTGGAGTATGAACATCAACTAACTCCGGATTCCCAGAGCGCGAACTGGAGTATAACATCAACTAACTCCAGTATCCCAGAGTGCCAACTGGAGTATAAACATCAACTAACTCTAAGTCCCAGAGTGTGGACTGTAGTATAAACATCAACTAACTCCGGATTCCCAGAGTGCGAACTGGAGTATAAACATCAACTAACTCTAAGTCCCAGAGTGTGGACTATAGTATAAACATCAACTAACTCCGGATTCCCAGAGTGTGAACTGGAGTATAAACATCAACTAACTCCAGATTCCCAGAGTGTGAACTGGAGTATAAACATCAACTAACTCTAAGTCCCCAGAGTGTGGACTGGAGTATAAACACCAACTGTGTGCAAATGACCATCCATCAACTTACTTCGGTCCTGAGAGCGCAGGCTAGAGTATAAACACCATATGGGTGTGACTAACAACCTATCAACCAACTCTAGTCCTCAAAGCATGTTTTGGAATATGAATACCAAAAGGGATGTGATTCGACTGTCCATCTATCGGCTATGGTTCCTCATCAAGTTCTATAGTACAAAAAGCGGATGTGGTTCGACCATCTGCTTTCCAATCTTCCCCTAACATAGGGGCACACTTAACACACATAATTGGATGCAATTCGACCATCCAGCACTAAGCGGGTGTTACACAACCGTCCATGCATCAACTCTTGTCCCCAGCACGGGACCCATAATGTAAATTTATAGGGATGCACTCCAACCCTACAAGACAAAATTTCTTCCTTGATTCGACAATGAGGCGTAGATTCAAAAAATGGACCTAGCTGGATGTCCTATTCTAAATTGATATTACTACCATCCAACCGCAAATGAACGTGGCATGACCGTTCATCTGCTAACTCTCGTCTGTGATCCGACGGGTTGTGCGTGCAACATGGACGGATGTGACCTAACCATCCGCCAATCAATTCCTTCCTACAGTTCAGTGGGAGAAGCATCAAACTAAAGATGTTGTAATTTGACCGACCAAACTTCAACTTTTGCCCTGGACTGGGGGCAGAGGAATTGACCAAGGAAAACGTGGTCTGACCATTTTCTACAAAAAAAAACTTAGTCTTTAGAGTGTGGACAGGGGTATAAACATCAAATAGGTGTGATGAATGGCCCTTCAACTGACTCTGATCCTCAAAGTGTGGCTACAAGAATAGACAAACGAATGAATGTGATTCGACCATTCATTCACCAACTCTGACCTGAACTCGACGTGAGGAGTGTAAACTCACTACAGGTGCAATTAGACCATCCACGAACTAACTCTGCTAACCCAAGACTGGGGGCAGAAGTACAAATCACCGAAAGAAGAGAAAGGTGACTCTCTACCTCTCCAGCTTAGCGTCCTTTGCAACTTAAGGCAACGACTACAAGGAGACCATAATGTTATCCAATCAGAATGATGCCCGTAGTCCTAGGCAACCAATTATATCGTACCGCCGGATCGACGAGCAATATCGATCTGCACCTTTCATATCATACGATTGGATCGATAGGAAATGAGGTCCGAGCATTATACATCGTGTCGTTGAATCAACGGTCAATATCGATCCTCTTCGACTACAAATCGATGTGACCCGAACGTCCATCGAATACCTTTAACCAACAGAGCATGGATAGAAGAATAAACCACGAGTGCGTGTGACTTGACCATTCGTCCTCTGTCGCCTTCCTTCGATCTATTTGGAAAAGCGTGAAAACGGATGGGCATGACCTGACTGCGTTTGAGCTGACATTATCCCAAGTTCCGACGGGAGAATGTACGTAAACCGAAATGGATGTAGTTAATTTCCTAACTCCCAGAGAATGCAATGTGACCATTCATTCTCTGACTTTTACCATGATTCGATTAAAAGAAAAATTCAAAACAAGTGCAACCTAAACATTTGCACACTGACTCTTACCTTGGATTCGACAAGGGAAGCATCAATCCTACATTGGATCTGACTGGACGATTCACTCTTCAGTTTTTGCCCAAAGTATGGTGACATAAGCAGCGAAGTGAATGTCATTGACCGTTCAGAATCTAGCTTATGTCTGAATGTCGGCAAAGTAACAATGTATTCCGCCTAGAGGAAAGAACTAGAACATAATGCAGGATAGGCACGACTTAGCCCTCCATCGGTTAACTCGATCCCATGGTTCAATGGGATAGAATACAAAATTGAAGCGGACAATATGTACCCTGCCACTTATCGAGATATTCCCCAGACTTGGGGCACGAGCAAGAAGATAAGATTAATATGATTCAACCATTCATCAATCAACTCTAATTCTTAAAGCTTGAACTACAGTATAAACACAGCTAGGACGAGACTAGACCATCCGCGTAATGCATCCGCCAACCCAAGACTGGGGGAAAAAGAGTGATTATCCAATAGTTGACTATGACAATTTGAACTAATGACCCATGCCTGATATTCATAACAACTCTAGGTTATGACTGAAAGGATGCCTAGAGATAGAATCATCGGATCAATACCCGAACTCATGGGCAACTGATCATCATTCCGACCCTTACAATAAGCAATGGATCGCGAGTACATTTAATGAAAAGCGCATCATTCAGAAACACAAGTAAATTCAATTTCAAAGCTGGAGCCAGCTATGTAGCAGCATGCAGTACAAGGTTAAGTTCTACTAATACTTTGATTCGACGTCCTTATAAGCCTGATCATTTACCATTGCAAATAAATACATGAGGCGCCTACAAGCCATCACGAGTATTGTAGATTAGATCACAACTCTGCGCAATGATGAAGAAAGAGTCAACTGTTTTACTTCAGGTGAATCTTGATGTGTTCGCTTGGACTCAACCCCGTTTATACATATGGACTCTCACCAGCTATTGAGAACCCTGCGTTAAATGTCGACCTGAGGCATGTCTCGGTGAACAAAAATGATACGACGTGGATCCGGAGAGATCTGTTACACTTAAAGAGGAGGCGAATCTGCTCAAAACCAGCGGGTTTATCCATGATGCCCTCCAACCAAAATGAGTATCCAATCCTTTACTTATAAGAAAAACGAACAAAGAGTGGAAGACATACGTCAACTACTCATATTTGCATGGGGCATGACAAAGCACAGCTTTCCACTTCCAATGATCAACCAACTGATGGACCCAACCATCAAACATGAATTACTCACATCCATGGATGCAAACTCCAGATACAATCAGATACTAAAGCATGTCCCAGACCAGGAATACAGCTGTTTCATTATTGACCTGGGCCTATAGTGCTATGCTGAAATCCCCGGATTCAAACTTGAGAACGCTTATGCTACTTACCAAAGGACGATTAATAGATCATTCAAAAATCAGATCGGCCAATCGATGAAAGTAGATGTGGTTAATATGCTCGTGTGATCATGGCTATCAAACGACCACATCGATGACTTAGCAGAGATATTCAGTGCTCTCCAAAAAATGCAGGATGAAACTCGATCCTTTGAAATGCTCTTTCACCATTACATCAAAAAGATTCTTTGTTTTCATCATCAATTCTCGTGAAATCAAGGCTAATTTCCAGAAAATTTCAAAAATTAGAGAAACCTATGTACCGAGGACAACCAAGCAGGTACAGAGCCCAAGTCGGAAGGTTACCGTCCTAAGTTGATTCAACTCTAGGATCATCTACAAGTGAATTCTCTTCTTCAACCTGACCAAGAGAGGGAAGAGAACTTTTGAATGAACTAACAACCCAGTTGATGCAATTCTAGCTCTGATAGATCGCTTAAAGAGACCTCCCATTTTATCCAAACCTTTGGATCGCGAAGATTTATACATCAATTGGGCCGTGTCGACACACGCCATAAACATCGCAATGCATTGTGAAGAGAAACGAATCCAAAGACCGGTATATGATGAAGGATGGGTATTGACAAGCTCGCTCCGTTAATGTCTATATCGACCAGCCGTTATGATAGGTCCTATAGAAACCTTAAATGTTTGGAAGGTTACTCAATTAGAATATCAAGCTAAGCCAATTTGATATCACTTATCTCCCTCGGAGAGCTCTACATGGTCAAACATTAGCATACTTCATATCTGAATTCACTACATCAGACGATTATCCGAAGAACAGTGGAGAACCGTCCAACCGATGGAGAACGTACATAGATGGAACTTCCGATAATCGCTTTTTAACGTCGAAGTTGCATTAATAACTACTAAGGAACGATCGATCTGCTATGTCCTCAAACTCAACTTCCCTACAACAAATAACGAAGCTAAGTATGAAGCCTTGGCGCTCAAACTTGCAAGAAAACTAGGAGTGGAAACTTTACATATCTTATTTGATTACTAGTTAGTAGTATACTAAGTCAGGGAAGATTATTCAACTAGGGGGCAACATCTTGCTCCTTATCCTAGCTGGGTCCAAAAGCTACTAGATGATTTCGACTATTACACCATTACACACATCCTCGAAGAACAAAATGAAAAAGCCAAGTCACTGGCCAAGCTAGCCAGTTCTGGGGATGCACGACAAAAAGACTTTCTCCCAATTGAAATACTTATTATTCCAAGCATTGACATATGAAGATCAACTAGATCTTAGCGATGGGTCTAGAAAAGGAGTCATGGACGACACCTATCAAAGATTATCCATAATCGGGGATTCTTCTTGAATAAAGGAATGAGAAATGGCATATCCTCTGTGAAGCATCACTGCATGATTATGTCTAGATCATTCAACTCCGTCGACACAAAGCATTACTCCTATATCCATCAATTTGAGACCCAATATTACGTATCCATCGATAAGAAGCATACATTCCAACATATCAGATCAATCCGAGGGAGGATCGATACAAAGGAAGGACTTAAAACAACCATCGAACGTTGTTACAACTCGAATTTCATTTCGATCCAGGAGAGGATCGATATGAAACTCAAATTCAAAAAAAAACACTGTCAACGACTCGTGAGCGTACGAACGTTAACGAGAGTCAGGTTAACATACATACATGTATAACAGGCTAACGTCCAATTTTTAAAATTCGCAGTAATCGAATACTCACCTGACGACAATTACAACAGTGAACAACAAATCGCTTGCACTCGACACTCAGTTACAACAATGCACTGCATAATTATTGGCAGTCAACAAATCAGCACTTATGTTACTGGAAATCAATCGAAGGTTACATCTTTTGATGAAAAGATAGCAACTACTCAACGAATCAGATAGAACTTTTTCAGAATGAAGGATGCAGCTTTTCAAAGCACGTCATGTTCACACAAGACGTACTTTGGGGGGCAAATGTTATCCCGCCTTTTGGCAAGGCCGAGATATCAAGGAATCGACTGAAAACAAGGATCGCTCAGCCCGAGTGTCGGATAAGCACAAGTTCACTATGGATGTCGATGAATTTTGTCCGAGTCCGGATCAAGCTACAATTGACAAGGCACGACAAGCAAAGCTATGAAAGCCAACTTTCCAAGTTTCAAGTCAATCGGAGTTCATATGTTCAAGATACGATCGATACAAGCTAAGGAAAATCAACCCGCTATTTCGCATCGATCGATTTCGTATCCATCAAGAAGTCAAGGAAGACCCAACTTTGTATCGATGAGGTTCGAATCGATCAGAGGTGCACAGTTTCGTATCGACCAGGAGAACAGTGTTGTTCGTATCGATCAAGCTTCGGCTATTGGCATCATTCACTAAGTACTGTTTCGTATCCACCGAATGTGTCATTTCGTATCCATCGGACAAGCGCCCTCTTCGTATCCATCGATCTGAGGTAGTACCCTGAAGGTCGATACGAAGAATTTGCATAAGGATGGATGCGAAATAGACTCTAGTCACCTATGGTTATCGATACGAACGGAGCAACATCAATCGATACGAACTGAACCACCTCCATCGATGCGAACAAGGCAGCGTCATCGACACGAACTAGGCAAAAGTACTGGGACGACTCGGTCAACTCGACATCAAGAGCGGATCGATCCAGAAATCACGCGCTACGTCATCTCCTGAGCACGTGCCCAATATTGATTCGAAATAATCGATGCGAAGGCATCGATTCGAATAGAGCAGCCCACCGAAGAACGTCAATTCGTATCGATCATATCTCATAATCCACAAGTCCAAATGCTATGAAATTTTCATAGGAGCTTATGTACAACCTAAAGAACGTCCATGCCAAATTTCGACTCGATTGGACCAAATCTTGATCGATACGAAATTCGTTCGTATCGATCACGGACCGAGTGCAAATCACGTGGGATCGATCATGTGGGCCCAACCACGTGCAAGAAGAGGTCTCCCGAGATCTGAGCGAGATATTTGCAGCCTACGCCTATAAATAGCAGCCCAGAATCTACAAAAAAGGGACTTTTGGCTTCTCTACGCCGATATTCTGCCGAAATGATTATCAAACTTCAGTTATACTGTTGTAATCTTTTGTAAATAGCGAGTGAAATTCAATAAACATCAATTATTTCATAGTGGACGTAGGCAATTCACCGAACCACTCTAAATCTGTGTGTTTCTATGCATTTTCTTATCTGTTTATTGGTGTGTTTGTTAGATCTGCTTCATTTTACATATGTTTTCTTCATTTTATCTCTTCAAACACATCCGAAGAGTGTTGTGCCCAATTTTGGTACAAACATATGTTTTAATAGGTATATACATTATTTATTAATTAAAATTTAATTAGTTTATTTAATTGAAAATTTTAATTAATTAAATTTTCAAAAATTACATAAATTCATATTACCTTAAACATTTTAAGATAATACAACATATATCAATATATATATATATATATATATGTCTGTGTGTGTGTATGTGTGTGTATGTATGTATGTATATGTTGTTTAAGTTAATTAATTAACTCTTTAATTAATTATTTAGTTTATTAAAGCAATTAATTATAAATAATTTTCGAAATAATTTTTTTGTTTTCAAAATTATTTTGGAATTTATTTTATAACATTTATAAAATTATCACTCGTTTTAAATTCAACCTTTTAAATTTAAAATTTTATTTTAATTTCTATAAAGATTTTGAAAATTTTACCGAATGCCCAAAATTAATTTGGGCTTCTATATTGGAGATATTCTTTGGGCCTACCTCATCGTTTCAGGCTAGGCCAATAGCCAGGTAGGACATAGTACTCAATTAACTAAACCAATCTTAGACAAGACATTTCTAGACACCCTGCTAAATGGATAGGCTTAATAAGTTGTTCCTAATACTTCTAATTTAGATTGCATATGCTATTGGACTTTGATACCATTGTTGGATATTGGCTACCACTAAGCGGTTTAAATTGGTGAATTTCAATTTTTTATCATTTTGGAATTTATTGGGCCAATGAAGTCTAATTTAATTTAAATTAAATGTAAGTAGTTTATAAATAAAATCAGTATTTTATTTAATTGATTAATAAAAGAGTTTTATTTGATTATATATATAATATATACTTTGCACATGTGTATCATACACATATGTACGTGTGCATGCACTTGTAACGTGTACCATGCACATGGTTTAGCATGTCTATATCTAAGTGTAGAGATTTACACTCCAACGGATATATTAGCCCTTTCATATACATATTTATTGTCAATAATATAGTATTAATACAATATAAAATATATTTAAATTTATATATGTATACACACACACACACATAGATACACATACATACTATAAAAGTAATTATATTTTTATATATACATAATCATATAATAAATAATTGTTTATAATTTAAACATAAAATAATTTTAAAATTTAAAACTATATCAATATTTAAAAAGTATTTCAAATTCAAATTTTGAATTTACAAATAGGTTTTAAAATCATATATATACACAATAAACTATATTTTCTAATTCGAAATTATATATAAATTTATATATATATATATATGTATGTATGTATGTATGTATGTATGTATATGTATATGTATATTTTAAATTACATAAACTTAAAAACATTTATATATTTAAATAATATTATATTATAAAATATATATACGAATACTTTTAAAACAAAATTGTAATTTTAGCATCTGTTTTTTGCTATAAATTATTTCGAAAAAATCATTTTTAATATTAAATCCGTATAGATTTAATTCCTTTTTTAATTTCAAAATTCAAAATCCATACGAAAAATGGTTTTTATGTATAGTATTAAGTCTACAATATATATATTTATATAATTATATAATAACAAATTTTAATTAAAATTTTTATATTAATAAATATTAAAAATAAATTTTGAATGAAAAAAAATTGTAAAAAATCATTTTTTTAATTTATATACTTTAGAAATAATATAAATGATATATATGAATATCGATTATAAACATATATAAAAATTATATATATATATATATATATATATACATACACTAGTTTAAAATTTCAATTTTTAATTTTAAAGCCTTTTAAAATTAGTTTTAATATCGAATTATTTTATTATTGTCGAAAGTAGAATGGACATTTACATACAATATTTTGATTTTAATAACAGTATTACATATATACAAATTGACAATAAATACATATAATAATTTATGATATAATATATCTTATTCAGATATAATAACATAATTGACTATATCTATGAAACTGATGGAAATAAAAGTATTACCTCAACTGAAGGCTAGTTATAACAATTCAAACGCCGAATCGAAAATCACCTAGAATTTGATTCAACTCCTTTAGAAATTACTAGTAACTGGAGAGATCTAGTCACCTTAATTTAATTTGATTAATGTTTGTGTTTGGTTTGAAAATTTTAAAGGAGGGAATGGCTTATAGGTTCGACCAAAGGAGCAAGAAAGGATGGAGCAAAAAATGACCTCAAAAATGTAAGGTAATGAGTTTAAATAAAAAAAGAAGGAGAGAGAAAAGAGGATCTAGATCATTTATTTTCTCCACTAATTCAAACCCAAAATATCAAGCAATTCACCCCCTCTATTTCCCTTTTTTGGTCGGCCACTATACATAGACTATTGGTCCTATTTAGTTTTTTAGACCATGTCAGTAAATTCACATTTAAAATCCAATTCAAACGCAATCAATATCATATATCGGTAGTCACATGTATATTTATATACGTACCGGTTTCAATATTTATTCAAATAAAATTAATAATTGATATTTCATTAATATTAATTAATTTAATTAACTTATAGCAATTATAATTTAATTAAATCAGGTAGTATTCAGTATTCAACATTGCGATTGGGTGACTCTTAGATGTAAATTCGGTTAATGATTAATATCAAACAATTCGAATATTAACATTCTTATATCACTTTAACTAGTGGTATGATAGTTTGACTAAATTTATCACTTATATGGTTCCGGTAAAATCCAATTTTACTATTTTAAGCAGCCTTTGGTAGTGTCAATTATTTACACCAATTCCCTTTGTCTAAATTATATCACATCGAGACTTATGGAATTTAGTATCGGTAAAAATTCCAATAGTGTATATATTCAACTTGTATAGTCCGAACACAAAGTCCTTGGTTCAGTAATAACAATTATTATTAACCAAACTTCTCTGGCTAGAGACTTTGACTTTGAGTTGACTTCAATTGACTGTGATACTAACCTCATATAATCGAGGAGATGAATTCTCTATTGAAAAGTGTTTCACTTTCAATGCTTCAACTCAGACTCGACTATAGTCATTCGATGAATGTTGTACTATGATTTAACTATAATCAAAGTAGAGTGTCCACATTGAAGTTCAATAGCATTCTCAAGTTGAGAGAACTGTGTAGTATTGTCACTTCGATATTTTTTGTTTGACCTTAGTCATATTAACTAGTAAAAAACTATCAAGTGAGTCATTCCATATTTACCCAATAACTATCAATACATAACTCCTTGGTGTCCCTGGCAGCCATGAGGAATACACTGCCTAATATTTGGAGAGCGTTACATACTCTAGTCTCAATGGGTATATCAATATCCAGTCTTGATATATCTTAACTAAGAATGTTTAAAATGATATGTTTAGTATATTGTGAAAAATTACTCGTGATTACAATACATTGTAATCACTATTAGTAAACAAACCATTTATGGATTTTCTATTAAATATACTTAAAGTGAATAGATAATTAATATAACACATTATATCAAGTATATAATAGAAAGAAAAACACCTTTTTTCGAATGAGATTTTATTATAGGGTTAATGAATTACAGTAAATTTCAAAGTTGGCCCTAGAGCATACCCCTAACTCTATTGTACACTACCCAATATTTTGAGAGCATTACGCACTTTGGTCTTAACTTATGTATTGATATCCTTTCTCGAAACACCTTGACCATGAATATTTGAAATAAAATATCATTTTATTTTTGTGAAATAAAATATCATTTTATTTTTGCGATTGATTACTCATGATTGCAACTATTTGCAACTATAATCACATTAAATTTTATTTAAGGATTTTCTTATCAATATACTTTAAATTAATTACTTAACTAATTGTATCACAATATAATGAAGTATATAAAAAAACAGGCACCATTACTACGAACAAGATATACTACATAGATAGATATATATAACAAATTATAATATTAGAAAATACGAATACATGCGAAAGAAAAATTTAGAATAATAAAAATAATGTTACAAGATAATACGACCTAATTTATTGGCACCATCCTTATTTATTTAGAAATGTTTGGTACGATTTCATATGTCGTTTATCTCCATTCTCTAACGCCAACTAAATTTTGGCCAAATCATCACATATAATTTAAAAATGTCTTTATTTAGGTTGCATGATAATAGTTATGTTAAAGTCAAATTCTTCATCTCCTATTAGTAGAATGCAGGTAATTTCATCACAATAATTTGAAATAATTTCACTAAAGTCTACATTGTTTGTTTTATTTCCCTTAATCGAGCTTTCTATTTCTGAATGAGATTTTTTGCATGTTTCTCATGCACAATAGTAATAATCTTTGCAAGTTTTTAATGGTCCCACCAAGTCTTTTACTACCACCATGCCCATTACTAACAAAAGATGGACCAATATGTTATGTATGCTGAAATGGAGGATTGTTATATGATGGAAATTTTAAAATCTATGAAGAGACATCTTGTTTTGCGAGAGGAGTAAAATGCATACTAGACATCCTATCAAATCGAAATTGTGTAGTTCGAGGTGTTGTTGTCAAGCTCTTCTTCGGTGGTAGCGGATGCATACGAATTTGTCTAAGAGCATCGTACCTTGAAATAATTCTTAATTAAACTCCAAATGTAACATGCCCATTTTGAGACCCAAAGATAGATGATGAAGTCACTGTTAGTACTATTTTCCAGTGATAAAATGAGATCAGTTATTGTATCATTAATATTAAGTGCATAATAGTTTAAAAAAATTCATAAAACATTTTTCGTTCATTCATTTCATGTCCATTACACAATCCCATGATTACAATGTTTGGATGGAATATAATAATTACAAAATATAACTTCAAGAGCGACATATGATGATGTCCCTCGAATGATTAGATTCATAACCACTGACGGTTATAAAATCCATCTTTGCATACAAACACAAGATATTATACTACACATCATAATAAACTAAACTAGTATCAACATGCCTCCTACACATCTTCGCAAAGCTTTATTCATCTAACTTTGAAAACTCTACTCTCGACCTAATCAAATGAGTGCTTAGCAGTTTTGATGAAATAAAAAACTTTCGGTTAAACAAAAGGGTTGTTATAAATAATATTAGTCTTCCCAAATTAAAATGGATGCTTAATGAGACCACATCGCTGAGCGAAATGAGTTTTCTCCTTACTAGTATCTTAACAACCCAAATGTCAAACATAATATCCATCAAATAGAATGAGACAAGCCTAACACATTATGCTCTCCTTATCAACCTGTAACCATAATAGTTGGAACATAGCATAAACATCATACGAAAAAGGTCAAAGATGAATTGGCCAGTATTCAGTAGGGTTTGAGGGTTATACATTCCCTACATCTACCCATTCCATTAAGTGTCAATACATCGATATAGTTTTCCTATGATCACCATAAACCTATTAGTTTTCATAGGCCAACGAAAAACCCATCGAGTCAACTTAGGCCAAACCAAATTAATCCAATGGCTTTTGTTTCTATAAGAGTACGAAGATACTCTCATGATAGAAGAAAAATATCCCCATGACTTCTCGCTAGGCGAGAAGTGCACCTAACCCACCTACCCACTCATCAATCCCTTGGTCTAACAGCATTCATTCCCATAAGGATACCAAGATGACCCTGAGGCAGAAGAAAAATAAAAGTGAGCACCCATTAATGGAACAATTCCACATGGTTATGAATTCCTAGTCCTCAACATCATCATTCTTAGTTGATTATATACAAGTGAGCACATCAACATGTTACATAGGCAATAACAAAACTGATTAAAATACATAATTGAACACATATAAGTTATCAACAACAACATCAATATGTTCTTATGATAGCCATTTAGACATATTTCGCATATGATTAAACATGCAATTAATTAGTTTTAATCTTAAGTAATTATAATTACTTTCCCAATTCCTTCCTTTATAAAAACTTTTTAAATAGAAAATTAAAGTTATCAAAACTTAACTTTAATATTAGGGAATCCTAGACCATTTATTCGCAATATGCTATTGGATTTGTGGCTATCACAATTATAAAATACTATAGGACATGTAGCTATCGCATGTCTAAAATTCTATCGAACATAAAGCTATCAATGTTATCAAACATGTAATTATCGCACGTCTAAATGCTATCAAACATGTATGTTATCGCATGTATGAAATGCTATCGAACATGTAAGCTATCGAATAGTTCAAGTGCTATTGCTTGTTTAAAGCTATCTCATGTTTAAACCTATCCCATGACTACAGTTATTACGTGTCTAAAAGCTATCACACATTTAAAATAGAAGTTTTCATGCGTTTAAAATAATAGCTATCAAATGTTTTAAAAAAAATATAAAACTTCAAAACAAAGGCTATTACAAGTTTAAAAGAAAGCTATTAAGGACCTAACATAGCTAACGAAGGTGTAAAATGACAATTTGGTAGTTAACTTTAAAACTTGTTTGTTTCATCTTAAAGTGATTATTTTTCACTAAATATTTCCATATGTTAAATTTTATTAACATTTATTTTCTACAATTTCTTTTAAGAAAAGTTTCAGGAAAGATTTATTTCATATAAAACAATATAACTTATTCCTTAATTAATTAATTACATATCGTTTTCAATCAGATTTTCACTTCATCAAATAATTCATTTCAATTTGAATTACATGGGAAAAAATACAAAAAATTCTTAAAAATCTAATTTTCTTTCTAACATATATACAAATTTTACGGTAAAATGATAATTTTTTATATTTTAAACAATTAAAACTTGTAATTAAACCCTTTCTCAACTTAGAAAATTCATAAGACATTAAAATTAATTTGGAAAACTATGAAATTAGAAAACCATCTTCAAATTTATGTTATAAACAACATATCAAATTTCAAGTCATTTGGAGATAATTAGGAGGCAAATTCTATTCATACACCATTAATTGCTTTACCTACACCATAATTTTTTTATAAAATATTAGATAAAAATGCCCATATTTAGGAAAATAAAAATAAAAATCAATATTAAAAAATAACAAATTCATAGTATAATCAATATAATTTCTTTCATAAAGTAACTAAAATTTCTATACATCATTAGTTGGATTAAATTTAAATTTTTTTAGGCATCAAATTCTATTTATGCACTTTTAGGTTGTATTCACGCATAGTCAAGTTTAACATTTTTCACATCAAATTAAATTTTAAAATTATTACCAGAATCAATATAATTCGTAGAGTTCTGAATTCTTCTCTATCTTTTATTTAAATAAAATCGAGTTTAAATTTAACATCAAAATTGAAATATTTTAACATTTTAATATTTAAAAGTTAAATTAAGTTTGCTATATATAAATGATTAAATAATTTTAATACCATTTAAGTATTTGAATTTAAAATTGAAATTTGCAAAAACGAATTTGAGAACCTTATTTTGATTAGTGCATGAGAGAGAGAAAGCTACTAAAATGACACGAGGTTTTATTTTATTTCAAAGTAGGGGTAGTTTTTAATCTGTATGGTGTATATTAAGTAAAAAATGGTGTATTTGATTTTAGTAATTTTTTGGTGTATGTATAGCAATTTACGGTATATGAATAGATTTGTCTAATTAGTATTAGTTAAAAATCCAAAACCCTCCTTTTAATTTCATAAACTCCTATGTAATATTCATAATATCATTCTAAATGAGTATCTCAACCAAACCCTTGATTAAGCATTATAAAACATCATAAAACTGCAAATTAGAATTAAAACTTATAAACATAGGATGATAATAATATTCACCTTGATTAGTTTAGTATGTAGAGGTTTTCGCTAAGTTTTTTTCTTCAGGCTTTATCTTCTTCTTTTTTCGATCGGAGAAAATTTAGTGGAGATTTCTTTTCTATCTTTTGTTACGAAGAGTGAATGAAAAGACAGGAAGAGCGAGAGAAGAGTTAGGGATTACAAATGGGACTCAACTTTCCATTTTTTATTCTCCCTTAAATAATTAAAACCTTAATTTCTTTCTCCTTATAAAATGTCATTACTCCATTTATTAGTTAGGAAATTTTGAAATTGATTGTTACGCATTGTCTTCATACTTATTTCATTTATCTCACATTATTATTTAATTATCAATGAATTAAATTTCTCATAATAATATGTATAAAAATAGAGGTGTTACACCAAATTTCAGTCTGTCCTCCCCTATACTTCAAAATACTCGTTCAAAACCAGTAAGTATATATATATATATATATATATATATATATATATTGGTAAATAAGACATATGTGCTGAAGCCTTATAAACAACACAAATTTAATGGTACGTTTGCACGATCGGTTCTAGCTCTTAGCATTTAGTTTTGCAAAGTTCCAACTATCCATAGTTCGGCTATACAAACTTTATCATTTAATTTATTCTCTTCAAATTCTATCATACTTAGGTCGAACTCTGACGCCGTTTATTGGTTAGTCAATGGGAATGATTTCTTCATCATGGTTATTCTTGTCCATTATAACTTTGTGCTTTCCTTTGTATTATTCCTACACACAGTGTATTCTCAATTGCACATTTCATTGATAGCTTAGCATCATGCCACCAAACATGCAAAATTTACATGAACTTTTCGGCATTTCTGAAGAATTGCATTCATAAGGAGTTGATAATAGATATAAATAGTTAAGATTGAAGATGAAGAAGTGGAAATGAGGAGGTGTAAATATGGAATGTAAAAACTTTTGGCGTTTGAAATTTATTCATTGAAATCAGACGCATCTTACATCTTGATACCAACATATAAATTTAACGTTTTCCCATGAAGAGCCGTTCCAACATGTTTATAACGAGATGGATTTGTCTCTGCCTTTGCTATTATTTTGGTTTCTACCTTTGGTTAGATGTCTTATGTCTCATGTTTTAATTTCTACCTTTGGTTGGATGTCTTAAGACACATGTTATAATTTCTACCTTTGATGTTTCTTAAACATTACATATTTTATCCACTTTGACAATAAGTTTAGATTTTATTAAGTTACAAAATAGGTATGTCAACAGATACTTTCGGATGTGGATAGTGTCGCATCCAAATTTGAAATTATTTTTGGATATCGGATATCCGTATCCGCAGATTTAGATGGATATCGGATAATTATCCTACCGCTAACGATCGATAAATCAAGAAATATAAATATAAAATCGTGGTTTAACATGATTTTCTTTCAACCTCATTTATTACAAAAGTATGAAAAACAAACAAATATATATGATGATAATAAATAGTTTTGAGCAGTTAATATACATTAAATGCATATAATATAAAGTATCAACTTAATAAAATAATAAATACACATCTTTCACTTTGCTAAAATACATATAATAGAAATTACAATCTCAACAAAAAACGGAATGAATAATTTTTGGACGTGTCTGCGTTAATTTATATACAGAAGTATAAATGTTCCCACACGGTACACGTTTCCGCATGAGCTGCAGTCCCGTAACATAGTTGAGGTGTGGACCGTGTGGTTCAGTGGGAGCCGAGGATGATTGCTCCTCTTTTAGTTTTTTATTACTAATAATTATATTCGGAAGATTTGAGGGTGATGGCATGGCTTTATTCTTATTGCGCTATCTTTCATGTGTATAATGACAATGACAACATATATAATTGTGTATATATAATTTTGTTTACAGCTCCAGTGGCACAAACAAAAAGGGATATAAAGAAAACAATGTTCTTGGCTTACCATTACTGTTGTGGTCGCCTCTCTTCTTTTTCTTATCAATCTGTGTGTAACGCACCCAATATTCACGCGGTTTTCATTAACTTTATTGACAATAGAAGGGAAAAAGTTGCAAGGAGATACAAAATAAGTGTACCCAATTCCACCTAATCCAAAACCACAATGCACTTTTGGGTTCAGATTTGTCTACTGACGTGTCGTAAACTCTATTTATTTATTTACTCAATCTGAGCGAAGGGTTTAAAAAGCAGTTAAGGATTAATTCAGTTGGAAAATATTAAGCTAAAAATCCAATAATGATGAGTTAAGACAAGATTATGATAATGACATGGTTTACAAGATCATCAGGTGTAATTTTAGGTGTAAATGTATACACTACGTCTTGTGGAATTTTAGCTGCAAATGTCTATATTACTTCATTTTATTTAGACAAACAATTATGTACACGCACGTAACAAAAGTTATATTTTATAATTGCAACAATTTCGAAAAGTAATTTCTTTTTTAATAGCCAAATATAGTATTTACGTAAAAGAATTTATAAACAGAATTATACCATGGTAATATGGCCTTTGGTTATCAGAGTGAATCCTCGATGTTTCCTTCTCAAGACCTCTCGATCTTAGAAGAGGAGTTGCAAATTTCTTCTACGATAATTTAGTAATGAAATGGAGGTAATTAAGAAGTTTTTCTTTTAGGATAACATGAAAAAGCGGGGCTAACTTGGTAAGGAAAAAAGAAGATACAAATATCCAAAATATCGAGTCATTCTCTTTTACCATTTAGTCACGTTAAATTATCATTGTCTCCCACGATACCTAGGGCCGGCTCCACAGTTTTGGTTGCCCTAGGCAACCTATAGCTAAAGTTCAACGGTTTTGGTTGGCCTAGGCAACATATAGGTAAAATTCAAAAATATCGTAGAACAAAAATTTTTTGTAGCCTCTGGGATTTAAACCTCCGATCTCATACAAGACAGGATTGCATACAACCAACTATGCCACAGAACCTTGTTGCAAAATATATATTCGAATCATTTCTTAATAAATTATTATTCATCATTGGCACATTTTTCCTTAGCGATTGCCCTGCCGAGGGGGGCTGACCTAGGCGGCTGCCTGGCCAGTCTAGCCCTGGGGCCGGCCCTGACGATACCTCATGTATAATCTGCACATTACTTTACAATATTTAAAATAGTTCGGCCAATATGATATATTAATTAAATAAGTACAATACTTTTTTAGTTTATTTAATCGCTCATTTTTTGTTTATTTTAATGCCCCTTTAATTTAAATAAACACATAACAATTATATATCTAAAAAAATAAATACATGTCATTAAAATTTATACGACATTTATATTAATATATCCATTTGAAATAATTCAAACACTTATGAATTATAGTTAAATTATTGTGGAAATAAGTATTCACCCCTTGTTTTGAAACTTAATAAGCATGCACACTTCTAAAAATACATGTTTTAAAGTATGCATTGAAGGTTAATATGACCAAAGGTTAATATGACCAAAGTTAAACTTTTTTTGAGGTTTTTTTGCAAATGTGCAAATTTTTGCAGTACAAGAAACTGCAAATATTTGTTATTCAAGAACTTACAAATATTTGCAGTTTACATAGCAAATAGTTGCAATTTTAGGAATGTTTATTATTCGAAAAATTGCAAGTATTTACAGTTTTGGAAACTTCAAATATTTGTAGTTTGGCTCAAATTAGTATTTTTTCAAAATCTATTTTTAGGAAGGGACGGCTGTGTATTTTTTAACTTAAAAGATGGTGTTCTATAAAAGTTCCCATATTGTATTTTGCGAGACACTCGATTATCACCTCAATTCTCACTAATATTTGAATAATTTAAATACTAAAGACTACGCGGACATCAAAAAATTACAATTTTGGGCACAAATTCAGCCGCTTGCAAATCATCAGAGTGAAATGCTCTTTTTAATCCATTTAACGCGACACCCTTAAGCAACCATATTGTGTACGTTTTCTTTTCATCATCACTAAGCCACTAAGACTAGGCCTATCAATGGGCAGGGTTCGGTCCGGGTATTATAAAACCCGGACCCGAGTCCAATTACAATAATTTAAACCCGAGCCTGGCCCGAACCCACAGGGTATTTCAACCCAATATCCGAGCCCGGCCCGTCGGGCTTTTTAAGCCCGCTGTGTAATAACTATATACCTAACTCAGAATATTTATGTTAAAACAATATTTTAAAACTGCAACTTTGGTAAAATTTGTATACAAACAATGTTAACATATAAATTGGACGGTGATGTAGTCAAGCTCATAACAAAAGTATGCAAAAACATCTACATGTAAACAAACAAAATGGTAAATAAATAACATACACACTCATGTTTTGATACGACGAAAAACTAATAGTCGTGTCGGGCCCTAACCGGGCCAGGTTTTGATAAAACCGTACCCGACTCGGATCGGGCCTGAGTTGGATTTGGGTAGTAAAAGGCAAAACCCATACCCGCATAAATAGGGCCGGGCTCGGGCCGAAGCCCGTACCATTGACAGGCCTAACTAAGACATCTAGAGTTAGGTCAATGTCAATACTAGAACAATGTTCACAGATGGTCGTGAAGTCCAAACTCTAAAAGTTGCTTGGTTCGGTACAATAACATTTATCGACCACTGAGTATCACTCTGGCCAAAGACTCTGATTTTGAGTTGAATCCTAGTTACTGTTTTACTAACCTTTTGTATCGAAGGATACCAATCCTCTCTTAAGTAGTGATCTACTTCATACACTTTAACACATCCCCAAAATGGTTGTAATTTGAACCCAATAACAATTGAAATTCCATAATTAAGGTAAGGTTTCCATATACAAGATTCATAGTTGAAAAGACCCATCTTTCCAAACCTCAGAAGTCGACACTAATATATCCACGGTATTCACGTGCTGAGCAACTAAGTGTCGAAAAGACAGATGGTTAGGGAAAAGAAAGAAGATAGAAGATAAGAAGAAACTAAACAATCAGAATCTCACAACACAATGGAATAACATATATTAATCAACATAATACTTTACAAAGGTTTCCTCGGGCCGGACGGAGATTGGCTCTTTGATCAATATGGATTGTTTTTTTTTAGTTTTAGACAATTTTTATATTATATTTAATTTCGTCGATAATCTTTTTTTATAATACAAATATATTGTTTATATATACATTCATTTCCAAAATGATACATCAAAACCATTACAATACATATTTCAACTAGAACATTTATAACTACCTGTCCCTACATAAATGATACATAGATCATACATACATACATAGCGGAAATAGATAATAGCTAGCTAACGGTGAAGCCACCTACTTCAGCTCCTCCAAAATGCAGTCGTGAGAAACCTGAATCACTTGGCTACTCACACAAATTTGAGTACCAAAGAGTTTAGAGAAAAAAAACACCAGGTCAGACGTGGGTCTGGTGTGAGTAAACTCAAACAACTTGAATTTATTACATCTAAACTCTTTTAAAAATAAGGGTATCTCGTAAGACCACGCCGCACATAAACACGGACGGATTTTAACTTACGATAACTAAAACAATTTTATAGAAAACGCAGTGATATTATAATAATGTCCAACAGTTATGTAAATATATAAAATAGACAAAATTGTTACATTATTAAATTCCAGCATAATAGGTATACAACTAAAATCGATGGAACTTATTGGAAGTTGGGTTTCCATACAATGACTGAGCTACTAGGGTACCGCCCGCCACAGTGCATCTTTAGATAAGCACACCAAGAACCTCATCTAGATTCCCTGCCAACACAGGACTGGCCTACCCCATGCTGGATAATACCGGATACATCACCACCACGGTTGGGATCAGCAACCTTACCGAAGCATACAAAAATGGATCAAATATCGATTCTAGATTTGGTGATGACATACCCTAATGAATGCGACCCACATGGCCATGCTGCATCTTCCCTGTTTTAGTCATTTCCGGTTAATGAGGCACGAGACTACGTTTTACCTTCATATAGCACTACTCGCTTAGAATGCTAGCATTGATGCAATGTCAGCATTCGTCCATAAAAGTTGTTTAGATGATAAACGAACTGAAGGCACTACTTAGTACATCCATTTTGGGATCACCATCAGGATTAGTAGCAAATAACCCTTGCACTTCAAAACACCATCTTCGATTCCATACTCTTCAAGATGTCTTCAGTTCGAAATGCTTGAGTTGGATCGAAATGGTTTTCGAATAATAGATTCGACCCTGGTCTCTTCGAAACAACTTTCGATAATTTTCGATAAACTCAACCCCTGTTCTTTAGGAAATAAACAGACAAAAGACAAGAGCAGAGTTATCTTCTAACCATTTGTGGACGGATTTTCTTATCATTTACCCTAGAAGAACAAAACGAGATTTATGCGTACTATACACCATCATTTGGGATGACTGTGGCATATAACTCCTGTGTTTCTCCTAGATATTTCCAAAGTTATGTTTAGGTCTAGATTTTAACAGTCGGTTATTTAACTATCAAATGAACAATCATTCAAACGTTGATTCAATTCCATATGGGATCCACTAAGCTTTTATTAATTAATCTTTAATGAATAAAATCACTTTATAAAAATTGATCAAATGATCTTTACACAACACTATTTCCAAAACCTTTACTTCCACTTTTTACTTGGAAAATATTTTACTTATCTTAGAGGTATAAGTATATTATCAAAACATTTGAAAAATTCCTCCTTTCAAATTTCTTTTTGAAAACGTTACTTACTATAAACCGCTCCACTTATCCTTTATAAAAAGTTCTCTTTTAAAAGCTCATTTCACATTAATACCTTCAAAATTTTCGAAAATCAATTTATAAAACACTTTTATAAGTCTAAAAGTCAATTTACAAAACCTCTTTACAAACCTCTAAATCATTTATAAAACATTTTCCTATTTAAAACTCCTTTGATAAATCTTCTTTTAGAAAAAACCTTTACAAAATATCTTTTGCAACTCATCCTTTTAAATCACTTTAAATAAACCTTTTTACTAAGTGAAACCCATTTTATAAACAAGTTATTATTTATAAATAACTTTATAAAATAATAATATAACTCGAAAAATCATTTATAAACCTTAACCCCAAATTGATTAAAGAATTGAAGTTAATTCAAAACCATACTTTATAATTTTAGAAAGAGGCATAGCAATCCCAATGGTAGTAATTTAAGTTACCATTTAACATCGAGTTCACTTTCAAGTCACTTAACCATTTATTTACATAAGTCAGCATATTTGTAAATACATTTCATATCCAAATCAGGGAATAACGTGTCAATACAACTCAACTAGCATATACATGTCCAAATAACATAATAGCAGGATGGTGATTTGTCCTGGTAAATAGATGTCCAAACAATTCGCTACTTATAGAAAAATGAAAATTTATTCTAGTAAACATATGTCCACATAATAAACAATTACATTATAGTAGAACGGGGATTTATTCTGCTATCAGATGTCCAAACAATCAACTTATAGCAAAATGGGAATTTATTCTGCTATCACATGTCCACACAATCAAACCATTTACATAACTCATTCACAATTTTTTTTCTACTTAATGGTATTGACATTTGAATCCCTTATGTTCAAAACCATCTTTGAAAAAGAAGTACCTTTAAAGCAATTTGATTCTTGGAAAACAAGGATTAAAACTTAAAACTCCGTTTTAGAATAATTAATTGCAAGTTAAACCCTTTATTAAACCATAATTAAACTTAATTAAATGTTAACTTAATTTAATTAATAATTATGAAATAATAAACCTTAAATAAAGAATTAATTATAAATTTAAACCCTTAATTAATTTATAATTAAAAATAAATCAAACACTTGATTAATAATTAAAAATAATTAAGCCAATAATTAATTAAAAATAAATCATATACTTAACCCATAATTAATTAATGAATAAACTTGCTTAAACAAATATTTATTTAAAATAAATCTTACTTTTAAAAGATAATTAATTAGTACTAATCTTTAATTAATTAAAATTAACAAACCTTGTTTAATACTTAGTTAATTATTAATTATCAAAACTAATTAATTAATAATTAATGATTAAATTCTTAATTAACTTTCCTACATCATCATTATTAAGTTTTTAAAACATTTCAAAACACTTTAAAATATAAAAACTTAACGTTTCAAAAATTGGACTTTTTATCGAACTGCATCCATAGCGACTATCGCTAAGAATACCATAACTTTCAAACTTGTTTAGCTTGCTAACTTGACAACTCAAGTTCACCACTAACTTCACTCATTAGTTTAGTTCACTAACTAGTTTGGTTCTCTCACAACACTAACTAATTAGTCCACTAGCCATTGGCTTACTAGTCTTGTGATATCCCGGATTTTCGGGCATCAGATAATTGGATAGTTATCTGATTTAATTTTTAAAAATACTGATTTATAAATTGAACAAATTTAGATGTGATAATCTCCAGTATAAATTATTTAAAATTTGGCCAAATTGTTAATTTCAAACCAATAATAATAATGTGTTGTGTGTGTGTGTGTATATATATATTAAATAGAATTATTATTACAAATTGAATTTGGGTTTGTTTAAAATATATATGAATTGTTGACTTGATTTTAAATTAGATTTTTCAAATTTAATTTGAATATGAATTTGGATTTATTAAGTAATTCAAAAGATAGACATTTTAAAAATATTTAGATTTAAAATATATGTATAAGCTTTTATTTATATATATATAATTTGTTTTATTAAATATTCTTTAAAAATAAATTCATATATACATTTACATAACAATAAATAAATTTAGTAAAGGCTTTTACTAACATTTTAAAATTAAATATAAATTACTTAATTACATGTGTATATATATATTAAGGCTTAAATAAATTAATAAAAAGACAAGTTAACACTTGTAAGTATATTAAAGTGGTTTAAAGACATTTGTAAAAATAAATGCATATGTGTAAGCAAATTAACACATAAGAGGACAAATGGCAATATTTCTCTTTGATAATTAAATTTAAAAATTTTAAAATTATGAAAGAAGAAAGAGCTGTTTTTACCTTTCAGCTCTAAATCTATCTTTTCTTCATTTCAACTAAAAATAAAATTCAAGATCAAAGAAAACAAAAATGGAAACCAAAATCTGTGACAAGAAAATAAAGCTAGATTCAACATCAATGCAAAATCCTTTAATGCAACCGGAGATCAAAAGCAAGTAATCAAAGAAATCAACAAGCAACAACTCAAAGATCAATTCCAGATTAAAATTCAAGAAAAGCAAAAGAAGTTCAATATGAAAACAAGTCTGGAAATAAGAATCTTCTTCTCTGTTCTCTGTTTTACAATGACAGGTGAGTAAACTACCTTTAACATATTAAATCTGTCTGAATTTTGATCTGCATGTGATGATCATTGATGAATGGATGAAAATTATGATTGCATGTGAATATATGTATGTAGATATGACTGTGCATGTCTGAGAACAAGCAATTTGCCTCTGTTCCAGGTTTACAAGCTTCAATCTGTTTCAAAATTAAAAATCTCCTCTCCTAAATTTTTTTTTACGATCTTTGAATGAAAAGTAATGGTAAGGTAGTAACATCATTTTTAAAAATAAATTCAAGTATTTAAATTAATTATTTATTTCAAAAATGATATATAACAGTGATGATTTAAAATAAGCCCAAAAATCAAATGTCTGAAATTCGAGTTTCAATCATAGGATCAGATTCTTCTTGAAAAATGTTGATTTTAGATAATCATTTCAAGATTTTTAAGTTGTTTTATGTTGAGGAATTACGAGTTGAACATAAAATAAAATCGTGGCAAATTCTGGCGATCGCGAGGTCTGGTAGTCATGGGGTTGATGCTGGAGGTGGATGAAAGGTTGGGGCACTCAGGAAAAATGCTCGAAGCATTTATAGTTGATCGTGGTGGCTGAAAGATGATGAAGTAGGGTTTGTAGGCTGTTTTTGACCGAGGATGTTGTCAGGTCGATTTCTTCGTCGATAGTGATTCGAGGTGGACCGGACCGAAGGGAAACGAAGCTAGGAGTTCTGAGGAAGGTTCAGGCAGAAGGCCGTGGTCTCAGGTGGTAGTGGATGGCGATACGAGGTGGTTTGGTTGATCGTTTGGGTTCCAGAAATGGATCGAATTTCTCGATTTTGATTGTTCGACGAATTGATGAATCTGGGTGTTTGGAATCGTCAGCGAGGTCTTCATCGACATGCTGGTGATCGGAACGATGACCGGAGGTGGTCAGATCTCTGGTGCACGTGCACGTTCGTATCTGATGTGGTTCGATTAGTTTGGGAAGAAGCATCGTGCACAGGTCAGGCTCGAAGAAGACGGGAGATTTCTCGAAGTCAAGTGACGAGGTGAGTTGCTCAGGTTTTTATTCGATGGGCACGGGGTTTACTCGGAGGAAATCGAAGTTGGATAAGGTTGTTTTATTTGTATACCCAGGTTTTAAATTTTAAAAGGGAAACATGTTCAAGTTTTAAAATGTAAAAGTAAATTTTGTAACTAAGTTTTAAAATGTGAAGTAAGTAGGGAAAGTGAATGTAATTAAGAAATAAATTAATCAAAGATTAAGTGATGGTTAATTGATTAATGAATTAATGTAATTAATTTTAGATTAATTAATTAGTCTAATTAATTAAAGATGATCACTTATGATTAATTAAGTAAAGTAATTAATGAATAATTACTGAATGTAATTAATTTAAGAAGAATTACTTATGAAAGTAATTAATGGATAATAACTTTATGGAAGTAATTAAATAGAAGTGATTAAGGGTTAATCACTTAATGTTGTTAATTAAAGAATTTATTAATATAATTAATTAAAGAGTAATTAATTAATTAAAGAGTTAAGGTTAATCAATAATGTGATTAATTACTTGATAAGGTAATAAATTAAATGAGTAATTAATTAATTAAGGATTAATGAAATTAATTATAGTTAATTAATTAATAGAAGTATTAGTTAAGAATCATTGATTGATAATATAATAATTAATAAATAAGAGTAATTAAAGGTTAATTTCTATAAATGGTTAAGGATAATTAATTTGTGTAATTAATTAAGAAATTACTTATTTTAATTAAGAATTAATTTATCAAGGGAGATTAATTTAAGGAGGATAATTAAGAGATGATTAATTAATTAATTTGTAATTAAGTAATGATAATTAGGTTGGATTAAAGGTAATCCAAGTGATTAAGTTAGAAATTAATTTAATTAAGGATTAATTAAATTATTTAAGAATGGATCAAACTTTGATATTGGATGAGTTAATGATATTGTATGATTTGAATGTGATATGTGATATGTGCTGTTTTGTGATATATGGTTGAATTAGATAATATTGATTATATATCTGTATTGATATGAATTATTCTGTCTATGATATTGTGAATTATCTATCTGTGAGAATATAGATAATGAATTGAATCGTTTAACTTTAAAACCACTCGGCATTAAAAAGAAACGTTTGGATTTCGAAGAGACCGGGGTCGGGTAACAGTAAATACTCGAAACCACTTCGATTTGAAATCTTCTATAATTCTTTATAGATTGATATGTGTAACCAATGGGCTGGATTGGGATAATATGGATCATTTAAACTAAGTTGGATACTTAGATATTGTTTTTGAAAACAAGTGATGAATATATAAGTTGTTTACGTGTAATAAGTACAAGTTACCCCGGGTTTTAAATAAGTTCTATGGATTGGGATTTCTTGTTATATGGGTTTACTCACGCTGGGTTCCAGCCTGACCCGGGTGTTACTTTGTGGTAATGCTCGGGTCAGACCGAGTATTACAGATTTCAGGTAAGGACGTTCTGGAGCTCAGGAGGCGAGCTGGATGGCAGGAACGTATGGAGTATATTTCGCTGTGATATATTATAGTTGTCTGGGACATGTTAATTTTAACTGTCTAGTACATTTGTAAATGTTGTAACTCTGATGTATTAAAATGTAATTAACAAATACAGTTTTCTTTGTATAACTGATATTATTATTTGATATTGTATTTTGATCCGCTGCGAATGTGAGAATCTGTGTCTTGTTCTGTTTCTTCTTCTATCTCTTTTCTTTTTCTCCTAACTATCTGGAATTTTCGGGTACGAAAATCCCGGGTCGTTACAAGTCTTACTAACTTAACTTATCAAGTTTAGTTTCTAACTTACTAAATAGTTTACTTCTCACTTACTAATTAGTTTCCATTTTCTAACTAGTTTGCTAACTAACTTTCCATATCACTTCCAAACACAAAACAAAGATCACAACTTTAACATCTCTTAAACCATCGATTCAAAGTCTAATGTTAAATCATAAGTTAGCACATACATATGCATCCAAACCATACCATAATCCAAACAACAATATCATATATACAACCACATAACAATCATATATATATATAGGTAAATTCTTTCCTAAAATTTGAAGTTTACTCACCGAAACTTACTAACTCGAAGCAAACTCTTTTGAAAACCTGAAATACTTAAGTACTTGCAAAGCTTAGAAAACCACAAAAATCAACTTGAAAATGGGTCACCTTCTCCTTGATTTTTTGCCATGTTATTCTTGGAATTTGGAAAAGTGGTAAAAATATAGTACTTGGAAATTCTTTTCTCTACAATTTCAAAAAAAGAATCACTCAATTTCGATTGGTTTTTAGGGAGATATGGTCAAAAGAAGGAGTGCTATTTTCGGCTTGAAAATATGGTTAGAAAACGAGTTAGAAAGAAATGTATTTTGGACCCACAAATGGTCAAAATTTGAAAAAGTGGTGTAAATGAAAATTGTAGCCATCTCAATTCTCTTGAATCTGAAAAATAGAATTTATTAATTTGGTATAGTTTAGAGGAAGTTATGGTCGGATGAGGTGTGAGTAAAAATGGAGGAAGTGGAGTATTGAAATGGAAGAGGGAGATATTCAAAACAAGTTTGAAAACATTTTAAACGATTTAAAACTTTTGATTTTTAAATTTTTAAGACTACTAAGAAGAAGCCATAACAAGGTTTCATGAAGCTTTAAGAAGTTTGAAAGAATAGGAAATGAAATAAAATGAAAAATAAAATGTGAAAATTAGTTTTATAGGAAATAAATATGCTAAATTACCTAACTAACCCTCTAACACTACCCACCATTCCCCTTATGCCATGTCACCACCCTCCATCTCACCATGTACCCCACGCCACCTTTATGTCCCCCTCCCCGTCACATCAAAGGTAACATGTATTTATGACTTGTACTTTATGTTGGAAAAGGAATCTAATATTAATATATATATATATATATATATATATACTTAAGTGTTTATGTATATTCAAATGCATTCAACCATGTCTAAAATACTTTGTGAATATATGTGTATGTGTACAAAAGTGTTATAGCAATTCCGACAAATTTAAGCCGACGAAAAGTCGAAAATTCAAAAAACGAATTCCGATCACATTTTCTATTTTTCTTTGAATTATATATTTTTGTAAACAAAATTTGAAAAATATTTCACCATCTATATTTATTATTTAAAAGAATTTTATTTTCATTATAAAACCTATTATTGGAATATTTAAAATTCATTAAATATTCGCAAGTCAAAGCCGTGAAATTCTGGGTTGTTATACTAGTACTCTCAAGAATTACTACACATCGTTACATGAGCTCCTCACTTTAACTTAGATACATTAACCAATAGAAGATTCTTAGTGAGTTTGCTCTGTAAATGTTCTAAACAATTACATGTACATAGCCTCTTGGTGATCCCAATGGTCATGAGTAAATCAACATCCATCTTATGGAGAGCATTATATAAATTAATCTTGATAGGTAAATTAATATCCCTTTCTCAATGTACCTGGACTAGGAAAATGTAAGGATAAGTGTTTTAATAGTTTGCTTCATAATTTGTGGTTACCAACTCATGCCAAACTACAATCAACCAACACTTTTCTAAGGGATTTTTATATGTACGTTTTTAATGTGCTCATAACATCACCTGTAAATACGTATTAAAAAACATAATAGATATAAATCCAAAAAACATGCTTTTATTTAAAACATGATTCTCTTATTAGTCAAGCATATAAATATACGTAGTCAAATTACATAATTTCCTCTATGACATACCATTCACTTATCAATCTCTCACTTGTATTTCATAATTTCCTCCATGGCATACCATTTCATAACAATTCCATGTACTTAATTGGTTTACCTAGATAAGGCTTAGAAAATGCCTTAACGAGTGGATCTATAATATTATTCTTGTTGGATTAGGAGCATAGACATTGGGGAAAAAGAAAAAATTTCAAAAAAGAACTCATTTTATTAATTTACGCTATATCATATTTTGTGTTTACAAGAGTAATAATATTTTACTAATCATATTAGTAGTGTTTAATATAAGAGTTTTGGCGTTTTAATCTTTTAAATTTAATTATTTACATTGTTATTTATGAATTTATATGTCATGATTTAATTATAATATACACACACACATTTTATTTTTTATTTTAGTTTATAGCATGTTCTCATCCATAATGCAAACATTACACCTATAATAAAATATGGAATACTAGCCTAATGTATAAATAATGAACAAATGATGTAGATGTATAATTAACTATTGGGATTTATGTTAATATAGTATATTGTCAAATGTAAAGATAATTCAACATAGGTAAGATATATATATATATATAATATTAATTAAATAATATAAAAATATACATACGTGCATGTAAATAATTACATGTATATGTTTAGTTTTGAAAATAAAGTTTTTATTTATTTTACAAAAGCCGAAACATTATATATTATAAGACATTTTATTTTAAATATGAATATAAAATATGTTTGATAATTTGATATTAGTATATTGAATGTATTCAAATTTTAAATTTTTTTAAAAAAGAGGAAAATCATAATTTTTTTAAATCCGTACATTTATAACTTATATATATATATATAATATAATTTAGTAACTCAAAAATATATGTGTATATAATATAAGTATATATTTTAGATCTAAAAAATTGTTTTTTAAGCCAAGAAAATCAAAATCGATTTTTTTAGTTAATTAAACCAAAGCATTTTGATTTATTTTTATCCGAATATTATACACATACATAGATGCATATATACATATGTACACACATACAAACATATTTATCTAACTCGTAAGAAAATAAGTTTTCATATATTTAAATGTCGAATCAAATATAATGACTCTTTGAATATATGCATATGTTTAATTGTTTATATATATATAATATTTTCCATGCCATTTTTTAAAAAATATTTTTGGCTGAATTTTTATATTTTTAGTCGAATATATAAAATGGATATAGCATGCATATCAACATATACATATGAATAGATTTTCAAATATAATTTTACATTTTTAGATCCTATCGATTGCCGATACCTTGGTTCTTAGTGATCTCCTCCTCCAAACTCCAAGTTCTACGTCCTCAACCATAGGATGCAACTTTGTCTACAAGGCGCCATAATTTTTTATCAATGGAGGCTAGGGTTTACTTGAGTATAGAGAGAAAGAAATGGCATGACTATTCATAGCCAGCTAAGTCACATATATCTAGCACCCTTCGCTCTAGGTCTTAAGACCACGTCCACTCTCATGATCGGTCCCCCTTGTCCGGGCTATCCAAACTTCAACCCTAATTAATTTAACCATTAAATTAATTATTTAATTAACTTATTAAGCCTATATCTTAATTAAATCACTATATAACAATAATACATCGTTTTGATTAATTTTAAGGCTCTAATTAAATAATTAATATGCCATAAAATTAATTACAACATTGTATTAATTTTATAATTAATTCATAATAGTTATAAATTAATTTTAGATTGGTCAAACTTGGAAATTAGCTAACTACATAATTGTGTCGACTCTCTGAAGTGAAGTTCGTCCTCGATCATTATTTGAACAATTTAAATACCAAAGCATATATGGACTTTGCTAAAGTACAGTATCAGGCACATATCCAATCGCTTATAGATCATTTAGGCGTCCAATTTCTAATCTTTATTAAGCAACAGCATTTAACAATATGTTGTGCATTTTTTCTTTCTTCATCATTGTATCATTAAGATATTAGTTTGGTTTAAGGTCAAAAAATCTATTAATATCCATAGTTAATCGCATAAACTATATTAAAGTTCTATGTTCAATCCGATAACATTTATCGATCAATTGATATACTCTATCTAGAGATTTCGACTTTAAGTTAGCTATCGATTACTGTAATACTAACATTCTACAATAAATAAGGAAAATCCTCTCTTAAGTAGTGTTTTACTTCAAGTATTTCAACATGAACCCAACTATAGCCCTAACATGGTCGCTATGTCATGTGTTTGACCATAATCAAAGTACAAACTAGCTATTTTAGATGCACGGTACTCTCAAGTTTGAAGGCCACTACACGTCATTATAATGATATCTTCTATTTTGACATATTTGTATTAATCTATATATAACTCTTGTTGAGTTATTTTGATACTATTCTAAACAACCACAAGTACGTATCCCCTTGATGCCCCCAACGGTCATGGGTAATTCACCATCCATCATATGGAGAGTGTTATACACACTAGCCTCAATAAATGTGTGACGACCCTGAATTTTGGACATTTGAAATTAGAATATTTAATTGATTTTTTAAATATTTGGAAGATAGTTTAACTTGAATTTCAAATATCATTGTTTATTTGGCTATTAAATTATTAAATTTAATAAATTGGAAGTTGGGTAAATTATTGAATCTTTAGTTTTATGCTTGTTAAAAATATTTTAAAGGCTTAGAAAATTCATATTAATAAACACTAAAGGTAATAGAACTTTTAAAATTGAATTTGAAAGTGATTTGTTCAGTTTTGAATTTATATCGTTTAAGTCGATATTTAAAATAGCCTTTCGAGGCATAGTCTCGGAATTCGACGAAACCAGTTCCATTGGATCCATAATAGTGTATTATTATCGGATCTAAATTTTCGTAGTGTTTGGAGTGATTGTTTGGCCATACGATAAGTAAACGCGCTGAAATCTATATCGAAAATTCAGTATAATAATTGGTCCCAAAAAGCTATCTTTTCCATACGATCGAATTAGGCTTCGAAACCATTTTCATTATGTTTGGAATAGGGGTTTAACCTTATGAACACCTGGCGGCACGCCTCGATAGGAGTTCAAAATTTTGAGTTGCAATTTCTAGACGATTTAAATTTGAATTTAAATTTAAACATAAATAATATAATTTCATCAAAACACTGTAGCAAGCAACACGTTGAGGATTTTAAACACATGTTCATCTGGTTAACACGCGTCTTCGTTTGAAAAGAGAAATAAAAAATAAAATCTGTCTTCGTTAATAAAAATTTAAAAAGATAACCGAGCTCCTCCTCTCTAAAAATGGAATCGGAAAATCAAATTCAGAAAAAAAAACGGCTTCCCTTTTCTTCTTCGGAATCACGAAGTATTTCCCCTTCAATTAACCAAATCGTGCGCCTCTTCCTCTTTTTCAAATCTAGGTCGCGCCTATTATTTTCTTTCAGAATCGAAATTTAAAATTTTAATGGCCCCTCTTTCAATTCAAACCAACCCAACTCTCTCTCTCTTTCGAATAAAAATCAAATCCCCTTCCCAGTCAAAAATCAAACCCTATCGCATCGCGACCAGGTGAAGCCGCACGCTCGCGTACGCGAGGGGAGGGAGTGTCATCGGCGAGAGCAGTGGTGGTTCGAGGTCGGCATCGCGCGCGTACGACGACGTGTTCGAGCAAGGGTTTCGCGATTTATACAAGGCGAGGCGTTCTAGGGTTCGGCGATGGAAAATCGACTTCTATGTCGAACTGCGGTGAGGCCAGGGTCGAGGTGCTTCGTCTTTGGTGATGGTGGCGATGTCGAGGTCTGGGTGGCTCGGTCGTGATTCAGGCGTGGTGTCGCGTTGATCAGTGAAGCAGTGAAGTAATTGTAGTTTGTAAATTTTAATTAAATTATACATGCATGTCGAAAACAGTACACAGTAAATATATATATATATAAGATTTTGGGAGTATAAGAATTTATTTAAATTGGATTTTTGAATATAAGTTATTTTATAAGTATATATATATATATATATAAAGTTTCAAAACAAAATAAATGTATATTTTAAATTTACAAATTTATTAATATATTAAGGAAATAATTTGTTTAACTAGTTAATCAATTATTTTGGTTACTAAAGATAATTTGTTAAAGTAAATCAATTTAAACCAAATCATTAGTTAATTAAAATTAATAAACGATAATTGATTGTTCGATTATTTCGAATATTAATAAACCATAAATGTTTGTACAAGGTCTAAAACTGTGAAGAAACAAGTCGTGATGGAAACGGATTGCAAATAAAAAGGGCAAAGGTGAGAACTTATCACTCAATCGAATTATCCGGTTTAATTTAAATAGTTAAATTTAAATTATTGGTTGTTGATTGGATTGATAATTTAATATCAGTTTGGATGGTTTGGATGTCGTATATTATATATAGTATATAGTATATAGTATATATATATATATATTGGAGTGATTGATTTCTTGCATTATATAGCGGAAGAGACCCTATGCGCCGCATAATAGCGGATGATATGATATGAACCCATATACTGCGATATTCCACCTCGAAGTGGAATTGGTATTTTATATTGTGCTAACATCTGTGGATGCAGGGAAACAGGTCGGAGGGATCCAACTGGATTCCTCAAATTGTTTGAATTCATTTCATATGATATGATATGATTTATTGATAATCTGTGATTGATTATATTGGTAATTGAAATTAGTGGAGGCTATGGTTTAGCCGAATATATTCTGGTATTTTAAAATACCAGAAATATAAGAATTGGATTGTTGGAAGTAAAATAATTTTTAGAAAATTGTATAAATTAAAAGAAGGAATTTGGAAAAGGATAAAAGTTGATTTTTGAAATCCTATCGATTAAATTTCAAGTATGGGAAAAAGATCTTTTATAAATGAAAATAAATGGATTTTGAGAACTTAAGTAGTATTGTTTAAAAGTTGAAGGATTTATTTAAAATTCGGATTTTAAATGGTTTGGGAGAAAAAAAGGAATTTATTTTAAAAATGGAGTTAGTTTTGGGAAATTGATTTGAAAACTAATTAAATGTTTGAAACTAAATTTTAAAAGGAAGATAAGACTATGGAATTTATAAACTGGGTTTATAAAGAGAAATAATATATATCAGTAGATATTTGGAAAATATAAATTCATGGTGGGAATTTATAATGGAATGGGTAATTTGTTTTAAAAATAAATAGTGGTTTATTTTTAAAGGTGTGAGAGAAAAGCGTATTTCCCTGAAAAGCCAAGTATGTTTTCAAAGCAGATTTCACTACAACAAAAACACCTTTTTACAACTGTCAAAAACAGTTGTAATAGGTCTATTACAACGGACGACCGCCCGTCGTATTATCCAGAGTTGTAATAGGACCATATTTTTTTACAACGGTCTTCGATAGTTGTAAAATAATTTTTTACAACTGCCCATTGCAGTTGTAAAAAATCTTCTGCAACTGCTTTTTGCAGTTGCAAATTTTTTTTTACAACTCCCAATGGCAGTTGTAAAAGATTTTTTACAACTATGATTGGCAGTTGTAAAAGACATTTTTACAACTACAATTGACAGTTGTGGTAAAATAATGCAAAATAAAAAAATTAATTTCTAAACACATTTTGCAACTGCAGCATGAAACAGATAGAAATATATAATTTACAAATTATTTGTTAATGTAATGTAGTATCCTAATAAAAAATGCCTCAAATTAATAATGAACACTTTGGTATACATACAATAGTCTTCATCACCACTTACAACCTACAGCAGAGTAGAGTGTTTAACACTAAAGTTTTTTCTTTAACTGCATAATGCTCACAGAAGGTGAGACATAGAGCAACGAACCATTTGACTCTTGGCTTCTAAGCTCAAAAAGAGCTAATAACAATAAAGCATTAATAACAATATATCCCTGACAAAAGAATCACTTCCTTTCATTTGTGCCACATGCTTCACTAGGTCTATTTCATCTTTTGCAAGTGTGATTGCTTCAGAAGTAGCTACAGCTGTTGTTCTTCTTCTTCACTGATAAGCAATTCGAAATCAGTCTGCATACTCTGGAGAATTTAAACATAAAAAATACATTACAAACATTGTATATTATAGAGCTTGTCCCAACAACTAACTTTCGAATGTGTTTTCTTATTTTTGGATATGAATAAACATACACATTGATAAACATATGCATTGTTTTCTTTGTGGTATCTAATCTTATTAGGCAAGCGAATGGCTAAGTAAATATAATGTACCCACCAACATGTAGGCCTGTAAACGGATGCATTCGGATACAGATAGTGCTGTATCCGTATCCGAAAATAAAAATCCGTATCCGAATCCGTATCCGATATCCGCAAATATCTATTAAATAATATCTGTATCCGTATCCGCGGATATTTTCGGATATCCGAAAATATCCGTATCCGGCTTAACGAATACAGATATTTACGAATATTGAAATATCCAAAAATATCCGCATTCAAACTTCAAAATGTAACTGAAATTTAACTCAATATACTGCATATCGTTCAAACAACACACACGGAGTTAAATTGGCACCATATTTACAAATCAAATGAGATAAGCAACTGCCAGCACTGCCAACATTATTATTTTAACCAAGTTGATTTCTACTAAATGGTTATTTAAACTATTCAATGAGAAATGACACCTTTCTTGCCATCAGCTGGAATTGCTAGCTTGGCCTTCTTCTCTGACTCATTTGCTTTTTTAGCAACTTCGGCTGGTCTCTTCTTACCCTTAGCAGGCTGCATAAAAAGTATTTTTAATTTATAATCAGAAAAGGTTATGTATAAATGTGATGTAAAAACAAGCAATGATCAAATGATACTCCACCTCTAGTGTTTCTTCCTCCTCATCAGAGCTATCATCGTATTCTTCTTTCTCGTCATCACTCTCATCCTCCTCATCATCACTACCGCCAGCATCAGCCATATCCTAAAATATAATACAACAAAACTTCCATCACTTTATTAGAAAATTTTAAAAACAATAGGAACCTCTTGCGGCAATAAAGAAAGAATACTGTATATCCAGAAGTACGTTAAAAGAATTTTCATGTAATTAGCTTTATCGATTATATGAGAACATATTGTTCACATACATTTACCAAACTATGTGAGCATGTCAACGACTCAACAATGTAGTAGAACAAAGAAACTAATAATTTGGACATCATTTGAGTTTCCCTGAAAATAGTGTAACATTATGTAGAGGAACCGAGCACAACTCAGTTTCTAAATTGAGTTATGCTTTGTTTATATAAAACAAGCATAAGCTCGGTTTATATAGACTGAGCATAAACATAGTTTATATAAACTGAGTTATTCTTAGTGGTAGATCTGTTTACAAACCTTTACTAGGAAGGAGGGATTCTTTAACATCCGACCAGTCATCCGCAAATAATCTTCCCTCTGCTTTTGACCCAATTAACGTAATTATTGCCAAAGTAGGAAGACGGTAGATGCTAACTGCCTACTGAAGAAGAAACGCAGGCTCCAAATGTTTAATAAAAAGTTTTCACGGCTAACAAAGTGAGCCATTAAACCTTTAATTCTTAGGCCATTCTTATGATATTCTTATGATTAAAATAACAGTATAATACTAAATACGAAGATAACAAAGTTAAAAAATCTAAATTTGAAGTTACCTGCAAAGCGGCTCGAATAAAGGTGGCATATCGGGTTTGGATCCGATAAGGAGGTGACTGGGCAAAATAAGTCGATGAGAGTGAAATGGAAGACAGGGATGGGATATTGGTGGCGAATCGATGGCATTTAGGAAAAAGGAAAATCGACTCCGAGCTGGATATAGGAGGAGGGATGTTAGCTGGCTTCTTATTGGGTTTGGATTTGGAGGAAGAACGATTGGTGGAGATTGAAGTTAAAAGGGGAGAGGATAAAGGGAGCGGTGATTATAAGTGAAATTTGAGGTTTGGAGCCAAAAATTTGTGTTTGGAGCCAAAAGGAAATTTTGTTTTGGAGCTAAGGGAATTTATATGCCTTTAACATATAACCTATATAAAATAGGTCCAACGTAGAGCTGGCAATGAGTATCCGAAAAATTCAAAATCTGCCTGTATCCTTATTCGAAATATGAATAATTATTTGGTATTCAAAAAATGAATGCAAATATGGATACAGTCATATCTGCATCCGATAATTATCCGTCTAGTTTCAATCAAAATATAGTTACTTTTTTGTGTATTTTAGTAGATAAAATGATTATCATCTACTATTTTATGTAAGTAAAAAAAATTAATATGTGTATAAAAATCAATATTTGTTGTTTAAAAATTATTGTATTAGCATATTTATTATTTTTTATATTTTTAGTACTAAAATTGATTATAATGAATCGGAAATTTCTATGTATTTGTTTAGACTATTACTATTATTATTTAATATAAATTTTTAACTTTTAATTATTATTATTTGACTAATTATTGCATATTATAAAAAAATTCTATTAATTGTAAATTACTAGTATTTAATAGTGAATTATTTATAATTTATTAATTATTAAATAAATATTTAATATTAATATTTATATTGTGATCACTGATTATTAATTTATTAATTATTAATTACCAATTATTAATAGGAATTATTTTACGGTTCAAATTAGTTATTAATTATCATTATTTAATATAGTTAAAAATTATTTTATATTAATATTTAATTATTATTATTTAAGTATTATTTATTTAATATTACTTTTTATTAATTATTAATTATTATTATTTTAATTAATTATTATTATTTAATATTATTTTTAACTTTGAATTATTTAATTAATTATTAGTTATTACAAAAAATTTATTATATATTAATTATTAGTTATTATTTAATAGTGATTATGATTTATAAACTATTAATTAAATATTTATCATTTATTTATTAATTATTAATTTATTAATATTAAATATTACTCATTAATCATTAATTAATTATTAGTTACTAATTATTAAATGGAATTATTTCATATTTCAAATTAATCATTTATTATTATTATTATTTAATAGTGGTTATTAATTATTATAAATTGATATTTAATTATCATTATTATTTAAGTATTATTTATTAAAATAGTATTGATTAATTATTATTAAAAAATATTATTAACTTTTTCTATGAATTATTAAAAGTTAGTTACCAAATATTAAACATTACTTCTTAATTATTATTTTAATTAATATTAATTATCACTTATTCATTATTAATTATTAATTATTAGTATTAATTATTAATTATTAAAAATTAATTCTTATTATTAATTATGAATTATTAATTATTTAGTAATAATTATTAATTATTATATTAATTATATATTATTAGTTATTGAATAGTAATTATTAATATTAATTATTTCATATTTTCAAATTAATTATTGTTTATTAATTTTAATAGTAATTATTAAATATTAATATTTTTTGTTAATTATTTAATTATTAATTATTAAGTATTATATTTAATAGTGATTATTAATAGTGATTATTATTATTTAATAGTGATTATTATATTTATTAGTGATTATTAATTATTATTATTTAATAGTAATTGCTAATTATTAACAATTTTTTTATAAATTGTTAATTATTATTATTGAATTATTATTATTATTATTATTATTATTAATTATTACAACAGGCCAACGAAAAAGGTTGTAATAGACATCTATTACAACTGACAAAAAAAGAGTTGTTAAAAACAGACACCTATTACAACTGGCAAACGAAACAGTTGTAATAGGCATCTATTACAACAGGCAAAATAGAAAAGTTGTTAATAATATGCATCTATTACAACTGGCAAAAAAGAAACGTTGTAATAGGCATCTATTACAACTGGCAAAATAAAAGAGTTGTAATAAACCTTTATTACAACTGTCATTTTTTGACAGTTGTAAAAATACAGTTGTAAAAATACAGTTGTAAAAATACAGTTGTAAAAATACAGTTGTAATAGAGTCTTTTTGTTGTAGTGTTTGCAAGTACAAGTTTGAAGTTTCAAAGTTGTTTTAAAAGAATGTATTTGAAAAATTATTATTAAATTTCATAACTAGTATTTTAAATTAAGTGTTTTAAATAGTTTTTATGCTAAGTATTATAAAGTATATATATATTTTTAGGTAAAGTGATTTAAATTACATTCAAAATCTAAAGCATTTAGTCTTGGTAATTTTCAGTGGAAATAAACAATATTTGGAATTTATTCCGCGAGAGGAAAGTGATTGAAAACTGTTTTCAAAAGGGTTGAAGTGTAGAAAAATTTATATCTTGCGGAGATATTTTGAAATAAATAATTTGGGAAATTATTTAAATCTGATGGTTGTTTGTGGATGTTGTATGATAGTTAAATAAACGACTATCAATATTGGCCTTTAAAACGGCATTTAAATTTCAATGCGACCGAAGGTCGGATTCCAAATAGTTATCCGTAAACCACATCGAATCTTAAAAGGTGGATCTTTTGTTTAAAAGATCAAAAGTGGAAATTTGTTATGACTTAATTTAAAATTGAATGTATCCACTTGTTTTTAAGATAAGCACTCATTATTCGGTTAAACCGAGAGAGGACATTAAGTCATAAAACCCATTCCGAATAATGATACGACGAAATGGGATTGCATTTGAAGACGGTGGTTGAAGACTGGATATTTTCGAAAACAAAAGGATTACCTGTCGATTGTCTCTGCACTGAGTTGCTCTGGTATAGAGATTTCCCTATGTGATGGGAGTCCGGTCAGGATTGTGGATATCCGGATTTGCAAGAGCTTCTTTCCTTAATTGGAGGAAGTGCCTTCGATTCCATTCAGACCCAGGATGGACTTGTATGGATGTATGTCTGACATTACACTTTGAGATATAAAGCTGGTTTCTATCAAAAACATTTCTGTTTGGTGGCGGAGAATTTATTCTCTTAGATTAACATCCTTCTCTGAGACGTATGAGCTCAAAGGTTATGTAGTTGATGGTTACTAGTGATATATTCCCAATTTGGTAATGTGGCATGCTAAGTACTGATTATGGGTTGATCGAAGCATGTCTTTTGTGAAAAGCGTAGCTTTGTGGGACGAGACTTCATCGAACCTCACACCCCGGAAATGGTCGAAATAGTAAGGATGCAGCAAGGTTATGGGGGTCGCTCCCCTCAGGGTATGTACATTTCCTTCTGGATAAAAAGTGGTATTCTGGTATGGAGCCCAGATATTTTTCTTATGTGGTTGTTGGTGATAGAGGTACCTCGGTAAAGGTTGGTTACGACCGGGGGATGGCATACTCGTGAAAGTTAGTTACCTAGTTACAGAGGTAACCCGACCTTGTGTTGGCAGAGATCCGGTTAGGTTCTCGGGGCATCCCTCCAGAGGCGTACCCTTTCGGATAAAGGAAGTTCCTTAGCCTTGACCAATGTTGGAAATCCAAACAAAACAATACGATCCCTTTATAATTGCAGTTGTAGAACCTGCCACCTCAAGTGGTAGCTATAGTAGGCATAATATAATGGTACCTATGTTGGCTAAGATTAATATTATACTTTCGAAATGTTTTCCACAATATGCACTAATAATAATATCAAAAGGATTTTCGTGTATCAAGCATGTTTGACTACTATAAAGAGAAATCTCCCCCGAGTGTGCGATTGCATTGTGTGTGTGCCGGGAGGCCTTTTGGTAGTTTCATTTTCCAAAAGCATAAAAGGATTTCTTTTTATACAAATAACTGTTTTTAGTTCTCACACCAGTCCCATGACTGACTCGGAGTTTATTGTTCCCTTTTCTAAACTCTGGGTGCCCATAATTTTCCACACGGGCAAACTAGAGTCAGGTTATCAGTAGATTCTGGATGGATTTTCGTATTTGATTATTATTTCGCTGTGTATTCAGTTATGAGGACAAGTTTATATAACTATCCTGTTGTTTGCTATGAAACTGTTGTACTCTGATGATGTAATGTATAAACAGATATAGTTCTTTTGTTTTAAAGATTGGTCATTTATCTATTATATATTGTTCCGCTGCGATTGTGAGATTCTGATTTTGTTTCTATTTCTTCTTCTACCTCTTTCTTCTTTAACCCTAACGGTTTGGTTTTTCGGCATTCGATTGTTCGGCATTTAATACAATGGACGTATTGATGTCGATTTTCGGGCGTCGAAAAATTGGGTTGTTATAGAGTGGTATCAGAGGTTAGGTTGGCGATAAACCTTGGCTCTGGTGGGGATTACTCATTAGAAATAGAGTCTGTAGTACTCTAGAATGAGTTTGAGTGAATTAATAGATATGAGCGCGTATTTGTTAGCGAATATAAAATTGTTTTATATTGTGTTGATTGGTTTGTCGAGTGGTATATGGATTCTGGTCAATATGAGTAATTAACGTTATTGATAGGGATCTCTAAACACTTGAATAGAACAATTTGACATGATATTGTTTTAAAATAGGGTAAATGAAATAATTTTACCCAAATTATTTTTGTATATAAAAGAAATAATTTTTCATAAATTATTATAGTATATGGTTGCTTGGTTGTTAGGAAGTGATAATATTGAATTATTTTCATTGTTGTATGGAAATTGAATAAGAAATTAAGGTACTAACCAAAATAAATAAATTCATTAATAGAATGAAATTTGAAGTGTGAGTTTATAAATGAGTTTTATAAATTGAAATAAGATGCCAGAGTAATTTTTGGAATACAGATTAAAAGGATGTGGGATTGAAATTTCAAAAGATTTAATTCCTTTGATTTGAAAATAGTTTTCAAAAGTTTTGGAAAAATAATGGTGAAATTATTTGGGAAATATTTTTTGAATTGGATTTGAAATCTGGTGGAGTTTGGAATTTAAAAAGATTTGGAAAATGTTTTGAAGGGAGGAAAGCACTAAACTCTTTTCGGTCGTTGGAAAATAATTCCGATGGTGATCACGACATCATCGGTGTTCGTTTTCGAGTTTCCAGGAGAGGAATTGCTACCAAATTGTTTTAAATTTGAGTTGTTTGCAAAACTGGGTTTGGTTTTGAAATTCAAAGAAATAAGTGAATTTACCGAAGGATTTTGGATATAATTGATTTCAAAGATGATTTTGAAATGTTGAGTAATTGTTTAAAAGACTCTGGAATCTTATTTAAAATGTTACAGAATATAAATAAGTTTGATAACCTATAAAAATTTGAAATTTGTTGGAATAAGATTCAAATTGAAAAGGGATAAATAAAAGTAAGTGTAAAACCCAAATAAGTTGGCAAACTTATAGAAGTTAAAAATTTGAATTAAATTAAAATGTAACTTAATCAAGTAAGATAAAAGTAAATGAGCTTAATGAACGGCTATTGAAATAGGATTTACTAAGTGTGGAATAAATTTGTGAATGAACAAATGAATTTACATTTGTAAATAAATGAATTGAAATTGAAAAATTGGAATGATATTTAACATAAATTGTAAGTAAATAGAACTTGAACTGAATACTCGAATTCAATTTAAATTGAGTTAAGCAAAGTAAAGTTGAAGAATTAGTTCGAAGTGGACTAAAGATAATAAAGGTTTGGAAATAAAAATGGTTGAGATATGAATAAATTAGTAAGTGGAACTAATTAAAATGGTTAGTTTGAGATAAGATGAATGGAATTCAATATTTAAATTGAAATTGTAAGTTGAATTCAAATAAAATTGAAATTGTAAATGGATTCAAATGAAATAGATATAGAAACTTTTGTAAAGAAATGCGCAAAATGATTTTGAATGTTATAATTAGACATTATTGCTAAGTAGGATATACAGGTGTTTAAAAGAAAAAAAGAAATTGGGATTTTTGATTTCGAAGATAAATTTAATTGCTCGACAAAGGTATGTATTTAAATTTCTATATGAAATTTGATGATTTTTTGGTCTAGCCACTTGGCCTTTTGTTTTCTTTTGAAATTTGGAGGCCCATAGAGGCATTTTGTAGTCATATCGAGCTAGCCGCGCAATGGAGACGCTGGCGAAATTTTTCGAAAATTTAGAGAGTTAGAAAATTCTTGAGGAAATTTTGGATAATTTAAAATTTGAATTTAAATTTAAATTTGAATTGTTGAGAATAATATTGGAACTTATGGTTAAGGTTGGGAAGTTAGTAAGAATGATAGTGTCTTTAATATAAAAAATTGTTTTGGAAAGTTGTTAAAAAACTATTTGGATTGGGAAAATGATAAACGGGTTATGGATCATTCTTCTAAACTAGTAATTTCGGGATGAAATTCTTTTAAGGGGGGAAGAATGTGACGACCCTGAATTTTGGACATTTGAAATTAGAATATTTAACTGATTTTTTAAATATTTGGAAGATAGTTTAACTTGAATTTCAAATATCATTGTTTATTTGGCAATTAAATTATTAAATTTAATAAATTGGAAGTTGGGTAAATTATTGAATCTTCAGTTTTATGCTTGTTAAAAATATTTTAAAGGCTTAGAAAATTCATATCGATAAATACTGAAGGTAATAGAACTTTTAAAATTGAATTTGAAAGTGATTTGTTCAGTTTTGAATTTATATCGTTTAAGTCGATATTTAAAAATAGCCTTCCGAGGCACAGTCTCGGAATTCGACGAAACTAGTTCCATTGGATCCGTAATAGTGTATTATTATCGAATTTAATTTTTCGTAGTGTTTGGAGTGATCGTTTGGCCATACGATAAGTAAACGCGCTGAAATCTATATCGAAAATTCAGTATAATAACTGGTCCCAAAAAGCTATCTTTTCCATACGATCGAATCAGGCTTCGAAACCATTTTCATTATGTTCAGAATAGGGGTTTAACCTTATGAACACCTGGCGGCACGCCTCGATAGGAGTTCAAAATTTTGAGTTGCAATTTCTAGACGATTTAAATTTGAATTTAAATTTAAACATAAATAATATAATTTCATCAAAACACTGTAGGAAGCAACACGTTGAGGATTTTAAACACGTGTTCATCTGGTTAACACGCGTCTTCGTTTGAAAAGAGAAATAAAAAATAAAATCTGTCTTCGTTAATAAAAATTTGAAAAGATAACCGAGCTCCTCCTCTCTAAAAATGGAATCAGAAAATCGAATTCAGAAAAAAAGAAAAATGGCTTCCCTTTTCTTCTTCGAAATCATGAAGTATTTCCCCTTCAATTAACCAAATCGTGCGCCTCTTCCTCGTTTTCAAATCTAGGCCGCGCCTATTATTTTCTTTCAGAATCGAAATTTAAAATTTTAATGGCCCCTCTTTCAATTCAAACCAACCCAACTCTCTCTCTTTCGAATAAAAATCAAATCCCCTTCCCAATCAAAAATCAAACCCTATCGCATTGCGACCAGGTAAAGCCACGCGCACGCGAGGGGAGGGGAGTGTTATCGGCGAAAGCAGTGGTGGTTCGAGGTCGGCATCGCACGCGTACGACGAGGCGTTCGAGCAAGGGTTTCGCGATTTATACAAGGCGAGGCGTTCTAGGGTTCGGCGATGGAAAATCGACTTCTATGACGAATTGCAACGAGGCCAGGGTCGAGGTGCTTCGTCTCTGGTGATGGTGGCGATGTCGAGGTCTGGGTGGCTCGGCCGTGATTCAGGCGTAGTGCCGTGTTGATCGGTGAAGCAGTGAGGTAATTATAGATTGTAAATTTTAATTAAATTATACATGCATGTCGAAAACAGTACACAGTAATATATATATATATATATATGATTTTGGGAGTATAAGAATTTATTTAAATTGGATTTTTGAATATAAGTTATTTTATAAGTATATATATATATAAAGTTTCAAAAGAAAATAAATGTATATTTTTAATTTACAAATTTATTAATATATTAAGGAAATAATTTGTTTAACTGGTTAATCAATTATTTTGGTTACTAAAGATAATTTGTTAAAGTAAATCAGTTTAAACCAAATCATTAGTTCATTAAAATTAATAAATGATAATTGATTGTTCGATTATTTCGAATATTAATAAATCATAAATGTTTGTACAAGGTCTAAAACTGTGAAGAAACAAGTCGCGATGGAAATGGATTGCAAATAAAAAGGGCAAAGGTGAGAACTTCTCACTCAATCGGATTATTCGGTTTAATTTAAATAGTTAAATTTAAATTATTGGTTGTTGATTGGATTGATAATTTAATATCAGTTTGGATGATTTGGATGTGGTATATTATATATATATATATTGAAGTGATTGATTTCCAGCATTATATAGCGGATGAGACCCTATGCGCCGCATAATAGCGGATGATATGTTATGAACCCATATACCGCGATATTCCACCTCGAAGTGGAATTGGTATTTTATATTGTGCTAACATCTGTGGATGCAAGGAAACAGGTTGGAGGGATCCAACCGGATTCCTCAAATTGTTTGAATTTATTTCATATGTTGTGATATGATTTATTGATAATCTGTGATTGATTATATTGGTAATTGAAATTAGTGGAGGCTATGGTTTAGCCGAATATATTCTGGTATTTTAAATACCAAAAATATAAGAATTAGATTGTTGGAAGAAAAATAATTTTTAGAAAATTGTATAAATTAAAAGAAGGAATTTGGAAAAGGATAAAAGTTGATTTTTGAAATCCTATCAAATAAATTTCAAGTATGGGAAAAAGATCTTTTATAAATGAAAATAAATGGATTTTGAGAACTTAAGTAGTATTATTTAAAAGTGAAGGATTTATTTAAAATTCGGATTTTAAATGGTTTGGGAGAAAAAAAGGAATTTATTTTAAAATGGAGTTAGTTTTGGGAAATCGATTTGAAAACTAATTAAATGTTTGAAACTATGTTTTAAAATAATGATAAGACTATTGAATTTATAAACTGGGTTTATAAAGAGAAATAATATATATCAGTAGATATTTGGAAAATATAAATTCATGGTGGGAATTTATAATGGAATGGGTAATTTGTTTTTAAAATAAATAGTGGTTTATTTTTAAAGGTGTGAGAGAAAAGCGTATTTCCCTGAAAAGCCAAGTATGTTTTCAAAGCAGATTTGCAAGTATAAGTTTGAAGTTTCAAAGTTTTTTTAAAAGAATGTTTTTGAAAAATTATTATTAAATTTCATAACTAGTATTTTAAATTAAGTGTTTTAAATATATATTTTTTAGGTAAAGTGATTTAAATTACTTTAAAAATCTAAAGCATTTAGTCTTGGTCATTTTCAGTGGAAATAAACAATATTTGGAATTTATTCCGCGAGAAGAAAGTGATTGAAAACTGTTTTTAAAAGGGTTGAAGTGTAGAAAAATTTATATCTTGCGGAGATATTTTGAAATAAATAATTTGGGAAATTATTTAAATCTGTTGGTTGTTTGTGGATGTTGTATGATAGTTAAATAACCGACTATCAATATTGTCCTTTAAAACGGCATTTAAATTTCGATGCGACCAGGGGTCGGATTCCAAATAGTTATCCGAAAACCACATCGAATCTTAAAAGGTGGATCTTTTGTTTAAAAGATCAAAAGTGGAAATTTGTTGTGACTTAATTTAAAATTGAATGTATCCAATTGTTTTTAAAATAAGCACTCATTATTCGGTTAAGCCGGGAGAGGACATTAAGTCATAAAACCCATTCCGAATAACGATACGACAAAATGGGATTGCATTTGAAGACGGTGGTTGAAAACCGGGTATTTGCGAAAACAAAAGGATTACCTGTCGATTGTCTCTGCACTGAGTTGCTCCGGTATAGAGATTTCCCTATGTGATGGGGAGTCCGGTCAGGATTGTGGATATACGGATTTGCAAGAGCTTCTTTCCTTAATTGGAGGAAGTGCCTTCGATTCCATTTAGACCCAGGATGGACTTGTATGGATGTATGTTTGACGTTACACTTTGATATATAAAGCTGGTTTCTATCAAATACATTTCTGTTTGGTGGCAGAGAATTTATTCTCTTAGCTTAACACCCTTCTCTGAGACGTATGAGCTCAAAGGTTATGTAGTTGATGGTTACTAGTGATATATTCCCAATTTGGTAATGTGGCATGCTAAGTGCTGATCATTGGTTGATCGAAGCATGGCTTTTGTGAAAAGTGTATCTTTGTGGGATGAGACTTCATCGAACCTCACACCCCGGAAATGGTCGAAACAGGAAGGATGCAGCAAGGTTATGGGGGTCGCTCCCCTCGGAGTATGTACATTTCCTTCTGGATAAAAAGTGGTATTCTGGTATGGAGCCCAGATATTTTTTTTATGTGGTTGTTGGTGATAGAGGTACCTCGGTAAAGGTTGGTTACGACCGGGGGATGGCATACTCGTGACAGTTAGTTACCTAGTTACAGAGGTAACCCGACCTTGTGTTGGCAGAGATCCGGTTAGGTTCTCGGGGCGTCCCTCCAGAGGCGTACCCTTTCGGATAAAGGAAATTCCTTAGCCTTGACAATTTGTTGGAAATCCAAACAAAACAATACGAGCCCTTTACAATTGCAGTTGTAGAACCTGCCACCTCAGGTGGTAGCTATAGTAGGCATAATATAATGGTACCTATGTTGGCTAAGATTAATATTATAATTTCGAAATGTTTTCCACACTATGCACTAATAATAATATCAAAAGGCTTTTCACGTATCAAGCATGTTTGACTGCTATAAGGAGAAATCTCCCCCAAGTGTGTGATTGCATTGTGTGTGTGCCGAGAGGCCTTATGGTAGTTTCATTTTCCAAAAGCATAAAAGGATTTCTTTTTGTACAAATAACTATTTTTAGTTCTCACACCAGTCCCATGACCGACTCGGAGTTTATTGTTCCCTTTTCTAAACTCTGGGTGCCCATAATTTTCCACACGGGCAAACTAGAGTCAGGTTATCAGTAGATTCTGGATGGATTGCTGTGGAGCTCAGGAGACGAGCTGGATGGCGAGACATATTTCCGTATTTGATTATTATTCCGCTGTGTATTCAGTTATGAGGACAAGTTTATATAACTGTCCTGTTGTGTGCCATGAAACTATTGTACTCTGATGATGTATTGTATAAACATATATAGTTCTTTTGTTTTAAAGATTGGTCATTTATCTATTATATATTGTTCCGCTGCGATTGTGAGATTCTGATTTTGTTTCTATTTCGTCTTCTACCTCTTTCTTCTTTAACCCTAACGGTTCGGTTTTCCGGCATTTGATTGTTCGACATTTAATACAGTGGACGTATTGATGTCGATTTTCGGGCGTCGAAAAATTGGGTCGTTACAAAATGTATCGATATCCTTTTCTTGATACATGTAGTGATCTATAAATTTGCACAGTCAATATTAAATCAATTAAAATGGATTTTAATTGAAAAGTGAGTTGGATATTGCATTTATAACCGTTGCATAGGTCTTTTGGGTTGATCTATTTAGAGTATAAGTTTGATAGGTTCAGAGTTATGGTTTGAGAGGTATGGGCGTTATAGTATTAAAATCACATAGTTGTCTATATAAATGAAGTTACAAAATCTAGGAGATAGCCTTCACATCAGATTTTCTTCACTAAGCCAAAATTTCCCTAATTCTCTTCTAATAACGAAAATTTTCTCTAATAAAAAATTGTTCCAAAATTCAAAATATCTAAACCCTAGCTTATGATATGTCAAATCAAAGCACTCGATAAGAAGAAGAGACATGTGTGATTCGTTATTCCATCAGATGATCTAGTTGATCAAAAATCGATGAAATAGTGTCAACCGTCCATATTTCAATTTTGATTGGTGAAACGATCGTCAATCGATGATTAGAAGACACCGGTGCGTAGAGGACGATGAATGAAACAAATCCATTGTAGCCACTCATCTCGAATCATAATGAGATGGTGGAAATTTTTTTATGGAAGTGGCGAAATCATGGCAGCAGTGTAGTGCCATCGGTGGCAGCGGAGGAGGCAACTATGGGTGGTTCGCTTTGAAAGCGTTGGCATGGGGATCCTAGATCTAAGCATTGATTAACCAACGACGACTTGAGGTGAACTACATTTATGGTCAAAATCAAGGCTAGGTGTAATGACCGACAGTGGTGGTAGGTGGAAGAAGGAGTAAGTTTTACAATTTATCATTTAAAGTTTATTTATTTATGAATTAAACCTTACAACTTCTAATCTCCATAACTTTTGCATACGACATCTGTTCCATGCATGATTGTTGCATTGGTTTCATGTTGAGGTCCCAGACAATTTGGCATAAGATTTGCTGGGTTTTCAGACTATTGGTGAAGCATCTTAGCGGATTTCAATGGTCATAGGTATACTCATTTTTAAATATTAAAATATTAATTAAACACCATTATGGTAAATATACATCCGATTGAAAATTTATTATGTTCATATGATGATGATTTACATATTTTAACATTTTTTAGTGGGTTATTGGAATTTACACGTAGAATTATCACTGGAAGAAACACTTATAATTACTTTTAAATAACTTTTAAAATAAGGATATTAAAGAGTACTTCTTCTATTATTATTTTTGAATTTCTGGGTGAGTCCTTAAATAATAGTAACAAATATTTATTCAGTATAATTTGACATTTTATGTTAAGTAGTTTAAAACCAAACAATAGAATAATAATAGTAAAAAAATGACTTATATAAGAAAGGAATGGTAAATACAAATATAACAACAAAATACATTCATATAGATTAAACGAACAATTATTGAATAAACAATTTATTTATATTAAATTACCTTCAAAGGAAACCAAAATAATGGAGTTAATATCTTTAAAAACTTATTAATAATAATGTAAAGACTAAAACTATAACATAAATCATTATTGTCTTTATTACTACATCATGAGGGTAGGGATATAGTTGAGGAGAAGTCATGAATTGTAATAGATTGACTTAATGAATTGGAAATAAAGTTATAACATTTATTATAGGTTATTTGTCTCATGATTCGATGTTTATTGTTATAGATATGCTAATCGGGGTATGATTACAGTTTGTTAGTATTTGGATGGTTAATTGCTATTTACTAGTAATTTGATGATGGTATATATATGATTATCGAATTTACCATTTGTTGGCATGTGTGGATGTTGGTATCACCGATTGTAGTTATCATTGACTTATATGTGATTATAGTTATTATTGTATGTGAATTTGTATTCTTTCCCAAAAAATTGGTACAATACTCTAATATTAATGAAATTTGAATCAACAAATATAAAAATGAAGAAATCAAAGAGAAAGAGAGCAAAACACAAGATTTTTACAGTGGTTCGACAAAATCTTTGGCCTGCGTCCACTTAATCGATTTAATTTATGAATTCTCTCTGAAATACACAATTTACATTCAAATTCAAGTTACAATCTAGTATATCTTAGTTTTCACGAAGTCTCATGAGATAAAAGATAAAGGAGATCGATCCCATTTTCGGTTGAAGATTAGCTTTAATTTGTTGATGAGATCTAGCATGAATTTTGCTATTCCAGGTTTGGAGGAGTCTTTTCCTAATATCCGAAGCTCCAGCATGATGAACAAGTCATCACACACATTTCCTAAGGCAAACAGGTTGGTGCTGATGTTTGTACCAAAAATGGGCACAACACTCTTCAGAAGTTTTTGAAGAGATAAAAGTGAAGAAAGAAAATTAAAACTGAGGATTATCTAACAAAAACTCCAAATAACAGAAAGTAAATTGCACAGAAGACAACAATTTAGAGTGGTTCGGCATTTCGCCTACGTCCACTATGAAGTTTGATGATTTTATTGCTCGATACTTGAAGATCACAATTTCTTATAGTGTAGTACAACGGATTTTATAATTTAAGTCTGAATCTAAGGCAGTGATGGTGATCTGGAGTAAATCTGGCAGAGTCTGGGCGCTCTTTATCTCTAAATATTGTCCGACCCCTTTTCTGAATGACCAGGGGCTCTATTTATAGGTGTTGGAGGCTGATATTTTGCCTAAATTTCGGTAGACCACTTCTGGCACGTGAGGGGGCCCACGCGCCTGACTTCAGGAAATCTGGGCCCACTTTGGGATCGATTCGAAATCCATTCGAATCAATCAAAGAATCATCCAATCGAGTTGAAATTTGGTGTGGACATTCTTCAACATGTGTGTAAGCTCCTATGAAAATTTCATATCATTTGGACTTGTATATCTCTAGATATTGTCGATACGAAGTTGTACTTTCGGTGTAGTTACCCTGTTCGAATCGATTTTCTTCGAATCGATAGCCTCGACTCGATGACGGAGCGCGTGAGGAAGTTGACGTGTCGCGCGCTTTTCGTGTCGATCCGCTTTTCACTCCGAGTCAACTGGGTCGACTCCATGACTTTCGCCACTTTGACCTAATGGATTCGAGGGCTTCATTCACATATGGATTCGAACAGAAGCCTGTTCGTATCGATTGTGATGTGCTATAGTCGATCGATACGAAGCCGTTGCAGCAGGATGGATTCGAGCATATTGTTGTCCCCGGATTCGAAGTGAAGTGCTCTGGTGGATACGAACGTATCATTTTTTATGGAGTCGGTGCATAGCTTTGTTCGCATTGATCTTGATAGTCTCCAGACGATCGATATGAACTCGAAGCACATGGATAGCTCAGCCTACGATCGATTCGAACCTGATGGGTTCGAACGGATTGATTCGAGCATCATTTTTCTTCTAACTTGTGTTGATCATAATTTGAGCATACGAACTCGGTTTGACTTGAAACTTGGAACGTTGGCTCTCATGGCTTTGCTTGTCATGTCTTATTAATCGTGGATCGATCCGGACTCGGACAAAATTCATCGATATCCATGACGATTGACTCTTGGCTTTTAGTCAGTCCCTTGGTACCTCGGCCTTGCCAAAAGGCGGGATAACATTTGCCCCCCAAAGTACGTTTTGTGTGAACATGACGTAGTTTGAGAAGCTGCAGTCTTTCATTCTGAATATTTCTATCCAATTAGTTGCTTGATAGTCGTCTTTTAGCTGAAAACTATAATCTCTGATCATTTCTTTAAATTCATGAATTGCTAATTGTCAAGAGGGTGTAATGTGTGCTGTTGTAACTGATTTGTCGTAATCTTCTGTTAGACATGCGTTCAATCAGTGTGCATTGCTTTTATGGACACGAAAATCTTTGATGGATACGAAATTCTGATTCATACCGATGAGCTATCGTTGCTGTGGATCAAGCATTGATGGATTCGAATCGATGATTTCGAATCGACGAAGTCGAGTGTTTTCAGAGCTATCTTTGTTTTGCATTTCGTATTGATGAACTCAGAGCATACTGGATGGAGTCGAATCGATGGATACGAAAGGTGGTCTCAAACTGGTGGATGCCGACGTTTTCTTCGTTTCAATGGAGGCAAAAGTCGATGGATTCGAGCAAAACACTTCGAATCGGTCTGGATTTTAACCTATTGAGGCCGGTCATATACACCGGGAGGTGAATCGCCACTTTAGTTACTATAAATACTGAGGCTCTGCTCATTTCTTTCACTTTTTACCTCTGCTTCATTTTTCATGCGCGCTTCGAATCGATTCCAGATTTCAAGAACAAAGACGAACGAACTACTTTCTCCTTCGAACCGAACTAGCATCCAAGTCTTTCTAATCTAACTTCACACTTAGGTAGGCAATTCGACTAAGTATTTGGAGTTCCAAGATCTCAAATCCCTTCTATTTCCATTCGTGTCCGTATCGATCTCGTTGGAATTGAAATCGGGAATGAAATCAAGAGAGGCCGTTTTGAGAAAAGAAGGACCTCTCCTTCGTGTCGAACTAGAGTGTCGGTAGTCGAATCGATCTGGGAGATGATATTTCTCCAAGGTGTTCGTATCGATCTAGACGTAAGGGTTAGAGGTTTGTGGGTCGAATCGATCATAGGTGGCAGAAAGTTGTATCGATTCGTGGTGATCGATACGTTGAGTTGCCCCCTGTTATTGTTTTGAAAAATCTCACGTAGGTGATCGATACGAAGCCTGAGTTTATCTGATGAGAAATTTTATCTTTTGAGATCGATGCGAAACTCCGACCGATGATGGATGCGAATGCTCTATTGCGATCGATACGAAGTGTATCGATTCAGTCTGGATCGATACAAAAGTTGGGCTTCTCCTGATCGATTCGAAACTAGACTCTAACTTTGATTGATACGAATAAGTCTTCATAAATATGAGATGTTGCATAATTAATGGCATGATTCCGACGAGCTTCATCCTTGCATATTAAGACTGAACTTGTTAAACTGCATACTTGATTGTCCTGTGAAGCTCGTCGATGGAACTGTATCTTGACAAAACAAACTCCAACTTGACTCGAATTTTATGGGTTTGGATGGTATGGTTGTGACGGTCAGCGATGACGGTCACTCCGACTGGGTTTTCGAATTTCTCGTTGTTCTCATACTTTCTTCAACTATGCTGAATTTCCTAAGTATTAGCTGCACTGCACTGCACAACACACACTTTACACGGGAAAATGAACGGGTTTTTCATTTGCTTAACGTTACTTTCTGATGAGTTAGTCAGCGATGGAATCCTCGAGCTCTCAGCAGCAAGAGATTCAGAGTTCTCCCCCTCCGGTCCTCGAAATTCTAGACATCCCAGCGGAGATAGTAGATCCAGCTCCTGACGAGCTGCAAGATGCTATATTTATTGAGGACCCTATAGACTCCGTCTAATCCAATATTTCTGAAAACTTGTTGGGCAGGATATGCACAAGACACAACATTTCTTCGGACGATGTGCTATTGCCGGGATCTAGTGACAGACCTCACTGTCCACCCGAAGGGTACACCGCCTTTTATTGCCATGCTTGTGCGGCTGGAACACTTCCTCCATTTAATCAATACATTAGGGAGATGTTATCATTTCTTGGAATTGCTCCCTCTCAATTACACCCCAACAGGCACGCGCTACTGAACAGTGCGTTCATCGTATTTATGGACCATCTCTTCCGTCCACCAAGGCCAACGGAAATCAGATACCTATTTAATTTCAAGAGTAGAGGTGATAGTCCATCCTTTACGTTTTTGGAGGCAGTCAGGAACTGCCAGGTTATAACCGGAGCCTGGACCAGACTCAGCTACTTCAAGAACGAATGGTTTTATATCCGATGCCCTCCAGGTTTTGCCAGGCGGTGGCTGTCTAGGCGTAAGTGTCGTAACCCGTCGATGATTTCCTTGACTAATGGTTTTCTTGGCACTAGTATTGACATCCTACTTTTCTTACAGCCATTATCTCCAGACCCGACGGCGGGTGTTACAAGGGCATAGTTCGGAGCCTTCAAGAGATCCCGAGCGATTTGAGGCACATCGACTTGGTGTTGACTGACTATAACTTAAGAGCTCTTGGCTTGATTGAAGTAAATCAAAGCATAGTCACCGAAGGGATGGTAAGGCCTGTTCCAAAGAAGAAGAAAAGAAGAAGAAGAAAATGGCAAAGAAAACGCTCGGAGTCGTGATAACCGAAGTGAGCGACGAAGAACGGACTCACACAGACGTCGAGCCGATGGCTGATTTTCGGGCAATTTTGAAGAATTGGGAGAGAAACGGAAAAGCAAGGCTGTCGTTTCCAAAAAACTAAAATCTAAGAGGTGGAAGTCTGTAGATGTGTCTCCTCCCACTTCCGGAGTCATAATTTCCGAGGCCGCCCCTTCTCAATCGAGAGATATTTTCAAAGGGCTTGGTGATATTCCCATCCCGGATTATATATCAATTCATCACAATCCCGGGTTGGAAGAATTCCGAGATGTTTTAAATATGAGCGAGCCCTTTCCTTTTAGTGCGGTCAGCACTTCCGATTGGTCATGGGATTTACACATTTACACACACTTCCACAGCACTACACGATTTCCGCATATTAGACATTATTTTTATAGGATGCTTAACTGCGGTTCCTTCATATCGCAGGTGAGATGTCAGGTCGTGGATCCACACTGGATAGGCTCCGCAATGTTCGCCGATCTTCCTCATATTATGAGTCCCGTAGGAGGGAATCAGACAGGGATTACGCACGTGGCTATACCAGCCAGGAGCGTTATGACAGAGATCGAGATTACTAGCGTGGCCTCTCTGGTCAAGAGCGTTCTGATTGAGACAGAGGCCATCAATATCGATCACGTTCTCGTTCTCCTCCGCCTCCTAGAGCCCATATAGACCCCCCTGAGTCTTCACAGCAACAACAGCCTTCTCAATCTTCAAGGCCCGAAACTCAACGGCAAAGAGTTGAACCACAGACAACTGCCATTGTTGAACAGGCTCCGGCAGAACTGACGGGTGAAGGAGCTATCAAGCTTGCTCAGATGAAAAAGGATTTTCCATAAATTTGTCTGGATGCATATGTCTTCCCTCCCCATCTCAAGAGGATTCCTCCGGATGCCGAGAATATCGTGCATGACTATATTCGTGACTTTTATGCTCAATATAAAGAGTGGTATAAGGCAGCCGCGAAAGCTTCGAAAGTAGCCTTTGACCGGGCAAAAATTATTGAGAAACTCGAAGCTGACCTTGCCTAGAAAAATCGCATCATCCAGGTTCTTCAATCAGAGACTGAGTCGTCTCGAAGTTCAAAAACTCAGGCGCTTAAAAAGGTTGACGAGACCATGTTGAAGATGGCAAGGATGCAGCAGGCACATTATGCCTTAGTAGAAGGGATGGGCCATTGCTATACCACCGTATTAGCCGAGCGGGATGCCGCCATTAAAGAGCTGAATGAGCTTAAAGTCAAGTTCGCTGAAACGGTGAAGGAAAAGAATGATGCAAACACCGCCGCTCAGGAGGCATGCGATCAGGCTGTATCACTTCGAGCTGAACTTGATGCGGCGGTGGCAAGGGTTAAGTCTGTGGAAGCAGACGCCGAGGAAAAAATTAAGGTGGAGCAGTCCAGGGTGGAGGCTGATATTGATGACCTCCTGGTCACGTATAACGCCAACGTGCTGGAGCACAGAAATTTATCTTGGCTTGGGTATTACTCTATGCTTTTGTACAATGCCTAGACTAGGCTGATAGAGGAAAAGAAAGCAGCGCGTCCGGACGAAGCACTGGATGATTTTGAACTTGAGACGCGCTTGCTCACTGAGGAGGAGAGGAAGGTTCTCCACGAGGCGATGATTTCCGTGGAGAAGGAGAGGCTTGATGCTCGGCAGATGGAGACCGGTGAGGGCTCGGGGGTCGAGCATCATGAAACAAGTGCTGAAGTTTTAATTCCGACAATGCCCGAAGCCACTGCCGCGGTGGATCTCCAGCCTGTCCCTGCTTATAATCCGGATTAGCCGCAGTTGTCTCCCATCGGAGCATCTGTCTCTGCACCTGCCCACACTCTGGGTCATACTAAGGAAGGTATTTGAACGCCTCCCATATATACTTAGTGTGGTGAATCTAAAGTAATACATTTAGCTAACAATCTTCGCTTTTTCACATTCAGTGACTGAGGCCGTTATCTCTGCGCCTCCTACATCTCAAGTCCTTTATCAAGCGCAGGAGGCTATTATTACTGAGGCGATTATGACAGCTACCATGGTCGATGAAGGGGGAGAAACGAGCATGTTATCTTTCGATGCACAGATGATTGAGGAGCTTCTTAGTCAATCCAGCGACCCCTTCGCAGATCCATCTTTCGCCATGAGCGGGGTTACTCCAGCTATTAGCTCCTTTATGCCAGCCACCAGTACGTCCAGCGCGGCCCAAGCACCTCATGAGGATGAGATTTTTGCCGAGATCAATGCTGAGATGGCGGCTACGACAGCAGGTAGCATTTTTGGGGGTGGTATGGCCCCGTCTGGCCCAGCTCCATTAATGATGATATCGCCGGGCGGCACTGTGGTTATCGCAAGCGCTCCTGCTCCACTTCCTGTTACAGCTCCCATGCCTTCAATTCCATGCTCCAAAAGAATTTCTGTCGCCTCGAGCTCCGAGGAGGATGTTGACATCATGCCACAGCCGGGAGACAAACCGGAGAAGATCAAAAAATTGTGGTTCCAGCGGTACTACCCCGAAAAAGAAACCGAGGAAGAAGAAAGATTGAGCGCTTCTTTAGTTTGCTCTGTCGTATTCGGGGGTAGTGTTTTGTTTTGTCTTTTTGGTTTTCTATAGCCGTGTATAGATGCGGGCTCGGCCCCCGCTAGTAGGAATTTTTTGAATTAGCTTGTAATTGGATTCCTTTTGTTGATAATTGAAATGAAAACATATTCTCTTTTGTCTTCAATTCAATATTTGTTTTGGTTCTGCCCCCAGCCTCGGGGATAAGCCGTCATAGGTGTTGTGCGAAATTATCCACGGTTTAGTGTTAACATCCATACTTCGGGGATTTTGCTTTTTGGTTAATAACTTGGTTCACGAACATGTGATGCAACTCAGTTGAGGTGCGGTTGAAGTCGTTTGGCGGACGGATCCTCCTTCCTCGAGACCGCATTTAGTTATTTATTCTCCGGTTCGAGCTTTCTGACCCCGGAGTTCGTTAACGCTTATACCCAGCTCGCGCTCTCGGAGTACTCTGGGGTTTGTTTTATGTTTGTGCTCCGTCTTGCACTCTGGGAGGACGGAGTTGAGTAAAGTTTATAATCCGTCTCGCACTCTGGGAGTACGGAGTTGAGTGAATGTTTATACTCCGTCTCTCACTCTGGGAGGACGGAGTGGTTTAATGTTTATACTCCGTCTCGCACTCTGGGAGTACGGAGTTGAGTAATGTTTACACTCTGTCTCTCACTCTGGGAGTACGGAGTGGTTTAATGTTTATACTCCATCTCGCGCTCTGGGAGTACGGAGTTGGTTGATGTTTACACTCCGTCTCGCACTCTGGGAGTACGGAGTGGTTTAATGTTTATACACCATCTCACGCTCTGGGAGTACGAAGTTGAGTGAAGGATTGTCGTGTATCAGCCCATTTTTAGCCATGATGTGATGGCTTGCCCCGAGCTCGGGTTTCACTTAGCGAGTGGCCGGTCGTATCACAGCCACTCCCTACTTGAATAAATTCCACTGCATGATGGAATTTAGCTCTCCGTGCATCGTGATATCGTACATTGTATTCAATGAATCACAGCTCTGGCTCGAAGAAATGACATTTTATTGCTGAAATAAGAAAATATGGCAAAGTCAGTTGCCTTATTACAAGTTCTAATTTCGAAATGCAGAAACGAAATTGCAGAATGGAAAGATATAATGAAACAAATAAAGCCTGTCATGTGTAATAGCGACGGAGACTCTCGCTGTTCCAGGCCCTTGGCAAATCAATACCGTCAACTGTCGATAGTTTGAATGTGCCATCCCCGAGTCTTTGTGTAATCACGTACGGTCCTTCCCAATTGGGTTTCATGTGTGAAGGGACCGGATAGATTCTCTTGAGAACGAGATCGCCGAGTTCAAAAGTTCGAGGTTGAACTTTGGCATTGTACAATCGGGCGACTCGACTTCGATGTGCGGCTGCTCTCAAATCAGCCTCTTCCCGTTTCTCATCCAGTAGGTCCAAAGATTCAGCAAGCAAAATAGCGTTCGTTTTCGGATCATAGTAAGTCACGCGATGGGAAAACACCTCCATCTCGACTGGAATAACGGCTTCTGAGCCATAAGATAGGGAAAACGGGGTATGTCCGGTCGCAGTCTTGTGAGTCGTCCGATAAGCCCATAAAGCCATAGGCAGTTCATCAACCCATTTGCCTCCGACCTTTTCCAGTCGTTTCTTTAGAATGAATTTTATGACTTTATTGACAGCTTCGACCTGGCCGTTTGCCTGAGGATGTGCAACTGCCGAAAATTTCTTATGGATATGAAACCGTTGATAGAAATTCTTGAATTCCACACTACTGAATTGGGTTCCGTTATCGGTGATGATGGTATGCGGGAGTCCAAATCGACAGATAATGTTGCGAACAACAAAATTGATTACTTTCTTAGTCGTAATGGTTGCGAGGGGTTCAGCTTCAGCCCATTTGGTGAAATAATCAACTGCAACGATGGCATATCTTGCCCCACCTTTAGCCAGAGGTAGTGTGTCGATGATATCGATACCCCACATTGCAAATGGCCAGGGACTGACCATTTGGGTTATCTCGGTAGGTGGGGCTCTCGGAATTCGGGCGTGTTTCTGGCACCTATCGCATTTTCTGGCATATTTCGCTGCATCTCGATTCACAGTCGGCCAGTAGTATCCATATCGGAACATCTTCGTAGCGAGAGCTTGCCTACCGATGTGATCGCCACATTCTCCTTCGTGTACGTCATGTAACACTCGTTTGATTTCATTGTGCGCGATACATCGAAGGAGAGGAACGGAATACCCTCTTCTATACATGACTCCGTCCTGAATGACGAAACGTGAAGCTTTTCGCAGAATTTGTCTTTTCTCGTTTCTTGTTCAAGCAACGTCCCATTCTCGATGTAATTTCGGTACGGAGTCATCCATGATTCTCTACTGGGAGCGGTTTCAAACACAAAATTCATCTCTATTTGATCAATGCTTGGGGAGGACAAAGTTTCGACGGGGACAAGTCCCATTTGTTGTGCTTCACCTGTACTTGCCAGCTTTGCTAATGAGTCTGCCTTCTGATTATGTTCTCGGGGTATATGGTAAATAGCATAGTAATCAAATTGACTTAGTGCTTCCTGAACTCGAGCTAGATAGGCAGCTAGTCGTCGATCTTTGGCCTGATATTCGCCCCAAACTTGATATACAACTAACTGGGAATCGCAGTAGATTTCCACAGCAACAATCCTCAGATCACAAGCAAGTTTTAACCCAGAAAGCAAAGCTTCGTATTCGGCTTCATTGTTGGTTGCGTGAAATTCAAACCTCAGAGCGTAGCATATGGATCGGCCTTTGGGAGTTTCAAGTACTATTCCGGCACCCGAACACTGATCGTTCGATGCGCCATCAGTGTGCAGCTTCCAAATGCATTTAGGAGGTATAGTGGTTTCAGACAGATCCTCTGAAACAGTAAATTCGGCTATAAAATCCGCTAGGACTTGTCCTTGAATGGCTCTTCGTGGAGCATAAGTGATATCAAATTGATTCAGTTCAATGTTCCACTTGAGTAGCCTACCAGATGTCTCAGGCCACGTGAGGACCTGTCATAACGGCTGATCGGTGTACACAGTAAGGGAATGAGGTTGTAAATAAGGGCGAAGCTTTCTTGAGGCAATGACCATGCAATAAGCCAGTTTCTCTAGCCTTGGGTAATTTCTTTCGGCTCCTGTTAGCCGTTTACTAACATAGTAGACTGGTTTCTGCACTCGGTCTTCTTCCCGAACCAAAGCAGCGCTGATTGCATGCTCCGATACTGCCAGATCAAGGTACAATTGTTCGTGGTCAACTGGCTTTGACAGGATCGGTGGTGTGGAGAGATGTTGAACCAGCGATCGGAATGCATCTTCACACTCCATGGTCCATTCAAAGTTTCGCTTTCCTTTCCGGATAAGATCGAAGAAAGGAATGCATTTATCGGTGGATTTTGAAATGAACCTACTCAGTGCTGCTACCTTCCCGTTGAGACTCTAGACTTGTTTTATGGTTCTTGGAGTTTGTAAGTTCCTTATCGCCCAGATCTTTTCGGGATTTGCTTCTATCCCTCGAGCGTTAACGATAAACCCGAGGAACTTTCCAGAGGCGACACCGAAATGACACTTTAATGGATTGAGCTTCATTCCATATTCTCGAAGGATGCAGAACATCGAATCTAAATCTCTGACGTGATCTATGGAGAATCGAGACTTTACTAGCATGTCATCCACATAAACCTCCATGGTCTTCCCGATCTGGTCGGCGAACATCCGGTTGACCAAGCGTTGGTATGTTGCTCCGGCATTTTTTAGACCAAAAGGCATGACTCTGTAGCAGTAGAGTCCCAGATCGGTCACGAAACTGGTATGTTCTTGATCAGGCAAATGCATATGTATTTGATTGTAGCCAGAATAAGCATCCATGAAAGATAATAATTCATGCCCAGCTGTTGAATCCACGAGCTGGTCAATTCGAGGAAGTGGAAAACTATCTTTTGGACAAGCCTTGTTTAAGTCAGAGTAATCGATGCAAGTTCTCCATTTCCCATTCGGTTTTCGAACCAATACGGGATTTGACACCCATTCTGGATACAAAGCATCTCGGATGAACCCATTTGATTGTAACTTATCAACCTCCTCTTTAAGGGCGGCAGATCTCTCTGGATCCATACCACGCCTTTTCTGCTTGACCGGGACATACCGCGGATCAATATTCAGGGAGTGACTTGCGATGTCCGGCGAGATCCCGCACATATCAGAGTGTGTCCAGGCGAAAACGTCGAGATTCGCCCGGAGAAATTCAACCAATTCCTGTTGTGTCTGTTTGCCCAGTTGAGATCCAACTTTTAGCATCCTCGAATCATCACCCTCACTGATTGGGACGTCCACAGTCAGTTCGGCTGGGGAAGCTTGATTCTCTTTAGATTCGTCCTTATCTGCATTGTCTCTAGGGTCAGGGTCTTTATGGAATTGGTCGTGGTGCCCAGGCCGGGGCCCAGGCACTAATTGTCAATTATCAGCAAAACGGACGATGAGAGATTCCTCTACGCCCTTTCCTTTCTCCTTTCGTTGTACTCCTCGTAGTTCAGCCACATAGCAGGCCCTCCCCGCTGCCTGATCTCCTTGAATGACTCCGACCCCGTGATCAGTGGGGAACTTCAGAGTCAAGCACTATGGGGGCAATGGTTGCCCTAAACTCAGCAAGGGCCGGTCGGCCCAAAAATGCATTATAAGGTGAATCAATGTCCAAAACGACAAACTGCAACATCCGGACTCTCCAGCGTTCTCCAACCCCCAACTCCATTGGTAGTTCCGTCACTCCAGTGGGTATTGTAGCACTTCCGTTGAAGCCGTGGACTCGAGATTGGCAAGGTTTTAAGTCCTTCGCTTCCATTTTCATTAAATCATAAGCCCGTTTAAGTAAGATGTTTACGGAGCTCCCACTGTCAACCAGGATCCTCTTCATCCAAGCAGGACCTACTTGGGCAGATATGACCAGTGGGTCGATTGTGGGGGCTTCGACCTTATCAGCGTCTCGGCTTCTAAATATGATATCATCAGACATTGTCTTTTGTTGCTTGGCCAGAGCCCCATCTTCACAATTACTGCAGCATTCGAAGTTCGCATGCCTGATAGAGCTAGCATACGACTCCATTTCCCTCCAGCTTCTATCTGCTGGGTGGGGACCACCACTTATTGTGTTTATAACTAGCCTTCCGCCCGTACGAGGGGGTTCTTCTTGTCTTTCTTGATTTTGCACACGATTTTGATTTGAAGGGCCCGCACCACCATACTGCGGCGCCCGCACAAACTGATCTAACTTTCTCTCCCTGATCAACTTTTCGATGATGTCCTGCAAATGTCGACACTCATTGGTATTGTGGCCGTAACTCTCGTGGAATCTACAAAACTTCCCTGTTTGAACCTGCCTCTCCGACGAGGGCTTCGGAGCAGGCTTCTTATATTGCACAGTGTTGCAAGTTTGTAGATATACGTTTTCCAATGACGTATTCAATGGCGTGTAATTATCAAACATTGGAGCCCTACGTCATGGGCCTCGGTTCTGATCTCTTTTCTTATCCTGACCATTGTTGCCTCTCGCTGGGTTTGTTTGTTCTGTATATTTAACCGAACTTTTCTAGAACTCTCACCGGACTGCTTAACTGCTACGTTACTTTGTATCCCTTCATTTATGGGCCTCGCATCGTCCTGCTTCCTAGACTGTTTCGCGTCCTCTTGCCGTAAGAATTGAGCGGCTTTGGAGTAGAAATGGTCCAACGATGCGGGTGGTTTCCCAGCTAACCAATTTCCAAACTCAGAATCGGGATCGATCCCTTTGGTTAATGCCATCAAGATTGAGTTATCGTTGGGATTACTAATCTCCACACATGCTGCGTGGAATCTTTCCAAATAACGCCTGAGTGTCTCTCCATGAGCTTGGGTGACACTAGATAGGGTGTTAACGTCTTTAGGTCTAGCGACATGCATACGAAACTGTTCGACAAATTTCTTAGCCAGTTGATCGAACGAAGAGATAGATCTAGATGGCAACCTTGTAAACCACATTATTGCGATTCCTCCCAAAGAGATGGGGGAACTTCGGCATTTCACTGCATCATCAGCCCTTGCAGCGCTCATTGACCACTCATATTTCAAAATATGTTGATTGGGGTCACTACTTCCTTCGTACATTGGGAGAGTTGGCATTCTGAATCGCCGGGGGGGATCAGCGTATAATATCTCGTCTGTGAAAGGAGTATGACTACGGGAGATTCCCCAGTCATCATTGGTAAGCCCTTGACTTTCACGAATCATCTGACGTATCATGGTTTAAATATCGGGCATCGTCGCATTCTGTGCATGCTGAGCTAAGGTGTGGTTGGGTTCCACAGTGCGAGTTTGGACCGGATGCTATCGACGGCCCATGTCTCGCCTCCTTGGCTCGGCATCTTCCGGGACGTATGGTTCAAGAGTACGTCCACGTTGCTGATTATTCGGATCTGACAGATTTCGGGTATCAACCCTTGTTTCTACCGCGGCGGTTGTAGTGTGATTGTCCATGGTATACTGTGGAACAGCACCTCCTCGTGATGAGGGCCCGGTCTGGAAGCTGGTTGATGGCCTAACCCTCAATTGTCCTACAGTCAAGGCAGGTTGATATCCGATAGCTTGTGTGTGACTCATATCTAATTGGGGACGGGTAGATCTGCCGTGATAGTCAGATGAGGCGGAACTTTCCGTGGACGAGTGGGAAGCATCATCCCTCCTGGTCCTCCTACGCCTTCGGCGGTTTAATTGGTTGGTAAATTCAGCGTTAGCGCGCAGCTGTTCAGTTAATTGTTGCCGACTTTGACTCAGTTATTGGAGCAACACTTGGAACTCTTGTCTGGTGACTGGTCCTGACAGATCTGAGTGAGCAGTGTTGTCTTGATTGGATGGTGGCTGCTGTGTAGGATTCTGTCTATCCCGACCTTCTTGATCAGCAGCCGTAGAGGCAGTTCTTATGCTAACCATCTTGAGTGGTGGAGTCCTTGCCTAGACTTTACACAAATCTGAATAGAATGGAAGGATTCCGAATTAGAGATCTGGATCTTCCTCTTGGATTTATGCAATCCGGTGTCGATGGTAGATCCAAGGAGCAGGAGAAAAAACTGGTTAACTCTCAATGAAAGCACCAAAGTGTTTGTACCAAAAATGGGCACAACACTCTTCGGAAGTTTTTGAAGAGATAAAAGTGAAGAAAGAAAATTAAAACTGAGGATTATCTAACAAAAACTCCAAATAACAGAAAGTAAATTGCACAGAAGACAACAATTTAGAGTGGTTCGGCGTTTCGCCTACGTCCACTATGAAGTTTGATGATTTTATTGCTCGATACTTGAAGATCACAATTTCTTATAGTGTAGTACAATGGATTTTATAATTTAAGTCTGAATCTAAGGCAGCGATGGTGATCTGGAGTAAATCTGGCAGAGTCTGGGCGCTCTTTATCTCTAAAAATTGTCCGACCTCTTTTCTGAATGACCAGGGGCTCTATTTATAGGTGTAGGAGGCTGATATTTCGCCTAAATTTCGGTAGACCACTTCTGGCACGTGAGGGGGCCCACGCGCCCGACTTCAGGAAATCTGGGCCCACTTTGGGATCGATTCAAAATCCATTTGAATCGATCAAAGAATCGTCCAATCGAGCTAAAATTTGGTGTGGACATTCTTCAACATGTGTGTAAGCTCCTATGAAAATTTCATATCATTTGGACTTGTATATCTCCAGATATTGTCGATACGAAGTTGTACTTCCGGTGTAGTTACCCTATTCGAATCGATTTTCTTTGAATCGATAGCCTCGACTCGATGACGGAGCGCGTGAGGAAGTTGACGTGTCGCGCGCTTTTCGTGTCGATCCGCTTTTCACTCCGAGTCGACTGGGTCGACTCCATGACTTTCGCCACTTTGACCTAATGGATTCGAGGGCTTCATTCACATATGGATTCGAACAGAAGCCTGTTCATATTGATTGTGATGTGCTATAGTCGATCGATACGAAGCCGTTGCAGCATGATGGATTCGAGCATATTGTTGTCCCCAGATTCGAAGTGAAATGCTCTGGTGGATACGAACGTATCATTTTATATGGAGTCGGTGCATAGCTTTGTTCGCATTGATCTTGATAGTCTCCAGACGATCGATATGAACTCGAAGCACAAGGATAGCTCAGCCTACGATCGATTCGAACCTGATAGGTTCGAACAGATTGATTCGAGCATCATTTTTCTTCTAACTTGTGTTGATCATAATTTGAGCATACGAACTCGGTTTGACTTGAAACTTGGAACGTTGGCTCTCCTGGCTTTGCTTGTCATGTCTTATTAATCGTGGCTCGATCCGAACTCGGACAAAATTCATCGATATCCATGACGAGTGACTCTTGGCTTTTAGTCAGTCCCTTGGTATCTCGGCCTTGCCAAAAGGCGGGATAACAACTGACATATTTTTGTGTGCCAACACTTCATGTTTTTCTTCCTATCTAAAGTCCCAAACCTGCGAGTAGTTAAATCAGGATTCCCAGATTATATCGGTACTGGCATGTTTTTGTTATCCAAAACTTAGTCAAATTTGGTGTGCTCCTTCGGGTTTTCATTCTTGATGGTTCCCAAACCATGTCGATACCATCTCCTCTTACTGAGCCATCAATCTCTCTTATGTACTTATCATCATCTCTTCCATCTCCTCTATAATCACAAAGATAGAAGGTAGATTTGAACTTGAGAACACCTCCTGGCTGCTTGCATGCTTCGGCCGACTTTGTCCAACAATGGATCTTGTTGTAGGCCTTTTCATCTTCTACAATCTCATATTTGAATTCTTTCTCGGTGAAAGCACAAAAAATTTATACAACACCCCAATATCAATGAAATCCGAATGAACAAATATAAAAATAAAGAAATCAAAGAGGAATGGAACAAAACCTAAGATTTTTATAGTGGTTTGACAAAATCTCCGGCCTATGTCGACTTAATCGTTTTTATATATGAATTCTCTTCTGAATACACAATTTACAGTCAAATCCGAGTTGCAATCTAGTAGATCTAATTTTTCTTAAAGTCTTATGAGATAGAAGATGAAGAAGATCGATCCCCTTTTGGTTGAAAATGTGCTGCTATTTATAAATGAGATCTAGCAAGAATTTCACCATTCCAGGTTTGAACAAGTTTATTTCCTCAAATCCGAAGCTCCGGCATGAAGAATAAGTCATCGAGCACGTTTTCCAAGGCAACCAAACAAGTCAGTACTGACCAACACATGTTGGTACTAACATGTTTTTATGTGCCTATACTTCATGTATTCTTTCAAAGCTCGAGTCCCAAGCCACAAAGTAGTTAAATCAAGATTCCCAACTCATGTCGGTACCGGCCAAATCATATCGGTATTGACATATTTTTGTTATTCAAAACATAGCCAAATTTGGTTTATACCTTCCTTTTTCATTCTTGATGGTTCCCAAATTAATTCGGTACTAAACATGTCGGTTCAGAACATGTCGTTACCATATCATGTCGGTACCAACCTATTTTGCATTTTCGAAACTTACCAAATCTTTGATTTCTTCAATATTGACATCTTCCAAGCTTCTTTACTCATTCCTACATCATTTTATAGTCCAGTTTCTATTATCTAAGTCAATTCCAAGACCGTGGTAAAATATTTTCAGAAATACATATATACATATATACATATATACATATATACATATACATATACATACATACATACATACATACACACACACACACATTTATGGTTGCGGGAGAAGAACATGTTCGTGCATGAAAAATAGAACTATGTGGCTTTGATCCCAAAAGGGTACATATGCAGTCTTTTCTTATGCAATAGCCCACATATCCCATGAGACCGAGGTGTATAGGCATAGGCACAGTCCTAAACTAGTTGACACCATATTTCTCCTTTACAATATATTTCCATATGTCCTTGAGTTTATAGGTTGAATAAAAAAGATAATAGAAGTTTAGTGGAAAGCTGCTTCTACAGGTTGATCATTCATTACATTCTTTTATATTGTAATTATAGATGTTGCAATGATTGATACAATTAGAAGTATGGATGATTAGAGTTATTTTATTTGTTGTATTGGTTTTTGTATGTTGTATATTGTTGAAATAATATATTTTTGGTTGTTTCCATTGTACAGTTAAATTAAATGTATTTAAAAATTAGTACAATTAAAATTATTCAATTAATGAACCGAGGTTTTTAACATCTGAGATTAGTGTTTGAGTTTATTCTATCAAAGTTTGGCACTAATTTTTAGAGTAAAAAATTAAGGGTTGTTACATTTGGTATTAGAGCCGGTTAGAGTAGTTGCATCATGATAAAGGGTTCTGGCATTGCGAACTATGGCAAAGCTTTGTCTCTTACCCCTACAAATCCCAACAATGTGGGTTGGCAAGTAGTTAGATGACTATGAGAGGCTTGTTGTAAAACCAATAGCTAAGGTTACCATTTGTAGCCATCACTATTTAGGGTGACTCTTACATTTGGTACTAGAGTAAGCTCATGATTTCCTAAGCCTTTGGTAGGTCTAAATTATTTAAAGTAGATAAATTTACACCATAGATTAGGCTAAAAATAAATGAGAGCACGTACCTGTTGAGTTTTGTATACTTGGTTGCATACACGAATCCCATTACCCAATATTTAGATAATGTTTATTTATAGTTCATGTTTGGAAATGAGAGTGGAGTATATTAGACACTGATATAAAGAGTAGGGTTTTGCTTATAATTTGGGTCATATACTTGTAACATTATATTTTTCTAAAAGGTTAATGAAAGACAATTTGGCAAAATATTAAAAAAAATTCGAATTTAAAGCAATGTATTTAAAAAGAAATTTTATATTCAATTTGCGAGATAAGATATTCTTAGTACTTGACCCATGAGATATCTTATGTAAAAGCATTTTGTAAATGTATATACCTGTTTTAGAATATTTGGAAAATATTCTATTAAAACTATTTTGAGTTTGAAAACATTTTATAGTAATTATTCAATTAAAAATAATAAGATTTGGAATACTTTGTTTAAAGTATTATTGTTAATAAATAATTGGGGTAAATTATTGAAAATGTATTTGTCTTGTGAAATATCATGTTTAAAAACAATTTGTAAAAATATATCCGTTGAACCAAAAATTGCCACAATACCCCCAATAAATTAAAAATGAGATAGATATATGAATATCAGCAAAAATAGTAAAGAACATAGTGGATTTTATAGTGGTTCGACAAATTCTATGACCTACGACCATATTAATCTTATTAGAGTTGGATTGTCACAAGTATAGGAGCTTTGCAATTCATTTTTAGATGTAAAACAGCAAAAAATGGCTTTAGGTGTAATGGTTATGTAGAGAATAGATGACGAAGAAGATGAGGGCCTAAGAGAGTGTCTTGTCCTTTTCCAGTGGCAATAATGCTTCTATTTATAGTAGATCACCTAGTAGAATCGTCAGATCATGAAAGACTAGGTAAAATTCCATATCTGAGAAAATAGGAGGGAAGAACGAGTCATCCCGCAAGAAAAATCATCTTGATACCGATCATAATTGTGATTGATACTAGTTCAATTTAGGCTATGCTATTTGAGACTTTTCTTCCATACTTGCTTGCATCTCCAAGACTCTAAGCTTCATTCACAACTTTGCCTATCAAATCATATTGGTACCAGTATGATTCGCCTTATCCTGTACTTTTTTCCCATACAACTTTGGAGTCGTTCACTTACTCTTTTGGAAGTGGATGCCCCAAGTACAATCGTCTTCATGTCAATACAACTGCTATGCTATTCTATTCCTTGATAAGGTGACAAGATAACAGTGAAAGGTGGGAGATTCTTCAGGACAATCATACTGTTACCGACCTTTTGTGATCGGTACTAATCACTTTTCTTTGGCCCATTTTCCTTCCAATTTCTTTGAGCTATCTCCCTATCCATAATGATCTTGCTTCTAAGTTCTTGAACCATTTCGTCTTCGTGTTCCTTTGTCTCAACGCCTAGATCTAGTTGAAAGCTGCTCGGTTCAAATGTTGGATAAAACTTTTCCCCAAAGTATGCTTTTATTGGAAAATCGCAATTTGGATCAAGATAAGCAATATGGAATCGTTTACATTGATTTCACTGGTTTGTCAACCATCACTTTGAAGCATCATCTCTATTCCAAGAGCATCTATTCATTCACTTCAAATAGTTGACGTTCCACTCTCTACACTAAGGTCTAAATCCAAATCATCACGAAGATCGCTCCAAACCTTGGCCAAGTAAGTACTCTTCCTTCTTTTTACTCTTTTTCCTTTTCTTTTTTCTTGTTCAAATCATGTCGGTACTAAGATATTTTCTTTATGCCCATTCAACACTATATATTCTCTAGACATAAACCTTTTTCCTATCACTTTTATTTTGCTTAGTATCGAGTACCTTTCATTTGCGACTTGCACTCTCCTGCGGCTGCTAAGCATTTCGATCTCGTCCATCAAGTCATCGCAGCCTCTTCCTCTTCAACAACAACTTCTGCCACCTTCCTCCTTGCTATCCATTCAAATTTGGCACCGGCCACACCCTATAATACTTCTCACTTTTTAGATGTAGATCGAATTTGAAGGTTAGCTCTTGCCCTAGGATCCTAATGCCATGGCTGTGTCAGTATTGCTGCCACTGCCTTCATCGTCGACACCACATGCTGGGGTCAGACCAGTTACTGACTCAAGTCCAATGTAACCAAGTTGATTTATAGTCTGCCCAAGCTCATATTTCTCCTTTCATGCCCAAATTGAGATGCCAATTTGTGAAATTCCATTTGCACGAGGCCTGTAATGACCTGCAAATTTGTCGCTTGGATAAATTATATTTATTTTTAAAATATTTATTATGGTTTTAAAAGTAAGAAATAATCATGTTTTAAATGGTAAACAGTAATAGTTATTTTATTTGGGAAAAATATTTGAGGACAAATTACAGAAGTAAAATATTGATAATTTGTGACGACCCACCTTTTTGGACGGTTTAAATCGACAATAAACCACACATGTCTAACTCAAACCATTCAAAAGGGAGGATTGTCAATAGGGTAAATAAGTAAATAAGAGAAAAGAAGGGGAAAACAAAACACAAAATCTCGCAGCGGAATTGACAAAATATAATAATCAAATAAACAGTTCATGAAGCTGTTTTATAATATACATTTGATTACACAATTTTTACAACAATTAGAGTACAAACAACGACATACCAATAATGATGCAATAGAACAATACTAATAATATAATATGCCAAACTTCATCTTTGTCCTCCAGAAATAATTTCTTCAAACACTGACAAGCTTAGGTTGACCCGAGCGTAATGAAGACAAAACGCTCGAGTCAAAACTAAAAGTTCTTATGTAAGTTAAATCAACGGTAGGTAAATATGACTGTAATAGCTTCAGAGATATTTACAGGATTTTACATCTCCTATCCAGTGTATACCGTGAGTGGAATAACTTAAGAGATGTTACGGGATTTTCCATTTCTTAAGGATCCATTAAACTATCTATACGTAGTAAGATACGCTATATAAATAGTGTCTATCAGTAAAGTATTAAAATAGCGTTAAGGCTTTACATTGATCCCCCTTAACACATTTTTAAGCATTGTCCTACAGTTTTCCTTAGTAGCATCACGAGTAACATCGGTAGCTAGGGAGGCGCCGTGATAAGACATAACTAAAGCAAAGTCGTAGTGGTCGCGTATAAGGATAAAGTATGACAAGGCATGTGAGGCAATGCCTAAGGTAGGATACTACCAGTTCGGGTCACAGGGCTGGTGGTAACGCATCGTAGCCACGACCGCTCACCGCATCCAACACCCCCAAAATCAAATCAAATCAAGGTGCACTGATCAAGCCAACGTCAATATAGTAATATGAAGAGGTGTGTCCGCTAGGGGTAGCTAGCCCACTTAGCCCTGAAAAGCCATCCTGTTTTAGTTTCAAATTGGCATAAGTGCCGGGGTCATCCATCATCGTTCTCTTTCTTCAAATCCAACAAACGTTCACCAAATCCAACCACTTCATTCTGGATCATCCACCACGTACACAGTTGTTAAAGTGGTTCCAATATTGACAGAGAGTATGCTAATAAGAGGCCCCGGTCTCTTTAACAACCAAACGTTATTTTTCACACTGGTTGGTTCTTTTACATTTCAAAACCGATTCATATTTGATATCAAAATATCATATTTACTTCAAAATATCCTTCATTTCAAAATCATCATATTTACTCAAAATATGTCATTTTCACTTGAAAACATAATTTTAAATTCTAACTTAGGTTATAACCTCATTTAATCACATACGTATTTAAATCAACGATTTAAATATAATCATTCCAACTTTGCACAGTTTAAAATTTTAGAAAATAATTTGAATAGTTATAAATAGTTTTAAAATAGTTTATAGATTTAAAACAGTTTTAATATAAAATGATTTGAGTATTGAAAATGGTTTATATACTAAAATAATTTAGAAAACCTAAACAATTTGAATATTAAAAATAATAGATTTTAAACAGTTTATATTAAAATAATTTATTTTGAAAATAATATCAAATCAAACTGTTTCTTTCCATTTCCACAATCTGGACCCATGTCCAAATTTCAAATCAACAAAACTCAATTTCCAATCTTTCAATTCAATTGATTCAATCTCGATTTAGTTTCAAATCAACTTGATTTCAATTTCAATTCGAATTAACTTCAATTTTCAAAACATTCATTTTTAACTTCAAATTCAATTCAACAATTCAATTCAATGATTTAAAATTCCAGTTAAATTCTTATTTTAAACCATTTCAATTCATATCGATTTCAAGTCCAATTTCAATTTACTGATTTAAATCGCTTAAATCAAATTAAATCCCATTGTTCAATTTCAATATCCAAACTTCAAAATAATTTAATTTTTCGAATTAAAGTCAAATATCAATTATAACTTTACATTTCCAATTCAATTCTTTTAAACAATTTCTTTTAACCAATTTCAATTTCACTTTTCAAAGCTTGAATCAGAAATAATTCAATTCATATAAATCCACAATTTATTTCCTTTAAAACAATATCATTTAATCAAAATCCAAATTAAAGATTTTAAAACCATTTAATTTAACCAATCTGGTGTCCGTATATAATTTTCTACCCTATGGCCAAGTGATCAGTTATTTTAATTTTAATTTCGGGGATGGATATATATCATTTCAATCCAAATCAAAGTGTCATAGGTATATATCATTTCAACCTATTTCTTAATTTATTCGAAATAATTCAAATAACAGTTTATATGCTTCCAATTAATATACAAGGTGATGGCAGGGATATATATAAATAAATAAACATCCAATCATCCAAAATGTCAACAAATAGACATCCATCACAGTCAACATCCAAATCAGTCAATAAATCACAACAATCAACTAGTTATCAATATCGGGTACTTAACTAGCAATTAAATTCAATATTAATTTAAATGTTAATTTAATTCAATATAAATTCAAATTAAATTAAAATGTCAATTTAAACTACCAATAAAATTCTTATCACATCATAAATTTAATTCAACTAACATAAGAAGATTTAGTATTGCGTGAGTGGGTTAAATCACTCATCTTTGATTTATAGTTGATTAAAAATTCAATAAAAGCCCAAAATTTAAACAGTCTTTAAATTCAACCAAACCAGTTCCATATTGTCCGGAATTTCGATACGATCCCAAGGGAAGAAACTGCGTGTGAATCCGAGTTCGTATGAAAAAGTTACACACGTTAGAAGTTTGAAAATTTAAAATTAAATTAAAATAAAATATAGGGCAAAAAGTAATTTCGTTACCAATGTCTCCACGATTAAACCCTACAGACACGAGAACCCCATCAGCGGCCACCATCTCAATGTTGTCGCACCCACCTTAGTCGATCCCCGACCGATCAAACACTGTCGCCGCTATGCCCAAGCTTGGCTGCACCCCCCTGAACCGCGCGACACCTCCGGCTCTGCTTGAGACACTCCGCCACCGTCGCCTAAATCACCATTTTTTGGTGAACTCCGACACCTGTGCAATGATTCAAGCTGATGGATGCGCTCGTCTCATCGCCCTCTATGATGCAGTGCCCTCCGATTGCTCCAAAGTCGAAGATCCACCGTTGATCACAAAACCTAATATGGACGGTCGATATTGTTTTGGTGATTTCTGGTCAACGAAATTCGATTGGAATAACGAACAACAAATATAGATTGCATTTGTTGAGAGCTTCACGATGATATATTATATGACAGGGTTTGAACAGTTTGAATTTTTTGGAGTTTGATTTGGAATCGGTAATTATGGTTTTGAGGTTTCTGCCATTGAGAAGGAACAGATAGATATAAATTGAACGTACAAAAATGAAAATAGAAAACTGCTAGGGTTTATAACAGCCTATATATAGACAAACCTGAAATAAGAATGGATGGAATAGATCAAATTGGTTCGAAGCGATAACAAAGACCTTAAAAGCCCGTTTCGTTCCGGAAACGAAAAAAGGTCATCCCATATATCAAAATATAGGTTTACAATATTTTTAAACTCAATGGAACTAATTTCAAATCCTAATCAATTGTATATAGAAGTTAGTTTTTAAAGTCAAATTATTTTAATCAAATTCCTTTAACTGACTTCAACGCATTTCATATTAAATGAAACTGGTTCCATCGAAATCCGAGATAGTGCCTAAAAAGACTAATTTTACACGTTAATTAAATGAAGTATTATTTTAAAATCAATGTAATCACTTTTAAATCCTAAATTAAAAGCTTTCTATCACCATTCTTGATTAAATAGAAATTAAAAATATTTTAAAATGAAATTTTCCATGTTAAAGTCAAGATTTAAATATTACATTAATTTCAATGTTAAATTGCAACCGTAATAAAACCTCAATTTTATTATATTTAAATTTCAACAAATTCGATGATTTTGATTCATGGGTTCTTATATTAAATCAACAGTTCCTTATGTAATTTATTTATTAACATAAGTTTCCATTTTATTGTACTCATTTTCTATAGTTAACATCTTTTCTAAAATTAACAGCATTATTTCAATTACATTAAATTTCATTGCTTTCTAAATTAATTTCAAAACATATCAAATAATAAGATGGGAAATAAAACAATATTTACATCTTAGTAATATAAACACAATTATAAATTTATTGTTTACAAACAAAGCTAATAAATTTACGTACCAATTAATTGATTTCATATTCTATATTAAAACCAATTTCGATTAATAACATATAATTTCACCATTAAAACATCATTTAATTCATTCCTGATTGACTTACAATTTGTTTGTACCAAAATTGGGCACAACACTCTTCGGATATGTTTGAAGAGATAAAATGAAGAAAGTAAATGTAAAATGAAGTAGATCTAACAAACACATCAATAAAAAGATAAGAAAATGCACAGAAACATACGGATTTAGAGTGGTTCGGGCGAATTGCCTACGTCCACTACGAAATGATTGATGTTTATTGAATTTCACTCGTTGTTTACAAAAGATTACAATAGTATGACTGAAGTTTGACAATCATTTCGGCAGAATATCGGCGTAGAGAGGCCAAAAGTCCCTTTTCTGTAGGTTCTGGGCTGCTATTTATAGGCGTAGGCTACAAATATCTCGCTCAGATCTCGGGAGACTTCTTCTGGCACGTGGGCGGGCCCACGCGTTCGATCCCATATGATTTGCACTCGGTCCGTGATCGATATGAACGAATTTCGTATCGATCAAGATTTGGTCCAATCGAGTCGAAATTTGGCATGGACGTCCTTTAGGTTGTACGTAAGCTCCTGTGAAAATTTGGTAGCATTTGGACTTGTAGATTGTGAGTTATGATCGATGCAAATTCAGGTTTTATGTAGGCTGTTTGGTACGTATCGATCGGAACTGTCTTGTTCATATCGATAGTCTTGCTCTGTTCGTATCGATAGTCTCGCTCTGTTCGTATCGATAGTCTCTACTTTGTTCATATACATTGGTTGCATCTCACTTCGTATCACTTTTACGCACTCCACTTTGTGTCGCAAGTGGACTAGGAATGATGTCACTAGCATAGATACGAAGAGAGTGGTTATCTGATGGTTGATGGATACGAACAAGGCCTTTCAGCGGATGGATACGAACAGTCGAGGCCTGATGGATACAAACAAGGCCTTTCAGTGGATGGATACGAACAAGGTGATTGCTGAAATTGCATCGATCATATCTTGAGCATAAGAACTCCGATTGACTTGAAATTTGGAACGTTGGCTTTGATAGCTTTGCTTGTCGTGTCATATCAATTTTAGCTCGATCCAGACTCGGACAAAATTTACTAGTATCCATAGTGAACCTATGTACAACTGATCTCCAAGGCGAACTCTCACTGGTTTCTAGTCAAGTTCTTGGTGTCACGGCCTTGCCAAAAGGCGGGATAACATTTTCCCCCCAAAGTACGTCTTGTGTGAACATGACGTGCTTTGAAAAGCTGCATCCTTCATTCTGAAAAAGTTCTATTTGATTCGCTGAGTAGTTGCTATCATTTCGTCAAAAGATGTAACCTTTGATCGAAACGATAGTGATGTAGATGTCGAACTATTGATTGTCAATGATCATGCAGTGTTTTGTTGTAACTGAGTGTTGAGCGCTAGCGATTTGTTGTTCACTGTTGTAATTGTCACTTGGTGAGCATCCAACTCCTGTAAATTTAGAAAATCGAATATTAGTTCGTCGTACGCATACGTATGTTAATCTGACTCTCGTTAACGTTTGCACGTTCATGAGTCATTGTCAAGTTCTTTAGTTTTTGTTTGGATTTGAGTTTCATATCGATCCTCTCCTGGATCGAAGTGAAATTCGAGTTGTAACTACGTTCGACGGTTGTTTTAAGTCCTTCCTTTGTATCAATCCTCTCCTAGATCGATCTGAGATGTTGGAATATATGCTTCGTATCGATGGATACATAATATTGGGTCTCGGATTGATGGGTACAAGAGTAATGCTTTGTATTAATGGAGTTGAACGATCTAGACATAATCATGCAGTGATGCTTCACGGAGGATATGCCATTTCTCATTCCTTTATTCAAGAAGAATCCCCGATTGTGGATAATCTTTGATAGGAGTCATCCATGACTCTTTTTCTAGATCCATCTCTAAGATCTAGTTGATCTTCATATGTCAATGCTTGGAATAATAGGTATTTCAACTGGGATAATGTCTATTTGTCGCGCATCCCCAGAACTGGCTAGCTTGGCCAGTGATTTGGCCTTTTCATTTTGTTCTCTAAGGATTTGTGTGGAGGTGTAATACTCGAAGTCGCCTAGAAGCTCTAGGATCCAGCTAAGATAAGGAGCGAGACGTTGCCCCCTAGTCAGATAGTCTTCCCTGACTTGGCATACCACTAACCAGAAATCGCATAAGATATGTAAAGTTTCCACTCCTAGTCTTCTTGCAAGTTTGAGCATGGCGACCAAGGCTTCATACTTAGCTTCGTTATTTGTTGCAGGGAAGTTGAGTTTCAGGGCGTAGCAGATCGATCGATCCTCAGGAGTCATTAATGCAACTTCGACGTTAGAAAGCCGATTATTGGAAGTTCCATCTGTGTATGTTCTCTATCGGTCGGACGGTTCTCCACTGTTCTTCAGATAATCGTCTGATGTAGTGAATTCAGATATGAAGTATGCTAATGTTTGACCATGGAGAGCTCTCCGAGGGGGATAAGTGATATCAAATTGGCTTAGCTCGATATTCCAAACATTTAAGGTTTCTATAGGACCTATCATAACGGCTGGTCGATATAGACGTTAACGGAGTGAGCTATTCAATAGCTCGCTTTCATCGTATACTGGTCTTTGGATTCGTTTCTCTTCTCATAGCATTGCGACACTTATGGTGTGTGTTGACACGGCAATTGATGTATAAATCTTCACGATCCAAAGGTTTGGGTAAAATGGGAGGTCTCTTTAAGCGATTTATCAGAGCTGGAATTGCATCAACGCAGTTATTAGTTCATTCAAAAGTTGTGTTCCCTCTCTTGATCAGGTTGAAGAAGAGAATTCACTTGTAGATGGTCCTAGAGTTGAATCAACTTAGGACGGTAATCTTCCGACTTGGGCTCCGTACCTACTTGGTTGTCTTCGGTACACGGGTGTCTCTAATTGTCGGAATTTTCAGGATAGCCTTGATTCCACGAGAATTGAGGATGAAAACAAAGAATATTTCTGATGTAATGGTGAAAGAGCATTTCAAAGGATCGAGTTTCATCCTGTAGTTGTTGGAGAGCATTGAATATCTTTGCCAAGTCATCGATGTGGTCATTTAATGGTCATGATCTTACGAGCATATTAACCAACTTTCATCGATCGGCCGATATGATTTTTGAATGATCTGTTAATCGTCCTTTGGTAAGTAGCATAAGCATTCTCAAGTTTGAATCCAGGAATTTCAGCATAGCACTATAGGCCCAGGTCAATAATGAAACAGTTGTATTCCTGGTCTGGGACATGTTTTAGTATCCGATTGTATCTGGAGTTTGCATCTATGGATGTGATTAATTCATGTCTGATGGTCGGTCCATCAGTTGGTTGATCATTGGAAGTGGAAAGCTGTGCTTTGTCATACCCCATGCAAATCTAAGTAGTTGACGTATGTCCTCCACTCTCTGTTCGTTTTTCTTATAAGTAAAGGATTGGATACTCGTTTTGGTTGGAGGGCATCATGGATAAACCCACTGGTTTTGAGCAGATTCGCCTCCTCTTTAAGTGCAACAGATCTCTCCAGATCCATGTCGCATCGTTTTTGTTCACCGAGACATGCCTCGGGTTGACATTTAATGCAGGGTTCTTCATGGCTGTCGAGAGTCCATATATATATATATATATGAGATCAAGTCCAAGCGAACACATCAAGGTTCACCTGAAGTAAAATAGTTGACTCTTTCATCATCATTGTGCAGAGTTATGATCTGATCTACAATACTCGTGATGGGTTGTAGGCACTTCATGTGTTTATTTGCAATGGTAAATGATCAGGCTTATAAGGACGTTGAATCAAAGGATTAGTAGAACTTAGCATTGTACTGCATGCTGCTACATAGCTGGCTCCAGCTTTGAGATTGAATTTACTTGTATTTCTGAATGATGCGCTTTTTATTCAATGTACTCTCGATCCATTGCTCATCGTAAGGGTCAGAATAATGATTAGCTGCCATAAGTCCGGGTATTGATCCGATGACTCTATCTCTAGGCATCCTTTCGGTCGCAACCTAGAGTTGTTATGAATATTAGGCATGGGTCATAGGTTCAAGTTGTCATAGTCAACTCTCGAATAATCACTCTTTTTCCCACAGTCTCGGGTTGGCGGATGCATTACGTGGACGGTCTAGTCTCGTCCTAGCTGCGTTTGTGATGTAGTTCAAGCTTTAAGAACCAGAGTTGATTGATGAATGGTAGGATCATATTAATCTTATCTTCTTGCTTATGCCCCCAAGTCTGGCGAATAACTCGATAAGTGGCAGGGTAGATAATGTCCGCTTCAATTTTGTATTCTATCCCATTGAAACATAGGATCGAGTTAACCGATGGAAGGTTGAGTCATGCCTATCCTGCATTATATTCTAGTTCTTTCCTCTAGGCGGAATACATTGTTACTTTGCCAACATTCGGACATAAGCTAGATTCTGGACGGTCAATGACATTCACTTCGCTGCTTATGTCGCCATACTTTGGGCAAAAACTGAAGAGTGAATCGTCCACACTACAAGAAATTTTATTTTTTGTGGCGCTCAAAAAATGCTACAAAAACTTTTGGTGGCGTTTTGATAAACGCCGCGAGAAAACATGCGACTAAAAATCCATGATTTTTTGTTGCATTTATTTTTAACACCACTATAAATGCATTTTTGGCAGTGTTTTTCAAACGCCACCATAAATCTTTTTCTAGCGTTTAAAAAACGCCACCAAAAGATTTTTTGGCACTACTAATAGAATTTCCAACTTTACCCCCTGTTTTACGGTTGCATTTACTCAACGCCACTATATATATTTCAGTAGCATTTTTGAAACGCTACTAAAAGTTGTTTATTATTTTACACCATTTTTTCATGCTATTATTTCCTGATAATGGTCTATTTTGGTTCTATTATATCAATCAACAATCACTCACATAATCATCATATTCAAATAAGTTAAAAAACACATTAATCATATAATCAAATAAAATATCCATAACCATTCCAATACAATAGTTTTTCGACAAAATGACCTAACTCACATACACATCGGGTACTAATAAATGTTATATCTAACTAGTGCTAACAAAACGTTTGATTACCCATAATTCTTTGTTGTATACACAAGTGAAAGCTAGCATCATCAAGTCCAAATTTGCTCTCTTCAAAAGTCCGATGCCTACACAAGTGAAAGAAAAGGCTGATATAAACAAAGCAACATTAATGAATTAAATCACAAATGCATTGTCTCATGAATCTAGTAGCTAAGATGTACTCTCAACTGAATCTAACCAATAAAGTTCTATATTCAGTTTGGAAGATGGACTACCTCTATCAATCTAACCAAATAAAGCCAAATCCAAATTAAGATCTAAGTTTGACTCGTGTTTGTTGATAGAAACTTCCAAAAAGAAATGTCTACTCAATAGCTAAAATAATTATCAAAGATGAGATTTATTTTATAGCATTACTTACTGTTCCAATGAACTCACAAACCACTCAAAAGCAGTACGTTGAAAGATCTCTTAATCAAACTAATTTAAGAAGTCAATGGCAGCCAATGTCTTATGCTCAGTTTGATGTCAATTGGGTGAGCTTAAACTCATTTAAAAAATTAATTTTTGTGGAGTCATTATCTATATTGATACTTCATCTTTCTACCCAGAGGATAAAAAAATATCTCTACTTACATGCAAGAAAGTGAATGTATAGATAGCTATCAAAAAGCAAAGGAATTTAAAAGACAATTGAGATAACTCACCGTCGGTGTATCACCACATGATGTGCTTGAGGCCAGTACAACCATTCAAATGTGCAGTCTTCAAAATCTGTAGCAAGTATAGCAAATAAGAAATAGATACAACCTTGATAAAAAAGGTCTTCTAATTGAACACAGTACATAATATCAGTATACTAACATATTAACCTTATTATCAGAAACGTAATACATATTTCAATGGTTTTCACCAAGCTCTCATAACACAAAATTATCACTATTATTTCAACTGTGCTCATAATGTACATTGACATTCACCAAGCTTTTCTATCCTGCTATACGCTTTGAACTCTTGTTATCATCATTGTGACACACAGAAAGTAACAGCAATGCATCACCCCTTTCTTTAAAATTTTATATATATATATATATTTATAATAACAACTGTAACATTCAATTATCAATTCAAAGAAGTTGAATCAACTATGCTTTGTATAGTAAAATAAAACAAAGAAACAAATATCATAGTATAAATTTTGAGGTTCAACAAACTGCTTAATTGATGTCGGTTTTTCTATTATACATGCACTCTTATATTATATTATTAATATAGGGATCTTCATTATTGCATTAAAACAAGGACCCTTAAAAAAATCTAATATATTTGCAGAGTCTTCTTCATTAAATAGAACTCAGACATTGTCACCATTCGCCATATGCTATTTGTGATGAGAAAAAAAATGCATAATAAACATGAACTAACCAAAGTAACCAGTTATACTACATCTTCATGGACTTCCATTTTAGACCCCTCTTTGAGGACACATGTCCTACAAAGTGGACAGTTTGACTGCCTGCTTAGCCATTTATCTACACAGTCAGGGTGAAACGTATGAGTATAATTAAGCATCACAAAAATAATGCACAATTTAAAATCAAACTCAATCATTCAAACCCTTCCTTTATGTTCTTCAGATTGCGACTCAAAACCTAACCCTGCTTGACTATACACACGATTTTTTTATTTTTTATCAAAGTCTTCTTTGGTAGTCGTTTAGAAATTCAGATACATGGACAGGGAAAGCAAACTAATTATTCTCCACTCGGTGCGTCTATAATATTCATCATTGTCTGTCCAACTTTCTTTTAGTACAATATTAATTATTATTTTTTAATCCTCAATTATTTAAAGGACAATTTTTTGATCAATGCTTTGTAGAAAAACCAATTACCAAAATAAGCACCTTCAAAAACTAATAGGCAAAGTAGGCCTTGTTTACGTTTGTACTTGCGCAAAAATGGAATGCGCAAGTATATTTTTTTTTATACTTAAAGCTTGCGCATTCCATTTTTGCGCAAGGTATATTTTAAAGCTTGCGCAAATATGGAATGCGCAAGCTTATTTTCGGGCATCAAAAGGACAGAGAGATGAATCTGGAGTCATTATCATACCTATCCCCTTTCTTCCCAAAACCCTCCCCATTTCCAACTTCAAACCCATTTCAAATCCAAATATCTTAAGTCAAAATCATTTTTCCTCATCTATTTTTTCAAACAAACACTCTATTTCCCATAAAATGGAAGCTAGCTCTTCATCTACGTTGATTAGAGGTAATTATAATTCCTTTTTTTGAAAATTAAGATGTAATTTAGAAATGATTGTTGTTGTTGAAAATGAAGAGTTATTGGTGGAGGTGGTGTTAATTATTAGACAATGGTGTTGTTGTTGAATTAGTTGTTATTGTTTGATGAATTGGGAAACCCTATTTAAATAGTAGTAAATTAAAAACCCTAATTTACACCTTATTTTTTTATTGTTTATTATGACGGTAGACATTAATGATTGGGAGATAGACGACGAAACATTGATGAAACATTTTGATGAGGTTGAAGAGAAAATCGGAGTTGCAAGTTCAAGTCATATTGACTTTGATGTCGATCATGTTCCGGAAACACAGTTTGAACCAGTACCACGTAAATTTCATTCAGGATCATCAACCTTACACGGTCGTTTATGTGATGTTGTTTCTGCGAAAATGCCCGGCCATCAACATAGAGTTGGTGGAAATTTGCTGACGCCTATACATCCTGTTGGTCCATCCTTGCCAAGGGGACAACGATCATATCCAACTTGTTATTGCGGAGTTATGTGTGTAGTGGTTGTTTGCAGAAAGGAAAAGAATGCTGGACGAAGGTTTTTCGGGTGTAGTTTGTACAACGAACATAGATTGAATCCTCGTGAATATGATTGTTGCAATTATTTTAAATGGATTGATCAACCCCTGTGCGAAAGGGGACTTGAGTATGCCCACGAATTGCAAGCCGAAATAAGTCGTTTGAAAATTGTGAATGAAGAATTAAGGACGAACATTGGAAGGCCTAGAATGTGGTAGATGTTTGTGGCTTGGTTAAGTTGTAATATTTGGATTTTATGTTGTACCATTGGATTCGTATTAAGTTGTTGCGAAAATGTTTGTATTTGTTGTAACCCGTATTGTGAGCATGGTGGAAAGTTTATTATGTTTTTGAAATTCATTTGATAGTGTTGACTTCAATGACAACATATATTGGTTGTATTATTATATTGATTTGCTTGTTTTGGTTTTTTTAAAGATGAGTTGACTGCTTTTGGTTGAAGATTGCATGCGGAAGCAAAATCTACTTTGAAAAAATAGGTAATAATTCATCAAATTGATGTTTATACTTATGTCAGTGAACAAAAACTATAAATGTAGTATTGGAACTTATTTTGCAGATAATGTCAAAGGTTCCGACTATATTTTACTTTGATGGCGAATTGATGGTTGATGATGAAGGTAAACCTAGATATGTGGGCGGGAGGGGAAAAGGATCGACAATAAAAAATCATTGTAGTTTTGAAGAGCTTAAACAAAGGGCATTTGAAGTGACAAAAGCAAATCCTGTGATATATGATTTAAAATTAGCGGTGAAATGGGTTCGGGAAGATGGTGCATCCGCTATTGATTTGGAAGACGACGACGATTTGAACTCCACTTTTTCAGTTGGAATGAGAGTGATAGAAATATACATTGTGAGAGCGGAACATGAAAATGTGGTTGAAACACAAGCGGCAGTAATCTCTGGGGATGAGTATATGCACACTACAGAATTACAAGAAACACAATGTTCGGCGTATCCGTCGTATTTTTCAAGCCATCAAGGTGGAGAGTTTACAAATTTACTTCAAAGGTACAGTGAAGTGGTTGGAGTCTCTTCTAGTCAGGAACAACATATGATGCCGAACGCTATAAATCCAAATCAGTCGCAGGCGTTTGAAAAGTGAGTACTATTATACGTTTGCACTTGTATTTTGACTTACGTTAATGCTAAATATATGACCTTTATTTCTTGTATTCCTAGTGTAGAAGATGAATTTACTGGTTGTGACGACGATGGTGCCGATGATCATGTTCTTACTCCACACGAGATTTGTGGACAATTGGATAGCATGGAAGTAGCTTGTGCGGATGATGAGGATAGAACTTGGATCCATCAAATGCAAGTTAACAATGATGCAATCATATATGCATACATTGAGGAGGCTGATGATGTAAATGCGGAAGAAGAACAAATCACATATGAAGAGGCTCTAGCCGATGATTTATGCACGGCATCAATGATGGCGAAATCGATAATGCAAAATTGTCATCAAGACGTGGAAGTTTTTGGAAGAGAATGTGCGGAGAACGGTCCACGAGTTGGGTTAATTTTTGAAAGTAAGCAGAAGCTTGTTGAACAGTTATGTGAATGGTCGATTAAATGTTCAGTTTCGTTCCAAGTTCTGAAATTGCGTGCAAATCAATACACGGTCTGTTGTGCTGTGGAACAAACATGCCCTTGGCGAGTTCATGCAAGCCTTTCGGTAAGAAAAAATTCAAACTGGTGGAAGATAACCACATATGGCGGCGATCACACTTGTTTAAATGCAACCATCAACTCAAACCATCGACAAGCAACTGCTAAGTTTATATGCAGCAAAATACTTCCGTTGATTAAAGCTGAAACAAACATGACTGCAAGAACTGTTCAAGAGACAATGTCCAACATGTTTCATATTAAAGTGAGTTATTATCGAGCCTGGCATGGACTGCAGAAAGCTGTTGTAATGATTTATGGCGATTGGGAATCGTCGTACGCGGAATTGCTGAAATATCTTAGAGCCGTACAACATACCAACCCCGAAACCGTATATGATGTTATTCATAGTCATGGTGTTTTTGATGGTGCTTTTTGGGCTTTCGGACCTTCTATTCAAGGCTTCGACCACTGTCGACCCATATTGTCTATTGATGGCACTCTTTTATACGGGAAGTATCTGGGTACGTTACTAGTAGCAACTAGAGTGGATGCAAATCAAGGGTTATTTCCTTTAGCTTTTGCTATTGTGCAAACAGAGTCGTGGCAAACGTGGAGTTGGTTTGTTCGTTGCATATGGAATTATATTCCATCCGTACGTACTAGATGTATTACCTTTATCTCGGATCGTATGAAAGGAATTCCACGTGCGCTTAGAGAAGGTTGGCCAGTTGAACATCATCATCGTTTTTGTATCCGTCATATTAAAGCAAATTTCAAGAAAGTGGGGTTTGGCACGGATGAGCTACAAAATTTATTACACGCATGTGCCACGGCATCGGAGGTCGTAAAATATAATGATCTTCGAAAACAGTTGAAGGATGTAAATCGAGATGGCGATGCGTGGATTGAAAGAAGTTTGAAAGACCAGGAATCAAGCTGGACTCTTTGTCACGACGGCGGAGTAAGATTCAATATGATGACGACCAACGTTTCTGAAAGCTTTAACGGTGTGCTCAAAGGAACTAGGAATTTACCTGTTAGATCATTGGTTGCACGTACGTTTCATCGACTGAACCATTACTTCGTCGAAAGACGTACTCAAGGTGAAGAGTGGACGTCGCAGTTCGCACCTAGGTGGGAAGCATTAGCGCGGAGAAGAATGGAAGAATCGAGGCTCATGTCTATAGAGAGATATAGCTTCGTTGAATGGCAGGTGAAAGATGTGCATATGTTTGATTATACGGTGAATATCGAAGATAATGTTGCCAAATGTTCGTGCAACATGCCAACATTAGATCATTTTCCATGCTACCATGTATTAGCGGCTTGTTCACGCGGTTCGGGTGGTGCTTATAGAGCGTATTTTGACCTAATCTCCCCGTGGTACACAAAGGCTATGTATTCCGCAGCTTATGCTCCTTTATTCCACCCTGTACCGGATAGTCGACATTGGAACGTCTACGATGATCCAATTATACAACCGCCGCCTGTGCGCAGAAATTCAGGTCGTCTCGGTCTACTAGAATAAAAGGTTTTATGGATCCGCCATCTTCATCCGGCCATAATAGATGTAGCAAATGTGGTTCTATTGGCCACAAGAAAAATACTTGTCCGCGATGAATTGTAATAGAACTAGAACGTATATGTTACTGTACGCCTTGTTGAAACTTTTTCGGATGGTGTTGTTAATCGAATGGTGTTTGCATGTTGTTCAGACTTTTTTGTGAAATTGTATAATTTGTTGTGTGGAAACAGCTCTTTGTTTGGAACTGACCCATATTATAGCTTGCGCATATGTGGAATGCGCAAGCTATAATGATAATATAGCTTGCGCATTCCACAAATGCGCAAGCTATATTATTGGTCAGTTCCATACAGAGAGCTGATCTGCCTAATATAGCTTGCGCAATCCACATATGCGCAAGCTATATTTTTGGTTATTTGCAGCAGCCCGCAAATGCTACATTTGATATTTTGTAGCATAGGAGGAACGCTACAAATTACCCAGTTCCACCAAAAATATAGCTTGCGCATATGTGGAATGCGCAAGCTATATTGTAAATATAGCTTGCGCATTCCACATATGCGCAAGCTATATTTGGCAGAGCAGCTCTCTGTTTCGAACTGACCAATAATATAACTTGCGCATTTGTGGAATGCGCAAGCTATATTTACAATATAGCTTGCGCATTCCACATATGCGCAAGCTATAATATGGGTCAGTTACAAACAGAGAGCTGTTTCCACACAACAAGGCAAAACAAATAACACGTCATTTCATTAACAATACCATCAAAAACAAAATAATTAACACGAACTAACTGACAATTTAAATTCATCCAAATAACAGGTCGTACAATAACATAGACACATACAAGGCAACAACCCCTAACCTAACCCAACCAAAAGAAACAACAGCAATATGACCAACACCGTCAATCACGAATCCTTCTTAGCTCGAGTGGGGTGTCTCTTTTCTTCTTCTTCCGTTTGTACACGATGGGAGCCGATCCTTGGCCTTCTTCGAATGTTGGAGCGGGTGTAGGCAGCGGAAGTTCTTGTTGTTGACTTGGCCCAAAAAAGAGTTCTTCTTGTTGAATTTCCCACTGCGACGGCTCTTGCGTATGCTCGTATGTCGACTGTCCAACATAGCCGAATTATTGTTCTCCTTCGTGCCAAACCGGCCATTCAGCGTGAGTTTCTCCGCCGGTGTATTGATGCTCTACCTCGGGCCAAGCAGGCCATCCCGCTGTAGTTTTGCCACCGGGATGTTGTGAAGCCTCCCCCTTTGCATGTGCCTCCTCCCATTGGCCTTGTCCACCCGCTAGTGTGGTATGTGTCTCCTCTGTACAACGCGGTGGCTCTTCTACAATGCGCAGCGGCTTGGTCGGCCTTCTTAGCTTGTTCCGACCCAGAATCGTGTCAAGTATTCGTCGTAGGTCAATGCACTTGCTTTTGACCATGTCCGGCTCCATATGACTTTCTTCTATTTCGCCCACCACATCCAAAGCGCTGTATATTCCGCTTACCTAAACCATAAATCATAACAGTGCATCAATATGACATAAAAATTGAACTATACAAAATTTGAAAATACAACACTTACCACATCACGTTCTAGAGGAGCACGGGGAGTGTACGCAACCAACTTCCTTGTCGACTTTTTAAGGATATAACGACGAGTAATTCGCCAATACCAATACTCGTACTCGCTCAAAGGTGTCGGAGGGTCGCGTGCTCGTTCGGCACGATCAATTCTTGATTCCCAAATAGCAATACTTTCTTGCAAAAATGTCATCCAGCTAGTGGGTTCTGGGTCAAGGGGGACGACAGGATCGGGAATGTGCTGATAATCAAAGGAAAACTGTCTCATCACCCGATCGGGTGCATACAACTCAAAGTCCAGAAATAGAATCAGTCGGCTCTTAGCAATCCAACCGGCGAACGAATACTCAATATTCGGATGTCCAAATTTATACACTAATGAATATGGTTCCCATGTAACCGCATCATCCGCCATCAAATCCAACTCATTATGGTAAAACTGTACATTTCTTGGCGTCTCACGCCAACTCCTAGCACAGTTCCACCTAGCCCCGAATGGAAGATACGGATCTAAGTCGGTAGGAATTCTAATAGACGGCCGTCCAATGGCAATACGACCATAGTTGCAACAACGTTGCAGAACCCCCTAAAATTTATCGACGTTGCAAGGCAACGTTCGATAACTCACTATACAAATAGCATAGAACAGCACTACCCCAAGAATGATAACCACAGTCAGCCAAATCATCCAAAAATGGTAAAAATTTCAAACTTAATCTCCCTTTTGAATGATCAGGAAATAATCGCCAACTCAAAAAATACAATATCACGGCACGAGTGCGGCGAAGTATATCTAAATCGGTCGCCCCTTCGGGTAGTGGTTCAGAAAGTTCGCTTTTAAACCAAGTCATTAACAAATCACTTTTAGACTTAACCGCCTCTCTTGGCGGAAAAATACCAAGCAAGTCATGAGCCAATTCGATGTAATCGATATCTAAATTTTGCACACATACCGGACGACCATCTCCTTTAAGACCGAAAAGAAAATGCACATCCGCTAGAGTCACTGTCATCTCCCCGACTCTCATATGAAACGTATTTGTTTCCGGCCTCCATCTATCGCATAAAGCAGTAAGAAGGTGATGATCGAGCCGAATGTAGTCGATTTCCATAGCTTTCCAAAATCTGGAGATTCGTAGATTCGGCTCCAATCTTGGATCTTTAAAATCGATCTCCATGAGCTTGCTCGAATGATCGCATATCTTCACAGTTTCAACACCCTGCAATATATAAATAAATTATAATTAGGACTTCATATTTGACTTCCCTGGTTTACCAATATCGAACATTTACCTCCATTAATGTGTCGTTTTGGCTCCTATGGTGTTCTTGAAGATAAAGAACACTTCTATCTTCGGGCCCAGGAGACAATTCTACAAACAACAACAACCGTTTATCAATACAAATACTATGTACAAAGTTAGGATTTTTGCTATATTACTACTTCAAATCCTTTTGCATTGTCATCAAAGAAACCAACAATGTGAGTACATTCACATCAACATCATCAACACTACCTCTTCCGCAAACAACAACAATCATTTCTAAATGACATCTTAATTTTCAAAAAAAGGAATTATAATTACCTCTAATCAACGTAGATGAAGAGCTAGCTTCCATTTTATGGGCAATAGAGTGTTTGTTTGAAGAAATAGATGAGGAAAAATGATTTTGACTTAAGATATTTGGATTTGAAATGGGTTTGAAGTTGGAAATGGGGAGGGTTTTGAGAAGAAAGGGGATAGGGTTGAAGAATGACCCCAGAATCAGCTCTCTGTCTTTTTGATGCTCGAAAAAGAGCTTGCGCATTCCATATTTGCGCAAGCTTAAAAATATAGCTTGCGCAAAAATGGAATGCGCAAGCTCCGTATAAAAAAATATACTTGCGCATTCCATTTTTGCGCAAGTACAAAAGTAAACCAGGCCTATTTTGCTAATTAGTTTTTGAAGATGCTTATTTTGATATTTAGTTTTTCTGCAAGGCCTTGATCAAAAAATTGTCCATATTTAAATGATCCGTGTATCGTTCCAACCATGTCAAAATCAATCCAAACTGGTTAATAAATGCATTGTGGACTAAATAATAGTTGAACGTTTCCAGGAAACAAGCGAATGGATACAAATGAAAACAGGGACCTCGAGGACATTAACAACATATCTTATCTTGTTATCCATAAATAAACAACGCGTAGCCTACCTCCTACGTCTTTCTATTTCCTTCTTTTCATATGTGCCCACTTCATTGTTTTTTTCTTCTTCTTAAATGCTTTCAATGGCAACGTTAAGCAAATTGTTTAAGCCAACAAATCCATTATCATTTTTAATGATGTCTTCTTCTTTTTTTGTAAATCTATACTTTACATAAAAGAGACAGCGACCAATCTCAATTTCTTGCTCCTCTAAGTCTGCAACATTGAGTTTATGCTTCTTGATAGCTTGTACTATACTCAGTGGAGAACTTGGACACGGTTCAAGATCATTTGTTATCATGAAATTCACACCCATTTTAGCGTATCCACCACCACAGTCTTCGCTCGGAGATGCTAACTTAGGGTTCATTTCTGGAACCAAAATGTGTTTCACTCCATGCTTACATTTATTAGTATGTTCAGTATCAATTGCATAAAAATCTTGAGGCACCATAATATTTCATGTGCCTGCTATAAATGAAGGACAACAACCATCTTATGGATTATAACTGTGTTGTTGAACACTTCAAAACCTTTCACTCGGTTATGCCGTATCTCAACTTTTTTTTTCTTCTAACAGAGATTTTGAAAGGTATTCTCAATCATTTGGTTTTCAACTACATACACACATAACTATTGCTTCAATGATGGCTTCCTAAATTAAGAAAGTACAATCAACATGATGGAGGAGACTCCATTTTCTTCATTGCTTCACCAACTACATACACACAGCAATTTAATAAAAGGCCACAACAAGAAGCACGATTCAATACTTACAACTGTGGCCTTTTATTTTTCTTCTGTTCTTTATGCTTACTTGCAGCTATCAAAGTTTTATTGTTTTAATGTTTTAATATTTCAAACTTTTAATGTTTTATTTTTCTTCTGTTCTTTGTACACATAGTTTCATGGGTGTTTCTATCAAAGTCCAAAGTTCAAAGTTCATGTATAACTTCCAAGTTCCGGTACAAAATATCTAAGTTCAAAGTGCAAGTACAAACAATGATATGTGTTTAAATATCAAAAACCACACAAATAATTTGCATGAATGTAAAACATACGATACTAAAAAATTACCTGAACTCCTGCAACAAATGCTTGGACAACTTGGAACTATGGGAGAAAATTGAGTCGCAATGTGCTACCATCGCGAATTTGCTCAAAAATGACTTTGATATGCTTTACTTTATTGCATCTTTAAAGGTCACAACATCGAAAGTACTGGAATCACCAATAACTGAAGAAGGTATATCTTATGAATAGACCTTATATATGTACGAAACGCTGCTTTGGCAAGTTCCTGCAAATTTGGATACTTGACCAGCAATGATGCCAATGAACCTGAAATTTGTTCCATCTTTTTAGCATCAGCCTGCAAAATACCAATTGATACTCAGAATCAATCATTTAATAAGAGGATCATCTCCATGAAATATGTAACGTGGAAATATATCAGCAGGTGCTTAAATCTTTTTTTGGCATATAGGTCTAGCAAAGTTTAGTAAATGTTTGTATGAACCCAAAATAGGTAATAATGGGAATTTTCATTCAGCCCTAAAATTATGTTTCATTCATTGCATTTAAATAGCAAAATTACTTGTGTAATAAGGATCTAAACCACGAATGCAAGCTGGGAACAATTCACTAGCTCCTGTACCAATGTAACGATTCTTATCACGTATAAGTCTTAAGCCATCAAAATGTAAAAGTAATAAAAGGATTAGAACGTTTGAATAATCAACCGACATACGGGAGCATAAAGATATACCTTCCTCAATTGTATAGGTATTTTAGGGTCAGAGCTCTGCAATTTATTTAGCATTTCTCTCTCTGAGGGGTCAAGGAATAGTATTGATTTCCCTTTAGAGGTGAAACGGGCTGTACGACCAACTCTATGAATGTAATCTGAAATTTCATCAGGAAAATCAACCTATCACGTAAAAAACACTGAATAAACAATTCCATATTAACAAGCATATAAACCGCTGAAGTTCAGTACAAGAAGTTGTGTAAGTACATATAGAACAAATTTATGTGAGCGCTCTCATCGAATAGAGGAACAATTTAAATCTTAAAAGAAGAAGTCATGTCAGTAACACATACATGTACACGTTATATTAGTTTCCTTATCACAAACAAGTGACATAAGTCCGGACTGCATATATGAATACATGACTTAAGCCTAATGAGTTCATGGAGGGAAGGCTTTGTTAATTTGAAGTCTGAGTATAAATTATTAGTATATAAAAATAGCTAACCTGGACTACCCAATCAACTTGAGGAATATCCACACCATGCGACATCGCATCTGTTGCAAAGAGTACAGAAGCTTTCTCAGAGAATTGCAAAGTTACTGCCATTCTGACTATTTGTGACATGCGCCCATGTAAACATAGCAAGGAAATCCCAGGTCGAAGTTTTTTGAAAATTTCATAAACAAATTTAACCTATTGAAAATTGTAAAGCAATCAATATATGTTAACTATAATACACACTCACAAGAGAGATTACTGTCAACATTACAAACCACACATACATATATGTGTAGATTTCAAAAATAAATTGTGTGTGATATAAATAAAATAAATATGAATATACCTTCTTACAGGTTGAAAGAAATACAAGGATTTTTGAATGGAGATCCGTTCTGATAAAACTCCACAGCATATTTAGTTTTTGATCAAGTGGAACTTCCATAGCTATTTGTTTCTCAGGAGTAGCAGTCGCGGATTCTGCATGTACCCTCCATGCTGAGACGTAGAAGTAAATAAATAAAGGGATGGATTGCAGTGGAAAATTATGACCTTCACATCGCGAATTGCCTGGGATAGATCCATGGCCATCATTTGTGACTGCTTCTCCTGCTTGATTAAAACTGGAAACGAAAGGTCCTCCTCTTCCTGCTACTGCAGTCCAAACCTGTTCAACCTCACTCTCCCAGTCTCTATCCTCTTCTCTTCCCTCCTCAACTCATTTTCATCTCTTACTTCCCTCGCTCTATCTTCCGGCAGCCACACCACCCTCGAGGAGTAAGAAACGGGAGAGATGGAGGGAGCGTCTTTGACAAATCAGATATCCTCGTGAGTCAAGTTTGTTCTTGTATATCCTGATTTCCACTGTCGTGTTGAGATTGAGACTGAGATTGGAGATTGGGATCTTCATTCGAGTCTTTAGGTTTGGGAGCGTATGAAACAGGTTTGATGATTGGAGCGGAATAAGAGGAGGAGGAGTAGAAAGAGCGAATTAGGGATAGCACTTGGGAGCGGGAACTCGAGGGGAGTAGGAGGCAGCTGAGATTCGCCATTGTTTACTTGTGAAAAAACTGTTTGGGGATTGAATGGATAGGGAATGTACTAGTTGCGTTTGTTAGATTTAGGCGGAAAGATTTTGGTAAGGCGCGAAAGGCAAAATATTTTTGCCGCGTTTTAAGTATAGGGTGAAATGTTTTTAGTTGCATTCACAAATAAATGCCACCAATTTATGCAACCAAAGGCTAGTTTTCTTGTAGTGCCAGTAAGATCCAATGCAGGATTGATGCTCCCCTTGCCGAATCCAAGGTAAGAATTGGTGCGTGGAAATTCAGGTTACACTTGTTGTGAATTGATCGTTTAGTCGGATCGTGTTATGAGTTAAAGAATGAATGGTCGCAATGCATTCTTTTGGAGTTGGGCGATCAACCATGTCCATTTCAATTTACGTTCTCCCGTTAGATCTAGGGATAAAGTCAGCTCAAATGCAGTCATGTCTTGCTCATTTGGTCTCATGCTCTTCCTGACGGATCAAAGGAAGGCGACGGAGGACGAATGGTCAAGTCACACTCAGTTGTGGTTTATTCTTCTATCCATGCTCCATTAGTCAAAGGTATTCGATGGACGTCAGGGTCACATCGATTTGTAATCGAAGAGGATCGGTATTGACCGTCGATTCAACGACACAATGTAGAATGCTCGGACCTCATTTCCTATCGATTCAAAGGTATGATATGGAAGGTGCAGATCGATATTGCCTGTCGATGCTGCAGTATGATATAATTGGTTGCCCAGAACTTTGGGCATCATTCTGATTGGTTAGCATTAGGGTCTCCTTGTAGTCATTGCCTTAAGTTGTAAAGGACGCTAAGCTAGAGATGTAGCGAGTCACCTTTTTCTTCTTTCGGTGATTTGTACTTCTTCCCCCGGTCTTGGGTTAGTCGAGTTAGTTCGTGGATGGTCTAATTGCACCTATAGTGAGTTTGTACTTGTCATGTCAAGTTTAGGTCAGAGTTGGTGAATGAATGGTCGAATCACATTCATTCATTTGTCTATGCCTGTAGCCGCACCTTGGGGATCAAAGTAAGTTAAAGGGTCATTCATCACACCTATATGATGTTTATACCCCTATCCACATTCTGGGGGCCAAGATTCTTTTTGTATAAAATGGTCGGACCGCATTTTCCTCGATTAATTTCTCTGGCACTAGTCAAGGGCAAAAGTCAAAGTGAGGTCGGTCACACTACGACAACTTTAGTTTGATGCTTCTCCCACTGAACTATAGGAAGGAATTGATTGGCGGATGGTTAGGTCACATCCGTCCATGTTGCATGCAAAATCCGTCGGATCATATGCGAGAGTTAGGAGATGAACGGTCATGCCGCGTTCATTTGCGGTTGGATGGTAGCAACATCCATTTAGAATAGGACGTTCAGCTAGGTCCGTTTTGCGAACCTGCGTCTCCCTGTCGAATCAAGGATGAAATTTTGTCTTGTAGGGTTGGAGTGCATCCCTATAAAATTATGTTATGGGTCCCATGCCGGGGACAAGAGTTGATGCATGGATGGTTGTGTCACTCCCGCTTAGTGCTGGATGGTCGGATCACATCCAATTTTGTGTGTTAAGTGTGCCCCCATGTCAGGGGAAGATTGGAAAGCAGACGGTCGAACCACACCCTCTTTTTGTACTATAGAACTTGCTGAGGAACCATAGCCAATAGATGGACAGTCGAATCGCATCCCTTTTGGTATTTATATTCCAAATCATGCTTTGAGGACTGGAGTTGGTTGATGGGTTGTCAGTCAAACCCATCTGGTATTTATACTCCAGTCCGTGCTCTCGGGACCAAAGTTAGTTGATGTTTATACTCCAGTTCGCACTCTGGGAATCTGGAGTTAATTGATGGGTGGTCAGTCACACCCATTTAAGTGTTTATACTCCAGTCCGCGCTCTGGGGACTTAGAGTTAGTTAATGTTTATACTCCAGTTCACACTCTGAGAATCTAGAGTTAGTTGATGGGTGGTCAGTCACACCCATTTGGTGTTTATACTCCAGTCCGCGCTCTCGGGACCAGAGTTAGTTAATGTTTATACTCCAGTTCGCACTCTGGGAATCTGGAGTTAGTTGATGGGTGGTCAGTCACACCCATTTGGTGTTTATACTCCAATCCGCGCTCTTGGGACCAGAGTTAGTTAATGTTTATACTCCAGTTCGCACTTTGGGAATCTGGAGTTGGCCGACAGAAGGTCAGTCAAATCTGTTTAGGCTTTAGGATTTCGTTCACACTCTGGGAGCAAGAAGTTGATCAGGTACGTGGACGGTCATATCACATCCACCCTAATTAGGCAAGCGAAGTCGTTAGAGACGGATCCACCCTCCTCGAGCTTGTAAATATGAAAGGCGAGGTTGTTAGATGGACGGATCCATCCTCGTCGGGCTTAGGTTGAACATGGATGAAGGCGTTGGGTGGACGGATCCACCCTCCTTGAACCCATGTCCGTAAGTTTATACTCCAGCTCGCACTTTGGGAATATGGAGTTAGTTAGAGGATTGTCGTGTATCAATCCCTTTTGGCCGCAGTGTGATGGCTTGTCCCTGAGCTCGGAGTTTCACTTAGCGAGTGATCGGTGGGATCCCGACTACTTTCCACTTATCTATCCAAAATGAAGGATGAGATTTGGTTTATGGATGGTTGGATCGCATCCATGTTCATTTGGATTCCGCTTTTGCCAACCCTAAGGAGTAAGAGTAGTGTTCCGGCAAGCTTTGTGCTCGAGCATAGGAAAGGATGGTCGAACTACATCCACTTTGAGCAGTGTATTTTCCCTTAAGTCAGGGGCAAGAGTTGGAGAACAGACGGTCGAGTCACGTCCACTTTATGCTTTGCACTCTTCCGGCCGAGTTGAGGAAGAGAGTCGAAATGATGGCTCATGATGGTTCGCGAGTAGGCAGTTATTCGTTGATGACTTTAAGTTGAGGCTTGGGCCCTGACGAAGTTGGTTTAAGGCATGATTGTTTTTGTCGAATCACATACGCTAGCTGGAGAGTGAATGGTCAAATCATATCCACTTTAAACATATGTTCTCAAATTACCCCAAGTTCTAATGTAGAATTGGATGCATAGATGGTCATGTCACATCCACCCTTGGTGTGATTCCAATTTTACTAGGCATCAGACGAAGCATAAGTATTTTGGCGAGCTTCAAGTACAATATGGAGAGTACATTGTTGGGACATATCACTCCAAGTCTTTCCCAGATCTCCAATTAAATTGCATATGCGGATGAGTGGATGGTCGGTTGCATCCACTTTGCACTAGAGTCCTGACCTTGACGGTCTCTTCCGCTTTGATGCCTTGCCCCCAGTCAAGGGCATATAGTAGCCGATGAGTGGTTGAATCATGCTCGTCATGAAGATACCTCAATGATTTGATCATAGTCCATGGAGGTTGTTTTGCACCCAACCTTAAGTATTCGGTTACCTGCATCATTTGCAAGTAGTTTAATTCAAGTCGGTCATATCTCGCAACATAAATGAAATTGAAATAGAAGTAATTCAAAAGAGATCAGATTAAATCTCATTGATAAGTGAAGCGACGTCGTATGCTCGCTATTGCACTTCGGTCCAGCCCTTCACGGTTGGAAGTCTAACACAAATGGTTTAATTTGATCAAAGTTCTTGATCGATAGGGGTCGGGTGTTCCCAGTCCTTCGTTTTATGGGGCTTGCATATATTGTTGGAGCTATCCTTTTCGGAGCAGCCTTACGGAATTGGCGTCCATGGTATCCATCTAAAGAAGAGGAGTTTTCCGATCTAGAGTATGGAGTAGGTTCCCTCCTTATCTCGCCATGTTGATCCTTCATCTGATCCATCAACTCAATATTGGCCTGGACATGTTGGTGTAGTCGTCGGCGGCAGCTACCCACCAGTTCTCTTATCAAAGTCTGGAAATAAGCTCCGATGATGAATTCATTTATGGGTATTAGTAGCAACTGGATGTGGGCTTGGATAAATTCGTTGGCTGCCAGCTTCTTCATTCCCTTTAACAATATGAGAAGTAGAATTGGCATGTCTAACCACGATTAACAGTGTTCTTTGAGGAATGGGGGAAGACATCTGCATTTGATGGCTGTCATCACTCTTGGTGTAAGCCATGTGCAATTCTCACTTCATGAGGTAATGCCGGGGGTTATATTTCCAAAGTACACTAACGCAGTAAGCATGTTGAATTTTTTCTGGAAAATCTGCATGTAGAATGGTTTCAATAAATAGGTCTGGACTGGGAAAGATACTTCTATCAACATTATCAGGTCCATTTTATGGCTACGGGGTCTTGTAATACTGGTGAATGATGTATGCATGATTGCCCAACGTTCGAGTGGTTGGTAATGCCGATTGGATGGTGAGTTGGTTAAGATGGGCTCAAAGATTGGTGATTATTTCTAATTTTCACCCAGGTAGGAGGCCCATATAAGATAGTGAGGAAGTCCTCTTAAGGTTGTATGTCATGCTTCTAGTCATATGGACACAGTATGATTAAGATGCGGGCATTTGAAGATGGTTCAGTGGTTACTAGTTATGATTTGAGTTGGCAGAGCAGACTGTGTAGGGCAGTCGTCATATTAGCCATCGTACCATAGTTGTTAATTCAGGTGTTTAAAAACTGGTCAATTGGGGGAAGTTGAAGTCCACCTTAGAAGCATGATATACTAACCAACTCTAGTTCTTGGCGTATTCGCTAGGTTCTCAAGCCTTTGGGAGAATCGGTTGAGTAGTATTTCTTTACCCATTCCTTGATTGCAATTCAGCATTTGTTGCTGTGATCCCCTATGTCTTGTTCAGTCATGGAACAATCAGAAGTGTGGATGGAATGTTTCTTCATTAAATTGAGCTTTGAATTCACTATGCGGGTGCTCTGCGTTGCGGCTAGGGTTCGGGTCATACCCGAATTTTTTTTTTGAAATTTCGTATCATTCTCAGCAACGTTTGAACGATAGAAATGTAGGTGAAATTGAATGATCCGAAAAGTGGACAATTGGATCGATACGAAAGGCGCACAGCTAGACCGATACGAAGTGGATGTGAGTATCGATACGAAAGGCGCACAGCTGGACCGATACGAAGTGGATGTGAGTATCAATACGAATTGGACGCAGATGGATCGATACGAACTGTGTGTGGGTATCGATACGAATTGGGCACAGATGGATCGATATGAACAGCGTGTGAGTATCGATACGAATTGGACGAAGATGGATCGATACGAACTACGTGTGAGCATCGATACGAATTGGGCGCAGATGGATCGATACGAACAGCATGTGAGTATCGATACGAATTGCACATGGCTGGATCGATACGAAGTTGATCGATACGAAAACCGATCGATACGAAAAATGATCGATACGAAAGTCGATCGATACGAATGTTGATCGATACGAAAACCGATCTTTACGAATAGTGATCTTTACGAATAGTGATCGATACAAAAACTGATCGATACGAATAGTGATCGATACGAAAGTCAATCAATACGAATAGTGATCGATACGAAACCTGATCGATACGAAATTCGATCGATATAAAAACTGATCGATACGAATAGTGATCGATACGAAAGTCGATCGATACGAATAGTGATCGATACAAAACCTGATCGATATGAAATTCGATCGATACTAAAACTGATCGATACAAATAGTGATCGATACGAAAGCTGATCGATACGAAGTTCGATCGATACGAATGTTGACAAATTTTCTGGGTGCGAAAACATGGATACGAAAATCTTTATATTTTCTGGATACGAAAATATGGACACGAAAATCACCACATCTTCATGGATACGAAAAACACCATATATTCTGGATACGAAAATATGGATACGAAAATCACCATATTTCATGGATACGAAAATATGGATACAAAAATCTTGATGAATGTAGTTCCTCTTAGATCTGGAGCAATCTGAATAGAATAGAAGGAACCACATGACGATAGGTCTGGATCTCCTCCTTAGATTTTTGCAATCCAACGATGGTAGTAGATCCACAGAGCAGGAGAAAAGCAAGGTTTTCTCAGTGAAAGCACCAAAGTATTTGTACCAAAATTGGGCACAACACTCTTCGGATGTGTTTGAAGAGATAAAATGAAGAAAGTAAATGTAAAATGAAGCAGATCTAACAAACACATCAGTAAATAGATAAGAAAATGCACAGAAACACACAGATTTAGAGTGGTTTGGCGAATTGCCTACGTCCACTATGAAATGATTGATGTTTATTGAATTTCAATCGTTGTTTACAAAAGATTACAACAGTACGACTGAAGTTTGACAATCATTTTGGCAGAATATCGGTGTAGAGAGGCCAAAAGTCCCTTTTCTGTAGGTTCTGGGTTGCTATTTATAGGCGTAGGCTACAAATATCTCGCTCAGATCTTGGGAGACTTCTTCTGGCACGTGGGCGGGCCCACGCGTTCGATCCCATATGATTTGCACTCGGTCCGTGATTGATACGAACGAATTTCATATTGATCAAAATTTGGTCCAATCGAGTCAAAATTTGGCATGGACGTTCTTTAGGTTGTACGTAAGCTCCTGTGAAAATTTGGTAGCATTTGGACTTGTAGATTGTGAGTTATGATCGATGCAAATTCAGGTTTTATGTAGGCTATTTGGTTCGTATCGATCGGAATTGTCTTGTTCGTATCGATAGTCTTGCTCTGTTCGTATCGATAGTCTCACTCTGTTCCTATCGATAGTCTTCGCTTTGTTCGTATCCATTGGTTACATCTCACTTCGTATCACTTTTGCGCACTCCACTTCGTGTATTAGGAATGACGTCACTGGCATGGATACGAAGAGAGTAGTTATCTGATGGTTGATGGATATGAACAAGGGCTTTCAGCGGATGGATACGAACAGTCGAGGCCTGATGGATACGAACAAGGCCTTTCAGCGGATGGATACGAACAGTCGAGGCCTGATGGATACGAACAAGGCCTTTCAGCAGATGGATATGAACAGTCGAGGCCTGATGGATACGAACAAGGCCTTTCAGTGGATGGATACGAACAAGGTGATTGCTGAAATTGCATCGATCGTATCTTGAGCATACGAACTCCGATTGACTTGAAATTTGGAACGTTGGCTTTCATAGCTTTGCTTGTCGTGTCATATCAATTTAAAATCGATCCGGACTTGGGAAAAATTTACTAGTATCCATAGTGAACCTATGTACAACCGATCTCCAAGGCGAACTGTCATTGGTTTCTAGTCAAGTTCTTGGTGTCACAGCCTTGCCAAAAGGCGGGATAACACAATTATTTCCAAATTAAGCTCTACAATTACATTCCAAATTAAACTTTACCATTATAATTGATTGAAATTACATTAAACAGTTATCAATTTCATTCAATCAACATTATTAAATTATATTTTAATAATTTTTTCCCATTTATAAATTATAAATTTTAATTTCTCACAATATTAAATTCCAAAAATCTTATTAAATTTAATATTTTTAATTATCAAAAATACGGGTTGCTACATAATTTGTAAATATCGTCTTAGCTAATATATCGATAAAACAGCAGGAAATAGTTTTGTCAATAAAACTACTTTTAAACAGTAAGGATCATGCACGGCTATGCATTCATACACTAATATATGTATTCAAACAAGATTATGAATAAAATAATTTATTTTATTTTGGGAAAATAAAATGTATTTATAACATCGACAGTTGATATCATCGGTTTTATATATTTCTTCGGAAATTCAAGTTAAGTTTAAATATTAAATAAATGGGTTTTTATTTACAGATAAACCTATTTTAATCATTTAATAATGATGGTAAAATCATTTTTAAAGTTTGTTTACCAAAATAGATAGTTCATAGAAAAATAGAAAATGTGATCGAAGAACGTTTTCCAGAATTTCGACTTTTCAACACCGAAAAGTTGTCAGGAACATTGTTCGTCTTTATGCACTATACACACATATATAAGAGCTAATTAACCAAATAATAATAATACACTAATTGTATATTATCTTATGTTAATAATGTTTAGCAACTTATGTGACAAGTCATGTTTTAAAAATAATAACTTATATATTATAAGTATATTTCATTATCTCTTGTCATATCTTAGCATTATCATCATTATCCATCATGACCTAGAGGATATGACTAGAGAGGGGGGATGTGACATATGAGGGGGAGGAAGGTGGTGATGAGACTTGTCAAAATAATGACATGTTAGGATATTTTAAAACTAAGGTTAAAATGGTAATTTTCCTACTTTCTTTCATCTATAAATACATATCTCCTTCACTATATTTTCATTTACTTCTCCATTTCCATTTCCCTAAATCTTTCTTTGCGTTTCATGGCTTCTTATGTTAGTTTAATTTTTTTTAAATCAAAAGAATTAAATTGTTTTAAAGATGCGAACTTGTTTTAAAACTCTTTCTTCTCCATTTTCCCCCACTTTATTTGGCCATAACTTCCTATATTTTACACCAAATTAATATTTTATTTTTTTCAAATCATATAAAGTTTTAATAGCTACAACTTTCTATTTTATCATTTTTTCTAATTTCAAGATTAGGTATGCCAAAATCTCATTTCTTTGCAGTGTACTTTTAAACTCAGAAATTTAGGTCCGAAAATAGCCCTCCTTCTTTTGACCATATCTACCTCAAACGAAATCAGATTTGAGTGATTCATTTTTCTAAACTATAGAGAAAAGATTTTTCTAAAACCTTTATTTTGATCATTTTTCCCAAATCCGAGAGTAATATATCCAAAAATCAAGTGGAAGATGACATATTTTTGTAGTGATTTTTGGTGCATCTAAGGCATTTCAAGTTTCAAAGATTTTCGATAAGTAAAACTACTTTGTTTTGAAAAAGTTTTTGACTTTATTATGATGTGTTATTGTGGTGATAATATGATGAGAAAATTGAATGGTTATAATGTTGGCAGAAGGTGATTTGATGGATGTTTGCGTTTGGTGTTGAATTTGAGGTTTGAATGTGATGTGGTCGAGTTAGTAAGCATATAACCTTATGTTTCTATATGTTTTCATTGTGAAGTTAAAATTATGGTAGCATGGATGTACGGTTGTGATCTAAGAACCAAAGTTTGTTGAGTTGAAAGAAAGTTAACAACTTTGTGTGTTGCGACGGACGTGAGATCCACTACGAAATCAAAAATTACGTTTTCTTGTTTTAAATTTTGGAAATTGTTTCAAAGTTTCTATCTTTGTTTCTAAGTCTCAAAAACTTTAAAAGTTATGTTTGTAAACATGAAACAGAAAATAATAAGCAAGTATTTTCGCTTAAAGTATATTTAACCGAACTGCGCTCATAGCGATAGTCGCTATGGACGTAGTTCGACAAAATTATCGATTTTCATTTTAAATCGATTTCGTTTGAAATGATTTTGCAAAAGTTTTTCAAACTTAATTAGTAATATAAAAAGAGATTAAGTTTAGATTATTTAATAATTTATTTATTTGGTAAATTAATTAAAAGTGATTATTACTGTTATCCCGCCTTTTGGCAAGGCCGTAACACCAAGGAATTGACTAATAACCGATGACAGCCCATCCTAGAAATCAGTTATACACGGGCTTACTACGGATATCGGCGAATTTTTTCTGAGTCCAGATCAAGCCAAATTTGGTAGGACTTGACAAGCTAAGCCATGGGAGCCAACGTTATAAATCTCAAGTCAATCCGAGTTCGTATGCTCAAGTTATGAGGGATGCAAAATTGGACGAAAATCAGATACCATTCGACTCGCTCCTTCGACTCCCTCCTTCGACTCGCTCTGGTTCCCTCAGATATCAACTTCGAATCGTTCCTGTTTGACTCGCTGCCATCTGGAATACCTATTTCGACTCGCTTCGCCCAGCTACCCACTTCGACTCGCTCGACCAAAGCCTGCTTCGACTCGCTCAAACCAAGTGCTTACTTCGACTCGCTCGAAACAGCATCCATCAGAGAGTCCTCTTCAACTCGCTCCACAGCCTTCACAGAACCACTGTTCGACTCCGTCTAGTTCGACTCCAACAAAGCGCCACGTCACCGAGTCGAAAGGAAGTGAGTCGAAACATAAGCGAGTCGAAATGGAAGCGAGTCGAAGGAAACAGCCTACCGAAAACTCCATTTCGTATCGATCATATCTCCCAATCTACAAGTCCAAATGCTATGAAATTTTCACAGAAGGCTACGTGCATGCTAAAGAATGTCCACGCCAAATTTCGACTCCATTGGATGAAATCTCGAGCGAGTCGAAATCTGCTCGCGTCGATCATGGATCAGACCGAAATTTCACGGGCTTGGGCGAGCGGGCCTGGTCACGTGCCAGGGAGGGTCTTAGGAAATCTGGGCGAAATACTAGCCTCCTACACCTATAAATAGACCCCCAAAGCCAACAAAAAAGGGGTTCTTCTTCCTCTTTGAGATCTCTAACGCCCGGACTCCGCCAGATCCAGATCTGAACTCAGTTGCTGCTGCCATAAACAAAATTCACTGCTGCAAATTACAATTGGCTGCTGTAAATCATTGAATTCACTTGTAAACACAAAAAAGAGATCAATAAAGCAAACTATTTCATAGTGGACGTAGGCTATACGCCGAACCACTCTAAATTCTTGTGTCTTCTTACACTTTAATTATTTTCATTTCTGAAATTTGGAGTTTTTGTTAGATAATTCCTCTGTTTTCATTTAATTTCTTCACTTTATCTCTTCAAAGACTTCCGAAGAGTGTTGTGCCCAATTTTGGTACAAACACTTTGGTGCTTTCACTGAGAAAAAACCCAAATTTTCTCCCACTCTTTGGATCTCCTATCTATATTGGATTGCATAAATCTAAGAAGAAGATCCAGATCTAGAACGTTGAAGCCCTTCCATTCTATTCAGATTTGCAATCAGATCTAGGAAAGGACTTCGCCAATTCATTATGGTGAGCACACGTACCACCTCTACATCTGCTGATCAGGGAGCACGGGACTGACAAAATCCCGCGCAATCTCCTCCATCCAACCAAAATGCTGCAGGACCTTCAGATCCATCAGGTCCAATCACTAGACAAGAATTTCAGACATTGCTTCAAGAGTTGATCCAAAGTCGACAACAGCTAGCGGAACAACTACGCGCCAACGCGGAGTTGACTAACCAGCTAAATCGCCAAAGGCGAAGAAGATCTAGAAGAGACCAAGGTTCTCACTCCTCCACAGAAAGTTCAGCCTCCTCCGATGGCCAAACTAGATCCACACGTCCACGGTTAGGTGGAAACTACACCCAGGCCACGGGACACCAACCTGCTTCGAACCTTGGGCAACCTAGAGCTGGACCATCCGTTAGCCTTTGCACAGAACCTTCTACTCGGGGAGGAGCTGCTCCTTATCATGTTACCGGCAACATTGCTACTACCACCGCTGCCGGACGAGAAGGTGATGCTAGGAACCAAGATGATCCTCAACATACCCGACGAGAGCAGACTCCTGAACCTTATGTTCCTGAGGATGTTGAACCAAGGAGGCGAGGCACAGACCGTCGACCGCGTCCGGTCCAGACTCGCATTGTGGAACCCGACCACACCTTGGCACAACATGCTCTAAGTATTCAAACGACAGATATACCAGCGATGATCCGCCAAATGATCCGCCAAATGATCCGTGAAAGTCAGGGTCTATCTAATGACGACTGGGGAATCTCCCGAAGTCATACCCCTTTCACCGATGATGTTTTATATGCTGAACCACCTTGGCACTTCAGGATGCCGGCTTTTCCAGTTTATGAAGGAAGTTCTGACCCCAATCAACACGTCTTGAAGTACGAATGGCTGATGAATGCTGCTAGAGCTGATGACACAGTAAAGTGCCGTAGTTTTCCCATTTCCCTAGGGGGCATCGCTACCATGTGGTTCACTCGTTTGCCACCGCAATCTATCTCTAACTTTGACCAGATGGCAACCAAGTTTGTCGAACAATTCCGTATGCATGTGGCGAGGCCGAAGGACGTTAACACTCTCTCTAGTGTTACGCAAGCTTCCGGAGAAACGCTTAGACGTTACTTGGAGCGATTCCATACCACATGTGCAGAAATAAGCAATCCCAACAATAACTCTATCCTGATGGCTCTGACTAAGGGGATCGATGCTGATTCCGAGTTCGGAAGTTGGTTAGCTGGGAAACCACCTGCGTCATTAGACCGTTTCTATTCCAAGGCAGCTCAATTCCTGAGAAGGGAGGATGCGAAACAGTCTAGGAAGCAAGATGATGCAGGACCCAACATCGAAGGTATCTAGAGTAACGTCGCTGTTAAACAGTCCGGAGATAGTTCTGGAAAAGTTCAGTTGAACGTCCAAAATAAACAGAATCAGCAAAGGGACAATAGAAATCAGAACAAAAAACGCGATCAGGATCGTGGACCACGGCGTAGAGCTTCCATGTACGAAAACTACACTCCATTGAACATGTCGTTGGAAAATGTGTATTTGCAAACCTGCAATACCATGCAGTACAAGAAACCTGCCCCGAAACCACCAACTTAAAGACAAATCCAAACAGGAAAGTTCTGTAGATTCCATGAAAGTTATGGTCACAACACCAATGAGTGTCGTCACCTACAAGACCTCATTGAAAAACTGATACGTGAGCGGAAGCTGGATCAGTATGTACGGGCGCCTCAATTCGGTGGTGCGGGCCTATCAAATCAGAACCGTGCGCCGAATCAGGAAAGACAGGAAGAACCCGCTCGTGCAGATGGGAGGTTGGTCATCAATACAATAAGCGGTGGTCCTCACCCAGCAGATCGAAGCTGGAAGGAAATGGAGTCGTATGCCAGTTCTATCAGGCATGCGGACTTCGAGTGTTGTAGTAGTTTTGACGAGGGGGCTCCGGCCAAGCAACAGAAAACGATGACGGATGACATCGTGTTCAAGAGCAGAGACGTAGATAAAATCGAAGCTCCCACTATCGATCCACTGGTCATCTCAGCACAAGTAGGTCCCGCTTGGATAAAAAGGATCTTAGTTGATAGTGGAAGCTCTGTGAATATTTTGTTCAAGCGAGCTTATGATCAAATGAAGATGGAAGCCGCAGACTTAAAGCCCTGTCAATCTCGAGTCTATGGTTTCAACGGAAGTGCCACAATCCCCACTGGGATGGTGGAACTCCCAATAGAGTTGGGAGTTGGAGAACGTCGGAGAGTATGGATGTTGCAGTTCATCGTTTTGGACATAGACTCCCCTTACAATGCTTTCTTGGGCCGACCAGCCCTCGCTGAATTCAGAATAGCCATTGCCCATGGTGTTTGACCTTAAAATTTCCCACTGATCATGGAATAGGAATCATTCAGGGAGATCAGGCCACTGCCAGAGCCTGTTATGTTGCTGAGCTGCGGGAGGCGCAGCGAAAGGAGAAGGGAAAGGGCGTAAAGGAATCTCTCTATGTCCGTTTCGCTGATAATTGACAATTAACGCCCGGGCCTAGGCCCGAGCACCCCAGCCAATTCCTCAAGGATCTTGACCTGAGAGAGACTGAAGACGAAGGAGAATCTAAAGAAAGTCAAGCATCCCCGGCCGAGCTAACGATTGATGTCCCAATTGACAATAACGACGATTCAAAAATGATAAAGATTGGATCTCAGCTAAGCCAGAAAACTCAAGAGGAATTGGTTGAATTTCTGCGGGTAAATCTTGACGTATTTGCCTGGACACATTCTGATATGTGTGGGATCTCGCCGGACATCGCAAGCCACACTCTGAACATTGACTCGCGGCATGTCCCAGTCAAACAAAAAAGGCGCGGTATGGATCCAGAGAGATCTGCCGCCCTTAAAGAGGAAGTAGAAAAGCTTGAAGCAAACGGATTCATTCGGGATGCGCTATATCCTGAATGGGTGTCAAACCCCGTGCTCGTCCGAAAGCCAAAAGGGAAGTGGAGAACATGTGTCGACTATTCCGATCTGAATAAAGCGTGCCCCAAAGACAGTTTCCCGCTTCCTAGAATTGATCAGCTAGTGGATTCGACAGCTGGACATGAACTCCTATCCTTCATGGATGCGTATTCAGGCTACAATCAGATACCAATGCATTTAGCCGATCAAGAACATACCAGCTTCGTGACCAGTCTGGGACTTTACTGTTACAAGGTTATGCCATTCGGACTCAAGAACGCCGGGGCTACTTACCAACGGTTGGTCAATCGGATGTTCGCTAATCAAATTGGGAAGACAATGGAAGTATATGTAGACGACATGCTTGTGAAGTCACGACTCTCCACCGACCATGTAAAAGACCTGGAAACCATGTTCAACATACTTCGGGAGTAAAAGATGAAGCTCAACCCACTGAAATGTCACTTTGGAGTTGCATCCGGAAAGTTCCTTGGGTTCATCGTTAACGCCCGGGGAATCGAAGCCAATCCCGAAAAGATTTGGGCAATCAGAAATCTTGAAACTCCCAAAACTATAAAGCAAGTCCAGAGTCTCAATGAAAAGGTAACAGCATTGAGCAGGTTCATTTCAAAATCCACTGACAAATGCATTCCCTTCTTCGATCTGATTCGAAAAGGGAAACGAAACTTTGAATGGACCACGGAATGCGAGGGCGCTTTCCAGGCACTAGTTCAACATCTGTCCACACCACCAATACTGTCAAAGCCTATCGATCATGAGAAATTGTTCGTATATTTGGCGATATCAGAAAACGCTATCAGCGCTGCATTAATCCGAGAAGAAGTCAAGATACAGAGGCCAGTATACTATGTCAGCAAACGATTGACTGGGGCTGAAAGAAATTATCCGAAGCTGGAAAAGTTGGCTTACTGCCTTGTCATTGCATCAAGAAAGCTCCGACCGTACTTCCAGGCACATTCCATTATTGTTTACACCGACCAGCCATTATGGCAGGTCCTTTCGCGGCCTTAGACGTATGGTAGGTTACTCAAATGTAACATTGAACTGAGCCAGTTTGACCTTACTTACGCTCTGAGACGGGCCATACAAGGACAAGTCCTAGCCGATTTCATAGCTAAATTTACCGTCCCAGAGGACTTGCCTGAAGCCAGTGAATCCCCCGAATACGTCTGGAAACTTTATACCAACGGAGCATCAAACGACCGGTATTCAGGCGCCGGTATTGTGCTTGAAACTCCCGAGGGTCGATCCATATGTTATGCCTTAAAGTTCGATTTCCATGCGATTAATAATGAAGTTGAGTATGAAGCCCTCCTAGCTGGCTTGAAGCTTGCTAAAGATTTGAGAATTATCGTAGTGGAAATTTATTGTGATTCACAATTAGTTGTGTGTCAGGTACGAGGAGAGTATCAAGCGAGAGATCGAAGGTTGGCTGCTTACTTAGCTCGAGTTAAGGAAGTACTAGACCATTTTGATTACTACGCCATCTACAGTATACCTTGAGAACGCAACCAAAAGGTCGATTCGTTGGCAAAGCTAACCAGCACGGGCGAAGCTCAACAAATGGGACTCGTTTCCGTAGAAACACTATCTTCCCCAAGTATCCATCGGGCGGAAATGAACCAGGTATGCAAAAACGTCCCCGAAAAGGATTCATGGATGACTCCACTTAGAAATTATATTGAGCACGGAACCCTGCCGGAGCGCAGGAGTGATAAAAGACAGGTCCTTCGAAAGGCCTCAAGATTTACCATCCAGAATGGACTCATGTACAGAAGGGGATACTCAGTTCCCCTACTCCGATGTATCGCTCACGATGAAATTACACAAGTGTTACGCGATGTGCATGAGGGAGAATGTGGCGATCACACCGGGGGGCAAGCACTTGCCAAGAAAATACTTCGCTATGGATATTACTAGCCTACCGTGAATCGCGATGCGTTGGACTATGCAAAGAAATGTGATAGGTGCCAGAAATATGCCCGAATCCCTAGGGCTCCTCCTACTGAGATAACGCAAATGGTCAGCCCATGGCCGTTCGCAATGTGGGGCATCGACATCATCGGTGCTCTACCTCTAGTAAAAGGTGGTGCGAAGTACGCCATCGTCGCGGTTGATTACTTTACAAAGTGGGCTGAAGCCGAAGATCTCGCTACCATTACAACGAAGAAAGTAATCAACTTTGTGGTTCGTAACATCATCTGTCGATTCGGTCTCCCACACACCATTATCACGGACAACGGAACCCAATTCGATAGTGCTGAATTCAAAGATTTCTGCAAACGATTTCACATCCAAAAGAAATTCTCCACAGTTGCACACCCTCAAGCAAACGGACAGGTCGAAGCAGTTAATAAGGTCATAAAGTCCATCCTGAAGAAACGACTAGAAAAGGTCGGGGGCAAGTGGGTTGATGAACTTCCTATGGCTCTATGGGCTTACCGAACAACCCACAAGACCGCGACCGGCCACACTCCGTTCTCTCTTTCTTACGGTTCAGAGGCCGTTATTCCAGTCGAGCTAGAAATACCTTCTCATCATCTGACATACTATGATCCAAAGACAAACACTATATTACTTGCTGAATCTCTTGATCTACTGGATGAGAAGCGTGAGGAGGCTGATTTGAGGGCAGCTGCGCATCGAAGTCGAGTCGCCCGATTGTACAACGCCAAGGTCCGTCCGCGAACCTTTGAACTAGGCGATCTCGTCTTAAAAAGAATCTATCTGGTTCCTTCACACATGAAGCCGACATGGGAAGGACCGTATGTTATTGAACGAAGGCTCGGAGATGGCACATTCAAGTTATCGACCGTCGACGGTCTTACCCTCCCAAGAGCTTGGAATAGCGAGAGCCTTCGCCGCTATTACACCTGATAGGCTATCTTTATCCATTTAGTTTACTTTCCTTTTCTGCAATTTGTTTATGCATTTCGAAATTAGAACTTGTAATAAGGCAACTAACTTTGCCATACTTTCTTATTTCAGCAATAAAATGCAACATCTTCGAGCCAGAGCTGTGATTTACTTGAAATACTTCATACGACCATCACTATGCACGGAGAGCTAAGTCTCATCATATGGTGGGATTTATTCAAAACCAAAAAAATGGCAAAATAGGGCCAACCAATGTCGTATAATTCAAAAAAAAGACTCAATGAAATCGGATTTATATAAAAAAGAAGACTCCTACAGAGAGAGATGTTACGTGCCAGGTAGTGGATATAACCTACCATGGGGACACATGCTTCACACCCAACCAATCTTGATTTGAGTTGGTATCTCAGTCATTGATGCTTCAACGTCCACTCCGTCGTGCTCTCATAGATCCACTCCTTTCAGTCGTGAAAGGCATCATAGGACTCAGTTCAAGTCGCAGGGAATCTTGCACTGAAACTAAATAGGGGCGCTTGGATCCAGTTGTTTATACCAAAGCAAAGCGAACCCCCAACTCATCTAGGCTCAAAGTCGATTCTTTATTCCCACATTAGATACCAGAATAGTTATTCTCTTAGAAGCGATAGCTAGCGGCAGGCAGGTTAAAGCAGTGCCGACAATAAGCTCGAAAGAAAGTTAGGCAGAGAGTGGCTGCGGTGCAACCAATCAATCCCTAAGTGAAACCCGAGCTCGGGGGCAAGCCACCACATCAAAGTCAAAAAAAGGGATTGATACACGACAATCCTTATCCAACTCCGAATTCCCAGAGCGCGAACCGGAGTATAAACATTCAACTACGAATTCCCAGAGCGCGAACCGGAGTATAAACATTCAACTCTGAATTCCCAAAGCGCGAACCGGAGTATAAACATTCAACTCCGAATTCCCAGAGCGCGAACCGGAGTATGAACATTCAACTCCGTATTCCCAGAGTGCGAAGCGGAGTATAAACATCCGACTTCGAATTCCTAGAGCGCGAACCAGAGTATAAACATTCAACTCTGTATTCCCAGAGTGCGAAGTGGAGTATAAACATCCAACTCCGAATTCCCAGAGCGCGAACCGGAGTATGAACATTCAACTCTGTATTCCCAGAGTGCGAAGCGGAGTATAAACATCCGACTCCGAATTCCTAGAGCGCGAACCGGAGTATAAACATTCAACTCCGTATTCCTAGAGTGCGAAGCGGAGTATAAACATCCAACTCTGAATTCCTAGAGAGCGAACCGGAGTATAAACATTCAACTCCGTATTCCCATAGTGCGAAGCGGAATATAAACATCCAACTCCGAATTCCCAGAGCGCGAACCGGAGTATAAACATTCAACTCCGTATTCCCAGAGTGCGAAGCGGAGTATAAACATCCAACTCCGAATTCCCAGGGCGCGAACCGGAGTATAAACATTCAACTCCGTATTCCCAGAGTGCGAAGTGGAGTCTAAACATCCAACTTCGAATTCCCAGAGTGCAAGTGCTAATTCCAAGTCTCCCGATCGCAGACATATGATCGAAACTTAAGCCAGCGTAACCAGCCACTGATGAATGAATGGGAATCCCCGGAGTACGAAAATGATTATCGACAATCAAACAAACATGGACGCATTACTCAATCAACGCTTACTTCAGACATCCGTTCGGTGGCGCGAGACTTAACATGTTACAAGTAAGAAGCGATCGTCGGTTGACGGATTATAACTCATCCCCAAGACTGGGGGTAGGACTTAGGCATCAACCAATGATTGAAGCAATGCGATGTCAGAATTCAACTCGCTTCCCGGTCGCAAGCCATGTCCACAGTTCCCGAACTTGGAAAACCAAAACAAACTTGATTCGGAACCTGAAACTTCACAAGTGCATTTCAGACACTGAAACACTTAGACAAATACACAAGTGGAAATTAGCCGCAAGGGCCTCTTTATCAAGTGCAATTAGTTTCTAGGACACACTACTGAAATAATTACTTTTAAGGACAAAATGCAAAATAATTAGTTTCTAAGACCTAAAATCCAATGAAATTATGTCCGTGAAAGTAATTGGACTGCTGACTTTGTCCTTAAAAGTAATTATTCTACTGACTTTGGCCTTGAAATTAATTTCTGTGGATGTGTGTTCTAGAAACTAATTGGACTGCAATGATGACAAAAAAGAAAAAGTTTCATTTCTATTGATTATAGAAGACGTTCGTGTACAAGTTTCCAAAAAAATTTCTACTAGCAGGGGCCGAACCCGCATCTATACACGGCTAACAAAATGCAAAATCAAAATACGCCAGATGATCATGCCTAATCTCTCTTCTTCCTTGGCTTCCTCTTCAGTGCGGACCCGCTGGAGCCATCACCAATCTTCCTCTTCGAGCCTTTACTTTTCGACGGTTGGTCTTCAGGCGAGGGCATTATGTTGACGTCCTCCTCCGAACTCATGTGAATAAGAATGCTCCCTACGGGCGGAGTCGGAGGAACGGGATCAATTACAGAAGGTGGAATGGGCAGGATGGTGAGAAAGACAAAACCACCAGGAGACATCATTCCGAGCGGGGCAGGTCCCGATGCTGCCATCCCACCTCCAAAGCTGCCGCCATAACCCGCTGCTGTCAGTTCGGCGTCAATTTGAGAAAACATCTCCTCTTCGGTTACTACTTGAGCACCGCCGGGGGCATCAGCAGTCGGCATTGAAGAGCTTGCAGCAGGATCAGTTCTGCTCATAACAGATGACAAGTCAACACGAGGATTGCCGTGGCGGCGGAAGAGTTCATCCATCAACTGCACGTCGAACACGATCGTACCACCCTGCTGATCGCCAAGTGGGGTAGCTATACTCATGGTGGTTGCCTCGGTCACGATAGCCTCCTGCATTTGATATGACTCTTGAGTGGTAGGAGGCGTGGCCGGTGCGGCATCGATCACTGGACAAAGAATAAAAGAATTGTTAGAACTTAAACTCGATCGAAGACTTCGACTCATGAAAGACATGTGGAATGTTTGGAGACCTTCCTCAGTTTGGCTTGTAAGCGATGGGGCGGCTTCAGTCGTTTGCGCTGTAGTCGGAGGCATCTGCGGCTGATCCGGGTTATAAGCAGGAATAGCTTGAGGATCAACCGCAAGCAAAGATTCAAGCTGAGTTGACACCGGAAGATCAAGACTTGCATCACGATGTCCAACCCCAGAGCCCTCTCCTACCTCCAGGTGCTAGGTGCCGAACCTCTCCTTCTCATAAGAGATCATTGAATCATGGAGAATCTTCTTTTCGTCATCAGTTAACAGACGATTCTCGAACTCGAATTCATCCACAGGCTCACCCTGGCGCGCTTCTTTCTCTTCCTCAACCAGTCGGCCCCAAGCACTATGGAGATGCGTCGAATAGTCATCGAGTCAGGCCAAACCCCTGTGCCTCAGCACGTTAGCGTTGTAGACAATGAGGAGGTCTTCAATGTCGGCCTCTAGCCTGGACTCGGCCAACTTCACCCTCTCCTCGACCTCAGTCTCCACCTTTTGGACTTTAGCCACCGCCGCATCCCATTCACCCCTAAGTAGAACAGCCTGTTTGCACGCCTCCTGGGCTGCGTTGTTCGCGTCATCTTTTTCCTTGGCCACGTTGGGGAATTTGGCCTTAAGTTCGTTCAGTTCCTTGACTACCGCATCCTGCTCGGCGGTAACCGTAGTATTCCGGTGGCCCATCTCCTCCACCAAGGCGACATGCGTATGCCTCAACCTCTCCATGGCCACATTTGCTTCGTCAGCCTTCTTAATGGCCTCTATCTCAGATTTCCGAGAAGACTCAGACTCAACAGAGAGTACCTGAATAATACGATCCCTTTTCGCGAGCTCGGTCTCCATCTTCTCGATCTCTTTTGCCCGCTCGAAGGCCACTTTAGAAGCTTTTTCGGCAGCCTTCGCCCACTCTCGATATTGGGTATAGATGTCGTGGACAAAGTCATGCATCGTGCCTTCTACCCCTGATGGAATTCTCTTCAAGTGGGGATGGAAGACATAACCGTCGAAGCAAATATTAGGAAAATCCTTCTTCATTTGAGCCAACTTAAGGGCCCCTTCTCCAGTGGGATCAGCGGGGACCTGCTCTGTAACCATGGAAGATGTAGTCTGGACTCTCTGGAGATGAGTCTCAGATCTGGAAGTGTGAGAAGAAGGCCTGTGATGAGGAGGCTCTGGTGGATATGAAGTTTGAATGGGAGGAGGAGACGGAAGTCTAGGAGGAGGAGAGCGTGATCTAGATCGATGTCTATACTCCCTGTCACGCCCGTACCTATCCTGGTTAGAATAATCGCGATCGCGATCTCTGTCTGAATCCCTCCTACGGGAATCATAGTAACCAGAATATTTTCGAGCAGAACGAAGATTACCGAGCATAGATCCCCTTCCGGACATAGTACCTGAAAACGAGAAACGAAGAAAGAGTTAGCAACTTCCTAAGTCGGATGAAGTACAGTTGTGAATCATGTAGTGTAGTGAAGTGTATGCATGTGCAATCCCACGACCAACCGGAAATGTCAGCCGCACTCATAGCAAGCGACCCGCTTGGTTCAAAAGCACTATCAAGCCCTTCCATCCCGGCGTCGTGTGAAGACGACACGAAATCCGGGATCGGGATATCATCAAGCCCTGCAAAAGGACTCTCCACCTGCAGGGGAGGAGCCTCTGAAATCCTAATCCCCTGGGAAGGCAAAGACACAACCACGGATTTAAATCTCTTAGATTTAGGGCGTTTGCAAGCAGCGACCTTGCCTTTTCTTTTTCCTCCGGAATCCTGAACATCGGAAGGAGGCACGGCCGGGAGCTCAGTATCGGTGGGCGTTCTTTCCGGGTCAACTTCTTCGGTGATCACAACTGCGGGCGCTTTGCGCTTCACGCATTTCTTCGGGGCCACCCTATGTATCACATCCAGGTGTATGCTCTGTCTTCGTTCTATCAGCCCGACAGCCCTCAAATTCCTGTCGGTCAAGACTAAGTCTATGTGCCTCTCCTCGCCCGGAAACGCTTGAAGAATCCGAACAAGATCCCTGAAGTACGCGCCATCGAGGCGAGAGATTGCAGCTATAAGAAAGGAAAAGTATGTCAATTTTTGAAGTCGGTTACTAACATCTCGGTAATTCAAGAGGGGATGGCGACACTTACGTCTATCTAACCACCGCCTAGCAAATCCAGGGGGGCACCGAACGTAGAACCATTCGGATTTGTAATAACTTAGCCTCCCCAGGAGCCCAGCACAATGTGACATTTTCTGACTGCCTCCAAGAAGGTGAAGGAAGGGCTATCTCCACAGCTTTTGACATTGAATAAATATCTGATTTTGATCGGCTTCGGCGGTCGAAATAGGATCTCCATAAACAAGACGAAGGTGATGTTCAGCAAGGCATATCCATTCGGATGTAGCTGAGACGGGGCTATGCCAAGAAACGATAAGATCTCCTTGATATAGTCATTAAAGGGAGGAATTGTCCCCGCCGTGCAAGCGTGACGGTTGAAAGCAGTAAATCCTTCCGGAGGATAATGTGGCCTGTCCTTCGGCCTAGGAAGTAGCACGTCGTTAGGCGACAAACCGTGCCTTAAGTAAATCCGGCCTAACATGTCTTTGGAGATACCCGACGGCACCGAATCCGGTGGAGTACAAATAAACCGAGCCCCTCGACGCTCGTCCGGAGCTATCTCAATAACTTCGGCTTCTATAACCGATATCTCTATAGTAGGAGGAACTAAACTTGGGAATTCCGGCTGCTGAGAACTTGAACGGTCCATGACTAGCTAGCTTATAAAAAATCATTGTTAAACTGGCAAATAACACTCGTGCATCCCCCAGTGTAAAGTGTGTGAGTGTGTTGTGCAGTAATGTATGTTAATTGAGAAGATCAACAGGATTGAAGGAAGCGTATGAACGACGAGACTTCGAAATTCGGTTGAACAGACCATCGTCGCTGACCGTCACAACCATACCATCCCACCATCGACTATCATTTCAGGTCAAAGTTCGTTGTCATTTTTTATAAGTTGCAGTTTCATCGACGAGCTTCGATAGGAAAATCAGATATGCAGTGAAAAAGTTAAGTCCAGTTATGCAAGTTTGAAGCTCGCCGGAGGCAATTGTTCAATTATGTTAAAAATGTCAAAATTTTGGACGATCAAATTTGTATCGCTAGCAAGAGCCGTGTTCGCATCAATAGGCTATGGTCATATGCATATGAGTCAAACTCGGTCAAAAGGTTGGCATGCAAAATTCGACTCGCTCCCAAAGACCACACAGTTCGATTCGCTCCTTCGACTCGGTCCCAAGACCACGAGTTCGACTCGGTCCCAAGATCACGAGTTCGACTCGGTCCCAAGACCACGCAGTTCGACTCGCTCCCCAGGACCATCGAGTTCGACTCGCTCCCAAGGCTCTACCCTTAAACTTGATCCAGAGCCATCAGCTTCGACTCGCTCCGAAGCTACCCACTTCGATTCGATCAAAGGCCATCGTTTCAAATTGATCAAACACAGCCCCTTTGTATCGATCCATAGATTCAGGGTGTTCGACTCGTTGTGATGCTCCACCATTGATCGATACGAAAGCCTCTGCCTCATCCTCTCGAAACCTCCCACTCCAGATCGACTCGAAGCTAAGATCCTGAAACTTTTGATCAATCACAACTCAGGTTGATTTAGTGCTAGAAAACCGAGTCTCATCATTCACGCGTTGGATTCGTTTAATGGGTTACCTAGATCTGTCAAATTAGTTCGAATAAGTGATGGTGTGAATCGATTCGAAGGCAAGGATTTTCGTTCTTTCTTCTCGAGTCTCGGAGCGATACGAAGGCAAGGAAGATAAAGATGAAAAGTAAAAAGTGAAAAAACGGCTAAGTGCCAGGTATTTATATGGACTCGAAAGTAAGGGGAATAACCGATTCGAATTCCAGTGGGGTCGAACACGTGCTTCGACTCCCTCTTCAGCGCACTGATGCAGAGCTCCCTTTCGTGTCGCTCCTTCGACTCCATCCCCGTGACTATTTCGACTCCCTCATGCAGCAATGAAAGACATCACTTCGACTCCGTCTTTTCTTCGACTCGCTCCCCTGTCTCCGGTGCGTTTCGACTCCCTCTCCAGTGCAGCGAAACAAGCGGTTCGAATCCATCAGGGAAGCGCCTTTCGACTTGCTCTATTTCGACTCGCTCCATTTTGACTCGCTCGGGTCATGTCCATCATCGAGTCAAACAAGCGCTTCGAGAGGATCGTTACGAAGGAACATTCAAAACCAACCATCAAGCATTGTTGCAACGAAGTTCACATATCGGTTCAGGAGAGGATCGATGCGGAATTCAGAAAATAATAAACTGACAACGACTCGAGAACGTACAAACGTCAGCGGGAGTCAGATTAACATATATGCATAAATGTCGGACTAATATTCCAGATTTTCAGAAATCAGAAATTCATCTAATAACGATTACAACGGCAAATGGGTAACCACTAGCATACAGCAATCAGTTGCAACAATACATGGTACAGCGGTCAACATGTTACATTATCAAGAAAAACGATCAAAGATTACAGCTTTCATCGACAAGACAATAACTATTCAGAGTAGAGATGGCAGTATTTCAAAGCACGTCATGTTCCCACAAGACATACTTCGGGGGGCAAATGTTATCCCGCCTTTTGGCAAGGCCGTAACACCAAGGAATTGACTTATAACCGATGACGGCCCATCCTAGAAATCAGTTATACACGGGCTCACTACGGATATCGGCGAATTTTGTCCGAGTCCGGATCAAGCCAAAATTGGTTGGACATGACAAGCTAAGCCATGGGAGCCAACTTTAAAAATCTCAAGTCAATCCGAGTTCGTATGCTCAAGTTACGAGGGATGCAAAATTAGACGAAAATCAGATACCATTCGACTCGCTCCTTCGACTCCCTCCTTCGACTCGCTCCGGTTCCCTCAGATATCAACTTCGACTCGTTCCTATTTGACTTGCTTCCATCCGGAATACCTATTTCGACTCACTTCTCCTAGCTACCCACTTCGACTCGCTCGACCAAAGCTTGCTTCAACTCGCTCAAACCAAGTGCTTACTTCGACTCGCTCGAAACAGCATCCATCAGAGAGTCCTCTTCGACTCGCTCCACAGCCTTCATAGAACCACTGTTTGACTCCGTCTAGTTCGACTCCAACAAAGCGCCACGTCACTGAGTCAAAAGGAAGCGAGTCGAAACATAAGCGAGTCGAAACGGAAGCGAGTCGAAGGAAACAGCCTACTGAAAACTCCATTTCGTATCAATCATATCTCCCAATCTACAAGTCCAAATGCTATAAAATTTTCACAGAAGGCTATGTGCAAGCTATATAATGTCCACGCCAAATTTCAACTCCATTGGATGAAATCTCGAGCGAGTCGAAATCTGCTAGTGTCGATCACGGATCGGACCGAAATTTCACGGGCTTGGGCGAGCGGGCCTAGTCACGTACCAGAGAGGGTCTCCCGAGATCTGGGCGAAATACCAGCCTCCTACACCTATAAATAGACCCCCAAAGCCAACAAAAAATGGGTTCTTCTTCCTCTTTGAGATCTCCAACGCCCGGACTCCGCCAGATCCAGATCTGAACTCAGTTGCTGCTGCCATAAACAAAATTCACTGCTGCAAATTACAATTGAGTGCTGTAAATCATTGAATTCACTTGTAAACACAAAAAAGAGATCAATAAAGCAAACTAATTCATAGTGGACATAGGCTATACGCCGAACCACTCTAAATTCTTGTGTCTCCTTGCACTTTAATTATTTTCATTTCTGAAATTTGGAGTTTTTGTTAGATAATTCCTCTGTTTTCATTTAATTTCTTCACTTTATCTCTTCAAAGACTTCCGAAGAGTGTTGTGCCCAATTTTGGTACAAACAATTACTTAATTAGTAATTAAGTAAGTGATTAAGGTTTAAGTAACACTTAAGGAAGGTTAATGATTAATTAGTGATTAACAAAAAATTTAATTAGTGATTTATGAAGTTAAGAAGTAAGTAAATGGTTAATTATTATTTAATTAAGTTAAGTAGGTTAATTAATCATTATTTAATTAAGTGATTATTTAATTAATTTTTTTTATTAATTAGAGTTTAACTAATAATGAATTGTTTAAACCTTAACTAAGATGCATTAAGAAGTTAATTAAGACTTAACTAAGTTCATTAAGTTAATTAAATTTTAATTATGAATTAAATCTTGATTTAATTAAGATATAATTAGGGTTTAAGCTAATTAAATATAATTTAATCTTTTTAAAACTATTTTTAAAATCAATTGGTTATGTTTTAAATCAATTTTCTTTTCAAGTTAAGTAATTTTAAATCAAAGTATCTTTCGTCTGGACCATTAAGTAGCCAAATGAATTAAAGTAGTGATTATACAACGTTGACATGTTTTATGGGAAGTAAGTTGACTTGTGTTTAGCACAAATGTTGAATATCAATAACGTGATAAATACAAGGAAGTTAATTTAAATAAGCGGGTCATGATAACTTAAGCATATGGAATGTACTTCTATATGTAAAACTTTTACATCCGATAATGGATTTACCTATATTTATAGCTTGGGCATCTACCTATGATTGATTGTGTGTTATGTGTGAATCCTTTGTATATCTGATGTTTGGTAGTATCCATGATATAACTGGGATAAGTTACCTAAAATTAATGATCCATTGTAGTCAGTGAGCCTTAGTTTGGTTTTGTAAAGTAAATATTTCATTTCTTTTTGAAATGGTTTTCAAAGTTATTCTATTTTGAACAAGATATTTGAAGAATGATTTAACAATTGTTTTGATATTATATAAAGAAGTTTTATAAACCATTTTGGGGTGTTCATAAAAGGAGTTTTAGAAATAGTTTTTAATGTTTATAAAAAGATTTTATAAATGGGTCTGAATGTCTATATAGGAAGTTTTATGCAAGGGTTGAAAGTTTAAAAAGTAGTTTATATAACCGAGTTTGAATATTTATAAAGAGTCTCATAAATGAGTATGGAGGTTAATAAATGTTTTGTAAACGGGTTTGGGTTAAAGCAAAAAGGATTTCATGGGTAAGAGAAATTTATTAAAGGATTTATTGAAGATAATTACAATAGGAATTCAAGGTTTGGGTTTCTCGAGGCTGACCTTTTAAAAAAATGTGGTATGGAACATCCGTTCCACACTTAACACCAAAGGAATAGTGCTTAGAGTTATCCTTTTCTCCAATTTAAATAATGTAGTTAAATCCTCTTAGAGATTTGGTAATGGGAAATCTTACAAATGTTTTGCGAATATACTTATGTCAGAAAGGTAAGTATATTAATGTTTTTGAAAGAGAATTGTTAAACAAAGATATGTTTTGAGGCTTAGTGGTTGCCATGGATAAATAAATCTCAAATGGAATTAGCTGCTGTTTGTTTATTTGATAGTTAAATAACCGACTATCAAGTTTTCTCCAATTTGACTTAGGAAGTATGAAAGTAAATTCAAGTTCCCCGATGAAGACTCGAAAACTTACTTCCAAAAGTACCGAGAATGAGTCAACCAAAAATTATCGGTTGTTGGTAAGGAGAGACCAGGATCAAATTTATATACTCGAAAACCACTCTGAACCAACATGTACGTTCGAGTGAAAGACATCTTGATTATAATTGAAGATGGTTCCCTTTGAAGTGCAAGGGCTACTGCTACTAATCCTGAGGGTGATTCCAAAATGGATGTAGTAGAGTTAGTGTCTTCGGTTTCATTCAGACCCATAACGAACTTGTATGGATGAATGCTGGCATTGCACTGATGCCTAGAGGGCATTGGTAGCATTCCAAGATGGATTGCTATTCAGAAAGGTAAAACGTTGCCTCAAGCCTCATCAACCAGGAATGACTAAAACAGGGGATATGCAGTAGGGCTATGTGAGTCGCACCCATTAGGGTATATCATCACCCTTCTAGATATATACACAATCATCAATGAATTTGTGTACGTGGAGCGCTCGGTTAAAGGTTTTAAAGCAACCGGGGTGATGATATATTCGATACTATCCAACAAGGGGTAGGCCGGTCCTGTGTTGGTAGGGGTCATTAGGTATGACCTCGGTACATTTTACTAGAGGTGTACTGTGGTGGGCAGTACCCCAATAGCCCAGTCATTAGTTGGAATCCATTCTCCAATACGTGCCTAACGTTTTTGATTGTAGAACCTAGTATGTTGGAGTGTGAGATGCAAGCATTTCAGCTATTTTGTCTATTTACTTTATACCTAGACACTATGATTATATCATTGGATTTTGATATAAAATGTTTTGGTTGTCGTAAGGTAAAAACCCATCCATTTTTTTGTGCGGTGTGGTCTTACGAGATTCCCCTTGTTTGATTAGTTTCAAATGTAGAAATCAGTTTGGTTGTTACTTGTTATCGAGTTTTACTCATGCTGGTTTACCAGAATGACCCGGGCGTTAATTCCATGTAATGCTCGGGTCAGACCGAGCATGTTTTCCCAGGTTTAGCTGGATACTTTAGAGTTGGAGAGGAGCTGGATGGTCAAGACGTATTCACGTATATTTTTCTTTCATTGTATTATAGAGTCTATATGTTTGTCAATGAAAAGGCAGGTTTCTATAACTGTCCAAATTTAGGATAAGTCTAGTGTACTCTGATGTTGTATATATGAATAAAGATGTTTCCTTTTTGTAAATATCATTTTTATATTATATATTATTCGCTGTGCTGTGAGATTCTACGTTGTTTAGTTTTCTTCTATCCTCCACCTTCTTCTTTCACCTTAACAAATCGGTATTTCCATCACTTTAATGTTCGGCATGTGATATAGTGGATGTATTAGTGTCGATTTTCGAGGGTCGAAAATCCGGTTCGTTACATTTGGTATCAGAGCTGAAGGTTAAGCGAGAACCTTGGCCCTGGTGGGGTAAACTCATTTGGAATTGGGTAAGTGAGACCCTAGACTGAGCCTGAGTGTATTATATATATGAGTGTGTATTTGTTAGTAAGTAAAAATGTTTTATATTGTGTTGTTTGATCTGTTGGGTGGCTTAAGAATTCTGGTCAATGCGTTTGGCCAACGTTATCGATAGAGATTTCTTAAACACTTGAACAATTCTAATTGACATAATATTGTTTAAAATTGGCGAATGAAATAATTTTACCTAGGATATATTTTATATATAAAGGAATGATTTTCAAAAGTCTATATAGTTACTGATGAGATGTAGGGTTAAAATTGGGTTTAGAATAGAATGTGTTTAGTTAAAAGAAAATCTTTGGATGACCTTATAAAAATGAAAACGATGGTGAGAATATTAAATCCCGGTGGCTTTAATAAAGATTTAAATGATTTTGGAAAAGTTGTAGCAATTTTACTTAAAGATATTTTAAGATATAATATTTTAAAATGGATTTGAAAGTAAAATTTTCTTTGGACAGTTCGGGAAGGAGTTTCGATCTATTTTGTGATAATTGAAATAATCTTTTAAGTGACAATCGAATGCTTGCTTAGGCAGATATGATAGTGCACTTAGTAAATTATCCTCTTTGTCATTGTATAATCGAAACGAGTTCGAATCCGAATGAATCCAAAGCTAGCGGATGATTTTATTAAAGAACTATTTATCTCTAAATAGTATTGTTTCAAAAGGGAATTTGTGAAGAAAGAAATATTTTTATGATTAACTAGTTCGAGTGTCTTGGAAATGACAAAAAATGGGTAAGAGATGTGTTCGGATGGTAAACATTTCCCTTGAGTATTTCCCTACTTAGTAAAAGGGATATATAATACTATTTGGTAGCGCCCAGTTCCTTGATATCATTTTAGAGTTACTCGGGCTATATATTATGTTTTCAAAAGGGTTAAATATAAAGTATCATTTCGAAGGGTTTTCCCGGGTATTGTGTTCTCGAATCCCTTAAAAGAATAGAGTTTTCAAAATAAAAGGATATCTTAATTAAGAGGGGGTTAATAAATAAAGTTTTAAATTTGTTGAACATCCTAGGTTAAGTAAAACTAATTTAAGATTTGAAATTGTATATGCTTTTTTGGATATAGAAGAGTATCATACTAAAATGAATTTGAGTTATAGAAGGTTTATAAACTTAAGTAACGTTCTTAAGTAAAATGATGATTCTTTAAAAAGGGTAATTATAAAATTGGGAAGTAGGAACCAATGAGATTAGTACGTAGGTTGTGCGTAGATTATTTCTCCTTTTCACATAGTTCTCGATCCAAGATTTGAGTACATGACTCGAGGTGTTTCACACCATTCCGATTAGGGATTTATCACCCGATTTTTTTTACGACAAGCGTTGATAAGGGTTCTTATGTAGAACCAAAGGTTGTATATCATAGTTTATGGCTATGCAAGGAGAACAGAGGTTTCTAATTAAGAGCCTGATCAAAGTCCACACTAGAAAGTCGAGTGAGTGATACTAGTTCGGAAATGAAGTTATGTATTCGGGTGAGTGATTGAATCAGATTTTACATAGGAATGATATATGTACCTCATGCGGATTGATGAATAGTTTTCAGTATTTCTGGGAATAGGGTTGTGGTATAATTTCAAGGACGAAATTCTTTTAAGGGGGGAAGAATGTAACGACCTGCAACTTTATCACTTGGATAAATAATATTTATTTTTAATATATTTGGATATGGTTTTAAATGTAAGAAATAATCGTGTTTTAAGTGGTAAACGGTATTAGTTATTTTGTTTGGGAAAAATATTTGTGGACAAATTACCGAGGTAAAATATTGATAATTTGTAAATATCGTCTTAGGTAAAATATCGATAAAATAGTCGGAAATCGTTATCAAAAAAACTGCTTTTAAACAATAAGGATCATGCACGGCTCTGGGTTCATACACTAATATATGTATTCAAACAAGATTATGAATAAAATAATTTATTTTATTTTTGGTGTGTATCTTATAGGTGGGTTTAAAAAACCCCATGAATTAACTTGGGTTACAGGCATGGTTCTGGCTGTATTGACTGTATCGTTTGGTGTAACTGGTTATTCCTTACCTCGGGACCAAATTGGTTGGCAGTAAAAATTGTGACAAGCGTGCTTGACGCTATTCCTATAATAGGATCTCCTTTGGTAGAGTTAGTATGTGGAAATGCTAGTGTGGGTCAATCTACCTTGACTCGTTTTTATAGTTTGAAATAAAATGTATTTATGACATCGACAGTTGATATCATCGGTTTTATATATTTCTTCGGAAATTCAAGTTAAGTTTAAATATTAAATAAATGGGTTTTTATTTCCAAATAAACCTATTTTAATCATTTAATAATGATGGTAAAATCATTTTTAAAGTTTGTTTATCAAAATAGATAGTTCGTAGAAAAATAGAAAATGTGACCGAAGAACGTTTTCCAGAATTTCGAATTTTCGATACCGGAAAGTTGTCAAGAACGTTGTTCATCTTTATGCACTATATGCACACATATATAAGAGATAATTAACCAAATAATAATACAAAAATAGTATATTATCTTATGTTAATTATGTTTAGCAAGTGATGTGACAAGACATGGTTTTAAAAATAATAACTTATATATATATATATATAAGTATATATTATTATCTCTTTATATCTTAGCATTATCATCATTATCCATCATGACCTAGAGGATGTGACTAGAGAGGGGGGATGTGACGTATGAAGGGGAGGAAGGTGGTGATGAGGCTTGTCAAAATAATGACATGTTAGGATATTTTAAAACTAAGGTTAAAATGGTAATTTTCCTACTTTCTTTCATCTATAAATACACATCCCCTTCACTATATTTTTATTTACTTCTCCATTTCCATTTCCCTAAAGCGTTCTTCATGTTTCATGGCTTCTTATGTTAGTTTAATTTTTTTTAAATCAAAAAATATAAATTGTTCTAAAGATGCGAACTTGTTTTAGAACTCTTTCTTCTCCATTTCCCCCCACTTTATTTGGCCATAACTTCCTATATTCAACACCAAATCAAGATTTTCATTTTTTCAAATCATATAAAATTTTAGTAGCTACAACTTTAACTTTTATCACTTTTTCTAATTTCAAGCTTAGTTATGTCAAAATCTCATTTCTTTGCAGTGTACTTTTAAACTCGGAAATTTAGGTCCGAAAATAGCTCTCCTTCTTTTGACCATATCTACCTCAAACGAAATCAGATTTGAGTGATTAATTTTATTAAAATGTAGAGAAAAGAATTTTCTAAAACCTTTCTTTTGATCACTTTTCCCAAATCCGAGTGTAATATGTCCAAAAATCAAGTGGAAGATGACATATTTTTTGGGTGATTCTTGGTGCATCTAAGGCATTTGAGGTTTCACAGATTTTCGGTGAGTAAAACTACTTCGTTTTGAAAAAGTTTTTGACTTTATTATGATGTGTTATTGTGGTGATAATATGATGAGAAAATTGAATGGTTATTATGTTGGTCGACGGTGATTTGATGGATGTTTGCGTTTGGTGTTGAATTTGAGATTTGAATGTGATGTTGTCGAGTTAGTAAGCATATAACCTTATGTTTATATATGCATTTTATTGTGATGTTAAAAGTACGGTAGTATGGATGTATGGTTGGGATCTAAGAACCAAAGTTTTTTGAGTTGAAAGAAAGTTAACAACTTTGTGTGTTGCGACGGACGTGAGATCCAATTCGAAATCAAAAACTATGTTTTCTTGTTTTAAATTTTGGAATTTGTTTTGAAGTTTATGTCTTTGTTTCTATGTCTCAAAAGCTTTTACAGTTATGTTTCTAAACATGAAATAGGAAATAATAAGCAAGTGTTTTCGTTTAAAGTATATTTAAGCGAACTACGCTCATAGCGATAGTCGCTATGGACGCAGTTCGACAAAATTTTTGATTTTCGTTTTAAATCGATTTCTTTTGAAATGGTTTTGCAAAAGTTTTTCAAACTTAATTAGTGATATAAAAAGCGATTAAGTTTAGATTATTTAATAATTTATTTATGTAATAAATTAATTAAAAGTAATTAGTACTTAATTAGTAATTAAGTAAGTGATTAAGGTTTAAGTAACACTTAAGGAAGGTTAATGATTAATTAGTGATTAATAAAGTTTTTAATTAGTGATTTATGAAGTTAAGAAGTAATTAAATGGTTAATTATTATTTAATTAATTTAAGTAGGTTAATTAATTATTATTTAGTTAAGTGATTATTTAATTAATTTTTTTATTAATTAGGGTTTAACTAATAATGTATTATTTAAACCTTAACTAAGATGCATTAAGAAGTTAATTAAGGCATAGCTAAGTTCATTAAGTTAATTAAAGTTTAATTATGAATTAATCTTGATTTAATTAAGATAATTAGGGTTTAAGCTAATTAAATATACTTTAATCTTAACTATTTTTAAACTTAATTGGTTATGTTTTAAATCAATCTTCTTTTCAAGTTAAGTAATTTTAAATCAAAGGATCTTTCGTCTGGACCATTAACTAGCCAAATGAATTAAAGTAGTGATTATAAAACGTTGATGCGTTTTATGGGAAGTAAGTTGACTTTTGTTTAACACAAATGTTGAATATCGGTAACGTGATAAATACAAGGAAGAGAATTTCAATAAGCGGGTCTTGATAACTTAAGCATATGAAATATACTTCTATATGTAAAAAATTTACACTCGTTAATGGATTTACCTATATTTATAGCTTGGGCATCTACCTATAATTGATTGTGTGTTATGTGTGAATCCCTTATATATATGATGTTTGGCAGTATCCATGATATAACTTGGATAAGTTAAACCCAAAATTAATGATCCATTGTAGTCAGTGAGCCTCAATTTGGTTTTGTAAAGTAAATATTTCATTTCTTTTTGAAATGGTTTTCAAAGTTATTCTATTTTGAACAAGATATTTGAAGAATGATTTAACAATTGTTTTGAATATTATATAAAGAAGATTTATAAACAATTTTGGGGTGTTAATAAAAGGAGTTTTAGAAATAGGTTTGAATATTTATAAAAAGATTATATAAATGGCTCTAAATGTCTATATATAAGTATGGAGGTTGATAAATGTTTTGTAAACTGGTTTGGGCTAAAGAAAAAAGGATTTCGTGGGCAAGAGAAATTTATTAAAGGATTTATTAAAGATAATTACAACAGGAATTCGAAGTTTGGGTTTCTTGAGGCTGACCTTTTAAAAAAATGTGGTATGGAACATCCGTTCCATACTTAACACCGAAGCAATAGTGCTTAGAGTTATCCTTTTCTCCAATTTAAATAATGTAATTAAATCCTCTTAGAGATTTGGTAATGAGAAATCTTACAAATGTTTTGTGAATATACTTATGTTAGAAAGGTAAGTATATGAATGTTTTTGAAAGAGATTTATTAAACAAATATATGTTTTGAGGCTTAATGGTTGCTATGGATAAATAAATCTCAAATGGAATTAGTTGTTGTTTGTTTATTTGATAGTTAAATGACCGCCTATCAAGTTTGCCCCAATTTGACTTAGGAATTATGAATGTAAATTCGAGTTCCCCGATGAAGACTCAAAAACTTACTTCCAAAAGAACCGAGAATGAGTCAACCGGAAATTATCGGTTGTTGGTACGAGGAGACCGGGATCAGATTTATATATTCGAAAACCACTACGAACCAACATGTATGTTCGAGTGGAAGACATCTTGATGATGATTGAAGATGGTGCTCTTTGAAGTGCAAGGGCTACTGCTACTAATCCTGAGGGTGATTCCAAAATGGATGTAGTAGAGTTAGTGCCTTCGGTTTCGATCAGACCCATAACGAACTTGTATGGATGAATGTGGCATTGCATTGACGCCTAGAGGGCAGTGTTCGCATTCCAAGATGGATTTCTATTCAGAAAGGAAAAATGTAGTCTCAAGCCTCATCAACCAGAAATGACTAAAACAGGTGATATGCAGCAATGCTATGTGGGTCGCACCCATTAGGGTATATCATCACCCTTCTAGATATATACACACAATCATCAATGAATTCATGTACGTTGGAGCGCTCAGTTAAAGGTTGCAAAGCAACCAAGGTGATATATATTCGGTACTATCCAGCAAGGGGTAGGCCGGTCCTGTGTTGGCAGGGGTCGTTAGGTGCGACCTCGGTACATTTTACTAGAGGTGTGCTGTGGCGGACGGTACCCCAATAGCCTAGTCATTAGTTGGAATCCATTCTTCAGTACGTGCCTTACGTTTTCGATTGTAGAGCCTAGTATGTTGGAATGTGAGATGCAAGCATTTCAGCTATTTTGTCTATTTACTTTAAACCTAGACACTATGATAATATCACTGGATTTTGATATAAAATGTTTTGGTTGTCGTAAGGTGAAAACCCATCCATTTTTTGTGCGGTGTGGTCTTACGAGATTTCCCTTGTTTGATTAGTTTCAAATGTAGAAATCAGTTTGGTTTTTACTTGTTATAGGTTTTACTCACGTTGATTTACCAGACTGACCCGGGCGTTATTCCATGTAATGATCGGGTCAGACCGAGCATGTTTTTCCAGGTTTAGCTGGGAACTTTGGTGTTGGAGAGGAGCTGGATGGTCAAGACGTATTCAAGTATATTTTTCTTCCCCTGTATTATAGAGTCTACATGTTTTCAATGAAAGGACAGGTTTTTATAACTGTCCAAATTTAGGATAAGTCTAGTGTACTCTGATGTTGTTTATATGAATAAAGATGTTTCCTTTTTGTAAAGATCATTATTGTATTATATATTATTCGCTGCGTTGTGAGATTATGTGTTGTTTAGTTTTCTTCTATCTTCTAGCTTCTTCTTTCACCTTAACAAATCGTATTTCTGGCACTTGAATGTTCGGCATGTGATACAGTGGACGTATTAGTGTCGATTTTCGAGGGTTGAAAATCTGGTTCGTTACATGGCCGACGCTATATAACCTTGAGTTCATTCTTGAATTCTTGTTGTCCTTCAATAACTGGTGCCAGCCTTGTTTTTTTAAGGATTAACTTCAAGTCTTCCTTTTTGTTGGCATCAATTCTGGATAAGTGACAAGCTTTTTTCTTATGAAAGTGTTGTGATCAACTTTCCCAAATTTTGGTCGAATGTGGGTCAATTGTTCAATTTCGATGAGACGGTTCTGAAGAGCGATCACGTTGGATGCACTCTAGCATCGATACTGGATATTCAAATTGATATTTCAAACCACACAAAATGGTCCTGTGTTTCTGCAAAAAATGGTTCTATGTTGCTCCAAACACTGGTTCCACTATCGTTCACTGTACTATAACGGGTAAGATCCGACACACGGTTCCATTGTGCGATGGAGCTCGTTTTCTAGCATGAGTGGGAAATCTACAAAGAGTGTTTCGTACACCATGTTTTGGATATAGGACGCACACGGTATAGGTTGACATTTCACATTGCCCCGATCAATGTTCAAAACCTGATTGATCAACACACATCGACATCCGTTGGATTCTGCACATCGGCCACATGTGTTTAAAACAAACACTAAAGTAAAACATACCTGACTACGTTCGCTATTAAGTTTTTAGTTTAGTATGACTAAGAAATCTCCTTACTTCATAGTCAGTTCTGATCCTTATAATCCTCCTGAGGATGGTTCTTCTACCATTCAAGCCTCCATGCCTACTACATCTGGAGTGAGATGTTCTATAACAGTTGAGTTTCAAGGCCAAATCATCTTAGTAACACCTATTCAAAATCAGCCTCCTCCATTGAACGAGCAGCGTGCCCCGAGAGTCTTGGGCAACCTTTTGGACTAAACACCACCTTTACTCACCGCGGTTACTCTGGTCTATCTTCCTTAAGCATGGGATCCCAGGTGATGATGTCTTGTTGCCTGAGATTCATCAGTGAGCCCACAATCTGCCCTAGGGGTACATGTAACATCCCCTATCTTGAGGCCCAAAGCTAATCGCAGATGCTGTAGTCATCCATAGTATTAACTTCCGACGACAAAATACGGTAATGTTAATGGTATCCATAATATAAACAGATTTCAAAAACAACTTTTCTGATTACATTTCACAAAATCATGTTCCTTATCCAATTACATAACCCAATCGTTTCCCAGGTTCAGATCAAATATAATTATTACAAAATATGCCAAGAGCGACATATGAAGATACCCCTTTGGATGATCAGAGTACTAAATAGACAAAAACTGTCTTAATACATCACAGCGGAAATGAAAACATAACAACTCCTAAAAAACAAACATCAGCCTCATGCTCGTCTCGGAAGCTTTATTCGTACACCTACTAAAACCTGTAAATCCTCAACTCTCAACCTACTCAAATCAATTTTGAGCACCCAAGAGTTTAAGGGGGAAACATAAACTTTGGGTGAGACATAAAGCCTGGTGTGAGTAATACTATACATCTCTGTTATCTGATATTAGGTGAGACCACGCCGCTTAGCGGAACGGGTATCCCCTCACTAATATCCTTTTAAAACATATCTTTTTGCAAACCAAAATCCTGCAACCAAACTGGTTAAAACAATAATATCAATATCATGTAAGCATACAAATCAGATAATCAAAGGACTATCTGTATGAACACTATAGTTTTGTTTGGCTAACTATTAACCTTTTACTGACTCGGGTCTACCAGACAAAATAAACAAATAATCTAACTTCTGTAAGATAATCCTCTTCTAGATGGTCAGTCCCTAACTTACTTCTCCCAGGGTCAACTGATCCTAATGGTTTTGCGGGCTCACCAATAACCTATCTCTACTCTGTATATTCCTTTCTGTATGTAACGCCATTTTAGTCTTACCTGTGATAAAGCCCTACATATTGGAATTGTGGACTTATATTAGCTAGGGGCTACTAGCTAAAGTATAGGGCGCGACCCCATGCCAGTCCCATCTGGTATTCTAATATCTGAGTCATTTTACTTAGGGTCATCTACCCTTAAAATTTTCCCTGAAAACATTTCTTTCAAATTGATTTAATTCTTTAAATCACACTTAAACAAGAAAAATATACTCTATGCATTACTCAAATCACTCTGCCATGGTATATATACTTTACACAACAATTTTTGATGAAAACATTCAAAACCTTTGAAAGTACCCCTTTCGAAACCATTGAAAGTACCCCTTTCGAAACTATTGAAATCATCTCTTTTGAAAGCTTTGTAAAACCATAGACATCCTCCTTTCAAAACACTTTAAACATGCCTTTTGAAACTATTAGAAACCTTCCATTTAAAACCTTTCGAAAACAATGGGGAACCACCCCTTCGAAACCTTTATCTTAAACCACTCGAAAGCATTTAGTTCTTTACAGAAATCAAACCTTTCGAAAGCATTTGGGTTCAAGTAAAACATGTGGAACAACCTTTCGAAATCATTTTAAACCATTCCTTTTGGAACCTTTGGGTTTAACTTTCAATAGAACAGAGGGTATTAAAACAACTAAGTCGAAAGCACTCTTTCGAAAGAAATTTCCTAAGTAAAGAAGTGGATGGTGTCGAATCCAATCCCTTCGAAAGCATTGGAGAAGAGGCTTAGGTTTAAAACAAAGAAACCCCTTCGAAGGCATTGCTTCGAAAGGGAGGATGCGGTAGCTAGGGGTTTTTACCCCTTCGAAAGCTTCTTTATAAAATAAAAGGTACAATTGCTTTCGAAACCATTCTTTAAAACCATTTGACCAAGTCGAAAGCTATCTAAGTCGAAAGCATTCTTTTCGAAAGCAAAGCAGGCGCATTTCCTTTTAAAAGCAAAGCAAGGCTTCGACCCCTTCGGAACACCTTGTTTCGACTATATACCTTTTGTCTATGTCCAGTTCACTACGTACCAAGTCTTTGATACCATGCGCATTGGTTTGGATGGAGATGGAGGCGGAAGTACCTAGTCGAAAGGTTGGTGCCGAAAGTGGCGAAACAACAAAAGTATGGTAAAAAAAATTTAACTTTAAAAGGTAATTCTTTTCAACTAACCTGCTTTGTTTGTCAACATATGATTGGTTGCTAATTTATTTTCCAAATTCTTTTCTAAAAGTGCTGCCGAAATTTCAGAGATAAACAATTTAAAATATTTACAAAATGCCCTTCTCCTTTTATAAATATATAAAACATTTAAGTCTCATACCTTAAATAATTTTATATACTTATTAAAACACTTAGGAAAATTCTACAAAAATTCCCATAAATCACTTTTAATATGTTTTCTAACATATATTAATTTCTGACCCAAAACATATATATAATAGCCGTAATTAATTTTAAACCAACTAACTATTTTCTTCACTAGAAAATTAGTAATAAATCCACATTAATTCTGAAAATTATGAAATTTGATACCCATCTCTAAAATATCATTTCTGACCTTATATTAAAATCGTAAGGCATTTGGATGTCATTTAATAGGGTTTTAAAATTAAAACTTATCATAAAATCCATATGAAATAGCATAAATCATCAACAAGCATATATATCCATTTTAACAATAAAAAACATGGCAATATACATTGCAAAAATATTCGGATCTGATCTAGAAATCAAAAATCAAAAATATGAGATGTAACCTATTATTCATCTTTTGCTTGTGATTAAGGAGTTGAGATTTGATCTTGGATTAAGTTGCTTAAGCTTCTTCCTCTTAACTTCTTCTTGTTTTCCCTTAATGGTGGCAGACCTCTCTTTTGTTTTGAACGTGTAAAATGAATGGGCATAAAGGGTTTTGGGTTTTAGAACATGTCTTATTCCTACTTTTCCCCTTTTCTATTTGCCTTACCTATTTCATTTTAGTTTCCCTTAGTTCATTGTTTTAAATTGGCACTCATACCTCCATTAACACAAATCTCAATCCCTTAACCATTTCATTATTTCATCTAATTTAACTAATTAAATATCCTAAATAATGTTAACCAAAATTAGGGTCATTGCAGACTCCCGTCCTTAAGAATTTCATCCTCGAAATTACGATAAGGTACACAACAAATAAATCATAAAGGTAAAACATACCATAAAACAAATTAGGATAAGCATCTCTAATCCTGCTCTCAGTTTTCCAAGTACAGTCCCTCTCGTCGTCACTCCACTATACGTTAACTAATCTGACCGTCTTGTTCCTTAGCCTTTTCTCATCTGTCGCGACTATACGAACTAGCTTTCTAAGTATAGTCAAGTTCGGTTCCACTACTAAGTCCTCTAACATAGTCGGTGCTATAGTAGTCTCGGGATCTCAAATACACTTCCTTAGATGAGAAATATAAAAAACATCATGGACTCTTGCCAAACTATTCGGTAACTCTACTCTATATGCGAGTTTCCCGATCCTTTCTACAACAGGAAATGGTCCAACGAACCTCGGTGCCAATTTCCCTAATTTCTCAAATCGAATTACACCTTTCATCGGTGATACCTTGATGAAAACATGATCTCCTACTGAGAACTCTATGTCCTTCCGTCTTCTATCAGCATAGCTCTTTTGCCTAGACTAAGCTTCCTTCATTCTAGCTCAAATTAACTTAATCTTCTCTGTAGCTTCTCTAGCTAAATCAGGACCAAGAACCAACCTATCCCCGGTCTCCAACCGACAAACTTGAGATTTGCATGGCCTTTCATACAAAGCTTTAAACAGTACCATACCTATACTAGCCTGATAACTGTTGTTATACGAAAACTCGACTAAGTGTAGATGGTCTTCCCATGATCCTTCAAAATCTAACACACAAGCTCTTAACAAATCTTCCAAGACTTTGTTAATTCTTTCCGTTTGCCCATCTGTCTGTGGATGGTAAGCGGTACTCATCTTGAGCTTGGTACCTAAAGTATCCTGTAGACTCTTCCCGAACTCGCTAGCGAATAAGGAATCTCTATCACTTACTATACTACTAGGAATTCCATGCAGTCTAACTACATTCTTCATAAATAACTTAGCTAAAACAGGTGTCGTCCGGGTTGACTTAACTGGAATAAAATGGGCACTCTTGGTTAACCTATCCACTATGACCCATATACTTTCATTTCCTCTATTAGATCTTGGAAACCCGCCAATAAAATCCATATAAATAGAATCCCACTTCCATAGTGGAATATCTAAATGCTGAAGCAACCCACTCAGCTTCTGATGTTTGGCTTTCACCCGTTGACAATTCAGGCACTGCTTTACCCACAAGCCAACACCTCTCTTCATACCTTCCCAGAAGAAACTCCTCTTCATATCTTGATACATCTTAGTTCCTCCCGGATGAATAGTGAACTTCGAACGATGGCATTCTTCAAGAACTTCCTTTCTAATGCTTCCTACATTTGGAACACATAACCTTCCTTTCTTCCTTAACCACCCATCCTGGTCAAGACTGAAATCTTTCAAGTCATCACTCTCTGTTCCATCCCTTAACTTTTTGATCCGTTCGACTAATAATGGATCCTCCATCTGTTTAGAAGTAATATTTTCGATTATCACCGGGCGAACTTCTAAACATGACAACATAACTGTTTCCTTACTAAATCTAGCTTCAGATCTCCACTGTACTCTACATGTCGTCAACGCTTCCAAATCTTTCCACTCAACTATCATCGCCAACACTGCATTTTGATGTTTTCTACTAAGTGTATCTGAAACCTTGTTGCCTTTTCTCAGTGTGTACTCAATACCAAAATCATAAGCGGCTATAAACTCTAACCACCTCTGATGTCTCATATTCAACTCCTTCTGAGAGAATAGATACTTCAGCGACTTTTGATCCGTATACAACTCAAATCTCTCTCTCAAAAGGTAATGTCTCCATAGCTTCAATGCAAAAACCACCGTAGCTAATTCCAAATCATGAGTCGGGTACCTAACCTCATGCGGTCTAAGCTGTTGAGAAGCATAGGCAATCACTTTACCTCTTTGCAATAACATAGCTCCTAATCCTATTCCACATGCATCTGTATATACCACTAAATCCAGATTCCCTTCTGGAACAACTAGCACAGGTGCATTTGTCAATAAGTGTTTCAGCTTCTGGAATGCCTCCTCACACTTATCGATCCAAATGAACTTCACATCCTTTCGCGTTAGCTTGGTCATCGGTGCTGCTATCCACGAAAAATCTTTTATGAATCTTCGATAATAACCAGCTAATCCAAGAAAACTCTTTATCTCGGTCACTATCTCGGGTCTCTTCCAATTATTTACCGCTTCGATCTTAGTCGGATCTACAGACAACCCTTTCTCTGAGACTACATGACCAAGGAACTTCACTTCCTTTTTCTAGAAATGACACTTCGAAAATTTCGCCTTCAGCAGATGCAGTGTCAATGTCTCAAGCACCACTCTAAGATGAACTTCATGCTTTCTTTCATCCTTAGAGTATATCAAAATATCATCTATGAAAACCAATACGAACCTATCCAAGTGCTCTTGAAAAACTCGGTTCATCAAATCCAAAAAGAATGCTGGCGCATTAGTTAGTCCAAACAGCATTACTAACCATTCGTACGATCCATATCTAGTTCTAAACGCCATCAAAGGAATACTATCCTCTGCCACTCTAAGCTGATGGAACCCTGTTGTTAAATCCAACTGGGAAAGCACTCTGGCTCCACTCAACTGGTCGAACAAATCGTCAATTCTAGGAAACGGATATCGATTTTTTATCGTCTTCTCATTCAACTTACGATAATCGATACACAACCTTAACGATCCCTCCGGCTTCTTAGCAAATACTGTGGCTACTCCCCAAGGCAAACTACTTGGTCTGATAAAATTCTTGCCTTCTAAATCTACCTACTTCACCTTTAACTCCCTCATCTCGGTAGGTGTTATCCTGCTTGGCAGTCTGCTCACCGTTTCTGCTCTTGGTGCCAAATCTATCCGAAACACAATGGCTCATTTCGACGGCAATCCCACTATGGGTTCAAAGACATCTGCAAGTTCCCTAACCATGAAAACTCGATCCAACTCGTCTTCTATCTCCACAACACCTAGCAAAGCATTAACCTCATAGCTAGGGTTTTCTACCGATCACTACAGTTAGGGTGTCTAAGCGATATTTTTCTATCATGGCAAAATATCCTAGCATCGTATTTACTTAACCAATCCATACCCAAATTAATTATGAACCCTACGAAATCAAACACATGCAAACCACAAACAAAGGTATGACCTAACAACTTAAACTCTAATTGGTCACATCTCATTTCAAGAGTCGCATAACCTCCTATCAGATTTGCAACCCTTAAGGAAGTAACTTGGTATGAAGGTTCTAGGTTAAGATTATCTACCAAACAATGGGATATAAAAGAATGTGATGCACCGGTATCATATAGAACGCTAACTGACATACCATGAATCCTAAGCGTACCTCCCAACATAGCCTTTCCCTTTTCCTTTGTTGTTGGCCTCGAGGTAGCTGGCTCCAATGCAAACACTTTGCCCTTTCCATCCTTGGCAGGCTCCTTGCATTGGTTCTTATAATGTCCAATTTGATCGCAGTTGAAGCACCTAATATTCTTCTTCCCGATCACCTTCTTTCCATCTCTTGAGCGACATTCATTTGCAAAAAGCCCTTTCTTGTCACATTTATAGCAAACAACCTCCGCCTTTCCCTTCTTGGGAGCTCCACCCTTCTGAGCTCCCTTCTTATGGAAAAACTTTCTTTTCTGACTCTGCCCCACTTGGACTTCCTTTGCCTTATCCCTTTCCAAAAAAGCAAGCATCTCCTCAGTCCTCAAAGCCATTTCCACTACAACATCACATGGATCCCTGATATGCGGTAATGTGGCCTTAGCAAGTTAGGCTTCAACCCCCGAATGAACTTTTCATTCCTCTTAATCACAGTATCAACCGTAGCATAGCCATATCTCGCTAGCTCCTCAAACCTCGTCGCATACTCAAGTACAGTTATGTCTCCCTGCTCTAACTCAGAAAACCTCCTGAGTAGAGTGGACTTCACAATCTCCGACATAAACCACTCCTCAAATCTCCTTAAACTCAGCCCATATCATCGTCTCTTCATTAAATCCAATAGTCACACTGTTCCACTAATACAGTGCAGCTCCTTGTAACTGTCTATAAGAGAGTCTCCTCTTTTGCTCATCGTTGAGCCCCAAATCAGCGAAAATCCTCTCGCAATGAAGCAACTAGTTCTCCACTTCGATTGCATCTTCAGTACCAATTAACGGCTTTCCTCCTAGTCGGGCATAATCTATACTCAAAACAGCATAGTTATTCACCATCAGAGCTTCCTGATTTCCTCCACCAACTACTCCAGCAATAACTCTTGCTTGCATCATGTTTACAAAGAACTGATACATCGCTCCCATGTCTACTTGCGGGACTCCAGCACCCACATTTCCAGCTTGTGCCTGACCTTGATTTCTCCTGGTATTTGGTCTGGAATTTCCATTAGTTATAGTGCTTCCCCCACCTAGGTTAACTCTTCCACTTCTAGCATCCATATCTGCATTCGAATCTTCATAAGATACAAAAGAATAGCCTAAGAGAGATAAAAGAAAAGAGATATAGCGTATACTTATATATAGAAAATACAAGTACGTTACTATAGCGTTATCCCATACCCCGATCTTTCCTATAATTTCTTAGTATTATGTTTTCAAAAATCATTTTAGTTTAAAGTTTTTCATAAACCTATGCTCTGATACCAAGTTGTAACATCCCCTATCTTGAGGTCCAAAGCTAAGCGCTACAAATGCTGCAGTCATCTATAGTATTAACTTCCGACGATAAAATATGGTAATGTTAATGGTATCCATAATATCAGAAGCACATGAATATGAAACAAAATCACAGATTTTAAAAGCAACTTTTCTGATTACATTTCACAAAATCATGCTTCATATCCAATTACATAATCCCAATCGTTTCCCAGTTTCAAATCAAATATAATTATTTCAAAATACGCCAAGAGCGACATATGAAGATGCCCCCTTGGATGATAAGAGTACTAAATTGACAAAAACTGTCTTAATACATCATAGCGGAAATAAAAACAAAACAACTCCTAAATTGGTAACATCGGCCTCTTGCTCGTCTCCAGAAGCTTTATTCGTCCACCTACTAAAACCTATAAATCCTCAACTCTTAACCTACTTAAATCAATTTTGAGCATCCGAGAGTTTAAGGGGAAACATAAACTTCGATCAGACATAAAGCCTGGTGTGAATAATACTATACATCTCGGTTATCTGATATTAGGTGAGACCACGCCGCTTAGCGGAACGAGTTTCCCCTCGCTAATATCCTTTTAAAACAAATTGTTTTTGCAAACCAAAATCCTACAACCAAACTGGCTAAAACAATAATATCAATATCATGTAAGCAAACAAATTAGGTAATCAATGGACTATCTGTACAAACACTATAGTATTGTTTGGCTAGCTATTAACCTTTGGCTGACTCGGGTCTACCAGACAAAATAAACAAATAATATAACTTCTGTTAGATAATCCTCTTCTGGATGGTCAGACCCTAACTTACTTCTCCTAGGGTCAACTGATCCTAATAGTTTTGCGGGCTCACCAATAACCTATCTCTACTCTGTATATTCCTTCCTGTGTGTAACATCATTTTAGTCTTACCTGTGACAAAGTCCTACACACTGGAATTGTGGACTTATATTAGCTAGGGGCTACCAGCTAAAGTATAGTGCGCGACCCCATACCAGTCACATATGGTATTCTAATATCTGAGTCATTTTACTTAGGGTCATCCACCCTTAAAATTTTCCTTGAAAACATTTCTTTCAAATTGATTTAACCCTTTAAATCATACTTAGATAAGGAAAATATACTATATGCTTTACTCAAATCACTTTACCACTTTACACAAAATATTGTTGATGAAAACATTCAAAACCTTTGAAAGTACCTCTTTCGAAACCATTGAAAGTACCCCTTTCGAAACCATTGAAATCATATCTTTCGAAAGCATTATAAAACCATAGACATCCTCCTTTCAAAACACTTTAAACATGCCTTTCGAAACTATTGGAAACCTTCCATTTAAAACCTTTCGAAAACATTTGGGAAACATCCCTTTGAAACCTTTATCTTAAACCTTTCGAAAGCATTTAGTTCTTTACATAAATCAAACCTTTCGAAAGCATTGGGTTTAAGTAAAACATATGGAACAACCTTTCGAAACCATTTTAAACCATTCCTTTTGAAACCTTTGGGTTTAAATTTCAATAGAACAAAGGGTCTTAAGACAACTAAGTCGAAAGCACTCTTTTGGAAGAAATTTCCTAAGTAAAGAAGTGGATGGTGTCGAAACCACCTTCGAAAGCATTGGAGAAGTGGCTTAAGTTTTAAAACAAAGAAACCCTTTTGGAAGCATTGCTTTGAAAGGTAGGATGCGTCAGCTAGGGGTTTCGACCCCTTCGAAAGCTTCTTTATAAAACAAAAGGCGTAACCTCTTTTGAAACCATTCTTTAAAACCATTTGACCAAGTCGAAAGCTATCTATGTCAAAAGCATTCTTTTCGAAAGCAAAGCAGGCGCATTTCCTTTTAAAAGCAAAGCAAGGCTTCGACCCCTTCGGAACCTCTTGTTTTGACTATATACCTTTCGCCTATGTCCAGTTCACTACGTACCAAGTCTTTGATACCATGCGCATTGGTTTCAATGGAGATGGAGGCGGAAGTACCTAGTCGAAAGGTTGGTGTCGAAAGTGGCGAAACAACAAATATATGGTAAAATAGAATTTTAACTTTAAAAAGTAATTCTTTTCAACTAATCTGCTTTGTTTGTCAACATATGATTGGTATCTAATTTCTTTTCCAAATTCTTTTCTAAAAGTGCTGCCAAAATTCAGAGATAAACAATTGAAAATATTTACAAAATGCCCTTCTCCTTCTATAAATATATAAACCATTTAAGTCTCATACCTTATATAATTTTATATACTTATTAAAATACTTAGGGAAATTCTACAAAAATTCCCATAAATCACTTTTAATATGTTTTCTAACATATATAAATTTCTAGCCCAAAACATATATAAAATAGCCGTAATTAATTTTAAACCCAATTAACTATTTTCTTCACTAGAAAATTAATAATAAATCCACATTAATTCTGAAAATTATGAAATTTGAAACCCATCTCTAAAATATCATTTCTGACCTTATATTAAAATCGCAAGGCATTTGGATGTCACTTAATAGGGTTTTCACATTAAAACTTATCATAAAATCCATATGAAATAGCATAAATCATTAACAAGCATATATATATATATATATCCATTTTAACAATAAAAAACATGGCAATATACATTGCAAAAATATTCGGATCTGGTCTAGAAACCAAAAGCATCAAAAATATAAGATGTAACCTATTATTCACCTTTAGCTTTTGATTAAGGAGTTGAGATTTGATCTTGGATTAAGTTGCTTAAGCTTCTTCCTCTTATAATCTTCTTGTTTTCCCTTAATGGTGGTCGGCCTCTCTTTTGTTTTGTTTTTGTTTTAAACGTGTAAAATGAATGGGCATGAAGGTTTTAGGGTATTAGAACTTGTCTTATTCGTACTTTTCCCTTTTATCTATTTGCCTTACCTATTTCATTTTAGTTTCCCTTAGTTCACAGTTTTAAATTGGCACAGCTACCTCTATTAACAAAAATCTCAATCACTTAACCATTTCATTATTTCATCTAATTTAACTAATTAAATGTCCTAAATAATGTTAACCAAAATTAGGGTTGTTACAGTACACCACATACAACAAGACACATGTTTAGGTGGAGCTGTCCCACTCTTCAATGAATTTATTAAATTCTTTCTACAAGAGATCGGGTTGGCTCCAACACAAGTGCATCCCAATGGCAACGCTCTACTCAATTGCCTATAAATCATGTTTATGATGCAGTTGAATTATCCTTCCAATTTTGGAGAGCAGATATATCTTTTATGCTTGAAGAAAAGAGCTTATCTTCATCTGGCCAATTTTCTTTCTTGAGTGCATCAAAGAATGGTGTACACCATCGCTTTTGAGATAAATCGACTCAGCATAACAACTTTTCCATTTAAGCTCTACATCTCCCTTCTTATTTTTGAGGCAGCGACATCTTTTAATGATTGAATCTGCATTGGATTAGCTTCGATGCCCCTTGAGTTCACAATCAAACCCAAAAACTTGCCCGATGCAACTCCGAAATAACACTTAAATGGATTGAGCTTCATTCCATACATCCAAAGCACATCGAACATTTCAGCAAGGTCATCCATGTGGTCCATTGATCGTTGTGACTTCACTAGCACATCGTACACATAAACCTCCATCATCCATCCAATTTGATTTTCGAACATCTTATTTACCAATCACTAGTAAGTAGCTCCGGCGTTCTTCAAACTGAACAACATCACTCGATAGCAGTACAAGCCCAAATTAGTGATGAAACTCGTATGCTCTTGATCTGGAATGTGCATCACTATTAGGTTGTAGTCGGAACATGCATCCATGAAGAATGATAGTTCATGTATGGTCATTGAGTACACTAGTTGGTCTATCTTTGACAGCAAAAATTTGTCTTTTAGGCATGCTTTATTCAACTCTAAAAAATCGATGCATGTCCGCCATTTTTCGTTGGCTTCTTGACAATACAGCATTCGATACTCATTCAGGGTATAGGGCATCGCGGATAAAACCTTTGCTTTCGGCTTATCCACCTCTTCTTTCAATGTAGTGGATCGCTTCAAACCCAGAATGCGTCTCTTCTGCTTTATAGGATGACATCTTGGGTCCACATTCAATGTGTGGCATGTTATATCCAACGATATTCCACACATAGCAGAATGCATCTAGGCTAACACATCCAAGTTTGCCTGGAGAAACCCTACCGATTCCTTTCTCATCTTTATGATGAGCTGAGATCCAACCTTAGGGACCCTAGTAGGATCATCCCCCTCGACCAAGATGTTGATCATCAGCTCCGCTGGTGCTGACCTTGCATCCTTTAGCTCTTTTCGAAGGTCCATAAGCTTGTAGAACTTGCTATGGGATACGACCCAAGGCTTAGGCAGTAATTGTTATGCGTCCGCGGTCTTGATGCAAAGAGCTATCTCCGCACTTTTGTCCTTCTCATGTCGCTTCAACTCTCTAAGCTCAATGATATAACATTCACAACCTATACTCTGATTCCCTTGAGTATCTCCATTCTACGTGGAAACTTCATCATAAGAACCATGTGGTCGGCGCTATTCCAAGCTTGCAAGGTACGATCGTCGTAGAAATACATTATAAGTGGATTCATCCACAATCACAGAGGTCTACACCTATAGAACCTTGCGGTCACCTTCACCCAACTCCACAGATAAGTCAATATATACAAAGGGCTCTTTTGCCTCTCCGGTAAATCCTTGAAGCGAGATTTAGATGGCTTTATGTTTTTTGGACTTATCTTCATCTAGCCAAACATCTTTTAAATAGGATATTAACCGAGCTTCCACTATCAATCAGAACTCAGAGCATAATTGATGGCCCTATCATTGCTGTAATCACTATGGGGTCAAGTATCCGAGTTTGCACCCCATTAGCGTCTCTATCTCAAAAAACGATACCATCACTCATCATCTTCAGTTGTTTTATCGGAGCTCCGTCTTCGATAGCAAAATAATTTTCCTATGGCACATGCTTTAATGACGTCCAATACCCCCCATGTCATTCCATCTCTTCTCTGCTGGATAAGGTCCTTTAAGTGTTGTACAAATAAGAATTCTACCATTTGATCGCCTAGGCCCCTCTCCGTTGGGTCTAGGTTGATCCCTCTGTGCGTTCTACCCCAAAGGTCCTATATTCTGCTATCCATCCTATGGGTCTCTCACATACTACTATAACTTTTTCTCCCATATCAATTATTTGATTATGTATTTAAAATGATGGCACTCATTGGTATTGTGCCCATGAATATCATGAAAATTACAATACTTTCCCGAGCACCATTCAGCTTTGGTTTCCTCCCTTCAAGGCGGTTTCTTATAGTTCTCCGTACCTTGAATGGTAAAGTAAATATTCTCAATAGAATTGGTTAGAGGAGTGTAATCTCCCATATTCAAGTATCTCGAATGCTTTTTGGTATCATTTCTTTTACCTACAGTTCATTGATTTCTCCTTTTTGATGTTGTTATTGGTTCCCCTATTCACCGCAACATTGTCGATGTTCTCACCGGTTTGCTTGATAGCGATGATGTTATGCACAACTTCAGTAGAATGTCTCCCACTAGCCTTTCCGATGGCCATATCGGCCTTTTCCAAGCATAGATATATGGTAGCCTTTTGATAGAATTCTTCTATAGTGGGTGGCTATTTCATTCTTTTCCATTTGCCAAAATCTATGTCCGAGTGTATCCCCGGATCAATGCCATTAACACGATATCCTTATTTGGATTACTTACTTTCGTTATAATAGCGTTGAATTAAATCAGAAAATCCATTTGGGTCTCTTTGGCACCCTGATGAATGCCCGACAATCACATCCTTTAGTCGAGAGGTGTGGAGCTTGAAATGCTCTATAAACTTCTTCACCAATTAATCAAAGGTAGATATGGATTTTAGCATGAGCTAAGTGAACCACATCGTAGCTACCCCATCCTAGAATATAGGAAAACATCTGCACCTTACTGCTTCTATAGCTCTGGCACTATCCATGTGCTACTCGTATTTCAATAGATGTTGTATAGGGTATGTTGTCCTGTTATACAATGGCATCGTCAGAATAACAAACTTCCTGGGATATTCATCACTCTCCTTACCATATCAGCAATATATTCTTGACTTGCATGGTTATCCAGAAGCCGACCATAAGGAATAACCCCAAGTGTTTGACTCTATTAATGTTCTTGGTTTGTTCGATGATGTCTAAACTCTCTTTTCTTTGGAAAAACAATTCCTTCAAATTTTCTATGATGCCTGGTCGGTTCTGTGTTGTTCCGAGGACCAACATTCTATGTACTAGCATTCTGCCCAATGTCATTTCCAATATCCTGCAAATAATCTTCACTGCCTGACAAGTTGATGGCATTAGGTAATTGATCTTTGGGACCACCATCATTATGATCGGTACCGATCTAATTTTTATCAGTACCGACCACTCTTGCAATGGCCAAAACATGGTCACTTCCTTCTATGGTCATCCTTGATGCTCCAGTCATCTTTTCCTTTATTTTTTGTTTCCCATCTCTCTATTCTGATCAGATGAATGCAATTTCTCTTCTAGAAAACTTGAAGATGACGCATCTCTTGGGCTTTTCCTATGCCTTTAGGGCAGTGTAACAACTCGCACCCTAGTGGGCCTAAATTTTCGCTAAATCAAAAATCCAAGTCCACCAAAGCACGGATCGTTGGTTTGATATCCTGCAAATTAAACAAAAGAATGCATATTAGAGCTCTAATAAAATAACTTGCTGTGGAATAATTAAAATATAATATATCTTATAAGTATCAACCAAGATTTGACACTTCCAAAAATCAATTGTCCTTGTCAGCAACAAATACGCCAAGCACCAATACCCGCCCTTCTAACTATCCTATGATTTGTAATGAAGTGGGATTTAGAATAACGTTCTGGTGACGGTAAACTATACATCTTATACATAACACTATCATATGTCAATCATTCACTATTTCATGTTATGTCTATTTACATTTTATTAGTCATCTCGACTCCATATCCGTGTACGAACCGTTCCCATCTACCTTCTGTAGATTCATATCTATGTATAATATATATATATATATATATATTCTGCAGTCCCCTAATGGACCTATACACTATCCCCACTAGCATCTCTCGTTCGACACCCCATCAGGATCCCAGGCCCCACAGTATACTATCTCGTTACTGTATATCTGGTGGAAGTCCTATAGTGCTTACAAACGACCTTTCATACATTTTGTCATACTCTTTCCGATGGCCTTTCATACATTTCGACATATTCTCTTTGGGGATTTTCTACTTTGTCTATTTCGTAACGTGGACTCGGCTCCACTAACCACCCCATCCATGCTTTTAAGGAATCTTGCTATGGGTTAACCAGCCTTGCCCCAGCAAACAACAACAAAGAACTGTGGCGGTGTATAACCCAACGTGGTCCACCCTGGTAGGCAATAGACAAAGACATGCTAGGTATAACCTTGTCCTTCCCATTGATTGCTCAAGATTAATGACGTTCTCGCCCTATGACAGACCTGCCTCTAAATTTGGTACCAACACTAGCTGCATAGTGCACGATCCCGCTCATTATCCATTTAGATTGCCTAGTACAATCAAGGAAATACCCTCCTTTAAAATAAATTTGAGGCAGACTACTCTATCCCAAGGGTACCCCTTCATCTATATGCAAGCTTATACTCTCCACGGATCCTATGGTTGGACATGTCCCATATTAGTATGATGTTACACAACAGCTAATAGCCCATTATGCTAGGCAGATTTTATTTATGTAACCCTGCATTCCAACGTACTCTAATGACCTTCATCATTTTCTTTATATAATTTATACATTAAATTATAATAATTCACACCTGTCATAAATGCATATTCGAGGCTACTTATATACATATCTCTTATACATGTATATATTCTCATTCTTATATTCTTTTACTTTCATTGCATCTACAATTCTTATAGTTGACCCTATATCTTTATTTTAATTTGTGTTTTACTTTCTTCTTCAAGTTCATTAACCGCTTCTTTTTATCAAGTTCTTAAAATCGTTGCCAATTCATTTATCGGTTCTATCTTCCATTTCTATTCCCATATTATTCTCTACTTATTCTTGCCTATTTCCCATACTTTCTTTTTCTTTGTTTTCCATCTTATTGGCATTCTTATTTCATTCACATCTTAATTTTCAAATTTTAAAGTTTACTATATTTTAATACATTGGAACTAAAATTCTATCATGTAAATGTTAACGTAGTAAATTTCCATATCTTATCCAAAGAGGTGATGTTTGTGTGGTGTTTGTAATTACAACGTGATATCTTTTTATTCCTTGAAATAGACGATACAAAATACGGCAAATATTCCTACTTTGTACATTTCTTTCTTTTTATATACATATATCCATCCCTCGTTGTTGCTCTAAATTTTCGCAAAAGTTTAACAGGGCATGGCGGCCGCCTGTAGGAAAATAAATGCATCAGCCAAGCTAATCCGGGCTTCCTTGAGAACCAACCAACCTAAGAGCCGACCGACTTATATGCCCGGGTTTCTCTCACATAAGGATAGAAATCCAACCGAAGTGGCTCTAAGGGGAGATAACAGTCAGACCGGTAGAGAAAAGCATATCTATTAAAGTCTTGCCACTGTGGAAAAGCGCTAATACAGCTGTCCTGCCATCAAATGCTCCCATCCGACATGGAAAGTAGCAACAAACTCTGAGTTACGCCACCTGAAATCCTAAATGAGAAGCAACCAAAGTACTGAAAGGCAGTTTGTCACCATATATGCATGTAGCACTACCAACCCTCAAGCTGCCAACCATCCCACGGTTCGATATGCCATACGGACCGCGAATATCCTCAAGCAATTCAACCGTAGATCAAAGAAGGCTTGCTCATATAAATGCCCCAAGAATTTCACCAGGCAAGGGGTCGGATTCAGAAAACTTAGAAGGATAACACTTCCCACCATACTCTTATCATCTTCAAGCATTCTCCACCATCTTCATGTATCCATTATAATAATATATATATAGTGAGAATAATATATTAAGTGGACGTAGGCATTCATTTTGGCCGAACCACTCCAAAATCAGTGTCTCTTTAATACTAGCATTCCATTAATAATTAGCGATCATATACTGCAATGCTAACAACATCATTAAAATCCCACTCTCTCACAATTTCCAAGGTTGATTAGTCATTCTGTCTCGCTGATGGAATTTTTAGTCAATATTTTGATGCTAGAAGGAGGGCCACCTCTGAAACTCTCCAGCTCCCTTTAACCTTGCCTAGACTCCACACTCAACATGGCGATGAATGGTGCCAATGTGAATGACAACTCGCACGATTGATATACCAATGGTAACACACCCGCTGGTATTCCTTGCCCTTTCCCCGGAGTCGGAAGTGAATTCTGGCAGACCCTATCCGATCACATCACTAGGATGGGAACCTTGAGCCAAGAAGTAAATGGCCTAAGGGCCGTACTAGAAATTCACTCCATCACGGGCCTAAGACAACCATCAACTCAGGTGGTCAAGAACTTCCAAACGTCGTCAGTCATCTAAAGCACTTATGCATTAGCGACCCCCCAAAGCACACGGTTGGCATCCAAAACCACAATCCACGTAGTCCCGAAGCCAGGTGATAACAACATAGTTAATGGAGATTCGAACAGCCATCGAGATGGTGAAATCCGTAAGCTGCGTCCTGAGCGCCTAAGCGATCAAGCTCAAACCATGGCCAGGGGACCCCCAATTGCCTCTGTACACTCCCACCTGCAAAGGGAATTACCTCATCCTGTGCCTGGGGGTGAACAAGCCCGATCGTCACAGTCACCTCCGTCACGCAGAAGATCTCTTTTCCCAAGTCGCTATCATGTACTGTATTCCCCTGATCAACCGGCATACCACCAGGAGCCTCCGCCCGTTGATGTAAGTTCGTTCCCGCAATGGGTGGAAGCCGCCTTAGGGATGAAATGATCCGGTTGCACCAACAGATCAATCGAATACAGGCCCACGGCGTCAATGGCGGTGGCCTGTCCGACGATGAGGATGGAGAACCATTCTCTGCAGAAATCCTCGGAACCCATCTCTAAAGACGATACATGCTACCGCAAATACACAAATATTATGGGAGCACAAATTCGTCAGATCACCTTGCCACTTTTAACTCAATCACTACAACCGGGCGGCTAATGGGTAATGGGAAGTGTTTGCTATTCCCGTCCACACTTATCGGGCTAGCATCTCGTTGGTTCTTACATAGCTCCCGAAAGCATCTAGTCTTGGGCATAACTATGCTCCAAATCAAAACTATATTTTTTGCATCAAGTACTCATGTCGTAGTGGCTAGAGAGTTTGGAAATATCAGGTAGGGATCGTCAGAATGTCTCTAGGCCTATGTCAATAATTCAATCGAGAATCAACCCGAGCCTGTGAGGCGACAAGAACAGTCTGACGATCGCCCTGTGCTCAGGCCTGCGATACAAATCCCGGATATGGAAAGAACTCCAGAAGAGATCGACCTCATCACTTGTTGATTCCTATCAATGGGCAAATGGAATCATGAGGATGGAAGACGAAGATTTGTCAAATAGCGGTAATGAAGGACAACGCCCCCTCAAATTTCACCAGATTGGAAACCATGACTGAAGAGAATGGAATCGGCAAAATCATGCATAGAGAAACCATGATGACAGCTCGAGGTACTGAGCTCGATATTCTAGCTATACTCCCTTGAAAAGAGACATAGAAACCATCTTCCTCGTAACCAGGAATCAAGCACCCTTCCGAAGGCCACATAATGGCTGGGCGAGGGAACCGCCCCATAGCGACAACCAATATTATCTCTTTCATGAAATCTATGAACATTCTACTAATAACTACCCTGCTCTAAAGGATGAAATGGAGAGACTGATTAGGGAAGGATCGCTTGTGGAATATGTCAGACAACAAGTAGATCAAAGGATGGCCTGCGAAAACCGTCCGACCCAGCCATCCCAACAATCAGCCGTGGGCGCTGTGGCCATGACCGACATGCTTCCCATATGCAAAGGACCACATATAGCAGGGAGAAGTCGGAGGTCACTCACCCGATATCAAAGGGAAGTCGCCACCTCGGGCCAAGTATATTCGTTGGAATGATGGGCCGTTAAGGCTCCAAGAACGGAAGAGGAATATCCTCCAATCACCTTTACGACTCAAGATTGGGGGATAGTGGTGTACCCCCACCATGACCCAATGCTTATAATCATGTCGATGGCTGGCACCAACGTCCACTGGGCTTTCGTTGACCAGGGAAGCTCGGTCAGCATCATGTTCAAAGAAGCCTATGATACGCTCAGGCTGTTAGCCTCCCATCTCGCGCCTTATGTATTGCCCATTTATGGGCTCGGCAGAGTTGGGATAATCCTTATGGGGGTAGCAACGCTCATAAATACCTTTAGTACGGAACCCAACACAACAAAGTTTCAAGTCAGTTATGTGATCCTAGATTGCCCATCTGCTTAAACTTGATCATCGGACGATCGGCTCTGACCGAATTGGATGCCATCGTGTCATACAACTGCCTGATAATGAAATTCCCATTGCCAAATGGGGTTAGAAAGGTTAAGGGAGACCAAAAGGAAGCGATGTAGTGCTATGGGACTTCCTTTCCTCGAGCAGAGAAGGGTGTCCTAATGATTCAAGAGGAACCCACCATCGATGTCAATACCCCACTAGAACCAGAGTACGCGACTCCCTTAAGCGCAACACCTGGGATGTGCGACCAAGTCATCAACATGGTAGGCGGTCCGCGGTCCGCTGAAGAAATTGAGACTTTGGGGCCGGTTTTCCTTGTGTCCCCTTAGAGGATATGAGAACTCATCTCTAGTTGGAACGAGCAGGCAACCCCCCGGTAGCTACCTGGGCCGACGGGCAACACTCTAGAGGGAAAATCCATCAAGGGCGAGCATGCTGCAGCTAGCCCGGCACAAAATTGTCTCTCTATCCCGGCCGAAAAAATAATGGAATGCATGATCTACGCTTTGGATCAATGTAACATAGAGAAAAACATAAGTATTGAAGATGACCTGCTAGATCCGCGAATGGGGGACCAAGCGCCCGATGGAGGCCCTGCGACCCCATTGGAATACAAATTGGTCGACGGAAGCGATCCCGCCAAAGTCGTCCAGATTGGGACTGAGCTTAGTCTGAGGGTCAGGGAAGATCTGATAAAATTTCTCAGATAAAACAAAGATGTTTTCGCTTGGGGGTACGCCGATATGACCACCATCGGTCCTCGCATAATCTGCCATGGGCTAAACATTAACCCAAAAGCAACCCTCGTCCGACAGAAGCAAAGACCCTTAAACCCCGAATGATACAAGGCATTAAAGGAAGAAGTAAGGAAGTAGCTCACTAATGGCTTCATAAGGGAGGCGGACTACTCGGTTTGGGTCGTGAACCGAGCCTTAGTCCGCAAACCAAACGGTTCATGGTGACATGCATTGACTTTTCAAAACTCAACAAAGCATGTCTAAAAGACAACTTTCCTCTGCCCCGTATTGACCAACTCATGGACGCAACTAGCGGTCATGAACTCCTCACTTTAATAGATACCTAGTTTGGCTATAACCAGATAGCCATGCATGGCCCTGGTCAAGAACACACCTCTTTCATCACCAACACTGAGCTGTATTGTTAACAGGTCGTGCCTTTTGGTTTGAGAAACGCAGAGGAAACCTACCCGCGTTTAGTCAACCGATGTTTTCAGAACAACAAGGTCGTTCGATGGAAGTATATGTCAATGATATGCTAGCAAAATCGGAGGGGGTCGATGGCCATGTACCTAACCTCGCCGAAACTTACGGCATCCTGAGAAAGTACAACATGAAGCCGAATCCTAAGAACTGCTCATTTGCGGTTTGATCCGGCCGATTCTTGGGGTATGTTGCGAGTAGTAAAGGAATCCAGGCCAACTTGAATAAGATTAAGGCTATTCAAGAAATACATATTCCCAAAACGGTGAAGCAGGTACGGAGCCTCAATGAGATGGTGGTCGCTCTAGTCCATTTTGTTTCAAAGGCTACGGATCGATGCATGCCCTTCTTCGACCTCGTCAAGAAGGGAAGACCTTCACTTAGGATAACGAATGCACCAAGGCCTTCGAAGACTTGAAGCAACACTTGGCCACCCCTCCAATTCTGTTAAAACCTATTGATGGGGAAGATCTTTTCCTACACCTGGCGGTCACTAACGATGCAATCATCGCCGTAGTCGTCAGGGAAGAGGAAAGGGTCAGCGACCAATTTACTATGTAAGCAAGCGATTGACTGGACCTAAGATAAGGTACACGAGGACCGAAAAATAGCCTTCTACCTCATGACGACGACCCGGAAATTGTGACCGTATTTTCAAGCTTATCCTATCAAAGTTCTAACCAACCAACCATTTGGACAGATCATGTGTCACCCCTACACAGCGGAGAGGCTGCTCAAATGGTCCGTCGAGCTAAGCCAACACCACATCCATTTTCTCTTACGATCGTCTATTAAAGGACAAGCGGTGGTCGATTTCATAGCCGAATGTTCCGAGCTGGGTGACGAAGGAGAGAAGGTGAACCCTCGAAAAGAACTTGGCACATGTATGTAGATGGTGCATCGAACGAGAAGGGGGCAGGAGCAGGAATGTTCCTAGTTACCCCCGAGGGGAAAGAGCTCCACTTCACCGTCCAACTTACCAAGGTCACAAGACAAGGATACCGAATATGAAGCCCTCTTGGCTGGCCTAAAGATGGCAAAATAACTTCACATGTAATCACTACAAGCCTATAGTGATTCTGCCATCCTCGTTAACCAAATGAACGGCCACTTTCAAACAAAGGGAAATTCTAGTACTTTACGTCACTAAAGCCCGAAGACTTACCAAAGCCTTTGGAGAATTCCGACTAGAACAAATCACCAGGGAGCGAAACAGTAAGGCGGACCAACTAGCAAATGTAACAAGCGACCATGGAGAAACACTCCCATGGGTACCAATGGACACCAGGAGCACTCCCGGCTTTGAGTCGAGGGCAGCCGTCATGGATATTGATCGGCCTTCCCAAGGAAATTCAATGACGGTCAAATATAGGTATATCATGAATAACGAGCTACCAACCGACTGTAAGGAGGCCAGAAAAAATTTGCAATTCACTGCATTACATGATCATCAAAGGGAAGCTTTGCAAGCGAGGATACTCAACCCCGCTGCAACATTGAGTGTCTGAAGATGAAGCGGCCTAGATTTTAGAGGAGTTGCACGAGGGCTTCTGCGGAGATCATGCCGAGGGAAAAAGTCTAGCAAAAAGGCCACTCGATAGGGGTATTACTGGCCCATCATGGTAAAGGATTCTATGAACTATGTGAATAAATGCGACCGGTGCCAGCGATTCTCGAAGGTCCCCAAGGTTTCCCCAGCCCCTCTAGTCCCCATGATGTCCCTCTAGCCGTTTGGTACATGGGGATCGATCTGATCAGGAAGCTCCCTAACACCAAAGGCGGATAAAACCACATAATCGTAGCCATAGATTATTTTACCAAATAGGTTGAAGTAGAACCTCTGACTGGTGTAACAGCTCCAAAGGTTGTCAACTTCGTTATCAAGAACATCGTCTGCCGCTTCGGCCTCCCAAAGAAAATTGTTACGGACAACAGGAGCCATTTCGAAAGCACAATGTTCCAAGAGTTTTGCGATAGAAATGGAATAGAAAAGAGCTTCCCCTTGGTTGCTCACCCACAGGGCAATGGTCAGGTCAAGGAAGCCAATAAAACCATCAAGTCTACTCTTAAGAAAAGGCTTGCCAAAGCGAAAGGAAATTAGGTGGAGTAGTTGCCTCTTGTACTATGGTCATATCGCACCTCCGCCCAAACTTCGATCGGCCACACAAATTCTCCCTTTCATATGGGCACGAGGCCATGCTGCCTATCGAGGTGGACGTCCCATCCCCATGTAGGGTGACCTACGACCACGAACAAAATGGCAAGCTCCTTAGAATCGACCTAGATACACTCGATGAACGAAGAATGGAAACAGAAATCCGCACTGAGGCTTATAAGAGAAAAGTCGCAATACATTATAATACACGGGTGAAGCTCCGACAGTTCACCATCGGTGACTTGGTTTTACATTATGTGTTTGCAAACACCAAGGACCCGACCAATTGGGTGCTCGGCCAGAATTGGGAAGGACCATATATTATCAATTTCGTGCTAGCTAACGGTGCATACCGTCTATCTCGCCCTGATGGGACGCATGTGTCTCGGACTTGGAGCCTAGAACACCTATGGGCTTACTTTATATAATGAAAGTACTCCATAAAAAAGACCTTGGAATGTAATCGTTTCTTTTTGCAGGGATCAACGGAAGGTCATCTCTCTTTGCCAAGACAATGTCAGCTACGCAATTTTGGGATACCTCGACAGGGATGAGTTCTTACATGCTCATTCAACTGGTCCGACGTCAGCCCACATCCTACTAAGGGACCATGCGAGCTACCGCTCCCCTTCCTGATAGAAGGACACGCTCGGCAAGGGTGGATTACCATGCATCCACTCCACCTAGGCACGTCAGGGATGCCCAACGACCTGTAGGTCGTCTCGATGCTACCCGACCTGCTCCGACAAGCAAACACGAGATATAACTCTTGCCTATTGGGTTGCATCGGCGAGCTTGATAGCGACCACAACGGTCCAATTCCCCTCACATGTGATTTTCCTCGTCCTGTCGGCATGAGACACTATTGTCGAGACTAGCGAATGATAAATTAGCGCAACTCCATGATAGTATCTCTGAAGTCCGGCATCCATAGTGTACCCGAAAGTATATAAGCTAGGCTTCATTTTAACCTATGGGTGTCAGAAAGGGCGCCCGCAAGTAAATAAGCCGGGTCCTTCCATGCAAATCCCACGGGCCTCAACTCAAACCCCTGGGTGTCAGAAATGGCGCCCGCAAGCAAATAAGCCAGGTCCTTCTGTGCAAACCTCATGGGCTTCATTTTAACCCTTGGGTGTTGAAAAGGGCGCCCGTAAACAAATAAGCCAGGCCTTTCCGTGCAAACCCCACAGGCCTTAACTCCAATCCCTGGGTGTCGAAATGGACGCCTGCAAACAAGTAAGTCGGGTCCTTTCCTACAAACTCTATGGGCCTCAACTCCAACCCCTGGATGTCGGAAAGGGCGCCCGCAAGCAAATAAGCCGGGTCCTTCCATGCAAACACCATGGGTCTCGCTAAGGCCTCAATCCCTCGAAGGCGAAACATACTCGCCACAACATACCTTGTGCTTTTCTTTTATTTGTAGGTAAAATAACAGAAATGAGAATCTTAAACACCACATAATGCAAAAAAAGAGTTTATAACAAACAGGGGGCACGACACACAGCCCGCCATGTTAGGCCCAATCAACCTATGGCAAACAAAAGATAAAAGAAAAATAAGGGGAAGGGAAAAGAAACAACAAAGACAACCAGGCTACAATCAACAACACGCGAAAACCTCCTTACAAATTTGGTCGGGTCAGAGAATCAATCTGCTCAGCCGTTAAGATGGCCGGCACAGGCTTACCCTCTCTGGTCAATTTGGCGACTGCCTCCTCCCGGGACCTCTTGGCCAAAGCAGGCGTCACCCTCAAGATGACAATAGGAAGGTGGAAGTTGTTCATGAAAGTGCTTACTGCCATGTTAGTAAAACGAGCCGACCAGTGAGTGTCCCTTTCCTGATGGATTCTCTCTTTCAACCCTCAATGTCGTCCGGGGGCAAGCAAGTCTGATGAGCATCCAAAAGCCCTCGAAGACGCACTACCTCCTGCTCAAATCTCTCCTCACCCCCTTCGGTCGGTAACCTCTTCCTCAAGCGATCCCCGCTCGGCAACAGCTTGGTCTCTGACAGCCTTGGCGTCGGACCTACGGCTGTTGGCTTCTGCCACTTCTTTCTCAGCCAACTTCATGGCCCGAATTGCATCTGCTCGAAGCGCGATCTCTGACTCACGGTCCTTCTCGGCCACACCTTTGACCGCAATAGCCGCCTCACACTCATCAGAGGTCAGCTCAGCTGCCACTCGGGCTGCTTCAACCTCCTCCCTCGCAGCTCTCAACTCTTCCTTCAATTAGGCAACAACGTCATCTCCACCTAACAAACTGGCTATGACTGCTTCCAACTCCGCCATCTCATCCGCTCCGCAGGCCCTATTCTCCTCCAACTCCTCCCTTAGGGAAGTCAACCATTCATGACCTTCCTCCAGTTCATTCGTGGTCCTCACCACCACTGAAGACCACCACGAGAAGACTCCTTTACTTCTTATACGGCCTGCCCCTCGGTAGGTCTCGTTTGAAAATTAACAAGCTCATGGCGAACCCGCATCGCGCATGCGCCCGCCTGAAAATAAGGCAATCCGATTTATTAGCAAAATGAGATGGAAGAAAAATGAAAAGGTAAACAAGTCTTACCATAGCCAATTCCTTGAACAAGCTATCAACAACATCCTGTAATTCGTGACCTGGCCATCCAGAGCATGGCTGGTGGAAAATCCCTAAAGAATGAGCAGCAGCCACTTGGATGGTTCGTAAGAGTCTGTTCAAGCCTTCCCTGTCAAATCCCGGACTGATCTGCGTGGAAATTGTCCCAAATTTCTCTTCATCCTCTACATTAGGCCCATTGTATACGGAAACATCAACATCGTCTTCATAAGCTTCGCTACAACTACCCCTGTTTCATCCACCGTGGGATCCTCTCCTCCTATGCCTTCATCGGTCTCTCCTCCTCTTCCAATCTGGTCCTCGTCTGTTTGCTACTTAGGGATTCTTTGGCACTGGACTCTTCATCGACACTAATCATGGAGCAAGAAGCATTGGTCGCCACTTCGGGGGGCAGCAAAGGAGAGGCCATCACATCTTTCCCTTTGGCATCTTGCCCTGGAAGATCCGCGTGAGGATCGTTCATGTCATCCAGCTCCTAAAAATTGATCTAGCCCATTGAAACATGGAAACGTAAGTTAGAAAACAAAGAACCAGCCATGGTAAAGATAAACATAATTAACTATCAGGCGGAGCAACTCGGTTCTGGTTCTTAATCCATGGTGCACAAGGTTCAAAATCATCCCCTTTAGAGTCTGTAGATCCTGTTCTTCCTACACCCAACCATCCAGCATCACGCCCCTATTTTCAGTAGGACTATCACCTGAGGAAGACCAAGTCACACTTTCTCCAAAGGCAAGGAGCAGAGGCTGGCTAGAAGCTCCATCATATTTCGTTGGATCATAATCCTACCATTCCGATGGCACATCAGAAAGTGCGTCTGCATAAACTATGGGCCAGCCCTGCGTATCCCTTGGGCCAGCGTAATCGTCCATGCCAATGCACCCCTGGCCGGCCCCAGGAAAAGGTATGGATTCGTGTAAAGGAGATAAAACGAGGTGACTAACTGCCGGCTTCTTCGAAACCGTCTCCTTCTTCTTTCTCTTTCGGCTGGTTTCTGCGCCTTTCTCCATTTTTATGGGAGCACGAATGGACTGACCCTCCGATAGTAGCCCGATTTTTTGGAGCATCTCGTCAGCCACTAAGTTGTCCAAATCCCGAAGGGTATCATCGGCCCTCGGAAGCCCACTTACCTCTCCACAACGTCGCCTTGGCTTGGCTCAGCATTAGGGACCCTACAATGGGAAAATTGTATGAACATCAAAAAGGAAAAAGAAAAAAAGGAGGGAATAAAGATCACAAAGACAGTCTCACCAAAAGGTCAAAACGACCGAAAATGCAACCCCTCATTCATAGCCCGCGGGATAAAGAAATACTGATATATCCTACCAGAGACACCTTTCTTTGAAACCCTAGTAAGGACCACTTCTCTCTTCTTCTTCATCTGGATGTGGTAGTAAGTCCCAAGGCGATGACCAGGCTCTTTGTTAATGTTCAAGAGCCGGGCGACAAGGCCCACGAAAGGTGTCCCTAACTCTAAGCGATAGCACACTATGCAAAGGCCCACCAGATAACGACAGCTATTTGGAGTAAGTTGACCAGGAGCGAGGACGAGCCCATTCAAAAGAGACACGATGGTTGGATGCAGGAGCAAGGCCAATCTGACTTTTAAGTAACTCAAGGAGAATCTGTAGTAGTTTGGTGGGGCAGTGTCAGCTCGTTCGTGGGCTTTCGGAAATTGGATCAAGCCAGAGGTACAACAAAATAGGTTCAGCTCTCTGACCATGCTGTTTGGTCCACCCACAAAGTCAGAAGGGACTATGGGAGTGAAACTCGAAGCACTATCGGAAGCAGTCATCCTGTGACAAAGATCATAGCAAACATTAGATAACAAGCACGACAAATGCCTCCCCCTTAGGGACTAACTGGCCTCAAAGCATGGTCAAATGAGGAGGGACCCGTCAAAAAGAGAAGAAAACCATCGGAAGGGACACCGCCATGGGGCATCCAATGGTAGAGAAATGATCCATCAACGACCTGATGACAATGATAAACGACAATGGAGAGAGGGACGTACCTGTTAATGGAGAATTTTAAAAAGTGTCAAAATATTTACAACAATGGCAGAAGAAATAGGGAAACAGTAAAAGGAGAAGAAGAGGTAGCTGCGTCTATTTATAGACCCCCACCAGCCAAATCATGACACTTTATCTCGACAAGACAACCAAATCCGGACCATGCAAAGAGATGTGACGTTAGGGTCAATTCAGATCCTTTGGCTCAGAAGTTACAGGGAAAAACGGACCGCCAAAGGCACCCATAAAAAGACACGTGATAGCAACATTAATTATAGTACAGGCATCCATCAAATCATGTCATTTCGTATTTGCGAGCTCGCCTCTACCCGCGAGGGCAGGCTTAGGGGGCAAAATGTTGCTCAATTTTTTTGCAAAAGCTTAATAGGGCATGGCAGCCGCCTGCAACATGATAAACGCATCAGCCAAGCTTATCTGGGCTTCCTTGAGAACCGACCGACCCAAGGGCCGGTCCATTTATATTCCCAGGTTCCTCTCACATAAGGATAGAAAATCGGTCGAAGTGGCTCTAAGGGAAGAGAACAGTTAGACCGGCAGAGAAAAGCATACCTACTAAAGTCCTGCCACCCTGGAAAAGTGTAATATGGCCGCCTTGCCACCAACTGCTTCCATCTGATGTGGAAAGTAGCAACAAACTCTGAGTTACGCTGTCTGACATCCTGCAAAAGAAGCAACCAGAGTACGGAAATGCAGTTTGTCACTATATATGCATGTATCGCAACCAACCCTCCTGTTGGCAACCATCCCAAGGTCCAATCCACCGTACGGACCGCGAATATCCTCAGGCAATCTCAATCGTAGATCAAAGGAGACTTGCTCATATAAATACCCCAAGTATTTCATTAGGCAATGTCGAATTCAGAAAACTTTGAAGGATAACACTTCCCACCATACTCTTATTATCTTCAAGCATTCTCCATCATCTCCATGTATCCATTGTAATATATATATAGTGAAAAAATATATACAGTGGACATATGCATTCATTTTGGCCGAACCACTCTAAAATTCGTGTCTCTTTAATACTAGCATTCCATCATTAATTCACGATCATATACTGCAAAGCTAAGAACATCATTAAAACCCCACTCTCTCATAATTTCCGAGGTTGATTAGTGTTTGCACCATAAATGGTCTACCCCACCTTTTGGACAAGGCCAAGGTATTAACAAATTGGCTAAAAAGGATGGATATCAGGATTGGAGATCGATTGGAAACAAGGCTATGATCGATACTGTCAAAATTGGACAAAGCTCTAATCAAGGTGGGATCGATTGGGGATGATAAACAAGGCTTGGTGAGGCTACACTTCGAATTTCAGGCCAATTAGAGTTCATATGCTCGAGTTATGGATGGATCAATGTTCACAGAAGGCTGGTTCGTACCGATACTTTCGTATCGATCAAGGTGGATGTGGCTATATACTCCGGATTGATACATCTATATCGATACTTTCGTATCGATCAAGGTGGGTATGAATATGGATAACGCATACTTTCTTTTGTGCATTTGCTTTGGATCAATAGCAGTTCGTATCAATAGATTTCGTATCGATCTATGGCATTGATCGATACGAAAAGAAGGGCTGGGGATTGATACGAAGGAAGGTTAAAAGAATGGATACAAGGCAATGGTTACAGGGGTTTGGAATAGCATTTCGTATCGATCAATTATTGATCGATATGAAGGACATACTCGGGGATAGCTATGCTGGATGGATACGAAGAGATTTCGGAGCCATTTCGTATCGATCACGTTCGTACCGATCGATACGAAGGAACTGGTCAAAAGAAGGAGCACGAAACATGGATCATAGTGTCAGAATCGGATCGATGTGAAATCTATGGACATGGGATGATGGATACGAAGACTAAGATCGATGCAAAAGTGATGGATACGAATCATGGATACAAATCATCAGCCAACACTAGGAAATTGGAACTTGGATCGATCATATCTCAAAAACTACACACTGAAATTTCATGAAATTTGGAAAGCAAGGACTTTGCACTATCATCTTTCACCATAATCGATAGTAGCTCATTTGGAGTGATTATTGATCGATACGAAATCCACTTGGATCGATCAAGGATCGACCCCAAATAACCCCAAATCGATCTAGTGGGCCCACCTATGCATGAGAAAGGATATTCCGAGTTTTGGCGCAGATATTTCCAGATATACTCCTATAAATAGCAACTCCATGGCGGCTAAGAAGGGATCTTCTTCTTGCTCTAGGCGAAACTCTGCCATTTTGGGTTAATTATTTTCAAAGGATTATAATTGTAATCACTATAAAAGGAATAAAAGGATCGATTCAAAGTGGACATAGGCCGGAGATAGCCAAACCACTATAAATCTTGTGTCTTTTCTCACTTTCTTTCATTTTAATTTTGTTGTTTCTTTATTTTTGTTCTCTACATTATCTGGATCTGAGATCTGCGACTGGATACTAAGGACTCATGTGTGAACACTGGTGCTTTCACTACTTTTGGGGTTTGTGACCATTTTTGGTGCAAACACTTTGGTGCTTTCACCGAGAAAGCTAACGCTCAGAGATTTGGAAGCTTGGATTTTGGATCTGAAAGCTTAGGAACTCGGATTCTGGGAAGCAATGGCTAAGCAATCAACAAGGAGACAAAGAACAGAGAGGAGTCAGCATGAAGGAAGTCGGGAGGCTTCCTCAGGAGCTAATCAGGCCTCAATCTATATTACCAGAGACAAGATGGAAACGATGTTGAAAAGGCAAGAGGACATGATACAGAACCTACTTCGGCATGTTGGACAAGCTGGAATGCAAAGTCAAGGGAATAAAGTTGCAGGGAATGCTGGGAATGAGGATCACGAAGCTGGAGCATCAGGAACAGAGGCAATCTAGAATCAAGATCGTGGAAATGAAACGGGATGCAGGACAAGGCGGAACCATCAAGAGTGGCCCCTGAACTAGGTGGCATGCCCCGAATCATGTTGGCTCAATTCCAGGAAGGATACCAGGCGGCGCTGTGCAGTTTGGCATTGACTGGGATATGGATGCTCGTCCAGAAGAACGGGTTTCAGGATTCCCTTGCGGACTCGGGGGGCAAGTTGGAGATAGCAGACAAAGGCTACCACTTGATGACAATGATAGGTTAGCGGACATGATCAGACGGGCTATGAGGGGAGGATTGATGAATAGAGATTTGGAGGATGTGAATAGGAGCCCCTTTGCTCCTATGATCAGGCAAGCTAGGAATCCACCGGATTTCAAACTTCCAACGCTAGAAATGTATGATGGGAGAATGGATCCCACTGTTCACTTGACAAGGTAAATGAGACACATGTATGTACTGGGAGCATTGGAGTAAGTCATGGCGCGATGCTTCCCTTTGTATTTGACGGATATAGCAGCACTATGGTTCAAACAACTGGAAAGCGGCTCTATTGGCACACGGATGGAGTTGATCGAGAGGTTTATAAGGCAATTTCGGGTCCACATCGTGAGACCTGAGAATGTGATGACTTTAACATCGATGAAACAGTGGAAGGGAGAGTCCCTTAGGGATTTCTTAACCAGATTCAATGCGGCAGTCGCTTCGTTGGATTGACCTGATCCGTCGATGGTTTTGATAGCAGCAGTCTCAGGAATTGCAGATAATTCGGATTTTAAGATATCATTGGAGTGGGATCCACCGATGGATCTCGGGGAGTTTTACCATGAAGTAGAGAGGTTTCTACGACAGGAAGATGTGAAGGCTGAAAGAGAGGGGAGAGAGGCTGAAGTTTATGCGGCAAAAGGTGAAGGTCCACCAAGGGAGGATTCAGACAAGGACGATAGAGGCAAAAGGAAAATGAATGACAGCGGTAACACATCGAAAAGGAAACCGAGGGAATCAAAATTCTTTTCTTACACAAATTTGACTGAAACTCTATAAAGGATTTACTTGGATACTCGAGGACGCCTCCAGTATCAAAGGCCGACAAAAGGGGAACCCTCCAAATACGAGCGGGCATCGGGAAAGCGCTGCCTATTCCATGAGCTGGATGGGCACAACACGAACAACTGCAGGCATCTGAAGGATATTATTGAGGAACATGTGAGGAATGGTCATTTGCAACAATACATAAGGAATCAAGTTGTGGCAGTGGAAAACGAGCAGCCACCGACCACCTCAAACGAAGATGGCACTAGATCTAGGCATTGTCATCAGCTTATTATCAGCTAATTGGATTTATGGCATGGAATAAGTAATAAACCCCAAAGTAATGCGGCTAAGTAACTTACACATGTACGGGATCAAGGACGGTCCCTAGGCATGCTCTGGGATGATGATAAACCGTGACGCTCGGGTTTATGAAATCTTATTTTCTCTGTTTTCTGCAAACTCTGGTTCTTTCTTGGTACTATGGCTATTTGTTTTTCTTGGTTATACAGACTTTTATTTTATCAATTGAACTCTGTGATGATTGGATTTGGATTAATGTAATAAATATTATAGGTCACGCGGTTACGGTCCAGACCAGAGAGACGAGGCAATAACCGCGAGTTACGAGTCCCTTCGCCGGAGAGCGACGGAATGAACTCGAACATGGAATATAAGTCCTCGACTGGAGAGTCGAGGCTGGAGAATATAAGTCCTCGACCGGAGAGTCGAGGCTGGAGAATATAAGTCCTTGATTGGATGAGTCGAGGCCGGAGATTATAAGTTCTTGATCGGAGAGTCGAGGTCGGAGAATATAAGTCCTTGATCGAAGAGTCGAGGCTGGAGTAGGATAAAATGATCTGGTGAGGTCTACGGATTTGGATTTGGACCCGGAGAGGTCCCGACTTTAGATAAGGGCCCGGAGTGGTCCTGGATTTGGACATCGACCCGGTGAGGACATGGATTTGGTTATTGGATTCTGGATATGGATAGATTAGAATTCGGTTGTTGGGTTCGGATGGATATGGAATCGGCTAAGGATTTGGTTACTGGATTCGGAATCGGATATCGACTCGGAGTAGTCGCGGGTTTGGATAGGGATATGGCTATGGATATGGCACTTGGATAGAATGGCCTAGTAATGGATTGAATTATGGGTCAGATGATATGGCTATGGATGGAATATGGACTTTGGATGTTGGATTTAAAGCTATTCAAAACACGCCTTCCTACCGCAAGGCATGTTTTGGGGGGGAAATGTTACCCTGCCTTTTGGACAAGGCCGGGGTATCAACAAATTGGCTAAAAAGGATGGATATCAGAATTGGAGATCGATTGGAAACAAGGCTATGATCGATACCGTCAAAATTGGACCAAGCTCCAATCAAGGTGGGATCGATTGGGGATGATAAACAAGGCTTGGTGAGGCTACACTTCGAATTTTAGGTCAATCGGAGTTCATATGCTCGAGTTATGGATAGATCGGTGTTCACGGAAGGCTTGTTCGTACCGATACTTTTCGTATCGATCAAGGTGGATGTGGCTATATACTCCGGATTGATACATCTACATCGATACTTTCGTATCGATCAAGGTAGGTATGAATATGGATAACACATACTTTCTTTTGTGCATTTGCTTTGGATCGATAGCAGTTCATATCGAGAGATATCGTATCGATCTATGGCATCAGATCGATACGAAGAGAAGGGCTGGGGATCGATACGAAGGAAGGGTCAAAGAATGGATACGAGGCAATGGTTATAGGGGTTTGGAAAAGCATTTCGTATCAATCAATTATTGATCGATATGAAGGACATACGCGGGGACAGTTACGCTGGATGGATATGAAGAGATTCCGGAGCCATTTCGTATCGATTGCGTTCGTATCGAACGATACGAAGGAACGGTCAAAAGATGGAGCACGAAACATGGATCACAGCATGAGAATCGGATCGATGCGAAAGCTATGGACATGGGATGATGGATACGAAGACTCGGATCGATGCAAAAGTGATGGATACGAAATCATTAGCCAACACTAAGAAATTGAAACTTGGATCGATCATATCTCAAAAACTACACACTGGAATTTCATGAAATTTGGAGAGCAAGGACTTTGCACCATCATCTTTCACTATGATCGATCGTAGCTCATTTGAGTGATTCTTGATCGATACGAAATCCACTTGGATCGATCCCAAACAACCCCAGATTGATCCGGTGGGCCCACCTACGCACGAGATAAGATATTCCGAGTTTTGGGCAGATATTTCTAGATCTACTCCTATAAATATCAACTCCATGGCGGCTAAGAAGGGATCTTCTTCTTCTTTCACTAGGCGAAACTCTACCATTTTGGGTTAATTGTTTTCAAAGGATTGTGATTGTAATCAGTATAAAAGGAATAAAAGGATCAATTCAAAGTGGACGTAAGCCGGAGATAGCCGAACCACTATAAATCTCATGTCTTTTCTCACTTTCTTTTATTTTAATTTTGTTGTTTCTTCATTTTTGTTCTCTACATCATCTGGATCTGAGATCTGCGACTGGATACTAAGGACTCGTGTGTGAACACTGGTGCTTTCACTACTTTTGAGGTTTGTGACCATTTTTGGCGCAAATAATTAGTCATTCTGTCTCGCTGACGGAATTTTTAGTCAACACTTGTCATTTCAAATGTCGCACTTTTATTATATTTTAATTTGATAATATAAAGAAATCTACTTGCAACAATATAAATTCCAATGAACTAAAATATCACTAAAACCCAAAAATCAAAATAAGCTTTATTTTCAATTTAATTCATAATCAGTCGAATAAATATAAACCCCTATCATTATGTAGTACGTTAACATTTCATCAAATTCATATTCAACGTATAAATATAAATTTCTAATCATTACGCAGTACATTAAAATTTCATTAAATTCATATCCATCGTATAAATACTAATTCTAATCATTATGTAATCAATTGTTATCTTCCATATACAATTTCCTAACTTGTGTTGGTAACAAGAAAGTATTTGATTCATCAATATAAATTACATAAGCAAGTTTAAATCTCAACATTTCATTTAACAAGAATTTACTTACAAATTAAATTCGATTTCTCAAGCATATAGGAATAGATCTATAACGATATAATCTGGTATTATATAAAAACATATAATATTCCTACTCACCTTTTTAAGCGCTCCCAAATCTCTAGATCTAATCTCTATTATCTGTATTTTAACTTCTGACTCCCTATTGGGATTTACATATAACATTTACATACAGATCTATTAGAATTTGGATTAGAAAAAAGAGATTTAGATTAATTTATTAATTAAAACAAAATTCATAGTTTACCTCTGATGTAGCGACTTGGTTTGAACCTATTTTCTATTCTCTATCATCTTCTAATCTTCTCCAAAGTGTATATTTACAAATTAAATCTATTTCTATGAAATCTAGAATTTTGGAGGAGAAGAGAAAGTGACAGAGCTTCTGCGCTCATTAGAAGATTATGAGTTGTAAGTGAAGCCCTATGTCTATATTTATAGAGGTTCAAACCAATGCTAGCCATCGGATCAACCCATTTCAATCCAGGCCACACAGCCAAAATTTACTGCCTCTGAAATCAAACGATGGGTCGACCGTTCAATGGTATAGGTCGAACTGTGCCATCCATGGGTCTGCCTATGTAGTGTAATCTTTGCTGATTTCAAACGTTAGTTGATTTGGTTGATTTATTTCCTTTGTTCAATTGATTCTCTCTATTTGTTTCCTCTACTAATTGATTTCGTTCAATTATTTCTCCTTTTTACAAATTCTCTAAAATTTTAATTTAATGTTAACATTTATTAAGATCCAACCATACCAATTAGCGTTAATTGATTTTTTTTCCTTGTTTAGATATACAATTATTTCCGATGCTAACACTTCAAACGTTAATAACTTTTTCGTTTGAACTCCGATCGAAAAACATTATATATGAAAATTGATCAGAAAATCACCACGAACACAATGGTGCATGTTTCACAGTCAAATTATGACATTTGCAAAAAAATTATTTTTCACTGTTTAATATTTATTAATAAATGTCTTTTTAAATCAACTAATGTAAAAACGCGGAGTGTTACATTCTCCACCTTAAAAGAATTTCATCCTTGAAATTCTTGAAGTGCTCGATTATGCAACCTATCATACATCCATTTTAAGCTAACAAATCATGAGCGTGCAAAAAAATTTACAACCAATCGTGTACGATGCATGGTATATCACAACATATATGATATGCAAATCAAGTAATTCTAAATTGACACCTCCTATATGAATTCTTTCTTTTAAACCAGTTTTCGAAGATATGGTGCAAACATCCTAAATATATTGGCAGTTCTACCTTTGAAAACCATAAACTTGCTTTTACATTCAAATTTTTCCCACACTTTTACGAATAGAAGTATAGTTCAACCAATTTTGCATCCAATCTTTACCATCCAAAACCTTAGCACACCCTTGCTAACATCCATGTTTTTTTAGAAAAATCCAGTTTTCTAAACCTATTTTCTTATGCTTGGAATGGGTCTAGATGGAGAATTCTATATTTCCATCCTTCTCTTATATACCATTTTCCCATGTATCTTAGAATCTTCTCTCCTGCCCCCATTCCTTTTCTAACTATTCCAAGTACAGTTTGCATAAATCAATTTCTTTTTAAGTTTATAAAATAGGGTTTATTTCAAAAATCAACACTTTGGTTACTAACAAGATATGGAGAAATTGAATCCCTTACTATAGCAGTGTTCTCCCTTATTTCTAATCATATTTTATTTTACTGTCATTTTTGCTACACAATAAAATCCTTGCTAACCAACCTGTCAACTATTCCCCAACCTCAAGTATGTGGCGTTTTCAGAAATTTGAAAATTTCTTCTCTTTTAATTCAAAAATATTTTTGTATTACTTTTTAAAATATTATTAAGAAAATTTAAACTTAAAAATCTTTCAAAACATATTAAAGAGATAATTTTATTTTTCAAAAGTGTACATATGTTTAGGTTTTCCAAAACATAAGTTTCCACATCTCAAGAGAACGGGGTTTAGCTAACAATCCAATGTCCGTAGTGGACTTCTCTTAACTTACGCGGTAAACTTTTAAGTTCCAAAAGCTTTTCTTTTATCTACAATAGCAACCAGCAACCAAGTTCAATTATAAATTTCAACCTTTGAGGTATAGTGACATTGACCAGTAGCTGCTCAATGTTCCTCCCATGTCCTTCGCTTGCTGAAATTTATCAATCTTATTCCATTTTCCATTTTAATGGCATTTAAATAAATTTCCTTAATTTTTTTCTTAACTTCTAGTCTCTACTATTCTATTCTTTTACATTAGTTGACCGTGTTTTTTTGAAATTTTCTTATTTTTATTGTTTTCTAATAATATAGTGGTCCCCATAAAAAACACATAAAACAGAACATTTCTTATAATGTTGTACGTGCCTTTACCGCAAATAAAGACAACTAATGCTTACAATCGAACTTAACAACTGCTGGAAGCTACGCTACAACATCAACTAACACTAACGATGTTGTGGCTCTATCACTTCTGACTTGAATGGACCTTCCTAACATGTCATCCTTCTAACCTCGTATCATAACTTTGAGTTTGTCAATATCCTCCATGAGTGTTTGCCACCTCTTAATCCTCTGTTACCATCTTCTTTTAATCCAAATTCCTTGATAGTATTCTCAAATCTTGCACTCATATCTAACAAAGTATTCCTAGGTTCTTACCATCATCCCTTGCACTCTACGGGTCCCTTATTACTATTCCATAAATAATCATTGCTATATTCTTTATAGCTTTACCCTTTTCCTTGTCTTCCCTAGGCACTAATTCATATCTACTCCATGTTTAAAATCTTGGTTTGGTCTTTACATTTTTTTTCAAAAATTAGTAACTTGAAATATTTTGAAACGTTTAATCCCAAAACCTTTGTCTTTAAAAGTACAACTTAAAACCCTTTATTAAATTCAAAAATACTTGGTGTTTTAACCATTTAAAATATTAAATTTACAATCTTTGAATTTAGCTTATTCATTAAACCTAAGAGAGAATGTTAGCAAAACTTAATTAAAAGTTTCTTCCCCCGTTTTTTCAAATCAACATTTTCTTTTTAAAGACCTTCTTAACTTTTACTTCTAAAAATTAGGATTATTAATCAAACTATTTATTAAAATTTTCCTTCAAATATTTATTCGTTACACCAATTATTCTTTTCTAAAAATGCACTTTGCAGTTTTCCAAAACATCTTTTATAATTTTAAACAATAAAACTGTAGTAGATAAGAACAACTCTCACTCTATTATTCTTTCTATCTCCACTTCCAACCTTTAATGGATTCTCTATTGTCACCAAAGGGGGACCTATAAAAATACTCGAAATGCACACAACAAAGGAAAAAGGTCCATTTTCCTTTATTCTTCCTTAAATTTCTAATGTTGCTTCTAATTAGATTACTATCAAAATTTCTTTTCATGATTTGCTACAAAATCTCCAATTACTACACTTTTTATTATACATAAGGATCTTATACTTTAATGCATTGGAACTACTTTCCCCATTCAAAAGGAATTGTTAATGCTAAAGTTATTTATGAATCACATAAAAGAGAATACATATTTTGTGTGAAATTACAATGAAGTATACTTCATTTCTTTATATTTACATTCTTTGTTATTTTAAACAATAACCTTTATTTGTAACTTGTTTGATTCATAGAAACTTACATTTTTGTCCATTTTCATTCAAATAAATTAAAATATGTCAAATTCCCACCTAGTTACACTAAATCAAACCTCGTTTCTATTTATATTTCATAACTTTTCTACTATTCTACTCCTCTACCCAAACTGCACTTATTCCAGTTGTTTTCTCTTAATTCACTGTCTTCTTACTTGAACCATTTGTAATGTGTTCTCCTACAGCTTTATTTTAGGGTTCCAAATCTTCATTTCTGTACTATTTACCCATACTCCAAACTTATACCACTTCCTATTGTCCACGAGCTCTATTGCTCTGCTTTTCTTTCAAAAGAAATAGCTTTCTACGAAATTCTTTTCATTTAAATTTTTAGATTTCCACAAATTTTTATTTCTATGAGAACTTCATATTTACACTTTTCTTTCTTTACAAAGAAACTAGCGAGCTATATATGCTCTATAATTTTTTTCTCAAACAAATTATTTTTATAAAACCATTTTATGGAAACTTTTCAGTTTAACTTCCAACGAAACTTTTATTATATATATACTTTTCCAAAATCTAATATCATACATTTTTCTCCAAAATCCAACATTTGCTTCTTACTTTTTCAAATATATCAATTATATATTTTTCTCAACTTTTAAAACTATTTTTTTTGGGTTAGACTCAAAGTGGATTTCTAACTGTTCCCTTAAGAACACCCTTCCTTCCATATTCTATGTTGTCCCTTTCTCAATATTGAAAATCTTGTTAGGAGTGACCATTTCACACCCTTCTTTAGGAACTTTCCCATCTCCCACTATCTATAACATATAGATTATTATTTTTCCTTTATCTGGACCTATTGTCCATCATAAATCGACAATCATATGGGGATCTACAATCATTGGGCTATCAAGGCCTGACTAAGGAGCCATGTACCATTTAGCTTCAAGGATTTTTCTGTATGTAACTATTCCGTAGTTGAAATTATTAGGATTTAATGTATATTACATTTATAGGTAAAATACAAATATGTTTGCTCAACGTTTCCTAATTTTCAAGATCGACTAACTTAAGCTCTGATACCAAATGTAACAATCCGCATCCTGGTGGGCCAGAATTTTTGCTAAATTGAAAACCCAAGTCCACCAAAGCATGGATCGTTGGTTTGGTATCCTGCAATTAAAAAAAAGAATACATATCAGAGATCTAACAAAATAACTTGCAGCAGAATAATTACAATATAGTAGATCACATAACTACTGACCAAAATTTGACACTTCCAAAAATCAAGTGTCCTTGTCAGCATCAAATACGCCAAGCACCAGTACTTTCTCTTCTAACTATGTTGTCGGTTGTAATGAGGAGGGGGTCGGAACAACGTTCTAGTGACTGGTAAATTATACATCTTATACATAACATTGTCTTATGATGATTGTTCGCTATTTCATGTTATGTCTGTTTACATTTTATTAGTTGTCCCGACTCCATATCCACATACGAACCGTTTCCATCTACCTTCCGTAGATTTATATCTACGTGTGTATACACACACACCCACACACAAACACAAATATATATATATATACACATATATATATCCCATGGTCCTCTAATGGACCTAGATATTATCCTCACTCGTATCTCTCATTTAGCACCCTGTCAAAATCCCATGCCTCACTGTATCACGATCTCGTTACCGTATAACTCGAGGAAGTCCTATAGTGCTTACTAACGACCTTTCATACATTTCGCTGTACTCTTTTCGATGGCTTTTCATACATTTCGCCATATTCTCTTTGGAGATTTTCTACTTTGTCTACTTCCTAACGTGACTCGGCTTCACTAACCATCATGTCCATGCTTTGGAGGAATCTCTCTATGGGTAACCTAACCTTGCCTTAGTAAAAAAACAGCAAATAATGTGGCGATGCATGACCCAGCGTGGTCAACCCTGATAGGCTATAGACGAAGACCCACTAGATGAAACCATGTCCTTCAGGCTGACCGCTCGGGACTAATGACATTCTCGCCCTATAATATCCCTACCTCTAAATTTGGTACCAACACTCGCTGCATAGTGCACGATCTCGCTCATCATCCATTTAGATTTCCTAGTACAATCAAGGCAATACCCTCCTCTAAAATAAATTTGAAGCATACTACTATATCTTGAGGGTACCCCTTTATATATACGCAAGTGTATACTCTCTATGGGTCCTATGGTTAGACATGTCCCATACCAGTATGATGTTACACAACAACAAATATCCCCTTATAGTGGGCAGACTTCTATTGTGTAACCCTGTTGACCTTGCATTCCAACCTACTCTTTATTTTACTATATGTTTTACTTTTCTTCTTCAAATTCATATACCGCTTCTTTTTATCAATTTCTTAATATCGTTGCCAATTCATTTATCAGTTCTATCTTCCATTTCTATTCCCATATTATTCCGTATTTCTTCTTGCCTATTTCCCATACTTTCATTTTCTTTATTTTCCATCTTATTGGTATTCTTATTTCATTCACATCTTAATGTTCACCTTTTAAAGTTTACTATATTTTAATACATTAGAACTAAACTTCTATCATATAAATATTAACATAGTAAATTTTCATACTTATTCAAAGAGGAGATGTTTGTGCGGTGTTTGTAATTACAAGGAATTATCTTTTTATTTCTTGAAATAGATGGTACAAAATACTGTAATTATCCCTATTTTGTACATCTCTTTCTTTATATATATATATATATATATTTCTTGTCATTTCAAACGTCACATTTTTATTCAATTTGAACTGGATAATATATAGAAATCTAGTTGTAACAATATAAATTCCAATGAACTAAAATATCACTAAAACCCCAAAATCAAAACAAGCTTTATTTTCAATTTAATTCATAATCTGTTGAATAGATATAAACCATTAATCATTACACAATACATTAAGATTTCATCAAATTAATATCCATTGTATAAATGCCGATTCTAATCGTTATGCAATTCATTGTTATCTTCCATATACAATTTCCAAACTTGTGTTCATAATAAGAAAGTATTTGATTCATCAATGTAAATCACATAGGCAAGTTTAAATCTCAACATTTCATGTAACAAGATTTTACTGACAAGTTAAGTTCAATTTCTCAAACATATAGGAATAGATTTGCAAAGATATAAACTGGTATTATATAAAAACATATAATATTCCCACCCACCTTTTTAAGCACTCTCAAATCTCTAAATCTAATCCATGTTATCTGTATTTCAACTTCTGACTCCCTATTTAAATTTTCATATAACATTTACATATAGATCTACTAGAATTTGGATTAGAGAGAAGAGATTTAGATTAATTTATTAATTAAAACCAGATTCATAGTTTACCTCCGATGTAGCGACTTGGTTTGAAACTATTTTCTATTCTCTATCATCTTCTATTCTTCTCCAAATTGTATGCAAATTAAATCTATTTCAACGAAATCTAGAATTTTAGAGGAGAAGAGAAAGTGATAGTGCTTCCACTCTCATTAGAAAATTATGAGTTAGAAGTAAAGCCCTAGCTCAATATTTATAGAGGTTTCAAACCTATGCTAACCATCGGATCAAACCATTTCAAATTCGGGCCATGTGGCCAAAACCTATTGCCGCTAAAATCAATCCATGGGTCGACCACTCAATGGACTAGGTCGACCGCTTCTGGTCGACCTATGCCTTCCATGGGTCGACCTATGTAGTGCAATCTTAGCTATTTTTAACGTTAGTTGATTTGGATGATTTATTTCCTTTGTTCAATTTATTCTATCTATTTATTTCCTATATTAATTGATCTTGTTCAATTCTTTCCCCTTTATACAAATCATTTAAAATTTTAGTTTAATGTTAACATTTATTAACATCCAATCTTACCAATTAGCATTACTTAATGTTGTTTCCATATTTACATATACAATTATTGTAACAATCGCCTTTCTTGAACCGAAAATCGAGCCATTAAAAGTAGAAGAAAACGAAAGATAAGAAGAAACTAAACAATCACAGAATCTCACCATGAATCAGAACAACATATAATAGATAATATAGGATATTACAAAGTCATTCACATAATAATAATACATCAGAGTCATTACAATACAATTTCAATTGGACAACTATATTGCATGCCCATCACAAAATACATAGATCATACATAAACACAGTGGAACTAAATATAATAAGCTGCGCTAAAGCCATCTGCTCCAGCTCCTTCAAATTGCTTTCGTAAGAAACCTGGATCACTTGGCTACTCATACAAATTTGAGTCCCGAGAGTTTTAGGAAAAGAAAATAAAACTCCGGGTCAGACATGGGTCTGGTGTGAGTAAACTCAAAACAACTTAATTCTTACTTTATAAAACACTTTGAAATCAAAGGTATCTTGTAAGAGCACGCCGCACATAAACATGGATGGGTTTTTACCTTAGGATAACCAAAACAATTTATACAGAAATCCAATGATATTATGATAATGTCTAGGGTTTTCAAGTAAAATAGAACATAGTTGAAATGCTTGCATCTCGCATTTCAACATATTTGGGTATGACTAAAAAAGTACGACACTTATTGGAGAATGGATTCCATACAATGACAGGGCTACTGGGGTACTGCCCGTCATGGTGCATCTCTAGATAAAATAACACTGAGTACCTCGCCTGGATCCCCTGCCAACACAAGACTGGCCTACCCCTTGCTGGATAGTACCGAATAAGATCACCCCTCGGTTGGGATCAATAACCATACCGAAGCATACATACATAAGTTGATAGTAGGGACTCTAGATAGGGATAACCTTACCCTAATAGGAGCGACCAACTTAGCCTTGTTGCATCTCCCATGTTTTAGTCATTCTCGTTTGATGAGGCCTGAGGCTACGTTTACCTTTATTATAGCATTGCCACTTGGAATGCTAACATTGCCTTCCATGTGTTGACACAATGTCAGCACTCATCCATACAAGTCGTTCAGGAGATCAATGAACCAAAGGTACTTCATAGTCTTCATTTGGACCTTGCCTTTACTATTTCCAATTCGAACGTTTACGTTGGTTTGAAGTGGTTTTTGGATAACAGCTAATATCCGATCCCGGTCTCTCCAAACCAACGTTCCACAATTTTAAACGGTCAAGTTATTTATAGTGGACCATCCCACTATCAGGGTGTGAACATTTACATATGAACATATGTTCCATATGCGTAGATTATCATGACCAGCTTATTGAAATTATCCCCCTTGTATCTATCATGTTCCCGAAGTGCGGTATTTGTGATAAGTACAAGCCGACTTACATTCAATAGAACGTGTCACCATTTTAGTGCAACCACTTTAATTCATTTAGCTACTTAATAGTATGGAAAAAAGATCCTTTGGTTTTAAAACAATTTATTTAAACGAGAAAATTGGTTAAAAATAAATGACCGAAAGGGTTTTAAAAGAAACTTTAAAATAAATAAACTTAAATTTAATCATAATTTTAAAAATCAATTAAACCCTTAATTAATCTTTAACTAAATCAAATTTTAATCATTAATAATCCTAATTTTATTTATAATTAAGCCTTAATTGTACTTTAATTAAATAACATTTATTTAAGAAATTAAACACTCATTAAGTGGATAATTTACCTTTAATTAAATAATAATTAATTAAATAATAAACTCTAATTAAATAATTAATTAAAATAAATAACTTGATTAAATAAAAAATTAATTTTCTTTTATCTTTATTAATCCTTACTTAAACTAACTTAATTTAAAATAATTAACTTAAATAATAATTTCTTAAACTCTAATTACTTAACCCGATTACTTAATTAATTAATTAAATAATAAATACCCTAATTAATAAAATAAGTAAATAAATTATTAATTAATTAAAACCTTAAACTTTTGATTGACTTACTTAAGTGTGAAATAAGTTTTCAAAACAATTCAAAATAAATCACTTTAAAACTTGAAATCGCGAAATTTCCCGAACTACATCCATATCGACTATCGCTATGAACGCAGTTCGCTAGAATTGATTTCTAAGTGAAATCTTCACTTTAACTCTAGCTACTACATCTTTGAAAACACAAATGGAAAGGTTTAAAATCTTTTAAACAAAGATGAAAACTTGGAAAAATGTTTTCAAAATCTAAAGATAGAAAAAGAGCTTTCGTTTTAAAATCGGATCTCAAGTCCTTTGCAAATTTTCAAGGTGCAAACTTCACATCATTTACATTAGAAACACATGGTTTTGTTTTATAAACATACTACCATAATATCATACCCAATATCACATATCCATATCCAGATACATATCCAACCAAATCCACATATCAACTAATCACCAAATCCAAGTTCAAACATAAACATATCATCATATGTCATCAATATGACATGATAATTCAACATAACAATCACCATATTTTCACAACATATAGTCCATCAAAATCAAGTTAATTTCTTTTCCAAAAAAAAAGTTTTACTCACCGAAATTTTTTCTAAAAATCAAAGCAACTTTTGTCGGAACTCGAAAACGCTTAAGAATGTTGAAAATTTGAAGCTTTTGGACCCTCGAACTCTTAATTTGGGCTCGATCAAGTGGTGTTTGGGCTCGGCCTTGGGCTAATTAGTTCGACCTTAGGAGGTTTGGGCTCAGCCCTTGAGGTTTTGGGTGGTGGAGTGTTGTATTTTTGAAGAGGATATGTTGAATGGGTTGTAGAAGCGTTTTAGTGAACTTTAGAAGAGATTTTTGCAAAAAGAAGTGAATTTTTCTCAAATTAGAAGATATGAAGAGAAGCCATGAATGTGTTTATCCAAGCTCTTAGGAATTTAAAAAGTAGAGAAGGAGATTGTAAAATGAAAAGAATGAAAGTAAGGGGGTATTTATAGGCTTAGGAAATTATTAAAATACATATAAGTCCTTATATTTTATTATACACATATGCATGCATGGCCATAACTTCTCCCCTCTTCAAAACCGTGCACAACACCCACCACACACTTTTAACTATTCACTTCATACACTAGTGTACTTGTGTTGAAAAGGAGCATTTATATATGTGTGTATATATATATTTTTCCTTTATAAAATATTTTCTTTTATCCTTATATATATACACTTAAAAGAGAGCATATACATGCACATGTACACATGTATTTATCATGTTAAAATGGTTTATATTGTGCGCATGTATGTTTAACATAGTGTTATGACCTTTAAAACAACTTTTAACCAATGAAAAATCGTTATTTCGGAAAATAACTTTCTGTCGCATTTTCTATTTTCTATGAACTATATATTTCGGTAAAAAAAATTTGAAAATGATTTTATCATCATTAATTACTATTTACAATAGTTTTTATTTATTAATAAAAATCCATTTATTAATTATTTAAAATATAATCAAATATCCATTTAAATATCGGTTAATTTCTAGGTCGTTACACTTTCCCTCCCTTAAAAGAATTTCGTCCCGAAATTTGTAAACAAGGAGATAATCCAAACTACGCAAGAAGCCATATATTCATATCAGAAAACACATATAAATACATACACTAAGCATCCATAGCAAACAACATACACTATATATACACCTACGACTAGCTATCCCGAAATCAACTTGGGATACGCTTCTCTCATACGATCCACCGTCTCCCAAGTGCAGTCTCTAGGAAACTCGCTCCACTGAATCTTAACTACTTGCACCACCTTGTTACGCAACCTCTTTTCATCCTGATCCACAACATAAACCGGATGTCTAACCACTGTCAGGTTCGGTTCTATTTTGAATTCCTCTTGAACCAATGGCTCAACAATTAAAGATGGGTCATGGACATATTTCCTCAAATGAGACACGTGGAACACCTTATGAACTGTCGCCATTCTCTCTAGCAAGTCAACCCTATACACAAGCGATCCGATCCTCTCAAGAACATGGAAGGATCCAACATACCTTGGACTAACTTCCCAGCTTTCCCAAATTTAATAGCTCCTCTTATTGGTGAAATCTTTACAAACACCAAGTCTCCAACCACAAATTCCAAATCCCTTCACCTCCTATCAGCATAACTCTTTTCGTGATCTTGTGCCTCCTTCATTCTAATCTGAAACATTGCAACTTTCTCTATAGCCTCTCAGATCATGTCTGGTCCAGGAATTAATCTATCTCCCGTCTCAACCCAACATGCTAGTGACTTTCACGGTCTTCCATACAAGGCTTCATAAGGTGCCATCCCAATGCTTGCTTGTAAGCTATTGTTATAGGAGATCAATAAAATGCAAATGATCTTCCCATGATCCACCAAAATCCAAACTACATGCCCTCAAGAGATCTTCTAGAATCTGATTCACCCGCTCTGTATGTCCGTCTTTTTGGATGTGATATATTGTGCTTAAGCTTAACCTTGTTCCAAGGGTTGTTTACAATGCTTTCCGAAATCGACTAGTAAATATGGGGTCTCGATCACTTACTATACTCACAGAAACTCCATGCAACCTGACTATCTCCCTCATAAAAATTTCAGCTAAGGAAGCTACGGTCCTTGTTGGTTTCACCGGAATAAAATGCGCGCTCTTCATTAGCAGATCCACGATAACCCACTCCTTCATTTCCTTCTCTAGTTCTAGGTAAACCATGAATAAAATCCATCGATATCATTTCCCATTTCTAATTGGGTATTTCCAAAGGTCGTAATAATCCGACTGTCTTCTGATGATCACATTTGATTTTTTGACAGCACGAACACCTGCTAACAAAGACGGAAATGTCCTTCTTCATTCTCGGCCACCAAAATACTCTTTTCATATCCTTGTACATCTTATGAACTCCTGGATGAATACTTAACTTAGACTTCTGGCATTTTGACAAAACTTCTTGCCTCAGCCCATCCACATCTGGAATGCACAATCGTCTGTTAATCATTAACGTACCTCGACCATCCATCTCTAAATCCGAACATCTACCTCCTTGGACTCCCTGAATTAATCCATCTAGTAACTCATCCTTCCACTGGTTCCTCATAATCTTTTCCTGAAGTGTCGGAGTAACTTCCAAAAGAGTCAACATAGCATTCCTGCTCAAGGCATCTGCCACCACATTAGCCTTTCCTGGCGTATAGAGAACATCGAAGTCATATGCCACCAGAAACTCTAACCATCTCTGTTGCCTCACGTTCAGATCCTTCTGGGCGATACTTCATGGATTTATGGTCCGTGAAGAGCTCGAATTTTTCACCTAATTAAAGAAAGAAAACTTACTCCTAAAATATCTAAAGATTAGTAAGAAACTAAGAGGGATAGAAGGATCCTTACCCAGCAAGTAGTGCCTCCGCATTTTCAATGCAAAGACAACATAGTTCTTCTCATGAGGCTTCAGCTGCCTACTTGCATACGCAAACATCCTACCATGCTGCATCAGAACAGCACCAAGTCCCACTCCACATGCATCTGTGTAAACCGTGAACCCGCAATTTCCATCTGGAACAGCCAAAACTAGTGCACTGGTCAATCTCTTCTTCAATTCTAGAAATGCTTCTTCACACTTAGGGGTCCATACAAATTTCTCCTCCTTCTTAGTCATCTTAGTCAAATAGGAGGAAACCTTAGAGTAATCCTGAATAAACCTTCTATAGTACCTAGCCAATCCTAAGAAACTGCGAACCTCGGTAGGAGTCCGCGGTCGCTTCCATTCCTAAACAGCTTCCACTTTCACTCAATCCACTAAAATACCATCTCTTGTCACAATATGTCCTAAGAATCTTACTTCTGATTTCCAAAAATGGCACTTAGAAAATTTCGCCTTCAGGACATGTCTCCTCAATGTCTCCAACACCACTTCCAAATGATGTTTATGCTCCTCCTCGGATTTGGAGTAGATAAGAATGTTGTTGATGAAAACTAACACAAACTTGTTAAGAACATCTCGAAAAACACAGTTCATAAGATCTTTAAAATATGTCGATGCATTGGTTAGCCTGAAAGGCATAACCAACCACTCAAAGAAACAATCAGGACCTCTAAAAGCAGTAAAGGGTATACTATCTTCAGCAACCCTCAATTGATGGAATCCAGTAGCTAGATCCATCTGAGAAAATACTGTAGCTCCATGAAGTTGATCAAAAAGATCATCGATGTGGGGGTAAGGGATACTTATTCCTAATGGTCAACTTATTCAACTCCCTATAGTCCACGCATAACCTTAAAGATCCGTCGGACTTCGCCGCAAACACCACAACAGATCCCTAACTTGAACGGCTGGGTCTAATAAATCCTCTCCTCAACAAGTCCTGTGTTTGACTTACCAACTCCTCCCTCTCCCTTGGAGCCATCCTTCGCTTAGGTTGAACCACAGGCCTTGCACCAAGGACCAAATTAATGCAAAACTCTATCTCATGGTGCGGGGGTAAACTTTTAACTTGTTCGAATACATTCGGAAAATTCTTCACAACTTCAATAGACCCTAAATTTTCTTGGGATGCCTCCAGGGCATACAAGAAACTACACATATCAATACCGGGTTCCTTACAGGGTACTTTAGCAATTCTTCTCAAATTGGTTACTAAAGATATGGTTCTTTCAACATAATCTAAAATAGCTCCATTTTTCGATAAGAAATCCATACCAAGAATAATGTCAAATCCCTTAAAGTCTAAGACATACAGGTCGCAAGAAAAGTGATGAGAAGGGTAGGAAATTGGGACATCTTCACAAATCATATTCAAATGGGTTACACCACCTATGGGGTTAGACACACACATAGGGTTTTCTTCAAGACTGGGAATAAGATGAAATTTACTTACTGATTCACAAAAGATAAAACTATGGGAGGCACCAGTATCAAATAATGCTTGAACAAAAATACCATTAATCAGTAAGATACCTTCAAGGAAGCCTTTTCTCGTCACAACTGTCGAAGTTGACGGTTCATTCTTAATGGCATACACCTTTGGCTCTACGCCTTCTTCATGAGTGGGCAGTCCTTTACCATATGCCCAGGCTAAAGGCAATTAAAACAAAGAATCTTCTGGCCCATCAAAGAGATAGGTCCACCTTGCTGTTGCTGCTTTGGAACTTCATAATTCGGACAATACCTAGCAATATGTCCTTTTTGCTTGCAAATATAACACCCGCTATCCTTAGACTTGCTTCCTTGACCTTCTCCCCACTTCCCTTTTCCTTGCTTCTTCCAATTTGGATTGAACTTCCTCTTGTTAGAACTGTTTCCACTTGTATTTCCAATAGGCGCTACAGGAGTAGGCTTCTTCTTTTCCAAGGTCTCGTACCTCAAAGCCATATCAACTAGGTCCACAAAAGTACCTTTAATATGCGCAGTCATCTTCTCATGGTATTTTTCCCTCTTGCCTAAGACAAACATCTCATTCTTCTTTAATGGGGTGTTGATCAATTCTGGTCCAAAACGAGATAGCTCATTGAACTTCGTCTCATACTCTACTACCGATAGATCCCTCCACTTCAAATCCATAAAGTTGCGGTACATCCGGGTCCCTCCTGTTGCCGGCAAGAATTGGTCCTAAAAAACTTCTTTAAATCGGGTCCACGAGAATTCTTCCTCATGAACTTTTGCAATAAGGGAGTCCCACCATGCAGCCGTTCCCTATTGTAGTTGCCATGGTACTAAAAATCTCTTCTGCTCGTCGAATAAACCAAGACTTTTGAAAATCTTTTCGTTAGATCGCCCAAGTTTGCACTTTCATGATAGACTCGGTCCCCTTAAAAGGTTTCCCACCGAGGTTAGTGTAATCCTTGCATAAGGTTGCGAAATTCACTCTCGGCTGCTCTGGCGCTACCTCTTCGGTAATCCGAACTTCTACAGGATTTGGGGTTCGACCATTTGTAGTTGTAGTGCTACCTGCTCCCCTACCTCGTTTGCCTCTGTTGCTCATGTCTTACTACCTGGCATAGTAAGATAATTCTTTGAATACTTAGACGAGATAAATCTAGAAAGAAGGTTACTAATCAAACCTATCAAGTTGACCAATCGATCAGGGATATAATATATATATATATATATGAATAAAAATTACAAATACGCACTCTCGAAGTTGATCCTAACGCAAAGCCTATGTAATCGCTCAACCTAGGCTTTGATACGACAATGTAACGACTGCATTGCTTGAACCGAAAGACGAGCCATTAAGCGTAGAAGAAAAAGAATGATAAAAAGAAACTAAACAATCATAGAATCTCACCATGAATTAGAACAACATATAATAGATAATATATGATATTACATAGTCATTCCCATAATAATAATACATCAGAGTCATTACAATACATTTCAACTGGACAGTGGCCTGCCCATCACAAAATACATAGATCATACATAAACACGGCGGAAATAAATATAATAAGCTACGGTGAAGCCACCTGCTCCAGCTCCTTCAAATTGCTTCCATAAGAGACCTGGATCACTTGGCTACTCATACAAATTTGATTACCCAAGAGTTTTAGGAAAAGAAAATAAATCTCCGGGTCAGACATGGGTCTGGTGTGAGTAAACTCAAAACAACTTAATTTTTACTTAATAAAACACTTTGAAATCAAAGGTAACTCGTAAGACCACGCCGCACGTAAACACAGATGGGTTTTTACCTTACGATAACTAAAACACTTTATATAGAAATCTAGTGATATTACGATAATGTCTAGGGTTTTCAAGTAAAATATAACATAGCTGAAATGCTTTCATCTCACATTTCAACATATTTGGGTACAACTAAAAACGTACGGCGGTTATTCGAGAATGGATTCCATATAATGACTAGGCTACTAGGGTATCGCCCGTCATGGTGCATCTCTAGATAAAATAACACCGAGGACCTCGCCTGGATCCCCTGCCAATACAAGACCGGCCTACCCCTTGCTGGATGTACAGAATAAGATCACCCATCGGTTGGGATCAACAACCGTACCGAAGCATACATAAGTTGATAGTATGGACTCTAGATAGGGATAACCTTACCCTAATGGGAGCGACCCACTTAGCCTTGCTGAATCTCCCCTGTTGTAGTCATTCTCATTTGATGAGGCATGAGGCTACGTTTACCTTTATTATAGCATTGCCACTTGGAATGCTAGCATTGCCTTCCATATGTTAACACAATGTCAGCACTCATCCATACAACTCGTTCAGGAGATCAATGAACTGAAGGCACTTCATAATCTTCATTTTGGACCTTGCCTTTACTATTTCCAATTCGAACGTTTACGTTGGTTCGAAGTGGTTTTCGGGTAACAACTAATATCCGGTCCCGGACTCTCCAAACCGACGTTCGACAATTTTAAACGGTCAAGTTATTTATAGTGGACTATCCCACTATCAGGGTGTGAACATTTACATATGAAAATACATTCCATATGTGTAAATTATCATTACCCGCTTATCGAAATTAACCCCCTTGTATCCATCACGTTCCCGAAGTGCGTATTTGTGAAATGTACAAGCCGAATTACATTCAATATAACGTGTCACCTTTTTATTGCAGCCACTATAATTCATTTGGCTACTTAATAGCATGGACAAGAGATCCTTTGGTTTTAAAAAAATTTATTTAAACGAGAAAATTGGTTAAAAATGAATAATCGGCAGGGTTTTAAAAGAAACTTTAAAATAAACAAACTTAAATTGAATCATAAGTTTAAAACTCAATTAAACCCTTAATTAATCTTTAACTAAATCAAAATTTAATCATTAATAATCCTAATTTTATTTGTAATTAAGCCTTAATGTACTTTAATTAAATAACATTTATTTAAGAAATTAAACCCTCATTAAGTGGATAATTTACCTTTAATTAAATAATAATTAATTAAATAATCAACTCTAATTAAATAATTAATTAAAATAAATAACTGGATTAAATAAAAAATTAATTTTCTTTTATCTTTATTAATCCTTATTTAAACTTACTTAATTTAAAATAATTAACTTAGTTAATAATTTCTTAAACTCTAATTACTTAACCCGATTACTTAACTAATTAATTAAATAATAATTACCCTAATTTATAGAATAGGTAAATAAATTATTAATTGATTAAAACCTTAAACTTTTGACTTACTTAATTAATTTTGAAATAAGTTTTCAAAACAATTGAAAATAAATCACTTAAAAACTTGAAATCGCGAAATTTCCCGAACTACATCCATAGCGACTATCGTTATGAATGTAGTTCGCTAGAATTGATTTCTAGGTGAAATCTTCACTTTTACTCTAGCTACTACACCTTTGAAAACACAAATGGAAAGGCTTGAAATCAACAAAGATGAAAACTTGGAAAAACGGTTTCAAAATCTAAAGCTAGAAAAAGAGCTTTCATTTTCAAATCGGATCTCAAGTCCTTTGCGACTATTCATGGTGCAAACTTCACAACATTTAAATCATAAACACATGGTTTTGTTTTATAAACATACTACCATAATATCATACCCAATTTCACATATCCATACCTATATACATATCCAACCATATCCACATATCAACTAATCACCAAATCCAAGTTCAAACATAACCCTATCATCATATGTCATCAATACGACATGATAATTCAACATAACAATCACCATATTTTCACATCATATAGTCCATTAAAATCAAGTTAATTTCTTTTCAAAAAAAAAAGTTTTACTCACCAAAATTTTTTCTAAAAATCAAAGCAACTTTTGCCGGAACTCGAAAACGCTTAAGAATGTTGAAACTTTAAAGCTTTTGGACCCTCGAACTCCTGAATTAGGTCGGCCAAGTGGTGTTTGGGTTCGGCCTTGGGCTAATGGGTTCGGCCTTGGGAGATTTAGGCTCGGCCCTTGTGGTTTTGGGTGGTGGAGTGTTTTATTTTGGAAGAGGAGATGTTGAATGGGTTGTAGAAGCGTTTTAGTGAACATTAGAAGAGATTTTTGCAAAAAGAAGTGAATTTTTCTCAAATTAGAAGATAGGAAGAGAAGCCATGAAAGTGTTTATCCAAGCTCTTAGGAATTTTAAAAGTAGAGAAGGAAGTTGTAAAATGAAAAGAATGAAAGTAAAGGGGCATTTATAGGCTTTGAAAATTATTAAAATACATATAAGTCCTTATATTTAATTATACACATATGCATGCATGGCCATAACTTCTCCCTCCTTCAAAACCGTGCACAACACCCACCACATACTTTTAACTATTCACTTCATGCACTATTGTACTTGTGTTGAAAAGTAGCATTTATATATGTTTATATATATATTTTTCCTTTATAAAATATTTTCTTTTATCCTTATATATACACTTAAAAGAGAGCATATCCATGCACATGTATTTATCATGTTAAAATGGTTTATATTGTGTGCATGTATGTTTAACATAGTATTATGACTTTTAAAACAACTTTTGACCCATGAAAAATCGATATTTCAGAAAATAACTTCCGGTCACATTTTCTATTTCTCTATGAACTATATATTTTGGTAAACAAATTTTTAAAATGATTTTATCATCATTAGTTACTATTTAAAATAGTTTTTATTTATTAATAAATAGCCATTTATTAATTATTTAAAATATAATTAAATATCCATTTAAATAGCGATTAATTCTGGGTCGTTCAATTATTTCTGACGCTAAAACTTCAAACGCTAATAACTTTTTCGTTTGATCTCCGACTGAAAATATTATATATGAAACTTGATTAAAAAATCACCATGAACATAATGGTGCAAGTTTCGTAGCCAAACTTTGACATTTTCAAAATTTCTCACTATTTACTATTTATTAATAAATTTCATTTTAAATCAATTAACGTAAAAACATGGGGTGTTACATTCTCCCCACTAAAAGAATTTCATCTCCGAAATTCCTCAAGGGCTCGATCATGCAATCTATCATACATCCATTCTAAACTAACAAATCATGAGTATGCAAACAATTTTGCAACCAATCATGCACGGTGCACAATGTATCACAACATACATGATATGCAAACTGAGCAATTCTAAATTGGCGTCTCCTATATGAATGCTTTTATTTAAACCAATTTTTGAAAATATTATGCAAATATCCTAAATATACTGGAAGTTCTACATATATACAACCTTTGGAAAACAAAATTTTGCTTTTACATCCAATTTTTTTCCATACTTCTACGGATAGAAGTATAGTTCAACCAATTTTGCATCCATTCTTTACCATCCAAAACCTTAGCACACCATTGCTAACATCCAAGTTTTTTAGAATAATCCAGTTTTTTAAACCTATTTTCATATGCATGGAAAGGGTCTAAATGGAGAATTTCATATTTTCATCCTTCTCTTATGTACCATTTTCCCCTATATCTTGGAATCTTCTTTTGCCCTCATTCATTTTCCAACTTTTCCAAGTACATTTTACATAAGTCAATTTCTTTTTAAGTTTTTAAAACAGGATTTATTTCAAAAATCAATGTTTTGGTTACTACCAAGATATGGAGACAATGATTCCCTAACTATAATAGCTTTCCTCTTTGTTTCTAACCGTATTTTATTTAACTGCCACTTCTAATGTACAGTAAAATCCTTACCAACCAACCTGTCAACTTTCCTTAACGTTAAGTATTTGGCACTTACAAAATTTGAAAATTTCTTCTTTTCAATTTAGAAATATTTTTATATTACTTTCTAAAATATTCATAAAAAATTAATCTTAATAATCTTTCAAAACATTTTACAGAGACAAATAGCCGTAGTGCTTCTACTTATAATAGAATCTCTTAGCAGAGTCGCCAAATCATGAAAGACCAGGTAAAATTATAGATCCAAAAAAGTAGGAGAGGGAAGAATGAGTCATCCTACAAGAAAAATCATCTCGATACCGATCACATGTTGTTTCTTGCATCTCCACAATGTCTTGCATCTCCAAGACTTTAAGCTTCATTCTCAACTTTTCCCATCAAATCATATTGGTGCTAATTTGACTTTCCTTATCTAGTACCTGTCCTTTTTTGCATAGCTTTAGAGTCATCCACTTGCTCTTTCAGAAGTGGATGCCCCAAGTACAATTATCTCGAAATCAACGCGATTGCTATGCTATTCTATTCCTTAATAAGGTGAGAAGATACAGTGAAAAGAGGTAGATCCTTCAAAGCAATCATATTTGTACCGATCGCTTTTGTGATCAGTATGGACCACTTTTCTTTTTCATATTTTCCTTCTAATTTCTTTGAGTTGTCTCCCCAATCCACAATGAGCTTCTCCTCAAGTTCTCGAACCATCTCTTCTTCGTCTCGATGCTTGGACCTACTTGAAAGCTACTCTTCTTCACCACTCTACAATCCATAAGTTCCCATGACTTCACCATCCTCCTCAACATGTACTTACTTTCAATTATATCCATACCACCGACTTCCTTATCCTCAGATCTGTTACCTTTTTAATGCTCACTTTTCATTGTTGTAGCCAGAAGCCCCAACTCATGCACCAACTTTAGTTGCCTATTAACCACCCCTAGCTCTAAACTATACTCTTGAAAATGCCAAATATGCTTCTATCTTGATTGAAAACATCATCCTTGATGGCATGCCGGAGTATATTTGCTTTTTGCCGCAACTACGATGAGAACAATAGTTGCTTTTCTTCCATGGTGCCATGAATCAAATTAATAACTTATTGTGCGACAACTAAATGATTTAGCCGAATGAGCTATTGACGATGCTCTTATTTATGAAGATTTAACCAAACTTGATGCAAACCATATTTTTAGTGTAATGTTTAATGTGTAGAATAATCAATTTTGGAAGAAAAGGTTATCTACTTCGCATATTTTATCAGAAAATTACACAATTAAGTACTTTTAAAATAATTTATACAAACATGTGTTTTGCCTAGGTGACATAGGACAACATTTTGTACTGTCAACATGAAATGATATTTTATGCTAGTTAAGCCAAAACAAATCTGTTTTTACACACAATCATGGAAGTGCTTAAGATCATTACACACAATCAAATTATTGCTCGCTTTTTATAACTATAGTCTAAGAACTTTATTTACTTTTATTAAGTGTAGAGACTACAAAAGGATAATGTAAGGTAGGAGTAAGGAAACTGCAGTAAAATAGTCTTGGAAGTAAGCCCCTTATTTTGCAATACTTAATTAGGTCTCTCATGGCCAAATTCTTATGACATACTGGGTGCATTCGCAGCCAATTTCTACCATGTTCCATTTGTGATTCATCTGACGCATCGCAAATTGAAATGGGATATAAATGAAATTTGCTTCATTTACTCTCTACGAGAAAAAAAATAGTTTGGAAACGATGCATCATACACATCCGACATGTTGTTACATGTTTATTTTCATTTCACCTTCAAGAAACAAAATAATAAAATTTTAAAAATAAAGATTGAATAAAAAAAATTATTTTATTTTTATTATTTATAGTTTGTAAAATTAATTTATTTTTAGTAAAAAATAGTAAAACAAAACTTATTTTATAAAATAAGAAAATTATAGTAATACTATGTGATTTTTTTCATAAAAATAAAAGGTTAAACTAATGACATATATCCTTCTTTCGAAGGAGCAGTGTCCCGCATTCCACTAGGTGGCACTGCTCCTTAGACTAGGGCAATTATGGTATTGGTAAATTTACCATTACTATACCAATACGGTAGCATCCCCCACTTCGTTACTCAAAAATAGGCGCCGACAATACTATAATCATCACCGAAATCATTTTTAAACCACAAAGTGAGTTCAACATTGTTTTGCACAACAAAAGAAAACAGAGCAGCTAAATAACTATTTTCCATTGCATCAATTCGAATTACAAAGTTCATACATCATTTTCAACCCAAGTCGTTCCCCATGCAGGGGTAAATGTAACGACCCCGGATTTCTTATGAATTTAAATTGATAATTAAATTAATTTTTTGAATAAAAATTGTAAAATTGATTTTAAATGGGAGCGAGTTTCCCCGATTCAACTTGAAGAATATATAAAGTCATTAGGATTTGAGAATTTGTATATATATGTGTATATATTGAACTTGAGTAATCTCAAGTAAATGGTTTAAAAAATAATTTTTAAATATAAAACCTTTGACACAAGTATAAAAGTAAGTATAATAAATATATATGTTAGAAATAAGAATTTGAGTAACACTTAAATAAAAATTTTGATAACAAATTTAAAATAGAAATGATTTATAAAAGAATGTTATAAAGGCAATTAGTATTAAAGTTTGAAAATGAATATTTGAGTTAGAAATAGAAATAAATAAATAAAAGATGAACTATAAAAATAAAAGCAATACTTGACTAAAATCTAACAACATGTAAAGAAACAAATAAATAAGAATAAAACAAAGTATAAAATGAAAATATAACAAAGGATAAGTATAAACAAATGAAGCAAGTGTGAAAACAAAACAAGGAATATACATGTACAGCCGAAGTAAACAAGTGTATATTCAAACATGAAGTAAACAAAATATCTTTATAAATAGGATAAGTAGAAACATAAAGTACACAATATAAAAATATAATATGAAACATAAAGGACTCTAGCAATTAATGCTATATCTCCTCAGCCGAGATCTTGTTGATAAAACAAAGAAAAAATTATTATAACTCTGCTTTGTATTGTACTAAACAAATTTTATCACTTTGTACAAATACACCTCAACCTGTATAAAATATAACCTGTAAACCCTCTTCTTTATGTCAACATTTTTCTTTTCATCTCAGTCTCATTTATTCGAAACTGAGAAAATCTAAAGTAGCAACATTTCAAAACTTAAACAAGATCATTTAACAACACAAATGAATCAAGGCAACCAGAGATCAAAGAAGAGATCTCAGCAAGCAAGTTTAAGAGCTGTTTCAAAGCAAAAGTGCTCTGTTTCATCCTCTGGAAACACAGGTGAGCAATCTCCTCCTTGAATCTGTTTATTTTTGCTTGTGAGCAAACTTCCCACCTAAATCTATCTTTGATCACAGTGAGTAACTCCACAATCTAAATAGTTTGATTTTTATTGTTCTATTGCCTGCTTATCTTTGAAAACTTAGTTGCTTGTGAGTAAACATATTGTTTTCTAAGTTTAAACTCGTGTATTTGATTTTGAAGAGTATGTGCTTTGCTATAGAATTGTATGTATTTCTGTTCACATTGGGAAGTGGTATATGGTCTGTTATTCCATATATCTGGTTACAGAGTAAAGTAAAGTAGAGAAAATTTAATAAATCTTCATACAAATATCTTAAACCTAGGATTCCTTTTAAACAAAATAAGTTTATATAAACTTAAATCACAGCCTAGATTTTGTTTGAAGCTTGATAGTGGAATATGGACTCTGTGAACTCAATTTTACAGTAAAAAGGGAATCATATGATTAATTCAAATATTTTAAATTGTTGAATTGATTATATAACTTGAATAAACATTCAAAGGTAGGATTTTTAAAACTAATATGATGTTTTTTTGTTGCTTATGCTATGAGCAGTTCACTGTTGAATAGATTTTGCATTTTTACCAATTTCTAATGATCGATCCAATATTTGTTGTTGAAATTTTGTTTGAAGCTAGTTTGCTGAGTTAAGATTTCAGGAAAATTATCAAATAATTTTTCTATTGCATAAATTGAAGTAACGAGGTGAATTTTAGGTTTATGCTCGAGTGTTGTAGTGGTCTGGGAATGAGGTGTTTCCACCACCTCTAGTCGATCGAGCTGCGTGATGCTCAAGGGGACGGTAGCGTGAGGGTTAGGCGAGGTGAGGCCGGAGTTGGAGTGTCTCTGGTGGTCGGAGCGACTGGGTTGAGGTGGTTTGTTGGATAGATCGAGCTTCAGATTTTCGAACGAACTACAACATTTCGATTTGAAACGTTTGGTGTCGAATCGAGTTTCGATTTCGAGCGTATGTGAGATTCGCGAATTGCCGATGGTCATGAAGTTCGCCGGAGCAGTGGTGCGACCCTGTGCACGTGTACGGCATAGAATGTGTCAGCATTTGGTGGATGGAGAGCTACTCGACTCGTTACTCGAGAAAAAGGGGCGTTTGCTTCGAGTTACAACCGAGTACGTGAGCAAATTTCCTGATACTATAGTTTAAACTTCAATTTAAACTAACTGGAAATAAAAATAGAAAAAAAAAGAAGAAGAAGAAGTACTTGAGGAACGAGGGATGATCTCGGGGAAGTTGGTGAGTAACTCAATTATTTGCTCGAGTAAAACCTGGGATGTACTCGGGTTGGTTTTCAAAAAAAAAACTGCAATAAAAAAAGAAGTAAAGTTAAGCAAATTATTTTCAACCAGTTTGAGCATTGTGGACTAAATAAGTGTTTAACAATTTAAGTTAAGACTTTAATACAAGTTTTAATTATTTTAGTTACTACGTAAGAATGTTTTAAAACTTAATTAATATTTAATTAAATAGATAATTTAAATTAAGTATGAAATTTAATTAGCATAGTTAGTAAAAATTTGATTTCAAAGTTTTAAGAAGATTTCTTAGGAAATGTTAATTAAGTGAATAATTAATATTAATTGATTATTTTCTGAAAGTATTTAAGAATAATTACTTTTTAATTGTAATTAGTAATGAATTAAGTAATTAAGAAGTTGATTAAATGGTTTAATGTGTTAACTTAAAAGTTAAGTTAATTTTATATTGATTAATGATTTAAATTTAACTAAAGATCAATTAATTATTAATTTAAAGCTAATTGATTTATAATTAAGGATAATTAATTAAATGGTAATTAATTAAGGGTTAATTACTTAAGATAATTAAGTTAAAAATTATGGTTAATTAATAAATGACTAAAGAATAATTAATCAAGATAATTTGTAATTGATTAATATTAATTTACCAGGATTAATAATTCATAAGAAATTAATCTGTTTAATTATAATCAGATATAAATTGACCTTACTTATGGATGTTTGGATTTCGTTGAATGACTTGATTGTTGATATCCCTGATTGTGATACTTTGTGATACATCCTGATTATGTTATGATCTGTAATTTACTTATATGTGATGTACATATTGTTATATGAATATGCAACCCATGGCCCGTAACACGGCATTTGAATTTCGATGCGACAGGGAGTCGGATTCCAGTTGGTTATCCGAAACCCACATCGAATTATAATTGTGAATCTTTGTGACCGATAAGTTTATTATACCTGTGATTTGTGAATAAAGATAAGCGTTATCGATTATACCGCTTATCGATAAATCTGTGATGATTGATGTTGCACTATTGTGTGTGAAACCCCTGGACTACACTTATACACACACAAATATGGATTTCACGTGGAAATCGGTTAAGTCACAGATAATTTAAATTTGATGTTTTGGAAATTGAAATTTTAATTTCAATTGATTTTGAAATTAGAATTTGGGTTTTAAAGTGAAAAGCTTTTGAAATGGAATTTCAAAGATAAAAGTTATTTTGAATAACTTAACCGAGTTTTTTGAAAATTTAAATAATTTGATTTAAATTTGAATTCAAGTTTGAAATTGAATCATATGATTTGAAACTAGGGATTAAAAGATGATATAAATGTGTTTGTATGAATTAAACCATTTTTAAAGTATAAGTTGGGAATTTGAATTTAACCCAAGGATTTCAACTCGTATGAATGAATCAGATTTCCAAAAATGAAAACTGTTTGTTTTCAAATGATAAAAGCTTTCAGATAAGAAATGAAATTTCAGTTTAATTAGAGGAATTTCAAGATTGAATTGAAAAATAGATTTTCCAAACTATGAATGAATTCTTTTAGAAAGCTATGAATTGAATCTGTTTATTTTTTTAACAGATTTAAAGTGATGATTTGTTTAAACCATTTGAAATGAAATTGTTTTGAAAGCTATCAGTTAAATCTTGATTTAAAGATTTAACAAGTTAATCAAATTGAAATGGAAATTGATTTGGAAAATCTGTGAATGAATCTTTTGTTTAAAAGATTAAAATGTGGAAAATTGTTTAAACCGTTAAAGGTTGTTAAAATGAATCTTTTTGTTTAAAAGATTTGAAATGGTACATTGTTAAACCACTTGAAAAGAAAGTTTGGGTTTAAGTTGTGACTTAATTGAAATCCCAGTATCCATATGTTTTAAAATATTGCACTCATTATTCGGTTTAGCCGGGAGAGGACCTTTGTGTCACATAACCCATTCCGAATAAGTGATTCGACGATATGGATAGCATTTGAAGACCGGTGTTGAAGACCGGATATTTTTCGAAAATGAAAGGACAACCTGTCGAATGTCTCTGCACTGAGTCGCGCCGGTATAGAGATTTATATCACTCTTTTGTGACGGGAAGTCCGGACGTGATTGGAAATTATCCGGAATTGCAAGGGCTTCGTGAGAAGTGCCTTCGGTTCTGTTCGAACCCGGAACAGACTTATATGGATACATGTCTGACATTACACTTTGAGATATAAAGCCGATTTCTTTCAAATTCATTTCTGTTGGTGGCGGAGAATTTATTCTCTTAGCTTAACACCCTTCTCTGAGACGTACGAGCTCAGAGGTGATGTAGTTGAAGTTATCAGCGATATATCCCAATTTGGTAATGTGACATGCTGAGTGTTGCTGTGTGATGATCAGTGTTTGATCATTTGTGATATGATCATTTGTTTGATCATTTATCTTTGTGATCATAGGTTGATCATCTGTTGACCCAAAGCGTGGCTTTTTGAAAAAGCGTAGCTTTGTGGACGAGACTTCGTCAGGGCCTCACAACCCGGAAATGGTCGAAACAGGAATGTTGCGGCAAGGTTATGAGGGTCGCGCCCTTTAGGGTATGTCATTTCCTTCTGGAAAGGGGTGGTATCATGGTATGGAGCCCAGATACTTACTCATGTGGATACACTTTCTTTATGATGTGTGATGTTGGATACCGAGCTCGGATAAAGGTCCCAAAGGACCGGGTGATGACATATTCGTGAGTTACCTGTTACAGGGGTAACCCGGCCTTGTTTGGCAGAGAGCAGTTTGTCTCTCGGGGCGTCCCGCCAGAGGCGATCCCATGCGGCGGAAGGAAGTTCCTTAGCCTGACCATTTGTTGGAAATCCAAAGAAACAATACGTGACTTGTACGGTTTTAGTTGTATTACCTGCTATGGAATGTGGCGGTAACCTGCTATTGAACATAGTAGTTATAGTAGGCATACGATACTGGTCGTATGTTGGCTAAGATTTATATTATACTTTCGAAATGTTTTCTGCACTATGCACTAGTAATAATATCCAATTGATTTTGCGTAGTAAGCATCTTTGACTATCATAAGAAGAAATCTCCTCCAATTCTGCGTTTGCATTGTGTGTGTGGCGGGAGGTCTTATGGTAGTTTCATTTTCCAAAAGCATTGCGGATTCCAATGTTTAAAATCTTTTGCTGATTGTTTAAAGATAAACTGTTTTTGTTGCTCACACCAGTCCCATGACTGATCCGGAGTATATTGTTCCCTTCCTAAACTCTGGGTGCTCATAATTTTCCACACGAGCAGTCTACAGTTGGGTTTTTCAGATAGTCAGGTTCAGTAGATTTTCTGGAGCTAGTTTAGTCTTTGGATCGGACTGCACTTGCTTATTCTTGGTGTATCGTTATTGGGAGTTCGAGCTACTGCTGGAGTTCTCTCTTGAAGACTATCTTAGAGTTATTTGTTCCGCTGCTGGTGTTATCGTTTTCTTTTCCGCTGCTATTTGTTGTATCATATCTCTGATGTATATAGATATTCATTGTATCATCATTGTATTTGGATATTGTATCAGATGTTGTATATCTATATTCTTTTTATTCCGCTGTGTTATTTACTTAATGTTGTTATAAGCTCCGGAGAACCAGATTTGGCATTTGAATCTACGGCATTTTGAGTACAAGTGGAGTACGGGTGCTGATTTTCGAAGGCCAACTTTTGGGTCTTTACAAGTGGTATCAGAGCTAAGGTTGAACTTTAGCTCAGGAGTATAACACGTTAAGTAGCTCATTAGAGATAGAGTGAAGTAAACTCTAGAATGAGTAATTCTCAGATATCCGTCTGAACGTCTCAGTAATTCTCTTACTATCCACTGATAGTAGATATGAGTGCTAGAAGAAGACGAGATAGGGGACAGGGAAATACGACTATAAATGATCAATACCCTGCAACAGTGGAAACAATCTTTCTTATCAATCTTCTTTGATTCTTCTTTCCAGATTCTTTTGACTGCTTCGTACCAGCTACAAGACGAAGTTGTAGAAAGTCGTTACTTCATATTTCATGGGTTTCTTATCAGCTTTTTGATTTAAACCTTAATGAAATTTGGAATTGGAAAATATAAATTGAGTTAAATTGATTAACAGGATATGAAGCTAATTTGAATTGAATCGATAAAACGATATTGTTTGAAACCAAATTTTGAAATTCTATTGAAATTTCTTTTGAATACCAAAGTCCGAAGATGGACGAATTGGTATGTATTCTGAGATATTTCGACTTGAGTTTGGAATTCATATCTTAAGTTTGAGAAATTATAGGAGATCGAATCTGTCTATCTCTGTGTTGTTTTCGTGCCTGCGAATTTCGAGGACGAAATTCTTTTAAGGGGGGAAGTTTGTAACGACCCCGGATTTCTTATGAATTTAAATTGATAATTAAATTAATTTTTTGAATAAAAATTGTAAAATTGATTTTAAATGGGAGCGAGTTTCCCCGATTCAACTTGAAGAATATATAAAGTCATTAGGATTTGAGAATTTGTATATATATGTGTATATATTGAACTTGAGTAATCTCAAGTAAATGGTTTAAAAAATAATTTTTAAATATAAAACCTTTGACACAAGTATAAAAGTAAGTATAATAAATATATATGTTAGAAATAAGAATTTGAGTAACACTTAAATAAAAATTTTGATAACAAAATTAAAATAGAAATGATTTATAAAAGAATGTTATAAAGGCAATTAGTATTAAAGTTTGAAAATGAATATTTGAGTTAGAAATAGAAATAAATAAATAAAAGATGAACTATAAAAATAAAAGCAATACTTGACTAAAATCTAACAACATGTAAAGAAACAAATAAATAAGAATAAAACAAAGTATAAAATGAAAATATAACAAAGGATAAGTATAAACAAATGAAGCAAGTGTGAAAACAAAACAAGGAATATACATGTACAGCCGAAGTAAACAAGTGTATATTCAAACATGAAGTAAACAAAATATCTTTATAAATAGGATAAGTAGAAACATAAAGTACACAATATAAAAATATAATATGAAACATAAAAGACTCTAGCAATTAATGCTATATCTCCTCAGCCGAGATCTTGTTGATAAAACAAAGAAAAAATTATTATAACTCTGCTTTGTATTGTACTAAACAAATTTTATCACTTTGTACAAATACACCTCAACCTGTATAAAATATAACCTGTAAACCCTCTTCTTTATGTCAACATTTTTCTTTTCATCTCAGTCTCATTTATTCGAAACTGAGAAAATCTAAAGTAACAACATTTCAAACCTTAAACAAGATCATTTAACAACACAAATGAATCAAGGCAACCAGAGATCAAAGAAGAGATCTCAGCAAGCAAGTTTAAGAGCTGTTTCAAAGCAAAAGTGCTCTGTTTCATCCTCTGGAAACACAGGTGAGCAATCTCCTCCTTGAATCTGTTTATTTTTGCTTGTGAGCAAACTTCCCACCTAAATCTATCTTTGATCACAGTGAGTAACTCCACAATCTAAATAGTTTGATTTTTATTGTTCTGTTGCCTGCTTATCTTTGAAAACTTAGTTGCTTGTGAGTAAACATATTGTTTTCTAAGTTTAAACTCGTGTATTTGATTTTGAAGAGTATGTGCTTTGCTATAGAATTGTATGTATTTCTGTTCACATTGGGAAGTGGTATATGGTCTGTTATTCCATATATCTGGTTACAGAGTAAAGTAAAGTAGAGAAAATTTAATAAATCTTCATACAAATATCTTAAACCTAGGATTCCTTTTAAACAGAATAAGTTTATATAAACTTAAATCACAGCCTAGATTTTGTTTGAAGCTTGATAGTGGAATATGGACTCTGTGAACTCAATTTTACAGTAAAAAGGGAATCATATGATTAATTCAAATATTTTAAATTGTTGAATTGATTATATAACTTGAATAAACATTCAAAGGTAGGATTTTTAAAACTAATATGATGTTTTTTTGTTGCTTATGCTATGAGCAGTTCACTGTTGAATAGATTTTGCATTTTTACCAATTTCTAATGATCGATCCAATATTTGTTGTTGAAATTTTGTTTGAAGCTAGTTTGCTGAGTTAAGATTTCAGGAAAATTATCAAATAATTTTTTTATTGCATAAATTGAAGTAACGAGGTGAATTTTAGGTTTATGCTCGAGTGTTGTAGTGGTCTGGGAATGAGGTGTTTCCACCACCTCTAGTCGATCGAGCTGCGTGATGCTCAAGGGGACGGTAGCGTGAGGGTTAGGCGAGGTGAGGCCGGAGTTGGAGTGTCTCTGGTGGTCGGAGCGACTGGGTTGAGGTGGTTTGTTGGATAGATCGAGCTTCAGATTTTCGAACGAACTACAACATTTCGATTTGAAACGTTTGGTGTCGAATCGAGTTTCGATTTCGAGCGTATGTGAGATTCGCGAATTGCCGATGGTCATGAAGTTTGCCGGAGCAGTGGTGCGACCCTGTGCACGTGTACGGCATAGAATGTGTCAGCGTTTGGTGGATGGAGAGCTACTCGACTCGTTACTCGAGAAAAAGGGGCGTTTGCTTCGAGTTATAACCGAGTACGTGAGCAAATTTCCTGATACTATAGTTTAAACTTCAATTTAAACTAACTGGAAATAAAAATAGAAAAAAAAAGAAGAAGAAGAAGTACTTGAGGAACGAGGGATGATCTCGGGGAAGTTGGTGAGTAACTCAATTATTTGCTCGAGTAAAACCTGGGATGTACTCGGGTTGGTTTTCAAAAAAAAAACTGCAATAAAAAAAGAAGTAAAGTTAAGCAAATTATTTTCAACCAGTTTGAGCATTGTGGACTAAATAAGTGTTTAACAATTTAAGTTAAGACTTTAATACAAGTTTTAATTATTTTAGTTACTACGTAAGAATGTTTTAAAACTTAATTAATATTTAATTAAATAGATAATTTAAATTAAGTATGAAATTTAATTAACATAGTTAGTAAAAATTTGATTTCAAAGTTTTAAGAAGATTTCTTAGGAAATGTTAATTAAGTGAATAATTAATATTAATTGATTATTTTCTGAAAGTATTTAAGAATAATTACTTTTTAATTGTAATTAGTAATGAATTAAGTAATTAAGAAGTTGATTAAATGGTTTAATGTGTTAACTTAAAAGTTAAGTTAATTTTATATTGATTAATGATTTAAATTTAACTAAAGATCAATTAATTATTAATTTAAAGCTAATTGATTTATAATTAAGGATAATTAATTAAATGGTAATTAATTAAGGGTTAATTACTTAAGATAATTAAGTTAAAAATTATGGTTAATTAATAAATGACTAAAGAATAATTAATCAAGATAATTTGTAATTGATTAATATTAATTTACCAGGATTAATAATTCATAAGAAATTAATCTGTTTAATTATAATGAGATATAAATTGACCTTACTTATGGATGTTTGGATTTCGTTGAATGACTTGATTGTTGATATCCCTGATTGTGATACTTTGTGATACATCCTGATTATGTTATGATATGTAATTTACTTATATGTGATGTACATATTGTTATATGAATATGCAACCCATGGCCCGTAACACGGCATTTGAATTTTGATGCGACAGGGAGTCGGATTCCAGTTGGTTATCCGAAACCCACATCGAATTATAATTGTGAATCTTTGTGACCGATAAGTTTATTATACCTGTGATTTGTGAATAAAGATAAGCGTTATCGATTATACCGCTTATCGATAAATCTGTGATGATTGATGTTGCACTATTGTGTGTGAAACCCCTGGACTACACTTATACACACACAAATATGGATTTCACGTGGAAATCGGTTAAGTCACAGATAATTTAAATTTGATGTTTTGGAAATTGAAATTTTAATTTCAATTGATTTTGAAATTAGAATTTGGGTTTTAAAGTGAAAAGCTTTTGAAATGGAATTTCAAAGATAAAAGTTATTTTGAATAACTTAACCGAGTTTTTTGAAAATTTAAATAATTTGATTTAAATTTGAATTCAAGTTTGAAATTGAATCATATGATTTGAAACTAGGGATTAAAAGATGATATAAATGTGTTTGTATGAATTAAACCATTTTTAAAGTATAAGTTGGGAATTTGAATTTAACCCAAGGATTTCAACTCGTATGAATGAATCAGATTTCCAAAAATGAAAACTGTTTGTTTTCAAATGATAAAAGCTTTCAGATAAGAAATGAAATTTCAGTTTAATTTGAGGAATTTCAAGATTGAATTGAAAAATAGATTTTCCAAACTATGAATGAATTCTTTTAGAAAGCTATGAATTGAATCTGTTTATTTTTTTAACAGATTTAAAGTGATGATTTGTTTAAACCATTTGAAATGAAATTGTTTTGAAAGCTATCAGTTAAATCTTGATTTAAAGATTTAACGAGTTAATCAAATTGAAATGGAAATTGATTTGGAAAATCTGTGAATGAATCTTTTGTTTAAAAGATTAAAATGTGGAAAATTGTTTAAACCGTTAAAGGTTGTTAAAATGAATCTTTTTGTTTAAAAGATTTGAAATGGTACATTGTTAAACCACTTGAAAAGAAAGTTTGGGTTTAAGTTGTGACTTAATTGAAATCCCAGTATCCATATGTTTTAAAATATTGCGCTCATTATTCGGTTTAGCCGGGAGAGGACCTTTGTGTCACATAACCCATTCCGAATAAGTGATTCGACGATATGGATAGCATTTGAAGACTGGTGTTGAAGACCGGATATTTTTCGAAAATGAAAGGACAACCTGTCGAATGTCTCTGCACTGAGTCGCGCCGGTATAGAGATTTATATCACTCTTTTGTGACGGGAAGTCCGGACGTGATTGGAAATTATCCGGAATTGCAAGGGCTTCGTGAGAAGTGCCTTCGGTTCTGTTCGAACCCGGAACAGACTTATATGGATACATGTCTGACATTACACTTTGAGATATAAAGCCGATTTCTTTCAAATACATTTCTGTTGGTGGCGGAGAATTTATTCTCTTAGCTTAACACCCTTCTCTGAGACGTACGAGCTCAGAGGTGATGTAGTTGAAGTTATCAGCGATATATCCCAATTTGGTAATGTGACATGCTGAGTGTTGTTGTGTGATGATCAGTGTTTGATCATTTGTGATATGATCATTTGTTTGATCATTTATCTTTGTGATCATAGGTTGATCATCTGTTGACCCAAAGCGTGGCTTTTTGAAAAAGCGTAGCTTTGTGGACGAGACTTCGTCAGGGCCTCACAACCCGGAAATGGTCGAAACAGGAATGTTGCGGCAAGGTTATGAGGGTCGCGCCCTTTAGGGTATGTCATTTCCTTCTGGAAAGGGGTGGTATCATGGTATGGAGCCCAGATACTTACTCATGTGGATACACTTTCTTTATGATGTGTGATGTTGGATACCGAGCTCGGATAAAGGTCCCAAAGGACCGGGTGATGACATATTCGTGAGTTACCTGTTACAGGGGTAACCCGGCCTTGTTTGGCAGAGAGCAGTTTGTCTCTCGGGGCGTCCCGCCAGAGGCGATCCCATGCGGCGGAAGGAAGTTCCTTAGCCTGACCATTTGTTGGAAATCCAAAGAAACAATACGTGACTTGTACGGTTTTAGTTGTATTACCTGCTATGGAATGTGGCGGTAACCTGCTATTGAACATAGTAGTTATAGTAGGCATACGATACTGGTCGTATGTTGGCTAAGATTTATATTATACTTTCGAAATGTTTTCTGCACTATGCACTAGTAATAATATCCAATTGATTTTGCGTAGTAAGCATCTTTGACTATCATAAGAAGAAATCTCCTCCAATTCTGCGTTTGCATTATGTGTGTGGCGGGAGGTCTTATGGTAGTTTCATTTTCCAAAAGCATTGCGGATTCCAATGTTTAAAATCTTTTGCTGATTATTTAAAGATAAACTGTTTTTGTTGCTCACACCAGTCCCATGACTGATCCGGAGTTTATTGTTCCCTTCCTAAACTCTGGGTGCTCATAATTTTCCACACGAGCAGTCTACAGTTGGGTTTTTCAGATAGTCAGGTTCAGTAGATTTTCTGGAGCTAGTTTAGTCTTTGGATCGGACTGCACTTGCTTATTCTTGGTGTATCGTTATTGGGAGTTCGAGCTACTGCTAGAGTTCTCTCTTGAAGACTATCTTAGAGTTATTTGTTCCGCTGCTGGTGTTATCGTTTTCTTTTCCGCTGCTATTTGTTGTATCATATCTCTGATGTATATAGATATTCATTGTATCATCATTGTATCTGGATATTGTATCAGATGTTGTATATCTATATTCTTTTTATTCCGCTGTGTTATTTACTTAATGTTGTTATAAGCTCCGGAGAACCAGATTTGGCATTTGAATCTACGGCATTTTGAGTACAAGTGGAGTACGGGTGCTGATTTTCGAAGGCCAACTTTTGGGTCTTTACAGTAAATATAAATAAAACATAAATAGAGTAGTGTTGTGTTCAACATATGAAGATGCCAACACAACGCATAACCAGTTATAGATTTCGGTTTTACACAACAGAAATTTCAAAATACGTTTTATTATAAGCAAGTCTCCTACTTCATCTTTGGAATCTTTATTCATCCTTTAAAAGATGCATGTCTAATCCATAAACTCGGCCTACTCAAATGAGTTCCCGTGAATTTATGGAAAATAATAAAAACACGGTTCATACAAAATGTCTGATATGAGTAAAACCTTTACCCTAGACATCCATAGTGAGACCACGCCGCTTACGCAGAAAGAGTTTTCCCTCACTTTATCATCATCAATGTATATCAAAATATGTAACAACAAAACATCAGAAAAGCAGCCATGTGCATGTGTTCAATCAAGAAGTGTAACCTACACTTAAGCATTCAATTATGAATCAAGTCATATAATTAGTCATCATTCATTCATCCATCACCTAATCCTTTGTTTTATGCTTTTCTCATTAAGTTATTATTAACTTGTTTAGTCATTACCTCTTTAGACCTGTCTATCACTAATTTAACTTTTGCTCGAACAACGTCACCTGGTGAAAACGTCGACTCGTTTCCCAATGCGAGCCACATTAACTAGAGTCCCCCATACTCTTATAAGAGGTTGAATGTAAGCACTCTAAATACATTCTAGTAAGTGTCCCTACTATGCATTAATAGTCTCTCTTAGTCTCTGAACCGCTATTGTTCACATTGCCGATTTATTTATAAAACCCCTGAATGTTTTGGCACTCTGCCATAGCACCCTGCCTTAACTACTCTATGGAGTTTTATAATGTTTTTAGGTTGAATCATACTATGGCTCGTTGCCATATACCATTGGACTTTAGACTATCAATCAACGCACTATGCCATTAAATAAATCCATAAGTTGGTATACGTTTATGATCATGGTTCAACCCTTTTTCTTTCATTTATTAATTGTGTACACTACACATTCTTTAGATAAAACCTTTTTATCTTTCATTTAAATGAAACTCAATCATTTATTAGCTTCTCTAAGCTTTCTTCCATTTCGAAATAAGTTAACACAATTTTAACTTATCAAATCTTTTCTTTATTTCATCCTTATGAAATAGTTCAATAATACTTGAAAACTGTCTTTCAAGTGCCCTAAGCATTTCTTATTTTACTTGGAAAATATAGCTTCCCAAGCCATCGTGAGTGGGCATTAATTGTCAGATGTTAGCTTCCCCATGGCTTTCGAAGGTTATACCTATTCCTCGTGTATTAGCTATCACAAATCATCGTGAGTTAACAAAATCCTAAGACATCGCGTATTAATAGCGCATAGCCATCGCACGGTGACAAAACTAATGCTATTGCATGTTATAAAAATATTGGCCATCATATGTTAACTAATTTAGCCGTCGCTTATTTCCATGGCTAGCCATCGTGTTATAAACCTCGTAGCCATCCCATGGTTTAACCCTGGTCATTGCATATAAAAACCCGAAGCCACTGTGCATTATCCTCGAGTAGTTATCGTGCCCAGACCATAAACCTTCATGATCTATCCCCTTTGAAGCCTTCGTGATGCCGTGAGCATGAACTTTCGTGAATTATCCCATTTACATCCACGTGATCTATTCCCTTGCACGTTTGCATGCCTTCGTGAGCTACCTTGACTACCCACGAGATCTGGCCCAATCCCCTTTAATTTTTATTTTTTCTTCCATGTGCAGTCCTATAAGTAGGCTTCGGTGTACTATTTATTTCCTTTTGCCTTCGTGTATTATTTTTAACATCACGTGCCCTTCTTATTTCTCTTTCATGTACTATATATTTATGTGTTGAGACAATTTTCGTGACCTGGTACCATACAAACTACCCACATGCCCTACCCATTTCTTTAGTGTGCCGACATTTTGCATGCCTTTGTAAACGAGTTGTCCCATTCTTCGTTTATTGGTACTTCCTCGTGTTATTTTATTCTCAAAAATTGTTACTTTCGTGAACTTATTTTTGTGTGCAGACATCTTAATATTAAGTCTTCGTGAGTTATTTATTTACTGTCGTCGTGTATAATTTATCTTGGCCTGTTCAGCTTTCGTGAACTATTTAAGCTTTCGTATTTTATCTTTTACTTGGTCAACAAGGGTTCAATGACACTCTTGTGATTAAATTAAAAACTGATTTATTACTTTCTTAAGTCACTTCTTTTACCAAACCCCACTTGGTGTCAAGTTCTTATTGTCTAATCTTCTTATCATTTTAGTTTTTTCAGAAATTGTTAACAATCTTATTTAATTAATTAATTAATTAATTTTTTTCCCTTAATTAATTATTGTATTTCTTCACCAAATAATTCGTATAAAATAAAAAATTAATGGGAAAAATCTCTTTCATCCAAATTTTTGAGAATTAATAGGAAAATTCCCCTTAATTAATTAGTGTATATCTTTCCTCTTAACCAAATCCTTCCCATTAAAATTTAACTTGTCTATTTTCATTAATCAAGGCCAACCAAAGTTGCTCTAATTGCCTTTGGTCCATCCAATTAACTTTCTGAAGTGTCTCATACTTAATTAATCAAACTTTCCTTAAGCAATTTTTGCAATTAAATCACTTTACTAATTTAATTAATAGTGTCTTCATATTATTAATTCAATTTTAATTTAGTTTAATTTAAATTAATTTCCCATATTATGGACTCTCTAAAATATGGAGTGTTACAGTCTCCCCTCCTTGTAAAAATTCCATCCTCGAAATTTCAATAAGGAAAACAAAATTTACACCAACACCCTGAAAGTGGAGAGTCATCATTATATAAGTACACACAAGTACAAAAGATTACACTAGTACCCTACTAATGTAAACCATCAATCATAAATGTTAAATGCAACTACTAATCATAAATGTTAGTGCAACTACAAATACGCAATCATATCATTCATGAATATACTAGTACCCTACTAGTCTATATTATAGACAAACAATGCACACTGCTATGGACATGAATGTCTAAAACAATTTGGGATAGATGTTCCTAATCGCATCCTCTACCTGTCAGGTATAATCTTCTTTATCGTCACTCCATTGGACGTAAACAAGTTTAATAACCTTGTTCCTCAATTCCTTCATTTCATGACTTGCTATTTCTTTCGGTCATCTCACATACGTCAGATCTTGCTCTACAGATAAATCTTCTATCGCTTTCGGTTCCATTATCGAACTTGGGTCATGCACACATTTCCTCAATTGCAATATATGAAAAGCATTATACACGCCTGCTAAACTACTTGGTAACTCAACTCGATATGCGAGTTTACCAGTTCGCTCAATCGTAGGAAATGGTCCTACAAATCTAGGTGCTAACTTCCTCGCCTTCCCAAAGCGCATAACTCCTCGCATTGAAGAAACCTTCATGAATACATGATCGCCTACTGCGAACTTTAGCTCTTTATTTCATTTGTTGGCATACCTCTTCTACCTTGATTGCGCTGCCTTCATTCTAGCACAAATTAACTCTACCTTCTCAGTAGTATCCCTTAATAAATCGGGTCCCAATACAAGTCTATCTCCTATGTCCGACCAATAAACCGGTGACTTAAACGGTCTATCGTGCCTCAAATGGTGCCATCCTGATACTCGACTGATAACTATTATTGTAAGCGAACTCTACCAAATGCAAGTAATCTTCCCAAGATCCTCCGAAATCCAAGACATGTGCTCTTAGCAAATATTTGAATACATGGTTCACCCACTCCGTTTGACCATTAGTCTATAAGTGGTAAGCTATGCCGGAACTCAACTCCGTATCCAATACGCTCTGTAAGCTACTCCAGAACTTACCGGTAATCAATGGGTCTCTATCACTTACGATACTACTCAGTATCCCATGCAGTCTCACTACATTCTTCATATATAGCTTCGCTAAATTAGCTGCCATCCTTGTCGACCTTACTTAGTGGGCACTGTTAGTCAATTATCGACTATCACCCAAATGCAATTGTTTCTCAACCTCGACCTTGGCGGTATGTCAATAAAATCCATATATATATATATATACCAAAGGTTAAAGTAAATATCTTGGCTTTTGATGCTCAAACTTTACTTACTGAAAGGTGAAACACCCCTTCACGTATTCTCCTATATCTCTCTTCATCTCTTCCAAAAAGAAGACTAATTTTATGTCATGATACATCTTCATACCTCTGGGATGAATTGTAAATTTTTATCAATGACTTTCTTCTAAGACTTCCTTCCAAACATCCCCTACATCCAGGACACATAGTCTTCCCTTGTTTATAAGCCATCTCTTTGAATCTGCTTCGAATCCTTTCAGATACGCAACATATGCCCCCATCTCTGATCGCCTAATTCTTTCTGCAATTAGTTGGTCCTCTTTCTACCTTACAGCAATCTTATCCACAAGTGTCGGACGTACATCCAAACTCGCTAACACGCCTAGATCTATATTCGATCGAGTATTCTTCCTAGAATGCACTCCGCAAGTGGCCAATGTATCTGACGTCTATCATTCTTCAATCATGGCTAACACTCCATTTTGATGCTTCCTGCTCAAAGCATCTGCAACCTTGTTCCCTTTTTCTAGCATATATTATATCCCAAAATCATATGCACCAAGAATTCCAGCCACCTCTAATGCCTCATATTCAAATCTTTTTGAGAGAATAAATAGATAAGAGATTTGTAGTCCATATACAACTCGAACTGTTCTCCCAACAAATAATGTCTTCAAATCGTTAGCGCGAATACCACTGCTGCCAACTCCAAGTCATAGGTCCGATATCTAACTTCATGTGGCTTCAATTTCCTTGATGCAAAAGCCATCACTCGTCCCCTTTTGCATCAACACTGCCAATCTAGTTCCACAAGCATCGGTATACACTACCAACTTTTGGTTCCCTTTAGGTGCGATCAATACAGGAGCATTTGTCACAACTTCTTCAACTCCTGAAATGACCCTTCACACCTATCAGTCCACACGAACTTCTCATTCTTACATTTCCTTATATGACATCCTACTAGGTGGTCTACTAACAGGTTGCACCCCCCGACATCTAGTCTATCCAGAATTCGATTGTCCTTCTCGGCGGTAACCTGATAACAGGTTCAAAAACGTCTACAAATTCTTGGACTACTCGTTCTCTACTGATTTCATCACCTTGATTGTTCATAGCACATAACACCAAGTCCAACTTCTCCCTTATGACATCCAAGGCTAGCATTATTCTCTTTCCACCTCTAGGATTCCACAAGGCAATAATCCTATCCATACAATAGATCCTAGCATCATTTCACACCAACCAATCCATACCAAAAGTTACCTCATACTTTACAAAATCAAATACATATGGGTGCGAACAAACAGATGTCCATACAAGTTAAAATCAAGGCTGGTGCACCTTAATCCGAGAGTGGCTCACCCACGATTAGACTAATCACACGCAAGGACGTAATCAAATAGGTAGTGTCTAATTTAAATTTCTTTAATCAAATATCTGGGAATGAAAGAGTGAGTAACACCAGTGCCAAACAGAACTCTAACTGATATATTGGAAATAAAAATCATACCTCCAAGCATACCCTTTCCTTTCTCCTCGGCGGTCTGTCTAGCCGAAGGTCCTTCTAAAGCATAAACCTTTTCCTGCTTTGTCTCTGGGCAATCCCTCTTCTTATGGCCAGAACTATTACAGATAAAGCACTTGGCCATATCCTTGTCTCCAACTAGTTACACTTAGTGGAGTAGTGCCCCTTCTGGCCATAGTTAAAGCAAATAATATCAGCTATATTCAGCTTCTAAGTTCCCCATCCACAAGTCTTTCCTTCCTTCCGATTTCTTCTACCCACCCTTAGGCTTAACTTTAGCCTTCTTCTCTTCTTGAAATAAGTGATCTTACCTCCTCACCATTTCCACCACCGTATCAAACGGAGTCAGCAGATGTGCCATCACCTCATGATTCATCACTTTTCTTAAACCTCCAAAGAACTTTTCATTCTTCTTTACTAGTGTATTAATATGCTTCCTTCCATATATTGACAAAGCATTAAAATGCTGGATGTACTCTTCCAAAGTCATCTCTCCCTGTTCCAGCTCAATAAACTCCCTGCACAAAGCATTTTTCTAGGATTTGAGGATAAACCGAGCCTCGAATCGCTCATTAAACTACTCCCAGGTCATCTTTTCTTTTGGGACTTCAGCAATCACAGCCTGCTACCTGTCCAGTGTATCCTCCTGGAGCTGATGAAATGCCAACCTCCTCTTCTGAGTATTAGTATATCTCAAATCTCCAAAAATACATTCACATACTTTCTACTAGTTCAACACCTCTAAAGCAGACTCTTTCCCTATGAAATTCTTTCTTCCACGGTTCTTGAAATCTTTGTCCATCCTAAAAAATATGCTTCTCTTACTACCTCGTGTCTTGGCTCAACAACTCTAGTTAGTTGTTTCCTCATTATATTCGTCATAAATTGGCGAAATAAAGCATTCACATCCATTCCTCCTTCTACCAAGACAGTTACTTGAGTACCGGCTATAGTATGAACTTCCGGGTTTGCCTCCCTTCCTTAGCCATTAGTTTGAGTAATGGCGTCTCCTCTACTAACACTCGCTCTTGTACTTCCTATGGTCAGACGTCTATTACGTAGATCCATTCACACCTTCCAACTTAAGCACGGTTCATAAGAAATGGAAGTAAAGAGAGTGGAAACAATCATAGAGGAGTAGATATATTCTATTATATATCGACATCAAAATACAAAATATGTCATATATATAGCGTATACCCTCCCCAAGGTGCTCATTTTCTAGTAATAAGTTTCTACTTATTTATGTTTTACTTAGATGTTTTCCTAACCTAAGCCATGATACTAAGTTGTAAAATCCCACACTTCGAGATCCGAAAACAAACGCTGATGATGCTGTAGTCATCACGGAAATGATTTTCCAACGACGAAGTGAGTTTAGAATTATTTTGCACAACTAAGTAAATAGAGCAGTTAAATAATGTTTTTCCATTACATCAATTTGAATTACATAGTACATACATCATTTTAAACCCAAATCATTGCCCACGTAGAGGTAGATATAAATAGAACATAAATAGAGTAGTGTTGTGTCCGACATATGAAGATGCTAATACATCACATAACCAGTTATAGATCCTGGTTTTACACAGTGGAAATTTCAAAATACTTTTTATTATAAGAAAGTCTCCTGCTTTGTCTTTGGAATCTTTATTCGTCCTTCAAAAGATACCTTTTTAATCATAAACTCTGCCTACTCGAATGAGTACCCGTTAGTTTATGAGAGATAATAAAAACACGGGTCAAATAAAATTATGGTATGAGTAAAAACTTTACCCTAAGCATTCATAGTGAGACCATGTCGCTAACATGGAATGAGTTTTCCCTCACTTTATCATCATCAATGTACATCAAAATATGTAGTACCAAAACATCAAAGAAAGAAGCCACGTGCATGTATTCAATCAAGAAGTGTACCATACACTTAAGCATTCAATTATGAACCAAGTCATACAATTAATCATCATTTATTCATCCATCACCGAATATTTCATTTCAGGCTTTTCTCATTAAGTTATCATTAACTTGTTTTAGTGATTACCTCCCTAGGCATGTCTATCACTAATTTATTTTTTGCTCGAACAACGTCGCCTGCTGAAAACGTCGACTCATTTCCCCATGGGAGCCATACTGACTAGTCCCTTGGACTCTCCCAAGAAGTTGAATGTAAGCACTCTGAATACATTCTAGTAAGCGTCCATACTAGGCGTCAGTAGCCCTTTTTAGTCCCTGAACCGCTATTGTTCACGTTATTGATTTATTTATAACACCCCCAGATGTATTGGTACTCTATCATGGAACCCTGCCTTAACTCCTCTATAGAATTTTATAATGTTCTTAGGTTGAACCCTATCGTGGCTCGCTACCATATATCATTGGACTTTAGACTATCATTCAATGCACTCTGCCATCCAATAACTCCATGAGTTGATATACATTTATGATGTGGTTCAACCCTTTTTTCATTCATTAATTATTTACACTACACATTCTTTAGATAAAACATTTTTTATCTTTGATTTAAATGATACCCAATCATTTGTTAGTTTTTCTAAGTTTTCTTCCATTTCAAAATAAGTTAATTATCAAATCTTTTCTTTATTTCATCCCTATGAAATAGTTCAATAACACTTGAAAACTGTCTTCCAAAGTGCCCTAAGCACTTCTTATTTTACTTAGAAAAATATAGTTTTCCAAGCTATCGTGAGTGGCATTAGTTATCGCATGTTTACCTCCGTGGCTTTTGAAGGTTAGGCTTATTCCTCATGTACTAGTTATCCCATAGCCATCATGAGTTAACAAAATCCTAAGCCATCGTGTAATAATAACTCCTAGACATCGCACGGTGATAAAACTAACTCTATCGCGTGTTATAAAAATGTTGGCCTTTATGTGTTAACTAATTTAGCCATCATTTATTTCCATGGATAGCCATCACGTAATAAACCCAGTAGCCATCCCCTGTTTTAACCCGAATCATCGCATATAAAAAACCAAAAGCAATCGTGAATTATCCTCGAGTGGTTATCATGCCCTGATCATAAGCCTTCATGATCTATGCCTTTTGAAGCCTTCGTGATGTTGTGAGCATGAACCTTTGTGAATTATCCCATTTACATCCACGTGATCTGTTCGCTTGCACATTTGCATGCCTTCGTGTGCTGTCCCTTGACTACCCATGAGAGCTGGCCTAATCTCCTTTTATTTTTATTTTTGCTTTCATGTGCAGTCCTATAAGTAGGCTTTCGTGTACTATATATTTCCTTTTATCTTCGTGTATTATTTTTAACATCACTTGCCCTGCTTATTTCTCTTTCATGTACTATTTATTTCTCATTTCTTTGTCTTTTATGTGCTGAGATAATTTTCACTACACCAAACATGCCATTTTGTCACATTTTTTCCGTTTCATTTTGTCACGGTTATTATTGTTGGAAATTTATAACGGTTATTATTGTTACATTGTATTATCACGGTTATTTCCATGACAAAATTTGGGCTTTTCGTAAATAACTCAAAAAGGTTGGATAGAGTCGTCATTTATGTTTCAATTGTTACTTCAGTTGTTTGTCACGCTTCTGCTTCTATCATTTTTCCCGAAATCAAATTAGGTTTAAGCTGTCGCTACCAGCCTTCCTTCGATCCAACGTGTCGCCCTTCTCTTCCGCCTACCGCTGTTCTATTTCAAAGCCTCCGTCCATTTCTTTTGCCAAATCTGCCCATCTCTTTCACCGCCTTCGCCCTTCTTCAAAGTCAGATAATAATTTTCGTTTGTATTTCATATTTTTGTTTCTATTAATTTTGTTATTTATTCAATTTTAGTTATGGACCTATTTTATCATGGTTTGTATTTCACTTATGATACGTTTTTCATATTTCTAGGCGTTGTTGATATCGTGGCTTCTTTATTTGAATATGCAAGATATGGATAAATGTTTACTATAATTTGATGTTCGTTTAGGATAGAGGATGGCTATTGAGACATAAATAGAAACAATATTTTTGGACAATATAATTCGATCATTGGATCTCACATTCTATATTTGGGGTTGAAATTAGACTTGCATCACTGGTTGTATAACAATTGTTTTACCTTATTCAGATCAGCAGTCACAAGTATGTCTTATTCAAAATGAAAAGTGCATTGCTTATAGCCCACAGACATCTCATCAGTTTTATTGGTAGGCATTGTATATCAAATTTTATTTTATTGTGCATTTCATTTTATTATAAAGATGCATTTTGGTTATTTTTATAACAGGAATTTTGGTTAATTTTGTTTTTCAAACTTTCTTACATATTTTGCAATTTTGCCTTTATATAAAAACATCGAGTTTGAAATAAAACATATCCATTTTTCTATGTCCTATGATGTTTACAAGAGGAGCTTCAATGTAACAATTTACCTATATAGTGTTATATTGAGAGTGAGGTTGTAAGATCTTATCAACGTATTCGTGCTTGGGTTTCTCAGTTGTAAATGGAAATATATAGCAAGGATTTTTGTCAATAAATGGAAAATATATGAATCGATACTGTTATCATGATTTCTTGCTTAGATTTGCTGCAAATATATAAATACTAAGTCAATGTTATATAAATTTTGTCTTTTCTACTAAATGAATAGATCGAAAGATAATATTCTTAATTTCTCTACACAAAAAAATTGTAATTGATAGAAACAGTAGAGTCTAATACAATTTTGTGGTTTTTTTATAACCCACTTTTCATGTGCTAAATTTCATCTGATACGTACATCATTTTTTAGTGACATCTTTTACATATTAATTGTTAAAAAGTATATGATTGTCTCATAAAGCTTCAACTTGCTGCTTAACTATCTTATAATTTGTCTTAATTTTCTAAAGGAGGTATTTTGAAAAATCAGGTATAATTTTGTTAATGAATGTATAAAATAATTATAAGCTGCTATAAAATATTCTTTAATCTTTAGTGCTCGGCTTTCAGAACCACTGCTATGCCAATAGTTATAAGACTGTCCAATTCCAGACTACTTATTTTGCATGTTACATAGCAATACAAATACTATTATCTATTGCTGTGAATTATCAAACCGACCGTAGGGAGGTTTGCCTACTTCTACTAGCCAAAATCAATTTTTCTGAAGCCAAAAAAACATGGCATCTATTTCACGCCGCTTTTTCTTCTCAGCTATTCAATGCCGTTTGTTTCTCCTCTCAAATCGCCATTTTATACACGGAAGGTTGATAAATTCAAAATCCATACTTCTCATCATATCCTTTTTCTTCTCCAATCTAGACTAGGTTTTACATCATTTCAAATGGAGTCGCCATCGTAACCAAATCTTTAGATCCAACTTTATTTAATTTGACCTCATCTCAAATCAGAAAAACGTTGCTGCTGTTTCGTTTTTGTTTCCCATATGCTTCTCCTCCCCCAAATTTTCTCCCTTGATCGCGTATTCTCCTTTGAAAGTTTCGCTTTCGTTTTCTCCGGTCAATCTTTCCCTTCCGTTTCGTATCTGCGACCATTACTCCTCTTTATTTCTCCCTAAACCAAATAAAACCCTAATCCAGTGCAAGAGATTGTTCGACCACGCTTCTCTTTTTTGGTTTTTTTCGCTTTCTTCCTCTCCACACAGGAACCTGCGCTTCTTTTGGCTTGCTAACTTGCGTGACTTCTGATATTAAAAGGTACTGTCACTATTACATGTTAAATTTTGTGATTCGCTTGGATTCCTACTGAAGGATGAATTACTACAATATTATATTTGTTTGAATTTTGAATTAGGTTTACTTTTATTAATACTTCCACTATTGTTATATTATATTTGTTTGAATTTTGCCTGGAGAATGAAGATGACTTGCTTTATTTTTTTATTTAAAATAAGTAAAATTTACTGAATCATTTTTGAACAAAGTCACACATACTTAAGATTTGAAACAGGCAGGTATCCTAGAGGTAGCACTATTACTGTCCTCCCCTTTAGTAACCAAACTGTTGTTTGCTTTGGTCAAGAAAACATGATGGCCTGGTGGTATTTCTCTTATCCCAAGGCTTAAGATGCTCCAACTAAAGAAGATTGAGCCATATCATGTCTATAGATTGTAAAACGTAACTTCTGTTTTTTTTACAGAAAACAGTTTTAAAAAATAAATGAGAGTAAACCTGACCTAAAATAATTATCATGAAGGCTTATTGTTGTGTTATGATTATAAAATGTTTGCTGAGAAAGCACATTGTATTGATAATAAGGCAAGCTACTCTTGAATCATACTTTAACAATTGAACATACCTTACCAACATGAGGAGCAATAAACCAAGCAAGAGTAACAGTTAGCAAACCAATTGCCACTAAAATCAGAGTTCCTTTAACTTCAGTTTTAACAGTGGAATTTTCAACGTTATTGATATTTTCATTACGATTACTGTTGTTGTCGTCGTCGTTACCATTACTAGATGACTCGTTTGCACTTTCTTGTGAAACTGAAACCGAGCTATGAGGAGGATTGAACCACAGTGAACCTCACTAAGTCTTAGCCTTCTTATAGCAGCACCGCCGGTTAAGTGCACAAATCCTTTAGTTAGCATATTTCTCGTCCATATTCCCATTGAACTTTTTTTTATTTGAAATAATTAGAATTTATTGAATCATTTTTGAACAAAGTCACACATACTTAAGATTTGAAACAGGCAGGTATCCTTGAGGTAGCACTATTACTGTCCTCCCCTTTAGTAAACGAACTGTTGATTGCTTTGGTCAAGAAAACATGATGGCCTGGTGGTATTTCTCTTATGACAAGGCTTAAGATGCACCAACTAGAGAAGATTGACCTGATATTTATGTTTTATTTTAAATTAAAACGTTTGACCTGATATTATAGGTGTTTGATAGTTTAAAACCCAAGAATGGTAATATGTATGTATTATATCCTTTTAGCTGACTGTGATGCTATGGGGCACAATGATGGGATATGTAATCGTTTCCTCAACAAGCATGATGTGAGTATGTTCTTCTTAACTGATCAACATTTATAGACATTACTGGTTAATTTTAGTCATGTATGACTTTTTATTCTGAGACAGGTCAGTTCGTCGATCAAACTGGAATCATACAATAGGACTTGATGCAGACTACAAGCCATCGGGAACCAGATACATAGAGCTAAAGGTTCATTGTATCGGCTCTGGATTTTTTTGTCTTGTTAATACTTCTTTTGATGTTTATTTTTTTTTTGTCTGATGCGTAACATATTTCTAACATACTTGATGTCAGTATTTGACTATTTATACTGTTGTATTGGCCAACAGCTAAGGCTTATGGATATAAATGTCAATTACCATTTAAACTCAATCTGTTTACAGCACTACCTATAACAGCTGGATCAAAGTTCCACCATTTTCTAGTGAATAAGTTTATTTATTTAATAGGTACATTCATGTGCTGATAACTGTTCTTCCTTTTTTCCCTTCTTTCTTTGTATGTGTGTGTGTTTGTTTGAGCTTAATGGTTATACTTGGAAACACATAAAATAGTTGTTTTCAAATAGATGGTGTATGGATTACTGTTCTCTAAGTTTATAGGCACAATGGTCGTTCTATGAGATATATTTGATTGCTGGATATGCTTTTCCTTGTCTCTTAACATATCATATCAGAAGACAACATGATATCATACATGTCGAATACAACAGCCATTTCACCCATCTGCATAAGATTTGGTTGCTTGTTATGAGATGATGATATTATAACAATTAGCAATAATCCAATAAATACTCAACTCCTTGTGATATTTCAGGTCAGGTGTTCAAGGATGTAGTTGGGAGTCCATATTACGTAGCGCCTGAAGTACTACGTAAGCATTATGGACCAGAAGCTGATGTCTGGACTGCAGGAGTTATACTCTACATTCTGTTGAGTGGCGTACCACCTTTTTGGGCAGGTTTGATTATATCAGTCATTGCTTAAATTAGCACTTCAAAGCAGGTTTATCTGTATAATCGGGCATATGTTTAAACTTGCTATTTTTCAATGTCAGAAACACAACAAGGAATATTTGATGCAGTATTGAAGGAAGTCATTGACTTTGATTCTGACCCATGGCCTTTGATTTTTGATAGTGCGAAAGATCTCATCAAGAAAATGCTTTGTTCTCCTCCTTCACAATGATTGACTGCTCATGAAGTATTATGTATGTTTGTTTATACATAAATTTTTTAGCTGTCGCTTAGGCAAGTGTATAAAGTGCCTTCAAAAACCAGTACTCACGCAGGTGAGATGCATGTGTACGTAGGAAAAAAAACCATCTCATTTTATTTTCTTTTCAAAGAAGTTTTTAGTATATAAAAAAATGGTAAAATTGGGAGCAACATAATTTTGGCATCTCTGAGGTTTGAACCCAAACCTCTAGAACTCCAGTGTAAAGCAGTCATTTACCATGGGTATTTTGTAATATCAAAAGCTTCAAATGAAGGTGTTTTCGTTATATATATATAAATAAATCTTTTGGTAAAACATTATTGACTCAGCACGTACCTTGTTGGATATAGGTCATCCTTGGATTTGTGAAAATGGAGTTGCTCCAGACAGACCATTGGATCCAGCAGTATATCTCGAATCAAACTGTTCTCTGCAATGAACAAGTTGAAGAAGATGGCTTTAAGAGTAAGTGCATCTCCTATCCTTTTATTTTTATGTAAACTCTATTGCAAACATCAAAAAGTTTAAATTTCGATAACCATCCCAGTAATTCTACACTTTTGATTATGAACTACATTATTCATACATATCCAACTATTATCCCACTTTTATTCACGAAAAACTATCAATATTGACATTATGCATTATTTTTTCCAAAAGAGTGACTACTGATTGTTTATATTTGCAATTTAAATATTATATGTCAAACCATCTATCTGGTCGATTGGACCCTCTCACATTCAAGCATAACATTCTTATTTTTGGTGTCTTCACTCCTTTTCAGTAGGGGATCAGACCCATCCTCTTCAAAAGTAATTTTCTTTTACATTTTTTGCTGCATATTTTCTCATTCCACTTTCATTATCATCTTCCTCTTCATTAATGTTTGGTGCAGATTGAGCAGTGGGTGAGTCCAAGGAGTGGAAAAAATTTTGGTTGCCTTTAGCATGGCATGTAGGCTTTGCTACTTTAGTGGGAACCTGCAAATTTTTGGATTTAATAGTAGTATCAATAGAAATATGATTTAATTATTTGATGTATCATTGTAAATAATTGGCATGTTTAACTTCCTTTGCTATGATTCTGCTATAGTTTGTATGATGCAGCCTTCCAGCCTTCAAGTATTTCCTTTGACGATAAATCAGGGCTAAATACACCCCAACCTAGTTGTTTTGAGCTAATGTGTTCACAATGATGCTCTTTGTTGGTCTCGTTAGGTTCTTAATTATCGATGATGCTCTGCTATATCTATGACATTTGCTGTAGTTGTATTCCCCTGTATATCTTCTTATGTTGCATTGATGATGAATTGTTCCACTATCCCATTTGATGTTGTTGTAGTTCCTTTCAAAATATGCTCCACTGGTTCACTTTAAGTTCATATATATTTTCTCGTCTTTAGGTGCACTAGATTTTGGAGCAGAAAAAACGTGGAAAACAAAATAAAATCAGAGCATGTCATAATTTTGTGCTGATATACTCTTCACTCCATAACACCGTGCTTCATGAAAAAGTTCTATATTCAAATGTGATTAAGTAGAATTAATCTCTTCCTCATATTTTCCATAGGAATATTATATAGGCAATATCTAATGTCATTATGATGTAAATAGTGAATTCACTATTGTATTTATAGATGCAAACATATCATTAACTGGTAACAGTATGTCCACCTTGATTTGAACCTGGCGATGCTCTTTGTCGAGTTTGATTCATATCCATCATGAGCCTTTCCAATCTACCAATTCCCTCATCAAACTTCTCATTGAATTTATCACTAATTCGTTGCTCCATTTGTTCAGCATCTTCTCTTCGATATTGCAATGACCCTCTCTTATCTACCTTCATTTTGTAAAGATTTTTTTTTTACAAAATATATATATATATATATCATTTATTAACAAATATATTTCCCCAGGGTCATTTTTCTTTTCCAATAAACAAACTTTATCCAGGATCAAAAGTTTTACCAATATAGATATATCAGTGCAACCACAAGGATATGCACACACATATGAAGATGCATGTGCCCCTCTTGCTTAATCAGGTTATGGAAAACAAGAGGTTACATTGATTGATTAAATTTAATCAATCCCCACATAGCTTAATTTTTATTTATGTAATAAAATCTTATTCATATAGGTAACAGTATGATTTTTTTTAATCCTTGATAGCTTGCTGGATCCTCTATAAAATATGATCCATAAAAACCAGATAATTATGTTATGATTATCTATAAAAATTAATAGTGTAGTGTCTGTGCTCTGAAAATGATATAAGCCTCTATCATTTTCTATGTTTGCTTTCCTATAAAATCTACCTTATATGCAAACTCATATCTTGGATATTCTTAAGTGAGTTATCATATTCTAGAAGTTTGATTCCTTAATACCAAAATACAAGACTAAATGAAATGCAGTCCGGGGTGAGTTTCCTCAGACATATGGATACTCAGCAAAGAAAAGCATGGGTTAAATAGACTCTCTGTTCAGGCATATTTCAGAGGGTCTTAAAATGCATTTTGCCTAAAGCTTTAGTAATAAGAAATTCAGATTTCATGTTAAAATTACAAAGGTACTGGTGTGACAATATCTGAACAAATCATGTCTGAACATGTATAAAATTTACTAATATGGATCTAACTTCACCCTCCTATAAAATCCCTATTATGGATCTAACTTACAAAATTATAGATAAAACTTTTCAACATTCCAGATAATGAAACCCAGATATTTTAAATTCCAGTTACAAGTCAAATTCTTAAAAATACTTAACCAAATATCCAACATCACTCAATACTTACTACAATGGAAATTTTTAAAATATCAATACATGCAAATTTCATCTTTTAAGCTTTTATCTATCTAATTCTAGCATGTTATAATCTTCTTCTCAATGCCTTGCTTCTACTCCTACCTAGAGGCTGCTGTTCCTGAAAAAGCATTTGAAGCTGCCTCATTTTAAATGAGACACCCCAGATGCCATTAGCACACTAGGGTCAGACACATGTCTGGTATGAGAAAATCCACTAAAGCAATTAATTAATTAAGTCAAAATTGAATTAAGTACATATATATAAAGTTCTGCCCTTTGGAAAACAAATAATACTTGTGTGCATGTTCTGTGTCATTGTGCATGTGTACACTTTAATCTTTCTTTCCAGAGACTTTGTATAGATATGGCATATACACTCAGGCATACAATTCAGTCATAAATCAAATAATCATTCACACCAAACAGAAAATAACCGATATGAGTTAAATCATTTATTCCCTCCTCATATTTCATTTCTGGGAAAACTCTAGTTTCTCATCATGTCAAATATTCTTCCCTTGATATATTTATCTACCCTGGTCTCATCTGCAATTTTTATGAATCAATGGACACACTGTAATGAAATAATTCACTCCATTACACAAAGATCTCAGGACTTAAACAAGCCATGTGTCAACTTGTATTACTCAAGAACACAAGTCATTCCTGCAGTAATCTTGACCCCATTTCCTAATCAAGTTCTCAGGTACTTTCTCTTTTTAAATTTTTCAGGGCAACCCAATCAATGAGTCATTTTTTAAAAACAAGCATTCATCTCATTGCATTCCTTATCATTCACATAAACAAACAGAGGTAATCAAGCAATTTAAGTATTGGTACTTATTAAAACATGTTCTTGCAATTTTAAGGAGATATAGACAACTAACATTGGTTCATGGCTCTATGAGAAGATTTTATTGCAAACATCTGTGCTTTAGTTAACTTAGATTGACCAAGCTTCCTAAATCACAAAATCTATTTGCTAGGTGGTTATTGTATATTTTCTTTGAATCAGGAGTATCAGCACATAGGCAAGCCTATTGCACTCCTAATTCCTTTTTATCTTAAGCCTCAGCACATATACATATGTATATTGCAGCCCATATGTTCATCAATTCTTCTGGATCAAGCCAAAACCAACACTACTTGCTTATATTCCACATTTTAATTTCTGGGTATTTATTTATATTTCTAACCAGTATCATATGAGAAAGAGATCTGGGTTTTTAAGATACTTATTCATGCACACTGATCATATTTAGAATATTCACAAAATAAAACAACCAGAACAACTATTTTTGCATTAAAGCATCCTTAATTTCTGAAAGACAATCACATACACTTTTAAGAAAAATTAATTTATAACTGGCTGCCTTCATTAGGACTTAGTGCCTTAAGTTGTTGAGTGAGTTTTCTCACCTAGCTCTCTTCTTTGCTTCCTTAATTAGTTGATAACTTCTGCCTTTAGCCTCAAGCTCTTTTCCTTCACTTGCTTTATGTTTTTATATGGTGTTTTTTTTTCAAAGTTCTTTTTTTTTGAGAAGGAGAGGAGGCTGCTGCTTATATATATACAGAGTTCTCCTTAGGGTTTTAGGTATTGGCTAAAGCCATTTTTGCCCACCAGAAAATTATATTATCTGCATTTATTTGAACCCAAGATTCTACCCTCCCCGGCTTAATTTGGTGAAGAGAAAAGTGGTTATCCACTTTGGTTATTTTCAGAAATCTTGCTTTTCCATAAAATGCTTTTTCTCTTGTCTATTTGCATGTTAAATGTGTGATCTGATTTCCAACAATATTATATACATATTTCTTTCTTTCTTTATTCAGCCCGTACAAAATACATTTTTGTTTTCCTCCCATTTTCTATTTTTAGCCTTTACTTTACTATCTGGTGTTTCCTTCTTATTTATCCACCAGAGGAAAAACATATTTGTGTTTCATCTTACTAGTTTAAATTCTAATACTTAGTTAGTATTCTTACATATATGTTTTACAGACAATAACTTATATACATATGTACATCTATATTATTTTATACTGATACACATATGCACATGTATACTTAGTTATATTTCTGCATATAGCACATTTGAGGGTTTTCTTTATTTATCAGTAAATATATATATATACATATACATATATATATACATTTTCCATACATAGCATCATGTACTCATTCATAGTATCCAGGGATCTAGCTTTACTCATGTGTATTTTCTGTGCACAAAGGCACATCATTTTATTATACCACATCAAGCTATCTCATCTTTCCCTTAAACATGGTTTTATAAACTACTTAAAAATTATTTTAATCTTATTTATATTTTTCCAAGATAAATTCCTAAAATATTGGGTCATTATAGATACACATCTGCAACATTCTGATGACGATTAACTCTTCTTGGAGGCATTGTCAAATCTTCAACAAATCCAAACACACACTTTGCTTCGATAAAAAAAATTCGAATCAAACTTCACCAACTTGTTTGAAATCTCACGAACACCCAAATGAACAAACAACTCAATTCGAACTCCAAAACTTCAAATCTCGAAACTTCACACCCAACGAACTTGGAAAAGTTCGTCTCCTTGCTCTGATACCAAATGACGCAGCCCACAGGATCACACAACTCACGAATTGATGAATTCGCGAAAAATGAATCGATGAAACAAAATGAATCGATGAATTGAAGATACCCAAGTGCCCAAATCCGTTGATCTCTCGAGATACCGGATTCTAGCTATCTTCAACACGTTGATCGCGCACGATACCGTGTTAGAAGATCTACGATTCTTCGACGTTGATCTCGCGCACGAGATTCCGTGAATCGGCTTCAAGTTCGTTGATTCGAGCGCACTCGAATATCCGAAGATGTAGAAAGGAGATAACACTCAACTTCCAATTTTAATGGTGGCACGAAGCACAAACCAAATTTTATTCAAAAATCAACTTCCTTTACAAATGACAACACACCCCTATTTATAGGGAAAGTACAACTCAACACACATTACAACACTTCACACGACTTAAGAAAAACATCATAAACGACTTACAAAAACACTGCGACATAAGAAATAACAGCATAAGAAATAACGACATAAGAAAAAGAATGACACAACAATTACAACGACACACGACTTAAAACAAAACAATACGACTTAACAAACAACGACTCAACAAACGACTTAACAACTTAGGCAGAGCGACTTCACAAATGCGACATATCAACTTCTCGCGACCTAAGCTTCACGACATAAAGAATGCGGCATCCAAGAGCGACTTAAGAAGCGGCGACATAAGACTTCACGACCTAAGAATCTTCAGTGACAAAGTAATGTCGTACGCGACCTAAGGAAAAGCTGCTCTGCTCGCGACTTAGGGCTGGAACGACATAAGGAGGAAGCGACTTAGGAGTTTGCGACCTACTGGAATGTCGTTCGCGACATAAGAAACCTCGTTCGCGATCTTCTCTTGTTCGCGACCTTCGCTGGAGCGATCTAAGCTGAAGCGGCATAAGGATCTCTGGAGCGAAGCTTCGCGACTTAAGGTAGGTCGCTCGCGACCCAAGGAATTCTGGAGCGGCTTCTTCCTTGCGATCTTGGTTATGTCGTTCGCGACTCAAGCCTCGTTCGCGACCTACTGGAGGCGACTCAAAGAGGAGGAGCGACCTAAGCTCGCCGTGACTTACGGAATGTCGCTCGCGACTTAAGGAGGAGCGATTTAGGGTTTTGCGAATTCTGGTATGCGCTGCATCAACATTAAACCCCATCATAATAACATATGAGATAGATAGAACACCATAGAAGGCAAGATTTTAGGATATTTTACTAGTGCATACCGCTTATAGGTACTACTATTGTATCAATATTAACGACTTGTGATAGAAGTTCCAAAGATATGGTACCCTGTCTACTGTCAGGGGAAAAAAGACAATTTTATAGTTCTTTTTCACCCAAACATAGTACAATTTTTCTACAAAATAGATGTACAAAAGAATTCTAGATACCTAGTCAAACTCAGCTTACAACAGTCACTGAAGTAAAAACTGATGGAATTTGTGATACAAATCATGATAATGATAAACGAAGAGAACAAAAGTTGGCAGATTGGAACTCATATTGACATAAACTAGTATTCATTTAACAAAAACACATGGTTATGTCAACAAAAGCTGCTCGCGTAAAATCATCATGATGAATAGTTGATGCAGCGCAGCCAAGAAAGGAATCGCGACATACCTCAGGACGCGAGATAGAAGCCGCTTCAGAATTAGCGAAACCCTAAATCGCTCCAGCTAAGTCGCTCCTCCTTATGTCGCAAGCCCTAGGTCGCTCCATACATTAAATCACGAACGAGCAACTTCCAGTAGGTCGCGAGCAAGTTTCAACTTCCGGTAGGTCGCGAGCAAATCCCTAGTAAGTCGCGAGCTTCTTTAGGTCGCTGAAATTCTTAAGTCGTGAATTCTTTAGGTTGTTGATGATCAAACCGACCGCAGGGAGGTTTGCCTACTTCTACTAGCCAAAATCAATTTTTCTGAAGTCAAAATTACATGCCTCATTCCTCTCTGTGGTTGCTTCCGTGTACTCTTTCCGTATTCTTCTCCTCCGTTTTCACCTCCAATAACTCTTCTTAAAACGCGATCCAGTTTCTTCCCAAATCAATTTCGCCCTTGCCTAAAATCATTCCCAAATCAATTTTCCGATAACTCTTCTTAAAACGGCAAAATTCAATTTTTCTGAAGCACAAAATCGATGTGCGTGTTTCACGCCACCTTTTCTTTTCCAGGCACTCGCAAATACTGTCATATCTTTCTCCTCTCAAGTCGTTCCTCTCAAATCGCCATTGTATACAGAGAAGATTGATAAATTAAAAATCCATACTCAGTTCTGCATATCTTCTTCGATTACATCATCAACAACCAGTCGTTCCTCACGCTGCAAGCACCCTCCTCCTTGCGTTCGACACATATGGCCTGTCGCCAGCGACCGGTTGTTCCTTATACTGCAAGCAGCCACCTCCTTGCGTTCGACGCCTATGGCCTATCGCCAACGATCTAACTTGAAGGAACATCGATTATGTAGATATGGAGAAATTCGATAGTTATAAAGGTATTTTTTCATCAATTTTTAGGTTTTCTGCTTTATTTTTTTATGATTTGGTTGTTATTTTTATTTAAGCTTTGTTGCTCAGAAAATTACACCTAGCGTTAAAGATTATTAGACTGTTTATTAAAACTTGGAAGTTTTCTTTTGAACATTGTTGAATATGACATTATTAACATGTAATTTTGTATCTAATAACAGCAATATTGCTGCTCTTTCAAAGTCTTCTATTAGACTTTGTGTATCTGATATAAATATCAGTATTAGCTTTAAAAATAGTAATCGAGACATTCCTCTTTCAGATTTCTCCAAAGGAACAAGCGACTCTGTTGGAATATGTTATTTTTAGCTTTGATTATTTTATCAAGATTCGAAAACATTAAGATGGAGTTAAACACTCACTATTCAAATATGATAAAATATGCATTCAGCATATGATTTTATTAAGAATGCTTTTGAAACGTATAAGCTTTGATTTGATTCTGATAGTCAACCAAGAAGTTTTATTAGCTTTATGCAGTTGTTGATTTTGGTAATTAATATGCAGTAATACTCAGGTTTTCATTTTGTCAAAAAATTATTGCCGGATCAAAGCACTAAAATTTCAAATAATGCATTTAAGAGTTGAATCCCAGTTCCAATATAAATCTTTTGATAGGCATATAGTTTATCCATGAAAAAGGAAAACTTCGTAATTTATGGGATATGATTTATTATATGCTTCTGGTGTGTGAATTATGTTGTGAAAACAATTAAAATAAAGTAAACTGAGGTTAAAAAAATATTAGCAGGATAACAAGTGTAACAGTAAGCTATAAAAATATTGATGATCATTGTGGACTGTAACAAAGCCTCTTATTACAATCCAAAAGGAACAACCTTATGTTTACTTCTGATCATTGTGGATTTCCTCATTATTGGGATTCTTATATCATGAGTGTGTAAAGAGAACTGAAGTAGTCCTTAAGGCATTCACATTGTTGTTTAATGTTTATCACATGTTTATCACACTTTTATTCCAAGACATCAGACTGCACTTGATATGTTTAAGTTTTCCTAGGAAGCAAAAAATTGGGTTGCCACTGCACTTATAACCTATGCATACCTGTGTGGCTTCCTGGTAACCAGGTTGAAGAATTAAGGAGTTATTAAATTTAAACGACTTACTTTAGTAACCAACAAATTCACCTACAAGTTTGCAATAGATAAGGAGGTGATCACTTGTGAAGTGGTTAAGCAACTGGATATATACTTGAGGAAACAAAACCAGGAAATCACAACTATCGAACATCCAACCCAATTTACTATGCATCGAGAAGTTGGGTCCACTCCTCCAGGTAAATCTATTTCCTCTTGCATTGATTTCTTTGAACCCAATTGAATTGATACATGCTTGAAAGTATAAATATGCATTTAAGTTGTTATTGGCTGATATGTGCTCATTGTCATACAGAGTGCAATTAAAGTTGCTAACTACCATTCATGGTAAAGAATTACTGGTTGCATCCAAAGATAAGTTGTTCCGAACTTGCGCACTCTCATGATTTAAGTGCTTTGCATAAATAGTGGTGAAGAGTATCCTCAAGCCACCTATGTTCTGTAGGTTAACACTAATATTTTGGGCAGAAGTTGAGTACAAATAGACTGATCATAATTTAGGATTCCAAATTATCATTATTCCACCCCTAAAATCAAATTCATTATTATGAATTGCCTTCCAATCTCTATTTATGGATCTACAAAACTCGTCTACCTTGTCATTGGACAATTTGTGCTCAACAAGCCCCATTGAATCAACTTTATAATCCAATAAATGTGGTTTAACATCTAGCTTTCTCGTGAGGGAGTTAAGACACGTTTCTCACGATTATCGACATTCATTATTAGTATTCCCCTAGCATTAGAGCTGCTGGGGGTGGTGCTCGGTTTAGACTTTGCTTTAGCACTTAAATGCGGTGTGTATTGGTTCCACATTGGATTAGCACTAACATCTTTGTCTTTAGTCGCTTTGAACTCAAAGCACTCTTCATCTGTCTTTGATTTCGTATATGTCTAGTCCTTATACCAGTATTTTCTCTATGTGTTTTAGGGTTAGCAACGAGTGTAGTATGGGCATTGGGCAAGTTAGAATTGCTGTGTTGCTCTGTGCTGGGATTAGTGCTAGCACCTTCATTTATTTCTGCTAAAATGTTTGTGTTTGAAGAATCATAGCCATAAAGCTTTTGTGTATCGAGTTGGGAATCAGTTAGCGCATTGCTTGTATCATGATTTACATGTTCCTCTGCTTGTTGAGCGGTTTCTGTTTCATCAGCTTGCAGTTTCGTGTCAATGTCCTCGCTAGTTTGAATTTTAATGAGTTCATCACCCTGTACTTCTAATTTTGGTCTGTTCAGACACACGGTGTAATATCTGGTATGCTATGAATATATTCAACATCTGTGTTTATATTGTTATTTTGTATTGTATCAATGTCCTCAACTATTTCAAGGTTATCCATGTCCATATTTCCTGACTCCACGTTATGCGTTTGTTTTTCTAATGCATTTTAATGACAAGTGCTATTGAGCTACTCAGTATCTATATTGTTGTTATTTTTTTGCTACTAGGTTATTATCGTGTGTGGTCTCATTGTTGCTCACTTCCATACAACCTGACATATCATTAAGTGGTTGGATGACACGGTCTATGTTAAATGAATTCCAACTTTCATTGATGTTCTCCTGATTAGAGTCCACTATTTCTTAACTTTTTTTGCATCCACACTTTTTCAACTACACTGAATTTTTGTTGATGTCCAAAACAGTCGCAATTTTGATACGCTGTTGGCTTCCACTTATATTCTATTTGTTGCATGTATATGCGATCATTTTCATCCAATATAACAATTTTATATGGCGACATCTATTTGCATGCTTGCTACTTTCTGTATCCTTTGTTTCTAACTTGCTATTATATCAATACATTGATAACAGATCTTTAGTATCAAGCTGGTTTACTCGTACAATCTTTAGTGTAATTGGATTAACACTTTCCCAATTACTTTCATTTTTTTATATAAATAACGCAGTTAATTTTCATTAAATTCATTATTAAGAAAAAAATAACATTTTTTTTTGATATTTTATAGCTTAACGGTCGGTTTTTCCACCGTTGTACGGTTATACTATAGAATAATAAACTTGCACTCAACCTAGCATCTTGAACAGAAATGCACTGTATTATTTTAAAGTCTGTTATTTTATTTTTATAGATCTTTTAATTTAAAATTCATTCTTTAATTTGACAGATTTGTTGTTTTTAATTCATAAATCTATAAAGAAGTATATAATAGTATTTTCAAAAAGTCTACTTTTTTTAAACGCTGACCTTTTCCATTTAAAATTCATTTAAAATGCAGGTCAAATTCATAATTAAGACAAAAATTAACAATATTTTTTTCATCTGATATTATACAACTTAACGGTCGGTTTTTCCACCGTTGTGCGGTTATACTAGTTTTAGGTCGCTCCAGTTATGCCGCTCGAGTTTCTTAAGTCGCGAATTTTTTAGGTCGCTGATGAAGTTAGGTTGCTGAAGTAAGGTCGCTGGAATCCTGATGCCGAAGTTCTTAGGTCGGGAAGAAGCTTAGGTCGCGAGAAGTTGTTATGCCGCATTTGTTAAGTCGCTGCCTGGTTCTGTTAAGTCGTATGTTGTAACTAGCGCATTGTTTAGGTCGTTACTTTCTTATGTCATCATTTCTTAAGTCGTGTGCGTTGTTTCTTTAGGTCGTTGTTGTTTGTTGTTATGTCGTTTGTTTTGTAAGTCGTTTGTACTATTTGTGATGTAATTTTTCTTAAGTCATGTGAAGTGTTGTAATGTGTGTTGAGTTGTACTTCCCCTATAAATAGGGATGTGTTGTCGTTTGTAATGAGGAGTTGATTTTTGAATAAAATTTGGTTTGTGCTTTGTGCCTCCATTAAAATTGGAAGTTGAGTGTTATCTCCTTTCTCCATCTTCGGATATTCGAGTGCGCTCGAATCAACGAACTTGAAGCCGATTCACGAAATCTCGTGCGCGAGATCAACGTTGAAGAATCGTAGATCTTCTAACACGGTATCGTGCGCGATCAACGTGTTGAAGATAGCTAGAATCCGGTATCTCGAGAGATCAACGGATTTGGGCATTTGGGTATCTTTAATTCATCGATTCATTTTGTTTCATCAATTCATATTTTCCGCAATTCGTGATTAGATCCGGGATAGATTTGACCGCTGGTTCAGATCTACTTTCCGTGCTGCGTCAATAGTGCATATTTTGTTAACTGATAAAGGATGAATATTGCAGAAATTGCGCTGTTTATCATCATGATTGTTTCTTCTTAATATAAAATGTGTAATGATCTTGGCCAAAACCTAAATGGTAACTGAGTCTCCTACATACCCTCTAAATGATTTGATTAGATGATGCTAGGTAACCAACAAGTAAACTGAATTTGTTCACATAAACTTAATTCACATAAACTAAATTTGTTAGTTAATTGATTTTCTTAAACATTGTTACAATGATGTCCTTTTACTTGAAGTAATTTTCTCGGTCTCCGCCCATTTTCTTGTAATTTTCTTGACTGAAACAAAGTTGATCGTAAAAAAAGTACAAATGTTCAATAGTGAGATAAGTTCTCTGCCTCCACCTAAGCAACCTGGTTTTGCAGTAAAAAAAGGTTTTGCTAAAGTACTCTCCTCATTGTGTAATCATGGTTCTTTCTAAACATGTCCATCCGTTACAAATTCAATCTGAATGATAGTTAGTCACCGTTAAACAAAAGACCTTGAACAAGATGGTAGATTCTGAATTTATGACTCTAAGCTGAGAGTATTAATGTAATTCTGCAATAATGACCCATTTAATGTAGGATGATTTCTCCTTTTTTATTACCACCAGTTGAATGCATAATCTGTTGGATGTAAATATAAAGACCTGTTTACTATTGGAAAAAAACATTTGATAAGTGATTACCTTTTATATTTAACTTTGACATGAATCAGGATCAACAATTGTTTTGATTTTTTTTCTTTTGTTTTTGTAGAAAGAGTTTGACATGAATCTGGATCCAACTATTGCTTAACCTATTTTGAAGATAGGTTTTTCACAATATTTTAGATCGGAAAAATCAAAGCTACGAGAAAAATATTTGAAGAAAGATAAAGATTTTTTACCTAGACACATTGTGATTGATAACCGTTCGAATGATATTGATAGAGTCCAGTGGAAGAAATTCGTTTATATTGAGTACACTGATAAGAAAAGAAAACAATGCAAAACAAATGCTGAAAATAAAGGAAAAAGTACCATAACTCATATTTTAGGAAGAGAATCATATACTTGACTTTATGAAGAATTGATATATAGTCATTATTGTACATGTAATCTTATGGTAATGCATAATTTACAAATGAATTCATATATATTCATGTAGGAAGCGGAGAATCCGAAATGCAAGCCTACACGAGCAAATGTGTGGATAGTAGCGCACACAAGTAGGAAAACCGAAAAGGTGCTTCCGTGCGCAGCAGAAAAATATGTAAGTAGAAAAATATTTATGCATTGAATTCATAACCAAAATGTAGTCATTTAAGTAACAAACATAAAAAAATAGCAGCAAAATTTTTGCACCGTGTACTGAGAAGGTGGGGGAAAATATGGGTTTGAGTGAGTTAAATACATTGATCTGTAAGTTTGTTGGGTGGAAACTGTGTGTCCCTGCATTTTAGTAATGCGAACATAGGACAGTTAAACGGGTATAAAGGAATAGAGCTCCTGGGTACCTGCATTTCAACTTCATAACTTTGTGTCCACATTACTTCCTTTTTTTCTTGGTCTTTTAGCCAAAATTTTGCCATGACCTTGCTTTTTAGAAAGTTTAAGTGCAGTCGCTGGTTATTATTCACAGAAGCATGCAAATATGCACTTTCCTCCATGCTTAGGGGTCCAGAATCTTGTTTTTAAGGCTTCAAAGCTGAGATCATTCAGCTTCATTATGAAGTTTGGCTTTCACATCATACAACACTACAACAAACTTCTTGTTGAAATGTAATGGAATACTGTATATTCGATGACAAATTAATGCCTTTGAAATACTCGTGGAAAAATAAATCCGACATTACGACAATTTTTATGGGGTATTTTCAAAGAATTTCGAATGACATTTTATTTTTGGTGACATTTTGTGACAATATGGCAACGAAATAGCTATGACATATCAAAAGCATCATTTCAGGATTTTTCTCATAACTTATCGAAGTAATTTTTGCAAATTTTACTGCATTTCGTTGCTTTTCTTTCCAAAAATTCCAAATCACAATAATATCATATATTACCATTCCCAAACAAAAAATAATAAGAATTAGAACTCAAAATGTACTGTTATTGCAAACACAATATGCTCATGCATCATCGAATCATCGATTCATTAATATCATTTATACAGCTTTTACAATAACCTTCATTTATCAGTAATTCACCCCTCCAAGTGCGATCGAGCATCAAGAAAGTCAAATATAACTCTATGTCCACTTCTCTTTTTCACGCTACCATAACCCTGCTTTTTCCAGAAAGATTCATTTCAAATGGCTTTATCTCTTCACGTGAAATACAGTAGTCTATAAACATCATGATATGATACAGCATAATACACTTCACCAGGTATCAAATAGGATTCGGTTCTAAACAAATTCCAGGGAAACTTGAACATATCGGGTTGGGTCACGAAATGGCATTGATTCTTCTCCATAACTACTGATGCCATCATAGGGCTTCTCTGTGTTTCTGTGTACCTGCCTGGAAGCACTATTTTAGTATATTATCGTCTTTAACTATTCCCATTCAACAAATATACGAGTACTTTAGTTAAGTTGAAGAATGTGTGTGATGGATAGAGAGAAGTGAGAATGTGTGTAATAGATAGAGAAAAGTAATTATATGTTAACTAAGTGTTTAGTTTGAGTTTTCACCGGTCATGTTTGATGCCTATCGTTAGGATATATGTGACTTAAAACATCATTCTTTCTTGTTCAAGAGTGGGCTTTTTTTCAAAATTTTAGAATTGTGCTTCCTGAAGCTGAGATGAGGATGGTGTTTATTGACTGTTGGTTTTGGCCAGTAATGATTATCGAAAACATCTACTGAATTTTAAATTTAGTACTCGATTATTTTTACTATTGCAAACTGTTGAGGCCATGTATTTTACTGTAATTCATAATGTAGCTAGCACTTGCGCATGGAGATGTGCAGAACCTTATGTAAAGATTTTATTTAGTCTGCATTGTGTTATTATATTTTCATTTTTGGTTATGACTAGTGTATTTGTTTTGCTTTAGCTATCTAGTCTACATTGTTTAGTGCTTATACATTTTAATCTTCTTATCAATTTGGTTATCTAGCTGTTTTGAAAAAGATGTACATTTACAGGTTTTGATAAAGTATATATTTAAGTATAAATAAAATTTAGCTCCCACACACAGTTTACACACAGCAATGAACAATTTAGCTCCCACACACTCCTACATACTCTCTTCACTAATAACATACTCTCATGAATTTTTATATCAATTCGTTTTAATATTCAGGCTTTAATAGAAGTGGTAGAAGAGAGGCAAAAATAAGAAGCTAGTGTTGATGGTAATGAAGGAGTAGTTAGTTTGGAAGATTTTGAAAGATTTTGAAAGGGACGTCGTTGCTGAAGTTTTTGGAAATGATAAAAAAAGAAGCTATTGCCGTGCAATTAGTTCTACATTTAATGCGAAGCACGTAAAACTCACTCAAGCTTCAAAAGAAATTATCAATTACAAAGAGAATGAAGATAAGCGATGGAAAATGGAGATGCAACAGAAGATTGATCAAATGCATGAAGAAAGTAGAATAATGAATTCAACTCTAGCTGAAAACAATATATAAGGCAACTTGTTAGTCAGATTAGAACGAATTCGTTGACACTAAGAACAGAAATTGGTTCGCATACTGAGCACCATCCTAGCCCTACTCCTACTCCATCTAATGCTGTTATTGGATCCTCTACGGTTGAAAGACAAGCAGTGCAATTATTATCACGAAAACTGAAAGTGGTAGCTAAAGGACATCTTGGAGTGCAAAAGATTTGTCATGGTAGAAAGGTTGGAGATGGAGAAAAGGTTGTTTGGGTGGAGGATGTTCTTAATCCGGACGAGCCACTTTTTGATGCACCTCAAAATGGTCATTATACATTGTCCGAGTTGGTTGATGGTGGTTTTGTAGTTTGGCCGGAGTGTCATATTCGTTGTTTGTAAGCTTTTAGATATGTTGTAGTAGTGAAATTTGAAGTTGTCACAATGAACTTTGTACAATTTGATATGCACTATTTCGTACGTTTGATGTTTTTTAATAATTTGATGATATGTTAGTTTTGAAATTTAGTTTCATGTTTTCTATTGTTATAAATTCGTATAGATATAGTTGAATGAAATACTATTAGATGCTGAATAAGATATGGTTCAGCTATACTAAATTTGCAACACTTGTAAGTGTTCGTAATTTTGCTATTTACCCATGTGTGCAAGGAATTCCCAACGGTTATAACCGTTGAGAATATGAAAGTAGCCGCAGGTTATAACCGTAATTTCCAACGGTTATAACCGTTACAAAATATGTAAAAAAAATAATGTATCTGGTACCAACGGTTATAACCGTTGGGAATTTGATTACCAACGGTTATAACCGTTACAAAATGACAATTTTGGTGTTATGTTTCGTGACCCGGCACCATGCAAACTATCCATGTGCACTGCCCATTTCTTTAGTGTACCGAAATTTTGCCTCCCTTTGTAAGTGAGTTGTACCATTCTTTGTTTATTTGTACTTCCGTGTGTTATTTTATTCTAAAAAATTGTTGCCTTCGTGAACATGCTTGCGTGTGCATACATCTCAATATTAAGTCTTTGTAAGTTATTTATTTACTGCCTTTGTGTATAATTTAGCTTGGTCTATCTAGCCTTCATTCACTCTTTAAGCTTTCATGAGTTATCTTTTACTTGGTCAACAAGGGTTCAATGGCACTCTTGTGATTAAATTAAAGACCGATTTATTACATTTTTAACTAACTTCTTTCTACCAAATCGCACTTGGTGTCATCTTCTTATTGATTAATACTCTTATCATTTTAGTTTCTTTTCAGAAATTATTAACCATCATAATTAATTAATCAATCAATTAATTTTCCCCCTTAATTAATTAGTGTATTCCTTCATTAAATAATTCATATAAAATAGAAAATTAATGGTAAAATCCCAAAAATTCGCCAAAAATCTCTTTCATCATATTCTACATCATGAAAATTTCGGGTCAAAATAATTGAGTTTTTATTTTTAATAATTAATTAATCCAGAATTAACCATTTTTTCCAACTTAAGAAATTCATAAAATATTCAAATTAACATAAAAAATTTAAAAATTGAAAACACATCTCCATTTCATCATTAATATCTCATATTAAAATTTTATGGCATTTAGAGGTGATTTAACTACGTTTTACTCTAAAACATGCAATAATTCCCCTTAATTAAATTTTAAACCATAATTAAAATGATATTCAAACATCCAAACACATTAAACATCATTCAAACTTTCATTTACAACCAAATTCAAATTTATATATGCTAGGGAGAGTTTTAGAGAAAGATTTTACTCACCTTGATTAATATAACTTGATTTAATCTCCCATCCCCTTAAAGTTGAACACTTGGATCTTTTTAGCTTTGTTTTCCTCTTCTTACTCTCTTGATATTAATTGTCGACCTTGATTTTGAGTCCAAGGGTTTTTTTAGTGAATGAAATGAAATGAAGATGGAATGAGGGGATGTGGCTAAGGTAATAGTTTTGGGCTTTACTAACTTATTCCCCTAAATCAAATCCTTCCCACTAAAATTAAGTTGTTTATTTTCATTAATCAAGACCAACCAAAATTGCTCTAATTGTCTTTGGTCCGTCCAATTAACTTTCTAAAGTGTTCCATACTTAATTAATCAAACTTCCCTTAACCAAATCTTGCAATTAAATCACTTTACTAATTTAATTAATAGTATTTTCATATTATTAATTTAATTTAATTTCTCATATTATGGACTCTTCAAAATATGAGGTATTAAAAATACTAAGCAATTGATACCTAATATTGAGCTACATTGGTATACCGATGTTATCGGTATGGTAACGATAATTTTACCGATGTTAATGATAAATGTAGTGATAAAGAAATGTCAAAACCAGTGGTAACGGTAAATTTACCAACCATATCAATTTTATTCGTTTGACTATTCTAACTAAACCTAATCATAAAAATTTGGAAAATTTATTAGCTTTTAAGCAAATTTTTGTTGAATTATTAATGATGGTATTTCATTTTGGCTTTATTAATTTTAAAGTTTAAGATTAACAAAATTATTATATCACGTTGCAGTAAATAATTTGTGATGGATCGTGAAATTTTTCCATGCCAACTATAATAAGTCAAAATGTTTATATAAACATTAATGGAGCTAGAATCGATAACAAAATATATTTTTATCATTATCAAAATCTTAATGTAATAAAATTTATTTGCTTAATGTGCTGGTAAATTTACACACGTCTTTACTACTAATAAAGAGAATTCATTGAATAGATTTACTCGGTGTCTTTCTAAAATTCCAAATATACCCTTTTACATCTTATAGAGAAATAGTATTCAAATACGGGGATATAGCCTGTATTTTCTAAGTACAACTGTTAGTCACCCTGGAGAACTACAATGTGCGTTCATAAGATGAAGTATCCGAGTGTACCATACTGTCCGTAATTTAGGTGGGAGTTCATCGGTCGAAGTTTTTCCTGATTCCAAGTTAGCATGAAGAAGTTATTGCAGTCTGAACAAAAAGAATAGCGGCTTCTGCACTAGGCGGAGTTCAAATATGGGGATGTGGTAGCTTGTTATTTTCTAAGTACAACTGTCAGTCCCTATGGAGAACTACAGTGAGCGTTCACAAGATGAAGTATCTGAGTGTTCCATATTGTCCATAATTTAGGTAAGAGTTAATCGGTCGAAGTCTCATCGGATTCCGAATTAGCATGAAGAAGTTATTGCAGTCTGAACAAAAAAAATAGTGGCTTCTGCACTAGGCGGAGTTCAAATATGGGGATGTGGTAGCATGTTATTTTCTAAGTAAACTGTCAATCTCCATGGAGAACTACAGCGTGTGTTCACAAGATGAAGTATCCGAGTGTACCATATTGCCCATAATTTAGGTGGGAGTTCATCGGTCGAAGTACCGCCTAATTCCAAGTTAGTATGAAGAAGTTATTGCAGTCTGAACAAAAGAAATAGCGGCTTCTGCACTAGGTGGAGTTCAAATATGGGGATGTAGCCTATTATTTTCTAAGTACAACTATTAGTCACCATGGAGAACTACAGTGAGCATTGAAGTGGGGATATAGTATGTTATTTTCTAAGTACAACTATTAGTCACCATGGAGAACTACAGTGTGCGTTCACAAGATGAAGTATCCGAGCGTACCATATTGCCCGTAATTTAGGTGGCAATTCATCGGTCGAAATATCACCTAATTCCAAGTTAGTATGAAAAAGTTATTGCAGTTTGAACAAAAAAATAGCAGCTTTTGCACTAGGCGGAGTTCAAATATGGGGATGTGGTAACATGTTATTTCCTAAGTACAACTATCAGTCCCCATAGAGAACTACAGTGTGCGATCAAAAGATAAAGTATCCGAGTGTTCCATATTTTCTGTAATTTAGGTGGGAGTTAATCGGTCGAAGTCTCGTCGGATTCTGAATTAGTATGAAGAAGTTATTGCAGTCTAAACAAAAAAAATAACGGCTTCTGCACTAGGCGGAGTTCAAATATAGGGATGTGGTAGCATTTTATTTTCTAAGTAAACTATCAGTCCCCATGGAGAACTACAGTGTGCATTCACAAGCTGAAGTATCCGAGTGTACCATATTATCCATAATTTAGGTGGGAGTTCATCGGTCGAAGTTTTGCCTGATTCCGAGTTAGTATGAAGAAGTTATTACAGTCTGAAGAAAAAAATAGCAGCTTTTGCCTAGGCGGAGTTCAAATATGAGGATGTAGCATGTTATTTTCTAAGTACAACTATTAGTCACCATGGAGAACTACAGTGAGCATTGAAGTGGGGATATAGCCTGTTATTTTCTAAGCAACTGTTAGTCACCATGAAGAACTACAGTGTGCGTTCACAAGATGAAGTATTCGAGTATACCATATTGTCCGTAATTTAGGTAGGAGTTCATCGGTCGAAGTTTCGTCCAATTCCGAGTTAGTATGAAGAAGTTATTGCAGTATGAACAAAAAAATAGCGGCTTCTGCCTAGGCGGAGTTCAAATACGGGGATGTAGCCCGTTATTTTCTAAGTACAACTGTTAGTCACCATGGAGAACTACAGTGTGCGTTTACAAGATGAAGTATCCGAGCGTACCATGTTGTCCGTAATTTAGGTGGCAGTTCATCAGTCGAAGTTTTTCCTGATTCCGAGTTAGTATGAAGAAGTTATTGCAGTCTGAAGTAAAAAATAGCGGCTTCTACCTAGGCGTAGGCGGAGTTTAAATATGAGGATGTAGCCTGTTATTTTCTGAGTACAACTATTAGTCACCATGGAGAACTATAGTTAGTGTTGAAGTGAGGATATAACCTATTATTTTCTAAGTACAACTGTTAGTCACCATGAAAAACTACAGTGTTCGTTCACAAGATGAAGTATCTGAGTGTACCATATTGTCCGTAATTTAGATGAGAGTTCATCGGTCGAAGTTTCTTCCGATTCCGAGTTAGTATGAATAAGTTATTGCAGTATGAACAAAAAAAATAGCGGCTTCTGCCTAGGCGGAGTTCAAATACGGAGACGTAGCCTATTATTTTCTAAGCACAACTGTTAGTCACCATGGAGAACTACAATGTGTGGTCACAAGATGAAGTATCCGAGTGTACCATATTATCCGTAATTTAGGTAGGAGTTTATCGGTCGAAGTTTTGCCTGATTCTGTGTTAGTATGAAGAAGTTATTGCAGTCTGAAGAAAAAAATAGCGGTTTCTGCCTAGGTGGAGTTCAAATATGAGGATGTAACCTGTTAATTTGTAAGTACAACTATTATAGTCACCATGGAGAACTACAGTGAGCGTTGATATGGGGATATAGCCCGTTATTTTCTAAGTACAATTGTTAATCACCGTGGAGAACCATGGTATATGTTCATAAGCTAAAGTATCCGAGTGTTCTATGTTGTCCGTAATTTAGAGGGGAGTTCATCGGTCGTAGTTTCGCCCTATTCCGAGTTAGTATGAAGAAGTTATTGCAGTATGAACAAAAAAAATAGCGGCTTCTGCCTAGGCGGAGTTCAAATACGGGGATGTAGCCTATTATTTTCTAAGTGCAACTTTTAGTCACCATGGAGAACTGTGGTATACGTTCACTAGATGAAGTATCCGAGTGTACCATATTGTCCGTAATTTAGGTGGGAGTTCATCGGTCGAAGTTTTGCCTGATTCCGAGTTAGTATGAAGAAGTTATTAAGAAAAAAATAGCGGCTTCTGCCTAGGCGGATTTCAAATATGAGGATGTAGCCTGTTATTTTCTAAGTAGAACTATTAGTCACCATGGAGAACTACAGTGAGCGTTGAAGTGCGGATATAGCCGGTTATTTTCTAAGTACAACTGTTAATTATGATGAAGAACTATGGTATACGTTCATAAGCTGAAGTATCCGAGTGTTCTATATTATTCGTAATTTAGGTGGGAGTTCATCGGTCGTAGTTTCGCCCGATTCCGAGTTAGTATGAAGAAGTTGTTGCAGTATGAACAAAAAAATAGCAGCTTCTGCCTAGGCGGAGTTCAAATACGAGGATATACCTATTATTTTCTAAGTACAACTGTTAGTCACCATGGAGAACTACGGTATACGTTCACTAGATGAAGTATCCGAGTGTTCCTTATTGTCTGTAATTTAGATAGGAGTTCATCGGTCGAAGTCTCGCCTGATTACGAGTTAGTATGAAGAAGTTATTGCAGTCTGAACAAAAAAATAGCAGCTTCTGCCTAAGTGGAGTTCAAATATAGGGATGCTACTATCAAATCTACTTCCACAGGTACAACTAAAAGTGCATGCATGTTGTGATTAAATGTGGGCACAACTAAAAGTCCATGCACGTTGTGATTAAATGCAGGCCCATATTAGCGTGTATATGTACTTGTATATTACAATAAAAACGTATAAATACAATATTATTTAGTGGATATTTGTTTCAAGAAAGAAATTGTTTTTTTATTTATTTCAAAGAAAACAAACTTCCGTTATTCATACCAAAGATAACTTTCATACTTAATTGGATAAAATCCAAATATTTTAAATCAAGAACACACACTGACAGTTTATAAATAATAAAAATTAACTACAGAAATGTTTTTTTAATATGGGGAAAATGAATATATCAAGTATAATTATGGAAATGTATTTTTTGTGCATGTGAGAAAAAAGAATGTAAGCACTAATAAAATTAACTACGCGAGTTGTCGATCTCCCCATCTTGAAAGCCACAACGCTCCAAAGCTCGAAGGTATGCTATTGCTCTCCAATTTCTACTTAATCTAGGTTTAATCAAAAACCTAATTTTGAAAATTGGTTGATTATATGTGATAGAAATTGATCATTATGCGGTATAGTTGTTGATGGTGGCATATTGATTGATTTGGGGATATGTTGAGAACCCTAATTTGGAAAATTAGTTAATTATGGGTTTGTTATTGTGTATTAGTTAATGATAATATTGTATTTGTTGAGTTGGTGATATTAATTAGTGGTTTGATTGTTAATTTGTAATTAAAAATTAGGGTTTATTTATAATCCGAAAATTAGTGTAAATTACTGATTAATATGCTAATGGATATATAATTAAGTTTACGCGAATATTTGTTATAGTTAATTAGAGCAATGTTTATTATAGTTTGCGCAAACATTAGTGTACAATTGTTGATTAATATGCTGCTAGATTGGTACGTTTAAACAGAAGTAATATTTTTTATTCAATTAGAGTATGTAATTATAAGTATTAGTTGTTAGTATAAAATAATATTTAAATGGTTGAATGAATTATAAAATAGTATTTTTAGTTGTTAAATAGTAATTGTAAAATGTGTTTTATTTTTTCTAATCCCTTAGAGAGTTTTTGGCCTCGTCTGACAAGTGTTGTATATGATCATTATATTGATATTCGTTTTTTAACAAAACGAACATCCATATTCATCTGATACAATATTTGTCGGATTTGTTCCTGTAATTACATTTTATAAATCATTTCATTTTAAATGGTTTACAAAATTTCGACAGCACTTCCTTCTCATTCCCTGTGTACACGAATTTGTGCACGATATAGGGAACATAAGGGAAGTGCTGCCGAAATTTTGTTGAATCGTTTAGTTTGAAATGATTTATAAAATGTAATTACATATTGTGTTTGTAATGGGAAGTAGGATGACCGACCATCAAAGTAAAAACCAATAAGCTAAAAATTAAAAAATAAAGTGAAGTGCTTATTAGAATTTTCTACGATGGTAAAGTGTTTACAATGATGAAGTGTTGAAAATTATTCTTTATAAGATTTTAGTATCAGCTGAATTATTTACTTGAACTTTCTAACATATATTTTCAAATCAGGAATAATGTTCGATTATTTCCTCGACTGTAGTTGGATGTATGAAGTCAGAACTGGTAGGAAATGTTCAATAAAGGAACATTTCTATAACGGTGTACATGAATTTATTAGATTCGCTAAATCTAATAATCAAAATAACGAAGAAGTTCGTTGCCCATGTAGTAAGTGCCAACATTTGAAGCATTGGAAAGCAGATATAGTTGAAGTACATTTGTATAAATATGATTTCGTGCCGAATTTTTATTTATGGGATCGTCGTGGAGAACTTGTTGAACCTACACCTAATCCTGTAGTGTTCGAGGACGATAATATTATGACGAATCCGATAGAAAATATGGTGGAAGATGCAGAACGATCAATATTTCATACCATTCATGCTGACGATGAAGACGTAAATGTCGAAGAAGAACCGACTGTGGGGGCTAAGAATATACGATTTATTGGATTCTGCTAAGAAGCCGTTGTGGGATGATTGTAAAAGCGGAACCGAAATATTAGTAACCGTCGAATACATCACTACGAAATCAAAATTCAACCTTACAGAAGCTGCATTTACAGCAGTTGTACAAGCTGCAAAATGACACATGCCACCCAATAATCTGATGTGCGATAGTCATTATAAAGTGAAAAAACTGATGTCCGCTTTCGGTCTGCCGTACGAAAAGATAGATACATGTGTGAAAGGTTGCATGTTGTATTGGAAAGCTGATGTTGACCTTAGAAAATGAAGAATATGTAACGAGGAAAGATACAAATCAAGAAAGAAGAAAGGAAAAGAAGTCCCGTACAAGAAAATGCATTATTTACTCATCACTCCCAGACTTCAAAGGTTATATGCATCTTCTGCTACGGCGTGTCATATGCGATGGCACAGTGTGAGAACACGAGAAGAAGGAACTTTGATACATCCATCTGACGGAGAAACATGGAAATATTTCGATAAGACTCATCCCGCATTTGCTGCAGAAAGCCGTAATGTCAGACTCGATTATGTACGGATGGATTTTCACCATTCTCTCAGTTTGGCAGTAAATATTCATCCTGGCCAATTATCGTTACTCCATATAATTTATCTCCATGGATGTGTATAAAGACACCATATATGTTCCCCACTATTGTCATCCCTGGCCCTCATGATCCAACATAAGGAATCGATGTTTATTTACAACCATTGATCGAAGAGTTGAAAAAACTGTGGAATGAAGGAGTTAAAACATACGACATTTCAAGAATTTTTTTTTCGTATGTTCGCTTCTTTATTATGGATTATTAGTGATTTTCCTACATATGGGTTGCTTTCTGGTTGGAGTACGACGGGTCGTCTAGCATGCCCTTATTGTATGGAAGAAATACGAGCATTTTCTTTACGGCATGGATATAAAGTTTCGTGGTTTGATTGTCATCGGTGTTTTCTCCATCCCAATCATACTTTTAGAAGATATAGAAAAAAATTTATAGCTAACAGAGAAGATAATATGCAACCACCAAAGATTTGATCAAGCGAAGAATTATATGAAATTGTAAAGGACTATCCAAAGATACATGAAACTGGAGTGCAGATTGAAATTCCAGGAAAATCGGACATTCATAATTGGTGCAAACAAAGTATATTTCGCGAGTTACCATATTGGAAAGATCTCTTACTCCGATATAATATTGACGTGATGCACAACGAAAAAACGTGTTTGATAATATGTTTAATACAATTTTGAATGTAAAGGGAAAAACTAAGGACGATTTGAATTCAAGACTTGATATAGCAAACTATTGTAAACGCCCCGAACTTCATATGAAGCCCAATGACAATAAAAAAACTCAAAGCATGCTATGAGCTAGACAACAAGCAAGTAAAACTCGTGCTAAAGTGGGTGGAAGAACTAAGATTTCCCGATAGGATTTCTTCTAATCTTCGTAGATGTGTTGACTTTAAAAACAGTAAATTGAGTGGGATGAAAAGTCACGATTGTCATATCATGATGGAATATTTACTACCCATGGCTTTCAAAGAACTGTTGCCCGTAAAAGTATGGAGTGTTATAACAGAATTAAGTATGTTTTATAAACAGCTTTGTTCGACTACATCAAAAGTAGATCGTATACGTAAACTTGAAGTAGAAATCCCCATACTGCTCTGCAAACTAGAGAAAATATTTCCGCCAGGTTTCTTTAATATAATGGAGCATTTACCTATTCATCTTCCATCCTAAGCACTTCTTCGAGGTCCTGTGCAATATGGATGGATGTATCCATTTGATAGGTAATATTGAATATCTGCAATATTTATGTCAGTTTAAAATTCAGATTTCTATATCTAAATATAAACTAAATTTATTTTGTAATAGGTACTTGAATCATCTGAAGAAAAAAGTTAGACGAAAAGCACGAGTTGAGGGTTCGATTTGCAAATCATATCTTGAAGAAGAAGCTTCATTCTTTTTCTCTCATTACTTCAGTGACGATGTGACCTTATCGTTTGTAAGCATTCCTCGTAATGATGAAGTCGTTGAACAAGATTCTTCTCAAACAATGTTATCTATTTTTAGACAACATGGTCGACCTGTTGGAAAATGTGTGAAAATATGGTTAGACGATAGAGATTACCATGTAGCACACACATATGTTCTTCTAAATTGTTTTGAAGTTGCACCATTTGTTAGGTAATAATAAATTCATATATAATTCACTTATACGTACATATTAATTATAACCCATATTATATATTTGCAGTATCTATGAATCGCAACATCCATTTGGCGATCTTAGTAAATAATTTGCTAAATGGTTTTTGAACTATGTTTATGATCCAAGAAACTGTGTCGTTGATGAAGGTTTACGACATCTTGCGACCGGACCAAAAAGAAATGTGAAGACTTATCCAATATTCTTCGTCAATGGATTTAAGTTCAACACGAAAGATTACGGGGCTGAAAAATTAACATATAACAACTGTGTATTTGTCAAATGTAGTGATGATCCAGATGAGCATATAAAAGATTTTTACGGCGTCTTAACACAGGTTCTAGAGTTGATATATTTTGTAGAACCTGCAGAAAAAGTTTTTTTTATTCAAATGCAATTGGTTCAGTAATGTTCCTGGTTCTAGAATCAACGTGTACAAAGATTATAAGCTTATTAAAATAAAGCATAACTCACATTACTATAAGTATGATTCTTTCGTATTAGCCAAGCAAGCATTACAAGTTTATTTTTCTCTGTATCCATCATTAAAAAGAGATAAAGCGGATCGGTCGGCTGTTTTTAAAACAAAGCCAAGGTTTACGTTTGATGGAAATAATATTCCAAACGAAGCAGTGTATTAAGCGAATCTTGAACCAAATACAGAAATAATAATAACCGATGACATTGATTTAGGGCCATTGAATGATAAATCGAATGTTTTATTAAATGCATTTGAAAGTACCGAAGAAAACGAGATAAAGTACAAGACTGAGTCTGAATCAGAAAACGACGAAGACTGAAAACTCTGAATATTTGCATCGCTTGTTGTATAATGTATTATTCTTAGCTGCATATTATTCTGAGCTATGTATTAATAATGATGACCATGTTCTGAGCTATGTACTATTTTGTTTTGAAATTTCTATATATGTATTCATGAGACCTTGTCCTATTTATTATGATTTAGTGGAAGTTTTATGTGATGATTACTGAAACATGCTTCGTACTAATAAATTTATGTCTTTTCATTCTGTGATATTATTTCTCTGTGGTAGATATGTCGGGCAGGAGACATAGTCAGAGATCCGAGCCTTCTCCATCTTCCAGTGCGGGTGCTAGTGGCACTACACCGGATTTACGCCCATTGGCGGATGTAGTTTCGAAAAGCGCCGGGTAAGTATCAAATTTATTTGAAGTATATTTTTTAAAATTAATTAAATATCTACATCAAAATTTTTATAGGGACTTTGAGGTGGAGCCTTCAGATTTCATCCTACAAGTTTCCAGGAAGGCATTTATGAGTAGGATGTTCGGTTGTTGGCCTCATTTGGACGACATCCCACCACATATCAAGAATGCTATGTTGGTTGATGTACTCGTAAGTATAAGTTTGAATTTCAGTTGAAAATTAATATAATTTACATAATTCAAACTAATTTCAATATGCAGGCAGCCGTGCGTGTAGATCCAGAGGATATGGACATTTTTATCAATCACTGGAATAAAAGGATGAGAAAAAATTACAGGAACACTCTGTCAAAGGCTAAAAATGCAGGTAAAAAACCTAATTGGATGGGCGCAAATGTGTGGGCTGAGTATCTCCGACTTTGGGACACTCCAGAAGTGAAAGTAAGTTATATACTTTTGCATTGTTGTTAAAAAAAATTTAAATTTCGTATGTTAGTTGCATTAATTTAGTTAATCGTGTATCTAAATTTGTAGGAATTATCTGCCCGAAATCGTGCTAATAGGAATAAAAATCTTGCGTTGCACCGTGGCAGCTCCAAATCCTTCCGAGAACACAAGAGAGAGTTGGCAAATTTATAAATTATGTTTATAAAAATCTAAAGTGTTGTTTAATCATATTTGTAACATTGTTTATTCATATGTATATATTTTCAGGCGGCGAGATACAATCACGAGCCTACTATGCTGAGGTGTTCACGACCACGCATACCGTTGAACGGACAGATGAGGAAGGTAACGTTTCGTACGAGTGGACAGACGATAAATCGAGATCCGTAATGGTAACATGCTTATCCTTAATGACAATGTTTCATATTACTTTATTTCACATTTCATAAACTTTAAATTGAATATTTATCGTGTCAGACAATTGTTCGTAATCGCAGGAGAGGTACGAAGCGGAGTGGACTCGAGTAGCGCAGTCCACCGGCCGGACAGAAGTTACGTTTGAGGAGTCGAACCATATTTGGGATGCCATTATTGATCCGTCTTCGCAAAATAGGCGGTACAGTTATGGAAATCAGGAGGTAAATTTCTTCATTTACTAATATATAAATTTACACATACAAATGAATTTAAGCTTAAGTGAACAAATTATAAATTGAATAAGGAAGCTGAATAATTGAAATAAATAAATTGCAACCAGTGTACAATAGTTAATTATAAACATTAGTCGCATAATTAATCAACTAGTTTTGTTTATACTGTTTATAATGTTCATAAATTATAACTAAATATCAACTATTTCACAGGCGTTAATATCTCAGAGGCCTTAGAGGAGATCCCAAACCGAGGAGGAGATTGCTCAAACGAAGAAACGGCTGGAGGAGATAAACGATTGGAGGAAGAGCGCATTTGTGCAACGGCTGGACGAGCATTTTGCCGCCTACTTGGCACAGCATGGGACGATGCTTGGAGAGGACGGGTTGAGCGACGACGATGAGTAGGTATGCTTGTGTTTCTGCTGGATTTTCATCATCTTGTTTTCCAATCAAATGACATTTATGTATATATTTTATACATGTTGGTTGGTTGTTGTGTTTGATGGGTTAGTGGACATTTGTGTATATATGTGATTGATGAATAATATTTGGTTGTATGGTTACATTGTTTGATGGATTTGTGTGGTTTTGTTTGATTGGTATGATATATTTATATGGTGGTGACGAAATTTCTATGTAAATTTATATGTTGCGTTATATATATGATTATTTATGATATGTGTGAGATTATATGATGAATGGAGTGGTATTGATTGTGAAATTGAATTTATATATGTTGAAAAGTGATTTGAATTTAGTTGTGTGGTTGGATTGATTGAAAGGCAGAATTAGAGCTGGAAATATATCCTAGGTTAGCAACGGCTAGCGATGGCCTAATTACCCAGGTTAGCGACGGCTAAATTGTTTCAACTTAGCAACGGCTTGTGACACAATACTTGTTTTAACTAATTTTCCACATGTCCAACTAGACGTCGTCAACCGTCGCTAAAGCCGTCTTGTTTTGTAGTGTTATGTATTTGACGAAGATGAATAATTAAAATGAATTTGAGGTTTACATAATCTAATTGTGTTCGGTTCTTAATAAAGTTTGTTCACCTTGAATCTATTTTATTTATTTATTCTGACGTGACCTAAAACTAAATACAATAGTATTTACATAACTTTTTTAATCTAATGACTGAGAACTTGGGACATCTCTCGTACTGTAGTTTAAAACCATCCAACATTCACTACTTTTGTTGTTGCATATACGTACACCTGTGCAGTGCAGCAGCAGCAGCAACGGTGCATCTCTAATTGCTTTTGCTTTAGAGTTAAGCAGCAGAGTTTCACATGTTGAGTGATGCAAAAGTTTAGCACATTCATTATAATGTTGAGAATCTAATGAATGCGGAATATTTAGAAGACAGGTACTCATCATTCCATTTCCGATTCTCTCTATCACTACAAATATATTGATAATTTCTCCCCTTTACATCAATATACATACAGCCTTAGGCCCGTAAAGATTTTGTCTACGTTGTATCAAAAATAAATACAGATTTTCTAATAATTACCTATGCTTTATGCCTATCGTAATCAAGATAAAAGTCACAGGTCCCTGTTTTTGATGTTGTTATACAAAAAATCCATGCATAAATGAATTTGTAAATTTAGTCTCTATTTTTCAAAAATAAAAAAAAACACAAAGCGTCTTGCACTTTTCTGACAGAAAATGCAAGATAACTTGCACTTTTCTAATTTTGAAATATTTTTCGAAATTTTCGAAATTTTCTAAAATTTTGAAAAACGCAAGTTAACTTGCATTTTCTATCAGGAAAGTGCAAGCTAGTTTGCGATTTCTAATTTTGAAATTTTTAAAAAGCGTAAGTTAACTTGCGCTTTCTAATTTTGAAATTTTTTTGAAAATTTTAAAAATTTTGAAACTTGCGCTTTCTATCAGGAAAACGCAAGCTGGTTAGCGCTTTTTGATTTTGAAAATTTTGAAATTTTAAAAAGCGAAAGCTAACTTGCGTTTTCTGATTAGAAAAAACAGGGATTAAATTTACATACTTATTTCTACATGGACTTTTCTTGTAACACCATCAAAAATAGAGACCTTTCGTGCAAAACCCCTATCGTAATACATAGCAAACGCGATCTTTCTCTCTCTCTGTATATGGAAATTCTATTTGACAAAAGCTGACGAACCTCAACCGTTATATACAGGTAAAACTAAAAAACTGAAACTGGCTTTGAATAATCTGGACAGTGGACAAAAAATAAATGAAGTAGAACTGTAGAAGTGTGTGTTTATTCCCATGCATATCACATTATATTCACGTATGAGTCGTAACCTATTTTCATATCTTTCTCACATATGGGCTTACTATGAGCAATCAATACTGTTGAAGAGAAAGAAATCTTTTTTATAGAGCCCGGATAATATATCATCTGCTTATTTGAATGTTTGCTAAGGCCCATATAAATGACCAGTAGTCTGGGCCATTATTATTTTTATTTAAAAATTTAAATGTATATATTCCCGCTGCGGGAGGACGTATGAACACCATCGGTACAAACGAGATGGAAACAATTGATGATAATGAAAGCAACAGGTGAACTAATAGGTGAATTGTATGGTCGTAGATCGCTAACAATGTAAATGTAGCGGTTGTTTGGGATATGAAATTGACCTCCAATTTACTTTCTTACTTCAAACTGAGTTTGTGCTACACACAACATGCAAAACATAATTGTAATAGTAATAACAGTTGGTATACAAAAAGCTAAATTAAAAAAAAAAAATTGTAATATACAATATATACAAGGAATTTGTCGCATTGAAACTGTAACATTATCTGACTTTAAATATTAGTATGTTGAGATTTGATTAAATTAAACATGTGACATACTTTTGTTTTATAGTCTCACTTCAATGAAAAGATTGCGAGTTGCATCACTCATTATAGGAATGTGACGAAAAAATGTAAGAGACATAAAATGCACAAAAGTTGAACAAAAATGTCCGATAGAGATAGAACATACTAAACTTTCACCAAATGTGTAATTATAATAACATATAAAGTATACACAACAATTTGCTATAAACTAAAAATTATTCACAACATTTCATTTATTGAACCCCATTTACGAAGTGTGGGATCCATATGTACAGTATGTTTAAATCAAATGTCTCCTCTAATAGACGTGTTTATCTTTTTTTTAGAAGAGAAAATTACTTTTAGTGCTTCCATCATTGGTAAATGCATGGAATTTATGCCTTTGATAATCATTCAAAGTTGATGTGTTTACTCTCATAATATTACATTTGTTGTAAACTACTTACAAAATTATTTTAGTTTTAACAATACCTGGGCGTAGCAAATTAATAAAAAACATTAAGTACTATCAGCTATTATAAATTATTCATAATATACGCTTAGCAAATTCTTGATTTTTAATCGATAATCACAAATTATTGAAGGTTGAATGGTAGCTGCTTGTATACACATCTTCTCATAGATGGATTGACTACATTCTCCAAAAATATTTATGGATTATAGTCAATAACAAGCATAACTTTTATTCCTAAAAGGAGATATCCAAAATTACTGTCATAGACACATTACTGTTATATGTCACCGATATAAGAAAATTCTTTTACTCTTCTTTTAATCTATTCATATCCGTAACTATTGAGTATATCTACAGAAATATCAAAAAATCTGGAAAAAGTTTGAATACCTTAAATCCTAACATAAATACAAATAGAGAATTAGAATTTATCGTTGTGTTTATTTTGCTAATGAATTCGTGAATTCTCCATGTTGTCTACATTGAACCCATTATCTTAGGGCATTAATTTATATTTAGCCAGTGATAACTCTCCTTGAAGGTGCAGCCAAAATGATGAAATATATTGAAATAAAATAAAATAAGCAAAAAACAGAAAATTCCAAAAAGAAGAGGTCGGTGGGAGTCTAGCTGTGAAGATGATAAGAAACTGTTAAATTTCGATGATTTAAATCTATTTCAAATATTAAAAGGGAGAAGATATTATTAATCGATTACCGCAGTCAATCAAATATGGCAAACAAATAGGAAAGGTAATCAATTAATTTAAGAAGATATTTTAATTGATTTGAGGAATCAACCAAATAAGGATATTCGTGGAAATAAATACCAATATGCTAAATTTGTTCATCTTTTTAACACAAGACGACTATAGGGTTCTCCACAAAAATATCTTCAATAAGATTCATATTTCCATATCTATTTTAGAGTGAGTGGAATTGAGTGATCTATACTCTTCACATATTATACTCTCTTTTGAAGTGAAGAGATAATAAAGGTTGTTGGATCCAAGGACGTAGGTATAGCTGTAACGATCTGGAATTTTATTACTTTGACTTTTAAAATATTTAATTAATTTTAAATATTTGATTTTTGGTTTTAAAATAAAACGAAAATCATTTGGTAATATAATGAATTTATAGAATTTTTCTGTGATTTTTAATTAGGGAAATAATTAAATTTTCGTTTGACGTATTTTACGGAAAACGTTTGTGTTTTCGAAATTTAACAGAATTTGACTTCTAGTGTATTTTATTGTTATTTTATGATTGTGTCGCATTATTATGCACGATCATATTTTTATTTCCGTCGTTCGCGGTTCGTACGCGAACGTGTTATTGTGTGACAGGGAATCGCAAATTTAACTTTTCAATAACAAATTTAAATACACGCACGCACACAAATCTTTCTCCCATGCCATGCCACACACATTCACCATTCTACATTGTCCTTGTTTGTCCTTGCTCATGACTTTTTATTACTTAGCTTTAAAGGAATTAGAGTATTATATATATTTAAGCATACGTATATAGCAAAGGACACATGACACAAATAGGTACACAATTCCTTTTACGCATTTTTTTTGGTTTCATTTCTTCACTGCCACATAAACACACGCATGGAACAAAACCCGACACGCATAAACAAATCGTCCTTGTTTCTCTTTGCTCATTTATGGCAGTGTTTGGTGGGGAAATGGTTGGGTAAACAAAATCATTTTGTTGGAAAATATGTTGCATATATATATTCATGCACATATTCACGCAAGAGAGTACACCTTCACTTTACACTTTTTTTTTCATTTCGCATGTTTGTTTTAAACACAGCAAAAACATTTCATTTTCATTCATTTTTCAAATATCCCCCTCCACACAAAGAATTAGTCTAAGGTGTTAACATGAAAGTCGTAGAGGACGGGGATATCTACATTTTCCGTTCAAATTGTACTCAAGATGGTCAAGCCGAGAGGGAGATATTCTTTGATGAACTTTCTGGCAGTACATAGACGTTAGGCAACATGCACATCTTTAGGCGGCCTACAAACTTCCCTCCTGACTTTGAATTATCCATTGCGGAACTTGCTTCTTTTGATATGTGTTTAAAAAGAGCTGTATTTAAGTCTATGAATGATGAAGTGAAGAAGAAGATGTGTAGCAAGCGTGGGGAAGGCCAGCTTGGGTTTAGAGTTGTGGTGGGCCTTGGGTGAGTGGGTGCTTGCATCAAGAGGTAAGAAAAGGTGTTGGTGGTAAGGAGTTGTGTATATGAAATGTGCAGCATATTGGAAAGGTAGAGGAGGCGTATGCATTTTGTGAAGGGAAGCTTGGTGATCTTGTTGGGCCGTGCTATGTTAGGGTATTTGTGTGAGTTGGTGTTTGGTGTATGCATGACCAGAACATGAAGTTGTCGGGCAATGGACGTGTGTTTGTGATGAGGGTTTGGGGAGAGTTGGAGCAGTAGGGAAACAGGAAGGTGGGAAGCGCATGCGCATGCATGCAAATGAGTTAGGTCATGCTTGTCCTTTTGGGCTTTGCATGGTTGAGAATAGATTTTATAAATTAAGTGGTTTTGATTTTGGCTAATTCTATTTAAACCTCAAAAATTGCCGAGTAGCCCCCAGAAAGCCGAGAAAACCATTTTACCCATGTTTTTCCTGAATATACTCATCTTATCGTTAAATATTTCCCTTTATACCCTTCTCTATTAAAAATGAGTCTGTAAAAGAATTTCACCATATAAAAAATCAATCTAGCAAAAGAATTTCATAATAGAAAAAATCACTCCAACAAAATCACGCAACAACATAAAATTCAAGTTTAGTCTCTTCTACGAAATAGACATTTTCAAATTTAAAAAAAATCAAGTAACATAAAATTCATGTTTTACATCTTCTGATTCCATTAGGTTGGTATCATTATCATCATCACCATCCATTAATTTAAAAAAAATTGAGAATTTACTTAAAATTCGATTATTAAGCTTTATTTGATAAGAGGAAGAAAAGAAGGAAAATATGATGCGAGCTAAAACGATGGATGAATGAAAAAAAGGCAATTTTGTCATAGAGTTTTTAAGATTTAGAGGGGGGCTACTAAGAAACTTCACGTGTCTAATTAGAATTAGCCTTTGATTTATAAATTAAAAAGTGTGAATTTTAAAATTGTTTAACTTCCCCATACAGAGTCCGCTTAACTCGGGGTCTTCGACACTAGATTCGTATTTACGAGTATAACATTATAGTGTAACTTATTATTAGTTTTAATATGAAAATTTAATGATATATTAATACCGACTAATTTAAATTATGTCAATTTGGATAAATACGTAGTTTAATTAATTATACTTAATGAGTGTTATATATTTTTCCAAATAAACATCATTCTGTTAGGTAAATCGAATAGAGAAATTTGAACACCTGTTTAGCGGAATAAAACATCATTCCGCTAATTAAATTAATTGGTCATTTAATTGGCAGAATAAATCATTGTTCGACTATTTTATAAATTTGGGCATCTAATTACATGGCATTAGTTGATATGCCAATTTGAATAAGTGATGTGTTAACCAGTGATAGTTAAGTGTTGAATTTTATGTACATAGCCGTTGATTATGTAAATACCAGTAATTAACTTGGAAAGTTAAAATGAATGATATGGTAGCTTGTTTAAGTACCATTGTGGTCGCTAAGCCTCTTTTTAAATTGAAAGTTAATTATTGAATCAATGTTAATTTAAAGATGATTATTATTTAATAATAATGTTTTAAAGATAATTAATTATTATTTTTAACAATGATTTAAAGTTATTTATTTATTGTTTTAAAATGTTTTAATTATATTTTAATTATTTAATTAAAGTTATTTAATTATTTATTTAAAGTTATTTAATTATTAATTTAAGTTATTTAATTATATTGATTTAAGTTATTTAATTTTATTTAAAGGTTATTAATGATAATAGTAATAATATTTAAAAGTTAATTAATTACTATATTTAAATTGTTTTAAAGTTTAATAATGTTAGAAAATAATTAATTATTATATTAATAATGTTTTGAAATTAATTTATTATTTTATTAAGGATGTTTTGAAATTAATTAATTATTGTATTAATAATATTTGAAGTTAATTATTATTATGTTAATAATGTTTCGAAGTTAATTTATTAGTATAATCATATTGTTTAAAGTTAATTGAATATATATTATTAATGATATTCCAAAGTTATGATTTTGAATGAGGTTTAAGGATAATTAAATAAAATGATGTTTTAAATAATAACTTGTTATTTAAAAAGTGTTTTAAATGATTGATTCTTTATCAAAGGTACTTTATTGATTAAGGTTTATTAAAGAGGCTTTCTTTAAATAAAGAAAATTTATGAAAAGAGTTTTATAAATTAAAAAGGGATCTTGAAATTTGGAAAGAAATCGTATAAATGGTTTTTGAAATTATAAAAAAGTTTTATAAATAAATTTGAAGATTTATAAAGTGTTTTATAAATGGATTTGGGATTTAACTAAAGGAGATTTCATAAATGAAAGAGATTTATTAGAAGGATTTATTGAAGAAAATTTATAAAAAAAATTTGAAATTGGATTTCCCTTAGCCGACCTTCTTATTTATGGTGGTATGGATATTCGTTCCACACTTAACACCGAAGGAATAGTGTTGGGGTTATCCTTATCTCTGTTTTAAACAACATTTGTTGGTCATTTTAATATGATTTTGAAATAGAAAATCTTTTTAAGTGTTTGGTGAATATACTTATGCCATTATGTAAGTATGTGAAAAAGGTTTTCCAAGTTTTGGAACGAATGCGTTGTGAATATACTTATACAGTGAGATAAATATATGTATATTTTGATAAATATTTTGGGAACATATTTAATTATTGAAAGATTAATTTTAAGAGACTTAGTGGTTGCCATGGGAAATGTAATCTCCAGTTTGAATGTTTGTTTATTTAATAGTTAATAACCGATTGAACCTTAGCCTAAATATGTAATCCTTCTTAGTGTTGATGGTACAGAAATATTCCCTACTTAACACCGAAGGATTTTAATTTTGGAAATATCTTGGAGAAATACAGGGATTATATGGTACCGTTATCGTTAGTGGTGCTATACTATATGTATAAACTAGTTTTGTTCTTCTAGGATAAATGATGAGGAGATCCGTCCACATAAACGATTTGGGGTGTTTCCCGCTCTTATATATTGTTTGATTATTTCTAAAAGAACCGATATTGAGCATTCTGGAAATCAATCGATTGGTTTTGGAACATTTGGTAAGCAGGAGAGTGTACTTGTAAGAGATGACTCAAAACCGTAACCACTCCAAAACCGTATACGGGTTCAATGCTTAGAGAAGATTCGAGATCTGTTTTGGATGTTGGAATCCATGTGTGATTCCGAGATCTGTTGGGATGTGGGAATTCATGTGCGATTCCTAGATCTTATTTTGGATGATGGAATTCATGTGTGATTCCTAGATCTGTTTAAGTGGCGGTGCATGAGTTAAAATGCCAGACGTAGCCTCACCAGCGGTAATGACTAATACCAGGGATATGATGCATAGCTAGGGGTTTAGCTAACCCATGAGGGTGCAATCATCTCCTTCCTAGAGTTAACTATAGTTTTTATGCATGCATGGAGTGATGCATTCGGCCTTGCATGGCTAGCTATGTATTTCCTATTATACATCACTAGGGATGTATTGTTGCTCCGGAAGGATAACTCTGATCCTTATGCGGAGGACCATCCTTAAAGTACCGAGGGCATCTCTGTGGAATCCTACACAATTAGCGAACACGCTTTAGCAGTTTTTTATTATATACCCATTATTGTTGTGATGTACAGCCATGAGCATCATAGCTACTTGACTATTATTATTTTCACTCTTAGACATTATTATAATATCACTTGATTTTTTATAAAAGGTTTTGGTTGTCATATGGTAAAAACTCATCCGTGTTTATGTGCAACATGGTCTTATGAAATACCTTTGTTTTGAAAGGTTTAGATTACATGAAATAAATCCATTTGGTTTGTGTTTCTTACGCTGGTTTTACCAGACCGACTCGGGCGATCTTTTCTATAATGCTCGGGTCAGCCAGAGCATATTTTTCAGATTTAGCTAGATACAATGGACTTTCAGGAGACGAGCTAGATTCTCCAAGACATATTCACGTATCTTATATTCTTCCACTGGTTTATTGTTCTTAATTTATGTCTGTATTTATCAGCAATTATAAGGACATGTTGTTATAACTTTCCATGGCTGATGATAGGTTGGTGTACTCTAATGTTGTAATAAAGATGATTTCCTTTTGTAAGGATCACGAGTATAATATATATTTCTCGTTAGATGTGAGATTCTATTTCTGCCTCTATTTCTTTAGCCCCAAAAATCTATCTTTTCGGCATTTGGATATTCGGTACATGAATACCGTGGATGTATTACTGTTGATTTCTAAGGGTCAAAAAGGTAGATCGTTACACATCGAACCTCGTTATATCGGTGTATTTGTTCCTTCCTTTCTTTTATCTATAATTTGCGCTTTTAGATTTGCTTTTTATTCTATTTTTTGGATTAGAATTGCTGAGATTATCCACAGACCTGGTTATTGGATGCTCTACTTCGCTGCCCAAAACCCTAATTTTTCACTGCAGTTTGGTATCGAAGCTTGTTGATCTATTTGAGAACTGTTTTAGTTATGTTTAATTCTACAAAACAAATAACACTGGTAGAAGCTCTACAAATTATGGAGTCACTAGATTTGATGGAAATGGAGATTTTAGCACATGAAAGATGAAGATGGAAGCGGCGTTGAAGAAAGAGAGAACTTTTATGGTTGTCACAGATCCAGATAAACTGAAGAAATTAGTGCCTAAAGAGATTGAGGAAATGGAAGCAGATGCACTTAATACCATCCAACTTAGCCTTTCTGATGAAGTACTTAGAGAGTTTTCTCATGTAAAAACTGCTAAGAAATTATGGGATGCTCTTCAGAAAAAGTTCCACGACTAGTCTCTCCCCAACCACATCATCCTACAACAACAACTTTACTCGTTCAAGATGAAGTCTGGAACCGATGTATTAGCTCATGTGGATGCCCTAAACACGTTTGTTATGAATCTTCGAGTAGCTGAAGTAAAAATTAAGAATGAAGCGTAAGTTTTCATTCCTTTATGTTCTTTACCCACGGAGTATAACCCTTTTGTTTACTCAATGATCTATGGACGCTCTTCTATTTGCTTGGAGGATGTGAAGAAAAATTTGCATATTGAGATTTGAGTGGAAAGTTAGCAAACATGAGCATAGAGAATGATTCTAAAGGCCTGATTGCACAATGGGGAAGAAGCTAGAGTAGACCCAAATATGGTAGAGATAGAGCCATGTCAATATCTCAATCAAGGGGATCTTCGAAGGGAGTTTGACATTATTATAGAAGGCATGGACATCATATTGCAAGTTTCTGTAAGTTGTAGAATAAAAACAAAACCATTACCTAGAAGCCTATAACTTCTATAGTGGAGACCTCAAATACAGAGAGTGATCCTGACATTTCTATAGCTTCTACCTCTTATATTAAGAGTACTATTTGTATTATTGACTCTAGAGCATCCTATCATATGACACCAGATATACACTTTTTTTTAGTTATCGTCGGTTTGATGGAGGAGAGGTTCTCATGGGAAATAATGCTACTTAACGCATGATTGGTATTGGAATGGTGAAGGTCGGGATGTTTGATGGTGTTTTTCGTACTTTGTGTGATGTCAGGCATGTGCCTGATTTGAGGCGTAGTTTGATTTTTGTTGGGGCGTTGTGCAATCTTGGCTTGAAGTGTGTAATAGAAAACGATTCACTGAAAATTGCAAATGGCTCATTGATAGTGATAAAAGAGGTAAAAGTTGGAAATCTATATTTGCTGAATGGTACCACCGTTATTGTGGAGTTTTATTCGGTTGTTGATTCTGACTCAGTTTGGAGGCGTTGAGAAAGCGAGGTTTGATTGATGGCATTCATCATTTAAAACTTAGCTTTTGTGAGGGATGCATACTTGAAAAGCAGACAAAGGTTTCCTTCGGCATTGCAAAGCATATGTCCAAAGATGTTTTGGAGTATGTTCACATTGATGTTTGGGGCACCGCACCATGCCTTTCTATTGGAGGAGCAAGGTATTTTGTTTCATTTGTTGATTATATTTCTAGAAAAGTATGGATTTACTTTATGAAGTCCAGTGATGAAACTTTTGACAAGTTTCACAGTTGGAAATCTCTTATTGAGAAGCAGAAAGAAAGTGAAGGTTCTTCGTTCAGATAACAGTGGTGAATTCATGTCTCAAAAACTCGCTGTGACGCCCCACCTCTATACTCACGCTAGCCAAGGACACTACGGTTTAATGCCGTCGACTAGCACAAAGAATAAGGCTGTTGAGGAGTGACCATCTGTGTAATTGCTTTGTGCGAGTACCGATATGTCAGATAATATAACTTACATTTCGCTTCAAGAGGAAATCCGACATATCAGATACAAACTCGAAGCTACCACACAGTGGCTATGAGGCCTTTGAAAACAAATATAGAAATAAACATAACACAAATTAGTCACAGATATTCATATCACAAAGGTGGAAACAGATATGAATATAACACATAAAAGTGTACATCAAAATAGTGGTCAAACAAGATCCACTACAACACAAAAGAATAGATACAAGTGCTAGACAAAAGAATAATTATACATCAAGGAGTCTCAATCTCAAATGTATAATAACAAAAACTACAAAACTATGTAGTTAGACAAAAGTCGGAAGATGATCCCAGATAAGGAGTCAAGCAGAAGCACCTATAACATCTCAGTCTGACCCGAGTATTATTTAAGAAGAAAATAATAAACGGATCAGTCTAGCTATAATTATCATATATAAAATGAGATAAGAGTAGAGATATAACAAAAACGTATGATAACAATAATGCCAAACTAAGAAAAGTATGCTTTAAACAACAACAAAATCATACAATATCTCAAGAAATCTCAAAGCACCAAAAAGAATGTCATATCCTTTATTTTATTCACCAAACCCCAAATATTGACAAACATATCATTGCCAATCACAGAAAGAGGTGAAACACTAATTCTAGAAATCATCAAAATCCAGAAATCAAAAGGGGGGAGGCTTATCACAAACGGGAGCATGAAAACTCACCAACACGTGTATCACAAACGGAACGCTATTCCATGGTCGCTAACCATAAATTTTGACCAGAAGCTCCACAAACGGCCCGAAGACCACAGGTTGCTACCCTGCCAAATTTGAACCAAAGCTCCACAAACGGGGTTTTTAGTCCCCACACAAACAAATAGACATCGCACATCGCTAGTCTAAATCACAAAATGATCATCATCGATCAATAAAAAGTGTGAATTACACTAAGCTAGTAAATATATGAGTTTAGCTTCATGTCCCATAACCACTAGCTTAACTTAAATATTTACGAACAAATTGTAGATTTCCACTCGAAAATTGTCACAAGAGTTCAATCGAACAAGTCCAAGAATTAACCGACAAAGTGAACGCAAGCGTTTCATACAACTTGTTTTACTAAGCCGTAAAATTAGATTTCTCATACGAATGAGGTAAAGGTTTGTATATACTAATAGATTGGAAAACGGTTTTGAAAACAAGCTTTATATTTAAAAATAGAGCTGAAATCATCTTTGTAAAAGAGTTTGAATATTTACTACTAGTATAGAAAACCTTTATATTTTTTAAAGTGACAAATCACAGAAATGATTGTAGAAACAATCAATCACCAAAATCCACATTCAAAGACGTGAATCTAATCCAAAGAAATCGATACTGGATCCATCAAAATGGGTATTCCCAAAAATCCCGAAAAAGAAGTCATCAAAGTCGACAAAGGTGATAACAACTAAAAGGATCAACAAAAATCAATAAACAATGGTAATTCACCAACAAGAAGTAGGCAAATATGCAAATCTGGCTGAGACAGCAGGTTCAGTCGACTGGCTCTCTGAGTTCAGTCGACTGGCCTAATGCCTGGAAACTCTCGGGTTCTAGGTCAGTCGACTGGACTCAGAGAGCCAGCCGACTGGACCAAGCCTGGAAAACTCTTGGGTTCTAGGTCAGTCGACTGGACTCAGAGAGCCAGTCGACTGGACTCAGAGAGCCAGTCGACTGGACTCAGAGAACCAGTCGACTGGACCCTGTTTTCCAGTATTTCCAACCTAGCCCGGTGAAGGGAAAACTCTCAACAATTTGCGATCGGACGAGCAATGGGCGCTAGGGGTTTATGCCAATTGACAACCCAGCCCTATAGGCTCTTCGATACACCACCAAAAGCATGTTCATACTTCAAAGCTAGGATTTTTAAAGTTTTGACTTCAAAACACCAAAAATTGAAATGTTCACCAAATCAATTCGAATCAAAAGCAAATGAACATGAATAGATGTTAGGAATTCATACCTAACAACAATGATAGAAATAGATAAAGATGTGAGTTCAAAAACTCACCTTTAAACCCAAAAACGATGAAGGAGAAGCTTGAAAGCAAAGGAAGATCAACTACTCTTCAACTTCAACTCTAGAAACTCCAATCTAAGTCTAGAAGCAATAATTTCCCAAATTAGGTTATAGAAAATTTCTGAAATTGGAGAGAGATTGAGATGGAGAAGAATAAGGAGATGCTTACCTAAGCTTCTCTTTGATTTTGGAGCTAGAACTTGAATTTGCAAAGAAACTAGGGCTTAGGATTTTCTAATCTCTTTTCTCTTCCCCCATTTTTCTAAAGCTTGAAGTGTTAGGAAATATTAGAATGAATGAAGAGGAAAGGGGGTGGAGTTAGGATATAAGGTGAGTTGGGTTAGTGGGCTGAAACCCAAACCCAAGCCCAAAGTCCTAAGTGAAAACACCAAAATTTTACTCAACTCCAAACATATCGATGTTTATACTTAAAAAAGTCGCAAACACCATTTTCGACTCAATGGAAGTGGTCTCGAGTCCCAATTCGACTGTTTGCAAAAAGTATCAGTCAGACCTACATCCGACTAACGATGCTATATTTAAATAAATCATTTAAATATACAATCGTAAAATATGCGGGTTGTTACAGTCACCAAATTTTATGAGTTCGAGGGAATAAAGGGTACTACACCACACCTAGGGATCCTCAGTCAAATGGATTTGCAGAGAGAATGATCAGACATTGTTAGAAAGAACTTGTTACTTACATCTAACTGCTAGATTAAAGAAGAGATTTCAGGCAGAAGCGTTATTTATGGCGGTTTTCCTCATCAACGGTACACCTTATACCACCTTAGATATGAAGATTCCCGAAGAAGTATGGAAGAAAGAGCCTGTTTCATATTCCTTTCTCAGAGTATTTAGTTGTTCAGCTTATGTGCATGAGAGAAAATGGAAGTTGGATCCAAGATTTCACAAGTATAAATTCTTGACTATAGGAGAGGAGTTAAGGGTTATAGGTTGTAATGTCCTACTACCCAGAAGATTGTTACTGGTAGGAATGTTACATTTGATGAAAAGGCTACGTTGAAGGTGGAGCCTTCTTCTTCAGTTAATGATGATGTTAAGAGGAAAATTTAAAGTACCAAACACAAAAGTGTATCAACGGACTTCTATACAAGTACAAATGGTGTTTCCGAAGACATAGAGGTTGATGAGAAGAGGATAGAGGATTAATATCAAAGTGGAGCTCAAATTCAAACTCGACCAATCAAAGAGAAGAAAAGACGTAGATGGCTTAATGATTTTGTGGTATTGAGCATTGAAGACATTGACTTTGATGATATGGTGGCCTATCAATTAAGCATTGTTCATGATGAGCCAGAGACTATAGAGATGTCATTAGTTCAATTGATAGTTCCAATTAGTTAGTAGCTATGAGGGAGGAAATTGAGTCTTTGTATAAAAAACACACTTGGGATTTAGTGCCACCTCCTTCAAGCAAGAGAACAATTGGGTGTGAGTGGATCTATAGAGTGAAAGATGGCAACAATGGTGACTTGTGGTATAAGGCAAGATTTGTGGCTAAGGGGTATGTTCAGACGGAAGGCATGGAGTTCCATGATATTTTTGCTCCAGTCAGTACACACTTCCATTCGCATTCTTTTAGCATTGGTTGCCCACTTCGACATGGAGTTGGAACAATTAGATGTCAAGATAGGATTCTTGCATGGTGACCTTGAGAGGATATTTATCTACAGCAACCAAAGTGTTTCATTGACAGTAGCAAGCCCAGTCATGTTTGTAAGCTTAACAAATCTCTTTATGATTTAAAATAGTCCCCCAGACAGTGGTATAAGAAATTTGATAAGTTTATGATTTCACATGGTTATGCTAGAAGCTTTAAGGACCAATGCGTCTATTTTAAGAAGTCTAATGAAGACATCATCTATTTGTTGCTTTATGTTAATGATATATTTATCTAAGAGCATGACTAGAGTTTCAGATTTGAAGATGGAGCTCGGCAAGGAGTTCGATATGAAAGATTGGGGAAGGCATAGAGAATTTTGGGGATGGAGATTCAGAGGGATAGAAAGCAAAGAGTTTTGAAGCTCACTCAAGCTCAGTATATCGAGAAAGTCCTATCTTGATTTGGTATGGAAAAAGCTAAACTGGCACTACACCAAAACAGGTGATTCCCAACGAGTATAACTGTCGCAAACAGTTTCAGCACCGCTTATTAGCGTCGCTGTAGGGGCGTCGCAATTTATTGCCAACGCTTATAAGCGTTGGGGAGTTTAGTTTCCCAACGTTTATCAGCGTTGGAAGGTTGTATTCGCCAACGCTTATAAACGTTGGTGTATATTATTTAGCAACGCTTATAAACGTTGGCAAATTAACCATCCAACATTGTTTAATTTTCTATGCTGACGCTTATAAGCGTTGGTAAATTTTAATTGCCAACGCTTATAACGCTGAAATATTTTCATTCTCAATATAGTCAATTATTTTAACATTAATAAACAATTAATAACTAACATGATATGCATTATTATACTACATTCAATAGGAACCCAAAATTTACAATATTCATGATCAAATAACAACATAAATTTCATAGTCAACTACTTCATAACAATGTCAACTACTTCACAACAAGTACAATACATAATTAAGTTGGTTAATTCAATACATAATCAACTACTTCATAACAATGTCAAATTGGAATACAAAAGACAACGTAAATTTCATAGTGAAATTCTACAAATACCGAATACGAAACTCCGGCCATATAACAAAACCTCCATCTGAAAAATCACATAACTTGTACATTCCATTTTGAGGATCATCATAAATTGGTGCATCCCGTTCAAGAACATCAACCACCCAAATTACTTTCTCTACATTCGGTATCACCTTCCTAAAATGACAAATAGTTTGTGTTCCAACATAACCTTTAGCTACTTCCTTCTCTAAATCTTGTGACAATAGCATTACATATTTCTTTTCCATTGTAGATGACCGAATATCATTATTTGACACGGTTGGAGTAACAACTACATAATTGTTTGTATGAGAATCTCCTAAATTAGAAGCACCTTCCGTTTGTGGAGTCGTAGGACTTGCAACATATTTTTCTTGCAAAATAGGCATAAATTTCATAAAAGTTAAAGTAATTAAATTGATGGCATTATTAACTTGATTAGCTACTTGCCTTTCTATCTCCAATTTCCAAATAGACAAATCCACGGCTTGCTTCTTTTCAGTTACAGCTTTTACAGCTCGAGCCATCTTCACTTGTTTTATAGAAGAAGTAGAAGTAATATCTCGACAATAATTTTTCTTCGTGTCGGAACCAAAAACTTCCGCAATTGAGTTATCTTCAAGATCTTCAACTCCACCCTTCGAACTATCATCCAACTTCCTCTTTTTTCCGCTTCCTCTAGAAGTGCCTGCATTTAATATCACGTTAAATTGAATTTGCAGTTTCTTTATAAAAATTAAATTGAACATTAAATTAAGTTGATAATTAATAATGTAACTGGGCTCAAACTGCGCCCCGGCTCAGTTTCGAAACTAAGCCCGACTCAGTTTTTGGCTCAGTTTCGACTCAGTTTCGAAACTGAGCCCGAGCTCAGTTCGAAACTGAGCCCGGCTCAGTTTTGAAACTGAGCCGTTTCGACTCAGTTTCGAAACTGAGCCAATGAACTGCAAATGAAAGATACTGCAATGAAATCCAAATGCAAAAGGAAACGCAGTCTCAATGTAGTACAGTTAAACCAACAAATTCTACTTGCAATTTCCAGTATCTTGTGGTACAAATAAGGAAAGCCATAACAAATGCGGAATCTGGAAATACCGTGTCATGCGGAATTTGGGCAGGTTGCAAGGAGAAAGGAGAAGGAAGCAGCATTTGCACATAAAGAAGCAAGGCTAGCTCTTTCTAAGATATCCTTGAATGGACCTGCATCAATGAATATTGAAGAGAAATACATGTACATGCTTAATACTTCTTCGACTCTGAAAAAAGAAGGTTCAACTGATGATGCTTGGGATGACTAAAAAATATAACCGTCCAATATACACAGCAAAGAAGACGATCATGCACCTCACTTCTTGTGCCATTTCAGTCTTTTTACATGAGAATTTGTTTCAGTAGGTTAGTGTTCATGAAAACTGTAATGGTTTTTACATGGTAGTGTTGGTTTCTTGCATGTATCCTTTGGTTGAGGTGTTAATTACATATATCATCTATTTCGTGCATGTATTTGTGTTGATCGACTCGACACAGTTCGTCTTGTTGATTTTTTTACTAATATCTATAAGTCGTTAAAATGGACTTTTGATTAAAGGGCTTCTTATGTAATATGTTGAGTTTTTTAGGGACTTACTTATTTAGCATCATTTAAAAAAAATAAGAATTGGAAGTACATTCATATTAGGTACATAATTTTTTGGTAAATTATGCTTCTTTCATTAATTCTTGACTTGTTTTCAAAGATCCCAATACACTCAACTTTAAACTTACTCAACAGAACTATTATTTTTCTGGAAAGAAGATTAAAGAAATAAAAATTTGTGGTTTTAGTATAAAAAGAATTTCTTACATCATCAACATAAATGTAGTTCTCCAAACACTTGCATGCCTTGTAATTCTGGCAAGTTTGTATTGAAAATATGATGAGTGAACGAAAAAAAATAGCGAATTCTAACAACATGCCCCAAAATTCAGTTCAATACCTCTAACTTTTTTATGGAGAAACCTTTTATTCACCACATCTTGCTGTTTCAATTCTAACAACATAAAAGGTTTGAAAGGCTAATTCTTTTATTGACAGACTACTTAGAAAGTTAGGAACAATGTTCCTTTTTAAATTGTTCCTAATTTTCATTTGTTTAGTTCAAATTTAAACTAAACACACAATGGAATAAGTTGAAATGACAGGGAAAACAACAACATATCAAATTGCCCTAGTCGACAAAAGTATTAAAGTAAAAAAATTGGCTCGGGTCCTTGTTTAGAAAAGTAATGTATTCCAGGTCAATTTTAGTAAAGTTCTATATTCTACATCCTTGTTTATTTAGGGCAATTATTTGAACTTTTTAAATACTTGCATTTCAATGTTTGCACTACTAGTATTCTTTGTGAAAATATCAGTTTAAATCAAGGTTTGAGGTTTCGACTAAAACACTGATATTGTGATTGTTCTGTTTCGATTTAAGTAAGAACCAAACTAAAACTCTGGTTTAATAAAAAGAAACTAATGAACTTCAAACTTCACATAATAAACTCAAAAAAAAGAATTAATTTAAATTTCAAATATATGAATGTTCAAAATCTAAAATTTCAAACTTAGAAATCATTCAAAATCACAAAATATTTAAATGTTGTAACTAAAAACGGTTTAAAAAGAAGTAATGAATAAACTTTTTAATTTATAAATAATCAGTATTGTTTGTTTATAACTTTATATCTTATTTTTCAGTTAAAGATAAATATGCATTTTTTTCAATAAAATAAACAAACATATGTGCAATTATATGAAAAATAAATAACAAAATCCAAAATCGAAACTCGAACCAAAATTCCCGAAATTTACGAATTAGATCAAAATTCTTAAAGTTACAAAAGACCGAAACCGCAACCGAAACTAAGATCTCGAACCATAGTTTAAATAGTTTTATTTGGAGATTTTTGAAGTCTTAATGTGGAACACATTTGAATACATTTACTTGTCCCATTTATTTGACAATAATACATCATTACACAATGAACACTGGAACTGCAAATACCAAGACAAACAATTGCAGTGAGTCAACAATAGTTTTAAAAAATAAATTGAGCAACGGTTTTTTGTGTACATTGGATCAATAATCGACATTTACTCAAATTAATAGATTAGTTAATGATTGAGAAATTCCTTATAGCATCCATTTTAACATCATCTTCAACAATAATTTTACAAATTAAAAAAATTAAAAGAAAAATGTTTTTATGGAAGGGTTGTAAGGTTATTGGAGTGGCCTTTTTCAAATGTTAAATTGGAATTTTCATTTTTTTTAAGGTTTATGAGAACCATGGGTTGCGTAGAATGGCTAATGTGTCGGTTGGATGGCCTCTTACATCTCTTTAACCAAAACATTCTTATGGATGGAAGAATTTAAGTCATAGAAAATTGTGTGAAAAATGGTTTACATTACTCTTAGTACTTTTAATCATCTACTGCCCTGTCCTCCAATATTTAAAGAACACAAGCCATGAAATCCATACATGTTTTTGACATAATCAAATTATGAAAACGTTTGACATGTCAATGTTTACATAAGTTCTCACTATTTCACAAAAGCTAATATATAAGAGAGTTATAAGAATATAAGGTTTTTAATACATGTCAGCTAAATGTCAAGCCAAGAGCAAATTGGGACAAATTCAATTATCCAATGTCTCTACAGTTGTTTTTGCCTGTCTGTTACATTCATTGATATTTTAGACACAATTATTTAAAAAATAGGTGTACTTGGGACGACCAATAATGAGAGAAAAACCTAATAATGAAAATTATCGGAGATACATTATCAAGAACCACCATAGTGGCTAAAAACGTAAGCACTTTTCCTATACCTTGTTTGATTTAGGTTAAAACATGGGATGATTTCATTGTGTCGAGAAACTAAGATCATTAAAAAAAATAGAAATAAAAAATCCATAGAAATATCGTTAAAGAAAAGTACGTAGGGATTGTATGTACTTTAATCACATACCCTCCATATATAGAGCTCATATCCCTGACATTTCTCACGGTAGACCAGTCAATTCCCATTCCATTAAGATATGATTTTTCTACCACTTGTTTCCAATGCTGATAATCTGCTTCAAAATCTTCAGGTGCGGATTTACCATAAACGCCCGTTTCAGAGCTATTTAACCAATATGGTGTAGTTTCCAACCGTTGTGGCCATTGCTCAGGCCATTGTGACCCACGCCTATTGGAGTCTACTGGCACTTTGTGCATACATGCTTGAAGTGGGACATTCCTATTCAGAACCGAAAATTATGAATAACCCAATTTTTTCCTACACATTATTGCATAATTCATTAGGAATCAATGTACCAAGCTGCATTTGGATCATCAGATTCTCGACAAAGTGGTGGGCTGTTTTCAGACCTTTGTTCATAGCATGTGTTGTCAATAGGTTTCCTAAATATCGCAAAACCAACATGGTTCACACGATCCTTTGTTTTCTTCACCATTTTCCAACACATTGACTTTGTCAAATCAGACATGGCTGTAGTCCAAATCCAAACATGAAAAAAAAGGTATGATTTGTTTCGAAATGTATTTTAATTACATGAAAACATAGGTCGTATAGCCAATAGCTCTATAGAACGTTGCAGTTTTATAATTAATTAAAGAATAATCGATTCATGAATAAGACCACAAAAATAGCAATTTGGTAAAATAGCGGAATTAAGCAATAGCAACATATCGTAGTATCATTCCTATCATCCATGACACATACACATACTGAGAAATGAAAAGAACAATCGTTTGCTATAAAGTTTCTGAAAGGAGAACGATGAAGCATCTATTATCCCCATAATGATAGAATTTACCATCAAGTTCTTAAAATCATCCTAATTATAAGATACAGCGAGTGCATTCGCGCACGCACGAGCACAATAAACTTTATAACATTTTACCTTTCCATATCCCAGCATCTTCCGGAAGATTTTGGTAAACTGGCGTTGCAGACCACACAAAATAACCACCAGGACGTAGTAACCTATTTAATTCCAACAAAAGCATGCCACCTGCAATTAGATCACAACTAATTAATACACATCTTGAAATTTATGCAAAATTATTAAAGATATATACCTTCGATAAGCCAGGGAACCCTACAGCGGGCACAATGAACAACATCATATACCCTACTTGGGAATGGGAGCCTCTTCGTGCCCATGACAGCTGATATAGCTGGAATTCCTCTTTCAAGTGCAAAATGTACTTGAGCTTCATGCTCGTCTTTTGGAGCAAATGACATGGTAAGGACATCCCTTTCAAACATATACCCACCAAAGCTAGCAACTCCACAACCAACATCCAAAATCACACGACTTTGTTTTCCCCAAGCTATATCAGGGTATGTTGATTGAATAGTATGAATATAGTGAAGTGCTCCATATTTAAATTGTGTTCCACCTCCAGGAAAAGTTAGGTAGTCTCCATCAACCTTTACCCAGTTCTGGTGCCCCTTGTACTTAACAAGTTGCATATGAGGGACATTGTAGAACCATATCTGCATTACATGTGCCAAAGAAGTGAATTATAGTTATAAAATAGTAATCTAATTGAAATCCAATTTAGCATAAGGAGTGTAGTTTCATACCTTGTCACGGCTTTTAGGCCACTTAATTGGTCTTCGGTACCCTTCAGGAAGAGGTACAAGGCATGTTGGGCTTTCTTCAGGGCAATGCCTTTCCCTGTGCTCGTAATGTTTAGTGCTATGAAGTTGCTTTATAGCTTTAATATTATCAAGACAAGGAATATAATCTGCACCAGCTACGGTATTGCATAGTTTCCCGTTATATTCTACAATGTCAACTCCTTTTGATGAAGACTGTTTCTGCTGTTCTTTCTCTTTCTTTGACTCTTCTGTCTGTGATTTCCATGCTCCATTCGTAGAATTCGTCTCTGTCAAAAGTTCAACCTCGGAAACATCCAGACCCTTCTCTTCTTTCTCTTGAATCTCAGTTTGGTTTCTTTCAGATTTCTGTTCATTTTCTGTGCCATTTTCAGCTGTATTTTCATTATTAGCTACTTGAGTTTTTTCATCTTCGAAATTCACAATACTACTAGATTCATCTCCTTTTTCCGTTTTAGAAGCAGAACTCTCTTGAGTAACTTTGTTTTCTCTGCTGATTTTATGTTCAGAATCATCATTAGCATTACCGAGGTTGGTATCCTCAGATGTTCTTGTATCATCCATTTGAACTTGCTCTCCCACCTCCGATCAGAAGATGATGAAATGACAGGGAAAACAACAACAAATCAAATTGCCCTAGTCGAAAAAAGTATTAACCTGAAGCCTTGCCATAGTCGATTGCGAACTGGAGCCTGCCGTCGCCAAAAGTGGAGCCTGGCGTCGCCAAAAGTGGAGCCTGCCGTCGCCAAAGGTGGAGCCTGCGAATTGGAGAATGAACGTCAGAGCCTGCCATCGCCAAAAGTGGAGCGTGCGAATTGGAGAATGAACGTCAGAGAGGGAAACGATTTGGGGAAAATGCGGCCAGGGATAAGCGTGGCTAGGGTTAAGCGTGATATGTTATTCAATTACAATTTTGCCCTAGTATATTTCAATTAACTCCAATTAAACCAAGGCTTACAACGAAAATAAGTGTCGCCGTATTTAAAAGTGTAAATTTTTATTTTCAGTAACATATATTGGATAGCAACACTTATTAGCGAGACTAAAATGCAACCCATATAAGTGTCGCCAAATGAAAAAAAAGTGTTGCCAAATGACTGTTTTGGTGTAGTGTGGTGGCTACTCCATTAGACTCTCAATTTCAACTATCCAGAGATTCAGTCCCCTATCGGATGAAGACAAAAGGAATATGGCTAATATTCCTTACTCTAGTGCAGTTGGAAGCCTTATGTATATTATAGTATGCACAATGCCTAATTTAGCTCATGTAGTTGGTGTTATTAGCAGATACATGTCTAATCCAGGCAAGACTCATTGGTAAGTAGTAAAGTGGATTCTATGATATTTGAGAGGCACTCCTGACATTGGCTTGTTGTTTCGAGGTAGCAATATAACTCTAAGTAGTTATTGCGATTCAGATTATGCTGGAATTGATTTTGAGTTATGTTTATACACTTGGCTTAGACCCGATTTCCTAGAGATCCAAGCTACAATCCATCATAACTTTATCAACTATAGAAGCATGGCTTATTTTTGTTGTGGAAACGGCTAAGGGAGGATTGTATTTAGTACAGTTTTTACAGTATTTATCAATGATGCAGAAGACGATGGAGCTGCTTTCAAATTGCCAGAGCGTTATTAATCTTGTTGAGAATCAAGCCTACAGCTAACGATCAAAACACATTGATGTTGGAAGTTTCTTTCTCGTGCTTGAAGAAGAAAGAAATAAGATAAAGCTATCGAAGATATACACAAAGGACAATCCAACTGATATGTTAAAAAAGTTAGTTCCAAAGGACAAGCTTGACTATTGCTTAAACTTGATTAGTGTGGTACGAGCTACCTAGCATCATGGGGCACTGACCCAACAAATAGTTTTGTTGATTGTTGGATATATTTAAATCGAGGTGGAGTGTTAAATTTGGACGATTTAAATCTATTTCAAATATTAAAAGAGAGAAGATACTAATTGATTACCACAATCAATTAACAAATAGGAAAGACAATCAATTAATTTAAGAAGATAATCGATTTGAGTAATCAATCAAATAAGAATATACTTGAAAACAAATACCAGTATGCTAAATTTTTGTTGAAATCAAATCAATTAAATCTAGAAAGATTTCATCCTCATCTCCAAGGCAGTCTTCATCCTCACACCTATGTATAAATATGAAGACATTTGTTCATCTTTTTAACACAAGACGACTAGAGAGTTCTCCACCAAAATATCTTCAATAAGATCTCTATTTCTGTATCTATTTTAGGGTGAGTGAAATTTATTGAGTGATCTATACCCTTCTCATATTGTACTCCCTCTCAAAGTGAAGAAATAGTAAAGGTTATTGGGTCCGAGGATGTAGGCATAGCCGAATCTTGTTATATCACCATGTTCTTTCCTTTCTGTCTTTGTTTATAATTTGCGCTCTTTGATTTTCTTTTTATTCTCTTTATTGGATTAGAATCGTTGAGATCGTCCACAGACTAGATTATTGGTGTTCTGTTTCCGCTACCCAAAACTTTGATTTTTCACTATAGATACATGTCTCCAATCTAAACACAAAAAGCATAAAGAAAATGTATTGCAATCATTCAAAAGGTAGAGATGGTACAGTAAGAGAAATCACAATTTATTACAATAGAGGACGACCTTGGACTAATACTTATTTTATAGAGGTATATGAAGAATCGACTTCATTTTGGATATGTGAATATCAAATTATCCTTTTTCTAACAAAAGTAGAAATAGAAAAAGAGTGAAACCGTGCAATGCACATGAGGATCATTAAATAATTTATTTAACTTAGTATTTTTAGATATTTTGGATATATAAAAGAGAAAATATAAGTTTATGGATCATATTTTTTTCAAATTTGCTTTTTCTTAAATGTTCTAAACAAAGATTTTATGATAAATATGCTTCCCTAATCATGAAGAGAAAAAAGTGTAATTAATTTGTTTAGAGCGTAATGATTTTATACAACAAAAGCTGACATCGGTTGTTAGTTATTGCTAACTTTATAATAAGTACATTATTATGCATCCTTATTATTTCAAGTGTAAGCGACATAAGTATGAATTTATCTTGTGTTTAATATATAAATTTAAAGGGCAACGATTAGCTACACCTCATTTTTGCTATACCTCAAATCCCCATTGATATCTCCCACAAGTTCCGAATTAAATAATAGAGTGAAGTGGTATGAGAGAGAAAGTATATTATTTAATTTGTAACTTTTGGCTGATATCAAGGGAATTTGAGGTGTAGCAAAAAATGAGGTGTAGTCGACCCTTTTCCAAATTTAAATATGTGCATGGCTTGTACGAAATAGTATTCTAAACCTAGAACGGAAAATTTGTGCTCAAAGTGGATAGTGTTTCAAATTTGGTTCGACGAAACAACATTCAACATTTACATCTTTTAACATCCAGGAAATTTTAATAATAAATTTAAATACTAATAAAGGTAACAATGTAATTTTACATAAAAATGAAAAAATAGTAAATTTTCATAAACATTGGAATTAGGCCTCAAAATCCATTCCACTGTGCTTAGAATGTCGTTTACAGTAAGAAAATATATATAACTTATTGAATTTGATAAAATAGGTCAAAATTAGCGGAAAGAATACCCAATGGCTTTTCCACAAATATTAATTTTAGAATTTAACCTAATAACCTAGTTTTTAACTATAAATAAAGCTCTAACCCTCTTCTACCTTCTAAAGCCCAACCGCCTCGCTAATTCTGTACGTTATTTTCTTCTTCCTCCTCCTCCTCAAAATTTTTTAATCCAAACATCATTCTCTATTCTCTTCTCTAAACTTCTAAAAAAAAGATAAACCAAATTAAAAGAAAGAGAGGGAGATAATCAAATTAAAAGAAGAAGATAAGGAGAAGCACAAACAAATCAAGGAATAAAGGAACGGAGACATATCCGAATCGGGTTAGGAAAAGGATTGTTTGCAACTAAATTGGTCACAAACACCCAAGAATGGTTGTTGTAGAGAAGTAAGTGAAGAAAAAAAATTAAACTGAGTAGATGGATTAACAAGTAACATAAAATCAACTATAATCAGAGACATAGAAATTTATAGTGGTTCGGCGTTGTATGCCTACGTCAACTTTGCAGATTATCCTTTATTAATCACTTATCAGTCTAATTACAGTAGAAAATAGCTAGAACTTGATTACAATAGAGTCTAGAGTAACAAGCAGCGTGAAGATCCTCAAAATGACCCATCAGGCTAGTATTTATAGGTGAAGACGACCATGTATCTCTCTGAAATCTCGACCGAAGGACCTTCTAATCCATATGGGTCCACTAGAGAGATCATTGGGCCCAATTCCCAAAGAGGAGATCGGTACCAATCCCTTCTTTGGTCCAGTTTTGGGGAGCGGTCCCTACGGTGGCTTCTTTATGCAAAAACATGTTTTGCCCCAATTTTCATGCTATTTGAATCATTGGAACTCGAGTTGTCGCTTGATCTTTGATTCAAGATGACTTGAATGCTGCCTTCTACCGATCCCTCTCGAGGGGTGTATACCAATCCCTCCAACTTTGTCCATTCGATATCCGATCCCTAGGGTAGGTTCCCTAGGGTCCATGTACCTTGCTCTCCAAATTTCATATGCTTTGGACTTGTGGATCTCGAGATATTGATTGATTTCTGCAAGAATGCCCTTGTATTGCGATGTATGCCGATCCCTCGTTCATGAAGTATGCCGATCCCTCTCAATAAGCCAATCTATGTCAATCCCTTCCATCCATTGAGCCATATTTCGTACTTTGAGCATTCTACATTATACATCCATCAAATCCATTCAATCCCGACTTTATACGTTCATTTGTACTTGACTTCTAGGTCCTACAGTCACCAATCTGGAGTAGTCGGCCTTGATGGCAATCGAATCAAACTCGTGTAATCAGTTCGATATAGCCAGGATAGAATGCCGGATAACACTTGCCCCCTAAAGTACATCTTGTGATGAACATGACGTGCTTTGAATCAAAGAAAAGTAGAGTCATCGATAAGAAATTCATCCAGCTTTATGAATATCTACTATCCATTTGCTAAACTATTTCTCCAAGGCATTATTTTTCTCATTGATCGGCATGACGCTTGGTGGATTTCCAATGGTATAAATCCAAGGCTATACTCCCTTAGTTAATATTCATAAGTTTGGTTCCATAAGACTAACAAGCTTTGGTTGTTTGTTCCAGCCTCAAACTTGAAGGCTTCAGGTTTGATTTCAATTTCTGTCGATTTGAAAAAATTAAACCTTTGGGTCATACACGTACACGTTCATATATATGATCTTGTTACTGGCTCCTGTACGTGCTCACATGTTTACAGGTCGTCGCCAACTTTCCTGCATTTCATATGCACATGTTTATAGCCGAACCCTCATAATCATTTTTTAAGCATTTGTAGGGATCGGCCTATGTTTAGCCGATCCCTTTCTCTCAATCCATCCTTTTTTTATAGAGATCGGTTCTTTCTATGTTGATCCCTCTTTCTCCTTCTATTTCTTTAATATTCACGCGCTTACATGGATTGGTAAGCTTCCATGCTGATTCCTCTTTCCATGCTTTGTGCCAAAGACTTGGGCCGATCCCTCAGTCTATATATTTATAAAGTAGCTTTCCCATTTCCTTCACCTTTACTTGCTCCATTTTCTCATCACCGTCCAAAGCACTGAACCATTTTCATTCCATGTTGAGCCTCCTTTCTCTTCTTTTACCCATGATTCCAAAAAGAATCCTTCTCGTGCTTCAATCCACCCTTACAAATCATCTTCCCTGTACTTTTCATCTCGATCGCCTTCGAGCTATCCGCCAATTCCTTTAACATATAAACACATAGGTGAGCTATCATGCTTTATCTTTTGGTTTCATGGTAAGGTAAGAAATTCTGGAGTTTGACGTGATGATGGAACAACGGTCGAATTTGAAGATGAAATGTTGAAAAAGGATGGGTTCAGCAGAGCAAAGGAGGAGGACAGAGGAAGAAGATAGAGTGGAGGAGGGTTTGGTGTTGGAGGTTTGGATCTATATCGATCCCTCGACGTAAAGTCTTGATGAATAGAGGGTGAAGTAGAGGGGTCAGTGGGATTAAGGATCGACAGTTTTAGGTAGAAGAGAGGGATCGGTTGAGAGGCTTTGGGATAAGTATCAGTATAAACATAGGGATCGACATAAAGATAAGGATCGGTATAAACATAGGGGTCGGCATAAAGATAAGGATTGACATAAAGAGCACTTTGAACTTGCAATCTAATCCTAGCGTACTTGTTTGGAAAATCACCACTAATTCACCTTAGAGAACTTAGACATATGATGATGATGAACAATAAAACTTGCATATTCACTATTAAACTTGAGATTGAACAATCAAATCCTTGGAACTTTCAAAATAGACTAAATGTAACGAGCCTAATTTTTAGTAACATTATTTATGAGATTTAATTAGCTAAATTAAATAAAATAATGTAATCATTAGGCGATTGAGATTTGTGATTAATAAGGGGTAGTCGTGCCATGTAAACAAGTGAACTAATATGAGTAAAAAATAAAATAAGTTAGGCAAATAGGTGAGGGGAAAAGTTGGAATAAGGGTATTCTAATACCCTAAACCCTTAGGAATTCATTCACATGTTCATTCATTTGAAAAAAAATTAAATATTGAGGTCGGCCACCATTAGTAAGAACAAGAAGAAGAAAAGCTAAAGGAAGAAGATTAATCAATTCAAATCCATTCAAATCTCAAACTCCTTTATCTCAAAGCTAAGGTGAATAATGACTACATCTCATATTTCTTAAGTGTTTTCGGTTTTAAGGTTAATCCAATTTATTTTGCAATGTTATGCCATGATTTTGAAGGACAAAATGTTTATATCTGCTTGTTGATGATTTATGCTTATTCATATAGGTTTTATGATATGTTTTAATATGAAAACCCTATTTAATGACATCCAAATGTCGTGCAATTTTAGATTTAGATCGGAAAGATATTTTAGAGATGGGTTTCAATTTTCATAATTTTCTGAACTAATGTGGATTTTATATAAATTTTCTAGTGAGGAAAATGATTGTCTGCGTCTAAAATTATTTATGGTTAAATAATATAAGTTTTAGGTCTGAAATTAATATATGTTAGAAAACATATTAAAAATGATTTTCTGGAATTTTTGTAGAATTTTCCTAAGTGTTTTAATAGATATATAAAATCGCTTAAGGTATGAGACTTAAATGTTTCATATATTTATAAAAGGAGAAGGGGTATTTTGTAAATTATTTAAATTGTTTAATTCTGAAATTTTGGCAGCACTTTTAGAATAGAAAATTGGCAACTAATAGTATTTTAATAAACAAGGCAGGTTAGTTGAAAAGAATTTCTTTTTAAAGTTAAAATCAGTTTTTACATGCTTTTAGCATGTTTCACCACTTTCGGCACCCAGGTTCCGACTTAGTAGTTCCGCCACCATCACCATCGAAACCAATGCACATGGCATCAAAGACTTGGTTAGTAGTTAGTAGTTAGCCAAAAAAACTATAGTGTTCGGACAGATAGTTCATTTGTTACCTTACATGTATGTTTACATGATATTGCTTTACAGTTTTAACTAGTATTGGTTGCAGGACAATGATTTGCTAAAGATATGTTTTAAAAGGATATTAGTGAGGGGAAACCCGTTCCGATAAGCGGCGCGGTCTTAATTAATATTAAATAACCGAGATGTATAGTATTATTCACACCAGACTTTATGTCTAACTCGAAGTTTATGTTTTCCCCCTTAAACTCTCGGGTACTTAAAATTGATTTGAGTAGACTGAGGGTTGAGGATTTTTAGTAGGTTGGTGAATAAAGCTTCCGGAGACGAGTAGGTGACTGACAGATAGCTATTTAGGAGTTGCTGTTTTATTTCGTTGGATTCCGCTGTGTTGTACTTTGTCAGTTATGACTATATTGTACTCTGCTCAACCAAAGTGGCATCATCATATGTCACTCTTGGCGTATTTATGTAATAATTATATTTTATCTGAACCTTGGAAAGCGATGGGATTATGTAATATGAATATGGAACATGTTTTGGAAATGTAATCAAAAATGTTGTTTTTTTTGAAATCTGTGATTTTGTTTCATATTCATGTACTTCTGATATTATGGATACCATTAACATTACCATATTTGGTCACCGAAAGTTAATACTATGGATGACTGCAGCATTTGTAGTGCTTAGCTTCGGGCCTCCAGATAGAGGATGTTACAACTTGGTATCAGAGCATAGGTTTATGAAAAACTTTAAACTAAAAATTATTTTTGAAAACATAATCCTGAGGAATTAGAGATAAGATCGGGGTATGGGATAACGCTATAGTAACGTACTTGTATTTGCTATATATAAGTATGCGCTATATCTTTTGTTTCTTGGAGATTTGACCAGGCAACTAGTGCTCGGCATCAGGTAGCACTCGGCGTCAGAGAGTGTTCGGCATCTAGGAGTGATCGGCGAAGTACTCGGCATCCAAAGGGACTCGGCGTCAGAGAGTGTTCGACATCTAGGAGTGATTGGCGAAGTACTCGGCATCCAAAGGGACTCGGCGTCAGAGAGTGTTCGGCATCTAGGAGTACTCGGTGAAGTACTCGGCATCCAGCGTACCCGGCATCCATGACACTTGGCATCAGATAGTACTCAGCGAAGTACTCGGCATACCAGGCTACTTGGCGTCAACTAGCACTCGGCGTTAACCAATGCTCGGCGTCTGCTAGCACTCGGCATCGATAGAACTCGGCAACAGGAGTGCTCGGCATCCAGAAGACGTTCGGTGGACATAACTACTCAACATGACACTATCGTTCGGCCAGCATGCATCATTCGATCAAGAGCTTCAGATAGAGTTACGTTCGGCATCAACTGCAACCATCCTGCACTTCCCACACATCAAACGAACCATTCAGCATAGAAAGGACTGTTCGGCATGGAAGGGACCGTTCGGCATGGAAAGGACTGTTCGGCGTCAAAGCGTTCGGCATACCTGGTTCGACATGCAGCGAACACTACACCTGGGCGAGAGCGTTCGGCTACCAAGCCCACTTGGGAAGTCCAACCCATCTTTGTCTATAAATAGAGGGGTAGGGTTACAGTGAAGGGGATCCTTTTTTCAGGAGAGAACACCGGGGAAACTCTGCCATTTTTGAGACTCATCTCCTCTACTTAACAACTTCATTCAAGCGTTTGATTCACGAATTGTATTTGTAATCATCAACTAAGAGGATCAATAAAAGTTAAAGTGGACGTAGGCAATTACGCTGAACCACTATAAATTTGGTGTTCTTACTTTCAGCATTTAAATTAGCATTGTCTTCTCTGTTTAATTTGATTTCATCACTTATATCTCTACACAATCTTTCTCTACGAGGTTAGTAACCAATTTTGGTGCTAACACTTTGGTTCTTTCACTGAGAATTGAACTCTCAGACCTCAAGGATCTGCTTTGAAGCTACTGGATTGAACAAATCCCTCAAAGAAGATCCGACTCACTGATAGGACATCCGTTGATTCTACTCAGAGTTCATACCAATAACTCTACAATGGCAGGACCACGTACCAGGTCAGCTTCTCATAATGCGGATGCCCGCGAGACTGCTAGCGTGCAACAAGCAGGACCTAGCAACCAACCAGCAATTCCGGGTGAAGGGATTGCCGCCCAGGACCAAGCTCCAGTTGTCACCAGAATAGAGTTCAACGACTTGATGAGAGAGCTCAGGGAAAGCAGGAGACAACTAGGAGAGCAAATGCAAGCTAACGCCAACCTGATGGCACAGCTCACTCAACAGCAGCAACAGAATACTGGGGGAAATCCCGCTCCTTATTCCTCATCTGACAGCTCTACTTCCTCTGATGAACCTCCCAGGCGCAGATGCCGCAAGACTGAAGCTGCACGAGCAGAAGCTGCTGCTCAAACAGCTGGAGACCGTGACCAAGCAAGAGCTGGAAACTTCAGGACCGGAGTACAAATGGAGGATGGAGGCCCAAATCATCAAAACACTAACGATGTCGAACCTCAAGACGCACGATTGGTAGATTGCCAGGAGAGGAGGCATCAGCATGGACAGGCGCGTAGAACAGACTCTAACCTTCCGCCTTCCATACAGACACCAGATCTGACAGCCATGATCAGGCAATTGATGAAAGAAAATCAAGGCTTATCGAACGATGATTGGGGAGTGTCAAGAAGTCACACTCCGTTCACGGATGTTGTGTTACAGGCGGCGTACCTAAGAAAGTTTAGTATGCCAACTATCCCTGCGTACGAGGGAAAGACTGACCCAAGACAGCATGTCATGAGGTACGAATGGATGATGGATTCAGCTAGAGCAAATGATGCCACCAAGTGTAGATGCTTTCCAATTACTCTATCTGGGATCGCTATTATGTGGTTTACCCGACTTCCTCCGCGGTCTGTATCCAATTTCGAGGAGTTGGCAAAGAAGTTTATTGAGCAGTTCAGGATACACACTACTCGTCCGAAGGACGTAATGTCTCTGTCAAGTGTAATCCAAAGTCCCGGGGAATCATTGAAGGAATATTTACAAAGGTTCCATGTCGCGGCAACTGAAGTCAGTAATCCCAATGATCATGCAATTCTAATGGCTGGGATGAGAGGTGTGGATCCGGAGTCTGAATTTGGAGACTGGTTGGCAGGAAAGCCTCCGACCACGCTAGAGTGTTTCTACTCAAAGGCACACCAGTTCATAAGAAGAGAGGAAGCTAGGTGGGTACGACGAGATAAGGCACCAGGACCTGTCCAAGAGTCTATGAAGAGCAACATTGCTGTGAAGTAGTCCGGAGACAGCTCGGGAAAGGTCCAAGTCAATGTCCAAAACAAGCCTGGACAGCCTAAGGAGTCTGGAGGAAGAAATCAAGGGAAGAAGAGAGAAGCGGGGAAGTGGAAGTCGAGAATTCCAAGCTACAGCGAATATACTCCACTGAACGCGCCGCTTGAGAACATCTACCTATCCACCTGCAATACCTTTCAGTACAGAAAGCCACGTCCAAAAGAATCAACCGAGGAACAGAAGCGGACCGGGAAATATTGTCGCTTCCATGAGACTTATGGGCACAATACGGAAGAATGCAGACACCTGCACGACGCTATCGAGAAGTTGATCAGGCAAAAGAAGTTGCAAGAATTTGTGAAGGATCCACAGGAAGGAGGACAGGGAACGTCCAACCCAGGTCGTGCACCAGCTCCGCGTCATCCTGAGGAGCCTGCCCGAACCGTAGGCAGACTGGTCATAAATACAATTATCGGCGGACCTCACCCCGCAGATAAGAATTGGCAAGAGATGGAGCGGTATGCAAGCTCCCTGAAGCATGCAGATTTTGAGTGATGTTCGAACATGGGTGATGGGACCCCTGCTAAGCAGCAATGCGTAATGACGGACGATATAGTGTTCAGAAACAGAGATGCTGATCAAGTAGAGGCCCCAACCATCGACCCGATGGTCATATCTGCGACGATTGGACCAGCATATGTGAAAAGAATTCTGATTGATTGCGGAAGTTCAGTCAACATCATCTTCAAAAAGGCTTATGACCAAATGAAACTGGAAACAAAAGACCTGAAACCGTCCAAGGCTCGTATACACGGCTTTAACGGCGCAACGACCGACGCCGTGGGGTATGTCGAGTTACCAGTTGAACTGGGACAAGGCGAGCGTCGGAGAGTGCGAATTCTACCTTTTGTAGTTTTGGATGTGGATTCTCCATATAATTTTTTCTTGGGCCGACCGGCCCTGGCGGAGTTTAGGGCAGCATTAGCCCCGTGGTGTTTGACTTTGAAGTTCCCAACTGACAAAGGAGTAGGTATTGTTCATGGCGACCAAGCAGCTGGTCGTTCCTGTTATGTGGCTGAGCTCCGAGAGGCCCATCGGAGGGAGAAGGGAAAGGTTGCGGACAATCCCGTCCGCATCCTTAATACGGATAATTGACAAGTAGTGCCCGAGCCCTGGCTCGGGCACAGTTCTCGGATCTTCAGAGACATAGATCCGAGAGACGACGATGAGAAACCCAGGGAAGAGAAGGCATCACCGGCCGAGTTAACGATTGACATCTCAGTTAGCCGAGGCGACCATTCACGAATACTAAAGATCGGATCACAGCTTGGCCCCATGATGACTGCAGACCTTAGCGACTTCCTCCGGGCGAATCTTGATGTTTTCGCCTGGACGCATTCTGATATGTGTGGGATCTCTCCCGCCATCATGAGTTATATGTTGAACATAGACCCGAAATACGTCCCAGTTAAACAGAAGAGGAGAGGAATGGACCCGAAGAGCCAAGTATACGTATACCATCTCGTGGTTTACTAGTTTTGACTGCATTATGGGCATATAGAACTACCCACAAGTCCGCAACCGGCCACACTCCATTCACCTTGGCATACGGCTCCGAAGCCGTTATACCCGTGGAACTTGAAGTTCCATCACACCGAGTGACATACTATGATCCCAAGACGAACCAAAATCTCTTGTTGGAATCACTGGACTGCATCGATGAAAAGCATGAAGAAGCCGAATTAAGGGCGGCAGCGCATAGGCACCAAGTCAAGCGCTACTACGACGACAGAGTCCGCCCAAGGATCTTTGATGTGGGTGATCTCGTTCTGAAACGAGTTTTCCCGGTACCATCACGTATGAATCCCAGCTGGGAAGGTCCGTACGCCATTGAACGGAAGCTTGGAGAGGGAACATTCAAGCTAGCGACCGCTGATGGCACGACACTCCCCCGAGCATGAAACAGTGAACATCTGCGACACTATTACATTTAGCATGTTTTCTTTCTTGTTTTAGGCACTTTTATTTCCTGCATGTTTCCGTTCAGTCATAACTTAGTTTCTTTTTAAAGTTGTAATCGAGCAGTTTAGTTGATTTTCATTAATAAAGGCTTGAAGCCGTATTTTCCACAGATCGCTAATGTTTCTATATCTCATGATCGGAGTACTCTAAGTCCCCGGAGCGCGGACTAGAGTATAAACAACTTCAAATCTCCGAATCCCCAGAGCGTGGAGCGGAGTACTCTAAGTCCCCGAAGCGCGGACAAGAGTATAAACGATTCCAAATCTCCGAATCCCCAGAGCGCGGATCGGAGTACTCTAAGTCTCCGGAGCGCGGACTAGAGTATAAACGACTTCAAATCTCCGAATCCCTAGAGCATGGAGCGGAGTACTCTAAGTCCCGGAGCGCGGACAAGAGTATAAATGGTTCCAAATCTCCGAATCCCCAGAGCACAGATCAGAGTATTCTAAGTCCCCGGAGCGCAGACTAGAGTATAAACGACTTCAAATCTCCGAATCCCCAGAGCATGGAGCGGAGTACTCTAAGTCCCCGGAGCATGGAAAAGAGTATAAACGATTCCAAATCTCCGAATCCCCAGAGCGCGGATCGGAGTACTCTAAGTCCCCGGAGCGCGGACTAGATTATAAACGACTTCAAATCTCCGAATCCCCAAAGCGCGGATCGGAGTACTCTAAGTCCCCGGAGCGTGGACTAGAGTATAAACGATTCCAAATCTCCGAATCCCCAGAGCGCGGATCGGAGTATTCTAAGTCCCCGGAGCGCGGACTAGAGTATAAACGACTTCAAATCTCCGAATCCCCAGAGCGTGGAGCGGAGTACTCTAAGTCCCCGGAGCGCAGACAAGAGTATAAACGATTCCAAATCTCCGAATCCCCAGAGCGCGGATCGGAGTACTCTAAGTCCCCGGAGCACGGACTAGAGTATAAATGACTTCAAATCTCCAAATCCCCAGAGCGTAGAGCGGAGTACTCTAAGTCCCCGGGGCGCGGACTAGAGTATAAACGATTCCAAATCTCTGAATCCCTAGAGCGCGGATCAGAGTACTCTAAGTCCCCGGAGCGCGGACTAGAGTATAAACGACTTCAAATCTCCGAATCCCCAGAGCGTGGAGCGGAGTACTCTAAGTCCTCGGAGCGCGGACTAGAGTATAAACGATTCCAAATCTCCGAATCCCCAGAGCGCGGGTCGGAGTACTCTAAATCCCCAGAGCGCGGACGAGTATAAACGATTTCAAAATCTCCGAATCCCCAGAGTGCGGAGCGGAGTACTCTAAGTCCCCGGAGCGCGGACTAGAGTATAAACGAATACAAACCTCCGAATCCCCTGAACGCGGATCAACTTACTCTAAATCCCCGGAGAGAAGATTTAGAAAAAAGCCCAAGTACTCGAGAGATGTGGAATGAGAAATATGCCACGTCTAGAGATGTTTGAACGACACGAAAATGGACTGCGAGATAATGCAACTCGTAACAAGTGGAGTTATGACTACAGTTAGTCAGCAAACCAAAGAAAAGCAAGAGAATCATTCAAACAAAAAAGAAACTAAACTTCATTCAGTAGTTCAAAATGGGGTTACACAGTTACTCCTACAAAATTCAGAATCCAGAACCTATCTATACAAACTGCAAGCCACAAAAAATAAAAGCAACGACAAGACTTAAGCAAGAAGCTCGTCGAACGAGTGTATCAATTATTTCTTCGGTTTCTTCTTCTTGTCTTCCTTTGTTTTTTCCGACGACTCCTCTCCTTCACGCTTTTTCTTGGATTTCTTGCTTGCTAAAGAAGCGGAGTCAGGAGTAGGAGACGGAACATCTAGTGGTTTGGACCTGCCCAGGAGAATGATTTTCAAAGGTCTGTTCCGCGGGTCGGTAAGTTCCAGGATTCCAGGTTCAACTTTGACCTCGGCCTTTTTCTTCTCCTCTGCGGCGAGGCGGTCCTTCATGCTCATCTGTGAAGTATGCTCAGAGGCGCCAGTGATTTCAATTTCATCACTACCTTCGACAAGAGATGAAGTGTCAAGTTTATCATCATCTAGCGCCCCAATCACTTGAGCATCGGGACCAGGAATTACTCCCGCATGAACAACATCACTAGTTTTCTCTGCCTCCTCCTTGGCATCATCGCTCCTTGGAGTCGGCTCGGCGTTAGAACAGCCTACTTGAAAACATAAAGAATGAGCGTTAGAACGAATAACCACTGCTGAAAAATGACGGGATCTTTCAACTTCTAGAAAAGAAGAGTTTCCTACCGGGTTCTGGTTGGCTATCGGTTGCACGTGGGGTTTCACCCTCCAGAATAGGAGATAGCACATGAACACCAAGCCCGGGATCTTTAGGGTCGTAGCCGGCGTGCTGCTCGAACGGGTCAAGTGTCGGCCGACCGACCGGTTGAGCAGCGAGAGGAGCAGCAGTGTGAGGAGCCATAGTCTCAGCCCCAGACGGGCCAGCTTCATCATTTTTCTCTTTTGGAAGGGAAGAGCCTTTGCTATAAAGCGTCAATGCTGCGGATAAATCCGCTGGCTCATTCCCCCTAAGGAACTCCTTCACCAAGGCATCCTCATCGACCTCGTCGGAGCCCGACTCGATCTTCCTGATCCTTATCAAAGTTTCCCAGGCCTCAGCCAAGGACTCGAGGTAGCCGTCGCCCAAGAATGTTAAGTCGCGATGCATAAGGACGCGAGCTCCATATTCAGCAATCAACGGGTCAAACATGCTTTTGACCTCTTCCCTGCCGGCTTCTGCGGCCGCCTCGAGGCGAGAGTCAATCTCCTCCGCAGCCTTTCTTTTGCCCTCCTCACGGGCCTCATCCTTCATTTTCTCAACCCCAGCAAGTTCGTCATCGAGCTTCGCTTTCAGGAGACGAGTAGCAACGATTTCATCACAGTATCGTTGTGATTCTTCTTGAGCAGCTACCTTGTCCTCCTTCTCCTTGGAGAGTAATTCTTTCAGCTCTCTGACTTGCACGACGAGCGCATCCCTCTCTTTTTGGACAGAGTCTTTTTCTAGGGCGAGGGCACCGCTGCGCTGGACTGCTTCATCAAGCTCCTTCTTGTGAGCCATCTCTAAGCGAGTAACTGCCTTAGCAGTATCTTTTGCGCTTTGTTCAGCGGCTTCCAGCTTCGACTTGTACGAAGCGAGCTCTACGTCTTGGTGCTCGATGATGTTTTTGTCGCAGCCAGCCTCCATTTTCAGGCGATCAATCTCATGTTGACGCTCAACGAACACCTCCGAGATCTTCTCCACCAAGTGCACAAACGCGTCATGTTGAACGTAGACATCGTTATTGCAGGCAATGGCACTCTGCTTCACGTGCCCAGGAATATGGTGAATAGCCGGGAGGAACTTCAAACCGTCAAAGCAAATTTTCGGAAACTTGGCCCTAAGATCGACCATCTTTTCCGCGACAGTTGGATCAACCGCGGGAGTAGGGGAGGAGGCTTTGGAAGTTCTGCCCTTTTTCGTTGTTCCCGAACTTGCCTCGTACTCGATGAACCGGAGTGTTGTTCTCGAGGAGCATCAGATTGGTAACCCTTCTGTGAAGATTTCTCTTTATCCGGCACAGTTGGAGGAAGAGGATCACGGGACTGCGAAGATTGAGAATATGCCTTCTTGCAGTGAGACAACTCACGGGGACGATTGTCTCTATCTTCATAATCATCTCTGTCCCTGCGTCTGCCTGAACCAGAGTCCCGTCCAGAGTGATGAAATATGGAAGAGCCATGAAGGCGATCGAGTCCGTGAGAACGCCCCATATCACCTGCAAAGAATGGAGATAACAACGAGTTAGGAAAAATCCGGGAAATAAATAAAATGATGAAGTGTATGATGGAATGCGTATGTGCATGCGTGTCCTACTGTTCCCCCCGACGGACCCGTTCGTTTATCTTTACTAATCGGAGTGTTGTCTCCTTGGACCGGGAGTTGAACTCCCGCATTGCCTTTAACGGGCGAAGAAAACTTGAGGGCTTCAGGATCGTCAAACCCGTAATTGAGAATATCATCGGGAATAGACAGGTTCGACAGGCCCCTCAGGGAACTTTCCAGGTGCTGCGAGGAAGCCTCTTTCTCAGGCGGGATAGGCATGACTTTTGAAGTGCCACCAACTTTCTCCTTCTGAACTTTATGTTTTAACTTCCTCTTTCCCTTTGAAGGGGAAGATGACGTCTCAATATCTTGAACTTCGACTGCCGGATTCCAAGCGGGACCCACATTCTCGCCTTGAGTCTCAAGAGCTTCGTCTTCTTTGCGCTCACCTTCTTCGTGCGTATTGGGAGTGCGGCGCGACGACGATCCGGCCTGTTTTTTCCCTTTACCGGACGAAGGTTTGGGAATGATGACACCTTCTGGAAGGCTGATCCGACGACCATGGGCTAGCAAGCCAAACCCCGACAGTGATTCATTTGAAATGATAGTCCGGATGTCTCGTTCCTCGGCAGGAAGAGCTCTAATGGCTTCAACAGCCTCAGAATATCCTCGGCCTTCCGGACGCGGGTTGATACCTGAAAAGATGAAACAAAGAGTTAGGAAAAGCATGACTCCGGTTAAATGCGAATAGTGACTCGGCAGAGAGACTTACTGCCTTCAACCCATCTCCTCGCAAAACCAGGAGGGCAACGCACATAAAACCATTCCTGTTTGTACAGGGCGAATTTACTGCATGCCCCTGTCAAGATTTGGCATTTGTGGTACGGCTCGAGGAACATAAAGGAAGGACTGTCTTTTCGTCTCTTAATCATATAAATGTATCTGATATCGCCAGTGGTTGGAGGTCTAGAGAAGACGGCCATGAAAAGTAAGTAGGTCCCGTATAGAAACGCATGGCCGTTCGGGTGCAGCTGCGACGGAGCTATGTCAATATACTGCAATACATCCTGGAGAAATAAATTGAACGGAGACACGCTGCCCATCCAACACATGAACTTGTTACAGGCGGTATACCCGACTGGGGGCAGATGAGGACGATCGTGTCGCGAAGGGACCAACACGTCGGCGAAAGGGATCCCATGAATGGAGCATATCCGTCGGAGAGCGGCTTCATTGATCTTCGAAGCTTGTGAATCGATCGAATTGTCTAGAAGAATTGCTGCCTCCAGGGCATCAGGTGCTAAGTTGTGAGCAGGAGAAGTCGACGGATTAGAAGTATCAGCAGCTTCTGGCCTTGATGACGGCCCAGGCCTGTCGGATATAGTGGCAGAGCTAGACTTTCTTGACATCCTCAATAAATAACGAACCTGGCAAAGTGCTTGAGAAAGCTATACTCAAAAAACATTGAACGTTAGAGTTAGCAACACGAGTTTTCCCCCCACGTGGTGTGTGAACTAGTGCAAGCAATTGTGTACAAGCAATAAGAATCTAAAGATTTCAAAGATATAAAAATGAGCTTCGAGTCGTCGCCTTCGAAGACCGTCATCGCTGACCGTCTCAAAAAGCCCGCCTTGAGGTGATTACAGTTTCAAATTCAGAAAACGAGTGTTAATCAAACCCAGATTTAAGTCTACTAAAGCTAGGGAGTTAATGATCCGGGTCAGTGTCATATGATGGTGTGCTTAGATCTTTTGACCTTGTGTAGATTAGGCAAGGCAATTGTTCGTTCGGCATTTACGGTGTTCGGCCTAAGTATGGTTTAACATCTATCATTGGTCGGCATTTATAATTGTCCGGCATTTGCATTGCTCGGCCTTGATATGGTTTGGTTAAGTTTTGTTCGGCATTTGGACTGTTCGGCCTAAATATGGCATTCGGCATGTATGTTTGTTCGGCAGGTCAGTTGTTCAAAACGTATACTGTTCGGCATGTCAGTTGCTCGGCAATTATGTTGTTCAGTCTAAATTCTGTTCGGCGCATATACTGTTCGGCATTTGGGTAGTGTTCAGCCTTAGTTTGTTCGGCTAAAGTAGCGCTCCACCCTCGATTACAATTCCACCCTACTCCTTCTCCATCTGCGCCGAACGACAGGAACAGATCGCCCGGCAAAGATTACGCCGTTCGACACCCCATCTTTCTTTTTTCTCCCAGTCTTATTCGGCGCGAAGGAGCTAGGCCCAACTACCATGCACCATTCGACGACTCCAAACATGCGAGCCATTTCTACTCGCCACACATTATGCAACCGTAGAAATGTCCCGTTTTCCACGTGATGAACCTAAACCTCGTGTTGAAGTAATTTAATCGTGGAAGGAACGATACCTAGTTCGAAGATCGAACTTGAGGAAAGATCAATTAGGCTTTATATCTGATTGGCTGGCGAGAATTGCAAGTCTCTTGGGAATGACAGATATGAAGGTGTAAAAGGATAATAGTGGAAGGACGCCTGGTTTTATAGGGAGAAGATGGAAGTTGAAAAGGCTATATCCGGTAGAACCGGTCAAAGTCGTAGCGTTCGGCTTCAAAGCGAAGTGTCGCTCGGCACATGAGGATTGTTCGGCTTCGAACGCATCGTTCGGCGTCCAAACCATGCTCGTCTCACACCTCCTTCACTAACATTCTCGAGAAGGCACCTCCGAGGTAAGCTGAACTAGATTCAAAGCGCATCACGTTCGGTCACATAATACACTTTGGGGGGCAAGTGTTTCCTGGAGATTTGACCAGGCAACTAGTGCTCAGCATCAGGTAGCACTCGGCGTCAGAGAGTGTTCGGCATCTAGGAGTGATCAGCGAAGTACTCGGCATCCATAGGGACTCGGCGTCAGAGAGTGTTCGGCATCTAGGAGTGATCGGCGAAGTACTCGGCATCCAGAGGGACTCGGCGTCAGAGAGTGTTCGGCATCTAGGAGTACTCGGCGAAGTACTCGGCATCCAGCGTACCCGGCATCCATGACACTTGGCATCAGATATTACTCAGCGAAGTACTTGGCATACCAGGCTACTCGGCGTCAACTAGCACTCGGCGTTAACCAATGCTCGGCGTCAGCTAGCGCTCGGCATCGATAGAACTCGGCAACAGGAGTGCTCGGCATCCAGAAGACGTTCGGTGGACATAACTACTCAACATGACACTATCGTTCGGCCAGCATGCATCATTCGATCAAGAGCTTCAGATAGAGTTACGTTCGGCATCAACTGCAACCATCTTGCACTTCCCACACATCAAACGAACCATTCAGCATAGAAAGGACTGTTCGGCATGGAAGGGACCGTTCGGCATGGAAAGGACTGTTCGGCGTCAAAGCGTTCGGCATACCTGGTTCGGCATGCAGCGAACACTACACCTGGGCGAGAGCGTTCGGCGACCAAGCCCACTTGGGAAGTCCAGCCCATCTTTGTCTATAAATAGAGGGGCAGGGTCACAGTGAAGGAGATCCTTTTTTCAGGAGAGAACACCGGGGAAACTCTGCCATTTTTGAGACTCATCTCCTCTACTTAACAAGTTCATTCAAGTGTTTGATTCACGAATTGTATTTGTAATCATCAACTAAGAGGATCAATAAAAGTTAAAGTGGACGTAGGCAATTACGCTGAACCACTATAAATTTGGTGTTCTTACTTTCAGCATTTAAATTAGCATTGTCTTCTCTGTTTAATTTGATTTCATATCTTATATCTCTACACAATCTTTCTCTACGAGGTTAGTAACCAATTTTGGTGCTAACATCTTTATTCTCCTATCTCTCTTAGGCTATTCTTCCGTATCTCACGAGGCTTGAAAATAGATATAAATGCAAGAAGTGGAAGAGTGAATCTTAGGGGAAGCACCACCACAAATGGAAATGCCAGACTAAATACTAGAAGGAACCAAGGTCAGGCACAAGCTGGGAATGTTGGTGCTGGAGTCCCGTTAGTGGATACGGGAGCTATGTATCGGTTTTTCGTGAATATAATGCAAGTTGGAATTGCTGCTAGAGTGGTTGGAGGAAATGCTAGAGTAGGAGTTTAGGAAACTCCGGTGATCAACAATGCTATCTTAAGTAGTGATTATGTTAGGCTTGGAGGGAAGCCATTTATCAGAGCTGAAGATGTTATTTAGGTGGAGAACTGGTTGATGCATTGTGAAAGGATATTTGCTGACTTGGGGTCAATAATGAGCAGAAGAGAAGGCTAGCTTCGAGACAGCTTCAGGGGGCATCTTTATTCTGGTGGAATAGTGTGACGACTGGAGTGAATAAAGAGACGATGACATGGGATGAGTTTAGGAGAAAGTTCCAGGAGAGGTTCATGTCTATGATGGCGCAGTTGCTTTGCTCAGAAAGTTTGCTGAGTTGGAACAGGGGGAGATGACCGTGTTGGAGTATGCTAGGAGGTTTGAGGAGTTGGCTAGATATAGACATGCCATTGTGGATACTGTGATGAAGAGGAATGAGAAGTTCATCTGGGGTTGAAGCCTGAGTTGGCCAGGGCTACATTACCTCATATTAGGGATCCTTGTGATGTTGTGGTGGAGATGGCTTTAAGACACGAGGAGATGCTTGATTCTCTGAAGAAGAATAAGGAAAAGGAAGTCCAAGTAGGGCAGAGTCAGAAAAGGAAGTTCATTCATAAGAGGGGTGCTCATAAAGGTGGAGCTGCAAAGAAAGGGAAGTCGGAGGTTGTTTGCTTCAAGTGCGATAAGAAAGGACATTTCGCAAATGAGTGTCGTACTGGAAAGGCGAAGGAAGTGATCGGGAAGAAGAATATCAGATGCTTCAACTGCGATTAGATTGATAATTATAAGAATCAATGCAAAGAGCCTCCTAAGGATGGAAGGGGCAAAGTATTTGCATTGGAACCTGCTACATCGGGACCAACAGCGCAGGAGAAAGGGAAGGCGGTGTTGGGAGGTATGCTTCAGATCCATGGTATGTCTATTAGCGTTCTATTTGATACTGGTGCATCACATTCTTTTATATCTCATTGTTTGGTAGATAAGCTTAACCTAGAACCCACATACCTAGTTACTTCCTTAAGGGTTGCAAATTCGATAGGAGGGTATGCGACACTTGGGATGAAGTGTGACTACCTAGAATTTGATTTGTTAGATCATACGTTTGTTTGTAGTTTGCATGTATTTGACTTTGTAGGGTTCAGAATTATTTTGGGTATGGATTGGTTAAGTAAGTATGATGCTAGGATATTTTTCCATGATAGGAAAATACCGCTTAGACACCATGACTGTAGTGATTGGATTGTATATACCATAGAAAATCCTAGATGCGAGGTGAATGCTTTATTGGGTGTTCTGGAGGTAGAAGATGAGTTGAATCGAGTTTTCGTGGTTAGAGAATTTGCAGATGTTTTCGAGCCGGTAGTAGGATTGCATCGAAACGAGCCATTGAGTTTCTGATAGATTTTGTTCCTGGAGTAGAACAAGTGAGTAGGCCGCCAAGTAGGATGACACCTACCGAAATGAGAGAGTTGACGGTGCAGTTGGTGGATTTGGAAAGTAAGAATTTTATCAGACCTAGTAGTTCACCTTGGGGAGCAGCCGTAGTGTTTGCTAAGAAGCCGGACGGATCGTTGAGGTTATGTATCGATTATCGTAAGTTGAATGAGAAGATGATAAAGAATCGATATCCATTGCCAAGAATTAACGATTTGTTCAATCAATTGAGTGGAGCCAAAGTATTTTCTTAGTTGGATTTAGCAATAGGTTTCCATCAACTTAGAGTAACGGATGATAGTATTCCTTTGACGGTGTTTATAACTAGATATGGATTGTACGAATGGTCAGTGATGCCGTTCGGACTAATTAATGCACTAGCATTCTTTATGGATTTGATGAACCGAATCTTCCGAGAGCACTTGGACAAGTTCTTGTTGGTGTTCGTAGATGATATTTCGATATACTCTAAGGATGAAAGGGAGCATGAAGTTCACCTTAGAATTGTGCTTGGGACGTTAAGGCAGAATCAGCTGAAGGCGAAGTTTTCGAAGTGTCATTTCTGGAAGAAGGAAGTGAAGTTTCTTGGTCATGTAGTCTCAGAGAAAGGGTTGTTTGTAGATTCGGCTAAGATTGAAGCGGTGAATAATTGGAAGAGACCTGAGACAATGACTGAGATAAACAGTTTTCTTGGATTAGCAGGGTATTATCGGAGGTTCAATAAGGATTTTTCGTGGATAGCCACACCGATGACCAAGCTAACGCGAAAGGATGTGAAGTTTGTTTGGACCAATAAGTGTGAGGAAGCATTCCAGAGCTTGAAACACTTATTGACCCATGCACTTGTATTTGTTGTTCCTGAAGGGAATCAGGATTTGGTAGTATATACAGATGCGTGTGGAATTGGATTAGGAGCTGTGTTAATGCAGAGAGGTAAAGTGATTACGTATGCTTCTCGACAACTTAGACCGCATGAGGTTAGATATCCAACGCATGATTTGGAGTTAGCTGCGGTGATTTTTCCATTGAAGATGTGGAGACATTACCTTTTGGGAGAGAGATTTGAGCTATATACAGATCATAAGTCGTTGAAGTATTTGTTCTCTCAGAAGGAGCTGAATATGAGATGGTAGAGATGGTTAGAGTTTATTGTTGCTTATGATTTTGGAATTGAGTACACACTAGGGAAAGCTAATAAGGTTGTAGATGCACTTAGCTGGAAGCATCAGAATGCAGTGTTGGCAATAAGAGCAAAGTGGAAAGATTTGGAAGCATTGTCGACTTGCAGAGTGCAGTGGAGATCTGAAGTTGGGTCTAGTGAAGGAACTGTTGTGTTATCTTTTTTAGAAGTTCGACCGGTGATGATCGAAAAGATTGCTTCTAAATAGGAGGAGGATCCAGTATTAGTTGAACGGATCAGAAAGTTAAAGGAAGGAATGGAGAGCGTTGACTTAAAGGATTTTAGTCTTGACCAGAATGGGTGGTTGAGAAAGAAAGGTAGGTTGTGTGTTCCGAATGTGGGAAGCATTACGAAAGATGTTCTGGAGGAATGCCACCGTTCGAAGTTCACTATTCATCCGGGAGGAACTAAGATATATCGGGACATGAAGCGGAGTTTCTTTTGGGATGGAATGAAGAGGGATGTAGGCTTATGGGTGAAACGGTGTCTGAACTGCCAACAAATAAAAGTCGAACATTAGAAGCCAAGTGGGTTGCTTCAGCTATTAGATATTCCGGTAGAAGTGGGATTCTATTTCTATGGATTTCATAAACGGGTTGCCAAGGTCAAACAGAGGAAATGAAAGTATATTGGTTATAGTGGACGGATTAACCAAGAGTGCCCATTTCATTCCAGTTAAGTCAACTAGGACGGCACCTGTTTTGGCTAAGTTATTTATGAAGAATATAGTTAGACTTCATGAAATTCCTTGTAGTATAGTAAGTGATAAAGATTCCTTGTTCACTAGTGAGTACTTGAGGAGTCTACAGGATATTTTAGGAACCAAGTTCAAGATGAGTACTGCTTACCATCAATAGACCGATGGGCAAACGGAAAGAGTTAACAAAAACTTGGAGGATTTGTTACGAGCTTACGTGTTAGATTTTAGAGGATCATGGGAAGACCATCTACACCTAGTTGAGTTTTTGCATAACAGCAGTTATCAGACTAGTATAGAGATTTCACCGTTTGAAGCTTTGTATGGAAGGCAATGCAAATCACTAGTTTGTTGGTTAGAGATCGGGGATAGGTTAGTTCTTGGTCCAGTTTTGGTTAGACAAGCTGCTGAAAATATTGAATTGATTCGGGCTAGGATGAAGGATGCTCGGTCTAGGCAGAGAAATTATGCAGATAGAAGACGGAAAGACTTAGAGTTCATTGTTGGAGATCATGTATTTATTAAGCTGTCACCGATGAAGGGTGTGATTCGATTTGGAAAATCAGGGAAGTTGGCACCGAGATTTGTAAGACCATTTCCTATTATAGAGAGGATCGGGAAACTCGCATATAGAGTAGAGTAACCGAACAGTTTGGCAGGAGTCCACGATATTTTTCATGTTTCTCATCTAAGGAAGTGTGTTAGAGATCCGGAGTCTACTATAGCACCGGCTGTGTTAGATGATTTACTAATAGGGCCGGATTTGACTATAGTTAGAAAGCCGATTCGTATAGTTGCAAGAGATGGGAAGGGGTTAAGGAATAAGACAGTCAGATTAGTTAAAGTCCAGTGGAGCGACGATGAGAGAGGCTATACTTGGGAGACTGAGAGCAGAATTAGAGACATTTATCCTGATTTGTTTGATGTTATGTTTTACCTTTATGTTTGATTGTTGTTTACCTTATCGTAATTTCTAGGATGAATTTTTTTAAGGAGGGGAGTCTATAACGCCCTAATTTTTAGTAACATTATTTAGGATATTTAATTAGCTAAATTAAATAAAATAATGTAATGATTAGGGGATTGAGATTTGTGATTAATAGGGGTTAGCCGTGCCATGTAAACAAGTGAACTAATATGAGTAAAAAATAAAATAAGTTAGGCAAATAGGTGAGAGGCAAAGTTGAAATTAAATATTGTAAACAAGTGAAATAATACCCTAAACCCTTAGGAATTCATTCGCATGTTCATTCATTTGAAAAAAATTAAATATTGAAGCCGACCACCATTAGCAAGAACAAGAAGAAGAAAAGCTAAAGGAAGAAGATTAATCAATTCAAATCCATTCAAATCTCAAACTCCTTAATCTCAAAGCTAAGGTGAATAATGACTACATCTCATATTTCTTAAGTGTTTTCGGTTCTAAGGTTAATCGGATTTATTTTGCAATGTTATGCCATGATTTTGAAGGACAAAATGTTTATATCTGCTTGTTGATGATTTATGCTTATTCATATAGGTTTTATGATATGTTTTAATGTGAAAACCCTATTTAGTGACATTCAAATGCAGTGCAATTTTAGGTTTAGATCGGAAATGGTATTTTAGAGATGGGTTTCAATTTTCACAGTTTTCCGAATTAATGTGGATTTTATATTAATTTTCTAGTGAGGAAAATGATTATCTGTGTTTAAAATTATTTACGGTTAAATAATATAAGTTTTGGGTCTGAAATTAATATATGTTAGAAAACATATTAAAAATGATTTTTTGAAATTTTTGTAGAATTCCTAAGTGTTTAATAGATATATAAAATTGCTTAAGGTATGAGACTTAAATGTTTCATATATTTATAAAAGGAGAAGGGGTATTTTGTAAATTATTTAATTCTGAAATTTTGGCAACACTTTTAGAAAAGAACATTAGCAACCAATAGTATATTAACAAACAAGGCAGGTTAGTCGAAAAGAATTTCTTTTTAAAGTTAAAATCAGTTTTTACATGCTTTTAGCATGTTTCACCACTTTCGGCACCTAGGTTCCGACTTAGTAATTCCACCACCATCACCATCGAAACAAATGCGCATGGCATTAAAGACTTGGTGTGTAGCGAATTAGATATAGGCGGAAGGTATTGGGTCGAAACCAGGGGTTCCAAAGGGGTCAAAGCGCTACTACACTTTTAAATGAAAGCGCGTCTACTTTGCTTTCGAAAGTAATGCTTTCGACTTGGTTGGCTTCCGACTGGGTCGAACTAACTTAAGGAATGGTTTCGAACGGGGTTGCGCCTTTGTTTTAAGTAAATGCTATCGTCGGAGGTCGAAACCCCTTGCTGCCGCTTTTCTACCTTTCGAAGTCAATGGTTTCGAAAGGGTGACTTTGTTTTTAAATCCAAGCCACTTCTCCAATGCTTTCATAAGGGTTGGTTTCGAAACCATCACTTCTTTATTTAGGAATTGCTTTTGAAAGAGTGCTTTCAACTTAAATGTTTTATGACCCTTTTGCTCTGTTGAAGGTAGAACCCAAAGGTTTCGAAGGAGGTAGTTTTAAATGGTTTCGAAAGGTTATTCCAGATGTTTTACTTGAACCCAAAGTCTTTCGAAAGGTTTGATGTTTTAATGCTTTCGAAAGGTTTAATGAAGGTTTCGAAGGGGTGGTTCCCCAATGGTTTCGAAAGGTTTGAAAGAAAAGGTTTTCCAATGTTTTCAAAAGGAAATGCTTAAGTGTTTTAAAGATAGGATGTCTTAGGTTTTATAGCTTTCAAAGGAAAGGTTTTTCAATGCTTTCGAAAGGTTTATATGAATGGTTTCTAAAGGAATGTTTTGGCCTTTCAGCCTAGGCGAAAGAAAGTTGTTTACTTGGTTTCGAAAGGGGTACTTTCAATGGTTTCGAAAGGGGTCCTTTCAATGGATTCGAAAGGGGTACTTTCAAAGGTTTAAATGGTTTCATTAACAAAGATTTGAGTAAGTATATATAACATGGCAAGGTGATTTTGAGTAAAGCATAGAGTTTATATTTTCCTTGTTTAAATTTGATTTAAAGGTTTTAAATCAATTTGAGATGAAAAGATTTCCAAGGAAAATTTAAGGGAAGATTACCCTAAGTAAAATGACTTAGATATTTGTATACTAGATGGGACTGGTATAGGGTCGCGCCCTATACATTAGCTATTAGCCCTTGGCTAATTTAGTCCAAAATCCAATGTGTAGGGCTTTGTCACAGGTAAGACTAAAATGATGTTACACACAGAAGGGAATATATATTTGTACAGAGATAGGTTATTGGTGAGCCCGCAAAACCATTAGGATCAGGTGACCTTGGGAGAAGATAAGTTAGGGATAGACCGTCCAAAAGAGGAGTGCTTAATAGGTGTTAGAATATTTGTTTATATTGTTTGGCAGGCCCGAGTCAGCCAAAGGTTAGTAGTTAGCCAAACAAAACTATGGTGTTCAAATAGATAGTTCATTTGTTACCTGGCATGTATGTTTACATGATATTACTTTATAGTTTTAACCAGTTTTGGTTGCAGGATTATGATTCGCTAAAGATATGTTTTAAAAAGATATCAGTGAGGGAAAACCCATTCCGCTAAGCGGCGTGGTCTCACTTAATATCAAATAACTAAGATGTATAGTATTATTCACACCAGGTTTTATGTCTGAATCGAAGTTTATGTTTTTCCCCTTAAACACTCGGGTGCTCAAAATTGATTTGAGTAGACTGAGGGTTGAGGATTTTCAGGTTTTAGTAGGTTGGCGAATAAAGCTTCCGGAGACGAGCAGGTGGCTGACGGGTAGCTATTTAGGAGTTGTTGTTTTATTTTGTTTGATTCCGATGTGTTGTATTGTGTCAGTTATGACTATATAGTACTCTGATCAACCAAAGGGGCATCATCATATGTCACTCTTGGCATATTTATGTAATAATTATATTTTATCTGAACCTGGGAAAGCAATGGGATTATGTAATGTGAATATGGAACATGTTTTGGAAATGTAATAAAAATATTGTTTTTTTAATCTGTGATTTTGTTTCATATTCATGTGCTTCTGATATTATGGATACCATTAACATTACCGTATTTGGACATCGGAAGTTAATACTATGGATGACTGCAACATCTGTAGCGCTTAGCTTCGGGCCTCCAGATAGGGGATGTTACTCTAAAAATTTGCATATGGACTTGAACGACAAACTTTACGCTTCGGTATGCCGATAGTCGATCTCAAAGCTTTCACAACCGATCAATTTTTTGCTAGTTGAGACGGTCAGCAATGACGGTCACTCTGGTCGGAATCCAATGTCTCATCATTTAACTTCATTTTTTGATTTTAAGCTGTTTATTTCTACTATACGCTTCACTACACTACACTAGCTCACACTTAACATGGGGGGAAACAGGTAAACTTTTCTAACCTCGATTATCTACTGAGTATAGTTAACATGGACTCCAGACCCTCAAAGCATTTAGCTGCTATGTCTTCCGAACCAACCTTGTAGCATAGCGATCCTAAAGAAAAATCGAGCTCTACGACTATATCTGGCGGTCTTTGTCCTAGTCATCAAGCTGAATAAACGAAAGTCTCTGGCTCGTCGGTCAACCATTTTTCATATGTTTCGGTCCTCCCAGTGGAGGATAAGCCCTACTCCCGAGTCAGTAGAAGGTGCCATTCTCCTAGATAACCCAATAGATTCTCAAGCCTCCCGAACTGGTGAGGCAGCCCTTCGCAGGCAGTGTTCCATACATGGAATTCCATTTGTAGATGTCTGGTTCCTTTGATAAACGACATGCCTCACCTGCTTCTAGAGGGGTACACCGCATGTAACAAATTTATGTGTTAGTTCAGATGTGTATGGCCCTTCAATTCGTTTATTCAAGAAAGTTGAGATACTTTGAAATAGCTCCCATTCAACTCCATCCGAACAGCTACGCCTTCCTACATGGAACTTTTCTGCTCTTCATGAGCGTTCTGATTCGGCCACCAAACCTCAAGGACATAAGACTCATTTACAACTCTAACGACGATTAGGAAGTCCTTCCTACGTCTTCCTTGAACCTTCACCTAACTTCCAAGTTTTAGTGGGTGCTTAGAATAATCTTTCTTTGTTCGAACATGAGTGGTTCTATGTTCGATGTTTGCCGGGCTTCGCAAGGCGATGGCTGAAAGGACGTATGTGTTTCCTTCACTTCATTCTTAAGTCTGTCAATGCAAGTCATACTTTGAATCCACTAACATCCTGAATTTCCACAGGTGTCCACCCACATCCCGAGGGCGTTAATTTTTCAAGAGCGATCTCCGCTATTCGCGCTACCCCTGTCGAAGACAGGGTTATCAAACTTCTTGCAACTGATGAGTTATTATCTGTATTCGAGCTGTTGGAAGAGGGTCGTAGCATTGGGCTCCCCAGAAGCGCAGCATTACCGAGAAATGTTGCAGAGCAATAAAGGGAAGTCACAACCCTATCGTGCCCCCAGCTGAGGGGACTCAAGATGACATCGAAGAAGGTGAAATTTGGGATTCCCGGGCCAATAAACCCGGCGACACTGATGCAATCCTAGGCAAGGCGCCTACGGTCAAACCGCCGTAAGGTGCACAATCCCAAACGCCAACCAAGAGAAAGAAGAAGCTGGCTTATAAACTTCGCAAAAGAAAAACTACTGCAGATCCAGAATTTTCCATCACTTCTATTGACGAAGAATCATCTTCCCAACACCTGGAAAGTTCATTGAAAGAATTCTCAAATCTCCAGATTCCCGATGACATTATGACATATGACTTTCCAAATATCAATATCGAGGGGCTCAATTCTTCTACTAGGAGTGGTGAAGGCATCCTTCCTACCGATAGAGGAGAAAAAACACCCATAAGTAAGGCTACAGCTACTGGACTATTAGGGGGGAACACTAGGACACTCATGACCACATGTACTTCACTACATGCTTTCCATCAATCTTTCGCATAATAGTTACTTACACGTTCTCATTTGGTCTTTGCAAGTGCAATGACTCAATATCGATCTTTTGATTGCCTAAGGGGCTCTTCAACGCATTACGGATCTAGCCGCAGCTCAAAATCTAGCAGGCGTAAGGAAAAAGTTGATGGATGGGAGAAAAGCTATCATTTAAGGGAATCTTCTTCTTCCAAGTGTAAGTCTAAGTCTCAATCATCTCACCAGGGAGACCGGTCCAATCTTCCTGTTTACAACGGAAACCAGCCTTCCTTCCGCGGCCCTCAAATTGCCACATCACATGAGCAGCACTCTAGTTCTTCTAGCTCTAGGCAATCCCACGACCGTAGATCGAGCAAGCATCCAATTGCTACTTCCAATCCATCTTTGCTGACCACTGCTCCTGACACTTTTACAGTGGAGAAATTGGCCGAACTTAAGGCCATTTTCCCAAAAATCTGTTTCGATGGGCTTAAATTCCTTCTTACAATACATATGATCCCGAGGCACGCCAAAGCAAGATCTCTTGCATGTGTTAACAACATGTTTGTGCAGCATGCATCGTTTCAACACTTAGTGGAAAAAAATCTCTAAAGTGTCAATCGAGCGATAATATGAAATAGACTGTCTCAAGTTAGAGGCGATCCACAATAAAGACATAATCAAACACCAAGATAATGAGCTATCAGAGTTGACAACAAAACTTGCTGAGGTAGAAATGGGTGCCAAGGAAACGTCGGAGGCAGTGAGTCGTTTGGAAGCTTCCCATAAGAAAGAACTCGATGCTGCCCTTAATTTTAGCGGGGCACTTGCTCTGGAAAAGGACTCCTTGCAAAAGGAGAAAGATGTCTTGGCCTGCCGCATCAAGGAACTTGAAGAGCTCCTTAAGAAAGAAAAGGAAGAAAAGATCGAGGCTCAGGAAGAATCACATAGGTACTGCGAAGAGGCTGTTGAAGAAAAGAGCCTGAAAATTAAACTTGATGAGCAATTTGCCAAAATAGAAGCCTTTAAAGAAGAGGCACGAAAGGAAGGCCGCAAGGAGATGATGGAACAAATTGAAACCCAAGTAGAAGATGCTAAGGAGTCCGGTCGGAATGAAATCAAGGACTTGTTTGATCCACTGATCATCAAATACAACACCTGAGTCCTTATCCACCATGACTTGAGTTTTCTTGGCGAAGGTTATCTCGAGTCACTTGCTGAAGCCTGGGAGTACATTATTGAGATAAAGAAGAGGGAGCGGGGTGAAGTTGATTTAGATGAAGAGAATTGGTGTGGGAGATCCTCCGCGAAAATGAACCCCAAGATCTTGCTACTGCAAGACTCCGATAATTTTATATTTCACCACCTTCCGATAAAGGGAAACATATTGCAGGATCCTCGAAAGTCGATCCTAAGGGCCCCTCTTCTTTCCAAGCGGTTGGAGCATCGATTTCCTTTGGCCTGGGGCAGGACTTGAGCTATGATCCAGATAAGCCCGGTTATCATCCAAAGTGCTGACCCCTATTTTAAAGGGGGAACTCCAGCAACAACCGAGAGCTAGCCGGATGAAGGTATTCCACTTTACTCTCAACTCTACAAGAGGTTTTGTTCTTCATGCCCAATGGTTTTAGGCTTATCTTCTTGTTTTAACAAATTGGCAGGTCTTTCGGGTCCCGGCCAAACTCCTTAAAGCGATGCTGCCGTGGAGCAATAAGAGAAATTATCAGAGATTCCAGCGGCTATCGATGTACCGGGGCCCGATGCTCAAGTCATCAGAGCACTCGACGATGATAAGGCCGAAGAACCACTGCCTATAGATGAATCCGACGACGTTGTGATTACGGGCACCTCCGAACGCACTGATGAGATCAGCCTGAAGGAGCATATTGAGAAGGAAGAGTCACTGAAGAAAAAGGCTAAAGCTGAACCAACTGAGGTGGACATTAACGATCTACACCTTATCCCACTACAAGTCATTCCACCTGGTGGGTCGATTCCCAGAGAACCCCCCAAGCTTCAAACGCTCTCCCGCCAAAGGCGGTAAGGGATCAACGAAGAGAACTAGCAGAAGTTCAGACAACACCACTTCCGAAAAATCCAAAAAGGTGATGAGATCGAAGAAATAGCTGTCACTTCGGCTCGGTGTGCATATAGTTTGCATAGCTCTTTTTTCGTCGTTTTCTTTTATTAGTTGTGGTTGTACGGGTATGAATCCTGGTTTTTTTGAAATAATTTGTACCACAATTTTGAAACTTATCATGTGAATAAAGGTTTTTGTAACGACCCGCCTTTTTGAACCCCAGAAGTCGACACTAATACATCCACAGTATTCACATGCCGAACAACAAAGTGTCGGAAGGATAGATTGTTAGGGGAAAGAAAGGAGTAGAAGATAGAAGAAACTAAACAACCATAGAATCTCACAACGCAACGGAATAACATATATTAATCAACATACAGAGTCATTTCAAAAATGGTACATCATAGTCATACTAGTACAAATTCTACCCTTGGACAGTTATAACAGCTTGTCCCTATCTAACTGATACAAGATACATGTAATGCAGCAGAAACAAGATAATAACTAGCTATCGATGAAGCCTCCTACTCCACGCTCCTCCAAAATGCATCCGTGGGAAAACCTAAACTACTTGGCTACCCATAAAAATTTGAGCACCCAAGAGTTTTAAGAAAAGAAAACAAAATTCCGGGTCAGACATGGGTCTAGTGTGAGTAAACTCAAACAACTGAATTATTATGTTTAAAACCCTTTTAAAATCAAAGGTATCTCGTAAGACCACGCCGCACATAAAACACACGTGTTTTTACCTTACGATAACCAAAACACTTTTATAGAAAATCCAGTGATACTATAATAATATCTAAGCATTCAAAATAAATATATGAAAATAGCTGAAATTGTTACCATTATTAAATTCTAGCATACCATGTTCTACAATAAAAACTGTAAAGGCACGCATTGGAGATTGAATTCCATACTATGACAAGGCACTGGAGTACCACCTATCATGGTACACGTCTAGAAAATGTACCGAGGACCTTGCCGGGATCCCCTGCCAACACAAGAACGGTATACCCTTGATTGGATAGTACCGAATATGTCATCACTCCCGTTGCTTTGCAACCCTTTTTATTTGAGATCTCATGCACAACCAATCCATAAATATGTAGATGTATCTAGAAAGGTGATGACACACCCTAATAGGAGCGACCCACTTAGCCTTGCTGCATCTCCCCTGATTTTAGTCATTCCCGGTTGATGAGGCTTGAGGCTACGCTTACCTTTTGATTAGAAATTCCACTTGGAATGCTAACACTGCCTTCCAGGCAGTAATGCAATGCTAACATTCATCCATACAAGTTGTTCAGGATAAGGACAAACTGAAGGCACTACTTCTACTATACCCATTTTGGAATCACCCTCAGGACTTATAGCAAGTAGCCCTTACACTTCAATGCTTCGTCTTCGATTCCATATTCTTCAAGATGTCTTTAGTTCAAAACGCTTGAGTTGGATCGAAGTGATTTTCGAATAACATATCCAATCCCGATCTCTTCAAAACAACTTTCGATAATTTCCGATAAACTCAACCTCGATTATTTAGGAAATAAACAGACAAAGAAAAGAGTGGAGTTCACCTCCTAACCGTTAGTGGATGGATTTCCTTATCATTTATCCTAGAAGAACGAAACGAGAGTATATGTATAGTATAACACCTTCGACGGTAACTGTACCATATAATTCTCATGTTTCTTCTAGATACTTCCAAAATTACGTTTTGGTCCAGATTTGATAGTCGATTATTTAACTATCAAATAATAATCATTCAACATTGAGTTGATTCCATATGGGATCCTCTAAGCCTTTATTAATTAATCTTTAATTAATAAAATCACTTATAAACTTGATCAAAAGATCCTTTCAGAACACTTCCCCAAACCCTTAACATTCCTTTATAATTGAAAAAACAATATAAGTATTTACCAAAGCATTTTAGAAATTCCCTTTCCTCAAAATTCCATATTAAATGGCCAAACAATTCCCTTTCAAAAACATCACCTCCTATAATGCACATTTACGTATTCCTTATAAAAATTCTTTTTATAAGTTCCCTTTACATTTCAAACCACTTAATAGTTTTCAAACATTTAAAACTACTTTCAAAAATATCTAAATTGATTTATAAAATCTCTTTCTATTTTTAAAACTATTTAAAAATCTTCCTTCATAATTCCTTTATAGAATCTCCTTTATAAAATATCATTTTCAAGATATCATTTGTAAATCACTTTAGTTAAAACCTTTTATTTAATAAACCCTTTTTAGAAGAAAAAAGATATTATGTAAAAATAACTTTATAAAATAATAATAAAATTTAAAAATCATTTATAACCTTTAAACCCAAATTGATTAAAGAATTAAAGTTAATTCAAAAACATACTTTAGTAAATTCAAAAAGAGGCTTAGCAATCCCAATGGTACTATTTTAAGTTACCATTTAATTTCAATTTCATTCTCAAGTCATTCAACAATTTATTTACATAAGTCAACATATATGTAAATACACATCATATTCAAATCAGTAAATACTATGTCAATATAAACTAACTGGCATGTCCAAATAACACAATAACATGATGATGATTTGTCATGCTAAATAATTTCCAACAATCAAACAAATTACATTATAGCAAAACGGGGATTTATTCTGCTAATACATATGTCCATACAATCAAATAACCAATCTATAGCAGAACGAGGATTTATTCTGCTAATATATATCCACAAAAATCAACTCACTTACATTATAGCAGAATGGGGATTTATTCTACTAACACATATCCACATAATCACACCATTTACATAACTCTTTCACAATTATTTGTCTACTTAATGGTATCAACATTTGAATCCCTTGTGTTCAAAACCATCTTTGAAAAAGAAGTACCTTAACAATTTGATTCTTGGAAAACAAGAATTTAAAACTTAAGACACCCTTTAAAATGATTAATTACAACATAAACTCTTATTAAATAATAATTAGTCTTTATTAAATTTGAACTTAATTTAATTATACATTAATAATTAATTAAACCTTTAAACAAATAAACAAAGTTTCCAAGGGACTCGAATCTTACTTAACAACTTTGCAAATTAGTTTGCCATCATTCATCACATCCAAATACACTTACAATATCATAACCAAATCCACTTAAAAAAAATATCTCATGTTCACATACTATGTCACATCCAAGATCACAACTTTAAACCATACTAAGTGGACTTCAATTCAAGTCCATTTTTACCATATATCTCATATCAACCATAATCAAAATATCCAACACATAACCAACCAAACATAAGCCAGCATACATCATAAAGTAAATAAACATCACACATTTCAAGCTAATAACTTTTAACTTTAAACTAATGTTTACTCACCAAAACTCTTTAGAACTTGAAATGCTTTAGGCTTGCAAAGCTTGGAAAACCACACAAAAACCACACAAAAAAATGCCATTTTCTTCTCGATTGTTTGGACCATTTATTCTAAGAATTTGAAAATGTAGTCAAAATAAAAGTTTTAAATAATTCTTTCCTCTATTATTTAAAAAAAATAATTACTCAATTTGGATAAATTTTGAGGAAGTTATGATCAAAACGGTGAATGGAATTTTCGGACTTCATAATCTGGGTTAAAAAACTCTCTCGAAAAAATGGATTTTTGGAGTATTTAAACATGATATTAGAAAAAGTGGTAAACTACAAAGTTGTAACCACTGGAATTATACATGCTTTAAAAAAAGAAATCGTGATTTGGAGTAGTATTGGGGAAGTAATGGCTGAGTAAAGTGGGAGGAAAATGGAGAAGGTGGTAAAAAAATGAAAAGAAGAAGAAACCCTCCCCTTTTATAAGCAAGCCTCCCGAGTCATTTACCCTTTTACGCCTATCCTCCCATCACTCATTTCAGCCCACCACCATGTCCCCTCCGCTTCTCTTCCATGATAAACATGTTTTAAGTACCTTTGTACTTAATGTCTCCCGTGATGTGACATTTTACATATTGTTTTTAACCTTACTCAACTTAAGTTAATTATACTTAACTCTAACTAAATTACTAATCCTTGTTCATAAATTTTCATATATATTGATATATATATATATATATGCAAATGTGGACACAACACTTCAAACAACTTTTAGCCGACGAAAAATCAAAAAATTGGGAAACGGTTTTCGGTCACATTTTCGATTTTTCTTCGAACTAAATTTTTTTGTAAACCAAATTTGAAATTTTTTTACCATCATTATTTATTATTATAAAAAGAGTTTTATTTCCATTATAATATATATTATTTGAATATTTAAAATTAAGTAAATATTTGCAAATCAAAGCAGTGAAATTCCGGGTCGTTACAATTTTTGTTTTCTGTTGAGCTCTCGTGTGAACTCTAATTTAAGTAGTTGAACTATTACTTTCCATTCAATGTAATGTAATTCGTTGTTAATTAATTCTGGTAACAATCCACTAACTCTATCCCAAGACCTCCATGTGGTCGTGGCCTTGAGTCGCATCAAATGCTAGGCTTGAGCCTTAGTGTTACGCCGTCGAATTTAGCATTTTTGAATAAATATACATCTTCCCCCAGTCTTAGGTTAGCGGGTTTAGACATTGGATGGTTGAACTCCATCCTTAGCGGGTTTATACTCTTCCGGTCGATTTCAGGCCGAAGTTCATGGAATAGTGAATGGTCGAACCTCACTCATCTATCTGTTTATACTCATACCCGCACTCTGGGGATAAGAGTTAGTTGATGGGTGGTCGAATCACACCCAATTTATGTTTTTACTCTTGTCTGCACTCTAGGGACTTAGAGTTATTTTGCGGGTGATCGATTCACACCCAATTGATGTTTATACTCCAGTCCTCACTCTTGGGACTTAGAGTGATTTCAGAGAGCAGTCGGATCGTACTTTCCTTAATTGGTTGATTTGCCCCCTAGGGTCCGGGGTTTGATTTAGTGAACGATCAGTCATGTCACGATCGCCCTTACTTTATTTCGGTCCCATCATTCGGCAGGATTTATTCAATCATCAGATGGTCGAGTCACATCTATTCCTCATTGTGTATCCCGTCCAGTGGATTATGAACGGGAGTTATCAAATGAACAATCAGACCAAGCTCATCTTGTTTAATCCCATTAGGAACTAGCGTAATTGATTAATTCCAAACTCTGGGAACTTGTTCAGACATATTGACATCAATCAGTTTCATCATGTAACTAATACAAAATGCTACAGCAAACATAAATATAAAGGAAGTCCAAAGATTTATTTGCTAAACGGAAAGGAATGACATAATCTGTCTTATTACATATTTGGAAAATCAAATGCTAAAGCAAATTCTGAAAGCAAATACAACTGAATTAAAAAGAAATAAACTAAGTGAAATAGCATCACAAATGCTCGCTATTCCACACCCTTGGGAGTGTGATGCCATCGACAGTCGCTAGCTTGAAACTTCCCTCTCCAAGCCTCTGTTCAATGACATATCGTCCTTCCTAGATTGGATTGATGTGCGACGGGGTAGGAAAAACCCGTTTCAGGATGAGATTGCCTATTCCAAAGGTTCTAGTTTGGACTTTAATGTTGTAACATCGGGCGACTCAATGTCGATGCGCAGCTACCCTCGGATCGGCTTCTTCGCACTTCTCATCTATAACATCAAGAGATTCCAAGAGGAGATCTTTTCGTTTTGGGATCGTAGTAAGTTACTCAATGAGAAGGAACTTCGAGCTCAACAACAATGATGGCTTCGGAACCGTAAGCAAGGGCGAATGGAGTATGGCCAGTCACGGACTTGTGGGTGGTCCTGTAAGCCCACAGTGCTGTAGGGAGTTCATCCATCCACTTGCCTCTAGCCTTTTCCAAATGCTTCTTCAGAATGGACTTTATGATTTTGTTTACAGCTTCAACTTGTCCATTTGATTAAGGGTAAGCGACCACTGCAAACCTCTTTTCAATATGATGCCTCCGACGGAAGTCTTTGAATTCAACACTGTCGAACTGAGCCCCATTATCTGTTATAATAGTTCGTGGGAGATCGAAATGACAAATGATGTTTCAGACAATATAGTTGATTACTTTCTTGGTTGTGATAGTGGCTAAAGGTTCTGCTTCGGCCCATTTGGTGAAGTAATCAATCGCGACGATAGCGTACTTTGCGCAGCCTTTAGAGATCATTAAGGAACCAATAATATCTATACCCCACATGGAAAACGCCCATGGGATGACCATTTGTGTGATTTCGTCGGCGAAGCTCTTGGAATTCTTGCATATATCTGCCACTTATAGCATCGTCTTACTAAGTCAGCGGCGTCTGCCAGAGAATGCCCACCAGTGTGGTCGCCACATTCCCCCTTCATGAACCTCTTTTAGGACACGTTTTATCTCATCATGAGCGACGCATCGAAGTAGGGGAATATAGAAACCTTTTATGTACATAATTCCTCCTTGCATGACATATCGCAAAGCTCTACGAAGGACTTGTCGCTTTTCATTTCTTTGATCTGGTAGGACTACATGTAGCAAATAGTCTTTGATCGGAGTCATCCATGATTCCCTCTCAGGCTCCACTTCTAGAGCCCGATCGATTTCTATCATGTTTATACTCGGGGCATTTAATACTTCGACCGAAACCAAGCCCATCTGCCGTGCGTCACTGGTGCTAGCAAACTTTGCCAACGAATCAGCCTCTCTATTTCGATCCCGTGGAATATGCGAAATATCATAGTAATCAAATTCAGTCAACAACTCTTGGACTTGGGTAAGGTATGGAGCAAGCCGTTGTCCTTTAAGCTTGATAATCTCTTTGACCTGGTATGCTACCAACTCTGAATCGCATAAGATTTTAAGAGACTTTATTCCCAGTTCTCTAGCGAGTTTAAGTCCAGCAATCAGAGCTTCGTACTCAGTTTCGTTGTTTGTCGCTAGAAAATCAAGCTTTAAAGCATAACAGATTGACCGATCTTCGGGAGTTACAAGCATAATTCCAGCACCAAAACAATGGTCATTGGATGCTCCATCAATATACAATTTCCACAGTATGGTAGGGATTTCGCTGCCCTCTGGGGAATTATCATGCGCAGTGAACTCTGCTATAAAATCTGCCAGTGCCTGACCCTGGATAGCCCTCAAAGGGAGATAAGTGATATCGAATTGACTGAGCTCGATATTCCACTTGAGTAACCTCCCAGATGTCTCAGGTCGCTTTAGGGCCTGTCGCAATGGCTGGTCGGTGTAAACATTGATCGGGTATGCCTGGAAGAATGAGCGAAGCTTTCATGATGCAATCAGCAAGCAGTATGCTAGTTTCTCTATTTTCGGATAGTCTTTTCAGCTCTTGTCAAGCATTTGCTGACGTAATATGTTATCCCGCCTTTTGGCAAGGCCGTGACACCAAAAAGTTGACCGGGAAACTAAAGATAGCTCTTCGTAAAAGTTCGTTATACACTGTTTCGCCATGGATATCGATGAATTTCGTTCGAGCCCGGGTCAGGCTACAATTGATAGGACATGATGAGAAAAACCATAAAAGCCAGCGGTTCAAATTTCAGGTTAATCGGAGTTCGTATGAATGAGATATGATCGATCCAAATTAGATACAAGGTGATGACCTGTTCGAATCGATCAGATTCGTATCCATCAGAGAGGCATCGTCAAGATTCGAATCCATTGGAGCTTGACAACTTCGAATCGATCATCTTCGGATCGATCAGGCACGGGTCAATTCGCAGGCATGAAGCTCGAGTCCATCTACTCGTATCCATCACCGCACCTTGGTTCGTATCCATTGACTTCGTATCGATCAGAATGGTCAAGCCTTCATATCCATGAATTTCGTATCGATTGATCGATGCCTAGTTCGAATCGATGAACAAATCGAACTAGACGTTGAAAGCTGAAACGAGATACGCGAAGGACTGATTCAGAATAGATAACAGTACTCGATACAAACAAGGCGAAATTCATGGATACAAATCGGTCAATGCGCCACTGGAAGTGGATCGATACGGTAAACTCGTGCCACGTTATCCCTTGCGCACGTGCTTCTGATCGATACGAAGGGACGAATGCAAAACATGGATTCGAACGCGACAGTGCACACGAAAACACAATATTGAATCGATCATATCTCACGAACCGCTGGTCCAAATGCAACGAAATTTTCACAGTAGCTTCCACGCAAGTTAAAGAGCAATCCTGCCAAGTTTCAGCTCGATTGGAGCATTTTCTGATCGATACAAAGTTGTTTCGAATCGATCCCAGATGGAGTTGAAACTTGGCGGGACCGGGCGCGTGGACCCACTCACGTGTCTGAAAGAATCTCCCGAAGTTTGGGCGCGATCTCAGCCTCCTACGCCTATAAATAGCCCCCTGAAGCCTACAGAAAAGGGATCTTTTTTGGCCATTCAACGTCCAGACTCTGCCGGATTCAATTCTACTCCTTTCCATTGCTGTCATACTCAGATTCATTCATTGTATTTGCTGTAATCATCTGTAATCATCGAAGAACATCAATAAAAGATAAAATCCTTGAAGTGGACGTAGGCCGGATATAGCCGAACCACTATAAATTGTGTGTCACTGTCCATTATGTCTGGATTGTTGTTTTTTGCTTGCTTAGATCTGATATTTGTGATTGAATATTACTGATTTGTGTTCATACACTGGTGCTTTCACAACACTTTGGGTTTGTGACCAATTTTGGTGCAAACACTTTGGTGCTTTCACTGAGAAGGCTAATTCAGGAGTTTTGTCATTTAGAAGTCGAATTCGAAGACTTAAGAGCTCAGATCTGAGAAGATATGATGCGGCAGACTAGTAGAAGACAAAGGCCAGAGCAAAGTCAGCATGAAGGGAGTCAAGAGGCTTCCTCGGGGGCAAACCAAGCATCGATCTTCATCACCAGGGATGAGATGGAGACAATGATGAAGAGACAGGAGGAAATGATCCAGAATTTGCTTCAACAGATTGGACAACTTGGAGCGCAAAATCAAGGAATAACCAAAATCCAGAACGGAGCAGGACCATCTGGCGCAGCACCGGAGCTGGGGGGCACACACTAAGAGCATGTTGATCCAATCCCGGGAAGAGATTCAGGGACATCCGAGCAACCTGGTGGCAATGAAGGGATGAACGCTCAGCCAGGGGGGCAGAACGAAGGTGATACTCAAAGATCACAGCCTGGCGACAACGACAGGTTGGCGGAGATGGTCAGACGGGCCATGAGAGGCGGACTAGTCAATAGAGATCTGGAGGATGTACATAGGAGTCCCTTTACTCCTACGATCAGGCAGGCCAGGAATCCACCAAACTTCAAGCTACCATCGGTGGAAATGTATGATGGGCGGACAGATCCAACGGTCCATCTAACGAAGTATATGAGGCACATGGAAGTGCTGGGGGCATCACAGGAAGTCATGGCTCGGTGCTTTCCATTGTATTTGTCGGACATCGCAGCGCTATGGTTTAGACAACTGGAGAGTGGCTCCATTGGGAATTGGACAGATTTAACAGAAAGGTTTATGAGACAATTCAGGGTTCATATTTCGAGACCCAAGAACGTGATGAGTTTGGAGACTCTAAAGCAGAAAGCTGGGGAGTCTTTGAGGAATTTTCTGACGCGATTTAATGCGGCAGCAGCGTCAATGGATCGACCAGATCCATCTATGGTCATGATGGCAGCTGTATCTGGAATATATGATGGCACGGAGTTCAAGAATTCACTAACTAATGATCCACCTACGGACCTGGGAGAGTTTTATCATGAAGCCGAAAAGTTTTTGCGATTAGAGGATGCTCGTACGGAGAGAGAAGAAGAAATCGATGTTTATGCAGTTAGAGGCGGTAATTCACCTGAAAAAGGTGCAGAGACTGGCAAAGGGAAATGAAAGGCTGAAGAAAATGATGACAGGTCAAAGCGGCAACGGAGGGAGCCACGATTTACCACCTATTCAGAACTGAACGAGGGTTTGGAGCGAATCTACCAAGACACCCGAGAGCAAGTTGCCTATCGCAGACCAATGCGACGGGATCCAACTACCGACGAGAGAAAATCAGACAAATATTGTTTATTCCACGAGCTGAATGGACATAGCACAAATGACTGTAGACACCTGAAGGATGAGGTAGAAGGGCATATCAGGAACGGTAGGCTACTTCGGTATCTGAGGAGGCGAGCTCCAACGGTGGAACCAGAGCGGCCACCATCTACATCAGCCAGGGGTGACCCCGAGCCGGGGCACCGTATGGTTATCAATTGATTTAAATAACGATGAACAAGTCGTAAACTTCTCACTAACAACATCAAACCATTTACGCATGTATGAGATCGCGAACGATCCATAGGCATTCTCTGAATGACTATTGACTGTCTCGTAGTGAGAATTTACACTTCGACATCCTTGCTTTGCTTTTTGTTTCATGTTGATTTGGACATTTAGACTTGTTTGTTTGGATATTTCTGTTATGGAATTCATGTGAACGTTAATTTGATATTTGCAATTCTGTAGAAGAAGTCACTCGCGTATGCTTTGGATCGCGAATGGTCCACAAACGCGCCTTGTATGGCGACGAACCGCCGCGATCGCTGAATCAGAAATTCACCCGAACGTGAATCTGACATCGATAATACTAAGTCCCCTCCCGGGCACTCTCATTCGCCTCGAACGGCACCCGACCTCGAACGGTCACCGTTTACCTCGAACGGCATCCGACCGCGAACGGTCACACTTCATCTAGTATAACAGTCGATCGCGAACGATCACACTCTGCCTCGTGCGGCACTCGACCACGAACGGTCACAATTCACCAAATATGACATTCGATCGCGAACGATCACATTCTGCCTCGTGCGGCATCCGATCGCGAATGATCACATTTTATCTCGTGCACCATGCAACCAAGAACGGTCACAATCCAGCGTAATTCGTCTAGAACGACACCCGATCGCGAACGATCACGTTTCTGCCTCGTACGGCACTCGATCGCGAATGATCACATTCTTATTTCCACGCCACCTGACCGCGAACGGTCCCATTTTGTTATTTGCCACGAACGGCATCCGACCTCGAACGGTCCCATTTTACCTCAAATGACATACGGTCGCGAACGATCGTCATTCGTGGTCAGGAAAGACTACCAAGTTCTTTGCAGGTCGATGATAGGATATGAACATCCAGCTTATGGAACTACAAAACACACCTTCCTATCGCAAGACATGTTTTGGGGGGCAAATGTTATCCCGCCATTTGGCAAGGCCGTGACACCAAAAAGTTGACCGGGAAACTAAAGATAGCTCGTCGTAAAAGTTCGTTATACACTGTTTCGCCATGGATATCGATGAATTTCGTTCGAGCCCGGGTCAGGCTACAATTGATAGGACATGATGAGAAAAACCATAAAAGCCAGCGGTTCAAATTTCAGGTTAATCGGAGTTCGTATGAATGAGATATGATCGATCCAAATTAGATACAAGGTGACGACCTGTTCGAATCGATCAGATTCGTATCCATCAGAGAGGCATCGTCAAGATTCGAATCCATTGGAGCTTGACAACTTCGAATCGATCATCTTCGGATCGATCAGGCACGGGTCAATTCGCAGGCATGAAGCTCGAGTCCATCTACTCGTATCCATCACCGCACCTTGGTTCGTATCCATTGACTTCGTATCGATCAGAATGGTCAAGCCTTCGTATCCATGAATTTCGTATCGATTGATCGATGCCTAGTTCGAATCGATGAACAAATCGAACTAGACGTTGAAAGCTGAAACGAGATACGCGAAGGACTGATTCAAAATAGATAACAGTACTCGATACAAACAAGGCGAAATTCATGGATACGAATCGGTCAATGCGCCACTGGAAGTGGATCGATATGGGAAACTCGTGCCACGTTATCCTTTGCGCACGTGCTTCTGATCGATACGAAGGGACGAATGCAAAACATGGATTCGAACGCGACAGTGCACACGAAAACACAATATTGAATCGATCATATCTCACGAACTGCTGGTCCAAATGCAACGAAATTTTCACAGTAGCTTCCATGCAAGGTAAAGAGCAATCCTGCCAAGTTTCAGCTCGATTGGAGCATTTTCTGATCGATACGAAGTTGTTTCGAATCGATCCCAGATGGAGTTGAAACTTGGCGGGACCGGGCGCGTGGACCCACTCACATGTCTGAAAGAATCTCCTGAAGTTTGGGCGCGATCTCAGCCTCCTACGCCTATAAATAGCCCCCTGAAGCCTACAGAAAAGGGATATTTTTTGGCCATTCAACGTCCAGACTCTGCCGGATTCAATTCTACTCCTTTCCATTGCTTTCATACTCAGATTCATTCATTGTATTTGCTGTAATCATCTGTAATCATCGAAGAACATCAATAAAAGATAAAATCCTTGAAGTGGACGTAGGCCGGATATAGCCGAACCACTATAAATTGTGTGTCACTGTCCATTATGTCTGGATTGTTGTTTTTTTGCTTGCTTAGATCTGATATTTGTGATTGAATATTGCTGATTTGTGTTCATACACTGGTGCTTTCACAACACTTGGGGTTTGTGACCAATTTTGGTGCAAACATAATACACCATCCTCTAGATTCGATCCTCCTCGCGAAGCAATGTGGCACTTATAGCGTGTGCCGACACGACCAAATAAATGTACAAATCTTCCTGAACCACCGGCTTTGACAAGATCGGGTGTCCCTCCAAATGATTCACCAAAATTTGAAATGCGTCTTTACAATCCTGTCCATTCGAAGTTTCTTTTCCCTTTCCTAATTCAAGTCAAAGAAAGGAATGTATTTGTCGGTAGCTCTAGAAATAAATCGGCTTCAGGCAGCAACTTTCCTATTTAGACTTTGTACTTGTTGAATGGTCTTTAGCGCTTGCACATCGCGGATAGGCTGAATCTTCTCGGAATTAGCTTCTATTCCACAGGCTTTAACAATAAAGCCCAAGAATTTTCCTGACGCAACACCAAAAGAACACTTCAAAGGATTAATTTTCGTCTTGTAATATCGAAGGATGTCAAACATTTCCGCTGAGTCTTTTATGTGGTCGCTTGATCTTCATGCCTTCATGAGCATATCATCCACACATACTTCCATTGTCTTTCCAATCTGATCGTTAAACATCCTGTTGACTAGGCGCTAATAAGTAGCTCCTAAAATCTTTAGTCCAAACGGCATCACCACATAGAAATATAATCCAACATCGGTAATGAAACCATTGTGCTCTTGATCGAGATGTGCATCGCGGTATTATATCCTAAGTACGCATCCATGAAAGGTAGCAATTCATGTACCGCGGTTGAATCCACAAGCTGGTTGATCCTCGGAAGGGGAAAACTGTCTTTTGGACACGTCTTGTTTAAATCTGAGTAATCAATGCATGTTTTCCATTTCCCATTTTCCTTTTTCATAAGTACAGAGTTAGATACCCACTTAGGGTAGAGGGCACCAAAAATAAACCCATTGTCTTTGACTCTATCCACCTCTTCCTTGAGAGCGGCAGATCTCTCCAGATCCATGCCGCGTCTTTTTTGCTTCACCGGGACATGCCTTGGGTCGATATTTATATTTGGCTCACAATGGCAGGCAAGATTCCACACATGTTAGAGTGAGTCCAAGCAAATAGGTCTGGATTTGCTTGGAGAAAACCAGCGAGTTCTTTCATCAACGGGGGGCTGAGCTGTGATCCGATCTTTAGGACCCGTGACGGGTCGACGTAGCTAACCGTGATATCAATCGTTAGCTCAGCCGGTGTAGCCTTGGTCTCTTTGAGCCCCTCCTCATCATCTCTTGGATCTATATCTCTATAAAACTGACCATGGCACCCGAGCAAAGGCTCAGGTGCTAGTTGTCAATCTTCGGTAGCTTGGATGCGAACAGTCTTGTCCACACCCTTACCTTTCTCTTTGCGCTGAGCATCCCTCAACTCAACTACATAACAGGCAAGTCTAGTCGCCTGATCACCGTGAACAACTCCAACACCATTATTTGCCGAAAAATTCAAAGTCATCAAATAACATAGGGCAAGAGCTACCTGGAATTCGGCTAGGATCGGTCGAGCTAGCAAAATGTTGTAAGAAGACTCGACATCCAAAACAACAAACGGCAAGGTTCGCACTCTCCTACAGTCACCTTCTCCCAACTCCACGGGTAATTCCACATAACCAACAGCTTCAGTTGCAGCACCATTAAAACCGTGTATGCGGGCTTTAGACGGCTATAAATCCTTAGCTTCCATTTTCATTCGATCATGGGCTTTTTTGAAAATTATATTTACTGAACTTCCACAATCAATCAATATTCTTCTCACCAAAGTGGGGCTAATCATGGCCGAAATGACCATTGGGTCGATCGTCAATGCCTCTACCTTGTCCGCATCTCTATTTCTAAACACAATATCATCTGTCATTGTACGCTGCTATATTGCCGGAGCTCCATCTTCTGTATTCGAACAATATTCAAAATCCACATGCCTAATCGTGCTAGCATAGTGCTCCATCTCTTGCCAACTCTTATTTGTTGGGTGTAGTCCTCTGACTATCATATTTATCACCAATCTTCCACCAGTTTATAAAAGCTACTCAGCCCTATGCGGTACTTGTCCTCGGTTGGGGTCGGATGTCCCCTATCAGCCATCCTGTCGGGTTTTTGCAAATTGCTGCAACTTTATTTCTCGAATCAGCTTCCCGATAATGTCTTGGAGATGCCTCTACTCATTCATGCCATGTCCATAGCACTCATGGAACCGATAATATTTTTCATTTGTTTGTGCTTCTCAATCGATTCTTTTGGAGGCAGCTTCCTATATTGCATGGTATTGCAAGTAAACAAATAGATATTCTCCAAGGACGTATTCAACGGTGAGTAAGTATCGAACATCGGAATTCTAGGCTTTCCTCTTCCAGAATCCCTCTTTCGTTCTCGGCCCCTACCTCCGCCTTTCTTTTGCAGATTCGGCTTATTTTGGGCATTCGCTTGAAATTTTCCTGAACTATCATCAAACTGCTTTACTGCGATGTTACTTTGTACTCCCTCTCCACTAGGTCCCGCAATGCTCTTTTTCCTAGAGGACCTAGCTTTCTTCTTTCTCAAATACTAAGCCGCCTTTGCATAAAAGCGCTCCAACGTTGCGGGAGGCTTGCTAGCTAACCAATCACCAAAATTAAATTCTGGATCTATCCCTCTCGTCACAGCCATCAATATTGCATGGTCATTTGGTTTATTGATTTCCGTAATGGTTGTATGAAATCTCACTAAATAATCCTTCAACGATTCTCATGGAGCCTGAATCATGCTGGATAGGGACATCACTTCCTTGGGACGAGTTGCGTGCATCCAAAACTGCTCCACAAACTTTATTGCCAAATCATCAAATCTAGGAATTGATCGTGGGGGTAATCTTGTGAACCACATCGTTGCTATTCCAAAGAGAGTTATGGGAAAGCATCTACACTTGGTTGCATTATTCGCTCGTGCGGAATCCATCAGCCATTCATATCTCATGATATGCTGCCTAGGGTTGGTTTTTCCCTCGTAGGCGGGCATAGATGGCATGTTGAACCTCCTTGAATACTCTGCATGTAGAACATTATCAGTGAATGGGGTATGGCTTCTCAAGATTCCCCAATCATCGTTAGTCAAGCCCTAGCTCTCTCTCACCAACTGTCTGACCATTGCCGATAAGTCCGACATTTGGATGGTTGGTACCAAGCGGTGGTCGTGCACCACCTCACATGAATGGTCTGGTTGATGTCTGCGGGCCGTTTCACGCCTTCTTGCTTCACCATCTTCCCGATGTGTATATTGTAAATTCACTTCATCGTCATTCCGGGGAAGAGTTTGGTCAACATTTAATTGAACTCCAGCATCCAAACCAACCATAGTAGCTCCAACTTGATTGTTATAAGGCATGGATGGATTAGTACTGATCCCTATGAAGGGATCAACACCGATCGATCTTGGCAGACCACGGTGGTCTGCCAGTTGACGCCCCAAAGCTTCTACGTGATATTCGTTTGTTTTGCGACGCCTATCCCTATGATACTCATTTTATGAGCTAGAACTCTCCGATGTCGGGTAAGGAGTGGGGTCACTCCTGGCTTTTTGTTGTTGATTGAGTTGGTTCATCAAGTTGATATTAGTCTGAATTTGTTGATTTAATTGTCGATGGCTCTCCATCAGCTCTCTCATTAAATTATGAAATTCAGTTCTTGTAATATAATCGGTGGGATTCTAGGCCCACTAGAGGGATCGTTGGGCCCAATTCCCAAAAAGGAGGGATCGGTACCAATCCCTTCTTTGGTCGAGTTTTGGAGAGCGATCCCTATGGTGGCTTCCTTATGCAAAAACATGTTTGGCCGCCAATTTTCATGCCATTTGAATCATTGGAACTTGAGTTGTAGCTTCATCTTTGATTCAACATGACTTGAATGTTGCCTTCTACCGATCCCTCTCGATGGGTGTATACCGATCCCTCCATCTTTGTCCATTCGATATGCGATCCCTAGGGTAGGTTCCCTAGGGTCCATATACCTTGCTTTCCAAATTTCATATGCTTTGGACTTGTAGATCTCGAGATATTGATTGTTTTCAGTAAGAATGCCCTTGTATTTCGATGTATGTCGATCCCTCCTTCATGAAGTATGCCAATCCCTCTCAATGAGCCAATCTATGCCGATCACTTCCATCCATTGAGCCAGATTCCATACTTTGAGCATTCTACATTATACATCCATCAAATCTATTCAGTCCTGACTTTATACGATCATTTGCACTTGACTTCTGGGTCCCACAATCACCACTCTGGAGACGTCGGCCTTGATGGCAATCAAATTTAACTCACACAATCAGTTTGATATAGCCAGGCTAGATTGCCGGATAATAAGGATTTATTTGAATAACCCTTCAAGAGGAGTGGATTTATCTATGAAATTCCTATGATGTAGATAAGTGGTTAATATTCATTTATGTACCTCCTTAAAACTAAAAATATGATTTTTAATCTCGAGTCAATTCTTTTATTCAAAAATACTTATGAATTGAAATATTTTAAAAACCCTAGGTACAGAATAATCATTGTAATTTGGGATGGAAGGGAAAATTATATTGAATATACCTCTATTGATATGTAAAATAAGTACGGATAAATTTTTATAAAAAGTAAACAAATATGTTATGTTGACTTTACCTACGTTTGATTATATAACCTTGAATATTTGTAGAGAATTAACTGAAATACACGTAGATAACCAATTACAACATATGTTGACAATTGATGGGAAAGTCATATACAATCATTAAAACAAATCACCCGAGGTTGTTTATAAACAACATGAAAGTTATAGCCAAACACCTGTTTAAAAATGAACCTATCATGCATACTTGAATCCGTGAAGAAGACAAACAAAATAATAAAAGTAAATAAGTCAACAGATCTAAAAACAATGATTCAGACATTTGAATCAAAAATCAAACGTTTGAATTTCAAAAATCACAAAATAGAAAAGAAGCAATTTAAATCTGACTAGATTCATTTGTTTGAACCGTTATTTGAATGTTTGAAATCAAATCCAGACATTTGAATATGTAACAAAACGTTTGAATGCCTATAACAAAATTTTTGTATTGGGAATCAGACGTTTGAATTAAAATTTTGATGTCTGAATTACTACAGCAAGCCCAAGTTGAACCTGGACCTGGTATAGGCCAAGTAGGATGGATCTGGGAAACTTGTTCTTACTGATAGAGTTAGGGGTATGCCCTAGGGGCAATTATGTAATTTGTTACATATATCTAACTCATTGACCAATCTTGTTTGAAATAAAGGTGTTTTCTTTCTATTAAATACTTGATATAAAGTGGTTATATTAATCAATTAGCTTAATTAAAAGTAAATTTAATAGAAAATCCATAAATGATATTTTTTGTGATAGTAGTTACAAAGTGTTGTAATCCTAAGTAATTTATCACAATAAACAAATATATCATTTTAAATGTTCCTTGTGAAGATGCATCGAGACTAGACATCGATGTATCTGTTGGGCCTATAATATGTAACGCTCACTAAATGTTGGGCAGTGTATTACTCATGACTGCTGTGTGCACCTAGGGGTTACTTATTGGTAGTTATTGGATTATTATGGAAAGACTCACTCGGTAGTTGTCTATTGGTTAGTATAACTAAGGTCAAATAGAAAGTATCGACGTGACTAATTTACATAGTTCTTATACTTGAGAATACTATGAATCTTCAATATGGAAGCTCCGCTTTGATTATAGTCAAATCATGGCACATCGTCCATCGAGTGACTATGGTTGGGTTGAGTAAAAGTATTGGAAGTGAAGCACTATTCAAGAGAGGATTCTTCTCCTCAGTTATATGTAGTTAGTATCACGATCAACTCATATCAACGCAAAGTCAAAATCTCTAGCCAGAGTAGTTGGGTTGATAATAATTGTTATTATCGAACCAAGGACTTTAAGTTTGGATTATATAGTTGAATGTGGATGATGTTAAAATTCGACCATTACCAAATTCAGCAAGTCCAAAGTGATATAGTTTTGACGAAGAGAATTTGTGTAAATAATTATTACAACTGGGTAACGATTATTAAATTAAAATGAGATTTTTTCGAAAATGAGTAAGGGATCAATTTGGCCATAATATCACACCATCTCTAAGTGAAGTGTAAACGTTAACATTCGAATAGTTCGACGTTAATCGCTGATCGAATTTACACCCAAGAGTCACACAACCAAACGATGAATTCTTTTTAGACCAAACAATTTAATTAGTTTATAATTGTTATAAATTAATTAAATAAATTAATATTTATGAAATATTAATTATGAATTTTAAATTTGATTTGAGAAATAAAATTGTTGCATATATTTATAAAAGTTATGAATATATTGATCGATATGAGATATCGATAACTAAATATGTTAAATATGATTATACATATTTAATCTGGGTTAAATAGGCTCATAACCCATGATTTTTGGAGGGGATATGCGTTGGTTTGGAGAAAGATAGGAGGTGCCTACAACATGTGTGATTAGATTTTGGGATGTGTGGTTGAGATCATTGTTTGCTCTCTTAGCCTATCCATACAAAAGCAAATCTCAAAACCCTAATTACAAGCTAATTCATTTTTTAGCCACCACTTTCTTCTTCTTCCTCCTCATTTTAATGGCAGCATCTTTCCTCTAAAATCATCCCTAAAATTCTCAAATCCAATTCAAAATTAAAAATACTAATTTGTAGTAGAAGATGTCCAATCCCGTATTAGCAACCTGACGGATTATGAATTGTTCTTAGAAGAGAAATCATTGTTCAATGCGGACTCCAAGGCTTCATTTAGAGGTTCACTTTTATTTGTTATCATTGTTTTGATTTTAAGTTTATCATATGAAAGTTGATTTACATCCAAATCCTCTATTTGTGTTTAGATCTTTTTATCGTTTAGATTGGGTGAGATTTTTGTGGATACATAGGTTTGTTACAATTAGATCGGTTATGTGCTTGTTAATATTTTGTTTATTGATTTATTTTCGAATTAATTTTCTAAAGAAAAAGGTTTTACTTTTGACACACACACACGCATATAGATTAAATGTGTACAAATCTGAAAATTATGAATCTATATAATTGTATATGTGTTTATATAACATATATATTTAATCTTAATTTTTTATGATGATTTGTATCTATTATGAATCATAAAATATAAAAATAATTTATTAAATAAGTATATACATAGTTTATTATTGTTTAATGATTTTGTGAATTGTTTATTACGAATAAAATAATTCATGGTTCAAAATTTCAATTTTATATTTTTTATATTTTCTGCACTATGTAATAAGAATACATTAATATTTTTATATTTTTTAAACTTAATATGTTATTTTTTAAAATTAATTTACTTTCGGCCTGCAATTAATTATTTAATTAAAGATATACTTTCAATTGAAAAAATTCTAAAAAAAATAATTTAAGGCTTAAAAATGTATTTGGAACCTTCCGAAAAATTTTCAGATTTTTATAACTTAATTTATTAATTTTATGAATTAATTTATTTTAGAAATAAAATTAATTATTTAATTAAAAATATAATTTCAGTTGAGGAAATTCTAACAAATTTTCCTAAGCCAAAATATGTCTCAGACACCTTCATAATTGTTTTTTAGAAATTTTCTATTTTTAAGAATTAATTTGATTACGGGCTATTATTAATTATTTAATAATAAATATTATTTTAATTGTAAAAAATTCTATAAATTAATCTTAACCCAAAATGTGTTTCCAAATTTTCTAAAATTTAAAAACTTGTATTATTATCATATAATTTTTTTCATTAATTTGTTATGGCAGAAACTATTTTATTCAATAAATTATACATACATACTGATGCAGTGCAGAAAGCTAAGGGTCTAGGTCGCTCACGACCTAAGGAGTGTGTAGGTCGCTCACGACCTAAGGAGTTAAAGGGGGGAGTGAGTGATACCGAGAAGAAAGTCCAATTCGGTGAAGTGTTAGGTCGCATACGACCTAACAAGGCTTTTAAGTTGGAGCTACGACCTAACAGAAACGAGGTGCTGAAACGACCTAACATGTTCTTAGGTCGCGTACGACCTAACTGTGCAGTGCAACATGGTGAACGATCTAACATAACACCAAGTACAGAGCTACGACCTAACGGGTTAGTGGATGGCGAACTAAAACAAGGAGATAGGTCGCTGGAACGACCTAACATGCTTTTAGGTCGCGTACGACCTAGCGAGATAGGAAAGAGGGGGCTGGAACGAGCTAATGGGGTGCTCCGACCTAACAAATCACGACTTAAGATAGGTCGCAAAGTCTTAGGTCGCAAAGGCCTAGGTCGCAAAGTCTTAGGTCGCAAAGGCTTAGGTCGCATAGTCTTAGATCGCAAAGGCCTAGGTCGCAAAGCCTTAGGTCGCAAAGGATTAGGTCGCAAGGCCTTAGGTCGCGAAGGCTTAGGTCGCGAAGAATATCTGAAGCCGCTTCTGTTAGGTCGCAAACGAAGGGATGCCGTTCATTCTTAGGTCGCAAAGCTCTGGAGGCCATTGATTTCCCCAACTCGCCGATCTGGAATGCTGTGTGTTCATTTGTTAAGTCGTGGAATAATGTAATTAGGTCGTTACCGACCTAAGTGAGTTGTTTGTCTTTTAACATGTTTGTTAGGACGCGTCTGTACTAGGTCGCAACATTCAAGGTCGAAGGTCGTTTTCGACCTAAGTACTTGTAATATTTTGAAACTTTTCTGCTGTGTTGAGTTGTAGCCTATAAATAGGCGTGTATGGTCATTTGTAAAGGTTGTTGATTTTTGAATAAAATTCTCTTTTGATTGCTTTGTGCTTTCATTCAAATTGGTAGTTGAGTGTAATCTCCTATCTCCTCTTTCGGTTAATCGAGTGCGCTCGATTCAACGATTGTAGAAGCCGATTCGCGGAATCAAGTGCGCTTGATCAACGCTTGAAGAATTGAAGATCTTTGAACCCGGTATCGTGCGCGATCAACGAGTTCGAGATAGCTAGAGTTCGGTATCTTCGGATCAACGAATTCGGGCAATTCAGCATCCATCAATCCATCGACTACTACTTTCACCGATCTACATTGTTTTTGAAATATCCGCTGCGTCAGTTTTTGGTATCAGAGCCTGTTCTAGCCAATCATAGCTAGATCGAGACTAGGAGCCTAATCATTTGAAGACTTTTGAAGTTTGAAGAGAAGCCGAGTGCTTGAAGTGTAAAGCCGTGGCCGAGAGGAAGAAGAGTTCATCTTGTTCGAAGTTGTTTGATCAAAATTTGCATTGGAGGCCGAAACTTTGTCCATCGTGTTCATCGCGATTTGCTACAAAGTGGAAGTTTTCGATCCGTTTCATTTTGGATCAAAATCCGGAAAGTGTTTGAATTTGAAGTGTTTGAGAATTTGTGAAGTTTTCAAGTATGCCGCCAAGAAGAGCTAATCGCCACCAAAACGTAGAAGCTTTATATCGAAGAGAAGAGGCTGATGAGATGGAGCAAAGAATCAATGAGAATTTTAGCGAGAAGCTTAATGAAGGAATTGGCCGATTAGAGAAGCTTATGACGGAGATAAATCAAAATCGGAGAAGGGTTTCACCAGAATCTAACCATGGAGGTAGTAGAGTCTCACCACATTCCAATCGAGACCGAAGTGTTGAAAATGACCAAGGGCGTGGGAGGAACGTGAATGGTCGTGAACGGAGGAATGTCGATAGAAGGGATGAAGGTGGAAGGCGTAATGCTAGTAGAGATGTTGGTGGTCAGAATCGACATCGTTATGCGTCTGATTTTGAAGAGGAGTATGATGGTGGTAGTGTTCAAGGAAGAGGTCAAGGAAGAAACTATTCTGAGTATGATCACAAGTGGGAGTCGGGGATGAAGACTGAAATTCCTGAATTCAAAGGTGGTATGCAAGCAGAGGAGTTTCTAGATTGGGTGGCTAATGTAGAGGAGATTTTTGATTTCAAAGAAGTACCAGAACATCGTAGAGTGAAGTTGGTTGCTACGAGGCTGAGGGGTAGAGCTTTGGCATGGTGGCAGCAAACCAAGCTTACACGTGAACGAATGGGGAAGTCAAAGATTGAATCTTGGGAGAAGATGAAGAAATTGATGAAAGCAACGTTCTTACCATACAATTATCAATCTTTGATGTATCAACGTTTGCAGAACTTGAGGCAGGGCACGAAGACAGTTAATGACTATGCTGATGAATTTTATCAACTCATTGCAAGGAACGATATTATGGAAACAGAAGAGCAGCTGACATCTAGGTTCATTGGAGGATTGAGAATGCAGATTCAGGATATGGTGAATATGTTCGATCCAAGATCTGTAGCAGAAGCACATCAGAAAGCGTTGGCTTGGGAAAAACAAGGGAGACGAGGAAGTGGTGTGTTTTCTAATTCTAACAATCAAGCGAAGGGTGTTGGAGGAAGTTCTAATGTTTCTAAAACTATCAGTAGACCAGTGGTGAAAGAGGCTGAGAAGGCGAAAGTTAACAATGGTTTCAAATGTTACAATTGTCAAGAATTGGGTCATAAAAGCAGTGAGTGTCCAAAGCCAAAGAAGAGAACCATGATTGCAGAAGTTGACGAAGAGGATGTTGTTGAGGATTGTTCTAATCTAGTTGAGGAGGATGAGCAGGATATTGCGTCAGGAGATGAAGGTTGTAACCTAATGCTGAGGAGATCGTGTTTAACACCGAAGCAGGAAGAAGCTAGTTGGTTGAGGAGTAATATCTTTCAGTCAACATGTACTATTCTGGGGAAGGTGTGTAAGTTTGTGATTGACGCAGGAAGCTGTGATAATATTATTTCAACCGAAGCTGTGACGAAGTTGAAATTAAAGACAGAGAAACATCCGAGTCCATACAAGTTAGCATGGTTGAGAAAAGGAGGAGAAGTGAAAGTGGATAGACGAGTTCGTGTACCATTCTCTATTGGGAAGAAATACAAAGATGAAATATGGTGTGATGTAGTAGAGATGGATGTTTGTCATTTATTATTGGGAAGACCATGGCAGTATGATCGAGCAGTACAACATGACGGTCGGACCAATAGCTACAGTTTTATGTTTAAAGGCACGAAGATTATCTTAGTTCCAAAGAAGAGATCACAAGAAGAAAGTAAGTCCGAAGAAATCGAAGAGCTGAAAACTTTATTGACTTTGAAGGAGTTTGTTAAAGAAGTTGAAGAAGAGCCGGAAGTATTCTTGTTGATTGGGCGTGAGAGCAGTGAAGAGGTTGAAATTCCAGAAGAAGTTAAACCAGTTTTGACAGAATTTGACGATGTATTTCCAGAGGAGTTACCAACGGAGTTGCCACCGTTGAGGGATATACAACATCAGATAGATCTTGTTCCAGGTGCTGTGTTGCCACACAGACCACATTATCGAATGAGTCCGAAGGAACATGAAGAATTGCGGAGGCAGGTTGAGGAATTGCTTGAGCAGGGGCGTGTGCAGGAGAGTCTGAGTCCTTGTGCTGTACCAGCTTTATTGGTACCCAAGAAGGATGGGACATGGAGAATGTGCACTGACAGCCGAGCATTGAACAAGATTACTGTGAGATATAGATTTCCGATGCCGAGGTTGGATGACTTGTTAGATCAAATAAGTGGAGCTATTATCTTTTCGAAGATTGATTTGAAGAGCGGATATCATCAAATTCGTATCAGACCAGGCGATGAATGGAAGACTGCTTTTAAAACCAGGGAGGGTCTATACGAGTGGTTGGTCATGCCATTTGGTTTATCCAATGCACCAAGTACGTTCATGAGGGTGATGAATCAGATTTTTCGACCATTCATTGGAAAATTCGTGGTGGTATATTTCGATGATATTCTTATTTACAGTGGGAGTTCAGAGGAACATCTGAATCATCTTAGAGAAGTGCTGATGGTACTGAGACAAGAACAATTTTATGCTGCTACGAAGAAATGCGTGTTCATGACGCACAGTGTTTTATTTCTGGGGTATGTTGTTTCAGAGAAAGGAATACAGGTTGACCAAAGTAAAGTTGAGGCGATCAGAAATTGGCCGCAACCCAAGACGATAACGGAAGTTCGTAGTTTTCACGGGTTGGCTTCATTCTATCGAAGGTTTATACCACACTTTAGTAGTGTGATGGCACCTGTTACAGATTGTATGAAAGGCAAACAGTTTGCATGGACAGAGGAAGCAGGGAGTGCTTTTGGGAAGATCAAGGAATTGCTGACGTCTGCACCAATCCTAGTATTACCTGATTTTCAGCTAGTGTTTGAACTACATACTGATGCATCCAAGGTTGGGATTGGAGGGGTGTTGAGTCAGAAGGGGCGTCCTATTGCATATTTTAGTGAGAAGTTGTCAGGAGCGAAGATGCGATACAGTACATATGATGTGGAGTTTTATGCTGTTGTACAATCTATCAAACACTGGAGACACTATCTATTCCAGAAAGAGTTTGTTCTGTATACTGATCATGAAGCATTGAAGCATTTGCAAGGGCAAGACAAGATTTCAGCGAGACATGCATCGTGGATTGCATATCTGCAACAGTTTACTTTTGTTGTGAAACACAAGTCAGGGGTGACAAATCGAGTGGCTGATGCTTTGAGTAGGAGGAGTCATTTGTTGACTACACTGAAAGTTGAAGTGATGGGGTTTGAAATGTTGCCGGAATTATTTGTTGAAGATCCTTACTTCATGAAGTTTGTTGATAAAGTTAAGGAGGGAAAGACGGATGAGTTCTTGATGGTAGATGGTTTTCTTTTTAAAGGAAGTCGATTGTGCATACCGGAGGGTAGTCTGAGAATGAAGATTATCAAGGAGTTACACGAAGAAGGGCATGTTGGAAGAGACCGTACCTTACAATTAATTTCACAATCCTACTTTTGGCCATCGATGAGGAAAGAAGTGGAGAGATTTGTTGAGAGATGCCATATCTGTCAAGTTTCGAAAGGAACTGCGACTAATGCAGGTTTGTATATGCCGTTACCAGTACCAACTAAACCATGGGTTGATGTGAGTATGGACTTTGTGTTGGGGTTGCCGAGAACACATCGTGGTAATGATTCCATTTATGTGGTGGTTGACAGATTTTCGAAAATGGCACATTTCATTGCTTGTAAGAAGACGGCGGATGCTGTTCATGTAGCCCAGTTGTTTTTCAGGGAGATCTATAGACTTCATGGATTGCCAGAATCTATTGTGTCGGATAGAGATACTCGATTTCTGAGTCACTTTTGGTTGAGTTTGTGGAAACTGGTGGGAACGAAGCTGAAATTTAGTAGTGCTTATCACCCGCAAACGGATGGACAGACCGAGGTTGTAAACAGATCATTGGGGAACTTGTTGAGGTGTCTTGTTCAAGATAATCTGAAGAGTTGGGATGTGAAGTTATGTCAGGCAGAATTTGCCCATAATCATGCTGTGAATCGAAGTACGGGGTTCAGTCCGTTCCAGATTGTTTATTCAAGTTTACCGAAGGGACCGTTAGATTTAACGATGATACCACACTCGAAGGGGACAATTAAGAAAGCTGCTGATTTTGTTGAAGGGCTGACGGAGTGTCATAAAATCGTTCAAGAACGATTAGAGAAAGCAAATGAGAAATATAAACAAGCTGCAGATGTGAAACGACGAAAAGTTGAGTTTAATGAAGGAGATATGGTTTATGCAGTGTTAACAAAAGATCGTTTTCCAGTGGGCGCGTACAACAAGTTGAAAGCCAGGAAAATTGGTCCGGTGGAAGTTGTGAAACGAATCAATGAAAATGCTTATAAACTGAAGCTGCCAGATGATGTGTATACATCTGACGTATTCAATGTTAAACATCTTGTACCATATCATGGGGAAGAGTTTGTTGGGGATGAAGAGTGTGCGAATTCGAGGTCGAATTTCTCTCAACCAGGGGAGGATGATGCAGTGCAGAAAGCTAAGGGTCTAGGTCGCTCACGACCTAAGGAGTGTGTAGGTCGCTCACGACCTAAGGAGTTAAAGGGGGGAGTGAGTGATACCGAGAAGAAAGTCCAATTCGGTGAAGTGTTAGGTCGCATACGACCTAACAAGGCTTTTAAGTTGGAGCTACGACCTAACAGAAACGAGGTGCTGAAACGACCTAACATGTTCTTAGGTCGCGTACGACCTAACTGTGCAGTGCAACATGGTGAACGATCTAACATAACACCAAGTACAGAGCTACGACCTAACGGGTTAGTGGATGGCGAACTAAAACAAGGAGATAGGTCGCTGGAACGACCTAACATGCTTTTAGGTCGCGTACGACCTAGCGAGATAGGAAAGAGGGGGCTGGAACGAGCTAATGGGGTGCTCCGACCTAACAAATCACGACTTAAGATAGGTCGCAAAGTCTTAGGTCGCAAAGGCCTAGGTCGCAAAGTCTTAGGTCGCAAAGGCTTAGGTCGCATAGTCTTAGATCGCAAAGGCCTAGGTCGCAAAGCCTTAGGTCGCAAAGGATTAGGTCGCAAGGCCTTAGGTCGCGAAGGCTTAGGTCGCGAAGAATATCTGAAGCCGCTTCTGTTAGGTCGCAAACGAAGGGATGCCGTTCATTCTTAGGTCGCAAAGCTCTGGAGGCCATTGATTTCCCCAACTCGCCGATCTGGAATGCTGTGTGTTCATTTGTTAAGTCGTGGAATAATGTAATTAGGTCGTTACCGACCTAAGTGAGTTGTTTGTCTTTTAACATGTTTGTTAGGACGCGTCTGTACTAGGTCGCAACATTCAAGGTCGAAGGTCGTTTTCGACCTAAGTACTTGTAATATTTTGAAACTTTTCTGCTGTGTTGAGTTGTAGCCTATAAATAGGCGTGTATGGTCATTTGTAAAGGTTGTTGATTTTTGAATAAAATTCTCTTTTGATTGCTTTGTGCTTTCATTCAAATTGGTAGTTGAGTGTAATCTCCTATCTCCTCTTTCGGTTAATCGAGTGCGCTCGATTCAACGATTGTAGAAGCCGATTCGCGGAATCAAGTGCGCTTGATCAACGCTTGAAGAATTGAAGATCTTTGAACCCGGTATCGTGCGCGATCAACGAGTTCGAGATAGCTAGAGTTCGGTATCTTCGGATCAACGAATTCGGGCAATTCAGCATCCATCAATCCATCGACTACTACTTTCACCGATCTACATTGTTTTTGAAATATCCGCTGCGTCACATACATATACATATATATATATATGTGTGTGTGTGTGTGTGTGTGTATGTATATATATAGACACACACACACATATTAGTATTTTGTTTTGACATATTATACAAGCACATATTTGGAAAAATTACGGTACACACAAAATGGACTAATGTATCTGTTGCAATGTAAATCTCAGCATCTATATACGGGCACATTACACTCTTCACGGATTATGATGTTACACATGCCCACACATATATATGTATATACATATGTATATGATACATACTTATATATGTATGTGTGTGTGTACTTGTATAAATAAATAAAATTAAATTAATCTCAAACTACAAATTGTACAGTTAGAATACATATGAACATAGTAATAAATATTGCCACGAATAAATTATTAATAATGACATTTAATGAATCAATCTATTCAAATTAAAAATAGAAAATGAAAGGTTTATCTCTCCATTTAGTACAATTAATGCTCTCAATTAATTCTTGTTTTAGGGAAAGAAATGAATTGTTTCATTCCCTATACATTAATACTTATAAATAAATGTTAGGTGTATTTGATACACTATACATTTGAAATTAAATTTATTTAAACTTCTTTTTATCTATCTTAAATAAAATACAAAATTTTATTTAAACCAAATTTAGAAAAGTTCTAAATGAAATTTAGACTTCGTAGGCTCATTAAAGATCCAAAATGGTAATTTTTTTGAAATTCACCCATTTCTTCGGTTGCGGGCTGGCCCAGTTCCTTCAATGACATCAGAACCCAATAGCTTATGTAGTCAAAATCAGTCATGTTTGGGCCAACTAATTAAACTTGGCTACTAAAGTATGGTCTCCAGAAAGGTAATGTCTAGGCTTGTAATTTGATAATCAAGTACCCTGTCCAACCTGGTTACCAGCCTGGCCTGAAAGATGAGTGAGTCTAAAGGCTGCCCCTCGTAGAAAAGGCCCAATTTGAATTAGGCCTTGGGCTAGTTTTCAAAATTGTTTTGAAATTAAAAATAAAAATATGTTTATTATAAAAGTCATAATACAATATAAATTTTCAAAATGTTTGAAAGGATAACGATATTTTCAAAAATGTTTAAAAATATTTATATACTAATTTCAAATTTTAAAATTTATTAATAAGATTAATAAATGAGTTAATTATATATTTTAATAAATTAATACATATATGCATACATTATATATGTTGATATATGTTATGTTATTTTAAAAAAATGTTTAGGATAACATAAGTTTACATGTATGTATGTAAGATGAATTTTGAAATTAATAAAATTTAATCAAAATTTTTTAATTGAATAAATTAATTAAAGATTAATTAATTAAATAAAATACACATATATAAGATATATATGTGTGTTATACTATAAAGGTTATAGTGTGCACTATAAAGGTTATAGTAGATATGTCCAATATAAATGTTGTATTGGAATTATAATATAAAATTAATTAAAGAGTTAAGTAATTAAAATTAATTAAAGAGTTAATTAGTTAAAAATTAAATAAGATTTAATTAATATAACATTATACGTAAGACTATTATATAAGTTCATTAAGTATAAAAGTTATATAATAATTCAGCTTATGTAATATGTATGTATAACAAAAGGTGGAACTTTAAAGAAACCCTAAATAGACTTAAGTAATAAATACAGTCGTAAATGTCTGTATACCATCATTTATGATGTGTCCCACACTTGAATCATGAGAGTATTTCATAAGAAATGCATTATTCCATAAGTCGATATCACTCGATATATTATATTGAAGATTATAAATCTTTGATATAAAGTTGTCCTTTATCATTTATATATATTAATAGATTACTTACATACTCATTAGTTCTTGAGCTTTCCTCAAGCTAGGGATGTTATGTGTAGTACTATTAATATATTGAACAAATGAGGTAAAATAATCGCACATATTTGTTGAACTTTCCTCAATCTACGTGTATTATACATAGGCCGCCGCGAAATGATAGGTCCAAGTGAATAGTCCCACTTTACTTGTTGAACTTTCCTCAAGGTAAAGGTAGGATTAGGACAAGGTACCAAATGTTAGGAGTTGTATGTGATACAACCGATAAAGAGTTATCCATCGTATGCGGGCCTATGATTTGTAGAGCTTTCCTCAAGGTCAGAATCCCATGGCATATGAGTCATAACACTCACTAATGAAGTTGAAAGACTTCTATGTTTCACTTAGAGTTTGGTGAAACATAAAATAATACTGAGAGCCTTATTAAGAAAATGAAATAGTAACATTTAACCTTTCTAATATTGTAAGAACATATGCTAAATAATGTTATAATTATCTATAATGATAAATTTGTGCATTTAACATGATTGATAAAACGTTTATCAATTAACGTATATAAATGAACTAAACTGAAAGTTGACAAATGGAAATATAATACCCACTATTAAATGCCTATTGCATGTTAATGTTTTCTATACCCATGCGAGTGCCTAATTTTTACAACTACTTAATACATTCGTAAAATGATCGCTTACGTGTTTATTTGGTTTAGACTGTTTATTGCATTTTATGAGTTTCAAACTCTAAAAGCAATACAATACTATGGATGGATATTTGAATCATATACTATCACGTATAAATGTTATATGGTGAACGGTCACAGTTCATAATGTATGATACTTTAATGAATATAGTTCATTCGAAATAAGCCAATAAACTGTACTATGAGATCGAGTATTCAATTTGATTGATTACATAAAAGATCATATTGTGTTAATTGAATCACAAGGTAGAAACTACAAGATAGATCTAAGAACTCGATCGCTTAAATGTTAGTTTAATTAGTTTATGCAAAGAGCAACATATTTGATGCCCTTAAATGTTAAGGATAATCAAATGCGCTTTTGTAAAGAGTTCGTTATGATACTGTAGTAAGGGTTTTCTTTTGAATGGTTTGACAATTTAGAAAGGAAAATGAATGTATAAAAGTAAATGTGATTTAAGGTATAGTTGGGATGGAGAGAGTGAAAAGTCATTTCTTCTTCATAAAGAAACAACGGAAACGAGAGTTGTAATAATAGTGATTGATACTTAACATTGGAATGAGAAATATGATTTCTATTCCGAAATGTATTTTCATATAGAAAATTATTATCTATGAGATTTGTTTCTTTGAGTTTAAGATATTTGATCAAAGAACTCTCTATGGTAAACTAGTTTCAGTATATGAAATAAACAAATCTATATTAAGTGAATGATGGACCTTCAAATTTAGTACGCTATTGTAGTAATGGTAGAAAGAGTGTAGCATGTCATATAGCACTTATTGATTGCATCAAATTTCGAAAATTGTTTTCGTAAACCGTACAACATTATTTAAGAAATAATGACTATTTTTGGTTATGACTGAAAAAATAGACCTAGCTATATTTCTACGAATATTATGAATATCCGTTACGAAATAAAACTATAGTGTGGTATTTGTTTTCATAAAAAAAGTGATGCAATGGAAAATACAGAAGTATCCAATATTATTTACAGTTATGCTAGAATTATAAACCAAGCTGTAGTTTTGAGAAAATAATTTTATTATATGATTTTGAATCATATGATACTTGTTAATTATATCTCAAACAATAAAGGGTTATGCATCCATTTAGTGGGAGCATCTTAAGAGTTGATGAACTCTTAGGATTGATACATATAGATGTATGCAATCGTAATTCTATAAATACCAAAACGGTTCCACGTACTTCATTATATTCACCGATGAGTCAACATTAACATGGACATGTGTATTCGATACATATGTAGTATGTCTATGGTAAACTCATTGAATATAAAACATAAATAAAAATAGCATGCGATATAAATGATTCGATTTGTCGAATGAGTGAGTATATTGGAAAAGGTTCCAACGTACCTAAAATGAATAAAGATTCAATCTCAAAATAATTCTTTTATGTGATACATAATGATGCATCGATATGGAGTAATCGAACTTTATTGGACAATGTACGATTAATATGAGTGAAGTCGAGTTAGTTTCTTTCTATAAGGTAATGTAGTTAAGAGTAGTACACAAGGTTAACATTATTTCATCTGAATAACAATTTACAAAATGTTACAAGATAAAGGTTATTAGAAAATCCAACATATCATAGGCCAAGGAGTTGGCAGGTTATGCGAGTCGAAAGATTGCACGTAATAATTGTTTATGAAGGATCTTGTATGAATCTCCCTAAAAGGGTTTTGGAAAGGACTGTTTTTGAATGACATATTTATGTTTTGAACATAATTTTTGAAAGCTAAAACCGAATCATTTTTATAAATAAACAAATTCATAAAGCATTTATGAATCGCTATTCTATTTACACTGAGAAATAATTGTTGTTATACCAACTACATTGTGTAGGAATTTCTTCGAGGAATTATTGGTAGTTAAATGAAATTGGATACGATCCATAGATAGAACTGATTATATGAGATGAAATGAAATTAATTAACCTAAATGAACACATAACATTAGAATGTCTAATAAGTATACTCATACATCGAAGAGAAACTATGAGTTTCTTATTAATTTCGAAATTATATAATCCTCGGTTGTTTAATTTAACCATTAAGAGTGTTGGCTCTATATGGTATGATGCGTAAATCTGAATGAATTCCAAGTACACTATCAAAATAGGATTTGGTGGTCGTAACCGAAGGGATGTGATCCTCGGTCGAGATCGGGTCTTTATGAGAAAGACTAATGAGGTTGGAATTCAACGAGCAATGTTGATAAGAACAATATCGCAAATTTCAACTGTTGAAATTAGTATAATAGATTCGGTATTCAACATGCTCAAGTTAATTCGGATTTACACACAAAATTATCGCTTGATAAGACTTAGTGTTTTGGTACATATGTATTGAAACAGAAAATTCTAAATAACGATTTAGAGTATGTTGTTTACACATATTAACCAAAAATGTCTCGAAGTCAATGGGAGCAATATTGATTGTGAGTCTTTAGATATGATCCAAGAAATGGTATGAAAGTATCATTTTATAAGCATCAAGATTGAATATGTATTTTGATAGAAATAATATAGTTTGATTTTCAATCAAAGTGCAGAGGAAGCGTGTGTTCACAGGAAAGAACGTTAAAAGGTACATTGATATTTCTAAACTATAAGTAAATAACACATTGTTGATTTTCACAGTGTACTTGTGTTGAAATCAACCTTAGTTGTTTTATTACTCAACTTTGGATTATAAATGATGTCTTTTATAGTGAGTATAAAAGATATTGGGAATGTCCCAAATCGATATGTAAATACACCTTATTAAATTATTTAATACGGAACATGTGAGTTCCTTATGCATTAGCAATAGGAATTATCATACATGTTATGTTGGTTATGATATTGTGATTTTTTATGTATTTGATATATGAAGCAAATATCAAATCCAAATTGAGATCACTAAATGGTTGTTTGAAATGTTCTCGTGTATTTATGAAATACTAGGGAATTGTTTACAAAAACAAAAACTCCTCATGAAGGAGTGTTCGGACTCAAACATCATTAGTGATATTGAGTATAATATGTCAATAATAAATTCATGTTAAGAATCTTTAAGTTGGAAATGTTCCAAATGAAAGATCATGGCTGGTTCAATTATAAAGGCTAAGTACATTGTCTTGAATAGAGCCGCAATAAAAACAATGTATATATATATATATATATAATTGCACAAATTTATAACTAAGCCGATTCCAAATGTTGAGAATCTCATAACATTGTTATATGATAACAATGTCGCGATATAGTTCTTAACAGAACTTAGAGCTTACTAGAAGTCGATAGACATACTTCAAATTGTTCCACGTGACAAAACAGTTTATCACCGTCGGAGAGAGTTGATTGATAGAGTAGATAATTGAAACAAAATAGCATACCCATTCACAAAGGGACTGATCTAATTGGTTTTGAGAAAACCGATTAGAGATGTTAGAATAAGATTCTATAATTTACCAAGTGTAAGTGGATGATTGATAGAGATAGGGGTATGCCCTAAGAGGCAATTATGTAATTTGTTACATGTATCTAACTCGTTGACCAACCTTGTTCGAAATAAAGGTATTTTTTCCTACTATATACTTGATATAATGTGGTTATATTAATTAATTAATTTAATTAAAATTATATTTAATAGAAAATCCATAAATGGTATGTTTTGTGATGGTAGTTACAAAGTGTTGTAACCCTGAGTAATTTATCACAATGAAACAAATATATCATTTTAAATGTTCCTAGTTAAGATGCATCGGGACTGGATATCGATGTATCCGTTGAGACTAGAGTACATAACGCTCTCCAAATGTTGGGCAGTGTATTACTCATGACTGCTGGGGGCACCTGGGGGTTACGTACTAATAGTTATTGGACAACTATGGAACAACTCACTTGGTAGTTTTTTGTTGGTTAATATAACTAAGGTAAGATAGAAAATATCAATGTGATTAATTTACACAGTTCTTTTGACTTGAGACTACCGTGAATCTTCAATATGAAAGCTTCGCTTTGATTATAGTCAAATTATGGCATATCGTCCATCGAGTGACTATAGTTGGGTCGAGTGGAAGTATTGGAAATGAAGCACTATTCAAGAGAGGATTCGTCTCCTCGGTTATAAGGGGTTAGTATCATGGTCAACTCAAGTCAACCCAAAGTCAAATCTCTGGCCATAGTAGTTTGTTTGATAATAATTGTTATTATTGAACCAAGGACTTTGTGTTTGGATTATAGAGTTGAATGTGGATGATGTTGGAATTTTGACAATTACCAAATTTAGCAAGTCCAAAGTGATATACTTTTGACGAAGAGAATTGGTGTAAATAAATGTCACAACTAGGTAACGCTTATTAAATTAAAATGAGAATTTTTCAAAAAAGAGAAAGCAATAAATTTGGCCATAATATCACACCACCTGCTAAGTGAAGTGTGAACGTTAACGTTCAAATAGTTCGACGTTAATTACTGACCGAATTTACACCTAAGAGTCAAACAACCGAAACGATGAATTCTCTTTAGACCAAATAATTTAATTAGTTTGTAATTGTTATAAATTAATTAATATTTATAAAATATTAGTTAATAATTTTGAATGTGATTTGAGAAATAAAATTGTTGCATATATTTATAAAAGTTATGAATATATTGATCGATATGAGATATCGATAACAAAATATGTGAAGTATGATTGTACATATTTAATTTGGGTTAAATCGGCTCACAACCCATGATTTTGGAGAGGATAGGCGTTGGTTTGGAGAAAGATAGGAGGTGCCTACAACATGTGTGATTAGATTTTGAGATGTGAGGTTGAGATCATTGTCTGCTCTCTTATCCTATCCATATAAAAGCCAATCTCAAAACCTTAATTACAAGCTAAATCATTTTTTAGCCGCCACTTTCTTCTTCCTCTTCCTCATTTTAATGGCAGCAACTTTCCTCTAAATTCATTCCTAAAATTCTCAAATTCAATTAAAAATTAAAAATACTAATTTGTAGTAGAAGATATCTAATCTTGGATTAGCACCCTGACGGATTGTGAATTGTTCTTAGAAGAGAAATCATTGTTCAACGTGGACACAAAGGCTTCATTAGGAGGTGCACTTTTATTTTTATCATTCTTTTGATTTTAAGTTTATCATATAAAACTTGATTTACATCCAAATTCCTCTGTTTGTATTCAGATCTGTTTATTGTTTAGATTGGGTGAGATTTTTGTAGGTACATGTGTTTGTTACAATTAGATTGGTTACGTGCTTGTTATAATATATTTTTTATTGATTTATTGTTGAACTAATTTTATGAAAAAAAGGTTTTAATTTTGATTTGTATTAATATATATATATATATATATATTAATTGTGTACAGATCTGCAAATTATGAATATGTATAATTGTATATGTGTTTATATATCATATATGTTTAATCTTAAAATTTTCTTATGATGATTTGTACCTATTATGAATCATAAAATATAAAACTATTTTGTTAAATATGTATATACATATTTTATTATTACTTAATGATTTGTGAATTTTTTATTATGAATAAAATAATTAATGGTTCGAAATTTACATTTTATATTTTTTATATTTATTGCACCATGTAATAAGATAACATAAAATTTTTAGATTTTTTAAGCTTAATTTATTATTTTTAAATCAATTGAGAAAATTCTATAAAAATTTTAAAGGCTTGAATATGTATCGAGAACCTTTTGAAAAACTTTTAGATTTTTATAACTTAATTTATTAATTTTTTGAATTAGTTTATTTTCGAAATGCAATTAATTATTTAATTAAAAATATAATTTCAGTTGAGAAAATTATATAAATTTTCCTAAGCCCAAAATATATCTTAGATACCTTCCGAAAATGTTTAGTATTTTTCAACTTGGTTTCCTATTTTTAAGAATTAATTGATTACTGGCTATTATCAATTATTTAATAATAAATATTATTTTAATTATAAAAAATTCCATAAATTAATCTTAAGCCCAAAATGTGTTTAAAGATCTTCTAAAATTTTAAAAACTTCTATTATTATAATATAATTATTTTACATTAATTTGTTATGGCAGAAAGTATTTTATTCACTAAATTACACACACACACATATACATATATTAGTATTTTGTTTTGACATATTATACAAGCACATATTTTGACAAATTAAAGTACACACAAAACGAGAAAATGTGTCCATTGCAATGTAAATCTCAGCATCTGTATACGACCACATTATACCCTTCACAGATTATGATGTTATGCATGCACACACATATATATGTGTACATATGTATATGATACACACACAAATATATATATATATATATTTATGTGTTTACATGTATAAATAAATTAAATTAAATTAAATTAAATAAATCTCAAAATACAAATTGTACAATTAGAATACATATAGACATAATAATAAATATTGCCATGTATAAATTATTAATAATGACATTTAATGAATCAATCTATTCAAAGTAAAGAGAGAAAATGAAAGGTTTCTCTCTCTATTTAATATAGTTAATGCTCTCAATTAATTCTTGTTTTAGGGAAAGAAATGAAAAGTTTCATTTCTTATACATCAACGCTTATAAATAAATGTTAGGTGTATTTGATACACTATACATTTGAAATTAAATTTATTTAAACTTTCCTTTAACTATTTTAAAAAGAATATAAGGTTTTATTTAAACTAAATTTAGAAAATTTCTTAACGAAATTTAGACTTCCTAGGCTCGTTAAAGATACAAAATGGTTAAAAAAAATTCAAACGCACCTATTTCTTCCACTGCAGCTGGCCCAATTCCTTCACCCACTTCCTTGTCTTTTAGGAATTTATGTAGCGGAATGGAGTCGTGCAACAAACTGGAAAAGTATCACACTTGGTGATATCCTAGACTCTCACTTCATGAAGTTGTTAAATGTGACACTCAACGCAACAAGCGATTACATCGCGATTAGAAGCTCTTAATATTTGTAGCAGGTCCTAGCAACCTGTTGGTGGAAGCTAGAAAGAGTAGGTGGAGAAATTCATCATAGTAGGATCAGTTAATCCTTTAGAGGATTTGGATATGTTAATTCACCCTTGTTGCTACTTGTGTAATGGTATAGAGCATAGGACACGAATACCAACGAGGAGGTTACTCAATGTTTAAGTGATAAGTTATTTTTAGGATTGTTAACCCAAAAGATTATATCGGGATTGTTAACCCGAATGTATAGGCTTAGCATTGTGAGGTATACTCAGTTAAGTGTAACTCAAATGATTATCATTGAGATTGTGAACTCAATAGATAGCTAGCGATTACCGTTGAAGCGTTAACTCAATGTATAGATAGTGGTCTATTATTGAGACCATAAACAAGAGATATTTCAAGGATTATTCAGTTTCTATATGTACCACCAGTAAGTGGAAGCCTTTATAATCATAATTGGATTTAGTCATATTAAGAATAGTCAAGCTATATTTTGAAATTAATTATTCCTTACATATATAGGACAAATACACTAAAGAACAACATTAAGTGTAGATTATAACTGAACTTTAATTACTTGTCAACACTTTACCACTAATGATATAATCACCCACTAGACTTTGTCTACATGAAAATTACGAATTTACCTACGCCATAAAGACGTAGCCGAGATGTACATATATGTAATACCTATGTAGATATTGGTGGCATAAGTAAACGAATTTGATCCATGAATCTAAGAAATAGTGAGAATAAAACTATGTTGGAAAAAACCCACGCCTTACCTATGCCATGCATGGTGATGTTTCCTACACCATTCATTTATCTACGCCTTATTTTTTTTCTTTTTTTTCTACATTTTTGTTACTCATCCACACAGCTTTGTTTATTATGGTGGAATTTGAATTTACATATGACTTTTGCTACATCTTTTCTAAAGCAATATTCATATATTATTATTGAGTTTCTTTCTCTCAAGCATAATATCAATCCATAGCACTCTACCAATTACAAATAAGCAAAAATATCTACTGAATGCATATAAATACAAATTTCAATAAAAACATAATACCAAACCATTCATCATCAATCAAGTTCAAACAACATCTCCTATATAGTACAAAATCAAACCAACCAACATCAACAAGTTCTCATATGTCTAAACAGTATAATAATACGTTCATAATACATAACATCATACAGATACATAAAAACATAAGGAAAATACCCTCAATCCTCGTCTCGATGACCATTCGACTCTCCATCAAATCATTATTAAAGTATCTCATAGAGTTGTTCAAATATCGTCTTTAGAACTTAAATCTTCCTTTATTGGTGCACCACATTCTCTTCCAGTTTGGCTTTAGTCCGTGCTTTGCACTTGTTGACATTGTAAATGACGACTTCTATATTTCTACATTTTATCAAATCTTGCATCAAATTTTGCATTTCAAACTAAGTAAAAAATATTTGACCAAAGATCTAAATATTTACTCCAAGGATGTTTCCATAGTACGACTAACGATACTTTCTTTAGCTATAGCATCGATAACCAATATTCTAGTTCCTAACAATATTCTATCTGTTATTAGGTTTGTTAACATGTGCTAACATATCCAAACAAATTGCATAAGATGTAGCACTAGAAGTGAACTCATATTTCCAAACGTATTAATTGTATTTATATAACTAATTTGAGAAGTATGTGTGTGTATCAATGATCAACATCAATTACATGTATTTTTTAACATACTTTCTAAAACGAAAAATTAAATTATTTCTTTTGTATGTTCCCCACTTTAATTAGTGGGCTTCATCCAATTGTTGTTGCACTATGCAACAACATTTGAGGTGCTGCTTATAGCAACAAAATATGATCCCGGGTGCAGCGACTTTGTTGATGTAGGGGTAGCGATTTAGTTGCTACAACTTGCTGCAAAGTGAAACAACTAAGTTGCTGTATGGGCAGCAATCTAAGGGATATTTAGTAAACTTATGGCATGGTTATGTTATACATAAAATACCATATATGACACAAGATTCATAGTAAATAGTTTGTAGCAACTAAAGGGAAATACATAAAAATATTTGTGATCGATATTTACAAAATCATATGTGAAAAAGAAAAACTAGTTCATATATGGTGTTAGTGCATTAGATTTACACTTTGAAACACAAATGGTAACTAGTTAATTAACAAAAACCAATATTCTAGTTCTGAACAGCAGCCTAATAACAATAGCCTAGTTCCTAATAGCAACCTAGTATTACAACAAAACAATATTATAGCTACTTATAATAAAGGCTATGAATACCAAATGGTAACTAATTAACGATTCCTCTATCACACATAAAGAAATCAATTTTTTTTCGCTTTGCAACTACGCACATACTACACCATTAAGACACGTTAATAATGAAAAACTATTTGAGTTATTTTTAAGCAACAACCGTTATTCCACAATGCAAGTTTTCACTACTACCAAGATGCAGGTTTTCAAGTTTAATGATTTAAATGTAGTACAATTCTTTAGTTTAAAAAATATTATATCAGTTTAACAAAATTTATTTGAGTTTCAAAAAGGAGGTCGCTTCTTGGAACAAAGTGATGTTAAATTTGGATTTAGAGTATAAGAATCAATGGTTTTTTTGTAAGAGATGGTAAATTTGGATTACATTCCTAAAAGAAGACAGGTTTTATTTTCTAATGTTAACTATACAATTTTTTGACACAAATAATTATGTACACAAATCCTAGCAAAATTACCACTATTTTGATGTTTTTACTCATTCTATCTAAATTCATTAACTGCTTTTGTACATTAAATTCATTTGTATCATGAACGTGATGATGATAACGCTATAAAATTATGGGATGCTAGAAGATGAATTCAGAAAAACAAATACAACAAACCAAAAATTCTAATATTATACATTACATTGTTACTTCCTGCAAAATTAATCTATTATCAAATGTACTAAACCAATGAATCAAATAAATATATTTTTTGTAAAATTGCAAGAAAACCGAAAGAAAGAATTCTTACAATAAGAAAGAGAAATAATCCATGTAGAATAATTCAACATAGTTGGTTTTTTAGAAAATATTGTTAACAAATTACCTATGCTATCGATGAACATGCTAATTTTCTAATATACACACACGCACACACAACATATGCACTTTTATGTATTTCCGTATCCTTTATGGCTACTTTTTCTCACAAATTTCTCCATTATGTAAACTAAAATGTTAAATCAACTACTGTATGCATAGGAATATAACTTATTTTCTTAATAGAGCAAATAATGTATGAGAGTTGGTTTATTTTCAACAGAGATAAGAAAAGAACAAAGATATAATGCCTTTTTCCCATTCTTTTAGCCGACTTACAATTAACTATCTCTCTGTTCCCAGGTAAGATGAATGCATATGTCATTAAGAAAAGATAGGACAATAATCATCCTCAAATCTGATAAAAAGACAAATCCAAAAATGAGAAATAAGTGGTACTAACTAAAATCCACTTTGTTTTTTTCAAGAATTTTCTTTTGCCAACCAAATATGATGTAGAAGAAAGACATATCACATGGTGAACCAAAATATTGTAAGAAGAAGATATCAAACATTTAGGCTGCGCTTGGTTTAACGTTTCTAGTTTTGTGTTTCCATACATATAAAAATGCGCACGGCGTATGTATATTGTGGAAAATGACCAATTTTGAAAATGAAGTTAACATACAAAATATAAAACAACTTTATTTTTTATTTTTTGTGTTTTGTGAAATAATGGAAGCACGAGAAACAATTCATCCTTCTGTCATTCCTCCATCCCCTCTGTCGTTCCCTTCATCTTCCTTCCGATTCCTTCATCGTCCTACCACTATTTCATATTTTGGAATTAATGTTGAAACTCAAAACACAAAACACAAAATAAAACAAATGGGCCTTTAATTCTTTCCAACGACGGTGAGATGCAGGCCGTTGGGGTTGGCGATGTAGTAGTTGATCTTAGAACTGGTAAAGGAGAGGATGGAGATAACAAAGTCGAGGCTAGCACTGGTGAAGGAGAGGCGGAGATGACGAAGCCGAGGCTGGTGCTAGTGAAAGATGGGCTAATGATGGTGGAGTGAGGGTCGACGATGGTGGATTGAGGAAACTGTTGGAATTGGGCCAGCTCGCAGCGGAAGTTACGGTTGAACTTTAATTTTTTAATCATTTTGAATCTTTATTGGGCGTATGAAGTCTAATTTATTTAGAAGTTTTCTAAATTTACTTTAAATAAAATCTTTATTGTATTTAAATTTATAAAATGATTTTATATTGTTTGATTAATGTTCTATTATATATATACATGTATCAAATACATATATATGTGTGTGTGTGTGCGCATGTGTAACATATCATCCGTATAAGGTATAACATGCTCGTGAATAGGTGCTGGGATTTACATGACAACAAACACGTTAGCTCATCCTATATACCAATATATTTTCCAATGTATGTTTTCTAATTTATATATATTTACAAAATATTATAAATATACATACATACATATGTATGTATGTATATAAATCATATCTTGTTTTAACAAGTTTGTATACATATATATATATATACACACGTATGTATGTATGTATTTATAAACACGTGTATAAAATTTAAATCATTTATTAATTACATAAATATCATTTAAGTTTTTTTAAAGTCGAAAATAATATATCTTTTAAATTCGAAAATAATATATAAATATATATGTATATAAAATTATATATATATATATTAAATACCTATATGTTTTTGCATAAATAATATTATAATAAATAGTATATATATGTATGTATGCATGTATATATTAACATATTAAATTTATACAACAATATACTTTTTAAATATACAAATACCTGGTCATACACAACCAGTTTTGTTAAATTTTAAAATATATTTAAATAAATATCCATATGGATATCTATTTAAAATTAAAAAATAAAAACTGCTTTTCTGAAACTTATTTTGAATTTTAAATTTATATTAAAATCTTGAAATATATTTTGTAATTTAAATATTAATTTGTAATTTTAAATCTAGTTTTTAATTTCGGCCTATATTTATTTAATTTTAAGATATAAAAAATGTTTTTTTTAATTTTTGCCGAGAGTAGGTTGGGTAATAATTTTATTTTATAAAATATAAAACATAATTTTATGATATATATATATATTAATATAATTGATATATATATATATTGATTTAAATAATATTTAAAAATAATATATATATATAATTATCTCTCTCGAAAATAATATACCTTTAAAATTTATATAAAAAGTTATATAACTATATTTTATATAAATATGATGTAGTATTAAATTTATACACTATGCATGCATATTTGAATATTATATATTTATGTTATTAAAAAAATTTGTTTTTTAGTATTAGCCGTGCTACATTTAGGCATATATATGTCTAATTTTTTTTATTAATATACAATAATATGTAAACATACAACCAATCCAATTGTGACAATATATATATATATATATATATATATATTGGATTCGTCACATAACTAACAATATATATATATATATAGACATTATATCTAAACATTAATAATTGTATATTAGTTTGAAATGTACCTTACTCCCAATGCCTAAAAGAACATCTTGAAATGATGAAATTTGCTCCTTGAATTGATATCCTATCCAGTAGAGTGCTAGTCCCTGAACCATTGACCACTAACTATCAAATAACACTTGATTTGATTTGAACTTGAATTAATGGAGGATTGAAGAAGTTGAGTTCTGCCAGAAATAGATTGTGACGGAGGATTCTAAAGTCCTCCAAAACGTGAGGGTAGAGATCTTTATATAGAGGAAGAGAAGGAAAAAAAGTTAGGATCAAGTCCTTTATCCATTCTCCTTTCATCTTAGCTATCCAAATCAAAGCCTCTTATCCCATCATATGGTCACACCTTTTCATTAATATTGGAGCTGAACCTACCAACCGCTTTCTTGGGCTTTAAACCTATTTAGAGCCCAAATAAAATATTTTGCAATTAAATCCAATTTAACGCTTATCGATATCATACATTGATTAATATATTTATAACCGTTACAAATATATTTAACAATATTTTTTCATCAAATCAAAATCAAATTTTATAATTAATATTTCATAAATATTCATTAATTTATAACAATTAAATCATTTCACTCAAAAAAGTATTCATCGTTTCGGTTGTGTGACTCGTTAGGTGTAAATTTAGTCAAGCGATTAATATTGAACTATTTGAATATTAACGTTCACGCGTCACTTAGCAGGCGGTGTGATATTTTAGCCAAATTTATTGCACACTTGGTTTCGGTAAAATCCAATTTTACTTTATTAAGCGTCAACAGGTTGTGACTATTATTTACACCAATTCTCTTCGTCAAAACTATTTCACTTTGAACTTATTGAATTTAGCAACGGTCAAAATTAAAATATCGTCTGTATTCAACTCAAAAGTCCAAATAAAAAGTCCTTGGTTCAATGACAACAATTATTATTAACCGAAATGCTCTGGCCAAAGACTTTGACTTTGAGTTGACTTTAGTTGACCGTGATACTAACCTCATATACCTAAGGAGATGAATCCTCTCCCGAATAGTGTTTCACTTCCAATGCTTCACTCGAACCAACTATAGTCATTCAATGGATGTTGTACCATGATTTAACTATAATCAAAGCGTAGCTTCTACATTAAAGGTCAATAGTAGTCTCAAGTTAAGAGAATGGTGTAATTTTTCATATTGATATTTTCTGTTTGATCTTAATTATGTTAACCAACAAAAAACTATCGAGTGAGTCATGCGATAGTTATCCAATAACTATTAGTACATAATTTATAACAACCCACCCCGAAATAGACCTAAATTCCAACCCAGAAAAGGCCTATTGAAACTTAGACTAGTCTCGAAGCTGGCTATTGGTTGGTAAAAAGAACAATACATAGCTATTTATCTTGAAATTCATATCTCACATTAGAAGGATAAAATATAATAACAATAATACCTATTTTATATTTAACTTAATTTCATGATATACATAACATAATACATATTCGTAGTACAACATTTTCAAAATACATCATTATACTTTAATGGGTACATCAGAAAATAACATAAGTAGATAAATAGGTAAACTACCATAAGTTTTATCCATGCTTCACCTTCAACATCATCATCATTCCTAACCTGTGTTGTAATGAGAAGGGAGTCAGAACAACATATGTCTGGTAAATAAAAATCTTGAGCATTACTAATGTACATTAGTACTTGGTCAGTATAATTTAAACAGGAATTACGTTTCTACCTACAACGTAAGTCTTTTCAAATATAAGCCTAAGGGCTTTTCCCAAAAATAAAAGGCTTTCCAAATATAAGCCCATAGCTAATTTGTTATCATCCCAATAACCCATATCTACAGTCAATAATGTCCTATCAATATATGAGATAGTACGCAAGTCATTGAATACATTTTATGGGAATTATGCAAACTCTAACCATTTAATACCTTATTTAAGGTAGGTTCGCGTCATTTACTACCTATAATTCCAAGGCGGACTTCTCACTAGTAACTATCTAGCTGACATTGCATAGAATCTCTTCAACCACTTAATACTTCCTTTTAAGCGGGTCCTTTCCCGAGATATCCTCTACCATGCCTAACCCATAACCCTGACCATTTACTACTTCCTATATAAAGAAAAGGCGGGACTCACACAACCATTTAGTACCTTCAATTTATGAAGCAATTCATTCATATTATAATTGCATGTATTGCATCTTACTTATACTATATATGTTGCTTTCCGAGCAATGATTTTATTTACTGCAACTCAATGCATATAAATAAATTTCCTTTGATTGCTCTAGGTATATTCTATTATCAGGACATGTTTATAGCTACCAAACTATTCCCATTTGGAAAAGCCAAACTACGGTTGAACTAACTTAGTCGTTATTCCTATTTTTGTTACGTTGAGTTTCCTTCGATCGATTTTCAAGGGTAAACAATCCAATTTTCGTGTTGCTCCCTATTGTTGGGGAGCATCTATCAGAATACCTATTTCCTTTCTATATATTTCCTTCGTGAACTAAATCCTATTTGTGGGTCTTTCTATTCTAGATGCCAAAATCTGGGCATTAGTAGGAGACAAACATTGTGGGGGCAAATTATTCGATTACTCTAAGCATGTCCAGTTAAGCCGCCAGCATAGTTGTGGAAATCTAGTTTATACACCCGTTCTTATCTCCGAGAACCAGCAGTTTAGATGCTTATTTCCCAGCATTGGCATTAGGTTACGTCAGTTGCCTAGCGTAGGCTACGAGAGACCATCGACCGTCCTCACCTATCTACGGCTTAGCATATAATGCCGGGCCATGAGCCTAGTCCTTAGAATTCTAACCACGCACCAATTCTTGTATAGAAAAGCCGACACTTTAACCATTCAACTCCGAAATCCGAACATTCCTTCTTTTCATCGCCGAATTCTGGGCAATGACCATTTCCAGGAAGTCGGGGTTAAATTATTCGTTCAACCCCTGTGTGACAATCCTTCTTGACGTTGCCGAACTTCGGACGATGACAAATACCTGAAGGTCGGGGCCAAATTATCTAATCGACCCTTGTGTTTACTCTCCCCGGTCTTAATTTTGGACCAAAGGATATAGTTCCATGGGGCTGAGTTATCCAACCGACCCCTTATGAATTATACTCCTCGGCCCCGATCCTGGGCCGGGGGAGCTATAATGGTTTCTAGCTTTAGGATGATAGGATCGAATTATCCGATCGACCCTGATGATTACACCCATCGGTCCTAATCCTGGTCCGAAGGGGTTTGTCCCTGATCGTATTGCTAATCACGTAGTACAAATTTCCTACTTACAAAAACATGGTTCCATTGGTTCAGGAAGCAAATCACATTTACAAACGAAAAACACGGCAAGTCCTACCCTATTACATTGCTCCCAGAATCCTTGGGTTGCTTATTTTCAAAGATAAACTAAATTAAATATAATAGTGCCTTAGCAAGTCGTTGTTCCATACCCGTGCAATATGGATTCCATCAATTGTAACCAGCTTGAATGTCCCATCACCAAGCTTTTGTCTAATTGCATAAGGACCTTCCCAATTTGGACCTAATACCCCTTTACTTAGGAGAACTTATTTCAAAATGAGATCCCCTACTTTGAAAGTATGGTTTCAGACCTTGGTATTAATGTGTTATGCTACACTTTTCTACCATGCAGCTACCTTAACTTCGGTTCTTCCCTTTTCTCATAGACCAAATCGAAGGACTCAAGTAAATCATGGGACTGGTGTGAGAACTCAAAATACGATGTTTGAAAACAAAAGGTATCTCATAAGACCATGCCGCTCATAAACACGGACGGATTTTTACCTTATGATAACCAAATCTTTATTACGTTAAAATAAGGGATGTTATTTTTAATGACATTTCTTTGAAAACATTTGCAAGTAAACTTATTAATCTTAGCCGAAATTGTTACATTATTAAATTCCAGCATACTAACCACAAACGCAGGTTCTACAAACAAAATGGCAAGCACTTATTGGAGGATGGATTTCCATACAAATGACCAGGTGAAGAGACTACCTTCCGGCAGTACATCTCTAGAGGAATATACTGAGGTCAACAGAACATCTGCATCTCTACCAACAAAAGATCGGCCTACCTTTCTCACTGGATAGTACCGAATATGTCATCACCTCGGTGTTTCCGACCTATCCGAGACGTCTCTTAGCACACACCACAATAATTTAAACCCAAACATTATAGTGGGTAGAAATTCATCTAGAAGGGGATGATCATACTCTAATGGTTGCGAACCACATAGCCTTGCTGCATCTACTTTGTTTCGACCATTTCCTGGTGTGAGGCCTGAGGTAACGATTACCCTAATGGTCACACAACGATTTCTACAAACGTATAACTCCTGAGCTCATACGTTTCAGGAAAGGGTGTTAAGCTAAGAGAAGTTGCCTTCTCCACCACCAAACAGATGATACATTCATAGAGATCACTTATGTAACTAGAAATGCAACATCAGACATTCGTCCATACAAGTTGTCCGGGAACGGAACAAACCGAAGGTACTCTCCTACCACATCCTGTCGAGAGTACCACTAGGATTAGTAGCGATTATTCCTTTCATTGGATATTTCATAACGAAGAGACTACTGCTACTATATGTATATTGGGAGTTTATCCCCAAATGATCAACAAGCAGTCCTACATTACGAAAATCCCGAATATCATATCCATGTCTTCACTTCATATACGTAAATAGGTTCAAAGTGGTCTTCGGATAGGAATCATCCAAATTCAACCCATGTTCCTTCGAAACAATCATCGATAAAAAGATGTTCTTGTGAATAGGGAATCATTCTTTAATTGATTTAGTTCTTTTTATCAAAATATATTTTGGAGATATATATTTCTTAAAATATTCTTTTCGGTATATACGGAATCATTAAACCTCTCTTATCACATCTTTTGATTTCTTAAAACCCTTTTACACTTAACTCGTTTTCGACATTTCGACCTTATCCGTCCCTCGCCTAGGGAAGAGGCTAGGTAAGCCAGAGCACTGTGTGACGCCCCACCTCTATACTCGCGCTAGCCAAGGACACTACGGGGTAATGACGTCGACTAGCACGAAGAATAAGGCTGTTGAGGAGCGACCATCTATGTAATTGCTTTGTGCGAGTATCGATATGCTAGATAAAAATATAACTTTTCATCTCACGAGGAAATCCGACATACCGATACAAACTCAAAGCTACTACACGGTGGCTATGTATATATACTTCGGAAACAAATATAGAAATAAACATAACACAAATCAGTCAGAGACAATTCATATCACAAAGGCGGAAATAGATATGAATATAACACATGAAAGTGTACATCAGAGTATTGGTCAAACAAGATCCACAATATCAAAAAGAATAGATACAAGTGCTAGACAAAAGAATATGTATACATCAAGGAGTCTAAATCTCAAATGTATACAACAAAAACTACAAGCTAAGTAGTCAACCAAAAGTCAGATGATGGTTCCAGATAGGAAGACAAGAGGAAGCACCTATAATATCACAGTCTGACCCGAGTATTATTTAATAAGAAAATAATAAACGGATCAGTCTAGCTATAATTATCAGATAAAATGAGATATAGAAAGAGATATAATAATAAAACGTATGATAACCAAAAATGTCATACTACAACAAGTATACCCAGAAAATCCACAAAAGTCATACAATATCTCAAGAATCTCATTGCACTAAAAATAATGTCATATTCTTTATTTTATTCACCAAACCACAAATACTGACGATCATATCAATGCCAATCAAAAAAGTTAGTGAAACAAAAATTCACTAATGCACAAAAATTGATAAAGCTTATCAATGCAAATTACGAAAATTGGTGAAACACAAATTCTAGAAATCGATCAATAGAAATCTAGAAATCACAAGGAAAGGATGGCCAATCCCAAGCGGGAGCATGAAAACTCACCAACACGTGTATCACAAACAATTCAGAACATCAACGCAGTACAAACGGTACGTCCAATGAATCGAAAAGCCGAGTCATCGATGTAGTACAAACGGTACATCCAATGAATCAAAAAGCCGAGACATCGATGTAGTACAAACGGTACATCCAATGAATCGAAACACAAAACAATTCGGATCATCGACGCAGTACAAACGGTACGTCCAATGAATCGAAAAGTCGAGACATCGATGTAGTACAAACGGTACATCCAATGAATCGAAACACAAAACAATTCGGAACATCGACGCAGTACAAACGGTACGTCCAATGAATCGAAAAGACGAGACATCGATGTAGTACAAACGGTACATCCAATGAATCGAAACACAATAAAAGTACATGGGTCACTAGCCCACAAAGAAATGAGATGAAGCTCAATAAAATGAGGTACAATCCTCCAAGTGGACAAAGAGACATCGCACCTTGCTAGTCTAAACCATAAAATGATCATCATCGATCATCAAGAAGTGACAATTACATTAAGCTAGTAAATATATGAGTTTAGCTTCATGTCCCATAACCACTAGCTTAACTTAAATATTTACGAACAAATTGTAGATCTCCACTAGAAAATTGTCACAAGAGTTTCAATCGAACAAGTCCAAAAATTAACCGACGAAGTAAACGCAAGCGTTTCATACCACTTGTTTTGCTAACCCGTTTAATTATATTTTCTCATACGAATGAGGTAAAGGTTTGAATATACTAATAGATTGGAAAACGGTTTTGAAAACAAGCTATATGTTTAAAAATAGTGTTGAATTCGTCTTTGTAAAAGAGTTTGAATATTTACTACTAGTATAGAAAACCTTTATATTTTAAAGTGACAAATCGCAGAAATGATTGTAGAAACAATCAATCACAAGAATTCACATTTCGATAACGTGAATCAAACCATGGAAATCGATATCAAATCGATCAAATAGAAACACCAAAAATCCAGAAAAGAAATCATCAAAGTTGATATTAATTGACAATAACTATATGGATAATCAAAAATCGATAAATTTGGAAATCCACATAAAAATAACCAAATTTTCAGAATTCGACAGCCACAGACGTCTGTGGGAAATCCACAGACATCTGTCACCTGTTTTGGGAAAGATTTTTCCTGAAGCCACAGACGTCTGTGGATAATCCACAGACGTCTGTCACCTGTAGCAGGATAGAATTTTCTTAGCCCTTAAATGGGCAAACCTACACAACTTCTCTGATTCGGAGCGATTGAATGAGCAACGGCGACAAAGGATTTATGCCAAGCGACAACCCAGCCCTATAAGCTCTCCGAAACACCACCAAAAGCACGTTCATAAATCAAAGCTAGGATTTTCAAAGTTTTAACTTCAAACACCAAAAATTGAAATGTTCACCAAATCAATCCAAACCAAAATCAAATGAACATGTAAAGGTGTTATGAATTCTTACCTAACAACCAAAGATAATTATAAACATAGATGTGAGATAAAAATCTCACCTTTAAACCCAAAACAAATGAAGAAGAAGCTATAGAGCAATGGCAAGAACAATCACTCTTCAACTCCAACCCAATCAAGCTTGAATCTAAGCTTAAAAGAGAAACATTTCCTAAGTTAGGTTTAGGAATTTCTGAAATTGATAAGAGAATGAGTTGGAGAAGAAGAAGAGAAGGCTTACCAAAGCTTCTTCTTTGAATTTGGAGCTAGAACTTGGATTTTCAATGGAACTAGGGCTTAGGAATTTCCATTTCCAATGAGTGGGGGTGGAGCTTGGGTCTTAGTTGGGGTTAATGAGCTGAAACTCAAACCAAAGCCTTAAGTGAAAAAGTAGCAAAATTCCACTAACTCCAAACATATCGATGTTTATACTAAAAAAGGTTGCAAACGACATTTTGAACTCAAAGGAAGTGGTCTCGAGTCCTAATTCGACTGTTTGCAAAAAGTAGCTTTTCGGACCTCAATCCGATTAATGATTCTATATTTAAATAAAATATTTAAATTTGCAATCGAAAAATATGCGGGTTGTTACACACTGGTTGCTTCTAAACATCTCCTTAGTTTAAGCACCTCACATCTGAATCTCACAAATAGAAAAATCCAGTCTACTCGTCGGCTTTTAGAGCCAAGAATAAATTGCTTAATTTGTGTAGCTTTTCTTTAAATCTTATATTTAAATTCCTTTTAATAAACTATAAAACTTCGAAATCACCATTAAAACACTTAATTATCCATTTGAAAACATTTTTAAAAGATTTGGAAAGGAATTTTTAAGTTTAAAACAAAATTTCAAAGGTTATAGAAAAGTGCTGCGGAAAGTGCTACAAAAAGTGCTTTTAAAAGCTATATTGTTCAAAACGACTTTTTATTATTTGGAAATTCATTTTTATAACTCAAATCACTTTTAAAACATTTTGAAAGATTTATAAGATTTGTTCCACATTTTTAAATAATTTTAAAGCTTCATTTTCAAAGAAATCCAGTTTTGGATTCCGAACTACAAAACCGCAATTTTTCCAAAAACTTGTTTTACTCATATTTAAAATATACTTATCGAAATCTTAATTTTATTTCTTCATTTGAAAACTATGGATATAATAGTTTGGAAAATTCTTATCTCGAAGAATTCTGAACTATATTCCATCTTTTACACTCGTTTGACTTCTATGGTGCGAAATCGTGAACCGCCGTTACGCGACGCGCTTATTTTTGACTAAATTTTCAATTAGTATTCAAAATCCACCAAAAAATTTTGAAACGTTATAAAACATTTCAAACTCATTTTAAACCATTTTTAAATGGGTTTAACATTCCATATACACCAATTCATTAATATAGAGGAAAGTGATTTCCTTTGTGCTTATCGACGTGTATTTCCGTGACTTGCATATATATTCAATATTCATATGAAACAACCAAACTTGATGATCAAAGCATATCAAAAATCCATTGCAAACATCATATCATCATCCAAAATGAAATATAATAGTTTAGAAGTTCTCACCTTGAGTTTTCAACGATTAATTAAAAATTCGCTATAGCTCCGCTATTAAGTTTTTAAAGCTCACCATTCTTCGGGTTTTAGCTCCTAGGTGCCTGGACCAAAGCTTGGGGTGGCTTAGGGGGGTGCACGGCCTAGGATGGAGCAAGGAGTGCTCGGCCTATGATGAAGTGAGGTGGAGATCGTAAAGGACAAGGAGACAAAGTGGAGTTTTGGGATTGTTTTGAGGTATTTAAGTATATATAACTATATATTATAATTTAATTTCTTTTTGAACTAAATTTTGCCATTATTTCTCTTAGGGTGGAAGCCATTAAAGAGGAAGACAAAGCTTAGAAATATGAAGACGAAGATTAATGAAAATGAAGAGAAGAGGGTAGGGTATTTATAGGAAAAGAAGAGAGTAAAAATTTCTATGCACACATCATCTTTTGCATCACCATCACATGGCTCCACCTCCATCACTTCCCCACTAGGAACAGAAAACGCTCCCCTCCATGTGCCCATCACTTCCATCATCTCATGTATGCATATGTTAACTTATGTATGCTTAAGGAGTAAGAAAACTTAAAATATCTTATATATTTTATATTATACTTTTATACTTAATTATTTTTGTATATATATGTTCATGTGCATGTTATCATGTATGCACATGTACATGTGTATGTGTATGTTACATATTCCTACAATGTTGCACAACTTCCACATGTTGTATCGTTACAAATCCCGATTCCGATTTTCGGTCATATTTTCTCTTTTAAATTAATATGCATGTATTTGTAAACAAATTTTGAAAGTAAATTTTCTTATCATCTTTAACTAATTAAAATGATCATATTTTATTTGTAAAATCATATAAATTAATATAAATAATTATTTACAAAATTATTGTTATATCGATAAAGCTAAACGATCATTTATTTAAAGTGATACATTTACGTGTCATTATAGACTCCCCTCCTTAACAGAATTTCTTCCTCGAAATTAAGATAAGAAGGATATAGCCTAAAAGGAAATATATTCGATATGATGAATATATACAAAAAGTATGGATAAGTGAATACACCACTGGCGGTGAGTACACTACAACGATATGGTTTATACAATTCATTCTTCCATCGTAAATTCGGGATATGCCTTTTTCATTCTATCCTCTATTTCCCAAGTGCAATCCTCAGCATCTCCACTCCATTGACCTTTGACTAACCTTACTACCTTCCTCCTTAATCGTTTCTCATCACAATCAATGATTCGAACAGGTCATCTAATAACCACCAAATTTGGTTCCACCTCCAAGTCTTCCTGAACAGTTGTTTCTATGATTTTCTTTGGTCATGCAGATGTTTCCTTAAATGAGATAGATGAAAAACATTGTGTACTCCTGCCAACCTTTCTAGTAATTGCACTCGATAAGCTAGTGGGCCAATTCGTTCAAGAATTGGAAATGATCCAAAATATCGAGGTGCTAACTTCCCAGCTCTTCCAAATCTCACCACTCCTCTCATCAGAGAGACATTCAAAAAGACTGAATCTCCCACTAAGAATTCCATATTTCTGCGCCTTTAGTCTGCATAACTTTTTTGTCTCCTCTGGGCTTCCTTTAGTTTCTTTCTAATATATCGACCTTCTTTGAAGCTTCTCGTATCATATCGGGACCAAGTACTAACCGATCTTCGGTTTCGATCCAATATGCTGGTGACCTGCACAGACGAACATACAGAGCTTCATACGGTTCCATGCCGATACTAGCTTGATAACTGTTGTTATAGGAGAATTCTACTAAATGCAAATGATTTTCCCAAGAGCCTCCAAAGTCTAGAATACATGCTCTAAGAAGATCTTCCAAAATGCGGTTGAATCTCTCCATCTGTTTATCAGTTTGGGGTGATAGGTAGTGCTTATATTCAGCCTTGTTCCCTAAGCTACCTGTAATGCTTCCCAAAACTGACAAGTAAAGATTGGATCCCGATAGCTTAGTATACTGCTTGGAACTCCATGCAATCAAACAATCTCCTTTACATATATCTCGGCAAGGCTTGGAGCCGTCCTTGATGGCTTTACTGGAATGAAGTGTGCACTTTTAGTTAATCGGTCTATGACAACCCAAATGCCTTCGTTTCCCTACCTTGTTCGAGGTAAGACATCAATGAAATCCATTGATATTTGATCCCACTTCCAAGTTGGAATCTCCAGAGGTTGAAGTAACCCTGCAATTTTCTACTGATCGCTTTTGACTTGTTGACAATTGGCGCATCTGCTAACATAAATGGATATGTCCCTTTTCATGCTTTTCCACCAAAATGTGCGCTTCATATCTTTGCACATTTTGTTAATTCCCGGATGAATGTTAAGTTTGGATTTGTGGCATTTAGTGAACACCTCTTGCCTAATAATTTCCACATCTGGATCACAAATTCGCCCATTCAACCGTAATGCTCCATGGCTATCAAATTCAAAACTTGAATTCTTCCCTTTGTATTTATCTTTAAATCTTCTTTAGGAATTGACCTTCTTTTTTGCTTGCTGGAAATTCTTTCTAGAAGAGTTGGAGTTACTACCAAACAAGAAATAGCAACATATTTCCTACTCAATGCATCTGCTACTACGTTGGCTTTCCTGGGTGTGTATAAAATATCTAGATCATAAGATGCGAGAAATTCCAACCAACGTTGCTGCCTCATGTTTAAATCTTTTAGAGTGAAAAGATACTTTAAAGATTTAAGATCCGTAAAGAGCTCAAAGTTTTCACCTAATTAAAAGAGAGAATTTTATTTACTAAGGTCAATCAAAGTTTTAATTGAAACCGACTATGAAAACTTCTTACCTAGCAAATAGTGCTTCCGTATTTTTAATGTGAACACCACGGCTAATAATTCTAAGTCATGTGTTGCATAATTCTTCTCACGAGTCTTTAGTTGTCTACTTGCATAAGCAATCACCTTCCTTTCCTGCATCACAACTGCACCAACTCCTTCTCCACAAGCATCCGTATAAATGGTTAATCCACTATTTCCACTTATGGTTGCTAGAAATGGAGTGGTTGTTAACCTCCTTTTGAATTCCTAGAATGCTGCTTCACATTTAGGAGTCCAGATAAATTCAGCATCCTTCATGGTCAACTTGGTTAGTCGGTAGGCAATCTTTGAGAAGTCTTGAATGAATGTTCTGCAATACCCTGCCAGACCTAAGAAGCTACGAAATTCTTTGGGACTTTGTGGTTGTTTCCAATTTAGAACAGTTCCAACCTTTACAGGATCTATGGAAATCCCGTCCCTTAACACTATATGTCCAAGGAATCTTACCTCCTTTTCCCAGAAATGGCATTTTGAGAATTTGGCTTTAAGCACATTATTTCTCAATATCTCCAACACGATTTCTTGATTCCTTTCGTGTTCTTCTTCTGTCTTAGAATAGATAAGAGTATCATCAATAAAGACTAACACGAATTTATTGAGTACATATCTAAATACTCTATTTATAAGGTCTACAAATAAGCGGGCGCATCGCTTAGCCCAAAAGGCATAACCAACCATTCGAAGAAAGTATTTGGATCTTTAAATGCAGTTAGATGGATGCATTCTTCTACAATTCTTAGTTGATGGAATCCTGTAGCTAGATCCATTTTCGAGATTACCCTAGCACCATGCAACTGATCAAACAAGTCATCCATTCGAGGTAGAGGATACTTGTTCTTAATCGTTTGTTTATCCAGATCTCGGTAATCTATGCATAATCTTAGAGATCCATCTGACTTGGCAACAAAACTACTGCCGATCCCCAACTTGAACGACTAGGTCTTATCAACCCTTTCTTTAATAGCTCTTGGGTTTGGTTATTTAACTCCTCCCTCTAGATCCATCCTTCGGTCGTGTTGTTTAATTGGTCTTGCTCCAGAAATCAAGTCAATACGAAACTCGATTTCCCAATGCGGGGGTAAACTCTTTACTTCTTCAAAGACATCTGGGAATTCTTTAACAATAGGTATGGTTTCTAATCCTTCCTGGGATGAGTCTAATGCATATAGAAAACTACCCCCCCTTGGACTAGGATCTTCACATGATATTTCTATAAACTTCCCTAACTTTGTTTTCACTAAAACCGTTCTTTTTACACAATCTAGAATAGCTTCATGCTTAGTCAACCAATCCATACCGAGTAAAATTTCCCTTCCTCGTTCGAGGTAAGACATCAATGAAATCCATTGATAATTGATCCCATTTCCAAGTTGGAATCTCCAGAGGTTGAAGTAACCCTGCAATTTTCTACTGATCGCTTTTGACTTGTTGACAATTGGCGCATCTACTAACATAAATGGATATGTCCCTTTTCATGCTTTTCCACCAAAATGTGCGCTTCGTATCTTTGCACATTTTGTTAATTCCTGGATGAATGCTAAGTTTGGATTTGTGGCATTTAGCGAACACCTCTTGCCTAAGATTTTCCACATCCGGAACATAAATTCGCCCATTCAACCGTAATGCTCCATGGCTATCAAATTCAAAACTTGAATTCTGCCCTTTGTATTTATCTTTAAATCTTCTTTAGGAATTGACCTTCTTTTTTGCTTGCTGGAAATTCTGTCCATAAGAGTTGGAGTTACTACCAAACAAGAAATAGCAACATATTTCCTACTCAATGCATCTGCTACTACATTGGCTTTCCCGGGTGTGTATAAAATATCTAGATCATAAGATGCGAGAAATTCCAACCAACGTTGCCACCTCATGTTTAAATCTTTCTGAGTGAAAAGATACTTTAAAGATTTATGATCCATAAAGAGCTCAAAGTTTTCACCTAATTAAAAGAGGGAATTTTATTTACTAAGGTGAATCAAAGTTTTAATTGAAACAAACTATGAAATTTCTTACCTAGAAAATAGTGCCTCCATATTTTTTAAAGCGAACACCGCAACTAATAATTCTAAGTCGTGTGTTGTATAATTCTTCTCATGAGTCTTTAGTTGTCTACTTGCATAAGCAATCACCTTCCCTTCCTGCATCACAACTGCACCAACTCCTTCTCCATAAGCATCCATATAAACGGTTAATCCACTATTTCCATTTATAATTTCAAGAACTGGAGCGGTTGTTAACCTCTTTTTGAATTCCTGGAATGCTGCTTCACATTTAGGAGTCCAGATAAATTCAACATCCTTCATGGTCAACTTCGTTAGGTGGTAGGCAATCTTTGAGAAGTCTTGAATGAATCTTCTGTAATACCCTGCCAGACCGAAGATGCTACGAAATTCTTTGGTACATTGTGGTTGTTTCCAATTTTGAAAAGTTACAACCTTTACAGGATCTACTAAAATCCTGTCCCTTGACACTATATGTCTAAGGAATCTTACTTCCTTTTCCTAGAAGTGGCATTTTGAGAATTTTGCTTTAAGCGCATTATTTCTCAATATCTCCAACACAATTTCTAGATGCCTTTCGTGTTCTTCTTCTGTCTTAGAATAGATAAGAATATCATCGATAAAGACTAACATGAATTATTGAGTACATATCTAAATACTCTATTTATAAGGTCTACAAAATAAGCAGGCGCATTGCTTAGCCCAAAAGGCATAACCAACCATTCGAAGAAAGTATTTGGACCTTTAAATGCAGTTAGATGGATGCATTCTTCTGCAATTCTTAGTTGATGGAATTCTGTAGCTAGATCCATTTTCGAGAGTACCCGAGCACCATGCAACTGATCAAACAAATCATCTATTCGAGGTAGAGGATACTTGTTCTTGATCGTTTGTTTATCCAGATCTCGGTGATCTATGCATAATCTTAGAGATCCATCCGACTTGGCAACAAAAACTACTGCCGATCCCCAACTTGAACGACTAGGTCTTGTCAACCCTTTCTTTAATAGCTCTTGGGTTTGGTTATTTAACTCCTCCCTCTCCTTTGTAGCCATCCTTCGGTCGTGTTGTTTAATTGGTCTTGCTCCAAAAATAACGTCAATACGAAACTCGATTTCCCGATGCGGGGGTAAACTCTTTACTTCTTCAAGGACATCTGGAAATTCTTTAACAATAGGTATGGTTTCTAATCCTTCCTGGGATGAGTCTAATACATATAGGAAACTACCCCTCCTTGGATTAGGATCTTCACATGATATTTCTATAAACTTCCCTAACATTGTTTTTACTAAAACCGTTCTTTTTACAAAATCTAGAATAGCTTCGTGCTTAGTCAACCAATCCATACCGAGTAAAATTTTCAAATCCAATAAATTCCAAGACAAATGGTCAAATCCTGCTTCAAATCCACAAAGCTTCTGTTTAGACGAGATTTCCCAGATGCTGGCATGTACTGCTCCTCCAAAACCTCCTTAAACCTTTCCCAAGAGAAATTGCCTTCCGAATCATTTAGGGTAATGGACTACCACTAAGCTAAAGCCCCTTCCTGTAGTTACCACGAGGCCAAAAACCTCTTTTTCTCATTACTAATATCCAATGCCTTAAAGATCCTTTCGCATGATTTAATCCAAGCCTATACTTCAATGATAGCTTCGGTACCCTTAGGTTTCCCCCTAAGCTGCTATAATTCTTGCACAGGGTGGCAAAATTAAACTGGGGTTGTATGGGAGCTATTTCTTCTACAATAGTGGTTGGAGCTCGACCGTTGGTTGTTATGGTGCTGCTATTTCCCTATCTTTTTCCTCTACGAGTACTCATGTCTTACTAGCCGAATTTAGTAAGATAACTTTAGAATACAAAGACGAAATCATCTTAGGAATTAAGCATAGCACAACTTGACTTTTTTTAGATAAGGGTTCTATATGCGCACTCTCAAAGATTAAACTGATTCTACGGTATTACTAACCCTATCTCTAATGAGTTATACCCCACCAAAGCCAAGGTTCTCGCTTAACCTTCAGCTCTGATACCAAATGTGAAGACCCGTCTCCTCGACTCTTGAAAATCGGCACTAATACATCCATTGTATTCACGTGCCGTAAATCCAAGTGTCGGGGAGGCAGATTTTCAGGGGTAAAGTAAAGTAAAAGATAGAAACAAAAATTCTCACATTACCTTAAAATAGATAGATAGTACATACAACCACTCTAAGTAGGATACATCAAAGTTTTGATATGAACTAACCTAGCCAGGAACAGTTATAACTACATGCTCCCACACTTGCTGGTATTAACTAACTTAGACACAGCGGGAAAATAAAATAAATAGATAGATAGATATCTGCAATGGGTGCTCTAGCTCCATGCTCCCAAAATCTCTTCCAGCATGCTTTCCCTAAAATACTCCAACAAGATCTTGACTACTTGGTTGCCCGGAAAAATAAGACACCTAGAGTTTAAAGGGAAAACAAAATAAACTCCAGGTTAGTCATGGGACTTGTGTGAGAACTCAAAATATGATGTTTGAAAACAAAAGGTATCTCATAAGACCACGCTGCACATAAAACGGATGGATTTTTACCTTATGATAACCAAATCTTTATTACGTAAAAATAAGGGATATTATTTTTAATGACATTTCTTTAAAAACTTTTGCAAGTAAACTTATTAATCTTAGCCGAAATTGTTACATTATTAAATTCCAGCATACTAACCACAAATGCGGAATCTACAAACAAAATGGCAGGCACTAATTAGAGGATGGATTTCCATACAAATGACCAAGTGAAGGGACTACCTTCCGGCAGTACATCTCTAGAGGAATGTACCGAGGTCAACAGAACATCTACACCTCTACCAACACAAGACCAACCTACCTTTCTCACTAGATAGTACCGGATATGTCATCACTCCGGTCATTACCGACCTATTCGAGACGTCTCTTAGCACACACCATAATAATTTAAACCCGAACGTTATATAGAGTAGAAATTTATCTAGAAAGGGATGATCATACCCTAATGGTTGCAAACCACATAGCCTAGCTGCATCTACCTTATTTCAGCCATTTCCAGGTGTGTGGCCTAAAGTAACGATTACCTTTCATATAGCACATCATCTTTCTTTGAATGCCACATAGCCATTCCATGGTCACACAACCAATTTCTACAAACGTATAACTCCTGAGCTCATAAGTCTTAGGAAAGGGTGTTAAGCTAAGAGAAGTAGCCTTCTCCGCCACCAAACAGATGATACGTTCATAGAGATCACTTATGTAACTAGAAATGCAACGTCAGACATTCATCCATATAGTTGTTGAGAAACAGGACAAACTAAAGGCACTCTTCTACCACATCCTATCGGAAGTACCCCTAGGATTAGTAGCGATTAGTCCTTGCATTGGATATTTCATAACGAAGAGACTACTGCTACTATATGTATATTGGGAGTTTATCTCCAAATGATCAACAAGTAGTCCTTCATTATGAAAATCCCAAATATCATATCCATGTCTTCACTTTGAATATGTAAATTGGTTCAAAGTGGTCTTTGTATAGGAATCATCCAAATCCGACCCCGGTTTCTTCGAAATAATCATCGATAAAAAGATGTTCTTGTGAATATGGAATCATTCTTTAATTGATTTAGTTCTTTTTATCAAAATCTCTTTTGGAGATATATATTTCTTAAAATATTATTTCCGGTATATATGGAATCATTAAACCTCTCTTATCACATCTTTTGATTTCTTATAACTTTTTTACACTTAACTCGTTTCCAACATTTCGACCTTATCTATCCCTCACCCAGGGAAGAGGCCAGGTAAGATAGGGCACTTGTTGCTTCTGAACATCTCCTTAGTTTAAGCACCTCATATTCGGATCTCACGAATAGAAAAATCCAGTCTACTCGTTGGCTTTTAGAGCCAAGATTAAATTGCTTAATTTGTGAATTTATATAAACTATAAAACTTCCAAATCACCATTAAAACTCTTAATTATCTATTTGAAAACATTTATAAAAGATTTGGAAAGGAATTGTTAAGTTTAAAACAAAATTTCAAAGATTATAGAAAAGTGTTGTGGAAAGTGCTGCAAAAAGTGCTTTTAAAAGCTATATTGATCAAATGACTTTTTATCATTTGGAAATTCATTTTTATAACTCAAATCACTATTAATTTTTTTTAAAGATTTATAAGATTTGGTCCACATTTTAAAACAATTTTAAAGCGTCATTTTCAAAGAAATCCGGTTTTGGATTTCGAACTTCAAAACCGCGATTTTCCCAAAATCTTGTTTTACTCATATTTTGAAATCTACTTATCGGAATCTCAATTTTATTTTTTCGTTTGGAAACTATGGATATAATAGTTCAGGAAATTCTTATCTTAAAGAATTTCAAGCTATATTCCATCTTTTACACTAGTTTGACTTTTATGGCGCGAAATCGCGAACTACCATTATGTGACGCGCCTATTTTTGACTAAATTTTCAATTATCATTCAAACTTCACCAAAACACTTTTAAACATTTATAAAACATTTCAAACTCATTTTAAACCATTTTTAAAGGGGTTTAACATTCCATATACACGAATTCATCATTAATATAGAGGAAAGTGATTTCCTTTGTGCATATCGACGTGTATTTCCATGACTTGCATATATATTCGATATTCATATGAAACAACCAAACTTGATGATCAAAGCATATTGAACATCCATTGAAAATATCATATCATCGTCCAAAATAAAATATAATAGTTTAGGAGTTCTCACTTTGAGTTTTCAACGATTATATAAAAATTCGCTATAGCTCCGCTATTCGGTTTTCAAAGCTCGCTTTTCTTCAGGCTTTAGCTCCTAGGTGCCTTGACCAAAGCTTGGGGTGGTTTGGGGGATGCACGGCCTAGGATGGAGCAAGGAGTGCTCGTCCTATGATGAAGTGGGATGGAGATCGTAAAGGACAAGGAGAAAAAGTAGAGTTTTGGGATTGTTTTGAGGTGTTTAAGTATATATAACTATATATTATAATTTAAATTCTTTTTAAGATAAAATTTTCCAATATTTCTCTTAGGGTAGAAGCCATTAAAGAGGAAGACAAAACTTAGAAATATGAAGAAGATGATGAATGAAAATGAAGAGAAGAAGGGAGGGGAGGGTATTTATAGGAAAAGAAGGGAGTAAAAATATCTATGCACACATCATCTTTTGCATCACCATAACATGGCTCCATCTCCATCACTTATCCTTTAGGCACGGAAAAAGCTCCCTCTCCATATGCCCATCACTTCCATCATCTCATGTATGCATATGTTGACTTATGTATGCTTAAGGAGTAAGAAAACTTAAAATATCTTATATATTTTATATTATACTTTTATACTTAATTATTTTTGTATATATATGTTCATGTGCATGTTCTCATGTATGCACATGTACATGTGTATGTCTATGTTACATATTCCTACAATGTTGCACAACTTCCACACCTTTTATCATTACTAATCCCAATTCCGAGTTTCTGTCATATCTTCTCTTTTAAATTAATATGCATATATATATTTGTAAACAGATTTTTAAAATAAATTTTCTTATCATTCTTAACTAATTAAAATGATCATATTTTATTTATAAAATCATATAAATTAATATAAATGATGATTTACAAAATTATTGTTATATCGATAAAGATATATTTACGGGTCGTTACAGTGGGGCTCTTAAAATCTTTGCAAATCTCGAGCAACGGTCACACCGTTTGGTGTAGTTAACTGCTTCTTGATTTACCGTTGGCTGGATGTATCTATAGTGAAGTACTTTTTTTGCCAAAGTCTGCCCCTGGTGTGGTCATGATAACTACCCACATGGACTTCCATGAGGATTTTCCTAGCATCGTCCTTGGTAACACACCAAGCAAGGGGTAGAGTATCCTCTTTTGTACATCACTCCTTCTTACATTATGAACCGAGATGTTTTTCGAAGGAGTTTCTTCCATTCATTCATGTCTCTTTATAGTGTTCCCTTGAGTAGTATTCCTTGATCGGAGTCATCCATGACTCCTCTTCCTCTGTGGTCTCCAAAATCCACTCGACATCCATTTGCTTGATACTTGGGGCCTTTAAAATCTCCATTAGAACAAAACCCATCATCTGGGCTTCCCTAGAATTAACCAGTTTACCCAATGAACCAACCTTTGCGTTCTCCTCTTTGGGGATGTGCATAATCGTATAGTGGTTTATGTCATCCGACAACTCCAGTTCTTTCATCGGGTAAGGAACATGTCTCACACCCTTAGCCTGATATTCTTTCCTCACTTGACAAACCACTAACTGGGAATCAATGAATATATGTAGCATCCTTATCCCCAGCTCCTTTGCTATCCTCAGCTCCACTGTCAATGCCTCGTACTTAACCTTGTTGTTAGTCGTGGGAAATTCCAACTTTAGTGCATAAATTTTTTACCGTCCTTCTAGAATTACAAGCACTACTCTGATGCCTGAACTATGTTCATTTGATGCTCCATCCACAAATAGTTTCCAATGGGAAAATGTAACCATATTGTCTTCCTCTTTAACATCCCGAGCAGTAAACTCCATAATGAAATCCCCCGACACCTAACCATTTATCTCTCTCTTCAGGTGATAGGTGATGCCGTACTAACTCAACTCTTTGTTCCACTTTAGCAACCTCCCCAAAGTTTTGGGTCGGTATAGCACCTGCTTTAAGGGCTAATCCTTCGACACACTGATCGGATAAGCCTAGAAATATGGTCATAGTTTCCTTGATGCAATTAGTAAGCAAAATGCAAATTTCTCCAACTTTGGGTTGTTCTTTTTAGCTCCTGTAAATCACTTATTGATATTGTGGATCAGCCTTTTAATCCTCGTCTCCTCAAGTAGCAGCGCTGCGCTCAATTCATGAGCAGATACTACCAAATAAATGAATAAATCCTACCCATCCAACGGTTTGGATAAGAACGGCGATATCTCCATATAACTCAATAACTCCTAGAAGGCATTATAAAAATCTTGATTCCATTCAAAATTCTTCTTACCCTTCTTCAGAGCATCAAAGAAGAGTATACACTTGTCCATGGCCATTGAGATGAACCGACTCAAGGCAGCGATCTTCCCATACAAGCTCTATAGTTCTCTCTAGGGTGATTGCATTCCTCAAGGCATTAATATGCTCCGAATTAGCCTCAATGCCCCTAGCATTCACGATAAATCCCATAAACTTCCCTGATGCGACTCCAAAAGAACACTTCAAGGGGTTCAGCTTCATTCCATACTTTCACAAAACTTCAAACATCTTTGAAAGATCATCCAAGTGGTTCTACGATAGCTGTGACTTCACAAGCGTATCATCCACATATACATCCATCGTCCATCCAATTTGATTCTTGAACATTGAATTTACCAATCTTTGGTATATATCTCTGGCGTTCTTCAAACTGAATAACATTACTCGATAAAAGTAAAATCTCAAATCTATTATAAAGCTAGTTTCTCCGAATTAGGTATATGCATCGGTATCTTATTATTTCCTGAATAAACATCCATAAACAAGAGTAGTTCGTGTACTACTGTCTCATCTACCAGTTGATCGATCCTAGGCTAGGGAAAGCTATCCTTTGGACATGCTTTATTCAAATCAGAATAATCAATACACGTCCTCCACTTTCCACTTGATTTCTTGACCAACACGAGGTTTGATACCCATTTCAAGTATAGAGCATCATGGATTAAGCTATTTTCCATTAAATTATCCACCACTTCCTTCAACACAGTAGATCAATTCCAAATTTGGACTTTGTCTCTTCTGCTTTACCAGTGGAAGCCTGGGATCCACATTCAGTGCATGACACGCTAATTCTGGCGATATTCCACACATATTCGAATGCGTCCAAGTGAATAAATCCAAATTCCCTCGATGGAAATTAACAAATTCCCTCCTTAGTCCAACACGGAGCTGAGATCCAATCTTAAGAGTCCAGGAAGGATCGTCCATATCGGTTGGAACATTGATCATTAGTTCAGTTGATGCTGCCCACACTTCCTATGACTTCTTCTTGAGACCCATAGACTTATCAAAACCTGCTATGGTTCACGAGGCAGGGTTTGGGCTTTAATTGCTATGCTTGTGGATTTCGAATGTAGAGAGTCTTCTCCACATTCTTACCTTTCTTCTATCGCTTCGCTTCCCTTAGCCCCACGACACAACATTCTTTTCCTGCTCCCTAGTCTCCCCTTACTTATCTAACCCCATTCTCCGTAGGTAACTTCATTATTAAGCACCAAGGAGCCAATGCTACTCTAAAATCAGCTACGGTCAGTCGGTCCAAAAAGGTGTTATATGTTGAATATTTGTCCACGATTGCAAATTTCTGAATTTGAACTGTCATGTGATCTCCTTTACCCAACTCCTTGGGCAAGTCAATCGCCCCGATTGGCACACTTCACTAATAATCCTTGAATTTTGGTCTTGCAAGCGATAACCTCCTTTATTTTAATTTTCATTTGATCAAATGTTCTTCTGAACAAAATGTTCACAAAACTTCCAGTATCCCCCAAGATATACTATTGTCAGGCCAATATCAGCCGTTATTTCCATGGGGTCGAAAGTTGGTGCTTCGACTCTATCGACATCTTGATTTTTGAATACTACATCACCCAAGATCATCCTTTGTTGATTAATTGAAGCTCCATCTTCTGTGGCAAAGCAACACCTCCGTGGCACATGCTTCAGCAAGTTCGCATACCATTCTATTTCCCTTCAGAATTTCTCCATTGGATGAGGTCCTCTTATTATCGTGTTAATGACCAACCTTCCATTTGTCCACCTAGGCCCCTCTCCGCTAGGTCCAAGCTGATTTCCTTGGACATGCGGCCCTTGAGTCTTTCATTCTTACCGTTATCCTATGGTCCCTCACACTTCTTCCTTATCAGTTCCTCAAATGCCGACACTCGTTTCTGTTGTATCCACGAGTTTCATGGAAACGCTAGTACTTTCCTGAACGCCTCTCCGCTTCAGCTGCCTCCTTCCTAGGTGGCCTTTTATACTGTTCTGTTCCTTACGTACCAAGGTATATATTTTCTAGTGTATCATTCAGAGGTGTATATTCGTTAGGCCTTACATTTCTTGAGCGCTTTTTAGTTTCATTTCGCCTACTACTAGGGCCTTATTCCTCTTCATTTGATTATTAGAATTCCCTACATTAACTGTCACATTGCCAAAACTTTCTCCAATTTGCTTAGTTTCCATATTGCTCTGGATTACTTCCTTTGACTGTCCACCATTAGTTTACCCAGCTGCTTGACTTGCTTCCTCCAAGTGTAAGAATTGATTGTTCTTTTGGTGGCATTCCTCCATCATTTTTAGTTGTGTCATCTTCAACCACTTACCAAACTCCGTCTCCGGATGTATACTTTAGAAAAAAAGCCAAAACAAAAAATCTTCCTTTATTACTCATTTATGTGACCGCGTTATTGAATCTATTCAGAATCCCTTCAACTATTCCTTTGGTCCTTAAGAAAAGCTTGATAAGGACATCACGTCTTAGGATGAGCAACACGGAGCTGGAATTGTTCCATGAATTTCTTAGCCAACTCATTGAATGTCGACATGGATCTTGGTGCGAGTCAGGTGAACTACATCGATGCAACACCTTCCAAGAAAATAGGAAAAAACCTACACCGCACCGCGTGCGTCAATCTAGCACCATCTATATGTAATTCATACTTGAATAAGTGCTACTTGGCATTAGTAGTTCCATTATACGATAGCTTCTCCACATAGTAAACGCCCTAGGATACTCTTTCCTCAAAATATTTTCCATGAACGGAGTTCTGCTTGTCGTTGAACCATAATCCTTATTCTTTCTAACTCTGCTTTCTTCTACCAACCATTTAACCATGTCCGCTATATACTTATCGGTACTTCGAAGGTCGATTATTAGGGACTATGCTGATTGTTTGGCTCTACAAACGAACTCGATTTGCCCATTGATGTCTAGGTTCTCCAATCTTTAGGAGAACCACTTCTCCGTTCTTTCCCTGAGGTCTCGTAGGTTCCATTACTGTTGTTTGAACTCCTACATCGTTATCTCCAGCATCAAGCTCGTAATCATCAATGTAATGTTATAGACCATTCTCCAAGTCAGGCAAGTCCATAGCCTTAGCTCCCTATCCCCTTAGTCCACTAAGATTCTTCTCGGTACTGTCCTGATTCTGGTTGGCACCGAGTTTGTTCCTTTTGGGGGAGCGCTCCGACTTCCTCCAGCAACTCCTTCTGCTGCTCCAACAACTCTTTCCTTCTTTTTTGTTTCTTATTTCACTTATTCTGACCAGAAGCAAATGAGTTCTCTTCCTCAGATCCAGCAGGTGAAACTTCCCTCTCACTCCTTCTTGGCCTTTGTGTTTTCTGGGTCAGCAAAGCTATGCTAGCAGCATACATCCTATCTAGTAAAGCTTTTTGATTATCCATAAATTTTGGTTTAGCTCTTGCATCATCTTATCAAATTCAACCGTACTAACCATCTCTTATGGAGAAAACAGTTCTGATACTGCCTGCTGATTGCTGATCTCCATCTGATGAATATTTCCTTCATCTCTACCAAACACTGCTCCTGATGACCTTTCAGATCCCCTAGTGGCCATTGGTTCCTTTATGCCAATTCCTTCTAGTTCCCTAAAGCAAATTATATGGATCTCTTATACCCAAAAAAGAAAGCTAGATCTAAACCTAAGTTTAAGTCTCAATAAAAGCACCAAAATGTTAACGCCAAAAGTGGATCAACACCCAAAGACCTGTAGAAATGTTATGATCTAGTAGAAAATATAATTGAAACAGTAAGAATAACATAATTTTTAAAGTGGTTCGACATTCTCTGGACTACGTCCACTATAGTATATTGATTATAGATTTGACAGTCACTTGTACAAGGGATTTACCAATTTAAAGCCTAGAATAGAAAATAGTAGCTTCTTTAATGACTTTAGTGCAGGAGAGATAGAAGATGATGAAGATAATAAGCTAATACGCCCTTCTCTGGTTGCTATAGAGCCTGTATTTATAAGGAAATTGTTCAACAGAATCGAAAGCCTACGAAATACCAAGTTTAGATCTAGATCCAAGAGTGTAGACGGAAAAGACGGGCCTCTAGGCCATAAATACTACTCGGCACCAACATGAATTTTGGAGGGGGAACATCGCCTTCTTTCCTCCTTTGGTCTTCTATCCCTGATCCATTCTATTCTAAGCACTTTTTATTTGAGATTGAATTGTTTCCAAGAGGTCTTGATACTGCTTGTTCTTGCTGGTTTTCCCTTGGAAATTCCTTGAAGTCGTTTTTCCATCCCTTGATAAAAGCAGTTCCTATGGATCAATTAGGACTTGTCTCCATGTACAAGAGCTTTCAAGACCCATAGAAGGAGTGAAAAGTGCTCAATACTAAGTAGAAAGTACTTGGTACCGAGTTGTTTCCTTAGCTCCTGTGGACCACCAAATTCTTATGCCCAACCCTATTGCTCTCCTAAGCTTGTTCCCAAGTCCGTGAATCATTTCGTCTTCGCATTCGGATTTCACCGAAAACCTGCTTGGTCAAAAAGCCGGATAACAAGTTATATCTATTTGGATTTGATATTTGCTTCATGTATCAAATACATAAACAAATCACGATATTGTAGATAATATAACATATATGACAATTCCTATTGCTAATGCATAATGAATTCATCTTACATCTTCCATATTAAACATTTTAATAAGGTGTCCTTGCATATCGTTTGGGACATTCCTAATATCTTTTATCCTTGCTATAAAAGACATCCTTTACAAAGGCAACGTAAAATACCTAAAGCTGATTTTAACACAAGTACATTGTTACCAATCATCATTGTGTTGTTATTATGGTTTAGAAATATTTTTGTACCTTTTAACATTCTTTCTTATAAACACATGCTTCCTCTGCATTTTGATCGATAATCACATTATTTGATATTTCTATTAAAACATTTGTTTAATTTTGATGCTTGTCGAACGACACTTTCGTACCTATTCTTGGATCATATCCAAAAACTCACAAACTCAATATCGCTCGCACTGATTTCGAGATACTTTGGTTATTATGTGTAAACAGTTTATTCTAAATCATTATTTAGAATTTTTTTTTCAACACATACGTACCAAAACATAAAGTCATACCATGCGATAATTTTGTGAGTAAAATTCGAACCAACTTGAGCACATCGAATGGTGAATCTATTACGTTAATTTCAACAATTGACATTTACGATTTTAAACCTATCAATGTTGCTTATTATATTCCAACTACATTAGTCTTTCTCTTGAAGAAACATTTGCGGCCAATGGATCATATCCCTTCGGGTACAACTATCAAATTCATATTTTGATAATGTACTTGGAATCTATTTCGGATCTATGCATCGTACCATATCATAGAGCCAATACTCTTAATGGTCTAATTAAACAACAAAGGATTATTTATCCTAGACATTGACGAAAAACTCATAGTTTCTCTTTAATGTATAAGAATAATCATTAGACATTCTAATGTATTATGTTTATTTAGGTTCGGTCAATTTCATCTCATCCCTTGTAATCAATTTTATGTTTGGATCGTATCCAAATTCATTTTATACTAATAATTTCTTAAAGAAATTACTTTGCTGCGAAGTTGATATTTCTTGAATTGAAACAACATTTGTTTCTCAATGCAACAAAACGGGCATTCATAAACAATTTATGAATTTTCATATAAAACTGATTTTGCATTGGTTCACAATATATGTTCACAACATAAATTAGTTATCTAATGACCATCATTTTCAAAATTCTCTTGGGACGATTCATACAAGATCCCTTACATACAATTATTACATGCAGTCTTTCGATTCGCACAACCTGCCAACTCCTTAGTTTAGGAAATGTGGGGTTTTTTACAAATCCTTATCTTAAATAGTTTGTAAACTATTATTTGGTGACATTAATTTTAACCTTGTGTACTACTCTTGAGTACATACCTTATAGATAGAATTTAACTCAACTTCACTGATCAACATTAATCATTCTTTGTCCGACGAAGTTCGATTACTTCTTATCAATACATCATTATGTATTATAAGGTGGAGTGAACTTTGAGACTGAATCTTTATTCATATTAGGTATATACGGAAATCTTTCCAATATGCTCGCATATTTGATCAAATCGAATCATTTACATTCGCATGTTATATTTTTACTTTCGTTTTATATTCTATGAGCTTATTATAGACTTATATATGTGTATCAATTACATATGTCCATGCCTGTGATAACTCATCGGTGAATATGACAAAGTACGTGGAATCATTTTAGTATTAAGAGACTTATGATTGCATACATCTATATGTATCAATCCGAAGAGTTCACCAACTCTTATGATGCTCCCATAGAATGGTGATTTGCCCTTAATTGTCTGAGATATAATTAACCAATATCATATAATTCATAACCACATAATAAAAATTATTTCTTAACACTACGGCTTAGATTATAACTCCAAAATAATTGTAAATAATTTTAGACACTTCATTATTTTCCAATGCATCACTTTTGTTATGAAAACAAATACCACATTATAGCTTTATTTCATAACGAATATTTATAATATTCACATTGAAATATAACTATGTCTATTTTTCAGCCGACACTAAAAAATAGTCATTATTTCATAAATAATATACGCTGTATTTTACGAAAACTAATTTCGTAGCTTGATGCAATTAATAAGTGCTATATGGCATGCTTCGCTATTACCGCCATTACTATAATAGCATACAGACTTCGAAGGTCCATTATTCACTTAATAGATTATTTATTTCATTTATTGCAATTAGTTTATAGTGGAGAATTTTTTGATCAAATATCTTGAACTCAAACAAATAAATCTCATAGAAAATAATTTTTTATATGAAAATACATTTCGAAATAGAAATCATATTTCTTATTCCAATATTAAGTATCAATCAATATTATTACAATTCTCATTTTCAATATTTCTTTATGAAGCAAAAGTGATCATTCACTCTCTTCATTTAACTGTACCGTAAATCATATCTACACTTATACATTCTTTTTTTAAATGGTCAAACCATTCAAAATAATACCCTTACTACAACATCATAACAAACGCTTTACAAAAGCACACTCGATATCTTTAACATTTAAGGACATCATACATATTGCATTTTGCATAAACTGATCAAATTGACATTTCAGTTATTAAGTTCTTAGATCTATCTTATAGTTTCGGTCTAGTGTTACATTTAACACAATATGATCTTTATCGTAATCAATCAAGTTGAATACTCAATCTCACAGCATGGTTTATTTGTTTGCTTCTAATGAACCAATTTCATCGAAGTATCGTACATTACGAACTGTGACTATTCACCATATATCACTTATATATGATAGTATATGGATCAAATATTCATAGCCTTATATCGCTTTTGAGTTCTAAACTCATAGAGTGCAATGTCTAAGATATTTATACATTTATAAAACCCGATCTCACTGTAAAATTTGAAATATCCATAGTCGTGTATATTTGTTAATCGGGTTTATAACACTGCAGAAGTCAACAGAAGTTAGAACGTCATCATGAAGACAAAATGACTTGAAAACTTGGAAGTACACTTAGAGGGAGTAGAGTTAGGAGGAGTTTCGGTACAATGGGAGCTAAGTAAATAACTCGACATCGAGTTATTTAGGTCAGCACCAATCTATTCGTTCATCGCGTTCCTCCTTCCAAACTCCATACATCTCGCATACTACTCTAACTACTCGTGAGTAATTGTTTTACCTAGAGCTTGGATGAGCAATTCCAAGGATTGATGAAAAGAAGGCAAAGAAAGCATGAGAATTCAAGTATTAACGGGAAAATCACTAGAATCGACCAAAAGTCATGGAAAAGAGCTTGGAATACATCGAGTAGAAGATGAAAGAGCCAAGCAAATGAAGAAATTCACTTTCCACCAAGAAAAACAGGTTAGTACCGAGTCATTTAACTCATTATCGAGTTGTTTTTCCTATTCATAAGACCCCGATCTCTCTTGTACAACTTCGAGCCACCTCTTGGACCTCAGTGCAAGCAGGCTTCTGACCCAGTATCTCTGTTTCTGTAACACCCCCACTTCAATACCCATACTACCCAAGAATATTACTAAGTAATACTATCGAGTAATATAGAGAATGAAGTGATATGGGGCACATACGTGAATATTCCCTAGGGCGAACACCGATACATATAACAAATGTCAATATCACTTACCATTTTCATACACGGTCTAGGTACAAAGCAATAAACATGTATGCCTCCAAGATAGAACAATGCATAATGTATAATAGTAATTAGAGAACACAGAGTCAATAAACGAAATAATATATAATAGGAAAATATTACTACCTCTTAATCATACAATACCTGAATCAAAATATATTTCAACCGTGTATTATTACATAATATAATAAAGTCCTATCCTCTTTCAATTCCCAAGCATTCACAACCACTTGTCCCTGAACATGAAATGTCTCAAACTGACTCGAGTATTATAAATAACACACAGGTCAGACTATGTCTATATCATAAAGTATTATATCTATTATATAATATTTCAATGTATATAATAATACTCATAATATATATATATATATATATATATATATATTGTATACAATCACAACATTATAATCAATCTTAAACGTGTTATATAACCTCAAATATCACCAAAGAATACATAAAGATGTCATCACCCATCTTAAAGTAATCCAACTTAGAAATCACAAAAATCAACTACAAATGGATTAATCATCCAATTCCAAAAAAATTCATCGAAATCAAGTAATCAACAACAATGAGATATCATCAAGTATAGTCAGGCTATCTCATAAGAAATGCTCAAATACATCACTCAATCTCAACAATAAAAGTATCATCATCAACATACAAAATAGGATAGGCTGCCGATCAATACATAATAAAAGATACGAGGATCTACCATATTTAGACACCTATCCAGCTATAATCTTATCTCCTCATATATGAATAAATTGAAATAGTATGGATATAAGAGGACTGGCTACACTTTCGACACACAGTCTCTAGTATAGCCACCTTATGGGATAGTGAATAATATATGCCAATCAAACACACACATACAACGGAACCAGATGGGAGATTGACAGCATGGCTGCTTGCTCCAAGAGCCACACATGGTCCATATGACACGATTCCTACAGTCGTTAGTTACCCTTACCTCTCCCTTCTCGGTATCATGACAATGATCCACCATAGGCTCAACTACGCATAGCCTTTTCAGCCATGACTACAGACATTATGCCCCAAGGGTAACTGACTGCTGACCTATGTGACATAGGGGAACCACACAACAATAACACATAGCTAATTATAAAAGGGTGTCATGGATTAGGGGCGCGACACCTTAATTAGGCCATAAAGGTGGATACTGACCAATCTGGTTCACTCCTAAAACTTAAAGGGAGCTGGACATAAGTGGATGACTTATAGTACTCATATCCTATATCTACAAATAGCTCTAGATGTAAGCTGACACACGGCTCCGTATAAGTCAATACATGACTATAATATACTAAAGCTCAAAACTCTTATCGACATGCGGTTAGGCAACACATGGCTATAATATACTCACCATAGTGAGTATCATCACATACACGAGTAATCCCCATTTGAGTGATATTTACTTACAAAGAATAATTAAACAAAAAATATAACGACGTCCCAACCACTGCATGTTATTTGAATAATTATTCAATGCTCATAAACTACACTAGATCAATACTAGATATCTCTATATGACAAATCTGATGAACAACCAGAAAAGTGTTACTGAAAGTCCCATACCAGATGGTATCACTAATCCATTTATTTAAATTTCTTATCATAAAGAAATATGAAATACACTAATATAATAATAATAAAGGAAATCATATACAAAATATACACGATATATTAAAAGACTCAAATAATATTATATAAGACAATTGATACAAAAATAATATCCAATAAAGTATTTAAACATCATCATATAATAATTTCACAAGTATATTATATAACTTAGAATCATCATTAAATATCATAAACCATTATATAATTCAAAATTAGAATTTACTTAATCTTTGTAAATTCTACATGAACCGTAATATTATTCAAGTAGCTTATACAATAAATAAACATCTCAAATAACTTGTAAACTCTAATATTACTCATTACAATTTTCTCTCTCATAATTTTCTATAAGAAAATACTAGAAATTAACTTCTAAAATAAATTTTGATATACTTCAAACATTATAATATAGACACTTCATACCTTATTCCATATAATTAAGATTGTTGATAGCCATATTAATACCATCTGATAACATTTAAGGCTATCTCATAATTTTATGATTACAAACTGTTTTCCAACAATATTTATATTAAACAAAAATAAATTTCTAGAATGAAGAGTAAACAAATAATATGTCTATAAATTACTAAACATTATAAATAGCTATTAAAAAGATTATAATATAATATATAATAAATATCTATAATCATGAATTAAATATAAATAAGTAATAAATAAAATATACAAATAAATATTTTAGAAAACTTAGAATTATAATATTCAATCTACTGGTAATTCCTTCCATTCAACTAGTCCCAATCGACTTGTAACGTCAAGGAGTCGTTTGGATGCCTGTAAGGCGGAAAATTTCTTTTAGGTTTTGTTCACTTTGGTTCAATCCAATATTTCACCATCGTTCGCGTTATTCTCCCATAGACTCTCATACTTCTACTTTACTTTAATAATTCATAATAAATTATGGCATTTCTAGTCAGGTGAGCTTACATTCTAGCAGTTGTGTTAAGAGAAGGGGAAGGGTCAAAAAGGCTGGTTCTGGGGGTAGTCTTGATTTTGATCCTAGTTTGTGTGAGCATAGATCGGTTACAAGGAGTACACATCTTCATAGAGTTGATTCTAGAGTATTCGATAGCTCTAACTCAGGTATGGAGTTTTTTATACATTGTACTTATAGTTCATGTTCATTGAATAACTTATTTACAATGGTATGCATTTCTTAGCTAAGAATTCGGTCTTATTTTTGATGATATTTAGTTAGATGTCGACTATATTAAAAGTAAGAAATTAGATTATGAGATTGATTAGTTGGAATGTAAGGGGTTTACATGATTCAGGGGCAATGTAGTAAAATTAAATCTATTTTCAAAGATAATAATATTGATATAGTTTTACTTCAAGAAACTAAAATTTAATATCCTAATTATCATATTTTTAGGTGTCTAGGGCGTCATTATTTTGATTATTGGGCTTATCTTCCAACTAGGGGCTGTGCGGGAAGTCTTATGTTAGGTTGAAAAGGTAATTGTGTTAGACTTTTACAATCTATTATTAAATATCATTCGATGCATTTGATATTTTCAGACATTAGTGATCATTCTATTCTTGATATTACAAATTTTTATAGGCCAAATTTAGAAATAGATCGCAGGGTTCTATGGAATGAGTGTTTAGAATCTAGAACACTCACTCCACGACCATGGGTTATGGGGGTGATTTTAATGTTACTAGATTTTTAGGTGAAAGATCCCCTAGGAAAGGGGATTTTGGTGTGATGGAAGAATTCAACTAGTTTATTGTTAATTGTAATTTAATTGAGATAAAACTAAGTAATAAACAGTTTACTTGGTCAAATAGTAGAGAAATTCGATGGCTTTATTAGACAGATCTTTTATAAGTGATGAAATTGAGGATAAATCTACGATTTGTAAGGTTGTTTTGCTTTCGAATATCCATTCGAATCATTACCTGATAATCCTTTCTTGTACAACCCATAATATCGGGAATAAAAATTTTAGATTTGATAAAAATATGGTTGTTAGAAAATAATTTTAACAATTTAGTTGAAAAAAATGGTTTTCTATGAATAAGTATAATTGTAGATTTCAGGTAATATAGCAAAAGTTTTGGTTAGAAAACTTAGAGATTTAAGATTATTTCTCAAAAAATGGAGCAATGATGTTTGTGGTAACATTAGAATTAAAAAGGAAAAACTAATGAATGAAAATTTTAAAGTTAAATAAAATTGAAGAAATAAGAAATTTAATTATTTCAGAAAAAATGTGCTTTCTAATTTAAAAGAAGAATTAAATAATATTATTGTTCAAGAAGAAATAATGTGGAAACAAAGATATAGAGTTCAATGGATGGATGACCGTGATATATATATATATATATATATATAACATTTTTTTCATAAAGTGGCTAATGGTAGAAAACGTAGTAACATCAATTTCATATTATTATAGAGATATTTTCTATAACGACCCACCTTTTTGGATGGTTTAAATCAACAATAAACCACACATACCAGACTCAAACCATTCAAATGGGAGGATTGTTATGGGGTAAATAAGAAAAAGAAGAGAAAGAAGAAAAAACAAAAAAAAAGAATCTCACAGTGGAATGACAAAATATAATAATCAAATAAACATCATGAAGCTGTTTTACAAATAACATTTGATTACACCTTTACAATACAAATCAGAGTTACATACAATAAGAATAAATAAATAAATGAAGCGGAACACATGATGTAGTGGAATAAATATAATAAATAATACAGTATACAAATCTCCATCTTCATCCTCTAGAAAAGCAGTCTTCGATACACTGAAAAGCTCAGACTGAACCGAGCGAATTGAAAAGACAAAACACTCGAGTCAGAACTAAAATATCTTATGTAAGTTAAATCGACAGTAAATAAATATGAGTGTAACGGCGTCGGAGGTATTTACGGTGTTTGACATCTCCTATCCAGTGTCTTTAACATGAGTGCAATAATTTAAGAGATGTTTGGGATTTCCATCTCCTAAGGATCCGTTAAACTATCTACAAACATAGTACAATACGCTATTATAATAGTATCTACAGTAAAGCAAAGTATTAAAATAGCGTTAAGGTGTTACCCATATCCCCCTTAACACATTTATATATTCCGGTAGTCTATACAGTACTGTAAGCTCCACAAAATCGGTGGTTTACCCAGAGGGCACTACATAGGTACGGTACAAAAAAAATTGGTAGAGGGCGCGATAAGGCATGTGACAAGACACGCGAGGCAATTCCCCGGGTAGGATACTACCATTTTGCAGATTCGGACTGGTGGTAACGCATAACAGCTACTAACGCCCAACTCGGAACACACTCCCATAATCAAATCAAGGGGTGGCCTACCAAATCAATCACAAAGTCATAATATGGTATCGAAGAAATGTGTCTGATCGGAGGTGCGACCTCACTTGGCCCGGCATGGCTCCTATTTTGGCCACATCAAGCTGACTCACGAGAGTCATGGCTACGTAAATACCTCATACAGAATCGTTCGCCAAACTATCCTACTTCATTCTAGAATCTCCACCACGTACAGAGTTGATAAAGTAGTTTTCGGTATTGGCAGAGAGTATGACAATATCCGATCCCGGTCTCTTTAACAACCAAACGCTTATTTCACACGGGATGGTTCTTTTACATTTCAAAAGTCAATTCATAATTGATATCAAAATATCATATTCGATTCAAACATATCACTTTCGAAATCATATTGACAAAATAGGTTAAATCTCATTTCAAAATCATCATATTCAATCAAATCTGTCATTTCACTAGAAAATATCATTTAAATCCCAACTTAGGTTATAACATCATTTAACCATATTCGCATTTAAATCAAGGATTTAAATATAGCGGTCCAACCTTGCACCGTTTTATTTTTAGAAAATAGTTTAGATAGTTTTAAAATAGTTTAAAATAGTTTTATTAGTTTAAAATAGTTAAAATACTTTAAAATGGTTTTAAAAATAGATTAAAATAGTTTAGGTGGATTTAAGATAGTTTAAATAGATTTAAAATAGATTAAATAGATTTAAAATAGATTAAACAGATTTAAAATAGATTAAACAGATTTATAATATATTAAATAGATTTAAAATAAATTAAATTGGGTTAATTAGCATAAAATAGGTTAAAATAGAATAAAATAGTTTAAACTGATTAAAATAGTTTAAAATAGTTGAAAATAGATTTAATTAGTTTAATAGTTTGAAAATCTTAAAAATCAGGATTTTTAAAATAATAAATCTTTGAACAGTATATATTAAAATAATTAAGTTTGAAATTGATATCAAAATAAACTATGTCTGCCTTTTCAACAAATCTGGAACATATCCAGATCTCAAATCACCAACTCGAATTTAAACTCCAATTAAATTTCATTTAACCATCTCGATTTATATTGATTATAAATCCATGGTTAAACTGCAATTTTAAACCACTTCAATTTCATATATTGTGAAGTTTAAATCTTTAAACATTTCTAATAACTCTATTTCGATAAATTTCAGTTATATTTCAAATTCAACTTCAAAATTTCCATTTTATTCTTTTACAATTCATTAAACCAACACAAATTTCAACATTTAAAGCTTGGATTTGGAAAATAATTCGGTTTATACAAATCAAATTTTATTTCAAAATATCATTTAACTGAAGTCAAAATTTAAGGATTTAAAATCATTTAATTTAACCAATCCGGTGTCCGTATATAATTTTCTACCCTATGGTCAAGTGATACAGATATATATTATTTCAACCCACAATAATTTAAACTTACGAGTATATATCATTTCAACTTGCAATCCCGAATTAAAATAAAATCAATAAAATCGCTCGGGTTTACCATTTCAACCCATACCGATTTTTCCCTAATCTATAGATCATTCGGGTATGTATCATTTTAACCCATAGGGATTTTCTAACAATAAACTAAGGGAACTTGCAGTGTTATAACAATATAAATATAACATCTAGTCATCCAATATCAACAATCAAACATCCATCGCAATCATTATTCAGATCAACATATAAATAACAATAATTGACATATCATCAATAACAGGTATTAACAGGCAATTTAAAATTCAATATTAAATTAGATAGCAATTAAATTCAATAAAAGTCAGATTTAATTAGAATGATAATTCAAATATACCAAACATCAACCAATCAATTTCTAATCACATCATAAATTCAATTTAACTAACATACGATAATCTAGTAGTTGTGAGTGAGTTAAAACACTCACCTTTGATTTCAAATTGATTTAAAATCCAATTATAGCCCAAAATTTGAACAGTCTTAGAATTCATCCAAACCAGTTCCATTATGTCCGAAATTTCGATATGATTGCAGCGGAGCTAACCGCGCGTAAATCTGACCTTGTACGTAAAAGTTATATAAGTTAGAACGTTTTGAAAATTAATTTAAAAACCAAAATAAAATAAATAAAAAGAGATACACGTACCATCCACATCAGCCAATCCATGCTCACGTTCGGACCCTATGGCATCGCTCTACTCGATAAATCCTACTATACCCGCCACCACATCCCAACATTTCGCCGCCGCCTCTAACGACGTGACCCAGATCTACTGACTCCACCTCGACGCTCACCTCTGGCCGCCCACACCAATGCCACGCTCGTCACCTCCGCCTCCTCCTACCGTTAGTGCCGCTGCAACCTAAGGTTGCAATTTATGGCAAATCTAATGACTGTTGATGCGACATAGCCGTATGGATCGAAAGCCTTCAGCTTCCTCTACGCGCCCATACCTCCCGATCGACTCCTCGTCGCAAATCCACCGTTAAACGAAGTTATGGCCTATGGACGACCGAGAATAAATCACTAATTTCTGGCCAATTGATGATTTGATTCGAGAAATGAATTGTTGCAGTGAGTTACACTCGTCGAGAGCTTCGAAACGGTATATAATATGATAGAGTTTTGAGGAGTTTGATTTTTGAAATTGGTTTTGAAATTGAATTTAGGGCTTGTAATCTGAATTGGTTTCTGCCATTGAAGAAAGAAACAGACAGAAAGAATTGTACATACAAAGATAAGAAATAAAAAGGCTACTAGGGTTTAGAAAGATCTATTTATACGAACAAAGCCCGATAAGAATGAATAACACCCGAATTGGTGTGAATTGACAATAACAACCCGAAAAGCCCGTTCTGCCTCCGAAACGAAAGTGGGTCATCCCATATATCAAAATAGATGTTTTTGATATTTTTAAACTCAATGGAACAGGTTTCAAGTCCTAATTCCATCGTATGAAGAAGTTAGCTTTTAAAATCGGCTTATTTCAAATTGAATCCAATTAAATATATTTCTACGTGTTTCAAGCCCGCACGATCAAACGACAAGTTCGATCGCTACGAAACTTGAAATCCTACAATAATTCACCGTTATGGATCCGATGAAACTAGTTTCGTTGAAATCCGAGACAGTGGCCAAGATGGCTATTTTCACGTTAATTAAATAAATTATTATTAAATTAATTAAATCACCTTTTCAATTCAAATTTTATAATTAACAAATTTTATCATTTTTGGTTACGCGGTGATTTATAATATTTTAAAACAAATTTCCCTGTCCAATTCAGTGTTAAATATTACACTAATTACAGTGTTTAATTTTAATTACAACAAATTCATTAATTATAATTTAAATTCAATTAAATCCATTTATTTTGATTTATACCTTACTATTCCATCAATCATTACTTCATGGCTATACTTAACATTTGTTTACATTTTATGACATCAATCTTCTACAGTTATCATTTTAATTCACATTAACTGTAATAAATAAGTAGATTAATTGCAATTGATCTCCAATTAAATTTCAACAGATTAAATAGTGAATTTATAATTAACCATTGTTACAACTTACAATTTCAAACACGTTTCTATGTTTATTGTTCACAAACAAAAGCTAATAAATTTACATATTGATTGATTATTCTATATTAACCAATTTCAATTAATTACATATAATTTCACCGTTTAATACAACATTAGGTTTATTTACTTATTTACAATTTATAACCTGTTTTTTTATATTTACAATCATTTCAATTTATTGAAATTGCATTAAAGTAGTTATCCATTGCCTTACATTAACATTATTACATTTCATTCTAGTTATTTTCTCATAAATAAATCACAAATTTTTATTTCCTCCACTAATAAATTACAAAATCTTATTAAATTCAATAATTTAATTATCGGAAAATTATGGGTCGTTACATTTTCGGTACTTCTAATAGTCACAGAACTAAAGCTAATTGGGATATGCTTTACATTGAAAAAACTAAGATTGATTTAATAGGGTTAGATATTTCATTTACGCAAGAGGAAATTTGGAAGGCTATTAAGGATATGCCAAACAATAAAGCCCCAGGTCCGGATGGATTCCTATTTTATTCTATGAAACTTTTTGGAAGTGTTAAAAAATTGATATAATGAAATTTTTCAATGAATTTTATGATGGTTCGCTTTATTTAGGTATATTTAATTTTGCAAATGCTATTTACATAAGAAATTAGGTGCCAATCAGCTAAAAGATTTTAGACCAATTTCATTACTAAGTAGTTCCTTAAAATCATTTCTAAGGTTTTAGCTAATTGATTAAATTCTAAAATGAATGAATTAATAGATAATACTCAAACAGCTTTTATTAAGGGTAGGAATATCACGGATGGAGTAGCAGTAGTTCGAGATATATTAACTATCGTTGTAAAAATAATATTACTTGTGTGCTTTTAAAACATGATTTTGCCAAAGCTTTTGATTCGGTTGATTGGCCTTTTCTTAAAGATCTATTAATGTCTAGGGGTTTTGATACTAGATGGATAGGATATATTATGTCATTGTTTAAAACCAGTAATTCTAGTATTTTGGTTAATGATATTCCAGGTAATAAAATTCAATTAAAACATGGTCCAAGACAAGGAGATCCATTGTCACCTTTATTATTCAACTCAGCTGCTGGTGTTTTTTCTAGAATTATTAAATTGGCTATGAATAATACAATATTAGATATTATAGGTAATGAGATCACTAGTAATGGTCTATTCATTTTCCAATTTGCAGATGATACTATGATTTTTACATCCCATTTGCCTAAACATATTATTACACTTAAATTTATTTTATATAGTTTTAAACTTCTTTATGGTCTAAATATTAATTTGAAAAAAGTTCAATTTTAGTATTAAATGATATAAACAATATAGAAAATCAAATTGTATGCACGTTGAATTGTAAAACAGTGAAATTTCCTATAGAATATTTAGGTTTTTTAATTAGGCCATAAAAAATTAATCACAATGATTGGAATACTATTATAGATAAAATTAATAAAAATTGCCCAAATGGAATGGAAACTTTTTATCAAGAGCAGGTAGGATTGTTCTTATTAACTCGGTTTATCCGCTTTACCTATTTATTGGATGTCGTCTTATCTATCTCCTAAGTGGATAATATATAAAATTAGGAGAGATTTTTATGGAGTAAAGACAATCCAAATAATAGTGCTAAATGTGATATCCCGGAATTTCAAACAATTTAAAATTTGATAATCTCCTTTATAAATTATTTAAATTGGTAAAATTGTTATTTTCAAACAATAATAATAATGTGTTGTTTTCATATATAGATATAAATAGACTTTAAATAGCATTATTATTTTCAAATTAAATATGTGTTTGTTTAAATGTGTGTATATATATATATTTGAATTGATTTTAAATTGGATTTTAAATTTGATTTGAATTTGTATTTGATTTAAATTTTGAATTTAAAGGATATATATCTTAAAAATATTTTGGATTTAAAAAAAATATATATATAAGATTTTTATTAGTATATGATTTTTTTTTATTATTTCCCTTAAAGATTTTTATTTATATAGATTTAGAAAAGTATTTACTAATTAGTAATTAAATACAAAAGCTTTTAGATCATTTTAAAAGTAAATAAAAATGCATTATTACATGTGTTAGCTTATAAATCTCCTTAATAACATGTGTAAGATAATTAGTAAATGAAATTGACAAATGTTAACAAATTGGGCAAGTGTCACTTTTTATTTTTCAATTTCTTTAAATTTTAATAAATCCTAATAAACTCTTATAAACATACATCTTCCCTCTTCCAATTCTTTTTCTATTCTCATTCCTAAAACAAAGAAAAACTCATAATCAAAACCTGTAAAGTAAATCACAGATCAAACCAAAAACATAAAAACCTGTAATCATTCCTCAAAACAAATCAAAACCCTGTAACAAATTCTCAAAGCATTTTTCAAAGCTTGTAATATTTTATCTTCAACCTGGAACATCAAGCAATCTTCCCAACAACAATTGGCTTCAAAGTTTAAAAGGATTTCCAGTTTCAAATTTTCAAGTTTCAAAGTATTTTCTTCTGATTCAAGCTTTCTGGGATCAAAACAATTCAAGTTTTCAAAATTCAAAACTGTTTCAAAAAGCTCTAACTGGTGAGTAAACATTTTATATTAAAATCTTAAGTAAACTAAAGTTTATGACATGTGAAGATCTGAGATGAATGATGCTTTGCTTGTGTATATATATAGTGATATCCCTGTGTATATGAATGTATTTAAGTATGCATGTCTGATATATATATATATATATATATATATATATCTGTGTGTATCTATGTTCATGTTACATAGATTAAATTTGATAAAAATTTCAAATCTTTTTATCTATTCATCGTTAGGCTTTGAGATTCAAACAAAATAAGTTAATCTAAACATAATCTAGGTGCTAAAATTTTGTTCAAGCATAATAGGTTTGAAAATCTGCTGGAATCAAGATATTACAGTAGAAATTTTAAAACATGATTAAAATCAAATGTTGAAATTTGCTGATTCAATTACATAACTTGAATCGACTTTGTAAAATATGATTTTTAGAAAGGAATTCGTGAATTTTAGCATTATATCGAGTGGGCATTTTGGAGATGACAAAAAGTGGTTTTTGGGCAATTTCTAGTGAACCAAGGATCTATGGTGATCGAAATTTCGACTGGAGGTGTTAGGGAAGTGGTCGAGGCCAGGAAAAATGGTGGAAGTGTCGATAGTTTGTCGTGGCGTCGACGATTGGGCGAAGTAGGGTTTTAAACCCAAAATGGTCGAAGATCAGAAATTTCATTTCCGTGGAGTCTCTGGGTGATCGAGTTTCACCAGAGCTTGGGAGATGGTAGCATGGAGGCCAGTGGGGGTATGACCGGAGTTTGGGAGGTCCTGGTGGTCGGCGACATGGATTCGAGGGAGTTTCAGGCGAGGGTTTTTGTTCCATGATTGCTCGAGTTCCTCGATTTCGATCGTGGGTTTGTGCCAGTGTTTCGGTGGTCGGGATCTGATGTAGAGATGTTCGTCGAAGAGTCGAGCGTGTCATGGATGGTCGGAAGGGCCTGGGTCGTTGGTGCATGTGCACGGCGAAGTTTGTGTCTGTAGTTTGGGTTGTGGTTTGACTCGAAGGAAAGCTCGGGAATAAAGGCAGGAGGCTCGCGTTCATCTTCGAGTAATTTGCGAGTGTAAAAGCATGTTTTCAAGTTTTAAAATTTTTAACAAAGTTTTTATAAATATAAAAGGGAGAAGGTGATTTCTCGGGGCTTGACTCGGGAGGGACTCGGGTAGAACCCGAAGCAGGTTTTAAAACTGATTTTTTTAAAAAAGGATTTTATAAAGCAAGTTTTGAATTTTAAATTAAACCTAGTTTAAACTATTATAGGATAAATGTTTTTAAATTGTTTGAAAAAAAAAGTTATATGTTTTGTTAACTTAAATTTGTTAAGATAAAATTATTCTTCTGTTATTTTTAAAGACTTAATTTGTTAATTAAATTAAGTGTAAAATAAAGATAAAATGTATTTAAATAATGTTAATGATAAGTAAGTCATTAATAAAAAGATTTATCTTAAAGTTAATTAAGATATTGATAATTAATGACTAATTAATTAAATGAAGTAAGTAAGAGTAATTAATTAGTTTTAATTAATTAATGATTAAGGATTAATTAATTTATAATTAAAGGTCATAATTAATTAATTAGAGATTAATTAACTGATAATTAAGGAATAATTAATTTAGTAATTTAGATAAATTAATTTATAAATTTAGATTAATTAATGAGTTAATTAAAGAGTCATTAATTTATTTAATTAATAAATAATTAAGGATTATAAATAAATAAATTAGAGGTTAATTAGTTTGTAATTAAGGGTTATTAATTTGGTAATTAGAGATTATTAATTAATGATTAGAGATTAATTAATTAAGCAATTAAGTTGTAATTAAGCATTAATTAATTAAGTAATTAGAGATTAATCAATTGGTAATTAAGGATTGATTAACTGGTAATTAAGAATTAATTAATTTGTAATTAAGTTTATTTAATTAATAATTAAGGTTTATTAATTAATAATTAAGGATTAAGTAATCAAGGAATCAAGGAATAATTTGATTTATAAGGTAATTAAGGAATGATTAATTAATTAAATGGTTTGTAATTAATTAATGATTGGTTAAGCATGGAATTAGTGATAATTCTTAAGTAATTAATTTAATTTAAATTAATTAAATTAATTATGATATGGATTAATAATTCTTGCTTATGGATGATTGTTTGAGTAGAATGTCTGAATTGATTGATATCTATTGAATGATAATCTATGTTATTCTATGATGTGATATTGGATATATCTGTGATAAATGGGTGATATTTATCTGTGTTAATGCTGTGTGAATTCAAGTATTGAATTGAATTAAATTGTTTAACTTTAAAACAACTTGACCTTTAAAACGGCGTTTGGATTTCGATGAGACCGGGATCAGATATCAAATTTGATTATCCGAAAACCACATCGATCCAAGTTAAACGATAGGTCGTGAAGATCGAGATGGAGGTTTAAAGTGCAATGGTTATTGTCGTTAACTCTGAGGGTGATTCCAAAATGAGTGTAACGAGGTAATGCCTTCGGTTTCGTTCGAACCCGAAACGAACTTGTATGGATTGAATGCTTTCAGAACATCGTCATTGGAGGACAATGAGAATTCTAAGTTATGTGTTCTTTAAAGGTAATCGTAGCCTCAAGCCTCATTAACCGGGAATGGCTCAAACAGGGGAGGTGCACGCACGGTTAAGTGGGTAGCACCCAAGTAGGATAAGATTTTCCCCTGTCTAGAGGTTCCTTTTTATTCGGCTGTGTGGGCGGTTGCTAGCTACAACCGCGGGGTTGTCTTATTCGGACTATCCAGTAAGGGGTAGCTCCGGCTTTGTGTTGCAAGGGATTGGGAGTAATCCTCGGTACGTTGATCTAGGCCACGTACTCTGATGGGCGGTACCCCAGTAGCCCTGTCATTGTATGGAATCCAATCTCCAATAAGTGCCGTACGTTTTGATTGTGCCCAACTATGTTGGAACGTGAGATGTAAGCATTCCAGCTATTTCTGTATTTTATATTGAAAACCCTAGACACTATTATAATATAATCGGATTTCCTATCAAATGTTTTGGTTATCGTAAGGGAAAAACTTGTCCGTGTTTATTTGTGGAGAGTCTTACGAGATACCTTTTATTTCCAAATGATTTTCAAAGTTAAACAACCTTAACCCATTTACTCACACCAGACCCATGTCTGACCCGAAGTTTATTTCTGTTTTCTTAAACTCTTGGGTACTCAAATTTTTACGAGTAGCCAAGGGATTCAGGTTAGCTTTGACGAATCTATGGAGGAGATTTGGAGCAGGAGGCTTCAGCATTTAGATGTCTGTATTTCCGCTGTGTTGTATCTCTGTGATGTCTTGTGTTGTATGATAGGCATGCCTTTATAACTATCTAATTTGTGATGTATAAGCTATGTAACTCTGATACATGTTGTCTATTATGTAATATTTATGTGAAGTAATATAATTTATTCGTTCCACTGTAAGATTCTGATATTGTTTAGTTCTTTCTTTTCTATCTTTTCTCTTTTCTATCCCTTTCTTTCTTAATCATGATACGTCTTTCTGTGGAGTGATAGACGGGTCGTGATAGTTGGTATCAGAGCATAGGTTGAGATAATACCTAGGCTCTGGAGTAGTGTCTATCTTGAGAGAGCGTATTTGTATTTATATATATATATATATATATAACTATCTGAATTTTGGGTTATCTGTTCGGGTCACCCACATAAGTTCTAGAAGTAGTAGGGCAGTGGTGTGTGTAGCATGACTACCAATATTGGAAGAGGCCCTATTGTTGAGGTTGGAAGAGTATCCGTCGAGACTGTAGCTCAATACCATCTCGAGTGAGCTTTGCAGCATTGAGTAAGGATTTCACCAATCTTGGAGGATGTCTTTTTGAGGTTCAGAGTCCATCTTTGAAGTGTAAGCTTGGTTGCGCTCGGGTTAGCGGATTTTCTAGAGTTTGGATCTGTCGGATGTGCAGAAGCGAGTGATGGTATATTGGCAACTTTAGGAAGGAGCAGCTATGTGACGGGACGCGGTATCCATGGATGTTTCCAAAGATGTTTGTGTTGGGTTTGAGGCCCAAGTTTCTTGAGAAGATGTCTGCTCATCTCAAGGGTTCTTTGTGGAATTGGTTGATATAGCTTTGAGGATCAAGGATCTTTTTGATAAAAAGTCTTTGACATCTGTTGCAGCAGTGCATCTCGGAGGTGTTTTGTGTGCCAGCAGGAAGGTCATCTGGCTTAGCAGTTTCCTAGAGGTGGAATTCAGAAGCAGCAGAGTGGACCGTCAGCTTCTTCTGATTAGCAAGGTGTTCTTGAGGGATTTGACCCTATTTTGAATGGATTGGTCAAGGATAAGCCGTTCTGATTTGTGAAGAGAGAACAGTATCTTTGGAGCTGAAATGGATAAGATCGCAAAAGTGTCTTGCGATAGTTTGAGTGTTCTCTTGGGTAATATTTTGCATGGGATTGAGATATCTCAAGAGGAGGTAAGAGTTATCGGAGTTGTTAGAGATTTTTTCGGATATCTCGAGGAAGTCAAGGTTTGCCAGCATCGAGAGTTGGATAAGGTGACCATTAGAAATAAGTTTCTTTTGCCGTAGTGATGATCTTTTTGGTCAGTTTATTGGAGCTTCTGTGTTTCTTCTTTGGATTTAGTTTCGAGTTTACTCCAGCTTGTTTTATGGATCTGTTGAACCATGTTTTCCGGGATGTGACAAACAAGTCTGTGCTCGTGTTCATTGACAGTATTCTCATCTATTCCAGATCAGAGTTGAGCAGCGGAAGCGAAGTAGTAGCTGTTTTAGAATGGAAGCAATCGTAGATTCCTACAGGAAGTTTTTCAGGATCTGAAGGCGAGATTGGCGAGTGCACCTATTTTGTCTTTTCTGGGTAGGAGAAGTAAGTTTGAAGTCTAATGAAGATTGTGGAGTAGAGTTTGTGTTCTTGATTTCAGTAGATCTTGAGAGGATCATTTTGTTGGGTTGTTTTTGGGTCCAGTTTGTTTCAAGAAGCATCAGCGAAGGTTGAGCTGATCAGAAAGGATGTGGGCAACCCAGGATCGTCAGAAGGATTTTGTGGATAAGAGATGAAGAATTTGGAATTCGAAGTTGGAGATTTGGATTTTGGATGAGGTTTTCTCCGGTAAAGGGAGCAATAAGATTGGGTAAGACTATGAAGCTAGCTCCGAGGTATATTGGACTTTTCCATATTCTCGTAAGGATAAGCTTGGCCTACAGGATTGAATTGCCAGTCCGTATGGCTGGGATTCACAGTGTGTTTCACGTATCTCATATGAGGAGTACGTGTATGATCCATCACTAGTTGTGGAACTAGCAGTGCAGGAGATTTTGGAAGTTGAGCAGGACTTGATTGTGGTCGGATATCCTGTTCAGATTGTAGATCTAGATGAGTAGGAGCTCTGGAGTTTGTAGTGTAGCTGGTTAAATGTCAGTAGTGCGAGTATCCCAGTGATCTGTACCTGGGAAACTCTGGATAGTTTTAGGAAGGCTTATCCGGATCTGTGTCCGGATAGCTAGAGTTGTTTGAATGATTTGTTTGGTTGATAGTATATGGTTGATAGGTATGCTTAGATTGTTTGAAATAAAAAGTTTTGGATTATCTTTTGTTTTAAATTTCGGGGACGAAATTCTTTTAAAGGGGGAGGAATGTGATATCCCGGAATTTCAAACAATTTAAAATGTGATAATCTCCTTTATAAATTATTTAAATTGGTAAAATTGTTATTTTCAAACAATAATAATAATGTGTTGTTTTCATATATAGATATAAATAGACTTTAAATAGCATTATTAGTTTCAAATTAAATATGTGTTTGTTTAAACGTATATATATATTTTTGAATTGATTTTAAATTGGATTTTAAATTTGATTTGAATTTGTATTTGATTTAAATTTTGAATTTAAAGGATATATATCTTAAAAATATTTTGGATTTAAATATATATATATATATAAGATTTTTATTAGTATATGATTTGTTTTAATTATTTTCTTTAAAGATTTTTATTTATATAGATTTAGAAAAGTATTTACTAATTAGTAATTAAATACAAAAGCTTTTAAATCATTTTAAAAGTAAATAAAAATGCATTATTACATGTGTTAGCTTATAAATCTCCTTAATAACATGTGTAAGATAATTAGTAAATGAAATTGACAAATGTTAACAAATTGGGCAAGTGTCACTTTTTAATTTTCATTTTCTTTAAATTTTAATAAATCCTAATAAACTCTTTATAAACATACATCTTCCCTCTTCCAATTATTTTTCTATTCTCATTCCTAAAACAAAGAAAAACTCATAATCAAAAGCTGTAAAGCAAATCACAAATCAAACCAAAAACATAAAAACCTGTAATCATTCCTCAAAACAAATCAAAACCCTGTAACAAATTCTCAAAGCATTTTTCAAAGCCTGTAATATTTTATCTTCAACCTGGAACATCAAGCAATCTTCCCAACAACAATTGGCTTCAAAGTTTAAAAGGATTTCCAGTTTCAAATTTTCAAGTTTCAAAGCATTTTCTTTTGATTCAAGCTTTCTGGGATCAAAACAATTCAAGTTTTCAAAATTCAAAACTGTTTCAAAAACCTCTAACTAGTGAGTAAACATTTTATATTAAAAGCTTAAGTAAACTAAATTTTGTGACATGTGAAGATCTGAGATGAATGATGCTTTGCTTGTGTGTATATATAGTGATATCCCTGTGTACATGAATGTATTTAAGTATGCATGTCTGATATATATATCTGTGTGTATCTCTGTTCATGTTACAGAGATTAAATTTGATAAATATTTCAAATCTTTTAATCTATTCCCTGTTAGGCCTTGGGATTCAAACAAAATAAGTTAATCTAAACATAATCTAGGTGCTAATTTTTTTTTCAAGCATAATAGGTTTGAAAATCTGCTGGAATCAAGATATTACAGTAGAAATTTTAAAACATGATTAAAATCAAATGTTGAAATTTGCTGATTCAATTACATAACTTGAATCGACTTTGTAAAATATGATTTTCAAAAAGGAATTCATGAATTTTAGCATTATATCGAGTGGGCATTTTGGAGATGACCAGAAAGTGGTTTTTGAGCAATTTCTGGTGATCCAAGGATCTAGGGTGATCGGGATTTTGACTGGAGGTGTTAGGAAAGTGGTCTAGGCCAGGAAAAATGGTGGAAGTGTCGATAGTTTGTCATGGCGTCGGCGATTGGGCGAAGTAGGGTTTTAAACCCAAAATGGTCGAAGATCGGAAATTTCATTTTCGTGGCGTATTTGGGTGATCAAGTTTCACTAAAGCTTGGGAGATGGTAGCATGGAGGCCAGTGGGGGTATGGCCGGAGTTTGGGAGGTCCTGGTGGTCGGCGACGTGGATTCGGGGGAGTTTCAGGTGAGGGTTTTTATTCCAGGATTGCTCGAGTTCCTCGATTTCGATCGTGGGTTTGTGCCAGTGTTTGGGTGGTCGGGATCTGATGTAGAGATGTTCGTCGATGAGTCAAGCGTGCCGTGGATGGTCGGAAGGGCCTGGGTCGCTAGTGCATGTGCACGGCGAATTTTGTGTCTGTAGTTTTGGTTGTGGTTTGACTCGAAGGAAAGCTCGGGAATAAAGGCAGGAGGCTCGCGTTCATCTTCGAGTAATTCACGAGTGTAAAAGCATGTTTTCGAGTTTTAAAATTTTTAACAAAGTTTTTATAAATATAAAAGGGAGAAGGTGATTTCTCGGGGCTTGACTCGGGAGGGACTCGGGTAGAACCCGAAGTAGGTTTTAAAACTGATTTTTTTAAAAAGGTTTTTATAAAGCAAGTTTTGAATTTTAAATTAAACCTAGTTTAAACTATTATAGGAAAAATGTTTTTAAATTGTTTGAAAAAAAGTTATATGTTTTGTTAATTTTAATTTTTAAGATGAAATTATTCTTTTGTTATTTTTAAAGACTTAATTTGATAATTAAATTAAGTGTAAATTAAAGATAAAATGTATTTGAATAAAGATTTATCTTAAGGTTAATTAAGATATTGATAACTAATGACTAATTAATTAAATGAAGTAATTAAGAGTAATTATTTAGTTTTAATTAATTAATGATTAAGGATTGATTAATTTATAATTAAAGGTCATAATTAATTAATTAGAGATTAATTAACTGATAATTAAGGAATAATTAATTTAGTAATTTAGATAAATTAATTTATAAATTGAGATTAATTAATGAGGTAATTAAAGAGTCATTAATTTATTTAATTAATAAATAATTAAGGATTATAAATAAATAAATTAGAGGTTAATTAATTTGTAATTAAGGGTTATTAATTTGGTAATTAGAGATTATTAATTAATGATTAGAGATTAATTAATTAAGCAATTAAGTTGTAATTAAGCATTAATTAATTAAGTAATTAAAGATTAATCAATTGGTAATTAAGGATTGATTAACTGGTAATTAAGAATTAATTAATTTGTTATTAAGTTTATTTAATTAATAATTAAGGTTTATTAATTAATAATTAAGGATTACTTAATTAAGTAATCAAGGATTAATAAATTGATTTATAAGGTAATTAAGGAATGATTAATTAATTAAATGGTTTGTAATTAATTAATGATTGATTAAGCATGGAATTAGTGATAATTCTTAAGTAATTAATTTAATTTAAATTAATTAAATTAATTATGATATGGATTAATAATTCTTGCTTATGGATGATTGTTTGAGTAGAATGTCTGGATTGATTGATATCTATTGAATGATAATCTATGTTATTCTGTGATGTGATATTGTATATATTTGTGATAAATGGGTGATATTTATCTTTGTTAATGCTGTGTGAATTCAAGTATTGAATTGAATTAAACTGTTTAACTTTAAAATAACTTGACATTTAAAACGGCATTTGGATTTCGATGAGACCCGGATCAGATATCAAATTTGATTATCCGAAAACCACATCGATCCAAGTTAAACGATAGGTCGTGAAGATCGAGATGGAGGTTTAAAGTGCAATGGTTATTATCGTTAACTCTGAGGGTGATTCCAAAATGAGTGTAACGAGGTAATGCCTTCGGTTTCGTTCGAACCCGGAATGAACTTGTATGGATTGAATGCTTTCAGAACATCGTCATTGGAGGACGATGATCATTCTAAGTTATGTGTTCTTTAAAGGTAATCGTAGCCTCAAGCCTCATCAACCGGGAATGGCTAAAACATGGGAGGTGCATGCAAGGTTAAGTGGGTAGCACCCAAGTAGGATAAGATTTTCCCCTGTCTAGAGGTTCCTTTTTATTCGGCTGTGTGGGCGGTTGCTAGCTACAACCGCGGGGTTGTCTTATTCGGATTATCCAGTAAGGGGTAGCTCCGGCTTTGTGTTGCAGGGGATTGGGAGTAATCCTTGGTACGTTGATCTAGGCCACGTACTGTGATGGGCGGTACCCCAGTAGCCCTGCCATTGTATGGAATCCAATCTCCAATAAGTGTCGTACGTTTTGATTGTGCCCAACTATGTTGGAACGTGAGATGTAAGCATTCTAGCTATTTCTGTATTTTATATTGAAAACCCTAGACACTATTATAATATAACCGGATTTCCTATCAAATGTTTTGGTTATCGTAAGGGAAAAACTTGTCCGTGTTTATTTGCAGAGAGTCTTACGAGATACCTTTTATTTCCAAATGATTTTCAAAGTTAAACAACCTTAACCCGTTTACTCACACCAGACATAGGTTGGACCCGAAGTTTATTTCTGTTTTCTTGAACTCTTGGGTACTTAAATTTTTACGAGTAGCCAAGGGATTCAGGTTAGCTTTGACGAATCTCTGGAGGAGATTTGGAGCAGGAGGCTTCAGCGTTTAGATGTCTGTATTTCCGCTGTGTTGTATCTCTGTGATGTCTTGTGTTGTATGATAGGCAGGCCTTTATAACTGTCTAATTTGTGATGTATAAGCTGTGTAACTCTGATACATGTTGTCTATTATGTAATATTTATGTGATGTAATATAATTTATTCGTTCCACGGTAAGATTCTGATATTGTTTAGTTCTTTCTTTTCTATCCCTTTCTTTCTTAATCATGATACGTCTTTCTATGGAGTGAAAGACGGGTCGTGACACTAAATGTCTTGTAAATTGGAAAATGGTTTGTAAGTCTGAAAATGAAGCGAGTTTAGGAATTGTAAATTTACATAATTTAAATATATATCGTTAATAGGAAAATGGTTATGGAAATTTAATGATAATAGTAAAAATTTGCTATGGAATGAACTAACATCGAATCAATGGTATAGAGGTACATTTAACTTATATCATATTTCTACAAGTAATATAAACAATGTTGATTCATGGGCTTTGATTCATGACACAAGCTTCAGAGATCATAAGACGAACTACAAAGAGAATACTATACAAAGGCGATAAAAAGAGAATAAACGTATATTATGCACTACAAAGGAGACAAGAATACAATCCAGAGATTAGTATGAATATTTTATTATATTGAGTCTTAGAATATTGTTAAAATCATTCCTCAAGTAGTCACACACACATACAAATAGTTGTATATTGTTTTATACTTGAAAAAATGTGATATGTGCACATAACAGCAGGTCGGTCGACCGACCAGTAAACTTGGCTTACCGAACCTGTGTTAGTGCACAGATATGCACTGTTTTGTGCACGATTTTAAACTCAGCTGACCGGCCAGAATTTACAGTCAACCGACCTGGAAATAACGGCTATTTTTCTAAAGAGTTGCGATCGTTCATGAAGAGGAATCACCTTCAATCCAAGAGATATGGTCACAACTTTTGATTGAAACTCTTCATGAAAGATTGTAACTATTCTACAACTATATAAACATGTTTAATTCATGTCTACAATCACCAATTCTTGTTTATAATTCTGAAATCTATTCTCTATTTTTTTATACAAATAAAAGCATTCCTTCTCATTCAATATCGCTAGAATCCCTAAATTAATTCATATACTTCGATTCTACGCGATTATCCTCCTTCTAAATCTTCACACACACTATATATTCTTGAGGATTTGATTATAGGAGAATTGTACTATCAAAAGACAATCCGTGTTATTCAGAACACATTCGTCAACAAGTTATTTGTATTAAGTTGAAGTCCTCTTCGGCTGTTGAGGCGGAAAAATTCCTGTTTGGCTGCTCAGGTGTTGTATACCTATTCCTCTGGGTTAAGTGAGGGGTTTAGTCAAAGTTAAATCCAGAGGGTATTCTGGGACTGGACGTAGAACGGGAAGTTCGAACCAGTATAAAAATTCCTGGTGTGCTTACTTTAATTTTTATTTTACTGCTATTATCAGTTTCCGCATTTATATACCATATTACAGGATCCTTAGTACTGCACGTACATTTTCATTTGGTATCAGAGCAAGGAAATCCTATAACCGTCACAAAGTTATTTGATATCTATTTCTAGTAATATGGCAACGACACAAACTAACGATGTTGGCACTAACACTAATACTAGTTTCATAGAGGGTCAATCAACTTCACGACCTCCACTTTTTAATGGTATAAATTATAATTATTGGTCAACTAGAATGAGAATCTATATGCAATCTAGTGGATTCGATATCTGGAATGTTATACAAAGAGAGTACACAACTCCTACTGGAGAATACTCAACTTGGAGTAACACACAAAAACTAGATGCTACATCAAATGCAAAGGCTATGAATATTTTATTTTCTGCATTAGATAGGAATGAATTCAATAGAGTTAGCATGTGCACTTCTGGTTATGAAATTTGGAGAACACTTAAGGTAACACATGAAGGAACGAACAAAGTTAAATTAAGCAAAATCTCTATGTTGAAAAATCAATTTGAAAATTTCAAAATGAGGCCAAATGAATCTATAAATGATATGTACTCTAGATTCCAGGATATTTATCATGCTCTACTATCATTAGAACAAACATTTACTGATTTTGATATTGTCACAAAAATCTTAAATTCTTTAACGGACGAATGGGAAAGAAAAGTACTAGCCATTGAAGAAGAAAGTGATTTGTCAACATTAAAACCAGAAGAATTGATAGGTAATTTAATGTCCTACGAAGTAAATTTGCAGGCAAAGAGAAATGGAGCACAAGGAAAGAAGAATGTGGCATTTCAAGCAGAAAAAGATGACTCCGACTCAGAGAATGAAGATATGGCAATGATTGCTAAAAATTTCAAAAAGTTTCTAAAATTCAAAAGAAATAAATTCAGGGGAAACAAAAATAATTCCAACAACAATACCAACAGTAGCAAACCATCATCTTCAGCAATGGAATGTTATGAATGTCACAAGAAAGGTCACATGAAGAAGGATTGTCCAGAACGTAGAAAGAGCAATTTTAAGAAGGACAAAACCAAACGAAGAGCTTTTTCAGTCACTTGGGACGACACAGACTCATCATCCTCATCAGAGAGTGAAAGTGACAATGAAAATGAACAAGCAAATGTGTGCTTCATGGCTTCGTCAGACGATGTCAGTGATCTTAGTTTTGAAGATTTAATTGAAATTAATTCTGAATGAGTAGACTTAGCAAAGCAACTTAAAAAGAAAAATAAAGATTTACAAAGAAAATTAGATAGGACAGTCTTAGAAGTAGATATGCTAAAAGATGAGAAGAAAATATTAGAAGAAGAACTTGAAATTTCTCAACAATCAAATTCTAACTTATCTTCTCAAATTTCTTCAATATCTGAAGAACTAGAAATTCAGAAAAATAAAAATGATGTTTTATTTTTGGAAAATAATAGTTTAAATTCTAAAATTAAAGATTTAGATTTAGAAAAATCTAGTCTAAAAATAAAATTTGATGACATCTCTAAAAATGTCTCTAATTTCAATAAAGGAAGAGAGAATCTTTCTAAAATACTTGAAAATTCTCAATCCACTAACAATAAATATGGACTAGGATTTAAGAAACAGAATAATTTTGCTAAAAGTAGGATTAATAATAATATTAAAAAAGATATTAAGAAAACAGTTTGTTCAAACACTAAAACCATTAAGATATGGATTCCAAAATCAAATAATGTTTTGATAAGGAATAAACATATCAAAATGTTCATGGAAACTGTTTATAATAACAAAAACTATGTTTATAAAAGGAATTCTGAACCCGTATCGGTTTGGCTTCCTAAGATCTAACTCTTAGGACCCTAAAAAGAAATGGGTAACAACTTTTTATAAATTTTTGCAGGTACCACATAAAAGGAGAGGAAAATGGGTTTTTGATAGCGGTTGCTCAAAACACATGACTGGAAACAAAGAAATGTTGTCAAATATTATCTACTCAAATGGAGGATCAGTCACTTTTGGAGATAACTCTAAAGGATATATCATCGGTAAAGGCGATGTCAGCAGCAACAGTACCACTAATTTACCTCTCATTACTGATGTTTTATTAGTTAAAAATTTAAAACATAATTTATTGAGTATTAGTCAGCTATGTTATAAAGGTTTTAATATAACTTTTTCAGAAAAAATATGTAATATTTTCGATAAAAATCATAACACTATTTTTGAAGGAATAAGAGATAAAAACATTTATATTTTAAATATGAACGTTAATAATGATTCAAATTTGTGTTTAGTAGCTAAGGAAAATAATTCCTGTCTTTGGCACAAAAGATTTTGTCACATCAATTTTAATACCATCAACAAATTAGCTAAAAACAAATTAGTTAAAGGATTACCTAACATGAGATTCAAAACTAATATATTTTGTGATGCATGTAAATTAGGAAAATTAACAAAATCTTCTTTTAAATCTAAAAAGGTAATTTCTACAGAACAACCACTTGAACTTTTACACATGGATCTTTTTGGTCCAACTCAAGTTCAGTCTATTAATCATAATAGATATGTGTTTGTTATTGTAGATGATTTTTCTAGATACACTTGGACTTTCTTTTTGAAAAATAAAAGTGATACTTTTGATAATTTTAAAGTTTTTGTTAAAAGAATACAAAATATTAAAAGTTTGAAAATTAAAAATATCAGAAGTGGTCATGGAGGAGAATTTGAAAATGAAGTTTTTGAACAATTTTGTAACAAGAAAGGTATTAACCATAAATTTTCATTTCCTAGAACACCACAACAAAATGGCGTTGTAAAAAGAAAAAATAGAACGTTACAAGAATGTGCATGAACTTTATTAAATGGAACCACTTTATCAAAACGTTTTTGGGCAGAAGCTGTAGCTACTGCTTGTTATGTATTGAATCGTGTTTCCATTCGACCATTAACTAAAAATACTCCATATGAACTTCTAAATGGAAGAAAACCAAATATTTCATATCTTAAAGTTTTTGGTTCTAAATGTTTTATTTTGAATACTAAAGTTCATCTAGGCAAATTCGATCCAAAATCCGATGAAGGAATATTCGTAGGATATTCAGAACGAAGTAAAGCTTATCGAATTTTTAATAAAAGAACTCAAATTATTGAAGAAAGTTTACATTTTTCATTTGACGAAAATTTTAAAAATATAAATCCAAATATTACTATCGATTCTGATGATGAAACGATTCAGAATAAAAACAGTAATACTAGTGAAAATTTTGATAATAATCATGAATTTACCGAAAATAAAAACATTACTCCTAATATAATAAAATCTCAACCTAGAATTTTACGGGATCATCCTGTACAAAATAAAATTGGAGAAGTAAATACGAATGTTAAAACCAGACATCAATTAAATCAAGTTGGTCATGTAGCTTTTCTCTCTAACATAGAACCTAAGAATATAAAAGAAGCCTCAACTAATGACTACTGGATTCTTGCCATGCAAGAAGAACTAAATCAATTTGAACGAAACGAAGTTTGGGAACTTGTTCCTAGACCAAGTGATCAATCAGTCATTGGTACTAAATGGGTCTTCAAAAATAAAGCAGATGAACTAGGAAATATAACTAGGAATAAAGCTAGATTAGTTGCACAAGGATATAATCAAGAAGAGGGAATTGACTACGAAGAAACGTTTGCTCCAGTCGCCCGACTTGAAGCAATACGAACCTTATTGGCGTTTGCATGTTTTCATAATTTTAAACTTTATCAAATGGATGTTAAAAGTGCATTTTAAATGGTTACATAAACGAAAATGTTTTTGTTGAACAACCACCTCTTTTTTATCATGAAAAATTTCCGGATCATGTTTATAAACTCAAAAAGGCATTATACGGTTTAAAACAAGCACCACGTGCTTGGTATGATCGTCTTAAAAGCTATTTATTAGAATCTGGTTTTGAAATTGGTAAAGTAGATCAAACTCTTTTTATTAAGAAAACTAAGAAAGATATTTTGATAATTCAAATTTATGTTGATGATATTATTTTTGGATCGACAAATGAAAAGTTATGTCAGGAATTTTCGACTATAATGACAAATGAATTTGAAATGTCTCATATGGGAGAATTGTCATATTTTCTTGGATTACAAATTGGAATTTTTATTAATTAAGAAAAATATTGTTATAATTTAATTAAATGATTTAGTCTGGAAAACACTTCATCCAAACCAACTCCTATGAGCACAACGATTCATCTCGATAGAGACGAGGAGGGCAAAAGTGTTGATAAAAACTATATCGTAGTATGATTTGATCTTTATTATATTTAACAGCTAGTCGACCTGATATAATGATGAGTGTTTGTTTATGTGCTAGATTTCAAGCAAATCCCAAAGAATCACATATGCGAGCAGTTAAACGCATTATTCGTTATCTAACTAAAACCAAAGATTTCGGACTATTTTATCCAAAAGATTGTCCTTTCGAATTAGTTTCCTATAGCGACGCTGATTTTGGAGGAAGTCGGACGGATAGAAAAAATACTAGCGGAACGTGTCACTTCATTGGACGTTCCTTAGTCTCTTGGTTCAGTAAGAAACAAAACTGCGTTTCTTTATCGACATGTGAGGCAGAATATATATCTGCTGCTTTGGCATGTGCACAAGTCATTTACATGCAACAAACACTTTAGGATTTTAATTGTCATCTTGAAAAGTCTATAATTTATTGTGATAATACTAGTGCAATAAATCTTTCTAAAAATCCTGTCAATCACTCACGAACAAAACACATAGATATTCGTCATCGTTTTTTTCGTGATTGTTTGGAAAAAAGTTTGATAAATTTAGAGTTTATTAATACTGAAAATCAGATTGCTGACATTTTTACTAAACCATTAAATGAAAATATTTTTATCAAACTTAGACGAGATTTAGGAATAATGTCCCTAAAAGAGTTATAACTAAAAATATGCAAAATGTTTAAAACAAAATTTTTTTTACTTGATTGTTAAATGGTGTATTATAGCCACTTGAGCTATAGTTGTTTCTTGTATCAATCTCCTTTTTAGTTTAAATTGTATTTTCAGAAATCTATTTTTAGTTTTAAAATTTGTAATCATCCATTTACAAATTGTTTTGCTATTAATTACCTATGATGAGAATTAAATAATAATTCTTATCCACTTGTGTTTTAGTAAACAAATACTTATATAAACTATGTTTAGTTTTCAAACAAATACTAAGAAAGTTTATAATCAAAATTATTTGAAAATGTCATCCAACAATGATTTTTACAATTCTGTAAACTCTCGTTTATCGTATACATCTCCGGACGATGATTCCGATCGTATTCTTGAAAACGGACCCTATCCTATTTTTCCCTTACCTAACCGTGTCCTTAACTTCTCTTCTTCCTCGGATAAAGACCCCCGACATGGCTGGAAACCATGGGAGAACACTCATACCGGTTATACACCGGAAAAGAAGAAAGGCAAGAATGCTATGGTCATATCTCCTTCAACTAAACAGAAAATAGATGAGATACACCACTATCAACAGCAACAAATGGATCTATAAAAGGAGTTATACTATGAGCAAAAAATCACGGCAAGACGTTTGAGCTTTCTAGAACGGATGGCCATAAAAATTTGTTCGTCGAAAAAGAAAGACATTGTTGAACCCACATCTAGACCCTCAACCTCCTCAAATCCTGCTCAATCTCCAGTAGCTCCTACGTGGTCACCTATAGAGAATGCTCCATCTCCAAATTCTTGGGAACGTCGATATTAACAACCGGTGGCTAAGCATTTTTTAATATATATATATATATATATATATATATATGTTTCTGATTTTCTATAAGTTGTATTAATATCATGCAAAAATAATAAAATTTCTCTTTATATACAATTTTTTAACAGAAACAGCAAAACTGGGCAAAACATCAGGGTCGGTCGACCGAAATACTGAGTCGGTCAGCCGAATCCCTTCCCGAAAGTTTCATATGTTTCAGTTAACAGAGTCGGTCAGCCGACCAGACATTTCGGTCGACCGAACGACAAAAATCTGCTGCGGCCTCTTCAAATATTTAACCCACCTATTCACTTTTTTCAACTACCTCTTCATTTTAACTTTCCCAATTTCAGATTTTTACCCCAGACTCCATTAAAATTTTCTCAAATTTTATATTTTTTCTCAAAATCAATGGCTCCTAGAAAGAAAACTAAAACTACCGGTGCTTCTTCATCAACTACAGTTGATTCTCAAATAGCCTCATGGCTTGTGAGTGATAGAGCACTCGGAAGATGGATAAAGCTTCAAGATGCCAAGATCTTTGAGGAATCCTTCGTAAGTTACCTCGATTTCTCTTCTTACGGTATTGAAAATGTCGCAATTGAAAGTGGGCTTGACACTTTTCTTGACCATAGAAAGAACAATTTGAAAATTAACCACTTTATGGTCAAATTATTTCTTGCTAACCTAAACCTTGTTAATCCTCCTAGAAACACTGAAAATTGTGTTTGGACGTCGGTATGTGGTACGACAATTTTCCTTTCACTAGATAGAATAAATCATATTTTGAATGCTCGACCGGGTGGAATATCGTTACATGATGTGGATTGCAATGTAATGAGACGCGACCAAATAAGCCATCTCTTTTTCGAAGATGATGCTATAGATTTCAGACAAACATCATCTCTTCGACCAAAAGCTAGACTTTTTCATCGGTTCATGATGAAATCCATTGTTCCAAGAGGCGGCTCGTATCACTTAGTGTATCCTGAAAATTTTAAAGCATTATATGTTATATGTGGGAATGTTCGAGTCAATTGGGTACAATTACTTATGGATGAGTTTCTCTCATTTAACCAAGGCAAGATGCTTCATATTTACTATGGAGAATATATAATGAGATTAATCAATGACTTAGTCGTACATGCTCCAGAATCTGAAACTACCAAAGTTCATCATTTTGATTCAAGGACCATTAAATTAATGAAGTTGCCGGATGCTCCACCAAGATTTATAAAATTTGACCAATGGCGTGCTACTCCTAGAGATCAACTACGCCGTAGCCATTCCACACCACAACCAACCACTCATTCTACGGAACGATTAACTCGCCAGTCCACAATTCAAAGACCAACTCCCGGACTTGGTACGGAAGCGGCTATTGATCTTTTGGCTCGAAATCAATTAGCTTTAGATGCCCGTCTACGGAAAATAGATGGAAGATTCAAGAAAATCAAAGGCTTCTTTGTTAATCTTTGGGATGCTTTGTCATGCACTTCTGGAGCCGGTACCTCTCATATTGCTCCCGGAAAAAGACCAGCAACTAATTTCTCTTGGTCAACTTCGGAGAATACAAGTTCCGGAACATCAGGAACTCATACTTCTCATACTGAGCGTCGTGGTAAAGAACAAGCTCCTCCTAATGAAAATATACGTCCAGAATATTGGGATACCGACGAGGGTGAGGAGTGATCTTGTTGTTTTTTGTCTTGCTATTGGATTATTTCAAGTACTCTGTTTTTATTGTGAACAATATTTCTATTTTATGACGTTTTAAGTAATGGTATCATTAACATTTTATTTGGTTTCGGTATTTAAATTTAATTCTATGTTCCTAAATTTGATACATGTTCCATATTGTTTTTTACATTTTATGTATCATAAGTATTCCTTTTTGTCGATGACAAAGGGGGAGAAATATATGAAAGCTAACAAGATTTTGCAAAAAAGTCGCCATATATTCAGGGGGAGAATTACAATATATATGTATATACTACTTCGTCACATAAGTATTGTCATCAATCAAAAAGGGGGAGAATGTTGATTCATGGGTTTTGATTCATGATACAAGCTTTAGAGATCATAAGACGAACTACAAAGAGAATACTATACAAAGGCGACAAAAAGAGAATAAACGTATATTGTGCACTACAAAGGAGACAAGACTACAATCCAGAGATTAGTATGAATATTTTATTATATTGAGTCTTAGAATATTGTTAAAATCATTCCTCAAGTAGTCACACACACATACAAATAGTTGTATATTGTTTTATACTTGAAAAAATGTGATCTGTGCACATAACAGCAGGTCGGTCGACCGACCAGTAAACTCGGCTGACCGAACCTGTGTTAGTGCACAAATATGCACTATTTTGTGCACAATTTTAAACTCAGCTGACCGGCCAGAATTTACAGTCAACCGACCTGGAAATAACGGCTATTTTTTTGAAGAGTTGCGATTGTTCGTGAAGAGGAATCACCTTCAATCCAAGAGATATGGTCACAACTTTTGATTGAAACTCTTCATGAAAGATTGTAACTATTCTACAACTATATAAACATGTTTAATTCACTTCTACAATCACCAATTCTTGTTTATAATTCTGAAATCTATTCTATATTTATTTATACAAATAAAAGCATTCATTCTCATTCAATATCACTAGAATCCCTGAATTAATTCATATACTTCGATTCTACGCGATTATCCTCCTTTTAAATCTTCACACACACTATATATTCTTGAGGATTTGATTATAGGAGAATTGTACTATCAAAAGACAATCCGTGTTATTCAGAACACATTCGTTAATAAGTTATTTGTATTAAGTTGAAGTCCGCTTCGGTTGTTGAGGCGGAAAAATTCCTGTTCGACTGCTTAGGTGTTGTATACCTATTCCTCCGGGTTAAGTGAGGGGTTTAGTCAAAGTTAAATCCAAAGGGTATTCTGGGACTGGACGTAGAACGGGAAGTTCGAACCAGTATAAAAATTCCTGGTGTGCTTACTTTAATTTTTATTTTACTGCTATTATCAGTTTCCGCATTTATATACCATATTACACGATCCTTAGTACTGCACGTACATTTTCAAACAACATATCTCACTTTTGGAAATCGATAATTTTAAATTTTGATATTTATAATCTAAGAATTAATAATGTTGTACATTCTGGAAATAACACTTCTTTTTGGCATGAATGTTGGTTATCAGTTATTCCACTTAAAGTGGAATTTAGAGAATTATATGAAATTTGTAATTTAAAAAATGTACTAGTTTCTAATATAGTAGGTCAAATTTAATGTTTTCTTAGGGAATTTAGTTTTAATCGTATACTTACGGGAAATACTTTAACAGAATTTGCTTTATCATGTGCTAAACTAGAATTATATAATACTGAAAATGAAAAGGATATTAAAATATGGTGTTGGGATATTAGTAAGAAATATATATCTCATTCTTTTTGTAATTTCATAAATTTTTGGAAATTTAAATTGAAAACAGTTAAATACATTTGGAAACTTAGTGTTCCACCAAAAGCTAAAGTGCACCTATGGTTAATTTTACACGAGAAGTTGAATACTATAGAATTTTTAAAAAAGAAAAATATATTTTTTGATAAATAATGTTATTTTTGTGATAATAAATTGGGAAGTATTGTGCATTTATATTTTGAAGGTAATATAACTAGATTTATCCTCGTAACAATTCTTAATTTATTTGATTTTAATATAAATTTTACATATATTAATTGTGAGTTATATTCGAATAAATTAAGATTTTATTATAAGGGTCACAATAGGCTTTTACTTAACACTATTTATACAATTACATGTTGGTATATTTGGTTTGTAAGAAACCAACGAGGTTTTAAAAATACTAATTTTGATTTAGATAATTTAATATATGTAATTTCTATATATAATTTTAATTGGATTTCAAATCCTATTTATAACTTAAATAAAAATTTAAGTTTCAAAGAGTTTCTTAAAAGAATAAAATCTCATACTGATAATTTTAAAAACAAAAATACTCCTAATAATATAAATAATAGTATAAAATTATATTTAGATTCCTTAGATAATTTAACTAGGAAGACATTTAGTTCTTCGTCTTTGTTAGGATATTAGTCTTATAGTTAATTTTTTCATTCATTGGCGAGTATTATGTTTGATATGTCCTTTATTTTTAGAATAGTATATTTATGTCTATTTTACAAATATATGTATATTAATATATATTTATATTTATAAATAAGAAGTGTCCATATTTGTTAGAAAGATGCTTAACAGATTCAGGTATAATATGAAAGTCTCCATTTGTTATTTGAAGGAGGGACAAGTGTAGTTTCACAAAAAAATTAATTGTATCACTGTCTTTTTTCTATATGGATATTTACAGTGGTACAACTAACATATTTCAATTATTTCAGATAATTAGAAGCATAGGAAGGTTCTTCTTTGTGTGCGTGAGTCAGTATATATGCATGTTTGCAATTTAGATCTCAATCATAGGATGTTTCTTTATTCCAGATGCTACTGTAAGTGATCATAAGATCTATTGGTGGTTTATGGGTTTATTCTTCTATTTACTAAAATTAAACTGATATACTTTGTTGAGATTATAAATCGATACCACTGGTAGAAATTTTGTTTTTTGGGTGATAATATAGGACTTCTAGGAATTTATCCTTTTGGTAGATGAAAACAGGAAAAAATTGATGAAAACCTTATATGTGTATATTAATAATTTTGTTGTATATTTGTGCGAACTTGTGATACCTAACAAAGTACCATTTATTATGTCATTCATGCCTCATAGGTACTATAATTCCCTTGTATTATCTGAGTCTGCATATCTAGTTCAATTTATGGGTTATATTCAATGTTTTTGAATAGTTAAAAACCTGGAGCATATTCCTATTAGTTTAGTGTTTGGAAAAGCTAATGTACTAGTTTAATAGTATAGTCTGCTTTGTATCCCTGTTAATGAAGATTTTATGTTTCACTATATCCCAAAAACTGCACAGTGTATCCCTATTAAAATTATTTTTATTATAGTTTTTTCACTCTATTTTTTTAAAATTATCGTATTCATGTATATACCTAGTCATATTTAAAGCAAAATCAACATTTTAACAATCCAATTTTATGTTTCGCAGTAATCGGTTATTCTAATATTAACTTCTTACATGAAGTCAATCAATTGAATCTGTGATGGTTTCAATGTAATTCATTTTTTTTATTAAGTCTCATTTTTCGTTTTAGGCAATACTAATTTCATATAGCATTCAAATTCGTTACATTATTCTCATCGTTTAGTAAGATGATTCATCATTCTCTTTTAAAATGTTCGATGTTATAGAGGTGTGCTGTGATAGGCGGTACCCCAGTAGCCTTGTCATTGATGGAATTCATTCTCCAATAAGTGTCTTACGGACTTAGTTGTGCCCAACTATGCTGGAGCGTGAGATGCAAGCATTCTATCTATTTTACATATTTATTTTAAATCCTAGACATTATTATAATATCACTGGATTTTCTGTTTAAAATGTTTTGGTTATCGTAAGGTAAAAATCCGTCTGTGTTTATGTGCAGCTTGGTCATACAAGATACCTTTACTTTTGAAAGGTTTTGTAACATTAAAATCCATATGATATGTGTTTCTCACGCTGGTTTAGCAAACTGATACGGGTGTTATATTTCTTATAATTCTTGGGTCAGCCTAAGCATATTTCCAGATTTAGCTTTGGATGCTTTGGAGCTTTAGGAGACGAGCTGGATGCCTCCAAGATGTATTGACATATATTTTATTTCCCTTGTATTAGTTGTTTATATTTATCAGCATTCATGAGGACGGTTTGTTATAACTATCTAGGCTGATGATAGATTAATGTACTCTAATTGATGTATGTATATTATAGTATTCTTTTGTAAAGATCTATTGTATATTATATAATACTCGTCACGATGTGAGATTATGTTCTATCTTTTCTTTCTTTTCCTCCAATAATCTGTCTTTTCGGCACTTAGATGTTTGGCACGTGAATATCATGGATGTATTAGTACGACTTTTGAGGTTCTAAAAGGTGGGTCATTACAAATATGTAACATAGCCAAAGTGGTTACATTGATTACATTCAACAACATATTACAGGGTATAATCAAAACCCAATAAGGAACGTTCGCATAAAGGATTTTCCACGGAGATGCCTCTAGTAAACTCAAGTGGGTCGCTTGCACAAGGGTCAGAAACTAACTCCGAGTGTCATATCTTTAGATAAAATATACCTCTAGGTAAACATAGATAGTCCACGCCCTAACATGTGATCCCATATATCATCACCTCCCATGCGCAACATCAATAAGTATACTCCAGATATGGAGTGATGATATCCTGTCGTGGGTTAGCTAAACTCCAGGCTATGAGGCCTACTCTGGTTTTAGTCGTTTCCAATGTCGAGGTTACGTTCGGCATCTTTCACACAAGTCTTCATCACTCGAACAGAACACGAATCCCCAATTGGATCTCCACATCTCGAACAGATTTCAAAACCACACATGGATTCCAGCATCTCGAACAGACCCACTTCCAAAAGATAAGACATGTATCTCAGCCTTGAAGTGGTTTTCGATAAGTAAAACACTTACTGATCCCGATCTCTTCAAGATGGAATCAACGTTGGTTTTTCAACAATAAGGAGAACGATCGCATATGGAAACCAAGTCTCATATACTTATCATGCTTCTGATATTTTGATCTCACATTATCCCTCGGTCAAGTGCGAAGCTCGTAGGTTAGAGCTCTATTGCTCATATCCCTATTCGAACATCAATCTTAACTCCCACAGATAGACAAGCCTACTTCATCGGCTTTTAGTGCTAAGTATACGACTAAATGTTTTTCGTGAATGAGTAAAAATACAAAGCATGATTAAGTCACATTAGCGACTTCTAATCCCCTTATGTTCAATTAATATTTTATTAATTAAAACGTCTTTTATTAGTAAAACTTCTTTTATCTAATAAAACATCATTTATCAATTTACTATTCATTTGTACTCTTCTCAATACTTCAAAAAGTATTCATATACTTATCTCAAATGGTATAAGTATATTTAGAAATCATTAACAAGATTTCTTACTTAAAACATTACTTTTTCTATCTTTTTCAAAAGATTCCTTACTTATAGTTTCTTTCAAAATTTTAAGGATCTAAGTACTTTAACAAATCCATTTAAAAAGATGTAAGGCTAATGTTACTTAAACATTGTAACTAAAAACCCAAAATCATTTCACTTATACTTATCTTTAAAACATTCTTTTAAAGATCTATTTACATTTATAAGTATAATAAAAGGGGTTAAAAACGAATGTTATTAACACATTGTCACAATAAACCCAAAACCATTCCATACTTATATTATCTTTAACAACATTCTTTTAAGGATTTTTTTTCTAATTTGGCTTGATTTTGCAAACTTATTACGCAAATAGCCCTATTTCAGAACTTATTACAAACGTAGCCCTGTTCTGGCCAACACATCGCTGAGTTGGCCAGAATGAACTGGCGCAATTTCAAATTGCGTTAGTACACATGCATTATGATTTTGCCATTTCAAATTGCGCTAGTACGAAAAAAACATGTGTACTGGTGCAATTTGAAATTGCACCAGCTTATTCTGGCCAACTCAGCTTTGAGTTGGCCAAAACAGGGCTACGTTTGTAATAAGTTTTGAAATAAGGCTTTTTTCATAATAAGTTTGCAAAATAGGGCCAAATTGAAGAAAAAAATCCTTTAAGGATTTTAAAGATCTAAGATAATATTTTGTTAAGTTCGATAGTCGAGTAAGTGATTATCTAGTTAAAAACGACCGTTTATAAAAATCATGGTTCGTATAGTTAACTCGTTTTCGACATTCCAACTTAACCGTTCCTCATCCAAGAGTAAAGCGAGGTAAGTTAGAGCATTTGTTTCATATCAAAGCATTACCTAGACACTTCATTCTTGAATCTCACAAATAGATAAATCTACCACGTCGGCTTTTAGCGTTAAGTATAGTATTTATGACTTTCATAAACAAGTAAGTAAACAATACGATTAACACTTTTTCGACATTCCCGACTTAAGTATTCCTCGACCAAGAGGAAAGCCGATAGGTTAGAGCTCTATTGCTCATATCCCTACTCGAATATCAATCTTAACTCGCACAAATAGATAAACCTATTTCGTCGGCTTTTAGCTTTAAGAAAAGTTAATTACTTTTCAAACAAATAAGTAAACAACAAGATTAACATGTTTCTGACATTCCAGCTTAACTATTCCTTGATCAAGAGGGAAGCCGATAGGTTAGAGCACTATTTCTCATATCCCTACTCGACAACAATCTTAACTCTCATAAATAGAGAAGTCTACCTCATTGGCTTTTAGTATTAAGCTTAATAAATTATCTTTCTCAAAAATTATAAATACTTTAAAAATACTTGTAAATAGGTTTGAAATATCTATGTAAAATATTACTTGAAAATAACAAATTTATAATTTGATGAAAAACATGTTTTATATTATAAAACCCTTTACTTTTAAAATACATATATAATTATTAAAAATATATTTAAATTTAAAACCAACCGTAAAATACTTTAAAACATGTTAAGAAACATTTCTAAAAAGATTAGGGACCATAATTTAACACTTAGGTATTTAAAAGATTTTCTCAAATGGTAAAAACTTAATTTAATCAATGACCCAAAAAATCTACTTTTCCATACGATCCTTGGGGTTTGAGACCGATTCCATTGTGTTTGGAATGTCGTTTTCAACTTTTTTGAGTATAAACATCGAAATGTATGAGATTGCAAATTCTAAGTTAGGTATTGGGAGTCGATTGATAAATGACCCAAAAAAATAACTTTTGCATATGAAAGAATTAGATCATGGGACCTTTTTGATTGAATCTGGAATGCCATTTTCGAGTCTTATGGTTGCAAATTATAACAACCCACCCTGGAACATGCCTAAATTTCGACCCAAAAAAGACCCATCAAAACTTAGATCCATTCTAAGGCAAGCTGTTGGTAGTAAAAAGAAATAAAATTGTAGAGTCATAACAAAATTTTCAGAACTCATAGCGGATGAAACAAAATATAATAAAGTGTACCCATTTATTCAAAACAATAAAAATGTCATAACACAAAATCCCATAAAAACCATAACATAATATCTGTTGCAACAATTGTCTAAATCCATGGGTACACATAGAAGCAAATAATAATAAATACTGCCACTAGCCAAGCTTCTCCATCTCTAAGCATCGTCACCGCCATCATTTCGTCCTTAACCTATATTATGATGAGTAGGGAGTTAGAACAACAAGTGTTCGATGAATAAAAACCTTGAGCCATACCTTTTCAGTACTTAGGGAGTATATTTCAAAATTAAAATATGTCTACGAACATAAAATCATTAAAGTCATTTTATACTTCTTTATAAGGAAAGGAGGCGGGTCCAACCACTTAATACCTTCAATTCCAGCAGCAGGTTTCTAAAATCCATATCCCAATCATATGTCATAAATAGCTAATAATGTGAGAGACGGTACCTAAGCCACTTAATACTTCCAAGTGGAAAATAGGCAGATCTGGTCGTTTAAGTCCTAATTAAGGCAAAGCCCATCCAAAAGCATGCTCCTCAATGGTACTATCTAGCTAACATCATATGGAATCTCATAGGTCATTTAATACTTCAAAGTGGAAAATAGGCTGACTCTAGTCATTTAAGACCTTAATTAAGGTAGACCCCATCATTTAAGACCTATTTCAAGAAACGGACCACTGTAGAGATACCACCTAACGTGTTCCTTGGCCATTTAATACTTCATTTGGGAAAAAGAGGCGGGTCCAACCACTCAATACCTCAAAACCCCGAAGCAGACCCTACATATTTTGGTCCATACTCATAATGATGTCTCACAGTAGTCCGCTATTCGTAGGAACTGGTAACCAGATTACTTGGGCAGATTTCGTCTACGGAATTTGGGACTAACTTTGCGTCATTACAAATATTTATCTTAAAGATATCTCACGTCGATAAAAGTGTACACAGCTGTTGGTAGCCTCAAAGTGAAGGGCAGACTTCCATCATGTAACTCTATTTACCTTTCATCCCTGTGACTTAGCCACAAATCAATTACTCTCCATACACACACACACTCTCTCTCATCTCACCCTGTCATAAATAACGCTTTATAAGGAATCTTCCTTATTACACCTTAAAGTAATAATTATGCTATATAAGAGTTCCCTCTTATTTTCGCCTCACAGTCGATTACCTTCATAATGGGGGAAATAAATGTAAATAAATGCCTAATTAACTATGCCATAGATGCAATAATTATACGTTAATTACGTAAATAGAGATAAATAAATATTCGTGCCTAATAAGTTCTAAACGCATGGATTTTACACTCTAAACTAGCGTTAATTGTCAATTCCCTAACCAATTATTATTACTAGTCCTTTTTGTTCAAATTCCTAAGATTTCATGGGATTCTAATGTCCAAAACAGGGATTAAATGTTAATAACCAAAATTGCAATAACAGACTTGTAAATAAAATAGAAACTCAATTTATTACACCAATTCAATGGAATATCTTAAACAATAAGAATTGCAATCTAAACCCCATATTCTATTCAACTCTTCTTTTACAAAGAAATGGATAAGAATAAGTGGTGTAAACTATGAATAGAATTCATAATCTAAACCCCCTATCTTATTGAAGGATCACAATTTTACCCGAAGAAGAAGGAGAAGTGGAATAGACTATGAAATTATCAAAAATTGCATAAACGAAACAAATTCCATCAAATTAATGTAAATAATTCGGAATCTCAGTATATAATTGACATATCGAAATAAATAGGATTTTGGGGGATTTTATCTGTCATATTTTAGGAATCCCGAAATTCGTAAGGCATGCTCAAACCAAAAAGAAATACACTAAACAGTTGTTGAAAAGAAATACTAAGGTTTTCACACATAGATTAGCCTTATCTTCACTCAAATGGATTTGTAGCCTTCTGATCTCTTCTAGAATCTCTCTTTTGATATATATATATATATATATATATACATGCAATTGTGAAGAGGTATATATATTCATTAGATTCAGAATAATAGGATAAGAATAGATTGGAGGAAGAAGAAACAAATAGGAAATAAGTTGAATTCTTACCTGAATTCTCTACGGAGTTTCTGAATCTTATTAGAGAGAGATAGCAATGGCATAATTTCATCGTATTCCCCAAAATAATATGAGTAAAAGTGGAGAAGATAGAGTTCTATTTATAGGAGTTGAAATGCACTAGAACCGTAGGATGGAAGTAGGTAGGAAACGGGTAAATCTGGAGCATACAACCAAATAAAACATAGCTTCAAACCCTAGCTGCCACTGGTAACTTTTATTGCCAAGTGGTCGACCGGCTTTGGATGACCGGTTGACCGCTACAGTCGACCGATCGACCTATATAGGTCGACCTCTCCTCTATTTCAGGGAACGATTATTTATTTTCGTTGCAAGGTTATTTTATTCCATAATTAACCTTTTAACGTTAAACGTTAATTAGACATTTGCTTAGCCCCCAAGCTAGTTTTTGAAATTTAAATCCTAAATTTGATTTCTCATTTGAACTTGAGTTCAAACTAAATTAATTTAAATCTGAGAACTTCAAGTGCTCATAACTTTGTTTACCCCATTTTCAGCATATTATATATGGAAACAGATCAGAATTTTGCCACAAACGCAACGGAATAACCTTCATGGTCAAATTCCAACTTTTATAAAATTTCCATATCCAAACCTTACATTTAATTCAATTTAATTTATTTATTCATGGTTCATTTTATGGGGTGTTACATTCTTCCCCTTTTAAAAAAGATTCCATCCCAAAATCTTCCAAGGGCCGAACAACATAACTCTCAATAACATCCATGTCCTACAATCAAGTTCTCTACATAACCATCTACTCAAACAATAGTGCTATACTATTATGTAATGCAAACGTGCTAAAATGAGGTCAATCCAAGCTTGAGTGTGTAATCGTGTCATGTAAGTATGTATGCAAATATCATAAACATGCATAATAATTCCTACATGAGTGTAAAGTGAATGTGAAAAAGTGTGATAACCATCTCCTACCATCCAATCTAGCAACCGTGATGAAACCAAAATTCTAATTTTGAAGAAAAAAAATTACCGATGAAAAGCTCTCAGTGAGTATTTTTCATCTTCTCCTCGGTCCCCAATGTGCTTTCCGTCGGATTGTCCCTCCATTGTACTCGGACCAACCTAATTATTTTATTGTGGAGTCTCCTAGTACCGTGCTCCACAATGCATGTGGTCGCACGAGGCACTGTCGACTCCATTTCAAAATCCCCCAACTGATTAGGCTCTATTCTGTTAGCGGTGTCATGAAGGTACTTCCTAAGGTGAGAAACATGGAAAATATTGTGGACTCCAACCTATTTGTTAGGAAGCTCCACACGATATGCCAATTTCCTATTCTTTCCAGAATTCTAAATGGCCCAACAAATATAGGTGCCAATTTTTCAAACTTGCCAAACCTAACAACTTTTCTAAGAGGGGAGATTTTAACAAATACCATATCTCCAACCTCAAATTCGAGCTCTTTCCTTCTTTTATCCGCATAAGATTTTTGACGGTCTTGCACTACCTTCATCCTTTGCCTGAACAACTCTACTTTATCCGTGGTATCATGGACCAAATCGAGTCCGAGGAATACATTGTCGGTTGTTTCCCACCAACAATTAGGCGATTTGCATGGCCGCCCATAAAGTGCTTCAAAACGGGCATACCAATCGTCGTTTGACACCTATTATTAGATGCAAACTCAACCAAAGGTAGATGTTGTTGCCAATGTCCTCTGAAATCCAAGGCATAAGCTTTAAATAAGTCTTTCCAAATCCTATCCACCCTCTCTGTTTATCCGTCAGTTTGTGGGTAATATGTCGTGCTAAGGTTTAAAGAAGTTCCAAAGTTGTTTGTAGGCTCCTCCAAAACTCGCTAGTGAACTCCCTGTCACTGACTATGCTTACAGTAATTCTATGCAAACAAACTACCTCCTTATTATAAATCTGGATGAGGGAGGCGCTAGTCCTATTTCTCCTAATCGGAACAAAATGAGCACTCTTGATGAGTCTGTCCACAACAAACCAAACAGCCTCATTGCCCTTCTGACTTTTAGGCAATCCTTCCACAAAATCCATTGAAATACATTCCCACTTCCAAGCTAGAATTTCCAAAGGTAATGATAATCCACTGGGCTTCCCTTGCTCAGCTTTTATCTTTTGACATGTCAAACACCTAGCGACAAACTCAACTACCCTTCTCTTCATTCCATTCCAAAATAACATTCTTGTCATGTCCTTGTACGTCTTATCTCCTCCGGGATGAATAGTTATCCTTGAGTGGTGACACTCCATAAGCACATCTCTTGTCAAATCATCAATCATTGGGTTGCAAAGACGTCCATCTCTTCTCAAACATCCCTTCTCATCAACTGAATACCTCCTAACATGAGGGAAATGCTATCCTTTTCTCAATTTTTCCAAAATCTCTACTAATTTCTCATCTTTCACTTGCTCGTGCCCTATATGATCCATCAAGGTTGGTCTAATCTCCATAACTGATAGAAAATCTTGGATGTGTTCTGTTGACGGTTGGAGGTTAAAATTCAAGAGAAACTCTAAATGTCTTCATTCATGTATAACACCTAGGGTAGTGTGTCTTCGACTAAGGGAATCGGCAACTACGTTCCCTTTTCCAAGGGTATATTGAATACCAAAGTCAAAGGTTGCTACATACTCCATCCACCTCTGATGCCTAAGATTCAAATCTTTTTTGGAAAATAGGTATTTGAGTGATTTATGATCAGTGAATAACTCAAACTTTTTCCCCAAGAGATAATGCCTCCACATCTTTAGGGCAAAAACAATGGCTCCAATTCTAAGTCATGCACCAGATACCTCTTCTCACAGTCCTATAGTTATCTATTAGCATAGGCAAATACCTTCCCTTCTTGCATAAGAACTGCCCTTATTCCTGTGCCACATGCATCTTTGAAAACCATGAATGGGTTGGTTTCATATGGAATAGTGAGCGCAGGTGCACTAGTCAATGACTCCTTAAGCTTCTCGAATGTTTTGGTGCATCTAACATCCCAAACAAAAATTTGATTCTTCTTAGTCAATCAGGTTAAAGGGGCTGCTATTTGTGCAAAGCTCTTGACAAACTTCCTATAGTAGCCTGCTAACCCTAAAAACTTATAACCTTTGATCCATTACTAGGATTTTTCCATCCTTGGATATCTTCCACTTTAGTAGGGTCCACCGCCAATCCTTGTTCTGAAACAATATCCCAAGGAACCTAACTTCATTTTTCCAAAAGTGGCATTTAGAGAACTTGATTTTGAGTTGTTTTCTTCTCAGGTCTCCAATACCATCCTAAGGTGGTCCTCATTCTCCTTCTTGCCTTTGGAGAAAACCAAGATATCATCAACAAACATCATGACAAACTTATTAAGTTGCCCTCTAAATATTCTACTCATCAAATCCACAAAGTATGCTAGGGCATTCGTCAGTCCATAAGGCATTACCTCCCACTCATAGAGCCCATCTGGAGTACGGAATGCAGTCTTCGGCTTGATTTCCTCTACAATCCACAACTGATGGAATCTCGTTGCTAAGTCTAATTGGGAAAAGACTATAGCCCTTACAAATTGGTCGAAAAGGTCATCTATTCTATGTGACGACCCGAAATTTTTGTATATTTGAAAATTGGGATATTTAATTAATTTTAAATATTCAGAGATTAATTATTAACTTAAATTTCAAATATCTCTGTTTTTGGGTGGTTTAATTATTAAATTAAATTTTTTGGAGTTGGATAAAATAGTAAATCTGGTATTCTAAGCTAATTAAAAATATTTTGAAAGCTTGTAAAATTCATATTAATAATACTGAAGGTGATAGAACTTTTAAAATTGAGTTTAAAGGTGTTTTGTTCAGATTTAAAAATATATTGTTTAAATTGAATTTAAAAATAGCCTTCCGAGGCATAGTCTCGGATTTCGACGAAATCAGTTCCATTGGATCCGTAATATTTAATTATTGTCGGATTTCAATTTTTGTAGCATTTGGAAGTGTGGTGTGGGCGTACGATTTATTAACGCGTTGAAATATATATATTTTTAATAATCAACCTCGGCTGAAAACCCCTTCACATCGATACTGTTTCCTTTCACTTTCAGAACACAGTAGCGAAGCGTCTTCATCACGTAACGTAAGGTACCCTTCATCATTTTTATTAGCAGCCGAGTTCCCTTTCTTGGAGATAAAAATTCATTCGTTCCACTTAAACCCAAGCTTTGTTTTCTACGAAATCAAATTTTGAAATCTCAAAAAAAAATGGCAGAGGAATATTTTCCCCAATTCCTTTTAAAATCGCCGATTCACTTCCTCGTTTCAGTAATTATCGCGTTCCATCTCGAGTTCGGTGAGGGTTGCTCGCTACGATCGAATGGAGGGGTTGCGTGAATTCAAGAAGGTGGCGGCGACTACGAGCAGGCGATGTAACGCGACTTCGGCTAGGGTTTGCATTCGCGATGGTGGCGTCGGCGACTGCATGGAAGCGCACGAGATCTGGGAGTCGCGTGGTCTTGTTCATCGTGGGTTTCGGCGAGGCGTGGTGGTCTGGAGTCGAAGTCGAGTAACAGATGGCGGCGTCCATGAGCGCGCAAGGCTAGGCAGTTTGGAGCTCGGTAGTCGTGCTCATCTCGACTGGTGACCGCAATTTTAGCGTGGCAAGGTACGGTGACCGGGGTATTCATGATGGTCGAAGGCTTTAGGCAGAGAGGTATCGCAGTTTATTTTACTTCTTTAATATTTTCCTATTTAAACCTAAGTTTAATAAAATACACAGAGAATGGTATTTTAAAATCAAGATTTTATGTTTACAAATATCTATATACCTATTTTAATTTAAATATAGGCAGGTAAACTGAGGAAATTTATATATGGAAAGGTCTTAAAAATATATATATGTATATATATAGGAATTTTAAACTGTTATAGAGTTATATAAAAACTGGATTTTGAAACGTGTATAGGTTTGAAAGGGATTTTATTAGTATTCAATATATATATACACACACAGTAAACAAGAAAAATATAATGATAATATCGGGGTTTTCAATTTATGGAGATCTAATTGGTTAACAACTCATTTAGTTATTTCGGTTACTAAAGACATTTTCATTTAAAATTAGTTTAAAGTTAAACTAACTAGTCTAAATTAAAATCATTGGTTAATCAAATTTATAAATGAAAATTTAATTGTTCGGTTTATTCGAATATTAATAAAAATCATATAATGTTTATTCAAGGTCCAAATCGAGAAAACAAGCTGGATTGGAAATGGAATGCTAATAATATTAAGGTGAGTTAATCTCACTCATCTGGTTGCTATTTAAATTTAAATAGTTAAATTCAAATATTTGGTGAATGATTGGATTGATTTGATATGATAGTATATATAGTAGTATATATATCAATATATATATTGGAATATGTATATATTGGAGTTGATATTCCCGCATTATATAGCGGATGAGACCCTATGCGCCGCATAATAGCGGATGATATTTTATAAACCGATATACCACGATATTCCACCTCGAAGTGGAATTGGTATTGTGCTAACATCTATGGATGCAGGGAAACAGGTTGGAGGGATCCAACTGGATTCCTCAAAATATTTAATTTTGTTTAAATATTCTGTGATATGATTTTTGATATCCTGTGATGAATTATATGGATAATTGGATGTTATGGCTTGATTGGATCTATGTGGATATGCTGAGTTATCAAAATCTCTAGAATTGGAATTTTGAAAATAAATAAAAGAGTAAATTCTTAAGTAAAATAACTGTGGAGAGTTTGAATAAATTGGAAAATGAAATTGGGAGAATAAAAGTAACCTTAAATTTCAAATAAATTAATTCTGAATATGAGGAAAAGGGGAATTTGGGATTAACAGGGGGAATAATAAATTTTAAACTAAAGTGATATTATTTTAAAGAATGAAGGATTTATTTTTAAATTTAAGGATTAAATTTAATTAAGGAATAAGAAGGAATTTTGGAAATCTGAAATTGATATTTTCAGTTAAAAAGATTTTAAATCATAATTAAGAATTAAAATCTAAAAGTTAATGAATTTTGGATAAATGAAGTAAGAAAATTTATTTCAGAATAAAGTGAATTGGAAATCAATTGTAAATTGATTTAAGTGTTTGGGATTTGAAATTTTAAAGAGAAGTGAGATTTTGGAATTTATAAACTGGGTTTATAAAGTAAAATAAAATATCAGTGGATATTTGAAAATATAAATTCAAGGTGGGAATTTATAAAGGGATAGGAATTGGTTTAAAAATAAATGTTGATTTATTTTTAAAGATGTGAAGAGAAGTGTATTTCCTTGGGTAGCCAAGTACATTTTCAAAGCAATTTTAAATATTGGTTAATAGTTTTAATATGTTTTAAAAAGCATGTTTAGGAAATTTATTATTTCTAAACGTTAAATTTTTAAAGTAAGTATTTTCAAATCTATTATTGTTGTAAACATATAAAAGTGATTTGGTAATATGTTTAAAGAGAAATTTAGTTTATATTTATAAAGTGGTTTTATTTTAAATATTCTTAAAGTATATATTTTAATAAAGTATTAAAGTAGTTTTAAAATTTCAATGTTATAAAGTATATTTATAGTAAAGTGTTTTTAAATTATTTTAAAATCTAAAAGTATTTTGTACTTGGTGATTCAGTGGAAATAAATATTTGGGAAATGTATTCTGTAAGCGGAAACTGTTTGAAATTGTTTCAAATGAGTTTTGAAATTTGGAAATATATCTTGAAAGGATATTTGAGGCAAATAAATAATGTGGGAAAATTATATATTGTGTGATGGACGGTTGTGAATGTTAATTGATAGTTAAATAACCGACTATCAATATTGGCCAATGCGTTGATCGTTTCGAAGAGACCGGGATCGGGATTAATTTCCCGAAAACCACTTCGATCCGGTTTGTACGTTTCGTGGAAACGATTTCGGAGTCGAAGATGGAGCAGTGAAGTGCAAGGGCTAGTCGCTACTAATCCTGAGGATATTTCCAAAATGGATGTAGTAGGAGTAGTGCCTTCGGTCTTGAACCTTAACAGGGTCACACAAGGGGTCAAATTATCTGCTCTCAGAGAGCAGATAATTGGACCCCTTGTGTAACCATGTTAAGGTTCCTTGAGAGAGCAGATAATTGGACCCCTTGTGTAACCCTGTTAAGGTAGCAGATAATTGGACCCCTTGTGTGACCCTGTTAAGGTTCAAGGAACCTTAACAAGGTCACACAAGGGGTCAAATTATCTGCTCTCTCTAGAGAGCAGATAATTGAGGTCCAATTATCTGCCCTCTGATAATTAGACCCCTTGTGTAACCCTGTTAAGTTTCCTTGAACCTTAACAGGGTCACACAAGGGGTCTAATTATCTGCTCTCTCTTAGAGCAGATAATTTGACCCCTTGTGTGACCCTGTTAAGGTTCAAGGAACCTTAACGGGGTTACACAAGGGGTCAAATTATCTGCTCTTGAACCTTAACAGGGTCACACAAGGGGTCCAATTATCTGCTCTCTAGAGAGCAGATAATTGGACCCCTTGTGTGACCCTGTTAAGGTTCCTTGGATGGATGAATGCTTTCGGAACATCGTCAGTGGACGATGGGCATTCTAAGGGATATGTTCTGAAAGGTAACGCTTAGCCTCAATCCTCATCAACCAGGAATGACTGAAAATCAGGGGTTATGCAGCAAGGCTTCGTGGGTAGCTCCCACCTGAGAGTAAGGTCATCCCTGTCTAAATGTCCCTTATATTTCGGCTTAGTGTTGCGTTTGCTGATCCCAACCATGGGGTGATTTTATTCGGAATTATCCAGTAAGGGATGGTTCTGGCCTTGTGTTGCAGGGGAGCGGGCGTACTCCTTGGTACTATGATCTAGACCAGGTACTGTGACAGGTGGTACCCCAGTGCCTAGTCATTGATGGAAATCCATTCTCCCTACGTGCCTTGTACGGTATTTGTTTGTATTAACCACTTTGTAGCTAGTATGCTGGAATTTAATGAATGTAACAATTTCGGCTATTTTAATAAGTATTTGTATATAGACACTACTATAATATCAGAGGATTTTGGATAAAAAGTGTTTTAGCTATCGTAAGGTAAAAACCTGACATGTTTATTTGTGGCATGGTCTTACGCGATGCTTTTGATTTCAAAGGATTTTTGAAACTTTAATAATTAATTTGAGTGTGATTTTCTCACGCTGGTATTCCAGACTGACTCGGGTGTTATTTTATTATAATGCTCGGGTCAGACCGAGTATTATAGGATACAGGATATGATGCTGTGGAGCTCAGGAGATGAGCTGGTTGGCGAGACGTATCTTCCGTATTTGTGTATGTATATTCCGCTGTGTAGATTGCTGTACATTCAGTTGTATTGAGGACATGATATGATTATTGTCCAGTTGTATGTTATGTGAACTCTGATGATGTATTGTGTAAACAGATATAGTTTTAATTTGTGTAAAGATCAGTTGTTATCTATTATATTTTATTCTGCTACGATGTGAGATTCTGATGTTGTTGTTTTCTATTTTCTTATTCTACCTCTTCTTCTTAACTCAAATGGTTCGATTTTTCGTGTATGAAAAATCGCGGCTGTTACAGTGGTATCAGAGCATAGGCTAGAGATAACCTTGGCTCTGGTGGGAACTACTCATAAATAGAGTCGATAGTACTCTAGAATGAGTTTGAGAGTATTAATAAATATGAGCGCGTATTTGTTAGTGAATATAAAAATGGTTTTATATTGTGTTGACTTATCGGTTGAGTGTTTATGGATTCCGGTCGATGTGTGGGATGCCACAATATCGATAGGGATTTCTAAACTCTTAAACAAGATAAACCGACACAGTATTGTTTTAAAATAGGGTAAATGAAATAATTTTACCCAAATTATTTTTGTATATAAAAAGAAAAGTTCTTGTAAGCTATTTAGCTGATATATGGATTATTTGGATGTTAGGAATGATAATATTAAATTATTACCAACTAAGAGAAAATTTAAAGTAAGGAAAATAATGTTTTAACCAAAGGATAAGGAATAAATAAATTCATAAACAAGTAAAAATTTGTAGATGTAAATTGTAAATGTGATTCATAATTGAAAATGAAATAAAACTCCAGAGTAATGTTTGAATATAAATTGGATGGATTTGGAATTTGGAATTTGAAATTTTGAGAAAATTTAAATTCCTTTGGGTTTGAAAATGGTTTTCAAAGGTTTTGAAGAAATAATAGTGATATTATTTTGGGAAATATTTCGAATTGGATTCGAAATCTGGTGAAGCTTGGGATTTAAAAATATTTGAGATGTTTTTGATTGGTATAATAGCACTAAACTCTCTTCGGTCGCTGGAAAATAACTTCGTTGATGACTGCAGCATCATCGATGTCTATTTTCGAGTTTCTAGGAGAGAAATTGCTACCAAATTGTTTTAAATTGGAATTGTTGCAAACTGGGTTTGGTTTTGAAATTCAAAAGGGATAATTGAATTTGCCAAAGGATTTTGGATATAATTGATTTCAATGGTGATTTTGAAATTTTGAGGAAATTGTTTAAACTCTGGAATCTTATTTAAAGTGTTTATGGAATAATAAATAAGTTGTGACTTCTAAAATTTAAAAGTGGGATAAATAAGCCTAAAATAAAATTGTTTTGTATTTCGGAAGATGAATAAAAAAATCCAAAAGTTGAATTATAAAATAGGTTGAATTCAAGTAAATAGTAATGAAGTGATTTTTGAAGATAAAATCAAATATTGAATTAAAAGTGGGAAATAAACTAAATTTGGAATCAATTAGTTAATGAAATATGGGAATGGAACTCCAATTGTTAATTTAAAGTTGAATTGTGAATAAATAATAGAGTTTGGATATGAAGCTTGAGTTATAAATAGAAATTCAACTTGGAATTGTAAGTGAAGTAAATATGAATTGAAGTTGTATGGAATTGGATTAAGATAAAAATGATTCGAGATGAAAATAAATCCAATTCGAGTATGAATAAATTAAATATGGCTTTGGATATTATTTTAATGAATGTGAATTAAAATTTAAAACGGATTAAGTGAATGGCTAATTGAATTTAACGGGATTTGATTAAATGACAATCAAATTAAAATGAGAATGAACTTAAGTTATGGAATGAGAGTGAATTAAAGTAAATTGACTCAAGTTTAAAGTTAATAGAAGCATGGGCTTATATAAATTTTGAAAATGGTTATTAATATATAAGCATGGATGGTGTCGAGCATAATAAAGTGGTTTTGAACAAAACTAATGTGAAACGGGATGGAACGCAACTAAATGGTTTGTAAATAAGTTAGATTGGAATAGAAGTAAAATAAATTGATTTTGGAATCAATTGGAATGAATATAAGTTGTTTGGACTTAAAAATGAAGTGAATGTAAGCAATTGTGTTGTAGTTGTTTAAATAAGTGAAATGTTACAAGTAGCATATATTTAGTACTTACGTGTTTAAATTGAGTAAGTACAGGTTCAAGGAAGCAGTTTGGCTGGATTGGGTCATGCAAATTGCTAAAAATAATAAGCCGCTTACTTGAAATGCTAAATAAAGGTACGCCTACACAATAAAAATAGGAAATATGAACTGTTTTTGTTTTTCCGACCGTGTGGGTCGATGTATATATATTTATCTCTTTTGTCAAATTGCAAAATCTCCTCCGTATAAAGGAGACTCTGCCAAAATTTTCTGAAAATTTTAGGAGTTAGAAATTTTTTTGAATTTTTGGGAATTTCCACTAATGACAAATGATTTAAAATTGGAATTTAAGATAAAGATGAATAAAATTCAATATACAAAGCTTGAAGATAAACTAAATTCAAGTAGAATTGGAAATTGGAAAAAGTATTTAGATATGAAAGTAGTTAGTTAATTGAAACAAATTGAATTCAAATGGAAGAGTAAAGGCAAGGTGAATAGAAATGAATATAAACTTCCGTAGTGAAGTAAATGTAATAATATAAGGAATATATGTAAAAATATATATATATTGAACTTAAGAATTGGAGAATGAAATTCTTAAGTAAATTGGTAATAGGAATATATTGAGTGGAAAATTGAATGAAATAGGTATTGAAACTACTGTAAAGGAAGTCAATAAAATCAAATTGGAATGCTGAGATTGGATATTATTGTAGAATAGTATACAGGTAATTTAAAAGCGAGAGAAATCAGTTTTTGATTTTGAAGATAAATTTGAATTGCCCGACAAAGGTATGTATTTGAATTTCTATATGAAATTTGATTGGGTTTTTTTGGATATAGCCATTTGGCCTTTTGTTTTCTTTTCGAATTTGGGAGCCCATAGAAGCAATTTTGTAGTAGTACCGAGTTAGCCGCGCAAAGGAGACGCTAGCAAAAATTTTCAAGAAATTAAAGTAGTTAGAAAAATTTTGAGAGAATTTTGATAATTCAAAATTTTGATTTCAAATTTAAATTTAAATTGTTGAGTAGGTAATGTTATTGGGAACCTATGGATGGGTCTAGGAAATTAGAAGAAGATTAATGTGTCTTTATTAAAACGATTGTTTTGAGAAGTGGTTAAAACTATTTGGGTTGAGGAAATAGTTAACGGGTTATGGATCATTCCTCTTAACTAGTAATTTCGGGGACGAAATTCTTTTAAGGGGGGAGGAATGTGACGATCCGGAATTTTTGTATATTTGAAAATTGGGATATTTAATTAATTTTAAATATTCAGAGATTAATTATTAACTTAAATTTCAAATATTGCTGTTTTTGGGTGGTTTAATTATTAAATTAATTTTTTTGGAGTTGGATAAAATAGTAAATCTGGTATTTTAAGCTAATTAAAAATATTTTGAAAGCTCGTAAAATTCATATTAATAATACTGAAGGTGATAGAAATTTTAAAATTGAGTTTAAAGGTGTTTTGTTCAAATTTAAAAATATATTGTTTAAATTGAATTTAAAAATAGCCTTCCGAGGCATAGTCTTGGATTTTTCGACGAAATCAGTTCCATTGGATCCGTAATATTTAATATTGTCGGATTTCAATTTTTGTAGCATTTGGAAGTGTGGTGTGGGCGTACGATTTATTAACGCGTTGAAATATATATATTTATAATAGTCAACCTCAGCTTAAAACCCCTTCACATCGATACTGTTTCCTTTCACTTTCAGAACACAGTAGCGAAGCGTCTTCATCACGTAACGTAAGGTACCCTTCATCATTTTTATTAGCAGCCGAGTTCCCTTTCTTGGAGATAAAAATTCATTCGTTCCACTTAAACCCGAGCTTTGTTTTCTACAAAATCAAATTTTGAAATCTCAAAAAAAATGGCAGAGGAATATTTTCCCCAATTCTTTTTAAAATCGCCGATTCACTTCCTCGTTTCAGTAATTATCGCGTTCCATCTCGAGTTTGGTGAGGGTTGCTCGCCGCGATCGAATGGGGGGGTTGCGCGAATTCAAGGAGGTGGCGGCGACTGTGAGCAGGCGGTGTAACGCGACTTCGGCTAGGGTTTGCATTCACGATGGTGGTGTCGGCGACTGCGTGGAAGCGCGCGAGATCTGGGAGTCGCGTGGTCTTGTTCATCGTGGGTTTCGGCGAGGCGTGGTGGTCTGGAGTCGAAGTCGAGTAACAGATGGCGGAATCCATGAGCGCGCAAGGCTAGGCGAGGCAGTCTGGAGCTCGGTAGTCGTGCTCATCTCGATTGGTGACCGCAATTTTAGCGTGGCAAGGTACGGTGACCGGGGTATTCATGATGGTCGAAGGCTTTAGGCAGAGAGGTATCGCAGTTTATTTTACTTCTTTAATATTTTACAATTTAAACCTAAGTTTAATAAAATACATAGAGAATGGTATTTTAAAATCAAGATTTTATGTTTACAAATATCTATATACCTGTTTTAATTTAAATATAGGCAGGTAAACTGAGGAAATTTATATATGGAAAGGTCTTAAAAATATATATATATGTATATATATAGGAATTTTAAACTGTTATAGAGTTATATAAAAACTGGATTTTGAAACGTGTATAGGTTTGAAAGGGATTTTATTAGTATTCAATATATATATACACACACAGAGTAAACAAGAAAAATATAATGATAATATCGGGGTTTTCAATTTATGGAGATCTAATTGGTTAACAACTCATTTAGTTATTTCGGTTACTAAAGACATTTTCATTTAAAATTAGTTTAAAGTTAAACTAACTAGTCTAAATTAAAATCATTGGTTAATCAAATTTATAAATGAAAATTTAATTGTTCGGTTTATTCGAATATTAATAAAAATCATATAATGTTTATTCAAGGTCCAAATTGAGAAAACAAGCTGGATTGGAAATGGAATGCTAATAATATTAAGGTGAGTTAATCTCACTCATCTGGTTGCTATTTAAATTTAAATAGTTAAATTCAAATATTTGGTGAATGATTGGATTGATTTGATATGATAGTATATATAGTAGTATATATATCAATATATATATTGGAATATGTATATATTGGAGTTGATATTCCCGCATTATATAGCGGATGAGACCCTATGCGCCGCATAATAGCGGATGATATTTTATAAACCGATATACCACGATATTCCACCTCGAAGTGGAATTGGTATTGTGCTAACATCTGTGGATGCAGGGAAACAGGTTGGAGGGATCCAACTGGATTCCTCAAAATATTTAATTCTGTTTAAATATTCTGTGATATGATTTTTGATATCCTGTGATGAATTATATGGATAATTGGATGTTATGGCTTGATTGGATCTATGTGGATATGCCGAGTTATCAAAATCTCTAGAATTGGATTTTTGAAAAGAAATAAAAGAGTAAATTCTTAAGTAAAATAACTGTGGAGAGTTTGAATAAATTGAAAAATGAAATTGGGAGAATAAAAGTAACCTTAAATTTCAAATAAATTAATTCTGAATATGAGGAAAAGGGGAATTTGGGATTAACAGGGGGAATAATAAATTTTAAACTAAAGTGATATTATTTTAAAGAATGAAGGATTTATTTTTAAATTTAAGGATTAAATTTAATTAAGGAATAAGAAGGAATTTTGGAAATCTGAAATTGGTATTTTCAGTTAAAAAGATTTTAAATCATAATTAAGAAATAAAATCTGAAAGTTAATGAATTTTGGATAAATGAAGTAAGAAAATTTATTTCAGAATAAAGTGAATTGGAAATCAATTGTAAATTGATTTAAGTGTTTGGGATTTGAAATTTTAAAGAGAAGTGAGATTTTGGAATTTATAAACTGGGTTTATAAAGTAAAATAAAATATCAGTGGATATTTGAAAATATAAATTCAAGGTGGGAATTTATAAAGGGATAGGAATTGGTTTAAAAATAAATGTTGATTTATTTTTAAAGATGTGAAGAGAAGTGTATTTCCTTGGATAGCCAAGTACATTTTCAAAGTAATTTTAAATATTGGTTAAAAGTTTTAATATGTTTTAAAAAGCATGTTTAGGAAATTTACTATTTCTAAACGTTAAATTTTTAAAGTAAGTATTTTCAAATCTATTATTGTTGTAAACATATAAAAGTGATTTGGTAATATGTTTAAAGAGAAATTTAGTTTATATTTATAAAGTGGTTTTATTTTAAATATTCTTAAAGTATATATTTTAATAAAGTATTAAAGAAGTTTTAAAATTTCAATGTTATAAAGTATATTTATAGTAAAGTGTTTTTAAATTATTTTAAAATCTAAAAGTATTTTGTACTTGGTGATTCAGTGGAAATAAATATTTGGGAAATGTATTCCGTAAGCGGAAACTGTTTGAAATTGTTTCAAATGAGTTTTGAAATTTGGAAATATATCTTGAAAGGATATTTGAGGCAAATAAATAATGTGGGAAAATTATTTATTGTGTGATGGACGGTTGTGAATGTTAATTGATAGTTAAATAACCGACTATCAATATTGGCCAATGCGTTGATCGTTTCGAAGAGACCGGGATCGGGATTAATTTCCCGAAAACCACTTCGATCCGGTTTGTACGTTTCGTGGAAACGATTTCGGAGTCGAAGATGGAGCAGTGAAGTGCAAGGGCTAGTCGCTACTAATCCTGAGGATATTTCCAAAATGGATGTAGTAGGAGTAGTGCCTTCGGTTCCGTTCGAACCCGGGACGGACTTGGATGGATGAATGATTACGGAACATCGTCAGCGGACGATGGGCATTCTAAGGGATATGTTCTGAAAGGTAACGCTTAGCCTCAAGCCTCATCAACCAGGAATGACTGAAAATCAGGGGTTATGCAGCAAGGCTTCGTGGGCAGCTCCCACTTGAGAGTAAGGTCATCTCTGTCTAGATGTCCCTTATATTTCGGCTTAGTGTTGCGGTTGCTGATCCCAACCGTGGGGTGATTTTATTCGGAATTATCCAGTAAGGGATGGTTCCGGCCTTGTGTTGCAGGGGAGCGGGCGTACTCCTCGGTACTGTGATCTAGACCAGGTACTGTGACAGGTGGTACCCCAGTGCCTAGTCATTGTTGGAAATCCATTCTCCCTACGTGCCTTGTACGGTATTTGTTTGTATTACCCACTTTGTGGCTAGTATGATGGAATTTAATGAATGTAACAATTTCGGCTATTTTAATAAGTATTTGTATATAGACACTACTATAATATCAGAGGATTTTGGATAAAAAGTGTTTTAGCTATCGTATGGTAAAAACCCAACATGTTTATTTGTGGCGTGGTCTTACGAGATGCTTTTGATTTCAAAGGATTTTTGAAACTTTAATAATTAATTTGAGTGTGATTTTATCACGCTGGTATTCCAGACTTACTCGGGTGTTATTTTATTATAATGCTCGGGTTAGACCGAGTATTATAGGATACAGGATATGATGCTGTGGAGCTCAGGAGATGAGCTAGTTGGCGAGACGTATCTTCCGTATTTGTGTATGTATATTCCGCTGTGTAGATTGCTGTACATTCAGTTGTATTGAGGACATGATATGATTATTGTCCAGTTGTATGTTATGTGAACTCTCATGATGTATTGTGTAAACAGATATAGTTTTAATTTGTGTAAAGATTAGTTGTTATCTATTATATATTATTCCGCTGCGATGTGAGATTCTGATGTTGTTGTTTTCTAATTTCTTCTTCTACCTCTTCTTCTTAACTCAAATGGTTCGATTTTTCGTGTATGAAAAATCACGGCTGTTACATTCTAGGTAGAGGGTACCTATTCTTCCTTGTCAACTTGTTCAACTCCCTATAATCAATGCAAAGTCTCAAAGAACCGTCTACCTTAGTAGCAAAAACAACAGGGGCTCCCCACTCAGAAGTACTCCTACGGATGAATCCTTTCTCCAATAGCTCTGAGATTTGCTTATCCAATTCCCTTTTTACTTTGGGGGCCATATGCCTCAAAGGTCGAGCAACAAGTCTTACGTCCTTCTCCAAATCGATTCGGAACTTATCTCCCTATAAGGTAGGAGACCAGACACCTCCTCGAAGACATCAAGAAATTTACAAACTACGGGTACAGATGATGGCTCTCTAACAACAGATAGATTTAATGAGTATAAATGGCTAACTCAACTAAAGCTTTAGGTGTACAAAGAACTTCTAGTTCACAACCTCCACGACTCCTTAATATCTTATCACAGTCAAGAATGGCTCCATAATATGTCAACCAATCCATACCCAAGATAAACCCATACCCCTAGAAATTTAGAACGTATGCAGTACATATGAAATCAACATCGCATATGTTTAACACTAGGTCTTTTAAAATAAGAGAAAGATGGATCGAACCCCCAATGGGATTGGAAACCTCTATTGGGCTATTGACCATCTTGGTCTGACGGTTTAAGTAATTTACTACATCCCTAGCTATAAAGGAATGTGATGCCCCCGAATCAAATAAGGTACGAATAGTAACCCTAAAAATAAGAGTTATACCTTCTAGAGTTGCTTTTCCTTGGTCTCTTGGTGGCTTTATGGCAATAGGGGCGGCTTAAATAACATAGGCATGTCAGCTTAATCCTTCCTTAGCCATCTTGGGACATTGATTCTTGTGATGCCCTTCCTCGTGGCAGTTAAAGCACCTTCCTTTAATGGCTTCCTTTATCATACTCACGCTACAATCTTTAGCTTCATGACCCTTCCTTTAGCATTTCTTACACACCTTCACATCCTTCTTAAACTTCCCCTTCGACTTCTTGTTGGCCCAAAAGCTCCCCTTCTTGGACCCTCCTTTCTTTTGGGTCAGTGCAGACTTCTCCTTTTCTCCTCCCTTATTTTCCTCATTGGCCACGTGCAGCATTGCCGTTTCTACCAACATCTCATACGTGGCCCCTATAGGTACTTGATTCAACAACATTTCTCTTAGCAGGGAATTGAAGTCCTTCACGAACTTCATGGCCATTTTCATAGGTGTGTCTCTCAGGCTGATCCCGAATTTAGCCAATTCAATAAACTTAGCTACATACTCCTTAAGGGTAGAATCTCCTTGTCTCAGCTAAATGAACTTTTCCAATTACAAGGTAACCTCCGCTCTAGACATGAATCTCATCTCAAATCGATCCTTGAATTCATCCCAAGAGAATATCCTTCTCGGGTGCTCATCAGTCACAAAGTTCCACCAATTCAAGGCTTCTTCCCTGGGGTGCCAAGCTGTTATTCTTCTTCTTAGCTGATCATCCCAAACAAGCTCTTTAAATACCTTCTCTCAGTTACTAATCCAAGCTTTAGCTTTTGAATATCCTTCAGTTCCAGAGTATGTATTCCGTCCCATATTGAGAAATTCCTTACATAACTTAGGAAAGTCGATAGGACGGGGAGTTGCATCGACGAACGAGACAGTGGGTGCCACCCGTGCAACTGGAGGAATAGGAATCTGCTCCACAGTCCTAAGATTTTGTTTAAACCATTTGAGAATTCCACCGAATGGATGATCTTCCACGGGTAGAGTTCCTCTGTTCGAAAGAAGATTGATTATCATCCATATCAACTATCTATAGGTTAAACATTTAGTGATGATTTCCTAAGATAGTATTTACATACTGAAAGAAAAAAGGTTACATGGTGTAGTGCGTATGTTCAAGAAGATAGGGTTTTTATATATATAGTAAGGATTCTTTGAAAATTCATTTTGAAAAACCTTTATCAAAATAACAAATACGTGTCTCATACGTATAGTTTCTCCCCATTGATCGGGTAACCTAGGCTCTGATACCAAATGTAACAACCCACCACAGAACATGCCTAAATTTCGACACAAAAACGACCCATCGAAACTTAAATCCATTCTAAGGCAAACTGTTGGTAGTAAAAAGAAATAACATTGCAAAACCATAACTAAACTTTCAGAACTCACGGCGGGTGGAACAGAATATAAAGTAAATTGTACCCATTTATTCAAAACCGTAAAAATGTCATAACACAAAATCCCATAAAAACTGTAACATAGTATCCGTTACAACAATTTTCTAAATTCATGGGTACACATAAAAGCAAATAATAATAAATATTGCCGCTAGCCAAGCTTCTCCTTCTCTAAGCATCGTCACCGCCATCACTCCATCCTTAACCTGTGTTGTAATGAGGAGGGATTTAGAACAACAAGTGTCTTTTGAATAAAAATCTCGAGTCTTACCTTTTTAGTACTTGGGCAGTATATTTCAAAATAAGAATATGTCTACGAACATAAAACCATTAAAGTCTTTTGACACTTCTTTATAAGGAAAGGAAGCAGGTCTAACCACTTAATACCTTCCATTCCTGCAGCAGGTTTCTAAAATCCCATATCCCAGTCATACTCATAAATAGCGAATAATGTGAGAGATGGTACCTAAGCCACTTGATACTAAGTGGAAAATAATCCGACTCTGGTCATTTAAGAACTTAATTAAGGCAGATCCCATCATTTAAGACCTATTTTCAGAAGCGTGCTCCTCAATGTTACTATCTAGCTAACATCATATGGAATCTCAAAAGCCACTTAATACTTCCAAGTGGAAAATAGGCAGACTCTAGTCATTTAAGACCTTAATTAAGGCAGACCCCATCATTTAAAACCTATTTCCAGAAGCGGACCCTTGTAGAGATACCACCTAATGTGTCCCCTTAGCCATTTAATACATCATCTGGGGAAAATAGGCGGGTCCAACCACTTAATACCTCAAAACCCCGAAGTAGGGCCTTCGCCTTATGGCCCATACACATAATTACATCTCACATTAGTCCGCTATTCATAGAAACTGGTAGCCATATTAGCTGGGAAGATTTCCCTTATAGAATTTGGGACCAACCTCGCGTCATTACAAATATTTATCGTAAGGATATCTCACATCAATAAAAGTGTACACAACTGCTGGTAGCCTTAAAGTGAAGGGCAGACTTCCATCATGTAACTCTATCGACCTCGCATCCCTATGACTTAGCCACAAATCAATTACTTTCCATATATATATATATATAATATATATACATAATATACACACACACATAATATATATATATAATATTTATACATAATATATATATACATAATATATATATAAACATAATACATACACACACACACACTCATCTCACCGTTTCATAAATAAGGCCTTATAAGGAATCTTCCTTATTACGCCTTAAAATAATAATTAGGATATATAAGAGTTTCCTCTTATTTTCGCCCCATAATCAATTTCCTTCCAAATGGGGGAAATAAATGTAAGTAAATGCTTAATTAACTACGTCATATACGAAATAATTATACGTTAATTACTTAAATAGAGAAAAATAAATATCTATGCCTAATAAGTTCTAATGGCATGGATTTTACGCTCTAAACTAGCGTTAAATGTCAATTTTCTAACCAATTATTATTATAAGTCCTTTTTCTTCAAATTCCCGAGATTTCATGGGATTCTAATGTCCAAAACAGGGAATAAATTTTCATAACCAAAACTACAATAACAGACTTGTAATTAAAATAGAAACACAATTTATTACACCAATTCATTAGAATATCTTAAACAATAAGAATTGAAATCTAAACCCCATATTCTATTAAACTCCTCTTTTACAAAGAAATAGATAAGAATAAGTAGTGTAAACTACGAATAGAATTCATAATCTAAACCACCTATTTTATTGAAGGCTTACAATTTGACCCAAAGAAGAAGGAGAAGTGGAATAGACTATGAAATTATCAAAAATTGCATAAAGGAAAAAAATTCCATCAAATTAAAGTAAATGATTGGGAATCTCAGTATATAATTGATATATCGAAATAAAAAGAAATTTTGTGGGGATTTAATCTTCATATTTTCGGAATCCCAAAATCTATAAGACATATTCAAATCCAAAAAGAAATACACTAAACAATTGCTGAAAAGAAATACTATGGTTTCCACTCACATATTAGCCTTAGCTTCACTCGAATGGATTTGTAGTCTTCCGATCTCTTCGAGAATCTCTCTCTTTTGATATATACACACATAAACACACATGACATGGAAGAAGTATATATATTCATTAGATTCAGAATAATAGGATAAGAAAAATTGGAGGAGGGAAGAAACAAATAGGAAATAAGTTGAATTCTTATCTAAATTCTTTACAGAGCTTCTAAATCTTATTAGAGAGAGATAGTAATGGCATAATTTCATCATATTCCCCAAAATAATATGAATAAAAGTGGAGAGGACAGGGTTCTATTTATAGAAGTTGAAACGCACCAGAACCATAGGATGGAAGTAGGTAGGAAATGGGTAAATCTGGAGCGTACAATCGAATAAAACATAGCTTCAAACCCTAGCCGCCACTGACAACTTTTGTTGCCAAGTGGTCGACCGGCTTTGGACGACCAGTCGACCGCTACGGTTGACCGGTTGACCCATTAAGGCCGCCTGCACCTCTATTTCAGGGAACGGTGATTTATTTCCGTTGCAAGATTATTTTATCCCATAATTAGCTTTTTAACGTTAAACTTTAATTAAACGTTTACTTAGCCCCCAAGATAAATTTTGAATATTTAAACCCTAAATTTTATTTCTCATTTGAATTTGAATTCAAACTAAATTTATTTAAATCTAAGAATTTCAAATGCTCATAACTTCTTTGCTTGAGCTCCGTTTTCAGCATATTATATATGAAAACAGATCACAATTTTACCATGAACACAATGGAATAACTTTCATGGTTAAATTCCAACTTTTATAAAATTTTCATATCCAACCCTTATCATATTTAATTCAATTTACTTTATTTATTTATGGTTCATTTTATGGAGTGTTACACAAACATAACCATGTTTGGAGCTAGGTATTTTGAGTATGAAGGAAATGTGTTTCATGAATTTGTGTGGAGGATTTTGTTATTGGACCAAATCTCAAACCCCATAAATATACATGCTCCTCCTCCTTCTCTCTCTCCCCCTTTTATTCATGTAACATTCTCATTTCAAAATAATGAAACTCAAGCCCTACCCTCCTCCTAAACCAACTCAAATACAACCAAATTAATTCCCTAAAATAATAGAAAAATCACCCAAATTCCTCTTTTGTCTTCCTCTATAAATTATTTTTGTATTAGATTATACGACGAAGGTTAGAGTTTCAGCCATGAAGAGAAAGAGGGCTTTGGGATGGGTTATTTTTCTTATATGGATTGCTAGAAGTTGCTATGGTGTGTGGCACCAACTTTGTAGCTTGCAATTACATATAAGTATATGCTAGCTACGAATTGATCGTGAAGATTTTTCTTGAGTTTTCATTGATTTAAATGTTGTATGGGAGGACGAGTGTAACGACCCGAAATTTCACTGCTCTGATTTGCGAATATTTGATTAATTTTAAATATTCAATATATAGGTTCTATATTGAAAATAAAATTCTTTGAAATGATAAATAATGATGGTTAAATAGTTTACAAACTTTTTTTACAAAAATATATAGTTTGAAGAGAAATCGAAATGTGATCGGAATTCGTTTTTCGAATTTTCGACTTTTCGTCAATTAAATGTTCTCGTAAAAGTTGTAAACTCTTTTACGTAAATAAAACACATATAAATATATAAGTTAGTGTATATATGTGTGTATTAATGTATGCATATATGTATTTATACTTAGGTGTATAAGGTTTAATAGTAAAATAAAATTAAGTAAAAGTAAGTGTCACATCATAGGAAGACATGTTGAAACATGTCTAAAAATGGTACACATGCACATAAATGCATGTTGGCTCAGAGTATTAAAGGAGGGACAAGATTTTCAAGGATAGAGGAGACATGGTGATGAGGTGGCAAGGCTTGAATGGAGGGTAATATTCGTAGGGGTATTTTAGTAATTCATTTATACCATTTTATATAAAAGCTTTTTCTCCTTTTCCATTCTCATTCATTTTCCATCTTCATTTTCACTTTTCTATTTTCCATGGAATCTCCATCTTCTTATTAGCTTCATGAAACTTTTAATGGCTTCATATGTTAGTTTTTAAGATTTTCAAATTAAAATTTTAAAATTTGTTTAAAATGTTCAATCTTGTTTTAAAACTCTTTCTTCTCCATTTTCTTACAATTTCATTTGGCCATAACCTCCTCCATACTACTCCAAATTAAGATTTTATTTTTTTCAAACCATATATAATTCTAGTGGCTCGAACGCTTGTTTGAAATATGTTTCCAAATTTCGAACATTTTTGGGTTAAAATTTCATTTCTTTCTGACTCATTTTTTGGACCCATATTATCATGCCCGAAAATACCACTCCTTCTTTTGACCGTATCTCCCTCAAAAAAATCCAAATTAAGTGATTCTTTTAGTCAAGTTGAAGAGAAATTAATTTCCTAAAACTTTTATATTTACGACTTGTCCAAATTTCGAGAGTAACATGATCAAAAATCAGTGAGAAGATGACCTATTTTCCAGTGGATTTTTGTGATTTCCAAGTTTTTGGTGAGTAAACGTTAGTTTTAAATTTCAAAGTTTTAACTTAATATATGTTGCATAAATTGCTTTATGATGTATGTGAAATATGTTTGAGTTGTTATATGTTTGGTTATTTATGGATATGGATGATTCGAGATGGAAAAAGTGGACTTGAAATGAAGTCTACCTTAGTCTTGTTGTAAATTTGTAAACTTTGGTTATGATATAGTTTACAAAATTTGGATTTGATGTTGGTTGTAAGTTTGGATATGATATGAATGTGAACTTGGTTGTGTTGTGGTATGTTTATAAGTTAATATTGAGATGTCAAAAGGAGATTTGGATTCTTTGAAAAGAAATGGTTTTAAAGTATTTAAGTTTTTAAAACTTTAAAGTGAAACTTTGTTTTAGTCTCTAAACTTTTCCTTATGGTTTAAAATGAAACAAAGTTAGAAGTGAAGAATTGGAAAGTTAGCAACTTGGAAAAACAAACTCAAGTTACTGCATCCGTTGCGATAGTCGCTATGGACGGATGTAGTATCGATAAAAAAATCAAAATTTTGAAATTTTAGTTTTTTATACTTAAAAGAGTTTTGAAAATGTTTTCTAAACTTAATAATGATGTTTTAGAAAGTTAATTTAGTTTTCAATAATAAATTATTAATTAATTAAGTTTTGATAATTAATAATTAATTAAGTATTAAACAAGGTTTAGTTTCTAATTAATTATCTTCTAAAGATAAGATTAATTTTAATTGATTATTAATTAAATATAGAGTTAGTTATTTATTTATTAAACTGATCAAGTGTTAAATTATTTTTAATTATTTATTAATTAAGGCTTAAATTTACAATAAATTACTTATTTAAGGTTTAATTTATTAATTAAGTTTTAATTAAAGGTTATTTTATTAATTAAATGAGATTAATTAATATTAATTATTAATGAAGGTTTAAATTATTATTTAATAATTAATAAAGGGTTGATTATGGGTTTTATTTATAAATGAATTATTTATTAAATGTTTAGTTAATTATTAATTTATAATTAAATTAATTTTAAATTTAATAAAGATTAATTATGATTTAATAAGAGTTTATTTTGTACTTAATCATTTTAAAGGGTGTTTTAAGTTTTAAATCCTTTGTCTTCAAGAATCAAATTATTTTAAAGGTACTTCTTTTTTAGATATGGTTCTGAACTCAAGGAATTCAAATATTAGTACTATTAAGTAAACAAATGCCCGTGAATGAGTTATGATGTGATTGTTTGATTGTGTGGATAATTGATAGCAGAATAAAACTCTGTTCTGCTATAATATAATTGATTTGATTATTGTGGACATATAATAGCAGAATAAATCTCCATTATGGTATAGATTGGTTGTTTGATTGTATGGACATATATGTTAGCAGAATAAATCCCAATTCTGCTATAAGTTAATTGTTTGATTGTTTGGACATCTATTTAGTAGGATAAATCACCATCCTATTATTATGTTATTTGGACATGTATATGCCAGTTAGTTTGTATTGACATGTTATTCCCTAATTTGGATATGAATTACATTTGCATCTATTTTGACTTATGTAAATAAATGGTTAAGTGACTTGGAAGTGAAATTGATGTTAAATGGTAACTTAAATTACTACCACTGGGATTGCTATCTCTTTTTGAAATTATAAAGTATGGTGTTGAATTAACTTCAATTCTTTAATCAATTTTGGGTTTTAAGGTTTATAAATGATTTTTCAAGTTATATTACTATTTTATAAAGGTATTTATAAATAATAACTTGTTTATAAAAATGGGTTTTACTAAGTAAAAAGGTTTTTTTAAAGTGATTTAAAAGGATGAGTTGCAAATGATATTTTGTAGATGATTTTTCTTAAAGAAAATTTATCAAAGGAGTTTTAAATAGGAAATGTTTTATAAATGATTTAGAGGTTGGTAAAGAGGTTTTGTAAATTGACTTGTAGACTTATAAAAGTTTTTTATAAATTGATTTTGGAAATTTATAAAGGTATTTAAATGTGAAGTGAGCTTTTAAAAGGGTACTTTTAATAAGGGATAAGTGGATCGGTTTATAGTAAGTAATGTTTTCAAAAAGGAATTTAAAAAGAGGAATTTTCCAAATGTTTTAATGATACACTTATACCCCTAAGACAAGTATAAATGTTTTCCAAGTATAAAAGGGATGTAACGGGTTTGGGAATAGTGTTTGAAAAGATCTTTTGATCGAATGTTTATTACATGATTTTAATTAATCAAAGATTAATTAATAAAGGCTTAGTGGATCCCATATGGAATAAAATCAATGTTGAATGATTGTTTATTTGATAGTTAAATAACCGACTATCAAATCTGGACTTAAACGTAACTTTGGAAATATCTAGGAGAAACACATGAGTTATATTGCACAGTCATCCCCAATGATGTTGTACCATGTGTATAAATCTCGTTTTGTTCTTCTAGGATAAATGATAAGGAAATCCATCCACAAACGGTTAGGAGGTGAACTCCTCTCTTATCTTTGTCTATTTATTTCCTAAAGAACCGGGGTTGAGTTTACTGGGAACTATCGAAAGTTGTTTCGATGAAACATGGATTGGATATGTTATTCGAAAACCACTTCGATCCAACTCAAGTGTTTCGAACTGAAGACACCTTAAAGATTATGGAATCGAAGACGGAGCATTGAAGTGCAAGGGCTGCTTGCTACTAGTCTTAAGGGTGATTCCAAAATGGATGTAGTAGAAGTAGTGCCTTCGGTTTGTCCTTATCCTAGACAACTTGTATAGATGAATGCTGGCGCTGCATTACTACTTGGAAGGCAATGTTAGCACTCCACGTGGGATTGCTATTCAAAAGGTAAGCCTAGCCTCAAGCCTCATCAACCGAGAATGACTAAAGTTATGGGAGATGCAGCAAGGCTAATTGGGTCACTCCTATTAGGGTGTGTTATTAGCTTTCTAGATACTTCTACATATTTATGGATTGGTTGTGCATGTGATCTAAATAAAAAGGGATGAAAAGAAACCGAGGTGATGACATATTCGGTACTATCCAGTAAGGGGTAGGCCAGTCTTGTGTTGACAGAGGATCCTGGCGAGGTCCATGGTACATTTTCTAGATGTGTACCGGATAGGTGGTACCCCGGTGCCTTGTCATAGTATGGAATCTAATCTCCAATACGTGCCTTTATGGTTTTGATTGTAGAGCCTAGTATGCTGGAATTTAATAATGGTAACAATTTCGGTTATTTTCATGTATTTATTTTGAATGCATGGACATTATTATAATATCACTGGATTTACCATAAAAATTGTTTTGGTTATCGTAAGGTAAAACCATCCGTGTTTATGTGCGGCATGGTCTTACAAGATACCTTTGATTTTAAAAAGGTTTTAAACATATTAATTCAGTTGTTTGAGTTTACTCACACCAGACCCATGTCTGACCTGGAGTTTTATTTTCTTTCCCTAAAACTCTTGGGTGCTCAAATTTTTATGGACAACCAAGTAGTTTAGATTTTCCTCGGATGCATCTTGGAGGAGCTTGGAGCTGGAGGCTTAATCGATAGCTAGTTAGTTATTATCTTATTTCCGCTGTATTATATGTATCTTGTATCAGTTAGGTAGGGACATGTGGTTATAACTGTCCAAGGGTATAATTGTATTAGTATGACTCTGATGTATCATTATTGAAATGACTTTGTAAAGTATTATGTTGATTAATATATGTTATTCCATTGCGTTGTGAGATTCTATGATTGTTTTTTTTATTTCTTATATCTTCTATCTTCTTCTTTCACCCCTAACAATCGGCTTTTTTGGCACTTGAATGCTCGGCACACAATACAATAGACGTATTAGTGTCGATTTTCAAGGTCGAAAACCCCAACCGTTACAACAAGAATATAAGGTGTGTACAGTGGATTTTGAGTGCTATCCGTTTGCAATACTTCTACCATAGTTTGCTCCCTAAATGCTATTTCACTTTATACCCATTTCCCTCCCTCGTCAAAGAAAATAATGTACTCTTTTAACAATAAAAAAAATTGATTTAAATGTTGCTTTGATAGTTTAGTTATGTTGTTAAGAGGAATTAATCACATATTAAACGAATGATAAAAGGATGCCATATGTGGAAGTTAGTAAGCATTTGAATTGGATTATGGCTTAACAGCATATCTAGCAAATCATGTTATCATTAGCAAATGTTTACGAATTTAACTTAAAGTAATACTGATAAAAGTATATTAAGCATTGAAGTTGTTAGTAATTTGGGTTATGAACATGGAGATGTTAGTTAATTAGTTTGAAAGCACTAAGCTTGCTTTGGGCTATGTTAGGTTTATATTAGTTAAGTAAATATGACCATATTGTTAGTTTGTTGATTAGAAACTTAAAGCATGACATTTGATAAAGTTAGTAAGCATGAAAGTGGTTACAACCTAATATAGCTTGCATGAGCTTTGGTGAGCTTATGTGAATGTCACAAAGTGGTTATGAAGATCGCATTGTCTAGTAAAACTGTAAAGATGAAATTTTTAACTATTTAGTAAGCTAGTTATTTAGTTTGGAGGCATTGAGCTTGATTTTGAATATGTTGGGTTAATGTTAGTGAAGTAAACATGACCATATCTTTAGTTTCTTGATTAGCAATTAAAAACAAGTATTTAGAGAAAGTTAGTTTATAACACGTTATGTATATTGATGATGATTAAAAACATATATGCATAATTTTATGGGTTTGTAGTTATAAAATGTATTTTAAGAAATTAATAAGCTGTAACGACCCGTAATTTTCGATAATTAAAAATATTAAATTAAAGAAGATTTTGAAATTTAATGTTGTGAGAAATTAAAAATTTATGATTTATTAATGAGAAAACAATTAGAATGTAATTTAATAATGTTGATTTAATGAAATTGATAGCTATTTTAATGTAATTTCAATTAATTGAAATAATTGTAAAGTTCATTTGGTTAGAAATTGTAAATAAGGAATAAATTCAATGTTGTATTAATAATGAAATTGTATGTTATTTTATTTAATGGGTTTTAGTTTATAATGTGAAATCAATTATTTGTACGTTAATTTATAATCTTGTTGTAAACAATAAACTTATAAATGTGATTAAATTACTTAAAAGTGACAATTGTTTTAATTATTATTTTATTATTAATCTATTGAATTAATGTGAAAATCAAGGTGAATTTAATATAATTAAATAGTATAGTTAATATGATAAAGATGATAACTGTAAAATAAGAAAGTAATAAAAAGTGAACTAGTATCAAATGAATTCATATGGATATTGGATGATTGAATAATAAGATATAAATCAAAATAAATGAATTTATAGGAATTTAAATTATAATTAATGAATTTATTGCAATTGAAATTGAACGCTGTAATTAGTGCAATATCTAAATATTGAATTGTACATGGAAAATTTGTTTTAAAAGATTATAAATTTCTAGGTAATTAAAAATGATAAAAAAATTTAACTTTTAAATTTAAATTTAAAAAGTGATTAAACCAATTTAATAATAATTTATTTAATTAACGTGAAAATAGCCATTTTGGCCACTGTCTCGGATTTCAACGAAACTAGTTTCATCGGATCCATAACAGTGAATTATTGTAGGATTTCAAGTTTCATAGCGATCGGACTTGTCGTTTGATCGTGCGGGCTCGAAACACATAGAAATTAATTTAATGAATTCAATTAAAATAAGCTGATTTTTAAAAGCTAACTTCTGTATACAATGGAATTTGGATTTGAAACTAGTTCCATTGAGTTTAAAAATATCGAAAACATCTATTTTGATATATGGGATGACCTACTTTCGTTTCGGGAATGAAACGGGCTTTTCGGGTTGTTGTTATTGCTTCGACTGAAGTGACCCTCCTATTTCTACCCTAATTTCATAAGGATTTTTTTTTCTTCATCAAAGGGAATTTAAATCAAATAGAAATCAAAATGCCATACAAGCTATTGACATAGCCACTTGTTTTTTTTTAAATAGGCAAATTAGGCAAAATCAGTAGTTCAGACGTCTAAATAATTATGACAGGCGTCTAAACTTAATCCCAGACTTCTAACTAATTATGACAGACGGCTCAGAGATCTAAAATTGAAACAGAGAGAAAAAGACCTTTTGAACTAAATTTAGACATCTAATTTTTTTGTGACAGACGTCTACATTTAACCTCAGACGTCTAAATTATTATGACTGACGTCTAAGTTTAATCTCAGACGTCTAAATTATTAAGACTGACGTCTAAATTCGATCTCTATGTACATGCATATGCACATTCAATTTATATGTGTCTGGATGTCCACCTACATTCATTTACACTTTTTTTTTAAGTTGGATTTAAACTTCCTTTGAACTATCAGAGATGATATATAGATATATCAATCATTACAAATATATTTTCCAGGGTCATTTTCTTTTTCCAATAAACAAAATATATCCAGGACCAAAACAATTAACCAATATCAATATATCAGTACATTCACAAAGATAAGCACATACATGTGAGGATGCATATGCCTCTCTTGTTTGAATCAGAGTTCTGGAAAACAAGAGGATATTGGATTGATTGAATTTAATCAATCCACACATAGTTCAGTGTTATATGTCCATGTTTGATTTTCTTCTTATAAAATCTGTCTGGAGTTTAAAATGCATTTGGTTAAAATCTGAGTGAAATTCAGATTCCTACTACAAATACATAGGAAAAAAGGTGTGTTAATATTTGCACAAAACATGTTTATGTGCGTATATAACTGCAACTATTTGGATCTGGCTTTCAACTCCCTTATTACAGATCCTTTCTTTATTTAAAAACAAGACATGAAACATTTGTATGAAACAAGTTAAATTATGGGAACCTTGCAGTCATATAAAAACATTCAACCTATGCCTATTATCTTTTGTATACATATGCCATGGTAGAAAGATAAAACCATTTAATTTTTCTGAGAATCAACTATCCAGATTTTCCAAAACTAAAATCCTTTCTAAAGACTCAAGATTGACTAATACATTTATAAAATATAATCATTTAATTTAAACATGGTGTTCTTACTCAATCCACTTACAATATTTTGATTAACTTCTTTAATATCAGATATTAACTAGATTTATAAATTCCAGATACAAGTCAATCTCTTAATAAAATACTTAACAAAATATCCATCCCATATTCAACACTTAATACAAGTAACAATTTAAATCATTAATACATGCGGATTTTATCATTTAGGCTCTTATCTAACTAAGTTTAGCATGCTATAATCTTCTTCTCAAAGCCTTGCTCCTACTCCTACTTAGTTGCTGCAATCCCTGAAAAAGCATTTGAAACTACCTCATTTTAAATGAGACACCCCAGATGCCATTAGCACACTAGGGTCAGACACATGTCTGGTATGAGAAAATTCACAAAAGCAATTAGTTAATTAGGTTAAAATCAAATTAAACACATATACATAAAGTTCTGCCCTTTGGAATCAGATCATACTTGTGTGCATGCTCTGTGTCATTGTGCATGTGCACACTTTAATTTTTCTTTCCAGAGACTACATATATAAGTATGGCACATACATTCAAGCATACAATCCAGTCATAGTCAAACAATCATTCATACCAAACAGGAAAATAACCAATATGAGTTAAATCATTTATTCAATTCTCATATTTCCATTCTGGGAAAAACTCTAGTTTTATCATCATCTCAAATATTTTTCCCTTGGTATATTTATCTATCCTGGTCTCATCTGCAATATTTATGAATCAATGGACACACTGTAATGAACTAATTCACTCCATTACACAAAGATCTCAGGACTTAAACAAGCCATGTGTCAACTTGTATTACTCAAGAAAACAAGTCATTCCTGCAGTATTCTTGACCCCAATTTCCTAATCAGGTTTAAGTTAATAATAACTCTTTTGATTTTTCATGACTAAACCATTCATTGATCCATTTTACTAACTAAAAACATCCATATCACGGCATCTCATATTATTCATAACCATATAGAGACAAACAAGCAAACAACCATTGGTGACTAAATAAATAAGGTTCTGTATGTATATATATATTCTGGTATTTTTAAAAAGGGTATAGGCAACTAACATTAGCTTATGGCTTCTGAGTGAGTTTTTCCTTTTTGCAAACATTTGTGCTTGAGTTAAACTCAGAATGATCTGGTTTCACTGAACCACAAAATTTTGTTTGCTATATGTATATATATCTTTATGCATTTTTATTAAATTAGGAGCATCAGCACATAGGCAACCCTATTGCACTCCTAATTCCTTTTTGTCTCAAACCTCAGCACTTATACATGAGTATATTGCAGCTCAATATGTTTTCATATCTCTGAGTTAAGCCAAAACCAATACTACTTGCCTATATTCAACATTTATTTTCCTGGGTATTTGTTTATGTTCCTAAACATTTACATATCAGAGATCTGGGTTCTTAAAACATATATGTATACTAACTACACATAAAACTTTCTTATAAATAAACAAGTAGAACAACCAAAGAGAATCAAAACATTTCCAGATTTAAAATCACAGATAGCATTCATATATGAAAATACTCTTTTAAGAAAATTACTTATAACTGGCTGCCTACATTAGGACTTATTGCCTTAGATTTTTGAGTGAGTTTTCTCACCTAGCTCTCTTCTTTGCTTCCTTAATTAATTGATGAACTTCTGCCTTTAGCCTCAAGCTCTTTTCCTTCCCTTGCCTTATGATTTCTATGGTGTTGTTTTCTCTCTTTTTTTTCAAAGTTCTTTTCTGAGAAGGAGAGGAGGCTGCTGCATATACATGTATATATAGGGTCTTCCTTAGGGTTTTGGGTATTGGCTAAAGCCATTTTTGCCCACCAGAAAAATCATGTTATCTGTATTTTATTTGAACCCAAAATTCTACCCTCCCCGGCTTAATTTAGGTGAAGAGAAAAGTGGTTACATTCTTTTTGGCTAATTTCAGAATTTTGCTTTTCAGAAAATACTTCTTTTCCTTTGTCTACAATCATGCTAAAAATGTGACTTGATTTTATTATTTATCAAATACTCTTCCTAATTCTGCCTATACCAAGCATTTCTCTGCTTTATCTTATTTTTTTCTATTTTTAGCTTTCATGTAAATGGTATGTACTTCCTTCATTTATTTATAAGAGGAATACTCCTTTTTATATCTTCAGTTTTTCTTTCTTTCTTCCTATATACTAAAATATGTCTGTATATTTTATCTTACTAATTTGAACTCTAGTATTTTATTAACACATATATATTTATATAAGTCTTACTGAAATAATTAGTACACCTATATATATATTTACACGTCATTCTGTATTGACACACATATGCACATGTACACTCAAAAATATTCAGTAGCATCCATATATGTATATTTACTTATGCATACAACTTTTAAGGGTTTAATCAAAATATATATATATATATATTCCCATACATATCAATATGTATTTATTCTTAGAGTTCAGGGATTTTAGCTTTAGTTCATGTGCATTTCCTGTGCACACATGTACACACATACTGATACACTATCAAGCTATATCAATTCCCTTCCAAGATTTAATTCAAAAATAATTTTGAATTTATTTATATTTTTCAGAATAGATTCCTAAAATCTTGGGTCATTACATACACCCCTCCTTTTAGGAATTGTGTCCCACAATTTTCCTAAGCTTAAAATAAATTTTAAACTTAATTCAGAGAACAAGTACATTCTCAACCCAATAGATTTTTAGTTCTATAATAACTAAAAACATATGCATCTAAAAAGAAAACAATCAAAGATCAGAATTACCTTTAATCTGAAAATAGCTTAGGATAATTCATCCTAACTTTGTCCTCTAATTCCCATGTGCAATCACTAGGATCAAGACTCCACTGTACCTTCACAAGTTTCAGAGATTTATTTCTCAACTTCTTCACCTCTCTTGCCAAAATCCCCACTGGATCCTTTTCATAAATCAAATTAGAATTTATCTGCACTTGGGTTGGGGTCTCAAGAATTTCTGCCTTGTCATGGACCCACCTTCTCAATTGTGATACATGAAAAACATCATGTATACCTTGCATGTTTTCTGGTAATTCCAACTTATATGCCAAGGGACCAATTCTTTCCAGAATTTTGTATGGTCCAATATATCTCGGGGTTAACTTGCCTTGTTTTCCAAACCTCAGCACATTTTTCATAGGTGAGATTTTGATGAAAACAAAATTTCCCACTTCATATTCTACCTGCCTCCTTCTCATGTCTGCATATTTCTTTTGCCTATCTTGAGCTGCTGCCATTCTTCTTCTTATCAACTCAATTTTCTCCTTAGTTTCTTGTATGTACTCAGGTCCTAAAATAGACCTTTCTCCTGCTTCTACCCAACAAACAGGTGACAAACAGGGTTTACCATATAAGGCTTCAAATGGAGCCATTCCTATGGTGCTTTGGTAGCTGTTGTTGTATGTAAATTCAACTAGATGAAGATAATCTTCCCAGTTTCCCCCAAAATCCAGTATACATGCCCTCAACATGTCCTCCAAAACTTTGTTTACTACCTCAGTCTGCCCATCTGATTGAGGATGGTAGGCAGTACTTAAACATAGTTCACTTCCCATTGCTTCTTGAAAGCTTCTCCAGAATTTTGAAGTGAAGATGGTATCCCTATCACTCACAATGGTTTTGGGAATGCCATGTAACTTTACCACTTCCTTTAAAAAAATTTGAGCTAATTTTGGTGCTGTTCTTTCTGACTTGACTGGGATGAAGTGTGCTACCTTGGTTAGCCTATCAACTATCACCCATATACTTGTATTACCTCTCTTAGATCTAGGCAGTCCATCTATGAAGTCCATAGATATATCTTCCCACTTCCACTGTGGTACACTAAGAGGCTGCATCAACCCTGATGGCCTTTGGGTTTCAGCCTTGACTTGTTGGCAAGTCATACATTTGGCAATGTATTTAGCTACATCAGATTTCATCCCCTTCCACCAGAAGTCTCTTTTCAAATTTTGGTACATTTTTGTGTTGCCTGGGTGTATGGAGTATTTACTTCTGTGATATTCATTCAATATCTCTTTCTTCAATTCTGTGTCCTCTGGTACACACATCCTATTCTGGTATCTCATATAACCATTTTTATCAATATGGTGATTCATCACTTCCTCCCCTCTTGAGAGGAGCACTTTCTTCTCTAATAAGTTGGCATCCTGTTCTTGCATTTTTCCTACCTTCAGAATTAAATCTGGTTGAAGTGTCATTAAGCTTAACTTCCCTTTATCTTCTTGTGCACCATGCATTTGCTCATCAATGTGCACACAACCATTCTCCCCAATTTCTAACTCAGTTAGCAAAGACAAGTCTTTAAATTCTTCTATCATCATCATAGCCAATTTAGCATGTTGTCTACTTAGAGCATCTGCAACTTTGTTTGCTTTGCCTGGTGTATAGAGTATGTCAAAGTCATAGGCAGCTAAGAACTCCACCCATCTATGTTGCCTCATGTTCAAATCTTTTTGTGAAAATAAATATTTTAGAGACTTGTGGTCAGTGTAAAGTTCAAACTTTGTGCCTAACAAATAATGTCTCCAAAGTTTTAAAGCATAGATCACAGCTGCTAATTCGAGATCATGTGTGGCATACCTTACTTCATGGGGTTTAAGTTGTCTGGATGCATATGCAATGACTTGGCCTTGTTGCATCAACACTGCACCCAAGCCAAATCCACTAGCATCAGTGTATACAACTAATTCTTCATTTCCATGAGGTACCTTTAAAATTGGAGCATTCACCAATGCCTCCTTCAACTGTTCAAAAGACTTTTCACATTTTTCTGACCAAACAAAAGCTTGGTTCTTCCTGGTTAGGTTAGTGAGTGGTGTAGAAATTTTTGAGAAATCTTTTATAAACCTCCTATAATACCCTGCCATCCCCATAAATGACCTCACTTCACTCACAGTGCTTGGCCTCTTCCATGCTTGGATAGCCACTACTTTATTAGGGTTCATAGAAATTCCTTGAGCAGATATAACATGGCCAAGGAAATGTACTTCCTCTTTCCAAAATACACATTTTGAAAATTTTGATTTTAAATCTTTTTCCCTTAACCTAGACAAAACCAGGTGCAAATGATGCTTATGTTCTTCCACTGTTTTGGAATAAATCAAAATGTCATCTATAAAAATAAGCACAAACTTGTCTAAACAATCTCTAAAGGTTCTGTTCATTAAATCTACAAAGTATGATGGTGCATTGGTCAAGCCAAATGGCATAACCAAAAATTCATACAACCCATACCTAGTGTTAAAGGCAGTGTACTTGATGCTTGATTCTTCCACCTTCATTTGATGAAAACCAGATGCTAAGTCTAGTCTAGAAAATACTTTTGCCCCTGCTAATTGATCAAAAAGATCATCTATTCTTGGCAATGGGTATTTATTTTTAATAGTTACCTTGTTTAATTCTCTATAATCTATACAGAGTCTTAAGGAGCCATCTTGCTTCTTAACAAATACCACTGGTGCTCCCCAGCAAGAATTACTTGGTCTTATAAAACCCTTTTCTTCCAGTTCTTCTAACTGTTTCTTTAATTCCTTTAGTTCATTTGGCCCCATTCTAGTTGGCTTTTTAATCACTGGGCTTGCTCCTGGAACTAGATTGATCTGAAACTCTACTGGTCTATGGTGTGGAACACCCTTGACCTCACCAAACACATCCAAATATTCATTGACTACGGGAATTTCTTCAATGGTTAGTTCACTGAAATCTTTTTCTGAGTCAACTAAATGATATAGTTTTCCTTCCTTAGCTACTTCACATAAAACTGTGATTCTCTGACCTCTAGAATTTTGCAATGATATGGTGGATGAGTCTAAATTAATTATGGCTTTAAATTGCCTTAACCAGTCTACCCCCAATATAACACCTATATTTGGGTAATTCAAAACATATAAATTGGAAATAAAAATATTTCCTCCTATGTTTAATTCCACATCCACACAAATCATATCTAAAACACTAGAACTCCCCAGTGGACTTTGTATATGCAATGAGGTTTCAACCAATATGCAATTCAGTTTTAGCATTTTAACTAGTTCATAAGAAATTAAAGAGTGAGTTGCCCCAGTATCATATACTACTACTATGGGTATGGTACAAATAAGTAATGTACCTTCCACTTGGCTATGGTTTTCTGTGTTACTCTCCACTGTGGCTTTGCCTTTTCCTTCCAAATTTGCCAATTTTCCTTGCTGTTTGTACTCAGGACAATTCCTCTTCATATGCCCCTCTTTCCCACATAGATACCACTTAAAAGCTCCTCCCTTCAATTCTGGACACCTAGGCTTGATATGCCCCTCCTTTCCACACTGATGGCACACAATTTTCTTCTTGGTTTCCTTAGCTTTGACATCTCCAGTGCCTTTGTTACTGGCCTCTTCCTTCTTCTTATCATAAGGGTGATACCTCCCCTTACCCTTCTTGGTATTATTGTTCTTAAAATTTCTGAACTTCTCCCTTTCCTTGTCATGCTGTTCCAACCTCAAAGCTAAGTCTATCACATGGTCAAAAGTCCTGTCTGCATAGGGTAACATGGCTCTGCTAAGTCCTGGGTTCAACCCTTTTATGTACCTATCATTTTTGGATGCCTCATCTGCCACAAGAATTGCTCCATATGTGGAAATCCCTTCAAACTTTTGAGTGTATTCTGTGACAGTCATGGTTCCTTGTCTAAGTCTAATAAATTCTTCTAGCAAGGTAGTCTTTGCTGATGCTGGTACAAACCTTGCTTCCAACATCTCTTTGAATTGATTCCAAGTGATTTCATTTTCATTCCTTCCTGCAATGATTACTTCCCACCAGCCTAAAGCTACTCCTTTTAGCTGTCTTGTAGCCACTTGCCTCTTTCTTTGATCATCAAGTTGCATGTCATTGAAAATTCTTTCCAATGTTCTCAACCATGTTTGAATTTCCATGATACTCTCTGTCCCTTCAAAGCTTTTGCCTCCTAAATGAGTATATGTCTTAAGTAATTTTGAGAGTTCTTCATAGGGATTTTCTTGCCTTTGTCCTGCCCCATCCCTAAATGCTCTCACCAGGTCTTGCAGATTGACCATTGGTGGTGCATGGGAAGATCCTGCTCCCTGATTTGGTGGTCTCCCTACCATAGTTTGCTAATAATAATTTACATAGCTGGTTAGTTTGATTGGTAATTTTATTATTTCAGTGGTTTTTTTTCACACTGAAAACATTGATATATACATTTAGTTCCTTTAAATTTTATTTCTATCTAAGAACTTGATCTTTACTTCTACTATGTTGAATAACATAGCTCTGATACCAAATGAAGTGACCCTCCTATTTCTACCCTAATTTCATAAAGATTTTTTTTTTCTTCATCAAAGGGAATTTAAATCAAATAGAAATCAAAATGCCATACAAGCTATTGACATAGCCACTTGTTTTTTTTTTAAATAGGCAAATTAGGCAAAATCAGCAGTTCAGACGTCTAAATAATTATGACAGGCGTCTAAACTTAATCCCAAACGTCTAACTAATTATAACAGACGGCTCAGAGATCTAAAATTGAAATAGAGAGAAAAAGACATTTTGAACTAAATTTAGACATCTAATTTTTTTGTGACAGACGTCTACATTTAACCTCAGACGTCTAAATTATTATGGCTGACGTCTAAGTTTAATCTCAGACGTCTAAATTATTAAGACTGACGTTTAAATTCGATCTCTATGTACATGCATATGCACATTCAATTTATATGTGTCTGGATGTCCACCTACATTCATTTACACTTTTTTTTAAGTTGGATTTAAACTTCCTTTGAACTATCAGAGATGATATATAGATATATCAATCATTACAAATATATTTTCCAGGGTCATTTTCTTTTTCCAATAAACAAAATATATCCAGGACCAAAACAATTAACCAATATAAATATATCAGTACATTCACAAAGATAAGCACATACATGTGAGGATGCATATGCCTCTCTTGTTTGAATCAGAGTTCTGGAAAACAAGAGGATATTGGATTGATTGAATTTAATCAATCCACACATAGTTCAGTGTTATATGTCCATGTTTGATTTTCTTCTTATAAAATCTGTCTGGAGTTTAAAATGCATTTGGTTAAAATCTGAGTGAAATTCAGATTCCTACTACAAATACATAGGAAAAAAGGTGTGTTAATATTTGCACAAAACATGTTTATGTGCGTATATAACTGCAACTATTTGGATCTGGCTTTCAACTCCCTTATTACAGATCCTTTCTTTATTTAAAAACAAGACATGAAACATTTGTATGAAACAAGTTAAATTATGGGAACCTTGCAGTCATATAAAAACATTCAACCTATGCCTATTATCTTTTGTATACATATGCCATGGTAGAAAGATAAAACCATTTAATTTTTTTGAGAATCAACTATCCAGATTTTCCAAAACTAAAATCCTTTCTAAAGAATCAAGATTGACTAATACATTTATAAAATATAATCATTTAATTTAAACATGGTGTTCTTACTCAATCCACTTACAATATTTTGATTAACTTCTTTAATATCAGATATTAACTAGATTTATAAATTCCAGATACAAGTCAATCTCTTAATAAAATACTTAACAAAATATCCATCCCATATTCAACACTTAATACAAGTAACAATTTAAATCATTAATACATGCGGATTTTATCATTTAGGCTCTTATCTAACTAAGTTTAGCATGCTATAATCTTCTTCTCAAAGCCTTGCTCCTACTCCTACTTAGTTGCTGCAATCCCTGAAAAAGCATTTGAAACTGCCTCATTTTAAATGAGACACCCCAAATGCCATTAGCACACTAGGGTCAGACACATGTCTGGTATGAGAAAATTCACAAAAGCAATTAGTTAATTAGGTTAAAATCAAATTAAACACATATACATAAAGTTCTGCCCTTTGGAATCAGATCATACTTGTGTGCATGCTCTGTGTCATTGTGCATGTGCACACTTTAATTTTTCTTTCCAGAGACTACATATATAAGTATGGCACATACATTCAAGCATACAATCCAGTCATAGTCAAACAATCATTCATACCAAACAGGAAAATAACCAATATGAGTTAAATCATTTATTCAATTCTCATATTTCTATTCTGGGAAAAACTCTAGTTTTCTCATCATCTCAAATATTTTTCCCTAGGTATATTTATCTATCCTGGTCTCATCTGCAATATTTATGAATCAATGGACACACTGTAATGAACTAATTCACTCCATTACACAAAGATCTCAGGACTTAAACAAGCCATGTGTCAACTTGTATTACTCAAGAAAACAAGTCATTCCTGTAGTGTTCTTGACCCCAATTTCCTAATCAGGTTTAAGTTAATAATAACTCTTTTGATTTTTCATGACTAAACCATTCAGTGATCCATTTTACTAACTAAAAACATCCATATCATGGCATCTCATATTATTCATAACCATACAGAGACAAACAAGCAAACAACCATTGGTGACTAGATAAATAAGGTTCTGTATGTATATATATATATATATATTCTGGTATTTTAAAAAAGGGTATAGGCAACTAAAATTAGCTTATGGCTTCTGAGAGAGTTTTTCCTTTTTGCAAACATTTGTGCTTGAGTTAAACTCAGAATGATCTGGTTTCACTGAACCACAAAATTTTGTTTGTTATATGTATATATATCTTTATGCATTTTTTATTAAATTAGGAGCAACAGCACATAGGCAACCCTATTGCACTCCTAATTCCTTTTTGTCTCAAGCCTCAGCACTTATACATGAGTATATTGCAGCTCAATATGTTTTCATATCTCTGAGTTAAGCCAAAACCAATACTACTTGCCTATATTCAACATTTATTTTCTTGGGTATTTGTTTATGTTCCTAAACATTTACATATCAGAGATCTGGGTTCATAAAACATATATGTATACTAACTACACATAAAACTTTCTTATAAATAAACAAGTAGAACAACCAAAGAGAATCAAAACATTTCCAGATTTAAAATCACAGATAGCATTCATATATGAAAATACTCTTTTAAGAAAATTACTTATAACTGGCTGCGTACATTAGGACTTATTGCCTTAGATTTTTGAGTGAGTTTTCTCACCTAGCTCTCTTCTTTGCTTCCTTAATTAATTGATGAACTTCTGCCTTTAGCCTCAAGCTCTTTTCCTTCCCTTGCCTTATGATTTCTATGGTGTTGTTTTCTCTTTTTTTTTCAAATTTCTTTTCTGAGAAGGAGAGGAGGCTGCTGCATATACATGTATATATATAGGGTCTTCCTTAGGGTTTTGGGTATTGGCTAAAGCCATTTTTGCCCACCAGAAAAATCATGTTATCTGTATTTTATTTGAACCCAAAATTCTACCCTCCCCGGCTTAATTTAGGTGAAGAGAAAAGTGGTTACATTCTTTTTGGCTAATTTCAGAATTTTGCTTTTCAGAAAATACTTTTTTTTCCTTTGTCTACAATCATGCTAAAAATGTGACTTGATTTTATTATTTATCAAATACTCTTCCTAATTCTGCCTATACCAAGCATTTCTCTGCTTTATCTTATTTTTTTCTATTTTTAGCTTTCATGTAAATGGTATGTACTTCCTTCATTTATTTATAAGAGGAATACTCCTTTTTATATCTTCAGTTTTTCTTTCTTTCTTCCTATATACTAAAATATGTCTGTATATTTTATCTTACTAATTTGAACTCTAGTATTTTATTAACACATATATATTTATATAAGTCTTACTGAAATAATTAGTACACCTATATATATATATATTTACACGTCATTCTGTATTGACACACATATGCACATGTACACTCAAAAATATTCAGTAGCATCCATATATGTATATTTACTTATGCATACAACTTTTAAGGGTTTAATCTAAATATATATATATATATATATATATATATATATATATTCCCATACATATCAATATGTATTTATTCTTAGAGTTCAGGGATTTTAGCTTTAGTTCATGTGCATTTCCTGTGCACACATGTACACACATACTGATACACTATCAAGCTATATCAATTCCCTTCCAAGATTTAATTCAAAAATCATTTTGAATTTATTTATATTTTTCAGAATAGGTTCCTAAAATCTTGGGTCATTACATCGACCCAATTCGATATGTTATTCATTCTTATTTGACTTTGTCCATATAAATAGATTTTGTTTCTCAAACCCTAGCAGCCATTTAGTTTATTTTGCACATACATCAATTTCTTATATGTTCCTTCCTTCCAATGGCAGAAACCCTAAATCCCAATTTCAAATCAAAATCAATTTCAAAAATTTAAACTCTCCAAACCCTATCAAATTATATATCGTTGGAAAGCTCTCGATGAGCGCAATCTACTGCTATAATTCGTTTTTCGATTTGATGCATTGTTTGACCAAAAAACAATGAAGAAATCTCGGCCGTTAAAACTAAGGTTTTCATTTCAACGGTGGATCTTCATCCTTGCGACGATCAGGAAGCGCCATTGGGTAGAGGGGAGGAACCAGTGCTAATCCATGTTGTTAGTTGTCGCAAACGTCACCTTTTTTGCCAGAAAATGCAATAGAAAGGGGCGGCAGCGGAGGTCGGAGAGGGGGTCGGAGCTTGGGCATGTGAGGCATGGGTGGTCAGTCGAAGGTAGAGGAGTGGTTGGCGACGTCTGATCTAGTACTAGGTGAGCGTGGACGTGGTGGTTGGTCGTTGAACGATGGCGGCCAAGGGTTTTTATCGCATGTGTAGTTCTGTACGAGATTAAGGTCGATGACGAGATGACGTGGTAATTTCTATTTGTTTATATTTTTAATTTATTTAAAATTTGAATTTCAATCTTCTAATATCTATAACTTTTCCATACGAGATCGGATTTGGACGCGGTTTTCTCCGTTGCGATCGTATTGGAATTCCAAATATTATGGAACTAGTTTGGTGGAATTCTGAGACCGCTAGATTTTTGGGCTTTAATTGGATTTTAAATCGACTGAAGTTCAAAGGTGAGTATTTTAACCCACTCACAACTACTAAATCATCCTAAATTAGTTAAATTAAATTTATGATGTGATTAGAAATTGATTGATTGCTGTTTTGTAGATTTAAATTTTCATTCCAGTTAAATCTGACTTTTATTGAATTTAATTGCCATTTAATTTAATATTGAATTTTAAATTACCAGTTAAATACCCGTTAATGACAACCAGTTAATTGTTGTTATTTATTGATTGATTTGAATGATGATTGTGATGGATGTTTAATTGTTGATATTTGGATGATTGGATATTATATTTATTTGGTATGTTTTTATCACACTGCAAGTTCCCTTAGTTATTGTTAGGAAAATCACTATAGGTTGAAATGATACATACCCGAACGATCTTATAGATTAGGGAAAAATCGTTATGGGTTGAAATGATAAACCCAAGCGATTTTATGGCTTTTGAATTTTAATTCGGGATTGCGGGTTGAAATGATATATACCCGTAAATTTTAAATTATTCCAGGTTGAAATGATATATATTCGTATCACTTGACCATAGGGTAGAAAATTATATACGGACACCGGATTGGTTAAATTAAATGATTTTTAAATCCTTAATTTTTGAATATAGTTAAATGATAATATAAAATAAAACTTGATTTATATAAACTGAATTATTTTCAAATTTAAGTTTAAATGTTGAAATTGTTTTAAATGAATTGTTTAAAGAATTTTAAATTGGAATTTTAAAGTTGAATTTTGAAATATAAATGAAATTTATCAAAATTGAGTTATTGTAAACGTTGAATATTTAAATTTTGAAATCTATTGAATTTGAAGAGGTTTAAATTTATTGTTCAAACATTGATTTGAAATCGATATAGATTTAAATGGTTTTAATGAGAATTTGAATTGAAAGAATAAAATTAAGTTTGTTGATTTGAAATCTGGATATGTTCCAGATTTGTGGAAATGGAAGAAACAATTTGATTTGATATTATTTTCAAATTAATTATTTTAATATAAACTGTTTAAGAATCTATTATTTAAAAATTTCAGATTATTTAGATTTTCCAACTATTCACTATATAAACCATTTCCAACAATCAAACAATTTTATACTAAACTATTTTAACTGTTTTAAAATCCTTAAACTATTTAAACTATTAAAACTAATTTAACTATTAAAAACTATTTTTAACTATTAAAACTATTTAAAAAAATTAAACTATTTTAACTATTAAAACTATTTAAAACGATTTCTAAACTAATTTTAACTATTAAAACTATTTTAAACCATTTTAAACTATTTTAACTATTAAAACTATTTTAAACTATTTTAACTATTAAAACTATTTTAAAGATATTTTAAACTATTTTAAAACTATTTATGACCATCTAAACTATTTACTAACATCCAAACGGGGCAAGGTTGAATTGTGTATATTTAAAATCCTTGATTTAAGAGCGAATATGGTTAAATGATGTTATAACCTACGTTTGAATTTGAAAATTATATTTTCTGGTGAAATGGCATATTTGGAGTAAATATGATGGTTTTGAAATGAGGAATATTTTTAATTGTATATGATATTTTGATATCAATTATGAATCGGTTTTGGAAATGTAAAAGAACCATCCAGTGTGAAATAAGCGTTTGGTTGTTAAAGAGACCGGGATCAGATATAGTCATACTCTCTGCCAATACCGAAAACCACTTTAACAACTGTGCACGTGGTGGAGAATCCATAACGAAGTAGGATGGTTTGGCGAACGATTCTGTATGAGGTATTAACGCAGCCTTGACCCCCTTGGGTTAGCTTGATGTGACTAAAACAGGACCTATACCGGGTCAAGTGAGGTCGCTCCTCCGATTGGGCACATTTCTTCAATACCATATTTATTACTTTGTGATTGATTTGGTGGCCACCCCTCGATTTGATTACGAGAATGTGTTCCGAGTTGAGCGGTATTAGCTGCTATGTGTTACCACCAGTCCGGGAGTGCAAATGGTAGAATCCTACCCTGGCATTGCCTCGCGTGCCTTGTTATATGCCTTATTGCACCCACTACGAGTTTAGTTTGTACCATACCTATGGAGTGCTCACTGAGTAAACCACCGGTTTGGTGGTGCTTACAGTATCTGTATAGACTACGGGAATATATAAAAATGTGTTAAGGGGGATATGGGTAACGCCTTAACGCTATTTTAATACTTTACTTTACTGTAGACATATTATAATAGTGTATTGTACTATGCATATAGATAGTTTAACAGATCCTTAGGAGATGGAATCCCGAACATCTCTTAAATTATTGCACACACGTTAGACACTGGATAGGAGATGTAAAATCTCGTAAACATCTCTGAAGCAGTTGCACTCATATTTATTTATTGTTGATTTAACTTTCATAAGATCTTTTAGTTCTGACTCGAGTGTTTTGCCTTTTCATTACGCTTGGGTCAGTCTAAGCTTTTCAGTGTATTGAGACCTTATTTCTGAAGGAAGAAGATGAAGATTAAGTTATTGCTATTTATTATATTTATTCCACTGCATCATGTTGTTTCGCTGCATTATTTATTTATTTCTGCTGTATGTATAACTCTGATTTGTATTAAAAAGGGTAATCAAATGTTATTTGTAAAACAGCTTCATGAACTGTTTATTTGATTATTATATTTCGTCATTCCGCTGTGAGATTCTATGTTTTGTTTTTCTTTTCTCTTCTTTTCTTATTTACCCCATGACAGTCTTCCCTTTTGAATGGTTTGAGTTGACATGTGCGGTTTATTGTCGATTTAAACCATCCAAAAGGTGGGTCGTTACATAAGCACAAAAGTTGGTTTATATGTTCTATATGTTGATGATGGTAGAGAACATATATACATAAGTGTCCAGTCAGTTTGAAGTTAAAAACATGTCTTTTGGGTTATTTTATTAAGGGCACTGCCGAGTCCCCGTTGAGCACCGATCAGGTGCTACTTTGCAATTTTAATGCCTCGCCTTTTATTATAACACTTTATTACGCCCTTTGACTAAGCGTCGAGTTTTTATTAAGGCGGACAAAAATAGGCATTTTTAGTATAACTTTATGTTTAACTTGACTAAGTTAAATATATTTACAAAAAATTATCTGGTTACTTTTTTTCATTTGTTATAGATATTTATGTTTCAAGAATTTCGGTGCTTGAATCGTTTTTCTAGGTCTTTTTTAAAGTTTACAAACAATCAGTTAATAAATAATAATAATAATAATAATTCTTCTTTATATTTGAGAATAAAAGTTACTCTTTATTTTCTCACTTCTTTGAAACTTGGCTCTATTGATTTCTTAATTTTTTTATCTTAATTGTGCAAACCTTTTAAAAATTATTTTAAAATAATTTCTTAATCAAACATAAAATAACTAACTATAAATTGAAATTTATAATATTCACTGATATTGTACTTGAAATTTTAAGATTATTTGGTATATAAATATTCAATTATTGTTATGATACAAACTTTTCTAATATAAATTTTGCTGCTTCTATAAATTATAAATGTACTAGATTCATTTTTAAATTTATTGATGAAACATTTACGTTTGTACACACACATGTATAACACACACATATACATATACATATACATATCACTTGTTGTAAACTAATTAGTGATCATCTAATCAACATCAATATAGTTTAATAAATAGTTAGTTATTTTTTGTAATTATTTAATGCAAATATTGTTTGGGCAAAATGTATGTGATGAATGCCTATTTTCATCTAGGCTCCACCAGAAGTCCGCTTGGACTCTAAACTTAATCTTAGCGCTCCACTATGCCATGAACAAAATAGATTTTAAGAAAGTTAGTAAGCAAAAAAGTTGGTTTATAACTTGTTATGTATATTGATGATGATATATAGCATATATACATAAGTAGCACATATACATAAGAAGTTAAAACGTGTATTTTAGCAAAGTTAGTAAGTATAAAAGTTGGTTTATAACTCATTATGTATATTGATGAATATGGTAATTATAGAGAACACATATCCATAAGAAGTTCATGGGTTTGAAGTCAAAAATTTATATTTTGAGAAAGTTAGTAAGCATAATAGTTGGTTTATAACATTTCATGTATATTAATGAATATGATAATGATTAAAAGACATAAACGTAACTAGCTCAAGGGTTTGAAGCTAAAAGCATGTATTTTGTGAAAGTTAGTAGGAAATGAGAAAATTTGAAATGATAGTAGACATGGTAAAGAGATTATGGTCACTTAGTGGATTTAAAACTATCTAAAGATGATTTGGAAAGATGACAAGCTAAAGAATTATTTTCATAAACTAAGTCTATTTTGGAGATTATTTCGAGAAATAAAATTAAGTTTTAATATGGTTATATAAAGTAAATGGATTATGAGATATTATAAACTAATTTACTAGTGCATGAATAATTTAACTGATAAAGGACGAGGTTATCAAATGAGCTTTGAAAAAGGCTTGATTTTGTTAGTAATATCAACATGAATGTGTGTGTGTGTGTATCCAAAATGAGAGTTCTTTTAAATGTACAACTATGGACTTAAATGGTTAAAGACTCTTAATAGATAGACAAGAGAGTAAAGAAATATGTTAGCCAAGTCTATTAAAATAAATACCGTTTGATAAGTAGGTTTTTGAAGTAAAAATATGAACATATGTGTATATATGAGCAAGAGCATGTGTATGTTTATGTGTATATGAATGTGTATGTATATGGAGTTAAGTGGTTATAGATTAGTTGGAATAGTTGCAGTTGAATTTGTCAAGTTATTTAATGATTGAATATGTGGTTTACCTAGTTTTATTGATTTATGTGAATCATAGAATGATTTAATTGTTGAATTGATTAAATTGTTTGATGTTAAATCAGTTAAGTTTTTTATGTTGAATTGGTTGTAAGTGACAATATGTATATACGAGAGTATACACATATGTATATGTGATATGAGAGCATCAAGAGAAATTCCTTTATTTTCTCCAAATGGCAATGTAAAGTTGTGTTGATGACATTCGAGTTGATTTGATGGCTCAATGATTCACACGGGGACGACAAGACTTTGGTGTTATGTATATGTGTACAGGTGTGTACATATTTTTTTAGTAATTACATACAGCTTTAGTATGTCTGGGCATAGGCAATGGAAGGGATACGATGCTAGTGAGTGAATCCATCGTACCATGAGAGATGGAACAACATGAAACCATGATCCTGAAACAAGGGTGCAAAGATTTTGGGATGTCTTTCTAGAGTAGGTCATATACTATCCATATCACTGGGTATTGAGACGAGACCTACATGAGTCAATAGTGCTGGGTAATCAGTGGATTCAAAGGAATCGATTGACTCCCAGGTAAGTCTCTTCGGATAGTGTTAAACCAATTTTTGGTCAAACATTTAAATTCTAATCATTTTGAAAAGGCTACCGATTATGGAAAATAACATATATGCCTAAAATTAAGAAATATAATAAACTCTTAAATAGATAAACCAAATACAACTTTTGGAATTTCTTTTATTCATTGGTTATTTTTATGATAAGAATGGTACTTTATTCAAGAAAAGCACTTATTTTGCTGCCTTGGAGGTTTGAACTCATGACCTCTAGGACATCGGCCTAATGCGCTATACCACTTGTCACTTGAGCTAGTAGTCCTTGACTATTCATTGTAACAGCAAAAGTACAAGGCATCATCTTCATTGTTAGCCACTAAATTATTCTCAAACTCTCATGTGAGCTTGAAAATTAAATATGTGAAACGAATGAGTCAGACTAAGAGAATGAGGAGAAAATCCCCATCTTATGTAGGAGTAGGTCCCTATTTATAGTAATTGACATGTGACATGGCTTGCTTACATTAGTCGATTAAAGTTGATGTGGATCGGTGACTTGGTAATATGGACCATCTTGATGGAGACATATACCACGGTCCTAGAGTTTGAGCAGTTCACATAGTGTATTAGCATAGCCCTTTAATATATGTATGTGTGTCTGTATAATCCACAAAGGTGACATGGTCGTATGGGGAGTACTTTGGACTTCTTTTCTCAAATCGAGTATAGCCTTTGCAATATCCTCAATGCCTTCATGTCATTGATAGCTTTATGCTTCCAATAGTTTTATTATCATGCTTCTTAATCACACCTCTATGCCATAATTATCCTCCATAGCTTTTATCTTAATCCTTTCTCTTACTTCATGAAAATTGGGTATAACAGGTAACAAGTGGCAATTCATCACATGGATACCGGTTTCAGATATTTTGAACATAGTTAATTTAGAGTATTATTCATATACGATTCATATGGGGTTTGGCATTGGAATGCTTCCGTAAAGCACTGTTGTATCGTTGTATTTACTTTGCATTTGGGGTTTGATAGGGATATGGAGAATTATGACACCTTTGACTATATAGTGCACTATTAGCCATGCACCGGTTTATCATGTTTATAACAAGCTAGTGCCAAGAGACATTTAATTTAGAATTGGTAATATATATTAATTAATTAGATGTATTTCAATACAATATGTCTAGAATTATAGAGATGATTTGGAGACTAGATGAAAATATTTGATATAAAATGGGAAGAGTTTTAAAAGGTGATAAATATTAATATAAATTTATTTAGTTTTTTGAAAACCAAAGATAAATAAATGATATGAAATAGGAATGATTGAAATCTTTTTATAAAGGATAATTGTTGAAATAAATGAATTTATAATTTATTTTAATAATAGATGGAAATTTTATTTTAATTAATAAAGGAATTTGAAACAATTATATATAAAAATAGATTAAATAAATATTTAAAGAGAATAATAAATTAAATAGTTTGAAATTGAGGCGATTACTTTTATAGAGTATGGATAATATTTTTTTGGAAGTTAATAAAGTTGAATGTGATTTTATTTAATTAATAAATAAATTAGAATATGAATGTAAAAGAGACTTATAAAAGAAAAATAAAATAGTAAATGGAATTGGAAGGAAAATTAAGCCAAAAGCTTAATTAGCCCAATTATAAATGGAAGTAATATTCACTTTACTTAAGTTTAAATCTTACCTTATTAATTTTCGGACTTTTCCAAATCCAGATTTTTCTCATCCAATTTTAAATATAAGATCATGTATTAAGGAAAGATTATCCTATAGCTTGATCTCCTCCTGTTGAAATTATCTTCAAACCGTACATCCTCTTATGAATTCTAAAACAAATCCAATAAATTACTAGAAATCCCCAAATCCAAGTATATGCATCTTGACATTATTCTTCACTCTTAGCTAATGAGTCCAAGTTTTGACTATCAATAGCTGAAGTTAGAAATTTATAGTTGAGTGCAAGCATGGAGAACGAAGAAGATAGAGAGAATAATTGAAGTTCTTTATCTTTTGTGAGTAATCTAGCTCAACTCTATGTCTATTTTGATTATAACATAGCTAGAGTATTGTAGGTATGCTTGTGCAATCATGTAGCTCTATTTACAGTAAATGGAGCTTTGCCCTATTATTGATAATCTTGGATTCTACATTCTATTTGAATGAATTTCTATTATTGATAATCTTGGATTCTATATTCTATTTGAATGAATTTGAGTATGTGTAGATTGAATAATGGATGAGTATTGACGTGAGCATCAAATTAGTAGGAAGTAGCAAGAAAGTGGAGGAAATAAGCTTGAATTTGATCGAAGAAGATAAAAATGAGCTTCATGCGACACCGGTGCACAGCAGTCAACCGCCGACCGATGGCGCAAAACCATGAGCTTAATACACACACACACACACATATATATAGTGAATAAATGTAAATAAAATGAATAAAAATATAACTAAATGCTAGATAACAATAATACATACTAATTGAACTTATGCAGATTGTTAATATTTTAAGATAATGATATTATATAAATTAATATATAAAGGTATTTAGGAATTTAATATACAGATTAACATTGAAATTGAAAATAAAATATATAAACAATAATTGTATTGAAATATATAAATCTAAATTTATTTGATATATCTATAATGAGAGGAAGTGTAAGTAATAATATTTTAATAATTAATCAATTAGTTAATTATAAGGTCAATAAGAAATTAATGTGACTAACATAATAGAAATGAAATATAATATATATATATATATTGAGATATTCTATGCAACGAGGAATTTGTAATAAACATAGTTATAATACTGTCTGGTATGGGACTTTTGGTAATATTTCTCTGGCTATTCATTGGACTTGTTTCAGTAGATAATTGTGGTGATTGAGTGTAGTTCATAAGTAGTGAAAGTATCACGTGATGGTATAGGATGCCATTGTAATATTTATTCCATTATTCATTGTAAGTTGATGACACTTACGTGATTAGAGATATTGAGGAGATACTTACGTGAGGTGATGCTCATTGGTGTGAGTAGGGTTAGCGGCAATAATTATTGCTATTACCATGATATACTTCTATTATTAGCGTTAGAGAGGACCAGATGGCTAGAATCCACCTGAGCGGCCTAATTGCGGACTCACGCCCAAAATCCGTAACACCTTGTGTGTGTATAAGATTAGGTGACCCATAAGGCAAGTGCCCATAGCTCTTGTGTCACTTAGACCAGCAATCTGTTACCTATAGGGGCAAATCAAGTGTCATGACTGAGTGCTTCATGTAGACGAGCAATTAGTGGATATGTATCATAATGACCATCGAGGTAACCAAAGACTATAGAGTCAGGTCAGATGACCCTTGTGTGAGACTCTAGAGCACGCGAGTAGCTACCAGTCTTCCATTTGGTTCTAACGGAGTAGTATATTGTCATATATTATTGATATGCCTTACCTAAATATCGATATGGGTTAGGCGACTCGGGATTAGGTGACTCATATGTTGTGATATGACTCCACAAGTGACTTTGTGTTTGTTGTATAGTCATTTCCCATCACCATTCACTTTGTGATATATGTATGTGTGTGTACGATTATGATGGCTTAGATACAAACCTACAATTGAATTGATATTGATGAACGTATGATTGGAATCCATTTAAGTATGAGATATATGAATAAACAGTGATAAGATAATAATAATAATAATAATAATAATAACAACGCCACGAAAACATTTATACATTTCCATTTTCATGTTATATCACATTTACCATGATTATAGACATAGTCTGACCTATGTGTTATTATAATACTCGGGCCAGTCCGAGGTATTCAAGGTGCAGGTACTCAGTAGTATCTTTGGACATGTGAATATTTTGGAGACTAGTACTTACATTAGGATGATGCATGTCCTTTTGTATTTTGTAGCCTTGTTGTATATTTATGTTATGATGTGATGTATTGATGTATGTATAATGTGGTTTGGAGACTATCATTTTGTAACCCATTGGACTATGTATATGTGATATATATTATATCTACTCATTGTATTTTGACTCTATGTACTGTATTATTTATTTTGTGTTATGCATTATTCTGTCCAGGTAGCACACATATTTATTGATTTGTACTAAAACCATGTACCACTAAGTTAAATATCATATGATTTGAGATTTGTACTAGTGTTAGTCCAAGGGAATATTCATGTATGTACCCCATATAGCCTCATTCTTCGTATTATACAACAGTATTACCTAGTAAAACTCTTGGATGGTATGGGTATAGAGATGGAGTGTTTCATTTTGATATCAAAGCAGGGTTAGAACGATACACAACATATACAGACACGAGTCATTGGCCTAGATGGATATTAAAAGTCCTTGTTCCTTGGGTATTGCGTAGATTACCTATAGATATGTTACTTAAGTATACATGGTGATTACAGGGAGTATTCATTTAGGTGTGTATTTGTTATTTATGTGATTTGATATATATTAATATGATTTCTCGTTTATTCTTAATCTGAACCTCACTTCTTTGTAGTAGTGAGTATGGTTGGACCCTACTCTGGTCGAGCTGATATCAGACAGTCTAATGGATCTAGGGGAGTATACATAACCACTAAGCAGCAAATGGAGATAATGAGAAGTATTCAGCAGTCTAGTGCTTCCACAACTCTCAATACTCCCACTCCTTGATTTGATTTTGCCATGGTATGTAGTGACTATGCTAGCCTTGGCGGAAAGCCTTTCAAAGGCACCAAAGGAGTGTTTGGAGTCTAGGCATGGCTAAAGACATGTGAGCATATTATCACACATATGGGAATTACCTATCAATAGAAAGTCCAGATTGCTTCAAGCAAGTTATATGGGAGAGCATTGGATTAGTACCAGTTGTTGGTAGTTGAGGTGGATGAAGCCGAGTTGACTAGGATCGATTTAAGACTCAATTCGAATAGAAATTTCTTCCAAAAGCTCAAAAACAGTAATGTTCGAAAATTTATAGACTTGAAGCGGTGCTAGTTGTCTATAGCAAGAATATGTTGCCAATTTTAAATCACTATCGAAATAAGGAATTGATTTCATAAATACTCTACTAAAGAAGAACAAGAAATTTGTGTATGTTTTGAATAAAGCCTTGAGGACAGCTCTCCTCCCGCAGCTGGATGCCACTTTTGAGAAGCTGTATTAGTATACTTATCTACTCTTTTTCAATACTTGAAAAATATTGATATACTTATCTCAACTGTATTGGTATACACAAAACATTTCACTATCGGTACTTAGAAAACCTTTTCATATACTTCAACAGTATAAGTATATTCACAAAACACTACATTTAAAATACTTGTAAAACGTACCCATATACTTATCTCAACGGTATAAGTATATTTGCAAATCTTAAGAAAGATTACGTTTCCAAACCCATACTTAATTAGGTTAAAACAAATGTCATTTAAAACATTGATGACAATAAACCCCAAAACACTTTTTGTGTAAGTAAATGAATCGCATAGAAATTAGACTAAGTATGCTTACCACTACTTCGGTACTTCCCGATTTCAAACTTGTGTTGTCCATCGACTAACAATGTAGTTGAACAAGTTAGCGTACTATCCTTGCCTTGACATGCATTCTTAATTCTCAGGATAGGGATGAGTTCCCTTCCCTCAGAATTTGGTGTTAAGTATGCAACGACCCGGAAATTTAACGATTTTTAATAACGTAATTAACTAAAATATTTCTTGAAAATATATAATAAGATTTTGAAATGACAATTTGATATTTGGTATGCGTCTATTGAAGCATAGCAAGTGGCAGGTTTTCATTTGAAAATTTGAAAGTTTGTTTTGTTGTGAAATTTTCAAATTTTAAATTAAATCGGTTAAATTTGATAGAAATAATATATTTTTGAAATCTGCATATTTTTATATAAGAAAAATGTAAATCATTTTCTAAGTGAGACGTCGTATCTTGTTTCGCCAAATTTGGACTGCTCTAGCTCCGTTTATCTTATTTTCCGTGTTTTAGCAGCAGTTTTGGCAGTGAAATTCGAGTTTTGACAGGACGGTCGTATCTCTAATATTTGTGTACCATTCTGTTCGTCTTGTAGTGCTGATCTCCATAGTATATTCATTTGTGCATTTCGGTATCCGGTATGCGGCGAAATCTACGAAACAATTAGCCATATCGGTACCCATTTCAGGCCTTTTGGGTTTCTCTATGCCCTTTCATCTATCTGCTGGTTGAAAACCAATAGCCATTTAGTTTTATTATTCCAGAATTTACGTCTCTGACTCTTTCAATTCCATTATTTGATTTACTATTCTGGTTCTCCACTATTATTCTCCCTTCGTTCTCTTTTCTCTGCCCACTGCTTGGAAAAAAAGAGAGAACAAATTATATTTATAAAAAGTTGTTTATATCTTCTGTTATCAACCTGCTCATATCCATCCCAGTTGAAACTCGATCCATGCAACCACTTTTTTTTGCTCCGACCCGAAGCTACCACCAGCCCATCACTCACGCACCCACCACCCTCTCCACCATCCTTTCACCTATATCCCCGCGTCCCTGCTCTTCCACCGTCCCTTTGCATCCCACCACCGTAAATCATACAGCCTCCACACGAGATCCAACACCCGACTATCTCCATTCTCTCACCCCTACAGCCAACCTCCCCTCTCACGAAAACCCATAGCAGAAAACCCATCCTTCCCCGTTACTCCATGCACGACCAAACCTCCAACTTCCCCTGACCGAAGCACGCAGCTCCACGTCAGACAAACTGTGCCAGCCTCACACCATCCATGGCGGCACTCACTGACCCGCACCCAAACATCTTGCTCCAGCCGAGAGCCTACCTCAACAACGCCAAAACCCACTACCCGAATGGAGCCTCCAACCACCGCCTCTTTGTCTGTTGTGCCAAACAAGAACCCAGCACCGCCAATTCTGCCACCCACACTGAATCCCAAACCTGAACCCAACTTGTTTTCCCAAAACCTGATCCGCCCTCCTCTCATCAACTGATGGTGCCGAAACATGTGGCAGCCAACCCAAACATCTCCCTAACCCGCTTGACAGCCTTTTTCCATCGCCTTCCTATCATCTCCACCGATCCATACAACCGACCCCATGGCCTCTCCACCGGTCGCATCATTCCTTCCCTCTCCAATAGTTTTTCGACAAACTTCGCCTCGCAACTCCAATCTGAACCCAAGCATCCCACTGTTCTTCGCCATAGCAACAGCCCACGATCCGAAGTGAGTAGCCACCTGAATCTCCTCCTTGCCAAACTCCGACAAACATCACTCGCATACCACCCCTTGCCGAAACCCACCTATCACTCCACAACCATGTGAAGTCTCTCCCTGGCCGAAGTGAGCAGCTTCTAAACCCTGGGCTCCTTTATTATATAATGTAATATATATATTTTAGAAAAAAAGAAGAGAGATTTTGATTTTTAAATATTGTTTAAAAGGAAATATATATATATATATATATATATATATATTCTATTTAAACATGTATTGGAAGAACTTGGAAACTATGGGTTTTTAATAAATATTGATTTTTTAACAAAAGTTTATAATATGAAGATTTTATTTTAAATATATGAGTAAATTTTAGATTTTAAAAAAAGGTATATTATATATATATATATTTGTTTTCATCGAATTCGAATTCATCCTATCTAGCTTATCGCAACCATCTTTGCTTATCGCTGTCCTGCTAGCTCGTGTTTGTATCCATGCTTATCCATGTGCATGTCTATGTCATCTTCTTCGCCATCGTTGCTCTCTAGCCTCGAAAGGTGAGCGATCACTCACGATTAGCATTCTTATGCTTGGTAAATTGATTTCACATGAAATGACGATTGAAATATGTTGTTAAATTTGAATTGTTAAATTATTAAGTATGATATGTTATTATCCGCAAATTTTTACCTATATTAACTGACATATGACACCATAACCTGTTATATATATTTTATTTAAATTGTTAATTATGACCATATATGTCTGTCATTGATATGTATGTCATTTATGCTATTTATATTTTCACAATGCAAGTTCCCTGTTAGTTAGGAATTCCCTATGGGTTGAAATGACACATACCCGAACGATCTTGTAGATTATGGAAAAATCGTTATGGGTTGAAATGATAAACCCAAGCGATTTTATTCATTTTGAATTTGGGATTGTGGTTTGAAATGACATATACCCGTAAATTTAAACTATTGCGGATTGAAATGAAGAATATCTGTATCACTTGACTATAGGATAGAAAATTATATACGGACACTATTGGTCTATTTTTGAAAAATGATTTCCAAAGTTTTTAAAGGAAATATATGGGTTTTAATAAATATTGATTTTTAAAATATAATATATATAACTTTATTTTATATATGTGTAAAATATAGATTTTTAAAATTATATATTTAGAAAATTTTAATTTATAAGTTAGTTTTGAAAATATAAACTTTAAGATTTTACATATAATTTTGTTATTTTTAAATATATAAAATAAGATTTAATATAAAATAAATTTAGTAATAAAATTTAATTAAATTTAATTAGTATATATATAATATGTATAAGTATTTATTTAAAATTATATTAATATTTTAAAAATAGATTTTTGTAATAATTTTAATAATAGAGGTTGGAAAGATAAATTAAAGTTGACTTGGAATTTAAATTGGTTAATAATTGAATTTAAATAAGGATCGGTTGGAACTTATTGATTTTGAAATTTTAAAGATATGATTTTATAACTTGATAACTTGATTTTGATTAAAGAAAATTAAATAAATATATTTTTTAAATTTAAATGAAATTGAATTTGAATATTTAACTTTGATTTAAGTTTGTAATTTGAGATTTTATTTAAATGTTAACCAAAGGTGATAAAATGAATCTTTTTAAATTTAAATAAAATTGAAATAGAATATTTAATTTTGATTCAAATTTGTAATCTGGTATTTTATTTAAATGGTTATTAATAGTGATTAAGTGAATATTCCAAATTTAAATAAAATTAAAGTTGAATTTTGAAATATAAATCAAATTTATTAAATTTAGTTATTGTAAATGTTTGAATAATTAAACTTTGAAACCTGTTGAATTTGAAGTAGTTTAAATTTGTAGTTCGAACCTGAATTTGAAATCGACTAAAAATGGTTTTAATGAGAATTTGAATTGAGATTGATTTAAATTTGAATTTTTGGAACTAAAGTTGATTTGAATTGATTTGTGAAATTGGAAGAAACAATTCTAATTTGAAACTATTTTCGATATAAACTCATTTTAATACATAAACTATTTTAATATATATATATATATATTATTTTAATCTATAACCTATTTTTAAATATAAACTATTTTTATTATATAATTTTTCCCAATATATATAAACTACTTTTAAACTGTTTAAGTTGGAACTGTTATGATCTAGATTTAATGGATTTAAATGCGAATACTTTGATATAATGATTTCGAAAGCGAATATGATTTCGAAAGTGAATATGATTTTGAAAGTGATATGATTTCTAAAGTGATATGGTTTTGAAATGAATATGATATTTTGATATGAAGTATGAACTGTTTGAAATATAAAATGACCACGGTGTGAACTAAGCGTTTGGTTGTTAAAGAGACCGGGGTCGGATATTGTCATACTCTCTGCAATACCGAAAACCACTTTAACAACTGTGTATGTGGTGGAGAATCCAGAACGAAGTAAGATGGTTTGGCGATGATTCTGTATAAGGTATTAACGCAGCCCTAACTCCCACGAGTCAGCTTGATGTGGCTAAAACAGGAGCTATACCGGGCCAAGTGAGGTCGCACCTCCGATCGAGTAGGCTTCTTCGATAACATTCTATTACTTTGTGATTTGATTGGGTGCACCTTTGATTTGGGAGTGTGTCTCAAGGTGGGCGGTAGTAGCTGCTATACGTTACCACCAGTCCGGGAGTGCAAACGGTAGAATCCTACCATGGCATTGCCTCACGTGCCTTGTCACATGCCTTATCGCGCCTTCTATGAGTTTGGTTTGTGTCGTACCTATGGAGTGATCCCTGATAGCCCATCGGTTTGGTGGAGTTTACAGTACTGTATAAACTACGACATTTACATAAAATGTGTTAAGGGGGATATGGGTAACACCTTGACACTATTTTAATAGTTTGCTTTACTATAGACATTATCTATGTAGCATATTGTACTATGTATGTAGATAGTTTAACGGATCCTTAAAAGGGTGGAATCCCAAACATTCTTTAAGTTATATTGCATTTCATTTGGACATTTCACTTCACTTGATTTACTTGTATAAGAATGTTAATCCTGACTCGAGTGTTTTGTGTTTTGCTTTATGCTCGGGTCAAACTGAGTGTTACAGCATTTGACTCACCTTTAGAGTTTGGAGTTTTGCTTGAAGATCTGTCTCTTATCTATTTAGCTTTGCAGCTACCTCGATTATGTCCAGTTGTTTATGTTCAGACTTATCAGTTGATTTTGTATTAGTGACTTCTGTGTACTTTGGATTTCTGTGGTATTTGTTTCAGACTCTGATGTTCTGTAGTAGCTTCATGAACTACTATTTTTCTATTCCACCGCTTATTGTAATTTTACTCTGTGTCTGTGATTTATTTATTTATTTTACTGTATATGCTAAGTTTTGCTAAATATAAATTAACAATCTGTTGTTTTGAGCAATTCAAGTCTGACATGTGTGGAATATTGTCGATTTGAATGATTCGAAATAGCGGGTCATTACAGTTGGTATCAGAGCCAGGTTTAGGCAAACTTAGCATATGGAGTAAAAACTCATTAGAGGTAGGGTAGTAATACCCTAGAATAAGTAAAATTAATTACAGAATAATCTTCATTCGAGCTTGAAATTCTTCAATAGGATCCTCTTTGATTTAGATTTCTTTTGAATTTTGGAACATTCCCTTTATTCTAAAATCCATTCTTGTCTTCTTTGTTCGTGTTCTTCTTGATACTCAAGCATCCCATAGCTCTATTTTCGTTGATCTCTATAATAATTTGAGCTCATCTTATAACCTCAATTTTCAACTTCATCCTTGTGTGTGACTAATCCCATCGGTGGTCCCGCCAACCTTAGTATGATTTGTAAAGGGGTAAAACTCCTTTACAACAGGCATCGACTCATTGAGATTTCTACGTCCTCAATTTTGATGCTGTCATTTCTTGAAAAGCCCAAACCATTTCTCTAGTAGACGACCAGGGTAATTCTCTTGTGATCGAATGTCGAATGCCTCAAGACTATGTAGGTAGTTTTATCTTTCGCTTGATTCTCAGCCCAGTGATCTTGACTCCACCCGATAGTCAGGGATTATCCTGATGTCTTTGGTGAAGTCGCTTCTTTTTCCCAAGTGGGAAATTCCTATTCCTGGAGCTCGACCTGTTGTCTTTCCTCCCAGACAAATGGTTTCTATGAATGGTTAGCCATGCTCTTTAGATTAACCAATGCTCCTACCTTCTTCGTCAATCTCATGAATCACGTTTTCTGCAATGTTCTCAACAAGTTGTCCTGGTTCTCATTGATGATATTCTCGTCTTTTCTAAGTCTCGGTTGACCTGGTAAAGGTCGCCATGATTAATTGATATCTTATCTTCCTTTCAAGCTTATCTTTTTGGTTAGATTTCTCTTTGATTAGGATCCCTCTAAATCTGAATCTCTATCTATAATCCATTCTTGAATCATCCTATGAGGTAACGTATTTGTTATTGATATAAAATATTTTATATTTTGTTGTTTGAGTTGTAAGTTTGAATTTTGGGTTTAGATCGATTCGTCTGGCCAACGCTATGGATGGGAGTTCCAAAACACTTGAACAGGGCAAACTGACATAATATTGTTTTCAAAATTGGTAAATGAAATAATTTTATGTATGATTATATTTTATATATAAAGGTATAATTTTCTAAAATTCGATAGTTAAATGAATTGGTTGTTACAAACGATAATACTAGATTATCATTTATTGATTTGTCAACCATTAACTATTGTTGTATGTTATAAGAAGTTGAAATTTTAAAGCATGGTTTATAAATTGGTTTGCAAATGAAATGAATTCAAATTAAAGATTTGAGAGTTTAATTTTCGGTGCTTTTCAAAATTTGATTTTTAAAGTTTTGAAAATATATTATTTGAAAGTATTTTCGAATGGAAATTGTTTTCAAAGAATTTAAAAGGAAGTAAGTCAGTACTCTCCTCTTTTGTCGCTGGAAAATAATTTCGGTAATGACCGCAAAATCATCGACATTCATTTTTGAGTCTCAAAGTGGAGAGACCACTTAGTAGCTTTACTACACTTTTGTTTTGAAAAATGGATTTGATTTGAACTTCTTGAGTATGGTTTGATGTAATATATATATATATATATATATATATATATATATATATATCAAAATGGTTTGAAGTGAAATCGAAAATTTAACTCTCAAGTTCTATGTTAAGTGATGGTTTTCAATTATTGAAATAAAGCAAATTTTTAGAATAATTGGTGTGTCTAAAATGCGAAATGGAATTGAAACAACTTGAAACAATTAAACTAGGACAAAATTTATTTGTATAATACTCAATTGCATTCTAAAACATATATAACATACCTGAAATATTCAAAAAGTTAAAATGTGATGTGAATATGTAATTGAAGATTATACAAGAGAAACTAAAGTAAAAAAAATGTTCAAACTAAATTCTGCTTAATAGAATTGTTGTAAATAAAAAGTAAATTTATGTAGTGTTCAGTTACATTTGTAAACATTAATAAGAACTTACCAGAGAAAAGGGTTTGAATGTAATGAGAACATGCAATTGAATTGTATATAATATTAAAGTAAGAAATAAGATGTTCAAAATGAAATTTTAACAAGTGAATTTATAAAATGAATAAAAATTTAGTGGTTATAATAAATATTTATACACCAAACCTATATTCCAAGATATGTGTAACGACCCGTAAATTTTAGTGGTTTTATTTATTTAATTAATTGAAATTTTGTGAAATTTTAAATAGTAATATTTCGAAATAAAAATTTAATATTTGGAATATGTCTTCTAAAACATAGCAACTGGTAAATTTACATAAAAAATATGGAAGTTTATTTTCTTGTGTAATTCCATTTCAATTTAAATCAGTTAATTTGTTGATAATAAAATGTTTTCCAAGCATGAATATTTTTCTATAGAAAATTTGTAAATCATCTTCTGAGTGAGACGTCATCTTTCGATTTCCCAAATTTGGACTGCTATTGCTCCGTCTATCTTATTTTCGGCAAATTAGCAGCATTTTCGGTACCAATATCGACTTTTGAACGGATAAATCGTATCGCTGATATCTGTGTGCCATTTCGATCGTCTTATCGTGCTTCTTTCGGCAGTATACTCATTGTAGTATTTTGGCGTCCGTTTTGCATCGAAATCTACAAATCAATTAATCATACCGGTATCCAATTTCAAATTTTGGATTCTCGTTCTTTCAGCTACTAACTATTGAAATCTAACCAGCCGCTTGCTTTTCATATCCTGTAAAGACCCGACTTTCCAGACCCGGAAAATCGAACCATTTGTGTTAAAGAAGAAGAGGTAGAAGAAGAAGAAACAGAAAATCAACAACAGAATCTCACATCGCAGCGGAATAAAATATAATATATACAAAACAGATCTTTACTCAAACAGAAAAATATATCTGTTTATACAATATATTTACAGAATACATCATCAGAGTTCATCACATCAATGACATACATCCAAATACACAGCGGAACAATAAACCAAATACGGAAGTACGTATCGCCATCCAGCTCGTCTCCTGAGCTCCACAGCTACAAATCTGAACCTGTTTATCTCGGTCTGACCCGAGCATCATATAAAACAATACCCGAGTCAGTCTGGAATACCAGCGTGAGAAAATCACACTCAAATTGATTATTAAAGTTTCAAAATTCTTTGAAAACAAAAGCATCTCGTAAGACCACGCCACAAATAAACATGTCGGGTTTTTACCTTACGATAGCTAAAACACTTTTTATAAAAATCCTCTGATATTATAATAGTGTCTATTTACAAATACTTATTAAAATAGCCGAAATTGTTACATCTATTAAATTCCGGCATACTAGCCACAAAGTGGGTAATACAAACAAAACTCGTACAAGGCACGTAGGGAGAATGGATTTCCAACGAATGACTAGGCACTGGGGTACCACCTGTCACAGTACGTGGCCTAGATCACAGTACCGAGGAGTACGCCCGCTCCCCTGCAACACAAGGCCGGAATCATCCCTTACTGGATAATTCCAAATAAAATCACCCCACGGTTGGGATCAGCAACCGCAACACTAAGCCGAAATAAAAGGGACATCTAGACAGGGATGACCTTACTCTCAAGTGGGGGCTACCCACGAAGCCTTGCTGCATAACCCCTGATTTTCAGTCATTCCCGGTTGATGAGGCTCGAGGCTAAACGATACCTTTATAGCACATATCCCTTAGAATGCTCATCGTCCACCTGACGATGTCACGAAAGCATTCGTCCATACAAGTCCGTCCCGGGTTCGAACGGAACCGAAGGCACTATTCCTACTACATCCATTTTGGAAATATCCTCAGGATTAGTAGCGACTAGCCCTTGCACTTCACAGCTCCATCTTCGACTCTGAAATCGTTTTCACGAAACGTACAAACCGAATCGAAGTGGTATTCGAGTCTCCAGACCTAGAATCCCGGTATACGGAAACTCGATCCCGGTCTCTTCGAAACGATCAACGCATTTGGCCAATATTGATAGTCGGTTATTTAACTATCAATTTACATCCACAAGCAACCATCACACAATAAATAATTTCCCACATTATTTATTTGCCCAAATACCTTTCCAAGATATATTTCTATTTTCAAACTCCTTTTGAAAACAATTTCAAACAGTTTCCGCTTACGGAATACATTTCCCCAAATATTTATTTCTCTGAAACACCAAGTACAAAATACTTTAGATTTAAAAATAATTTAAAGCACTTTACTATAAATATACTTTATAATATAGAAATTTAAAAACTACTTTAATACCTTAACAAAATATATACTTAAGGAATATTTAAAATGAAACCACTTTACAAATATAAACTAAATTTTTCTTTTAAAACATAATAGCAAATCACTTTTATATAATTACTACAATAATAGATTTTTGAAAATACTTACTTTAGACTTTAACATTTAGAAATAATCAATCTTCTAAAATATGTTTTTTTTTTTTTTAAAACATATTAAACTTTTAACTTGTATTTAAAATTGCCTTGGAAAAACGTACTTGGCAATCCAGAGAAATACACTTCTCATTTCCATCTTTTAAAAATAAACCAACATTTATTTTTAAACCAATCCATATCCTTTTATAAATTCCCATCTTGAATTTATATTCTCAAATATCCACTGATATTTTATTTTACCTTATAAACCCAGTTTATATCTCCAAAATCTCATTTCTCTTTTAAAAATCCAAGTTTTTTAAACACTTAAATCAATTTCCAATTGATTCCCATTTTACTTTACCTTGAAGTAAATTTCCCTATTTACTTCAATTATTTCAAATACATTAACTTTCATCTTTTATTTCCTTATTATGAGTTAAAACCCTTTTTAACTAAAATACCAATTTCGGATTTCCAAACTTCTTCAATTAATATTTTAATTAAATTAAATCTTTAAATTTCAATAAAATCAATCCTTTAAATAATATCACTTTAGTTAAAGATTTATTTCTTCCCTGTTAAACTCAAAATCCTCTTTTCCCATATTTGTTCGAATTTAGAAATTTCTTTATTTCTTTTACAATTCCTTATTTAATTTATTCGAATTCCCTAGAATTATTTAACTAAATTTTACTCTTTTATTTCTTTCCAAAGATCCAATTCAATTGCTTTTGGTAACTCATTATACTGGGAAATTCAATCCAACCAGATTATCCAATATAAATCATCACAGGATATCAACAATCATATCACAGAATATTTAAACAAAATTAAATATTTGAGGAATCCAGTTGGATCCCTCCAACCTGTTTCCCTGCATCCACAGACGTTAGCACAATATAAAATACCAATTCCACTTCAAGGTGGAATATCGCGGTATATGGGATTTATATAAAATCATCCGCTATTATGCGGCGCATAGGGTCTCATCCACTATATAATGCGGGAATATCAACAAATCCCAATATATACATATGCCAATATGTATATATTGCTATATACTACTATATACCATATCAATCAAATCAATCAATTCAATCATTCATCCATATTTAAATTTAACCAATTAAATTTAAATAAAATTAACTGAGTGAGATTAACTCACCTTTGCTTTTTAATTTGCAGTCCAAACCAACCAGCTTGTTTCCAGGATTTTAAACCTTGTATAAACGTCATACAATTTATTAATATGTGAATTAACTTACTAATAAATTTTCCGTGTAATAATTTTAATTAATGATTTAATTCAACTATTAATTCCCCTTTGAAACCACATATACACTTATCAATATAAATTATAGATTTCCAAAAATCTACTTTTATAAATTCCTCAACAATTTAAAATCCCTACATTTCTATAGTTTATTATTATTATCCTTATACAATAACACAGCAGTGTATTTTACTGTATATACACACACCTATATATATATAAGTCTTTTAAATTTCTGTTTTATAAAACTTGCTGTTAACTATACAATTTATTTTATTTCTTTACTATCATTATTATTATTGTAAATTGAAAACTGTATATAAATATATTTTCTTTAGTAATAAATATTTTTTCTTCACGGTATATATACACAAAAAAAAAAAAAAAAAAACAGAATCTTATACCTTAGAGTTCGCGACATCATCTGGTTGCAGCACTACCCCAACCCCATGCTAAGCTCGACCACCACAGTCGAACTCACGACTCGTCCCACCAAAGTCAAACGCGACTTCGAATCGCAAGTCCCCTCCTCTCATCGCCAAACTCTCCAACGAGTCGAACACAGTAGTACGCAAAATCCCAAGCCCTAACTCGCGCACGCGATGCAGTCACGAGCTTTCGCCTCCTCTTCGAGCTCGCGACTAGATCTGGGTGCTTCCGCCCAACCTCGTACCCACTCGCTTGCAAACGCCTTGCCTTCGCCCTGCTTCCCCGTTCACGATGCTCTAGCGCGTTCGACCCAGGCGATTCAGCCTCCCCTCGACCACGAGCAGATGCTTGATCAAGATAAGGGAGGGAACGAACGAAGCTCAGCCCCCCTCAGATATGCCACGCGACCTCACTACCAAGCTAGTCGAGCCTCACGATTTGATACGGAATCGAATTCGATTTCGACTGAAGAAGCTGATTGGGTTTTGAATTTCTTTTATCGTTCACCATTAATTCGTTTCTTTTCTTTTTTTTCTGTGAAATGTTTAGCTCGATTTCATTTGATAGATAAAAGGGGAAATGAATTAGAATGACGGGGACGAACTGAGTATCTTCGAACAATATACTGAAGAACACGAGAATTTAGCTCGGCCATTGAATTTCTCTGGAAATTAAACTTTGATTTTTGATTTAACTGTATAATTTCTGTTTGTTTTAAACGAGCAGAGATGGAATGGAATAGCGTGTTCGAGAAGGCAATGGAACGGTTTGGAAAAATATCTAGCTATAGTGTTTTGCTTATATTGTTTATATTAAATTTTCGATTTAACTTCAACGCGTTTGTATGTCGTACGCTCACACACCAACTCCAATTACTACGAAACTTGAAATCCGGTAATAATACAATATTACGGATCCAATGGAACTGGTTTCGTCGAATTCCAAGACTGTGCCTTGGAATGATATTTTTAAATATCATTTAAACAGTACAATTTTAAAACTGAACAAAACACTTCCAAATTCAATTTAAAAGCTTTTATTATCTTCAATATTATCAATATAAATTTTCTGAACCTTTAAACTATTTTAAACAGGCTCAAAACTCAGGATTCTCTATTTTACTCTTTTTCCGATTGTTTAATTCAAAAATTAATCGTCCAATAAATACTGTATATTTGAAATTAAAGTTAAAATTTAACCTTCGAATATTTAAAATAAATTAAATATTCCCATTTCAAATATACAAAAATTCCGGGTCGTCACATTCCTCCCCCCTTAAAAGAATTTCGTCCCCGAAATTACTAGTTAGGAAGAATGATTCAATACCCGTTACTATTTCTCAATTCAAATAGTTTTAAACAACTCCTCAAAATACTCTTTGTATTAAGGCACTATCACTTACACTAACTTTCCGAACTTATTCATAAGTTCAACCCATATCACCTACTTATCAATTCAAATTTAAATTTGAATTCAATTTTAACTTATCAAAATTTCTCAAAATTTTTCTAACTCCCTGAATTTCCGAAAAATTTTGCCAGCGTCTCCTTTGTGCGGCTAGCTCGGTACTGCTACAAAATGGCTCTACGGCCTCCCAATCTCAAAAAGAAAACAAAAAGCCAAGTGGCTGGATCCAAAACCCAATCAAATTTCATATAGAAATTCAAATACATACCTTTTGTCGGGCCATTAAATTTTTATCTTCAAAAATCAAAATCCCAATTTATCCATTGCTTTTATACACCTGTATATCATGCTAAGCAATAACATTCACTCCCAATCCCAAAGTCATTTTATACTTTTCTTTTACAAATTTTCAATATTTGCTTTACTTAAGCCCGTACGATGCACATATATCATCCGTACGCAATATCACATTCGATCGCTCAATCGATCACACAATTTCACTTCCGAACTAGTATCGTCCACCCGACTTCCTAGTGCGGACTCAGATCTGGTTTCTTGATCAGAAACCGTCATTCTCCTTGCATAGTCACAAACTATGATAGAGAATTTCCAGAATCAATCAACAATCCATATCCAGGCTCGCAGTCGAAAATCGAGTGAAAAATCCTAATTCGGATCGATAAAATTATCTCGAAATTCTGTGTTCGACATCTGGACCAAATAGCCATGCGAATAAAGTAATATACGTACATCTTACGTATAAATTCCAATTGATTATCAGTTATATCAATTCTCTTTTATTCACTTTCAATTTGATTGTCACTCACTTACCCATTATTATCTCATTCCACAATTTCCAATTTTAATCTTTATTCTATTACTCACCTAGAAAAACTTTCCTCAGTACCAAATTACTTGAGAATTCATTTTTCTTTTCTTAATTCCAATTTACGTATTTATACACTTCTTAAATTTATTTTCACTTCACCATAGGAATGTATATTCATTTCTATTCACCTTTGCCTTTACAATTCCATTCGAATTCAATTTGGTTTCCATTTTAAATATTGGATTAGTTTCACTTACTAATTAATTTAAATCTCAATAACAGTTTATTTGCAACTTTACTTTCTTTAGTTCCTTCGATTTCACTTTACTTTACCTTCGCATTTGAATTAGATTTCAATATTCAATTTCAATTCTCTTTGCTTAACAAATTTTAATCGTTTATTGTAAATGAAAATTTTCAAAAATTTTCTAACTCCCAAAATTTACGGAAAATTTTGGCAAAGTCTCCTTTGTACGGAGGGACTTCTGCGATATCGCAGGATGCACAAATATATATATACATCGGCCTCAGGCCGGAAATCACAATATATATCAATATCAACAGTTCATATTTCCTATTTTGAATTTTTTTCGCAGGCGTACCTTATTTAGCATTTTTAAAGCAAGCAGCTATTTATTTTAGCATTAAGCGCAGTCAAAATCAGCCGAGCGGCTCCCAAAAACCTGTACTTACTCAATTCAAACGTATAAGTGCCAAATTCATGAAATTTATCAATATTCAACATATTTAACTAGCAAATTTACAAGCTTGTATAAACAGTGCCAGTTAATCAATATTTATAAGTCACTTATAAGGTTCCAATATTAATTTTAACTGTTTGCAACTCAATTGTTTACATTCGATTCTTATTTAACCCAACAACTCACATTTACTACAATTGATTCCAAAATCAATTTTATTTCCTTTCTATCAATTCATAGAATTTTATTTAACCTCGTTTTACATCAACGATCCATTTTCTAATAAAATTCGACAATATCAATGTGAATAAAGGATTACTTTAGCTTTAGAACCATTTAGGTTAAATCCAACTAAATTTACATTTAACCTATTCCATTTTAAATTTATTCACAACTTTCATTGTATTTCTTCCATATCCAAAGAGTTTGATTCCAAACCATTTTATTAAACTCAGCAGCCAATACACCAAATAACTGTCACACAACTTACTTAAGTTATTTATTTCCTTCAAACAATTCCACCCAATACTTAAGTTTATTTTATTCAACAACTTCCATTCAAATCCTTGATTTCATTTTCTTTTAATCAAATCCCATATTTGATTTTCCTTTCATTTAACTTGAAATCCATTCTATTTGATTTCCTTGAGTTCAATCTTATTTCATATCCAAAGTTTGGATTTTCATATTTATCTGTTTGAGTAGAATTTTATTTCATTAAATATTATCTATACTCGGCAGAATTTATTTCTATCCAATTTAATTCAATTTCAATTTATATAACTTATTTCAAGTTAAATTCAAATATATTTCTTTCACTTTCATTTACTTAAGTTAAATTTTAATTGCCGGATTACAATTTCCCAATTTCTTCTTATTAATATCAACTTCACTTTATAAGTACAATAGTTGATCCATTTATTCATTCACCAATTCATTATTTAACCAATAAATTTTATTTCCAAACATTAATTATTTTTAGTCCATCTTGACTACTTTTTCCCATTCACATTTTACCCTTTACACCAGATTATACATTAAATTTTAGTCAAGTATATATTTTTCATTATTATTATTCTATAAATATTCCAAAATAAGATTCCAGAGTATACACAAATTTTCAAAATTTCAAAATCCCTTTTTTGAAATCAACTATATCCAAACTCCTTTGGTAAATTCCATTATCTTTTTGAATTCTAAAATCAAACCCAGTTCGCAACAAATTCAATTTGAAACAATTTGGTAGCAATTTCTCTTTGGAAACTCGAAAATGAACACCGATGATGTCGCGATCATCATCGGAATTATTTTCCAGCGACCAAAGAGAGTTTAGTGCTTTTATCACTTTAAATCATTTCAAATATTTTTGAATTTAAAAATCTTTCCAGATTCCAAACTCAACTCAAAATATTCCTGAAATAATACCACTTATTATTTCCTCAAACTCTTTGAAAACTATTTCCAAATCTCAAGGAATTTCAAACCTTTCCCAAAATTCCAAACTTAAAATCCATTCCGATTTATTTTCCACATTTCTCTGGAATTCTATTTTAAAGTACAAATCTCATTTGTATATGAAGTTTTATTTCAATTTTATAAATTACATTTGTAATCTATATCTCAAATTTTATTTTATTATAAAATTTTATTCTTTGCTTTGGTTATAAATTTCAATTTCTAGTTAAGTTTCCATATATTAATGATAATAAATCCATATTATCACTTCTAACATCCAAACAACCATATATATATTATCTAGAATAGTTTACAAAACTTTTCTTTTTATACAAAAATAATTTGGGTAAAATTATTTCATTTACCCTACTTTAAAGCAATACTGTGTCGGTTTATCTTGTTTAAGAGTTTAGAAATCCCTATCGATATTGTGGCGTCCCACACATCGACCAGAATCTATAAACACTCAACCGATAAGTTAACACAATATAAAACCATTTTATATTCACTAACAAATACGCGCTCATATCTATTAATACACTCAAAATTTCCCACAAGAGCCAAGGTTGTCGCCAGCCTAAGCTCTGATACCACTGTAACGACCCGACTTTCCAGACCCGGAAAATCGAACCATTTGTGTTAAAGAAGAAGAGGTAGAAGAAGAAGAAACAGAAAATCAACAACAGAATCTCACATCACAGCGGAATAAAATATAATATATACAAAACAGATCTTTACTCAAACAGAAAAATATATCTGTTTATACAATATATTTACAGAATACATCATCAGAGTTCATCACATCAATGACATACATCCAAATACACAGCGGAACAATAAACCAAATACGAAAGTACGTATCGCCATCCAGCTCGTCTCCTGAGCTCCACAGCTACAAATCTGAACCTGTTTATCTCGGTCTGACCCGAGCATCATAAATACCCGAGTCAGTCTGGAATACCAGCGTGAGAAAATCACACTCAAATTGATTATTAAAGTTTCAAAATTCTTTGAAAACAAAAGCATCTCGTAAGACCACGCCACAAATAAACATGTCGGGTTTTTACCTTACGATAGCTAAAACACTTTTTATAAAAATCCTCTGATATTATAATAGTGTCTATTTACAAATACTTATTAAAATAGCCGAAATTGTTACATCTATTAAATTCCGGCATACTAGCCACAAAGTGGGTAATACAAACAAAACTCGTACAAGGCACGTAGGGAGAATGGATTTCCAACGAATGACTAGGCACTGGGGTACCACCTGTCACAGTACGTGGCCTAGATCACAGTACCGAGGAGTACGCCCGCTCCCCTGCAACACAAGGCCGGAATCATCCCTTACTGGATAATTCCAAATAAAATCACCCCACGGTTGGGATCAGCAACCGCAACACTAAGCCGAAATAAAAGGGACATCTAGACAGGGATGACCTTACTCTCAAGTGGGGGCTACCCACGAAGCCTTGCTGCATAACCCCTGATTTTCAGTCATTCCCGGTTGATGAGACTCGAGGCTAAACGATACCTTTATAGCACATATCCCTTAGAATGCTCATCGTCCACCTGACGATGTCACGAAAGCATTCGTCCATACAAGTCCGTCCCGGGTTCGAACGGAACCGAAGGCACTATTCCTACTACATCCATTTTGGAAATATCCTCAGGATTAGTAGCGACTAGCCCTTGCACTTCACAGCTCCATCTTCGACTCTGAAATCGTTTTCACGAAACGTACAAACCGAATCGAAGTGGTATTCGAGTCTCCAGACCTAGAATCCCGGTATACGGAAACTCGATCCCGGTCTCTTCGAAACGATCAACGCATTTGGCCAATATTGATAGTCGGTTATTTAACTATCAATTTACATCCACAAGCAACCATCACACAATAAATAATTTCCCACATTATTTATTTGCCCAAATACCTTTCCAAGATATATTTCTATTTTCAAACTCCTTTTGAAAACAATTTCAAACAGTTTCCGCTTACGGAATACATTTCCCCAAATATTTATTTCTCTGAAACACCAAGTACAAAATACTTTAGATTTAAAAATAATTTAAAGCACTTTACTATAAATATACTTTATAATATAGAAATTTAAAAACTACTTTAATACCTTAACAAAATATATACTTAAGGAATATTTAAAATGAAACCACTTTACAAATATAAACTAAATTTTTCTTTTAAAACATAATAGCAAATCACTTTTATATAATTACTACAATAATAGATTTTTGAAAATACTTACTTTAGACTTTAACATTTAGAAATAATCAATCTTCTAAAATATGTTTTTTTTTTTTAAAACATATTAAACTTTTAACTTGTATTTAAAATTGCCTTGGAAAAACGTACTTGGCAATCCAGAGAAATACACTTCTCATTTCCATCTTTTAAAAATAAACCAACATTTATTTTTAAACCAATCCATATCCTTTTATAAATTCCCATCTTGAATTTATATTCTCAAATATCCACTGATATTTTATTTTACCTTATAAACCCAGTTTATATCTCCAAAATCTCATTTCTCTTTTAAAAATCCAAGTTTTTTAAACACTTAAATCAATTTCCAATTGATTCCCATTTTACTTTACCTTGAAGTAAATTTCCCTATTTACTTCAATTATTTCAAATACATTAACTTTCATCTTTTATTTCCTTATTATGAGTTAAAACCCTTTTTAACTAAAATACCAATTTCGGATTTCCAAACTTCTTCAATTAATATTTTAATTAAATTAAATCTTTAAATTTCAATAAAATCAATCCTTTAAATAATATCACTTTAGTTAAAGATTTATTTCTTCCCTGTTAAACTCAAAATCCTCTTTTCCCATATTTGTTCGAATTTAGAAATTTCTTTATTTCTTTTACAATTCCTTATTTAATTTATTCGAATTCCCTAGAATTATTTAACTAAATTTTACTCTTTTATTTCTTTCCAAAGATCCAATTCAATTGCTTTTGGTAACTCATTATACTGGGAAATTCAATCCAACCAGATTATCCAATATAAATCATCACAGGATATCAACAATCATATCACAGAATATTTAAACAAAATTAAATATTTGAGGAATCCAGTTGGATCCCTCCAACCTGTTTCCCTGCATCCACAGACGTTAGCACAATATAAAATACCAATTCCACTTCAAGGTGGAATATCGCGGTATATGGGATTTATATAAAATCATCCGCTATTATGCGGCGCATAGGGTCTCATCCACTATATAATGCGGGAATATCAACAAATCCCAATATATACATATGCCAATATGTATATATTGCTATATACTACTATATACCATATCAATCAAATCAATCAATTCAATCATTCATCCATATTTAAATTTAACCAATTAAATTTAAATAAAATTAACTGAGTGAGATTAACTCACCTTTGCTTTTTAATTTGCAGTCCAAACCAACCAGCTTGTTTCCAGGATTTTAAACCTTGTATAAACGTCATACAATTTATTAATATGTGAATTAACTTACTAATAAATTTTCCGTGTAATAATTTTAATTAATGATTTAATTCAACTATTAATTCCCCTTTGAAACCACATATACACTTATCAATATAAATTATAGATTTCCAAAAATCTACTTTTATAAATTCCTCAACAATTTAAAATCCCTACATTTCTATATTTTATTATTATTATCCTTATACAATAACACAGCAGTGTATTTTACTGTATATACACACACCTATATATATATAAGTCTTTTAAATTTCTGTATTATAAAACTTGCTGTTAACTATACAATTTATTTTATTTCTTTACTATCATTATTATTATTGTAAATTGAAAACTGTATATAAATATATTTTCTTTAGTAATAAATATTTTTTCTTCACGGTATATATACACAAAAAAAAAAAAAAAACAGAATCTTATACCTTAGAGTTCGCGACATCATCTGGTTGCAGCACTACCCCAACCCCATGCTAAGCTCGACCACCACAGTCGAACTCACGACTCGTCCCACCAAAGTCAAACGCGACTTCGAATCGCAAGTCCCCTCCTCTCATCGCCAAACTCTCCAACGAGTCGAACACAGTAGTACGCAAAATCCCAAGCCCTAACTCGCGCACGCGATGCAGTCACGAGCTTTCGCCTCCTCTTCGAGCTCGCGACTAGATCTGGGTGCTTCCGCCCAACCTCGTACCCACTCGCTTGCAAACGCCTTGCCTTCGCCCTGCTTCCCCGTTCACGATGCTCTAGCGCGTTCGACCCAGGCGATTCAGCCTCCCCTCGACCACGAGCAGATGCTTGATCAAGATAAGGGAGGGAACGAACGAAGCTCAGCCCCCCTCAGATATGCCACGCGACCTCACTACCAAGCTAGTCGAGCCTCACGATTTGATACGGAATCGAATTCGATTTCGACTGAAGAAGCTGATTGGGTTTTGAATTTCTTTTATCGTTCACCATTAATTTGTTTCTTTTCTTTTTTTTCTGTGAAATGTTTAGCTCGATTTCATTTGATAGATAAAAGCGGAAATGAATTAGAATGACGGGGACGAACTGAGTATCTTCGAACAATATACTGAAGAACACGAGAATTTAGCTCGGCCATTGAATTTCTCTGGAAATTAAACTTTGATTTTTGATTTAACTGTATAATTTCTGTTTGTTTTAAACGAGCAGAGATGGAATGGAATAGCGTGTTCGAGAAGGCAATGGAACGGTTTGGAAAAATATCTAGCTATAGTGTTTTGCTTATATTGTTTATATTAAATTTTCGATTTAACTTCAACGCGTTTGTATGTCGTACGCTCACACACCAACTCCAATTACTACGAAACTTGAAATCCGGTAATAATACAATATTACGGATCCAATGGAACTGGTTTCGTCGAATTCCAAGACTGTGCCTTGGAATGATATTTTTAAATATCATTTAAACAGTACAATTTTAAAACTGAACAAAACACTTCCAAATTCAATTTAAAAGCTTTTATTATCTTCAATATTATCAATATAAATTTTCTGAACCTTTAAACTATTTTAAACAGGCTCAAAACTCAGGATTCTCTATTTTACTCTTTTTCCGATTGTTTAATTCAAAAATTAATCGTCCAATAAATACTGTATATTTGAAATTAAAGTTAAAATTTAACCTTCGAATATTTAAAATAAATTAAATATTCCCATTTCAAATATACAAAAATTCCGGGTCGTCACATATCCCCATAATTATAATTTGACCGTTGCTTTTCATTTTGAGCTAAATAAAATTTAAGACACATTTTTTTCTCGTTCATTTTGCCTGTGAAACTGGTTCGTTATCTTCATTGCATCTCTTCATTCTTTCTCATCTTTCTTCAATGATTGATCCACTCCCATCCACCATAACCGAGCCTTCCCATCGTGCCGCCATCTCCACTGTCCTCCCTTCTAACAGCCGAAGACCTTCCTCCTCCTCTCAACTCCTGACGCACGCGCAGCCTTATAGGCGCCTACCACTCGACCGGCCATCACCACTTACCAGGCCGAGCACAGCAACCATCATAAATTGGGCTCCCTTATCGAGCCACCTGAACCATCAAACCCACGTCATAACCATCTGTCGATTAGCCAGTTTGATTGCATTTTTGCATATTATTATAAGGTATGTATATATATACGTGTGGCATTTTACTTATTTTAAAGGATCTGTTTATATAAATAGTTATTGAGTTTATACATATATATATATAACGATGTGTACAAATTATCTTGGATGGGTTATGTAAATTTTGTTTACAGTTAGATATATATACAAGCGTACTATATTATAAGCTTTGGGCTTGTTGTTTCTACCCTTTTATATAAGGTAAAAAGGGTATATATATATTGTAAGTTTCGTGCCTATATATATATTGATTACTTGTATTAGATCTCGCTTCTCTTGTTAAATATCTAATACATATAATATATTTCATATATGAGCTTATAAATGTTACGGTACATTAAGAGTATATAAGTTTATATAATCAGTTATTTGTATATATATATATATGTTATATTATATATAATCTATTCGAGTTATAGTTCTGTTTGTAGCTTTCTTTTCAATAATTGCAGTTTGGATATATAAGTCTAGTTGCTATTTTATTTGTTGTTTTCCGTCTATATACATACATATATATATATATATATGCAAATGTACTCGACTTTGTATACTTATATACATAGGAAGAGTATGTAATAATAATAGGTTTAAAGTATTAACATCTATGTAGCTATATATATATATTTATATTCTATATTATCTAAGTTACATATAAGAAGAGGATGAACTGTTTTTCGTACGTATGGGTTTACTGCAGTTATGTGATTGTTTTAGCTTTTATATATATATATATTTTATTAAATTTTTTATATTGATTTTTAGTAAATACTTATTTTTTAAAATGTTAAGTATATAAGTTATATAAATTAAGTATGGGTTATGCCTTTATATAGTATACACAGTAGTTTGCATAAGTTGTTTTTCCATATGTATATTGTATATATTTTTATGATCTGATGAATATATATATATATATATCATATACTACTGTAACATTTATAAGCAGGTAAAAATATGTTAGTTTACGTATAGTATATTGGCTTTGAGAAATGATTTCATGTGGTATATAGATATACATTGACGTACAAATTAGACATTTTTTTGTTCTTAACCGATATTGTTTTAAATGAAATATATATAGTCGATACATTAGTTTATATCAGTGTACAATGTTTGGTTTTGTTAAAAATGGATAGATATTTTTATGTATTTAAATTTAATTGTTGATTTGGATATATATATATATATATACATATACATATATACAGGGAATTTATTTTAAATATACGTTAAGAGAAATTTTATATATGTATATAACATCTATTTTTCTCGGTTTATTTTAAAGCTAATTTTGATTTGTCTCTCGTCAATTCCAAACTTTCAGCTTTGCTCTGATCGTCAACTTCGTGTTCATCGTACTCCACTTTGAAATTCGTTGCTCGGATTCACAGTCCAGTTTGTTATCGAATTCCTCTAGCCTCGAAAGGTGAGCAATCACTCACGATTAACGTTCTTATATTTATTAAGTTTGATTTCAATTGAAACGACAATTGGAATATGTTGTTGTTAGTTATTTACATTGTTATATATATGCCATTATCTTTATCTGTTCAATTGTGACATCTGACACCATTATCTGTTATTTATATTGATGATATATGCCTGTTACTGTTGTTATTTTATTATCATATCTGTTATCACTCTGCAAGTTCCCTGTTAGTATAGAATTCACTATGGGTTGAAATGATACATACCCGAACGATCTGTAGAATAGGAGAAAATCGTTATGGGTTGAAATGATAAACCCAAGCAATTTTCATTGAATTGAATTTGGGATTGCGGGTTAAAAAGATATATACCCATATATATTTAAATTACTGATTGAAATGATAAATATCTGTATCACTTGACCATAGGATAGAAAATTATATACAGACACCGTTGGTCTATATATATTTTGAAAATGATTTCTATGTTTTGAAAAGAAATGGATAGTTTTAATAAATATTGATTTTTAAAGATTTATTAAAGTTGATTTAATAAAGTTAATATATAATATGTTTAATTATTTATTTAAAATTTATATTTTCGAATATAGAGTTTGTAATGATTCGGGTTGTAAAGGTAAATCTGAAATTGATTTGAAATTATATTTATTTAAGAATTATATTTAAATAAGTTTGATTTGAAATTTATTGGATTTGAAATTTTAAAGAAGTGTTTTACAACTTGAAATTGATTAAAGGTGACGTAAATGGATATTTCAAACTTATATAAATTTAAATGGGATATTTTGTAAATTGAAGTTGTATTCAAATGATATTGAAATAATTAAGTAAATATTTCAAAACTAAATAATAGAAAAGTGAATTGATATATATATATAAGATTATCGAATTTAGTTTTGAAATGTGGAATATTTGAAGCTTTGAAATATATTGAAATTAAATGGTTTATTTTGTGGTTCAAATCTATATTTGAAATTGATATAATTTGAAATGATTTATTGAGAAATTGAATTGAGTTGAAATTTATGAATTGAGATTGAATTAAATGTGAAATTTGGAATTCGAGTTGATTTGAATTGATTTATGAATTTGTGGAAACTATTTAATTTTATAAAGTAATTTTAAATTATATTTAAAACTATTGATATTTTACTTTATAAATTATTTTAATATAAACTATTTTAATATAAATCATTTTTAATATAAATTATTTTATTATAAACTATTTTAACTTATAACTATTTATATTAACTATTTTATTTATAAACTATTTTATTATATATACTAATTTTAATATCTAAACTGTTTAAGAGGAAGGTGTTATGATTTCCAAAATGCTATAATTTCAAAGTGTTATGATTTCCAAAATGCTATGATTTCAAAGCCGTGATTTCCAAAGTGTTTTGATTTTAAAGACTATGATTTCGAAAGCGTTATAACTTTGGAAAGTGATGTGATTTTTGGAAATGGATATATTTGAAGTGAAAATGATATCATGTTGATTTGGTTTTGAAATGAAAATGATATTTTGATTTTGAAGCATAAACTACTTTGAAATGACTGCGGTGTTATAATAACGATTGGTTGTTAAAGAGACCGGGATCGGATATAGACATACTCTCTGTCGATACCGAAAACCACTTTGACAAAGGTGTACGCAGTGGAGATTCCAAAATGAAGTAGGATTGCGGCGACGATCCTATTGAGGTATGAACGTGGACCCAACTCCCGTGAGTTGGCATAAGGTGGCTAAAACAGGAGCGATTGACGGGCCAATGAGGTAGCACCTCTGATCGGATGCATTTCTTCGATACCATTCTATTACTTTGTGATTGATTTGGTGGCCACCCTTCGATTTTGATTGGGAGTGTATTCCGAGGTGGGCGGTAGTGGCTGATATGCGTTTCCACCAGCCCGGATGCGTAATTGGTATATCTACCCTGGCATTGCCTAGTTGTGCCGTGTCACCTACCATATCGAGCTTTACTACGAGTTTCTATTTGTGTCGTACCTATGGAGTATCTTCTCGTAGCCTCTCGAGGTACGCAGGTACTGTATAGACTATTGACACTATTATGTGTTAAGGGCTATATGGGTAACCCCTTAACGCTATTTTAAAGGAAGTTTATTTTATATTAGACATTATTATAATAGCGCATATTACTACATAGTAGATAGTTTAACGGATCCTTAGAGGATGGTTATCCCAAACATCCTTTAAGTTATTTGTATTTCAGTTGATATTTCACTTGAGTTGGATTTATTGATATAAGAATGTTAATCCTGACTCGAGTGTTTTGTGTTTTGCTTTACGCTCGGGTCAGACTGAGTGATACAGTATTCGAGACTCACCTTTGGAGTTGGAGCTTCTCTTGGGGATCCAGCTATCTATCCTTCTTTCAGTTGTTCAGTTGATTCCAATGATGTATTCAGAACTTGTATTTGACTATTGTATTGAGACATCTATGTATTTGTGACTTCGGTTGTATCTTGTTTAACTCTGTTATGCTTATATAGTAGCTTCATGAACTACTATTCCTTTGTTTCCGCTGCATTATTTTATATTACTCTGTGCCTGTGACGACCGCCCATGACCCCTGCACCGAATCTAGAGATAGAGCGCTGTAAAGTGTGCCAGGCGACCATGGACGATTGTCAAGGTAAGATTAAAACAACAGGATCTATCGTATTACTCACAGCGCATGGACAAAATACAATAGAACATATGTATAGTGAAGCTTTACAGAATAAAATGACATCATATAAAACTCCATAATAGTTGAATACAAGCATCCACATAGTCAATACATCCAGCCTCACTACATAACTCTCAGAGAATACAAAACAGCGGAAAAATCCAGTACATATAAGAAGATAATATGCAACCCTCTAGCTCGTCTTCGATATCAGCATCGTGAGAAGAGAACAGCACCTGTCACCTGCTACCTAGTCTGCCCGTCCCAAAATGGACGAACAGCCCAAGGCAATAAGAATTAAAACATAAAGCCTTGAGTCAGACAACAGTCTTAGTGAGCAGTAAATTAACTAACAACATACCAAAAGAGCATAAAGGAAAAGGAATAGGAATACAACCCTCCCACTCCAACCTCATTCTACAGTGATAGCCCCCAGACACACACTAAGCAGAAGCAAACATAGCAGAGCATACAATTTAAAGTAAAGCAATTGTCACTCGAGTCAAGAGCGATGTTTTCCAAGTACAAATCCCAAGGTCTAAAACCAAGGTCAGATAAGCACCCAGGAAATACCGCTCTTGAGACCGAATGATGATACAACCAAACATCCATGACTCGGCTATCACTGTTATCATTGTTGCGATATCACCGTTAATTGAATGACCGGCACATTCTTTCAGCCGTCCGTCAAGGGCTAATGGTAACCCCGGTTCTAGACATAACTCCCGCACGTCATCGTGACCCGTGCCTAGGATTATCGAATCTACCCAGAGTACTCGACCATCAACTTAGTCTTTTGGGCGTCCCCATGTACTCTTGCTTAGAGCATGCTAGAACCTTCAACAACGATGAGATCTCAACCTCCTAGTCATCCTCCTCGACGACTATTGCCATACTAGCTCAAGCGCCTCTCGAGCATCCATTATCCTCAACTCGAATCATATCACCGAGTTATCAACATGCTTGGAATGATCCCGCCTGGATTAGACCAAGTCTTCATCATATGATTGCCTCGCTTCATTACATCCTCGCAAAGCCTCATCTCATCACCACATCATCAAATCTATGCATAAGAGCTTCATCATCCCGCTACATATGCCACGAGCAGCTTTTCCATTTCAAGAGCCTTTCCCTTAGCTTTTGAATCATCTTCGATCTAAATCTAATCATCAATCATCTAGTTCATAACAAGCAATCAAATCAAACATCAATCCAAGCAATCAAGCATTCAAATATGATCTAAGTAGACAATTATAACAATAATGGCATTTTCGTAATTAAAGAGTTGAAAGTCCAATAAGCATGAAAACATGGATTATATCTCTACAAACTTGATGAATGAACTTGCATAGGTTAACATATGATAAAATGGATGTAACATCATCATGAACAATGGATCTATATGGATCTACACATAGGATGAAGAAAATGCATGGAAATCTCTATTTTAACACCAAAACGAGCCAACAATCCGATATACTCCTTTGGATCCGTGTGAGAGATAATCACCACTCACCAAATCACCTAAACAACCTCAAATCAACACACTTCAGATCTGGACAGCGAAGGATGAAGCTAGATCTACCACAAATCCGCTTCAAATGAAGAAATCTCTCTTGAAAAGATGAAGATCTTCAATCTAAGCTCTTGAATCTTCAATCTTGATCTTCGATTAGGATGGATGAAAGCACTAGATTAAAGTGGAGAAAAGAAGTGAAGAAGTGTAGAAGTCGAGCTCTCAAAATGGCAGCACTTCGTCGCTTCAAAAATCCGGATCCCAAAAAGTGAGAACAACCCCTCCTATTTATAGCTGAAATCTGTCCTTAAGTCGAAATCTGGCTATCTCCCTAAGTCGCTTCCGACCTAAGCGACCTAAGCCTCTCCGACCTAAGCCTCTCCGACCTAACAGATGTACGTCTTAACTTCTTTGCGACCTAACACTAGTCGACCTAAAACAACACGCGACCTAACACTTGAACTATCCTAGCGACCTAACAACTTAGCAACCTACGCGACCTAACACAACATACGACCTAACAGTGTTACGACCTAACACATAGCCTAACTCCTAAGGTCGCCAACTTGTTAACTTCTTAGGTCGCCAACTTGTTAACTCCTTAGGTCGCCAACACGGAACCACTAGGTCGCTAACTCAGAACCACTAGGTCGCTAACTCAGAACCACTAGGTCGCTAACTCAGAACCACTAGGTCGCTAACTCGGCAACTACTAGGTCGCTAACTCGGCAACTACTAGGTCGCTAACAAGCTAACCCCTTAGGTCGCGAACTATTATAGGTCGCTAACCACTAGTTTCCTTAGGTCGCTGCCGACCTAAATATACTAGCCCGGCACCACTAGGTCGCTCATCCCTAGGTCGTCAACTACTGGGTTTACTTAGGTCGCTACCAACCTATCTCTTAGGTCGCTAACACCTTAACTCGCCAGAAACTCTAAAGTCTCCTTCCTTTTAGGTCGTCTACGACCTAAACCCTTACCATCCATCACACGACCTAACTCCAAACCTTAAGGTCACCAATCCCCAACATTCTTAGGTACGACTTATCTCCTAAGTTGCCAACAATACTTAACTAACCTCTAGGTCGCATACGACCTAGGACTTAGGCAAATTTCAACCAAGATCTGGAATAACTAGAAAATGCTGAAAATCCCAGATTTTGACAAACTTTTCGATCCGAAAAATACGGGTCGTTACATTCTCTCCCCCTTAGGAATTTCGCCCCCGAAATTCCAAGCAAACAAGGCAATCAAAGGCTATTCTGTACGCCTACCATCCATAGCAATCAACAAACCATGCATCCAATTCTAGCTTAGCGTACAGAATTCTAAGACTTAGAACAAGTTACAATATCGCGAGATGAGACGACACCTTAGGGCCATACCTTGAAGAGTTCAGGATGAGCTGCCTTCATCCTCTCTTCCACCTCCCACGTACAGTCGTTATCATCATCACTCCATTGTATCTTGAGCAACTTAACTACCTTCCTCCTAAGCTGTTTCGTGTCGGTTTCAACAACACGAAGCGGCTTACGAGGTCTTCTATCAACTGGATCAACTTCTAAGTCTTCACAGCTATCAGCAGAAACCACTGTATTCGAGTCGTGCACATACTTCCGTAGATAAGATACATGAAAAACATTGTGCACACCCGACATCTTCTCAGGTAACTCCAATCTGTAGGCGAGCTTTCCAATTCGCTCGATGATCGGGAATGGTCCAACAAATCTCGGAGTCAATTTTCCTTTCTTCCCGAATCGAATAACATTCTTCAGTGGAGAAATCTTCACAAAAACCATATCTCCCACGTCGAACTCCAAATCCTTTCGACGCTTATCAGCATAACTCTTCTGACGGTCTTGGGCTGCCTTCATTCGTTGCCGAATGATCTCTATGCAATCCGAAGTCTGTCGAATCATCTCTGGCCCAAGCATCAGCTTTTCTCCAGTTTCCAACCAACATGTCGGAGAGTTACACGGTCTTCCATACAATGCCTCATACGGTGCCATACCAATGCTTGACTGGTAACTGTTGTTGTACGCAAACTCCACCAAATGAAGGTGATCTTCCCATGATCCTCCGAAGTCCAAAACACATGCTCTAAGAAGATCTTCCAAAACTCGGTTGACTCTCTCGGTCTGACCATCTGTCTGAGGGTGATAAGCTGTACTCAAACACAACTCGGTTCCCAAAACTTCCTGGAAGCTCTTCCAAAATCCACTAGTGAACAATGGATCTCGATCGCTCACTATACTCTTCGGAATACCATGGAATCGAACTATCCACTTCACATACAACTCAGCCAACTTTGATGCAGTCCTAGTCGATCGAACAGGAATGAATCGTGCACTCTTAGTCAGACGATCCACAATGACCCAAATCCCTTCATTTCCCGTTCTGGTTCTAGGCAATCCATCAATAAAATCCATCGACACTTGTTCCCACTTCCATGTAGGAACTTCTAAGGGTTGAAGCAATCCACTTGGCTTCTTCTGTTCAGCCTTTACCAACTGACAGTTCATACACTTGGAAATGAAATCTCCAACATCCTTCTTCATGCCTTCCCAGTAGTAGTTTCTCTTCATATCCCGATACATCTTATTTCCACCTGGATGAATTGTCAACTTCGAGTGATGACTTTCCTTCAGAACTTCACTCCTCAATTCATCTATATCGGGAACCACTAGTCGTCCTTGCTTTCGAAGCCAACCTTCTCTATCGACCTCGACTCCTTTATCCTTTTCTGGCTCCAATCCAGATTCCAACTCACGGATAATCTTGACAAGCTTATCATCTCGCTTTTGACTCTCGCCAATCCTTTCCACAAGAGTCGGTCTTATCGATAAGTTTGCCAACATTTCAGGTTCCAATTCGCATCTAGGCCTGAAGTCAAATCCAGCTAAATACTCGAGACTCTTCCATTCAGAAAACATGGCTCCCAATCCTGCATGTCTTCGACTTAACGCATCAGCCACTGCGTTACCTTTTCCCGGAGTATAAGCTATACCAAAATCATATGATGCTAAGAACTCTAGCCAACGTTGCTGCCGAAGATTCAAATCCTTCTGGGAGAAAAGATACTTCAACGACTTATGATCCGTAAACAACTCGAATCGAACTCCCAACAGATAATGCCTCCACATCTTCAGAGCAAATACAATCGCCGCTAACTCCAAATCATGAGTTGGGTAATTCCTTTCATGCGGCTTTAGTTGTCGACTGGCATACGCAACAACTTTATCCTTCTGCATCAGCACTGCTCCAAGTCCAGTACCACATGCGTCGGTGTAAACCACCATCTCATCATTCCCACTAGGAATAGTCAAAACAGGAGCACTCGTCAATCGCTCTTTCAGGATTCCGAAAGCTTGCTCACACTTAGCATCCCAACTGAACACTTGGTTCTTCTTCGTCAATCCTGTTAACGGTGCAGCTATCTTGGAGAAGTCTTTGATAAACCGTCGATAATATCCCGCTAATCCAAGAAAACTCCTCACATCAGATGCATTCTTAGGTCTAACCCAATCCTGGATTGCTGCCACCTTAGCGGGATCAACCGCTATTCCATTTCCAGAAATCACATGGCCTAAGAACCTCACTTCACTCTTCCAGAAGTGACACTTCGAAAACTTAGCCTTCAGCTGATGTTTCCGTAAGATCTCCAAAACAATACGCAAGTGCGTCTTGTGCTCTTCTTCCGTTCTGGAATAAATCAGAATATCATCCACGAACACAAGTACGAACTTGTTCAACTGATCTCTGAACACTCTATTCATAAGATCCACAAAATATGCTGGCGCGTTAGTCAATCCAAATGGCATTACCAGCCACTCAAAGAAACCGGATGGTGTCCTAAAAGCAGTCTTCGACACACTATCCTTTGCCACTCTCAACTGGTGAAATCCCGTTGCCAAATCCATCTGAGAAAACACCTTAGCTTCGTGAAGCTGATCAAACAAGTCATCTATTCTCGGTAATGGATACTTGTTCTTCTTAGTCACCTTATTCAGCTCACGATAATCGACGCACAATCTCAACGACCCATCTGCCTTGGTTGCAAACACAACTGGTGCACCCCACTCGGACACACTACGCCGAATGAATCCTTTCTGCAAAAGATCATCAACTTGCACCCTCAACTCCTGCTGTTCCCTAGGCGCCATCCGCCTAAGAGGCATCACAACAGGTCTGGCTCCTTCAACTAGATCTATACGAAACTCGATCTCTCTATGCGGCGGCAACCCTTTGACTTCGTCAAAGACATCCTCGAATCCATTAGCGATCGGCACTGATGACAGTCCATCCCGTGGAACAACTAGCGAATACATGAAGCTCATGAAGACGCCTTCTTCATGCTTACATCGTATCACAATCTTTCGCCCCTCCACATTCTCGACTGTCACTTCCAACCTTTCGCAATCAACCTTAGCCGCATACTTCCTAAGCCAGTCCATACCCAATATAATTCCGAACCCCGCAAAGTTCAGAACAAAGCAATCACAAACAAAAGAGCAACCATGACTCGACACAACTAGACCACGGCATAACATACACAAACAAGACGAACCCCCAACTGGATTAGTCACAACCAATGGCCTATCAACAATATCCGGTTCCAAACCTAACCGGCCTACTAGTTCATTACAAACAAACGAATGCGACGCTCCAGTATCAAACAGAACTCTAACTGGAACACCACATAGGAAAAGAGTACCTTGAACAACCACACTCTTTCCCTTCTCTTCAGCAGTAGGAGCTTTCGAAGACGACGGAACAGCCCCCAAAGCATAAGCTTGCACAATCTGCCTGTCCTTCCTTGGTTCTGGACAATTCTTCCTGAAATGTCCCGGCTTGTCACAGTTGTGACACTTCATCGGTGCCTTCGGATTCTTACAATCCTTGGAGAAATGGCCCTTCTGCTGACAATTGTAGCAAGTCACCTCGCCTTTCGGCTTCTTCTGGCCATCCTTACCCTTCTGCTGCTGCTGCTTCCTCTTCTGGTTTCCACCCTGCTGTGGTTTAGATTCTCCCTTGGTAGCAGCAACAACAGGTCCTTCCTTAGGAAACAGACTCTCATGCCTAAGAGCCTTCTCCACAAGCTTCTCAAATGAATCGTCCAAATGATCCACCAACTGTCTCCCAAGATAACTATCCAAACCAGTCACGAACTTCTCATTCTTCTGGTAAGCAGACTCAATATATGACCGAGCATACTTGGACAAAGCTTCAAACTCAGAAACATACTCAAGAACAGATCTCCCTCCCTGCTTGAGCTCCACAAACTTCTTGAACAGAACAGACTTCTGAGCTGTAGAAATGAACTTAGCTTCAAATCTAGCTTGGAATTGTTCCCAAGTAATCTCTTCCTCCGCAGTATTGATGGTAATAGAGTTCCACCAATCAGAAGCTCTCCCTTGAAGCTGCCTTGATGCCAACTTCCTCTTAGTTGCATCATCAATTCCCAAATCACCAAAGATCCTTCTACAAGCATCTATCCACCTCTGGACCTCAATGGTAGATTCTGTTCCCAAGAAAACCTTCCCTCCAAGAGCAGTATAATCCTTGCACAGCTTAGCAAAATCCACTGGTTTCGGAGTTTGGACTTGAACTCCAACATCAACTGCCGCCCCCGGAACTGGTATCCTTCTCATGATCGAAGTCATCATAGCTTCGAACATGGCTGCATAATCAGCAGTCTCTTCAGTAGCACGGCCTTCCCTAGCAGCTGGTCTCCCCCTTCGACTCATTCTCAATATCTACAAAAAGGAATGATTAGAACATCTAGAGAAACAACTGCATAAAGGACTCAAACTCTACTAAGCTACTATATCATATATAGTAATCATCCATCAAAATACAATTACGTCTCTCATACGTAGTTACTACAGCGAGCGTTGGGTAAAATCGATTAACCAATGCTCTGATACCAAATGTGACGACCGCCCATGACCCCTGCACCGAATCTAGAGATAGAGCGCTGTAAAGTGTGCCAGGCGACCATGGACGATTGTCAAGGTAAGATTAAAACAACAGGATCTATCGTATTACTCACAGCGCATGGACAAAATACAATAGAACATATGTATAGTGAAGCTTTACAGAATAAAATGACATCATATAAAACTCCATAATAGTTGAATACAAGCATCCACATAGTCAATACATCCAGCCTCACTACATAACTCTCAGAGAATACAAAACAGCGGAAAAATCCAGTACATATAAGAAGATAATATGCAACCCTCTAGCTCGTCTTCGATATCAGCATCGTGAGAAGAGAACAGCACCTGTCACCTGCTACCTAGTCTGCCCGTCCCAAAATGGACGAACAGCCCAAGGCAATAAGAATTAAAACATAAAGCCTTGAGTCAGACAACAGTCTTAGTGAGCAGTAAATTAACTAACAACATACCAAAAGAGCATAAAGGAAAAGGAATAGGAATACAACCCTCCCACTCCAACCTCATTCTACAGTGATAGCCCCCAGACACACACTAAGCAGAAGCAAACATAGCAGAGCATACAATTTAAAGTAAAGCAATTGTCACTCGAGTCAAGAGCGATGTTTTCCAAGTACAAATCCCAAGGTCTAAAACCAAGGTCAGATAAGCACCCAGGAAATACCGCTCTTGAGACCGAATGATGATACAACCAAACATCCATGACTCGGCTATCACTGTTATCATTGTTGCGATATCACCGTTAATTGAATGACCGGCACATTCTTTCAGCCGTCCGTCAAGGGCTAATGGTAACCCCGGTTCTAGACATAACTCCCGCACGTCATCGTGACCCGTGCCTAGGATTATCGAATCTACCCAGAGTACTCGACCATCAACTTAGTCTTTTGGGCGTCCCCATGTACTCTTGCTTAGAGCATGCTAGAACCTTCAACAACGATGAGATCTCAACCTCCTAGTCATCCTCCTCGACGACTATTGCCATACTAGCTCAAGCGCCTCTCGAGCATCCATTATCCTCAACTCGAATCATATCACCGAGTTATCAACATGCTTGGAATGATCCCGCCTGGATTAGACCAAGTCTTCATCATATGATTGCCTCGCTTCATTACATCCTCGCAAAGCCTCATCTCATCACCACATCATCAAATCTATGCATAAGAGCTTCATCATCCCGCTACATATGCCACGAGCAGCTTTTCCATTTCAAGAGCCTTTCCCTTAGCTTTTGAATCATCTTCGATCTAAATCTAATCATCAATCATCTAGTTCATAACAAGCAATCAAATCAAACATCAATCCAAGCAATCAAGCATTCAAATATGATCTAAGTAGACAATTATAACAATAATGGCATTTTCGTAATTAAAGAGTTGAAAGTCCAATAAGCATGAAAACATGGATTATATCTCTACAAACTTGATGAATGAACTTGCATAGGTTAACATATGATAAAATGGATGTAACATCATCATGAACAATGGATCTATATGGATCTACACATAGGATGAAGAAAATGCATGGAAATCTCTATTTTAACACCAAAACGAGCCAACAATCCGATATACTCCTTTGGATCCGTGTGAGAGATAATCACCACTCACCAAATCACCTAAACAACCTCAAATCAACACACTTCAGATCTGGACAGCGAAGGATGAAGCTAGATCTACCACAAATCCGCTTCAAATGAAGAAATCTCTCTTGAAAAGATGAAGATCTTCAATCTAAGCTCTTGAATCTTCAATCTTGATCTTCGATTAGGATGGATGAAAGCACTAGATTAAAGTGGAGAAAAGAAGTGAAGAAGTGTAGAAGTCGAGCTCTCAAAATGGCAGCACTTCGTCGCTTCAAAAATCCGGATCCCAAAAAGTGAGAACAACCCCTCCTATTTATAGCTGAAATCTGTCCTTAAGTCGAAATCTGGCTATCTCCCTAAGTCGCTTCCGACCTAAGCGACCTAAGCCTCTCCGACCTAAGCCTCTCCGACCTAACAGATGTACGTCTTAACTTCTTTGCGACCTAACACTAGTCGACCTAAAACAACACGCGACCTAACACTTGAACTATCCTAGCGACCTAACAACTTAGCAACCTACGCGACCTAACACAACATACGACCTAACAGTGTTACGACCTAACACATAGCCTAACTCCTAAGGTCGCCAACTTGTTAACTTCTTAGGTCGCCAACTTGTTAACTCCTTAGGTCGCCAACACGGAACCACTAGGTCGCTAACTCAGAACCACTAGGTCGCTAACTCAGAACCACTAGGTCGCTAACTCAGAACCACTAGGTCGCTAACTCGGCAACTACTAGGTCGCTAACTCGGCAACTACTAGGTCGCTAACAAGCTAACCCCTTAGGTCGCGAACTATTATAGGTCGCTAACCACTAGTTTCCTTAGGTCGCTGCCGACCTAAATATACTAGCCCGGCACCACTAGGTCGCTCATCCCTAGGTCGTCAACTACTGGGTTTACTTAGGTCGCTACCAACCTATCTCTTAGGTCGCTAACACCTTAACTCGCCAGAAACTCTAAAGTCTCCTTCCTTTTAGGTCGTCTACGACCTAAACCCTTACCATCCATCACACGACCTAACTCCAAACCTTAAGGTCACCAATCCCCAACATTCTTAGGTACGACTTATCTCCTAAGTTGCCAACAATACTTAACTAACCTCTAGGTCGCATACGACCTAGGACTTAGGCAAATTTCAACCAAGATCTGGAATAACTAGAAAATGCTGAAAATCCCAGATTTTGACAAACTTTTCGATCCGAAAAATACGGGTCGTTACAGTGCCTGTGAATCTATGATTATTATTTACTGTATATGTTGAGTTTTGTAAAATTTAAATTAACAATCTGATATTTTGAGCAATTCAAATTCTACATGTATGGATGCGAATGGTTGAAAATTTCAGGTCGTTACAGTTGGTATCAGAGCTCTGGTTTTAGGCAAAACTTAGCGTATAGAGTAAATTAAATTACAGGATCACCTTTGTTCGAGCTTGAATTCCTTCTTCTTTGACTCGGTTTTCTTTGAATTTTGGAACATTCCCTTCGGTTCCAAAGTCCATTCTTGTCTTCCCTATTCGTACTTCTTGATTCTGGAGTATCCCATAACTCCACTTCGAATGATCTCTATAATAAATCGGCGGTCTCGCCAATCTTTGAATAATTTGTACGGGGGTGAAACTCCTTTACAATCGGTATTGATTCACTGGAGATTTCTGTATCCTCGGTTTGCGATGCTGCTATCTTTTGCTATACCCGAATTCTATCCCTGGCGATCGAATGTCGATTTGCTCCAGAGTTCTACCTCGATCTTATTTTGAAGTCACGGTTAACCCGGTTAAGGTTGCCCGCGATTTATATAAGTTTATCCTTCTTCCTGTTTGAAATTCAATCATCTTATCCCCCATATCAACTCTATCTTTTAGTTGAATTCTTTTGGTTAGGACCCCTTTGTATTTGGATCTCTATCCTTGTTTTGAAATCCATTCTGGAATCATCGAGTGAGGGAGTGTATTTGTATTAATATTAAAATTGTTTTATAGTGTGTTGTTTGAGTTGTTGATATCGATTTGGGTTTTCGATCGATTCGTCTGATCAACGTTGTCGATAAAATTTCCAAAACACTTTAACGGAGCAAACTTACACAATATTGTTTTCAAATTTGGTAAATAAAATTTATATGATTATATTATATATATATAAGTAAAAATTTCTAGAATTTAATAAGTTAATTAAATTGGTTGTTTGAAATGATAATATTTGATTATCATTTATTGTTCTATAAATGAATTTATAAACAGGATATATAAATTAATTTGGAATTTGAAATGAATTTAAATCAGGAATTTAAGAATTTAATTTTCGGTTATTTCAAACTTTGGATTTAAAGTTTTAAAGTGTATATTATTTAAAGTATTTTCAAATAGAAATCGTTTCAAAGAATTTTAAATTGTTGAAATCAGTGCTCTTCTCTTTTGTCACTGGAAAATAATTTCGGTGATTGCGGCCGCATCATCGACATTCATTTTCGAGTTTCAGAGTGGAGAGACTAGTCTGTAGCTTTGCCACGGTTTTTCTTTGGAAAATAAACTGATTTGAATTCCTAAACTATGACTTGGCTTATAAAATATAAGTATATGGTTTGATATATATAGTATATATATTTATCTCTAAACTGTTTGAAGTTAATAGGAGATTTAAATCCTTAAATTTATTATATAAAGATGATTTCAATTATAAACTGATGTCAAAATTTTGAATAAATATTTAAACTTGAAATAGGTTGGATTGAAAATTTTATTTGTATAATACTCAATTTCATTCTAATACAACTTACCTAAATTATTCAGAAGTTTGACATGAAATTGGATAATATACAATATAAAATGTTTTATAAATAAAATTTGAGTGTTTATAATAAATGTTATACACTTAATTTTAATTATAAAAATGTTAATAGTGATAAATAGAATAATAAGTTAATTGAATAATAAATGAGATAAATAAAATAAATTTTGTTTTGAAGGAATTAATAAATTGAAATTAAATCAACTTAAGGAAATACCATGAATTTAAAAATCAATTGTTGAATATAAATTAATTTAAATTGAAATCTATATGGTTTAAATTAATTGTTTTATTTTGTATCTCAATCTATTTTCTTTCTAGTTGCTTATATTCTCCTACCTCCTTCCTTTTCGGGGACGAAAAGTTTTGAGTGGGGGAGAGTGTAACGACCCGTAAATTTTAGTGGTTTTATTTATTTAATTAATTGAAATTTTGTGAAATTTTAAATAGTAATATTTCGAAATAAAAATTTAATATTTGGAATACGTCTTCTTAAACATAGCAACTGGTAAATTTTCATCAAAAAATATGGAAGTTTATTTTCTTGTGTAATTCCATTTCAATTTAAATCAGTTAATTTGTTGATAATAAAATGTTTTCCAAACATGAATATTTTTCTATGGAAAATTTGTAAATCATCTTCTGAGTGAGACGTCATCTTTCGATTTCCCAAATTTGGACTGCTATTGCTCCGTCTATCTTATTTTCGGCAAATTAGCAGCATTTTCGGTACCAATATCGACTTTTGAACGGATAAATCGTATCACTGATATCTGTATGTCGTTTTGATAGTCTTATCATGCTGATTTCTGCAGTATACTCATTGTAGTATTTTGGCATCCATTTCACATCGAAATCTACAAATCAATTAATCATACCGGTATCCAATTTCAAATTTTGGATTCTCGTTCTTTCAGCTACTAACTGTTGAAATCTAAGCAGCCGCTTGCTTTTCATATCCCCATAATTATAATTTGACCGTTGCTTTTCATTTTGAGCTAAATAAAATTTAAGACACATTTTTTTTCTCGTTCATTTTGCCTGTGAAACAGGTTCATTATCTTCATTGCATCTCTTCATTCTTTCTCATCTTTCTTCAATTACTGATCCACTCCCATCCACCATAACCGAGCCTTCCCATCGTGCCGCCATCTCCACTATCCTCCCTTCTAACAGCCGAAGACCTTCTTCCTCCTCTCAACTCCTGACGCACGCACAGCCTTATAGGCGCCTGCCACTCGACCGACCATCACCACTTCCCAGGCCGAGCACAGTAGCCATCATAAATTGTGCTCCCTGATTGAGCCACCTGAACCATCAAACCCACGTCATAACCATCTGCCGATTAGCCAGTTTGATTGTAGTTTTGCATATTATTATAAGGTATGTGTATATATATACGTGTGGCATTTTACTTATTTTAAAGGATCTGTTTATATAAAGAGTTATTGAGTTTATACGTATATATATAGCGATGTGTACAAATTATCTTGGATGGGTTATGTAAATTTTGTTTACAGTTAGATATATATACAGGTGTACTATATTATAAGCTTTGAGCCTGTTGTTTCTACCCTTATATATAAGGTAAAAAGGGTATATATATTGTAAGTTTCATGCCTATATATATATTGATTACTTGTATTAGATCTCGCTTCTCTTGTTAAATATGTAATACATATAATATATTTCATATTTGAGCTTATAAATGTTACAGTACATTAAGAGTATATAAGTTTATATAATCAGTTATTTGTATATATATATGTTATATTATATATAATCTACTCGAGTTATAGTTCTTTTTATAGCTTTCTTTTCAATAATTGCAGTTTGGATATATAAGTCTAGTTGCTGTTTTATTTGTTGTTTACCGTCTATATACATATATATATTCAAATGTACTCGACTTTGTTTACTTATATACGTAGGAAGAGTATGTAATAATAATAGGTTCAAAGTATTAACATCTATGTAGTTATATATATATAGTTTATATTCTATATTATCTGAGTTACATATAAGAAGAGGATGAACTGTTTTTCGTACGTATGGGTTTACTGCAGTTATGTGATTGTTTTAGCTTTTATATATATATATATATTAATAAATTGTTTATATTGATTTTTAATAAATACTGATTTTTTAAAATGTTAAGTATATAAGTTATATAAATTAAGTGTGGGTTATGCGTTTATATAGTATACACAGTAGTTTGCATAAGTTGTTTTTCCATATGTATATTGTATATATTTTTATGATCTGATGAATATATATATATATATATATATCATATACTACTGTAACATTTGTAAGCAGGAAAAATATGTTAGTTTACGTATAGTATATTGGCTTTGAGAAATGATTTCATGTGGTATATAGATATACATTGACGTACGAATTAGACTTTTTTTTGTTCTTAACCGATATTGTTTTAAACGAAATATATATAGTCGATACATTAGTTTATATCAGTGTATAATGTTTGGTTTTGTTAAAAATGGATAGATATTTTTATGTATTTAAATTTAATTATTGATTTGGATATATATATATATAAAGGGAATTTATATTAAATATACATTAAGAGAAATTGTATATATGTAGATAACATCTATTTTGCTCGGTTTATATTAAAGCTAATTTTGATTTGTCTCCCGTCATTTCCAAACTTTCAACTTTGCTCTGATCGTCAACTTCGTGTTCATCGTACTCCACTTTGAAATTCGTTGCTCGGATTCACAGTCCAGTTCGTTATCGAATTCCTCTAGCTTCGAAAGGTGAGCAATCACTCACGATTAACGTTCTTATATTTATTAAATTTGATTTCAATTGAAACGACAATTGGAATATGCTGCTGTTAGTTATTTACATTGTTATATATATGCCATTATCTGTACCTGTTCACCTGTGATAACTAACACCATTATCTATTATTTATATTGATGATATATACATGTTACTGTTGTTATTTTATTATCATATCTGTTATCACTCTGCAAGTTCCCTGTTAGTATAGAATTCACTATGGGTTAAAATGATACATACTCGAACGATCTGTAGAATAGGAGAAAATCGTTATGGGTTGAAATGATAAACCCAAGCGATTTTCATTGAATTGAATTTGGGATTGCGGGTTGAAAAGATATATACCCGTATATATTTAAATTACGGATTGAAATGATAAATATCCATATCACTTGACCATAGGATAGAAAATTATATACAGACACCGTTGGTCTATATATATATTTTGAAAATGATTTCTATGGTTTTGAAAAGAAATGGATAGTTTTAATAAATATTGATTTTAAAGATTTATTAAAGTTGATTTAATAAAGTTAATATATAATATGTTTAAGTATTTATTTAAAATTTATATTTTTGAATATAGAGTTTGTAATGATTCGGGTTGTAAAGGTAAATCTGAAATTGATTTGAAATTAAATTTATTTAAGAATTATATTTAAATAAGTTTGATTTGAAATTTATTGAATTTGAAATTTTAAAGAAGTGTTTTACAACTTGAAATTTGATTAAAGGTGACGTAAATGGATATTTCAAACTTATATAAATTTAAATGGGATATTTTGTAAATTGAAGTTGTATTCAAATGATATTGAAATAATTCAGTAAATATTTCAAAACTAAATAATAGAAAAGTGAATTGATATATATATATATAAGATTATCGAATTTAGTTTTGAAATGTGGAATATTTGAAGCTTTGAAATATATTGAAATTAAATGGTTTATTTTATGGTTCAAATATGTATTTGAAATCGATATAATTTGAAATGATTTATTGAGAAATTAAATTGAGTTGAAATTTATGAATTGAGATTGAATTAAATTTGAAATTTGGAATTCGAGTTGATTTGAACTGATTTAGGAATGTGTGGAAACTATTTATTTTATAAAGTAATTTTAAATTATATTTAAAACTATTGATATTTTACTTTATAAATTATTTTAATATAAACTATTTTAATATAAATCATTTTTAATATAAATTATTTTATTATAAACTATTTTAACTTATAACTATTTATATAAACTATTTTATTATATATACTAATTTTAATATCTAAACTGTTTAAGAGGAAGGTGTTATGATTTCCAAAATGCTATAATTTCAAAGTGTTATGATTTCCAAAATGCTATGATTTCAAAGCCGTGATTTCCAAAGTGTTTTGATTTTTAAAGACTATGATTTCAAAAGCGTTATAACTTTGGAAAGTGATGTGATTTTTGGAAATGGATATATTTGAAGTGAAAATGATATCGTATTGATTTGGTTTTGAAATGAAAATGATATTTTGATTTTGAAGCATAAACTACTTTGAAATGACTGTGGTGTTATAATAACGATTGGTTGTTAAAGAGACCGGGATCAGATATGGACAAACTCTTTGTCGATACCGAAAACCACTTTAACAACCGTGTACACGGTTGAGATTCCAGAATGAAGTAGGATGGCGGCGACGATCCTATTGAGGTATGAGCGTGGACCCAACTCCCGTGAGTTGGCATAAGGTGGCTAAAACATGAGCGATTGACGGGCCAATGAGGTAGCACCTCTGATCAGACGCATTTCTTCGATACCATTCTATTACTTTGTGATTGATTTGGTGGCCACCCTTCGATTTTGATTGGGAGTGTGTTCCGAGGTGGGCGGTAGTGGCTGCTATGCATTTCCACTAGCCCGGATGCGTAATTGGTATATCTACCCTGGCATTGCCTAGTTGTGCCGTATCACCTACCATATCGAGCTTTACTACGAGTTTCTATTTGTGTCGTACCTATGGAGTATCTTCTCGTAGCCTCTCGAGGTATGCAGGTACTGTATAGACTATTGACACTATTATGTGTTAAGGGCTATACGGGTAACCCCTTAACGCTATTTAAAAGCATGTTTATTTTATATTAGACATTATTATAATAGCGCATATTACTACATAGTAGATAGTTTAACGGATCCTTAGAGGATGGTTATCCCAAACATCCTTTAAGTTATTTGTATTTCAGTTGATATTTCACTTGAGTTGGATTTATTGATATAAGAATGTTAATCCTGACTCGAGTGTTTTGTGTTTTGCTTTACGCTCGAGTCAGACTGAGTGATACGGTATTCGAGACTCACCTTTGGAGTTGGAGCTTCTCTTGGGGATCCAGCTATCTATCCTGCTTTCAGTTGTTCAATTGATACCAGTGATGTATTCAAAACTTGTATTTGACTATTGTATTGAGACATCTATGTGTTTGTGACTTCGGTTGTATCTTGTTTAACTCTGTTATACTTATATAGTAGCTTCATGAACTACTATTCCTTTGTTTCCGTTGCATTATTTTATATTACTCTGTGTCTGTGATCCTGTGATTATTATTTACTGTATATGCTGAGTTTTGCCAAATTTAAATTAACAATCTGATATTTTGAGCAATTCAAATCCGACATGTATGGATGCGAATGGTTGAAAATTTCAGGTCGTTATAATATGTTAAGTGAAATAAATTGAATAATAATTAGAGAATGTGTTAAATAAAATAAATTTTGTTTTAAAAGAAATTCTTGTAAATGTTAATAATTTGAAAGTAAATCAATTGAATGAAAATACCTTGAATTGAAATCAACAAATGTGAATACAATGAATTTTTATTGATTGAATAAATGGATTGAAACCAAATTTGTTGAATATTAATCAATTTAAAAACTAATGAAATTTATATGGTTTTGAATTAATTGTTGTATCTGGTACTATGTATTTCGAATCTATCTTTCTGGTTGCTTCTATTCTCCTATCTTTTACCTTTACAGGGACGAAAAGTTTTGAGTGGAGGAAAGTGTAACGATCCAGAAATTTAACGATTTTTAATAATGTAATTAACTAAAAAAATTCTTGAAAATATATAATAAGATTTTGAAATGAAAATTTGATATTTGGTATGCATCTATTGAAGCATAAGAAGTGGCAAGTTTTCATTTGAAAATTTGAAAGTTTGTTTTGTTGTGAAATTTTTAATTTTTAAATTTAAATCGGTTAAATTTGATAGAAGTAATATGTTTTTGAAATCTGCATATTTTATATAAGAAAAATGTAAATCTTTTTCTAAGTGAGACGCCAAATTTGGACTACTCTAGCTCCGTTTATCTTATTTTTGGTGTTTTAGCAGCAGTTCTGACAGTGAAATTCGATTTTTGGTAGGATGGTCGTATCTCTAATATCTGTATACCATTCTGTTCCTCTTGTCATGCTGATCGCCGCAGTATATTCATTTGTGCATTTTGGTTTCTGGTACACGGCGAAATCTGCGAAACGATTAGCCGTATCGGTACCCATTTTGGGCCTTTTGGGTTTCTCTGTGCCCTTTCATCTATCTGCTGGTTGAAAACCAATAGCCATTTATTTTTATTATTCCAGAATTTACGTCTCTAGCTCTTTCAATTCCATTATTTGATTTACAATTCTGGTTCTCCACTATTATTCTCTCTTCGTTCTCTTTTCTCTGTCCACTGCTTGGAAAAGAGAACAAATTATATTTATAAAAAGTTGTTTATATCTTCTGTTATCAACCTGCTCCTATCCATCCCTATTGAAACTTAAGCCATACAACCATGATTTTTTGCTCCAACCCGAAGCTACCACCAGCCCATCCCTTATGCACCCACCACCCTCTCCACCATCCTTTCACCCATATCCATGCGTCCCTGCTCTTCCACCATCCCTTTGCATCCCACCACCGTAAATCATGCAGCCTCCACACGAGATCCAACACCCGACCATCTCCATTCTCTCACCCCTACAGCCAACCTCCCCTCTCACGAAAACCCATAGCAGTAAACTCGTCTTTCCCCCATACTCCATGCACGACCAAACCTCCAGCTTCCCCTGACCGAAGCACACACCTCCACGTTAGACAAATTGTGCCAGCCTCACACCATCCATGGCCGCACTCACTGACCTGCACCCAAACATCTTGCTCCAACCGAGAGCCTACCTCACCAACGCCAAAACCCACTACCCGAATGGAGCCTCCACCCACCGCCTCCTTGTCTGTCGTGCCAAACCAGAACCTAGCACCGCCAATTCTTCCACCCACACTGAATCCCGAACCCAACTTGTTTTCCCAAAACCTGATCCATCCTCCTCCCATCAACTCACGGTGCCGAAACATGTGGCAGCCAACCCAAACATCTCCTTGACCGCCTTGACATCCTTTTGCCATCGACTTCCTGTCATCTCCACCGATCCACTCAATCGACCCACTGGCCTCTCCGCCATTCGCATCATTCCTCCCCTTTCCAGCAATTTTCCAACAAACTCCGCCTTGCAACTCCAATCTGAACCCAAGCTTCCCACTGTTCTTCGCAATAGCAGCAGCCCATGATCCGAAGTGAGCAGCCACCTAAATCTCCTCCGTGCCAAACTCCGACAACCATCACCCGCATACCACCCCTTGCCGAAACCCACTTGTCACTCCACAGCCATGTGCAGTCTATCCCTGGCCGAAGTGAGCAGCTTCTAAACCCTGGGCTCCTTTATTATATAATGTAATATATATATATGTATATATATATATATTAGAAAAAAAGTGGTTTTGATTTTTAAATATTGTTTAAAAGGAAATACATACATACATACATACATATATATATTCTATTTAAACATTTATTGGAAGAACTTTGAAAACTATGGGTTTTAAATAAATATTGATTTTTTAACAAAAAATTATAATATGAAGATTTTATTCTAAATATATGAGCAAATTTTAGATTTTTTTTAAAAAAAGAGAAGGTATATTATATATATATGTATATTTGTTTTCATCGAATTCGAATTCATGTTATCTAGCTTGTCGCAGCCATCTTTTGCTTGTCGCTGTCCCGCTAGCTTGTGTCTGTATCCGTGCTTATCCGTGTGCATGTCTGTGTTATCTTCTTTGCCATCGTTGTTCTCTAGCCTTGAAAGGTGAGGGATCGCTCACGATTAGTATTCTTATGTTTAGTAAATTGATTTCACATGAAATGACGATTGAAATATGTTGTTAAATTTGAATTGTTAAATTGTTAAGTATGATATGTTATTATCTGCAATTGTTTACCTATATTAACTGACATATGACACCATAACCTGTTATATATATTTTATTTAAATTGTTAGTTCTGACCATATATGCTTGTCATTGATATGTATATCATTTATGCTATTTATGTTCTCACACTTCAAGTTCCTTGTTAGTTAGGAATTCTCTATGGGTTGAAATGACACATACCCGAACGATCTTGTAGATTAGGAAAAAATCGTTATGGGTTGAAATGATAAAGCCAAGAAATTTTATTGATTTGGTTGAAATGATATATACCCGTAAATTTAAATTACTATTGATTGAAATGATAAATATCTGTATCACTTGACCATAGGATAGAAAATTATATACGGACAATGTTGGTCTATTTTTGAAAAATGATTTCCAAAGTTTTGAAAGGAAATATATGAGTTTTAAAAAATAATGATTTTCAAAATATAATACATAAATTTATTTTATATACGTGCAAAATATAGATTTTTAAAATTATATATTTGGAAAATTTAAATTTATAAGTTAGTTTTGACAATATAAATTTTAAGATTTTAGTTATAATTTTATTATTTTTAAATATATAAAATAAGATTTAATATAAAATAAATTTAATAATAAGATTTAATTTAATAAATTTTAATTTAATAAGTATATATATATATAATATGTTAAAGTATTTATTTAAAATTATATTAATATTTTAAAAATAGATTTTTGTAATATCTTTAATAATAAAGGTTGGAAAGATAAATTAAAGTTCACTTGGAATTTAAATTGGTTAATAATTGAATTTAAATAAGGATTGGTTGGAACTTATTGATTTTGAGATTTTAAAGATATGATTTTATAACTTGATAACTTGATTTTGATTAAAGAGGATTAAATAAATATATTTTTTAAATTTAAATAAAATTGAATTTGAATATTTAATTTTGATTTAAATTTGTAATTTGAGATTTTATTTAAATGTTAACCAAAGGTGATAAAATGAATATTTTTAAATTTAAATAAAATTGAAATTGAATATTTAATTTTGATTCAAATTTGTAATCTGGTATTTTATTTAAATGGTTATTAAAAGTGATTAAGTGAATATTCCAAATTTAAATAAAATTAAAGTTGAATTTTGAAATATAAATGAAATTTATTAAATTTAGTTATTGTAAATGTTTGAATAATTAAACTTTAAAACCTATTGAATATGAAGTGGTTTAAATTTGTAGTTCGAACCTGGATTTGAAATCGACTAAAAATGGTTTTAATGAGAATTTGAATTGAGATTGATTTAAGTTTGAATTTTTAGAACTAAAGTTGATTTGAATTGATTTGGGAAATTGGAAGAAACAATTCTAATTTGAAACTATTTTCGATATAAACTCTTTTTAATATATAAACTATTTTAATCTTTAACCTATTTTTAAATATAAACTATTTTTATTATATAATTTTTCCCAATATATATAAACTACTTTCAAACTATTTAAGTTGGAACTGTTATGATTTAGATTTAATGGATTTAAATGCGAATACTTTGATATAATGATTTCGAAAGCGAATATGATTTCCAAAGTGAATATGATTTTGAAAGTGATATGATTTCTAAAGTGATATGATTTTGAAATGAATATGATATTTTGATATGAAGTATGAACTGTTTGAAATATAAAATGACCATTGTGTGAACTAAGCGTTTGGTTGTTAAAGAGACCGAGATCAGATATTTTCATACTCTCTGTTAATACCGAAAAGCACTTTAACAACTGTGTACATGGTGGAGAATCCAGAACGAAGTAGGATGGTTTGGCGATGATTTTGTATGAGATATTAACGCAGCCCTGACTCCTGCGAGTCAACTTGATGTGGCTAAACAGGAGCTATACCGAGCCAAGTGAGGTCGCACCTCCGATTGAGCATGCCTCTTCGATACCATTCTATTACTTTGTGATTTGATTGGGTGCACCTTTGATTTGGGAGTGTGTCTCGAGGTGGGCGGTAGTAGCTGCTATGCGTTACCACCAGTCCGGGAGTGCAAACGGTAGAATCCTACCTTGGCATTGCCTTGCGTGCCTTGTCACATGCCTTATCGTTCCTTGTACGAGTTTGGTTTGTGTCATACCTATGGAGTGCTCCCTGATAGTCCACCGGTTTGGTGGATTTTACAGTACTGTATGGACTACGACATTTATGTAAAATGTGTTAAGGGGGATATGGGTAACGCCTTAACGCTATTTTAATAGTTTACTTTACTATTGACATTATCTATGTAGCGTATTGTACTATGTATGTAGATAGTTTAACGGTTCCTTAAAGGGTGGAATCTCAAACATCCTTTAAGTTATATTGCATTTCATTTGGACATTTCACTTGAGTTGATTTACTTGTATAAGAATGTTAATCCTGACTCGAGTGTTTTGTGTTTTGCTTAATGCTTGGGTAGAACTGAGTGTCACAGCATTTGACTCACCTTTGGAGTTTGGAGCTTTGCCTGAAGATCTGTCTCTTATCTATTCAGCTTTGCAGCAATCTCAGTTATTTCCAGTTGTTTATGTTCAGACTTGTCAGTTGATTTTGTATTAGTGGATTCTACGTACTTTGGATTTCTGTGGTATTTGTTTCAGACTCTTATGTTCTGTGGTAGCTTCATGAACCACCAGTTTTCTATTCCGTTGCTTATTGTTATTTTACTCTATGTCCATGATTCTGTGATTGATTTATTTATTGTATATGCTAAGTTTTGCCAAATATAAATTAACAATATGTTGTTTTGAGCAATTCAAGTCTGACATGTGTAGAATATTGTCGATTTGAAAACCACCATAATCTAAAAGGATAATTTATAGAAATCATATCTCATTCCTTTTATAAAACTCCTTTTTAAAAATCTCTTTTCTATTTACAAAAATCCTTTTATAAATCACCAAATATAATTACAAAACTACATTTATAAATCTCCAAATATAATTATAAAACACCTTCTATAAATTTTCAAATATAATTATTAAATTCCTATACTTATCACAAATCTTCGATTTCAAGGTCGAACCAAATACTTTCCATAAAACGATCCTTCCATATATCACTACAAATTCACAAACATTATCTATTTTCCAATTTGTCAAAATGATATAATTTTTCCTTTTTATTTATAAAATACCATTTAAAAATCTATTCTTCTATTTATAAAACACCATTTATAAATCTATTCTTTTATCTAACCATTTATAAGATACCATTTATAAATCTATCCTTTATTTATAAAATACCATTTGTAAATCTATCGTATTATTTATAAAATACTATAGAAAGTCTCCAAAAATCACATTTAAAAATCATTCTCAGAATCAAAACCAGTTTCAAATCCAAACAATAAATAATAGAATTTCAAAATACTATAATGAGGCCAATAGCTACCATAGCATTTAAACAATGCTATTATTACCTTTACCACTAAAAAAGTTCAACTTTTAACATATATTAATATCCTATCCAATATAGCCAAACTATCAAGTTTTGACATTCAACAATTTATACACAAGTATATAATTGAAATTTAACATCAACAATGGTGAGGAATCCGGATTCCTCTACATAATTCCCATTATTTAGTTTTATATGTTTTTCACTTTTCAAAGTAGAAATTCAACCAAACCAAACCAATAAATCATTCAGACACAAAAACAATAATTTATATCTACTATATATCAAATAGTATCATCCATAAGTGAGTTATCTCAACAAAATTCCAATGGATGCTTAAGCGTTCCGGTTTGATCAACGTTCGATTTTAGCTCAAAATTCCACTTGCTCCAAACTCAATTAAATCAATTCCAACAATAGATATCGCTTATATGAGCGAACGCAAAAGGCTGTGTCTCGATTGGACCTCATATGAGAGAGATATTCATTTAATAAGATTTTGAGATTGATTTAAACAACTAATTAGCTTAATAAACTCAAAATTTTATTACCCCACTAAAACCCTTCTTCCCCATCTTTTTAATCACCTCCCTCATGTACACACTGATACACACCTTCCTCGACCGTGCGTGCATGCTCCAACTCGGCCATCCCTCAATGAACCCCAAATCTGACTTCACCAATGACTTCCACTTCACTTCCTCTCCGCATCCCACTCCTTCAACCCCAAGCTTGACGGCCTCCTCCCCATCGCGAACTGCTCCATGTCACACCCAAAACCCAAAATGTCGCAATCTTTCACATGGTGTCGCACCTCCCAAAATTTCCACCACAACATCATTTAGCACGAGAAACACAAACCTACAAACATCAAGGCCCAACTCCTCCCCAATCGTTGACGATCTCAAACCCTAGCACGGCTATCCAAAAGTCGAGCACCCCAAACGATAGCCGCACCCCCAAACAACACATAGATTTGAAGATCTCTCCACTACAATTCAATAAATCCAATTTCATGAATTTTAGTTAAGTAAAGAATTTGATTTAGATTTTTAAACAGGAAGGTTGATTTTCCTTTTTTACATGAAATGATAAAATAAAAGAGAAAGAAGAAAAGTAAAAGAGGGAAATGAAAAGGTATGGAGATGTCTTAGTGTAGGATTTTAGTTTATTTAGTAATTTTCGACACTTCGCTGCACAAAATTTCATTCGCGTACGAATCGTAAACGAAAAAAATAAAAATATGATCATGCACAAAAATGTGACATGATCCAAAAACAACAATACAACACACTGGTTATCTTATTCTGTGAAATTTCAAAAATACCATCATTTACCAAAAATACGTCAAATGATAATTTAAATATTTTCCAAACTATAAATTATGGAAAAATCCTATAAATTAAATTACAAATACGTCAATAAAAATCGAGTCGTTTTATTAAAAATTGATTTTCTTATTATTTATTTAATTTGAATAACATATGAATATTTAAATAAATTAAGTATTCCCATTTGAAACATTAAAAAATTCCAAATCGTTATATTCTTCCTCTCTCAAAAGAATTTCGTCCCCGAAAATTTCCAAAGAAAGAAAAGTGTCTTCGCACCCTTAAGCTTTAAAAACTCTTAAGTTACGAAAAATTTCGACAGCACTTCCCTTGCGCTGCTCGATTGGAAAAACTACAACTTGCCACAACTGGTCCAAATCAACAAAGATAATAAAAGACCAAAAGTGGCCTCCCATATTGGGGCATAAAATCATCAACAACAGTATATACTTATGATATACCTTATAGAGTGTGAATGACACATAGCAAACACACTTGTTAAGCATAAATGAGAACCTATTTGTCGAGCAAGCAAATTATACTCATGAAACCAAAAGCAACTAATAAGACTTTGCTTCCATATACCGATATCTCACTTACAAATGCCGTCAAACCATATAAATTGCATTCCTAAAGTAAGAAGCACATAATTACATTCAAGCCTGTACGATGTACATATGTCATCCATACGCAATACCCAATTCGATCACTCGCTCGATCACACTAGTTTCACTTCTGAACTAGTATCGCTCACTCGACTTCCCTAGTGCGGACTCTGATCGGGTTCCTTGATCAAAAATCTCCATTCTTCTTACATAGCCATATACTATGAATTCCATACTTAAGGTCATATCTGTATAACACATCACTACATCCTAAGAGTATATGTGACGCCCCACCTCTATACCCACGCTAACCAAGAACACTACGATGTAGTGCTGTCAATTAGCGCGGAGAATAAGGCTGTGGAGGAGCGACCATCCATGTAACCTCTTTGTGCGAGCATCGATACGTCAGATAGAATAGAATGCATATCTTTTAAGGAGGAAATCCGACATACCGATACAAACACAAAGCTATCACACGGTGGCTATATATAATCTTCGGAAACAAACATAGAAATAATCATAACGACAATCAGTCACAGACATCCATATCACAAAGGCGGAAGAAGATATGAATAAATAAATAACACATGAAAGTGTACATCAGAGTAGTGGTCAGAAAGATCCACGATAATACAAAAGAATAGCATCACGTGCTATACAAAAGAATAAGTACACAACATAGAGTCTATATCTCAAAGGTGTACATCCAAAAACTACTAATCTAAGTAGTTAGCCAAAAGTCAGAATAATCCTGAAGAGAAGTCAAGCAGAAGCACCTGTAACATCTCGGTCTGACCCGAGTATTATTTATAAGAAAATAATAAACGGATCAGTCTAACTATAAATATCAGATGATATGGTATACAGTAAAAGGCATGACATGAACATGTAATAACCATAGCGACATACTACTATAAGTATGTAAATGATAATCAACAGAAGATTAATCAATATCACAAGAATCTTCTCAAAGATCCAAACACATAAAAAGGTATTGACACACGAATTCACCAATACACAAAAACCTGATATCATATCAGTGAAAATCACAAAAGTTGGTGAAGCACTAAATCCAGAAATCAACACACGAAATCCAGAACAAATCCCAGAAATCAACACACGAAATCCAGAAATCACTAAAAGGGGGAAGTCCGACACACGGACGAGAAGTTATCTCATGGAAGCTATCCATTTAAATTTTCCGAACACACGGATGGCCCGAAGGCAAGTCCGACACACGGACGAAGAGACATCGCACATTGCTAGTCTAAATCACAAAAATGATCGTCATGATCATAAGGAAGTGTCAATCACACCAAGCCAGTAAATATATGAGTTTAGCTTCATGTCCCATAACCACTTGCTTAACTTAAATATTTACGAACAAGCTGTAAATCTTCACTAGTAAATTGTCACAAAAAGGGTTCAATCGAACAAGTCCAAGAGCTAACCGACGAAGTGAACGCAAGCGTTTCATACCACTCGTTTTACTAAGTCGTTTAAGTCGATTTCTCATTCGAGTGAAGTAAAGGCTTGTATATACTAGTAGATTGAAAATCGGTTTGAGAAAACGAACTTTTGATACTTAAAATAGTGTTGAAATCGCTTTGATGAAAGAGTTTTGATATTTACTATTAGTATTGAAACCTTCATATATCTTTAAAGTGACAAGTCATAAAACGATGGTAGAACAAATCAATTCACGTTCGAAGACGTGAGTAAAGTGCAAAGAAGTCAGTCCCAAAACCATCAAAGTAGAAATTCTGATAAACGTTTTTCAGAAGAGATTGCCTACGCAGAGTAATACGGGGTTCGACCTGCCCGGTCAGGTCGCGGGGGTCCAGGGGGCAGCGCCCACGGCGGGGTGCGGGGCAGCGCCCCGTCACGGTACGACTTAGTGAAGGCAAGCTGGTCCAGCGACCTAAGGAAAAGTAGGTCATACGACCTAAGAGTTCACGCGACCTAACAAGGCTAAGGATAAGGTCGGAGACGACCTACGACTTAACAAAGTCCTGCGACCTAAGGAAAATCGCGACCTAAAAAGACCAAGTGTAAGGTCGGCGACGACCTACGACTTACGACTTAAGGGGAGCAAGCGACTTACGACTTAAGGGATAAGGTCATACGACCTAAGTGGAGAATGCCATGCGAGCTGGCAGAAGAACAGGTCAAACGACCAAGTACTAACTTCGCGAACGACTTACGACTTAAGGGAGGAAAGCGACTTAAGAGAAGCAGCGACCTACGACTTAACGATTTAAAGCCAACGACCTAGGACTTAAGAGTCATACGACCTAGGACTTAAGGCCTTTAACTCCTGAACGACTTAACGCCTGGAACGACTTAACACTTTAACTCGAGAACGACTCAGGCCTTTAACTCGAGAACGACTCAGGCCTTTAACTCGAGAACGACTCAGGCCTTTAACTCGTGAACGACTCAGGCCTTTAACTCGAGAACGACTCAGGACTTTAACTCGAGAACGACTCAGGCCTTTAACTCGTGAACGACTCAGGCCTTTAACTCGAGAACGACTCAGGCCTTTAACTCGAGAACGACTCAGGCCTTTAACTCGTGAACGACTCAGGCCTTTAACTCGAGAACGACTCAGGCCTTTAACTCGAGAACGACTCACGACTTAGGCTTAACTCGTGGACGACTCGGCGAAGGCCAGAAACGACTTAAGGCCAGGAAAATCACCAAAACGCTGAAAATTGAAGTTTTTCGCCAATCCAATCCAAACCAAATGCAAATATTGATGCAAATACAATAGGGGATCATTCCCAACAGTCCAAGATAGATATAGGCAAGATGTGAGATCAAAAATCTCACCTTTTCACGGAATTTGATGAAGATGGAGATTTGAGAGCAAAGCAAGAACACCAACAAGCTTGAATCAATGGTCTAAACGTGAATTTGATGTTGAATCTCGGATTTGCAATGGAATTTGTGTTTGGGAGTTTTAATTTCTCTTTCCCTCCACCATTTTTGAAGAAGCTTGAAGTGATGAAGAGAAGAGGGGGTGGGCTGAGTTAAGAAGGTGCAGTCCAATCCAAAGTCTCAAGCGGGAAAAGTGGCGAAAATTTCACTATCTCCAAACATATCGAAGTTTACACTCAAAAAGATCGCAAACGTCATTTTGAACTCAATGGGGGTGGTCTCGAGTCCTAATTTGACCGTATGCAAAAAGTAGCTTTTCGGACTAACATCCGACTAACGATAAAATATTTAAATAAAATATTTAAATATAGAATTGATAGATATGCGGGTTGTTACAGTATATACACAATATCATATTTGTTTTACCTAACTAGGATGTTCAAAAAATTTAAAACTTGTTCTAACTTACCATCTCCTTAAATTTATGAGTTACAAAAACTTATTTTCTTATAATTTGAATAAAAACACTTGGCTTTAATTTTTATAACAACTCGAAAGTTTTCGACTGTCCAAAATGGCCAAAATTTCCATTTCATTTCAATAAATGAAAACTACTAAACAACATATCATAATGAAATGCACAAACCAAACTACCTTTTGCATAGAATATATGCATCCATAAAATATCTTAACTGAAAACTTCAGAATCAAACACTCGGATTTTATTTCAACTTTATTTGAAATAATAATATACATATCTCCTTTTGTACATCGAATCATACTCTCAGGGTTTAAATCAAAATTTGTTTTTACCAAAACAATTATGGAGCAAAACTACTATGGTAGCATCCCGCACTCAGAAACTCAAAAATGAAGGCCGATGATGCTGCAGTCATCACCAGAATTATTTTCCAACGGCAAAAGTGAGTTAGTTGCTTTCTATCTCCTTTAAAATCCTTTTAGAATATTTATATTCATAAATACTTACAAATAATACTATTAATATTTTCTTAAAAATTTTGAAAAACAATTTTCAAAAAAATTGGGATTTAAGTTATCAAATTCCCAGTTTTAAATCCTTTTTATTTATAAACCATACTTATAAATTGGTTAAACACAATTCAAAAATCAACAAACAATAGCCAATGCTCATAAACTGGCCAAGCACAACTAATCAAACAATAAATGATAATAACGGAATACTATCATTTCCTAACAAACTAACACATCATAAATAACTATATCAATTTCTGAAAAATTATTCTTTTATATGTCAAATATAATCCTATGTAAATTTATTTCATTTACCAATTTTTAAAACAATACTATGTCGGTTTTCCTTGTCCAAGTGTTCAGAAACCCCTATCGATATAGTTGTACCTTCTGTATCGACCAGAATTCATAAACTAATATATCAATCAACACAATATAAAACATATTATTATTTTCTTAAAAATTTTGAAAAACAATTTTGAAAATCACCGAGATTTAAGTTCTCAAGTTCTCAGTTTTAAATACTTTTTATTTATAAACCATACTTATAAACTGGTCAAACACAATTCAAAAATCAACAAACAATAGCCAATGCTCATAAACTGGCGGAGCATAACTAATCAAACAATATATGATAATAATCGAATATTATCATTTCTGTAACGACCCGTAAATTTTCAATAATTAAAGTTGTCAATTTAATAAGATTTTGGTAAATAAATTTGGAAGAAATAGAAAAAAAAAACTTTGTAATTTAATAATGAAATGAATGCCAAAATGAAATGTAACAATGTATTTAAAAACTAATTATTAACAATTGAAATGAAATTACAATTTATTGAAGTAATGTAAATTGTTATACTTGGCTATAAATTTATGTAAGAAAACAAATGCAAACATTAAAATTTATAAATGATTTAGTATGAAATAAATGACCATTGAATAAAGATTAGGTATATAAGAATGGTAACATATGTTTGTGAACAATGAATTCAAAAGTGTGATTTAAAAGTTATAGTAACGGTTGTAAGTTACTATTTAATTGGTCTATTAATCTAGTAGTAAATGTTACATTTGGGTATAAAACTGAATATAAGTAAATAAATGTAAGTGTTGTATGGATAAATGAATTAGTATATAATTTATGGTAATTGAATGAATTAAACATTATGTAAGTAATTATGATAATTAGTGGACATAATAAACTTGAGTGTAATATAAAGATAATGATAACATTTATTGCAAGCGACATTTTATTTAGGCTGCTAAATTTAAAGTAGGAAATCAATTACATTTAAATGTAAGTAAATGTTCATTAATATGAGATAAGACAGTAATTGTAAAGTGTGAATGTAATGAAATAAATGGAAATGTATATTTTATTCATAGATAAAAAGAAAAGAATGAAACCAAGTTGAATAAATTGATTAAGGTTTTAATTATAATAAATGTAAATTTGGATTTTGTTTGTAATTTATTTTCCAAATACAATAAAACAATTATTTTTTGAAAATTTTATATTTTGGTCAACTTTGGTCAAACTTTGACTTTCAGTTGAAATTTTAAATTTGAATTTTAAATTTCTAATCTTTTTCTTTGAAACTACATCTGATTCTGATGTTCATGCTGCTTTTCGTTTCATAAAATTCTGTTTTATACTTTTTAAATTAGATAACTTTCTGCGTTTTACACGCAATTATTTTTTGTAATTACTTTCTATTTTTCCTAGGTCCATCTATCTATTTTTATTTTCTACTTTATTTTGTTTGACTTTTATTTTATTTATTGGATTTTTGATTGGTTTATTTTAGGATAAATGGCTTAGAAAATCAAGAGACATATGTTGCTTGTTTTAATTGTTGACCTTTCCATTTCTAGCCTTTTTATTTCCTAACCTTTTCATCCCTTAGCCGTTCAGTCTCCACTAAACCCTAGCCGCCTCTTACATTTTGTAATTCACGTACAAAATATTTCTCATCACTTCTCACTTCATCCCCTGAAGAAAAAAAATATAGAGTTCTAGATCCATGGCCTTCTCCTTTTCTCTTTTCATTTGTTTTCTTTTGTTTCAATTGCAAGGCTCAGCACATACCCATCCTCACCTCCACCGACCACCACCATCACCTCCTCCACCATCACCTTCCACGGCCAGCACCACCTCCAATCATAGCCGTGAGAATTGGATCCAAAGACCATCACCAAAAGTTGCTTGAAACCCTAACCGAGCCTCTACATCACCAAACCCCTCTTGTTTGCCTCAGCTACACTTATTTCCACCACCTATTCCTCCTCCTTGCCTCGCTCTAGGCCGTGCGCCTCTGACCTGACCAGATCTGACCCAAAGTCTAGCCCATAGGCCGAGCCACACGACCATAGGCCGAGCCAAACCTCAACACCCCTTGCCTAATGCCTTTACTTGCTTTGCCTTCCGTTTTCTAAACCATAGCATGCTTGTAAACCATCATGGCCGAGCCTATGTGTGGTGTTGTCAAGCCCACTTGACCATGGCCGAGCCACATGATGATAGTCTAGCCATTGAAGCCATGGTCGAGCCCACTTGCTTGGTGATTGATCATCTTGCTTTGCTTTATCAAAGGTTATGTCACTTTGATTCATATTGTTCATTGTTTTGATTCATAATCTTGTATGTATAATTATTTCTTATGTTTGTTGTAATTGTTTGTGTACGAGATTTGGATCTTGACTATTCATCTACTCAAAAATCTAGTTGTGCCTTGTCGTGTTTTTCGGAGTTTGTTATGTATCTCTAGTTTGTCATCTCTAACTCTAAAAGGTGAGTTTATCACTCTCGACATACGTACTTTTATAATTGTGAAACGATGGCATGTGAATTGTAGAAAATTTATATGTTATGTTAATATGTCCATATATGCATGTGATATGATTATATGATGTTAAATCCTGTTTATATATTTGTTACATCATCTGATATGATATTATATGTTCTACTGTTCATTTATTTACTGTTGCTCACACTGCAAGTTCCCTATCACTATGGGTTGAAATGATACATACCAGAACGGACATTAGAATAAGGAAAAATCATTATGAGCTGAAATGATAGGCCCTAATGATTTTTATTGTACTTGTTTTACTTGGGATTGCGGGTTTGAAATGATAGAACCCGGATTTTTCTTTTTAAACTATGGATTGAAATGATACATATCCGTATCACTTGACCTAGGTTAGAAAATATTATACAGGCCCATGGTCATATTTTAAATAATATTTTCCTAAAATTTATTAAATATTTTTTAAAAAATATTTTCCTAAAACATTATTAAATATTTTGGGTTTTATAGATATATGAACTTTTAACTTAAATCTTGATTTAATGCTTTAGATTATAAAGGTGTATTGGTTTTTCTATAAGTTAAATTTTTATAAGTTAATAATTGGTTTTAAGTTAAATTAAGGATCTTTATTGATGATAAATAACTTAATAATTGAATTTGACTTAATAAGGAAGTTTTAAATCTAACCTAGTAATTGTTATGAATTTTACTATATGAAACAAATATGTTTTGTGTAATAAATAATGTATTTTGAACTGATAAAATGGAATACAGTTTTAATTGGACATTTTGTAATAAAATTTATTTAACTAGAAAATCATAGTTAATTAATGTCTAAATGAATAGATCTAAAGGAAAAAAATTGATTGTTATATTAACTATGATAAAATATTCTTTTGTGAAATGTTATGTTTTGTAAAATAAATAGTTATGATTTTTAAATGGAAAAATGTAACTTTAATTATGACCTAACTTGATAAATGATAATTTGGTTTTTCAAATGGAAATTTTAAGTTAAGTAAATAAATAGAAATTTAGTTTTATTTATGAAATGGGTATTTTAAAATAAAGTGTTAGGTTAGTGGTTAAAAATAAAAGTTAGGTAAAATAGTGTATTTTGACTTAATAAATAAATTATGGTTTAAATTGGATATTTATTTATAAATTTTATTTTATTAAATCATAAGTTAAATTATATACAAATGAATATTTTCTGAAGCATGAGATATGATCTTATAAGTTAAAATGGCTAAAAATGAAGTTTTAATGTTTCTGAAAAGTTATAATAAAATCTGGAATTTTATTGGTAGCATTGCCAAAATGTTGTGGTTTTAAATGGCATTTGTTAAGTGCTATCATTTCTGAAATTTAACTAAGTTCTGAAATGACTAGATATATATTACAGCACTTTATAAGTGTCGCTGTTCTGAAATTTAACTGTTTTGAAATAACCAAATATCTACTATGCACTTTGTAAGTGCTGTTGTTTCTGAATTTGAACGATTTCTAAAAATAACTAAATAACTACTACAGCACTTTATAAGTGCTGCTGTTTTGAAACTGAACTGTTTGCAACACTAAAATATCTATTGTAGCACTTTATAAGTGCTGCTGTTTTGAATCTGACAATGTTTTGAAATGTTAATATATTTACCGTAACACTTCATAAGTGCTATTGTGGCTGAAATTTCAATGAACTTCGGAAATGAATATTATTTTGGAAGATTTTGACATTGAATTTAAATGGTTTAAATGAATATGTTTTGAGGTGAAATATAAACCACTTTTGAAATTTATAAGTAAATACAATGTCTTTGAAATTGGTATAATTGAATGAATGAACTAAAAATGCTATAACTTTGGAAATGAATAATATTTGTTAAGGGTGTTCTGATCTTTCTAAATATTATGATTTCCAAATGATAATATTTTAAATTGATATGGTTTCAAGTATTATGGTTTCAAAGTGTTTGGTTTCAAAAGTGTTATAACTTTGAAAGTACTATGATTTTGGAAATGAATTTATTTGAAATAATATTTAATGAAGAATTGTTTTGAATATATTGATATGAAATTTAAGATTTAAGAATATGGCTTTATAAAGTGGTTTTGGTTTAAGATGATTTAGAAATGAATATTTCAAGTTTAAATAAATTGAAAGAAATATTCAGTGATTGGAAATTTGGGTTTGTTCAAATGATATTTTGGTTTTGAAGTATAAACTAGTTTTGAATATGATATTTTAGTTTTGAAGTATAAACTAGTTTTGAAATGGATATGATATTTGGTTTTGAAGTATAAATTATTTTGAAATAAATATCCATGGGTTATAATAACGATTGGTTGGCAAAGAGACCGGGATCGGATATGGGCATACTCTCTGTCGATACCGAAAACCACTTTGAAAACCGTGTACGCGGTGGAGATTCCAGAATGAAGTAGGATGATGGCGACGATCCTATTAAGGTATATACGTGGACCCGACTCCCGTGAGTTGGCATAAGGTGGCTAAAACAGGAGCGATTCTCGGGCCAATGAGGTAGCACCTCTGATCGAACGCATTTCTTCGATACCATTCTATTACTTTGTGATTGATTTGGTGGCCACCCATCGATTTTGATTAGGAGTGTGTTCCGAGGTGGGCGGTAGTGGCTGCTATGCGTTTCCACCGGCCCGGATGCGTAATTGGTATATCTACCCTGGCATTGCCTAGTTGTGCCATGTCACCTACCATATCGAGCTTTACTACGAGTTTGGATTTGTGCCGTAGCATGTGGAGTATTGAGGGTAGCTCCCGATCTGGGGGTACGCTGATACTAGATAGACTACTGGGACTATTATGTGTTAAGGTGGAAAATGTAAATCCTTAACGCTATTTAAAAGTAAGTTCATTTTATTATTATACATTATTATAATAGTGAATATTACTACATAGTAAATAGTTTAATGGATCCTTAAGGATGGGCGATCCCGAGCATCCTTTAAGTTACTTGTGCATTTCTATTACAGTTCACTTGAGTTGGTTTACATTGTATAAGTATGTATGTCCTGACTCGAGTGTTTTGTGTTTTGCTTTACGCTCGGGTCAGCTTGAGTGATACAACATTCGAGACTCACCTTTGGAGTTAGAGCTTTTCTTGGAGACCCAGCTATCTATTTCGCTTTCAGTTATCCAATTAATTCCAGTGATGTATTCTGATTTATACTTGATTGTCATTTTGAGACTTATGTTGTATCTTGTTTAACTTTGTTATATATATAGTAGCTTCATGAACTACTATTTCTTTGCTTCCGCTGCATTGTTATATTACTCTATGTCTGTGATTTATTTACTGTATATTCTGAGTTTTGCCAAATTTTATTTACAATCTATTGTTTTGAATTATTCAAGTCCGACATGTGTGGATTTATTGTCGATTTGAATGGTCCAAAATAGTGGGTCGTTACAATTTCCTAACAAATAAATACAACATAAATAACAATATCAATTTCTAAAAATTATTCTTTTTATAAAATATTATCCTAGGTAAAATTATTCATTTACCAATTTTCAAAACAATACTATGTCGGTTTTCCTTATCCAAGTGTTTAGAAACCACTATCGATATGGTTGTACCTTCTGTATCGACCAGAATTCATAAATCAACAGATCAATCAACACAATGTAAAACATTTTTATAGCACTAACAAATACACGCTCTCATATACACACACAGAGACTCTCTCTCTCTCTCAAACTCATTCTGGGGTGTTACTAATCTTATCTTTAATGAGTCTACCCACCGAAGCCTAGGCATTCGTTGAACCTAAGATATTATACCATGTGTAACTACCCGCTTTTTCAACCTTCAAAAGTCGACACTAATACAACCATGGTATTCACATGCCAAGAATCCTAGTGTCGAAAAGACAGATTGTTGGGGTGAAAGAAAGAAAAGACAGAACATAATCCCATATCATGATGAGTAATATATAGTATACACAGAACTTTATAAAAGAAAACTGTAATACACAAACATCGATCAGAGTGAACTAACCTATCATCAGCCTGGACACTTATAACAGCCTGTTCTTAAAAATGTTGACAAATATAAAACAACAAATGTAGCGGAAATAAAGATACATAAATAGTCTTGGAGGCATCCAGCTCGTCTCTTGAAGCTCTAAAGCATCCATAACTAAATCTGGAAATATGCTTGGGCTAACCCGAGCATTATAAGAAAATAATGCCCGGATCAATTTGGTAAACCAGCATGAGAAACACAGATCAAATGAATTTTTAATGTTATAAAACCTTTCAAAATAAAGGTAACTCGTAAGACCATGCTGCACATATACACAGGCGGTTTTTACATTACGATAATCAAACCATTTTATAAGAAATCTTGTGATATTATAATGATGTCCAGGGTTTAAATAAATATTTAATCATAGCCGAAATTGTTACACTAATTACGTTCCAGCATATTAGGTATACAACTAAGTCCACAAGGCACTTATTGGAGAATGGATTCCATACAATGACAAGGTAAGGGACTACCTTCCGTACAATACACCTCTAGAGAAAATGTAAAATACAGAACCGGCCTACCATTACTGGATAGTACCGAATATGATCATCACCCTGGCCGTCACCTAGACAAACCGTTTCTGCGGCCACAAGCATACATAATCCAAGAATATCAATCTACATACAAGTGACGACCATACCCTAATGGGAGTGACCCACAAAGCCATGTTGCATCTATCTCTTTTATCCATTCCCGAGTTATGAGGATTGAGTTTACATTCTACCTTTTAGCAAATCCCACTTAGAATGCTAACACTGCCCCCCAAGCAACACTGCAACGCCAGCATTCATCCATACAAGTTGTTTTAGTACTGAACAAAAAGAAGGCACTACTTCTACTATATCCTTTTGGAATCAACTTTAGGATTAGTAGCAAGTAGCCTTTACACTTCAAAGAACTCCATCTTCGATTTCATCATCTTCAAGATGTATCCAATTCAAATGCTTATGCCGGTTTGAAGTGGTTTTCATATAATATATCTGATTCTGGTCTCTCCGAACCGACATGGTAGTTTCAAAACTGGCCAAGATTTTATAGTCGGTTATTAAACCACAAATAAACAAACAATTCAACCAGAGATTTATCATATGGAAACCAACCCTATTTAAGTACAAAAGCAACTACTAAGCCTCTTTAATTAATCCTTTCGTTAATTAAAACCCCTTTTCAAATACTCGTATTAAAATACCATTTTCAAAAGATATATTCACAAACTCTCTCCACTATTTTTCAATACTTGAAAAATATTAATATACTTATCTCAACTGTATTAATATACTCACAAAAAATTTCACCATCAGTACATAGAAAAAAATTTCATATACTTATATCAATAGTATAAGTATATTCACAAAACACTACATTTCCAATACTTGAAAAATGTACCCATATACTTATCTTAACGGTATAAGTGCATTCACAAATCTTAAGAAATATTTCATTTCCAAATCCATACTTAATTGGGTTAAACAAATGTCATTTAAAACATTAGTAATAATAAACCCCAAAACACTTTTGGTGTAAGTAAATGGATCGTATAGAAATTAGACCAAATATACTCACCACCACTTCCCAATTTCAAACCTGTACTATCCATAGATTAACAATGTAGTCGGATAAGTTAGCATACTATCCTTGTCTTGACATACATTCTTAATTCTCAGGATGGGGACGAGTTTTCTACCTTGGAATTTGGTGTTAAGTATGAAAAGGATAACTTTTCATACCACCATAATCTAAAATGATCATTAATAGAAATCAAATCTCATAAAAAAATTGTAAAACTTCTTTTTATAAATCTCTTTTCTATTTACAAAACTCCTTTTAAAAATCTTCAAATATAATTATAAAACTTCTTTTATAAATCTTCAAATATAATTATAAAACAACTTTTTTAAATTTCCAAATATAATTATAAAACTCCTATACTTATCGTAAATCTTCGATTTCAAGGTCCGACCAAATACTTTCATTAAACTATCCTTCCATATATAAATTCACAAACATGATCTATTTTCCAATTTATCAAAATGATATAACTTTTCCTTTTTATATATATAATACCAAAATCTATTCTTTTATAAAATACAATTTATAAATCTATTATTTTATTCATAAAGTACCATTTATAGATCTATCTTTTATCTATAAAATACAATTTATAAATTTTTTATTTGTAAAATACCATTTATAAATCTGTCTATTATTTACAAAATACCATCTATAAATCTACCCTTTATTTATAAAATACCATTTATAAATCTATCCTTTTATTTATAAAATACCATAGAAAATCTCAAAAAATCATATTTAAAAATCATTCTCGAAATTAAAACCAATTTCAAATCCAAACAGCAAATAATAGTATTTCAATAAACAATAATGATGTCAATAACGACCATAGCACTTAACCAATGCTATTATTATCTTTATCACTAAAAAGGTTTAACTTTTAACATATATCCATGTCATATCCAGTATAGCCAAACTACCAAGTTTTGACATTCAACAATTTATACACAAGTATATAATTGAAATTTAACACTAAGAATAGTGAGGAATCCGGATTCCTCTACACAATTCCTTATATTTCAATTTATATGTTATTCGCTTTTCAAAGCAGAAATTCAATCAAACCAAACTAATAACCATTCAAACATAAAAACAATAATTTATATCTACTATATATCATATTGTATTCATCCAAAGGTGAGATTACCCACCAAAATTCCAATGGACGCTTAAGTGTTTCGATTTGACCAAAAATCGAATGACGTTCGATTTAGCTCAAAATTCCACTTGCTCCAAACTTGATGAAATTAGTTCCAAGACTTAGATATCACTTCTACGAGCGCAATGCAAAAGACCACATCTTGATTGGACCTCATATGAGAGATATTCATTTTATAAGATTTTTGGACTGCTTTATACAATTAATTAGCTTAATTAACTTAACAAATTAATTACCCCACTAAAACCTTTTTTCCCCTTCTCCTTAATCACTCCCTCCTATACACATTGATAAACACCCTCCTCGATCGTGCATGCATGCTCTAACTCGGTCATTCCTCAACAAAACCCAAATTCGACTTCATCGATGACTTCCACTTTGCTTCCTCTCTGCATCCCACTCCTTCTCCACCAGATCGACGGCCTCCTCCCCATCGCGGTCTACTCCATGTCACACCCAAAACCTTAAATGTTGCGATCTTCCACAAGGTGTCGCACCATACAAAATTTCTACCACACCTTCGTCTTAGCACGAGAAACACGAATCTACAAACGTCATGGCCTAACTCCTCCCCAATCGTTGACAATCTCAAACCCTAGCACGACCAATCAAAAGTCGAGCACCCCAAATGACAACCGCACCCCCAAACAACACATAGATTTGAAGATCTTTCCACTACAAATTCAACGAATCCAATTTCATGATTTTTAGTTAAGTAAATAATTTAATTTAGATTTTTGAAGAGGAAGGTTGATTTTCTTTTTTGTTTACAGGAAATGATAAAATAAAAAAGAGAGGGAAGAAAAGTAAAAGAGGGAAATGAAAATGTATGGAAAAGTCTTAGTGTAGAATTTTAGTTTGTTTTGCAATTTTAGCACTTCGCTATACAGAATTTCATTCGCGTACAAACTACAAACGGCGGAAACGAAAATATGATCGTGCACAAAAATGCAATATGATCCCAAAACAACAATAAAACACACTGCTTATCTTATTCTATGAAATTTCAAAAATTCCATCATTTGTCGAAAAATACGTCAGATGATAATTTAAATATTTTTCAAAAAAATTATGGGAAAATCTATGATTAAATTAAAAATGCATCAATAAAAATCGAGTCATTTTATTAAAAATTAATTTTCTTGTTATTTATTAAATTTGAATCAAATTTAAATATTTAAATAAATTAAATATTCTCACTTGAAACGTTAAAAAATTCCGGGTCGTTACATATTTTGTGTTTCCATTATCGGGAGAAAGTTCATTACTCTAGGGAATATTCTAAGCCACAACCATCTCGGCTAAGATGTAAGGTTTGTATGGAACTTGGAAATTATGGATATATGTGCCCGAAGAAATCTGGTAAGTTAAATGTTCTTGGATCTACCAGTGAGCAGTCCATGCGCAGAGGGAAAGCACCAGATGTTCTGGAAGGTACGATCTTATTTAAAGATTTAACTATTATAATTCTATTTAATACATGAATGTCACATTGCTTTATATCGACGGAATGAGCCAGTAAATTAGATTGGGATGTTAAACATTTGGTTATATTTTTAAGGGTTGTTCATCCTATCGGAGGATATGCAACCCTTGGGGTGATGTGTAAGGATGTTAAGTTAGTATTGTGTGACTTATCATTTTATTGTGATTTGCACGTATTCGAATATTTGGGATTCGGTATCATACTTGGGATGAAATCGGTTGGATCGATATGAAGCACATTTGTTATGCCCTAAAAGAATCGTTACACTTAGCCATCCAGATTCAATGGAACGAGTTAATGTCGTTCTTAGGTGTATTAGTGTGAACTCGAGTGGATCTCTTTATGCTCTTGAAACTTGAGATGAGGATGAGATTACTCGGATTTCTATTGTTAGAGAATACCCAGATATCTTTTAACCTATCACTGATCTTCCTCCTAAGTGGGCGATTGAGTTCATGATTGGTCTTGTTCCTGGAGCTCAACCGGTTAGTCAACCTTTGATAAGAATGTCCGTAAAGGAAAACAAGGTGCTTAAGAACCAATTAACATATATGGAGTCTAAGCATGTTATCAGGTCATGTAGTTCTCCTATAGCACTATCGCAGTATTTGTGAAGAAGGCTGGCGGATCCCACGGGTATGTATATATTATCAAAAGTTAAATGAGTTGACCATCAAGAATAAATATCACATACCAAGGATTGAGGATATGTTCAATCAGCTGAGTGGAGCTAAGAGATTTTCATAACTTGATTTAGCGACTGGATTTCATCAGCTTTGGATTGCAGAGGATAATATTCTTTAAACAACATTCCAGACTACATATGGGTCTTATGGATGGCAAGTTATGTCATTTGGGCTGACAAATGCTCCTACATATTTTCTTGACTTGATGAATAGAGTCTTTAGAGAATACTTAGGCAAGTTTGTTCTAGTCTTCATAGATGATATTTTGGTTTATTCCAAGTCAAAAGTGGAACGTGAGAAGCGTCTTAAAACAATATTAGAGACCTTAAGGCAGAATAAGTTGAAAGCCAAGTTTTTTAAGCGTCATTTTCGGTAGATGAAAGTTCAATTCTTAAGCCACGTTGTTTCAGAAGCTGGAATTTCAATAGACCCGGCTAAAGTAAAAGCTATTCAGAATTAGAAATGTCCTGAGACAATTATTAAGATCAGATGTTTTCTAGGATTAACCAGCTACTATCGGGGATTCATTAAAGATTTTTTGAAGATTGTTCAACCACTTGCCAACCTCACACGGAAAGGAGTTAAATTCCAATGAACACCTTAATTTGAAGAGGCATACTAGAAGTTGCAAGGGTTACTCACGAATGCACATATGCTTACTGTTCCAGAAGGCAACCAGGGCCTGTAGGTTTAAACAAATTCATATGGTTCTGGATTAGGTGCAAAGTTAATGCAAAGGGGTAAAGTAGTGGCATATGCATCAAGGCTATGTCAACCCGCAAATTTATCACTTTTACAAATTATATTTATATTTAACATATTCAAATACAAGATTTTATAACATAAATTATAATGTTTTGAACCATAAATAATGATGGTAAACTTGTTTTAAAGGTATATTAACAAGTACGGATATTTGGAGGTTTTCATCAAAAAATGACGAAAATCAGGGAAATTGAGATTTTCTCAATATTAAAGCGAACGGAATTGGATACATACACTTATTTATCCATTTAAGCAAGAGTATGAAATAAAAATTATTTATTTTATTTTTGAAAAAATAAAATATATTTGACATCATTAGGGATATCATCACTTTTATATATCTTTTGGAATTTTAAACTAAGCTTAAATGATCAAATAATTGTTTTAAAATGATAATAATCCATTTAATAAGTTATATAGTGATAATAAATCATTTGTAATAGTTTTATAAAGATATATACTTGTTTTAAAAATATAATAAAATTCATAACGTTTTGTCAATATGATGACCTGGCATGGTCGTGCCAAGTCTGGTCCAACTGTAATGCGTCATCCATGTGACACTTCTCAATAGTGAGCTATAGATTCTTTTAGCCAAACGTTTGATATTAAGCCACGAAATGTCACACTTGGAATAACAACATATGGTTTCAATCTACATGCTTCTCTATTTACCCGTTACAGTTGTTAGCCTGTATTTGTAGTACCATATAATCTTCCTCCATCCATGTGCATGAAAAGAGAGTTCTTAATGTTGATATTGTTGATTTCTAGACCAAAACAACCAGGAAAAAATATTGATGTTTATTCATAACCGTTAATAGACTAGTTAAAGCGATTCATGATCACCCTGCACTTGGGACTTTATTGGGGTGCACAACTCGCGGCTATTTTACATGTCCTATTTGTGGAGAAGACACTTATTCTTATTATCTTCCTAAAAGTAAGAAGATGTGTTACATGGAACATCGAAGATTTCTTCAATTCAACATAAGTTTCGAGACGATAAGACAAACTTCAATAATAAACAAGAACATCGTCGTCCTCCATAGCTATTGACTGGTTATCAAGTTGAAGAGAAGATAGCGAATATCAAGATGAAAGTCGGTAAAAAAACAGAAATTGGCCAAAAAATAGAAAAACGATGAAGAAGAGCTTGACAATGTTTCTACATGGTATAGGAGGTCCATCCTCTTTGATTTGCCATATTGGAAAGCAAATTTGGTCCGACATAATGTTGATATTATGCATATGGAGAAGAATGTCACAAAGCATCTCATCAGCACAATTATAGGTCATAAAGATAAGTCAAAAGATGGCATCAATGCATGTAAGGATTTGAAAGCCATGGGCATAAAACATAAACTATGGGATGGAAGACCCTGAAAAAAATAAAATAACAATACCAGAGTCAACTTTCACTTTGAGTAAAGAAGAAAAGCTACGGTTTTGTACCGTTTTGAAAAATATGAAAGTGCCTCGTAAATTCTATTCTAACTTCCACAACAATGTGAGCATCAATCCTCCTAAACTAACAAATATGATGTCACATGATTACCATGTCATAATGCAATAATTACTTTCGGTACTTTTTCAACATTCTTATCCACAACATAAGGATCTGCGTAATGCTATACATCGAATAGGTCTATTCTTTGACATTTTATGCTCAAAGATGATCAACATGGAACGTCTTTTAAAAGCAAAGGCTAGTTTGGTAGAAGCAATGTGCGTGTTTGAAAAACATTTTCCACCTGCATTTTTTGATATCAGTATCCACTTTATGGTTCATTTAGCCGATGAAGCAATGATGTGCGGCCCTGTTAGATATAGGTGGATGTATCCTTTTGAATGGTAAATTATTAACTTCGGTATTGTACATCATCATTCAATTCAAATAGCTACTAGTTATTTACAATTGATTACCTTCATAGGTTGATGAAAACATATAAAGGATATGTGCACAACAAAAGATACATTGAAGAGTATATTACACAAGGATATATTATACAAGAAGCCAGTCTTTACTGCATGGAGTATATGCCAAAAAGAGGTGATGGAACTCATAAACATACCCACAAAGCGTTTTTAGACAAGAATGATGAGTTTGCTAGTGTGATGCCTCTAATTGATGGTATTGATATAATCTTTACCCAAGTGCAGTTTGAACGAGTTCGTAGATGGGTCCTTAATAAATATGATGGATTGGATGAACGGAATAAGTAAGTTCATGAATTTGTCCTGAATTTCCAATATTGCAATTAACACACACACATATATATATATATATATATGTATGTATGTATGTATGTATGTATGTATGTATGTATGTGTGTGTGTGTGTGTTTTTTGAAACATGCTTGTCGTAGGAGGTATAACATCTATGTGAAAAATATTAAATCTCAACCTAGAAGTGGTGTTACATCTGTGGAGGCTTGTCAAAGTTTTACTCTATGGTTACATGGTGGGGTATTACATCATCTTAAGCATGTCACATTTTTGAAGGTAGATCATACACCTTCTTGATCATGTTTTTCACTTATTGTGTTTTTATAGTTGGTGAAGACCAACGATGTTGATTCAACTCTATGGCGGTTGGTGAACGGGCTGAAGTTCAAGACGCGTAGTTATATGAAGTACCAAGTGAATGGGTTTACATTTTCTCCAAAAAGTTACGAAGAGCGGATGGTAACACAAGACAATGGTTTATATATGAGAGCAAATGCAAAATTTAAAGCGAGTGGGAAGGACAAAAATTATAAGGAAGCAGAAACAATGTATTACGGAGTTATTCAGCAGATAATTGAGTTAGATTACATTGACTTTAAATAAATAGTTTTTTATTGTGATTGGATAAAGGCCGAAAATAAAGTCAATGGTTGCAAGATATATCATTTTTCAAACTTGAATACAGTTAACTTGGAAAAATTAAAAGTCAGAGATAGAATGAATGATGAACCATTTATTCTTGCATCGGAAGCAAGTCAAGTATTCTACTATATACATGCATGTGACTGAGATTTGAAAGCATATGGTTATTTCTCCTACTTCACGTACAAGTTAAGTAAATCAGTAGCAAATTATAGCGTTGTCAACTCTCAAATTACAACTTATCTAAGTCATTCTTATATCACTATAATTCAACACCGTTATTACTGGCTGAGTTGGATCCTAAGCCAATTAGGACATCAAGACATAAAGTTTGATTTAAACCTGGAGTTGATTTGACCAACTGTTTGATGCCTATACATATATATGTATGCCTATACATATATGTATGTGTATACATATGTGTATATGTATGTATATATATACATATGTGTGTATATATGGTGAGGCCAATTCATAAAAAATGCAGAGTGTAACTTCTAATCTAACTACTTTTTATGTCTATCACTAGGGTCTTCTCGTCTACTGTTTATGCTATTTCATATGTGTATTCGCTCTTGGCCCACAACACGGACACATGAAAATAGACATAGATCAGTCAACCAAATGGACGAGATGAGTTGCGCCAACTGTATGCTGTGATGGCATCACCTAATTTATGTTGACAAGTGTAAAGCTTTGGTTGATTCTTTTCATAGTAATTACGCTAAATGGGCACCATTACACCTAAAATTGGGCATTCGGCTGCTTCTCCTCTTTTTAAACCTTCAATCATTTCATGGACAGATGCTTCTGGTGGAGCTACGTACTGAAGATCTGTTTCTGCTTTCTAGGAATCGTTGGGCTGCATTGTTTAGATCCGCATTTTGTTGATCCTTTTGGCTGAAAAATAAAAGTAATAATATTATCATCAAGGTGTTTTCTTTAACTATGTGAATTTATTGAAAACTTTGTTTGGTTATGTTTTGGCAATATACAGGCATAAGTTACAGTGTTAAGCATTTTATTCAACTCTTAAAACAAAGTCTTAAGATTGTATACATGTCATGAGTGATTAAACCCAAGATCCAGGCAACAACCAACTGTCGTACCACAAGTGATCTTTGGCATCTTAAGCTTGTGTTTATTTTGGATAAGAATTTTGATTGTTAAAGGCTAATGTTAAAGTTTGGTGATACAAAATCACAAATAGAACGAAATAAATATACAAAAGAAAGAAATAGAATGTAACGATCCCGGATTTTTAATAAGTTTAAATTGATAATTAATTTAATTTTTGAATAAAAATTGTGAAATTAATTAGTAAATCGATTTGAGTTTCTCCAAATTCAAATAAATATGTGTCAAATCATTTGAATTTAAATCTTGTATATATATGTGAATATATATGTATATGTGCATATATGAGTGGATTTGAATTTATATATATATTGGATTTGAATTTTAATTTTAAGTAAATGGTTATGAAATCATCTATGAAAAATATAAAGTAAACAAATTAGGTAAATTTTAACAACATATTAAATATAGAAATTCATTTATATTACAAAATTATAAGTATAAGAAGGAAAATAAAATACATTCAAATATGAACAAATATGGATAAGTATGAACAAAAGAAGAAAGATATAAATATCTATGAAGCTTGCAAAAGAAGATATATATTCAAGTATGTACATACGAAAAAAGAAAAAGAAAAAAGAGATAAGTATGAAATGAAAACAAGACAAGTTTAATTAATGTCATCATCTCTAAGCACATACGAATATCATATCAGCCTCCAACTGAGAAAAATCTCTCTGACCAAATACAAAAAATCTTGTACCTGTTTATACATTAGCCTATACAACAATCTTTTATATATCATCTTTTTCATTCCAGTTCGTTTACAAAAAAATTAAGCAAACCAGAAGAAAATATATCACCATTTTACAAACTTAAAACAAAATTCAACTGAAACAACAATTTAATTCAACTCAAACCAGAGATCAAAAGGGTTTCAGCTTGCAAATTTCAACCTGTTTCAAGCATAAAAGAAAAGCTCTGTTCTTTCTTCTGGAAATCACTGTGAGTAACATCACTATTTAAAATTTAAGTATATAGATCTGGTTGACTGATCATCTCTGGAAATAAGTATGCTTGTGTGTATATTTATAAGTGCATTTCTGTGTATATATATGAATGTGTGGATGTGTATATGGCTGTTGTATCAGTGTATTGACTGTGCTTAGTTTTAGAGCTAGGATTTTAAACAAAAATCCATTTTCTCTTGATCTAATTTCTGTTAGGATTTAAAATATAAACAAAAGTTGTTTGTCTAATCATAGATTAATGGTTAAAATTATAACTAAGTTAAATTTAAATTGAATGTCTCTGGAAACAAAAAAGAACAGAGCAAATTTATGATAAGTGAAATTTTCAAACATATTAATTCGATGTTTCAAGCTTATAATCTCAAATCGTACCCAAAATCATGATTTTTGGAAGTGAAGCTATAATTTTTAGTTTGGGTTTGTATGTGTATTTCTGAGTTGAACAGAAATTGTGTTTTGGGTTGCCTCTGGTGATCTCGGTGATCTGGGAGGTCGTAGTCTTCAGTGGTGGTAATGGGATGATCGGAGAGTAAGGGAAAAATATCAGGAAGGCGATCAAGGGATGGTGGCGATGGTGGTTGATCTTTGAAGTCTGTAGCCCTAGTTTTTAGGTTGATCGGGAACGTTGCCACCACGAACTCTCTGGTGGATCGAGTGCTACCAGTCTCTGGGAAATGGAAGTAGAGGTGTTGACGAGGCCATGGACAGAGTTTCAGATACTCCGGTGGTCGAAGGAAGGGGTTCAAAGGTTTTCCAGGTTTGGCTTCTAGTTCCAGTTTTGGGTTTGAAGCTCGACTTTGATTTCGAGTTGTTTTGGATGTTCTGATGATCGAGGACGTATGTGTGGATGATTGCCGATGTAAGGAGGTTGTCGTGGATGATCGGAAGTGGCGGCATCGCTGGTGCATGTGCACGGGGGTGTCAGCGGCATCTGTAGATTGGGTCATGAGTATGACTCGAAGGCAGGATCGGGTATTGGGGGTAGTGACTCGAGTTTGTACTCGAGTAGTTTGTGGGTGATAAGCCTACAGTACTTTAAACTAAAATAAATCTAAGTTTTTTTTGAAAATGGGAAGAAGAAAGGTTTGGTCTCGGGAATGTTTTTGTGTAGACTCGAAGCAGATGTTAGTTTGTCTCGGGAAGTACACGGGAAGAACTATGATTTCCAGTTTTTTTTTAAATCTTTAACAATCTAAGTTAAATTGATTTCTAAATTTATTCTTTATCGAATAATGATTGTTTGTGAAGCTAAAATGTGTAGTTAAAGGTTTAATTTAATTAATTAATGATCTGGATTAATTAAATAAGTAATTAGAGGTTTAAATTAATTAATTAGGGTTTGAAGATTAATTAAGTAAGGAATAATTAATTTGTAAATTAAGAATTATTAATTAAATATTAATTAATGATTAAAGTTGATTAATCAAGTGATTAAGCAATAATCGATTTAAGGATAATGTGATAAATTAATTAAGGTAATTAATTTGAGAATAATTAATTTATTAAAGGTCAATTAATTAATGAAAGTGATTAAGAAATAATTATTAATTAAGGAGTAATTAATTAGTTATTGTAATTACTTAAGAATAATTTATTAATTAAGAATAATTCATTAAGGTGTTTGATAAATTAATTTATATCAAATGATTTGTGATTAATAAATCAGGATTGGATAATTAATTCATAAGTAATTAATTTAATTGGAAATAAATTGAATTAATTAGGATTAAACAATTAATTAATCCTGCTTATAAATGATTATTGAATGCTTGACCATACTTATGAATGATTGTATTGTAGAGATGCCTTGAATTGATTGTCCTATCTGATCTGTGATATTTTGTTCTGTGGATTGAGCTGTGTATAATTTATTCATTTATTTGTGATACATTTGTATATTATCTGTGAATCTGTGAATGAATGATAAGCGTTATAGTTTATACCGCTTATCAACTATATTTCTGTGTTTAAATCTGTAATGATTGATGATGCTGTTGCACTATTGTGTTAAACCCCTGGACTACACCAAACACACACAAATATGGATTGCACGTGGAAGTTGGTTAAGTCACAGATCTTTGAAATAGTTTTAAAAATTGAGTTTTTTAATCCAAATGGTTTTGAAAATAGATCGGTTTTAAAGTGGAAAGCTTCTGAAAAGGGAATTTCAAAGATTAAAGTTATTTTTGAATAACTTGATTTAGTTTTGAAATTTGATTTAAATTTGCATTCAAAATTTGAAATTGAATTCTATGTTGAGAAATTATGATGTAAAAAGGGCATACAAGTTTTATATGGGTTTTAAACCATTTTTTAAAGTATTATTGGGAATTTGAATTAACTGATCAAAGATTTTAACTTGTATAAATGAGATCGGATTTTCATATATAAAACTGTTTGTTTTCAAATGATAAAAAGCTTTCATATAAGAAATGAAATTCCAATTTAAATTAAAGGAATTTCAAGTTTGAATTGGAAATGGTTTTCCAAATTTCGAATAAATCTTTGGAAACATGTTTTGAAAGCTATAAGTTAAATCTTTGATTTAAAGATTTAACGAGTTAATCCAATTGAAATGGAAATCGATTTGAAAACCTATAAATAGATCTTTGTGAAACTGGGTGAACTTTGTGAATTGAATCTTTTTGTGTAAAAGATTAAAATGGTAATTTGTTTAAACCATTTGAAAGAGAAGTTTTGGGTAATAAGTTGTGACTTAACTGAAATCCCAATATCCATATTTTTTTAAATATTACGCTCATTATTCGGTTTAGCCGAGAGAGGACCTGTGTCATACAACCCATTCCGAATAGTGATATGGCGTAAATGGATAGCATTTGAAGACCGGTGTTGAAGACCGGGTGTTTGCGAGAATGATAGGATAACCTATCGATTGTCTCTGCACTGAGTAGCTACGGTATAGAGATTCCCTAAGCGATGGGAAGTCCGATCGGGAATGTGAATACCCGGATTGCAAGGGCTTCTTCGGAAGTGCCTTCGGTTCTGTTCGAACCCGAAACAGACTTGTATGGTTGTATGTCTGACATTACACTTTGAGATATAAAGCAGATTTCTTTCAAATACATTTCTGTTTGGTGCCGGAGATTTATTCTCTTAGCTTAACACCCTTCTCTGAGACGTACGAGCTCAGAGGTTATGTAGTTGAAGGTTATCAGTGATATACTCCCAATTTGGTAGTGTGGCATGTTAAGTGTTGCTGTGTGTTGCTGATCATTTGTGATCAAAGCATGGCTTTTGTGTAAAGCGTAGCTTTGTGGACGAGACCTCATCGGACCTCACACCCCGGAAATGGTCGAAACAGGAAAGATGCGGCAAGGTTTCAGGGGTAGCTCCCCTAGGGTATGTCCATTCCTTCTAGAAAAAGGTGGTATCATGGTATGGAGCCCAGATATTTTACCTGTGTGGTTGCTCCAATCTCATTTACTATGTGATTGTTGCTTTGTGATCGAGGGCCCTCGGATAAAGGTCGCAAACGACCGGGGGTGGTATATCTTAGGTTTACTTCCCGGGAAAGGGGTAACCGGCCTTGTGTTGGCAGAGAGCCAGGTAGGTTCTCGGGGCGTCACTCCAGAGGTGTTCCCATGTGGCATAGGAAGTTCCTTATCCTGGCCATTTGTTGGAAAATCCAAAGAAACAATACGAATCCAGTACGGTTTTAGTTGTAGAACCTGCCATTTAAAATGGTAACTATAGTAGGCATAGTATAATGGTACCTATGCTGGCTAAGATTAATATTATATTTTCGAAATGTTTTCACACTATGCACTAGTAATAATATCAAAAGAGTTTTTTTTGCGTAGTAAGCATGTTTGACTATCATAAGGAGAAATCTCCCCCATGTGTGTGATTGCATTGTGTGTGTGCCGGGAGGCCTTATGGTAGTTTTATTTTCCAAAAAGCATTGCGGATTTCAATGTTTAAAATTCTTTTGTTGTTTGTTTTAAAGATCAACTGTTTTTGTTTACTCATACCAGTCCCATGACTGACCTGGAGTTTATTGTTCCCTTCCTAAACTCTAGGTGCCCACAATTTTCCACACGGGCAGTTTAGAGTTGGGGTTTTCAGATAGTTAGGTTTAGTAGATTATCGGGAGCTAGTTCAGTTTTTGGAGTTCACTGACGACCGACCTTGCTTATCTTTGTGAAACGTGATGGTGGTTCGAGCTTGATGTTGGAGTTGTTGGACTCATTCTCTTTTAAAGATCGTTTGGAGTATCACTTCTGTTGTTTCCGCTGTAACATTATTCTTTGTCTCTGATATTCTTGTATCATATAGATATCATTGTTGTATATCATATTCTGGATATTGTATCATTTGTGATGTATATGATATCATTCATTTATTTCTTCCGCTGTGTTGTTATACTTACTGTGTTATAAGCTCCGGCGAGCCAGATTCTGCGTTTGAACCTACGGCATTCGAGTACAAGTGAAGTACGGGTGCCGATTTTCGAAGGTCGAGTCAGGACCGTTACATAGAAGATTTTGTTTCCCCTAATTAATAGGCATATTTGATTATGTTTATTTCTCTCTCTAATTGGCTAATTAATTTATTTTTTGTCATCTAATACTAACCTGGGCATTAAGTAATTGATGTTATAAATAGAGACTAGAAGAGATAGTGTACAAAGTGTGGAAATCTATTTGCTAATTCTCTCTTCTTCCCTCTTTGTTCTTCTCCTCTAATAATTTTAGCCATAAAGATCAAGACTTTCTTTCTCAATTTGGTTATTGGTTCAATTTGTATTTTTTTTACTTTTATTTTGTTCGATTAATTGTAAACAAATTTTCGTGAATCAATAAAGAGGTTGGTTGGGTGGAACCTCTAGTGTATTGATTTCTAATTTCATTCCGTTTATTTTCTATCCAAATTTATCTTTTCGTGATTTGGATGATAAAAGATCTATTGAGAAAAGCTTCTACAAAGCAAAGTTTTCACTACATATTGGTATTGGAGCAAGGTCACCGCAAAGCTTAGAGTAATTTTGGATTTGAAAAATTATTCAGATGTCGGATATGATTTCTTTTTCAAATATGGCTATCTTGGATAGAAAAAATTAGGGTATTTGGAAGCCTAGGATGGAAGATGTTTTGTACCTCAATGATCTTCATGATCTGATTGATGAAGATGGGAAGAAGCCCTCTGATGTAGAGGAGGGAAAATGGAAGAAGATGGATAAGAAGTCAATTGCATTGATTCATCAGTATCTTGATGATTCAGTCTTCCATCATGTGGCTAGTTGTGAATCCGTGAAGGCTTTGTGGGACAAGTTGGTATCTTTGTATGAGCCGAAGAGTGCTACAAATAAGGCTTTTCTTGTTCGAAATTTGGTTCAACTGAGATTGAATGGAGAGAAGTCTGTTGCGGAGCATTTGAACGAATTTCAAGATGTAATAAATCAATTGGCAAATATGAATGTCAAATTTGATGATGAATTACAGGCACTTTTATTGATAAGTTTGCTTTTAGAAAGTTGGAAAACTTTGGTTGTTTCATCGAGTAATTCCAATGCTAATGGAACAATCTCACTGGCAACTGTTTGAAGTAGTCTTTTGAATGATGAGCTTAGAAGAAAATGGTCATGTGTCAAATTAGTTCAAGATGAGGCTATGGTAGCTAAGAACTCGAAGAAGGATACAAGTCCGAAGAAGAACGTCGCTAATGGTAAAGGTATGTCGAAAAGTATCATTTGTTATTATTTTCATAAAAAGGGTCATATGTGCATAGGTGTGAAGCGTATAAAAGGAATCAAAAGAAGGCTATACATAGTGACAGTGATTGTGATACACGGGAAGGCATATCTGAAGGTAGTGACAGTGATACTTCTTGTGATGTCTTCATTATTGAAGAGAAGCCTTGACAGATAGATTCGAGAGCTAGTTTTCACATTTGTAGAGATGTGAATTGTTTCTCTTCTTATGAGAAGAGTGTCAGCATGATTAGGACAGGTAATGAAGAAGAGCTACCGATTTGTGGTATTGGATCTATCCGGTTTCGTATGCATGACGGTGTGATTAGAGAAGTCTCGGGTGTGAGGCATGTACCTTCTAGCTTACATAATCTTCTCTCAGTCAGTTGGATCACTGTGGTTGCACTTATAAGACTCGAGATGGAGTTTTGAGAGTGAAAAAGGGTGGTCTTTAAGGGATGAGAGGAGTATTGGAAGAAGGAAACCTTTATAGTTTGGTTGATCATGTAATCGACTATGGGAAGCGAGTGACAGTTGGAGAGCCTAGTTCACAGTCAGGCTAATGTGTCACTGCTTATGATAATCGTGTTGAGGATCATATTTTAAACAGGGGTCTTCATGTTGATGATGCTCGATGGATCGATAGTGATCATGTAATGAGCTCAGATTGAGTGATAGACGGTTGTCGAGTAGGAAAATCCACAAAGACTGTATGGAGGTCTTTGTGGTATTACAAACGCTTTTGAGACCGATTGGTGTGGTGCACCTCATGGCGGGGGATGCATCACTTGTAGGCGGTGGTAGAGGTTTATAATTTGGTATGATTTAGATATAGGAAGTTGTGATAGATCTAGAGATGGCATACTTGATATGTTAGAGATATGTGATTTTGCATCAAGGTGGAGTGTTAAATTTTGGTAATACAAAATCACAAATAAAAGGAAATAAATATGCAAAAGAAAAAAAGAGAAGATTTTGTTTTCTCTAATTAATAAGCATATTTGATTATGTTTATTTCTTTCTCTAATTGGCTGATCAATTTATTTTTTTCCATCTAATATTAACTTGGGCATTAAGTAAAAGTAATTGACGTTATAAATAGAGACTAGAAGAGAGAGTGTAAAAAGTGTGGAAATCTATTTGTTAATTCTCCCTTATTCCATCTTTGTTCTTCTCCTCCAACAATTTTAGCCATAGAGATCAAGACTCTCTTTCTCAATTTGGTTATTGGTTCAATTTGTATTTTGTTTACTTTCGTTTTGTTCGATTAATTGTAAACAAATTTCGGTGAATCAATAAAGAGGGTGGTTGGGTGGAATCTCTAGTGTATTGATTTCTGATTTCATGTTTGGTTATTTTCTATCCAAAATTATCTCTTTGTGATTGGATGATAAAAGATCTATTAGGAAAAGCTTTCGCAAAGCAAAGTTTTCAGTTCAGCTAATTACATTTAAATGTTTCTGTTTACAATCGCCTAATCATTGAATACCAAGGATACCAAGGAGTCCATGCATGTCTTATAGGCTTTTTGAATTCTGTTTCAACTTGGATAATCAGATTGGTTAAGTATAAATCTGGTGGAAATTATTCAGTAGTAAAAGTGAAGAGGTGGGAAAGGGTAAAACTGATACCAGGTCAACAAAGAATCAAACGACTACTCTTCTAGACTTGGCATTCTCAAACTGCATTCACGTCAAAATGAACATCCACCATACAGTGTAAATTGAACAGCCACTGCATTAGATATCTATCTAATTAAGAGGCACTAAAATGAAAAAAAAATATATAAAGTAGATTTTACTCACATAATTAATAGCGCAACCAAGGATCAAAACTATCTTGCATAATGCATCGGGTGTTGACTCTTGAAATAAATTTGCAAGGGTGAATTAACCATACTGAAGTACTCAGATGCACTTAAAAACTGAGATTCCTATAAAGTTGAGTAGGCAGCGATACTGCGTATATTCAGTATATGAATACTTGAAAGTTACCATCTCCAGCGCACACATACCGATTGAATCTATGTTGAATAATTCACTGTTCACTTCTTTGTTAAATGCTAGAGCATTGCACTAAGGTATATACATACTCAGTTTTAATATGCAAAGTGAGATTTCTCGGGATACATTTTAGTTTCACTGCTACTATACGATTGAAATTCAGTTCAACGGATTTTATCAAAATTTGTTAGGCAATCTTACCTAACAAAATTTTAGTTTCACTGCCCTAAGGTATAAATATATCTCCCAAACTTTTAGTTTTGCTACACTAAGGTACACATACCTATTCAATTCAATCTTTATCTAAAATACATTATCTGAATGTATTTTTAGGCAGTCTTACTGCAGCATCATATATCATTTAAATTTATCATATGTCATTTTTATTGTTTAACAAATGAAAATTCAATGAATTTTACCTGGTTCACCCATCATATTGCAATTCCGTTTGAAGCATCATCAGACATCAGGGATGGTGACAACCATTCAGAAGTTCCTTTACATAAAATAGGAGTGAAAATTAATATCTAAAGTATTTGTTAGATGCAAAAACAAAATAATATCACATACCACGGAATTAGTTAATAAGCACATTGTTCAATTATTATCGAATTTGTCATAATAGTTTGTTCTCAAATTAGAACTTTATTCTTGTTAACGTGGTTCATTTGCCTTGGCTATGATTGATGGCTTTAGCTGCATGATATCTTATTATTTGGATGTATGCCTTTTGTTATCGTTACAGCAGTTTGGCTGTTGTAATGATTAATCCACTTATACAGGTTGAAGTTCTGTAAACTATATGATATCTATATGTCTTACTTTAGTTAGTTTTGTGGTTAGTAGCAATTATTATTTGTATGACATGTTTACATTATATCAAAACCTGAGTTTTAATTAGTCCACGTTATCTGTTATCATTAGTTATATACATCGGTACCAGGTATTCAGACATTTACAATGGGTTGAAGTTGAACTGGACGAAACTACGAAAACTGAAAGAAGATGGTTGCCCGACTAATTGCTTATAGTTGCCTGAGTATTTTAAAACTATGAATGGGTTTTAGCTGAAGCTACTTTCTTGTAATCTTTATCAGCAACAGTGTAAAATTAACAAGTATCCGGAGGAAACTAGAAAATAAATTCCAAGTAAATAAATCAGAGCATTATCACCCTAGTTAGTTTATCATCATACCTGGAATCTGTTAGAGATTCTAGAGAGTGTGAATGAACATATATGCCTAAAGTCCCACATCACCAAAAATAAGTAAGTTTTCATGCTATATTGCATTTCCCTCAAACCCATATTGGTTGTTAGGGTCAGGTAATTTTGTGTGTCTATTTAAAGGGACATAGGTGCTGGTGCGGGTCCAATAAGAGTGAACTGTGCTATATTTTTGCTGCAACGAAAACAAACCTTTTTCTGTTTAAAATCAAACAGTGCGACTATTTAAAGGGACACAGCTTTTCAAACGGAAGCGGCCGTTGCAAATAGGTGTTGCGAATTTTTAAACAGAAACAAAGTGTTGCGAATTACCAACGGATGTGCCTGTTGCTAATGACTGGCGGATTCAAACAAACGGACGCAACCTTTCGAAGATGCAAGACCATTGACTGTTGGAGGCTATAAAAAGGAACAAAACCTGATCACTTTTGTATCCGAATCATTTACTCTTCTTCCTCCTCCTTCTGCCATTGAATCAAAGCAGTTTCTATATCACAGAGAGATCATACTACTCACAGTCTCGAGCAGAAAGATTTTGTTGTACTTTGGGAAACTTGCGAATACAAGTTTTAAGGAAATTGCTAAGGCAAGCCTCAGAATCCCCCTTTTCATTTCATTACATTATTGTCGTTGTTGTTCGTGTTTTCAAGTCCCGGTTGCTATTTTGATTCCCCTACTACTACATCTTAAATTTGCGATCATTATGAGTCCAAATCGCAAGCACCTGTAGGTTTTTGGGTGAGGCGCCAGTATAAACATTAAGGAGATGACTAGTAAAATTCATTGTGCAATCTTCTATCTAACGCTGAAAATGTTTTAGATAAGCGACGGCATTCGCACGGTCTATGGGAGACGAACGGTTTATTGGAGGGACAGCTGAGACCGATAGGGCCAGTATAAAGATTGGTGCCTAGTATACCAAGTCCAGTATAAACATTGCGGGCGGGATGGTTCTACTCTTGATTATTCGGATAGGTATGATATCCACCCGGTTTCTACCTTTTGGCCATGCCAGTTGTTTGATAGCTGAGTGTCATTCAGGCTACTAAGGTGACTAATGGATTAAGATGTAGTAGTAGGGGAATCAAAATAGCAACCAGCACTTGAAAACACGAACAACAGCGACCGTAATGTAATGAAATGAAAAGGGGGATTCTGAGGCTTGCCTTAGCAATTTCCTTAAAACTTGTATTCGCAAGTTTCCCAACATACAACAGAAACTTTCTGCTCGAGACTGTGATTAGTATGTTCTCTCTGTGATATACAAAGACTGCTTTGATTCAATGGCAGAAGGAGGAGGAAGAAGAGTAAATGATTCAGATACAAAAGTTATCAGGTTTTGTTCCTTTTTATAGCCTCCAACAGTCAATGGTCGGGCCTTTTCAAAAGTTCGTGTCAGTTTGTTTGAATCTGGCAGTCATTAGCAACATGCACATCCGTTGGTAATTCGCAACACTTTGTTTCTGTTTAAAAATTCGCAACACCTATTTGCAACGGCCGCTTCATGGCCATATAGGTCCTCCCCTCACACAAAATTACCTGACCCTAAGGGCCAATATGATTTTGAGGGAAAGGCTATATAAGCATGAAAACTTACTTATTTTTGGCGATGTGGGACTTTAGGCATATATGTTCATTCACACTCTCTAGGATCTCACATATATGCCTAAAGTCCCACATCGCCAAAAATAAGTAAGTTTTCATGCTTATATAGCCTTTCTCTCAAACCCATATTGACCCTTAGGGTCAGGTAATTTTGTGCGAGGGAGAGAACCTATATGGCCATGAACTAACACACACGGGTGCGTGTGCGGGTCCAATATGAGTGAACCGTGTTCTATTTTTGCTGAAACGAAAACAAACGTTTTTCTGTTTTAAATCAAACAATGCGACTATTTAAAGGGACACAGCTTTTCAAATGGAAGCGGTCATTGCAAATAGGTGTTGCGAATTTTTAAACAGAAATAAAGTGTTGCGAATTACCAACGAATGTGCCTGTTGCTAATGACTGCCAGATTCAAACAAACGGATGCGACCTTTCGAAGAGGCTCGACCATTGACTGTTGGAGGCTATAAAAAGGAACAAAACCTGATCACTTTTGTATCCGAATCATTTACTCTTCTTCCTCCTCCTTCTGCCATTGAATCAAACCAGTTTTTGTATATCACAGAGAGATCATACTAATCACAGTCTCGAGTAGAAAGATTCTGTTGTATGTTGAAAAACTTGTGAATGCAAGTTTTAAGGAAATTGCTAAGGCAAGCCTCAGAATCCCCCTTTTCATATTATTGCATTACTGTCGCTGTTGTTTGTGTTTTCAAGTGATGGTTGCTATTTTGATTCCCTTACTACTACATCTTAAAACTTGTAAAAATTCGAGGAATTTTCCTGAAAATAGAAAGTTGCAAATTTTCAGTTGCTAATCTGTTCGCAGGCAGGTTTATCTTATTTTCGGTTTTGCATTTCCTAAAATGTTTTTCATACAACAGGAAGTGGCAGTAGTAGAACTATCAAACAAAAGTGCTACTCACAACAGACCCGATCCTTTTAAAGAAGATGGTGATGATTTTCATACATGGAAGAGTCAGATGCTATTCTATCTCACCACACTTGGTCTGCAAAGGTATCTCGACGAGGAGGAACCAGTGCCTACACCAGGCCAAACCAGGGAAACGCACAAAGATGCGTTTCTTGCTGTTGATACATGGAAGCATTCCGACTTCCTTTGCAGAAATTATATTCTAAAATGTCTAAACAAGATGTTATACAAAGTATATCAGCCTCTAAAGGTAGCAAAGGCCCTTTGGAATGCACTTGCCGCAAAGTATAAGACGCGGAATGTGAGTCTGAAGAAATTCATTACAGACAAATTTATGGACTACAAGATGGTAGATTCCAAATCAATGACTACTCAACTGCATGAACTTCAAATTACCATTCATGAACTTGAGTCGAAGGACATAATGTTGGAGAATCTTTCTTGGTTGAAGCCATAACAGAGAAGTTGCCTCCATCATGGAAAGACTACCGCAACTATTTGAAGCATAAAAAGAAGGAAATCTCTTTACAGGATCTCATCGTTCGACTAAAGATTAAAGCAGATAACCGCGGAGTTACAAAACAAAGCGAGGAGGCATTTGTTGCTGAAGGGTCGAAGAACAAAGGACACTTCAACAAGAACAAAAAGAAGAAGTTCTCACAGAAGAGAAAAGCTCCTGAAAACAAACCTAAAGACAACAAACAAACTAAGACGTTTAAAGGCGAGTGTTGGGTTTGTGGAAAAGCAGGACACGCCGCCAAAGATTGCAGACACAAGAAGGAACGCAATTTAGAGGCAAATATGGTGGACAACATGGAAGTGGATGAGTCCAACTTTTCAGTAGTTGTGTCTGAATGCAATTAGTTCAGAATCCTGCACAATGGTGGGTAGACACAGGTGCTACATCACCAAAAATAAGAAAGTTTTCATGATTATATAGCCTTTCCCTCAAACTCATATTGGCCCTTAGGGTCAGGTAATTTTGTGCGAGGGGGAGGACCTATATGGCAATGAAATAACACACGTGCGCGCACGCCATCGCCCGCTTGTCCCGTACCGAACTGAACCGGGTCGGGTATGGGTGCGGGTGCGAGTCCAATAGGAGTGAACCGTGTTATATTTTTGTTGAAACAAAAACAAACTTTTTTTTGTTTAAAATCAAATTGTGCGACTATTTAAAGGGACACAGCTTCTCAAACGGAAGCGGCTATTGCAAATAGGTGTTGCGAATTTTTAAACAGAAACGAAGTGTTACGAATTTCCAACAGATGTGTCTGTTGCTAATGACTGCCAGATTCAAACAAACGGACGCGACCTTTCGAAGAGGCACGACCATTGACCGTTGGAGGCCATAAAAAGGAACAAAACCTGATCACTTTTGTATCTGAATCATTTACTCTTCTTCCTCCTCCTTCTGCCATTGAGTTAAAGCAATTTCTATATATCATAGAGATATCATACTAATCACGGTCTCGAGCAGAAAGATTCTGTTGTATCTTGGGAAACTTGCGAAAACAAGTTTTAAGGAAATTGCTAAGGCAAGCCTCAGAATCCCCCTTTTCATTTCATTGCATTATTGTCGCTGTTGTTCGTGTTTTCAAGTGCTGGTTGCTATTTTGATTCCCAACTACTACATCTTAAAACTTGTAAAAATTCGGGGAATTTTCCTGAAAAAAGAAAGTTGCAAACTTTCAGTTGCTAATCTGTTCATAGGCGGGTTTATCTTATTTTCGGTTTTGCATTTCATGAAATGTTTTTCATACAACTAGAAATTGCAGTAGTAGAACTATCAAACAAAAGTGCTACTCACAACAGACCCGATCCTTTTAAAGGAGATGGTGATGATTTCCATACATGGCAGAGTCAGATGCTATTCTATCTCACCACACTCGGTCTGCAAAGGTATCTCGACGAGGAGGAACTAGTGCCTACACCAGGCCAAACCAAGGAAATGCACAAAGATGCGTTTCTTGCTATTGATACATGGAAGCATTCCGACTTCCTTTGCAGAAACTATATTCTGAACTGTCTAAACAAGATGTTATACAAAATATATCAGCCTCTAAAGATAGCAAAGGCCCTTTGGAATGCGCTTGCCGCAAAGTATAAGACGCAGAATATATGTGAGTCTGAAGAAATTCATTGTAGACAAATTTATGGACTGCAAGATGGTAGACTATAAATCAGTGACTACTCAACTGCATGAACTTCAAATTATCATTCATGAACTTGAGTCAGAAGGCCATAATGTTGGAGAATCTTTCTTGGTTGAAGCCATAACAGGGAAGTTGCCTCCATTATGGAAAGACTACCGCAACTATCTGAAGCATAAAAAGAAGGAAATCTCTTTACAGGATCTCATCGTCCGACAAAAGATTGAGTAGATAACTGCGAAGCTACAAAACAAAGCGAGGAGGCATTTGTTGCCGAAGGGTCGAAGAAAAAAGGACACTTCAACAAGGACAAAAAGAAGAAGTTCTCATAGAAGAGAAAAGCTCCTAAAAAGAAACCTAAAGACAACAAACAAACCAAGAAGTTTAATGGCGAGTGTTGGGTTTGTGGAAAAGCAGGACACGCCGCCAGAGATCATAGACATAAGAAGGAATGCAATTCAGAGTCAAATATGGTGGACAACATGGAAGTGGATGAGTCCAACTTTTCAGTACTTGTGTCTGAATGCAATTTAGTTCAGAATCCTACACAATGGTGGGTAGACACAGGTGCTACTCGTCATATTTGTTCCGACAAGTCCATGTTTTCTACTTACAAGAAGCTTGATCAGGAAGAAAAACTCTACATGGGTAATTATGCAGTTTCAATGATCGAGTGCAGTGGCACAGTAATCCTTAAGTTTACTTCTGGAAAAACTGTTAAGTTGAATGACGTGCTTCATGTTCCAGACATACGCAAGAATATCATTTCTGGTTCAGTACTATCGAAGAAAGGATTCAAAATGGTCTTCGAGTCAAACAAGATGGTTTTGTCCAAGGCTGGAATGTACATAGGCAGGGGTTATTTATGTGATGGCCTATTTAAGGCTAATGTAGCCGTAGTCGGCAAAAACACTATGTATTCTGATTGTGCAATTAATAAAATTTAAATTTCTTACTTGGTTGGGCATGAAACCTTATTATGGCATGATTGGTTAGGACACATAAATTTTCGTAAAATGAAATCACTTGCCAACTTAGGATTGATTCCTAAATTTCAAGTAGATAAAAAATACAATGTGAGACATGTGTAGAAGCAAAAATGGTCAAAAACCATTTCATACTGTTGATAGAAGTACCGAACTACTAGGGATGGTTCATACTGATTTATGTGATTTAAAATCATTACCTACAAGAGGGAGGAAAAAGTATTTTATCACATTTATTGATGACTACACCTGTGCATTTAATGCCCCGCTATTACCGCGCTATAACCCCGCTATATCTCATAGCGGGTTTCTGCCGCTACGATTTTTCCATATAGCCCCACAATATAGCCTTTCCGCTTTAATCCCCGCTATTTTCGCTATATCCCGTTATTTCCGCTATTCCCGCTATATCTTCTTTAATAAAATGAATTGAAAAATTCAATTTATACATTATAAAAATTATGAAACTAATTTATTTGATTTAATTTTTAATATATTTTCAGAAATGAAAATACTCTAATATTCTATTAAATTCAATTATGTTATATAACAGTTTTACGTTTATTTAAAGTATATTCGCACATATTTTTATTTAAAAATTATTTATGTATCAGTTACAATTCAATTGAATGATAATTTTTCATTTAATTACCATTTATATATTCGTAAAAACATTAAGTACGAGTTTTATATGCTATTTTAAAGCCATCCGCTATATCCCGCTATATCCTCGCTGTATCCCCGCTATGACTTTTTGCACCTCCACCGCTTTGAATCTGCCGAGCGCTTTAACTGCACAGGACTACACACGATATTGCTATGTATATCTTTTAAACAGTAAAGATGAAGCAATTACATTGTTTATAAAATACAAAGCCGAAGTAGAAAATTAGCTTAGTAGAAAGATCAAGATATTGCGATTTGATCGAGGTGGAGAATATGAATCACCATTTGAACAAGTATGTAGCGAAAATGGTATAATTCATCAAAGAACAGCCCCATATTCACCACAACAAAATGGTATTGCTGAGAGAAAAATAGAACGTTAAAAGACATGATTAACTCTATGCTTTTAACTTTAGGCTTACCGACGAACTTATGGGGGGAAGCCCTACATATGTCGAATCAAATATTAAACAGGGTTCCTTACAGCAAAACAGGAACAATTCCATATGAGTTATGGAGTGGACACCTACCTAGTTTCAAATACCTCAAAGTGTGGGGGTGCTTGGCAAAGGTTCCAGTTCCGCCCTCCAAAAAGGTCAAACTTGGACCTAAAACTATATATTGCTACTATCTAGGCCCTGCCGAAAATAGTAGTGCCTACAGATGTTTAGTTTTCAAGTCTAATATAAATGACATCAATGTAAATACTATAATTGAGTCAAGAGATGCCTCGTTCTTTGAAGATGTGTTTCCACATAAAAGAAACGATGGAAATCTTGCCCCAAAAAGGACAAGATAAACCACATGAAGATGAAACTTGTCGAGACAAAGATGAAGTTGAACCAAGAAGAAGCGTAAGGGCTAGAACTTCCAAGTCTTTTGGCTCGGAATTCCTAACTTACGTACTTGAACATGAACCTCAAACATATAAAGAGGTAATGTCTTCTTCTGAATCTTCATGTTAGAAAGAAGCAATCAAAAGTGAGATTGATTCAATTCTAAGTAATAAAACTTGGAAAATAGTTGATATTCCACCTGGAATAAAACCAATTGGCTGTAAATGGATTTTCAAGAAGAAAATGAAATCAGATGGCTTTATCGACAAATATAAAGCTAGATTAGTAGCCAAAGGATATCGTCAAAAAGAAGGTGTAGACTTCTTTGATACCTATTCACTGGTTACACGAATAACTTCTATAAGAATGTTAATAGCAATTGCATCCATCTATAATCTAAAGATTCATCAGATGGATGTAAAGACAACATCCTTAAATGAAGATCTCGATGAGGAGATCTACATGGAGCAACCCGAGGGTTTTATTTCTAAAGGAAATGAAAATAAGGTATGTCGATTAGTGAAATCACTATATGGACTCAAACAAGCTCCAAAACAATGGCACAAAAAATTTGATAGTGTCATGATGAGAAATAGTTTTCGTATAAATGAATGTGATAAATGTGTTTATTACAAGCAAGTTGGACAATCATATGTAATGATTTGTCTATATGTTGACGATAGGCTAATTTTTGGTCCTAACAATACAGTAATATTGACCATAAAGAAGATGTTAATCAACAATTTCGATATGAAAGACTTAGGAGTTGCAGACGTTATTTTAGGAATTAAAATAATAAGAACACCTAATGGAATTAAATTATCTCAGTCACATTATGTAGACCAAGTGATTGAAAAATTTCAAGACTATGGAATTAAAGGAGTGAAAACACCTTGTAATCCATCAGAAGTAATGCATAAAAACACTTATGAGAGTGTAGTGCAACTGGAATACTCTCGTGTAATAGGATGTTTAATGTATCTCATGAACTGCACTAGACCAGATATCGCTTACGCAGTAAGTCGACTAAGCAGGTATACAAGTAACCCAGGGAAAGAACACTGGAAAGCACTAATGAGAGTATTGGGATATTTAAAGAATACCACTAATTTTTCCATACATTACGGAAAATATCATGCTGTCTTAGAAGCATATAGTGATGCAAACTGGATTGCAGATTCAGAGGAATCGAAATCCACAAGTGGTTATGTCTTCACCCTTGCAGGAGAAGCAGTGTCATGGAAATCTACTAAACAAACATGCATAGCTCGATCCACTATGGAATCCAAGTTCATTGCATTAGATAAAGCATGTGAAGAAGTAGAATGGCTTTGCCAATTCTTAGAAGATATTCCATTTTGGCCCAAACCTGTAATGGCCATATGTATTCACTGCGATAACCAAGCAGCATTAAGTAGAACGCAAAACTTTGTGTATAACGGAAAATCACAACACATTCGTCGACGCTACAACACGGTTAGGCAGTTACTCTCTAATGGAACTATTTCCATTGGTTATGTAAGAACCAAAGATAACCTAGAGGATCCATTTACTAAAGGTTTGTCAAAAGAGAAAATCGATCGCGCATCGAGGGGAATGGATTTAAAAGCATAAAACCAAAAAGAGTTACCTTATACGGAAACCTATCCTAGGGACTGGAGATCCCACGGACCAGGATCAATAGGCAAACTAGTTCTGAGTAATTCTAGAAGTAATGCATTTATGGACTAAGTCCTTACAAACCATTCCTATGATGTATATTCAAATGCATGCCTACAGAAGTATTAAAAGGTTAAAGCTAAGCTTTTTAATGATGACCATATCTTGAAAATAACAAGTGGGGTATATGTAGGATACTCTTAATGGATGCGATCACCTATGTTAGTGTGAGCTGGTTCGACTCTACGAGAATATTAAAGGCTTAAATTCTCTATAAACACTCGCAGAACCAAATTTGTGCAGGACCGAAATGAACATAACCAAGAGATTGGATGAGAAGGGAAACAATGCTTTGTAAAACTTATTGTTTGGTTATACAATAACAGCTGACGGTTCAAGATAAAATAATTTACCGATTGGCCAAGTATATCCGATGAGTTTTAACTAGGGAAAGTTCAAAGTGAAATATCTACTTATCCTCGATATAGCGTTATTTCCATATGAACTCTGTGATATTACACTTTGTGTGGAAGAGACATATATCATCATTCATGTGAGAATTGTTAGAGATCCTAGAGAGTGTGAATGAACATATATGCCAAAAGTCCCACATCGCCAAAAATAAGTAATTTTTCATGCTTATATACCCTTTTCCCTCAAACCCAATTGGCCCTTAGGGTCAGGTAATTTTGTGCGAGGGGGAGGACCTATATGGTCATGAACTAACACATGCGCGCGTTCCCCGCTACCCGTCCCGAACCGGGCCGGGTGAGGGTGCGGGTCCAATAGGAGTGAACCGTGTTATATTTTTGCTAAAACGAAAACAAACGTTTTTCTGTTTAAAATCAAACAGTGCGACTGTTTAAAGGGACACAGCTTCTCAAACGGAAGCGGCCGTTACAAATAGGTGTTGCGAATTTTTAAACAGAAACAAAGTGTTGCAAATTTCCAACGGATGTGCCTGTTACTAATGACTGCCAGATTCAAACAAACGGACGCGACCTTTCAAAGAAGCACGACCATTGACTTTTGGAGGCTATAAAAAGGAACAAAACCTGATCACTTTTGTATCCGAATCATTTACTCTTCTTCCTCCTCCTTCTGCCATTGAATCAAAGCAGTTTCTGTATATCATAGAGTGATCATACTAATCACAGTCTCGAGCAGAAATATTATGTTGTATCTTGGGAAGCTTGCGAATACAAGTTTTAAGGAAATTGCTAAGGCAAGCCTCAGAATCTCCTTTTCATTTCATTACATTACCGTCATTGTTGTTCGTGTTTTCAAGTGTTGGTTGCTATTTTGATTCCCCTACTACTACAGAATCTTTATCATTTTATCTCCAATATATAAGCAAATCGCTGATCTATTATGTTTGTACATGTAATTCTTCTTTTGGGTTACACACTTGTGCCTTTATTTTAATCTGAGTTATTCTTTTTGTGACATCGGATATCAGTTCTTATGTTGTTTAAACAAATATAGTTTGTTTTGATCGTTTGGATTGTAACTAAGTACAATGTCACAAGCAGCAGAACCATCAATCCATTCAACTACTCAATCACCTTCTACACAATCCGAGAAAGTTGATCAAAAATACCCCAAAAATAAGAACTGACATACCGATGTATATCACTAGTGAATTGTTGATAAAATACCCCAAAAATATAAGGATGGCATTTGGACTGAATTGTTGATATGCTAAAATCGATGTATATCACTTTCAATTTTCTCTCTAAATATATTTTGTCACATTGCTTCTTTTTTAAGTAAATAACTGTTAATTTTCATAGACATTATTTGAACTAGAGTCACATGCAAATGACCTTTTTTTAAATGTCCGAGTCATTTAGGAGACATAAGTGCGAATTGAGAACAAAGTGTTATGACAAATTCAATAATGACGAATATAGGTTGAAAAATTGTCCACCAACAATTAGCCAAGAAAATTTGGATGGGTTTTTAAAAAATGAAGCAAAACCCAGTGCAAGCGAAAGAAGGGATCTTGGCCAAAAAAACATATCACTATACAATTATAGTCACCATATTGGATGTTCAAGTCACACTATAGTAGATCATGAAATGATATGTTATTATTAACAAAATTACAATGATTATGTTTATTTGTAGAGTAGTATTCGTAGTCATTTAACACCGTGATTATGATTATGTTTATGCTTTCCATGCCATAAACTCTAAAACTCAGTAAAGTGTAGATTTTCTTTTATGGAAATTTACACATCCTTATTTTTAATTATTTTATAAAATATATCTCTCCCAATTTCCACTTATGTTTTACGTACCTTTTTTTTCACGTTCATGTTTACTTTTTTATCCTTTCATATACCTAAATTCTATATCCGCCCAACAACTTCCAAATTTTTTGCTGAAAATTTCGACTTCTAATTTCCATACAGTTTAGGTGCTGACTCTTGTTATAGCTCGTTTTATTCGTTCTTCAGCTCTTTTCATATGGATCTTGTGTTGTATCTTGTATAGATGTGTGTATCTCGTTCGATTTGATCGGTTGTTGCTACATCTCCATCAGTTTTTGCTGCGTCTCGATTAGCTTCTGCTACAGTTCGATCTGGTTTATGTTTTCATCTACTTTTGCTTTGCGTCAAAATATGAGTTTGAGGTATAAATACAATTTCATAGTTATTTTTGTTTGCTTAATTTTTATTCTCTAATTATGTTGAGTTAGATTTTGTTGTAGCGGCAATTTATTATTAAAGTTGTTATTTATGATATGTAGGCAATTATTGATATGACATACATTTGCGTTTGTTGAATTTACTGTGTTTGCCATTGTCATCATTGTAAATGGTTGCAATGCTCCTGTTGTTGTTGTTATAGTTTATATACGTTGTTAAATTATATGATAGTAATGGGATGTGACAGCGTATTTTAATGCAGTATATTGTTGTTGTGGCAAATGTTTGCCCGGGAGAAATTCGCCATGAAAAAATTTACCACAACAACATGTGTTTATTAAATAATTGTTACTGTAGTTTTTACTATTTGTTACGAGTATAAAAGCACGTCCAGGTGTGCTTGTATCTAATCACAATGTGCATGTATTAATTTCATAATGCACTTTATAGAATTTTTCGAAGCATGTAGAAAGTTTTATTTACAAATATAGTAAACACTTCCTTAATGAATATGTACCCAACTTCATAATTAATTAGATATATTATATTCAATAAATGAAATGTTACTTGCAGTTGGAAACAGGAAGGATGATGGATATAGCAACTCCATGAAATTACTATCATGCAGTTAGCAAATAGTAATGCTGATGCTAAAAGCGATTTCATTGTTTTTTTCCTTTTTTTATGTATTTTATTACATAAGACAATTTCTTTCTTTACATAATCTCAATTTCGCATTTCCTTCGGCTAGGCCCAACGCAATGGAATCGTGGATCTGACCAATTGTGGGCTAAGCAACTAGAGGATAGGATGCGACCATACCCCAGTCTCCACCCTTAAATCTTAAATATTTTTTTTAAGATGTCAATGAGTCATTTATTTTGATCAGTTCGAGCATCTTAACATTATTTTGATCTTCACGATCCCCTATACTCACCCAAGAGTTTAAGCCTGACAATACTCACTATCCAAAATCACTTTTTTGTTTAAGTAAAATTTAGCCTCATAATATAGTAAACTCTTTCAAGTGTTATAAAATAGTCATCCCCTACTTTTTAAAACCATAGGTTGTCTCTATCAGAAAAACCATAGGCTATCGTTCCTTAAAATTTTACTTATTTTTCACACATTAAAATAAAAGTCACCGCACGTTAAAAATTTACTCAATTATCGTGCATCAAAATATAAGCCGTTGCACGCTAAAAATTTACTCAGTTATTGCGTGTTAAAATAAAGGCCATTACGTGTTAAAAATTTACTCGGTTATCGCACGTTAAAATATAGGTCGTGCTATTAAAAATTAACAGACTCATCACGCGTTGAAAATATAGGTGGTCTCGCGTTTTATAGTTGTCGCCTTTAGAAAAGGGCTAGAGCCTTCGTGTAAAATTTATAGGGGTCATCACGTATAATTTGGTTCCACTAATAAAGGTCATCTGTAAAATTTATTAATGTTCTTGCTTGCTATTTGTTTGCATAGCCTTCACCCTATAAATATATTTCGCATGCATTTATTTTTGCATGAAATCAAAAGCATCTCACACATGTATATTTTGTGGCCACGTGTACAGGCCCTTCATGTTTTAACTTTTATCTTGTGCTATTGTATACACGCACACTTTCATTCAACTTGTTCATCTTCTTGCATTCGTGTTTTGTATTTTGAAGGTTCCAATATGTATATATATTTTATGTGCTGGCACGGGTTTCATATCCATATATATTTCATGTACAATGTTTGATGCCCACATTTTATTTTTATAATTTCACCTTCATGATCTGTTACTTCATTTTGCAAAGTGAGTTATCATATTTTTCATGTGTGTGCTGGCAGTTGATACAAATGTATATTTATTAGTACATGCACATATGTACTATTGTGTATATGAGAGCTGCATTAACATTAAACACATTAAAGTAATTGTATTTTAAAACTAATTGTTTTAATTAGTCCCACATCGTCCAAAACAAATTAATTGTCGTTGTATATAAGCTAAGAGGTGAAAAAGTAAGTTGTTCCGGTAACATTTAACAAAGTTGGGATGGTGCCTTGAAGTATAATATGGTCCATGAGCATGCCATACAAATTGAAAAATGGTTCAAATAATTTTAAGTAGTCAAGGATCCAAATGTTGATATTTATATTTCTATGTAGATACGTAAAGGGTATTTTGGGAAATTCAAAATGACACCGTGCAATTGTATTCATGGAATTCTCATTATTAGTAGTAGAGATGTTATTGTACTTTTATTATAATATTATATCTATTTTTCAGGCTTGATCCTATTAATGTTCTTGTCGTTCTTCTGTTGGGTAATGATACTTATAGTAGACATCTTGGTTTGAGTGATTATAACGACCCAAAATTTTGGTTATTTGATTTTAAATGTTTAATTAATTTAAAATATTTAAAATAATTGAATTTTGGAATTTAATAATTTATAACTCAAATATAGGGAATAATTAAATATTTGAATTTGTGAATTAAATGTTAATTAAATGAATTTAATAATTTTATTTAAATTTTTTTAACAAATAAATAATATTGATGAATTCAATTTGTAAATTTGTTTAAAATATAAATAGACCGGATAAATATCGATAATTAAATATTTAAATCTATGAAATTATCGTTCCGAGGCACAGTCTTGAATTTCGACGAAACCTATTTCATTGAATTCGTAATAGTGAATTATATTATGCCGTCAAATTTCATGGCGATTAGACGTATCGTTTGGTCGTGCGAATTCGAAACGCGTAGAAATTAATATCGAAAATTTAATATAATAACTGGGTCTAAAAAGCTATCTTCTGCATACAATCGAATTAGGTCTTGAAACAAATTTCATTATGTTCAGAATAGGGGTATAACATATAGAACGCCAGGTGGCACGCCTCATTTAGAGTTCGAAATTTTCGGGTATGTTTTGTTGAATATTTTAAATTTTAGAATTATATATATATATATATATATATATATATATATATTATATGTCAGCCATAACTTGGTGCTCATACCTAAGTATACCCCAAGCACGTTGGCCCATACCCACCTTCATCTTTATAACTGCGTGTATTTTTTGGTTTTCAAATTAAAAAACCCATGGCCGATCCAACGGCCGAGATCATCGGCGTTGCCTCAAGCTGTTTCAGGCCAATCGTTCAACTAGGAAGATGATCGTCTTGAAGTGACGAAGGGGATGGATGGTAGGATTGGTTTGCGATCATCGTTGGTGGCTAGAATTTCGCTGTGAAGACGCGACGGTTCATCGCCAATTAAGGGCGAACAACGACGAATTGAAGGCCAAGACCGGTGGCGTTGGGATCGCCTTGGCCAGGTGCGGCGACGACGAAGGTATGGCGGTGAACGATGGCATGTGGCGGTAACGGCAAGCATTGGAAAGTCACGATATTGTTACAACCTTGGTTCGATGTTTTGAACGAGAAGATGATTATTGTTTTGTTAATTAAGGGTAATAAGTGTAATTAAGAAATAATTATATTATTTAATTTTTGAATATTGTAAACTCAACTATTATCTCATACGAGGTCGGATTCGAGCGTGGAAAGTTGCAATGTACTCATATGAACCTTATCTTTGCGATGGAATTGGATTGAGCGAGATTGAAGCTTGTTGAAATTTAGGCTAAAATCGAACGGCCATTCGGTTTTAGTCCAAAATCGGGACGTTTTGGCGAAAACGAAAATCAGTGTGAGTTTAACTCACATTAAATTTTATTATAGCATATTTATGATATTATAAACATTTATTGATTGCTTGGATGTTAATTAAATTGTTTGATTGATTGTTTGGTTGAATTTCCGTTTCAAAAATGGATGACATAATTATTTGATCGTTATAAACCCATATGATTATCTATATATTATCCATAACAGTTGTTTTGCAGGGAAAATATGTAGAGAGACCCAAAAGAGGTTTCTCGCTAATAATTATTTATTTTCATCTTTATGCTGTTATAATTGAATTAAATCCTGATATTTCATTTAACTTGTTAATTGTCGTTATAGCGATTTCGCTATATCGTCATTTATTAAATTCCATCCCCAAACCCTGTCACACGAACTTGAGCTGGTGTTTCCGATAAAAAGAATATTGTTCATTAATCATTTTGATTAATGATAATTTAGATTTATTAATCATTTTAACTAATGATTTTGAGATTAATTAACCAAATTAATAAATAATGATTAAAAATTGGTTTATCTTTAGATTTAATTAATCATTTTTGCTAATGATGTTTTATACTTAATTAATCGTTTTAACTAATGATTATTTGAGTTTAATTAATTCTTTTAATCAATGATAATGGAGTTTAATTAATATATTGAACTTAATTAATTATTTTAATTAATGATGATTGAAATTGATAATCATTTTATGTAATGATATTTAAAAGTAATTAATCACTTTAAATAATGAGATTTGAATTTTATTAATCATTTTAATTAATGATTGTTTAAAATGTAATTAACTGTTTTAACTAATGATTTTTGGAATTTAGTTAAATCATTTTAATTGATATTGTTTTATAATTAAATAAATCATTTTAACAAAAGATATTTTAATTAATCATTTTAACTAATGAGGTTTGAATTTAATTAATCCAATTAATTTATGATTATTTGAACTTAATTAATTATTTTAATTAATGGAGTTTAAAATTACTTATTATTATAACAAATGATGTTTGAGATGACTTATTCATTTTAACTAATGATTATTTGAATTTAATTAATCTTTTTAATTAATGATATTTAAAGTTAGTTAATTGATTTAATAAAAGTAATTTAAGTAAATCATCTAATATAATAAAATTGCTTTAATCAACCGATTTAAAGTTAACAAACTGATTTAATAAAGATTTTTAAAGTTAATTTACCAATGTTATATAAGTGTTTGGAAACAATTATCTATTTTATTAAAGATAATAGATTTGTTTATTTAAACGAGATTTTAAATGTGATTAATTATCTTTTGGGATAATTAATATTGTTTTAAAGTTATCGAAAGGAATTGGAACTAAATTATTGGGATGTTAAGTTGGATAATCTTCTAGGTGTTCGGTCTGATGTTGGTTTAGGCCTTCGGGGTCGTGCACTTGGAAAATTATTCTCTTAACGTTTCAACAATCAGGAACTAATTCTAAAAATGTTTTACCAAGGTGGAAATATGGAAATCAAGCACAAGTTCAGTTCGTTTTAAAACTAAAAGTTTGATTCATTTATGGAAATGAATTATTTCCGTAAAGCAAATCACTTATATGGAAACGATTTATTTGTATAATTAGCATTAAACATCGAAGAAGTAAACTTGTCGCTATTTCAAAAGTTAAGAATATTCGTTGGACATGACTTTGAGGTAACACTACCTTGACTTGTCTGGTATCATTGTTAACCAAGAAAAAGCACAAGTTTGAATTCAATGAGTGGTGATAAGTATACAAGACTTAATTTCCATATACGATCGTTTTATATCCTCGATAGTTGGTATCCCAGCTATAGATTACTTTAGCTACTTTATTATCGTCATTCTAAGATGATTTATTGCTCCGTTGAGCATTGATTATCCTTTGCTCGAAATGACTTAACCAAAGCGTGTGGTTTTTTGGGGCCAAGTTATGTGAGGTTGCTCCCATTAGGATATTTACACATCTCATCTAGATTTTTGTGTACCGTCACGTGAAAAATGGTTGAGAGTTTTTAGATGTGAAATATTCGGATTCTCGGTAAGGTCTGGCGGGGTCCGGCTTGGAGTTCCCGGAGTTTTTAAGTATATTGCTAGAGGTATACTTCTTTAAAGGGGATGCACGCTCCTTGTCATTTATTGGAAATTTTGCTTTCCTTATTTGATTCAAAAACCCCTGAATCTGTTTTAGCTTTAAATTGCCAAGAGTAGAGCCAACTCCTCATCACGACATTTAAATATTGATTTAGTCCATTCTATCAAAGTTGGACTATTACCTTATTCTGTCCATTCTATCAAGTTGGACGGTTGCTTTATTCAGTTCATTCTATCAAGTTGGATTGTTAACGTATTTAGTCCATTCTATCAAGTTGGACTGTTTTTCTTATTCTATCTATTCTATCCAGTTTGGATTTTACTCCGTTATTTCCATTCTTTCAAGTCTGGTTTAATATTATCTATGCTCATTCATATTTGGATTTGTTTCTGATATTTATTTCTACACTTGCCTGTATGGATGTTATTCTTGTGAGGTGAAAACCCGTTCCGCGCTAGCGGCGTGGTCTCACAGAACTTTTATATATGTTCCCCGTTATTCGAGTTATCTCACGCTGGTATTTCCAGACTGATCCGGGTATTATTTATTTATAATGCTTGGGTCAGGCCGAGTATTTTTCCAGGTTGGCTTTGGTGTTATAGAGATCATGGAGGGGAGTTGGAGATTCGCCTATCGTAATGTTTTTATCTTCCGTTGTATTATATAGTGTACCTATCGGCATTTGTAAGGTCGGAATTTTATAACTATCCAGCTGATAAGGTTTTTTTAAACTCTGATATACTCTGTATGTTTGGAGTGATAGTTTCTATTGTCCTTGTTATATTATATGTTGTCGATTCCACCGTGAGATTCTGTTTTTCTCTGTTCTCTGTTATTTGCTTTTTATTTACCCTAACAATCTGCCCTTTTGTCGATTGGATGCGCGACATTAGAACACAGTGGTAGTGTTCGGCGTCGACTTTCGATGGTCAAAATGGCGGGTTGTTACAATTTGGTATCAGAGTGCGTGATTAAGCGAGAACCTTGGCTTTGGTAGGGTTTGGCTCATTAGAGATAGGGTAAGCGATACCCTAGAATGAGTTTGAGAGTATTATATATTTGAGAGCGTATTTGTTAATGTCATAAAAACGTATTATGTTAATTGGTCTATTGAGTTTTTATGAATTCTGGTCGAGATGTGGGACGCCATGGTATCGATAGGGATTTCTAAATGCTCGACCAAGGCCAACGAACATGGTATTGAAATTTTTGAAATTTTTGGCAAGTTAAATATTTTTCCTAGGATTATATTTTATATATATAAAGGAATAATTTTCGAAACTTTATATAGTTATAAAGTATGTTGGTTTAAATATGATAATAATTATTTATTATCACTATTGTTTGTTCAGTTATGCTTAAATTAAATAAGAAGCATTGACTGCTGCTTGTTAGTGGATAAAATTGTGCACGGTTTATTTAGGAGCATTTATTGCTTTGATTTAAGATGAACCCTTTGTGAATTAATTTTCACAATTTGACTATAAGGTGCCTGAAGAATACATTAACTTGAAAATTTCACCTTTTAATAATGGTGGGGTAAAGATTGAACTTTAATAAAAAGTTGTTAATATAATCTAAATGGTGGGATAGGGTATTTAGAGATAAATATTCGAGATAATTCTATTATAATAATGAAGGATTATTATAATATGAAATGATTTTTATATAAAGGAAATTTTATATAAATTTAGTTTGTAAAATAAGTTAAAAAAAGGGATTTTTGAATCTAAATCCCGGAATTTTTGAAAATAATTTCAAAAGGTTTTTGAGAAATGAAATAGTAATATTTTTGAAAGTAATTGAGAGTGAAATTATTTGGGAAGTAGAACTTTAAAGGAATGCAATTTCTTTGGGATAATTAGGAGGAAATTATTTCGATTAGCTTTGTGGTAATCTAATAATCTTCTAAGTGACGATCAGATGGTTGCTTGGGCGAACGTTGTGGAGTACTTAGTAAATTATTCTCTTTATCATTGTGCGATCGAAGTGAGTTCAAATCCGAATGAACCAAAAGTGAGATTTAATTAATAAATCATTTGAAGTTATTATATATAAAAATATATGAAGTATGCTTTCAAAGATAAGTGTTGAAATTAAAACCGGGTATCTAATTTTTAAGTTCCCTAAAAGGGAATTAGTTTCAAAACAAAAGGTATTTCTAATAAAGGATTGTTTTGATAAATGAGGTTTTTCGCTTAGATAAGATAGGGGATAATTTAACACAAGTGAGTTGGGTTAAATTAAATAAGGAAGTTTTGATAAACATTGTTTTATTACAATCATAATTAGATTAAAACATCAAAGTTGTGTAAACTATTTGTTGATTAGGTCAACCCATAAATATTATTCATTTTAACGCTCTAAGTTAAAAAGGTTAATAGGTTGACTAGGTTTTAAGAAATCATAATTTAATTTGATCTCCATCTAGATCCTTAAAAAAGTAAAATAAAATTTGTATGTACTCTTAGTATATTAAAGAGTATTATACAAGTAAATAAAGTGTAATAAGTTATTATTTGATGTTTTATAAAGAAATGACTTTATAAAATATTTTTAAACTTGGGTGAGAATTTATTAGATAATTAATAAATAATTTTAGTATTGAATAAAATACTAAGTGGAAAAAATAGTAATTTAGAGAAATTTTAATATAATTAAGAAACTAATAAAATTTAGAGCATAACTTTCCATTTTGTCCGAGTTAGTTTGGTTAATCTTCTGAGCAATAACCAAAGGCTAATGAGCAAAACGGTACGCTTAGATAATTATCTATATTTTTGGACAATCAAGAAAGTTTTGAAACTAAGTTAAGATTTGTTTGTTAGTCATTTGAAATTTTAAAACAATGTTAAGTGATAAGTTTTCCCTTATGGAATTTGTTTAACTGTTAGTGTTAGTTTATTCCTTTACAAAATTTAATTGATTTGATTTGATTGAATTGAATTGATTGGTTGTGTGATTTCATGTACCATTGTCTATAAAGTTCAAATTTATAGACAAAGGATTTTGAATTGTTGTTGTAAGGACCTAAATTCCGGTGATTTTGAATTGTTGTTGTAAGGACCTAAATTCCGGTGTTTTTGAAAAAGAGATTTTTGAAGATTTTGGGAAAGGAATGATATTTATTCACTCTAGTTGATGTTTTTGGAGGAATCGGAATACCAATAGACGCTCCATGCTATTTAGATTGTAGAATTTCACCATATTATTAGGAGGAGTTCCCTCCTTGTCATTTTGATTTTGATTTTTGATTTTTCTCGCGTGAGAAATTTGAAAATGTATTTTTGAATTGAAAAACCCGGGTATTTAGATCTAAATTTGTCATTTGAAATTTGTTGGGATACATAACATCTATTGCAGAATATTCTCTGTATTTTGTTGCATATGATTGAGATATGATTGTTGGTTACATGTAGATTTATATCAAACTAGTTTTAGCATGTAGAGTTACATCACATTGCTTTTGTTAGCATGATTTCTTTAGATTTTGTAAGTATAGGTATGCAGGAGATTTTTATTTGATTCTTGTGCACCTGCATTTGAATAGAAGATAATAAATTACTTAACAAAATATAAACCAAATGCAAAAAGGTACGTAATAAATTTATAAAAACTAAATTGGTTAATGTTTTTATGCCCCATATATGAGAGGTGTAAGGACCCGATTCTTCGACTTCCGAAAATCGACATCGATACGTCCACTGTATCAACTGCCGAACAAACGAATGCCGGAAAACCGACTTCTTAGGGTTTAAAAGAAGAGGTAGAAGAAAAGATAGAAGAAAAGGAAGAAACAGAAACACAGAACAGAAACAATATCAGAATCTCACATTCGTAGCGGAACAATATATAATAGATAAATCAATAGTCTTTTAAACAAAGAACTATATCAGTTTTATACAATACATCAATCAGAGTCAATATACAACTCGATACAACAATGGACAGTTATATAAACATGTCCTCATACAGAATACACAGCGGAAATAAATAACAAGTACGGAAGTACGCTTCGCCATCCAGCTTATCCCCAAAGCTCCAGAATATCCTGATAAAAACAACTGTAGGCTGCCCGTGTGGAAAATTATGGGCACCCAAAGTTTAGAAGGGAACAATAAACTCCGAGTCAGTCATGGTGACTGGTGTGAGATCGTAAAACAGTTATTTTCACAAAGAAAATAAAATTAATTCGCAATGCTTTTGGAAAATGAAACTACCATAAGACCTCCCGCCACACACACAATGCAAACGCAGAATTGGAGGAGATTTCTTCTTATGATAGTCAAAGATGCTTACTACGCCAATCATTGGATTATTATTATTAATGTCTAGTGTAGAAAACATTTCGAAAGTATAATATTAATCTTAGCCAGCATACGACCAGTATCGTATGCCTACTATAGCTACCACCTAAACAATGGTGACCACCATAAGTAAATGGCAGGTTCTACAACTAAAACCGTACAATTTCGTATTGGGAAATGGATTTCCAACAAATGGTCAGGCTAAGGAACTTCCTTTCCTACTGCTGAATGGGATCGCCTCTGGCTGGACGTCCCGAGAGACAAACTGCTCTCTGCCAAACAAGGCCGGGTTACCCCTGTAACTAGGTAACTCACGAATATGTCATCCCCCGGTCCTTTGGGACCTTTATCCGAGCGCTCGATAACCAACATCACACATAATAAATAAAGTGTGTCCACATGAGTAAGTATCTGGGCTCCATACCATGATACCACCCCTTTCCAGAAGGAAATGACATACCCTAAAGGGCGCGACCCTCATAACCTTGCCGCAACATTCCTGTTTCGACCATTTCCGGGTTGTTGAGGCCCTGACGAAGTCTCGTCCACAAAGCTACGCTTTTTCACAAAGCCACGCTTTGATCACAAATGATCAATAAATGATCATCGTCACAGCAACACTCAGCATGCCACATTACCAAATTGGGAATATGTCGCTGATAACCTTCAACTACATAACCTCTGAGCTCGTACGTCTCAGAGAAGGGTGTTAAGCTAAGAGAATAAATTCTCCGCCACCAATAGAAATGTATTTGAAAGAAATCGACTTTATATCTCAAAACGTAATGTCAGACATGTAACCGTACAAGTCTGTTCCGGGTTCGAACAGAACCGAAGGCACTTCCGAAGAAGTCCTTGCAAATCCGGATATTCACAATCCCGATAAAACTTCCCATCACAAAGGAAATCTCAATACCGTAGCTAACGGTGCAGAGACAATCGATAGGTCATCCTATCGTTTTCACAAATACCCAGTCTTCATCACCGGTCTTCAATACGATCCATATCGTCGTATCATTATTCGGAATGGGTTTTCTGACACAAAGGTCCTTTCCTGGCTAAACAGAATAATAAGCGTTTGTTTTTAAAAACAAATTCAAGTGCCATTTCAAAGGCAAATATTGATAGTCGGTGATTTAACTATCAACAATATTCACAACAATCATCAGATTCAAATAATTTTCCCAAATTATTTATTTCCAAAATATCTTCATAAGATATATATTTTCCACACTTCACATTTGAAAACCAATTTCAAATCACAAAATGGTCCATTTAAACCAATTAAATAAATCCTTATCGATTTATTACAAATTTACATTTCAAATCTGTAAATTTATTTCCACACTTCATCACTTTGAAAATCGATTCCAAATCATATTTTCCACATTTTAAAAATAAATCAATGTTTATTTTTAAAGCAAATTTCCCTTTCCTTTATAAATTCTATTCGGAATTTACATTCTCAAATATCCACTCATATACGATTTTCAAAAATCGTTTTCCAAAGATTCACTTTCAAACACCAAATAAATTTTCAAATTGATTTCTCAATTTATTTCAACACCGAATCAATTACAAATTTATTTCAAAATTTATTTCAACACAAATCAATTACAAATTGATTTCTAAATTTATTTCCAAATGCAAATCATTTTACAAATCGATTTCCAAATTTATTTCAACACTTTATTTCAACACAAATCAATTTTCATTCAACATCAAATAAATCCTTATATCGATTTTCCAAATTTTTATTTTCCAATACCAAATCAATTATCAATTGGATTTCTAGAAATTTATCACTTTTAAAAATAAATTCCTTAATCTTTTCCAAACCCTTTAAAATTCCATTTTCAATAAATTTTCCAACTTTCGAAAAATACTATTCAAAATCCATTTATAACAATCTTTCCATATTTTTGAAATAATTCGATAACATTTCAAAAATCAACTTTACGCTTTTAAAATTACTTCTTTTAAATTTATTCAATTCTTTCAAAAGGAATTTACTTAAAATTTCCAATGTTAATTTCAAAAATCCAATTTCATTTATTTCTGGTATCCAACGATACCAAAAATACATTCGGCTAAATTTTAGCCTTCAACAATTTCAATTATCAATAAATCATCCACAGATTATAAATAAATCACATCATTCACATATGAAATAATATTCAAACAATTTGAGGAATCCAGTTGGATCCCTCCAACCTGTTTCCCTGCATCCACAGATGTTAGCACAATACCAATTCCACTTCGAGGTGGAATATCGCAGTATATGGGATTTATAAAAATATCAATCCGCTATTATGCGGCGCAATAGGGTCTCATCCGCTATATAATGCGGGAAATCACAACTGCAATATATACATATGCCAATATATATATATATATATATCCTACTATATCTAATATCACATCCAAACAGACAATCAAATCAATAACTGCAAAAATCAACTTTTCATTTGAGTGAGAATGTCTCACCTTTGCTTTTATTTTGCAATCCATTTTCAATCCAGTTTGTTTTCTTCACCATTTTAGACCTTGTATAAATATGTATACAATTTATCAATATTCGAATTAAATCGAATAATTTAAATTTTCATTTGATAGTGTTAATTAACCAGTGATTTATTTTAAACAAATTGTTTATGACATATATATATATATTTATTTTTCGAAATCAAACCGATTATCCATTTATCAAAATTCAATTTAAATTAATCACCTTTTAAATACAGTAATTAAAACTAAATTATCTTTGTTGTTATATATATGTACTGACTAAATTCAAATAACTATTTTATCTCATGCGGTTAATTGCACATTAAGTTGAATAAAAAAGATTACCTCACAGCCTTTGAGCAACTCAGGCCCCACTCGCGACCAATTGTCGTGCCGTCGAGATCGGAGTCGCCTCACCATTAGAGTTCGATCGCCATGACGAATATGTCATGACTTCAACCTTCTCGACTTCGGGCTCCACGAGATTGCATCCAGACATCGCGAAACCCATCACTGCTTGCCGCTTTTGCCGCCCCAGACCATCGTTCGTGAATCTAGACTTCGCGAACATCTCGGCATCGCGACCCTTCCCTTTCCCTAGTTCTCACGACATCAGAGTCGATCTTCGCCGCAGATGCCGCCGCCATCGACGTTGGTCGCCACAGTCGACACTTGCGCCTGGCCATCGCGAACCAATCCCCTCCACGCGTACGCGTGTGCCAGCTCTTCCGCCTCGTCTTTGAGCTTCACCTCTTTTTAATTTGGACGACAAGAATTCGATTTCGCTTTCGTTTAATTTTTTTTTTATTCGAACTTTGAATCGAGCAAGAAAGGGTTCCGTTCGTTATTTTATTTCGATTGAGGAGAGGGAATTGAATTTCGAACATAGGTCGCCATTTTTTTTCTTATTTCGAACGAAATGATTATGTTTCTTTTGAACGAGAAGGAAGCATCTCGACTTTGAAAGAACGAGAGATAAGATTTTCTTTGTTTCTACTTGCGTGAAAAAAAGGAAAAGAAGGGGACACGAGAACGTGATTGTTGCAGAGAAAAAGTAAGTCGGTATTGAAAAGTTGATTAAAAATTTATATTTTTATATTCAAAAATATCCCGTTATATTATATCAGCGCATTTTCTTATCGTACGATCATACGATAGCTCCAATCACCACGAAAATTGAAATCCGATAATAAAACAATATTATGGATCCAATGGAACTGGTTTCGTCGAATTCCGAGATTGTGCTCCGGAACGCTATTTTCAAATTCAATTTAAACGATATCAATTCAAAATTGAACAGAACAGCTTCAAATCCAATTCTGAAAGTTTCAATACCTTCAGAATTATCAATATAAATTTTCCAAGCCTTCAGATTATTTTTAATCAGCTTAAACTGAAGATTCAAATTTTAATCCAGTTTCAATAACTAAATCGCCAAATTCACTTTGATATTCGAATTTTCAAATTAAACTATCATTCGAATATTTAAACTCATTTAAATATTCACTTTTTAAATATCAAAAATTCAGGGTCGTTACAATCTTCCCTCCTTAAAAGAATTTCGTCCCGAAATTACAAGTTAAGAAGAATGTTCCAATACCCGTTAACTATTTTACCAAAACCAAACATTTCTATCAACTTATCAACCCAAATCTTTTTATTAAAGATTATCATTTCAACTAACTGTCCAAACACTTTCATAGTTTTCAAACAACTTCATTTTACTTCACAATTCAAATTTAAATTCGAATTCAAATTTTAAATTGTCCAAAATTTCTAAAAAAAATTCTAACTTTCGAAATTTTCGAAAAAATTCGCCAGCGTCTCCTTTGCGCGGCTAACACGGTACGACTACAAAACGTCCCTACGGACTCTCAAATTCCAAAAGAAAACAAAATGCCAAGTGGCAAAATCAGAATCTCATCAAATTTCATACTGAAATTCAAACACATACCTTATTGTCGAGCAATTTCAAATTTACCTTCGAAATCAAAATCCAATCCCAAATACCCTGTATATTTTACTTAACGAATAATGTCCAATTACAACATTTTAGTTAAATTTATTCACTTATTAACTTAGGATATTTCTCAATTCTAAATTTTACTTAAGAATTTTCTCCATTCTTTCTTAAGTTCAATATAAGTATTTACATACTTCTCATATTTGTTTTCACTTCATTAACAAAGTTATATATTCATTTCCATTCAACTTTGCATTTTCAATTCCATTGAATTCAATTTACAATTTCAATTCAATTTGAATTCTTTTTATTTTCAAATTTTCATTCAGATTTTCATTTCAAATTTTCTTGAATTCGATTCATCTTTAACTTTGAAGATTAAATCTTATTTACCTTTTCTAGTTCAATTCCTAGATTCCCATTGCAATTTAAAAATCAAATTTCCGTTAACCAAATTTTTTTTTTCCAAATTTTCAAAATTTTTCCAACTCCCAAAATTTTGGCGGAGTCTCCTTTGTACGGAGGAGCTTTTGCAATTTGACAAAAAGTATAAATATATATACATCGACCCACTCGGTCGGAAAAGCCGAAAAACAGTTCATATTTCCTATTTTTATTGCGTAGGCAAACCTTTTTAGCATTTTAAGCAAAGCGGTTTATTATTAGCATTTGCGCAACCCAAAATGCAGCCAAACGGCTTCAAAAACCTGTACTTACTCAATTTAAACAGATAAGTGACAAATATAGGAAATCTATTTAACAATTCACTTATTTCAATAACAAATATATAGATTTCATTAGCCATACATCCAAAATAAATTCCATTAGCAATTCATAAGGTTTCAATTCAACTTAAATCGCTTCCATCTAATTCACATTCAATTTCTATTCAATTCAAGTGATTAACAACTCACTTTCTTACATTCAATTCATTTCTAAGTGAATCTAACTCATATCTATTTCAATTGATTAAAAAATCAATATCCTTTACATTCCATATTCACATTCATTTCATTTGAACCATTTCACAAAAAATTTCTTAAGTCGAGCATTTATTCAATATTTACTCAAGCTATTTCACTTCAAAATCCAATTTCATTTTCTTGTAAACAATTTCCAATTTCAATTCTTGATTTGATTTTCATTTATCAAATCTATCCCATTTACTAATTTAATTCAATTAGTATATTCACTTATTCTTTTTAAATTTCACATTTCCATATTCAATTCATCGTGAATTCATTTTATCAATAACAAGGAAATTTTCAATTTATTTCTACTACCCACTTGAATTTATATACAAATTCAAACCATTTTAAATTTAGCTTACAACTCAACTTTAGTTTAACCAATTCAATCTCCAATTCATTATTTCGTGAATTAATAAATTATCAAATCAGTTAAACTCAATCCATTTTATTTTATTTTATTTTATTTTTCCCAAGTTTGGATTTTTATTCAACTTTATTCAAATCAAATTTCATTCCATTTCTTCAATTTATTTATTTACAAATGTAGCTTCATTTGTTCACTCACAAATTCATTTCTTTTCAATTTGAATTTCATTCCAAATCAACTTTCACTTTATTTAATTTATTCACTTATACTCACTTTAATTTAACTCTATCCTTTAAGTTAAATTTATTCTATCAAAATTCAAATTGTATAAGTTATCAACTTATTTATTATTCCATTAATGAATTTTTATTTTCAAATATTTCTTTGGAATCCCATTTCCAATTATAAATTACATTTGCAATTTACCTTTTACAAATCTCATTTGTATATGAATTCAATTCCTCATCTTTCAATCCATATTTATAAATTTCATTTGTTAGATGGAATTATCTTCAAATCTTTGGTTATATCATTTTATTTCTTATTTGTTTTTCATATAACGGTGATAATATCTCAATGTTATCACTTCCTAACAACCAAGCATCCATATACTATAATAATTCATAGAAAATCATTTCTTTTTTATACAAAAATAGTTTTGGGCAAAATTATTTCATTTACCCTATTTTAAAACAATACTGTGTCAGTTTATCTTGTTTAAGAGTTTAGAAACTCCTATCGATTACAGTTGGCCAGACTACACCGACCAGAATCTATAAACAATCAACCGATAAGTCAACACAATATAAAACAAATTTATATTCACTAACAAATACGCGCTCATATCTATTATTACACTCACACTCATTCTAGAGTACTACTGACTCTATCTCTAATGAGTAACACCCAACAGAGCAAAGGGTTGTCGCTTAACCGGATGCTCTGATACCACGTTGTAAGGACCCGATTCTTCGACTTCCAAAAATCGACATCGATACGTCCACTGTATCAACTGCCGAACAAACGAATGCCGGAAAACCGAATTCTTACGGTTTAAAAGAAGAGGTAGAAGAAAAGATAGAAGAAAAGGAAGAAACAGAAACACAGAACAGAAACAATATCAGAATCTCACATTCGTAGCGGAACAATATATAATAGATAAATCAATAGTCTTTTAAACAAAGAACTATATCAGTTTTATACAATACATCAATCAGAGTCAATATACAACTCGATACAACAATGGACAGTTATATAAACATGTCCTCATACAGAATACACAGCGGAAATAAATAACAAGTACGGAAGTATGCTTCGCCATCCAGCTTATCCCCAAAGCTCCAGAATATCCTGAATATCCTGATAAAAATAACTCTAGGCTGCCCGTGTGGAAAATTATGGGCACTCAGAGTTTAGAAGGGAACAATAAACTCCGAGTCAGTCATGGTGACTGGTGTGAGATCGTAAGACAGTTATTTTCACAAAGAAAATAAAATTAATTCGCAATGCTTTTGCAAAATGAAACTACCATAAGACCTCCCACCACATACACAATGCAAACGCAGAATTGGAGGAGATTTCTTCTTATGATAGTCAAAGATGCTTACTACGCCAATCATTGGATTATTATTATTAATGTCTAGTGTAGAAAACATTTCGAAAGTATAATATTAATCTTAGCCAGCATACGACCAGTATCGTATGCCTACTATAGCTACCATCTAAACAGTGGTGACCACCATAAGTAAATGGCAGGTTCTACAACTAAAATAGTACAATTTCGTATTGGGAAATTGATGCAGCTCAGGCCAGAGATGAAGGTCTAAGTCACACACGACTTAAGGAAGAAGCTATAGGTCGTCCACGACCTAAGGAGTCATGTAAGGTGGAGCTGCGACTTAATTCCAACAGGTTGCAACTTAACAAAGCTCAGGAAAAAAAACTACGACCTAACTGATCAGATGAAAAGAAGTTACGGCGTAACGAGAGCTTAAGTCGTTCGGGTTTGATAAGTCGCACACGATCTAACGGCACGGCTATAAGTCGTCCACGACTTAACAAGAAGCAGGAAGGAGAAGCGGGTTATGACTTAGTTGAGTAGTTGAATGCTAAGTCGTAAGTCGGGAAGTTGCATTCGCTTTAATTCGTTAGTCTTTCGTTCTTGAGTCGTGAGTCATTAGGTCGTCTACGACCTAAGCGTTGTAATGAGTCTGTATTTCTTTAAGGCGTTCGTTTCTTGAGTCATGAGTCGTTAGGTCGTCTATGACCTAAGTATTGTTTGGTCATGTGTTGTAAGTCGTGTACGACTTAAGTGTTGAGTCGCTGCTATTGATAAGTCGCTGCCGACCAAAGTTGAGTCGTAAGTCGTAAGTCGTTGGGTATGTTAGGTTGGTGCCGACTTAAGTGTTGTAATATTTTGAGTCGTGTGTTGTAACACCTATAAATAGGCCGGTTGGGTCATTTTGTACAGTTAGTTGATTTTGAATAAAATTCTTGTTTGTTTGCTTTGTGCTTTCAATTAAAATCGGTAGTTGAGTGTAATCTCCTATCTCCACCTTCGACATTCGAGTGCGCTCGAATCTTCGATCGTTGAAGCCAATTCGCGGAATCAAGTGCGCTTGATCAACGCTCGAAGAATTGTAGATCTCTTTTCACGGTATCGTGCGCGATCAACGTGTCAGAGATAGCTAGGATTCGGTATCTTCGGATCAACGAATTTGGGCATTTCAGTATTTCTCAATCCACCGATTGCTACTTTCATCGATCTACCTTGTTTTTGTTTAATCCGCTGCGTCAGTTTGGTATCGGAGCTTGTTTTAGCCAATCATAGCTAAATCGAGTCTTGGAGCCGAGAATTTCGAAGTTGAAGTGTTAGCCGAGCTTGAAGTGTAGAGCCGAGCTAAGTAGAAGTGTTCGAGATTGAAAGTTGCATTATTTGGAGAAGTTGTGTTCATCGTGTTCATCATATTTTCGCAACAAAGTGGGAGTTTTCGATCCATTTCATTTTGGATCAAAGTTCGAAAGTTGTTTGAATTTGGCCGTGGAAGTTTTGCGCGCCAAGTTTGAAGTAGAGCCAAGAATTGTAGAGTTTGTGAAGTTTCAAATCATGCCGCCAAGAAGAGCTAATCGACATCAAAACGTAGAAGCTTTGTATAGAAGAGAAGAAGCTGATGAAATGGAGCAAAGAATTAATGAAAACTTTAGTGAGAATCTTAATGAAGGGATTGGTCGATTAGAGAAGATGATGTTAGAGATGAATCAAAATCGGAGAAGGGTTTCACCTGAATCTAACCATGGGGGAAGTAGAGTCTCACCACATTCCAATCGGTAGAGAAGTGTTGATAATGATCGAAGACGTGACAGGAATGTGAATGATCGAGAACGGAGGAATGTAGATAGAAGGGATGTTGGTGGAAGACGTGATGGTAGTAGAGATGTTGGTGGTCAGGATCGACAACGATATACATCAGATTTTGAAGAAGAGTATGATGGTGGTAGTGTTCATGGACGAGGACATGGACAAGGAAGAAATCATTCGGAATATGATCACAAATGGGAGTCTGGGATGAAGACTGAAATACCAGAGTTCAAAGGAGGTATGCAAGCCGAGGAGTTTCTTGATTGGATAGCTTATGTTGAAGAAATATTTGACTTCAAGGAGGTTCTGGAGGATCGTAAAGTGAAGTTGGTTGCTACTAGACTGAGGGGGAGAGCTATGGCATGGTGGCAGCAAACCAAACTTACTAGGGATCGGAAAGGGAAGTCAAAAATTGTTGCTTGGGAAAAGATGAAGAAATTGATGAAGGCTACGTTCTTGCTCTATAATTACCAATCACTAATGTATCATAGATTACAGAACTTGAGGCAAGGAACGAAGGCGGTTGCTGATTATGCAGATGAGTTCTACCAGTTAATTGCTCGAAATGATATCATGGAAAGAGAAGAACAATTGACCGTGAGGTTTGTCGGTGGACTTAGAACACAGATCCAAGATATGGTGAACATGTTCGACCCCAAATCTGTGGCCGAGGCACATCAAAAGGCATTGGCTTAGGAGAAACAAGGGAGACATGGGGGAGGTGTGTTTCCAAGTTTTACGGGGCAGAACTGTAACGACCCGTATTTTTAACGGATCGATAAGTTCGACAGAATCTGGAGTTTTAGCATTTTGAGCCATTTCAGCTTTTAGGCAAATTTTGCCTAAGTCCTAAGTCGTTCACGACTTAGCATAAGTCGTGAGTCGTATATGACTTAGGAGTTAGGAGTGACCAGGGTTTGGCGACTTAAGGAAATAAGTCGTAGCTGGGCTAGGTTAGTAAGTTGAAGTTAACTCGGCAAGTGTTAAGTCGTAGGTTGTAAGTCGTTGCCGAGTTAAGGGATAGACAACCTAAGGAAATGTTGGGAGCGACCTAAGTGTTTGGGTGAGCTAAGAGGTAGGTCGGCAGTTCGAGTTAGCGACCTAAGAGATAGGAGGTAGCGACCTAGTAGAGTTAACGACTTAGGGGATAAGCAGTTTGCGACCTATAGGAGTTAGCGACCTATGGAATTGACCGACCTAAGTGTTAGCGTAGTTAGGTCGTTAGTTCTGTGTTGAGTTAGGTCGTAGGCGACCTAAGATGGTTAGGTCGCGTGTGTGTTAGGTCGCGAGTTTGCTAAGTCGTAAGTCGTGTGAGTTGTTAGGTCGCTAGAATAGTTTAAGTGTTAGGTCGCGTAGAAGCCTAAGTTGTTAGGTCGTAACCCAACTGAGTCGTCGGTAGTTAAGTCGTTAGGTTGTTAGGTCGCTGGGTTTCCTAAGTGTTAGGTCATACCTGTTGCTAAGTCGTAGGTCGAAGGAAAGCGCATTGCTTTAGGTCGTCAAGTGTTAAGTCGCAGATGCGCATTGTTGTAGGTCGTTAGGCTTAGGTCGGTGGGTTTTAGGTCGGCAAGTTCCTAGGTCGTAAGTCGGAAGCGACTTAAGGAGATAGCCAAATTTCGACTTAGGGAATTTTCAGCTATAAATAGGAGGGGTTGTTCTCACTTTTTGGGATCCGGATTTTGAAGCGACGAAGTGCTGCCATTTTGAGAGCTCGACTTCTACACTTCTTCACTTCTTTTCTCCACTCTAATCTAGTGCTTCCATCCATCCAAATCGAAGATCAAGATTGAAGATTCAAGAGCTTAGATTGAAGATCTTCATCTTTTCAAGAGAGATTTCTTCGTTAGAAGCGGATTCGTGATAGATCAAGCTTGATCCTTTGCTGTCCAGATCTGAAGCGTGTTGATTTGGGTTTGTTTAGGTGATTTGGTGAGTGGTGATTATCTCTCACACGGATCCAAAGGAGTATATCGGATTGTTGGCTCGATTTGGTGTTAAAATAGTGATTTCCATGCATTTTCTTCATCCCAAGTGTAGATCCATATAGATCCATTGTTCATGATGATGTTACATCCATTTTATCATATGTTAACCTATGCAAGTTCATTCATCAAGTTTGTAGAGATATAATCCATGTTTTCATGCTTATTGGACTTTCAACTCTTTAATTACGAAAATGCCATTTTTGTTATAATTGTCTACTTAGATCATTTTTGAATGCTTGATTGCTTGGATTGATGTTTGATTTGATTGATTGTTATGAACTAGATGATTGATGATTAGATTTAGATCGAAGATGATTCAAAAGCTAAGGGAAAGGCTCTTGAATTGGGAAAGCTGCTCGTGGCATATGTAGCGGGATGATGAAGCTCTTATGCATAGATTTGATGATGTGAAGTTGAGATGAGGCTTTGCGAGGATGTAATGAAGCGAGGCAATCATGTGATGAAGACTTGGTTTAATCCAGACGGGATCATTCCAAGCATGTTGATAACTCGGTGATATGATTCGAGTTGAGGATAATGAATGGATATGAGAATAGTCATCGAGAAGGATGACTAGGAGGCTTGGATAGCATCGTTGTTGAAGGTTCTAGCATGCTCTAAGCAAGAGTACGTTTAGGCAGATTCGATAGTCCCAACGGCCAACTGTTGATGGTCGAGTACTCTGGGCAGATTCGATAGTCCTAGGCACGGGCTGCGACGACGTGCGGGAGTTATGTCTAGAACCGGGGTTTCCATTAGCCCTTGACGGACGGCTGAAAGAATGTGTCGGTCATTCAATTAACGGTGATATCGAAGCAATGATAACAGTGATAGCCAGAGTCATGGATGTTTGGTTGTATCGTCATTCGGACTCAAGAGCGGTATTTTCTGGGTGCTTATCTGATTTAGGCCTTGGTACTTGGAAAACATCGCCCTTGACTCGAGTGATAGTAGCTTTACTTTAAATTGTATGCTCTGCTATGTTTACTTCTGCTTAGTGTGTGTCTGTGGGCTATCACTGTAGAATGAGGTTGGAGTGGGAGGGTTGTATTCCTATTCCTTTTCCTTTATGCTCTTTTGGTATGTTGTTAGTTAATTTACTGCTCACTAAGACTGTTGTCTGACTCAAGGCTTTATGTTTTAATTCTTATTGCCTTGGGCTGTTCGTCCATTTTGGGACAGGCAGACTAGGTAGCAGGTGACAGGTGCTATTTTCTTCTCACGATGCTGATATCGAAGACGAGCTGGGGGGTTGCATATTATCTTCTTATTATATGTACTGGATATTCCGCTGTTTTGTATTCTCTGAGAGATATGTAGTGAGGCTAGATGTATTGACTATGTGGATGCTTGTATTCAACTATTATGGAGTTTTATATGATGTCATTTTGTTCTGTAAAGCTTCACTATACATATGTTCTATTGTATTTTGTCCATGCGTTGTGAGTAATACGATAGATTCTGTTGTTTTAAATCTTACCTTGACAATCGTCCATGGTCGCCTGGCAAACTTTACAGCGCTCTATCTTTAGATTCGGTGCAGGGGTCATGGGCGGTCGTCACATTTGGTATCAGAGCATTGGTTAATCGATTTTACCCAACGCTCGCCGTCGTAACTACGTATGAGAGACGTAATTGTATTTTGATGGATGATTACTATATATAATATAGTAGCTTAGTAGAGTTTGAGTCCTTTATGCAGTTGTTTCTCTAGATGTTCTAATCATTCCTTTTTATAGATATTGAGAATGAGTCGAAGAGGGAGACCAGCTGCTAGGGAAGGCCGTGCTACTGAAGAGACTGCTGGTTATGCAGCCATGTTCGAAGCTATGATGACTTCGATCATGAGAAGGATACCAGTTCCGGGGGCAGCAGTTGATGTTGGAGTTCAAGTTCAAACTCCGAAACCAGTGGATTTTGCTAAGTTGTGCAAGGACTATACTGCTCTTGGAGGGAAGGTTTTCTTGGGAACAGAATCAACTATCGAAGTCCAGAGATGGATAGATGCTTGTAGAAGGATCTTTGGTGATTTGGGAATTGATGATGCAACTAAGAGGAAGTTGGCATCAAGGCAGCTTCAGGGGAGAGCCTCTGATTGGTGGAACTCTATTACCATCACTACTCCGGAAGAAGAGATTACTTGGGAGCAATTCCAAGTCAGATTTGAAGCTAAGTTCATTTCTACAGCTCAGAAGTCTGTTCTGTTCAAGAAGTTTGTGGAGCTCAAGCAAGGTGGAAGATCTGTTCTTGAGTATGTTTCTGAGTTTGAAGCTTTGTCCAAGTATGCCCGGTCATATATTGAGTCTGCTTATCAGAAGAATGAGAAGTTTGTGACCGGCTTGGACAGTTATCTTGGGAGACAGTTGGTGGATCATTTGGACGATTCATTTGAGAAGCTTGTGGAGAAAGCTCTTAGGCATGAGAGTCTGTTTCCTAAGGAAGGACCTGTTGTTGCTGTGACCAGGGAAGAGTCTAAACCCCAGCAGGGTGGAAACAAGAAGAGGAAGCAGCAGCAGCAGAAGGGTAAGGATGGCCAGAAGAAGCCGAAAGGCGAGGTGACTTGCTACAATTGTCAGCAGAAGGGCCATTTCTCTAAGGATTGTAAGAATCCGAAGGCACCGATGAAGTGTCACAACTGTGACAAGCCGGGGCATTTCAGGAAGAATTGTCCAGAACCAAGGAAGGATAGGCAGATTGTGCAAGCTTATGCTTTGGGAGCTGTTCCGTCGTCTTCAAAAGCTCCTACCGCTGAAGAGAAGGGAAAGAGTGTGGTGGTTCAAGGTACTCTTTTCCTATGTGGTGTTCCAGTTAGAGTTCTGTTTGATACTGGAGCGTCGCATTCGTTTGTTTGTAATGAACTAGTAGGCCGGTTAGGTTTTGAACCGGATATTGTTGATAGGCCATTGGTTGTGGCTAATCCAGTTGGGGGTTCGTCTTGTTTGTGTATGTTATGCCGTGGTCTAGTTGTATCGAGTCATGGTTGCTCTTTTGTTTGTGATTGTTTTGTTCTGAACTTTGCGGGGTTCGGAATTATCTTGGGTATGGACTGGCTTAGGAAGTATGCGGCTAAGGTTGATTGCGAAAAGCTGGAACTGACAGTCGAGAATGTGGAGGGGCGAAAGATTGTGATACGATGTAAGCATGAAGAAGGCGTCTTCATGAGCTTCATGTATTCGCTAGTTGTTCCACGGGATGGACTGTCATCAGTGCCGATCGCTAATGGATTCGAGGATGTCTTTGACGAAGTCAAAGGATTGCCGCCGCATAGAGAGATCGAGTTTCGTATAGATCTAGTTGAAGGAGCCAGACCTGTTGTGATGCCTCTTAGGCGGATGGCGCCTAGGGAACAGCAGGAGTTGAGGGTGCAAGTTGATGACCTTTTACAGAAAGGATTCATTCGGCGTAGTGTGTCCGAGTGGGGTGCACCAGTTGTGTTTGCAACCAAGGCAGATGGGTCGTTGAGATTGTGCGTCGATTATCGCGAGCTGAATAAGGTGACTAAGAAGAACAAGTATCCATTGCCGAGAATAGATGACTTGTTTGATCAGCTTCACGAAGCCAAGGTGTTTTCTCAGATGGATTTGGCAACGGGATTTCACCAGTTGAGGGTGGCTAAGGATAGTGTGCCGAAGACTGCTTTTAGGACACCATCCGGTTTCTTTGAGTGGCTGGTAATGCCATTTGGATTGACTAACGCGCCAGCATATTTTGTGGATCTTATGAATAGAGTGTTCAGAGATCAGTTGAACAAGTTCGTACTTGTGTTCGTGGATGATATTCTGATTTATTCCAGAACGGAAGAAGAACACAAGACGCACTTGCGTATTGTTTTAGAGATCTTACGGAAACATCAGCTGAAGGCTAAGTTTTCGAAGTGTCACTTCTGGAAGAGTGAAGTGAGGTTCTTAGGCCATGTGATTTCTGGAAGCGGAATAGCGGTTGATCCCGCTAAGGTGGCAGCAATCCAGGATTGGGTTAGACCTAAGAATGCATCTGATGTGAGAAGTTTTCTTGGATTAGCAGGATATTATCGACGGTTTATCAAAGACTTCTCCAAGGTAGCTGCACCGTTAACAGGATTGACGAAGAAGAACCAAGTGTTCAGTTGGGATGCTAAGTGTGAGCAAGCTTTCGGAATCCTGAAAGAGAGATTGACGAGTGCTCCTGTTTTGACTATTCCAAGTGGGAATGATGAGATGGTGGTTTACACCGACGCATGTGGTACTGGACTTGGAGCAGTGCTGATGCAGAGGGATAAAGTTGTTGCGTATGCCAGTCGACAACTGAAGCCGCATGAAAGGAATTACCCGACTCATGATTTGGAATTAGCGGCGATTGTATTTGCTCTGAAGATGTGGAGGCATTATTTGTTGGGAGTTCGATTCGAGTTGTTTACGGATCACAAGTCGTTGAAGTATCTTTTCTCCCAAAATGATTTGAATCTTCGGCAGCAACGTTGGCTAGAGTTTTTGGCATCATATGATTTTGGTATAGCTTATACTCCGGGAAAAGGTAACGCAGTGGCAGATGCGTTAAGTCGAAGACATGCAGGATTGGGATCCATGTTTTCAGAATGGAAGAGTCTCGAGTATTTAGCTGGATTTGACTTCAGGCCTAGATGCGAATTGGAACCTGAGATGTTGGCAAACTTATCAATAAGACCCACTCTTGTGGAAAGGATTGGCGAGAGCCAAAAGCGAGATGATAAGCTTGTCAAGATTATCCGTGAATTGGAATCTGGATTGGATCCAGAAAAGGATAAAGGATTCGAGGTCGATCGAGAGGGTTGGCTTCGGAAGCAAGGACGACTAGTTGTTCCCGATATAGACGAATTGAGGAGTGAAGTTCTGAAGGAAAGTCATCACTCGAAGTTGACAATTCATCCAGGTGGAAATAAGATGTATCGGGATATGAAGAGAACCTACTACTAGGAAGGTATGAAGAAGGATGTTGGAAATTTTATTTCCAAATGTATGAACTGCCAGTTGGTAAAGGCCGAACAGAAGAAGCCAAGCGGATTGCTTCAACCATTAGAAGTTCCTACATGGAAGTGGGAACAAGTGTCGATGGATTTTATCGATGGATTGCCTAGAACCAGAACGGGAAATGAAGGGATTTGGGTCATTGTGGATCGTCTGACTAAGAGTGCACGATTCATTCCTGTTCGATCGACTAGGACTGCATCAAAGTTGGCTGAGTTGTATGTTAAGTGGATAGTTCGATTCCATGGTATTCCGAAGAGTATAGTGAGCGATCGAGACCCATTGTTCACTAGTGGATTTTGGAGGAGCTTCCAGGAAGTTTTGGGAACCAAGTTGTGTTTGAGTACAGCTTATCACCCTCAAACAGATGGTCAGACCGAGAGAGTCAACCGAGTTTTGGAAGATCTCCTCAGAGCTTGCGTTTTGGACTTCGGAGGATCATGGGAAGATCACCTTCATTTGGTGGAGTTTGCATACAACAACAGTTACCAGTCAAGCATTGGTATGGCACCGTATGAGGCATTGTATGGAAGACCGTGTAACTCTCCGACATGTTGGTTGGAAACTGGAGAAAAGCTGATGCTTGGGCCAGAGATGATTCGTCAAACTTCAGATTGTATAGAGATCATTCGGCAACGAATGAAGGCAGCCCAAGACCGTCAGAAGAGTTATGCCGATAAGCGTCGTAAGGATTTAGAATTCGACGTTGGAGATATGGTTTTTGTGAAGATTTCTCCACTGAAGAATGTTATTCGATTCGGGAAGAGAGGAAAATTGACTCCGAGATTTGTTGGACCATTCCCGATCATCGAGCGAATTGGAAAGCTCGCTTACAGATTGGAGTTACCAGAGAAGATGTCGAGTGTGCACAATGTTTTTCATGTATCATATCTACGGAAGTATGTACACGACTCAAATGCAGTAGTTTCTACAGATAGCTATGAAGATTTTGAAGTTGATCCAGTTGATAGAAGACCTCGTAAGCCGCTTCGTGTTGTTGAAACTGACACGAAACAGCTTAGGAGGAAGGTAGTTAAGTTGCTCAAGATACAATGGAGTGACGATGATAACGACTGTACGTGGGAGGTGGAAGAGAGGATGAAGGCAGCTCATCCTGAACTCTTCAAGGTATGGCCCTAAGGTGTCGTATCATCTAACAACATTGTAACTTGTTCTAAGTCTTAGAATTCTGTACGCTAAGCTAGAATTGGATGCATGGTTTGCTGATTGTTATGGTTGGTAGGCGTACAGAATAGTCTTCGATTGCTTTGTTTGTTTGGAATTTCGGGGGCGAAATTCCTAAGGGGGAGAGAATGTAACGCCCCGTATTTTTAACGGATCGATAAGTTCGACAGATTCTGGAGTTTTAGCATTTTGAGCCATTTCAGCTTTTAGGCAAATTTTGCCTAAGTCCTAAGTCGTTCACGACTTAGCATAAGTCGTGAGTCGTATACGACTTAGGAGTTAGGAGTGACCAGGGTTTGGCGACTTAAGGAAATAAGTCGTAGCTGGGCTAGGTTAGTAAGTTGAAGTTAACTCGGCAAGTGTTAAGTCGTAGGTTGTAAGTCGTTGCCGAGTTAAGGGATAGACAACCTAAGGAAATGTTGGGAGCGACCTAGGTGTTTGGGTGAGCTAAGTGGTAGGTCGGCAGTTCGAGTTAGCGACCTAAGAGATAGGAGGTAGCGACCTAGTAGAGTTAACGACTTAGGGGATAAGCAGTTTGCGACCTATAGGAGTTAGCGACCTATGGAGTTGACCGACCTAAGTGTTAGCGTAGTTAGGTCGTTAGTTCTGTGTTGAGTTAGGTCGTAGGCGACCTAAGATGGTTAGGTCGCGTGTGTGTTAGGTCGCGAGTTTGCTAAGTCATAAGTCGCGTGAGTTGTTAGGTCGCTAGAATAGTTTAAGTGTTAGGTCGCGTAGAAGCCTAAGTTGTTAGGTCGTAACCCAACTGAGTCGTAGGTAGTTAAGTCGTTAGGTTGTTAGGTCGCTGGGTTTCCTAAGTGTTAGGTCATACCTGTTGCTAAGTCGTAGGTCGAAGGAAAGCGCATTGCTTTAGGTCGTCAAGTGTTAAGTCGCAGATGCGCATTATTGTAGGTCGTTAGGATTAGGTCGGTGGGTTTTAGGTCGGCAAGTTCCTAGGTCGTAAGTCGGAAGCGACTTAAGGAGATAGCCAAATTTCGACTTAGGGAATTTTCAGCTATAAATAGGAGGGGTTGTTCTCACTTTTTGGGATCCGGATTTTGAAGCGACGAAGTGCTGCCATTTTGAGAGCTCGACTTCTACACTTCTTCACTTCTTTTCTCCACTGTAATCTAGTGCTTCCATCCATCCAAATCGAAGATCAAGATTGAAGATTCAAGAGCTTAGATTGAAGATCTTCATCTTTTCAAGAGAGATTTCTTCGTTTGAAGCGGATTCGTGATAGATCAAGCTTGATCCTTTGCTGTCCAGATCTGAAGCGTGTTGATTTGGGTTTGTTTAGGTGATTTGGTGAGTGGTGATTATCTCTCACACGGATCCAAAGGAGTATATCGGATTGTTGGCTCGATTTGGTGTTAAAATAGTGATTTCCATGCATTTTCTTCATCCTAAGTGTAGATCCATATAGATCCATTGTTCATGATGATGTTACATCCATTTTATCATATGTTAACCTATGCAAGTTCATTCATCAAGTTTGTAGAGATATAATCCATGTTTTCATGCTTATTGGACTTTCAACTCTTTAATTACGAAAATGCCATTTTTGTTATAATTGTCTACTTAGATCATTTTTGAATGCTTGATTGCTTGGATTGATGTTTGATTTGATTGATTGTTATGAACTAGATGATTGATGATTAGATTTAGATCGAAGATGATTCAAAAGCTAAGGGAAAGGCTCTTGAATTGGGAAAGCTGCTCGTGGCATATGTAGCGGGATGATGAAGCTCTTATGCATAGATTTGATGATGTGAAGTTGAGATGAGGCTTTGCGAGGATGTAATGAAGCGAGGCAATCATGTGATGAAGACTTGGTTTAATCCAGACGGGATCATTCCAAGCATGTTGATAACTCGGTGATATGATTCGAGTTGAGGATAATGAATGGATATGAGAATAGTCATCGAGAAGGATGACTAGGAGGCTTGGATAGCATCGTTGTTGAAGGTTCTAGCATGCTCTAAGCAAGAGTACGTTTGGGCAGATTCGATAGTCCCAACGGCCAACTGTTGATGGTCGAGTACTCTGGGCAGATTCGATAGTCCTAGGCACGGGCTGCGACGACGTGCGGGAGTTATGTCTAGAACCGGGGTTTCCATTAGCCCTTGACGGACGGCTGAAAGAATGTGTCGGTCATTCAATTAACGGTGATATCGAAGCAATGATAACAGTGATAGCCAGAGTCATGGATGTTTGGTTGTATCGTCATTCGGACTCAAGAGCGGTATTTTCTAGGTGCTTATCTGATTTAGGCCTTGGTACTTGGAAAACATCGCCCTTGACTCGAGTGATAGTAGCTTTACTTTAAATTGTATGCTCTGTTATGTTTACTTCTGCTTAGTGTGTGTCTGGGGGCTATCACTGTAGAATGAGGTTGGAGTGGGAGGGTTGTATTCCTATTCCTTTTCCTTTATGCTCTTTTGGTATGTTGTTAGTTAATTTACTGCTCACTAAGACTGTTGTCTGACTCAAGGCTTTATGTTTTAATTCTTATTGCCTTGGGCTGTTCGTCCATTTTGGGACGGGCAGACTAGGTAGCAGGTGACAGGTGCTATTTTCTTCTCACGATGCTGATATCGAAGACGAGCTGGGGGGTTGCATATTATCTTCTTATTATATGTACTGGATATTCCGCTGTTTTGTATTCTCTGAGAGATATGTAGTGAGGCTAGATGTATTGACTATGTGGATGCTTGTATTCAACTATTATGGAGTTTTATATGATGTCATTTTGTTCTGTAAAGCTTCACTATACATATGTTCTATTGTATTTTGTCCATGCGTTGTGAGTAATACGATAGATTCTGTTGTTTTAAATCTTACCTTGACAATCGTCCATGGTCGCCTGGCACACTTTACAGCGCTCTATCTTTAGATTCGGTGCAGGGGTCATGGGCGGTCGTCACATTTGGTATCAGAGCATTGGTTAATCGATTTTACCCAACGCTCGCCGTCGTAACTACGTATGAGAGACGTAATTGTATTTTGATGGATGATTACTATATATAATATAGTAGCTTAGTAGAGTTTGAGTCCTTTATGCAGTTGTTTCTCTAGATGTTCTAATCATTCCTTTTTATAGATATTGAGAATGAGTCGAAGAGGGAGACCAGCTGCTAGGGAAGGCCGTGCTACTGAAGAGACTGCTGGTTATGCAGCCATGTTCGAAGCTATGATGACTTCGATCATGAGAAGGATACCAGTTCCGGGGGCAGCAGTTGATGTTGGAGTTCAAGTTCAAACTCCGAAACCAGTGGATTTTGCTAAGTTGTGCAAGGACTATACTGCTCTTGGAGGGAAGGTTTTCTTGGGAACAGAATCAACTATCGAAGTCCAGAGATGGATAGATGCTTGTAGAAGGATCTTTGGTGATTTGGGAATTGATGATGCAACTAAGAGGAAGTTGGCATCAAGGCAGCTTCAGGGGAGAGCCTCTGATTGGTGGAACTCTATTACCATCACTACTCCGGAAGAAGAGATTACTTGGGAGCAATTCCAAGTCAGATTTGAAGCTAAGTTCATTTCTACAGCTCAGAAGTCTGTTCTGTTCAAGAAGTTTGTGGAGCTCAAGCAAGGTGGAAGATCTGTTCTTGAGTATGTTTCTGAGTTTGAAGCTTTGTCCAAGTATGCCCGGTCATATATTGAGTCTGCTTATCAGAAGAATGAGAAGTTTGTGACCGGCTTGGACAGTTATCTTGGGAGACAGTTGGTGGATCATTTGGACGATTCATTTGAGAAGCTTGTGGAGAAAGCTCTTAGGCATGAGAGTCTGTTTCCTAAGGAAGGACCTGTTGTTGCTGTGACCAGGGAAGAGTCTAAACCCCAGCAGGGTGGAAACAAGAAGAGGAAGCAGCAGCAGCAGAAGGGTAAGGATGGCCAGAAGAAGCCGAAAGGCGAGGTGACTTGCTACAATTGTCAGCAGAAGGGCCATTTCTCTAAGGATTGTAAGAATCCGAAGGCACCGATGAAGTGTCACAACTGTGACAAGCCGGGGCATTTCAGGAAGAATTGTCCAGAACCAAGGAAGGATAGGCAGATTGTGCAAGCTTATGCTTTGGGAGCTGTTCCGTCGTCTTCAAAAGCTCCTACCGCTGAAGAGAAGGGAAAGAGTGTGGTGGTTCAAGGTACTCTTTTCCTATGTGGTGTTCCAGTTAGAGTTCTGTTTGATACTGGAGCGTCGCATTCGTTTGTTTGTAATGAACTAGTAGGCCGGTTAGGTTTGGAACCGGATATTGTTGATAGGCCATTGGTTGTGGCTAATCCAGTTGGGGGTTTGTCTTGTTTGTGTATGTTATGCCGTGGTCTAGTTGTATCGAGTCATGGTTGCTCTTTTGTTTGTGATTGTTTTGTTCTGAACTTTGCGGGGTTCGGAATTATCTTGGGTATGGACTGGCTTAGGAAGTATGCGGCTAAGGTTGATTGCGAAAAGCTGGAACTGACAGTCGAGAATGTGGAGGGGCGAAAGATTGTGATACGATGTAAGCATGAAGAAGGCGTCTTCATGAGCTTCATGTATTCGCTAGTTGTTCCACGGGATGGACTGTCATCAGTGCCGATCGCTAATGGATTCGAGGATGTCTTTGACGAAGTCAAAGGATTGCCGCCGCATAGAGAGATCGAGTTTCGTATAGATCTAGTTGAAGGAGCCAGACCTGTTGTGATGCCTCTTAGGCGGATGGCGCCTAGGGAACAGCAGGAGTTGAGGGTGCAAGTTGATGACCTTTTACAGAAAGGATTCATTCGGCGTAGTGTGTCCGAGTGGGGTGCACCAGTTGTGTTTGCAACCAAGGCAGATGGGTCGTTGAGATTGTGCATCGATTATCGCGAGCTGAATAAGGTGACTAAGAAGAACAAGTATCCATTGCCGAGAATAGATGACTTGTTTGATCAGCTTCACGAAGCCAAGGTGTTTTCTCAGATGGATTTGGCAACGGGATTTCACCAGTTGAGGGTGGCTAAGGATAGTGTGCCGAAGACTGCTTTTAGGACACCATCCGGTTTCTTTGAGTGGCTGGTAATGCCGTTTGGATTGACTAACGCGCCAGCATATTTTGTGGATCTTATGAATAGAGTGTTCAGAGATCAGTTGAACAAGTTCGTACTTGTGTTCGTGGATGATATTCTGATTTATTCCAGAACGGAAGAAGAACACAAGACGCACTTGCGTATTGTTTTAGAGATCTTACGGAAACATCAGCTGAAGGCTAAGTTTTCGAAGTGTCACTTCTGGAAGAGTGAAGTGAGGTTCTTAGGCCATGTGATTTCTGGAAGCGGAATAGCGGTTGATCCCGCTAAGGTGGCAGCAATCCAGGATTGGGTTAGACCTAAGAATGCATCTGATGTGAGAAGTTTTCTTGGATTAGCAGGATATTATCGACGGTTTATCAAAGACTTCTCCAAGGTAGCTGCACCGTTAACAGGATTGACGAAGAAGAACCAAGTGTTCAGTTGGGATGCTAAGTGTGAGCAAGCTTTCGGAATCCTGAAAGAGAGATTGACGAGTGCTCCTGTTTTGACTATTCCAAGTGGGAATGATGAGATGGTGGTTTACACCGACGCATGTGGTACTGGACTTGGAGCAGTGCTGATGCAGAGGGATAAAGTTGTTGCGTATGCCAGTCGACAACTGAAGCCGCATGAAAGGAATTACCCGACTCATGATTTGGAATTAGCGGCGATTGTATTTGCTCTGAAGATGTGGAGGCATTATTTGTTGGGAGTTCGATTCGAGTTGTTTACGGATCACAAGTCGTTGAAGTATCTTTTCTCCCAAAAGGATTTGAATCTTCGGCAGCAACGTTGGCTAGAGTTTTTGGCATCATATGATTTTGGTATAGCTTATACTCCGGGAAAAGGTAACGCAGTGGCAGATGCGTTAAGTCGAAGACATGCAGGATTGGGATCCATGTTTTCAGAATGGAAGAGTCTCGAGTATTTAGCTGGATTTGACTTCAGGCCTAGATGCGAATTGGAACCTGAGATGTTGGCAAACTTATCAATAAGACCCACTCTTGTGGAAAGGATTGGCGAGAGCCAAAAGCGAGATGATAAGCTTGTCAAGATTATCCGTGAATTGGAATCTGGATTGGATCCAGAAAAGGATAAAGGATTCGAGGTCGATCGAGAGGGTTGGCTTCGGAAGCAAGGACGACTAGTTGTTCCCGATATAGACGAATTGAGGAGTGAAGTTCTGAAGGAAAGTCATCACTCGAAGTTGACAATTCATCCAGGTGGAAATAAGATGTATCGGGATATGAAGAGAACCTACTACTAGGAAGGTATGAAGAAGGATGTTGGAAATTTTATTTCCAAATGTATGAACTGCCAGTTGGTAAAGGCCGAACAGAAGAAGCCAAGCGGATTGCTTCAACCATTAGAAGTTCCTACATGGAAGTGGGAACAAGTGTCGATGGATTTTATCGATGGATTGCCTAGAACCAGAACGGGAAATGAAGGGATTTGGGTCATTGTGGATCGTCTGACTAAGAGTGCACGATTCATTCCTGTTCGATCGACTAGGACTGCATCAAAGTTGGCTGAGTTGTATGTTAAGTGGATAGTTCGATTCCATGGTATTCCGAAGAGTATAGTGAGCGATCGAGACCCATTGTTCACTAGTGGATTTTGGAGGAGCTTCCAGGAAGTTTTGGGAACCAAGTTGTGTTTGAGTACAGCTTATCACCCTCAAACAGATGGTCAGACCGAGAGAGTCAACCGAGTTTTGGAAGATCTCCTCAGAGCTTGCGTTTTGGACTTCGGAGGATCATGGGAAGATCACCTTCATTTGGTGGAGTTTGCATACAACAACAGTTACCAGTCAAGCATTGGTATGGCACCGTATGAGGCATTGTATGGAAGACCGTGTAACTCTCCGACATGTTGGTTGGAAACTGGAGAAAAGCTGATGCTTGGGCCAGAGATGATTCGTCAAACTTCAGATTGTATAGAGATCATTCGGCAACGAATGAAGGCAGCCCAAGACCGTCAGAAGAGTTATGCCGATAAGCGTCGTAAGGATTTAGAATTCGACGTTGGAGATATGGTTTTTGTGAAGATTTCTCCACTGAAGAATGTTATTCGATTCGGGAAGAGAGGAAAATTGACTCCGAGATTTGTTGGACCATTCCCGATCATCGAGCGAATTGGAAAGCTCGCTTACAGATTGGAGTTACCAGAGAAGATGTCGAGTGTGCACAATGTTTTTCATGTATCATATCTACGGAAGTATGTACACGACTCAAATGCAGTAGTTTCTGCAGATAGCTATGAAGATTTTGAAGTTGATCCAGTTGATAGAAGACCTCGTAAGCCGCTTCGTGTTGTTGAAACTGACACGAAACAGCTTAGGAGGAAGGTAGTTAAGTTGCTCAAGATACAATGGAGTGACGATGATAACGACTGTACGTGGGAGGTGGAAGAGAGGATGAAGGCAGCTCATCCTGAACTCTTCAAGGTATGGCCCTAAGGTGTCGTATCATCTAACAACATTGTAACTTGTTCTAAGTCTTAGAATTCTGTACGCTAAGCTAGAATTGGATGCATGGTTTGCTGATTGTTATGGTTGGTAGGCGTACAGAATAGTCTTCGATTGCTTTGTTTGTTTTGAATTTCGGGGGCGAAATTCCTAAGGGGGAGAGAATGTAACGCCCCGTATTTTTAACGGATCGATAAGTTCGACAGATTCTGGAGTTTTAGCATTTTGAGCCATTTCAGCTTTTAGGCAAATTTTGCCTAAGTCCTAAGTCGTTCACGACTTAGCATAAGTCGTGAGTCGTATACGACTTAGGAGTTAGGAGTGACCAGGGTTTGGCGACTTAAGGAAATAAGTCGTAGCTGGGCTAGGTTAGTAAGTTGAAGTTAACTCGGCAAGTGTTAAGTCGTAGGTTGTAAGTCGTTGCCGAGTTAAGGGATAGACAACCTAAGGAAATGTTGGGAGCGACCTAGGTGTTTGGGTGAGCTAAGTGGTAGGTCGGCAGTTCGAGTTAGCGACCTAAGAGATAGGAGGTAGCGACCTAGTAGAGTTAACGACTTAGGGGATAAGCAGTTTGCGACCTATAGGAGTTAGCGACCTATGGAGTTGACCGACCTAAGTGTTAGCGTAGTTAGGTCGTTAGTTCTGTGTTGAGTTAGGTCGTAGGCGACCTAAGATGGTTAGGTCGCGTGTGTGTTAGGTCGCGAGTTTGCTAAGTCATAAGTCGCGTGAGTTGTTAGGTCGCTAGAATAGTTTAAGTGTTAGGTCGCGTAGAAGCCTAAGTTGTTAGGTCGTAACCCAACTGAGTCGTAGGTAGTTAAGTCGTTAGGTTGTTAGGTCGCTGGGTTTCCTAAGTGTTAGGTCATACCTGTTGCTAAGTCGTAGGTCGAAGGAAAGCGCATTGCTTTAGGTCGTCAAGTGTTAAGTCGCAGATGCGCATTATTGTAGGTCGTTAGGCTTAGGTCGGTGGGTTTTAGGTCGGCAAGTTCCTAGGTCGTAAGTCGGAAGCGACTTAAGGAGATAGCCAAATTTCGACTTAGGGAATTTTCAGCTATAAATAGGAGGGGTTGTTCTCACTTTTTGGGATCCGGATTTTGAAGCGACGAAGTGCTGCCATTTTGAGAGCTCGACTTCTACACTTCTTCACTTCTTTTCTCCATTGTAATCTAGTGCTTCCATCCATCCAAATCGAAGATCAAGATTGAAGATTCAAGAGCTTAGATTGAAGATCTTCATCTTTTCAAGAGAGATTTCTTCGTTTGAAGCGGATTCGTGATAGATCAAGCTTGATCCTTTGCTGTCCAGATCTGAAGCGTGTTGATTTGGGTTTGTTTAGGTGATTTGGTGAGTGGTGATTATCTCTCACACGGATCCAAAGGAGTATATCGGATTGTTGGCTCGATTTGGTGTTAAAATAGTGATTTCCATGCATTTTCTTCATCCTAAGTGTAGATCCATATAGATCCATTGTTCATGATGATGTTACATCCATTTTATCATATGTTAACCTATGCAAGTTCATTCATCAAGTTTGTAGAGATATAATCCATGTTTTCATGTTTATTGGACTTTCAACTCTTTAATTACGAAAATGCCATTTTTGTTATAATTGTCTACTTAGATCATTTTTGAATGCTTGATTGCTTGGATTGATGTTTGATTTGATTGATTGTTATGAACTAGATGATTGATGATTAGATTTAGATCGAAGATGATTCAAAAGCTAAGGGAAAGGCTCTTGAATTGGGAAAGCTGCTCGTGGCATATGTAGCGGGATGATGAAGCTCTTATGCATAGATTTGATGATGTGAAGTTGAGATGAGGCTTTGCGAGGATGTAATGAAGCGAGGCAATCATGTGATGAAGACTTGGTTTAATCCAGACGGGATCATTCCAAGCATGTTGATAACTCGGTGATATGATTCGAGTTGAGGATAATGAATGGATATGAGAATAGTCATCGAGAAGGATGACTAGGAGGCTTGGATAGCATCGTTGTTGAAGGTTCTAGCATGCTCTAAGCAAGAGTACGTTTGGGCAGATTCGATAGTCCCAACAGCCAACTGTTGATGGTCGAGTACTCTGGGCAGATTCGATAGTCCTAGGCACGGGCTGCGACGACGTGCGGGAGTTATGTCTAGAACCGGGGTTTCCATTAGCCCTTGACGGACGGCTGAAAGAATGTGTCGGTCATTCAACTAACGGTGATATCGAAGCAATGATAACAGTGATAGCTTGAGTCATGGATGTTTGGTTGTATCGTCATTCGGACTCAAGAGCGGTATTTTCTGGGTGCTTATCTGATTTAGGCCTTGGTACTTGGAAAACATCGCCCTTGACTCGAGTGATAGTAGCTTTACTTTAAATTGTATGCTCTGCTATGTTTACTTCTGCTTAGTGTGTGTTTGGGGGCTATCACTGTAGAATGAGGTTGGAGTGGGAGGGTTGTATTCCTATTCCTTTTCCTTTATGCTCTTTTGGTATGTTGTTAGTTAATTTACTGCTCACTAAGACTGTTGTCTGACTCAAGGCTTTATGTTTTAATTCTTATTGCCTTGGGCTGTTCGTCCATTTTGGGACGGGCAGACTAGGTAGCAGGTGACAGGTGCTGTTTTCTTCTCACGATGCTGATATCGAAGACGAGCTGGGGGGTTGCATATTATCTTCTTATTATATGTACTGGATATTCCGCTGTTTTGTATTCTCTGAGAGATATGTAGTGAGGCTAGATGTATTGACTATGTGGATGCTTGTATTCAACTATTATGGAGTTTTATATGATGTCATTTTGTTCTGTAAAGCTTCACTATACATATGTTCTATTGTATTTTGTCCATGCACTGTGAGTAATACGATAGATTCTGTTGTTTTAAATCTTACCTTGACAATCGTCCATGGTCGCCTGGCACACTTTACATCGCTCTATCTTTAGATTCGGTGCAGGGGTCATGGGCGGTCGTCACAAGAACAATGGAGCGGGTAGTAGTTCTAATCTTCCTAAAGCATCGAATAAGCCGGTTGTTCATGAAGTGGCTAAACCTAAAGTCAATACCAGTTTCAAATGCTATAATTGCCAGGAAGTGGGTCATAAGAGCAGCGAATGTCCAAAACCGAAGAAGAGAACTATGATTGTTGAAGTGGAAGATGAGGATGTCGAAGAAGATCTCAATTCACAGCGTGATGAGGAGGAAGAGGTGTCAGGAGAAAAAGGATGTAATCTGATGCTACGAAGATCTTGTTTAACCACGAAGCAGGAGGAAGAGTCAAGTTGGTTGAGAAGTAACATTTTTCGGTCTACGTGTACTATTTTGGGAAAGGTCTGTAAATTTGTCATTGATGCTGGAAGTTGTGATAATATCATTTCAACGGAAGCTGTGAGAAAGTTGAAACTGAAAACGGAGAAACATCCTAGTCCATATAAACTTGCTTGGTTGAGGAAAGGAGGAGAAGTAAAGGTAGAGAGGCGAGCTCATGTTCCATTTTCTATCGGAAAGAAATACAAGGATGAGATTTGGTGTGACGTAGTTGACATGGATGTTTGCCATTTACTGTTGGGAAGGCCATGGCAGTACGATCGTGAAGTACAGCATAATGGACGAACGAATAGTTACAGTTTCTTGTTCGAAGGCACGAAGATTACCTTAGTTCCGAAAAAGCGACAGCAGAATGAGAACAAGTTAGAGGAGATCGAGGAATTGAAAACTTTGTTGACATTAAAGGAGTTCGTGGAAGAGATAGAAGAGAGTCCTGAAGTTTTTATGTTAATTGGGCATGAAAGCAGTGAAGTTGCTGAAGTTCCAGAGGAAGTGAAACCAGTTTTGGAGGAATTCGAAGATGTGTTTCCAGAGGAGTTACCGAAGGAGTTACCACCGCTTAGAGACATACAGCATCAGATTGACTTGGTGCCAGGTGCTGCATTGCCTCATAGACCACACTATCGGATGAGTCCCAGGGAACACGAAGAGTTAAGGAGACAGGTGGAAGAATTGCTTGAACAGGGGCGTGTGCAGGAAAGCTTGAGTCCGTGTGCTGTGCCAGCTTTGTTAGTACCGAAGAAGGACGGGACGTGGAGAATGTGCATAGATAGTAGAGCATTGAACAAGATAACAGTCAGATACAGATTTCCGATGCCGAGGCTTGATGATCTGTTAGATCAAATTAGTGGGTCTGTGATCTTTTCAAAGATTGATCTTAAAAGTGGTTATCATCAGATACGAATTAGACCAGGGGACGAATGGAAGACAACATTCAAGACGAGGGAAGGATTGTATGAATGGCTGGTTATGCCGTTTGGTCTATCGAATGCACAAGTACATTCATGAGGGTGATGAACCAAATTTTTAGGTCGTACATTGGAAAATTTGTGGTGGTTTACTTTGATGATATTCTGATATACAGTGCTAGTACGGAGCAGCATGTTCAGCATTTGAGGAAAGTGTTAATTATCCTTTGTGAAGAACAATTCTACGCTGCTACGAAAAAGTGTGTTTTTATGGCGAGGAGTGTTTTATTTCTGGGGTATGTTGTATCGAAAGAGGAATACAGGTGGACCAAAGTAAAGTTGAAGCTATCAGAGATTGGCCGCAACCCAAGACAATAACGGAAGTTCGTAGTTTTCACGGGTTGGCTTCATTTTATCGAAGGTTTATTCCACACTTTAGTAGTGTGATGGCGCCTGTGACTGATTGTATGAAGGGTAAACAGTTTGCATGGACGGAGGGAGCAGGGGTTGCTTTTGAGCGAATCAAAGAACTCTTGACGTCAGCACCAATTCTAACATTACCTGATTTTCAGTTGTTGTTTGAATTACATACTGATGCATCAAAGGTTGGAATTGGCAGAGTGTTGAGTCAGAGGGGACGTCCTATTGCCTATTTCAGTGAGAAGTTATCAGGAGCGAAGATGAGATATAGTACGTATGATGTGGAATTTTATGCTGTTGTACAAGCGATTAAACATTGGAGACATTACTTATTTCACAAGGAGTTTGTGCTGTACACTGATCATGAGGCGTTGAAACATCTACAAGGGCAAGACAAGATTTCAGCAAGACATGCATCGTGGATTGCGTACCTACAACAGTTTACGTTTGTGGTGAAGCATAAATCTGGAGTTACAAACCGTGTGGCAGATGCGTTGAGCCGAAGGAATCATTTATTGACAACAATGAAAGTTGAGGTGACAGGTTTTGAATTATTGCCAGAACTGATTGAAGAAGATCCTTATTTTATGAAATTTGTTGAAAAGGTTAAGGAAGGGAGTGCTGATGAGTTTCTATTGGTGGATGGTTTTCTGTTTAAGGGAAATCGATTATGTATTCCAGAGAGCAGTTTGAGAATGAAGATTATCAAGGAGTTACACGAGGAAGGTCATGTGGGCCGTGATCATACATTGTATTTGGTCTCTCAGTCTTACTTTTGGCCATCAATGAGGAAAGAAGTGGAAAGGTTTGTGGAGCGATGTCATATCTGTTAGGTTTCGAAAGGAACTACGACCAACGCTGGATTATATATGCCGTTACATGTACCAACTAAGCCTTGGGTTGATGTGAGTATGGACTTTTTGTTGGGGTTGCCAAGAACACAGCGTGGTAACGATTCCATTTATGTGGTGGTTGACCGATTTTCGAAAATGGCACATTTTATTGCTTGTAAGAAGACGGCGGATGCTGTTCATGTTGCTCAATTATTTTTCAAAGAAATCTATCGACTTCATGGATTGCCATAATCTATTGTGTCGGATAGGGATACTCGTTTCCTGAGTCATTTTTGGCTAAGTTTGTGGAAGATGATCGGAACGAAGCTGAATTTTAGTAGCGCTTACCATCCACAAACTGATGGGCAAACAGAGGTGGTTAACAGATCGCTGGGGAATTTATTACGATGTCTGGTGAAAGATAATCTGAAGAGTTGGGACATGAAGTTATGTCAGGCAGAGTTTGCTCATAATCATGTAGTGAATCGTAGTACGGGATTCAGTCCATTTCAGATTGTATATTCTAGTATGCCAAAGGGACCGTTGGACTTAACGGTAGTACCACAACCAAAGGGGACGGTTAAACGAGCTATTGATTTTGTTGATGGGTTGACTGAATGTCATAAAATCGTCCAGGAACGATTGGAGAAGGCGAATGAGAAGTATAAACGCTCTGCAGATCTGAAGCGAAGAAGTGTTGAGTTTAATGAAGGAGATTTGGTATATGCTGTGTTAACAAAGGACCGTTTTCCAGTGGGCGCTTATAACAAGTTGAAAGCCAGAAAAATTGGTCCTGTAGAAGTCGTGAAACGGATTAATGAAAATGCTTATAAGTTAAAGCTGCCGGAGGATGTGTACACTTCTGACGTGTTCAATGTTAAGCATCTCGTACCATATTATGGGGATGAACGAGCCGATGTGGAAGAATTTACAAATTCGAGGACGAATTTTTCTCAACCTGGGGAGGATGATGCAGCTCAGGCCAGAGATGAAGGTCTAAGTCGCACACAACTTAAGGAAGAAGCTATAGGTCGTCCACGACCTAAGGAGTCACGTGAGGAGGAGCTGCGACTTAATTCCAACAGGTTGCGACTTAACAAAGCTCGGGAAAAAAAACTACGACCTAACAGATCAGATGAAAAGAAGTTACGGCGTAACGAGAGCTTAAGTCGTTCGGGTTTGATAAGTCGCACACGATCTAACGGCATGGCTATAAGTCGTCCACGACTTAACAAGAAGCAGGAAGGAGAAGCGGGTTACGACTTAGTTGAGTCGTTGAATGCTAAGTCGTAAGTCGGGAAGTTGCATTCGATTTAAGTCGTTAGTCTTTCGTTCTTGAGTCGTGAGTCGTTAGGTCGTCTACGACCTAAGCGTTGTAATGAGTCTGTATTTCTTTAAGTCGTTCGTTTCTTGAGTCATGAGTCGTTAGGTCGTCTACGACTTAAGTGCTGTTTGGTCGTGTGTTGTAAGTCGTGTACGACTTAAGTGTTGAGTCGCTGCTGTTGATAAGTCACTACCGACCAAAGTTGAGTCGTAAGTCGTTGGGTATGTTAGGTCGATGCCGACTTAAGTGTTGTAATATTTTGAGTCGTGTGTTGTAACGCGTATAAATAGGCCGGTTGGGTCATTTTGTACAGTTAGTTGATTTTGAATAAAATTCTTGTTTGTTAGCTTTGTGCTTTCAATTAAAATCGGTAGTTGAGTGTAATCTCCTATCTCCACCTTCGACATTCGAGTGCGATCGAACCTTCGATCGTTGAAGCCAATTCGCGGAATCAAGTGCGCTTGATCAACGCTCGAAGAATTGTAGATCTCTTTTCATGGTATCCTGCGCGATCAACGTGTCAGAGATAGCTAGGATTCGGTATCTTCAGATCAACGAATTTGGACATTTCAATATTTCTCAATCCACCGATTGCTACTTTCATCGATCTACCTTGTTTTTGTTTAATCCGCTGCGTCAGAAATGGATTTCCAACAAATGGTCAGGCTAAGGAACTTCCTTTCCTACTGCCGAATGGGATCGCCTCTGGCTGGACGTCCCGAGAGACAAACTGCACTCTGCCAAACAAGGCCGGGTTACCCCTGTAACTAGGTAACTCACGAATATGTCATCCCCCGGTCCTTTGGGACCTTTATCCGAGCGCTCGATAACCAACCTCACACATAATAAATAAAGTGTGTCCACATGAGTAAGTATCTGGGCTCCATACCATGATACCACCCCTTTCCAGAAGGAAATGACATACCCTAAAGGGCGCGACCCTCATAACCTTGCCGCAACATTCCTGTTTCGACCATTTCCGGGTTGTTGAGGCCCTGACGAAGTCTCGTCCACAAAGCTACGCTTTTTCACAAAGCCACGCTTTGATCACAAATGATCAATAAATGATCATCGTCACAGCAACACTCAGCATGCCACATTACCAAATTGGGAATATGTCACTGATAACCTTCAACTACATAACCTCTGAGCTCGTACGTCTCAGAGAAGGGTGTTAAGCTAAGAGAATAAATTCTCCGCCACCAACAGAAATGTATTTGAAAGAAATCGGCTTTATATCTCAAAACGTAATGTCAGACATGTAACCGTACAAGTCTGTTCCGGGTTCGAACAGAACCGAAGGCACTTCCGAAGAAGTCCTTGCAAATCCGGATATTCACAATCCCGATAAAACTTCCCATCACAAAGGAAATCTCAATACCGTAGCTAACGGTGCAGAGACAATCGATAGGTCATCCTATCGTTGTCACAAATACCCGGTCTTCATCACCGGTCTTCAATACGATCCATATCGTCGTATTATTATTCGGAATGGGTTTTCTGACACAAAGGTCCTTTCCTGGCTAAACAGAATAATAAGCGTTTGTTTTTAAAAACAAATTCAAGTGCCATTTCAAAGGCAAATATTGATAGTCGGTGATTTAACTATCAACAATATTCACAACAATCATCAGATTCAAATAATTTTCCCAAATTATTTATTTCCAAAATATCTTCATAAGATATATATTTTCCACACTTCACATTTGAAAACCAATTTCAAATCACAAAATGGTCCATTTAAACCAATTAAATAAATCCTTATCGATTTATTACAAATTTACATTTCAAATCTGTAAATTTATTTCCACACTTCATCACTTTGAAAACCGATTCCAAATCATATTTTCCACATTTTAAAAATAAATCAATGTTTATTTTTAAAGCAAATTTCCCTTTCCTTTATAAATTCTATTCAGAATTTACATTCTCAAATATCCACTCATATACGATTTTCAAAAATCGTTTTCCAAAGATTCACTTTCAAACACCAAATAAATTTTCAAATTGATTTCTCAATTTATTTCAACACCGAATCAATTACAAATTGATTTCAAAATTTATTTCAACACAAATCAATTACAAATTGATTTCTAAATTTATTTCCAAATGCTAAATCATTTTACAAATCGATTTCCAAATTTATTTCAACACTTTATTTCAACACAAATCAATTTTCATTCAACATCAAATAAACCCTTATATCGATTTCCCAAATTTTTATTTTCCAATACCAAATCAATTATCAATTGGATTTTTAGAAATTTATCACTTTTAAAAATAAATTCCTTAATCTTTTCCAAACTCTTTAAAATTCCATTTTCGATAAATTTTCCAACTTTCGAAAAATACTATTCAAAATCCATTTATAACAATCTTTCCATATTTTTGAAATAATTCGATAACATTTCAAAAATCAACTTTACGCTTTTAAAATTACTTCTTTTAAATTTATTCAATTCTTTCAAAAGGAATTTACTTAAAATTTCCAATGTTAATTTCAAAAATCCAATTTCATTTATTTCTGGTATCCAACGATACCAAAAATACATTCGGCTAAATTTTAGCCTTCAACAATTTCAATTATCAATAAATCATCCACAGATTATCAATAAATCACATCATTCACATATGAAATAATATTCAAACAATTTGAGGAATCCAGTTGGATCCCTCCAACCTGTTTCCCTGCATCCACAGATGTTAGCACAATACCAATTCCACTTCGAGGTGGAATATCGCGGTATATGGGATTTATAAAAATATCAATCCGCTATTATGCGGCGCAATAGGGTCTCATCCGCTATATAATGCGGGAAATCACAACTGCAATATATACATATGCCAATATATATATATATTGCTATATATATAGATATATCCTACTGTATCTAATATCACATCCAAACAGACAATCAAATCAATAACTGCAAAAATCAACTTTTCATTTGAGTGAGAAGATCTCACCTTTGCTTTTATTTTGCAATCCATTTTCAATCCAGTTTGTTTTCTTCACCATTTTAGACCTTGTATAAATAATTATACAATTTATCAATATTCAAATTAAATCGAATAATTTAAATTTTCATTTGATAGTGTTAATTAACCAGTGATTTATTTTAAACAAATTGTTTATGACATATATATATACATATATATATATATATATATATATATATTTCGAAATCAAACTGATTATCCATTTATCAAAATTCAATTTAAAATTAATCACCTTTTAAATACAGTAAATAAAACTAAATTATCTTTGCTGTTATATATATGTACTGACTAAATTCAAATAACTATTTTATCTCATGCGGTTAATTGAACATTAAGTTGAATAAAAAAGATTACCTCACTGCCTTTGAGCAACTCAGGCCCCACTCGCGACCAATTGTCGTGCTGTCGAGATCAGAGTCGCCTCACCATCAGAGTTCGATCGCCACGACGAATATGTCTTGACTTCAACCTTCTCAACTTCGGGCTCCACGAGATTGCATCCAGACATCGCGAAACCCATCACTGCTTGCCGCTTTTGCCGCCACAGACCATCGTTCGTGAATCCAGACTTCGCGAACATCTCGGCATCGCGACCCTTCCCTTGCCCTAGTTCTCACGACATCAGAGTCGATCTTCGCCCCAGATGCCGCCGCTATCGACGTTGGTCGCCACAATCGACACTTGCGCATGGCCATCGCGAACCAATCCCCTCCACGCATACGCGTATGCCAGCTCTTCCGCCTCGTCTTCGAGCTTCGCCCCTTTTTAATTTGGACGAGAAGAATTCGATTTCGCTTTCATTTAAAAAAAAAATTATTCGAACTTTGAATCGAGCAAGAAAGGGTTCCGTTCGTTATTTTATTTCGATTGAGGAGAGGGAGTTGAATTTCGAACATAGGTTGCCATTTTTTTTCTTATTTCGAACGAAATGATTTTGTTTCTTTTGAACGAGAAGGAAGCATCTCTACTTTGAAAGAACGAGAGATAAGATTTTCTTTGTTTCTGCTTGCGTGAAAAAAAGGAAAAGAAGGGGACACGAGAACGTGATTGTTGCAGAGAAAAAGTAAGTCGGTATTGAAAAGTTGATTAAAAATTTATATTTTTATATTCAAAAATATCTCGTTATATTATATCAGCGCGTTTGCTTATCGTACGATCATACGATAGCTCCAATCACCATGAAAATTGAAATCCGATAATAAAACAATATTACGGATCCAATGGAACTGGTTTCGTCGAATTCCGAGATTGTGCTCCGGAATGCTATTTTCAAATTCAATTTAAACGATATAAATTCAAAATTGAACAGAACAGCTTCAAATCCAATTCTGAAAGTTTCAATACCTTCAGAATTATCAATATAGATTTTCCAAGCCTTCATATTATTTTTAATCAGCTTAAACTGAAGATTCAAATTTTAATCCAGTTTCAATAATTAAATTCAATAATTAAATCGCCAAATTCACTTTGATATTCGAATTTTCAAATTAAACTATCATTCGAATATTTAAACTCATTTAAATATTCACTTTTTAAATATCAAAAATTCAGGGTCGTTACAAGAGGCCACTTGGCTTCTGTTTTCTTTGATTGGTTTGGAGCCCATAGAGGCAATTTGTAGTTGTACCGATCGAGCCGCGCAAAGGAGACGATGGTGAAATTTTCCGAAAATTTAAGAGTTAGAAATTTTTTAAGAATTTTGGAAAAAAATTGATAACTAAAATTTGAACTTTCAAGTTATATCTTGGAATGAATGAATAGAAGAGAATTAGTTGGTATAAGTGAATGAATTTAAAAGACTTAGAAACTTCAGAATCTATTCCAGCTAATGGGTTTTGAAAATAAGTTTAATAACTCATTTTAATTAATAGTTTTAAACTTAAGGGTTTGAAAACATTTTCTTCCTTAGGAATTTCGGGGACGAAATTCATTTAAAAGGAGGGGAGAATGTAACGACCCAAAATTTTGGTTATTTGATTTTGGATGTTTAATTAATTTTAAATATTTAAAATAATTGAATTTTGGAATTTAATAATTTATAACTCAAATATAGGGAATAATTAAATATTTGAATTTGTGAATTAAATGTTAATTAAATGGATTTAATAATTTTATTTAACTCCTTTTAACCAATAAATAATATTGGTGAATTCAATTTGTAAATTTGTTTACAAATATAAATAGACCGGATAAATATCGATAATTAAATATTTAAATCTGTGAAATTATCGTTCCGAGGCACAGTCTCGGATTCGACGAAACCAGTTTCATTGGATCCGTAATAGTGAATTATATTATGCCGTCAAATTTCATGGCGATCAGACGTATCGTTTGGTCGTGCGAGTTTGAAACGCGTAGAAATTAATATTGAAAATTTAATATAATAACTGGGTCTATAAAGCTATCTTCTACATACAATCGAATTAGGTCTCGAAACAAGTTCCATTGCGTTCGGAATAGGGGTATAACTTGGTGCCCATACCCAAGCATACCCCAAGCGCATTGGCCCATACCTACATTCATTTTTGTAACTGCGTGTATCAAGAACATGTCTTCATTTTCCTTGGTTTTCAAATATAAAAACCCATGGCCGATCCAACGACCGAGATCATCAGCGCCGCCTCAGGCCGTTTCAGGCCAATCGTTCAACTAGGAAGATGATCGTCTTGAGGTGACGAAGGGGATGGGAGGTGGACTTGGTTTGCGATCGTCGTTGGTGGCTGGAATTTTGCTGTGAAGGCATGGCGATTCATGGCCAATTAAGGGCGAACGGTGGCGAATTGAGGGCCAAGACTAGTGGCGTTAGGATCGCCTTGGCCAGGCGCGGCGACGATGAAGGTACGGCGGCGAACGATGGCGTGTGGTGGGGCGGCAAGCATTGGAAAGTCGCGATATTGTTACGGCTTGGGTTCGATGTTTTGAACGAGAAGATGATTATTGTTTTGTTAATTAAGGGTAATAAGTGTAATTAAGAAATAATCATATTATTTAATTTTTGAATATTGTAAACTCAACGATTATCTCATACGAGGTCGGATTTGAGCGCGGCGAGTTGCAGTGTACTCGTATGAACCTTATCTTCGCGATGGAATTGGATTGAGCGAGATTGAAGCTTGTTGAAATTTAGGCTAAAATCGAACGGCCATTCGGTTTTAGTCCAAAATGGGGACGTTTTGGCAAAATGAAAATCAATGTGAGTTTAACTCACATTAAATTTTATTATTGCATATCTGTGATATTATAAACGTTTATTGATTGCTTGGATGTTAATTAAATTGTTTGATTGATTGTTTTGTTGAATTTCCGTTTGAAAAATGGATGACATAATTATTTGATCGTTATAAACCCATATGATTATATATATAAGAGTTATTGAAACTATTTTTGATTTGCATAATATATTGTTGCTTGTTGCTCATAGCCGTGATGATTTTCTACTTGTTTCGGTTATATCTAAGCCATGTAAAATTATTTCCGCTGATGTTGGTTCTTATAGCTCTTCATTTGTTGGTTCTTTTGGTAAGTGTGACTCATTTACTTCTTTGATGGTTTGTTCTTCAGTTGATTCTAGTTTTACTTTGAAACGGTTGTTAAAAAATGAGTTTAGCAATCCAATATTTACTGGTGTTGGTCAAAGATTTGCTGGTGGTGTTGAGGAGTTTCGATTGTATCTTATGATATACTATATCAAGTGGTTATAAAGTTAACGTTGTTAAAAATGATAAGGAGCGAGTTACACCTGTTTGTTCATGGGAAGGCTGTACTTTTCACATTCATGCTTCTCGCAAGTTTAACCTACCAAGTTTTTTTGTTATCAAAACTATGCAGCCTAATCATTCATGCGGAGCTGGTATTGTAGATATTAACCATCCACATATTTCTAGAAAATTAGTTAAGAAGTTGGTTGTTGATTTTGTTCGTTCAAATCCTCTTATGAAAACGAAAGATGTTGTTTATTTATTTCAGACCGAGTATAATATTGTGTTAAATTACTATTTTGCTTGTACGGGAAAAAGATTGGCTTTGGAAGAAATACATGGTAATGATTTGCTTTCATATCATCATTTGAAATCATTTTGTGAAGCTGTGGTTGAGTGTAATCCTGGCAGTACTGTTGAACTTCAAGGTGATTTTGTTAGTCATGAATTTGAGAGCGTTTTCATTGGGTTTGAAGTATGTAAATATGGATTTGATTATTATCGTCCTTTGATTTTTTCGGATGGGACTTTTGTGAAAGGTAGAGGCCAAGACTATATTATATTTGCTACGGCTAAGAATGATAATCAAGGTACTATTCAGTTCTAAAAATTATAATATAATTTATTTGTCTTTCATTTTGTGAAATATTTATATGTCAAATGTTTGTCATATGTTCATGGCAAATATTTGCCATGTTTTTGTGGCAAATATTTGACATACCTACGTTGTTTCGTTTTATTCAATATGTTTGTTTTCTTATTATTTTATTTGTTAAATTAGTATTATATATGCTATTTTAATTACTTGGCCAACTTTTTTTGAATGGTTTAACTTATTTGTTATATTAGATCATTTAGGCTGTTAAATATTGCAATGTCAAGTATTTGCCATTTTCTTATGGCAAATATTTGACATACCTTTGATGTTGCAGTTTTTATATTTTGTGCATTTATTTTTTATTTTGATTATGTGACAAAAATGTTTTTATTTCTTTTAGGTTTTTTTTCCGTTGGTTTCAGGGATTGTATCTGGTGAAGATGAACCCAATTGGTATAGGATTTTGATGATGCTTTGGGAAATGTTATGTAATGATTATTATTATTTAACTTTTATATCTGATTGGCATCCTGGTCTTTTGCTTGTTGTTCCTTAAGTTTTTCTAGATTCAGCTCATGGTTCTTGTTAATATCATTTGGAGAATAATTTAAAGAGTTTTTTAACAAAATGGTGTCCTCAATGTAAAAAGAAATGGATTATTTCATTGTTTTCTTGAGCTGTTAATGCTGCTATAGTACATGTATTTAGTCAAGTTTGTTTGAGTTTAAAAGTGCTGGTGGGGTAGAAGTGGAAAATTTCTTACGTGGTTTTCCTTTTGAAAATTTTGCTAATGTTCTTTTTATTGGTAATCGATATGGGAAATAAGTTCTAATTGTGCAGAAATTTTTAATCGATGAATTTTAGATGAAAGATATTTACCTATCACTGGATGTTTAGATATAATTCATTTGAAGCTCATGGAACTTATGTCTGATAGACGTGAGTTAAGTAAAACTTGGAATAGTCAATTGTGCTATGTTATGGAGAAGCGTTTAAGGGATTTATACTTTGAGGGTATTCAATGGAAAGTTACTGGATCTACTATTGATGTTTATGAAGTTCAGTCAACTCAATCTTATCATGTAGATTTGAGTGTTCGACGATGTAGTTGTAACTTATGCCGGATTCATGGGTTTTCATGTGCTCATACTATTGCATTCTTATTTTTGATTTGGATGTTTATTCCTATATTGAGGACTATTTCAAAATGTCCTTTCTTTAAGCATCTTATTTTCATCCAATTCATCCACTTTTCAATTTTCAAATGGAAGATGTGTTACCAGAAGATGTTGAATTTCATCCTCCTAAGATAAGGCATGGTGCAGGAAGGCCTTTTTCTTGTGAACGGATTAAGTCAGCTGGTGAGGTGAATAAGTACAAACGTTGTAGTTTGTGTAAGAAATTGGGTCATCAAAAGATCTTGTTTGTTAAGAAACAAAGTGTAATTTTTACACATTATTGTCTTTTCAATGTGAAGACTGTCAATATGAATTCATGCATTGTTTTTCTGAGCTAAATGTTTTTTTGTTATTTTACTTATTTATTGGTTAGCAGCGTAATCTACTTTATTTGGTTCGTAACAGTTTGGAAAATACTTACCAGGCTAATATTTATCAAGCAAACAATCACTAGTGATCGGGATGTGTTGTTAAACCCTGGAATTCATCTATAAAATTTTGCATCTATAAGAACATGATTATGTTTTATCTTATTATGTATTGCATTCACATGATTCTTATTACATTCTGCATTAGGCATATGTTAGCAAGCAAATATTTGTTAGGCAAAATTTGTCCATCAAACATTAGTATGGAAAATATTTGCCCGGAAAATTTTTGTCATTCGATTATTTGCTTAATAAATATTTGGTTTGCTTTTGCATTCCATACATACCCAATTAGGTTTGGCATTTGGTTGTTATTTTCTTTTCATGGTTTGCTCGGTTAAACAATATATCTTGGGTATAGATCGTTTTTCATATGTACCCTATTAGGTTTGGCATTCGGTAGGATTTTACATTCATACGTACCCGATTAAGTTTGGCATTCGGTTAGCTTTTGCATCCATATGTACCCGATTAGGTTTGACATTCGGTTAGTTATTACATTCCACGGTTTGCCCGGTTAAATAATATATCTTGAGTATAGATCGTTTTTAGGAGTACCCGATTAGGTTTGGCATTCAATTAGCTTTTGCATCCATACGTACCCGATTAGGTTTGGCAGTCGGTTTGCTTTTGCATTCCATACGTAGCCGATTAGGTTTTGCATTAGATTGGTATTTGCTTTCCATAGTTTGCTCGCTTAAACAATATATCTTGGGTATATATCATTTTCATATGTACCAGATAGGTTTGGCATTCAGTTGGCTTTTGCATCCATAAATACCCAATTAGGTTTGGCATTTGGCTCGCTTTTACATCTATACGTACCCGATTAGGTTTAGCATTTGGTTCGTTTTTGCATTCCATAGTTTTCTTGGTTAAACAATATATCTTGAGTATAGATCATTTTCATGTTTACTCGATGAGGTTTGCATTCGGTTGGCTTTTGCATCCATACATACCCGATTAGGTTTGGCATTCGGTTCGCTTTTGCATCTATATGTACCCGATTAGGTTTGACATTTGGTTCTTTCTTGCTTTCCATGGTTTGCTCGGTAAAACAATATATCTTGGATATAGATCGTTTTCATGTGTACTCGATTGGGTCTGGCATTCGGTTGGCGTTTGCATCCATACATACTCAATAGGTTTGGCATTTGGTTGGTTTTTGCATCCATATATACCCGATTAGGTTTGGCATTCAGTTTATTTTACATTCCATGGTTTGCTTGGTTAAACAATATATCTTCGATATAGATCGTTTTCATATGTAATCGATTAAGTTTGGCATTCGGTTGGCTTTTACATCCATGCATACACGAATAGGTTGACATTCGGTTGATTTTTGGATCCATATGTACTTGATTAGGTTTGGCATTTGGTTAGCTATTACATTCCATGGTTTCCTTGGTTAAACAATATATCTTGGGTATGGATCGTTTTCATATGTACCCGATTAGGTTTGGCATTTGGTTGGTATTTACTTTCCATGGTTTGCTTTGTTAAACAATATATCTTGGGCATAAATCAATTTTGAAACATAACCGATTAGGTTTGGTATTCGATTAGCTTATGCATTCATATGCTCTTGCTTAGGTTTGGTATTTGATTGCCTTTTGCATCCATATTTACTAGATTAGGATTGGCATTCGGTTATGTAACATCCCCTATCTGGAGGTCCAAAGCTAAGAGCTATAGATGCTGCAATCATCCATAGTATTAACTTCCGGTGACCAAATACGGTAATGTTAATGGTATAATATCAGAAGCACTTGTATATGAAATAAAATCATCACATATTAAAACATTTTTTTGATTACATTTCAAAAAAACATTTCATATCCAAGTTACATAATCCCAAATGTTTCCCAGGTTCAGATCAAATATAATTATTACAAAATACACCAATAGTGACATATGAAGATGCCCCCTTGGTTGAAAAGAGTACTAAATAGTAGTCATAACAGACTCAATACAACACAACGGAAAAAAAACAAAACAACTCCTAAATATAGCTAACTTCAGCCTCCTGCTCGTCTTCGGAAGCTTTATTCGTCTACCTACTAAAACCTAAAAATCCTCAACCCTCAGCCTACTCAAATCAATTTTGAGCACCCGAGATTTTAAGGGGAAAAACATGAACTTCGAGTCGGACATAAAGCCTGGTGTGAATAATACTGTACATCTCGGTTATTTGATATTAAGTGAGACCACGCCGCTTAGCAGAATGGGTTTCCCCTCACTGATATTCTTTTAAAACATATCTTTTGCAAATCATAATCCTGCAACCAAAACTGGTTAAAACTGTAAAGCATTATCATGTAAACATACATATCAGGTAACAAATGAACTATCTGTCCGAACACTATAGTTTTGTTTGGCTAACTACTAACCTTTGTCTGACTCGGGCCTACTAGACAATATAAACAAATAATCTAACATCTATTAGATACACCCCTTCTGAATGATCTCTCCCTAACTTACTTTCTCCAGGTCAACCGATCCTAATAGTTTTGTGGGCTCACCAATAACCTACCTCTGTACAAATATATTCCCTTTTGTGTGTAACATTATTTTAGTCTTACCTATGACAAAGCCCTACACACTAGAATTTTGGACTAAATTAGCTAGGGGCTAATAGCCAATGTATAGGGCGCGACCCTATACCAGTCTCGTCTGGTATACAAATATCTGAGTCATTTTACTTAGGGTAATCTTCCCTCAAATTTTCCTTGAAAACCTTTTCTTCTAAAATTGATTTAAACCTTTAAATCATACTTTAAACAAGGAAAAAAATTCTATGCTTTACTCAAGTCACCTTGCAATGTTATATATATACTTTACACAAATCTTTGTTGATTAAAACATTTTAAACCTTTGAAAGTACCCCTTTCGATCCCATTGAAAGTATCCCTTTTGAAACCAAGTAAACCCATTATAAGCTAGGCCGAAAGGCCAAAATATTCCTTTCGAAACAATTCATATAAACCTTTCGAAACCATTGAAAAACCTTTCCTTTGAAAGCCTTAAAACCTTGGACATCTATCTTTAAAACACTTAAACATTGCCTTTTGAAAACATTGGAAAACCTTTTCTTTCACACATTTCGAAAACATTGGAAAACCTTTCCTTTCATACCATTCGAAACCATTGGGGAACCACTCCTTCGAAACCTTCATTAAAACCTTTCAAAAGCATTAAAACATCAAACCTTTTGAAACCATTTAGGTTCAAGTAAAACATGTGGAAATACTTTCGAAACCATTTAAAACTATCTTCTTCAAAACCTTTGGGTTCTACCTTCAAAAGAACAAAAGGGTCATAAAACATTGAAGTCGAAATCATTCTATCAAAAGCATTTCCTAAGTAAAGAAGTGATGGTGTCAAAATCAACCCTTCAAAAGCATTGGAGAAGTGGCTTGGATTTTAAAACAAAGTATACCTTCTGAAACCATTTGCTTCGATAGGTCAAAAGCGGCAACTAGGGGTTTCGACCCCTTCGAAAGCATTTTTTTTTTAAAAAGGCGCAACCCATTTCAAAACCTTTCCTTTAAAACATTTGATTCAGTCGAAAGCCAACCAAGTCGAAAGCATTCCTTTCGAAAGCAAAGCAGGCGCGTTTCTATTTAAAAGAAAAATAATGTTTCGACCCTATCGGAACCCATTGTTTTGACCTAGTACCTTTCGCCTATATCCAATTCACTCTATACCAGGTCTTTGATACTATGTGCATTGGTTTTGATGGTGATGGAGGCAGAACTACTAAGTCGGAACCTAGGTGCCGAAAGTGGCGAAACATGTTAAAAGCATGTAAAAACTGATTTTAACTTTAAAAAGAAATTCTTTTAAACTAACCTACCTTGTTTGTCAAAATATTATTGGTTGCTAGTTTTCTTTTCTAAAATAACTGCCGAAATTTCAGAAGTAAGAGATTTAAATTATTTACAAAATACCCCTTCTCCTTTTATAAATTTATAAAACATTTAAGTCCCATACCTTAAATAATTTTATATATCTATTAAAACACTTAGGAAAATTCTACAAATATTCCAGAAAATCATTTTTAATATGTTTCCTAACATATAATAATTTCAGACCTAAAACATTATTATTTAACCGTAAATAATTTTTAAACCCAAGCAATCAATTTCCTCACTGGAAAATTAATATTGAATCCACATTAATTCAGAAAACTATGAAAATTGAAACCCATCTCTAAAATATCATTTTTGATTCAAATCTAAAATCGCAAGGTATTTGGATGTCATTTAATAGGGTTTTCACATCAAAACATACCATAAAACCTATATGAATAAGCGTAAATAATCAACAAGTATATACAAACATTTTATCATTCAAAAACATGGCTAAACTTTGCAAAATAAGGATTAACTTTAAAACCGAAAACAATAGAAAATATGAGATGTAGTCATTATTCACCTTAGCTTTGAGATTAAGAAGTTTGAGATTTGAATGGTTAAATGTTTATTTGATTCTTCCCTTAGCCTTTCTTCCTCTTTTATCTTCTAATGGTGGCCGACCTCTATTTTAAATTTTGGATTATGAAATGAACGTGTAGTATGAGATACATGAGGGTTTAGGATATATGGTTATGTCCCATTCCTATTTTACCCCTTCTCTATTTCATTTTAACTCATCTTTAGTTCATTTGTTAACATGGCACGGCTACCCCTTATTAATCACAAATCTCAATCCCCTAATCATTACATTATTTTATTTTATTTAGCTAATTAAATATCCTAAATAATGTAACTAAAAATTAGGATCGTTACAGACTCCCCTCCTTAAAGAATTTCGTCCTCGAAATTACGATATGGTACACAACAAATCAATCATAAAGGTAAAACATACCATTAAACAAACCAGGATAAGCGTCTCTAATCCTGCTCTCAGTCTCCCAAGTACAGTCTCTCTCATCGTCGCTCCACTGGAATTTCACTAATCTGACTATCTTGTTTCTAAGCCTCTTCTCATCTCTCGCGAATATTCGAAGTGGCTTTCTAACTATAGTCAAGTCTGGTTCTACTACCAAGTCATCTAACATAGTCGGTGCTATAGTTGTCTCTGGGTCTCTAATACACTTTCTTAGATGAGAAATATGAAAAACATCATGGGCTTCTACCAAACTATTCGGTAACTCTACTCTATAAGCAAGTTTTCCAATCCTCTCTACAATAGGAAATAGTCCTATGAATCTCAGTGCCAATTTTCCTGATTTTCCGAATCTAATCACACCCTTCATCGGTGATACCTTAACAAACACATGATCTCCAACTGAGAACTCTAAGTCTTTCCGTCTTCTATCTGCATAACTCTTTTGCCCAGATTGAGCATCCTTCATTCTAGCTCGAATCAACTCAATCTTCTCTGCAGCTTCTTTAACCAAATCTTGACCAAGAACCAACCTATCCCTGTTCTCTAATCAACAAACGAGAGATTTCATGGCCTTCCATACAAAGCTTCAAACGGTGCCATCCCTATACTAGTCTGATAACTGTTGTTATATGAAAACTCGACTAAGTGTAGATGGTCTTCCCATGATCCCTCAAAATCTAACACACAAGCTCTTAACAGATCCTCCAAGACTTTGTTAACCCTTTCTGTTTGCCCATCGGTCTGTGGATGGTAAGCGGTACTCATCTTGAGCTTGGTTCCTAAAATCTCCTGTATACTTCTCCAGAACTCACTAGTGAACAAGGATTCTCTATTACTTACTATACTACTAGGAATTCTGTGCAGTCTAACTACATTCTTCATAAATAACTTAGCTAGAACAGGTGTCGTCCTAGTTGACTTAACTGGAATGAAATGGGCACTCTTGGTCAACCTGTCCACTATGACCCATATACTTTCATTTCATCTATTAGATCTTGGCAACCCGTCTATAAAATCCATAGAAATAGAATCCCACTTCCATACCGGAATATCCAATGGCTGAAGCAATCCACTTTGCTTCTAATGTTCGGCTTTTACCTATTAGCAGTTCAGACACTGGTTTACCCAAAAGCCTACATCCTTCTTCATACCTTCCTAGAAGAAACTTCTCTTCATGTCCTGATACATATTAGTTCCTCGTGGATGAATAGTGAACTTCGAACGATGGCATTCCTCCAAAACTTCCTTCCTTATGTATCCTACATTTGGAACACATAACCTACCTTTCGTTCTCAACCATTCATTCTGATCAAGACTAAAATCCTTCAAGTCATCGCTCTCCGTTCCATCCCTTAACTTCCTGATCTGTTCAACTAATACCAGATCCTCCTCCTGCTTAGAAGCAATCTTTTCGATCATGATCGGTCGAACTTCTAAACAAGATAACATAACAGATTCTCCACTAGACCCAGCCTCAGATCTCCACAGCACTCTGCAAGTCAACAACGATTCCAAATCTTTCCACTCTGCTATCATTGCCAACACTGCATCTTGATGCTTTCTGCTAAGCGCATCTGCAACCTTATTACCTTTTCCTGGTGTGTACTCAATACCAAAGTCATAAGCAGCTATAAATTACAACCATTTATGTTGTCTCATATACAGCTCCTTCTGAGAGAATAAATACTTCAACGACTTATGATCCGTATAAAGCTCAAACCTCTCGCCCAAAAGGTAATGTCTCCACACCTTCAATTCAAATATCACTGAAGCCAATTCCAAATCATGCATAGGATATCTAACCTCATGCGGTCTAAGCTGTCGAGAAGCATAGGCAATCAATTTACCTCTTTGCATTAACACAGCTCCTAATATAGTTCCACATGCATTTGTATATACTACCACTAGTACAGGTGCATGGGTCAGTAAGTGTTTCAAGCTCTGGAATGCTTCCTCACACTTATCGGTCCACACAAACTCCACATCCTTTTGCGTTAGCTTGGTCATCGGTGCTGCTATCCGCGAAAAATCCTATATGAACCTCCGATAAAGTCTAGCCAATCCAAGAAAACTCTTTATCTCAGTCACTATCTTGGGTCTCTTCCAATTATTCACCGCTTCAATCTTAGTCGGATCTATAGACAACCCTTTCTCTGAGACTACATGACCAAGAAACTTCACTTCCTTCTTCCAGAAATGACACTTCGAAAATTTCGCCTTCATCTGATTTTGCCTCAATGTCTCAAGCACCACTCTAAGATGAACTTCATGCTCCCTTTCATCCTTAGCGTATATCAACATATCATCTATAAAAACCAAAACGAACCTATCCAAGTGCTCTCGGAAGATTCGGTTCATCAAATCCACAAAGAATGCTGGCACGTTAGTTAATCCGAACGGCATAACTAACCATTCATACGATCCATATCTAATTCTAAATGCCGTCAAAGGAATACTATCCTCTGTTACTCTAAGCTGATGGAAACCTGTTGCTAAATCCAACTGAGAAAATACCTTGGCTCCACTCAACTGATCGAACAAACCGTCAATTCTAGGCAACGGATATCGATTCGTTATCGTCTTCTCATTCAACTTACGATAAGCTGTACATAACCTCAACGATCCGTCCGGCTTCTTAACAAACACTGCGGCTGCTCCCCAAGGCGAACTACTTGGCCTAATATAAAATTTCCCTTCCAAATCCACCAACCGCACCTTCAGCTCTCTCATCTTTGTAGGTGTCATCCTACTTGGCGGCCTACTCACTGGTTCTGCTCCAGGCACCAAATCTATCTGAAACTCAATGGCTCATTTCGGTGGCAATTCTACTAGTGGTTCAAAAACATCTGCGAATTCTCTAACCATGAAAACTCGATTTAACTCGTCTTCTACCTTTACAACACCCAACAAAGCATTCACCTCACGGCTAGGGTTTTCTATGGTATATTCAATCCTATCGCTATAGTCAGGGTGTCTAAGTGATATTTTCCTATCATGGAAAAATATTCTAGCATCGTACTTACTTAACCAATCCATACCCAAAATAATTTCAAACCCTACAAAGTAAAATACATGCAAACTGCAAACAAAGGTATGGCCTAACAAATCAAATCCTAAGCGGTCACACTTCATCCCAGGTGTCGCATACCCTCCTATCGGATTCGCAACCCTTAAGGAAGTAACTAAGTATGAGGGTTCTAGGTTAAGCTTATCTACCAAACAACGAGATACAAAAGAATGTGATGCACCAGTATCAAACAGAACACTAACAGACATACCATGGATCTGAAGCGTACCTCCCAACACTGCCTTTCCTTTTTCCTCTGCCATTGGCCTCGAAGTAGTTGGTTCTAATGCAAATACTTTTCCGCTTCCATCCTTAGCAGGCTCTTTGCACTAGTTCTTGTAATGACCAATCTGATCGTAGTAGAAGCATTTAATATTCTTCTTCCCGATCACCTTCTTTCCATTTCCTGAGCGACATTCATTAGCAAAATGTCCCTTCTCATCGCACTTAAAGCAAACAACCTCCGACTTTCCTTTCTTCATGGCTCTACCTTTCTAAGCACCTTTCTTATAAAAGAACTTCCTTTTCTAACCCTACCCCACCTGGACCTCCTTTACATTATTCTTCTCCAAATAAGCAAGCATCTCCTCATGTCTCAACGCCATCTCTACTACAATATCACAAGGATCCCTAATATGAGGTAATGTAACCCTTGCCAACTCAGGCTTCAACCCCTTTATGAACTTCTCATTTCTCTTCATCACAGTATCCACAGTGGCATATCCATACCTAGCCAACTCCTCAAACCTTCTAGCATACTCGAACACAGTCATCTCCCCATGTTCCAACTCAGCAAACTTTCTGATCAAGGTAGACTTCGCCATCATAGACATGAACCTTTCCTCGAACCTCCTCTTAAACTCAGCCCATGTCATCATTTCTTCATTCACTCCAACTGTCACACTATTCAACCATAATAAAGCTGTCTCGATGCAAGCCTCCTCTTCTGCTTATCATTGAGCCCCAAGTCTGCGAATATCCTCTCACAATGCAGCAACCAGTTCTTCACTTCAATAGCATCTTCAGTTCCGATAAATTGCTTTCCTCCAAGCCTAACATAGTCTATACTCATAATAGCATAATTGTTGACCACTGGAGCTTCTCGAACTCCTCCTACAGCATTTCCTCCAACCACTCCAGCAGCAACACCCGCCTGCATCATATTCATAAAAAATGATACATAGCTCCTATATCAACTTGCGGGACTCCAGCACCCACATTTCCTGCTTGTGCTTGACCTTGGTTCCTTCTCGTATTTGGTCTGGCGTTACCATTTGTTGTGGTGCTTCCTTCAAGATTTACTCTTCCACTTCTAGCATCCATATCTGTATTCAAGCCTCATGAGATACAGAAGAATAGCTTAAGAGAGATAGGAGAATAGAGATATAGCATGTACTTAAATATAGCAAATACAAGTACGTTACTATAGCGTTATCCCATATCCCAATCTTATCTCTAATTCCTTAGGATTATGTTTTCAGAAATCATTTTAGTTTAAAGTTTTTCATAAACCTATGCTCTGATACCAAGTTGTAACATCCCCTATTTGGAGGCCCGAAGCTAAGCGTTATAGATGCTGCAGTCATACATAGTATTAACTTCCGGTGACTAAATACAGTAATGTTAATGGTATCCATAATATCAGAAGCACTTGTATATGAAATAAAATCATCACAGATTAAAACATTTTTCTGATTACATTTCAAAACAACATTTCATATCCAAGTTACATAATTGCAAACGTTTCTCAAGTTTAGATCAAATATAATTACTACAAAATATGCCAAAAGCGATATATGAAGATGCCCCCTTGGTTGACCAGAGTACTAAATAGTAGTCATAACAGACTCAATACAACACAGCGGAAATAAAATAAAATAACTCCTAAATATAGCTAACTTCAGCCTCCTGCTCGTCTCCGGAAGCTTTATTGGTCCACCTAATAAAACCTGAAAATCCTCAATGCTCAGCCTACTCAAATTAATTTTGAGCACCCGAGAGTTTAAGAGGAAAAACATAAACTTCGTGTTAGATAGAAAGCCTAGTGTGAATAATACTATACATCTTGGTTATTTGATATTAAGTGAGACCACGCCGCTTAGCGGAACGGGTTTCCCCACACTAATATCCTTTTAAAGAATATCTTTTGCAAATCATAATCTTGCAACCAAAACTGGTTAAAACTGTAAAGCATTATCATGTAAACATACATATCTAGTAACAAATGAACTATCTGTCTGAACACTATAGTTTTGTTTGGCTAACTACTAACCTTTGGCTCACTCGGGCCAACCAGACAATATAAACAAATAATCTAACATCTGTTAGATACTCCCTTTCTGGACGGTCTGTCCCTAACTTACTTTCTCCAGGTCAACTAATCCTAATGATTTTGTAGACTCACCAATAACCTACCTCTATACAAATATATTCCCTTCTGTGTGTAACATCATTTTACTCTTACCTGTGACAAAGCCCTATAAAATGAAATTTTGGAATAAATTAGCTAGGGGCTAATAGCTAATGTATATGGCACAACCCTATACCAGTCCCATCTGGTATACAAATATCTGAGTCATTTTACTTAGGGTAATCTTCCCTTAAATTTTCCTTGAAAACCTTTTCTTCTCAAATTGATTTAAACCTTTAAATCATAATTTAATCAAGGAAAATAAATTATATGCTTTACTCAAATCACCTTGCCATGTTATATATATACTTTACACAAATCTTTGTTGATGAAAACATTTTAAACCTTTGAAAGTACCCCTTTCGGTCTCATTGAAAGTATCCCTTTCGAAACCAAGTAAACCCTTTATAACCTAGGCCGAAAGGCCAAAACATTTCTTTCAAAACCATTCATATAACCTTTCAAAACCATTGAAAAACCTTTCCTTTGAAAGCCTTAAAACCTTGGATATCCTATCTTTAAAATACTTAAACATTGCCTTCCGAAAATGTTGGAAAACCTTTCCTTTCAAACCTTTCAAAACTATTGGGGAACCACCCCTTCGAAACCTTCATTAAAACCTTTCAAAAGCATTAAAACATCAAACCTTTCGAAACCATTTGGGTTCAAGTAAAACATGTTGATATCCTTTCGAAACCATTTAAAACTATCTTCTTCGAAACTTTGGGTTCTACCTTCAACAAAACAAAAGGGTCATAAAACATTTAAGTCGAAAGCATTTCCTAAGTAAATAAGTGATGGTGTCGAAACCATACCTTCGAAAGCATTGGAGAAGTGGCTTGGATTTTAAAACAAAGTATACCTTCTGAAACCATTTGCTTCGAAAGGTCGAAAGCGGCAACTAGGGGTTTCGACCCCTTCGAAAGCATTTTATTAAAACAAAGGCGCAACCCATTTCGAAACCTTTCCTTTAAAACATTTGATTCAGTCGAAAGCCAACCAAGTCAAAAGCGTTCCTTTCGAAAGCAAAGCAGGCGCATTTCCATTTAAAAGCAAAATAACATTTCGACCCTATCAGAACCCATTGTTTCAAATCAGTACCTTTCGCCTATATCCAATTCACTTTGTAACAAGTCTTTGATGCTATGTGCATTGGCTTCGATGGTGATGGAGGTGGAACTATTATGTCGGAACCTAGGTGCCGAAAGTGGCGAAACATGTTAAAAGCATGTAAAAACTTATTTTAACTTTAAAAAGAAATTCTTTTCAACTAACCTGTCTTATTTGTCAAATATTATTGGTCGCTAATTTTATTTTCTAAAAGAACTACCGAAATTTCAGAAGTAAGAGATTTAAATTATTTACAAAATACCTCCTTCTCCTTTTATAAATATATAATACATTTAAGTCTCATACCTTAATAATTTTATATATCTATTAAAACACTTAGGAATTCTACAAAAATTCCAAAAAATCATTTTTAATATGTTTCCTAACATATAATAATTTCAGACCCAAAACATATATTATTTACTGTAAATAATTTTTAAACCCAAACAATCAATTTCCTCACTAGAAAATTAATATTAAATCCACATTAATTCAGAAAATTATGAAAATTGAAACCCATCTCTAAAATAGCATTTCTGATCTATATCAAAAATCGCAAGGTATTTGGATGTCATTTAATAGGGTTTTCACATCAAAATATATCATAAAACCTATATGAATATAGCCTTTCTTCCTCTTTTATCTTCTAATGGTGGCCGACCTCTATTTTAAATTTTGGATTATGAAATGAACGTGCAGTATGAGATACATGAGGGTTTAGGGTATATGTTTATGTCTCATTCCTATTTTACCCCTTCTCTATTTCATTTTAACTCATCTTTAGTTCATTTGTTAACATGGCACGGCTACTCCTTATTAATCACAAATCTCAATCCCCTAATCATCACATTATTTTATTTTATTTAGCTAATTAAATATCCTAAATAATGTTACTAAAATTTTGGGTCGTTACAAGTTAGTTTTTGTATTCCATTATATCCTTTGTTAAACAATACATCTTGGTTATGTATCCATGACCAAGCCCTTGATCGAGCGCATGATAGAGCGCATGATTGAGCCGATAACCGACTGCATGACCAAGCCCATGACTGAGCACATGACCGAGCCCATGACTGGTGCATGACCGAGCCCCATGACTGACTCCATGACCGAGCCCATGACCGAGTGCATGACCGATCCCAAGATCGAGCCCCAGACCGATCCCATGACCGAGTGCATGACCGATCCCAAGATCGAGCCCCAGACCGAGCCCTTGACCGATCCCATGACTGAGTCCATGACCGAGCCCGTGACCGAGCCCTTGGCCAAGCCCATGACCGAGCCGATGGTCGAACCTATGACCGAGCCCTTGATTAAGCCTATGACCGAACCCTTGACCGAGCCTTTGGTCAAGTGTATGACTGAGCATATAACCATGTCTATGTTTGAGCAAAGCATAACCAAACCATAATCGAGTGTATAACCAAACCCATAACCGAGCCCATAATTTTGCTCATGACTGAGCCAATAACCAATCATATGACCGAGCAAATAACCGATCCTATAACCAATCATATGAATAATGTACTACTTGCATAATTGATTGTATGTATTGCTTGTGTAATTGTTGGTTAGCATTTGATTAAGTTGTGCATGTATTTCTTGTGTAATTGTTGCCTAGCAAATATCAACATGGCAAATATCAGCATGGCAAATATTTTCCATTCATTTACCTCTCAGGCAAATATATGCCAGATAATTCATTTTAGTTTAGAGATTGTACAATATTATACTGTATGAGAATAACAAAATTTCATTTGAATAATGTACATTACATTTCAAATATAAAATATTATACATTATATCATATTAAAAATATGTAGCAGTAAATACATACCATATTTGATTAAATATCGAATTTGTACATTTCACCAATCATTTTTTCTAATAGGACATTACAGTTTAGACATCTTTACATTACATTATGAGAGAAAAAAATAACAATCATCCAAAAGTGTTTCTAAAACATTCAATATGTACATGTAAGATTACATATCTAGCATCCAGCAATTATCATCCAGGTTTTAATACTTTCAGCCACATAATATAAACTGTGAGCATCTAACCGAAATTTCCTGTGGCTAAACAATCTTTAATATATTTGACTGCATCAGATTCTGATTTCCAACCATATTCTTTATCTGTGACAATCTCATATAGTATTTAAGCTCTTAGTTACTTGTAACACCCCGTAATTTTGCATTAGTTATTTAATAGTTAGTTAGTAAATTAATTAGACTCCAAAAATGGAATTTGTGCAAACGATGGAATATGACCATGAAACTTGCACCATTGCATTTGTGGTGAAATTCTGAGCAACTTTCATATTTGGGGTTTTGCGGAGTCCAAACGAAGAAGTTACGGACGAAAAACGAATTCGAAACAAAAATAATTAAGAAATAATTAATGTTTTATATTAATGACCCGGACCCACAGGCCGACCCATCATTGGGGATGGTTGAACCCTGGTGGTCGACCGGTCACCCAAGGGTGGTCGACCGGTGGCGACCTAGCAGCTCCCGTAAACCTAGGCTGCAAAGGCCCGAATTTAATATATTTCTATCTAACGGTTCTGGTTGATTCTAGTACCTAGAAATTCTGGTCTAACCCTCCATTCTCTTCTCATATTTTTATAGAGGTGGTAGCAAAGCTCTGCCACTTCTTCTTCTCCACTTTCTTTCTAAATTATAAAAGATAAGATATTTGTATATATTCATACAAATCGGAGAAGAGTAGAATTCTAATAAAAAGGAGAAGAGAAGAGAATCAACCATATGCATATTTGAGGTTATATATATATATATATATATATATTTGTATTTGTATCTATTTTCTCTCCTAATCCCAAATCCCTTCTCAGATATGTATTTCTAATGTATGTATATAACCTTTTATACATATATCTTGGATTAAAAAAGATTTGGAGATGAATCAAAGGTTCTACTTCTGATATGGAGATTTAGATCGCTTTTAAAGGTAAGTGGGAATTTTATAGATTGTTAAACTATGAAAATTATCCCGTTGGTGTTTATTTGATTTTTATGCCTAATTGGATAATTATATAGGAGTTGTAGGCATCGTATTGAATACGATCTAAATATAATAAATATCGTCTACATATTCTTGTTTATGAATTAATTTAGCATTTTATACAACCTGATCTGGAAATCAGTCCCAAACGTATGAATTTAGAATATTAATTTGAATGAAATTTATTCTAGATCTGAAATAGGTTGTATAATAATGTTATAAATTTGGATTGCTACCCTAGTCTTATTAGAATATAAACTTTCCTATATTTTGGGTTGTTGGAATTTAGATCCGTTTAATATCTGTAAATTAGTTTGATTTCTTTCTCTTTTAGAAAGATACATCGTTTGATCTAACAAGGAATAGATAAAATAGAAAGAGAAAGAGGTGTGTAAAGTATGAATTCATTACAGTTTACACTATCTATTTCAATAATAAAAAGAAATGATTATTTCTTGTAATTTCAAACGATGCAATCTTTTATATTTTAAAGTTAAATCTTCTGTTTTGGACTAATTTATGGAAATTATAATGGATAATCATTTTAGATATGATTCTAATAATTTAACATGGAAAAGTATATTCTAGTAAAGGTATATAACTAGAACATATTTGTAAAAGTAAATATTTGTATGTAATCACTACGCTTATAATAATTAAATAAAAAAGCTAATAAGGAAGCTCGCACGTAATATTGACGTTAGGATAATTAAATAATGAGAAAAGAATTTAATAGGTTGTAACTCCAATAAATGATAATAAATATGGGAGTTGCAATAAATTAATAGGGTGAATGGATTAATAGGACTCATAAATAAAGAAGGTGAATTGATAAAAATGGATTACATGTATAAGGTTACTAATTTGAAATTAGTAGTTGTACATAAATGTCTTAGGGAATGTTCATTAGGATTTTATGGACAGATCGACATTTATGAGCATTAAATAGGGATTTATGTGTAAATAAATATTTAAGGTAAATCTCATTGCCTTAAATAAAAAGGGAATTAGTAAGCTAAGTCCAATGTCTACCTAAGATAATCTAAATAAATACTTAGGATGGTTAATTGGACTTAGTAGGTTAGTGATGCGAAGTCAGTAGAGTCACTCGATGGAAGACTGACCTTCACTCTGAGGCTATAAGCAGTCGGGTGTACTTACTACTGATGTGAGATATCACTAATCCAATGATCCATCATGACGTGAGAGATTAGGCTTGCTTTCTTAATTGGAAAGTTTTAAATGGTCCAAATTTGGAATTAGAAGCGGTGAGAGATATCTCCATAGTGGTCGCTTTTGGTTTGAGGTCTTAAGTGGTTAAAGGGTCCGCCTCTCTTCTAAATGGAAGTATTGATTAACCTAGTGAGATTCAAAATAAATAAATAAGGATGTCTCTAAAAAAGGGTTTACTTTAGTGTTGAGGTCTTAAGTGTTTGAAGGGTCTGCCTCCCTACCGAAAGAAGTAATCTAATGAGATGCCATATTTATAATTAAAGAGTGAGAGTGGATATCTCGGGAAGGGTTCGCTTCAAGTTTGGGGTCTTAAGTGATTATAAAGTCCTCCTATTTCCTATAAAAGTAGTATTAAGTAGCCCAATGAGATTTCCAAGAAATGACAATTAGATAGTACCGTCGAGGAGCACGCTTCTTGAAGTAAGTCTTAAATGACAGGGTCTACCTATTTTCCACTGGGAAGTATTAAGTGGCTTGGGTACGGACTCTAACATCGCTAAAGTCAAAATAATAATAGTACCATTTAGGAGCACGCCTTGGGGATAGGTCTTAAATGATGGGATCTGCCTTAGTTAAGGTCTTAAATGACCAGAGTCTGCCTATTTTCTAATAAAAAGGTATTAAGTGGCTTAGGTACTATTTATTACATGACTACGATTTTATCGACGATAAATGCGGTAATAATTATACATTAAATGTCAGAAGCCTTAAATAGTGGTTAGAGGTCTTGTAGCTAGGACCCACTGACCATTGACAACATTGTTATGAATCCACCTTAGGAATAGGTCTTAAATGATGGGGTCTACCTCAATTAAGGTCGTAAATGATAGATTCTATCTATTTCATTTTTTTAATAGTATCATAGAAGCCCACTTTATATTTAAAAGTATTAAATGGCTAATGGGTTTGGAAGTATTGGGTGGTTAATATGACTTCATTAGTATTTTGTACCTTAGGAAGGGGTAAGTATGTAATTGTGTGTGCAATGCAAGGTTAGATTAGAATTGCTAACCTTAATGGATATAACAATTAAATGGAAATCTATCAGTATAAATTTATCTTATTGGACAGTTTATATTTTTCCAGTCACCAGAACGTTGTTCTGACCCATTCCTTATTACAACGCATAGGATAGATGTAGAGGAACGGGTCACTGGAGCTGGATGTGCTTTATTGTTGGAGAGTATTCTTTCTCTCATGCTCGATGCCGAGGTGACAATCTGTAATCCAAGGAATACCATTAATTCCAAGGTAGTAGTCATAGTTAGTATTCTTATCCTATTATTATTTCTTCTATGAGTTTAGACTTTTATCAATCTCTGATAACGCTCATGCTTATTTGCAGGTACCAAATCCAACGATCTGTGCTTTGATGGAATTGGGTTTCGATTTTTGTTAAAATTTAGGCCCATTAAGGTATGGAACGTTACATTTGGTATAAGAGCTCTAGGTTAGTAGATCAGAGGGATTAGGATAAACTGAGAGAACGTATTCGTACTTTCCTATCTAGTAATATTATATTTTTACACTAGATTCTAAGGGTTCTGACTATAGAAGTAGTTGTAGTTCCACTCTAAAGGAATGGGCAAAGCAATTATGAGTTGGAAATATCTTAGAGCTAAGATTTTCATGCCAACTTCGAAGTACCCCCAAAGAGTGTTGGCGGTGCGTAAAGCACTGTTGATGAAGAGCATGAGTACGACATATGGCTGAATCCCGAAGATTGAAGGTATTCGACTTGACAGTTGAGATTCTAGCTACCTTGAGATTTTGGCCTTTGAGTTCCAATCGGAGATACACAATTATTCCAGATGGATAGGAAATTAGATTATGTATGTCACAATTGTCTGGAAGCATGTTTTGCTAGGGTGCATTCATTGATCACCTCTTCGATGGCAAACTGGATTTTTTTTATTTAAATAATTAATGTCAATTCCTTAGTCTAAAACCTGTAAGAGAATTTTTATAAAGTATATTTTAGAAATGCCTTAGATTTATAAAAAAGGGTTTTCAAAAGATTCCTTTTCCCAATGATTTATCTTAAAAATTTTGCTTTGGGAAAGTTTTGAAATTTTAATTTTCAAAGAAACACGTATACCATTAGATTGGTCGTGTTAAGAAATTTTTAGTTTATAAAAGATTAATTTTTTAAATCCTTAAATATATAATGTATATATATCAATAAAGGCTTAATATTGATTTTTTGCAAGAAAATAGTTTTCCAAATTTTGCAAGTTTTGTGTTTTAAAAAGGCATTTGGAAACCCTAAAATATTTACATATATAATATTGACTTTCAAGGGAAGTTATGGTATGAAGTGGTTTCTGTTATTTAGAAACAAATATAAAGGAGCATATATTTAGCACAGTGATTTTTCGGTTTCTAAAATCGAGGGTTTTAATATTTTCTCTCTTTAAAGTATGGATAAAATAGGAACGAGATTCAACTTTATTGGAGTATGTAGTTTAACGTGTTGCTAAATCCACCAGCTATTGGATGAAATATTTCTGTGCGAAGTAGGAAGGAAATAACAGTTGGAATATTTTCGGATTTTTGGAAGTGTTATTGGTCGCAACAGTTTTGCTGAGGCTGTCGCAATCATGCCAAGAAAGGGTTTATGTGGTAAGGTGGATATCGTCATGTGAAAGGTAGAATTTTTCTAGATGGGTTAAGCTGAAGATGGTGTGCAGAACGGTTGTTGGAATATTAATTAATTTAACCAGCCCTATTGGGTCCAAGTTCAGGCCGCGCCCAAATCTAGGCTAGCGGTCGACCAAGCGGTCAACCGTAGCGGTCGATCGCTTGACCTAACATTGGTCTACCACTAGGTGGAACGCGACTATAAGTCGCGTCCAAACCTCAAGCTGTCGCACCCCCCTCACTATCTTCCTCCTCTTTAATTTTTTTAGCCGACCCCAATTCCACCTCCATCTTCCTTCGCTTAACCAAGGTCGCTCTCCTCATTCCTCCACCAACCGATGCCAAAATCCTTGAGCATCAGATCTTGCCCCACCACTACTCTGGATCTAAACCCTTTTCTCCATTTTCCAACTGCCTCTCAGCTCATGGCACCACCATGTACCGGTGACTCTTCCTCTCTTCATCCCGGCCTCACTCCGCAAGAAGCCACTTGGTTTGACCTGAGCGAGCGGAAGATTGCCGCCTATCTCGGAATGGTGGACTTTTTGTTTTCTTTCATGGGCGACCAGTGAAGTTCGGAGATTTTGTCGCTCTCGGGATTGAAGAGCTTTTCGTCGCGGTGGCACTTGCAACAATCCTTTGCTGCAAGACTTATGAGAAAAAATATATCTGCGCTGCGTCCGTCTTTTCAATGCACAGATGGCGCAGAATTTCGATGATGGCAACAGCTACATTGAGTCCGAAGTGAAGGGAGCTCGGGTTGAGATGTCAGATGATGATCTGGTTAGGATCTTAGAGGTGCCTGCAGTAGGCACAGATTAGGACGATATATAGATGTCTGATCCTGAAATTCTACAGCGAATCTTTTCTGGAAATGTCAGTGATTAGAGGACCGAAAACTTGCGACCAGTGGCCCATCTCGTCGTGCACACCATTCAGCACAACATCATTTCGAAGACGGGGAACCTTGATCAGATCTACATCTCAGTACGGAAGGTCGTCTATGCTATAATCGGCGGCATAGCCATCAATTAGGCTCTGGTCTTGATGCTCCATATGGTCGATCAGGGAGTTGATACTCCGAGGACTCACTTTCCATATTGCCACTTGCTCACTCAAGTATTTAGGCATTACGGGTTAAATTTGAGCGGAGAGCCAGTAGTAAGGAAAGTCCCTCCCACCATCGACTGGACCACCATTAAGAAGACAAATATTCCTTTGCCGCATGCCACACCACATTTACTGCCACCAGAGCCACAGCACCAGTAGTAGGAGATAGTGCAGGGCGCCGAGGGATACATGAGTCCAGACCTTGCCGCTAGGTTCGAGTAGAGCTCCGAAAGATTAGGACGGAGCAGCAGCGCCAAGGGCGTGAAATTGGATGCATGACCACCGTGCTACTACCATTCCACGGTCGCGGCAATGGCTCGAGCTCCAACCATAGTGCGAGACCTTCTCATAGTTCTGAGGCAGTGTTTTTATTTATGATTGTTGTATCATTTTATTTCCAGTATTTGTTCTTTTCTTTTGAGTTGTTAGGTTGTAAAACTGTTAGTTGTCTCTTATAAAAGGCATGCACAATATTATGAGTTCCTTTTCATTTTCTGTGTTATTGTTTTTGGATATACGAACCGCTTTTATATATGTATGCATAATGGAGAAATAATATAAATATAGGAATCTCGTAAAGGCACTTAACTAACAGTAAAAGCAATATAAGATTGGAAGTTTAAAATAGTTGGAAATTTTAGCAAAGGACATGACAAAGTTATTTCGATATCGCGGATCATTGCTCATGTTCCTTAAAAGCTAAATTTTTTGAATAATAGATGTGTTGACATTTTTAAATAAAATGTCAAATTTTTGGGTAAAGGTTAGTTATAGAATTTTGGAATTTGGTTTGTGCGTTTATCGCATAACCAACTTTCGACTACGCAGAAAGTGTGGCTTGATTTATCAAAATTTTGAGAAAATATTTTGAAAAATTTCCCCTTGATTTGAAAAGTTCCCTTTTGAAAAAAAAGTAAGAAAAAGTTTTGCGTTTTAGTTATTTTTTACTTTTAAATTATTTTTAGAGTTTTGTTCAAAATTTTATTTCAAGGGAAAATGTGCGTCCAAATATTTTAGGATTTTATTTTTCAAATGATGTACAAATTTGAAAAGTGTCAAAGATTTTTTTGAAAACTTTGATTTTGAAGGCCACATGTTCAGCGTAGGGATGGCAAATAGAGTTAGAATTTGCGAATTTAGCAGTGCATTAGGGTCAACGGTGCGATAAATGCAAGCGATAAAAAGGAAAAAGCTGTTTTAGCCTTAAAGTTTCTATTTCCATACCTTGTCGACGATGTGTGCAAGTCTATTTTTAGACTTAATTTCATTTAGAGCTTGATTATAAGCCTCCTTATGCGTTTTGTCCGTGGAAAATTTGGAGTAAATTTGGAGCAGCGAAGAAATTTCCACTGTACTACAGGAATATGAAGATTATTATGTGGTAAGAATGTTAAATTCTCCGCCTCAATTCCTTTTTCGGGCATAGGAAAAAAGTTTAGAAAGCGATTTTTCAATGTGTTAGATTATTGGATGATAGAAAGTGGATGCAAAATTAATTGCTTCATACTTCTATTTGTAGGAGCATATGGGTTTGGGTTGAAAAGATTTTTCAAAAAGCTGCCTATATGTAGAACTGCCAGTATATATGTAGGCTGTTTGCATCATATTTTTCAAAAATGTTTTCAAAAGAAATGCATTCATATAGGAGGATCCGATTTAGAACCATTCTGCATACATGTTTTCTATGTGGTGATACAGTAATACACAATGCACTTATGCACGTTTGGTTGCAAAATTTATTTTACACTCATTGGTTGTGTAGTTTAGGATAATTAGGAGCCAAAACCTTGACTTAGTCATTGATGAAATTTCGGAGACGAAATTTTTCTAAGGGGGGAGAATGTATCACCCGTAATTTGGCGTTAGTTATTTAATTAGTTAGGTAATAAATTAATTAGGCTTCGACAATGGAATTTGTGAAAATAATGGAATTTGACCATGAAACTTGAACCATTATGTCCATGATGAAATCCTAAGCAACTTTCATATTTGGGGTTTTTCGATTGGAGTCCAAACGAAGAAGTTACGAACGAAAAACGAATTCGAAATAAAAAAAATTAAATAAGAAATAATTAACATTTTTATATTAATTACCCGGACCCACAGGCTGACCCGTCATTGAGGACGGTCGACCCCTAGTTGTCTACCAGTCACCCAAGGGCGGTTGACCAGTGGCGACCTGGCGGCTCCAATAAACCTAGGCCACAACGACCCGAATTTAATATATTTCTATCTAACAATTCAGGTTAATTCTAGCGCCTATAAATTCAAGTCTAACCCTCCCTTCTCTTCTCATATTTTTATGGAGGTAGCAGCGAAGTTCTACCATTTCTTCATCTCCACTATCTTTCCAAATTATAAAAGATAACATATTTGTATCGATATTCAAACAAATCGGAGAAGAGTAGAAATCTAATAAAAAGGAGAAGAGAAGAGAATCAACCATATGCGTATTTGAGGTAATTTATATTTATACACACACACAGATATATATATATATATATGTCTATTTTCTCTTCCAATCTCAAATCTCTTCTCAGATCTGTAACTCTAATGTATGTATATACCCTTCTATACATATCTCTTGGATTAAAAAGGATTTGGAAATGAATCAAAGGTTCTACTTCAGATCTGGAGATTTGGATCGTTTTTAAAAGGTGAGTGGGAATTTTATAGATTGTTATAATATGAAAATTATCCCATTGATGTTTATTTGATTTTTTATGCCTAATTGGATAATTATATATGAGTTACATGCAACGAATTGGATACGATCTAAATATATTAAATATCGCCTACATGTTCTTGTTTATGAATTAATTTAGCATTGTATACAACCTGATCTGGAAATCAGTCCCAAAAGTATGAATTTAGAATATTAATTTGAATGAAATTTATTCCAAATCTGAAATAAGTTGTATAATAATGTTATTAATTTAGATTGTTACCTTAATCTTGTTAGAATAAAACCTTTTCTATATTTGGGATTGTTGGAATTTGGATCCGTTTAATATTTATAAATTAGTTTGATTTCTTTCCCTTTTAGAAAGATACAACGTTTGACCTAACAAGGAATAGATACAAATAGAAAGAGAAAGAGATGTGTAAAGTCTGAATTAATTGTAGTGTAGACTGTCTATTTCAATAATAAAAAGAAATGATTATTCCTTATAATTTCAAACGATGCAATCTTTTATATTTTAAAGTTAAATCTTTTGTTTTGAACTAATTTATGGAAATTATAATGGATAATCTTTTTAGATATGATTCCAATAATTTAACATGGAAAAGCATATTATAATAAAGGTATATAACTAGAACATATTTGATAAAAGTAAATATATGTACACAATCACTACGCTTATAATAATTAACTAAAAAGCTAATAAGGACGCTTGCGAGTAATATTCGCGTTAGGATAATTAACTAATGAGAAAAGAATTTAAAAGGTTGTAACTCCAATAAATGATAATAAATATGGGATTTGCAATAATTTAATAGAGTGAATGGATTAATGGGACTGATAAATAAAGAAATTGAATTAATAAAAATGGAGTACATATAAAAGGTTACTAATTTGAAATTAGTAATCATACATAAATGTCAAAGGGAATGTCCATTAGGATTTTATGGACAGATTGACATTTATGAGCATTAAACAGGGATTTATTGATAGATAAATATTTAAGGTAAATCTTATTGCCTTAAATAAAAAGGAAATTAGTAAGCTAAGTCCAATGTTTACCTAAGATAATATAAATATAGACTTAGGATGGTTAATTGGACTAAGTAGTTAGTGATGCGAGATCAGTAGAGTCATTTGACGGAAGACTGCCCTTCACTCTAAGGCTACCAGCAGTCAAATGTACTTACTACTTATGTGAGATATCACTAATCCAACGACCCGTGACAATGTGAGAGATTGGGCTTGCTTTCATAATTGGAATGTATTAAATGGTCCAAATTTGGAATTAGAAGCGGTGAGGGATATCTTCATAGGCGTTCGCTTCTTGTTTGAGGTCTTAAGTGGCTGAAGGGTCCGCTTCTCTCCTAAATGAAAGTATTAAGTAACCTAATGAGATTCCTTATAAATAAATAAATAAATAAATAAGGATGTCTCTAAAAGGGTTTACTTCAGTGTTGAGGTTTCAAGTGGCTGAAGGGTCGGCCTCCCTACCGAAACAAGTAACCTAATGAGATGCCCATATTTATAATTAAAGAGTGAGGATATCTTGGGAAGGGTTCGCCTCAGGTTTGGGGTCTTAAGTGACTATAAAGTCCCTCTCTTTCCTATAAAAGAAGTATTAAGTAGCCCAATGAGATTTCCAAGCAATGACAGCCAGATAGTACCATTGAGAAACACGCTTTTGGAAGTAGGTCTTAAATGACGGGATCTATCTATTTTCCATTGGGAAGTATTAAGTGGCTTGGGTACAATCTCTTACATTGCTAGAGCCGAAATAATAATGGTACCATTTAGGAACATGCCTTGAGGATAGGTCTTAAATGATGGGGTCTGCCTTAGTTAAGGTCTTAAATGACTAGAGTCTTCCTATTTTCTAGTAAAAGGCGTTAAGTGGCTTGGGCACTGTTTATTACATGACTATGATTTTATCGATGATAGATGCGGTTATAATTGGACATTAAATGTCAGAAGCCTTAAATAGTGGTTAGAGGTATTGTAGCTTGGACCCACTGACCATTAACAACATTGTTAGGAAACCACCTTGAGAATAGGTCTTAAATAACGGGGTATACCTTAATTAAGGTGGTAAACGACAGAGACTGCCTATTTCTCTTTTAAAAGTATTATAGAAGCCCGCTTCATATTTAGAAGTACTAAGTGGATAATGGGTTTGGAATTATTGGATGGTTGATATGGCTTCATTAGTATTTCGTACCTTGAGAAGGGGTAAGCATGTAATCGTGTGTGCAATGCAAGGTTAGATTAGAATTGTTACCTAAGTTGACATAACAATTAAATGGAAATCTATCAGTATAAGTTTATGTTATGGGTAGTTTATATTTTTCCAATCACCAGAACATTGGTCTGACCCCTCCTCATTACAACCCACAAGATAGAATTTAGAAGAATAGGTCACTGGAACTGAATGTGCTTTTTCATTGGAGAGTCTTCTTTTCTCTCATGCTCGATGCTGATGTGACAATCTGCTATCCAAGGAATACCCTTCGTTCCAAGGTATTAGTCATGTTAGCACCAAAATTGGTCACTAACCTCGTTGAGAATGATTGTGTAGAGATATAAGTGATGAAGTTAAATTAAACATAAAAGACGATGCTAATTTAAATGCAGAAAGTAAGAACACCAAGTTTATAGTGGTTCAGCGTAATTGCCTACGTCCACTTTGTTCAACTTTATTGATTTCCTTTATAGTTGATCACAAATACAATTCGTGAATCAAATGCTTGAGTGAAGTTGTTAAGTAGAGAAGATGAGTCTTGAAAATGGCAGAGTCTCCCCGGTGTTTTCTCTCCAAAAAAGGATCCCTTTTCACTGTGACCCTGCCCCTCTATTTATAGACAAATATGGGCTGGACTTCCCAGGTGGGCTTGGTGGCCAAACACTCTAGCCCAAGTGTAGTGGTCGTTGTATGCCGAACCAAGTAGACCGAACACGTTGACGCCGAACCACCTTCTCAATGCCGAACGGTACGTTTGATGGGTGGGAAGTGCAGAACAGTTGTCAGTCGAAGCCGAACGATCCTTTGGCCGAACGATGCTTCTTAGCCGAACGATCCTTTGGCCGAACGATGCTGCCATGTAGAGTAGTTATATACGCCGAACGTCTTCTAACGCCGAGTACCACTGGATGCCGAGTACTACGCCGAGTACTCCTTGATGACGGGTACTACGCCGAGTACTATGAGATGCTGAACACTACGCCGAGTACTATGAGATGCCGATCACTAGTTGACACCGAGTCGTCCTGTACGCCGAGTTCTACTAGATGTCGAGTACTACGCCGAGTACTCCTGTCGCCGAGTTCTACTGGATGTCGAGTACTACGCCGAGTACTCCTGTCGCCGAGTTCTACTGGGCGCCGAGTACTACCTAATGCCGAGTGCTACCCGATGCCGAGCACTACCTGATGCCGAGCACTAGTTGATGCCGAGTGCTACCTAATGCCGAGCACTACCTGATGACGAGCACTAGTTGCCTGGTCAAATCTCCAGGAAACACTTGCCCCCCAAAGTGTATTACGTGACTGCACGTAATACGCTTTGAACTATGTATCCTCCATGTCTCGTTTCAAATCCTTGAATAAATTCTAATGGAGATGCCTTCTTGAGAATATCAGTGGTCATCCGTGTCTGATTCTGCAGAGCTATTAGGCTTCGGCTATCTGATCTAGTCTTCTCTTAATAACCCTTAGTGAGAATTCAATTTCTGTTGATTTCAAGAAGTCGAACTTTTTCGGACGTACACATGCACGTTCGGGTACATGTTCTTGCCATTGGCTCTCGGATGTGTTTTATATGCTCATAAGTCATCGCCAACTCCATCTAGTTTAATTGCAATTCGATCGCGATTCCTTGTTTGTATTTTCTGTGAAATAAGGGTTACAATCAGCCACTTGAGGAGTTTTCCAAACCTCTCTTCAGTACAGACTCTATGATTTTGTTCACAGCTTCAACCTGTCCATTTGCGGTTATAATAGATCATGGAAGGTCATAAGGACAGATGACGTTACGGATAAAGAAGTTGATTATTTTCTTCATCTTGGTCTTGGTTAAGAGTTCTTCATCTGCCCATTTGGTGATGTAATCAACTGCTATGATGGTGTATTTCGCACCACCTTTAGGATCGACAAGAAGATGATTTCAGTGCCCCCAAGTGGCAAATGGTTATGAAGTAGCCATTTGAATAATTTCCATTGGTGGGGTTCCCGGATTCTTTGCAAACACCTTGCACTCGTCACATTGTCTAGCATGATCAACCGCATCTGGGTTGATGGTTGGCCAGTAATACCTGTAGCAGAGTATCTTCTTTATCATGGTTTTCCCCCTGATGTTATTACCGCGTTCTTCTTCATAGACTTTGCTCAAGATATCATCATGGGCGATATGCCGAAGCGTGGGGATGGATAAACTCCTTTTGACACACGACTTATTCTTAGATGATTTGGCGTGAAGCTTTGAGGAGGATCTGTCGTTTTCCATTCCTCCGTTCAATAAGAATTCTTTATTGTAGATAGTCTTTGATAGGAGTCAACCATGACACCTTTTCATTTTGTTCACTGAGTTCGTGTGTAATGATGTAATACGTGAAGTCGGTTAGTAGCTCTTGGACTTGGCTGAGATAAGGAGCAAGACAATGCCCCCTAGCAAGATCAACTTCCTTAAATTTGTATACTACCAATCAAGAACCACAAAAGATATGTAAAGTATTCACTTCAAATCCTCTAGCAGATTTGAGGCTGGCAGTCAAGGCTTCATACTAAGCATCGTTGTTTGTTACAGGTAAATCGAGTTTTAGGACGTAGTAGATTGATCGTTCCTCAGGAGTCATTATCATGATTCCTATTCCATAACACTGATCATTGGGTGCTCCATCCGCGTACATTTTCCATCTTATGGTTGGTTCTCTGCTACTCTTTGAATAGTCATCTGAGGTAGTGAATTTGGGTGTGAGGTCTGCTAATTTCCGTCCTTGGATAGCCCTTCGTGGGAAATAAGTGATATCGAATTAGCTTAGTTCGATATTCTATTTAAATAGTCTTTCAGACGTCTCAGGCCATCGTATGCCCTGTCGCAATGGCTGGTGGGCATAGGCGTTGATGGGGTGAGCCTAAAAGTAAGAGTGGAGCTTTCATGAAGAAATCAATAGAGATTGTGCTAGCTTTTGTAGCTTCGGGTTGATATCCAATGCATGGCTCGCGATAGTTAATGAAATCACACATGCATGTCAGAATGGGTCCAAGGGAAGATATCATCATTTATTCAGAAAAATTCAACTAATTCTTTTATCATCACTGCACTGAGCTGTGATCCGATATTCAGCGCCCGGAAAGGGTCGCCATGGCTGGTTGTAATGTCGACCGTCAGATTAGCAGGTGCCATCCCAGATTCTTTGAGTAAAGCTGTAACTATCATAACATTCAATGTGAAATATGGTTGGGACGGCCAAAGTTGATGGTTACTCTAGTCGAATCCTAGAGTCTTGTCATGAGTTATTGAGCCTAATAGCGAAGGGTTCTGAATGCTTTAATAGATTATCAGCAAATGGCCAAAGATCAGGCTTAAAAGCGCGTTGAAGGAAACGTCGAGTAGGGGCCAGCCTCGAGTTGCGTGCAACTGCATAGCTGGATCTTGCCATGAGTTTGAATTTTCCTGTATATTCGAGTAACGCATTTTCTATTCGATGCATTCATGATCCTTCACTCGTCCTTCGGGTTGGAGTGACAGTCAGTTACCCACAAGCTTTGGCATTGATTTAATGATTCTATCTCTGGGCATCCTTTCGGTCGTTGCCTTGAGTAGCTGTAAGCACTATACACAAGTTTTAATACTGAGCTATCATAGCCAATCTTTGGATGACCATGCGTCTTCTCCCAGTCTTGGGTTGATAATTGTACTACATGGACGGTTGAGTCTCGTCCTAGCTATGTATATGTTTTCACCTAAACTCCAAAGACATAGAGGTGATTGGTGAAAAGTCGGTTCACATTCATCTTGCTTCTTGCTCGTGCCCCCAGGTCTGGGGCATATACTGATAAGTAGGAAGGCTAACCACGCCCACTTTAGCTTTACTCTCTTTCCCGTTGAATCGTGGGATCATGTCAGTCGATGGGAGACTAGGTCTCGCCTATCTTGGATTTTATCGTGGTTTTTCATTCCAAGAGGAATACTTCGATGCCACGTAAGTTTCAGGGCGTAATTTGGACAGTGGATGGTCATCCACGTCCACTTTGGTTCATGCTCTGTAATCAGATCTCGGGGTAAAGTTGGCTACAAATGCAGTCGGGTTATGCTCATCCAGTTTCATACTCCTCCTGACGAATCGAACGAGGGTGCTAGAGAATTTTTGACCAAGTATTCGTGGTTTACCCTCCTTTCCATACTCTGGGGGTCATAGTTTTTCAAAAAACAAACATCCGAGTCACATTCGTATGTGCTTGGCGCGGATCGGCATTGACCCTTGGTCTGAGGTATGATATAGTAGGTTGCTCGTAGCTTTGGATTCCGTTTCGATTGGTTTTGTATTGAGGCCTCCCTGCAGTCGCTGCCTCAAGTTATAAAGAACGCCATGCTAGAGCTATAGTAAGCTGTCGTATTCGGATTTTTAGTGTTTTGTACCCCTGCCCCCATCATTGATTTGGCCAGGTCACTAGTTGGATGGTCGAACTCCATCCTCAGCGTGTTAATAATCCTCCTGTCGATTCCAGGCCGAAGTTTACGGAATAGAAAATGGTCGGAATCCACTCGTCTATTTATCGATGATCATACACCACTCTGCACTCTGGTGACTTAGTGTTATTATCCCCCCGGTTGACTCGCGCCCAATTTGTGTTCATGCTTCGGTCCACGCTCCGGGGACTTAGAGATTTGTCGAACGGTTTATGCTTTAGTCCACAGTTCGAGACGCAGAGATTTTCGTCAGCTCGTTTATACTCTAGTTCGCACTCTGGGAACTTAGAGTAATCTGGTCCGCTTATGGGATTTAGGGATTTTTCTAAAGTTGTCTATAATCTAGTCCATGCTCTGGGGACTGAGAGTACTGTAGTCCGCACTCTGGGGACGTAGAGGTTTTTGAGTCATTTATACTCTAGTCCGCGCTCAGGGACTTAGAGTACTTTAGTCCGCATTCTGTCTCCCATTCCAAAGGGTGAGACCCCCTGGATGGCTGAGAGTCTGCCTAGACCTGGTAGATAATCCTTCTCTTTAAGATTCTCTTTAAGATTCCGAAAGTCGTTATTCTTTATGTAGGACTATTGCATTCTAATGCTTGTTTTCCATGATTTTGTGCAGGCCGTTCTGACCCCGAGCCCACTCCGAGGAGCGATGTCGCCAAGGAAGTGGGGGAGAGAACAAGTGAAGCCACTCACGCAGGGGAGGCTCCTGGTCCAGACGCTCAGGTGATCGGAGCGCTTGATGAAGACAAGTCTGAGACCTTCTCTCCTATCGACGGGGGTTATAAAGTAGAAATTACAGGCGCCTCTGGGCACACATCTGAATTGAGCATGGAGGAGCGGCTCGAGATAGAGAAGGGGGAGACGGTCAAGGTCATAGTAGAGCCCCGAGTTGTGGACTTGGACGATCCTTTGAACAAGCCGTTGAAGGTCATCCTTCCTGGCGGATCCAAGCCCATGGAAGGCCCCCGTACTCCTTCAGTTGCTACCCCTCTATCAAAGAAGAGTACCAAGGGTAAATGCTCTGGAGAGGAGCCATCTGGAAAGAAGTTGAAGAAGCACAAGAAGTGATTACTATCCTCGTTCAACGAGAGTTAGTTTAAGTCATGTAATTATTTTCATCTATTTCCTAGTCCTTGTAAATAGAATGTCGACTCCGAACTTTGGAGGGGTTGTAATAGAAACTCATTTCTGAATAAGGTTTAGTTCTTTTTCTGTCTTACAAAAGACTCTTATTGTTCATTTTTCTTTGTGATTGTGACTTTAATCCAAGCAGTTGTGAGTAACATAGACTTCTCAGTCCATCTTCATATAACTCGGAAACTCTTCGGGAGTCGTTGAACTTCCATTCTGTGCTTCAAGCACTTAGAAAACTTTCTAGCCCGTATGTTAGGGATTTGACAAATTCAAGTCATCTGTGTCATAGTTCATATTCAGGGAACTTGGAGATCCAATTCGCTTATATTCGAGTCCGCACTCTGGGGACTTGGAGGTTTAAGTCATTTATACTCTAGTCCGCGCTCTGGGGACTTAGAGTACTCCAGTCCGCACTCTGGGGACTTGGAGGTTTAAGTTGTTTATACTCTAGTCCACGCTCTGGGGACTTAGAGTACTCCAGTCCGCACTCTGGGGACTTGGAGGTTTATGTCATTTATACTCTTGTCCGCGCTCTGGGGACTTAGAGGTTTAAGTCATTTATACTCTATTCCACGCTCCGGGGACTTAGAGTACTCCAGTCCGCACTCTGGGGACTTGGAGGTTTAAGTCGTTTATACTCTAGTCCGCGCTCTGGGGACTCAGAGTACTCCAGTCCGCACTCTGGGGACTTGGAGGTTTAAGTCGTTTATACTCTAGTCCACGCTCTGGGGACTTAGAGTACTCCAGTCCGCACTCTGGGGACTTGGAGGTTTAAGTCGTTTATACTCTAGTCCACGCTCTGGTGACTTAGAGTACTCCAGTCCGCACTCTGGGGACTTGGAGGTTTATGTCATTTATACTCTTGTCCGCGCTCTGGGGACTTAGAGGTTTAAGTCATTTATACTCTATTCCACGCTCCGGGGACTTAGAGTACTCCAGTACGCACTCTGGGGACTTGGAGGTTTAAGTCGTTTATACTCTAGTCCGCGCTCTGGGGACTTAGAGTACTCCAGTCCGCACTCTGGGGACTTGGAGGTTTAAGTCGTTTATACTCTAGTCCACGCTCTGGGGACTTAGAGTACTCCAGTCCGCACTCTGGGGACTTGGAGGTTTATGTCATTTATACTCTAGTCCGCGCTCTGGGGACTTAGAGTACTCCAGTCCGCACTCTGGGGACTTGGAGGTTTAAATCATTTATACTCTAGTCCGCGCTCTGGGGACTTAGAGGTTTAAGTCATTTATACTCTAGTCCGCGCTCTGGGGACTCAGAGTACTCCAGTCCGCACTCTGGGGACTTGGAGGTTTAAGTCGTTTATACTCTAGTCCACGCTCTGGGGACTTAGAGTACTCCAGTCCGCACTCTGGGGACTTGGAGGTTTATGTCATTTATACTCTAGTCCGCGCTCTGGGGACTTAGAGGTTTAAGTCATTTATACTCTATTCCACGCTCCGGGGACTTAGAGTACTCCAGTACGCACTCTGGGGACTTGGAGGTTTAAGTCGTTTATACTCTAGTCCGCGCTCTGGGGACTCAGAGTACTCCAGTCCGCACTCTGGGGACTTGGAGGTTTAAGTCGTTTATACTCTAGTCCACGCTCTGGGGACTTAGAGTACTCCAGTCTGCACTCTGGGGACTTGGAGGTTTATGTCATTTATACTCTAGTCCGCGCTCTGGGGACTTAGAGTACTCCAGTCCGCACTCTGGGGACTTGGAGGTTTAAATCATTTATACTCTAGTCCGCGCTCTGGGGACTTAGAGGTTTAAGTCATTTATACTCTAGTCCGCGCTCTGGGGACTCAGAGTACTCCAGTCCGCACTCTGGGGACTTGGAGGTTTAAGTCGTTTATACTCTAGTCCACGCTCTGGGGACTTAGAGTACTCCAGTCCGCACTCTGGGGACTTGGAGGTTTATGTCATTTATACTCTAGTCCGCGCTCTGGGGACTTAGAGTACTCCAGTCCGCACTCTGGGGACTTGGAGGTTTAAATCATTTATACTCTAGTCCGCGCTCTGGGGACTTAGAGGTTTAAGTCATTTATACTCTATTCCACGCTCCGGGGACTTAGAGTACTCCAGTACGCACTCTGGGGACTTGGAGGTTTAAGTCGTTTATACTCTAGTCCGCGCTCTGGGGACTCAGAGTACTCCAGTCCGCACTCTGGGGACTTGGAGGTTTAAGTCGTTTATACTCTAGTCCACGCTCTGGGGACTTGGAGTACTCCAGTCCACACTCTGGGGACTTGGAGGTTTTAGTTGAGAGTAGTCGTATTTCCATTTTTTAATTTGTATTCATCTATTGTATCGAGGCTAATGTCGCCGAATGAACAATCGAAACACGTTTGCTCACGGAATGGGATTCTGCCCCCTAGGATGAGGGACGAAATTAGAAAAATGGACGATCGATTCTCGTCCGCTTTGTGATTATAGCTCTTCCAATCAAGTCAAGGAAGGAGGTATATGACAGATGGTTGAATCACATCCATGTTGGGTTAGATAGCCAAATCTCTTACAATTTGCTCTGTATCTCCTTCTAGAAAATAAGGATAATAGATGGTTGAATCACATCCATGTTGGGTTAGATAGCCAAATCTCTTACCATAGCTACTTCAAGTTCCATGTTGGGTTAGATGTCAAATCTCTTACCATAGCTACTTCAAGTTGGGCTTTCGAACAACCTTTCGTGTTCAGGGTAGGATTTGATGTGTAGATGATCAAATCACGTCCACTTTAGACAGATCCCGGCGTCACTGAGCTTCATGAGGGGTATCTGTATTTTGTCGAACTTTGTTCTATGACTCGATTGGAGTGGATGATCGGGCCATTTTCATTCCAAGCAGTTTAGGTCTCCAAGTCAAATGTGGAAGTTGATGGATGGATGGATGGTCGGTTGTTCGAATCGATCATAAGTTAAGCATACGAACTCAGATCGTCTTGAAACTTGGAACGTTGGCTTCCCTGGCTTTGATTGTTATGTCTTGTTAATCGTGGCTCGATCCAGACTCGGACAAAATCCATCGATATCCATAGTGAGCCTTTGTGTAACCGATCTTCAAGACGAATTGTCACTGGTTTGTAATCAAGTTCTTGGTGTCACGTCCTTGCCAAAAGGCGGGATAACATCTGCCCCCCAAAGGACGTCTTGTGTAAACATGACGTGCTTTGAAAAAACCGCAGTCTTTCATGCTGAATATTTCCGTTCAGTTGATTGCTTGACAGTCGTCTCTTAATCGTTTCGTTGCAATCTTCTTTTAGACAAATGTTCAACTAGCATGCTTTGCTTTGGTTCTGCCCCCAGTTTTGGGGATGAGTATGGAGTTGACTAATGTTTATACTCCGTCTCGCACTCTGGAAATACGAAGTTGATTAATGTTTATACTCCGTCTCGCACTCTGGGAGTACGGAGTTAAGCGAATGTTTAAACTCCGTCTCACACTCTGGGAGTACGGAGTTGACTAATGTTTATACTCCGTCTTGCACTCTGGGAGTACGGAGTTGATTAATGTTTATACTCCGTCTCACACTCTGGGAGTACGGAGTTAAGTAGATGTTTATACTCCGTCTCGCACTCTGGGAGTACGGAGTTGATTAATGTTTATACTCCGTCTCACACTCTGGGAGTACAGAGTTAAGTAGATGTTTATACTCCGTCTCGCACTCTGGGAGTATGGAGTTGTGCGAAGGATCGTCATGTATCAACCCATTTTTAGCCTTGATGTGATGGCTTGCCCCCGAGCTCGAGTTTCACTTAGTGAGTGGTTGGTCGTATCGCAGCCGCTCTCTACTTGAATAAATTCCACTTGCAGGATGGAATTCAGCTCTCCGTTCATCGTGATGTTGTACATTGTATTTAATCCATAGCCCCAAATCAAAGGCATATGGTTGATGATGAGCAATAGAATTATTCTCGTCCAGATGTAACTCCACACGTCCGATCATGGTCTGCGTAGATTGGTTGGCAACCAAATCTGAGTACCTGGACACCTGCATCGTTTTGAAAGTAGTTTAGTTCAAGCTAGTCGTAGTTCATAGAACAATTGAAATAGAGATGGAAATGGAAATAATTCAAAGAAGATTATGGTAAATCTCATTGATATGTGAAGCAGCGTCGTGTGCTCGCTAATCGACTCCGCCCCTGGCTTCTTTCAAAGGGATGTTGGCCGTCAACCGTCCAATTGATAATCATAGCCCTTTATTAATAGGCATCAGATATTCGCTGCCCGCCATTCTGCTGGACTTGTACATACTATTGAAGCTTTCCTTTCCAGGTCATCTTTTCGATCACACCTCGGAGGTGTTTGTAATCGCTCGTGTTAGGATTAGTGAGCATCTGGGAATATACAACATTCCCCTGATTTTCTTTAGACTTTGGTGTACTCTCTCGAGGTTGGTTTCCAGTACCACTTTGAGTCGTGAGTCTTCAAGTAGAGGTTGTCAATTGAATCTTTCAAAGAGCATATGAGCTGAATTCTGAAGTCCTGTTTCGGCTATTGGGATCTACATCCTTAGCCAATGGGCCTTCATTGTTATTTTTCTTAGTCTACTCCACTCCTCCTCACTTCAGTTCTGATTCATTTTGCAAAAGAAATGATCCATAGTCATAGGAGGCTCTTTAGCTAACTAGCTACCAAAATATATCTGGAGGTCGACTTTCCTCAAACGCGATCAGTATGATACCCTTGTTAGTATTAGAGCATTGGTTTGCTTGGAGTCATTTTGGCGTTTGCTAGAGTCATATCATCTATGTTCTCCAACCTTTGGGAGTACCGTATGAATAGCGGTTGCTTGTCCGTTCCCTTGATGCCGTTCATAAGCTGCCGCTAGATCCTCTATGCCCTGGTCGATCATGGGATGTCAGGGAAGTGGATAGAATGTTCCTTTACTAAGTTGAGTTTTGAACTCATTATCCGGAGTTTACTAATTTTAGTCATGTTAGCACCAAAATTGGTCACTAACCTCGTTGAGAATGATTGTGTAGAGATATAAGTGATGAAGTTAAATTAAACAGAGAAGACGATGCTAATTTAAATGCAGAAAGTAAGAACACCAAGTTTATAGTGGTTCAGCGTAATTGCCTACGTCCACTTTGTTCAACTTTATTGATTTCCTTTATAGTTGATCACAAATACAATTCGTGAATCAAATGCTTGAGTGAAGTTGTTAAGTAGAGAAGATGAGTCTTGAAAATGGCAGAGTCTCCCCGGTGTTTTCTCTCCAAAAAAGGATCCCTTTTCACTGTGACCCTGCCCCTCTATTTATAGACAAATATGGGCTGGACTTCCCAGGTGGGCTTGGTGGCCAAACACTCTAGCCCAAGTGTAGTGGTCGTTGTATGCCGAACCAAGTAGACCGAACACGTTGACGCCGAACCACCTTCTCAATGCCGAACGGTACGTTTGATGGGTGGGAAGTGCAGAACAGTTGTCAGTCGAAGCCGAACGATCCTTTGGCCGAACGATGCTTCTTAGCCGAACGATCCTTTGGCCGAACGATGCTGCCATGTAGAGTAGTTATATACGCCGAACGTCTTCTAACGCCGAGTACCACTGGATGCCGAGTACTACGCCGAGTACTCCTTGATGACGGGTACTACGCCGAGTACTATGAGATGCTGAACACTATGCCGAGTACTATGAGATGCCGATCACTAGTTGACACCGAGTCGTCCTGTACGCCGAGTTCTACTAGATGTCGAGTACTACGCCGAGTACTCCTGTCGCCGAGTTCTACTGGATGTCGAGTACTACGCCGAGTACTCCTGTCGCCGAGTTCTACTGGGCGCCGAGTACTACCTAATGCCGAGTGCTACCCGATGCCGAGCACTACCTGATGCCGAGCACTAGTTGATGCCGAGTGCTACCTAATGCCGAGCACTACCTGATGACGAGCACTAGTTGCCTGGTCAAATCTCCAGGAAACAAGTCATAGTCAGTTTTCTTATCCTATTATTGTTTCTGCTTTTAGTTTAGATTTCTATCAATCTCTGATAATGCTCAAGCTTATTTGCAGGTACCAAATCACGATCTGTGCTTTGATGGACTTGGGTTTCGATTTTTGTCGAAATTTGGGCCCATTAATGTTCGGATGACATTTGGTATCAGAGCACTAGGTTAGTAGATCAGGGGGATTATGATAAATTAAGAGAACGTGTTCATACTTTCCTATCTAGTAATATTATATTCTTACGCTAGATTCTAAGAGTTCCGACTATAGAAGTAGTTGCAGTTCCACTCCGAAGTAATAGGAAAAGCTACTATGAGTTGGAAATATTTTAGAGCTAATATTTCACGACGACTTCAAAGTACCCCACGGAGTGCTGATGATGCATAAAGTGTTGTTGATGAAGAGCATGAGTATGACATATGGCTGAATCTCAGAGACTGGAGGTGTTCAACTTGACGATTGTGATTCTAGCTACCTTGTGATTTTGGATTTTGAGTTCCATTCGAAGACATACAATTATTCCAGATAGATGGGAAATTAGATTCTATATGTCGCAATTGTATGGAAGAAAGTCTTTTCTAAGGTGCATTCATTGATCACCTCTTTGATGGCAAACCGGATTTTTTTATTTGAATAATTAATGTCAATTCCTTAGTGTAAAACCTGTGAGAGAAATTTTATAAAGTATATTTTGGAAATGCCTTAGATTTTTGAAAAAGGGTTTTCAAAGGATTTCTTTTTCCAAAGATTTATTTTGAAAATTTTGTTTTGGGAAAGTTTTGAAATTTTAATTTTCAAAGAAACACGTATACCACTAGGTTGGTCGTGTTAAGAAATTTTTAGTTTATAAAAGATTAATTCTTTAAATCCTTAAATATTTAGATGTATATACCAGTAAAGCTTTGATATTTATTTTTGGCAAGAAAATAGTTTTTCAATTTGAGAAATTTGTGTTTTAGAAAAGATATTTGGAAACCCTGAAATATTTATATATATAAGTTTGACTTTTAAGGGAAGTTTTGGTATAAAATGGTTTCTATTATTCAGAAACAAGTATAAAGGAGCGTATACTTAGCTCAGTGATTTTTCGATTTATAAAATCAAGGGTTTTTATATTTTCTCTCTTTAAGGTATGGACAAAATAGGAATGACATTCAACTTTATTGGGGCATGTAGTTTGAAGTGTGGTTAAACCCATCAGCTATTGGAAGAAATATTTTCGTGCGAAGTAGGCAGGAAATGGTAGCTGGAATATTTTCGGATTTTTGGAAGTGTTGTTGGTCATAACAGTTTTGTTGAGGTTATCGCAATCTTGCCAAGGAAGGGTCTACACGGTAAGGTGGATACCCTCGTATGGAAGGCAGAATTTTTCTAGATGGGTTAAGTTGAAGAAGGTGTATGGAATGGTCATAAGAATATTAATGAATTTAACTGGCCCTATAGGGTCTAGATTCTGGCCGTGCCCAAATCTGGGCTAGCAGTCGACCGCTAGGTGGATTCGGGCCGAACCCGAACCTGGAGCGCAACTATAAGTCACTTCCAAAACTTCAACCACCGCAAACCCCTCACACTCTTCCTCCTCCTCAATTTTTTTAGCCGAACCCAATTGAACCTCACCCTTCATCCGCTTAACCAAACCCTCTCTCCTTCATTCCTCCAGCAACCGGCACCAAAATCCTTGCACATCAGATCTTGCCCCACACTACTCTGGATATAAACCATTTTCTCTCTTTTCATACTGCCTCTCAGCCCATGGCACCGCCACGTACCGGCGGCTCTTCCTCTCGTGATCCTGGCCTCAATCCGCAAGAAGCTGCTTGGCTTGACTGGAGCAAGCGGAAGATCGCCACCTATCTCGAAACGGTGGACTTTGATTTCCTTCGTGGACGACCGGTGAAGTTCAAAGATTTCTCTGCTCTCAAGCTTGAAGAGCTTTTCGTCGCTGCAGGACTTGCACCTATCCTCCACTTCAAGACTAATGAGCGGGAATATTACCTACGCTGCGTCCGTCTTTTCGATGCACAGATGGCGTAGAATTTCGATGATGGCAACAGCTACATTGAGTCTGAGGTGAAGAGAGCTTGGATTGAAATGTCAGATGATGATGTTGCTGGGATTTTCGAGATATCTGAAGTAGGTGCAGATTTGGATGATATAGACATGTCTGATCCTGAGATACTTCAGCGGTTCTTTTTTGGAAATGTCGATGATTAGAGGACTGACAATTTGCGACCGATGGCCCATCTCGTCGTGCGCATCATTCAGCATAATATTATTCCGAAGATGGAGAGCCTTGACCAGATATACGCCTTAGTGCGGAAGGTCGCCTATGCTATAATTGGTGGCGTAGCCATCAATCGGGCTCGTGTCTTGATGCTCCATATGGTCGATCAGGGAGTTAGTACCCCGAGGACTCACTTTCTATATTGCCACTTGCTCACTCGAGTGTTTAGGCATTACGAGGTAAATTTTAGTGGAGAGCTAGTAGTGAAGGAGAGAGGTTTTGGTTGCCACTTTCTATATTGCCACTTTCAATATTGCCACTTGCTCCCTCCTGCCATCGACCGGACCACCATTAAGAGGATGAATATTCCTTTGCCGCCTGGCGCACCACCTGTACCAACACCAGAGCCACAGCAGTAGCAGCAAGGGATAGCGCAAGGCATTGAGGGATACACGAGTTATGTGCTTACTGCTATCCATCAGGTTTAGGCAGAGCTCCATGAGATTAGGACGGAGCAGCAGCGCCCAGGGCGTGAGATTGGGTGCATAGCCGCTATGCTACGACCATTCCGCGGTCGCGGCAATGGCTCTACTCCAGCTGCGGAGGGAGACCTTCTCACAGTTCTTAGGTGATGTTTTCTTTAGGGTTGTTGTATCTTTTCACTTCCAGCATTTTTTCTTTTCTTTTATGTTGTTGGGTTGTAAAACTGTTAGTTGTCTCTTATAAAAGGCATGCACGATATTATGAGTTTCTATTCATTTTTTATGTTATTTTTTCCAGATATCACTACACCATAACAGCCATTTCGTAACACTTATTTTTTTCAATTGCCAACACTTATCTGCGTTGTAGATTAATCACAACAATAAGCGTTGCTAAGTAAGAAATGTGTGACCGAAAATACACAATTACATTTTTTTTATTGTCCACGCATATATGCGTTGCCAAATTTGGTAAAATTGAAACAAAATGAATGTTTTTGGGGCAAAAAAGTAATAAACATTCTTTTTCTTCCACAACCCTAATCCAAACGTCTAACATTCATTCCCCAGCTTCAGCCGCAAGAATTTTCCCCAACTTTGGAAATTAGGGTTTCTAATTCGAAGCTTCCGATTGATAATCAGATGAGATAAATTCACATGTGTCCCTTGTCACTTTGATTGCTTGATTGTTTCCTCTCGGTAGCTTCGACGTCGAGTGAGATTGATCTAGAATTCGGTATATATTCTTCGATTTATGCTTTTGATTTTATGCTTTTAATTCAACTTGAGTTTATGCCAATGATGAATTAGGTTTATTTATAGGGTTTGATTTTCGATATATTAGTTTGCTTGAATTTTTCAATTGCTTTCTTTTTACGTTCGATTTATGATCAAATAATTTTTCAGTGGTTGACTCGTTATTTATTTTGATATAAGTGCGAATGTATAGACTTATATATCTAGACCCATGGTTGCATTTTTGGCCTTGACTTTGACTTCTTCTTTGATATTTTTGATGCTTTGTTTCCTTGCATTGTACATGTGATCTGCTCCACTAAGACCATGCTTGTTTGCATTTTTGTTTTCTGATCACCCCTGCCCTGCATATGCGAGTTCATTTCACCTAAACTCCCCGTTACCTGCTCTCGCAGATGTGGTCGCCGCCAACACTCGCGCTTGCTCAATTTCCGCCTTCACCTGCACTCATCGTGCTTGCACTCGCCGATGCAGTCGCTATCGCCTGCTCTCCACCGTCGTCTGCCTACACTTGGTGCTGAAGGTTAGATTCATATGTATTTGATCTAAACAAAAAATATTTGACAGTATAGTGCAATGTGCTGTTCACCATAAATTGGTTGGACATGTTATACGATTTTCTATAGCCCAAAAAATAAATAAAGGACAATGTTTTAAGATAGAAGACTGAAAATCACTTGTAGGTGTATGCGATGCCGATGCCAAGTATGTGTTCACTTTGTTACTGATGCCAATGCTAACCTTCACTACAAGGTTTTCTGTGAGCGAACCATACTCTGATGTTTTTTGCTTCTTCCTGCGCAGATTCAGAAGAATCATTTGTCAGATGCAGTTCTAAAATTATATTCTTTTGCAACTGTTCTATTTTCAATCACCCGCTGAAGGTTAGATTCATATGTATTTTGGTCTAAACAGATAACATTTGACAGTTTACTATAATGTGTTGTAGTTGACAGTTTTGAAATTAGTGTAAGCGCTGTTAAAATTGCATGAATCGTTTTTTTCAGACTGTTTCTACTTTCTAACGAGCACAGGCTGTTATGTGCACCGTAATTAAAGTTTTCTAAACAAGTTATTTTTTTTTACTAATTTACTATATACACTGATGCTTATGTTTTGTAGTTAGCAGTAATCATTGCCAACTTTTTATTTGTCGTTGCTTAATTAACTGGTAACTTTTATTTTTTTTCTTCCCAGGAACACTGCTTACCGATCCACTTGGTAATTTAGTATATATATACTGTTATCAGTAGTGCATACGACGATGACATTGAGAGGAAGAACAGAAATTCACGATTGTGAGTGCCTGCTTTCGGTGAGAACAATATTCTGATGATAGTTACTTTTACTGCTCTATAGGAATACATCATAAGTAGTTTAGGTTATTTATGAAAATTAAGGTATGAAAACGTTTTTTCTTTTAAATTGAATTTGTTGATTTAAGATTGGCTTGACAAAATTTTAGGAAGAGGTTAATTCAGATTTTAATCAGTTTGTTGTACATTTGTTCTCAGTGTTGTAGATTTACTTCATTTTTACCAGCTTATGGATTAGGTGAAAATATTTAGTGTGATTTATAGTACGTAACAAAAACCATATAATAGTTTTTTTATGTTCAAATCAGTTTTATTGATCGATTGTTTTATTGCTAAATGTTGTATTGGTTTTTCTATCATCGTGTTTTACACTTGTGTGCACATTCTTGTTTATGAAGTTTGCTCTGTACTTTCATGCACTAGACATTGTATGGATCCCTGCGCTTGTGGCTGATATTTGTGGCTGATCTCATTTTTATGATCCATATATCCCACGTTACCGATAACGTACACCAAGTTTTATCATCACACTGCATTTAACTAGACACAATATTTGTTAAAGTAGCACTTATTTTCAGTTCATTCAGTTTCAAGCCCACATATAGCTCCAACTTGTTGAAAATGCCTTTGACAACATTGGCAACCTACTGATACAAGTTACAATATTTGATTACTGTACATGTAGAATTAGTGGGCTACAAGATTCATCAATAAAAAAATTTGCTTCCAGTATTTCAACTTTAAATTTATCTGCTCCTGACTTGTTCAAAGTTTGCATGTGGTAATTTGATTACCAAATTTGACTCTGAATTTTATCAATAACACTCCTGTAAGAATACTTCACTGTTTTCTCATCAATTGTCATGTGTCTCATCAATCAATTCTCATCAATATTCGAACAGCTCGATATTAATCACTGGCTAAACTTAGACCTAACGAGTCATATAACTGAAATGATGGATTCTTCTTTGACCAAATGATTTAATTAATTTATAAGTGTTATTGACCAAATGACCAAACTTAGACCTGACGAGTCATATAACTGTATATATATTGTAAAATCCCACTGGCTATCCACTTTGTGCACACTAAAAGTCTACAACATGGTGTTGTAATTAACCGTTGTCTATTCTTTTACATGGTCAATGATTTAATATGTAATCCATAAAAACAGAATGAATCATTTTTAGCCAACGGTTGATATAAACGGGGAAAATTGGGCCACATTTAATGATTTAATACTGCATAAAGGAATCAAATCATACATAAAATATATTAAGATTGTTTAATGATTTTGCAGGTTAGACTGCTTGTTGGTTTGTTGAAGATCTTGAAGATGACCCAATTGCGGAAGTTTTTAGTTCCGACACGAAGAAAAATTATTGTCGAGCAATTACTTCTATGTTATCAAACAGTTCCGACAGTTTTTCGTATTCGGTATTTGTAGAATTTCACTATGAAATTTACGTTGTCTTTTGTATTCCAATTTGACATTATTATGAAGTAGTTGATTATGTATTGAATTAACCAACTTAATTATGTATTGTACTTGTTATGAAGTAGTTGACATTGTTATGAAGTAGTTGATTATGAAATTTATGTTGTTATTTGATCATGAATATTGTAAATTTTGGGTTCCTATGGAATGTAGTATAATAATGTTGTTAAAGCGTTATAAGCGTTGGCAATTAAAATATACCAACGTTTATAAGCGTCAGCATAGAAAATTAAACAAAGTTGGATGGTTAATTTGCCAACGTTTATAAGCGTTGCTAAATAATATACACCAACGTTTATAAGCGTTGGCGAATACAACCTTCCAACGCTTATAAGCGTTGGGAAATTAAACTCGCCAACGCTTATAAGCGTTGGCAATAAATTACGACGCCCCTACAGCGACACTAATAAGCGTTGCTGAAACTGTTTGCGACAGTTATACTCGTTGGGAATCACCTGTTTTGGTGTAGTGTATGTGAACCGCTTCTATATATATGCATAGTAGAGAAACAATATAAATATGGGATTCTCATAAAGACACTTAACTAACAGTAAAAGCAATATAAGACTGGAGGTGTAGAATAGTTGGAAATTTTAGCGAAGGACGTGATAAATCACGGGTCATTGCTCATGTTCCTTCAAACCTAAATTTTATGAATAATAGACGTGTTGACATTTTTAAATAAAATGTCAAATTTCTAGGTAAAAATTAGTTTTAGAATTTGGAATTTTGTTTATGTGCCTAGCGCATAATCGACTTCTGACTACGCTAAAAGTGTGGCTCGATTTATCAAAATTTTTTAGAAGGAAAATATTGTGAAAATTTTCCACTTGATTTGAAAAGTTCCTTTTTGAAGAAAAAAAGGTAAGAAAAAGTTTTGTGTTTTGGTTATTTTTTTACTCATAAATTATTTTTAGAGTTTTGTTCAAAATTTTATTTCAAGCGAAAATGTGCGTCCAAATATTTTGAGATTTTATTTTCCAAATAACATACAAATTTGAAAAGTGAGAAATTTTTTTGTGAAAACCTTGATTTTGAAGGCCGCATGTTAGGTGTAGGGTAGGCAAATAGAGTTAGAATTTGCGAATTTAGCGGTGCATTAGGGTCGACGATGCAATAAATGCATGTGATAACAAAGGAAAAGCTGTTTTAGCCTTGAAATTTCAATTTTCATACCTTGTCGACGATGCGTGCAAGTCTATTTTTGGACTTAATTCTGTTTTAGAGCTTGAAAACAAGCCTCCTTATGCATTTTGTGCGTGGAAATTTGGAGTAAATCTAGGGCAGTAAAGAAATTCCCAATGTACCATGGAAACAGGAAGATTATAATGGTAAGAATATTAAATTATCCGCTTCAATTCCTTTTTTGGGCGTAGGAGTAAATTTTAGGAAGCGAGTTTTTGGTGTGTTGGATTATTGGATGGTAGGAAGTGGATGAAAAAATTGGTTGCTTCATACTTCTATTTGTAGGAGTATGGGGGTTTTTGTTGAAAAGATTTTTCGAACAATTGTATACATGTAGAACTACCAGTATATATGTAGGTTGTTTGCATCATAATTTTTAAAAATATTTTCAAAATGAATGCATTCATATATGAGGATCCGATTTAGAATCATTAAGCATACATATTTTCTATATGGTGATACAGTTATACACTATGCACTTATGCACGTTTGTTTGCAAAAATTGGTTGTACACTCATTAGTTATGTAGTTTAGCATAATTAGGAGCCAAAATCTTGAATTAGTCATTGGTGAAATTTTGGGGACAAAATTCTTTTTAAGGGGGGAAGAATATAACACCCCGTAATTTGGCATTAGTTATTTAATTAGTTAGTTTGTTAATTAATTAGGCTCCGAAAATGGAATTTGTGCAAATGATGGAATTTGTGCAAAAGATGGAATTGGACCATGAAACTTGCACCATTGCATCCATGGCGAAATTCTGAGCAACTTTCATATTTGGAGTTTTGCGATCAGAGTCCAAACGAAGAAGTTAAAGACGAAAAACGAATTCAAAACATAAATAAAAAAATATGAAATAATTAATGTTTTTATCTTAATTACTCGGGCCCACAGACCGACCCATCATTAGGGACGGTCGACCCTTAGCGATCAACCGGTCACCCAAGCGGCGGTCGGCCGATGGCGACCTAGTGGCTCTAGTAAACCAGGCCGCAACGGCCCGAATTTAATATATTTCGATCTAACGGTTCTATTTGATTCTAGTGCTTATAAATTCAGGCCTAGCCCTCCCTTCTCTTCTCATATTTTCTAAAAGCAGTAGCGAAGCTCTGCCATTTCTTCTTCTCCAATTTCTTTCTAAATTATAAAGATAAGATATTTGTATCTATATTCATACAAATCGGATAAGAGTAGAAATCTAATAAAAAAGAGAAGAAAAGAAAATCAACCATATGCGTATTTAAGGTAATTTATATATTTATATCTATTTTTTCTCCCTATCCCAAATCTCTTCTTATATATGTAATTCTAATGTATGTATATAACCTTTAATACATATCACTTGGATTAAAAGGATTTGGAGATGAATCAAAGGTTCTAATTCAGATCTGGATATTTGGATCGCTTTTAAAAGGTGAGTGGGAAATTTTATAGATTGTTATAATATGAAAATTATCCCGTTGGTGTTTATTTGATTTTATGCCTAATTGTATATGAGTTGGATCGCCTACATATTCTTGTTTATAAATTGATTTAGCAAATTATACAACCTGCCTGGAAATCAGTCCAAAAAGTATGAATTTAGAATATTGGTTTAAATGAAATTTATTACAGATCTGAAATAGGTTGTATAATAATGTTATAAATTTGGATTATTACCCTAATCTTGTTAGAATATGAACTTTTTTATGTTTGAAAGTGTTGGAGTTTAGATCCGTTTAATATTTGTAAATTAGTTTAATTTCTTTCCCTTTTTGAAAGATACAACGTTTGATCTAACAAGAAGTATATGCAAATATAAAGAGAAAGAGATGTGTAAAGTATGAATTTATTGTAGTTTACACTGCCTATTTCCATAATAAAAAAATGATTATTCCTTGTAATTTCAACCGATGTAATCTTTTATATTTTAAAGTTAAATCTTTTGTTTTGGACTAATTTATGGAAATTTTAAGGATAATCTTTTTAGATATAATTCCAATGATTTAACATGGAAAAGTATATTCTAATAAAGGTATATAACTAGATCATATTTAATAAAAGTAAATATTTGTACGTAATTACTGCGCTTATAATATTTTAATAAAAAGCTAACAACGACGCTTGAGCATAATATTCACATTGAGGATTACTAACTAATAAGAAAAGAATTTAAAAGGTTGTAACTCCAATAAATGGTAATAAATGTGGGAGTTACAATAAATGGATAGGGTAAATGGATTAATGGGACTGATAAAAATGGAGTACATATATAAGGTTATCAATTTGAAATTAATAGTTATACATAAATGTCTTAGGGAATGTCCGTTAGGATTTTATGGACAGATTGACATTTATGAGTATTAAACAGGGATTTATGAGTAGATAAATATTTAAGGTAAATCTTATTGCCTTAAATAAAAAGGGAATTAGTAAGCTAAGTCCAATATCTACCTAAGATAATATAGATAAAGTCTTAGGATGGTTAATTGGACATAGTAGGTTAGTGATGTGAGGTCAGTAGAGTCACTCGATGGAAGACTGCCCTTCACTTTGAGGCTATAAGCAGTCGGGTGTACTTACTACTGATGTGAGATATCACTAATCCAACAATCCATGATGACGTGAGAGATTGGGCTTGCTTTCTTAATTGGAAAGTATTAAATGGTCCAAATTTGGAATTAGGAGTGATGAGGGATATCTCCATAAGGGTTCGCTTTTGGTTTGAGGTCTTAAGTGGCCGAAGGGTCCGCCTCTCTCCTAAATGGAAGTATTAAGTAACTTAGTGAGATTGCAAATAAATAAATAAATAAGGATGTCTCTAAAAAGGGTTTACTTCAATGTTGAGATCTTAAGTGGCTGAAGGGTCCACCTCCCTACCGAAAGAAGTAACCTAATGAGATGGCATGTTTATAATTAAAGAGTGAGAGTGGATATCTCGGGAAGGGTTCGCTTCAGGTTTGGGGTCTTAAGTGGCTATAAAGTCCTCCTTCCTATAAAATAAGTATTAAGTAGCCTAATGAGATTTACAAGCAATGACAGCTAAATAGTACCATTGAGAAGCACGCTTCTGGAAGTAGGTCTTAAATGATGGGGTCTACCTATTTTCCACTGGGAAGTATTAAGTGGCTTGGGTACAGTCTGTTACATTGCTAAAGCCGAAATAATAATAGTACCATTTAGTAGCACGCCTTGGGGATAGGTGTTAAATGATGGGGTCTTCCTTAGTTAAGGTATTAAATGACTAGAGTCTACCTATTTTCTAATAAAAGGTCTTAAGTGGCTTGAGTACTATTTATTACATGACTATGATTTTATCTACGATAGATGCTGTAATAATTGGACATTAAATGTCAGAAGCCTTAAATAGTGGTTAGAGGTCTTATAGCTAGGACCTACTGACCATTGATAACATTGTTAGGAAACCACCTTGGGAATAGGTCTTAAATGACAGGGTCTACCTCAATTAAGGTCGTAAATGACAGCGTCTGCCTATTTCTCTTTTAAAAGTATTATAAATGTCCGCTTCATATTTAGAAGTACTAAGTGGCTAATAGGTTTGGAAGTATTGGGTTGTTGATATGGCTTCATTAATATTTTGTACCTTGGGAAAGGGTAAGTATGTAATCGTGTGTGCAGTGAAAAGTTAGATTAGAATTGCTAACCTTAATGGATATAACAATCAAATGGAAACCTATTGCTATAAGTTTATGTTATGGTTAGTTTATATTTTTCCAGTCACCAGAACGTTGTTCTGACCCCCTCCTCATTACAACCCATGGGATAGAATTTAGTGAAACAGGTCACTAGAACTGGATACGCTTTGTTGTTGGAGAGTCTTCTTTTCTCTCATGCTCGATGTTGATGTAACAATCTGCCATCCAAGGAATACCCTTTATTCCAAGGCAGTAGTCATAGTCAGTATTCTTATCCTATTATTGTTTCCGCTGTGAGTTTAGATTTCTATCAATCTCTGATAATGCTCATGCTTATTTACAGGTACCAAATCCTACGATCTGTGGTTTGATGGATTTGGGTTTCGATTTTTGTCGAAATTTGGGCCCATTAAGGTTCGGGTTGTTACATTCAAGAAACGTGAAGTACTAATAATGATATTGCACTATTTTGGAATACCTTTTGATGACTTTCCTTTTTTCTGTTGGCCTCCAACTGTTTTGTGTTGTCTCCTCGCTTGCAATCTTGTATGGTGCACAAACTATGGGTCTCTTATCTTTAAATTTGGTATCAAAGGTACCGTCTTATTGAAATATGTCAATACAAAAGAGTTGGTGTCCTAGTATTAGTGATATCTCGAATAATAAGTCATTAATCATTGCCCTAGTATTTGTAGTTTCTTAAAAGGCAGTTCATTGAATTTTCGATCTGTCAATCCAAACAATTCCATTTTGTAACTCGCTAGCAAGTAAAATTTGGTATCCTGTCTCTAAATTTCTATTGAAAGCTTCATTTTTTCTTAGAGAACTTTGATCATCTTTATTTTTCATGAATGTTTTTTAGGATGCATGTGTGCTTAAATTTTTATGCAATGTGTTATAATAAATGTTGGGTAATGGGCAATAGGCATGCTTTGTTAGTTTTCAGAAAAAACATTCGTTTCTTTCTTCTATCCTTCAAGTTTTTTTTATTTCATACCAATTGTTGTGAATTTAAAAAGTGACAGCAGACGATTCTGAACAGTTAGAACCGTAAGAAATGAAGAACGTGAAGAGATGTTTATTCTAGCTTTACTGTCAAGTATAGATTTTCAACCTAGTGCATTGTTATGGAAAATGTTGTTTAGTGCTTGTAGGCAACATGGAGAAGTGGAAACTGGAAGGCGTAAGCATTTTTTTAGAGAAAAATGATCCGTTGACTTAATTTTTTAAGTTTTTAGTTTAGTAGGACATTACTAAAATTGGCAGTTGTTTGGATACCTGGTTTTAGCTTTATTGAATCATTTTCATGTAGTTTTCAGCTTTATCCTTGTTTTGTCACATATTTGATTTTGATCAATTCAAGTTAAAACAAAAGTTTAAAATATTAGCAGTTATATCATATTTTCATCCGTTAACCAATTATATTGCATATTTGTAGGATGGGATGACCGTGTTGCTAATGCTGGTGATGCTACCTTGGAAGTTGTAGAGATACAGCTATCAATATGTGTTCCTTAGATCCACAATTAACTACAAATACTGATTATTATTGTATCTTGAAATTATGGAATTTGCATATATCGAAGTATCTTAAAATTGTTTGTTACTTGAATGTATCTTAAAGTTTGACCATATTATTGTGAGAATTGACTGCAAATACCGAAGTCATTTTTAAATATGTGGAAATGAACTCTGGTTGCTATTATCATTGTATGGAATTATGCTTATCTATGAACAATGAACTGTAATTGATTTGATGGAATGACATATGTATGTATGTATGTATGTATGTACGTACGTACGTACGTAAGTATGTGTGTGTGTCTGTGTTTGGTGTATGCTGGTTTTCAGGTCCTTAAAAAATTTCATATAATAGAAATGCAAAAATTAAAAAAAAAATATTAGGAATGACTAAAAGCCATTGCTAAAAACACATAGCCATGGCCTTAGGCCGTGCCTAAATGGAAATTAGCAACGGCTTATCGTTGTTGCTAAATCCACCCAAAAAAATACAGAAATTAGCAAAGGCCAATGAGCCGTTGCTAAATAATATTTTGCTACGGCTTAGAGCCATTGCTAAATAAAAATTAACAACGACACTATGTCGTTGCTAAATAAGCATTTTTCAACAGCCCAAGTCCATTGCAAAATTCAGTTTTGCAACGGACCTTGGCCGTTGCAAAATTTATCCACTCTCCATTTTGCAACGACTTTGAGCCGTTGCGAAATGCTTTTAACACGAAATTTTCTTTTTTGGTGTAGTGACCGAGATGAAGTTATCGATTCATGGACTCCCTCTTCCTCTCTTGCTTTTTTGGATCTAAAGTTGGACTTAGTATATTAGTATCTGACGATTCTGCTGGATGATTTCCCTATAAATATAGCACCTATGGCATTGGAGAAGGGACTTTTGGCACTTTACTTTCTTTATCTTCTATCTCTCCTTAACCATAGTCACTTACGAAGCTACTTATGGTTGTTATAGGCTGTTAGACTTGTCAAACCCTTGTGCTAGCGACTAATAATCTATAATCAATAATAATACAGTAGACGTAGGCTATAGATTTGTTGAACCACTATAAAAACATTTGTGTTCTCTCTGTTTTACTTACATTTTTTGCTAGATCTCTATATTTCTATTCATTTTTCAGTGTTATGGCATTTCTAGGCTCAACATTTTAGTGCTTTCACTAAGAAAGGCAATTCTCATGCATAGATCTATCTTTCTCTTGTGGATTGGAGTGTCCAAAAGTTAGATTCAGAAGGTTTCCATTAAGGAACTTGAAGAATTTGCATACGAAAATCAATTGCACTGTCAAGAAAATTTGGTAGATCTAGAGAAGTAGCTGGTGCAGATAAAGGAACTTCCCATCATGTGATGGTTAGTAACCAACTGATATCAGCATTGGTAGGACCATTTACCCCTTGGGAGATGCTCATGAGAGTGGACTTGATAAGATGATGACATAACCAAATCATAAGATAGCTGATAGTCAGAAGGCTCTATTGGAAAAGATGGACGTGAGCATAGCTTTGCTAACCTACTAGCCATAGAAAACTAGGAGGAGTAGGAGAGAGACTTCACTTACCGGATCTGAAGAAGAGAACTTGACTGCTTTTGGTCAGAATATGAGAGATGAAAATAGAAGTAGAAGGAAAAGACAACTTGAGCAGTAGGGGGTCGCTAGAGGAAATAGGAGAGATCCCTCTAAGGGGATTCATGTCGGTACCGATCAGAATTAGGTCGGTACCGAGATGAATCTGGGACCCTTAGAGGGTCAGGGAGTTGAGGTTGTTGACTTGTCTAATTTTGAGGATGACCTGCAGCATGATGGTGATGGTTATGAACTGGATGTTGATGTTCGAGATGCTAGTGTACAGACAACCACTATATAGCCAACTAGGCATCAAAAAAGACTAGAAGGAGTGGTTCTCCCACAAATTGGAGAACGTAGACGTCAACGGGCAAACCGAGACCTTTTGCAGAGTCATACACTCGGCGTAGTTCCTGGTAGTCGACCTTCGAAGTTCCCTGCTAGTGAGGAGTTTATAGTGGATATGGTTAAGCAGTTGGTGGAAGAAAATAAATGGAGAAAGAATGAGGATAGGGGTTCTACGCTAAGTAAAACTCCATTCATAGAGAATATTCTAAGGGAGGAATAACCTAAGAAGTTTATGATGCAATAATGCCATCGTATAATGGGACTACTGATCCCAAGTAGCACCTGTTTAAATATAAATGGTATATGGATGGTGCAAGAGCGATGGTCGTGGTTCGATGTAGGTGTTTTCCTATTTTTCCAGAAATGTAGTGTCAATGTGGTTTACTCAACTCGCACTGAAGTCCATATCGACATTCGATGAGTTGGCAAAGAAATTTCTAGAGCAGTTTAGGCTCTACACTGCTAGGCCTAAAGACGTGATGTCCTTGTTAAGCCTTTCCCAAGGACCTTAGGAATCATTGAAGGGTTTCCTAAATAGATTTAACATTGCAATTACGGAGGTTAATAACCCAAAGGAAGATTTTATTTTTATGGAATTGGTCCAGGGCATGAATCAGGACATGGACTTAGGAAAATGGTTGAATATGAAACAGCCAACGGCTATGGAGAAATTCCACCGGAAAACTAATTGGTTCTTACATTTGGAAGAAGAAAGTCAAACTGCTGGAAAGATTGATGGTGGACAGTCAAAGAGGTGATTCAAAGTAACATGGTGATTAAGCAAACCGGTGAGAGTTCTAATAATGTAGCATTAAATGTTGGAAATTATAATAATCAAAAAAGAAGAAATCAGGGCTCTGGAGGTAGGCGGAACGAAGCCAAGAAGTGCCTATGGAATATGAGGCCTGAGAAATATACACCTTTGAATGATACGTAGGAAAATATATACCTTGCCGCACAAGATACGGAGAGGTACAAAAAGCCGCCTAGGAGGGAGGTAACTGAGAAAGAGTAGGGCTCATGCAAGTACCGTCATTTCCATGAAACTCGTGGATGCAACACGAATGAGTGCTGGCATCATAGGGATTTTATCGAGGAGTTGATAAGGAGGAAAAAATTACAACAACATGTAAGAGAGCCATAGGATGGCAGTCAAAATGCAAGGTCCTAAGGGCCGACTGCCCAAGGAAATCAACTTGGAACCCATGGAGAGGGGGCCAGGCATACTGTTGGAAGAATAGTCATAAATACTATAACATGAGGACTTTATCCATTAGAGAAAAGCTGGAGAGAAATGGAGCGGTACGCGAGCTTGTGGAAGCACGTACCACAGGAAAGCTGCATTGACATAGAGGATGGAGTTCTGGCTAAGTGGCAAAGGATGGTAATAAATGATATTGTGTTTAGGAATAGTTATTCTAGTGCAGTCAAAGCGCCAATCTTCGACCCCATGGTTATTACGACTATTATTGACCCGACTACGGTACATCGGGTCATGGTGAATAGTGAAAGTTCTGTAAATATTCTATTTAAAAGAATGTTTGATCAAATGAAGATCGGTATGAAGGACGTTAAGCCTTGTAAATCTAAGATTCAAGAATTTATAGGCAAGGCAAAACAACCAATTGGGATAGTTGACTTGTTCGTGGAGTAGGCGATGGAGACCGCAAGGTATTGTGGATTCAGAAATTTGTTATAGTGGATGAATATTCAATGTAAAATGTATTTTTGGGATAATCAGCCCTTGTTTTTTGGATAGCACTAGCTCCTTGATGGTTAATAATGAAGTTTCTCATGGAGAATAGGGTCTTATCTGTTAGAGGAGACCAGAGTGCGGGTAGGGAATGATATGTCATTGAGCTAAGAGATGCAAAGTGGCGGGAGAAAGGCCAGAATGTATAAAGAGATCTCATCATTAAGAACTCAAAAGCATAGCAATTAAAGCCCAAGCCCTGGCTCAACAACCATAGCTGGTTTGATAAGTCTATGGATCCCAGAAAGAAGTTAGAGGAAGTGCGGGCTGCACTGGTAGAGCTGAGGGTTAACCTTCCGATCGATATGGATGATCCCACTCGGGATCTTAAGATCGGACCTCAACTCGGCGTAGGATTTAGGAAGGAGTTGGTTAGTTTTCTACAAGCAAACTTGGATGTGTTTGCTTGGACGCATTAGGATATGTGTGGGATACCACCGAAGATAGCATGCCGTGCACTGAATGTGGACCTAAAGTTTCAACTCGTGAAGCAAAAGAGGCGCGGTCTGGGTTCGGAGCGGTCCATTGCGTTGGAGGAAATAGATAAATTGAAAGTGAACGGTTGTATTCATAATGCTTTATACCCAGAATGGGTATCAAAAATCCCGTGTTGGTCAAGAAATCAAACTGAACGTGGTGGACGTTTATTGACTATTTTGACTTGAATATATCATGCCCGAAGGATAGCTTCCCTTACCTAGGATTGACCAACTAGGCAAGACCGCGGGATACGGTTGCTCTTTTTCATGGGCACTTATTCCGGTTATAACCAAATACTGATGCATGTGCCGGATCAAGAGCACACAAGCTTCATAACGTATTTGGGATTGTATTGTTATCAAGTAATGTTGTTCGGTTTAAAGAACGTATGAGCTACATACCAAAGGTTGGTGAATTCTATGTTCAGGAACCAAATCGGACGGACGTTGGAGGTGTAGGTAGATGATAAGCTCGTGAAGTCATGGCTATTAAGGAATCATATGGATGACCTTTCAGAGATGTTGGAGGTATTGCAGAAGTATAGAATGATGTTGAATTTGTTGAAATGCTCATTTTGGGTTGCATCGGGGAAATTTCTAGGATTTATCATGAATTCAAGGGGTATTGAGAAATCCAGAGCAGATTAACGCCTTGAGGAATGTGAGCACCCCGACCACGAATTAGGAGTTGCAGAGCTTGAATGGGAAGGTTGTCGCACTAAGTCAGTTCATCTCGAAGGAAACAGATAAGTGCATACCATTCTTTAATGCTCTCAAAATAGGAAAGAACTTTGAATAGAAGACGGAATGTCGGAATGCCTTTGAGGAGTTACTAAGGCATACGGAGATGCCACCAATTCTATCCAAACCATTGGATGAAGAGGTTTTTTTATCTATTTGGCAGTGTCTACTCATGCACCGAGTGCAGCATTTGTATGTAAGGATGCGAGGATTCAAAGGTCAGTCTATTATATCAGCAAGTGGTTTACTGGAGCTGAAAAGGATTACCCAAAGTTAGAGAAACTTCTCTATTACTTACTGATTACATCGAGGAAGTAGCGACCATATTTTTAGGCTCACTAATTAAAGTGTTAACAGATCAACCTTTAAAACAGGTGTTTTACCGACCCGACACTTCGAGAAGGTTGCTGAAATGGAATATTGAACTAAGTCAGCATGATACTACTTATGATCTGAGGAGAGCAAAAAACGTGCAGGCGTTGGTGGACTTTATCACTGATTTTACCACATAAGATGGTGAAGAAGAAGATGAAATGGTCATACTTCCCCATTGGAAGTTATTTGTGGATGGAGCTTCGAACGAATGTAGTTCAGGTGCAGGAGTAGCGCTTGCAACTCTAGAAGGACGATCAACTTGTTATACATTGAAGTTGGAATTTCCTACAGCTAACAACAAAGTAGAGTATGAGGCATTATAGCAGGGCTAAGGATAACATATGAGCTAGGGATGAGGACACTACATATACTCAATAATTCCTAGTTGGTGGTTTGTCAAGTGGGAAGGAATGTCAAGCTAAGGATGCAAGTTTTGCTCCCTACTTGATAAAGGCACTGGAACAGTTGGATTATAGAGTGCATTGCACGATTATGCACATACCCAAAAAGGAGAATGCAAAAGCTGATTCTTTGGCCAAACTAGCTAGTTCTCGGGAAGCACAATTGATGGGGTTGGTTTCAAAGGAGGTTTTGATGGCTCTGAGTATCGACCAGATGGATGTCGAGTGGATTTTGGAGGCCATAAAGGAAGAGGAGTCATGGATGATTCCAATTAAGGATTATTTACTCAAAGGGATTATCCTGAGAGAAAGGAATGAACCAAAGGAACTCCTTCAAAAAGCACCATGGTTCATGATGCAAGGAGTGCTTTATAGGAGAGGATTCTCTACCCCTCTGTTTAGGAAACCCGGGGTTACATGTAACATCCCTCATTTTGAGACCCGAAACTAAGCGCTACGAATGTTGTAGTCATCCATAGTATTAAGTTATGATGACAAAATGTGGCTATATTATTCATATCAATAATCAAAAGCACATAAATATGAAAATTTTCAAATGAGGTTTCATATTCGTTACATAATCCCATTCGATCCCACATTTAGAGAAAATATAATTATTACAAAACACTCCAGTCTACCACTACTCAACCTTTACAATTTCTATCATTACATCCATTCAAACAAAATAAACTACACAGCGGATTAAATAAAACTCCTAATATAGCTAGCTTGCCTCATGCACGTCTCTGAAAGCTAATTTGTCTAAATGGAAACCTGAAATCTCTTACTCCCAACCTACTCAAATGAGTATCTAAGAGTTTAAGGGGAAAAGCAAAAACTTTGGGTCAGACAAAAAGTCTGGTGTAAATAATAACCTACCATCTCGAACCAAATAAATATCTAATGAGACTATGCCACTGAACGAAACGGGTTTTCCCCTTACTAGTATCTTAATCAGCATATAAACCATATACTATGCTCCTGCATCCACAATGGTTAAAACATAATAACATAATCACATGCAAGTATGCAATGGGGTATGTCTAACTCATCTGTCCATTTAGGGTTATATATATCCTAAGTTCACCCATTTCCCAAAACTGACTATCTGTCTTAATTCAAAGTTTTCCTAGGGTCACTATGAACCTATTAGTTTCCATGGACTGACTAATAACCGTCAAAAAAAATTTGAAACTACCTATCATGAATCATAGTTTCATGGAATCACTAAGAACATATTGGTTTCTACCAATAACTATTTCCAATCATAGTTTCATGGGTTCATTGTGAACCTATTAGAGTTCTCCAAATAACATCTCTCAAATCATAGTTTTCATGGGATAACTATGAACCTATTGGGCTCTTCCAATACCATATATCCAAATCATAGTTTTTATGGGATCACTAGGAACCTATTGGATATCTCTAATAACATTACTCAAGCCATAGTTTTCATTGGATGATTATGAACCTATTGGACCCTTCCAATATCATACTCAAATTATAATCTTTTAATCAGTCTGGGCATCCTACACCTTTAATCTACCTGATCTCCTGGATGCTATTATACTCACTTAGGAGTTAAATCTGATTATACTAAGGAATGGGTCAACCTACTGGTTGTTCTGCCCTTAATTATCCCAAAATGCAGTTATGGGTCATGATGATGTGAGTACGACGATAATAATCATGCAAAATAACCGATCAAATAATAGCAAGAACATATAGCATCCATCATTCAAATATATTCAATCAATTGACATTTTATAATAACTTAATTTTAAGTAATAACTCTCTTTGGTAATTTCATACCAAAATTTGGGCTAGGCAATAATTTATTCCTTGAAAACATTTGTCATTATATACGATTAATCCCCTTAATTCATATTTAAAACAAGAAAAATATGTCATTACTTTACCGATTTCTCATGCCAATTTATAATACATTTTAATATTGTCGTGTATACTTTCGGTATTGATACGAGGATGTCGCACCTCTTCATTATAGGACCGTTATAAAATAGAATATGTTCATCATTGAAAACTTGCAACATCAGTATGGTCGACATAGGATGTCGCATCCCTTTATATAAAAGCTTTTAAAAATAATTTTGATTTTATAAAGGTATTAGGCTATAATGTCGAAATCAATGTTGTTGTAACATAGAAATTTAACCAAACCTATTAAATATAGCCTTTTACACATAAAAGCGGACATTGATGACATGCGGCACCAATATCATAAACCATTTATATCGAGCGCTTTAAAACATTAAAGGCGATATTGATGACTTTTGACATCAATGTCGTAAAACAGTTGATAATGATTTCATAAAACTAGGCTATTATGGCACTATAAAATGGAATACCGCACTTGATAATAGGCGACACTATTGCCATTTCATATCAATGTCGAAAGTATGTAGATATAAGCGGCATTGTTGCCATAATACCTCTATCTCGTAAGTAATACTAGCAGTATCACCGCCTTAGACTATGATGTCAAATAAGAAGCAAGCGGCATAAATTTAAGAATGCTGAAAACTGTCGATATTGATAACTCATGACATTAATTTCATGTACCTATAAGGTGCGATATTACCATAATGTCAATGACGGATGCATGACTCAGTGCATCACATACTTACAGCATAAGTATCACATGCATTGCTTCATGTCAATTCCACCTACTTCCGATATTGCTTACAACAGTAAAGTGATAGCACCTATTGTTAATGCCAAACGTCATGGCAATGCCGCATATCAATGACATTGTCGTAATTATCATAAAAACTGTTTTATTTCTATTAAAAGCAATTCCTTTTTACCAACTATTAAACCAAAAATGGGTATAATACCCATGATGCCACGAATGATAAATGAATTTTTGATTCGAATATATAGAATAATACAATTAAGGATGGCTCTATCAATATTAGTTGAATCAAGAACAAATCTATCATTTGAGGCTAAGTACAAGATCATATCATTAGGAGATGAGCTATAATGCCCATGGGTTTTAGATGTTGCCCTTTTTGACGATTCATATGTCATCTAGAATATGATATTTGAGATCCCTTAAGGTCACTTGGAACAAAATGTTTGAGAGCTCTTATAAATCACTTGGAATAATATATTCGAGAATCCATGCGCTCTTTAGGAATAGGGTATTCCAAATCCCATGTCATATATTTAAAGGAGAAAGAAGATAGGTTGTAAGTATGTGAAATGGAAAATTAAGCGTGTTAATGAACTAATTTAATAGCGCTTATGTTCGTAGTCCAATGTCCATATGTAATAGGCAAGATAAGGGATATGCATATGAACACTAGTTTAGACCGAAGCTCATGTGAAACCATGTAAAACAGAATTGCAATTGGTTTGGGTCTAAAGAGCTTTATTATATGCATATTCATGTCCAACGATGTTCAAAGTGCACAATCAAGGTAATATGTATGTCCAAGTCCTTATTCATATAAATCAAGCATGATTACAATCAGATTAGAATTGTTCCCAATTCAATTTAAGGTTACAAGAGTTTAATTTTGAGAGTTGAGAAAAGAAAATAAGACCCCTTTCCTCCTCACCCCTAGGGTCATATTTATAGGGGTAGAAGGGTTCGGCATGGCTGCTCAATGCCGCTTTCGGCGTCCAATCTTCGGCATGCATAGTCTTCGATGTCATCAATGGCGCCAAGTTCCATGTTTTACTTTCGATGATCTTTAGAATGCTTCAACAATAGGACGGTACCAATATGAAGCAATGTTGATATGGGGGGCATCGTTCGGTATCATACACATTTTGATAGCTTTTGTATGGACATTGACAATAGTCATTACCAACGCCGTGTCAAAGGTCTGCAATGATATCTCCGAACTACGGCATTGATATAATGCAACGTTTAAGTGAGATAGTATTGACGATAAGCGACATTACCCAGCAGCAATGCTGGTTCTTGATATTGATAAGAGGTGACACTTATTGGAGTTGATATTGATTGAGTGTAACATTAATTCCAACTTTGTTGATATGTGGCATTGCTTGAGTGGTAGCACTGATGAGCAATGACGCTAAATAGAGGCGACATTGAGAAAGTATGGAATTCATAAATCATACGACTTCGATGATGGGCGGTATGAAATCTATGCGGCATTGGCTAGGTGCAGCGTCAACAAAGTGTGGCGTCCTCCTTCTCCTTATTTATGAAATGTGGCATAGATAGTATACAACATGGAAGCGATGTGGTATCACCTGAGGCTTGATAATGAGTGGGCGTCATCGCATGAGACACGAGATTGAAGGAAGTTGGCATGAATGAGTGGCGGTATGGATGGGAGACAACATTGTATGATATGTAGCACAGCTGAGTAGTGACATTGCATGAGATGCGGCCCAAATTATACTGACAAATTAAGACATTACTTAATGATATAAGAGATTTTTCATTCATTATCTAACTCTATAAATGGTCTGCGGCGCTTTATATGGCCTTTTATTGATGAGATGCGGCACTGTAGGCTTTCGACATCGATCCTAGCGGCATTGGTTTCTTTGTGACGCCGCCACTTATAGCATTTCCTTCGGCATTGAAACTTTATAGATAACATTCCCGCCTTATATAAAAGAAACTTTTTACACTTTAGTATAAAGCCAAAATTTTCTTGGCTTTCTCGATTCCATGTGAGATTTCCTTTATGTTTCCCTGTAATACATAAATTGAATGATAACTTTCATTATTAATTTTAAATTCAATTTCCCTTTTGATCAATCCCTTTTTGGATTTGGTTGAACAAAAAAAGGTATATATATTGCCCATATTATCTGTATGAATCAAGATTATTAGTTTGTTTTGAGAGAGCAATACATAAATAGATTTTTGAACGGAGGCCTGGATAATAATCTGGTACTATCATAGAAGGGAGCATCAAAAAATTACTATGACAATGTTATAAATAAAAGACTAAAAACCCTTCTAGCAGCAATAATATTCTGAGTAGGAAGCTTAGAAAGTTATCTGATAATAATTGAAGTCCGGAAATCAATCTGGTAAAAACAGAAGACCAAAAATCCATCTGGTAGTAATAGAAGACAGAAATAGGAGACCAGAAATCCATTTGATAATAACAAAAGACTAGAAATCCATATGGTAATAATAAAAGACCATAAATCCATCTGGTAATAACAAAAGACCAGAAATCCTTGTGGTAGTAATAGAAGACCAGAAATGGGAGACCAGAAATCCATTTGATAACAATAGAAGAACAGAAATCCATCTGGTAATAATAAAAATGACCAAAAACCCATATGGTACTAACAAAATATAAGAAATCACATTGGTAATAATAGAAGGCTAAAAATCCATCTAGTAATAATAGAAGATCAAAAATAGAAGATCAAAAATCCATTTGATAATAACAGAAGAATAGAAATCCATTTGGTAATAACAAAAGACCAGAAATCCATCTGGTAATAACAAAAGACTAGAAATCCATCTGATAATAACAGAAGACCAAAAATCAATCTGTTAATAATAGAAGACCAGAAATAGAAGATCAGAAATCCATTTGATAATAATACATAGAAGACTAGAAATACATCTGCTAAGAACAGAAGATCAGAAATTCATTTAATAATAATAGAAGACCACAAATACATTGGGTAATAATAGAAGATCAGAAATCCATCTGTTTATATTCGCGGGATCTTCCTTTAGAAGATTGTTAGTTCTTTGAAGCGCTAATCGGCTCATATTTGGTAGATCTTCCTCTAGAAGATAGGTTGATGCATTCTTTAGGATAGAGTCATATTCGCTTTTGAATTTGAATGGCACCATCTTAGGTGATGATCTCAACTTGGATCGAACCCTTTATAACCGTCTTAGGTGATGATTTAGCTCTTGTTGTCTGATGCATTTGGTTAGCTTCATAAAGAAGGATCGTAGACTTAACCGACCTCCCTCTAAGAGGCGCTTTATTGTTCCCTTTGATGAAGGCACTAAAGGCTTAGTCTGATGCATTTGGTTAGCTATATCAAGCAGAATCGTAGATTTACTCGACCTCCCTCTAAGAGGTGCTTTAGTAAGGCCTTTGATGATGGCACTAAAGTCTTAGTCCAGTGTGTTTGGTTAGCTATATCAAGCAGAACCGTAGACTTACTCGACCTCCCTTTAGGAGGCACTTTAGTGAGGCCTTTGGTGATGGCACTAAAGGCTGGTCTGAGGCTCTGGGTAGCTATCTTAAGCAGAACCAGAGTCTTACCCGATCTCCCTCTAGGAGATGCTTCAGTGAGGCCTTTAGTGACGGCACAAAGACTTAGTCCGGCGCTCAGGGTGGCTATCTTAAGTAGAACTGGAGAATTAACCAACCTCCCTCTAGGAGGCGCTTTAGTGAGGCCTTTGATGACGACACTACAGGCTTTTTCTGTTTGTTTATAGAGAGTCTTTCTCTTGATCCAATAGACATTCTTATCTAAACTTCTTTATTCATCCATTATCTGGAAGTATGGTCTCAAATGTTCAACATTCCATGTTCTTGCTATCACATTGCCATCAGGTCGGCATTATCTGTAGGCCCCAGGTGGGATTACTTTGTGTATGATTAGAAGTCCTTCCCAATTTGGCTGAAGTGGTCCATCTATCGGGTTTTTAGTATTTGCCATAACTTTTCGAAGCACCAAATCTCCTTTTTCGAATGATCTTGCTTTTACTTTTGAGTTGTAATACTTAGATATCCTTTGTTGGTATTTAGCCGTCTGTATGGTTACCTCATCTCTTAACTCACTAATTAGATCTAAGGATTTTTTCCTCGATTCTTGATTTGGATTGAACGCATATGCAATTCTTCGATGAGAGGGCATCTCCACCTCAACTGGGAGCATTGCTTCATGCCCATATGTTAATGAATATGGAGTATGTCCTATTGCTATTTTAGTAGAACTTGTATAAGCCCATAATACTAGAGGCAGCTCGTCTACCCAGTTTCCTTTTGCTTTGTCAAATCGTTTCTTGAGAATGGTTTTGATAGTTTTATTGACTACCTCAGTGGCTCCGTTAGCTTTAGGGTGAGCTACGGATGAAATTTTTTTAATTATCCTATTTCTATTACAGAATCGAGTGAATTCTTCACTTTCAAATTAATTTCCGTTATCAGATATTATCTTTTATGGGATTTCGAATATGGTGATGATATTCTTGATTACAAACTTGATACTTTACCAGATGTGATATTTGGTAGGTATTTGCTTCTATCCACTTAGTGAAATAATCAATGGCCACTATAGCGTATTTGTTTCCTCCTTTAGATATAGGTAGTGGTCTTATCAAGTCGATTCCCCATATGCCGAAAGGTCATGGGCTTGAGATTGAAGTTAACTCACTTGGCGGCAAATGTGGGGTTTTAATGAGCTTTTGGCACTAGTGGCATCTTTTCACATAGTCAATGCTATGATTAGTCATTTGAGGCCAATAAAAACATCGTCTGATGACCTTCTTAGCTAGTTTTATCCCATTAGAATGATCGACGCAAAATCCTTCATGGGCTTCTTTCAATAGTTTTAGTCCACTTTCTAGATTTACACATCTTAAGTAGGGAAGAGAGTATCCCTTCTTATAAAGTACTCCGTCCATTATAAGAAAAGTTGGAGCCTGATGCTTAATCCTTCTTGTCTTCTTTATGTCGGTCGGTAGTGTTCCATTTACAAGGTATTCAACAATGGGCGTCATCCAATTATTTTTATAGTGATTGATTGTCTTTGAATGGGAGAATCCCTCTTGTAGAATCTCATCTTTGTCTTCTCTTTCCTCCTCTCTATGTGCTAGAGCTTGAGATATGGTCAATACCATCAATTCTTTCCCTAATTCAGGAATCTTTTCATCCATGATTGGACTTGGCTGATAGCCCAATGGAATATCGGGTTTTTGGCGCTCCCCGCAAACTGGCTAGTTTGGCTAAAGAATCAGCTTGGGAGTTCTTTCCTCTTGGTACTTGGTGTATTGAGAAATCCCCAAATTGGTTTAGCATTTTTAATACCTTCTTTATGCATAAGACTAACTTGGCGTCCTTTATCTGGTATGTTTGTTTCAACTGATTTACCCTTAGTTGGGAATTGCTGAAAATTTCAATTCTGGGAATTTTCAATTGTAGGACCAAAGTGAGTCCTGCCACCATTGATTCGTATTCTACCACATTATTTGTGGTAGAAAATCCCAATTTCATTGCATAATGTAAGTGATGTCCATTGGGGGTGATAATGGCATATCCTGCTCCAGCACCTTGTTCATTCGAAGCTCCAACTATGAATAGTTGCCATTTGGGTTTTAAATCCTTTTCCTTTTCTCATTGCTCTTTGATGAAACTCGTGCACTCATTAACAAAATAAGCTAAAGTCTGGCCTTTGATTGCTGCCCGAGGCAGGAATTCAATGTCATATTAACTAAGCTTTATCCCTCATTTTACCAATCTTCATATGGCTTCTGGTTTGCTGAAACTTGCTTAATTGGGAAATTGGTTAAAACCTTGATTGGATGAGCTTGAAAGTAAGCTCTTAATTTTCATGTTGTAAGCATTAAACAGTATACTAGCTTCTTTATGGCTGGATATCTAGTCTCTGCATCTTTTTGCCTTTTGCTTACATAGTATACCAAAAGCTAGATCCCACTCTCTTCTTTTATCAATATAGAGCTAACTGCATGTTCAGAAACTGCCATGTAAAGATAAAGGTTTTCCTCTTCTACGAGACTAGATAGGGTTGGTGGTTTCTCAAGATGGTCTCTCAACTCGTTGAAAAAAATTTGATAGTCTTCTCCCAATTCGAAGTTCCTCTTTTTCCTAATCACATCAAAGAATATAATGCATTTATCAGTGGCCTTGGAAATGAACCTATTCAATGCTGCCACTCTTCTGCTTAGACTGATTACGTCTTTACTCACTTTGGGCTCCGCCATGTTCTTTATAGACTAAATCCGGTTAGGGTTAGCTTCAATTCTCTGGGCACTAATAATGTATCTCAGGAACTTCCCAAACCGAATTCAAAAGAACACTTCTATGGATTGGGTTTCATTTGATACATTCACGGTGCCTCGAACATCTCCTCAAGATATTTTAAATGGTTGCTCCTTTCATGAGGCTTGACTAACATATCATCCACATATACTTCCATATTTCAGCCAATTTGCACTTTGAACATTCTGTTTACCAATCCCTGGTACGTAGTGCTAGCATTCTTTAACCTAAAGGGCATTACCTTATACAAATAGGTTCCTAAATCCGTTATGAAACTAGTGTTCTCCTAGTCTGCCTTGAACATGGGAATTTGAATGTAGCCGGAATAGGCATCCATGAAAGACAAAAGTTTGTGCCACTGGTTGCATCTACCAACTGATCTATTCTCGGAAGGGGATAGCAGTCCTTTGGGCATGCCTTGTTTAGATCAGTATAGCCAACATACACTCTCCACTTGCCATTTGATTTCTTGACCAGCACTGGATTGGCAACCTACTTCGGATAAAGTACCTCTTTGATAAATTGAAGGAACTGAATTGCCACTTTTTCTGTCGAACAGGTGCTATATTTGAATTGATATTCAGAGCATGACACATGACAGTTGGATCTATCCCAACCATAGCTGAATGGGTCCATGCGAATACATCTTTGCTAAACTGAAGGAACTAAATTAGTTCTATTGTAAGTTTTCTCTCTAACTCCTTTCCAACTTTAACTATCTTTGGTCGATCAATTGGATCTAAGCCTATTTCCTTGAGGTACTCTATAGGTTTCATTCGTTCTTGCTCGCTTCTACAATCCAACTTAGTGACTATTTCTTTACTTTCTATTTCGTCCTCTACCAGGTTTGTTTCCTTCCACTTCCTTTTCTTCCCAGAGAAATTTTTTTCTTCTCAATGCATGCTTAGTTCCTCAATAGGCTTCCTCTTTACTTTGGATGGTTGGTTTGAAAAACCTTCATCCAAAGGCTTACTAATATTGTTTCTAATTAACTCGGTTTTTCCCAAGTCATAGTAAGAAAGATTGAACCATATGTATTGCTCGGGAGTGGCAAAACACACTTCACGAGAGCTGAATTGTTCTCCCCTTATTGTTCTCCAACCATTTTTGGTTAAGAACTTCACCATCAAATATTTTGGTGAAACAAAAGCATTAACTTCATCCAAAGCTGGCCTCCCAATGGCAGCATTATAATAAGATGGTTGATCCATGATGAAAAACAGAGTCTCGAATGTCCTGGAGTTAGGTGGAATTCCCATCTGCACCAAAAGCCTTATTTGCCCAATAGGAGTTGATCCTTTGTTGTTGAAACCGAAAATGGGTTCAAAGCTCGGTTCTAGTTTCTTCTCTGGAATTCTCATTTGATCAAGAGCATGTTTAAAGATCATGTTAATTGCACTTTCCGTATCCACCAAAATTTTGGAAACCACAGATAAACCAATTTGAGCAGTAATCATGAGTGAATCATTGTGCCGATGATGAACTCCTCTTCTTAACTCCTGTGGAGTGATGGTTAGGCTGTGCATCTGAATTTGGAACCTAGGATTCTTGAGCGGTGGCTCTTCGTGAATAGAGAAAATCCCCTCCTTTGCTTCTCGAACATAGCGGTCTCTAGCTCCTTTACTACTTCTAGCTAGATGCGAACCTCCATGGATCACATCGATTTTATTGAGGGGTGATACGAAATCCGATTGATCGTCACTTTCTACTTAGTTTGTTGCATTATTTTGGAGTCTTTGGTGGGGATATTCAAAATGAACCGCTTTTTGATTATCTTTAACAAACTCCCTTAAGTGTCCTAAGCAAATCATACGTTGAATTATGCCCACCAAAACACGACATTCATCAGTTTTATGCCCATTCGACTTATGATAAGCGCAATAGTCTTCCCTTCTTCTTGGTTTAGGATTAGTCCTAGCTTTGTCTGAGACTGGGAAATCATCATTTTCCTTTGCTATATCGTATATGTAAGATAGCAACTTATTCAGGGCAACATGATTGGTGTCAAGGACTTCCTCCCATCTCGGTTTCTTATGGTTGTGGTTATAGCCTGTTTTGTCGAACTCCTTTTTGGCTTGATCTTTCTTTTTAGCATGAAATATTTCATCCATATGAATGAATTTGCCAACCTGGAAATGGAAGTCTTGTAATTATCTGCATCCATGTATATAGAGATCCTTCCAAAATAGAGTTTGCTCAATTAATCTCGAGTGTACTACTGCCAACCTATCCTTATCAGTCGTCCCTTTTGCGTTCAGTGCCTCTGTAATAAATCTCCTCAGATAATCGTCCAATAACTCCCTTGGTCTTTGCTTGATATTAGCTAGTACGGTGTAGTCGATAGTAGGGTCTTTACAGATATAGAACTGTGCTAAGAATTTATAAGGGAATTGCTTCCGGGAATAAATGGTTTTCTCATGGTATTGCATGTACCACTTGACTGCTGCACCTTGGAAAGTAGTAGGGAAAAGCCTGCAACGCACAGCCCCAGAAGTATTATATAGATCCATTTGACTTTCAAAGGCCATCAAGTGATCATCTGGGTCAGCAATTCCTTTACATCTCAAGGATGAAATTTTTATGTAGGATGGGATCTTGGTGGATATGATCTCTTCTGTGAAGGGAGCTTCTCGGTGGTTATTGTTGACCCTGTCATTGAGAGTTCTTTTTCCATTAAGATAAAGCATATCCTCTGCCATTTTCTCGACCATGTCTCTTAGATAAGCTTCGTCGCTGTGATAATTGCTTCTAACAGGTTTGTATCCCATGGAGGTTGAGTTTCCAGATTGCTCGTTGGATTTCTCCTTTAATCTCCCTTGGTAATATGCCTTAACTTTGTTATCCGCCAAAGACCTTGGAGAAAGCTCGGTTTCTCCAGCTTGCTGGTATTTTTTCCCTTTCATGGTATCATAACGAGCTTGCTTCTACTTTTATTTTTGAGCAAAGAGAAATCTAAGCCCCTTCTTGGAGACTCTACCTCATCTCCTTGCATGAGCTTGGTGGTTTTGGAAGACTATTTAGCAAGGATTCATTCTAAAAGTTCTTTCATCAATGATACTTGTTGTTCTAGGTTTTTAATCTTAGCCTCGCTGTTGATAGGTTATGCCGGCTCCGATGGTTGTCCTTGCTCTGCATTTTCCAAGTCAAAGTTGGGAATGACATTTTCTTCTAATGTCACCATTTGCGTGACCTCTTTAATAGGAGCGTTGATTCGCTTTGATCTTCCCATTTTCCTGAAACACAAATTTACCAAATTGGTTTGAGAAGAGAATCAAACAGGAATGGAGGTTCGGGTCCTCTTTCTAGTGCCAAAATGTTAAACTAAAAATTGGTATAACACCCATGATGTCATGAACAATTAATGAATTCTTGATTCGAGTATATAAAATAATATGATTAAGGATGGCTCTATCGGTATTGGTTGAATCAAGAACAAATCTATCATTCGAGGCTAAGTATAAGATGATATCATTAGGAGATGAGCGATAATGCCCATGGGTTTTAGATGTTGCCCTTTTGATGACTCATATGTCATCCTGGAATATAATATTCGAGATCCCTTAAGATCACTTGGATCAAAATGTTCGAGAGCTCTAAAGATCACTTGGAATAATATATTCAAGAATCCATGGGGCCTTTCGGAATACGGTACTCCAAATCCCATGACATATATTTAAAGGAGAAAGAAGATACGTGGTAAGTATGCGAAATAGCCCATTAAACGTGTTAATGAACTAATTTAATAGCGCTGATGTTTGTAGTCCAATGTCAATATATGATAGGCAAGATAGGAGATATGCATATAAACACTAGTTTAGATGGAAGCTCATGCGAAACAACGTAAAATAGAGTCGCAATTGCTTTGAGTCTAAAGAGCTTATTATATGCGTATTCATGTCCAATAATGTTCAAAGTGCGAATTCAAGGTAATATGTATGTCCAAATTCTTGTTCATATAAATTGAGCATGATTACAATCATATTAAATTGTCCCTAATTTTCTAGGGTTACAAGAGTTTAATTTTGAGAGTTGAGAAAAGAAAATGAGACCCCTTTCCTCCTCACCCCTAGGGTCGTATTTAGAAGGGTAGAAGGGTTCGACGGGGCTGCTTAATGCTGCTTTCGGCGTCCAATCTTTGGCATGCATAGTCTTTGACATCATCAATGGCACTAGGTTCCATGTTTTACTTTTGATGATCTTCGAAATGCTTCAACAATAGGACATGTCACCAGTATGAAGTGATGTTGATATGGGGCGGCATCGTTCAATATCATATACATTTTCACAGCTTTTGTGTGGACATTGACGATGGTCATTATCAACGTTGTATCGAAGGTCTGCGGTGATATCTCCAAAGTGGGGTATCAATATAATGCAACGTTGAAGTGAGATAGTATTGATGATAAACGGAATTACTCAGCAGCAACACTAATTCTTGATATTAATAAGAGGTGACACTGATTAGAGTCAATATTGATTAAGTGCAACATCAATCCCGACCTTGTTGATATGTGGCAGTGCTTGAGTGGTAGCACCGATGAGTAACGACGTTGAATAGAGGCGACATTGAGAAAGTATGGAATTCATAAACCATATGGCTTCGATGATGGGAAGTATGAAATCTATGTGGCATCGACTAAGTGTGGCGTCCTCCTTCTCCTTATTGATGAAATGCATCATAGATAGTATATAACACGGAAGCGGTGTGGTATCACCTGAGGCTTGATATTGAGAGGAAGCATCATCGCATGAGACACGATATTGAAGGAAGGCAGCATGAAGGAGAAGCAGTATGGATGGGAGACGACATTGTACGTTATGCGGCGTGGTTGAGTAGTGACATTGCATGAGATGCGGCCTAGATTATACTAAAAAATCACGACATTACTTAACGATATAAGAGATTCGTCATTCATTATCTAACTCTATGAATGGTCTGCAGCGCTGTATATGGCCTTTTATAGATGAGATGCGACAATGTAGGTTTTCGGCATCGATCCTAGCGACATTGGTTTCTTTGCGATGCCCCCACTTATAGAACTTTCGTCGGCCATTGAAACTTTATGAATAACACCAACTTTTATTCTTTATCAAATTTCTATTGGGCAATAATATACTTTACCCAGATCTTTTTAGAAAAACTACTGCACTTGGTTTTCTTTCCCAAAAACAATTTCTCACCCATCAAATAATATTAATATTTAATATTTATTTATAAGCAATTCTAGCTTAATAAATTCATAATCTCTTGGGAAAATCCTAAAAATTCACCAAAAATTAGAATTAACATATTTTTTAACATATAAAATTTTGGGACCAAAATCATTATTTAATTATTTTTAATTGGTAAAACCCGAAATAAATTCCATTCCTTCCTTAAGAAATTATAAAATACTCCTATTAAGTTGGAAATTATAAAATATAAAACCCATCTCCAAAATTATGTTTTACACAACATACTCAAAAATCAAATCGTTTGGACATCATAAACCAAGGTTTTGACTATAAATCTATCATAAAAATTTCATAAAAATTCCAATAATTCATTATTTAACCAAATAATGATAAAATCAAACATGGCACATCATAACATCATCAACAAATCAAAACCAATCAGATCTGAAACCAAACAAGCATAAAAATGAGATGGTTTATTATTATTCGCCTTAAATTGGATGATGGAGTTGAGATTTGATGGAGTTTAGTTTCCCTAAGTTGTGCCCTTTTGAATCCCTATTGATTTCTTCTTCCTTCTATCTTAGTTAATGGCCGACCATATTTCCTCTTTATAATTGTTTATGAATGTAAAAATGAGAAATGAATGAGAGGATGAGGGTTTATGGGATAAAAGAAAGATCTATTCCTAATTTTCCATTCTCATATATTCTTTTATATGTTAAGTTTTAAAACAATCTTATTAGTTAATTAGTTAAGGCCTAACCTAGTTAATTATCAAACCACATCCTCCTTATCCTACTACACATCACAGTATTTTATTTAATTTATCTAATTAAATCTCCTAAATAATGTTAATTAAAATTAAAGGTGTTATAGGCTCCCTTCCTTAAATAATTTCGTCCTTGAAAATTCGTCAAGGATAATAACAAGCATACCAATCGTGAAAACATCTAAAACATCACATAACAACAATACTAGCCTACCTGACTAGCAAAAAAATCCATATACAACAAATATTGAACATACCATCAGAACGATGCAGGATAAGTCTAATTAATCCTATCTCTTGTTTCCCAAGTACAGTCTTTCTCGTTGTCACTCCACTAGACTTTCACTAACTTGACTGTCTTGTTCCTCAACCTCCTCTCATCTCTTGCCACAACATGAACTAGTTGTCTAACAAAAGTCATATCTGGTTCCACTACTAAATCTTCCAATGCAGTCGAAGTAATAGTAGTCTTTGGATCATGCACATACTTTCTAAGATGAGAAACATGAAACACATTATGGACTCCTACCAAACTGTTCGATAACTCTATTCTATAAGCGAGTTTCTGATCCTTTCTATAATAGGAAATGGACCTACATATCTTGATGCCAACTTCCCTATCTTTCCAAACTATACCACACCCTTCATCGGTGATACTTTAACAAAAACATGGTCTCCAACTGAGAACTCAAGATCTTTGCGCCTCTTATCCGTGTAACTTTTCTTCCTACATTGAGCTTCTTTCATCCATGCTCGGATCAACTCAATCATTTCCTTGGCTTCTCTTACCATATCTGGAACAAGAACCAATCAATCTCCAGACTCTAACCAACTTGGTGGTGAATTGCATGGCCTTCCATACAAAGCTTCGAAAGACGCCATTCCTATACTAGTCTGATAACTATTACTATAGGAAAACTCAACTAAGTGCAAATGGTCTTCCCATGACCCACCAAAATCCAGTATACAAGCTCTCAACAAAAATTCAAGTACCTTATGCTCTCTCTATCTGCCCATCCGTTTATAGGTGATAAGCGATACTCATATTAAACTTAGTACCTAATGTTTCTTGTAGACTCTTCTAGAATTCACTAGTGAACAAAGCATCTCTTTCACTGACTATACTACTAGGAATCCCATGCAGTCTAACTATATACTTCATAAACAAATTATCCAATACATGTGCCATCCTTGTCGACTTAACGGGAATGAAGTGTGCACTCTTGGTCATTCTATCCACTATAACCCAACTACTCTCATTTCCCCTATTCGACCTTGGCAATCTATCAGTAAAATCCATGGATATAGAATCCCATTTCCAAACTGGTATATCTAAAGGCTGAAGCAATCCACTTGGCTTCTGATGCTCGGCTTTCACTTGCTGGCAATTCGAACACTGTCTTACCCATAAGCCTGCATCCCATTTCATACCTTCCCAGAAGAAACTTCTCTTCACATCAAGATACATCTTAGTTCCTCCAGGATGAATAATAAAATTTGATCGATGACACTCCCCAAGAACTTCTATCCTTAGGTCACCAACATCCTGAACACACAATCATCCCTTCTTTCTTAATCACCATTCTGGCCAAGACTAAAATCCTTTAAATCATCAATCGCAATTCCACCTTCCAATCTTCTAATCCTTTCGGCGGGCAATGGATCATCTCTTTGCTTAGAAGAAATCCTTTCGATCAATACTGGCTGAACTTCTAAACATAACAATATGGCGGTATTCTGACTAGAACTAGCAGCCGATCTTAACTGCACACTACAAGTAGTCAACGCCTCTAAATCTTTCCATTCTGCCAACATAGCTAACATCATATTCTGATGTTTTCTACTAAGTGCATTAGCAACTTTATTTCCTTTACCTGGCTATACTCAATACTGAAATCATAAGCTGCTAAAAAATCCAGCCATCTCTGATGTCTCATATTCAAATCCTTCTAAGAGAATAAATACCACAAAGACTTATGTCCGTAAACAACTCGAATCTTTCTTCCAAAAGGTAATGTCTCTACACTTTCAAAGCGAAGATTACAACTGCCACTCCAAATCGTGAGTCGGATATTTAACTTCATGCGGCCTAAGTTGTTGAGAAGCGTAGGTAATCACTTTACCTCTTTACATCAACACAGCTCCTAATCCTATTCTACGCGCATCTGTATACACCACCAAATCCTGATTACCATCCGTACAACTAACACGGGTGCATTGGTCAAAAAATGCTTTAACTTAAGGAATGCCTCCTCACATTTACTTGACCAAATAAACTTTACGTCCTTTCTAGTTAGTCTAGTCAAAGGTGCTGTTATCTGGGAGAAATCCTTGATGAATCTTTAGTAATAGCCCGCTAATCCAAGAAAACTCCTTATCTCGGTCACCATCTCGGGTCTCTTCCAATTATTTATAGCTTCAACCTTTGTTGGATCCGTAGACAACCTTTTTCTAAAACAACATGACCAAGAAACTTCTCTCTTCCAAAAATGACACTTCAAAACTTCGCTTTTAGTTGATGTTGCCTCAACGTCTCAAGCACTATTCTAAGATGAATCGCATGATCTTTCTCATCCTTAGAATATATCAAAATGTCATCAATGAACACCAACACGAACCTATCCAAGTGCTCTTGGAAAATTTGGTTAATCAAGTCCACAAAGAAAGCAGGTGCATTAGTCAATCTGAATGACATTACTAACCACTTGTATGAACTATATCTTGTTCGAAACACCGTTAAGGGAATATTATCCTTCACCACCCTCAATTGATGGAACCCCTTCGCTAAATCCAATTGGAAAAACACTTTGGCTCCACTCAACTGATCGAATAAATCATTAATTCTCGGCAAAGGGTACCGATTCTTTATTGTTTTCTTATTCAGTTTATGATAATCGATACACAATCTTTACGATCCGTTCAGTTTCTCCATGAACACCACGGCCGCTCCCCAAGGCAAACTGCTTGGTCTAATGAAATTCTTTCCTTCTAAGTCTATCAGCTGCACCTTTAACTCCTTCATCTCGGTAGGTGTCATTCTGCTAGGCGGTCTACTTACGGGTTCAGCTACCGGTACAAGATCTATTCGAAACTTAATAGCTCGTTTTAATGGTAGTCCTGTAATAGGATCAAACACATCTTCAGATTCTCTTACAACAAAAACCCGATTTACTTCGACTTCTACATCCATTACATCCAAACAAAACACAAACTTTCAAACTCTAGTTCTCAACTGAGTATATAATTCGATCGCGGTCATTAGGGTGTCTTAATGATATCTCCCAATCTAGGCAAAATATCCTAGCCACATATCGCTTAACTAATCCATACCCAAAATAATTCCAAAACCTGCAAAGTCAAACACGCACAAACTACAGACAACAACATGACCTAACAACTCAATCTTTAACTGGTCGCATCCCATCCTCAGAGTTGCATACCCTCCTATTGGATTCACAACCCTTAAGGAAGTAACAAGGTATAAATGTTCTAATTCTAACTTATCTACCTAACACCGAGAGATAAAAGAATGTGATGCACCTATATCAAACAGTACTCTAACTGTATGTTATGAATCAAAAATGCACCTTCCATCATGGACTTTCCTTTCTTAGCAGCAGTCGGTAAATACCTTTCCTTTATCAACTCTAGCCGGCTCTGGACAGTGATTCTTGTAGTGCCCTATCTAGTCGTAGTTGAAACACGTCACACCTTTCTTTTCTACAGCCTTCTTTCCCTTACCGGTACGACACTCATGAGTAAAATGTCCTCTCTTGTCCCACTTAAAGCATACAATATCAACTTTCCCTTTTTTGGCAGCTCCGCTTTTCTGAGCTTCCTTCTTCTTAAAGAACTTCCTCTTCTTATTTTGAGAACTCTGGGTTTCCATTGACTTTTCCTACCCAAAAGTTGAATGCATTTCCTCATTCCTTATCGCCATCTCCACCACTACATTACTCGATCTCGAAGACATGGCATCGTCGCCTTAGCATTCTCCGGCCTCAAGTCTCGAATAAACTTTTCATTCCTCTTAATCATAATATCAATAGTGGCATACCTGTATCTGGACAGCTCATCAAACTTTGTAGCATACTCCAGTACGAATGTCTCTCCTTGCACAAATTAGCAAATTTCCTAAGCAGATTGACTTTGCTACTTCAAATAAAAACCTCTCCTCAAACCTTCTCCTGAAACCACCCTAAGTCAACTCCTCCTCTAGCACACCAACGGTTACTCCGTTCCACCAGTACAGTGCTGCTCCTTGAAACTGCCTAGAAGCCAATATTTTTTTCTACTCATCGTTTAACCTTGGATCAACAAAAATCCTCTCACAATGCAATAGCCAGTTCTCCACTTCAATAGCATCCTCAGTTCGAAGAAAAGGCTTTCCTTCAAGATTAGTAAAATCACGGTTTAGCTTGACATGGTTATTGCCAACTGGCACCATGGGATTAGCTCTTTCCATATTGGCAACACTTCCTCCAGCCATACCAGTAGCTGCTCCAGCTTGCATCATGTCAAGAAAGGATTGATACATAGTCCCCATATCTACTAGTGGGGTTCTAGCACTGTAACACCCCATATTTTTAGTGATATTATTTAGGAAATTTAATTAGTTAAACTAAATTAAATAATATGGGATTGATTAATGGATTGAGATTTGTGATTTAACTAAGGGGTAGCCATGCCATTTTAATGAGTAAACAATGAATCAAAGGATTAAGGTGTTATGAAATAAGGGAGGGCAAAATAGGAAAATGATTAAACTTATACCTTAAACCCTTAGGAAACCAAAACACACGTTCATTTCATATTTTCTCAAACCAAAACACTTCTAAGGCTAGCCACCATTAGCAATCTCAAGAGAAGATAAAGTTAGGATTCAAGAGAAGAATAAAATCAATTAATCAAGATCAAATCTCACATCCTTAATCACAAAGCTAAGGTGAATAATGACTACATCTCATTTTTCTTAACGATTTTTGGTTCTAAGGTAAAATCCGAATTATTTGCATGATTATGCCATGTTTTTGAATGATTAAATGATTATATATGCTTGTTGATGATTTATGCTTATTCATGTAAATTTTATGGTATGTTTTGATGTGAAAACCCTATTTATTGACATCTAAATGCCTTATGATTTTAGATTTAAATCGGAAATGATATTTTAGAGATGGGTTTCAATTTTCATAATTTTCTGAATTAATGTGGATTTTATATTAATTTTCTAGTGAAGAAAATGATTTATTGGGTTATAAATTATTTACGACTAAATAATTAATTATTTGGCTCTAAAATTAATATATGTTAGAAAACATATTGAAAATGATTTTACAGAATTTTTGTAGAATTTTTCTAAGTGTTTTACTGAATATATAAAATTATTTAAGGTATAGGACTTAAAGGTTTTATATATTTAAAAGGGGAGAAGGAGTATTTTATAAAATAAATTTAATTGTTATTTCTAAAATTATGGCAGTGCTTTTAGAAAAGAAAAGAAAAATTAGCAACCAACAAGATTTTGACAAACGGAGCAGGTTAGTCAAAAAGTATTTCTCTTTTTAGTTAAAGTCAAAATTTACTTGTTTTTAGCCTATTTCGCCACTTTCGGCACCTTACTTCCGACACAGATGGCTTTCAACTTAGTTCCTCCACCTCCATCATTAACAAAACCAATGTGCTTGGCATCAAAGACTTGGTGCGCGGCGAATTGGAAAGAAGGCGGAAGGTATGAGGTCGAAACTCAGGGGTTCCGAAGGGGTTGAAGCACGCCTTTGTTTTAAAGTGAAAAATATGCCAGCTTTGCTTTCGACTATGTTGCTTTCGACTTGGTTGGCTTCTGACTGGGTTAAACGGTTTAAAGAAATGGTTTTAAGGAGGTTGCGCCTTTGTATTTTAAATGTAGGCTTTCTACTATGTTGAAGCCCTTTTAGCTGCCGCTTTTCTTACCTTTCGAAGTTAATGGTTTCGAAAGGTATACATGTTTTTTTAAACTTGGCCACTTCTCCAATGCTTTCGGAAGGTTGGTTTCAACACCATCACTTCTTTACTTAGGAATAGCTTTCGAAAGGAATGCTTTCGGCTCTAATGGGTTTCAAATCCTTTGCTCTACTTGAAGGCATAATCCAAATAGTTTCGACCGGAATGGTTTTCAAAGGTTTCGAAAGGGTAAATTTTGAATGGTTTCGAAAGGTGTTTCCACATGTTTTAAATTGAAACCAAGTGCTTTCGAAAGGTTTGTTGTTTACAAAGGTTTGATGCTTTGGAATGGTTTTAAATGATGGTTTCGAAGGGGTGCTTCCCCAATGCTTTCGAAAGGTTTAAAGAAAGGTTTCTAAGGGATGGTTCCCCAATGGTTTCGAAAGGTTAAAAGGAAAGGTTTTCCAAAGGTTTCAAAAGGCAATTTTAAAGTGTTTTAGAAGAAGGATGTCTAAGGTTTTAAAGCATTCGAAAGGAATGTTTTTAATGGTTTTGAAAGGTTTCTATGAATGGTTTCGAAAGGAAGGTTTTGGCCTTTCGGCCCAAGTTGAATAAAGGGTTTTACTTGGTTTTGAAAGAGGTGTTATCAATGGATTCGAAAGGGGTACTTTCAAAAGTTAAATGTTTTCATCAACAAAAGGTTTGAGTAAAGTATATATATATATATATAACATGGCAAGGTGATTTTGAGTAAAGCATAGAATATAAATGTTTTCCTTGTTTAAGTTTGGTTTAAAAGGTTTTAAATCAATTTCAGATGAAAAGGTTTTCAACAAAAATGTTGGGAAGGTATCCCTAAGTAAAATGACTCAAATATTAGAATACCAGATGGAACTGGTATAGAGTCGCACCCTATACATTAGCCATTGGCCCCGGCTAATTTAGTCCAAAATTTCAGTGTGTAGGGCTTTGTCACAGGTAAGACTAAAATTATGATTACACACAGAATGGAATATATGTTTGTATACAGATAGGTTATTGGTGAGCCCGCAAAACCATTAGGATCAGGTGACCCTGGGAGATGTTAAGTTAAGGATAGACCGTCCAAAAGAGAAGTATTTAACAGATAGTTAAGGATGGATCATCCAGAAGAGGTGTGTCTAACAGATGTTAGATTATTTTGTTATTTTGTCTGATAGGTCCGAGTCAGCCAAAGGTTAGTAGTTAGCCAAACAAAACTATAATGTTCAGACAGATAGTCCATTTGTTACCTGATATGTATGTTTACACAATAATGCTTTACAGTTTTAACCAGTTTTGGTTAAAGGATTATAAGTTGCAAAATATATGTTTTAAAAAGATATTAGTGAGGGGAAACCTATTCCGCTAAGCAGCGTGGTCTCACTTAATATTGTATCTCTAAGATGTATAGTATTATTCACACCAGGCTTTATGTCTAACTTGAAGTTTATGTTTTTCCCTTAAACTCTCGGGTGCTCAAAATTGATTTGGGTAGGCTGAGGGTTAAGGTTTTAGTAGGTTGATGAATAAAGCTTCCGGAGACGAGTAGGTGGCTGATGGATAGCTATTTAGGAGTTGCTGTTTTGTTTGGTTTTATTCGATTGTGTTGTATTTAAGATAGTTATGTCTATATAGAACTCTGGTCAACTAAGGGGGCATCATCATATGTCGCTCCTGGCGTATTTATGTAATAATTATATTTTATCTGAACCTAGGAAACAATTATGGGATTATGTAATTTGAATATGAAACATGTGTTTTGGAAATGTAATGTGAAAAGATGTTTTTGAAATCTGTGATTTTGTTTCATATTCAAATGCTTCTGATATTATGGATACCATTAAAATAGCCGTATTTAGTCGCCGGAAGTTAATACTATGGATGACTGCAGCATCTGTAGCGTTTAGATTTGGGCCTCTAGATAGGGGATGTGACAACTTAGTATCAGAGCATAGGTTTATGAAGTACTTTAACTAAAAATGAATTTTGAAAACATAATCCTTAGGAATTAGAGTAAGATCGGGGTATGGGATAACATTATAGTAACGTACTTGTATTTTCTATAAATAAGTATACGTTATATCTCTATTCTCCTATCTCTATTTAGGTTATTCTTCTGTATTTCACGAGGCTTGAATACAGATATGGACGCTAAAAGAGGCAGAGTTAACCTGGGAGGAGACAGCACCACCACCAATGGAAATGCCCGACCCAATACAAGGAGGACTCAAGGTCAGGCTCAAGCTGAGAATGTTAGTGTTGGAGTCCCACAAGTGGATATGGGGGCTATGTACCAGTTTTTCATGAACATGATGCAAGCTGGAATTACCGCTGGGTTTGTTGGAGGAAATACTGGAGGAGGAGTTCAGGAAGCTCCGGTGGTCAATCATTATGCTATGTTGAGTAGATATTATGCTAGGCTTAAAGGAAAGCCATTTATTGGAATCGAGGATGCTATAGAAGTGGAGAACTGGTTGCTACACTGTGAGAGGATCTTTACAGACATGGGGCTTAATGATGAGCAGAAGAGAAGGCTAGCTTTGGGACAGCTTCAAGGAGCAGCTTTATTTTGGTGGAATAGTGTGATGGCTGGAGTTAATGAAGAGGAGATGACATTGGCTGAGTTTAGGAGAAGGTTTCAGGAGAGGTTCATGTCGGTGATGGCGCAGTCTGCTTTGCTCAGAAAGTTCACTGAGTTAGAGCAAGGAGAATTGTCTGTGATGGAGTATGTAGAAGATTTGAGGAGTTGGCTAGATATGGTTATGCCACTATTGATACTGTGCTAAAGAGAAATGAGAAATTCATCAGGGGGTTGAAGCCTGAGCTAGCAAGGGCTACATTACCTCATATCAGAGACCCTTGTGATGTGGTAGTGGAGATGGCTTTAAGACAGGAGGAGATGCTTGCTTGTCTAGAGAAGAATAAGGCGAAGGAGGTCCAGGTCGGGCAAAGCCAGAAGAGAAAGTTCTTTCACAAGAAGGGTGCTTAGAAAGGTAGAGCAGCAAAGAAAGGGAAGTCTAAAGTGGTCTGTTATAAGTGCAATAAGAAAGGCCATTATGCTCATGAGTGTTGGACAGGCAAAGGAAAGAAGGCTGTAGAGAAGAAAGGAGTTAGATGTTTCAACTGTTATCAAGTGGCCACTATAAGAACCAGTGCAAAGAGCCAGCAAAAGGAGATAAAGGCCAAGTATTTGCATTGGAGCCTGCTACTTCGAAGCCAATGGCCCAGGAGAAAGAGAAATCAGTGTTGGGAGGTACGCTTCAGATCCATGTTATGTCTGTTAGCGTTTTGTTTGATACTGGTGGATCGCATTCTTTTATATCTCAATGTTTGGTAGATGTGCTTAACCTAGAACACACATATTTAGTTACTTCCTTAAGAGTTGCAAATCTGATAGGAGGGTATGCGACACTTGGGATGAAGTGTGACCACTTAGAGTTTGACTTGCTAGGTTACACCTTTGTTTGCCGTTTGCATATATTTGACTTTGTATGGTTCGAAATTATATTAGGCATGGATTGTTTAAGTAAATACGATGCTAGGATATTTTGCCACGATAGGAAAATATCAATTAGACACCCTGACTGTAGCAATCGGGTAGTTTATACCGTAGAAAACCCTGGTTCTGAGGTGAATGCTTTGTTGGGTGTTATGGGGTTAGAAGACGAGTTGAATCGAGTTTTCGTGGTTAGAGAATTCGTAGATGTCTTCGAGCTAGTAGTTGGATTGCCACCGAAACGAGACATTGAGTCTCGGATAGATTTTGGTACCTGGTGCAGAACTGATAGGTAGACCGCCAAGCAAGATGACGCCTACAGAGATGAGGGAGTTGAAGGCTCAGTTGGTAGATTTGGAAGGCAAGAGTTTTATCAGACTGAGTAGTTCACCTTGGGGAGCAGCCGCAGTATTTGCTAAGAAGCCGAACGAATCGTTAAGGCTATGTATCGATTATCGTAAGTTGAATGAGAAAACGATAAAGAATCGATATCCATTGCCTAGGATTGACGATTTGTTTGATTAGTTGAGTGGAGCTAAGATATTTTCTCAGTTGGATTTGGCTACAGGTTTTCATCAGCTTAGAGTGGCAGAAGATAGTATACCTTTAACGACGTTTAGAACAAGGTATGGGTCATATGAATGGTTAGTTATGCCGTTCGGACTCACTAATGCACTGGCATTCTTTGTGGATTTGATGAACCGGGTTTTCCAAGAGCACCTGGATAGGTTTGTATTGGTTTTCATAGATGATATTCTGATATACTCTAAGGATGAGAAGGAGCATGAAGTTCATCTTAGAGATGTGCATGAGACGCTGAGGCAGCATTAGCTAAAGACAAAGTTTTCGAAGTGTCATTTTTGGAAAAAGGAAGTAAAATTTCTTGGTCACGTGGTTTCGGAGAAAGGGTTGTCAATCGATCCAAACAAGATCGAAGCTGTTAATAATTGGAAAAGACCAGAAACGGTAACTGAGAGAAGAAGTTTCCTTGGATTGGCTTGATATTATCGGAGGTTTATTAAGGATTTCTCGAGGATAGTAGCGCCAATGACCAAGCTAACACGAAAGGATGTGAAGTTTGTGTGGACCGATAAGTGTGAGAAAGCGTTCCAGAGCTTGAAACAGTTGTTGACCCATGCTACTGTGTTAGTGGTTCCGGAGGGGAATCAGGACTTGGTAGTTTATACAGATGGGTGTGGTACTGGGTTAAGAGCTGTACTAATGCAGAGGGGTAAGGTGATTGCCTACGCTACTTGACAGCTTAGACTGCATGAGGTTAGATATCCAATGCATGACTTGAAGTTAGCTGCAGTTATATTTGCTTTGAAGGTGTGGAGGCAAGGCATTACCTTTTGGGAGAGAGTTCGAGCTTTATACCGACCATAAGTCGTTGAAGAACTTGTTCTCTCAGAAGGAGCTGAACATGAGACAGTAGAGGTGGTTAGAGTTTTTAGCCGCTTATGATTTTGAAATAGAGTACACACCATGGAAAGGCAACAAGGTTCCAGATGCGCTTAGTAGGAAGCATCAGAATGCAGTGTTAGCTATGATAGCAGAATGAAAAGACTTGGAAGCATTGTCGGCTTGTAGAGTGCAGTGGAGATCTGAGGCTGGGTCTAGTGGAGAATTTGCTATGTTATCTTGTTTGGAAGTCCGACCGGTATTGATTGAGAAAATTGCTTCTAAATAAGAAGAGGATCCACTGTTAGCTGAAAGGATCAGGAAGTTAAGAGAAGGAACCGAGAGCGATGTCTTGAAGAATTTCAGTCTTGACCAGAATGGGTGGCTAAGAAAGAAGGGTAGATTATGTGTTCTGGATGTGGGAAACATAAGGAAAGAAGTTTTGGAGGAATGCCATCGTTTGAAGTTCACTATTCATCCAAGAGGAACGAAGATGTATCAAGATATGAAGAGAAGTTTCTTCTGGGAAGGAATGAAGAGGGATGTTGGCTTATGGGTGAAATAGTGTTTGAACTGTCGGCAAGTGAAAGCCGAGCATCAGAAACCAAGTGGGTTGCTCCAACCATTGGATATTTAGGTTTGGAAGTGGGATTCTATTTCTATGGATTTCATAGACGGGTCACCGGGATCTAATAGAGGAAATGAAAGTATATGGGTCATAGTAGACAGATTGACCAAGAGTGCCCATTTCATTCCTGTTAAGTCAAATAGGATGGCACCTATATTGGCTAAGTTATTTATGAGGAATGTAGTTAGACTTTATGGAATCTCTAGTAGTATTGTTAGCGATAGAGATTCTTTATTCACTAGCGAATTCTGGAACAACCTACAAGAAAGTTTAGGAATTAAGCTCAAGATGGGTACCGCTTACCATCCGCAGACAGATGGGCAAATAGAAAGAGTTAATAAGATCTTGGAAGACTTGCTAAAAGCTTGTGTTTTAGACTTCGCGGGATCATGGGAAGACCATCTACACCTAGTCGAGTTTTTGTATAACAATAGTTATCATACTAGTATAGGGATGGCACCGTTTGAAGCTTTGTATGGAAGACCATGCTAATCTCCCGTATGTTGATTAGAGACCGTAGACAGATTGGTCATTGGTCCTGATTTGGTGAGAGAAGTAGCAGAAAAGATTGAGCTGAGAAGGGCGAGAATGAAGGAAGCTCGGTCTAGGCAGAAAATCTATGCAGATAGAAGACGAAAAGATTTGGAATTCTCTTTTGGAGATCATGTTTTCCTCAAAGTATCGCCGATGAAAGGTGTTATCAGGTTTGGGAAGACGGGGAAGTTAGCACCGAGGTTCGTAGGACCATTTCCTATTATAGAAAGAATCGGGAAACTCACGTATAAAGTAGAGTTATCGAGTAGTTTGGCAGGAGTCCACGATGTTTTCCATGTATCTCATCTGAGGAAGTGTGTTAAGAATCCAGACACTATTATAGCACCAACTGTGTTAGAAGATTTAGTAGTGGAACCAGGCTTGACTACAATTAGAAAGCCTATCCGGATAGTCGCGAGAGATGAGCAGAAGTTGTAAACAAAACAGTCAGATTAGTTAAGGTCCAGTGGAGTTACGATGCTAGAGACTGTACTTTGGAGACTGAGAGCGGGACTAGAGGCGCTTATCCTGATTTATTGGATGGTATGTTTTACCTTTGATTGTTCGATGTGTACCTTATCGTAATTTCAAGGATGAAATTCTTTAAGGAGGGGAGATTGTAACACCCTATATTTTTAGTGACATTATTTAGAAAATTTAATTAGTTAAATTAAATTAAATAATTAGGATTGATTAATGGATTGAGATTTGTGATTTAACTAAGGGGTAGCCGTGCCATGTTAATGAGTAAACAATGAATCAAAGAATTAAGGTGTTAGGAAATAAGGGAGGGTAAAATAGGAAAATGATTAAACCTATACCCTAAACCCTTAAGAAACCAAAATACATGTTCATTTCATATTTTCTCAAACAAAAACACTTCTAAGGCCGGCCACCATTAGCAATCTCAAGAGAAGATAAAGCTAGGATTCAAGAGAAGAATCAAATCAATTAATCAAGATCAAATCTCACATCCTTAATCACAAAGCTAAGGTAAATACATCTCATTTTTCTTAATGATTTTCGTTCTAGGGTAAAATCCGAATTATTTGCTTGATTATGCCATGTTTTTGAATGATTAAATGATTATATATGCTTGTTGATGATTTATGCTTATTCATATAGATTTTATGATATGTTTTGATGAGAAAACCCTATTTATTGACATCCAAATGTCTTGCAATTTTAGATTTAAATCACAAATGATATTTTAGAGATGGGTTTCAATTTTCATAATTTTCTGAAATAATGTGGATTTTATATTAATTTTCTAGTTAAGATAATGATTTATTGGGTTATAAATTACTTAAAGCTAAATAATTAATTATTTGGGTCTGAAATTTATATATGTTAGAAAACATATTGAAAATGATTTTCTGGAATTTTTGCAGAATTCTCTTAAGTGCTTTAATGAATATATAAAATTATTTAAGGTATGGGACTACAAGGTTTTATATATTTAAAAAAGGAGAAGGGGTATTTTATAAAATAAATTTAATTGTTATTTCTAAAATTATGGCAGTGCTTTTAGAAAAAAAATTAGCAACCAATAAGATTTTGACAAAAATGGCAGGTTAGTAAAAAAGTATTTCTCTTTTTAGTTAGAGACAAAATTTACTTGTTTTTAGCTTGTTTCGCCACTTTCGGCACCTTGCTTCCGACACAGATGGCTTTCGACTTAGTTCCTCTACCTCCATCATTAATGAAACCAATGTGCATGGCATCAAAGACTTGGTGCGCAGCGAATTGGAAAGAAGGTGGAAGGTATGAGGTCGAAACCCAGGGGTTTCGAAGGGGTTGAAGCACACCTTTGTTTTAAAGTGAAAAATGTGCCTGCTTTGCTTTCGATTATGTTGCTTTTGACTTGGTTGGCTTCCGACTAGGTCAAATGGTTTAAAGAAATGGTTTTAAGGAGGTGCGCCTTTGTTTCTTAAATGTAGGCTTTCGACTATGTCGAAGCCCTTTTAGCTGCCTCTTTTCTTACCTTTCGAAGTTAATGGTTTCGGAAGGTATACTTGTTTTTTTTTAAATTGGCCACTTCTCCAGTGCTTTCGAAAGGTTGGTTTCGACATAATTTAATAACAATTTTTCACATTTTATTTCACAAATAAGATTTCATATTCATTACATAATCCTATTCGGTCCCACGTTCAGAGAAAATGTAATTATTGTAAAATACTTCAAAAGCGACATATGAAGATGCCCTTTTAATTGATTAGAGTCTACTACTATTTGACGGTTATAATTTCTGTTATTACATCCATCCAAACAAAATAAACTACACAACAGATTAAATAAAATTTCTAATATGGCTAGCTTGCCTTCTGCACATCTCTGGAAGCTTATTCATCTAACTGGAAACCTAAAATCCCTTACTCCCAACCTACTCAAATGAGTACCCAAGAGTTTAAGGGAAAAACAAAAACTTCAAATCAAACAAAAATTCTGGTGTGAATAATAACCTACCATCTCGAACCAAGTAGATATCTAGTGAGACCACGTCGTTGAGCTCACTAGTAGCTTAATTAACATATAAACCATATACTATGCTCTTGCATCCACAATGCTTAAAACATAATAACATAATCACATGCAAGTATGCAATGGGGTAAGTCTAACTCATTTGACCATTTAGGGTTATATCTGCCCTAAGTTCACCCATCTCACAAAACTTACTATCTGTCTCAACTCATAGTTTTCCTAGGGTCACTATGAACCTATTAATTTTCATGGGCTAACCAATAACATATCAAAACTTTTAGGGACTATCTTTCATGAATCATAGTTTTCATAGGGGCTAACCAATAACTTATCAAAACTTTTAGGGACTATCTATCCTGAATCATAGTTTTCATGGGATCACTAAGAACCTATTGGTTTCTACCAATAACTATTTCCAATCATAGTTTTCATGGAATCACTATGTATCTATTAGAGTTCTCTAATAACATCTCTCAAATCATAGTTTTTATGAGATGACTACGAACTTATTGGGCTCTTCTAATACCATATATTCAAATCATAGTTTTGATAGGATCGCTAGGAATATATTGGATATCTCCAATAACATTACTCAAGGCATAGTTTTCATGGGATGACTATTAACCTATTAGATCCTTCCAATGCCATGTCTCAAATTATAATCTTTTAATCAGTCTGGCCATCCTACACATTTGATCTCCTAGATGCTATTCTACTCACTCAAGAGTTAAATTTAGTTATACTCACTAATGGGTCAACATACTGGTTATTCTACCCTTAGATATCCCAAAATGAAGTTATGGATCATGATGATGTGAGTATGATAATAATAATCATGAAAAATAACCGATCAAATAATAGCAAGAACATAAAGAATCCATTATTCAAATATGTTCAATCAATTGACATCTTATAATTACTTAATCTTAAATAGTAACTCTCTTTGGTAATTTCATACCAAAACTTGGGCTAGGCAATAATTTATTGCTTCAAAACATTTATCATTATATTTGATTAATCCCTTTAACTCAAATTTAAAACAAGGAAAATATGGCTCGTTACTTTACCAATTTCTCATGCTAATTTATAATATATTTTAATATTGCTATGTATACTTTTGATATTAATATGAGGACATTGCACCTCTTCATTATAGGGCATAACGCTATAAAATAGGATATGTTCATCGTTGAAAATTCGTGGCATCAATATGGTCGACATGGGACGTCGCATCCCTTCATATAAAAGCTTTTAAAAATAATTCTGATTTTATAAAGGTATAAGACTATAATGCCGAAATCAATATTGTTGTAACATAAAAATTTATAGGTCACCGAACCTATTAAATATAGCCTTTTATACATAAAACACAAAAAAGCCGACATTGATGACATATGGTATCAATATCGTAAACCATTTATAACGGACGCTTTAAAACACTAAGAGCAACATTGATGACTTTCGACATCAATGCCGTAAAACAGTTGATAATGATTTCATAAAACTGGGCTACTATGCCACTATAAAATGAAATACCGCACTTGATAACAGGTGGCATTATTGCTGTTTTATACCGATGTCGAAAGTATGTAAGTATGAGCAGCACTATTGCCATAATACTTCCATCTCGTAAGTAATACTAGCGGCATCACTACCTTAGACTATGGTGTGAAATAGGAAGCATGCGGCATAAATTTAAGAATGTTGAAAATTGTTGATATTGATAACTCACGACATCAATATCATGTACCCATGAGATGCGGTATTCTCATAACGTCAATGACAGATGCATGACTCAATGCATCATATACTTGCGGCATAAGTATCACATCCATTTCGTCCTGTCAATTCCGCCTACTTTTGATATTGCTCACAACTGTAAAGTAATACCGGTTATTGTTAACGCCGAACGTCATGGCAATGCTGCATATCGATGGCATTGTCGTAATTATCATGAAAACTATTTTATTTTTATTAAAAGCAATTCCCTTTTACCAACTTTTATTTTTTTATCAAATTTTTATTGGACAATAATATACTTTACCCAAATCTTTTCAGAAAAACTACCGCATTTGGTTTTGTTTTCCAAAAACAATTTCGCACCCATCAAATAATATTAATTATTTAGTATTTATTAATAAGCTTTTTTAGCTTGTTAAATTCATATAAAATCATAATCTCTTGGGAAAAATCCTAAAAATTCACCAAAACTAGAATTACATATTCTTTAACATATAAAATTGCGGGACCAAAATCATTATTTAATTATTTTTAATAATTAAAACCCAAAATAAATGCCCTTCCTTCCTTAGGAAATTTATAAAATATTTCTATTAATTTGAAAAATTATAAAATTAAGAACTTAGCACCAAAATTATGTTTTACACAACATATTCAAAAATCAAATCATTTTGAGATCATAAACCAAGGTTTTGACTATAAATCTATCATAAAAATTTCATTAAACTTCCAACAATTCATTATTTAACCAACCAATGGTAAAATCAAACATAGCACATCATAACATCATCAATGAATCAAAACCAATTAGATCTGAAACCAAACAAGCATAAAAATGAGATGGTTTATTAATATTCACCTTAAATTGGATGATGGAGTTGAGATTTGATGGATTTTGGCTTCCCTAAGTTTTGCCCTTTTAAATCCCATTTGATTTCTTCTTCCTTCTACCTTGGTTAATGGCTTGCCCCATTTCCTCTTTGTAATTGTTTATGAATGTAAAACGAGAAATCAATGAGAGGGTGAGGGTTTGAGGGATAAAAGAAAGATCTATTCCTAATTGGTCGTCCTCGTGTATTTTTTATATGTTAAGTTTTAAAACAATCTTATTAGTTAATTAGTTAAGGCCTAACCCAGTTAATTATCAAATCTCATCCTCATTATCCTACTACACATCACATTAGTCTATCTAAATTTATCTAATTAAATCTCTTGAATAATGTTAATCAAAATTAGGGATGTACAGTAGACGTTAGCAAAAAAGTACTTCGTTATGGATATTTCTAGCCAACAATAAATTAAAATGCAGCTGATTACACCAAACGAAGCGACCATTGCTACAGATTTGCGAAGATACCAAGAGCCCCATCAATGGAGCTTACGTAATTGGTCAGCCTATGACCATTTGCAATTTGGGGAATTGATATTATCGGTGTGCTATCGATGGCAAAAGGAGGAGCTAAGTATGCCAAAGTTGCAGTGTATTACTTCACGAAGTAGGCCAAAGCAGAACTACTTGCCACGACCATAATGAAAAAGCGATCAACTTCATAATTAAAAACATCATATGTAGGTTCGGGGTACCTCAGATGATCATAACGGATAATGAAACTCGGTTCAAAAGTACAGATTTCAAGGATTTCTACAACCGGTACAGGATTTACAAAAGCTTTTCGATAGTAGCAACCCAAAGGTAAACAGACAAGTGGAGGCGGTAAATAAAATCATCAAGTCTTAAAGAAACGGTTAACTAAAGCCAAAGGCAACTAGATCAATAAGCTTCCACTAACATTATCGGCTTATAGGATGATCTACATGTCTGCAACTAGACATACGCTATTTCGTTTGGCCTACAGATTAGAGGCTGTGATCCTAATAGAATCGGAAGTCCCTTCTCATAGTAAAAGGCATTACGATCCAAAGGTAAATGAGGAAATCTAGCTTGAGTCCCTCAATTTGGTTGATGAGAATGGAGAGAAAGCAGAATTAAGGGTAACCGCTCATTAGAAAAAAGTAGCACGGCACTTTAACACCAAGGTTCGAAGTTGTACCTTTGAGGTAGGGGATCTTGTTTTGAAATGAGTTCTCCCCACTCCGGGGGTACTTGGTCTGAATTGGGAAGGTCCTTATGCAATTAAACAAAGCTTGGAGATAGGACATTCAAGCTGGCCATTATTGATGGAATCCCAATTCCACGGGCATGGAATAGTGACTTGCTTCGACGATATTTCATATAGTTTTATTTTATTTAATTTTTTAAAATAATCCACCTAAGGATTCTGAGGGCAATGTAATAAGGTAGAACTTACTGCATTTTCCATTTATAAATAACAGTTAGCTTCTTGAACAAATGGAACTGTGTACTTGTAAGCAAAATCCTATGTTGTGAAAAAGCGGACACTCTCGGTTAATGCTAGGTAATAGGTGTAGCTGGGGGTACATGCCCAGAAATTGGCATCTGAGCAACCGGTTTCTAGAGATAGGAACGGGTAGATGGACAGGACCTCCACAGCTACGCTTGCGGCCTAGCGAGAGACGCTCGACCAAGGATAAGCAAAGACACTCATTGAAAAATGAAAGTAGTTACTATTACACTCCTCCGGTCTAGGAGCAGGTCCGGGAGAGTATAATCAGATTAGGGGCAATAGAGTAATTTTTCCCATGACGTTATTATCTGACTGATGCCAGGAAACAGGCAAGGTCGGAAGTTGATGCCCCATTTTGGCATTTGGAGCAATAAGTCTCGGAGATAACATTGATCATGCATGGCTATCGACGGGACTGTAGACGTCAGGAAATAGACATTAGAACCATTATTCCTCATAGATAAGAACTAACTCAAAACTTGGATTATTCATAACTCGTTAATGGTCGGAGGAAACTCGACCTAAAGTGAATAGGAACATCCACGGAGTTGGTGGAATATTATTATTATTTAGCCAAGCTAGAATAATAGAATATAACTAAAGCAATTGCATAGAGACAAACATGTATAATATGGATAAATTGTAGTTGTGGGAAATTTATCTATATACGTAGAGTTGTAGTAAATAAAAGCATTTGCATGGAGACAAATATGTATAATATGGATAAATTGCAGTATAAGCAATTATAATGTATATGCATGTAGTTGTATATAGGTAGGTATGGTACATAAAAACATGGAAATATGAATGGAATAAAGAGATTTCAAAGGAAAAGTAATCTTTCATAAAATCACTTTTTACATACATCAATGTGTGCAAGGGCCACTCCTACACAAACGTGGCCTATGTATAACAAAAGGAAAAACAGAAGGATGCAACTCCAAAATAAACACATAGAAACTATCTTACTACCACTAGAGATTGAAAAGGAACCTATTTCTTCTGACCCTTCTTCTTCTTCTTTCTGGCCTTACTACCTGAGCCATTGTGAGGCCTCTTCTAGCCTTTTTCATCTCTGGGTGTACTTCCTCCAAAAGGGGTAGTGTCACCTTCGACGGTAATGATGGCAGGAAATTAAAGATAGTCAATAGTAGGCTAGGAGGTCTCCGTAGTAGCATTGGTGCTGCCGCTCTTTGGAGGATGGATAATGATAGGAAGGATACGAGAAGAAGATTTTGGTTCTTTGGCGCTTGTAGGCTTCTTAAGAACACGTTTAGTTATGAACTTAACCTTGGATATATCGATTTTCCACTTCTCCGCCATGGAGATGGACGCGGTCGGGCCTGAGAAGCTGGTTATAGTAATGTCTTCCCCTAAAGACTGGGAAACTTCATCCTATCCCTCCAAAGCTGTGATCCTATCTCAATCAGGAACCGAAATAGAGATGGTGGGAAGGCTTGGAACGACTAGTCTCGCGTTCATGGGAGTTGACTTGTGGTGATAGCAGTAGTGCATGTGCCTCGAATGACTGGCGACAGGTGAGATGGAAGAGAAGGATAACTTGTAAATTCACAAACAGAGAAGTTGATGTTAGTTACAGACTCAGGCGAGAACTGAAGGACATCAAATACAAGAGAAACAAGGGATATACCTTCATTTGGACTCGGTTGTTGAACAGGAGTTTTAATGATTTCCCTCTCTTCAAATAAATTTTGAATTGGTTGATCAACGAAGGGAGGAACATAGGTTCAACAGGAGTGATCGCTGAGGAATTTGTAGGAATTCCCTTTGTAAGCTCTTGGGATTTGGAAGTTGATAATTCTACCTGACCCGATGCACTTGGGTCGACAAGAACTTTGGCAGTTGCTTTAGTGGCAGCATCTTCTACGGCCAAATAGCTTTCCCCTTTTCAAGTTTAAAGATGCCTTCAACACCAAGGTACTTGGCTATAAGTTCATCTTCGATGAGGCTGTCACCAAGTGCTTATGCACGTTGGAGAATCTCTTCCCAGGCGTTGGCGGGAGTGACAACATAAGAACTGCCCAACCACTTCAGATTCGTTTATTGTATTACATAGGCAAAGAATTGCGGAAGAGTGGTGTTGAGTTATTCTCTCTTTGGCTTTCTGCTCTTTGGGCTCATTTAGATCATGCACAGCGATAGTGTAGTCGACTTGAGCATCCAATCTTTTTGTTTTTACCATGAGCTTTTGGATTTCAACTCCTGCCTTGACATCCCTACTTTATGTGCATCTGTCCATTTCCTTCTTCTCCTTCGAAAATGGCCAGATGATGAGGAACTTCCTAATTTCAAGTATGGAGGAGTTGTCTCTCTCCTAGCCTTCCACATCCGGTGTTTAGCTGGTTCATTAAGCTCCTATTCTCATGGATTTGCCGGTTCAGATCTGCACGGCTGTCCTGTAGTTCTTTCATCATCCTTTCAAAGTCAATCCTAATGATGAGATCAAAGGAATTTTGGGTATCCATGGGATCCTGCTATGGAGCTTCGTCTAGAATTTGATGGTCAGCGTTCTCTGCTCCATCAGTAGCTCTAGACGAAGTGATAGTTTTTTTCTTTTCTTAGGGCCATTGAAGATAGATTTCTGTAGACTTTGTTCAACTCTGAGTAGTAGGGAAACTAGTTGAGAAGGAATTAGATCTTTTCCTTGGATTTTAGGAAATCCAATAGTTGACAAGGATTCAAATAGCCTGAGTTCAATTCTCAGTGAAAGCACCAAAATGTTTCAACCAAAATCAAAACAACCCAAATCAAGACAATACGATAATGGGGTCTACCCAAGCTAAAATGTTTGAACCAAAAGTTGACCAAATACTCAACGATTATGTAGAGAACAAAAGTGAAGAAATATAACAGAAATTTAAATGTAAAAGAGGAAAGCAAAGAGACATAGTTGTTTATAGTTATTTGGCAAAGCAAGACCTACGTCAACATTAAGATTTTATTGCTGATTTACAACTTGGGGGTAGAAGTTCTTGGGACTCAATACAACTTAAGTACTTAGAATTTCAAAGTTACAAGAATATAGAGTAGAGAAGAGTTAAAGCCAAAAGATCCTGAAAAATGAGCCCTACCTTTCTATTTATAGAGGTAGGGAGCCTAAAATCTCACACAAAATATCTCATAACCGTTAGCCATGATTTAGACCAGTTCTCCCCCAAAAAAGTAGGCACCACGTCACAAATAACCAAGAGTCGTTGGTTGGGAGTCATCATTTGGGAGTCTGTGGAGATCATTAGAGAATAGTATTGAAACAACAAAACAACTGTGGAAATAGGCTTTTGGTGTCGATTAAGACATGTAGGCAGAAGATGGGTCCACCCAAGGAGGGATTGGGAGTTGGTACCAATCCCCAAGAATGAGGTCGATACCAATCCCTAAGTGTGGGTTCGATACCAATCCTCAACTTGGGTTGATTATTGCTTATCTTGGTTTTTTGAGGTAGTTGAACTTGCTTGGAGTTCGACCCAAGAAATTTGGGTATTTACTTGGGGCTTGACCAGAGATTTCTAAGATTTTTGTGTTCTGAATTTTCCTTCGCCTGCTTGGAGTCAGACCTGAGTTTTTTGAGTGTTTGCTCTGAGTCACTAGGAGTCGGTATCGAGTCATGCCTGGGAGTCGGTACCGAGTCGCGCTTGGAGTCAGACCCAAGTTTTTTGAGTGTTTGACCCAAGTCATCAAGAGTCGGTACCGAGTCATGCCTGGGAGTCGATACTGAGTTGCGCTTGGGGTCACACTTGGGGTTTTTTATGGATTGCTTCAGCTCTGGCTTGGAGGTTTTTTCCAAGGTCATCCTGCTTCGAGTCTAATTTGTGGAATTTGTGGGTTTACTTCGAGTCAACCCTTCCAAAAACATGACCTTTCAAATTTTCAACTTTTTCGCTCACTTTTTTATATTTCTTTTTTTTGCATTTTTATGATATTCCCAAAGTTCTTGGGTCATTTCCCCATCGTTCACTCATCCGAGTCAATTGTCTAAGTCTGTTCAAATACTGCATGGTCAAAAGGCTGGATAATAAGCGCCTAGGTCTAAAAGCCGTGGAAGTTGAAGCTTAAGCAGTGGTAGGCCTAGCTTTAGGAGGAGTTGATGGCCCAATGCAAACATTGAATCTGGGAGAGTGACGTGTCATTCTAGATTTGGAAAACTTGGTGTTTAACACAATCAGGTATGTTTATTTAGAATTCTATCATAAATGTGAACCCGTGTGACCAATGCCCAAAATCCGATGGATGTCGACGTGTTTTGACCAATCAAATTATGGACGTTGATCGAGGCAAGTGAAAGTGTTAATTTATGCAGTGTGAGTCATGTGTCACATACATCACGAACGAACCGTCCTATGTAGATAAACTTCTCATGCTAGAAAAATGAGCCACATCGCACGATGGAACTGTGCATCGGATTTTACCCGCTGCCGTCGGATAATCGATAATGGAACCGTTGTCCAGAGTGACACAGAGTTTCTTTCGCAGGAACACAAGAAGTACAGTGATTGAAAAGGCTATGTAATAGGATCATTTGAATGCTAGAATTCATAAATAATAGCTTGTGATCGAGTACTTATTGACAAAAGAAAGTTCACGCACTCTAAATGGATAGGAACATGAAGACTTTGCTAAATCATGGACAACACAAATCTACCCAAAGCTCGATAGGAAAGAACACAAGTTAGCTCGGGGTAGAAATCAGAATTCCTCAAAACTCGGGTATGTTTTATGTCTGGCTCGGATTCAACTCTAACAAGGCTAAGAAAGACATAGATTTGGCAAAGCTCTCAGCTCAAAGGACTAATCAATCACAAGCTAAAGCTCCAATCACCCATTGGCCGAAGGTAATCTCAGGCTCATGAATGGAGACAACTCCACCATCGGACGGTAGAAAAGACCCACCGTTTAGTGTCAATTTTGATCTAGAGGAAGAAAAGAGTTCAGCGCCAAGCTCATTTGAGGGATTGATGATGGATGAATTGGGAAGCGTAAGGTGGCGACGGCAAGTAGGAGATAGCGATGATTTGAGTTGATCAACGACGAAGGGTTCGAGCTTAGGAGGTTGATTCACTACAACTTGGCATTGGGCAGTTAAAAAAGAATGAAATGAGATAGCATGAGTGAATTTCTCTAAGTGTTAGACTTATATACCTTTTCCAAACAAAAAGAGAAAACAACTCGATACCAAACAGATCAGGTTGGTATCGATATGTATTTTGAACCAATCTCCAAAGAGAAAGAAGGAAAAGTAGGATGGCAATACATACTTAACAATGGTGTGGAACAATCTTCAAAGTGTAGATCTTTTCTTTAGCATGTAGAATGGAATTACTACTATATAAATTAATCGAACGGATATCTGCAGAATGGAGACAATGCTTTAAGGAAAACTTGGAAAATCAACTGATGTATACGGATGGTGTCATCATGTTCCAGAGCATGATTTTTTTTTCAATAGAAGCGTAATCTGGAGGAAAGTACTATCCGGTTTCTTAACCATATAGGTTTCAAGGGAATCTGGACATCGGAATGAAGACGAGACGATTCATGGACTTGGCAACATACTTGTAAGGACAAAAGGAATGGGCTCAAGAATTTGGAGCAAGGTTGGAACTAAGGAGAGTGCTCGATACTAACCACTTTCTTGTCGGTACCGACCTCCTTTTATTCCCTCTATAGATCTCTAGAGCTATGACTTGTATACGGTGGGGCTAAGCAATTGTCTCAAGGTGCATTTCTTCATGAATACGCAGACAACTCCAAGGAGGTACTTAAGGAAATAAAAAAAGTACTGGAGATATCAGAATTTCTCCAAAATAACATAATCTCTAAGAAAAAGTGCTAGAAACTTAATGGATCAACGATAGAAGACCCAAGGATGGAAGATGGGATAACCCCCAATCAAAAAATCAAGTTGGTCAAAAGTGATCGGTGCCAAGATGCATTTATCGATCTAGGGATTCCATCTTCCTCTCCTGCTTTTTTGGATCTAAAGTTAGACTTGGTATATTGGTATCTGACGATTCTGGTCGACGTTTTCCTTATAAATACAGCACCTATGGCATTGGAGAAAGGACTTTTAGCACTTACTTTCTTCATCTTCTATCTCTCCTCAACAATAGTCACTAAGAAAGCTACTCTTCAATGTTCTAAGCTATTAGACTTGTAAAATAGATGTACTAGTGACTAATAATCTATAATCAATAACAATATAGTGGACATAGGCTATAGATTTGCCAAACCACTACAAAAACTTTAGTGTTCTCTCTATTTTACTTACAGTTCTTGCTTATATTTCTATTCATTTTTGGGTCTTGTGCCATTTCTAGGCTCAACAACCATCGATTTCGACTTTTTGAAATTGGATTCAAATTTGGAGGGATGATAGATGACATACAAATGAAATTTGGTCACAATCCAATGGTTAGATCTTGACATATGATGGATGGAAGATCGATAGTCTATGAAAATAACCAGAGATCACTTGGAGCCAGACCTAGGAAAATTGGACCATTACTTCGGGCCAGACCTAGGAAATTCATGTGGATGCTTTGGGACAACATGACGATACTCTACGACTAATAATGGATGTTGAGGGCTGTTCTAGACTAAACAACTAATGATGGGAGTTTTATGAACTTCCATAAGGTGTTCTAGGACGTGAACTTGTGAAGTGGGGCGAGGACGTGTTCTACTATGGATATGACATATGTAAAGGGATCTTTGAACTTAGAGGTTTCGAAGTTTACTCGTAAAGTAGGGTATGTAAGGATGTCACCTTGGCGAGGATGTGCCTCAAGTCTTTAGATAGGAGATCTGTCTTACAATAGATCACGATGACATGCAGTTTAATTCCTGACCTACTGAGTGGCATAGATTTGAGTATCGAGTAACCAAGATGTTGAGTAGTTTCTAACTGAGGTCGTGGTCATACGAGTTATCATATATCCAACGCACCGAGTGAATGATGTGAGGATGGATGATGGATGTTATGGTTGCTTTGTTTACAAAGGGTGTCACATGACGTAGGTATCATTGAGGTAGATATCTAGACACTCCATATGTACTTGTATATATAGTACATCCATGATGATTATGATGTAGAGTAGCATAATTTATGTTATGTGCTAATTCTTTAGATGTAGTGACAGGTCAGGTATGACTCCATACCCAATGTCCTACTATATTGACTTTTATATTACTTTGATATTATTTACCACTACACCAGATTGTTAGCTGATTCGAGATTTTATGCTTTGCTTCTACATTCCAGGTACTCTTAAATGAGTAGACTAGGGATAGCAGGTCTGGTGAGCATATAGAGCTGTTCAGGCGACGAGCAGGAGGCTACGCTTTGCATATACTATGTTTTAGGCTTATTACTGCCTGTTATTCTACTATGCAGCACTGTGGTACTTATCTGTACTTTTATTTATTTAGAGACAGTTTCCTTTGAGTTATTGTTTGATGTATAACTCTATCACTTATGTTGTATAACTTTGATGGATCTATGCACTCTTATATGGTTTTGGTTCATCTAGTTATATTTACTATCTCGCATGTTTTATATCTATATGTGATATCATATTTTATTTGATGCACTATGAGATATACGACGGCTTTTGATTTAGAGACTTTAGTACTTTACCACTTGCCAATCGTCCTACATCTACTGCACATTATGGTAGCGCACTCTACAGGTGTAGAGCTGTTGTCACACTTGGTATCAGAGCTTAGCTTAAATGATTTAACTTAGGTTAACTCACTTATTTGTAAGTTGATACTTGATCCTTTAAATAATGGAGTAATGGAACACTCTAGGATGGATCGAGCATATATGAGAGAGTGTACTTGTTATATTTTGATTTTCAAAACTATATAGTGGTATATATAGTATATAGGTGGCATTTCACACACGAGTACCTTTAATGTAGCCTTTTATTTTTGAGAGATTAATCATTCTTATTACAATTAAGAATGAGTCAGCAAACAAAAAATGCTTCTAGGAACTCCACTTTTGAAGTTTAAGAAAGAGTTGGCTCGGGAGATGCTAATCTCGATTTGTAGACGATGTTCAACACTATGATGAGGAACATGCTACAAAATGCTCAAGTGGCTAGTCCAAATTTTTTGTTGTTGGCGGTGCTCCAGTGCAAGCGACCAGAGCCGATTTCGTTAAGCTGAGTAGGAACTTTTCTAGTCTAGATAGTAAACCATTCCAAGGAACAGAGTCGGCTATGGAAGTGCAAGATTAGCTAGACATCTATAAGAGAATATTTTATGACATGGAGTTAAATGATGTTATAAGGATAAACTGGCCTCTAGACAACTTCAAGGAAGGGCAATGAGTTAGTGAATGCTCTTCAAACTCGACTCTCGATGATCAGTTCACTTGGGACCAGTTCAAAACTAGATTTGAGGAGAAGTTTATACCGGCAATGCAAAAGTTAGTTTTGTTCCGTAAGTTTGTGGATCTGAAGTAGGGAGACCTTTCTATCTCCAAGTATGTAGCCGAGTTTAAAGCTTTGTCTAACTACATGATGTCTTTTATCTACACTCCATTAAAGAAGAACGAGAAGTTCATCATCAAATTGAATGACTGTCTGTGAGAGAGACTTATGGGCCATATCAATGAGACCTTCGAGAAGATAGTCAAGAAGGCTTTGAGACATGAAAGCCTTTTTCCGAAGCCAAAGATTATTGTTCCAAAGGAAGATCCAAAGCCATAATCAGGCGGGGAAGGCAAGAGGAAGTGGAACAATAGAAACGAAAGCAGTTTTAGAATAAGGATGACTAGAAGAAGGGGCAAAACTATGCAAATTTACTACAACTATAGAGAAAAGAGCCACTATAGTAGAGATTGCAAGGCTAAAGGAAAGAAGTGCTTTAACTACAACAAGTTTGGGCATATTTAAAAGGACTTCCTAGAGCCGCTAAAGTAAAATCAAGTGGTGAAAACATATGCTCTCAATGTCATTCCAACTTCGTCGAATGCTCCATCATTGAAAGAGAATGGAAAGGGCATCTCATCTAAGGTACGCTTTCTATTTATGATGTTTCGATACGTGTTTTATTTGATATCGGGGCTTCACATTACTTTACATATAGTGACTTAATAAATAACTCAGAATTGGAACCCGAGATTATTGACTGACATTTGATTGTAAAGAACCTATTAGATGCTCCAGTACAATGTATATGGTTTGTCGTGGTTTGCTCTTATCAGTTCATGGATGTTAATTTGCTTGTGATTGTCTTGTTTTGACTTTTGTGGGGTTCAGTATTATATTGAGGATGTACTAGCTTCAGATGTATGTAGTAATTGTGGATTGTGAGAAATTATTGGTGACGATAGAGACAAATGATGGGTGAAAGGTAGTGTTAGGCAGCCTACCAGATGACGAGGTAATGGTTAGCTTTCTATATTTGTTCGATATCCCACATGATCAGTTGCCATCGGTGCCTATTGTTAGGGAGTATTCGAACATATTTGAGGAGGTAACTGAATTTCCACCATATAGAGAGATAGAGTTTCATATTGATCTGGTAAAGGATGCCAGACCAACAGTGATGCCTTTGAGGAGGATGGCACCTAAGGAGAAAAGAGAGCTCAAGGTATAAGTGAATGACCTGTTAAAGAAGGGGTTCATTCGCAGAAGTATTTCTGAGTGGGGAGTGCCTGTAGTATTTTCCATGAAGGTGGATGGTTCCCTCAGATTGTGTATCAACTACTGTGAGTTGAATAAGGTGGCAAAGAAGAACAAGTATCCACTCCCATGTATTGATGACTTGTTCAATCAGCTCCATGGTGCTAGAGTGTTTTCTCAATTGGATCTTAAGATGGGATTTCACCAACTGAAGGTGGCAAAGCAGAGAATGTCGATTATAATGTTTTGTACACCATCTGGATTTTATAAATGGTTGGTTTTGCCGTTCAGGCTGACCAATGCTTTGGCATATTTTGTGGATCTCATGAACCGTTTTCAGAGACCAATTGAATAAGTTCATGCTTGTATTCATTGATGATATTCTCATCTACTCACAAATGAAAGAGAATACAAGAAACATTTGAGGATTATGCTTGAGGTGTTGAGGAAGCACTGATTGAAGACGAGGTTTTTGAAGTGCCACTTCTGGAGGTGGGAAGTATGATTTTTGGGCCATGTTGTTTCTGAGTAGGGCATTGTCGTAGATCCATAAAGGTTGCAGCAATTCAAGATTGGGACAGACCCAAAAATACTATAGATGTTAGGAGTTTCTCAGGATTAGTTGGGTATCATAGACGATTCGTCCAAGATGTGTCTAACGTAGCAGAACATTGACTTATTTGATGAAGAAGAATTAGACTTTTACTTAGGATGCAAGATGCGAGCACGCACTCATGATTTTGAAAGAGAGGTTGATGAGTGCAACCGTGTTGACTATTCTGAGCAAGAATGAGGGAATGACGGTATACACCAGTGCTTGTTGTACCGAAATGGGTGTGGTATTGATGTAAAAGGGTAAGGTTATCGCATGTGCTAGTCGACAACTGAAGCCACATGAGAAGAAGTACCCGATCTATGATTTGAAATTAGCAGCGATTATGTTTGTGTTGAAGAATTGAAGGCATTATCTTTTAGGAGAAAGGTTCAAGTTATTCACAGACCATAAATCGTTGAAGTACCTCTTTTTACAGAAGGATCTTAACCTTCGCTAGTAGAAATGGTTAGAGTTCCTAGCCTCCTATAATTTTGAAATTTCCTATACGCCGGTAGAAGGAAATGTTGTTGCGGAAGCTTTGAGTAGTAGACATGCCAGCTTGGGAGCTATATTCCTAGAGTGGATGCAGTTGGAGTATATCTTTGGTTATGATTTCAGATTGAGATGTGAGCTAGAGCCAGAGATATTAGCGAGCATGACCATCCAACTGACATTAATTAATCGGATCAGTATTAGTCAGAGGCATAATGCCAAACTAGCCGACATTATTGCTCAGATTGAAGGTGGAGTAGATTTTGAAGAGATGAGGAGGTACGAGCTTTACCATGACAGTTGGCTTTATAAAGACGAGAGACTATTTATACCTAATGTTGATAGGTTGAGGGATAAGGTGCAATGAGAGTGCCATCATTTGAGACCAACTATACATCCCGAAGGAAATAAGATGTATAGAGATATGAAGATAACATTTTATTAGAAAGGGATGAAGAATGATGTTGAGGCATTATCTCAAAGTATATTAACTGCCAGTTGGTAAATGTAGAGCAGAAGAAGCCTAGTGGTTTATTGCAAACACTAGAAGTCCCCGGGTGGAAGTGGGAATCGATGGACTGCCATGGACAATAGGAGGATATGATAGCATTTGAATCATAAGCAATCAATTGACAAAGAGTGCTAGATTTTTAAACATTAAGTCAAATAGGATGACAACCAAACTGGCCGAACTGTATGTGAAATGGGTTGCATGTTTCCATGGTGTGCCAAAAAGCATTGTAAGCGATAGAGACTCATTATTCATGAGTGGATTTTGGAAAAGATTTCAAGAGGGATTGGGGACGGAGCTACATCTAAGTACAACTTATCACCCTCATATCGACGACCAAATCAAGAGAGTGAATCGTATCTTAGAGGATCCCTTACGAGCTTGCATACTTAATTTTGGAGGCTTGTGGGAAGATCGCTCATATCTTATAGATTTTTCATACAGCAATAGTTATTGGCCTAGCATCGGGATGACACCATTCAAGGCATTATATGGCCAACCATGAAAAGCTCCTTCATGTTGGTAAGAAGTAGGTGAAAAACTGATACTTGGGCCAAATATGATCAGAAGACTGTGGACAAGATCGAGATCACTTGGCAATGAATGAAAGCTGCTCAAGGTAGATAGAAGAGGTTGCTAATAAGAGATATATATTTTGAGTTCTCTATCGCCAATATGGTGTTAATCTCTATATCGAAGTATGTGCTTCGATTTGATACTAAGGGGAAGTGGACTTCGAGTTTTGTAGGTCCTTTTCCAATACCCAAGAGGATTAGGAACCTAGATTATAGAGTCGACTTATCCCAGATGATGGCGAGCATGCACAATGTGTTCCACGTTTCTGACTTGTGAAAGTTTGTGCATGACTCAGGCGCGACTATTATACTGGATCGGCTGGATGACATCGAGATTGAACCAGAGGCTACGAAACCTTGTAGGCTTATTTGTATCGTAGGACGTGATACGAAGCATCTTAGAAGGATGACAATGAAATTGGTGGAGGTACGGTGGAGTGAAAGCTAGGGCGATTGCACATGGAAGACCGAGGAGAGCATGAGAACCGTTTATCTGGAGCTCTTTACTTGAAAAGGCTTTTTGTTTGTCACAATTTCTTTCACTATTCGATATTATATATTTATAACCTTGCATGCTAGGGTAGGCATATGTAGTATCTCTTACTTGTCTGTGCATGTTTGACGTCTGATGATTGCTTATGCTCAATATGCTTGTTTGTGATTATTAAGCATGGAAGATAACCTCATGTGATTATGTTTTGTGAATTTTGGGGCGAAATTCCTAAATGGGTGGGGGCGGGGAGGAGGGGGAGAGTGTAACGACCTATATTTTATGCATCACAGGATCATAAATATTATTTTTAAATTTATATAAGGTCATATGACTTTATAATTTTAGGAAATGTTAACTAGTGGAATGTTTATCCTTAGAGTTTTTATTGGACGGTTTCAAACTTTTCAACCTTGAAAATCTTGTAAGGTCTATAAATTTTTATAAGAGGGAAATTAGGGTCTGAAAACACTTTCAAATGAAAGATACGATGGTTTCTCATTTCTTAAAGTGGTTATAATAGATATTTGGACTTATCATTTTGGAGATATGACTGTTTAAAGTTTTTACTGACTTTAGGCAGATTAGCTGCAATTAGTGAGGCCTGCTAATCCAAATCGAGATTGGAGTTAATAGAAGCCACCCTTAGTAGCCACTAGTCATTTCTAATTACCTCAAACCTCCATTAACCCATGTTAGACCAAAACTTCTATGTTTCTTCTCTTTAATTAACCTAAATCTATGATGAAGGTGAGATCAACAAAAGGAATCTAGAGGATCTCGCAATTCAAAGCTTTGGGATCCGTACAACTACTGTTCAGGCTATATCTACACTTATTCGATTGATTTTGGATCGAGTCTTCATCTAGGTGAGTGGTTTGATCCTCTCACTTTACTATATTTGTCCTTATATGCTAAAAATGATGTTTTTAAATTATTTTTGACTTTAAAACATGTTTAATGATATATCTAATTGCATACTTAATTTATAAATGAATTTTAATGTATTTTAAAGTGGTTTTGAATCAAAGTCTACTCATGTTCTTACGGGTAGGCTGCCTTCTTAATCTCTATAACTATGCTATAAGTTGATGTGAATCCGTGTTTGGTTGATTTGTATGTGTTATATATGTCGTATGTATACTATGATTGATTGCTTGTATGTTAAATTTCGTATTTGGTTGCAAATGTCGATCGAACGGTGACTTAAAGTTACCATGTCCTATTTGATTTGGGTCCAGTGCACTATTTGATGTTGCACAAATGATGGTGACTTGAATCAGTAGAACAAATAATATAAAAGAGTTGGAGTGACTAAGAGTTATTTGGAGAAATAAAGGAAAATTTGGAGTCATTGCCTCACAACTTGGTATTGACTTATCCAGCATGCTCCAATCAAGGTACGATCGATATAAAGGAAGGCTCCTAAATGCAATGTTTCAAGTTTTTAGTCGATTAGAGTTGATTTTTGCAAGTTATGGATGATTAAATATGGATCAGTTGCAAATGGATCGATAACAAAACGCTTGCTATTTTTGAAGGGAAAACTTCGAGATTTTCAAGAGAAAACCCGAGTCTTGCTTGGAGGCACAGAAAAGCTAAGATACTGGGAAATAACTTGGAGTCGTGAACCCCATAAGTTAGTATCGACCCTTGCAAGATTCGGTACCGAGTCAAGGAAACAAAATGTTTGTAGTTGCTTCGAGTCAGCTTGGTGTCTTCTTTGGATCAGATAGAAAAAACCTAGGGTCACTTGGAGTAAAACCTAGAAATGCCTGACTCAATACCGATTCTTCCCTGCGATCAAGGACATCGATTTAACTTTTGGACATTGGCTTCAAATTTGGAGGGATGATATATGGTACTGTTAGAGAGCTATGTATGAAATTTGGTGGTAATCCAACGGTTAAATCTTGAGATATAATGGATGGAATATCGATAGTCTATGGAAATAATTGGAGATTACTTGGAGTCAGACCTAGGAAAATTAGACCATTACTTCGGGTCAGACCTAGGAAATTCCTAGGGATGCTTTAGGATAACACGACAACACTCTACAACTAATGATGGATGTTGGGGGCTATTTCGAGCTAAACAACTAATGATGCGATTTATATGAAGAATCATTATGACAGGTTTTAGGATGCAAACTTGTGAAGTGGAGTAAGGATGTGATCTACCATAGATAGGACATATGCAAAAGGATTGTTGATACTTGGATGTTTCGAAGTATACTTGTAAAGCAGGGGTATATGAGGTGCTCACAATGGCAAGGACGTGCTCCAGATCTTTAGACGGGATATATTTCTTACCTCGGACCGTGATGATGTGTAGTTCGGTTCCTAACCTACTGAGTGGTATGGATTCAAGTATCGGGAAACTAGGACGTTGTGTAGTCTTTGATCGAGGATGTGGTATTACGAGTTATCATATATCCAATGCATTAAATGGGTGGTGTTAGGGTTAATGATAGATGCTATGGTATCTTTGTTTGCTAGGGATGTCACATGACATAGGTACCATTAACATAGAGTAGCATATTTTATGTTATGTGTTAACTCTTTAGATATAGGGATATGTCAGGTATGACTCTTCATGCCATGTCTTACTATATTGACTTCTATAGTACTTTGAGATTATTTACTGATCACATCAGATTGTTGTCCGACTTGGGATTTTGTGCTTTGTTTCTTATCATTCCGGGTACTCTTAAATGAGTAGACTAGGGATAGTAGGTTTTGAGAGTACGTGGAGTTGTATAGATGATGAGCAAGAGGCTACGCATTCCATATACTATATTTTTGGCTTATTACTACTTATTATTCCGCTGTGCAGCACTGTGGAGCTTATCTAAAGAGACAGTTTACTTTGAGTTATTATTTGATGTATAACTCTATCACATATGTTGTATAACTTTGATGGATCTCTGCACTCTTATATGGTTTTGGTTCATTTAGTTATATTTACCGTCTTGCCTGTTTTATATCAATATGTGATATTATACTTTATTCGATGCGTTGTGAGATATAGATGGGTTTTGATTTAGAGATTTTAGTGCTTTACCACTTGAAAATCGCCCTACTTTGATTAAGCACTGTAGCAATGCACTCATGTTGTATTGGGTGCCGGAGATGTAGGGCGGTCGTCATAATAAAGTATATTAGATACTCTTGATAGAGTTAGGGGTAAGCCCTAGAGAAATTATGTAATTTGTTGCATGTGCCGGAGATGTAGGGCGGTCATCATAATAAAGTATATTAGATACTCTTGATAGAGTTAGGGGTAAGCCCTAGAGAAATTATGTAATTTGTTGCATATATCTAGCTTGATAACCATTCTTGTTTATAATAAAGGTATTTGATTCCTAATATATACTTGTTATATAGTTATATAATTAATTTAAGGTATATTAATTAGAAAATCCTTATATGTTATATGATAGTAGTTACAAAATGTTATAATCATGAGAAATATATCACATTATACAATAACATATTGTTTTAAATATTCTTGGTCAAGATGTTTCGAGAATCCGTTGAGAGTAGAGTATGTAACACTCTCCAAATGTTGGGCAGTGTATTATTCATAGCAGCTGGGAGAACTAAAGGGTTATGTACTAGTAGTTATTGGATAATCATTCCATCCAAGGGTGACGATATTGCACAATTCTCCCCAGTTGAGAATACTATTAAACTTCAATGTGGAAACTCCACTTTGATTATAGTTTAATCACGGCATGACATCCACCAAATGACTATAGTAGGGTATAAGTTAAAACACTAGAAGTAAAACACTATTAAATAAAGAATTTATCTTCTTGGTTGTATGATGTTAGTATCACAGTCAAATGTAGTCAACTCAAGTCAAAATGTATCGCCAAAGTAGTACGGTTAATAATAAATGTTATTATTGAACTAAGCACTTTATTTCTGGACTAATCGAGTTGAACGTCGATGATATTGGAATTTTTGACTAAAACCAAATACCATAAGTCGTAAAGTGATATGGTATTAAAAAGAAAATTGGTTTAAACAATTGCTACTAAAAGGTACCGTTTAAATAGTAATATTTACTATTGGATTCTATCGATGAGATTTCTAAATAATGAATTAAGTCAAACTATCACACCACCAACTCAGGTGATGTGTGAACATCGGTATTTAATTTTTTTATATATTAATTGCTAGCCAAATTCACACATGTGAGTTGCACAACCGAATCTATTTAGTCTTCAAAACACTGCTTAATTTAATTCATTTTGTAATAGTAGTAAATTAGTGAAATATTATTTATTATTGTATTTATTATATATGGTGTATTTAGTAAAATGGAGTTGCCTCTAGAATTGTTCGTGGTGCTATATGTAAATTATTTAGTGTGTGTATAAAAGTTATATACCTATATATCGATATACAATATCGATAAAAAAATTAAATTATGATTTAAATTAAATAAATTATTATATACGTTTATGGGGTTTTTAGTCCATTAAGGACTCATGTATGGCTGGCCCCGAAGAGGGACAAAGTGGGGTTCTTTGTATTTTGAATTGGTAAGATGGATTTAAGGAGGTATTTATTCCTATATCTCACTATATAATCTCCACTTCCATTGGATTTTTGACTCCTCCCTCCTCTATCATTACTGCCTATACCATCTCCTCACCTCTAGTTTCTCACTTCAAACACGTCCCATTAATTAAATACTATTGATCCGGTGTCTATACACATCCCATTAATTAGAGGCAAAACTTCTTAGGTAAATTTTTATTAATTTTGTACAATGATCTGAATGTATTGTACCTTATGTAACACCTTACATATGTATGTCATAGCCATTTATACTATATCTGTTTAATGTTTGAGATTAATCTATTTGCGATTCATCTTTTATATGCTATGTTATTATAAAAAAATAATTTTTCCTCTTGTTCTGCATATATTTTGATTTTGGGCAAAAATATTTATAAAAAAAAATTTTGTTTAAATTGTTTTAAAACACACACACACATATATATATATATATATATATATATAATTACTATAAGCATCGTTTAGTATTTTAAATAGTCTGATTATAATTTAAATTAAGTTAATGTATTATAAAAGGTTTTCAAAAAAGCTTTTGGTCAAATTTTTAAATTTAAAATAATTGTATTTTATGTATTGTATATATTTTTATATAGATTAAGTAAAATATTAAGCAAACATTATATTTATTAAAAGGTTTAAAAAATTACTTTCAGAATTTTTTTTATAATAACATACAATTATATATATTTATAAATGTATATGTATAAATATTTTAACAAACTAATTTTTGGGCACTTTTTACAATATATGTATGTATGTATTATTTAAAATATTACTAAGTCAAACAATATTTATTTTGAAACTTTGAATTAATATTTCAGATCTAGGTTGGAATTTGAATTTGTTTACTAAGTTAACTTGATATTTTAGTTTGAAATTCAAAATTTAAGATTTAGTCAAACTTATATGTTAAACATATTTTTAAATATTTTCGTATGATAATTTCAGTGTATACACACACACACACATATATACATACATACATATATTTGTATGTATATTTTATCTTGAAATATTTTAATCGGGCAATCCATATTATATTTATGTAATATGTAATATACCGGATATAAATCTCAATATCTAATATATATAAACTTAACTATGTAAGCATTTTGCCATGTTGCAATGCACATTTTATACACATGAGTTATATTGATATTATTATAAACTATATAAACTATATTTAATTAGATTCATCAATTAACAAAATCAGAAAATCAAGTAAAATGTAATTTTATTTGAATTAATTAGGTTGAATCTAATTTTATTTTTAGACTTCATAGGGCTAATAAATCCAAAATAGGAACTTTTTGAAATCTACCCTATTTACTCATTATAACCCGAGTCAATACCTTAATGGTATCAGAGCCAATAACCTATGTGGTCTAAATTTGCTGTATTGGGGCTAAATTATTAAAGCTTAACCATTTAGCAGGGTGTCTAGAAAGATATTATATAAGGTTGGGTTTGGGTAATCAAGTACTCTACCCTACTTATCTACTGGCATGGTCCGAAGGATAAAGTAAGCCCAAAAATTATACCTAATATAAAGGCCTAAATTGATTCTAGGCCTTCAGCTAATTTTCAAAATTCAATTTCAAATTTGATATTGTAGTTTAAATTTTAAATTTAAGTTTAAAATCTGGAAGGAATTTTATAAATGTTATAAAATATTTTCAAAATTGTTTTGAAATTTATAAATTAATTTCAAAAAAATTATATTAATTAATTGGATTAATTAAATGTTAATTAAATTAAAACATATATGATGATACATTTGTATTTATCTTAAAATGTTTAAGGTAAATAGCAATAAAATTTCGAAATTAATAAATATTATTTAATTAAAATTTGTTTTAATTAACTAATTAAAAGAAAATTAATAAATAATATACATGTATAATGATATATGAATATAATTACTGTAAATGTCATAGTTTATATTCATCTTTAAATTGTTAGTGATGGATAAATTGAAATTCAATGGTTGAAATTTAAATTCAATTAATTAAAGTGTTAATTAATAATTAATTAAATTAATTAATAAGATTAAATTAATAAAAAAAGTAAATACAATTTAATCAAATAAAGTGGAATTGTAAGAAATCTAACTTAGGTTTAAGAAATAAATATATATATGTATAGTCATATACCATGATTTCTGATGTGTTTACCACTTGAATCATGAGGGTATTTCAAGAAATACATTATTCCGTAAATCGGTATCACTCAAATAAATATACTAAAGGTTATGAATCTCTAATGTGAATGTTGTCCTCTACCATTTATATGTTAATAGAATACTTGTGTATTCCTTAGTTGTTGATATTTCTTAAGCTAAAGATGTTATGTATAATACTATTAATATATTGAATAAAGGAGGTAAGATGTGTGCATGTATTGATTGATATTCTTCAAGGTACGTGCATTTATACTCGGACTATTATGAAATGGTAGGTACGAGTGAATAAGCTCTTTTATTCCTCATGGTCGAAATGAGATTAGGACAAAGACCATGGATTAGGAGTTGTATATCATATATTCGATAAAGTGTTATCCATCTCCTGTGGGTCTATAATTTTTTGATATTCCTCAAGGTCAGAATCCAAGGCAAGCGACTCCTAACACCCAAAAGAGAAATCAAAAGATTTTTATGTTTTCTCTTAGGGTCTTCAGAAACATAAAAATCTAGTGGGAGCTTACTATATGAATGAAATGTAACATTTAATATATCTAATATTGTAAGAATATATGCTACATAAATTTAAAACAGTACTTTAATATATCCGTGCAACTAATATAATTGATGAAATGTTTCTTGGTTCAAATATACAAACGAACTGAATTAAGATTGACATAGAAGTATAAAATATACTTTCCAATAAATCTTTCAGCATGTTGTCATTTAAAGACCCATGCGAGAGCCAAATTATACAGTTGCTTAAACACTCATATCTTGGTCGTTTAAAAATTTTATTCATCTGAGACTGTATATTGTCTTCCATGAGTTTAGAACTCTAAAAGCAATATAAAAATATGGATATTTGATCCATAGTCGATCACATATAAATGGCATATGGTGAACAGTAGCGATTCATAATGTACGAAACCTTGATGAAATTAGTTCGATTTAAACAAGCAAGTAAACCATGATACGAGGTTATGTATTCGATATGATTGATTGCACCAAGGAACTTATTGTGTTAAATGTAACACACTACATCAAGAGCTACAAGATAGATCTAAGAATACGATCATTGAAATGTCAGTTTGATCAATTTACATAAAGTACAACTTATTTGATATCCTCAAATGTTAAGGACGATCAAATGAAATTTTGTAAAGAGTTTCGTTATGCTCTTGTAATAAGGGTTTCCTTTTGAATGGTTTGACTATTTGGAAAGGAAAATAAATTTAAGTGAGTGGATGTAACTTAAGGCACGGTTGGGACGAAGAGAGTGAATGGTCACTTCTTCTTTATAAAGAGACAATGGAAACAATAATCGTATAAAATACTAAAAGATACTTCATATAAAATGAGAAATATGACTTCTACCTCAAATGTATTTTTATATAGAAAATTATTTTCTATGGAAGTTATTTCTGTGACTTTAAGATATTTGATCTGAGACTCTGGACTATAAGCTAGTTATAGTGAATGAAATAAATCATGTGATAAGTGGTTTAATGGATCTTCATATTTCGTATGTTGTTATAGTAATGGTCGAAATAGTAGGAGCATTCCATATAACACTTCTTACTAGACGTATCAAGTTACAAAAAATTATTTTTGTAAATATACCAAATATTATTTATGAAATAAAAATTGTTTTCAGTATTGACTGAAAGTGGATATATTTTTTTTTCAGTATGAATATTATAAATACTTGTTATAAGATAAAACTATAAAAATAATATTTGTTTTTATAACAAAATGATGCATTAGAAAGTATATAAGTAATTGAAATCTTACAATTATTCTGAAATTATAGACTAAGCCGAGTTTTAAGAAATAATTCTTTTATTATGTAATTATGAATCATATGATAATAGTGAATTGTATCCCAAACGATTAAGGGCAAAGTGCCCATTCAATGGGAGTGGCATAAGAGTCAGTGAACTCTTAGAATTAATACATATAGATGTATGCAATCGTAGGTCTAATGGTACCAAAACTGATCCACTTACTTCATTAAATTCACCGATGAATTATCATAAACATACGTATTTGATACATAAGTAGTACGTCTATCATAAGTTCATAGAATATAAAATGGAAGTAAATAACATGATATGCAAAAGAAAATAAATATTCAATTTGATCGAATAAGTGAGTGTATTGAAAAGAGCTCCAAAAGTACATAAAATGAACAAGATTCAACCTCAAAAGTCGCTCGTTCCTATGATACACAATGATATTCAATAAGGAGTAAATAAGTTTTGTTGGACAAAGTCATTAATGATAAGTGCAGTTGAGATAGCATCTTTTAATAACTTGTCCTTACACAGCTTAAATATAAATCAAGTACGGGAATACGTCTTTGTCTTCCAGCTCATCTACTGAGCTCCATAGCATCATATCCTAAATCGGTAATACTCGATCTGACCCGAGCATTATAATAAAATAACACCCAAGTCAATTTGGAAAACCAACGTGAGAAAACACGCTCAATTTGAATTATTAAAGTTATCAAAATCCTTTGAAAATCAAAGGTATCTCGTAAGACCACGTCACACATAAACATGACGGGTTTTTCCCTTACGATAACCAAAACATTTTTATCAAAATCGTTTGATATTATAATAGTGTCTAAACAAAGTAAATAGAAAATAGCTGAAATGCTTGCATCTCACGTTTCAACATAGTTGGGCACAATCAAAACCGTACGGCGCTTATTGGAGAATGGCTTCCATACAATGAATAGGCACTGGGGTACCACCTGTCATGGTACACCTTTAGAAAAATGTACCGAGGACCTCGTCGGGATCCCAACAACACAAGACTGGCCATATCCCTAACCTGGATAGAACCGAATATGTTATCACCCTAGGTGTTCCCACCCTTATCAAGAGCTCTTCTGCACGCACCACCATATCCATAATTTATAATATATTCGAGGGTATCTAGAAAGGTGATAACATACCCTAATTGGGTGCGACCCACTTAGCATTGCTGCATCTCCCTTGATTTTCAGTCATTCCGATTGATGAGGCTTGAGGCTATGATTACCTTTCAAGAATAATTTCACTTGGAATGCCCATCGTCCTCCAATGACGATGTTCTGATATCATTCGTCCATACAAGTTGTCCTAGGTCTGGACAAACCGAACCACCATCTTCACTATCTTCACGATATCCATTCATAATGCTCAAATCAGATCGAAGTGGTTTTCGGATAATTAAATATAATCTCGGTCTCTTCGAAACGATCAACGAAATTGGCCAATATTTGATAGTCATTTATTTAACTATCAAATAACATCCATAAGCAATCACTATGCCCATATTATACATTTCTTCCAAAATATTCATTTCAAAATACCTTTACAAAGGTATATATTCAAATTCCTTTCCATATTCCATTATTTGAAAACAATTTCAAATACTTAAATCCATAACAGGATATTTCCAAACCATTTCAACCCTTAGAAATATTTCCAAATTTTTATTTTAATACTTAGGAAAACATTACAAGTCTTATTTTCCAAAATCATTTCAAATATCAACGCTTTAGAGTAACTTATCTCATAAGTCTCCGGAATAATTAATAAATTCCCTTTAACAATTTCCAAAACCCAGTATACTTGTTTATAAACCCATTCAATAATTTATAAATTCTTTTATGAATTCAGATTTCTTTTTCGAAATTTCCATATTCAACATTTTTAAATTCCATTTTCTCCAAATCCCTTATAAAGTTCCTCTCCTCAAAATCATATCCATTTATAAGCTCCATTTACGAACCTCGAGAGAATTTCTAAATAAATTTTTTAATCACTTCAAAACTCTATATATATATAAAATAAGCATTTAAAAGAATAATAATTTATTTTTAAAACAAGTATAAGTAGTCATTTAAAAATATCGAAACCCTTTTTATAAACATCAATAACTCATCTTTTTTTTATATAGACAAATCAATTTCGAAGCTGATTTTTAAAATTAGAATTTATTAAAATAAATATTAAGTATTTGAGAAATTCACTTTTCGATGTACTTTAATTCTACTAGTTCAATTTTCATAGTTTGATATATAACATTTTCCTTTAAAAACAAACTTAAATTCTTAAAATTTAAGATATATTTTTAAAATTCTAGTAACCAATTCAATTTATAAATCCTCTCGATTTACAACCCATCTATTCCATTCCAACATCCTATCCATTCCCACTTTTCAAAAAAATAGTATCTACTATTTTTTTTCAACCCTATTTCCATATTCTAATATAAATTCACCCTATGAATTTTATATTCCCATATTTTCATCTGTTATCGATTACCTTTATTTATAAACATCGTTTATAAATATATAACTTCTCTGAGTTTCACTTTTTATAAAAATAATCTCATTTATAAAATTACATTTTATAAATTCAATTCCTTATAAATTCTATTCATTTTTGCCAATCTATTTTTAATACCGATTTCAACTTCTTTTCATATTTTCCAGAAATATCGTTTAAAAATCCATCGTTTAAAAATCTTCTATATAAATTACTTCTAAATTTCTACTTAAAATAATTTTCCCGAATAGTTAAGTACAATCCAAAAATCAATTTATCGTTTTATCCAAATCAATTTCTTTAAGAAAATCTCCTTTTAATTTCTTCAAATTCAAAAATAATATTTATGGTATTTAAAATACCAAAAGTCAAGCCAGTGTTACTACAGCATCCAATAATTCACATTACAACAATAATCTATAACAGATTATTCTATCACATCATATATTTTTATATATGAAAAACAATCAATATAAATTTTAAGGAATCCAGTTGGATCCCTCCAACCTGTTTCCCTGCATCCACGGATGTTAATACAACATAAAAATACCAATCCCACTTCGAGGGGGATATTGCGGTATATAGGGTCATCCGCTACTATGCGGGGCGCATAGGGTCTCATCCGCTCCAATCGGCGGGAAATATATCCAAATACTAATATATATATATATACTACTATATATATATAACATTCAACTGATAATACTAATTTATCAATTCATTCAATCAGCCAATAAATAATTTATAACACTATAAAATAAACTAGTCATCCAAATGAGTGAGATTTACTCACCTTGATTGTAACGACCCGTAAATTTTCGATAATTAAAATGGTTAATTAAATAAGATTTTGTGATTTAATATTGGAAGAAATAAAAATTTGTAATTCAATAATGAAATGAATACTAAAATGAAATGTAACAATGTTAATTAAAGCTAATTATTAACAATTGAAATGAAATTCCAATAAATGAATTAATGTAAATGGTATACTTGGTTATAAAGTGAATATAAGAAAACAAGCGTAAATATTGAATCAATTGATGGATCAGTATATAATTAATGGTAATTGAATAAAATTGGTGTTATGTAAGTATTTATAACCTTTGTTTGGAAGTAGTAACTTATAGAAGTAATTAAAGGCTAATGGTGACAATTATTATAAGTTACCCATTTATTTTGTCCATTAAATCAAAATTTGCAATCAATTGCAATGAATCTAAATTCAATGTTATGTTAGTGTAAATTAAGGTAAAAATTGGAAATAATGTTAATTCTATTCATAATATGACAATTAGTTGAATAAAAAGAATGGATATCAAGATTTATCAATTTATTGAAATTTAAATTATAATAATTGGATTAATTGCAATTAAATGAAATTAAATATTTAAATATTATGTTAATGGAAATTAAGGTGAAATTTGAGAATGTTAATGTAATAAATCATGAACCAATGTTAATTTCATCTATTTGATAATAATGGATTGAATAATAGGATGAAAGGTCAATTAAATGGAATTATTGAAAATTAAATTTATAATTTCTAGATTTATTGAAATTGAAAGTAAACATGGTAATTAGTGAAATAAATTAACATTAAATTAACATGGAAAATTTGTTTTAAATTGTTATAAATGCCTAAGTAATCAAAAGTGATAAAATTTGTCAATTATAGAATCAGAACGGAAAAAGTGGTTTGATTAATTAATTATTAATTTATTTAATTAACGTGATAAATAGCTATTTTGGTAACTGTCTCGGATTTCGATGAAACCAGTTTCATCGGATCCGTAACGGCAAATTATTGTAGGATTTCAAGTTTCGTAGCGATCGGACTTGTCGTTTGATCGTACGGGCTCAAAACGCCTAGAAATCAATTTAATTAAAAATCAATTGAAATCAATTTGAAATAAGCTGATTTTATCATAACTTCTTCATACGATCGAATTTGGGCTTGAAACTAGTTCTAATGATTTTAAATTTTTTGAAAACATCTGTTTTGGTATATGGGTTGACCCATTTTCGTTCCGGAGGCAGAACGGGCTTTTCGGGTCGTTTATCGTTCCAATCCGAATCAAATATGTCCATTCATCTGTATTTCTAACCTACCTATAAATTACCCGTTATAAACCCTAGCCATTCCTCATTCTCATTTGTCTGTACGTACAATTCCTTCTCATCTTCTCTTTCCAATGACAGACAAACAAAAACCCCAATTCCCAAATTGCAAATTTCAATTTCAAATTCAATTCCAAAAATCAAACTCCTCAAACTATATCGAATTATATATCGATTTGAAGCTCTCGATGAGTGCATCTCAGATCTGTAATTTGTTTTCCAATTTGAACCACTGTTTTTCCAGAAATTGAAGAACAAATCTCGGTCGTTCATTCATCGTCGATGAACATCGACCGATCATCGATTCATTTGTACCGTTGTGAAGAGAGTCAAACGCGTGGTTCATCTGTAGTGTTCGTTCGAGTTATTAACGGTCAGATCATCGTGTAAATTCAATTAGGGCATGGGAAATTATGGCGGCGGCTGTGCATAATTCGTGACCTCGGCTCTATTCAACACCGGCGCGTGGTCGTGGGGAGTGCGCAAGGGGCGGCGCGGCGCGCGTGGCCGTAGGCACGGCTGTAGGCGATCGATGTAGTCGGTTGTCGATGTCGAACGTTTTGGCTATTAGGGTTCGTGATATCTGGAGGCTTGAATGCGTGAAAGGAGCAGACTAGTGGAAGGTGATGAGTCGCTTTATGATTTGTTTGTTTGTTTTTTTATTTAAATCGTCATATGTTCTAACATCAATAACTTTCGCATACGAGGTCTGATTCACGTGCGGTTTGATCCGCTGGAATTGTATTGAAATTTTGGACACTTTGACGTTGGTTTGGACGAACTCTAAGGCTGTTCAAATTTTGGGCTTATTTTGAATTTAAATTCGATTTAAATTCAAAGGTGAGTGTTTTAACCCGCTATCACGTACCGAAATTTTCGACTTTCGAAAATTCGACATCGATACTCACTTTATCGACTGCCGAGCAATCGAGTGCCGGAAACTCCAATAGTGAGGGTTTTAGAAAGAAAGAAAAAGTAGAAGAAGAAGAGAAGAAGAAAAACAAAGAAGAGAATAGAGAAGAAGAACAAAACAACAACAGAAACAGAGCAGAACAGAAAACAATTTCAGAATCTTACACATCGCAGCGGAACAATATATAATAGATAAATGAATAATCTTTAAAACAAAGAACTATATCATTTTATACATACATCAATCATCAGAGTCAATATACAACAATGGACAGTTATATAAACTTGTCCTCATACAGAATACACAGCGGAATAAATATATCAGATACAATTACTACGTCTCGCCATCCAGCTTATCTCCAAAGCTCCAGAATATCCAGAATATCCTGATAACATAACTCTAGGCTGCCCGTGTGGAAATTGGTGGGCACCCAGAGTTTAGAAGGGAAACAATAAACTCCGAGTCAGTCATGGTGACTGGTGTGAGATCGTAAAACAGTTATCTTTAAAATAAACAACAGGAAAATTTTAATGTCAAATTCGCAATGCTTTTGGAAAATGAAACTACCATAAGACCTCCCACCACACACACAATGCAAACGCAGAATTGGAGGAGATTTCTTCTTATGATAGTCAAAGATGCTTACTACGCAAAAATCAAATTCTTTTGGATATTATTATTAGTGCATAGTGTAGAAAACATTTCGAAAGTATAATATAAATCTTAGCCAACATACGACCAGTATCGTATGCCTACTATAGCTACCATCTAAACAGTGGTGACCACCGTACGTAAATGGCAGGTTCTACAACTAATACCATACAAGGTGCGTATTGGAGTTTGGATTTCCAACAAATGGTCAGGCTAAGGAACTTCCTTTTCCACGATGGGTACGTCCCTGGAATAGACGACCCGAGAACCTAACCGGATCTCTACCAACACAAGGCCGGGTTACCTCTGCAAAAATAGGTAACTACTGACACGCGTATGCCATCCCCCGATCGTAATCGATCTTCCCGAGGATCCCCGATTTCCAACAAACCACATAGATAATAATGCAGCAACCACATAGGTTAAGTATCTGGGCTCCATACCATGATACCACCTCTATCCAGAAGGAATGACATACACTAAGGGGCGCTACTCCCTAGAACCTTGCTGCATCCTTCCTGTTTCGACCATTTCCGGGGTGTGAGGCTCGATGAAGTCTCGTCCACAAAGCTACGCTTTCTACAAAGCCCTGCTTCGGGTCAAACAAAAATGATCAACCTATGATCACAAAGATATAAGATCAAACAAATGATCATATCACAAATGATCAAACACTGATCATTTCACAGCAACACTCAGTATGCCACGTTACCAAATTGGGATATATCGCTGATGAATTTCAACTACATAGCCTCTGAGCTCGTACGTCTCAGAGAAGGGTGTTAAGCTAAGAGAATAAATTCTCCGCCACCAACAGAAATGTATTTGAAAAAAAATCAGCTTTATATCTCAAATTGTAACGTCAGACACACAATCCATACAAGTCTGTTCCGGGATCGAACAGAACCGAAGGCACTTCTCACGAAGCCCTTGCATATCCGGATAAATTTCTAATCACGTCCGGACTTCCCGTCACTAAGGGTGATAAAACCTCTAAATCGGAGATCAACCGATGTAGAGTAACTCGACGGTAATCCTTCCGTTTTCAAAAATATCCGGTCTTCAACACCGGTCTTCGAATGCAATTCATAACGACGTATCACATATTCGGAATGGGTTATACGACCCCATGGTCCTTTCCCGGCTAACCCGAATAGTGAGCGATTATTCAAAAATAAGTATGGCATTCAAATTCATCCAATTCACAACAAATACCTACTCAAGGTAATTATTGATAGTCGGTTATTTAACTATCAATAAAGATGCGCAACATCATCAGATTCCAAATAATTTTCCAAATTATTTTATCTCCAAAAATATCTTTACTAGATATATTATTTCCACACTTAACCATTTGAAAACAATTTCAAATCAATTTCCACATTTCAATTTTATCTTTAAAAGATAAAATCTCAAAACAGTTCAGTTCATATTGGAAAAGCATTTCCATACTTATTTAAAAATAAGTATTCCACAAATCTATTTATTTTCAACATTTGAAAATATTCGATATACTTAAATCAATATTAAGTATATATTTCGTTCTTTAAGGAAACCATTCTCTTTCACAAATTTTATTTGAGTCAAAACGAATGTTACGTAAAACATCGTTACGACGACTCAAAATCACTAGTATAGGGATTCGGATTTTAGATAGATATATAAATCCCAATACTACATAAAACATTTTCTTCCGAAAATCATTTACTATAACAACAGTGTTATAGTCCATCATTTCCTTATATTTCTCGAAAACGTCTATTTCAACAATGAACGTTGAAATCTATGCTTTCAATTCACAATACATTTTAAAACATCTTTAAAATGTTTAACTTCATTTTTAATATCACTTCTTCAAAAATGAATCCATTTTATTCAATAATATATTCACTGTCCAAAATCGTGAATATACTTCACTTATCCAAATTTCAATCTTTTCTACACATTTATTTCAAGAATTATCCACTATCCAAAATCGTGGATAAGATTCCCTTAACAACCTCCTATATTAAATTCATCCAATTGGATTGATTCTCGGATTTATAAAACAACGTTTATAAATTCCATTTTCTATTCTCTATAACAACTCCGGTTTATAAATCTCATTTTATTAACTTCTAAAATTCACTTATAAGAATAAGTGATTTCGGATTTATAAACAACGTTTATAAATCGCATTTGTACTTTATAACGTTTTCAACTTTTAAAAGAATCATTTATGAACAAATTCGATCAATATTCCATTTAAAGGCAACAATCCAAGTTATAAGTAAATTACTTATAATCCTTTATTCTACAACTTCATTCATTTTTAACTTCACAATATAAATCTATTAATTTCATTCACTTATGAAATCCATTTATACTTCTTTTTTACACTTATAAAATTCGTTTTATAAGTCCAATATTTTGATTTATAAAATATCAATTTTTAGAAATCATTCTATACAAATCGTTTATAGTTATTCAAAAATCCCAACTTGAACCATTTTATAAATAAATCGACTTTTATTTCAAAAACGACACTTCGGTTATATTTCACTAAAAATTATAACTTTTATAACTTTAAAATTTTACGTTTATAAATCGATTCAAAAATTCCATAAAACGTATATTTTCAAAAATCACTTTAAAAACCCTTTTAAAAGTAAAAGTCGTTATTTTTACATTTCAAAACTGAATCCGATGATGCGACAACACCAATTAGTCCATCACAACAGTCAATATCATATATCAATATGATAACAGAATATATATCAATATCTGTAAATAAGTAAATACAGTTGAGGAATCCAGTTGGATCCCTCCAACCTGTTTCCCTGCATCCAAAGATGTTAGCACAATACCAATTCCGCTCCAGTACGGAATTATCGCGGTATATGGGTTTTATAAAAATCCGCTTACTAACGGCGCAATAGGGTCTCATCCGCTATACGAGGCGGGAAATCAATCAATCCAATATATACATATGCCAATATGTATATATTGCTATATATAGATATATATCCTACTATATCTAATATCACATCCAACAGCAATCATATCAAATCAATAACTGCAATACAAATTTAAATCTGAGTGAGGAGATCTCACCGTGATTTTAATTCTGATTTCAGCGTTTATTTCGAATAAAATTAAACGGACGTTTAATTTTACCCGAAATTCAAACTAGCTCCAAACGACTCCAATCCAGTTGCATCACGTAGTATTCGTCAGTACGGTTCCAACGCAACTGGTTTCGCCTTTTTTCGATCTCGTATGAAAGAGATATGTAATTTTAAACATTGAACGAATTTTAATATAAATAATTTACATTTTCATTTTTAAATTTTAACCTAAATCTCATCTGGACCATCCATTCCTCCACAGCAAATCACGGCCACCCCCCTTATCTTCTCACGCGCGTGCTCCAGTACGAAGAACCCATGCCGCCGCCATCTAGGGTTGAGAACGCAACCCATCTCCGGCCTCTTCCACCTTGATCAGATGATACCCCCTTGCAGCACTCGCCGCCGCGCACCACCTCGCCAGAACACGGCGAGCTCGACCTCAGCATGGCCGCGAATTTCGCGTGCAAACCCATGATGAACGTGGCCCCACAGCGACCAGTACGACGATCTTCACGTCGACCCACCGTACGGATGTGAAGATCCCTCAACGCTCTACAATATTGTAGTTAATGCTTTCTCTAATCGATGTGTGGATCGGAAGAATTTAAGGGGAGAAGACGAGTGATTTCTGGCCTTCGAATTTGAAAGTGGCGGCCGGCCATGAAACCCTAGGCTCGTTTTCGTTTGTTGAAAATTGTGAAAAAAGATGGGCTTTTATAGAAATTTCCAAAATACTATTCACTCGAAATTTTACGAACTCCAAATCGAACGTGCCGGCTGACGTCCCTAAGGTTTACCCCGCGTTCCGAACACAATGGAACAGGTTTCGGAAGCTAATTCGATCGTCTGTGCAAGATATGGAATTAAACGATCAATTTAAATTAAACCGATTTAAATCGATTTCGAGGCGTTTTAATTCGTACCGGACAAATGGTAAATCCAAAAATTACGAAATTTGAAATCTTACAATAATATCACATTACGGATCCGATGAAACTAGTTTCGTCGAAATCCGAGACTTTTTGAAAAATGACTATTTTAACTCGACGATTTAAAATTAAAACGATATCGATGCGTTTCGAGCTGCCACGGTCAAACGATAACTTCGATTGCTACGAAAATTGAAATCCGATAATAACTAACTATTACGGATCCAATGGAACTGGTTTCGTTCAATTCTGAGACTGTTCGAAAATTGGCTATTTTTACAGTCGATAATTAAATATTAAAATATTCAATTTTCACAGTTTAACTCCAAATTCAATTTTTAAAAGTTCTATAACCTTTCTATAACTCCGGTATGATTAAATAAAATTTTCCAAATCAATTTCAATCATTTTAAACTCGATTTCCAATTATTTCTGAAATTTCAATTATTAATTTATCGATTTAATTACCCAGGTAAATCCAATATTCGATAAATAATTTATCCGACTTATTAATATTTAAAATTAATTAAATATTCGAATTTTAATTATCAAAAATTCTGGGTCGTTACACCCACTCACAACTTCTAAAAATTTCTTATGTTTGTTAAATTAAATTTATGATGTGATTAGAAATTTATTTGTGACATTTTGGCATATTTTAAATCATCATCTCAGTTAATTTGAATTTATTTGAATTAAATCGTTATTTAATTTATTATTGAATATAAATTGCCAGATAAATACCTGTTATTGATTATCAGTTCTATATTGATATTTATTGATGGATTTGGATGATGTTTGTAATGGATGTTGATTGTTGATATTGGACGAATGGATGTTTTATTTTATATCGTTATAAACTGCAAGTTCACTATGGTTTGAAATGATACATACCCGAATGATCAATATGTTAAGGAAAAATCGTTCTGGGTTGAAATGATAGACTCGAGTGATTTTATGGATTTTATTATTAATTCGGGATTGCGGTTTGAAATGATATATAACCATAAAATTTTAAATTGCGGATTGAAATGATAAATATCCGTATCACTTGACCCTAGGGTAGAAAATTATATACGAACAACGGATTGGTTAAATTAAATGATTTTAAAATCCTTAATTTTCGAATTTAATTAAATGATATTTTGAAACAAAATTTGATTTATGTAAATTGAAGTATTATTGGAAAATCAAGTTTATGATGAAATGTGAAATGGATTAAAAGGAATTGCTTTAAGAAATTAAATTGGAAGTTTAAAGTTAAACTTTTAAGTATAAATGAAATTCTATCGAAATTAAGTTATTGAAGATGTTTGAAAATACTTTGAAATATTTTGAAATTGGAGTAATCCGAATTGATATTTGAATATGGATTGAAACGATATGAAATTCAATAGTTTATTGAAACGTTAAATTGAAAGATTTGGAATTTGGTTTGTTGCTCGGAAATTGAAATTGGTCCAAATGTGTTGAAATGAAATGAATAGTTTAAATTGATATTAATTCCAAATTCATGTTTTAATATAAAATGTTTTAAAAAATATATATATTATTTCAAAATTTCTAATTATTAAGATTTCAAAGTATTAAACTATTTAACCTGTATTAGTTATATTAAATCATTTTAACCTATTTTAAACCATTTAATTTATTTAAACTAATTAACCTGTTTTAACTTATTTTAAATCAAATTAATCTATTTTAAAGCTAATTAATCTATTTTAATTATATTTAATCTATTTTAATTATATTTAATCTATTTTAAATCTATATTAACTATTTCTAACTATTTATAACTATTTAAAACTATTTTCTTCTAAATTCCAAACTAAGTAAAATGGATGGGATCATATTCAAATTCTCGATTTTTAAGTGAATATGGTTAACGATGTTATAACCTTAGTTGGGATCTAAATAGCATATTTGGTTTAATATGACAATTTTGAAACGAGAGTTAGCCTATTTTGGAAATATGACTTTTGAAAGGAAATATAATTTCGAACTATAATTTCAAATGTGATATGATTTCAAAGGTGAATATGATTTCGAAAGTAAGTAATGATTTCGAAAATGATATGATTTGAATTGAATATGATATTTTGATATCAATTATGAAATGATTTTGGAAATGTAAAAGAACCATCCGGTGTGTAATAAGCGATTGGTTGTTAAAGAGACCGGGATCGGATATTGTCATACTCTCTACCAATACCGAAAACCACTTTGACAACTGTGTACGCGGTGGAGATTCCAGAATGAAGTAGGATGGTGGCGACGATCCTATAAGGTATATACATGGACCTAACTCCTGTGAGTTAGCATAAGGTGGCTAAAACAGGAGCAATCGATGGGCCAAGTGAGGTCATTCCTCCGATCGGGCACATTCCTTCGATACTATATTCTGATTCGCGATTTTGGTGGCCACCCTCGATTTTTGATTTGGGCGTGTGTTCCGAGGTAGGCGGTAGTAGCTGCTATGCGTTACCACCAGTCCGGAAGTGTAATTGGTATATCTACCCTGGCATTGCCTAGGTGTGCTGTGTCACCTACCCTAGCGCGCCTTCTACGAGTTTGTTTTATGTCGTACCTATGGGGTATCCTCTGGCGGCCCTAGTTTACGGGGAGTTACGGTGCTGTATAGACTATTAGCATTATAAAATGTGTTAAGGGGGATATGGGTAATGCCTTAACGCTATTTTAATAGTTTATCTTACTGTAGACATATTATAATAGCGTATTGTAGTACATAGTAGATAGTTTAACGGATCCTTAGGAGATGTGGATCCCGAACATCTCTTAAGTTACTGCACTCACGTTAGACACTGGATAAGAGATGTCAAACCCCGTAAACATCTCTGACGCCGTTTACACTCATATTTATTTACCGTTGATTTGACTTACATAAGATCTTTTAGTTCTAACTCGAGTGTTTTGTCTTTTCAATTCGCTCGGGTCAGCCTGAGCATTTCAGGATTTAAAGACCTTATTTCTGGAGGACGAAGATGAAGATTTGTACTACTATTATTTACTATATTTATTCCACTGCATTCATACTGTTCCGCTGCATTATTATTTGTTTATCTCTGATAAGTGTAACTCTGATTTTTGTATTGTATAAGTATAATCAAATGTTTTGTATACAGCTTCATGAACTGTTATTGTATTATTATATTTTGTCATTTCGCTGCGAGATTCTGTTTTGTTTTTTTTCTTTCTCTGATTTTTCTTATTCACCCCAATAACAATCCGCCCTTCTATATGGTTTGAGTCGGCATGTGTGTCTGCTTAAAACGTACAAAAAGGCGGGATGTTACAGTTGGTATCAGAGCTTTGGTTTAGCGATAACCTTAGCTTTGTGGGGTCAGACTCGTATTTAAATAGGGTAGTAATACCCTAGAATGAGTCATTGAGTGTGTGTGTGTGTATATATATATATGAGAGAGCGTATTTGTTAGTGTTATAAAAAGGTTTTTATATTATGTTAATTTGTTCCATTTTGTATTTATAAATTCTGGTTGGTACATAGGACGCTATGACATCAATCGGTATTTCTAAATGCTTAATAGGACTCACGGACATAATATTGTTTTGAAATAGAGGTGAATAAAATAATTTTGCCTATTATATTTTCTGCATATAAAATAATAAATTTTATAAATGATATATATTTGGTTGTAATATGTTGGTTGTTAGGTAGTGAAATTTATAAATATTGGTTGTAAAATAAAATATAAAATAAATGAAATTGGAAATTTAGAACTTAAGTTCCGGGATTTTTGAAAATTTCTTTCGAATAATTTTGGAATATAATAATAATATTATTTAGAAGTATTTTCTGATATAAATATTTCAATATAATTTGAAAGAATTGTTTTAATGAAATTTTGGAAAGAAATAAGTTCTGTACTTTCCTCGCTGTCGTTGGAAAATAATTTCGGTGATGAGTGCACGCATCATCGACGTTCATTTTCGAGTTCCAAAGTAGGAAGGCCATTGTAGTAGTTTTACTACAGATCTATTTTGATAAACAAATAAAAATTTTAAGTTTAAATATGATTGGATATAAAAGTTATGAGTACATATATATGTATATATTATTTTAAATGATTTGAAATGGAACCCGGCATTTAGTTCTTAAATTTCTATGAATTAGAGATTTCAATTATTGAAATGGAATAAAAAATTTAACTATTTAATAATTGAAACTTCTAAATGAAAATAAGAAATGATATGCTAAGTTATAACTGAAATATACAAGGAATTTGAAATTTGTAACTTGTAAACGAAAAGAATATGAAAATAAGAAATGATAATTATTGAACCTTAAGTAAAATAAGTAAGTCAAACTTGTGTAACTTTCAATTGCATTCTTAAAGATATATATATAACTTACCAATTATAAAAAGCTAAAATGTTAAAAGAATATGTAATGGAAATTTTTACAAGTAAAACTTATGTAATGGAAGTGTTCAATGAAATTTACTTTTATAAATAAGAAATTTGATATGAAGATAGTTATAAACTTGAGTTAAAATTGTAATACTACTATTTAAATGAAGTAGAAAATGGGTTGTAAGTAAAGGATTTTGAACTTAAGTTAATATTGAAACTATTTATAATTAAAGTAAATAATAAAATGAATGTAATGCAATAAAATAAATTGACATGATATGAATAAATGAAAATGAATTTTTGTAAGTAATAAAGGAAAATAAATGAAATAAACACTGAATGAATGAGAATAAAATTTTGTAAGAGATAAATGTAAGTTAAAGAAATAATCCTTGTATGAATGAAAAGAAAAATAAAAACTGTAAAATGTTGTGAAAGAAATTTAATAAGAATAACTCAAGTACAGTGTAAATTATTGTTTGTTTTGGTTTATGGGTTATTTGGGATAGGATACTTCTAATTGTTTAAGATATATGAATAATCTATTGAGTTCATCTAAGATTGTTGAGTAAATGGTGCACTCGGTAGTTTATTTGTCATTCTAGGCAGTTAAAAATTTCTGAACCCGAACAAACCATTTGTTTGTTTGCTATGGATGGATAGTTGACTTTATTGATTTCATATGATGATTGTATGCTGTGGTTGCAAGTGATTGTTGTTTATATTGATTTGTTTGTTAGTGGTTGAAACAACTTTAAATATTTCATTTTATATAACTATTAACTCTTTTAGATTATATAAGTGAGATACAGTTTTATGGAAGCAATTGCTACTGCTTTTGGTTTTATAAAATAAGCGTTATTTGCCCGACAAATAGGTACGTTCTTGAATTACGGTTTCCTAGCGATATTATATTATATTTTTCCACTGTTGGGATATATTATTTTGAAAATTTTTGATATATATTATTATTATTTTCTCCCGAGCCTCTCCGTACAAAGGAGACTTTGCCGAATTTTTTTGAAAATTTTGGACTTAGAAAATTTTATGAAATGTTTTCCAAACTTTATTAATTTGAGTAAAAAGGATTTAATTGTATAAATTGATATATTTTATTTAAAATTATTTGAGTTGTAAATTTATTTGTTTATAAAGTTAATATTTTGAATAAGGTATATTGATTCTTAATTCCTTCTTTTCCCTTCTTTTTCCTTTTCGGGGATGAAAAGTTTTGAGTGGGGGAGAGTGTAACGACCCGTAAATTTTCGATAATTAAAATGGTTAATTAAATAAGATTGTGATTTAATATTGGAAGAAATAAAAATTTGTAATTCAATAATTAAATGAATACTAAAATGAAATGTAATAATGTTAATTAAAGCTAATTATTAACATTTGAAATGAAATTCCAATAAATGAATTAATGTAAATGGTATACTTGGTTATAAAGTGAATATAAGAAAACAAGTGTAAATATTGAATCAATTGATGGATCAGTATATAATTAATGGTAATTGAATAAAATTGGTGTTATGTAAGTATTTATAACCTTTGTTTGGAAGTAGTAACTTATAGAAGTAATTAAAGGCTAATGGTGACAATTATTATAAGTTACCCATTTATTTAGTCCATTAAATCAAAATTTGTAATCAATTGCAATGAATCTAAATTCAATGTTATGTTAGTGTAAATTAAGGTAAAAATTGGAAATAATGTTAATTCTATTCATAATATGACAGTTAGTTGAACAAAAAGAATGGATATCAAGATTTATCAATTTATTGAAATTTAAATTATAATAATTGGATTAATTGCAATTAAATGAAATTAAATATTTAAATATTATGTTAATGGAAATTAAGGTGAAATTTGAGAATGTTAATGTAATAAATCATGAACCAATGTTAATTTCATCTATTTGATAATAATGGATTGAATAATAGGATGAAAGGTCAATTAAATGGAATTATTGAAAATTAAATTTATAATTTCTGGATTTATTGAAATTGAAAGTAAACATGGTAATTAGTGAAATAAATTAACATTGAATTAACATGGAAAATTTGTTTTAAATTGTTATAAATGCCTAAGTAATCAAAAGTGATAAAATTTGTCAATTATAGAATCAGAACAGAAAAAGTGATTTGATTAATTAATTAATTTATTTAATTAACGTGATAAATAGTCATTTTGGTAACTGTCTCGGATTTCGAAGAAACAAGTTTCATCAGATCCGTAACGGTAAATTATTGTAGGATTTCAAGTTCGTAGCGATCGGACTTGTCGTTTGATTGTACGGGCTCGAAACGCCTAGAAATCAATTTAATTAAAAATCAATTGAAATCAATTTGAAATAAGCTGATTTTATCATAACTTCTTCATACGATGGAATTTGGGCTTAAAACCAGTTCCATTGATTTTAAATTTTTTGAAAACATCTGTTTTGATATATGGGTTGACCCATTTTCATTCCGGAGGCAGAATGGGCTTTTTGGGTCGTTTATCGTTCCAATCCGAATCAAATCTGTCCATTCATCTCTATTTCTAATCTACCTATAAATTACTTGTTATAAACCCTAGCCATTCCTCATTCTCATTTGTCTGCACATACAATTCCTTCTCATCTCCTCTTTCCAATGGCAGACAAACAAAAACCCTAATTCCCAAATTGCAAATTTCAATTTCAAATTCAATTCCAAAAATCAAACTCCTCAAACTATATCGAATTATATATCGATTTGAAGCTCTCGATGAGCGCATCTCAGATCTGTAATTCATTTTCCAATTTGAACCACTGTTTGTCTAGAAATTGAAGAACAAATCTCGGTCGTTCATTCATCGTCGATTCGTTTGTACCGTTGTGAAGAGAGTCAAACGCGTGGTTCATCTGTGGTGTTCGTTCGAGTTGTTAACGGTCAGATCGTCGTGTAAATTCAATTAGGGCATGGGAAATCATGGCGGCGGTTGTGCATAATTCGTGACCTCGGCCCTGTTCAACGGCGGCGCGTGGTCGTGGGGAGTGCGCAAGGGGCGGCGCGGCGCACGTGGCCGTAGGCACGGCTGTAGGCGATCGACGTAGTCGGTTGTCGATGTCGAACATTTTGGCTATTAGGGTTCATGATATCTGGAGGCTTGAATGCGTGAAAGGAGCAGACTAGTGGAAGGTGATGTGTCGCTTTATGATTTGTTTGTTTTTTTATTTAAATCGTCATATGTTCTAACATCAATAACTTTCACATACGAGGTCTGATTCACGCGCGGTTTGATCCGCTAGAATCGTATCGAAATTCCGGACACTTTGACGCTAGTTTGGATGAATTCTAAGGCCGTTCAAATTTTGGGCTTATTTTGAATTTAAATTCAAAGGTGAGTGTTTTAACCTACTCACAACTTCTAAAAATTTCTTATGTTTGTTAAATTAAATTTATGATGTGATTAGAAATTTATTTGCGACTGTTTGGCATATTTTAAATCATCATCTCAGTTAATTTGAATTTATTTGAATTAAATCGTTATTTAATTTATTATTGAATATAAATTGCCAGATAAATACCTGTTATTGATTATCAGTTCTATATTGATATTTATTGATTGATTTGGATGATGTTTGTAATGGATGTTGATTGTTGATATTGGATGAATGGATGTTTTATTTTATATCGTTATAAACTGCAAGTTCGCTATGGGTTGAAATACTACATACCCGAATGATCAATAGATTAAGGAAAAATCATTATGGGTTGAAATGATAGACTCGAGCGATTTTATGGATTGTATTATTAATTCGGGATTGCGGTTTGAAATGATATATAACCGTAAAAATTTAAATTGCGCATTGAAATGATAAATATCTGTATCACTTGACTCTAGGGTAGAAAATTATACACGGACACCGGATTGGTTAAATTAAATGATTTTAAAATCCTTAATTTTCGAATTTAATTAAATGGTATTTTGAAACAAAATTTGATTTATGTAAATTGAAGTATTATTAGAAAATAAAGTTTATGATGAAATGTGAAGGGGTTTTTAGGCTCAAGGAAAAAGTTGAAGAAAAATTTAGTTTTAAGGACAAGAAGTTTGATTTTTAGGCTGAATGACACTTTTTAGTGTAAATCACAGAATGATAGTTGTAACTATCATTTTCTATTTACACTAAAAAGTGTCCTTCAGACTAAAATGCAAACTTGTTGTCCCCGAGACTAGATTTTTTTGCAACTTCTTCCATGTGCCTATTTTCCTGAAATGTGAAATGGTTTAAAAGGAATTGCTTTAAGAAATTAAATTGGAAGTTTAAAGTTAAACTTTTAAGTATAAATGAAATTCTATCGAAATTAAGTTATTGAAGATGTTTGAAAATACTTTGAAATATTTTGAAATTAGAGTAATCTGAATTGATATTTGAACATGGATTGAAACGATATGAAATTCAATAGTTTATTGAAACGTTAAATTGAAAGATTTGGAATTTGGTTTGTTGACTCGAAATTGAAATTGGTCCAAATGTGTTGAAATGAAATTAATAGTTTAAATTGATATTAATTCCAAATTCATGTTTTAATATAAACTGCTATTTAACCTGTATTAATTATATTAAATCATTTTAACCTATTTTAAACCATTTAATTTATTTAAACTAATTAACCTGTTTTAACTTATTTTAAATCAAATTAATCTATTTTAATTATATTTAATCTATTTTAAATCTATATTAACTATTTATACTTATTTAAAACTATTTTCTTCTAAATTCCAAACTAAGTAAAATGGATGGGTTTATATTCAAATTCTCGATTTTTAAGTGAATATGGTTAAACGAGACTTACGAGTCTCATTTTACAACAAAGTATGACTTCGAGGACAGGTAGTTACAATAACGCTACTCAAAAAGTTCTTATATCTCTTTTCGCCATTTACGAAAACTATGACATCAATTGGGCACAAGGCATCTTAGATGACTTTGTTCAAAAGAATATTTCTAGACATGAGAACACACTCTATAATCGTGTGTATCTTACAAGAATTTCATATATTTTAGTGTTGATTTAAGAGGAGAATCAACTCTTCCTCAAAAAAAAATTCGACAAGGCAAATATTTATCTTATGCAAATTCCACCTTATTTCGAACCATATGAAACTCTTATTGAAAAAGAAGAAAGATTGGAATGGAAAGAGAAGCGAGAAATACAATAAGAAGAAGAGGAAGAAGGCGACGAAATGGATGTAAAAGAAGGAGAAGAGGAGAAGGAAATGGATACTTCTTTAGAAAGCTTCGACAAACCATCTCACGCTTCCAACAAAGAAATTCTAAAGGACTAAGAGAAGCTTCTTAAAAACCAAAAGAAGCTTAAACATTCCTTTAGTAAAAAGTCCACTTCCCTCTTAAACAAAGTGGACAAATACTTTGGGAAAATTATTCGCAAGCATGGTGGAAATTCGTCATCATCATCTACATCTTTCTAAGCATATCTAGTTATTTCCTTATGATGTCTAACTTTTATTTTAGTGTATTGTTCTAATTTGATTTATGTTATCTTTATGTATTTTGGTATCGTGCTATATACCATCTTTTCTTATCAATGAAAAAATGTTCTTGCTGTTACATATAGTTCTAACAGTCTCTGAAAGTTATAAATATATAATGATATAAGATAAAAACAAAAACTATAACAAAAACATAAGTTTTGCATTTCCAGATATGTATGTCGACATACATACAATGTATATATCGACATATGTTAGTCGTCGGGCAAAATTTAATTTTTTTTAAAATGAAATAACTACCACCTATTCAATCTTTTTAAATGACTTTTCACTCCTATATAAGCCTATTTCTTCCAAAAAAAACTCACTCATCGTTTTATTCTCTACTCTCTTTTCATTCTCAAACATTTTTTAACAAAAATGTCTTCTCCATACCAAAAATTGTGTGAAAACCTTAAACAAACACTTCAATCTTTCAAGGATATTCTTACCTTTACCTTAAGAAGTCAAAGGCATTTAGAATAAAGTCAAATGCAGATGATCAAAGAGCAAGAAAAGCATTTTGATGCCCTTCTATGGTTGATTTCTTCCTTAATCAAAGATGATCAAACCGACAACCTAGAATGCTCTATCAATAAGGATAATGTAGATTGGGATGTCATCAAAGTAGATCCATTTTTTAGATCCAACGGTTGGGTTGAAGTTCCAAAGAATATCTAGTTATTCGATTTGTTTTAAATTATAAATATGTATATATATAACTTATTTTAATACTCTTATGATTTGATTTAGTTTGGTACGTATATTTGGATTGATATTTGGATTTGTGTGTTTTTGGTTTGGTTGAATGTTTTCGACTTATAGTGTGATTTGATTTTGAATTAATAAAAATAATTTGCATTATCTTATTTATCATTTATATCACAATCATCATATAGTTATCACAATTAATATCATATTACGTCATGATTAATATGCTTTAATTATTTTAGTGCTCGGTTATTGATTTTGGCTCTGTAGTTTTTAAGTATTTTACTTAAGGGAAGTTTTTATTTTCACCCATTTTTGTTGATGGCAAAGGGAGAGAAAAATATAAAATACATGCATATATTCGGGGGAGTTATCTAACTCGGGGAGTTATATCATATTTTATATATAGGAAATATTTAATGGTTGTCATCATCAAAAAGGGGGAGATTGTTAATACCTCTGTTATTGATTTTGATGACAACAACCATATACAATTATATAAAATACAGATACTAATGTTTTGCCAAGTTATATAGCATATAGTACAAAATATAACACATGTGTTGAGTCGAAGACTGTACAGTATAAAGACTTAAAAGATGGAGATGAAGACTCGTGTAACATTCCCCATTTGGAGGCCCAAAACTAACGGCTATGGATGCTGCAGTCATCCATAGTTATTAATTCTCGGTGACAAAATGCGGTAACGTTAAATACATCGGTATAACATAAACACATGGATATGAATTTTTTTTTAAAACCATTAAACAAATTTCTCATTCCATTTCAATCATATCTCAACTTCATAATATAATCCCAAATTCGAGAACCACGTTCAGAGAAAATATAATTATTACAAAATACGCCAAGAGCGACATATGAAGATGCCCCCTTGGATGATCAGAGTCTATACATAGGCAATTAAACAACTTTTCCTTTACATCAAAACACAACAGAATCAAATAGGAAGGAACTCCTATTAGCAAGCTTGCCTCATGCATGTCTCCGGAAGTTTATTCGTTTAAAGGAGAACCTGAAAACCTCAATTCTCAAACTACTCAAAATCAATTGAGCAGCTGATAGTTTAAGGGGAAAACATATACTTCGAGTCAGACAAAAAGCCTAGTATGAATAATAACCTACCATCTCGAACCATTTAGATATCTAGTGAGACCACGTCGCTTAGCGAAACGGGTTTTCCCCTCACTGGCATCTTACCAAAAAATTTATAACAACCATATACTGTGCACCTGCATCCACAATGGTTAAAAACACAGCAATTTAAAATATCATGATGATATGAAAACATGCAATATTTTCTGGATTTTCAATCCCCATTCATTTGACTGTCCATCTCAAGTTATAGTTTCTAGGGTCACTTTAGCCTAATAGTTTTCAAGGGCTGACTAATAACATGTTCAAAGCTTATGGACTATATGTCTAGTCTCATAGTATTCATGGGGTCATTAAGAACCTTTTAGTTTTCATGGGCTGACTAATAACCTCTCTAAACTCTTATGGACTATCTATCCAGTTTCATAGTTTTCATGGAATCACTAAGAACCTATTGGTATCTCCAATAACTTCATCCAAATATAGTTTTCATGGGTTCAATATAAACCTATTGGGATCTCCAATAGGTTCTCTTATATCATAGTTTTCATGGATTGACTATGAATCTATTGACCTCTGTCAATGACTTTATCCGGATATAGTTTTCATGGGATCACTACGAACCTATTGGCCCCCGCCAATAACTCTTTCCAAACATAGTTTTCATGGGTTTACTATGAACTTGTCTAATCTGACAACTTCTTGGTCAGTCTTTGTGCATCCTATGTTCTGGTCTACCTGACCTCCTGGATGCAACTCTATTCATTTAGAAGTTAACTCAATTTATATTCACTACTGGGTCAACCTAGCAGGTTATTCTGCCCTTACTCCCTAAAATATAGTTATGGGTCCATTATACAGTGAATTTGTTTATAGAAGAAGCACATACAATAACATAACAATACCAACATTTATGGTTTAATATACTTGAAATCATTTCCACATGAAATATGGTTAATACCTTTAACCCATTATTTTTATCAAGGAAATCTTCTTCAAAAACTCCAAAATTAAAAGCCCTTTCAAAGCTCTTTTTACATTACCATGGGTTTTTCCTTTAAAAAATGAGATTGGGTTCTTTGTTTTGAAAACTAAGGCTTTCGAAACCTTAGACCCTTACTTTCGAAACCATTAGAACATATCCTTCGAAAGCATTCAAACCTTCTTTTCAAAACACTTAACCATATGCCTTTCGAAACACTTTAAAAACATCTCTTTAAAAAGCATCAAAGCCTTCCTTTCGAAACCATCAAAACACTCCTTTCGAAAGTATTAAAGCGCATCTTTCCAACTTATAGAAGCACAGCTTTGAAACCATTCGGAAGTACATCTATCAAAACTATTGGGATTAACCTTAAATATAACTTTTGGGTCAAAGTGAACATAAGTGTAAATAACTCTTTCGAAGGCATTAATCTTCAAATAAAAGAATTTAGGAAAAACAGATGGCTTCGGAACCTCCTTTCGAAAGCATTAGTCTTTAAGTAAAACAATTGAAGGATAGCTTCGAAACAACCTTTCGAAGCCATTGCCTTTGAAACCTTTAGTATAAGTGGCTACTAGAGCCCTTTGAAAGCATTGGGAAGGGACCTTTATATTTACAAAACAAAAGCTTACCTTTCGAACTCATTGAAAACTTCAACCTATTCGAAAAGTATGAAGACGGCAGCAACGTTTCGACTTGGTTCAAAATCACCCTTTCAAAAGCTCCATTTTAAAACATAATACGCGGCAACAAAATTGAAAGCTACCTTCAAAACAAAAATGCGGCAACTCCTTCAAAATAATATAAAAGTACTTTACCCCTTTTGAAAGCGTCTTTTAAAAGCAAAGCAAGCAGCATCCCTTCCAAAAGCAAAACAAAGGCCAATTGGTTGGTTCGAAATATTTAAAATGGCCTCGACCCCTTCGAAAGCTTGGTTTCGACACTATACATTTTGCCTTTCTCCAATCCACTACATACCAAAGAGTTGATGCCAAGTGTATTGGTTTCGACTTGGTCAGGGGCGGAAGTATGGGGTCGAAAGGTTGCAAATGGAAGTGGCGAAGCAATATATTTAAGCAAAACTGTTTTGTTTCCTTTTAAAGTAAATACTTTTCAACTAACCTGCCTTATTTGTAAAAATATTATTGGTTGCCATAACCTTTACAAAAATCTCTTCTAAAAAGGCTGCCGAATTCATCATTTATAGTTAAAAATAATCAGTGAAGAAGCCCTTTCCTTTAATAAAACAATTAAGACATTTAAAGTTCTCCAATTTAATTTCCATAGTAAATCACTTAGGAAAAATCCCCAAAAATCATCATAATTCACTTTTAAAATGTTATTTAACATATATAAATTTCAGACCCAAAATCCTTCCTATATTTGCCGAAATAAATTTTTAAACCCAAATCATCTATTTCTTCCATTCAAAATTCATAATAAATTATCCATAACTTAGATAATTATAAAAATTTAAACCTATCTCTAAAATAATCTTTTACATAACATATTAAATCCTCATGACATTCGAAAACCCATCATATAGATTTTGTCCTTAAAATCGAATCAAACTCTTATCAAACAAACTTGTTCAACTCAAACATGGCATATCATCATTAAAATCATCAAAACGGATTTAAACATAAAACACAAAATCAAATGCTTTTTAAAACAAAAATGAGATGGTTTTGATTATTATTCACCTTCCTTTGGATAAGGAACTTGAGATTTGATCTTGATTAATCCTACTTTGCTTGAATCCTAAGCTTTAGTTAATTTTTAATCTCCTTTCCCTTAGGTAGCGGCCGGCTTTGAGCTCCCCTTTTCTTATGTTTTTGAATTATGAACGTATGGAATGAAAATGGGAATAAGGGTTTAGGGGTTAAGGGATTTTGGTGGATGGCTATTTCCCATAATACCCTTGCCTTATTCTCTTATTAGTTAACTTATAAAACCATTTCCATAAACCCATTCTTTTAATTTTTATTTAGTTAAGCACGGCCTCTATTTAATTTCCAAATCTCAATCCCCTTATCACTCTAATCTTTACATTATTCTATTTAATTTATCCAATTAAATCTCATGAATAATGTTATTTAAAATTAGGGGTGTTACAGACTCCCCTTCTTAAAGAATTTCGTCATCGAAATTTAGTAAGGACTAAATACTGAACATAGAAATCATCCGTAACATCCCCTAACTACTATACTAGCCAACCCGACTAGCAACAATCAACATAAAGTAAACATAGAACATACCCTCACAACAGATCAGGATAAGTATCTCTAATCATGTCTTCTATCTTCCAAGTACAGTCCTTCTCATTGTTGCTCCACTGAACTTTCACCAACTTGACTGTCTTGTTCCTTAACCTCTACTCATCTCTTGTTAAAACCCGAACTAGTTGTTTGACAAAAGTCAAATTCGGTTCTACTATCAAATCTTCCAACTCTGTCGGAGGAATGGTAGTCTCTAAATCGTGCACATACTTACGAAGATGAGACACATGAAACACATTATGGACACCTGCCATACTGCTCGGGAACTCTACTTTGTACGCGAGCTTTCTGATCCTCTCTATAACTAGGAATGGACCAACATATCTCGGTGCCAGTTTCCCTGACTTTTCGAATCGTACCACACCCTTCATCGGCGATACCTTAACTAAAACTCTATCTCTGACTGAGAACTCTAGATCTTTACGCCTCTTATCTGCATAACTCTTCTGTCTAGACTGAGCTTCCTTCATCCTTTCTCGGATCAACTCAATCTTCTCCGTTGCCTCTCTAACCAGATATGGACCCAAGACTAATCTGTCTCTAGTTTCAAGCCAATATGCTGGTGATTTGCATGGTCTTCATACAAAGCTTCAAAAGGCGCCATTCCTATACTAGTCTGATAACTGTTATTATAGGAAAACTCAACTAAGTGTAGGTGATCTTCCCAAGATCCACCAAAGTCTAACACACAAGCTCTTAACAAATCCTCGAGTACCTTATTGACTCTCTCTGTCCGCCCATCCATCTGAGGGTGATACGCAGCACTCATCTTGAGCTTGGTACCTAACACATCCTGTAGACTCTTCCAGAATTAACTAGTAAACAAAGCATCTCCGTCACTGACTATACTGCTAGGAATTCCATGCAATCTAACTATATTCTCCATGAGCAACTTAGCTAAAACAGGTGTCGTCCTGGTTGACTTAACTGGAATGAAATGGGCACTCTTGATCAACTTGTCCACTATGGCCCATATACTTTTATTTCCTCTATTTGACCTTGGCAACCTGTTTATAAAATCCATGGATATCGAATCCCATTTCCAAACTGGTATCTCCAAAGGTTGAAGTAACCCACTCGGCTTTTGATGGACAGTTCGCACACTGCCTAACCCACAAGCCAACATCCTTCTTCATACCTTCCCAGTAGAAGCTCCTCTTCATACCCTAATACATATTTGTTCCTCCGGGATGAATCGTAAATTGAGATCGATGGCATTCCCTAAGAACTTCTTTCCTTAAATCCTCAACATTCGAAACACACAACTGTCCCTTCTTTCTCAACCATCCCCTGTGGTCAAGACTAAAATCCTTTAGATCATTGATCTCCATTCCAACCTCAAGCCTTCTAATCTTCTCGGCTAATAATAGATCCTCTTTCTGCTTAGAAGCAATCCTTTCAATCAATACTGGTCGAACTTCCGAACAGGACAACATGGTGGTGCTCTGACTAGAACTAGTAGTCGATCTTAACTGCACACTACAAGTAGTCAAAGTTTTTAAATCTTTCCATTCTGACAACATAGCTAACACCACATTTTGATGTTTTCTGCTAAGAGCATCTGCTACTTTATTTCCTTTTCCAGGTTTATACTCTATACCAAAATCATAAGCTGCTAAAAACTCCAGCCACCATTGTTGTCTCATATTCAGCTCCTTCTGAGAGAATAAATATCTTAAGAACTTATGATTTGTGTATAGCTCAAATCTCTCCCATAAGAGATAATGTCTCAATATCTTCAATGCGAAGATCACCGCTGCCAACTCTAAATCATGAGTAGGATATCTCACTTCATGCGGTCTAAGCTATTGTGAAGCGTAGGCAATGACTTTACCCTCTTGTATTAACATAGCTCCTAAACCGATTCTACATGCATCGGTCACTACAACAAAACAGCTATATTACAACTTTTTATTTACAACTGGCATAAGCGGACAGTTGTAATATGCATTTTGTAACAACTGTGTATTTTTGGCAGTTGTAATATACATCTGGAACAACTGCCCTTTCGGTACCAGTTGTTATATTTGTTTGTAACCACTGTGATCCGAAGTTGTTGAATAGTTGTAACAAGTCCGTCCAAAAGAAAAAACCAGTGTCATGTGAAAATCAACGTTCCCTCCAACATTTCTTTCCTTCCCGCTGAACTTTCTAATTAACTTTTATTCCCATGCAAAAGAATTCACTCCCAACATTTGGAAAACCTAATCCAATCTCGCTCAACACTCGTCGCTCGCCAACGAAAGGTAAACCCCGCAGCGCCCTCGCCGTTGTCGCCATCGTCACATCTGAACCCCGTTGTGCCCGCTGCTGTCACCATCGACAAAGCTAGATCGTGCTCACCTCTGTTGCCGATTGCAAACCCTAACCATAATCGTCGTCGCCTCCGTTGCCGCTTATATAGGTATTTTCGTTTATTTCTAATTTTTAAACTGCAAACAATTAATTATATTATTTTGAATTGGTTTTGATTTTGATCGGTTTGGTTATTGTTCGATTCTGATTTGGCATATACTTGTTACTATCAAATAGCTCATATGCTATTTCAGCTCTATTTTTTGAATTTGTTTCTTTGAAAAGGCTTCCGATAACCATTCATTACTGCTAGTGTTTTCCATATACTTCATAACAATTTGGTAACAATTTGGTGATCCTTGTTAATATTTATTACCTCAAATTCTAATTCTCGTTGCAGTTGTGGAAAAACTGTTGCTTTAATTACTGCGTTCATTAAGTAATTTGGTCAGATTTGTGATTTTATTGTTACAATTGGGGAAAAGTTGTTGCTTTAATTACTGCATTCATCAAGTAATTTGGTTAGTTGAGTGATTTTATTAGTGTGATTATGGATAGCTTTAATTTAATATCGCAATTTGTGTATCATGGTCATAAATTTTACAAGTAACTGAAGGATTAAGATAACTGCAAATAATAGAAAATCTTTGAATTAGAACATGTTACCGTCTTTGCATCAAATTTGCTTATTAGTGTGATTTTAAGCAAATAATTTTCCTACTGTTTTTATTATTTTTTAAGTAGATGACAACTGCTTCATTTCTGTTGGTGATCAATTCTGGTGTATAACTTTTTAATTGTTCTAACTGCTATTACTATAAATAATAATAGGTGATACATTTATTTCAAATAGATTGAGCCTTGTACTATTTTTTTGTTCATAAATGAAGCCTAACGTTGCATGTTTAGTTAGAATCTCATTTTTAGTTTTTTTTTTCTGTTTAGTATTATTATTATTGGTACATAAAAATAAATGATATTTACATTCGATTGGTGATGCAAGTTTTACTTTCTTTTGTAGTATACATAATTTATTTAGTTATACAGTTATCATTATGATGATTATGTTTGATGGTTTTTCAATAGCAATGACTTTTTACACTTACATGATTAAGACAATTTGGAAAGATATATAAAAACATTACAATTAGTTAATAATGGAGTTGGAATAACCTGTTGATAGGGTGCAGGGGCTCCCTTAGTAGTTGAGAATTTAGTGGGGGCATTATTCATAACTGCCCACGTTAAATTCCGTTTTAGATGACCTATCCATGTTTATTCGACTCTTTGTGCAGTTGCATATAATTTGCAATAAACTACTGCCGCTTTTTTCCTACGTTCGGCTACCTGAAAGGACATAGATTATATTATCCAAGGAAAATGACACGCAATAATAGTAATTTATCCATCCTCGATATGTAATTAACTTCTACAATCGAAAAAGTCCTTTTCACCCAGTATATGATTGTCTGTCCATAAAGCAATACAAAATTTCCTATTAAAAAGGTATTTATTAATGAACTTTTAGGTATAGAAGCCACGATTGGTGTGAACTATGGAATGTTGGGCAACAACCTGCCACCTCCGGACAAAGTGATATCACTGTACAAATCAAGAAACATAACAAACCTCTGCCTCTTCCACCCGGACACAACCGTGCTGACCGCCCTAGCCAAGTCCAACATCTCGATCATCCTCGGCACATACAATGAGGACTTGCAAAACCTCGCCTCCAACAAATCATTCGCCACTCAATGGGTCAACACCAACATCGTCCCTTTCAAAGACTCCGTCCATTTCAAGTACATATGCATTGGGAACGAGGTTGCATCCTTGGGTAAGAACTAGCAACACCGAGAACTAGCAACACCGAGAAGAGGTAATTTTTCTATTATGTTCTTTTGTTTGTGGATTGCATAAACCTGCGTATGAAAAAAAATACACTATAAGTAATGGATATCCATAGAAACTAGCAAGCTGATCATCTCTCTTTCACAGATACATTACAATGATTGCTTGGTCAGAAAAAGTTTAATTGTTGAAAAAGAAGAAAATGTGAAAATAAAATTAAAAAATTAAAAATCATATAAGAAGGCAAAAACTCTAAAGGTGACTGATATATGATAACCATTTCAAGATAAAAATGTATGAAAGGTACCAGTACAATATATAAAGTGCCAAATGTATGATAAACTCGATGTTACTTTCAGATATTTAAATATGATGTGTCAAGATCTAGTTAAAATAGTTGCATTTTTGAAGAAAACAAACGTGTAGTATATGGGTATGTCTTTTACTGAATTATGTAGATGTTCATTCTTTTACCCTATTTTTGCCTTTTTTTTGGGGGGTTACTGATTTGTAATCATAATACATTTTCGCTTTTTCCATCACTTTGAACATGATCTATTGTCAATGACGATGTACTTGTAATCATAAAATGTATCATGGTGTGATGCTTAGATGACCACTATTTTATTTGAACTGATTTTATGTTCTTCTATCAAGAAATTTGAAATTTGAAATATGATTTATCTTTTTTTTCCTTTTTATTAGAAAAAACCTCTAGTCAAAACGATACAACTTTACCATGTCATTGATCAGCGTCTACTCTGGATTATAATAAATAAAGGGCTAATCTCCGAAAAAAGAACAAGGGGAAGTTAAAATGAATCAGATTTCTAAGTCCAGTAGATTTAATGAACTAATGCTCCACACAGCACTGTTCAGTGTACTTCTCTTGTCTTGTAACATTGTACTGTTTAGTCCAGTAGATTTAATCAGATTTCTAAGTCCAGTAGGATATGTCAACTAGGCTAATAACATGTATTTATTTCTGGGTATGTGTCTACTTCTCTTGTCTTGTAACATTGTAACTCACACTGTGGTTCAAGTGACCTAGTGTTCTTTTTTTTTTGAACTCAGAATTGGACTAGGCACTCTTCTGTCCGGTGCTCAACTTATAACAGATGGCATGCGTGAAGCTGCAGCTGAATGGTATATGACACCAACCAACATTAACGTTTACAGTTCTATATTTGTAGTGCTTATGGTAGTACAGAGTTTAGTACCGATTGGACTATATTCACTTTCTCGAAATAGGTATTTTGAAATGATTATTCCTAAAAGATTTGTTTGAAATTTGAATCCTCTATCTCATTTTGAATTTTAAGATGTACTGGTACAGAGATGTAAATGTAATCAATAGAAGTTGGATCCTAATTTTATGGACAATTCTTTTTTCAACTGTCTTAAAGTTTTTTCTCTTTCTTTTGTGAACAGCCTTTCATCTTACATGACAGAAGAAGAGATCCCAAGGGGATTCTTTTTCCTTCCATCTCAAGGTAACTAACTAGTGTACTCACATCAAATAATAATAATTAATAGTAATAATAACAATAACAATAACAATAATAATAACAATGGTGGTGGTGGTGGTGGTGCATCTTCAACTTGTTAATGGCAAGCAGACAGTGCATAAATGGACATATAACCATCATCAACCTGTCTATTTATTATCATGACGTGGGATCATTACTTCTTTGCATTGATATATTTCACTGCTTAGTACTATGTGTGATATTAATTTATAGAGTACACTATTTTCCCTTAAATTCCAAAACTGTTTACTTTAACAACCGTAAATAAATCTTGTAAGTCTGTCAATGCATGGGCTGTGTTTGGACATGTCATGTGGTCTTTCACATAGAGAGGCAGAATCTATAATTGTTCACATAGTGGAAACTAATAACTTAATTAATCCCAAAAGTTAGTTTTTGTTATAGGTTCCTGAGAAGTTTCAGGTTTATGTTGATTCTGCTCAGGGACCAAACACATTGCAGATATCATATTGCGAGATATTCTATGAAACTTACTTTTTGTTGGAATTATACTTCCGCAATTTGTAGCATAATATTACAATTAAATCATACATACATTGAATATATATACTGATCATGCAACACCCTTGTATTATAATCTATTTGGTATTTCTTTGCTTTGACCAAATGACCTATATTTTTTAATATTTTTATCATATATATAGATATGCTAAAAGTCCAAGCCTTCTAGCCATAGAACTAATGAACGAAATTTACTAATTGATAAGTAACCTCCTCCAATCAATAAATATGTATTGAAGATTATACTCAACTTTATCGTTGTTTTGACAATGTAGTTGCTTATGTAAAATTGATGATTATTAGAAATGAACAATGAAATTTGGATGTTTCTGTCTCTTAACAGTGGTCATAATTATGTTTTCACAGGTTAAATTTTATATACCAGGAAAGCAATTTTTTCGCTCATACTTAGTAGGGGTTAAAACATTCATATTTTTTAAAGTGAAGGTGGCAAGTAGACATAAATATAAACATGTAAAAGTATGATACCATTGATTTGAAAACACTGTTGAAAAAAGCATCGAATTCTGATACTATAAGACCTAAAGTTCTCTCTTGAGGTGATTTGACTATTCATTGCTCCATCCTACCAATAATGCAGTAGTCTCATGAAATATGCGTGAATTCAGGGTATTGTTATCGTTATGGTCGTATCCCTACTTCTAAGCACACTTTATTCTTGTTTTTCTCTTAAGATCGTTGTAATTTTTTTCTTCCATTTCAGTATATCACTTTATAGGCGGTCACGGTGACTACGGATTCAGGTTCGACTCACCACTTAATAAACTGGTTTCATTATATGATTTTGTATGGGAAATTAACATTGTTAGAAAGTTTTGACTTTTTATGGTATGTGTCATTCTAGGGTGATGATTGATATTGTGATGCGCAGATATAAATGGTGAGATGGAAAAGGGAGACTGCCTTTTTTTAGGCATCCCAAACTAGGTGTAGCCGAGGGTTTGGGTTTTCTTGAAAATGGAGGCAGGTTGTGGTTTCGGGTGCTGAGGGTTTATGGGTGGTTATGGTAGATATGTGTAGTTAGAGCTGTAGTTGCGTGTTTTTTTGCAGGTTGGGCAATGGGTGGTGGTTGAAGGCAGGTGAGGTGCAGTTCATATGGTGCATTAGCGATGGTGATGTAGTGGTTGAAGGCTATTGGTATTGAATTGCTTTTTGTATAGAGGCAGAAGTGGGAAATTGGAGATGCAGAGGATCATATATGTTGTGGTGAAGGTTAGAGAAGGAAGTTGTAGGTGATGGTATGCAATGGAGATAGCAGAGAATGGAAAAGGCAATTTCTATGTATGGAAGTGGGATGCTGGTTATGTGTGGAGTTTGATGTGCAGTTTTGTGTTTGTAGGTGAAGTGTTTGCAGTTGCAATTCGAGTTTTAGGCGATTTGGTTTGTGATGGAAGGTGTAAATTTCTATGAGGTCAGTAGTATATGAGCAGAGGTGGTTTGGGTTGTTGGTTGTAGAGATGAAGTGGTGACCAGTGTTTGTCTTGTGGAGATTGTTGAAATGTTGTTTGTCAGTGGGTGGTGCTGAAGTAATGATGAAGGCAATGCTTGTTTGGCTAAAACTTGATCGGAGCAGGTAGTGAGGTTTATACAGTTGTGAGTTGGTCGGGTGATGATTGAAAGTTTGTGGACTGAAGATTTGTAAATGGATGGTTGAAGTGTGTTGGTGCAGTGAATGATGCCTTTGTGTTTGTCAATTATGAAAAGCTGTTACAGGATGATGGGTTGGTGATTTTGTTAGAGGTGAGGGTTAGCAGGTTGTGATGATGGAGTTTAAGGTAGAAGGTGATGTTTTAATTTTGGATTACAAATGAAATGTAACAGAGAGTGCAGCAAAGAATAGAGACATAGAATGAGAATGTAACAAATTGCAATTGAATTTGATTCAGTTATGTATATTTATAGTTTTGGTAAATTATTAAATGGTGCATGCAATTATATTTTTGGGTTTAAATTGCAATTGATGTGGTTGTAATTAAAGTATATTACAACTGTGAATAACAGTTGTAGTAGATAACTACAACAGTTATCCAGCAGTTGTCATACCTGCTACAGCACGAAATGTTACATATCTACAAGAGTTACCAACAGTTGTAAAATGGTTATTTGCAAGGATAAGAAACAGTTGTAATATACAATATCACAACGGTTATATGCAACTAAAGAACACAGTTGTAAAAAATTGATAGTCTTTTACAACTTCTTAAAATACGACTGTTGTTCCACCGTTGTAATATATCTTTTACAACTGTGTTCCACCGTTGTAATATGCCTCTTTTGTTGTAGTGGGTATACACCACCAACCCTTGGTTTCCATCTGGAACCACTAACACATGCACGTTGGTTAACAAATGCTTTACCTTAAGTAATGCTTCCTAACATTTGTCAGACCAAATAAACTTCATGTCCTTCCTGGTTAACTTAGTCAAAGGCGCTACTATCCACCGGTAATAGCCAGCAAGTCCAAGAAAACTTCTAATCTCATTCACCGTCTCCACCAGTTATTAACAGATTCGATCTTATTTGGATCGAATGACAAACCCTTCTCTGAAACCATGTGACCAAGAAACTTAACCTTTCTTCCAGAAATGACACTTGGAAAACTTCACTTTCAACTAATGCTGCCTTAGCGTCTCAAGCACTACTCTAAGATGATCTTTGTGCTCTCTTTCATCCTTAGAGTACACTAAAATGTCGTCTATAAATACTAATACGAACCTATCCAAGTATTCTCGGAAAACTCAGTTCATCAAATCCACGAAGAAAGCTGGTGCATTCGTTAACCCGAATGGCATTACTAACCGCTCGTACGAACCATACCTAGTCCAAAATGTTGTCCTCTGCCACTCTTAACCGATGGAAACCCATCACCAAATCTAATTGGGAAAATATTCTGGCTCCACACAACTGTACAAATTAATCATTGATTCTTGGCAAAGGATACTTATTCTTGATCGTCTTCTCATTCAACTAACGATAGTCGATGCACAGCCTCAACGACCCACCCGGTTTCTTCACGAACACCGCGGCCGCACCCCAAGGTGAACTGCTTGGTCTAATAAAATTCTTCCCTTCTAAATTCACTAGCTGCACCTTCAATTCCTTCATCTCGGTCGATGTCATCCCGCTAGGTGGTCTACTTACAGGTTCCGCTCCGGCACAAGACCTATCCAAAACTCAATGGCTCATTTTGGTGGTAATCCAGTAACTGGCTCAAAAACATCTGCAAATTCTCTTGCTACTCGAACCTGACTTAATTCTTCTTCTACTTCCATAGCATTCAATAAAACACAAGCACTTTGATCTGAATTCTCCACTGAGAATATAATTCGGTTATGACTATTAGGGTGTCTTAGCGATATTTCCCTATCTTGGCAAAATATCCTAGCGTCATATTTATCTAACCAATCCATACCCAAAATGATTCTGAGGTCTATGAAATAAAAAACATACAAACTGCATGCAAACTTATAACCTAACAAATCAAGTTCTAATTGGTCACATCTCATTCCCAAAGTTGCATAACCTCCTATCGGATTCGCAACCCTTAAGAAAGTAACAAGGTATGTGGGTTCTAAATATAATCTATCAACCAAACACTGAGATATAAATGAATGCGATGCACTGGTATCAAATAGTACCCTAACTAGTGTACTTTGAATCAAAAACGTACCTTCCATCACAGTCTTTCCCCTCTCAGCAGCAATTGGCCTAGCTGACGATGGTCCAACGACAAAGACTTTTCCCCTGTTCGTCCTGACTGGTTCTAGACACTGATTTTTATAATGCCCAATCTGGTCGTAGTTAAAGCACTTCACACCCTTCTTGTCTGCGGCCTTCTTCCACTTGCTAGTTCAGCATTTATGAGCATAATGACCCTTCTTATCACACGTGAAGGAAACCAGATCACCTTCGCCTTCTTAGCAGCTTCTCCCTTCTGGGTTCCTTTTGTCTTAAAGAACTTCCTCTTTTTACCTTGAGAACCCTGAGTTTCAACCTGCTTCTCCTTCCCATAAGTAGCACGCATCTCCACATCCGGATTGCCATTTCCACAACAACATTACAAGGATCACGGAGATGTGGCAGGGTCGCCTAGCAATCTTGGGTCTCGGCACTCGAATAAACTTCTCATTCCTCTTGATGATAGTGTCAATGGTAGCATACCCATATCTGAACAGCTCATCAAACTTTGTAGCATACTCAATCACCGACATCTCACCTTGCACTAAGTCCATGAACTTTCTCAACAATACCGACTTGGCAGTTTCTAACAGAAATCTCTCTTCGAATCTCCTTCGAAATTCTACCCAAGTCAACTCTTCCTCGGAAACTCCAGCAGTAGCTCTATTCCACCAACGAATCGCTGCTCCCTGCAACTGTCTAGAAGCAAGTCTCCTTTTCTGCTCATTGTTTAATCCTAAGTCAACGAAGATCCTTTCACAATGCAAAAGCCAATTCTCAACTTCTATAGCATCCCCCGTCCCAAAAATGGCTTCCCACCAAGACTAGTATAATTCCTGCTCAGCTTGGCATAGTTGTTGCCAACTGAGGCCACGTGATTAGCTCCTCCAACATTCCCAACATTACCCCCGGTTACTCCTATGGCAGCTCCTGCTTGCACCAGATTGATGAATAACTGATACATCATCCCCATATCTACTGGCGGATTTCCAGCACCTACGTTGGCATTTGCATTTTGATTAGCATTTTCCTGTCGACCTTAGTTTCTCCTGTTGGGTCGAGCATTTTCATTGGTTGTGGTGCTTGCTCCGCCTAGATTTCCTCTTCGGTTTCCTGCTTCCATATCTTCCTTTCTCGCAAATCTGCATACGAGCCTTAGTAAGATACAGAAGAACGGTCTAAGAGAGAGGGGAGTAAGTACTTATAAATCATAACAAATACAAGTACGTTACTATAGTGTTAACCAAACCCCGATCTTATTTTCTGATTCATTGGATTATGTTTTGAAAAATCTTTTAGGTTTAAATTTCTTTTTAATTTTACATAAACCTATGTTCTGATACCAACTTGTAACATCCCTCATTTGGAGGCCCAAAACTAACGGCTATGGATGCTGCAGTCATTCATAGTTATTAATTCTCGATGATCAAATGCGGTAATGTTAGATACATTGGTATAACAGAAACACATAGATATGAAAAAAAATTAAAACCATTAAACAAATTTCTCATTCCATCTCAATCATATTTCAAATTCATTACATAATTCTAAATTCGAGAACCCCGTTCAGAGAAAATATAATTATTACAAAATATGCCAAGAGCGACATATGAAGATGCCCCCTTGGATGATCAAAGTCTATACATAGGCAATTAAACAACTTTACCTTTACATCAAAACACAGCGGACATAATCAAATAGAAAGGAAATCCTATTAGCTAGCTCGCCTCCTGCATGTCTCCGGAAGCTTATTCGTTTAAATGAGAACCTAAAAACCTCAACTCTCAAACTACTCAAAATCAATTGAGCACCCAAGAGTTTAAGGGGAAAACATAAACTTCGAGTCAGACAAAAAACCTGGTATGGATAATAACCTACCATCTGAACCATTTAGTTATCTAGTGAGACCACGCCACTTAGCAGAACGGATTTTCCCCTCACTAGTATCGTACCCAAAAATTTATAAAAACCATATACTATGCTTCTACATCCACAATGGTTAAAAACATAACAATTTAAAATATCATGATGATATGCAAACATGCAATATTTTTTGGATTTCCATCCATTCATTTGACTATCTGTTTCAAGTTATAGTTTCTAGGGTCATTATTAGCCTAATAGTTTTCATGGGCTGACTAATAACATGTTTAAAGCTTATGGACTATCTGTCCGGTCTCATAGTTTTCATGGGGTCACTAAGAATCTTTTAGTTTTCATGGGCTGACTAATAACCTTTCTAAACTCTTACAGACCATCTGTCTGGTTTCACAGTTTTCATGGGATCACTGAGAATCTATTAGTATCTCCAATAACTTCATCTAATTATAGTTTTCGTGGGTTCACTATAAAGCTATTGGGATCTCCAATAACTTCTCTTATATCATAGTTTTCATGGGTTGACTATGAACCTATTGACCTCTGTCAATGACTTTATCTTAATATAGTTTTCATGGAATCACTACGAACCTATTGGCCCTTGCCAATAACTCTTTCCAAACATAGTTTTCATGGGTTTACTATGAACCTGTCTAATCTGACAACTTATTTGGTCAGTCTTTAGGCATCCTATGTTCTGGTCTACCTGACCTCTTGGATGCAACACTATTCATTCAGGAGTTAACTCAATTTATATTCACTACTGAGTCAACCTAGCTGGTTATTCTGCCCATACTGCCCAAAATACAGTTATAGGTCCATTATATAGTGAATATGTTTATAGAAGAAGCACATACAATAACATAATAATACCAACATTTATGGTTTAATACCCTTGATATCATTTCCACATGAAACATGGTTAATACCTTTAACCCATTATTTTTATCAAGGAAAGCTTCTTCAAAAACTCCAAAATTAAAAGCCCATTCAAAGCTCTTTTTATACTGCCATGGGTTTTTCCTTTAAAAATGAGATTGAGTTTTTTGTTTTGAAAACTAAGGCTTTCAAAACCTTAGACCCTTACTTTCGAAACCATTAGAATATATCCTTCGAAAGCATTCAAACCTTCTTTTCAAAACACTTAACCATATGCCTTTCGAAACACTTTTAAAACATCTCTTTCAAAAGCATCAAAGCCTTCCTTTCGAAACCATCAAAACATTCCTTTCGAAAGTATTAAAGCACATCTTTCGAACTTATAGAAGCATAACTTTGAAACCATTTGAAAGTACCTCTTTCAAAATTATTAGGTTTTACCTTAAATATAAATTTGGGTCAAAGTGAACATAAGTGAAAATAACTCTTTCGAACCCATTAGTCTGCAAATAAAAGAATTTAGGGAACACAGATGGCTTCGGAACCATCCATTCGAAAGCATTAGTCTTTAAGTAAAACAAGTGGAAGGATAGCTTCGAAACAACCTTTCGAAGCCATTGTCTTCGAAACCTTTAGTACAAGTGGCTACTAGAACCCTTTCGAAAGCATTAGGAAGCGACCGTTATATTTACAAAACAAAAGTTTACCTTTCGAACTCATTGAAAACTTCAACTTATTTGAAAGGTATGAGACGACAGCAAGGTTTCGACTTGGTTCAAAACTACCCTTTCGAAAGCTCCATTTTAAAACATAATACGCGGCAACTAAATCGAAAGCTACCTTTAAAACAAAAAGGCGGCAACCCCTTCTAAAGCTATATAAAAGTACTTCACCTCTTTTGAAAGCATCTTTTAAAAGCAAAGCAAGCGACATCCCTTTCAAAAGCAAAACAAAGGCTAGTGGGTTGATTCGAAAGCTATTTAAAATGGCGTCGACCCCTTCGAAAGCTTGGTTTCGACCATATACCTTCTGCTTTTCTCCAATCCACTACATACCAAAGAGTTGATACCAAGTGTATTGGTTTCGACTTGGTCAGTGGTGGAAGTATGGGGTCGAAAGGTTGCAAATGGAAGTGGCGAAGCAGTGTATTTAAGCAATACTGTTTTGTTTCCTTTTAAAGTAAATACTTTTCAACTAACCTGCCTTATTTGTAAAAATATAATTGGTTGCCATAACCTTTACAAAAATCTCTTCTAAAAAGTTTGCCGAATTCATCATTTATAGTTAAAAATAATTAGTGAAGAAGCCCTTCCCTTTAATAAAACAATTAAGACATTTAAAGTCCTCCAATTTAATTAATTTAATTTCCATAGTAAATCACTTAGAAAAAATCCCCAAAAATCATCATAATTCACTTTTAAAATGTTATCTAACATATATAAATTTTAGACCCAAAGTCCTTTATATATTTTTCAAAATAAAATTTTAAACCCAAATCATCTATTTCTTCCATTCAAAATTTATAATAAATTATCCATAACTTAGATAATTATAATTTTTTTGCCCAGATTGTTACGCCTTTCGTGCAGGTCGGAACTTACCCAACAAGGAATTTCGCTACCTTCGGACCGTTACAGTTACGGTCGCCGTTCACCGGGGCGTCGGTCGTCGGCTCCCCTGTCATCAAGTCACCAACTTCCTTGACCTTCCGACACTGGGCGGGCATCAACCCCCATACATGGTCTTATGACTTTGCGGAGACCTGTATTTTTGGTAAACAGTCGCCCGGGCCTGGTCAACCCATCCCCAAAATAATGTTTTACATAACATATTAAATCCTCATGACATTTGAAAACCCATCATATACGGTTTTAACCTTAAAACCGAATCAAACTCTTATCAAACAAACTTTTTTAACTCAAACATGGCATATTATCATGGCATATCATCATTAAAATCATCAAAATGGATTTAAACATAAAACTCAAAATCAAAATGCTCTTTAAAACAAAAATGAGGTGGTTTTGATTATTATTCACCTTGCTTTGGATAAGGAACTTGAGATTTGATCTTGATTAATCCTACTTTGCTTGAATTCTAAGCTTTAGTTAATTTTTATTCTCCTTTTCCCCTAGGCAGTGACCGGCTTTGAGCTCCCTTTTTCTTATGTTTTTGAATTATGAACACATGAAATGAAAATGAGAATATGGGTTTAGGGGTTAAGGGATTATGGTGGACGACTATTTCCCATAATACCCTTGCCGTATTCTCTTATTAGTTAACTTATAAAACCATTTCCATAAACCCATTCTTTTAATTTTTATTTAGTTAAGCACAACCTCTATTTAATTTCCAAATCTCAATCCCCTTATCACTCTAACCATTACATTATTCTATTTAATTTATCTAATTAAATCTCTTGAATAATGTTATTTAAAATTAGGGGTGTTACAACTCATGAGTACAAAGACCAAGTATGGATATCTCAAGATTATAACTTACGATATAGAGTCATAGCTTATATTGTTAAAGTCCTTGATAGCAATCTTTGATCCCCATTTCCTATTTTCAATCATTTATATTTTTAAACAAAATAAATTTTCAAAAATTATTTCAAAATATTTTGTAATTTTTTTCAAAGTTAAATATGTTTATAAACTATGTTCAAACTATTTTACAAAGTATTAAAATATTTTACAAAGTATATAATTTTAAAACATTTTAAAACAAAATAATTTTTCAATCTTAACTAAGGTATGTCGACATACCTATATATCATATGTCGACATATATGCTGCTGGGTGGTTTTTTGAATTTTGAAAGGAAGTATCTATTCCTCGCAACTCTTCATGAACAGACACATCTGTTTATTCACTATATAAATAGGAGTTCAACGAATTTTTTGATAACTACTAACTCATTTTCTTCCTTCCACTTGCTCTCTTGAAAACTCCATTGAGAATATACTGTATTCTCTTCAAAATCAAATAGAATCAATTCATACTTCTTTGTATTGATTCAATACTACTTTCTTACTGTTTTGGAAACACCTCTCACTCAATTCAAAGATCAAAGTGCTGTCCAAGAGGCTATATGATCCATTATATCCAAAGTTTAAGAAAATTACTTTAGAAAAACTAGCAACTCTATTTGTATTTGCTTTGGATGTGCTTGTGGCCTGTTCAAATTGAGTGGGTGTATTTAGTAGCCCAGAAATCTAGTGGGTGTGTTTGTAGCCCGTTTAAATCAAGTGGGTGTACCCTAAGCCCGGAAATTTAAAGGGGTGCTTCTCGTAGTCTCAGAATCGAGATTGTATTTGAGTTTGCCTTCTACTTGTTTAAAGATTGATATTTGAAAAGAAACAATACAAACAATTGTAAGAGACTGGATGTAGGAGAAATCTGAACCAATATAAAATCCCTGGTGTCATCTCTCTAACTCTTTACTTTACGTTTCTGCTTTTATTTTTATTTGTGATTGCATCTGTGACTGTTTGATAGTATAAATTTGTGTTGTTAATCTATGACTTAATATTTAATTTGAAAGAAATTTAAAAAGATTTACATAAGTTAGAAAACACTATTTACTCCCCCTCTAGTGTTTAATTAGCCTTAACATCCATAATTTTGCAACCCACAAGACATACACATCTTCGAGGAATGCATGCTTCAATAATTTCCTCTAATAATGGTAGACCATTCTTGTCGTCAGAAAGATCCTCCCCAATTCTATTACGTGTGTGGACACACTAGATATATCTCCTTAGTTGCTACATCGTTAAGAATGCTAGTTTATGTTTTTAGTACCGTTTGCATCTCTTATGATGGATGTGATATGTATTCTTCCCATGGGTCGTGCCCTACTTTATCCAGATGCATGACGAACACACTTCCCAGGGGCCATGCGTAGCTCTAGTCGGGGAAAGAGATCTTTATATAGTCTAATTATAAGATCAAGATCAGTGACTTCTCCTCTCACGGGAAGGCCTAAGACCGAGTCGCGTGTTCATCATGGTCGCGGGCTCTTTCATGCCTTTTCTTACTTAATCGTTCAAAGCATAAGTCACATTCCTCATATTCCCTCATTGCCAAGTAAGTTCAAATGACCAAGTGGGAGTAGGAGAATGGAGAGTCGAGGGATCTCTATTATCCCGACTCTGGTGGGGTCTCTAACACATGGTACTTCAACCACGATGTGCTTTCTTTGATGATGCATGATGTTGATTAAGCTGGGCATAATTGGCTCATGTCTGACCTATCCAAGTGTATGGAGCTTTGCATTTTGATTAATATCTTCTTTGGCATCTAAACAGTGTATTAACTCAATCATGTCATTGGCCACCTGCTACATACTGGCAATACCTAGGACATGAGGGTTCCATAGGTCATTGCTCATACTAGGGATAAGGCTAATAGCGCTTGCGTTGGTTCCTCCATTTCCATTGGGGTCTTCAAGCTATAGGCTTCCAACCACGTTAACTATGGCTGGTGCTTGAGAACCAAAGTTAAAATCATGGAGGTTCAAGCCCTCCTTTTAGCGCTAAAATATTGACTGAAAATTCAAGCAATCACAATATTATGAAATTTAAGTAAATCTTAAGCCATTAGGACTAGACTAAATGTGTTTTTAATAGCGAGTAACTATGAAATTAATGCTAAAAAAGGAAAGTAAGACATAAGTTTTTTGAATGGTTCGTTCAGATGATCTATGTCCACTAAGATTCTTCTCCTTCCGTTACTTGATTTTCCATTATAGAATTTGAAATAAATACAACAAATGTCATTTAGGAGTTTTTATTTTGAACTGGCTATTAGTTGAGGAAGAAAATTTGACCCTTGGGGCCATGCTGGTGGCCTTTCAATAGAAGATTTTGATAGTGAACTTGATGGCACAGATCAAATGCACTCTCAATTTGATTTGGACGACTTAGATAGTTGCCTTGTGCCTCGAGTATTTTATAGCAGTTGAAGTCAGCTGAATAGTTTGGATCTGTTATTCTAAGCATTTCTGTTGTAGGTGTAGTGTGGTAAGGGAGTGGTTGATGAATAGTGTTCTTGGCTACATCTTTAGTTATATGTGGTTACTACTATAATATCTTTTGTCAAAGGAAGTGCCATAGTCATTTCTTTTGTCAAACGCACTATCATAGCCATTTAGGAATCAAAACATCATGTGGTACATGTCTTCACATACGGCTAGCAAACGAATGCTGACATGTTGGGTGCTCCTTGAGAATCTAGCTAATTTACTTCGGCATTATATTTATGTCGAACACGAACTAAGCGGGCGGTTCTTTAAATGATAGGCATTGGTTTGATTTGAGAGATGGAAATATATTACATGTTGGGGTTTGGGAGAATGGCGATGCTCGAATTGGTTAATGTGGTTGTGCCTGTTGGTGATAATGATGATCTGGAGTGGTGTGCATAGCGGGCACAAAGGTGGGGGAGACCATCTGAAGGGTATGATCAAATGACCTTGGCTCCCTATCCTGTAACATGTATTTCTTCATAGTTGTGACGCCCCACCTCTATTCTCACAATAACAAAGAGTATTAAAAGAAATACTGTCTGTTATTACGAAGAATAAGGCTGGATAGGAGCGGCCATCCGTAGTTGGCCTTACACTAGTATTGGTTACCTCGATAGGAGTGGTATATATTTTCTTTTTCATCTCTTATTTATTTGCTCCCATCGACATACCCAATTCCAGTATAAAACGAACTACGATGGTTCATAATAGTTTAGGACAATATATATAGTAATAACACAGATACTAAAAATGCGGAACACAGATAACAAAAGTCTCATATATATATATATATAACTAATGTCAGTTACAATACATTTGACACAATACATATGATACAACTACAACTGTCGACTCTGGAAGTTATATATACAAGTACATTATCGACTAATATACATGAATACATATCAACCTAAATCAGATACACTGACTACTACAAAATGACGAAGACTACTTCAAAAGGTATGAAAAGACTTCATAGCTCAAGCAGCAACCCAAAGCAAGATATCTACAACCTGAAATAACTCGGTCTGACCCGAGTATTAAATTCAAAAGAAAATAATACACGGGTCAGTCTAATTCAAACTCAGTTATTAATGCACAGAAGCAATAATAATCAAATATCAAGTAGACGACAGTCACAGAAATCTCGTATATCCAACTCCTCGATAAGAGAATCGGATAACGACAGATATAACACTAAACAGTGTTAAACAACAAATCAGCAAATCCAAATCATCAACAAGGATAAATAAAAGGATTATCAATGAAGATAATATGAAAACCACAGAATTTCCTAAACAGCAATTAACAACAAAATCTAATTATTAAATAAATAATTAGAAACTCGTAATCTAATTATCAAATGGATAATTGGACAAATCTCAAAATGATCAAATCAAACCAAATCAAATACAATTTCAAAATATTGAATTGAACACACAAAACAATTCAAGCGATCGAAATATCAATTAAAACGACAATACTGTTTTGGCTGCAGTACACGCACGCGTGCACTGCCTCGCCACTACAGCATATGATGTCATCACACTACCAATTATTAACCACAATTCAAAACTGCAGAGGTCAAGTCACTACTCATGACTCAACTCAACTGCGAAGCAACTCAACTCGAATAACCAGGTGCACAAGGCAGTGGTACAACATGAAGACAGCAGAATGAAGGTGAGAGCACCAAAATATGGCACCACGGCACACAACAGTAAAGACACAGAGCTGCTTCAATTGAAAACAATGTCACCAACACCAAGTAATGTACACCTGAATACAACAGCCTCGACATCAAATGGTCAAGACAACTAAAGAGCAAAAGGCAGAGAGATGTACACATGACAACAGTGGTGCAACAAAACACTAAATCAGTGAATAACCAAACTGCCCAGACAATTAAAATTCAAGTCTGAACATATGTACACATGGATGTAAAACAGCAGAACAGACTACAAGATGAACCAGTCTGGAAACCTCTCAAAAACAACAAAACCAGAAAGACATGAAACCAATACATAGCAGTGCACAAATGAAGATATATAGAGGCAACTCACAAGCTATAGGCTCAATGACACTGCCTCAACAACTATAACTTATACAAGTAAAAACTGCAACATTAATGCAACAGAATACAAGTCATAAAATTCAATATGTACACGAATTAATGTACATAACGACTGTACACTTTTAAAGATATGGCGACACAGCACCAAGACCCAAAGGCTCGAATGACCAAGTGCACCAGAAATATGGCAACACCTCAAAGACACAGTGAACCAAAATCGCAATCAATATACAACTAATCAAGATAAACCGAGGCAATGCATCAAAGACACAAGAACTAAAATATACACAGTGCAGTAGGACCAAAAGGAATGCTACTGTGTGACGACCGCCCATGACCCCTGCACCGAATCTAAAGATAGAGCGCTGTAAAGTGTGCCAGGCGACCATGGACGATTGTCAAGGTAAGATTTAAAACAACAGAATCTATCGTATTACTCACAGCGCATGGACAAAATACAATAGAACATATGTATAGTGAAGCTTTACATAACAAAATGACATCATATAAAACTCCATAATAGTTGAATACAAGCATCCACATAGTCAGTACATCCAGCCTCACTACATATCCCTCAGAGAATACAAAACAGCGGAATATCCAGTACATATAATAAGAAGATAATATGCAACCCTCTAGCTCGTCTTCGATATCAGCGTCGTGAGAAGAGAACAGCACCTGTCACCTGCTACCTAGTCTGCCCGTCCCAAAATGGACGAACAGCCCAAGGCAATAAGAATTAAAACATAAAGCCTTGAGTCAGACAATAGTCTTAGTGAGCAATAAATTAACTAGCAACATACCAAAAGAGCATAAAGGAAAAGGAATAGGAATACAACCCTCCCACTCCAGCCTCATTCTACAGTGATAGCCCCCAGACACACACTAAGCAGAAGCAAACATATCAGAGCATACAATTTAAAGTAAAGCTACTATCACTCGAGTCAAGGGCGATGTTTTCCAAGTACCAAGGCCTAAATCAGATAAGCACCCAGAAAATACCGCTCTTGAGTCCGAAATGACGTTACAACCAAACATCCATGACTCTGGCTATCACTGTTATCATTGCTTCGATATCGCCGTTAATTGAATGACCGGCACATTCTTTCAGCCGTCCGTCAAGGGCTAATGGAAACCCCGGTTCTAGACATAACTCCCGCACGTCGTCGCAGCCCGTGCCTAGGACTATCGAATCTGCCCAGAGTACTCGACCATCAACAGTTGGCCGTTGGGACTATCGAATCTGCCCAAACGTACTCTTGCTTAGAGCATGCTAGAACCTTCAACAACGACGCTATCCAAGCCTCCTAGTCATCCTCCTCGACGACTATTCTCATATCCATTCATTATCCTCAACTCGAATCATATCACCGAGTTATCAACATGCTTGGAATGATCCCGTCTGGATTAGACCAAGTCTTCATCACATGATTGCCTCGCTTCATTACATCCTCGCAAAGCCTCATCTCATCATCACATCATCAAATCTATGCATAAGAGCTTCATCATCCCGCTACATATGCCACGAGCAGCTTTCCCAATTCAAGAGCCTTCCCCTTAGCTTTTGAATCACCTTCGATCTAAATCTAATCATCAATCATCTAGTTTATAACAATCAATCAAATCAAACATCAATCCAAGCAATCAAGCATTCAAAAATGATCTAAGTAGACAATTATAACAATAATGGCATTTTCGTAATTAAAGAGTTGAAAGTCCAATAAGCATGAAAACATGGATTATATCTCTACAAACTTGATGAATGAACTTGCATAGGTTATCATATGATAAAATGGATGTAACATCATCATGAACAATGGATCTATATGGATCTACACTTTGGATGAAGAAAATGCATGGAAATCACTATTTTAACACCAAATCGAGCCAACAATCCGATATACTCCTTTGGATCCGTGTGAGAGATAATCACCACTCACCAAATCACCTAAACAACCTCAAATCAATACGCTTCAGATCTGGACAGCGAAGGATGAAGCTTGATCTATCACGAATCCGCTTCAAACGAAGAAATGTCACTTGAAAAGATGAAGATCTTCAACTTTAGCTCTTGAATCTTCAATCTTGATCTTCGATTTGGATGAAAGGAATCACTGGATTAGAGTGGAGAAAAGAAGTGAAGAAGTGTAGAAGTCGAGCTCTCAAAATGGCAGCACTTCGTCGCTTCAAAATCCGGATCCCAAAAATGAAGAGAAACCCTCCTATTTATAGCTGAAATCCTTATCTCGTCTGTCTCCATGAGTCGTTTACGACTCACGACTCAAAGCCCTACGACTCAACGACTTAACACACTTCAGCCTATGACTCACAACAAATCAGCTATCTCCTAAGTCGTCTCCAACTTATAGTATGCGCCTACGACTCACCAGACCCCATGTCTACGACTTAAATGCGCACGCCTTACTTGGTTAGACGACTCAACTACTAACTCGTATACGACTCATCACAATGGCTACGACTCATCCACTTGCGCGAGTTATCACCTACGCGCGACTCAACAGCTTACGACTCATCCCTTAACTCGTCCACGACTTATCTGTCAGACGAGATAACCCATTCTACGACTCATCAAACAACAGGGTACGACTCATCAGATGACTCGGGTACGACTCATCAGATGACTCGGGTACGACTCATCAGATGACTCGGGTACGACTCATCAGATGACTCGGGTACGACTCATCAGATGACTCGGGTACGACTCATCAGATGACTCGGGTACGACTCATCACCTTAACTCGGTCACGACTTAACTGCTACAACTTAAGCCTTATCTCGCCCAGTCCTTAAGTCGCGCCTACCCCTTAAGTCGTTCAAACGACTTATCCTTACACCCTTAACTAGCCAAACCTCTGAGTCGCTCCTATCCCCTAAGTCGTATACGACTCACGACTTACACTGAGTCGTTCACGACTCAGGACTTAGCATTTTCGCCTAAAATCTGAAATGGCCCAAAAACTCTAAAATTCCAGACTTTGTCGAACTTGTCGATCCGTAAAAATACGGGTCGTTACATTCTCTCCCCCTTAGGAATTTCGCCCCCGAAATTCCAAACAAACAAAGCAATCGAAGACTATTCTGTACGCCTACCAACCATAACAATCATCAAACCATGCATCCAATTCTAGCTTAGCGTACAGAATTCTAAGACTTAGAACAAGTTACAATGTTGTTAGATGATACGACACCTTAGGGCCATACCTTGAAGAGTTCAGGATGAGCTGCCTTCATCCTCTCTTCCACCTCCCACGTACAGTCGTTATCATCGTCACTCCATTGTATCTTGAGCAACTTAACTACCTTCCTCCTAAGCTGTTTCGTGTCGGTTTCAACAACACGAAGCGGCTTACGAGGTCTTCTATTGACTGGATCAACTTCGAAGTCTTCACAGCTATCAGCAGAAACCATTGTATTCGAGTCGTGCACATACTTCCGTAGATATGATACATGAAAAACATTGTGCACACCCGACATCTTCTCAGGTAACTCCAACCTATAGGCGAGCTTTCCAATTCGCTCGATGATCGGGAATGGTCCAACAAATCTCAGAGTCAATTTTCCTTTCTTCCCGAATCGAATAACATTCTTTAGTGGAGAAATCTTCACAAAAACCATATCTCCTGCGTCGAATTCCAAATCCTTTCGACGCTTATCAGCATAACTCTTTTGACGGTCTTGGGCTGCCTTCATTCGTTGCCGAATGATTTCTATACAATCTGAAGTCTGACGAATCATCTCTGGCCCAAGCATCAGCTTTTCTCCAGTTTCCAACCAACATGTTGGAGAGTTACACGGTCTTCCATACAATGCCTCATACGGTGCCATACCAATGCTTGACTGGTAACTGTTGTTGTACGCAAACTCCACCAAATGAAGGTGATCTTCCCATGATCCTCCGAAGTCCAAAACACATGCTCTTAGAAGATCTTCCAAAACTCGGTTGATTCTCTTGGTCTGACCATCTGTTTGAGGGTGATAAGCTGTACTCAAACACAACTCGGTTCCCAAAACTTCCTGGAAGCTCTTCCAAAATCCACTAGTGAACAATGGGTCTCGATCGCTCACTATACTCTTCGGAATACCATGGAAACGAACTATCCACTTAACATACAGCTCAGCCAACTTTGATGCAGTCCTAGTCGATCGAACAGGAATGAATCGTGCACTCTTAGTCAGACGATCCACAATGACCCAAATCCCTTCATTTCCCGTTCTGGTTCTAGGCAATCCATCGATAAAATCCATCGACACTTGTTCCCACTTCCATGTAGGAACTTCTAATGGCTGAAGCAATCCACTTGGCTTCTTCTGTTCGGCTTTTACCAACTGGCAGTTCATACATTTGGAAATAAAATTTCCAACATCCTTCTTCATACCTTCCCAGTAGTAGGTTCTCCTCATATCCCGATACATCTTATTTCCACCTGGATGAATTGTCAACTTCGAGTGATGACTTTCCTTCAGAACTTCACTCCTCAATTCATCTATATCGGGAACAACTAGTCGTCCTTGCTTCCAAAGCCAACCCTCTCGATCGACCTCGAATCCTTTATCCTTTTCTGGATCCAATCCAGATTCCAATTCACGGATAATCTTGACAATCTTATCATCTCGCTTTTGGCCCTCGCCAATCCTTTCCACAAGAGTGGGTCTTATCGATAAGTTTGCCAACATCTCAGGTTCCAATTCGCATCTAGGCCTGAAGTCAAATCCAGCTAAATACTCGAGACTCTTCCATTCTGAAAACATGGCTCCCAATCCTGCATGTCTTCGACTTAACGCATCTGCCACTGCGTTACCTTTTCCCGGAGTATAAGCTATACCAAAATCATATGATGCTAAAAACTCTAGCCAACGTTGCTGCCGAAGATTCAAATCCTTTTGGGAGAAAAGATACTTCAAAGATTTATGATCTGTAAACAACTCGAATCGAACTCCCAATAGATAATGTCTCCACATCTTCAGAGCAAATACAATCGCCGCTAACTCCAAATCATGAGTTGGGTAATTCCTTTCATGCGGCTTCAGTTGTCGACTGGCATACGCAACAACTTTATCCTTCTGCATCAGCACTGCTCCAAGTCCCGTACCACATGCGTCGGTGTAAACCACCATCTCATCATTCCCACTTGGAATAGTCAAAACAGGAGCACTCGTCAATCGCTCTTTCAGGATTCCGAAAGCTTGCTCACACTTAGCATCCCAACTGAACACTTGGTTCTTTTTCGTCAATCCTGTTAACGATGCAGCTACCTTGGAGAAGTCTTTGATAAACCGTCGATAATATCCTGCTAATCCAAGAAAACTTCTCACATCAGATGCATTCTTAGGTCTAACCCAATCCTGGATTGCTGCCACCTTAGCGGGATCAACCGCTATTCCACTTCCAGAAATCACATGGCCTAAGAACCTCACTTCACTCTTCCAGAAGTGACACTTCGAAAACTTAGCCTTCAGCTGATGTTTCCGTAAGATCTCCAAAACAATACGCAAGTGCGTCTTGTGCTCTTCTTCCGTTCTGGAATAAATCAGAATGTCATCTACGAACACAAGTACGAACTTGTTCAACTGATCTCTGAACACTCTATTCATAAGATCCACAAAATATGCTGGCGCGTTAGTCAATCCAAACGGCATTACCAGCCACTCAAAGAAACCGGATGGTGTCCTAAAAGCGGTCTTCGGCACACTATCCTTAGCCACTCTCAACTGGTGAAATCCCGTTGCCAAATCCATCTGAGAAAACACCTTAGCTTCGTGAAGCTGATCAAACAAGTCATCTATTCTCGGCAATGGATACTTGTTCTTCTTAGTCACCTTATTCAGCTCACGATAATCGACGCACAATCTCAACGACCCATCTGCCTTGGTTGCAAACACAACTGGTGCACCCCACTCGGACACACTACGCCGAATGAATCCTTTCTGTAAAAGATCATCAACTTGCACCCTCAACTCCTGCTGTTCCCTAGGCGCCATCCGCCTAAGAGGCATCACAACAGGTCTGGCCCCTTCAACAAGATCTATCCGAAACTCGATCTCTCTATGCGGCGGCAACCCTTTGACTTCGTCAAAGACATCCTCGAATCCATTTGCGATTGGCACTAAAGACAGTCCATCCCGTGGAACAACTAGCGAATACATGAAGCTCATGAAGACGCCTTCCTCATGCTTACATCGTATCACAACCTTTCGCCCCTCCACATTCTCGACTGTCACCTCCAGCCTCTCACAATCAACCTTAGCCGCATACTTCCTAAGCCAGTCCATACCCAAGATAATTCCGAACCCCGCAAAGTTCAGAACAAAGCAATCACAAACAAAAGAGCAACCATGACTCGACACAACTAGACCACGGCATAACATACACAAACAAGACGAACCCCCAACTGGATTAGTCACAACCAATGGCCTATCAACAATATCCGGTGCCAAACCTAACCGGCCTACGAGTTCACTACAAACAAATGAATGCGACGCTCCAGTATCAAACAGAACTCTAACTGGAACACCACATAGGAAAAGAGTACCTTGAACAACCACACTCTTTCCCTTCTCTTCAGCAGTAGGAGCTTTCGAAGACGACGGAACAGCTCCTAAAGCATAGGCTTGCACAATCTGCCTGTCCTTCCTTGGTTCTGGACAATTCTTCCTGAAATGCCCCGGCTTGTCACAGTTGTGACACTTCATTGGCACCTTCAGATTCTTACAATCCTTAGAGAAATGGCCCTTCTGCTGACAATTGTAGCAAGTCACCTCGCCTTTCGGCTTCTTCTGGTCATCCTTACCCTTCTGCTGCTGCTGCTTCCTCTTCTTGTTTCCACCCTGCTGGGGTTTAGACTCTTCCCTGGTCACAGCAACAACAGATCCATCCTTAGGAAATAGACTCTCATGCCTGAGAGCTTTCTCCACAAGCTTCTCAAATGAATCGTCCAAATGATCCACCAACTGTCTCCCAAGATAACTATCCAAGCCGGTCACAAACTTCTCATTCTTCTGGTAAGCAGACTCAATATATGACCGGGCATACTTGGACAAAGCTTCAAACTCAGAAACATACTCAAGAACAGATCTTCCACCCTGCTTGAGCTCCACAAACCTCTTGAACTGAACAGACTTCTGAGCTGTGGAAATGAACTTAGCTTCAAATCTGACTTGGAATTGCTCCCAAGTAATCTCTTCTTCCGGAGTAGTGATGGTAATAGAGTTCCACCAATCAGAAGCTCTCCCTTGAAGCTGCCTTGATGCCAACTTCCTCTTAGTTGCATCCTCAATTCCCAAATCACCAAAGATCCTTCTACAAGCATCTATCCATCTCTGGACTTCGATAGTTGATTCTGTTCCCAAGAAAACCTTTCCTCCAAGAGCAGTGTAGTCCTTACACAACTTAGCAAAATCCACCGGTTTTGGAGTTTGAACTTGAACTCCAACATCAACTGCCGCTCCCGGAACTGGTATCCTCCTCATGATCGAAGTCATCATAGCTTCGAACATGGCTGCATAATCAGCAGTCTCTTCAGTAGCACGGCCTTCCCTAGCAGCTGGTCTCCCTCTTCGACTCATTCTCAATATCTATAAAAAGGAATGATTAGAACATCTAGAGAAACAACTGCATAAAGGACTCAACTCTACTAAGCTACTATATTATATATAGTATTCATCCATCAAAATACAATTACGTCTCTCATACGTAGTTACTTCAGCGAGCGTTGGGTAAAATCGATTAACCAATGCTCTGATACCAAATGTGACGACCGCCCATGACCCCTGCACCGAATCTAAAGATAGAGCGCTGTAAAGTGTGCCAGGCGACCATGGACGATTGTCAAGGTAAGATTTAAAACAACAGAATCTATCGTATTACTCACAGTGCATGGACAAAATACAATAGAACATATGTATAGTGAAGCTTTACAGAACAAAATGACATCATATAAAACTCCATAATAGTTGAATACAAGCATCCACATAGTCAGTACATCCAGCCTCACTACATATCCCTCAGAGAATACAAAACAGCGGAATATCCAGTACATATAATAAGAAGATAATATGCAACCCTCTGGCTCGTCTTCGATATCAGCGTCGTGAGAAGAGAACAGCACCTGTCACCTGCTACCTAGTCTGCCCGTCCCAAAATGGACGAACAGCCCAAGGCAATAAGAATTAAAACATAAAGCCTTGAGTCAGACAACAGTCTTAGTGAGCAGTAAATTAACTAGCAACATACCAAAAGAGCATAAAGGAAAAGGAATAGGAATACAACCCTCCCACTCCAGCCTCATTCTACAGTGATAGCCCCCAGACACACACTAAGCAGAAGCAAACATAGCAGAGCATACAATTTAAAGTAAAGCTACTATCACTCGAGTCAAGGGCGATGTTTTCCAAGTACCAAGGCCTAAATCAGATAAGCACCCAGAAAATACCGCTCTTGAGTCCGAAATGACGTTACAACCAAACATCCATGACTCTGGCTATCACTGTTATCATTGCTTCGATATCGCCGTTAATTGAATGACCGGCACATTCTTTCAGCCGTCCGTCAAGGGCTAATGGAAACCCCGGTTCTAGACATAACTCCCGCACGTCGTCGCAGCCCGTGCCTAGGACTATCGAATCTGCCCAGAGTACTCGACCATCAACAGTTGGCCGTTGGGACTATCGAATCTGCCCAAACGTACTCTTGCTTAGAGCATGCTAGAACCTTCAACAACGACGCTATCCAAGCCTCCTAGTCATCCTCCTCGACGACTATTCTCATATCCATTCATTATCCTCAACTCGAATCATATCACCGAGTTATCAACATGCTTGGAATGATCCCGTCTGGATTAGACCAAGTCTTCATCACATGATTGCCTCGCTTCATTACATCCTCGCAAAGCCTCATCTCATCATCACATCATCAAATCAATGCATAAGAGCTTCATCATCCCGCTACATATGCCACGAGCAGCTTTCCCAATTCAAGAGCCTTCCCCTTAGCTTTTGAATCACCTTCGATCTAAATCTAATCATCAATCATCTAGTTTATAACAATCAATCAAATCAAACATCAATCCAAGCAATCAAGCATTCAAAAATGATCTAAGTAGACAATTATAACAATAATGGCATTTTCGTAATTAAAGAGTTGAAAGTCCAATAAGCATGAAAACATGGATTATATCTCTACAAACTTGATGAATGAACTTGCATAGGTTATCATATGATAAAATGGATGTAACATCATCATGAACAATGGATCTATATGGATCTACACTTTGGATGAAGAAAATGCATGGAAATCACTATTTTAACACCAAATCGAGCCAACAATCCGATATACTCCTTTGGATCCGTGTGAGAGATAATCACCACTCACCAAATCACCTAAACAACCTCAAATCAATACGCTTCAGATCTGGACAGCGAAGGATGAAGCTTGATCTATCACGAATCCGCTTCAAACGAAGAAATCTCACTTGAAAAGATGAAGATCTTCAACTTTAGCTCTTGAATCTTCAATCTTGATCTTCAATTTGGATGAAAGGAATCACTGGATTAGAGTGGAGAAAAGAAGTGAAGAAGTGTAGAAGTCGAGCTCTCAAAATGGCAGCACTTCGTCGCTTCAAAATTCGGATCCCAAAAATGAAGAGAAACCCTCCTATTTATAGCTGAAATCCTTATCTCGTCTATCTCCATGAGTCGTTTACGACTCACGACTCAAAGCCCTACGACTCAACGACTTAACACACTTCAGCCTATGACTCACAACAAATCAGCTATCTCCTAAGTCGTCTCCAACTTATAGTATGCGCCTACGACTCACCAGACCCCCTGTCTACGACTTAAATGCGCACGCCTTACTTGGTTAGACGACTCAACTACTAACTCGTATACGACTCATCACAATGGCTATGACTCATCCACTTGCGCGAGTTATCACCTACGCGCGACTCAACAGCTTACGACTCATCCCTTAACTCGTCCATGACTTATCTGTTAGACGAGATAACCCATTCTACGACTCATCAAACAACAGGGTACGACTCATCAGATGACTCGGGTACGACTCATCAGATGACTCGGGTACGACTCATCAGATGACTCGGGTACGACTCATCAGATGACTCGGGTACGACTCATCAGATGACTCGGGTACGACTCATCAGATGACTCGGGTACGACTCATCACCTTAACTCGGTCACGACTTAACTGCTACAACTTAAGCCTTATCTCGCCCAGTCCTTAAGTCGCGCCTACCCCTTAAGTCGTTCAAACGACTTATCCTTACACCCTTAACTACCCAAACCTCTGAGTCGCTCCTATCCCCTAAGTCGTATACGACTCACGACTTACACTAAGTCGTTCACGACTCAGGACTTAGCATTTTCGCCTAAAATCTGAAATGGCCCAAAAACTCTAAAATTCCAGACTTTGTCGAACTTGTCGATCCGTAAAAATACGGGTCGTTACATACTGCCTCAATAGTTCTAATGCAACAGAATCCACAACTGCATAATCAAAACCCAAGTGTACCTCAAAACCGAGCAACATCAAGAACAAGTGTCACCAGGTTGTACGAGCAAAACTCAAACCCGAGGCACAATGGTACTTCAGAGGCAATTATGAACAAATGTATCACCCAGGGCATGCATAAGGTTCAACAAAATCTAGCACGCAGGCTACAATTAAAATCCATGAAACAAATATCCATATTACTTCAAATGGTCCCGACAGTTACAATTGAAGCTGCAGTAACATGAAGCAACAATCGATACAAATTCAATCTAAATGAACCAGTGGTTATAAACTGGACAGTATGGCCAAAGTTCGCAGGGTACAGTTCAAAATCCAAGCAATAATAATTACTGAAGTCATGGAATCACCTATACAAATCAAGACCGAAGTCATCAGTTCAATATCAAAGAATTAGCCAGAGTCGAACGAAATCACTTCGTCAAAATCAAGTCAAAGCCGAGGTCAACATTAACACAAGTCAAAGTCAAGCGATAACGAATTGAAACACAAAACAAAATTCACGTTAATGCTGAAAGCAACAAGAAATCTGACCAAGTCAAATAAAATTTATCAACATCGAACAAATTCGAACCAAGTCAGAAAAGCTTGAATTAGATGTGAGTGACAAGAATCACTCACCTTATTCGCCAAATCGAAGCAGCCGAAGTAATTAACAGAGACCATCCATTGACCAAAAAGGAACGATGAATCATCTTGAGAGACGCCAATTCGAAAAATCTCGAAGCCCTAATTTTTTGCCGAAGAGGAACGAACGAACGGAAGAGGCCGCCATTTTTTTCCGTATGATTTAGGGTTACGAATGGAAATGTGGTAATGGGGAACGGGTTATACCCTTTGGATAACACATCACCCACAAACAAGAATAAAACATGGGCTAGAATTAATTTTAAAGCCCACATAACTCCTTTAACAAATTTTATCAATGAATTTCAACCTGATTAAAAACTTCCAACAGCAACTAACCAACAGATTAATCGTTTACTGACGAAAATTAATTAATGCGAAATCTCGGGTTGTTATAGACTCCCCTCCTTATAAAAATTGCGTCCCCGCAATTTTCATAATTAAGGTTGTCAATAACAATTATTTTTCTAACATAAACTGGTTAAGCTAGAAAAATAGAGGTCGAGAACATAAACACCAAAGAAATCTTTTAATCCCATAAAAGAAATTCACAAATCCTCAACAGAATCCAATTATCAAGTAGATAATCAGAAAACACAAAACTGGATAAATACACTTATCAGCAATATTTAATTATCAACTAGATAATTGAAATTCAGAAATCACAAAACAGCAATATTTAATTATCGACACGATAATTAGAAAACAACAAAATCTAATTATCAGCAAAGATAATTAGAAAACACAATTCACAAATCGCAAAACCGCCAACATCTAGTCATCAACCAGATAGTCAGAAAACAACGAATATCTAATCACCAAAAACGATAATCAGAAAACATCAAATATCTAATTATCAAAAACGATAATCAGAAATCAAATCAACAAATATCTAATTATCTCAAACGATAATCAGAAATCTCCAATCAATAAATATCTAATTATCTCAAACGATAATCAGAAAACAAATCAACAAATATCTAATTATCTCAAACGATAATCAGAATTCTCAAATCAGCAAATATCTAATTATCAAAAATGATAATCAGAAACAACAAATATCTAATTATCAAAAACAATTATCAGAAACATCAAATATCTAATTATCAAAAACGATAATCAGAAACAACAAATATCTAATTATCAAAAACGATAATCAGAAATCTCAAATCAACAAATATCTAATTATTAAAACAATAATCAGAAACAACAAATATCCGATTATCAAAAACGATAATCAGAAACATCAAATATCTAATTATCAAAAACGATAATCAGAAACAACAAATATCTAATTATCAAAAACGATAATCAGAAAACAAATCAACAAATATCTAATTATCTCAAACGATAATCAGAATTCTCAAATCAGCAAATATCTAATTATCAAAAACGATAATCAGAAACAACAAATATCTAATTATCAAAAACGATAATCAGAAACATCAAATATCTAATTATCAAAAACGATAATCAGAAACAACAAATATCCAATTACCTGCAGATAATTGGAAACAACAAATATCTAGAAATCAATTAAGAAGACTAGAAATCAACATAAAAGGTTGGATCGATCCCATCAGATGGCGAGTTTTTAGCTACGCCGCACGTGCATCAACAAATGATCGAAGCCTACCAAGTACTCAACATAATTTTGGCGCCCAACAAATGACTCGAAGGTCCGCAGAGTGACCCGAAGGTCTAGTACTGGTATTTGACCCGAAGGTCCATCAGAGTGGCCCGAAAGCCCAACAAATGACCCGAAGGTCCAACAAATGACCCGAAGCTCCAACAAATGACCCGAAGGTCCAACATAGTGGCTCGAAAGCACACAAATCATCAGAATCATCAAAACATCAAATATTTCAATTAACGAGTCCAGAATTAACCGAAATAGCAAACGCACATGTCCCATACCACGTGTTTTACTAAATCGTTTGATCCTCTTCATCATTTCCTTAAAAGTGCAAAATTGTGTATTTTGTAAAAATACATTTTACATCCTCAAACGGACAAGTCCGGAATTAAACGAATCAGTAAAAGAAAGGGTTCATAGTCCTCGATTTTGCTGAATCGTTTAAATCGCTTCCTCATTCTATTGAAAGCGCAAACTGTAAAAATTTTGTATTTAAATAAATGACATTTTACGTTCTCAAACGGACAAATCCGAAATTAAGCGAATCAGTAAAAGAAAGGGTTCATAGTCCTTGATTTTGCTGAATCGTTGAAATCGCTTCCTCATTCTTTTGAAAGCGCAAACTGTAAAGAATTTTAAAACAATTTTCAAAACACGTGATTAAAGTAGCAACCTCAGTAGCAATTTCGAAAAGGAAATTGCACTTCCCAAAACATCGTAAAACGAATCTCAAAATCAGCATTGCGGAATAACCGCTTGAAAATCCACTTTTAAAATTTGACGGTTACTGAAGCCAAGGCGACAGAAATTTTTATACGTCAAACTCTCATCAAAATAATTCACATCAAAATGTAATACCAGTGAATTTTCATTCATTAAAAATGCCAACAAAACATCGTGCTTCAAAATTTTAGCACCGATGTAAAAAAAAATCCCGTTATAAAGATAACGGCAACAAAATACGTTTAAACCAAACATCGGTTCAACGTAAAATTAATGCAGTAACGTGCAACTCAAATTTAACGTACTACAAAATGAACAAAGAATTATTCGAATGTATCTTCAATGAAGATAATTCAAAAAATCAAAAACTCAACAAAAATCACATAACTACAATCGCTTCGAACCCTCAAATCGGATTCGAAATTTTCGAAGAAACAAAATAAACACAGCTATGTAAACAACAAATGAAATTTATTTCAATTTCATATTTTTGATTTTTAAATCAAAAAGATTATCAGTTGTATTCAGCGAAGACAGTCTCATTGTTTCCGCTGCGCACTCTGATAACAGAACACAAATTATTCAATCATCAAAACACAGTTTCACTTTATTTTTAAATAAAGATATTTAAAAATTTCATCATAATTTCAAAACTTTAGTTTTGACTCAAAGCACAAATAAAACATCAACAAATAGTTGCAACACATGTTCCATCTAAGTTATGTTTTATATTATGTCCATAAACCCCAAGCTCTGATACCAACTGTGACGCCACACCTCTATGCTCACAATAACAAAGAGTATTAAAAGAAATACTGTCTGTTATTACAAAGAATAAGGCTGGATAGGAGCGGCCATCCGTAGTTGGCCTTACACTAGTATTGGTTACCTCGATAGGAGTGGTATATATTTTTCTTTTTCATCTCTTATTTATTTACTCCCATCGACATACCCAATTCCAGTATAAAACGAACTATGATGGTTCATAATAGTTTAGGACAATATATATAATAATAACACAGATACTAAAAATGCGGAACACAGATAACAAAAGTCTCATATATATATATATATATAACTAATGTCAGTTACAATACATTTGACACAATACATATGATACAACTACAACTATCGACTCTCGAAGTTATATATACAAGTACATTATCGACTAATATACATGAATACATATCAACCTAAATCAGATACACTGACTACTATAAAATGACGAAGACTACTTCAAAAGGTATGAAAAGACTTCATAGCTCAAGCAGCAACCCAAAGCAAGATATCTACAACCTGAAATAACTCGGTCTGACCCGAGTATTAAATTCAAAAGAAAATAATACACGGGTCAGTCTAATTCAAACTCAGTTATTAATGCACAGAAGCAATAATAATCAAATATCAAGTAGACGACAGTCACAGAAATCTCGTATATCCAACTCCTCGATAAGAGAATCGGATAACGGCAGATATAACACTAAACAGTGTTAAACAACAAATCAGCAAATCCAAATCATCAATAAGGATAAATAAAAGGATTATCAATGAAGATAATATGAAAACCACAGAATTTCCTAAACAGCAATTAACAACAAAATCTAATTATTAAATAAATAATTATAAACTCATAATCTAATTATCAAATGGATAATTGGACAAATCTCAAAATGATCAAATCAAACCAAATCAAATACAATTTCAAAATATTGAATTGAACACACAAAACAATTCAAGCGATCGAAATATCAATTAAAAACGACAATACTGTTTTGGCTGCAGTACACGCACGCGTGCACTGCCTCGCCACTACAGCATATGATGTCATCACACTACCAATTATTAACCACAATTCAAAACTACAGAGGTCAAGTCACTACTCATGACTCAACTCGAATAACCAGGTGCACAAGGCAGTGGTACAACATGAAGACAGCAGAATGAAGGTGAGAGCACCAAAATATGGCACCACGGCACACAACAGTAAAGACACAGAGCTGCTTCAATTGAAAATAATGTCACCAACACCAAGTAATGTACACCTGAATACAACAGCCTCGACATCAAATGGTCAAGACAACTAAAGAGCAAAAGGCAGAGAGATGTACACATGACAACAGTGGTGCAACAAAACACTAAATCAGTGAACAACCAAACCGCCCAGACAATTAAAATTCAAGTCTGAACATATGTACACATGGATGTAAAACAGCAGAACAGACTACAAGATGAACCAGTCCGGAAACCTCTCAAAAACAACAAAACCAGAAAGACATGAAACCAATACATAGCAGTGCACAAATGAAGATATGTAGAGGCAACTCACAAGCTACAGGCTCAATGACACTGCCTCAACAACTATAACTTATACAAGTAAAAACTGCATCATTAATGCAACAGAATACAAGTCATACAATTCAATATGTACACGAATTAATGTACATAACGACTGTACACTTTTAAAGATATGGCGACACAGCACCAAGACCCAAAGGCTCGAATGACCAAGTGCACCAGAAATATGGCAACACCTCAAAGACACAGTGAACCAAAATCGCAATCAATATACAGCTAATCAAGATGAACCGAGGCAATGCATCAAAGACACAAGAACTAAAATATACACAGTGCAGTAGGACCAAAAGGAATGCTACTGCCTCAATAGTTCTAATGCAACAGAATCCACAACTGCATAATCAAAACCCAAGTGTACCTCAAAACCGAGCAACATCAAGAACAAGTGTCACCAGGTTGTACGAGCAAAACTCAAACCCGAGGCACAATGGTACTTCAGAGGCAATTATGAACAAATGTATCACCCAGGGCATGCACAAGGTTCAACAAAATCTAGCACGCAGGCTACAATTAAAATCCATGAAACAAATATCCATATTACTTCAAATGGTCCCGACAGTTACAATTGAAGCTGCAGTAACATGAAGCAACAATCAATACAAATTCAATCTAAATGAACCAGTGGTTATAAACTGGACAGTATGGCCAAAGTTCGCAGGGTACAGTTCAAAATCCAAGCAATAATAATTACTGAAGTCATGGAATCACCTATACAAATCAAGACCGAAGTCATCAGTTCAATATCAAAGAATTAGCCAGAGTCGAACGAAATCACTTCGTCAAAATCAAGTCAAAGCCGAGGCCAACATTAACACAAGTCAAAGTCAAGCGATAATGAATTGAAACACAAAACAAAATTCACGTTAATGCTGAAAACAACAAGAAATCTGACCAAGTCAAATAAATTTATCAACATCGAACAAATTTGAACCAAGTCAGAAAAGCTTGAATTAGATGTGAGTGACAAGAATCACTCGCCTTATTCGCCAAATCGAAGCAGCCGAAGTAATTAACAGAGACCATGCATTGACCAAAAAGGAACGATGAATCATCTTGAGAGATGCCAATTCGAAAAATCTCGAAGCCCTAATTTTTTGCCGAAGAGGAACGAACGAAAGGAAGAGGCCGCCATTTTTTTCCGTATGATTTAGGGTTACGAATGGAAATGTGGTAATGGGGAACGGGTTATACCCTTTGGATAACACATCACCCACAAACAAGAATAAAACATGGGCTAGAATTAATTTTAAAGCCCGCATAACTCCTTTAACAAATTTTATCAATGAATTTCAACCTGATTAAAAACTTCCAACAGCAACTAACCAACAGATTAATCGTTTACTGACGAAAATTAATTAATGCGAAATCTCGGGTTGTTACAATAGTTGCGTGAGTTGGACTGTTGTTTTAGTGGACCACATTTTTTTGGATTAAGCCTCGCGGTTGGATCTATAGTTTGCTCTTATATTGGGTTTCAAATTCTTTGCACAGAAAATTTGTGCAACAATAAATTATCAATAACCATTTGGAATGTTGCTATTTATATCCATAAAGGCAGTACAAAAACATAAAATGAAAAAAAAATATTGCATATATTCGCATGAATCTTTCTTTTCCACATATTATCTAAAAAAACCATAAATATAACTTGAGCGAATAATCCATATGCTAAAATATAAAAATGAAAAAAAAAAACATGTTTTAGAAAGTGCACATGTTTTGAATTTCCTTGAAGTGCAAAAAAATATAAAATTAAAGTGTCAAATGTATAAATTAAAACATAAATGCATATCAATATGTAGCTCTACCCTAGGGGACAGTGATATGCCTTTTAGATTGTACATGAAGAAATCTCGATATCAAATTATGTTGGCCACATTATGTATGTGTGTGTATACACTACAAAATGAAAAGTATTACAAAAGATGCATACATATATTTAGAAATTGCATATAAGATATAAGATCCATATGCATAACATATGTTGCAAAATTAACTATTAATTAAAATTCAAACATTTCGTGCACAACCAAATAGCACGACATCAAAAAAATAAGGAATATATCTTTTTTTGAATTTCGCTAAACCACATGAAATATTTTTTCGAAATTATGTAATCGAACGGTTATTCCACGATTACGTGATTGCACGGATATGAAAATTACTTGTAAAACTTTTTAGGATAATGACCAATCACATATTATATTATGCATGAAAAAGATTGAAACATAATGAAAATGAATTTTTTTTTAAGAAAAAGGTGCAGACTTTTATCTTGACATTTTTCTCTCGAAAAAGAAGTAGAAATAGAAAAGATTCCATGGTGGCTCCCCACCCAGTTCGAGATTCCATTTGAGCGCAACAAGGAAAGCCATGGAGACGATCTCTCGCAGTTAACCCGAAAAATCTCCTCATTCCTTTTCCATTCTTCTCGCTTAAAAGCTCGCATACAAATAATGGAAAATGAAGTTCTTCAAAGAGTTTTAGAAGGAGGAGGAAGAGATTATTACACTAACAACACACTTAACTCTTATCCAAACTCTCCTCCTTCTCCAACCAAACAACCACCATCCGATTCCTCGATTCTCCAATCACTCCCTCTCCATGTGGTATTAAACAAATTCCCTAACTTAAAATCTCGTTTCTATTACAAAAATTGATATTTTTTTTTTGTTTTTCCGTAGTCTTTTGATCATGGGTACTATTTGTTGGTGAAAGCGATACAAGAGCTCAGAGAGAAGAAAGAGGGACAAGTGGTAACCGTTGGGATTGGGGGCCCAAATGGGTCTGGAAAAACTAGGTTAATTTTTAGTGCAATGGTTCAAACTGATTATGGATTTCGAGTCAACTTTGGGTTAGACCTTTTCTTTTTTGTTGTAGTTTGGCTAAGAAGGTTGCTTCTGTTCTAGGCTGCGTTGTTATTTCCATGGAGAATTATCGCAGCGGCGGAACTGATGATGGAAATGACTTGAATTCTTTTGATTTTGATTCACTTGTGAAGAATTTGCAGGTTATGATTTGTTTCATGATTAGTAGATTTATAGAAGTAGGATAAAACATAACATGCAAGGAAACGCCAGTGTTTTTTTTTTCTTTCATTCTCATTGTGATCATCTATGATCTTATAAGATTAGATAATCTCAAGCAATATGGTAGACATCTACTATACAACATGTATATATGATAAAAAACATTTTTGCAAGGCTAGGGTACTGTTATACAGGCACCCACTTGGATCCGGGTCACCTTATGCAATGTTCCGGATCTTGATTTTTTAAACATAGCTGCTGCTTGAAACTCACCACATTCTCATCGCAGATACCTACATAGCATAAGTCTTGGTATTTATACTGAGTGTCAGATTAACCTCAATTCTTAGTGAGTTGCAGATTTCAGCCATCTTTGCTTCTTAATAAGCCAACACATAGCTTACGTGAACCATGGTTGTGAGAAAATTTGAATATAACCACATTTAAAAAAGAAAAGAAAAAGAAACCGGGGCTCAGTTCGAAATGCTTTTAGGGGTGGATTTGGTAGGTAAACCAACATGTTTCTTGCAAGCAAATCTGAGTCATTAACTTAGTCAAATATTTGTTTATCTGAAACTGAAAGGAAAGCAATTTTTTGAAGCGATGCCTTCTATACAGTTTCTATTATTCGCTTTCCTTTTACATTCTTCATTTCCTTTGCAATATTTATATAAATAAATGTAAGCCTACCTAAGTCCTTGGTTCATTATTCATAACATTAGCTATACATATAGGCTACATCACTTCATAGCTTTCAGAAATCATGCTATTATTTATGTCAAACTAATTATTTGGATTTATCATGATTAGGATTTGGTGAAGGGCATAGATACCGTGATGCCTTTGTTTGATTTCCAAGAGAAACAGCGGATTGGAACAAAGCTAGTCAAGGTTTCTTCATCCGGAGTGGTAGGTCCCATGTATAAGCCTGGTTTTCTAGAAAGTAGACGATTTTTATTCCGAAAGTTAATACTCAGATATGTGCAGGTGATTGTTGAGGGTGCTTATGCTTTGCATTCGACACTTCGTTCATTACTTGATATTAGAGTTGCTGTGGTAAAATCTATATTATACATACTTCTATTAACTGTATGACTTTAAATGGACTAATTTCTAGAAATTTATCTCAACCTACAATTGGACCCCTTTAGTATATGCTACTGCATACAACTTCTATATCTATAATAATGATAGTAATAAAAAAAAGTACTATTCTAACCGCAGGTTGGAGGTGTTCATTTCAGCCTCCTTTCTAAAGTTAGGCATGACATTGGAGACACATGTTCACTAGACTTTCTGATTGATAGCATATTTCCATTATTTCGGAAGCATATTGAGCCTGATTTACATCACGCCCAAGTTAGTTATCACAGGTTTTTCAACTTAGGTTTATGTAATTATATGGTTACCTATCCATTTCTAATTTCATGCAGATTAGGATCAATAACAGCTTTGTATCATCTTTCAAAGAACCATATTACAAGCTGAAATGTAAATATAAGGTCTGTGTTTCAAAACATGTAACCGATCAACAGTTCATCATCATAACAATATCGTTGTTCCTTTTTTGGATAGGATATAGATGGACATCCAGTCTACTCTTTTGATCAAAGGAAAGCAGAAACAGAGAAGTGAGTACATAAATATATCTTATGTGTGTTTACTCGGAGAGACATGCTATACATGGATTATATTTTTTCACTGTTTATTGTATTGCCACAAATATTTTTACCTTGGTAAATTTCCTAACCGATTCTCTACTTTCTTTTTCGAAAAGAAAAATTATCTTGATTTCTTTCATTTTTTTGCTTATTAATGCATCACCATTATACAAATATAGCGTGGTGCTAAGGGCACCGCCAAAAGTGCTTACTAATATTATTGCTAAAATATACAAGACAGTTTTATTCTATACTCTTCATAATACCAGATTTTTCAAGGGGTTACCAAAGACATCAATCATGTCTCTTTTTGCACGGCCATCAATCACCGGCCAAAACAGTTTTGCATGACCGTCAACCACTGAACTACCGAAGTTCGGTGGTTGATGGCTGTGAAAAACTGTTTTGGCCAGTGGGTGGTGGCTGTGCAAAAAGGTTTTAGGCGGTGGTTGATGGCCGTGCAAAAAAGCTTTGGTATTTGGAAGCATACAAATTTTATTGTGTTTATTATTTTTAGTTATGGTAGTAGTAAGCACTTTTTGCAGTGTCCTTAGCACTACACTAAATATATCGAAGGTAGGGAGTGTAGTGTTTACACAGGTTAAAGGAAAAACCACAAGAATTATCTACAGACTCATGTTTCTTTGTAAACTGCTTAGCATCTACATTTTCTAAAAATTCAGCTTTATTGAGATGTACCTGCGTCCACCACGAGCAAGCGAGGAAGCAAAGATAAATGACTGGATTAAAGTTCGGCAATGTGGTATAAGATACTATCTATCACTAGGTGATCAGAGAATTGTTGACAAAAACTTTGTTATTCGTCCAAAAGCAGAATTTGAGGTATATACAATTTATGATATTTTCGCTTTATGATGCTTTTGTTAAAATGTCATTTAGATTCCATGCTGTAGGAAGCATCTGTCTTTGCCCCAAAAAGAATAATTAAAAAAATCGGGGTCAGTTTATATTAACTTGCTAAAACACCTTACTTACGGGGAGTTAGTTAAACTTTGTAATTCGTTAATATTGATTGAACTTTGTTTTATTTACAGAAAATTAATTGCATAATTTCTCAATAATATATGTAAAGTTTCTCTAGACCTTAATTAATTTTACTTTATGACGCATATCCTTGCAGCAGAGTGACCGTATCTCTGGAAAATAGCACTTTTAGAGAGTTAAAAAAGAAGCGGTTATTGTATTCATTGGTAATTCACTGATCTATTTTCAATCAAGTCACAATATTACCTAAATTATCTGCATAATTTATCTCAATCAGAAAGATGATCAAGATACAGTGAACAGAGGAAGTTACTGAAAATCAAATGTAACGCAAGTAATGTTCTCATTTTACGCAAAATGTGAGCATTTTTTAACAAAATAGCAAAGTGAATAACTTATAATAATTAATTAATTTAATTGGCGAATCTCTCTAATTCTCTATTACTATAGAAACCCCAAAATAGGAATGTAGTGGAATATGAAGGAAAAAGTCAATACGGAAAAAATCACGAATCTATTAAATAACAATGAAGCAGAAGTATTTGCTTTGACAATCTTAATTCTTATTGGTTATTCACATTAAAGCGCCTGATATTTTAAAGTTATCATCCAAGTTATTTTCCGTACATCAATACCGGCATTTGCTAACTTTTTCCATATCTAGATTAATTTTCTTTACATTAAAAATATAGCTATTGAATTTCAATCCTTTTTATTGCACATAATTTATTATTGCAAAGTGAAATTGTTAACAAAACAATAAATTTATACATGTCTCTTACTTTGAGATAAACGCTAGATTTTTTTTTAAAGTTCTATCACAAATGGAAATCACCGATGTATGAAATAATGGATCAAAATTAAAATAATAATATGATTTCGGACATTTCAAGTTTTATTTCCACTTTTCATTTTATTGATTAATAATTGATTATTTAGTTTAAATTTTGATAATATCATGTATCTAATTGATATAAGAGTTGATGCAAAACTTTTAAACGCATAAAAATATACCAGTTTCTTGTTATTACACTCTCTCAATAAATATTTGATATTAAATCCAACATCATTTATTTAATCAAATGCATGAAACACCAAATAACAAATTTAAAGTTTATCCGAATAAATATTTATATGAACAACAAAATTATAAATCTTAAAACTTTGAACTAGTCAAATTAATATAACTGGCTGATATTCATTAACTTCGTCTAACAATTATTAAATCCCATGATATGATAATTTATTATATACGATGTACCCCATTTATTAACAAAAATGACAATTTATTTTTTAATTGAATATAGAAATATGCAAATTATATATCAAAATTATCTCCGACCAGAAATATCAGATATTTATAGCTCTCATTTATTTCAACAAATTCATCAAACATTGCATAATAAAGTCTCTTTTTGTAAAACATATCTAATATTTAAACATTGCATTTTTGTAACATTATGGTGTGCAACATTCATATTACTCACTTGACATGTGAAATAAAATGTTATTTGTAAATAGGGTAGTTTACTTTTGTTCCCCAATCAGCTTAAGTCGCACGTGGGATGCATGTGCTATACATTTAATCTTTGTATTGATGTTCTTCTGTTCATTGTATAAAAATATTATATATACATTAGTACTAACAAATGAAACAATGTTTATATTATTATTATTTGTCCGTGTCTTTTACATGCCAATGTTTATATAATTATATTCATAACTAGTTTTGAACATGACATCTAAATTAAATGTTAAAATGTATTGCTTTATTAATAATTTTTAACTTATTTGTTATGAATCTGCTAAAAAAAATCGTTGTCATAATTTTATTGAAATCTCAAAAGTAGTAAACGAGTGGTTTTTTTTTTTTTTTTTTTGTTAGTTGATTTGCAGTAATTTCTTAAGTGCTTGATACAAGTTTACACAAATCTAAAATATGCAATTCAACAGTTCCGCATCATCTCTTTCAAACTTAAAGTTTGTTCAAAGTTTGACAGAGGCTTCACAAATGACTATTCGTTTTTTTCTTTCTATTCTTCAGTCCAACTTCTTTTCCCCTATCAGTTCTAAAAGTTTGAAAATTTTCTTTATACCAAAAAAGATAAAAATAGTAATTCAACTCTAATATAAATAGAAGTGGGATATAAAATTAGAGTAATCATTAGAAATATATTTAACCGTTGCAAAAACACCACGTACCCTGTCTATATTCGAGGTTTCAATCAAAAGTATATCTCTCTTTGCGATCTTCCATCTTTTACATTGTTCTTCTCAGAATAATCGACATGAAAGGAAAGAAGTTTTTTGGTATTCATGGTGACTGCCTCTTCTCTCTATTTTTTGACATCGTTTTTGTTTTTTCTTTATCATTTTTCCTTCATTCCTTTCTATTCAACTTCTCAACAAATTCCCTTATTTGATTACAAATCCTTTTTTTTGGTTATCTTTCTTTATCATTTTAGTTGGGAGCAATGGTGGGTGCGTGGGAAGTTGACTGATTTTGGAATTCTGTAAAACAACGAACAGCGAAAATTTAATGGCAGTAAAGTGAATTTCAGATTAGGGTTTGTGATGGAGAGTTAAAAATTGTGGTTGAAGAGGAAGCAACTGTTTTCTAGTTTGGTCCATATTCATAATAATTTGCATCGGTCTAAAGGAAAAACATTGATATTGTCGTAGGAAGCTAGACGAAGCAGTCATTATTTTCAGCTTTATTGATTTGGAAAAGAAGGGTGATATTTCCGGAGGCTTTGGTGTAAATTCTGGAGAAAAAAAGGAAGTGACGTAATTTGAGTGGGACACGGTTGAAAGTTGGTGTTCTAATTATTAATAGTAGAGATGTATTCTAGTTTGTCACATTTCATTTGGTTTTGTGGGAGTTTTCCTTCGGTTCATATAATTCAATAGTAACACATAAATGGTCTAGTCAATACCCTTTTCACCTAGAATCATCAACACAAGTAATAGGCATTTACAGTTACTTATATAGCTTTAAGATTATGAAAAATAAGAATGATTCCGTGTTTTCAAACAATTCTATGCGATTTCAGCATATTAGTGACACAATGTTAATACTAAAAAAATCTGTAAAAAAATAAAGCTCAAGAGAATTCATGTGTATGCACTACAAATTATTTCTATTCTAGTAATAATTACTAAAATGTCCTAATATTCAACCATGCATCAAAATGATGTTCTTCCTAAACTAGCATAACCATTTCTATAGTAACATAACCAAGTTAACACTAATCAAAATCAGTTGAATCATTTCATCTTGGTCATCATTGCCACCACCTTCTCAATAAACATACCCATCTCGCTTCCCATTAACCTTCCCAATCGTCGGTTTCTCCTTTGCCTTGAATTCATCTCAAGTTGGCTCTAATCGCTTGGAATTTCCTTAATCTTGCCTTAATTGCTTCTCCCTTCTAAGTTTTGCTACCCTAATTACTATAATCTCCTAAACCTCGCTGTAGCTTCGATATTTGTGAAGTAATTTTTGACATTGATAAACTCTTTTTTGGTAAAGAGTAATCAAAGTTTAGCATAATCCATGTTTCTCTTCAGATATGTAGACTTGATTTTCATCTGCATTAAGTCTACTAGGATCTCCACACAGCGTTGCACTTTTTGCCTTTTTTTAATTCAACCCGATCTTTTTTCTTCTAAAACAATAATTTTAAAGCTTTAGGCAATGGTGAGGCAGAAATACTGACCATCGTAGCAACTTCAAGACGCCAATGATTGAAGCCACTATAGCATTCCTGTAGTAATATGTTTTATTTCATATTTTGATTGGTTTTTGCACATGGTAAGATAGTTTTGTTGTGTTCCCCTTTGTCATTTTGTTCAAGGCATAGCCAATGCTGTTGGATTGACAGTTGGAAAACAAAAACATTTAGCTGCTCAGTTCGGTAGAATAAAATTGGTTACCGAATAAAATTGGTCTAGTGTTCAGTATGTTGTGATAAAATTTTAGGTTTCATTGAAATATTTCTCTACATTCCATATCATATGTTACTTGTGTTAGTCGCTATGCACCAAATCAAAGATGGCCAACAGTAGTAAACAATATGCAGTAGAAATAAGATAGTAAATTGCACAGTCAATTTTATACTGGTTCGGACATCCCGTCTTACGTCCAGTTCCAGGCTCCTTTTGGAATTGACTAAGCAACCATCACTTAATCCGGATGAACAAATATCTTACAACAACTTCGCCTGAACAACCGAGCATAATTTCAACAATCAATGTGACAAAAAGTTACTCCTTGACACAGTGTATCTTCTATATACATTTGTCACTTTTTATTACAAGGACTCATATAACCAAACTAAACAATATTGAGTGGAGGTGTAGAGGCTAAGTTGCTAAGAGTTTATTCGACTAGAATATGGATGTGGAGATGAAGCACACTAGTCAATATTCTCCGAATCAATTGAACTTTTGAAGAGCAGGGTAAATGCTTTTGGGATTGAGAGTTTAGGTATGAATTTCATAGCATTGAGTTGTGCATTGATTCAAGGATGTTAGGGGATTTTATAGGTGTGGTAGGGATGCTAAAATAGAGCCAAAATCTTTCAGAAGTATCCATCAACGAAGAGAAGCAACCTTAAACGCGAAGAGATGTGAAAGACACTTTTTAGGAACTAGCCGTTTTCTGTGAATTCAGTCGACTGGGGATGAAGTTCAGTCGACCAACTCTTTGTAAAACTCAAGTCCAAGCCCATAGCCAAAATCAGAAGACTGAATAGGAGTTTGGCCAACTAGTTCAGTCGACTGAGAGCTCCATTCAGTCGACTGATCTAGTGTAAAAAGCATTCCAGAAACCATAGCCATATTCAGAAGAATAAAATAGAGTTCAGTAAGCTGGTTCAGTCGATTGGGAGTCCCATTCAGTCGACTGACAATGTGTATTTTTGTTCATACTTGAGCTCTTCGGTGTATATCTTTTGGTTTTGATGCGTTCCAGTAGTTTGTTAACATCATTGTAAGCCTTCTGAAGCTCATGTACTCTTCTGAAGCAAAGTATTCTCTGATATGTGCTATTATTCTCGTCTCTTCCATTGACTGCTTACTAAATCTGTAATGTACTTGATGAAATCGTTAGTAACATTGTTGTTTGGTTGTTAAACAAAACACCATAGATGTGGTTCTTTCAACTTGTTCTATAGAAATATATATGTTTTTTTCTTCTTCCAGTTGTTGCACAATTTTATTCATTTTTTTATATATGTTGTGTTTTTCATTTGACTAAGTTTTCTTAAAGCGTTTGACTAAGTTTTTTTTAAAGCTTGGACGAATAGTCTAATACTTTGCAATTCTTTCTATTCAGATCTTGCACTGAATTTTGTATATCTTGAAATAATCTGAACAACACAGTACTTTTAAGTATATATGTTGTCCATCCTAATTAGTCATCTTTATTTTCATCAGTATATTGTCAACTGTAGTCTCAATTAAATATTATTCATTTTATCTACATCAGCACCTCCGTTGCAATATTGTTAGAGTGAGGATATAACTGTAAATTATTAAACTAATAAATAAATCCACTGAATTTATTATATAAGAGAAAGTTATTACATCTGTATGTCCTACTTACAGCCAATTTTTAATACCGATTACAACTTAAATTATCATGTGTCATGCATGCAGGTACATCTTCTACTGATAGTAAACATTATATTTCAGGTAAATTTTCTTCTTATATTCTTTGGTTGTAACCTTTTTAGACTTTATGAACTCAGGTTGGCCGAACGACTCTTGGTGGATTGCTTGCTTTAGGATACAATGTTGTTGTTAGTTACAAGCGCTCATCCATATTGTACCATAATGGACACATCTTGCTAGCGCTTGAAAGCATTGACACTCTCAATGAGACTTTCCTGGTTTTGAAGGGTACAAGCAGGAAGGTACAAATGATAGAAATATTATGCTTGTTAGTAAGGTTTTGTAGTCAATACATGCATAATGGCACATTTTTTATAAACTTGAATATCAATAACAATACACGTTTATTTTGATAGATCTAGGCTAGATTATGTACAAATTTATGTGCGAACACATTTTTTGTACAATTAGAGTGTGAAAGACACATTATATATAAATTTAAGTACCGAGGACACACTTTTTTTTTTTTGCTTTTAGGTATGTTTTACTTTGATAATTGGACCCTTTTGATATAATGTTAGATTGCATCCTTATTTCATAAAGCTAAACGAGTTTGTGTTTTAACCAAATCTTGTCCTTGGATTAAAAATGCTCCTTTATTATTGAAAATTAATCGAGTAAAATCAAGAACTCGGGAAGAACTTGGTTTTCTTATACATAGTTGAAAATGTCCTTATTATTTGCATATGAAAGCATTTATTGATCGAGTTATTATGATTTGAATCCAAGAGGAGATCAATTTTTTCTTGTAAAATATAAGTAAGATAGATTGTGCCAAAAAGAATGGTCCATGACTGTGGAAAATTGATTATAGTAAGAAGATGGGTACCTAACTGAAACTAGTAGACAAAGATGACTTTACAAGCATTCCCATTTGAGTCCGTTTTCTGTATTTGAATATTTCCATATGGCCTGTTGACTATAATGTATAAGTTAGCAAGCAAACTGAGTAGACCTTTCAAAATGGATGAGGCTACTAGAAGTTTCAAGAGGTCGATTTTTTTCCCGAGTACTTACTGAAATCACTGCAGAGTCTAATTTCTTAAGGAAGTTCAGGCTGATGTGTATGCCCAATGTGTGTACTACGGGACTATTCCTCTTGATGTGTGTTGTGCAAATGCTTTGGACACTACTGATTTGTGTGCCCAGTTGTGGTGGTAAACCGTGACTTTGACAATTCTCCACATGATACAGAGATGCAGAAGGTACATAATAATGCAGTTTATCAACATGGGAGTAATAACTAGCATGCCGGAATATTGCACCAGAGGGTATGGGATTTGGTTTCCTTTTTCTTCCGAGTCACACAGCATTACAAATGATGTGGTAGGTGAGAGGAAGTGCAGGTGCAGAAGGATCAGTTTCATGATTGTGATCATGTTTTTATTTAGAAGGGTGCATAGCAAGTGTAGGGGTTGACTTTTCTTAATATGTTACAGAAGTTGTACAGGATACAGATACAGAAAACTGAAAATTAATACATCATATTTTTTTATTGCTCCTAGATTAGAGTGTTGTCTTTCAACCACATCTGGCAGGTTCTGATGTGGGTGAACAAGTCAACAACATTCAGGTGTTTGATTTCATTTCTGCTGAAGTGGCTGATGTAGTTGCTGATTTTGTTGTTTCTGTTGTTAAGGGTGAGGTGTGCACTGCTGCAGATAATTCAGTGTTTACCATGCTGCTGATGAGGGTTATGTGCCACCAAATGTTTATTTCACTAATATGGTGCATGATAGCCCTGCATGGAATGAGCAAATTGCTATCGCTTGTAAAAGGAAAGGTAAATCAGAACTTGTGTAGCTTCTTGGAGGAATTCCTCTAAGAGTAATAGAACTCTAGTACCCTTTGTGTCCATTCTTAGTACCCTGCATGGAATGAGCAAATTGCTATCGCTTGTAAAAGGAAAGGTAAATCAGAACTTGTGTAGCTTCTTGGAGGAATTCCTCTAAGAGTAATAGAACTCTAGTACCCTTTGTGTCCATTCTTAGTTGTAATGTAAGAGGAGAATACGCTAGTAATGGGGTACACGATGAGCTGAACGTTCTTTTCCTTATAACCCTTTGTGGTGGAGTTATTGGAGAACAAGTTTAGTGATGATGACGATGATGTCATTTTCTCTTCCGGTTTGTTCATAGTTTTTTTCTAGGACTAGAGGAAGAAATACAATTCTTTGAAATACGCTTATTTGGAAGGCTGTGGTGTCGTCTAGCTTTTCAAACTATGACAGTTTTGGTTATTAATAAGGGAGGATCAGCCCTAGTGGCCACTAATGTGTAACAATTGTCAAATGGATAGACATAAAATTGAGGTTGCTGGTTTTCCATCTTACACAGTTGTATTTGGGACTAAAATAATGTTTTTCACTGTTTCAAAAAAGTTGGAAGGAGTCTCATCGGTTTTAACAATTTTTTTCTTCCTTTTTTTATTGAATTACCCCGTGAACCAAGCTTCACTCGCAAACTTTGGAGAAGTATGTGTATGCCAAACACATACTCTAGGTACTTGCCACAAAGCTGTTAGTTTCAAAGTTCGAACTCGTGATCTTTGGTCTCGTACTCCAGACCATTAACCAACTGAGCCAACCCTGTTGGCAAACTAATATGTTTACAAGTTTATTAACTACAGTTGGCTTGATTGAATGTTGAACTGTTGGTTTAGCGTGTGATTGAAGATTGGGTAGGTAAAGGCTATAATATTACTAGTAAAATTGATAGGATGTTCATTAATTATTTATGCTGAATTTCCTATATTATGCACATAAATTTACATCAATCAATGATTGGTCACACTCCCTTAATAGTTAGATGTTATTCTGTTTACGAATATAGTAAGGGATCACCTTTCACATATAATTTGTTTATTGATGGACATTCTCCATGTGCATCTGGGCGGTTTTGAGCAAACAGATGGCTAGTACTTGTATGTTCAGGCTGGTTAGAAAGTTAAAAAAAGTTAAAACAAGACTATATAAGTGGCATGGACTTCACATCAAAGATGGAGATGTTTTGACTAACTTAGAGGAAGGATGCAAGCTTGACGAATTGTTGTTGATCAAAATCCTACTTATGCTTTATTACTCGATCAAATGCTTACTGTCTATAATAAATCACCAATTCGACTTGAAATTCATAATTTTTCATTGGTGCAAAAGGATAAAGTGGTCTTATTGACTTTGGGCGATGAAAGTTCAAAGTTTTTTCATGCAAAAATGTTTTAAAAAATATGAATAATTCTGCTCCGTATTTGATTTGGATGGGATGATGGTGCATAAACGGGAATCACTACGCAATGTAGCGGTCAACTATTATGTTAATTTATATACTTGACTGTGCTTTAGATTTTTCTTATTATTCTTTGTAAAAAACTTAAATAATGAAGATATGAGGTACTTCTATGCTGATGTCTCACTAGTGGATGTAAACTATGGGCTAACCTGGCCCCCAGATCACCATGCGGGTGACCTAACCGTTGCGCCAAGGCTCCACCTTCTGTACAAGAAGCGTGATATTGGGGCAAAATTTCGAACAATTAAATTATACATTTTTAACCATTATACCTGAAATTAAATAATTATCACCTATCGCCTGTTGTAATATTAATAATAGAATTATTTCTAAAGTTACCTGTATTAGAATAAAGGGTTCCTTCCACATTTTGATTTTTTTGAAAAATCGATCAATATTTACTTTGAGCAGTAATATCAACCAGAACTGTATATTGTAGGTGAAGTGTTTTAACATGAAAGGTGGGAGGAAATGCCTGTTTGCATGAAAATTGAAATGGTAGAAAAGGTTATAATTGATTTTTTTTTCTTTTTGCTTCAATCTTTTGGAAACAATGGTCTTCGAAATATCATGGGAAACAAATTAATTTTCGTATTAAAATGCGCGTCTTGTAAATTTTTGACCCACACTATCATTGACAACACACCATCAATCAATATCAAACTCAGTCTCACTTGAGCGTTGGTTTCAGTATGTCAATAAATATCTTACATATTTTTTTAATTAATTCGCGATTAAATAGATAATTGGAGCAGAAGCTTTCAGGTTGGGTATAAAGGGTCCATGGAACACAAAATCCTACCTGGAAATGATTCTAGAAGCTAGAGGTAAAATACTTTTGAAGAGTAATAGATTGTTTCCCTTTTGCTATAGTTTGCCATTCACACTTCCTTTTCATTTGCAAATAGTAGATGAAAAAAGAAATGTGAATATAATTATGAGTTAACATGACTTATATTTTCCTACCTTATGAATTTAATATTATCATATGAACCCATTATATCTCTGTAGAATTCAGAATTTCCACATAAGCATACTTAACGGTCTAAGACAATGTTTTTTGTTTGACTGATATTAATTCACCTTGACATTCAAATTTTCAATTGCTGATCTCAGGTGTACCACGAATTAATACGCCTCCTCCAGTGTCTAGTACGCTTTTAACCACAACAGCTGAAAAAACAATTATTGCTCCACGTCCGATTCGCTTACCCATAGATACATCTCACAAGCTTAGTGATCTTACTCAGCCATGGACTCGATCTCCTACAAAGTCTGGCATTGATCCAGTACTTCCAAAGTGGAAGTTCATGTCAGGTTTTTTTGTACTTTTCAGTTCATGCTGAATAGGAAAAAGATACGTGTTTCATGTGATTTTAAACTATCTTATCAAAAAATGCAGATTCTTCTGCTTTCAGTGGTAACACTCAGCTTGTTCCCATGCCTGACTCATATGATCTGGATAGGGGATTATTTTTCTCTGTTCAAGCTATTCAGGTGATTTTTGGGTCAAAACTATATAGCATAGTAGGTACTTCATATATCAATTCTCATAAGCTTATAGTTTGGTGCTTATACTTGTTACTTTCTTCAGGCATTGTTGGAGAATAAGGGCTTTCCTGTTATTGTCGGAATAGGTAATTTCTACGCCTGTTATTTTGCACCTTATATTCTATTTAAATAAATTATTATTTCCTGGAAAGTAACAATTCTTTGCAATATTTGTTTCTAGTAAACCCATTTTGTGAACATAAATTTTCAGAACTGATACGTTTTTTGTGTAAAATTGAATAGGAGGTCCAAGTGGATCTGGAAAAACAAGCTTGGCTCGAAAAGTTGCAAACATTGTTGGCTGTGAAGTAATTTCGCTGGAAAGTTATTACAAGCCAGAACAAGTAAAAGACTTTAAATATGATGAATTTAGCTCCTTGGACTTAGTATTGCTGACTAAGGTACATAAAATCGCAACACACATTATTGTTTTTGTATTATGTCATTGATATTACACACACACACACACACACACACATACACATACATACATACATACATACATACATACGTGTGTGTGATTTTTCCTGTTGTAAAATATGTTTAATCTGTTAATAAGTTTGAGCATTAGCTATGCTATAAATAAGCTCCCTTTGCAATTTGTATTGCAGAACATTGAGGATTTAAGAAGCTGCCATAAAACAAAAGTACCTTGTTTTGATTTCGAGAATTGTAGTAGGAATGGATTCAAGGATCTTCAAGTTTCCGAGGACTGCGGAGTGGTAAATGTTAATATTATCCATCATTATTACGATGTTAATATTGTCCATCATTTGTATGATCTTATAAGCTTGAAATATTTTGGATCTGTTCTGTAGACATTGAGTCTTATAATCATGTTAAAAAACATGGCAAGTCATTAATTTGCATCCTTTTGAATTGTAGAATGATAAAATAATATCATTTACAGGTTATTTTCGAAGGGGTGTATGCATTACATCCTGATATACGGAAATCACTAGATTTGTGGATTGCTGTTGTAAGTGCTAAACCCCATTAGCTCTTACCATTAACTTATCGTGTAGTCTTTATAGACAATATATATAATAATGCTTTTCTAAATTTTATGAAGGTTGGTGGTGTCCATTCACATCTTATTGCTAGAGTTCAGAGAGACAAAAATCGTGTTGGTTGTTATATAACCCAGGATGAAATCATGACAACCGTGTTTCCTATGTTTCAGTACCATATTGAACCACATCTTGTCCATGCACATGTTGGTACATGCATGATATATCAACTTCCATGAACCTTTATAAGTCATTGTAAACTAATTGTTGTCTTATCCTGATTGTAATTGCATCTTTTTTTCTGCAGCTGAAGATCCGAAACGACTTTGATCCTGTACTTTCACCTGAAAGTTCGCTATTTGTGTTGAAAAGCAACAAGCAGGTGATCTCCCTTCCTGTGCACATAATGATATAGCATGTTAGACAAATTTTTATTCTGATTGTGTTAGCAGGTAGAAATACATATTTAGATTTGCAGGTCGCCAGTATAGTTAGTTAGCAGCTAGTTGTACCTTTTGCAACATTTTTTGAACTGTGTCCCCTAGAGGTCAAATTTGTCTCTTCAACTAAGTTTTATTTACTTACTGGAAGAGCGCTAATGATAACTATCATATTCCTTGTACCTTCACTCATTAGAAAATACACACTCCATAAGTTCCATAAAAAATGTGACATGACATGGAGCATCTTGTCAGTCTGTATGAATGTTTAGTTGTGCCTACACATTAGCTCATTGACTGTATCTTTATTTCTCTGCAAGGAAAAAATTAGTTTGTATTGTTTATGTTAATTATCCACGTAAACTGGAGATCACTTTAGTATATCTATTGTAGAATCGCAATAGTTAATACCTCTAAATTTACTCTGTACGATGAGATATTTGCAATTTGAAAACATTGATGTTAATACTCAACTTTATTTGCCAACTAGTTCTTTTATGCCAGCAAGTATCATTACCACTCAACAATGTAAAATTAAAATATTATAGGTGGCGTACCAAGACATATTGAAAGTACTTGATGTTGGCAAGGTTTGCAGTTCTGTTCAAAATTTTATTGATATATATCTAAGACTTCCTGGAGCACCATCAAATGGCCAACTCACAGAAAGCGAATGCATTCGCGTTAGAATATGTGAAGGGAGATTTGCTCTGTTAATAAGAGAGGTTAGCGACGCTCCTGATGGTTAACTATTTGGAAATTTTTTTTTATGATCCTGGTGTTTGCTGATACTGTCAAACAACTAAATTATTCTTTAACAGGTTTCCATACCCGATATAAACACGGAATTTGAGATTGAATTTACCTTGAATTTATCAGATCAGCTAAAAGTGCTTCCGAATATTATTTAATATTTCTACAGACATTAATCACACATATTTTGGTATCCGCTTTTTGCATCCAACTCATATTTTGGTATCCACGTTGATCATAATTTTGACATTTTTTTAAAATGTGATCCGTTTCTCTTCAGCATCATCTATACAACAATTCATTTTGTTTCGATTCTTTTGGCCAATCAAAATTAATTGTGCAATATACCATATATAAAAAATATTCAATATAATCATTGATTCGGAAGTATTATTTTCAGTGGGATAGAAATATTGAAATAAGGTAATCTTATTCCCATTCTTTGGTCAATCAGAATTAATTATGCAATATATTGTGTATTAATTTTTTTTATTGTAATCATTGGTTCGAAAGTATTAAATATTAGTGGGAAAGAAACATTGGAAAGTATTAAATATTAGTGGGAAAGAAATATTGAAATAAGGTAATTTTTTGCAGAGATCGTGTTGATTATAAGTAGATGTTGATTATAAGTAGATCACACGTACAAAAAATTGTTAAATACCGATAATTGGAGATTTGAAAAAAATGAGTTGGACATAACTCGTGAATACAAGAAAGATGAGATGCTGTTCCATGACACCCCTTTAACATTTTTATCATATTTTCTGCTATACGATCTCAAAATGGCGTAAAAATTTATTATGTGCATGTCATATTTAAGATCATATTCATATTAACTGGATCAAGTGATTATTTTCAATATAACGAACTTGATATTTTTAATCAACGGTTAAACATATTCGTATTGACTTACAATTTAGAAAGAGTAGGAAATTTTAAATAGTCTCATTTTTTTGTAAATATGATATTCACAATATAGATTAAACATCTTCAAAATTTTGTAGCATTTTGAAAGGGTTATCGGTCTTACCTTATACACAAACACATACAAATATCTTTATTGATAGTCATAATACTTTTGGTGTCATACATTTTTTGGTATAGACGAATTTTCAAAAATGTCCTTACTTTCTGCATATAAGGTCACGAGTTCGAATCCTGCTCTTGATAAAATATATTTATATTTTTTATGCGGTCACGAGTTCGAAACCCGCTCCAAAATACCTTCATATTTTTGTGAGCCATGAGATTGAATCGTGCTCTTGACAAAATGCTTTTATGTTTTATAAGGACGCGAGTTTGAATCTCAGCTCTAACAAAAAAAAACACATTTCCTCGTATGTTTTCAATTTATTTATTTTATAATCTCAGTACCGTAATATATTTCATTTTAAATATACATTCGTTTAGGTTTTGTTTTACAAATATATTGAGCATGCTATTTATTTAACTCTTTATCTTCATCTTAACACCACAAGAATTTTTACGATAAATACGTTTCATGATTTTTTTAACAAAGAAATTTAATATTATATTTATTCAACTTTCTATTTTCGTAAACAACTATTTTCTTACTTAAAACCATTCATGGTTATTGATCTTTTTAGATTTAATTTTCAAAATAGAATTTTAAAATTTCAACATTATGCATAGGTTTTCATTTTCATAATTAGGAAATTGAAACTGTTTGGAAAATGCTTATACACTTTTCCTAATGTTGAAAAGCTTTCAAATGTCAACTTGTGTATAAGTTCTTGTTTTTGTTTTGCTTTTTTTTTAAATATTGAACTTGAAGAGTTTCAAAGGTACTTTAAACTATTTATTTCTTATATAATTATTCTTAATCTTTATTTGTAATAGATATTGTAAAACCTTTAGTGTCGTACTTTTTATGAACGCGAACTTCCATAAATACCTTATTTCAATTAAGAATATTGTAAAACTAATAAACTTAAAAAGAGTAAAATAAGAATATTGTAATACCTTAATGCAAAGTTAATAATTTTAAAATAGAAAATACTAATAAAATGGAAGAGAAAATTTTGGATATAAAGTACGAATGAGATAAATATCAACCGAATTTGAAAAAAAAAATAGTCATGGGAAAATTTAATAACTATGTAAAAGTTAACATGTTTAGAAAAAAAAATAATAAATAATATTTTTCTTTCAAATTTGAAAAGTCATGTTTTGTTAAGCATTTATGCACATCGTCGTGTTTATGTGATAATTTTAGTAATTTTGTTAGATAGTCCACTACGAAAATTTTATTTACTAGGATAATATATCTTCTTAAATTTTAACAAATATATTCTATTTTGTATATTCTCATGAGTATTTTTTATGCCCATTCTTTTATAAGCACGGGCATCACATGTATCAGAACACCAGAGTGTGTGTGTGTAATTAAAGTTCTTAAATATCGCTTGAGAACTCACTCAAGGTCTTGTTTTTGCATTTGGGTGAGCTACAACATCAAAACTCACTCATCTCATTCGAGGTATTAAAATCTCATGTGAATTCTGAATCGATATGTCAATTCGAGATGTTACCCAAAATTATATGTTTTATATAGCCTTCTTTACTTCTCATATGAGCATAAACGAAATTATCCTACCAATTATTATTATTATTATTATTATTCAATACCCCTCTAATCCTATTTTATCATGGACAAGGCAAAAAACAACTTCATATTTTTTCCCTTTTATTAATGGTTAAATGAGAATAATTTCTTACTACCAAATTAGTCTAAACAACACTCTTCTCCAACAAGAATAGTTAATCTTCTCTTTACAGTGCAATAATCATCTTTCTATGCTAATCTAGTACATTACAATTTTTATTTTTATTATTTTAAATAACAGTCATTAAAATATCTTATAAACATGTCAATTTTAGACTCATAGATTACTTTGTTATTATTCCGAGACGTACTTTAAGATACCAATCCGAGTTGTACATCTGATATACACGTATATCATCTGAGATCTCACCCGATATGAGATATCGTAGGTGAAAATCTAATATGAAGTGTATCCGAAATTCGAGATTTACAACCTTGTATGTATATAAAGTGAGTGAAAGGGCAATGACCACTGACCAAGTGGCAATACCTTTGACAATGTAATTAAAGGTCTTTGGATTCGATATCTTGAGGCAAGCTGTACCCTTTTTAATTATTTTTTTAAAGGTAGAGAAATGTACTTTTATTTTTCAACCTAATATTGTTGATTTCCTCTTTAACAGCCAATAGTCGAAGGGAACTTTATTATACAGCCAAAAGTTGATTTTGATATCAGTGCCTGCACGGTTGCAGGTCTACTTAGTCTTGGGTATCTATATATAATTCATTCCTCTCTTTTCAGAATAACTTGTTTCCTCAAATCTATCCATTGTATGGATGTACCATTTTATCTTACTTTTTCTTAAACTCACAGCAGTGCACCATCTTTGTGTGAAATATTGTCAGGTATCAGGCTGTAGCTTATATTGAAGCATCTGCACTGATTTACCAAGATGGAAAGGTTTGCATTTACAAACTTATGGATGTCCATTATTTTATTTTGGATGAAATTGCCGGAGTTCTCTACGTGGTTCTTAACAGATTTGGATGTAGATTCTTAAAAGATTTGGATGTAGATTTATATTATAGATGTCTGATATTGAATATCCAGCTGAACACCCTTCATAATGATCACTTGTACCATGTCAAATGTTTTGCTACAAAAGCCACAATACGTTATATTTGACCTATTCAGGTCCCAATATGTGGGAAATTATCATGTTTATCCATCTTTGTAAGCATAACATCATCGAACTTTAAAGTTGGAGTATATCCAGTTGTTCTTCATCTGCAATAAAAACTACTAACAGCAATTGTTCTCTATATCAGTCAAAAGGGATCCATATAAATAATTGCTCTTCATTTTAGCAAATGCACTATCTTTTATATACTTTAAAAAGTGGGGGTCATTCTCAAAATGTTAGTGATTTTCTTGATAAACCACAAGTTTATTTTTCATATACTTTATTACCATATCTTTATATTTGCAAATTTACCACACGTTTAAATTTTTGAATAAATAGAGGAAAAGTGGAAAATTTTGTTAAGGGGACACTAATGGAGAGTGTAACTTAAAATGGGATTGGTCGTGACTCCTTTGACCAGATGCTGAACCAAAAGAATAGAAAGATGTGAGATGCTCTTATAATGTCAATGCATAAGTACGTAATAAGCGTGCTTAGATATTTGTCTTCTAGAACCTTTTTTTTTTTTTGCTCATTTCTAGGATATAACAATCATATGTCTTGGTCATTGTAGTACTGAAACAATTAAATATTGACTATACGCATATCCAACATTGTCAGTTTAAACAAGATATTGTTAAAAGTACATTCTTACATTTAACATATCATTCCAATAGATTCTTATTGAAGTTGATCATCTTCAAGCTAGTCCTAGCCCTTACCTTCAAATTAAAGGAGCAAATAAAGAGGTAGTCTCGTCTGCAGCTTCAACTCTTAACCTTGATGGCTCATATACTACAAAGGTCTGTAAGGGAAAATAAAAAGAAAAAGAAAATCTTACTTTATACCAGATATCTAGTATTTACTTGAGTTGTGAATAATACCCATCAATTATATTTCTTTATTGTTTTTGTAGACATATCTTCAAATCATTCTGGAGAATTTACCCGCATACGAAAGAAGTTCAAGTGGAATTCATAGTCAGCAAGCTGCCAGGCTGCAAGAACTTGTGGAGTACATTCAAACCCAGGTGTCTACCATTATCAGTTGCTTATGGTTGTTGACTACTAATAAATTCATATTTCAACCAAGTTTGTTTGGTCATAACATTCTAGTTTATTAGCATGCGTGTGATATAACTTTTGTTTCCCACACTTAAGCTATGACCAGTTATTTCCATCGAGTTCCTTGCCTATTTATAGGATATTAGCTCGTGAATATCTTCAATGATCAGGAAACAATTCTGCAAGTAGTTTTGATTGTTTACATATACACTTTTTTCCTTCAAAATTTTTGTTAGAGAGGAAAACCTACAATTTAAGATAATATGATACTAAGATGTAGTATTAAACAAGGGACAGTTAAAGCTGACCACAATTTTGCACTGCTGATACCCAGACATTGCAGTATTACAATGTAATGGCCGATCTTAAGGTTTTTGATGCCTCTCCAAAATGTTGCTCTCCACATGCAAAGAACAAGATCGGCCCAATCGTTAGACAAACAAAGCAAACATCTAGGACCTCCTAGTCTTTTTGAACTTCCAATTTTTTGGATATTGAATGTATAGTCATATAAGATACGTAATTCATAGTTGGTCTATTGGTTTGGATTATCTGTTCTCTCTAATAATAGTTTATGGGTTTGAATCCTTATAGTGGTGCCTTTATTATATGTTTTCATTTTTTTTCCCCGCTCTTTAATTGTAATGCATTTCCTTCTGGTTAATTTGGGGGATTTTTGCTCCTTGAAGGAATAAAATCCCTCCATCAGTATTGAAATTTTATATCCATGCAATTCTATATTTGCCTAGTATGTGTAGATAAGTTGTTAATATCATTTAAATCATCTTCAAAAATTTGAGGTCTTCAGAAATGTCTAGACTCTCCAAAACATGATTCAAATCAAAGGTTGTCTCAGTTTTCCTTCAATGTTCTATAATCAGTTTCATTTTCAGTGATGATAAAAACTGCAAATATTTTTTTTTTAATTTTTGAATATATAATTTTATTTTATTTTATTTTTAGTTTAGTGATTTTCCAGCTGTGTAGGTATAATATTTCGGTATTGGAGGAAGGTTCCCAAAACTTCCTGTAAGCAAAGGAGCAAAAACTTCCACTTATGTTATATAAGTCACTTTCTCTTTAGATTCAATTATTTTTTAAATTCCCTTAATTTGTATTTCAATTATTATCACAATCCTCTTTAAGATACTTTTTACTACAGGTCTATTATATATTTTCGGTATAGAGCCCTAAACTAAGTTGAGACATTCCTGCTTAAGAAAGTAGTAAAACAAAGACATAACCTAAGTAGTATTACAACACCTCAAGTTGATTTTAGGGAAATGATACTGCGCTGCCGTTTACTTTTCTCACTCTTCTTTTACCTCTGTACTATTAGGATTTTCAAGGATAACTACCCAATTAGATTAAGTAGAAAATAGAGATATAATAATAAAAACAGCATAATAATTTTCTTTAATCTATTTCTTTTATTAAATTTCAGTACTCGTTTTAACCAAATAGAGTTTGCAAAACCCGGATTCTGCTTTTCTTGAATGGTTGCTAACCCCTAATGCATTTACTTATTGCTGTCGTCATTTGATCGCAACCATTTGAATCAATTTTATATTTAATACTGGCTATCAATAAATATAAACTCACCAACTAATAGTAGAATCAGCAATCTTCTACGATAGAAGTATGTTGATCTGCAGAACTCCCAAGTCTGCATTTTCCCACAACAATCAGTGTATTGACAGAACTTTGGGTTCTATTGAAAGAACACTCTTTTTCCACCCTTTCATCTTTCTCTTCTATTTCTTCTTTCGTCCGATTGTCAAATCATATGTTTGTGTATTCATATCATAAATTCTAGCTCTTCGTTTTGATGCTAACACACTCCGATATTTTTCATCCAAAACGCTTGCTCCACCTTTAGATAAACATTTCTCCAGAGTCGAGCAATCTATATATGCATGTCCATCGACCAAACAATGCAGTCAAACTTCGTTTCTACATCCTCTCCTGTCTTCTTTTCCAGCCAACCGTCTCACATATTACCATATAAATGTGCGTGACTTCAAACTTGTCCTTCTAAACTTTTATGTGCATAAATGTGCAACTCTTTCTTGCTATTTGGCCAACACAAATAAGTTTATATTTTTATTTTATTTTTAATTTTTTATATAGAATATGTAATTTTTATCAATGTTTTCTTTTTCTAATCTAACATGGTCAGTCTTATTGAACCACCTTCATTTATTCATATCTGCATCATTGGTTGATGATTTATCAATGTTTTCTGTTCTTGGTTTACTTATTCCTCAACTTCTACCATTCGGTTTTTCCATAGTTATCTTCTTCATCTTCGATTTTCAGGGAAAAAAAAGGGAAAAGGAAAAGAAAGAAAAAAAAGAAAAAGAAAAAAAAAAGGTATACAGAAGACTGACACCATTTGCTAATATTTTCAAGGATCGCTGCAAAATCATATTAAAAAATAATAGAAACTTGGTAATAAAGTCAAATCAATAATTTCCTTTAATTTTTTATCCTTTGTCAAATTCCAATAATACACAAATAGCAAAATAGAGTTTCCAAAACCAAAGTTTCATTTCCTAAATGGTGGATAACCTCAAATGATTTTTTTTCCAGTTGTCATCGTTTAATAAAACCATTCACATATTTAATCCTTACTGTAAATAAGTATATATTAACTACATGTATTTCCTAAATAAGCTTAACCTACCAAACTGCATTTTCTAGCGCCAATCATCTTGTCGATAAAACTCTAGGTCTCGTCGACAGGTTCATACCTTTTTTTATTCTCTCTTTTACTTCTTCATCCAATCTTCAAATAATATATATTTGCATATTTGAATAAAAATTCTTACATTTATTATTAAAGTTTTAATATAAAAGGGAAGCATGGATGATAACTGGAAAAAGAAAAAAAGTGTTAAACAGCTTGGTAACGTATATCTAACATAGAGAGAGAAAGAAAAAACCCTCTAATTGTTGAGTGACTTAATTATTAGTACTTACTTCTATACACAATGTCTTAAGCTTAGTACCCTAGCTTTAAAATACACAATTTTGGTGCCATGTCTCAGAAGTCCAAAGCTTATATATCGACAATCAACCAACTTGAATTTGTACCACCTTAAAGGCTTAAGCCAAAGTTTCTCAAAACGTGATTGAAATCAAGGTTATCAAAATGGGATTTAAATCGCAAACCGTAAAGTTCAAACTTTAAATTGAAACGAGATTCAAATCGTAAATCGTATATTCAAGCAATCCATATTTTAAGGTTTGTTTACTGTTTGAACTTATACAATTAAACTTAAGACTTAATTTTCTCACTTATTACAATTTTATTTTAGTTTGAAAACATTATAATTAGAATTGTGAATCCAAATGAGTATATTAAGTATGTTAATCCAAGTTGACTGTTTTCTTAATTGTGATTTTAGCTAAGTTTGAATCGGAATATAGATCGAATCGAAAAAGGAGAGATCCGATCCGAATCGGGATTTAAATCGTAAGATTTTAAGATTTTTGACAACAATGATTGAAATCATAAAGTTCAAACGTTAAACCAAGCATAAATTGTAAATCATAGAGTTTAAAAAAAAATCCATATTTTAAGGTTTTTAAATACTTTGAAATTGATATTGATGTTTGAAATTCTACAATTAAACATAGAATTCAATTTCATGTCTTGTTCCTTTTTTATTTTTTTTAGAAAACAACAAAATTGGAATTGTAATCCAAATATATTGAACTTACCAATATGGATTGAATGATTTTTCTCAAGTTCGGTTTTTACCGAGTTTGAATGGATTGTGAATCGAACTGTAAAGAGAAAGATTTGATTTGAAACAGAACTTATGATTTTCGGGTTTTTGTTAACAATGACTTAAGCTATATTTGTTTGCATTGGTGGCTGCAACTCTCAATTTTTCGCGAATTGAGTTTATAATCGATACACACTAGCATTAGGTAATAAACCCTGACCACGCAGCCATATCTGGATGAGATTCATCAACATTATAGTTAGCACAAAAAGTGTTGGATCACCCAAAGCCCAAACCACCCTTTTGCCCAAAATTGAAATGTGCACTGAATGCTGCACTGGACTTGAACTTTACAGCCTTAACCACTTCACATTTCCATTTGTATTGCATAAATTAGATGATTTAGTGTTGATGCGAGTTACACTTTGCATCTTCATGCTGGCTTCTTATTTTAATCATTCAAAATTCTTTGTGCAGGGAAGAAATATGGATGTGGACTCTTCTGAAGATGGGAAAAGTTTGTCGTCTGATGTTGTGATTGAAGACATACAATGTAGACTTAAAAAGCTTGAGAGGTGGCATACGGTTAACATGGTAACAATACAATCTTTATAAAGTTGAACTTGTTTTACAGAATCATTCCTGGCAATTTTTAGCTATATAAAGAACACTTATTTCGAAAGGCAAATAAGTATCCATCTGTGCTAATAACGCAAATAGAAGGGATAAATATAGAGTCGTGCTTAATACACCAGAGTTATGAACTTCATTTTATACAGTTTCGATCGGCAGTACACTACAGATCAAAGGGTAAAAGTAAAAAAAAAAATATACGTCGGCTTTGTACTGCAGAACTTTGCAAGGGACCATTGGCAGTGCATTGCCGATCGAAACTTGGGGTAAAATGAAGTTGCTGAATGCAGGATATCTAGCACCACTCTAAATACACTTTTTACCCAAAAAAAAACAATCCCAAATTAAACTTTTTTATGTAGATGTTACAGTCTTATATTTCCGGTGCTCATGACTACTTAGATTAGATTAGTTGCAAACTAAATTTACCAAACTAAGGTTTATATCTTCAGGTTTTGTGGACGTTCCTCCTATCAGCTCTTGTTGGTTATTCACTATACAAGAGGAATAAGCATTGATCCCTACCGATTTATAGAATCAAGCATATATATACATACATAACAATATTTAATAAGACTAACAATACAGAGGAAAAGTAAGCATCAATGTAATTAGCATGATTTTTCTTTATATTTTTATTAGTTATGGATTTCTTGTAGAATTGTCAAGGTTGACTCAGAAAGTGTCACCTTCTAATTGAACTTGAGGTTAACGTTTATATTGTAAGATAGCATTGTATAGACCGACTGGTGACTATGCCAGAAATAACAATAATAGATGAATTGTAGACAGGCTCCTGTTGGTGCAAATTGTTATAAATGGATGCTATACATGTTGAGATAATTTGTAGTTGGTACATCCTCTCATGCAGTCTATTCTGAGTCAGAAAATTTTTCAACTGTAGAAGTGTAACTAAACTTGATTTCCCCCCCTTGTTATTGAGGCATAAAATATTCATATTTTGCTAAGCGTTTGGTGGACAATTTTTTATATAAGCTGCTCCAAATTTATTGATTTATTTGTTTTTGATTAGTAGGCGATTAATTATATTTTAGAGCATCCTTGGTATGTTTTGGAGTATTATTACTTAATTTTCTGCTATAGATGGTTCAGGTAGATTTTCGGTAGCTTGACTTGGGGTAAGTGCTTACTCAAGTTTCAAACTCTTGGGTATATGCATCGCACTATCACACTTTTGCACTTTTATATAAACAAAATGTAAATTCAAATAAATTTTGAATTCGGTTCGAATCAATTTTGAATTAAGATAAGCTTAGAGTTAAAAGCAGTTTATAATCACAAAAATTTTAATATCACCACTGAAATTTTAGTTCTCATGAACTTGTTATAATACATAATACAAATATATGAACTTGATGTTTACGCTGTTGAGAATGACTGTTAGTTCTACTGCTTTCAACCCCATCTCTAAAGTCTCTATCGTCACAGCCGAAGCCTTTGGTTTATGGAGTTTGTTGCTTGACTGGATCTCCTTCTCATTTGAGAAAAATATGCTACATGACACAGAGAATATTCGTGTACCAATCATTCATAAAACAAAGAGTTGGACGATATGTTTTGCATGCTCAGAGTACCAATCATTAAGGTGCAAGTCCATTACAGTTGAGGGTTTAGAAACTCTAATGGCCTAGTTGTTATTCAACTAGTTCTCCATTGTAGTAAAAGGTGAAAATATTTTGAGAATTGAAAAAAAAGGACAAATCCGAGAGCGATTTTGTTCACATTTTTTTTCAAAGTGTGAACAAAACACTCGGTTTCTATTGGTGGAATTCAGGAGGTCCATATGTGACCTTCCAAATTCCTCCAATAGGAGGAAAGTGTTTTGTTCACACTTTGAAAAAAGTGTGAACAAAATTGTATTCGACAAATCCTTTTCAAATACTGAAAAATACTATGATGACGTCAAGAATCTTAACAAATCAATAAACACCATTTTTTAATCTACTTAGTCACAACAGTACTCATACCTGAATAGAATTACATTTTCTTGCCTTGTTCTTCATCTTTTCAAACGAAATTCCCAATTAGAATCCAACATAGCAAATTCAACTTTATTTAATTTTCATATCTTTAATTCATATCAATTCTTACTTCTAGAGAATCAACATCTATTATAAAAATCATTATCTTAATTTAGTGGATTTGAAAAAAAATCAAAAAGGAAAAGAATAATAATGATAAAAGAGATTATATACTTTAATTCTATCCTATTTCAAGCTTATAGTCCATAATTAAAATCATCAAACTTTATTATGTTTTTATATAGCTTATGACTTATTATAATAGGTTCAAAAAACAGTTAGTTGTTAAAAATAAAAGAATATAAGAAGCCATTTGAGAGAGAGATGAGATATTTCTTTCACTGCAAGTCTAAATGCATAATACTCTTGGGTTTTATTTAGGCTCAAGATGATAGAAGTTTTACAACATAGTCCTCATAAATACAATTAAGCATATTCATCATTTTCGTAATACATTTTTTGTAACACCCCACTTGAATATACGTTTTCCAAATCTTGGATGCTCAATGGTAACTTGCAGCTGTCCGTTTTGAAACAAATATGATGGTTGCTCATTGTCATTGTTATCTTAGTTGCATATATCTGTTCGATCGATATAGATATTAATTGTTATCCCGCCTTTTGACAATGCCGTGATTCCATGGATTTGACTACATGGATTTCGTGGTCATTGAGGTAGGAAGCCCGAAGAGATGATTATCAGGTTTGGAGATCAGTTATAAGCAAGGCTATGGATGATAGTCAAGCGGATCAAGCGAATGACATCCCGGAATTGGCGAAGTATGGATTGGAACTTTCACTAGGCAAAGGATCGGATCGGATCATGGCTATGGATCACTCGGATTGGCAGTTCAACTCAACGATGATTGTTCAATAACTCAACAAATAGAAAAGACTTTAATATACATACATAAATCAGAGTACAACACTAATACATCATCAGCCCTGGACAGTTATAACAACCCATCATTACAATTTCTGACAACTACAACGATAATAGAAAAATAGCGGATAAGAAAAGAAATATACGGAAGTACGTCTCGGAAGCATCTAGCTCGTCTCCAGAAAGCTCCAAAGTATCCAGCTAAATATAGAAATTATGCTCGGGTTGACCCGAACATTATAAGAAAACAATGCCCGGATCAATCTGGTAAAGCCAGCGTGAGAACACAATCAAATTGATTAGTTAATGTAATAAAACCTTTTGAAATAAAAGTATCTCGTAAGACCACGCCATACAGAAACACGAACGAGTTTTTATCTTATGATAACCAAACCATTTTCTATACAAAATCTAATGATATCATAATAATGTCGAGGGGAGAAAATAAATTTATAAAATATCTGGAATGGTTACCCATAATTACATTCAACAATACTAGGTTCTACAGTCAAAACCATAAGGCACATATTTGGGTTTGGATTCCAATATGGCAAGGTAAAGGGACTACCTTCTGTACAGTACACCTCTTGAGAAAATGTACCTGAGGCTGCAACCCGTTGCACCTCTGCCAACACAGAGCTGGCTGCCACTTTAACATGACATGCCGGATTACATCATCCCTTGACACTAAGACTGCCTTAATTTTTTCCATGGTGCTTGTAACAATCCGGATTTTTTGAGTAATTAAATAAAATAAATAATGATTTAAATTGGAGAATTTAAATCATTAGTTTGGAATTTGTAGTCTTTTATAAAAGAAATTGTTTGGAATGGTTAATTCTAAATAATTATGAAATTGAAAAATGTTAATATTTCAATGTGTTGAAATCACTTAACAAATCATTAGTGAGAATTTATATAAATAGGGTAAATTCTAAATTTATAAGTATGGTAGAATTAATTTATGAAAAGGAATTCTTTGAAATTCATGAAATAAATCTTATTTTAATAAATGCTGTGTAAATAATCAATGTGTAGTGCATTAAGAATCTTGACTTAAAAAGCTGGATTAAAGTCTGTGGTTTAATACCATAAATGGTGAATAATTAGAGGAATTGATCAGTAATAACTATTAGAAAAGTTCAATTGAAACTTAGGTGAAGCTTTAAATGAAAAGGGAATTAAAGAGTAAAGGAAATTACAATTTTAATCTTGAATGGGCCTAATTGAAACCCAAGATCCAAGTTAAAATAAGTAGGAGAAGTCTTACTTCTCAATTGCATTTTTCCTGTACATTCTACATCTCCCGGAAATGAGAAACAAAAGTAAATTAGGGTTTAATTTCCTCTAACCAAAATTCAAGCAAAATTCTCAGTTTTAAATAGAAGAAAAATTCAGAAAATTTATACAAAATCAAGGTAATAAATTCAAACCTTATTCTATCAATTAGACTAATCTATTTCAGCTTTTATTGTGTTGATTTTGTTTGTTCTTCTTTTGGCCGAGGTAAAATTCTAGGGCACTCTAATTAAAAACAGTGAATAAGTTGTAATCTAGCAGACTATTGCAAGGGAAAAAGGTGAGTTAAACCTCACAAAATCTATCTCTAATTTCTGATTTGCATGTTTTGATTTCAGAATAATTGATTGTGAAATTAGTTGATGAATTAGTGTTTTGTAGTTGCAATGTTATTGTTTAGTCTATGTTCAAAACTAAATACAGTCAGTAAATTGGCCATATCTTGCTCATTTCTTGTCGGATTTAGATGATTTTTAATGTTCTAGAAAGCTTACTTTGTGTGTGACAATTTTCATCATGAACATATTTGCAAATTTTGAGCATAGATTGATCGAAATCCTATTGCAAACTCTCAGCTCTGTCATTATGATAATTACATTCTCTAAACTAAACAGTTATTAAATTAGACATATCTTTCTCGTTCCTTGTTGGATTTAGATAATTTTTAATGTTCTGGAAAGCTTACTTTGTGTTTGACAACTTTCATGTTGAACATATTTGCAAATTTTGAGCATAAGTTGATCGAAATCCTATTACAAACTCTCAGCTTTGTCACTTTGATAATTACATTCTCTAAACTAAACAATTAGTAAATTGGGCATATCTTGCTCGTTTCTTGTCGAATATAGATAATTTTTAATGTTATGGAAAGCATGGACTTTACGCTATAACTTTCATGTTTTGTGTTTTGTATAATTTTGAAGTTTAAATGATCAAAAATTCATTTCTTTGTCGCTGCCCTGTCAATGAAAGGTAGAGTTAGTAAATTTAAATCTGAAAATTATTTCGGTCATAACTTTTAAACCGTAAATCCAAATTAGATGATCATTTTCTTGTTTGAAATATGAGACTTGTGTCTACAACGTTCATGTTTTAAGTTTTATAAAATTATGAGATTTAGGTGGTCGAAACTGCATATCTTTAAATCATAAATTTGAGTTAAACGAAGCAAATAGACAAGCTTCGTATACAAGTAATTTTATGAAAGATAATTATTTTTAATTTATAAATCTTAGAATTATTTCTAAATTAAGTTAATAAATATTAAAAATGACTTTTTAGTAAGTTATTTTATATATTAATAATGTTTAGTAAAATATTTATGGATATGAAAATATGACTTTGGAAATACAAATCTAATCTAGTTTTACATAAATGTGATTATGGATTTGGAATACAAGTATTATGATTTATTAAATAAATAATATAGGATTCATTAAATTTGGAAATCTAGTTTTTAAAAGTATAAACTTAATTTATTTTTAAATAAAATGGTTATATTTTAATATGGATTTAGACGAGTAATTAAATATCGTTTTAAAGTATAGTTTTGTAAATAATACAACCATATGGAAATTTGAGACAACTTGGTGTATATAAGTAAAATCTTGAAACAATTCAAAGTTATGTAATATTTTAACAAATCTGTGAATATTTTTATAAAGTTAAATAATGAACGGATTTATGGAAATTATAATAATTGTTTTAAATAATAAAATCAAAAGAGAAAAATGTTTTGAGAACCTTAATTCTATAATTTAAGGAGTACTAATAATCGACTTAGTGTCATCGATTGGTTTAAATGCTTTCGAATAAGACTTCGTCGAATATGGTATAACTCATTGAATAGAATGTTTGAGTGGAACTTACTAGCCCATTAGCGAATACTCGAATTTCACTGGCTAGTATGGGATGCCTTGGTTAAATTCGTGTGATTGCTATTAGGAAGTATTTTACACTTTAGAGTTGTATTCTCTTCTGATGTGCGACAAGTGGTTGCTAGATCCTTAAGAGAATGTAGTTCAGGTTTTCAAATTGTATCCGTAATAAGCGATATTTACTAGCTTTTAGTACATACTTGGATTTCAACATACGGTATGAGACGTATTGGTTAAATCGTAGTAATTACTGAAGGCGATAGTATTTGTCACTTTAGAGTTTACTCTCTTTTGGTGTGCGGCAGGTGGCTGCTAGATCCTTAAGAAGTTACTCCTGGATTTCTTTTCAAGTGTAATAATATAAAATAAATCTGAAAGATTCGGTCATGGCTGCTATCCTTGAGATCGTCTTGTGATCCTGTGATTCCCGTCCTGTGTACGATCCTCGGTATCAGATCGGTTCGTGTGATACCAAATTGTTTGTTTGTTTGCTACGGTTCTGTGTACGATCATTACGATCGTTTTGAGTAAGATTTCTTGGATTCTGGATATTTGGATTCTATGACTATTCTGTGTTCGTGAAATAATTATATATTCTTGTGTCTTGCGTTAGTGAAATAAATATATATTCTTGTGTCTTGTGTTCGTGAAATATATATATATATATATATATATATATATTCTTGTGCCTTGTGTTCGTGAAATAAATATATATTCTTATGTCGTGTGTTCGTGAAACACACACACACACACATTCTTGTGTCTTGTGATGGATGCTAAATTAAGTTAATTCTATTATTGTGTTTAGCGGCTAGTTCGTGTCTATGACTTAAACTTATAACCCTGTTCTGAGTTAAACTAATTCCCTTACTCGTTATATCCTGGACATCTGTATTTACTTATATGCTGTTTATTCTTGTGTTATATTATGTTCTCAACCTAATGGATATTTAGAGATAGTTGACCCGGATGTTATTTTGCTCGGGTCAGGCCGAGACTTTTCAGGTTACAGGACAAATTGACCTTTGGATGTTTGGGTTAGCAAGGAGATAAACAATTTTGACTTTATAGTTTATCCCATTTAGGAAATTTGTGAATATGTTTATAAGATGTATAATTAAGATTAGAGAATTGTAAAACTTGTATAACAATCGAGTTTAGTATTTCATTTTGTAAACTAATAAAATTCGTATATGTATAAGTTGAGATTTATTCCGCTGTGATATGTAACTGTTATTTATATGATATATTGTTCTGATTCTGAGAATTCGGTGTGTCTATTACTTTATATTAATACTGTACATGTCAAATTCAGTTTAGATATTAAGCGAAAAAGGTATAAATAGCGTGTCAGTGTTAGTAGAAAGATATATTCACATTCGATCGCCCCTAACAAGCCGTATTCTCCGGATTAGCAGCCGACATTACTTGCAATGTCCTTTGCTAAACTGGGCATCGCGGTGGGGTCGTTACAGTGCCTGCACGCATACCAACTCTGAAAGCCCGATCTAGGTAGAGGAATGATGCTCCTAATGGTAGCGAACCACATAGCTCTGCTGCATTCTTTGTTTTAGCCATTACCAGGTTGCGAGGCTCATGAGGTCACGATTACCTTTTTCCTCTCTTAGCAATTCCCACTTGGAATGCTAACATTGCCTTTCAGGCACAATGCAATGCTAGCATTCGTCCATACAAGTTGTTCATGATAAGAATAAGCCAAAGACACTACTTCTACTACATCCATTTTGGATTCACCCCCAGGATTAGTACCAAGTAGCTCTTGCACTTCAAATAGCTCAAACATCTTCCAAATGTAGAAAGTGTATATGGTTTTGCAGTGGTTACAGTTTCGAGTCATCTCATATAAGTACACTACCCCACTTACCGGTCGCTCCAAAACCAAATCGACGATTTTTCGGTAAACTTAACTCTAGTTCTTTTGGAAATATACAGGCAATACATAGAAATGGGGATCACCCCCTAACTGTTTAAGTGGACGGATCTCTGTATCATTTGTCCTAGGAGAACAGAACGATATTTACGTGCACAGTACAAAATCATCGAAGATGACTGTGCCATGTAACCCACGTGTTTCTCCTAGATATTTCCAGAGTTATATGCTTCGGTGTTAAGTAGGGAATTGCTTCACTACCACCAAAATTAAGAAGGATTATTTTGGCCAAGATTTTGATAGTTGGTTATTTAACTGTTAAATAAAACAACAAACAATCAAATAAATAGAGATTTATTTCCTACGGAAACCACTAAGCCTCATTTAAATAATCTTCCATTAATAAAAATCTCTTTCAATTATTTGATTCAAAATACCTTTATAAATCTCCAAAATCAATTTATAAAACACTTTTATAAATCTCCAAGATAAATTTACAAACTTCTTTTACAATCTTTAAAATAATTTATAAAATCCAATCTATTTATAAAACTCTTTTATAAATCTTCCTTTATAATTCCTTTATAAAAATCCTTTATAAAATATCATTTACGAAATATCATTTATAAATCTCCTTTACTTAAATCCTTTTTAAAATATCATTTACAAAATATCATTTGTAAATCTCCTTTACTTAAATCCCTTTATTAAGTAAAATCCCTTTTATAATCAAGATATTAGCTTTAAACCTCTTTTTATAAAACAATATTATTATTTAAAAGCATATTCTTAAGTTAATTAAATTAACTTAATCACCATTAATTAATTAATTAATTTCTCAAAAGGCTATCATTAGATTAACTAATCAACTTAAACACCGGTTAAATAAATGATTAATTAAGGTTAAACCTTGTTATTAAATAATCAACCATCTTTAAGTTACCATTTAATAAAGTAATTAATTAAGGTAAACCTTGTTAAATAAAATAATTAATTAACTTTAAATACCACATTTAAAATAATTAACTTATAAACATCATTAATTAAAGGACAAATCATTAATTAAAATGATAATTAGCTTAATAATTATTAATTAAAATAATAATTAACTTAAACACAATAATAATTAACCTTAAAACAATTTTAATTAAATAATAATTAGTTAAACATTTGTAAATTAAATAATGAATTGACTTAAATATTGTTAAATTCAACTAATAATTTATTTGGAAACCCTTTTATTTAAATTAACTTTAAACCTTGATTAATTTAAATAAACATTGTTAGTGACATTAATAATTTACTTATTAAAATCTAACAATTCCTTTAAATTGTTATACAACTTAAATTGATTTCAAAATCCATTACTTGTCCAATTGGAAAGAGGCTTAGCAAATCTCAATGGTACTTAAACAAGCTACCATTACTCAGATGGACATTCAAGTCATAACCTAAGTATTTATATAAACACAGATATGTAAATGAAATCCATATGACCAATCGATGGATAACAACCCAATATAATTCAACTGGCATATAAATAAATATCCAAACTCTCATAATAGCAGAAAGGTGTTTTATTCTGCTAAATAAACATCCAATATAATCTATTCAGTTTAATATAGCAAAATGGTGTTTTATTCTGCTAACAGTGTGTCCAAATTAAATTATAATTACTAATCAACGTAATTATTCACAGCCAATATTAATTTACCATTAAATTACACTACAACATATGGGTCAACTGATTACATGAGTGTTCTACATGACTACGAATTCGACGCCAGGAACCGCGTGCAAATCGGATCCCGAACGAAGAAATTTATGTATGTATGTGTGTGTATATACATGACTACGAATTCGACGCCGGTAACCGCGTGCAAATCGAATCCCGGACGAAGAAATTTATGTATGTGTGTATGTGTGTGTGTGTGTGTGTATACATATAAGCACAGCCTCACCTCCGACCCAACAGGCCCAAACACATAACACCCCAGGTCTGCACACTCCTTCTCCCTAACTAACTAAACTTCATCTCTAGGTAAACAAGAAGACCAACATAAATTTTCAGGTTTAAAACCTGGAGCTAGTAATGAGTGCACATCGTGCATGTGCACGCGCAATCGAATGCCCCAGCCCCTACCGCGCCACTGTCCCTAAGTTTGTCAGCGCCTGCTCATCACCATGGACTCGCCGCCTCTCTGCCAGTCACACCCGAATCCAAAAACACCCCATGGTCGAGAGTTCCCAAGCGAAATAAATACCAGGTCGCAACCTAAAATCACTCACCACCCACGCTCCGACCAATATCTGACCCCCACCACCACCGTGCACGCAACCCCAACACACTACACTTCCACCTACCCGAGACTGGCCGAGGCCGATCACCTCTCCTTTCCTTTACGACGTGAAAAGCAACCAAACATCCAAAACAACCTTAAACCCTAGAACTACCTCGACTTGACACCCCAGGCCATTGCCTCTCTTGCGCCTGCCACTATGGCTCTATCACCTCCCTTAGTTGCTCTAGCTCTAATCAATCGGCCTCCCATTGACCAAATCGCCAAAATTTGGATTTTCACCCAAATTCGTTCATCACAACAACACACTCAAGATACATAACGAAAAATCATGAGACCAAGCTTAAAAACCATAATTCCATAGGTGAACACACTGGTGAAATCCATTCATTGATTCATGATGGTCGAAACACGACTAAAATCCACCCACTTATTGTTATTTTAAAATTTCTCAATTTATACTCAACTAAAAATTCTGAAATCATTTTTAAAATGAACTATGGATCAAAAAAAACAACTTTGTAGCCGTTGGCAAGTGAGAATTCAAGATGGATTGAGAGTTATTGATTTTAGAAGATGTGGTTGAGCTTAGTTTTGCAAATAGACAGAGAACAATATATGCTTAAAACTTTGTTTACAATAAGCTAGATTTGTATTTTCAACCAAATAAAAACCCAATTTATGAAATTTAAACACATTTCCTATAACATGAATTGCACAAAAGATTAATATGCAAGTTAATCAAATAATTTCTACATTATTTTATTTACCAAAATTCTTAGCAAGTTGAATAACTCACCTAATTTATTCCCATGCTTTTGAAAATTGCTAAACCAACCTTCTTAAGTTTTAAAATTCTTGATCTTGAATGGATAAATTTTTTTGAATTTAAAGATGAGATTTTTATTTTTTTATGCTTAGAAATTTCATAAATTAGAGAGGAAATGAAGTTAAGAGAGGAAATGGAATGAAATAAAAATGAGGAGTAAGGGTATAAGTAAATCATGAGATGGATAAATAAAATAATAGAAAACAAAAACCAAATTTTCCCTTAATCATAATTTGTCAACTGAAACATCATTTCCATGTCTCCAAAGTATTAGGTATGTTTAAACATAATAAGGTACTCATGTCCTTGAGTTGGTTTCATGTCACATCCATTTACTTATTTGAATTTTAAATAACTTTTTTATTTAGATACTTATTAATATTGTATTACTCAAAACAAAAGTGTTTAAACATTTTTAAAGTTGTTTTTAAAGCATAATCAGAATATTATACTTAAAATAACTTGTTATTCGATAAAAGCTAAAAATCCAAAAATTGTGTTTTGGTAACATATCCAGTTTTTCGTCGAACTATTTATTTATGTAAACCAAATTTAAAAATAATTTTTCGAGTATTAATTATAAATTAATAGAGGGTTATTAATTTAATAAAAACCATTAACTAAATATTTAAATTAAATTAAATATTCACAATTAAAATGATAAAATTCCGGGTCGTTATAGTAATGCTCTCCACACATTGGAACATGAATTACTCAGGACCATTAGGGATACCAAGGGATTGCGTACTTATGTTTATTTGGAACAGTTCCAGAATAACTCGAGAATCTTCTATAGGTTAATCAACTAAGTCAAAATAGAAATCTCATGTAATAATGCACGTAGGCCCCACATTTTAGCGTACCATGGATCTTAATTAACTAGATTAAACTTTGATTATGGTTAATGGCATGACATTATATTCATGTTACAATCATAGTTGGGTATATGTCGAACTACTTGAAGTGAAATGTAACGATCCGTATTTTACGTATCGAAGGATCATAATATATTACTATTTAAATCATATGACGTCATTTGACTCTGAAATTTTAGAAAATAACCATTAGGGACATTTTCCATCTTTAGAATTTTTATCAGACATTTTGGACCTAGAAGTTCTTGTAAATCCTATAACTTTTGATAGCATTGGAGTTAAGGTCTAAAACCACTTCCATTAGATCAAGAAGATGATTTCTCTCTCCATAGAGTGATCATAATAAGAAAACAGGCTTACAGTTTAGAGGGTATAACCGTTTTAAGTTCTGTTTTACTGGATAGATTAGTGAGCAATTAAACTAAGCTCATACTTAGGCCCACTAACTAATTTCGGAAATTATGCCTAATTAGGGTTGATGGGATAGAACTAGATCATTTCACTTCCAAAAAATAGTTCTAAACCTCCATTAGTCCAAATCTCATCAAAAAGTTCACCTTTTGTAATGACCCGAAATTTTACCACCTTGATTTGCGAATATTTAATAAATTTTCAATATTTAAATAATAGGTTTTATAAATTAAAAATGATACGACTCTTTTAAATAATAACAAATGATGGTAAAATAGATTTGTAATGACCCAGGATTTTGCCGCTTTGAAATGGGCTATTTAAATATATTTTATATAATCAATAAATGGATTTTTATTAGCAAATAAACCTATTTTAATTATTTAATAACGATGATAAATAGTTTTCAAATTTTTTTTACCAATATAGATAGTTCAAATAAAAATAGAAAATGTGACCGAAAAATATTTTCTGAAATTTCGACTTTTCCACACCCGAAAGTCGTCAGAAACGTTGTGCACAATTGGTGCAACATGCACAAATTTATATATGATAGGATTAGTAATAATAAAACACTTTTATTTACATACTAACACGTATTTAATTAAGAATAAAAATGAATGTGACAAATTATGTTATAAAGGCATATATATACATATAAACATACTTATATGTATACAAATCACCTCCATATATTTAGTACACACATGGATGCTCTAGCATGATTCAAGGCATGGAGGGGGGGGGGTAACGTATACAAAAGGGAGAGGGGAGGTATGGGTGCATGCATGTGTGTATTATCTTATAGGTCATTTTATATAGTTTATTACTTTCCTAAGCTTATAAATACTACCCTTACACTTATCTTCACTTTCTAAAATTCCTAAGACATTTTCATTTCCATTCTCTTCTTCATAAATTCCTACATCCATTCATGGCTCTAAAAATTCAATTCCTAAGTTCAAACTAGTTTATATATTCCTAAAATCAAAGTTAGAACTACTCTACATCACCTTACATCCAAAACAACACTTAACTCCTCACTTTGGACCATGGCCGAGCCCATATTTTCCTAGGCCGAGCCCTAGCATCCCACCAAGGTCCACTAAATCAAGCCGTTAGCATAGTGAAGCTTGGTTCTTGTGTTGTTCGAGAAGTTAGTGCAAATTCGGTCAAGTTAGTAAGCGTTTTAATGAGTCTAGTTCATGTTTTAAAGAAGACAATGGTTCAAAGTTGAAGTTTTAAAAGTTAGAAAGTAAAATTTCAAGTTTTGAAAATTACGGGTCCGTATAGCAATAGTCGCTATATGCGCAGTTCGGAAAATCCAACTATTTTCTAATCTAAACTTGTTTTAACTTAAAATATTTTAGAAAATGTTTTCTAACTTTAATTTAGTAATTAGAGAACAATTATTTATTTATTTATTTAATAATTATTTAATTGATTAATTAATTAATAAAGGTAATTAGTACTTAATCATTTGCTAATAATGGTTTTTTAACTTAAATGTTAATCAATTAATTTAATCATGATTTTTTATTTAATTTAATTTAATTAATTAATTATTAATTAAGGATTAATTAATTAATTATTTAAGATAATTATTAATTAATTATTATTTTAAAAGGAGTTTTATTTAATTAATCTTTAATTAAAGTTAATTATGTTTTAATAAGGTTTAATTAAAGTTTAATTACTTTTAATTAGAATTTAATTACTTTTTAACAAGGATTTGATTCAAATTAATAAGATTTTAATTGTTTTAAATCGCTTTGAGTTTAAGTAATCAGGTTTGTTTTAAAACTGTTTTCTCTTCAAATTTATTTTAAATCAAGGGATTTCTGTGTCACTTACCCTTTAGTAACCCCATATGATTAGGAAGTCCATTAGCGGAACAAAACACCATTCTGCTATTATAATTAACTTGGATATTTACTTAAGTTGATTGATTGTTATGTTGATCCCTTATATACCTGTTGTTGTGTAATACCCATGTGAACTGGATAAGTAAAACTAGATAAAAGCACCATTGTGGTTGCTAAGCCTCTGTTTGATTTTGTAAAGATAAACATTTCATTTTTTTGAAATGGTTCAAAGTTATTCCATTTTTAACAAGATATTTAAAGAGATTTGTTTAATAGTTTCATTGAAGATGTTTAACTAATGGAAATGGTTTTCAATATTATAAAAAGAAGTTTACAAAGAGTTTTCTAAATGATTTGTATGTTTATAAAAAGAAGTTTATATTTTATAAAAGAATTTTGGAATTTATAAGGTGTTTTGGGTAAACGGAATTGAATTTTTAAGCAAAGAAGATTTCATAAATAAAGGAGATTTATAAAATGGATTTGCTTATTAAAGGAATCTAATTTGATTTAAGGTTATTTAAGAAATTGTTTTAAACATGAAAGTTTATAAAGAAGTTTTATAGATGATTTTGGGTATTTATAAAATAATTTTTAGAAAATAATTTGGACATTCATAAAGGGAGTTTATAAAAAGGTTTGGATATTTATAAGAAATTTATATAATTTTTTTTGGATATTTATGAAAGCAAGTTTTGTAAATGATTTTGAATATTTATAAAAGGGTTTTATAAATGAATTTGGAAGTTTGGAAAGTATTCTAAAATGGACTTGGACTTCAAGTAAAAGAGATTTCATGAATGAAATAGATTTGTTTAAAAAAGATTTATCGAAAGAAGTATAAAAAGAATTTAAGATATGGGTTTCTCTAAACCGACATTTTAAAAATGGTGGTATGAAATATCCGTTCCACACCTAACACCGAGGGAATAGTGTTTGGGGTTATCCTTACCTCCAATTTAAACAACATTTGTTTAATCCTTTTTGACATGATTTGGAAGTAAGAAGTTATTCACAAATGTTTTGTGAATATACTTATGTTAGAGAGATAAGTATATGAATGTTTTAGACAAACGTTCTGAAAGAAGATTTATTAAATAAAGACTTGTTTTGAGGCTTAGTGTTTGTTATGGATAAATAAATCTCAAATGGAAGTGGTTGTTGTTTGTTTATTTGATAGTTAGATAACCGATTATCAAATATAGATCCAAAACTTAGGTAGTGTTTGGTTTGTTATTTTTGGTTTTGGATTTTCGTCCATACCAAAATGCACACGACACATTTATATTGTCGAAAACGACCAATTTAGAAAACGAAGTTAACATACAAAATAGAAAACAATTTTTTTTATTTTCCGCGTTTTGGGAAATAACACAAGCACGTGAAACAATCCATTCTTCCATCATCCCTCTATCCCCTTTGTTCTCTCATCCGTCTTTCTTTCATCCCTTCCGTCGTTCCTCCATTCTTCTCATATTTGAGATACATATTAAAAACCGAAAACACAAAATTCGTTTTTAAACCAAACACTACCTTAACTTTGGAAATATCCAGGAGAAACACGTGAGTTATATGACACAGTCATCTCCGATGATTCTATACCGTGCGTATAAATCTCATTTCATTCTCATAGGACAAATGATAAGGATGTCCGTCCACTAACGGTTAAGAGGTGACCTCCGCTCTTATCTTTGACTGTTTATTTCCTAAAGAATCGGGGTTGAGTTTACCGGAAATTATCGAAAGTTGTTCCGAAGAGACCGGGATCAGATATGTTATCCAAAAACCACTTTGATCCAACTCAAGCATTTCGAAGTAAAGACGTCTTGAAGATGGTGGAATTGAAGACGTAGCTCTTTGAAGTGCAAGGGCTACTTGCTACTAATCCCGAGGGTGATTCCAAAATGGATGTAGTAGAAGTAGTGCCTTCGGTGTCATCTCCTGAACGACTTTTATGGATGAATGCTGACATTATGTCATCGACTGGAAGGCAATGTAGCATTCGAAGTGGAAAGCGCTATATAAAGGTAAAATGTAGCCTCAAGCCTCACAACTAGGAAAATAGCAAAAACAGGGTATGTAGCATAGTTATGTGGTTAGCTACCATTAGGAGCCGCCATCCCATTATGGATTGTCCATATTCGAATTGTTTTACGTGCAAACACCGTGGTGGTATAAGACCCTGGTGTCAAAAAGGGATGAGGTAATCTGATTCGCCATGTTAAAGGGGCGACCGACTCTGTGTAGCAGGGGTAGAAGAAGTTCTTGTCATACTTTGGTGCATTTTATAGGGGTGTACCATCGGAAGGTAGTCCCTTACCTTGCCATAGTATGGAATCCATTCTCCAATATGTGCCTTTATGGTTTTGATTTTAGAACCTAGTATGGTGGAATTTAATATGGTAACAATTTCAGCTATTTTGATATTTATTTGAAATCATAGACATTATTATAATATCATTGGATTTTTATATACAAAGGTTTTGGTTACCGTAAGGTAAAAACCCCTCCGTGTTTATGTGCGGCGTGGTCTTACGAGATGCCTTTGATTTAAAGGCTTTAATAAAGTTAAAGACCTATGCTTTACTCACACCAGACCCATGTCTGACCTGGAGTTTATTTTTCCTTTTCCTAAACTCTTGGGTTCTCAAATTTGAATGGGCAACCAAGTATTTCAGATTTTTCCGCAGATTCATCTTGGAAGAGCTTAGAGCAGGTGGCTTCATCGATAGCTAGTTATTACCTATCTTCCGTTGTATTATATGTATACTGTTTCAGCTAGATAGGGACAGACTGTTATAACTGTCCTAGGGTTGAATTTGTATTAGTATGACTCTGATGTAACATTTTTGAAATGACTTTGTAATATATTACGTTGAGTAATATATATTGTTCCATCGCGTTGTGAGATTCTGTATTATTTAGTTTTCTTCTCTTCTATCCTTTCTTTCTTTCACCCCTAATGACCCGTTTTTCGGACGACTAAATGATCAACACATGAATACCGATGATGTATTAAGTGTTGCCTTTGGTAGCAAGAAAGGCGGATCGTTACGCCTTTTCATACTTAGCTTCAACCATTATTAGAAGGGTAATTAACAAAGGGAATAGAAGATCTATCATTTTGATTGCTTAGGAATCCATAAGCTTACCCTCTACTTTTGATTTTTGGGAATATTCATAGTATTGGGTATTAGGTGTGTGATTTTTAATTTCTCACTATCATGTGCTTGTTCATACAGTTAAGCTTAATTTTTTAACATGATTTTGATGCTAAAACAGTTTTAGACTTTTATTTAAATTCCTTAGATATGTTTATGGCCAAACTTAAAAGGAATAAAATGGATTTTAAATGATTTTGCAACCATTTTTGGATCATATTGTCATTTTAGTACAAAACTAGATGTTGGTAGATTATTGTACAATAATCTTGTTTTGATTGATTGCTTATGTTTAACGAATGTATATGGATGATGGATGCTATTGTATACTTTGCTATGATGTATTTGCTAGTGCTTTCAAATTACTTAGGAAGTGGTCATCAATTTAGGCAAAAAAAAGTCATAATTGCTCATAATGGGATAAAAATTGGAGGAGGGGCTTCAAAGGAGGGGAGGATCCTATACTTTAGGTCGTAGTTAGCTGGAGTTGATTTGGACGCTCTACTTCATGTTGGTGATAAGTAGAAATTCTAGTCAGTAGAAGTCTCCATTCAGTTCGATGGGAAGCTACTCTAGGTCAAGGTAGGGAGACTTTTACTCTAGTTAGTGGAAGTCTCCATTCAATGGAAGTCTCATTCAAACTCTAATCAGTTATTTGATGATGGTATTTTATAATATGAGATTGAGAGATATTGTGGGCATTGCTTTGTCATTGCCTGACTTTACTTGAGGATATCTCACTATTAATGATTTATGGATTTGATAGTGATTTCAAGATATGCATGATTCACCCATTCGATGTTGATTTTGTAGAATCTGACTCAATGTGTTTTATATGGGTGATGATGCTTTCCTGTTTGTGTTTTGTGAAAGTTGTTTTGAGATATTTTGAGACTGTAATATTATTCTTATTATACGTTTTACATTATCATTGTATGTTATATTATACCTATCATTATAGACATAGTCCGAACCATGTGTTATTTATAATACTCGGGTCAATTCGAAACATTTCAGGTTCAGGGATGCGATGACCAATTTATGGATGTTGGGCATAAATGGAGGCTAGGATACTATTATATGTAGTCATTGTATGCTGTTGAGGTATATTTTGACTCAGGTTTGCAACTAAATTGGCCACAAACACCCAAGGATAGGTTTAAGTAGTGAAATAAATGAAGAAATTAAATGAAAACAGAGGAATAACGCTAGATATCAAGAAAAATGTAGCAAAAAGCAAAAGCAAAAGCAACAAGGTTTATAGTGGTTTGGCATTGATTGCCTACGTCCACTTTGAATACTTTCTTTATTGCTTCATAATTCGCTTGATTACAGTTACAATTAGTAAGAAATAGCAAGAGATCAGGAAAGAATATAAAGAGATTGGTTACGATAATGGCAGAGTTTCACTTGAAGCCAAAAGTCCCTCAAAATGGCCCCCGCCCCTGTATTTATAGACGAAGGAAACCTCTAATTTGACTAAAACTTTGGCATCTAGACCCTCTCAACCATATGGGCCCACCATAGGGAAGGCTAGGCCCAACTCTCAATGGATAGGGGTCGTCGACCCCTCCATGAGTTGAGTTTAGGCTAGCGACCCCTATGGTGGTTTTCTTATAGTCTATATTGATGGTGCTTCAAATATCAAGGCGATTGGATGCATGGAGCCCTAGTCCTTGTGATCTTTTAGTTGGAGTCTTAACTCGGTCTGAATTGTGCCGATCCCTTCTGCTCTCCCAACATATGCCGATCCCTTCCTTACATACCACGTAACTCCGATCCATATTCTTCGTGCCAACCCATGCCGACCCGAACCCCTTGAACGTCAAATGCAAATCCATAGCCTACGAATGAGCTATGCCGACCCCTTTTTTCCTTCTACTATGCCGACCTATTTTCCCAAATATTCTATGCCGACCCGAACACTTTATGCTGACCCCTCCATATTATGCCGATCCATATATGCCTCACCCAATTTGGTCAATTATCCATGCCGACCCCTATTTCAAACAAACTAAATACCATAAATCCAACATCCTGCATTGTCTATCTATCGACCCAATTTATCCTAGGCTGGACACAACTGTTCAGACATTATATTTCGGTCATATGGATGTCGTCTCGTGACCATCCCTACCATCAACAGTCGAGTCTGACCTTCATAATTAGCCCTGTGTAGCTGAGTCAAGGTACCAGGTAACACTTGCCCCCTTAAGTACGTCTTGTGAATAACATGACGTGCTTTGAGTTGGAGAAACCCAGGTTCCAGGGAACAAGCCTATCCAAGTCCGTAGTTGATCACTGTTCCTTTGTTAACCTTTGATGATACAGGTCCGATGTCGCATTCCATTAGAACACATAGATTAAAGGGGCATTTCACTAGAAGGACAAATTTTGCAGTCCAATTAGTTTCTAGGACACACAACCATAGAAATTAATTTCAAGGCCAAAGTCGGTAGAATAATTACTTTTAAGGACAAAGTCAGCAGTCCAATTACTTTCAAGGACATAATTTCATAGGTTTTTAGGCTTTAGAAACTAATTATTTTGCATTTTGTCCTTAAAAGTAATTATTTCAGTTGTGTGTCCTAGAAACTAATTGCACTTGCTAAAGAGGCCCTTGTGGCTAATTTCCACTAGATTTAATCATATGAAATCTTCAGGTTTTCTTCTGATGCGACATCAAATTCGATCGTTTCAAGCTAAACTGCCATTTCAGTTACATTCAAAAAGCTATATCCTTAAACTTTTCTGTCAACGTTCATATGCATATTTCTATTGCTGGCTTCCAGACGTGTTCGGACGTTTTCTGGCCTTTGTCAAGCCATTTTACTTTAGGCGTTTAAATTTGCAGTCTAACCTTCATGATATTGGCTACCATTCAGTTTTCAAGCATCTGCCAACCCCCTTTTTATTTCACTTATATCCATCATTCATGCACATCTCCTCTTTTTCCTTCTTTTTTATTCTTTTATTATTTTTTATTTTATATTATTTATTTTTTTAATTTTTTTTTGAGAGGTCGGCATTTTGTATGCTGATCCCTTGGCTAGTATGCTTGGATATGGGTCGGGGAGCCTCGAGGCTAACCCCTTTTCAACCTTATGACCGAGTCACTTGGTGTGACCGGTTCATCTCCCCTCTTTTCTCGCCTATATAACAAATCACTCCCCCTTCTCTCTCTTTTTACTTTAACTTTCCAACACTTAAAACTTTTTTCTATTGCTCTCTACCCAACCGAACGCTCTGAAGCAAGACAAAATTCCCTCTTTTAACTTGAATTTAAGTGCGAGACCATACATCCGACCTCCATTACCATCAGTTCGTTCCTTATCCAAACTTTGTCCTTGCAATTCAAATCGAATAGGTATAATCTCTTCCTCATTTGAGTGGTTGGGTCGTGAACCTCGATCTTTAACGTGTTTGTGTGTTTGTTAGGTGTATTACCTAGTGGGGTTGATTATGTTATGCGAGAGAGGAGGAGAAGGTGAAGGAGCAGAAGAAGGAGGAAGAGGAAGGAGAAGAGGAAGGAAAAGGGGATGAAAAAGAAGGAGGTGGATCGACATGATATTGTGATGTTGTCAGGTGAAGGATCGGTGAGAGGTAGTTAGAGAGAGGTCGGTATTAGAGATGGGAAGGGTTTGTAGGGAATATGTTTGCTTGAGGGATCGGTACGTAGTTGTTAGGCGTGGGCTTGGTGTTAGTAATTTAGTTATAGGGATTTGTGTAAATAAGGGTATTTGGAGGGATCGGTATAGAGCCTTATTTATAGTGATCAATATAGGGATGAAAAGGAGGGTTCATCCTAAAAATTTAAGTATAGGGATTGGCATCTAGGCTAGAAGGGATTTCAGGGATCAGTAATGAAGGTTAAAACATAGGGATCAGTATGTAAGCCAATGGGAAGGGGTCAGTATTGCCAAGTGAGTCTAAGTGTTGGGGTCGGCTACGAGAGTAAGGCATAGGGATTGGCATCTAATGCAGGGATCGATGTTGACTATAATGACCATCTTAACTTAAGTCGTTCAAATATCTAACTACATACTGCCTTGCCCGGACATAAAACGACTAAGAACTACGCGACTTGCATACTTGGACCAATGGACTTAAGTTTGAATGAACAAATTTTCAGTCTGGTTAACATGAACTAAGTATAAAATCCAAATATACTTGAACAACGAACTTTATAACTCATAATGTCAACATTCGGCCTTGAAGCTTCGGTTGCCGATCAATTTTCATGTCGATTGAGACGGTCAGCGATGACGGTCTCTCTGGTTTAAGCTTCCAAGCTTCGACATTTTACTTTTGTTTCTTCAGTTTCAAACTGCTTACGTTTATTTCATATGGCACTGCACTAGTTCGCACAAGACATGGGGGGATAAGTTATTATTTCTAATATTGATTGTCTACTGAGTATAGCTGCCACAGACCCCAGGTTACATGAAGCGACCAACCATAATGTCTTCTGAATCAGCCGCGAGATCAAGTTCTGCTACCTTATCTAATAAACCTGGACCGAGTCAGCGAACAAAACAAGTAGGGGAACCTGACCCACAAGCAAATCTTTTTTTCGACATCCCAGTTCTTCCTACAGAAGTTATTGATCGAGCTCCTGATGCTGCGAAGGATGCCATCATTCTGAACAATCCGGCCGACTCACAAGCGTCCAGAATCGGCGAAGCCGCTCTTCGTCGATTATGTTCTATCCATGGGATTCCTTTCGAAGACATCCTTGTTCCATCGAGGCAAGACAGACCTTACTTGCCCCCAGCCGGATATACCACATGTAACAAGTTCATGTGCTGGGCTGGATGTGTGCCTCCCTTCAATTCTTTTGTTCGGGAAATACTGAGATATTTGGGGATCACTCCTACTCATCTACACCCTAACAGTTATGCTTTTATCCATGGCACTTTTCTTCTCTTCATGAACATCCTATTTCGTCCGCTAACTCCCGAATACATTTACAATTTTAAAAGACGGGCCAATAGTCCTTCGTACGTCTTTCTTGAACCCCTGCCCAAATGCCAAGTCTTAACGGGCGCATGGAATAAGATTTCCCCTATTCAAACATGAATGGTTCTACGTACGTTGTCCTCTTGGCTTCGCAAGAAGATGGTTGGAAGGATGTAAGTCCCATTTCTGCCTTTGTCTTTAGTTCAAAGATTCAAGTCATAGCTTCTTCCTTAATCATACTAATATCTTTAATTCTTTCAGGTGTCCGCCCTCGACCTGATGGCATTGGGTATTCTAGGGCTGTTGCGGCCATTCGTGCTACTCCTGTGGAGGATCGAGATATCAAACTCCTCGTTACCGACGAGTTGCTCTCGTTGTTCGGGCTGCTAAAAGATGACTGCGAGATTGGTCTCCCTGGAAGCAAAGCAATTCCGAAGACTGTCGTCGAGAGAAGGGTAGAAATAAACGACCCCACGGTGCCTCCTATTAGGGGAACCCAAGAGGACATCGAAGAGGGGGAGATAAAGGAATCACAGGATGCAGGGCTGAGAAATGAAGACATAGGCCTTGGAAAGACGCCAGTAGTTGAAGTGCCACACTCTAGCCAATCGCAACCTCCCCTGAAGAAGGGAAAAAGTTTGGCATACAAGATATGAAAAAGGAAGGTCGGGGCAACCCCAAAATTAGTCATAACTCCGGTTGAAAAAGAATCGTCTTCTCAATAGATAGAGAGCTCATTGAAGGGACTCTCCGACGTTCCGATCCCGGATGATTTGTTAAATTACAACTTCACCAATCTTGACATCGAAAGGCTTAATTCACCCACGAGAAGCAGCGAAGGGGTGTAACCTTCTAACAGAGGAGAATAAACTCCAATGAATAAAGCTAATGTTACTAGTCCGTTGGGGGGGAAACACTAGGACACACACAAGCACTTGCACTCCACCATCCACTTGTGACTAACTCTTCACATAACAACTCCTAATATGCTCCTATTTGGCTCTTTTATAGGTGCAATGTCTCACTCGCATGCTTTCGATCGCCTCCGCGGCACTTCCACTTACTACTGCTCAGGTCGGGACTCCGAAAGACGCCGAGACAAAGATGAAGGATGGGACAGAGACTATTATTCTGGAATCTTCTTCTTCGTCCAGAAGGAAGTCTCAGACCCACGCTCCACGCTAAGGCGATCCATCTAACCCTCCGGCTCATAGCGAAGATAAATCTGCACAACGGGGTACCCAAGCTGCCTCTCCCCATAATCAACACTCCGGATCGTCAAGTACTAGGCAATCTCGCGAGCGTCGCAAACATCCACTGGTTACGTCTGAACCGATCCCACCGGTTCCTGCCCAAGATCCTACTACGGCAGAGAAACTAGCCGAACTCAAAGTTACTTTCCCGAAAATCTGCTTTGACGGGCCCAAATTCCTCCCCTCAATACACATCATTTCTGGAAGTGCCAAAGAGAGCTCATTAGCATGCATGAATGTTGTGTACGTCCAGCATGAAGCATTCATTCACTTAGCTAAGAACGTCTCCGAAGTTTCCATCGAGCGCCAGCACGAAATCGATTGCCTTAAGTTAGAGGCCATTCATGACAAAGATATCATCAAACATCAAGATGCTGAATTGCTCGAATGTAAGGCTCAACTTGTCGAGGCAAAGAAAAATGCAGAGGAGATGGCCGAGGCAGTAAGACACTAGGAGACTTCACATAAGAGGGAACTGGATGCTGCTCTTCAACGGAGTGGCACCTTGGCTTTATAGAAAGACTCCTTACAAATGGAGAAAGATGTTTTAGTCCGCCGCGTTGAGGAGCTAGAAAAATTACTGTTCAAAGAGAGGGAAGAAAAATTGAGGCACAAGAAGAGTCATAGAAATACTGCAAAGAGATTGTCGAAACAAGGAACTTAAAGACGAAACTTGATGAACAATTCACCCAAATCGAAGTCTTGAAATAAACCGCCCATGAAGAGGGCAGGAAAGAGGTGCTCGTAGAGGCCAACTCCCGAGTTGAGGCAGCGACTGAGTCTGGCAGGGAAGAGATCAAGTGCTTGTTCGATCCGCTCATTGTCGAATACAATGCAAAAGTTCTCCTTCACCGCGACCTAACTTTTCTAGGCCAAGGCATCTCGAATCGCTTGCCGAAGCTTGGGAGATCATCAAAAAAATAAAGAAAGAAGAGTTGGGAGTGGCAGAGCTTGATGAAGAGGCACTTGCGCATGAGCGGGGAAACGAGCCGTCTGATTTGGCTGCCGCGAGACTTCAATTCTACAAAGCTCCTGCACCGACTAAGGAAAAAGAAGATATCGTAGGGCCTTCCGGAACTGAACCTCAGGGTCCTCCTCCTATTCAGCTGGCTGGAACACCATCTTCCCAACCCATGGAGCAACACGTCGGTTATGATTCAGACAGGCTCGTACTTGGCCCGCACATGCTGTCTCCCATCATTGAAGGGAGTACCCCGATGACTACTGAGAGCCAACCAGATGCTGGTACCATATTGAACTCCTTCGAATTAAAAAAGTTATTGTTTCCAACATATAACGACTAGAGACATATACTTATGTTTTGATGAATTTTGCAGGTTATCCCGGTTCTGAATTAACTCCTAGTAGCGATGTCGCCATGGAGCACCAAGGAAAAATGGCCGAGGATCCGGCTGTTACAAATACTTCGGGGCCTGATGCTCAGGTGATTGGGGCACTCGATGAGGACAAGCTCGAAGACCCATCATTTGCTGAAGAGCTTGATGACATTGCAGTCACGGGTGCTTCGGAGCATACCACTAAACTCAGCATGAAAGAACAAATTGAAGAGGAGGAAAAGTCGAAACGTGAAGTCAAGGGTGATCCCGATGTGGTTGCAGTTGAAGATCCTCTCCTCAGGCCTCCGCAATTCATCCCACCTGGCGGAACAACTCCTATTAAGGTTCCTCCTCCTTCCTCAAGTGCCTCCACTAAAGGCGGCAAAGGGTCTCGAAAGAGACACTCGACCGATTCAACTCCAGAAAAACCGAAGAAGGAGAAGAAATCGAAGAAATAGTCAATGTCTTGTGTCATTGTACTTAGTCTGGATAAGTTAGACATGTGTTTCTTTTGTTTTTTTCTCTTAGTAGCAGATGCACGGGCGTGGATCTCAAACTTTCGAATAATTTGTAAGGAATTTTTAAGATTGTGAATAAATTTTTTTGTTTTTTGATTAATCATCGTGGGAATTATTACTTCAACAGTAGAGTAATTTCCTTCTACTTCAAGTGCCTGTAATAATTTCCAAAAGTTTCATCGATAACTCGCTATCTCGATCTCGACACCTCTCCTCATGCGCCATCTTAAGTCGTAAGCGATGCTAAGCCAAAACTGTAACTAACAGTTGTATTTTTCTGCTAACAGCTTGAGCCTCTTCCGTCGATATGAGATCGGAACTTGCGAAATAGCGAATGATTGAAAGCTCATTTGTCTACCCATTGGGTTTTCGAGTTAACCCATGGTCTGGGGACTTAAATTTTTTTAATCCGCAATCTGGGACTTAAGATTTTTCGTTGTGGGCGGTCATGCTTCTGCCTGGATGGTTTATACTCTAGTCTGCAGTCAGGGAGTTAGAGTACTTTAGTCCACTTCAGGGACTTAGAGATTTTTGTCAAATTGTTTATACTCTAGTCTGCTTTAGAGACTTAGTGTACTCTAGTCCGCATCAGGGACTTAGAGATATTTGTCAAATCATTTATACTCTAGTCTGCTTCAGGGACTTAGAGTACTCTAGTCCGCATCAGGAACTTAGAGATTTTTGTCAAATCGTTTATACTCAAGTCCGCTTCAGGGACTTAGAGTACTCTAGTATGCATCAGGGACTCAGAGATTTTTGTCAAATCGTTTATACTCTAGTCCACTTCAGGGACTTAGAGTACTCTAGTCTGCATTAGGGACTTAGAGATTTTTGTCAAATCGTTTATACTCTAGTCCGCTTTAGGGACTTAGAGTACTCTAGTCCGTATCAGGGACTTAGAAATTTTTGTCGTTCTCCTACCATTGGCGACCTTTGTTCCTTGTTACGAAAATTGCCTTTTGATTCATCTACGAAAATCACCATCTGAGCAAACTTACAAAACCCCTCTTGTTTGGTCTCATCAAGGGTCGGAATAACTGGTCGATTTTTAACTCTGCGCATCTGTTCATACATCGCATATGTCAATATCAATCAGTTCCAACACATGCATATCATAACATGCAATAACCGTAGTTTATGTAAAGGAAGCTTCAAGCTTTTATTCATCACAAAAATAGGAACAGAATAACTTGTCTTATTACATATCAAAAAAGTCAAATACCAAAGCAAATATTGAAAGAAAATACTACTGAAATGTAAAATAAATAGTCTTGGTGAAATAGCGTCGTAAATGCTCGCTATTCCACGCTCTTGGAAGCGTCACGCCATCAACAATCGCTAGCTTGAAAGTTCCTTCTCCAAGCCTCTATTCAATGACGTATGGCCCTTCCCATGTTGGGTTCATATGCGATGGGATTGGAAAAATTCGTTTTAGGACAAGGTCTCCAACTTCAAAGGTTATCAGTCAGACTTTAGTATTATAGTATCGGGTGATTCGGTGTCGATGTGCGGCTGCTCTCAAATGGGCCTCCTCACGCTTCTCATCGATAAAGTCCAATGACTCCAATAAGAGATTTTGGTTTGTTCTGGGATCATAGTAAGTTACCCGATGGGAAGGGACTTTGAGTTCTACAGGAATGACCACTTTGGCTCCGTAAGCAAGAGCAAATCGAGTGTGGCCAACCGCAGACTTATGAGTGGTCCTGTAGGCCCAAAGCGCTGTAAGAAGTTTATCCACCCACTTGCCTTTAGCCTTTTCCAAATGCTTTTTCAGGATAGACTTTATAATCTTCTTTACAGCTTTAACTTGTCCATTTGCCTGAGGGTGAGTGACCGCTGCAAATCGCTTTTCAATGCGATATCTTCGAAAAAAACTCCTTAAACTCAGCACTATCAAATTGAGTCCCATTATCAGTCATGATAGTTCATGAAAGACCGAAACGACACACAATGTTTCGAACAACAAAGTTGATGACTTTCTTAGTTGTGATCGTGGCTTACGGCTCCACTTTGGCCGACTTGGTGAAGTAGTCAACTGCAACAATTGCATATTTCACGCCACCTTTGGAAATTGGCAAAGAGCCGACGATATCGATACCCCATACAGTGAATGGCCATGGACTAACCATTTGCGTAATCTCTGTCGGTTTTGCTCTTAGGACTTTCGCATATATCTAGCATTTGTCGCATCGTCTCACATAATTGGTGGTGTCCCGGTTCACAGTCGGCCAGTAGTACCCATAACAGAGTATCTTTTTTGCTAGCATTTTCCCCCCAGTGTGATCGCCACATTCTCCCTCATGGACTTCTTTCAAGACACGCTTTATCTCGTCATAGGCGATACACTTGAGTAAGGGAACATAGAATCCCTTCCGATACATAGTTCCTTCTTGCATAATATACCGTGAAGCTTTACGAAGGACTTGTCGCTTTTCGTTCCTCTTCTCAGGCAAGATCCACGCAACAGGTATTCTTTAAATGGAGTCATCCATGATTCCCTTTTGGGTTCCGTTTCCGGTATTTTATCAACTTCCATCACATTTATACTCAGGGTATATAGTGTCTCGACTAGAGCCAAGCCCATCTATTGTGCACCAACAATGCTTGCGAACTTTGCCAAAGAGTTAGCTTCTCCGTTCTGATCACACGGGATATGCGAAATGTCATAGTATTCGATATCTGCCAACAACTCCTGAACTCGAGTAAGATATGGGGCAAGCCTTTGTCCCTTTGCCTGGTAGTCCCCTCTAACTTGGTAGACCACTAGCTACGAGTCGCAAAAGATTTCGATAGATTTCACCCCGAGCTCTCTAACAAGTTTAAGTCCAGCAATTAATGCCTCATACTCGGCTTCGTTGTTCGTAGCGGGAAAATCAAGCTTCAAAGCATAGCAAATCAACTAGTTCTCAGAGGTTACAAAGACGATGCCCACTCCAGAACAATGATCATTGGATGCTCTATCGGTATATAGCTTCCATCGTATAGTAGGGATTACGCCACTCTCTAGGGGCTCGTCCTGCATGGTAAACTCTGCTATGAAGTCTGCCAATTCTTGTCCCTGGATAGCTCTTCGAGGCAGATATGTGATGTCGAACTGACTAAGCTCGATGTTCCACTTAGGCAACCTTCCAGACGTCTCGGGTCGCTGCAAGACCTGTTGTAAAGGCTGATCGGTGTAGATGTTTAATTGGATGTGCCTGGAAGTACGGGCGAAGTTTGCATGATGCGATCACCAAGCAGTACGCCAATTTCTCTATCTTCGGGTAGTTTCTTTCTGCCCCCGTTAATCATTTACTGACATAGTACACCGGTCTCTGGATCTGGTTCTCTTCACAAATCAATGCGGCACTTATGGCATGCGGGGATATAGCTAAATAGATGTACAACTCCTCATGATCCACCGGCTTTGACAAAACATGGGGGCTCTCCAAATGACTCACCAAAGCTGGGAATGCACCTTCACAATCTTGCATCCACTCGAAATTTCTCTTCCCCTTCTTTATCAAATCAAAGAAAGGAACGCACTTATCGGTCGCCCTGGAGATGAACCGACTCAAAGCAGTGACCTTCCCGTTCAGGCTCTGCACTTGCTTAATAGTTATGGGTGCTTGAATATCCTGAATGGCTTGAATCTTCTCTGGAATCACTTCAATTCCTCGTGCATTGACAATAAAGCCCAGGAACTTCCCTAATGCAACACCGAATGAGCACTCCAGAGGGTTGATTTTCATGTTATAAAATTGAAGGATATCGAACATCTCCGCTAAGCCTCGAATGTGGTCGTTTAATCACCATGACTTCACGAGCATATCATCCACATAAACTTCCATCATCCTCTCGATCTGATCTTTAAACATTCGGTTAACCAAACGTTGATAGGTCGCTCCTGCGTTCTTTAATCCGAAAGGCATTACTACATAATAATATAACCCAACGTCAGTGACAAAACTAGTGTGCTCCTGATCTGGGACGTGCATCGGGATTTGGTTGTACCCCGAGTACACATCCATAAATGACAACAATTCATGCCCTGCAATTGAATCAACTAGCTGATCAATTGTAGGCAGGGGAAAACTATCCTTAGGGCACGCCTTGTTCAGGTCTGAATTGTAATATCCCGGAATTTCGAGAAGTTTAAAATGTGATAATCTCTAAATTTAAACTATTTTAAATTGATAAAATTGTTATTTTCAAATATAGATAACCAAATAAAAAAATAATGTGATGTTTTAATTATGATATAGATTGAATTATAATAAGAATAATTATTTTAATTGTATTATTTTATAAATTTGATTTTAAAATAGATTTATCATTTCTAAAATTTAATAAGTATTGTTTAAATTATATATATATTGTCTTGAGTTGTTTTTAAATGAAATATATCAATTTCAAACTTAATAAAATGTTTATTTAAAATATAAATGTTGAGTTGATTTTTAAATTGGATTTAAATTTGAATCTTTAAAAGATAATTATTTTAATATATTTGGGTCTAAAAATATATGAACAAGGCTTTTATTTAAAATAAGATTTGTTTACAATATTTTCTTTAAAAGGAATTTTATTCATATAAATTTAAAAAGTGTTTATTTAATAGTAAATGAATACAAAAGATATGTTTACACTTAAAAATGAATGAAATACATTGTATATGATTTTATTAGGATAAATGAGTTTTATTTTATTTCTTTTAAAGGTTTCATTTATGTATAATATAGAAAAGCATTTATAACTAATAAATGTATTTATCTATTTAGGAAATACATATAAAAGCTTTTATAATCTTTTTAAAAATAATATGAAATTATATAATGACAAGTGTTAATAAATTAAGGCATGTTAGAAATATGTGTAAGGTAATTAAGATGGATGAAGACAAGTGTCATTTTATTTTCATTTTCCTTGATTTTTAATAAACCATAAATCTAGTTTATATAAGCCTACCTCTTCATTCTCTTTTCTTTTTCTAATCTCATTTCTTAAAGACAACCAAAATCAGAAAACATATCAAACCGTAATCATCCTCAAACCAAACTGAAATATTCTCCAAATCAAAACTGAAATCATTTCCAGTTCAAAACCCTGTAATCTGAAATCATCTCCAACCCAAAACTGGAAAGATTCTCTTAAACCTGAGAATTTCCTCAAATCTGAAAATCATTTCAAAGCTCAAATTCAAATGCCTGAAACCCATTTTCTTAAAGCCTGAAATCTTTTCATCTCAAGCCTGTATCCATGTTCTTGTTTCAAAATCAAGTCTGGCACCATTCCAAGTGCATGCAAGTCATTTTCAAGTTGTCAAGAGCAAGAAGCATTTCAGTTTCAAACATAAGCAAGTGTTTCAGTTTTCAAAAACAAGCAGATGAAATTCAAAGCAAATTCAAGTCCAGTTCAAATTTTCAAAGTCCAAATTCCAGTTTCTCTGTTCAACAAAATAGGTGAGTAAACATCTTTTTCAAAAGTTAAAATGAAATTAAATTGCTTTCGAATGATTTCTGAATGAAGTATATTTGCATGTTCATGTGTGTATACTGTTTGTATGTGAGAATTGAAGTATGTATGCCTGGTTTCATTTATAATTGTTCTGTTATCTTCTATCGAGTAATATCTTCTTTATAAGACCTTGTACCATATATATATATCTCTTGATTCCAGTAGTATAATATGAGATGTACTTGAATGTTTGAGTGAAATTGTTTTGCATGTTTATAAATAGGTAGGAATAATTATATGCAGGTCTATATACCTATATATCTCTGTTTTTATATCAATACAGGCTTCAAAATTTTTAGGAAAATTCATATCTTTACATCTGTTTGATTTTAGTCTAGGTAGTGTTAATGAAAAAGGTTTCTAACTATATATTTTAGGTTGTAAAAATAGATTCAATAATATGTAATAGACATTTAACCCAAAATATAAAGTTTACAATAGAACTAAATGAAATGGGTAAATTTCGAAAATGTTAATTTTAAACTTTGATTCTAAAATCTGTTTAGTAATTACTAATGATGAATTTAGAAAAAGAATTCAAGAATTTTAAGATAGAAATGGTGGAGAAATTGTAAGATGAACGGAAATGTCATTTTCGTCATTTTCAGACAAACGATGGGGCTGGGTCCATCGTGATTGATGTCGGAGGTAGGTTGAAGGCTGTAGATGATGGGAAAAATAGTGGATGAATTTATTATTCGTCGTGGTGATCAATCGATGGAGTTTTAGGGTTTAGCAATGGTTTTGGGCATGGTTGAAATCGCGATCTTTTTCGATGTCATGGATGAACTAGAGACTATCGCACCTGGGGGAATGGAAGCATGGGACGGAGACGAAGCTTTGGTAGAAGTCGAGGGGGTTCTGGTGGTCGGAATCGTCTTGACGAGGCAAATCTTGGTTTTCGAATTTGGCTCCAGGAAGCTGTGATGGGTTCGATTTTACTGATGTGGTCAATCGAGGATGAAGAATGATCAGATGGATAGAGCACGACGAAGTCGACTTGTTGGGAATGGTCAGAGATGCCAGAACTCCGGTGATCGGCGGTGCATGTGCACCTGGTGTCAGTGTGTCAGTTGATTTGGGTTTGGGTTTCGTGGATGTTTTCTTCGAAGATGGTCTCGGGGAAGAAGGCCTTTGGCTCGAGTAATATTATAAGGAGATACGCGAGTGTTTGAGTGAATTGTTTTAACAGGTTTAAGTTGCAAACAACAGTTTTAAATTTTACTCGAGAGGAACTCGGGAAAGAAGGGCTTGGACTCGGGTTTTTCTTCGTGACGTTTGTGGGTTTGTATGAAAACAGTTAACAGTTTAAATTCTTTAAAAACCAAAACAGTTTTTAAATATAAACTAATCTCTGTTTAAAAAGAAGAAATAAAAGAAGGAATACTTGGTTTGTTTCAAATGACTTAAACCCATAGAAAGATGTTTAAATCAGTTTTTAAAAATTAAAATAAAAGTAAGTTTTAAATTTTGGAAAATCAAGTTGAAACAATTGTCTTGAAATTTCATTTCTTTGAAATGAATGATTTGAATAAATCAAATTGTATGAATTGATTTACTTAATTTTATTAAGTTAAAATCCTTAAGTTATTTTCAAATTAAATTTGAAAATAAGGTAATAAATAAAGAAATGTTTTATTTTAATACTTAATTAAAGTTGATAGTTAATGGAATAAATAAAGAATGATTGATTAATTGAATTAATTAATGATTATTTATTTTAAACTTAATTAATAATTTAATTAAGTAAATTAATTACTAAGATCAAATGTTTTAATGATAATGTTTTATCTTAAGATTAATTAAGATTTTTAAATGAGTTGAAATTAATTAATTTAATTAAGAAATTAAGATTAATTAATTTATTTAATTAATTATTGATAAGGATTAATTAAGTAATTAAGGGTTAATTAAACTAGTAATTAAGAAGTACTTAATAAAGTTTTATTAAGTAATAATTAAGTTTTCTTAATTAATAATTAAGAGATTATTAATCTATGATTAAAGTTAATTAAAGATTAATTAAAGATTAATTAACTATTATTAAGGGTTAATTAATTGTCATTAAAGATTGATTAATAGGTAATTATGGATTAATTAAATTGGTAATTAAGGTTGTTAATTAATAATTAAGTTTTATTAATTAATAATTAAGAGGTAATTAATTAGTTAATTAAGTTTAATTAATTAATTATAAAAGTAATTAAGGATTGATTACTTTGTATTAAAAGATATTGATTAATAATTAAGGTTTATTAATTAATAGTTAAAGAATAATTAATCAAGGATTAATTAATTTGTTTAAAGGGTAATTAAGGATGAGTTACTCAGTTATGATTTAAGAAATGAATGTGATTTATTTAAGTTAATTAATTTGTTAATTAATTAAGGATAGTCACTTGGTAATTGATTAAGTATAGTTACTTAATAAGATTGATTAAGTGTAATTACTTAGTGTAAGTAATTAATAAATAAATTACTGTATGTAATTGGAGTAATTATTTAAGGTTGATAAATGAAAGTAATTAATTAATGCATAATTAATTAATGTAATTAATTAAGGAATAATATAATTAATTATAGTTAATTAATTAATTAAAGTAATTAATTAAGGATCATTAATTATTATAATTAATGAGAGTAATTAAAGGGTAATTACTGTAAATGATTAAGGATAATTAATTTATGAAATTAATTAAAGGATAATTACTTTAAGTAATTAATAATTAATCAAGGATGATTAATATTTAATGATTAATTAATTAAAAGGGATTGTAATTAATTAAGGGGTGATTAAGCAAGAATAGGAATTAATTCTTAAGTAATTAATTTAATTTAAGTTGATTAAATTAATTATAATAGAGATTAATAAATGGTTGCTTATGAATGATGGTTGAATAGAATGTCTGATTTGGTTGATATCTATTGGATGATATGCTATGATATTCTGTGAAATGATATTGGATATATCTGTGATAAATGTATGATATTTATCTATGTTAAAGCTGTGTGAATTCAAGTATTGAATTGAATTGTTTAAACCTTTAAACAACTTGGCCTTAAAAGATACGTTTTGGATTTCGATGAGACCGGGATCGGGTTTCCGTATACCGGATTTCCAGGTCTGGAGACCCGAATACCACATCGATCCAAATTAACGATAGGTCGTGAATCTCAAGTGAAGATGAAGATTCAGAGTGCAAGGGTTATTGTCGTTAACTCTGAGGGTGATTCCAAAACGAGTGTAACGAGATAATGCCTTCGGTTTCGTTCGAACCCGGAACGAACTTGTATGGATTGAATGCTTTCAGCACATCGTCAGGTGGACGATGAGCATTCTAAGTGAAGTGTTCTGATTAAAGGTAATCGTGACCTCAAGCCTCATCAACCGGGAATGGCTAAAACAGGGGAGGTGCAGCAAGGCTTCGTGGGTAGCGCCCACTGAGAGTAAGGTCATCCCTGTCTAGATGTCCCTTTCTATTTCGACTTAGTGGTACGGTTGCAGTACACAACCGTGGGGTGATTTTATTCGGAATTATCCAGTAAGGGATGGTTCCGGCTTTGTGTTGCAGGGGATTGGGCGTGATCCTCGGTACGGTGATCTAGGCCACGTACTGTGACGGGCGGTACCCCAGTAGCCCTGCCATTGTATGGAAATCCAACTTCCAATAAGTGACGTACGATTTAGTTGTGCCCAACTATGTTGGAACGTGAGATGTAAGCATTCCAGCTATTTCTGTATTTTACTTGAAAATCCTAGACCCTATTATAATATAACTGGATTTCCTATCAAGTTTTGGTTAGCGTAAGGTAAAAACTTTTCCATATTTATGTGTGGGAAGTCTTACGTGATACCTTTTGATTTCAAAGGTTTTAAAGTTAAGTAAGTTAACCCGTTTACTCACACCAGACCCATGTCTGACCCAAGTGTTTATTTCTGTTTTATATAAACTCTTGGGTACTCAAATTTTTACGAGTAGCCAAGGGAGTCAGGTTTGCTTTGACGAATATTCTGGAGGAGCAATGGAGCAGGAGGCTTCGGCGTTCGTAGATATAGTATTCCGCTGTGTTGATCTCTGAGTCATTGTTATCTGTGTTGTATCTTATATTGTAGAAACTAGACAGGTGTTTATAACTGTCTAGTATGTGTTGTATATGTTGTGTAACTCTGATAGTTGTTGTATATGAAACTATGTAATAGTTTATGTTATTAATATAATTTATTCATTCCGCTGTTTAGATTCTGATGTTGTTCCTTTCTTTCTTCTCTTCTTTTCTCTTTCTATCCCTTTCTTTCTTATCAGCGATACGACTTTCTGGTCAATGAAAGCCGGGTCGTCACTTTTGGTATCAGAGCATTTGGTTGAGTGAATACCTAGGCTCTGGAATGGTGTCTATCTTGAGAGAGCGTATTTGTAATTTTTACTATATATATATATATATATATATATATCTATTCTACCTATTTGTTGGATTACCTGTTCGGGTTTTCCAATATAAGATATAAAGGTAGATAGGGTAGTAGTGTGTGTAACACGACAACTACCAATGGTTGGAGTTTGGATGTTTGAGGTTGGAAGTATCTGTCGAGACTGTAGACCGAATACCGTCTCGAGTAAACTTTGAAATGGTATAAGAATTTCATTGATCTCTGAAGGGAACCTGTTTAGGTTCGGAGTCGATCATTGAAGTATAAGTTGAATCGCGCTCGTGTGGGCGGATTTTTGAGAATTTGGATCTGTTGGTTGAACAGAAGCGAGTGATGGTATCTTGGGTAACTCAAGAGTAGTAGCTGCGTGATGAGATGCAGTGACTATGGATATCTCCGACGATGTTTTCTTTTGGAGCAAGTTTGAGGAAGTGTGTCTGCTTCGGTGATGTGGCTGAGTTCAGCAGGATGTTTGTGTTTGGTCTGAGGTCCGAGTTTCTTCAGAAGCTTTGGATAAGGAGTCTTTGTCATCCGTGTCAGCAGTGCAGCTCGAGTGTTCTGTGTTCCTGTTGGAAGATCTTTTGGCTTAGCAGTTTTCTTAGAGTGGAGTTCAGAAGCTGCAGAGTAGATTCATTTTTCCAAATGGATTGGTCAAGTATAGATTGTTCTGATGGGTAAAGAAAGAACAGTATTTTTGGATATTGGATGGATAGGATCGCAAAAGTGACTTGCGATAGTTTGAGTATTCTCTTGGGAAATCTTTTTCTTGAGTTTGAGGCATCTCTAGTAGATATTGGAGTTATAGGGTTGCCAAAGATTTTCTGGAATGTGATGGTCAAGTTTGTGTTCGAGTTCATCGACGGCATCCAGATCAGAGTTGAGCAGCGAAAGCTTGATAGTAGATGTTCTAGAGTGGAAGTAACCGGAAATTGCAGTGTTTGGATTAAAAGGTTCCAACAGGAAGCTTTTCAAGATCTGAAGGTCAGGTTGGTGAGAGCATCTGTTTTGTCTTTCCTGGATAGGAGAAGTGTTTGGAATCTACCGATGATTATGGAATAGAGTTTGTGTTCGGGATTTCTGTAGATCTTGAGAGGATCCGTTTATTGGATTGTTTTTGGTCCTGTTTGTTTCGAGAAGCATCAGCGATGGTTGAGCTGATCAGGAAGGATGAAGGCATCCCAGAATCGTCAGAAGAGTTCTGTGGATTAGAGATGGAGAATTTTGGAATTCGAAGTTGGAGACTTCGTTGTTATTTCTTCGATGAAGGGAGAAAATAAGATTGGGTAAGATTAGAAAGATAACTCCGAAGTATATTGGATCTTTCTGAGTTTTTGTGAGGATAAGTGTTTTGGCTTCAGTAATGAATTGCCAGTTTGGATTTAGTAGAGCGAGTAACCCAGTATTTGTATCGGGGAAACTCGGGATAATTTTAGGTAGTTTATCCGGATCTATGTCCGGATAGCTAGAGTTGTTTGTTTGTATGGATTGTTTGTTGGATGAAATTGTTTGTTTGGATGAATGGTTGTTTGATTGATAGTATATGGCTGTTAAGTATAATTGAATTGTTTTAAAATTGGTTGAAATAAATATAAAAATCTTTGGATTATCTTTTGTTTTAAATTTCGAGGACGAAATTCTTTTAAGGGGGAAGGAATGTAATATCCCGGAATTTCGAGAAGTTTAAAATGTGATAATCTCTAAATTTAAACTATTTTAAATTGATAAAATTGTTATTTTCAAATATAGATAACCAAATAAAAAAATAATGTGATGTTTTAATTATGATATAGATTGAATTATAATAAGAATAATTATTTTAATTGTATTATTTTATAAATTTGATTTTAAAATAGATTTATCATTTCTAAAATTTAATAAGTATTGTTTAAATTATATATATATTGTCTTGAGTTGTTTTTAAATGAAATATATCAATTTCAAACTTAATAAAATGTTTATTTAAAATATAAATGTTGAGTTGATTTTTAAATTGGATTTAAATTTGAATCTTTAAAAGATAATTATTTTAATATATTTGGGTCTAAAAATATATGAACAAGGCTTTTATTTAAAATAAGATTTGTTTACAATATTTTCTTTAAAAGGAATTTTATTCATATAAATTTAAAAAGTGTTTATTTAATAGTAAATGAATACAAAAGATATGTTTACACTTAAAAATGAATGAAATACATTGTATATGATTTTATTAGGATAAATGAGTTTTATTTTATTTCTTTTAAAGGTTTCATTTATGTATAATATAGAAAAGCATTTATAACTAATAAATGTATTTATCTATTTAGGAAATACATATAAAAGCTTTTATAATCTTTTTAAAAATAATATGAAATTATATAATGACAAGTGTTAATAAATTAAGGCATGTTAGAAATATGTGTAAGGTAATTAAGATGGATGAAGACAAGTGTCATTTTATTTTCATTTTCCTTGATTTTTAATAAACCATAAATCTAGTTTATATAAGCCTACCTCTTCATTCTCTTTTCTTTTTCTAATCTCATTTCTTAAAGACAACCAAAATCAGAAAACATATCAAACCGTAATCATCCTCAAACCAAACTGAAATATTCTCCAAATCAAAACTGAAATCATTTCCAGTTCAAAACCCTGTAATCTGAAATCATCTCCAACCCAAAACTGGAAAGATTCTCTTAAACCTGAGAATTTCCTCAAATCTGAAAATCATTTCAAAGCTCAAATTCAAATGCCTGAAACCCATTTTCTTAAAGCCTGAAATCTTTTCATCTCAAGCCTGTATCCATGTTCTTGTTTCAAAATCAAGTCTGGCACCATTCCAAGTGCATGCAAGTCATTTTCAAGTTGTCAAGAGCAAGAAGCATTTCAGTTTCAAACATAAGCAAGTGTTTCAGTTTTCAAAAACAAGCAGATGAAATTCAAAGCAAATTCAAGTCCAGTTCAAATTTTCAAAGTCCAAATTCCAGTTTCTCTGTTCAACAAAATAGGTGAGTAAACATCTTTTTCAAAAGTTAAAATGAAATTAAATTGCTTTCGAATGATTTCTGAATGAAGTATATTTGCATGTTCATGTGTGTATACTGTTTGTATGTGAGAATTGAAGTATGTATGCCTGGTTTCATTTATAATTGTTCTGTTATCTTCTATCGAGTAATATCTTCTTTATAAGACCTTGTACCATATATATATATATCTCTTGATTCCAGTAGTATAATATGAGATGTACTTGAATGTTTGAGTGAAATTGTTTTGCATGTTTATAAATAGGTAGGAATAATTATATGCAGGTCTATATACCTATATATCTCTGTTTTTATATCAATACAGGCTTCAAAATTTTTAGGAAAATTCATATCTTTACATCTGTTTGATTTTAGTCTAGGTAGTGTTAATGAAAAAGGTTTCTAACTATATATTTTAGGTTGTAAAAATAGATTCAATAATATGTAATAGACATTTAACCCAAAATATAAAGTTTACAATAGAACTAAATGAAATGGGTAAATTTCGAAAATGTTAATTTTAAACTTTGATTCTAAAATCTGTTTAGTAATTACTAATGATGAATTTAGAAAAAGAATTCAAGAATTTTAAGATAGAAATGGTGGAGAAATTGTAAGATGAACGGAAATGTCATTTTCGTCATTTTCAGACAAACGATGGGGCTGGATCCATCGTGATTGATGTCGGAGGTAGGTTGAAGGCTGTAGATGATGGGAAAAATAGTGGATGAATTTATTATTCGTCGTGGTGATCAATCGATGGAGTTTTAGGGTTTAGCAATGGTTTTGGGCATGGTTGAAATCGCGATCTTTTTCGATGTCATGGATGAACTAGAGACTATCGCACCTGGGGGAATGGAAGCATGGGACGGAGACGAAGCTTTGGTAGAAGTCGAGGGGGTTCTGGTGGTCGGAATCGTCTTGACGAGGCAAATCTTGGTTTTCGAATTTGGCTCCAGGAAGCTGTGATGGGTTCGATTTTACTGATGTGGTCAATCGAGGATGAAGAATGATCAGATGGATAGAGCACGACGAAGTCGACTTGTTGGGAATGGTCAGAGATGCCAGAACTCCGGTGATCGGCGGTGCATGTGCACCTGGTGTCAGTGTGTCAGTTGATTTGGGTTTGGGTTTCGTGGATGTTTTCTTCGAAGATGGTCTCGGGGAAGAAGGCCTTTGGCTCGAGTAATATTATAAGGAGATACGCGAGTGTTTGAGTGAATTGTTTTAACAGGTTTAAGTTGCAAACAACAGTTTTAAATTTTACTCGAGAGGAACTCGGGAAAGAAGGGCTTGGACTCGGGTTTTTCTTCGTGACGTTTGTGGGTTTGTATGAAAACAGTTAACAGTTTAAATTCTTTAAAAACCAAAACAGTTTTTAAATATAAACTAATCTCTGTTTAAAAAGAAGAAATAAAAGAAGGAATACTTGGTTTGTTTCAAATGACTTAAACCCATAGAAAGATGTTTAAATCAGTTTTTAAAAATTAAAATAAAAGTAAGTTTTAAATTTTGGAAAATCAAGTTGAAACAATTGTCTTGAAATTTCATTTCTTTGAAATGAATGATTTGAATAAATCAAATTGTATGAATTGATTTACTTAATTTTATTAAGTTAAAATCCTTAAGTTATTTTCAAATTAAATTTGAAAATAAGGTAATAAATAAAGAAATGTTTTATTTTAATACTTAATTAAAGTTGATAGTTAATGGAATAAATAAAGAATGATTGATTAATTGAATTAATTAATGATTATTTATTTTAAACTTAATTAATAATTTAATTAAGTAAATTAATTACTAAGATCAAATGTTTTAATGATAATGTTTTATCTTAAGATTAATTAAGATTTTTAAATGAGTTGAAATTAATTAATTTAATTAAGAAATTAAGATTAATTAATTTATTTAATTAATTATTGATAAGGATTAATTAAGTAATTAAGGGTTAATTAAACTAGTAATTAAGAAGTACTTAATAAAGTTTTATTAAGTAATAATTAAGTTTTCTTAATTAATAATTAAGAGATTATTAATCTATGATTAAAGTTAATTAAAGATTAATTAACTATTATTAAGGGTTAATTAATTGTCATTAAAGATTGATTAATAGGTAATTATGGATTAATTAAATTGGTAATTAAGGTTGTTAATTAATAATTAAGTTTTATTAATTAATAATTAAGAGGTAATTAATTAGTTAATTAAGTTTAATTAATTAATTATAAAAGTAATTAAGGATTGATTACTTTGTATTAAAAGATATTGATTAATAATTAAGGTTTATTAATTAATAGTTAAAGAATAATTAATCAAGGATTAATTAATTTGTTTAAAGGGTAATTAAGGATGAGTTACTCAGTTATGATTTAAGAAATGAATGTGATTTATTTAAGTTAATTAATTTGTTAATTAATTAAGGATAGTCACTTGGTAATTGATTAAGTATAGTTACTTAATAAGATTGATTAAGTATAATTACTTAGTGTAAGTAATTAATAAATAAATTACTGTATGTAATTGGAGTAATTATTTAAGGTTGATAAATGAAAGTAATTAATTAATGCATAATTAATTAATGTAATTAATTAAGGAATAATATAATTAATTATAGTTAATTAATTAATTAAAGTAATTAATTAAGGATCATTAATTATTATAATTAATGAGAGTAATTAAAGGGTAATTACTGTAAATGATTAAGGATAATTAATTTGTGAAATTAATTAAAGGATAATTACTTTAAGTAATTAATAATTAATCAAGGATGATTAATATTTAATGATTAATTAATTAAAAGGGATTGTAATTAATTAAGGGGTGATTAAGCAAGAATAGGAATTAATTCTTAAGTAATTAATTTAATTTAAGTTGATTAAATTAATTATAATAGAGATTAATAAATGGTTGCTTATGAATGATGGTTGAATAGAATGTCTGATTTGGTTGATATCTATTGGATGATATGCTATGATATTCTGTGAAATGATATTGGATATATCTGTGATAAATGTATGATATTTATCTATGTTAAAGCTGTGTGAATTCAAGTATTGAATTGAATTGTTTAAACCTTTAAACAACTTGGCCTTAAAAGATACGTTTTGGATTTCGATGAGACCGGGATCGGGTTTCCGTATACCGGATTTCCAGGTCTGGAGACCCGAATACCACATCGATCCAAATTAACGATAGGTCGTGAATCTCAAGTGAAGATGAAGATTCAGAGTGCAAGGGTTATTGTCGTTAACTCTGAGGGTGATTCCAAAACGAGTGTAACGAGATAATGCCTTCGGTTTCGTTCGAACCCGGAACGAACTTGTATGGATTGAATGCTTTCAGCACATCGTCAGGTGGACGATGAGCATTCTAAGTGAAGTGTTCTGATTAAAGGTAATCGTGACCTCAAGCCTCATCAACCGGGAATGGCTAAAACAGGGGAGGTGCAGCAAGGCTTCGTGGGTAGCGCCCACTGAGAGTAAGGTCATCCCTGTCTAGATGTCCCTTTCTATTTCGACTTAGTGGTACGGTTGCAGTACACAACCGTGGGGTGATTTTATTCGGAATTATCCAGTAAGGGATGGTTCCGGCTTTGTGTTGCAGGGGATTGGGCGTGATCCTCGGTACGGTGATCTAGGCCACGTACTGTGACGGGCGGTACCCCAGTAGCCCTGCCATTGTATGGAAATCCAACTTCCAATAAGTGACGTACGATTTAGTTGTGCCCAACTATGTTGGAACGTGAGATGTAAGCATTCCAGCTATTTCTGTATTTTACTTGAAAATCCTAGACCCTATTATAATATAACTGGATTTCCTATCAAGTTTTGGTTAGCGTAAGGTAAAAACTTTTCCATATTTATGTGTGGGAAGTCTTACGTGATACCTTTTGATTTCAAAGGTTTTAAAGTTAAGTAAGTTAACCCGTTTACTCACACCAGACCCATGTCTGACCCAAGTGTTTATTTCTGTTTTATATAAACTCTTGGGTACTCAAATTTTTACGAGTAGCCAAGGGAGTCAGGTTTGCTTTGACGAATATTCTGGAGGAGCAATGGAGCAGGAGGCTTCGGCGTTCGTAGATATAGTATTCCGCTGTGTTGATCTCTGAGTCATTGTTATCTGTGTTGTATCTTATATTGTAGAAACTAGACAGGTGTTTATAACTGTCTAGTATGTGTTGTATATGTTGTGTAACTCTGATAGTTGTTGTATATGAAACTATGTAATAGTTTATGTTATTAATATAATTTATTCATTCCGCTGTTTAGATTCTGATGTTGTTCCTTTCTTTCTTCTCTTCTTTTCTCTTTCTATCCCTTTCTTTCTTATCAGCGATACGACTTTCTGGTCAATGAAAGCCGGGTCGTCACATGAATAGTCAATACACGTTCTCCATTTCCCATTTGCTTTCTTCTCCAGCATGAGGTTAGATATCCATTCGGGATAGAGGGCGTCGCGAATAAACCCGTTGGCTTTAAGTTTATCCACCTCCTCTTTAAGAGCCATGGATCTCTCCGGATCCATACCTCATCTTTTTTGCTTGACAGGGACATACTTTGGATCAATATTCAATGCACGGCTCATGATGGCAGGCAAGATTCCACACATGTCAGAATGAGTCCAAGCAAATACATCCAGATTCGCTCGGAGGAAATCAGTTAGTTCTCTCATCATCGATGGGCTGAGTTATGATCCAATCTTCAACACCCACGATGGGTCGTCATGGATGACTGCAATATCAATCGTCAGTTCAGCCGATGCTGCCTTGGCCTCCTTGGGTTCCTCCTCGTCATCCCTTGGATCTATATCTCTATAGAAACGACTGTGGTGCCCAAGCCAAGGCTTAGGCGCTATTTGTCAATCTTCAGTAACTTGGATGCAGACAGACTTGTCCACACCCTTTCCCTTCTCTTTCCGCTGAGCCTCTCTTAACTCAAACACATAATAGGCACGGCCATTAGCCTTATCGCCATGCACAACATCTACTCCATTATCTGTCGGAAATTTCAACGTCAAACACCACGGGGCCAATGCTGCCCGAAATTCGGCCAGGGCCGGACGACCCAAGAAAACATTGTACGGTGAATCCACATCCAAAACAATGAATGGTAGGATCCGCACCCTCCTATGCTCACCTTCTCTTAACTCCACCGGCAATTCAACATAACCAACTGCTTTGGTTGCCACACCTTAGAAACCGTGTATACGAGCTTTTGACGATTTCAAATCTTTAGCCTCCATCCTCATTTGATCATATGTCTTCTTAAAGATAATGTTCATAGAGCTTCCGCAATCAACCAAAATTCTCCTCACTAGAGTGGGGCCAATCATGGCAGAGATAACCATAAGATCAATAGTAAGGGCTTCTACTTTATCGGCATCTCTGCTTCTGAATACTATATCATCCGTCATTGTACGCTGTTGCTTCGCCAGAGTTCCATTCTTTGTATTCGAACAACATTCAAAGTCCACATGTTTCATTGAACTAGCATAGCGCTCCATTTCCTGCCAACTCCTGTCCGTAGGGTGCGGTCCACCCACTATCATGTTTATTACCAACCTCCTACTGGTCTGAGCGGGTTCCTCATCCTGACGTGGAGCTTGCTCTCGAGTGGGGCCAGACATTCCCTGTCCGCCATCCTGCGAATTCTTGACAAACTGCTACAACTTTTTCCGACGAATCAATTTCTCAATGGCATTACGGAGATGCCTACACTCGTTAGTATTGTACCCGTAGCATTCATGAAACCGACAGTACTTCCCGGTTTGCTTTTGTTCCTTAGTCGATTCTTTTGGACGTGGCTTACTATATTGGAAAGTATTACAAGTAGACAAATAGATGTTCTCCAGAGATGCATTCAGAGGTGTATAGTCGTTATATGAAGAAAGCCTTGACCTCCACTTTCTGGGCTCCCTCTTCCGATCGGGATTTCCTTCTCCACTCCTTTTCTGTTGACCCGTCTTGTTTTGAACATTGACCTGAACCTTTCTATAATTCTCGCCAGATTGCTTTACTGCGATGTTGCTCTATACCGCTTCTCCACTTGGCCATGTAGCATTACTTCTTCTAGACAACTTGGCCTCTTCCTTTCTCATGAACTGGTTTGCCTTTGTGTAGAAACATTCCAACTTGGTTGGTGGTTTTCTAGCTAGCTAATCACCGAACTCGGATTCTGGGTCAACCCCCTTATCACAGCCATAAGTATGGCGTGGTCATTTGGGTTACTAACTTTAGTGGCAGCAACATTAAATCTCTGCAAGTAGTCCTTTAGTGATTCCCCCGGGGCCTGGATTACACTGGATAACGACATCACATCTTTGGGGCGAGTAGCGTTAATCTGGAACTGCTCCACGAATCTCGTAGCCAGCTCGTCAAATCTTGAGATTGATCACGGGGGCAATCTCGTGAACCACATTGTAGCAATCCCAGATAGAGTTATAGGGAAGCATCTGCATTTAGTAGCATCATTCGCTCTAGCCGAGTCCATCAACCACTTGTACCTCATGACGTGTTGCCGGGGGTCCGTCTTCCCTTTATAAGTAGGCATCATAGGCATGTTGAACCTTCTAAGATACTCTGCCTGCAAAATACCATCGGTAAATAGGGTGTGGCTCCTAGAGACTCCCCAGTCATCGTTTGCCAAGCCCTGGTTTTCCCTCATCAGCTGTCTAACCATAGCAAATAAATCCGGTGTTTGGCTAGGTGGCGCCAAGTGGTGGTCGTGCTCCATCCCGTATGAACGTTCTGGCCGGTGTCTCCAGGGCATATCATGCCTCCTTGGCCTATCATCCTCCAGATGTGTATCCCAAGCATTCACTTCATTATCATTCCAGAGAGGCAGTTGATCAGCATCCAAGCATGCTCCAGTGTCCAAGTTCTCGGTTCCAAGTCGAGTACGACCCCCCAGCTGTAGTTGAGGAGCCATCCCCCAGGTTGAGGGATCAGTACCGACCCCTAGGGAGGGATCGACACCGACCCAAATTAGCAGACCACGTTGGTCTGCCAAGTGTTGCTCCATCGCTCCAGCTCATGCTATTTCAACCCTGTGACGCCTACGCCTATGGTGCTTGTCCAATGAAGTTGAGTTATCTGACGTCGAGTACGAAGCAAGACCTCCTCTGGTGCTTTGACGTTGCTGTTGAGAAATTTGGTTCATCAGGTTGGCATTAGCCTGAATTTGCTCATTTAGCTGCCTACAACTTTCCATAAACTTCCTCATTAAGTCATTAAATTTGGCTCGGGTAATGGAATCAGCGTGGTTCCAAACAGTAGCAGGCTCCACATTCACATTAGCAGGCTGGTTGCTTGGGCCCCCTTGTTGGACACTGGCAGTTTTGTTGGCATCAACATTGTGGAAGTAGATTTAGTGCGCCTTACCATCTTAGATTCCTTTGCTTAGATCTTGAAAAATCCGAGTAGTACCTGCAAGCTTATGAAAATGAACCTGGATCTCCTTCGGGGGATTTCTTCAATCTAGTAATAACAAAGGTGATCTTAATAGCTCGAGAATCGACTTTCTCAGTGAAAGCACCAAAATGTTTGCAACCATATTGGCCACAAACACCCAAGGATAGGTTTAAGTAGTGAAATAAATGAAGAAATTAAATGAAAACAGAGGAATGATGCTAGATATCAAGAAAAATGTAGTAAAAGCAAAAACAACAAGATTTATAGTGGTTCGGCGTTGATTGCATGAGTCCACTTTGAATACTTTCTTTATTGCTTCACAATTCGCTTGATTATAGTTACAATCAATAAGAAATAGCAAGAGATCATGAAAGAATACAAAGAGATTGGTTACAATAATGGCATAGTTTCACTTGCAAGTCAAAAGTTCCTCAAAATGGCCCCTTACCCCTGTATTTATAGACGAAGGCAGCATCTAATCTGATTGAAACTTCGGCATCTGGACCCTCTCAACCATATGGGCCCACCATAGGGAGGGCTAGGCCTAACTCTCAATGGATAGGGGTCGGTACCGACCCGTCCATGAGTTGAGTTTGGGCTAGTGACCCCTATGGTGGCTTTCTTATAGTTTATATTGATGGTGCTTTAAATATCAAGGCGATTGGATGCATGGAGCTCTAGTCCTTGTGATATTTTAGTTGGAGTCTTAACTCGGTCTGAGTTGTGCCGATCCCTTCTGCTATACCAACATATGCCGATCCCTTCCTTACATACCATGTAACTCCGATCCATATTCTTCGTGCCAAGCCATGTCGACCCGAACCCCTTTGTTTCCTTCTACTATGCCGACCCATTTTCCCAAATATTATATGTCGACCTGGACACTTTATGCCAACCCCTCCATATTATGTTGATCCATATATGTCTCACCCAATTTGGCCAATTATCCATGCCGACCCCTATTTCAAACAAACTAAATTCCATAAATCCAACATCCTGCATTGTCTATCTATCGACCCTATTTACCCTGGGCTGGACACAACTGTTCGGAAATTATATTTCGGTCATATGGATGTCGTCTCGTGACCATCCCTACCATCAACAGTCGAGTCCGACCTTCGCAATCAGCCCTGTGTAGCCGGGTCAAGGTACTGGGTAACAACTCATATATTAGATGTTTTGAAATCAGTGTATATTCGATGTGTAACTTGGATATACATACATATTTATCTATTATATATTATCGCTGTGATTTTGACTCTATATTCCTTTTATTATCAATATATATATATATTATTTATTGTTCTATCCTAGTAGCATACATGTTTATTGCTTTGTACCAAGACCATGTACATTTATGGTGAGTTTTATTTGAGATGTGTACCGGTATTAGTCCAAGGGAATATTCACGTGTGTGCTTCATATCGCCTTATTCTCCGTATTACATGATAGTATTACTAAGTAATTCTCTTGTGTAGTATGGATATAGAGATACGGGTGCTACAGCTGTTATCAGAGCTAGGTTCAGAATAGTACATTGTATATATGAGACGCGAGTCATTAACCTAGAGAATTAAGGTCCCTGTCCCTTAGATGTGTTCAGAATTTAGTTTATAGAAAGATATAATAGAAGTATATATATGTATATATTACTTAGTGTATGATGATTACTGGGGTAATCGTCTGAGAGTGTATTTCTATTTTGTATATAAAATATTATATATATTTATTAAGTATGAAATATAAAATTGTTTTACCTCCGGTGGCTTGATGTAAATATTTATATTCTGGTTTGTTGGTGATTAGAGTGCACATCGAAAATGTATAGATTACTTTCCATTGAGCATCTTATATGTTTGATTATTTAAGTTTGATTGGTTGATGATTATATATGTTAAATTCGTAATTATTGATCTTAAGTCCTTGCGGTATTTTCAATGTTGAAGGTACCACTAGGAATTTTGAGACTTGTATTTTTATAATATGTTATTGATGTGTTTATGTTATATCTTTTATGAAGTAATTTTAAAATGGAGGGTTGCTTGAAATTCTTTGAATTGTTGGAAGTTATTTATTATTGAAAAAGGATTTTGGCAAGTAATTAAATATAAGTAAAAAACGTTTTCATTAGGAAATCTTTTGATGAAATATATGATTATATGAAGTATGATTTCATATAAATGTATATGGATAGAATATTTTGAAGAGTTTTTGAAAAATTGAATACTGGTAATTTGTCTATTGAGTGCTTTATGAATTCTGGTCGATTGATCAACATTATCAATAGGGATTCCTAAAACTACGACGAGGCATATAAACAAGGAGTTTTGAGAAGTTTAATAAACTTTGAAAGTTTTTGAAAAGTTTTGAAAGATTTTGCAAAATTTTGGAAAATTATGCAATGTTTGTAAAAAAATAAAATATTTTGAAAAAAAAAAGAATATAGCATAATTAATATTTTATAGTAATATTTTAAAGGAAAGTAAATTTTATATTTTGAAAAGAATTTAGATAAAGCTTTAAGAAGTGATATTAAATATCTTGATAAGGAAATATTATTTTGAAACATAATTTTAGTAAAGCTCATGTCATGAATATATGTTCGAAATTTTGAAGTTTTAGAAATTGATGAAATTGTTTTAACTTCGAAATTTACATTTGAGTGCTTGTAGTTTTATAGTAAATTTTATTATTTTGTGGTTAATAGAAATTTATTTTCATATGTTTGTATATATGTATTTATACGATGATTACAACTATCGAGCATTAGTGGATAGCTGAAGTCGATGGCGAGGCAATGTTGATCACACGGTCAACACTATAGCCAGTTGGCGAAGTGAGTCATTAGCAAGTTATGGCGATGCATCATCCATATACTTTTGTATTGGAAGTTTGAATTTATTTGATGTATGATGTTATGATTGAATGTCTTTTATAATGAATGGTGGTTTATATTTCAAATGAAATGTATGAATATATTATGTTAGTTTGCTTTGATTGGTTTTTAATAATACTGAAGAATGTTGGAATTTGAATTGATTATATGTGGATATTTTTAGATTTCTAGGATTTCAATTGACTAGGAGAATATTTTAATCAACTAAATTCTTATAAATCTTATTGTCGTAAGGAAAATCCAAGAATAAGAAGACTAAAGTAATAATTCAGTCAAAACTAGTTCAGTCGACTGAATCTAGTTTCAGCCATTGAACCTGAGAACTTTCGATTTCTTGAAAATAACTTTATTATTTTGTTATATTTTTAAATCCATTCCTTTTTGGTTCAAAAATTTGGATTATTGTTGTTATTTGTTATTGTATGTTATATTAAGAGTTTTTAAAAGAATAATTACAATGGTTGTAAAGATATTATATATATATTTAAAATGTTAATATAGTCTATATATTTTCATTCTAGCAATCTATTTTCTTAATATAAATTTATTAGAAGCTAATTTATGACTTAAAAATTTAATTTTGAGATTTGTAGTAATTTTTAATAAATATTTAGAGTAAAGTTTTTATTTGTAAGATAAGTAGTAAAGAAAAGTTTTGAATTAAACAAAGATTTAAATATTTGAGAAAATGGAATTTGAGTTTTGAGATAGTATTCAAAGAATATTTTGTATATAATGTTTTCAAGCATTACTGGAGATTTTTCCTTTTAATAATAAAATATCGTTTATGTGAAGTAGAATTTAGAAATTTATTGTAGTTGGTTTTATTGAATTAGAGTTTATTTGTAAATGCTAATAAATTTGTATCGTAAATAAAAAAGTTTTGAATAAAGAATTATTTTTGTATTTCGAATGAAGATTTGGATTTTGACAATGATAATCCTTATCAAAATTGTTTTGTGTTTGAAGTAAGAAAATATTATTATGGAAAACTGAGTTTTAAAATATTAATGATTTGGAAAGGAATGAAATAAATGTAACTGAATTTTGTTAATATAGGAATATTTGAAAAGTTGGATTTCTAAAGTAAAAGTTCTTTCGAAAATGTTTTGTATATTTATTTGTGAAGATCTTTCATAAATCAAGGATTGAAGTAATTTATTAATTAGAGCCAAGTTATGTTTTCAAGATTTACGACTTTAGAAAAGTTTTGGAAACTAGATATAAATTTTATCTCAAGAGTTTTACTAAATTTTGAAGTTTATTTTGAGAAAGTAAGATTAAAAATTTATGGATTTGTCTTATAAAGATAAAATAATTAGAATTTGAAATTTTGAGTTTACAAATATTTTGAGCCTTCTACATTATATATGTGTATTAGAAAAGTTTTTGTAAAGTTTTGTAAAATAAGGAGAATTTTGAAGAATGGTGAATTACAAATAGTTTTTTCCATCATTGTTTTAGAGAATAAAATATAGTGATATGTTTTAAGTATTTTAGAAGTTGTAAATTTATTTGAAAAGATTTGTTGCAAATATAAAATTTTGAAATCATTAATTATAAATTTCTAATTATATTATGTTTTGATTATTTATGATTTTAGAAAAAAATTTGAGTGTAGAGTCTAAAAATTATGTTCCAAGTGTTAAATGAATTTTGAAATTGCTTAGTGAAATTTGAATTTGAGGAAGAATGTTTGATTTGTAAAGTTAATGGTTTTCTAGAGTTTGAAATTGTAATATGTATAAATATTTAGGGTCTCCTATATCATTTAGATGTTATAAATGAATATGTTTATATATTTATTAAGAGTTGCAAATTCCTAGAAAATTTTTGTACCACAAAAATTACTCCAATTTTTTTTCGAAAATTCCAATATTTGAATTATATTTTGATTATAATTCATGGATATGATCCCAAGTGAGTTTTACAACTCATAACCCATGACCGCAATTTTGGGCACAGGATGGTTATCATTTTGAGGCCACTGAGGAATTTATTAATGAATGTTGTGTTTAAACGAGTTTGTATCATTTCGATAATTGTGTATGAAGATTTAAACTAAGAAAGTGTAGTAAAGTTAATTATTTTAGCTTGGTATGTATTTCTCCTATAAGAAATTGCGAAGAATCAATTTTCTTAATGGGGAGTCTGTAACAACCCGATGTTGACCAATAATGATAATAGTGATGATTTAATATATTAAAATGAATTTTAAAATATTAATCAAGAAAGATTTGGATTTATTTGTATATTTATGTATTTAAAATGATTTTAAATAAGGTAAAAATGATTGGATAATTTTATAAAATCTAGTATTATTAGTAAAAATGATAATAGTTTCTCTTTTGGCCTAACTCTTTATCAAGGAAATTGGTAAATTGCATGGTGTCCCTACTTCTATTGTTTGCAATCGCGATCCATTGTTTAATAGTGGATTTTGGGAAAGTCTTCGAGATTTTTAACACCGCTTATCACCCCCAGTCCGATGGACAAACTGAGCGTGTGAATCAAACTCTTGAAGATCTTCTTCGTGCTTGTGTGCTTGATTTCGGTGGAAGTTGGGAAGATCATATTTCACTCGTTGAATTTTCCTATAATAATAGCTTCTAATCTAGTATGGGTATGGCACCTTTCGAGGCACTCTATGGAAGGCCATGCCGATCCCCTTCTTGTTGGCTTGAGGCCGGTGAGAAGCTGGTTTTAGGTCCGGATTTTTATTCGTGTTTCACCTATTAACGGTGTTTTACGTTTCAATCGATCGGGAAAGTTAGCACCTCAATATATTGGGCCATTTCCTATCACTGGACATAGTGAATCCATGACGTATCGCCTTTTATTACCAGCTCAAATTTTCTGCTATTCGTGACATGTTTCACGTTTCTCGATTACAGAAATGCTTTTGAGATTTCGATTTTTTTTATTCTTGAGTCTGGTGTTGTGGAAGAAACTGAAGTTTCACCTAATTTAACTTTTGAGCAGCATCCTATTCGTATTATTGCTTCGGAAGTCAAACGTCTTCGAAAATAAAGATATTCTCTTTGTATGAGTTCTATGATTCTCAAATTCCAAGGATTTCTCTTGGGGAATCTAGAATATTTATCAAGCGAACACATCCGGATGGTGAACTTCTTATTTCAAATTTCTTTTTGTGTTAATATGCTTTTATGGTTGTTACTTTTTATTTCCATCTTATATATTGCGAGAACGCAATTTCTTTAAGGAGGGGAGTCTGTAACAACCCACATATTTATCGATTTTATATTTAAATATTTTATCGTTAGTCGGATGTTAGTCCGAACAGCTACTTGTTGCATACGGTCAAATTATGACTCTAGACCACTTCCATTGAGTTTAAAATAACGTTTGCGATCTTTTTAAGTGTAAACTTCGATATGTTTGGAGATAGTGAAATTTTCGTCACTTTTTGCTTTGGGCTTTTGGTTTGGGCTGAACTTCTTCTAACTCAGTCCCAACCCATCTCCTCTTCCTCACTTCTTCAAAAATAACAAAGCTTCATCAAAAATGGTGGAGGGAATGGGAAATTAAAATTCCAAGCTCAAGTTCTTTAGAAAATTCAACATCTAACTCCAAATTCAAAGTGAAGACATTGATTCAAGCTTGTGGTTGATCCTTGCTTTGCTCCCAAGCTTCATCTTCATCAAATTCCATGAAAAGGTGAGATTTTTATCTCACATCTTGCCTATAACTGTCATTGGACTGTTGGGAGTGATTCCCTATCACTTGTGCACATGCATTTGGTTTGGATTGAATTGGTGAAAAACCCAATTTTTAGTGTTTTGGCAAAATTCTGGGTTTAGGTCGTTCGGGTTTGGAGAAGACAGGTCTGCAAATTGCACATTCTGGGCTTAGGTCGTTCGTCCCTAGGTTGTAGGTCGCTGGCCTTTAGGTCGTTTGACCTTTCTTCTTTAGGTCGCTCGGATTCATTTAGTTGCTTAGGTCGTTCGAGCCTGATGAGACTCGCCTGCATATAGCTCGTTCGGAAATAGGTCGTTTGCCCCTTAGCTCGTACTTCCTTTAGGTCACTCGGCGATCTAAAACGTCGCTAGGTCGTTCCTAGCTCGCCATCAATAGGTCGTTCCCCTTAGGTCGCGTACCATCTTAGGTTGCGTACCACTTTGGTCGCGTACCACTTCGGTCGCGTATCACTTAGGTCGCAACCATTTAGGTCGCAAGGCCTTTTTACCTTTAGGTCGCATGACCCCAGTTCTGTTAGGTCGCCTGACCTTAATTACTTTAGGTCGTTAGACCTTACTCCCCTTAGGTCGTTCGACCTCACCATTTTAGGTCGCTCGGCAAGGAGCGTTTAAGTCGTTCGGCCTGTTTCGTGCTAGATCGCTCGCCCCGGATAGGTCGCGTGCTCCTTAGGTCATTAGACCTTATTGCTATTAGGTCGTTCAACCTTATTTCCTTTTGGTCGTTAGACCTCATTACTTTTAGGTCGCATGAGCTCATTTCCTTTAGGTCGCAAGACCTTGATTCCACTAGGTCGCTCGACCTGCTTGTGTTTAGGACGTACTATCTTTAGGTCGTTCGACCTGTCTCCAAGTTAGGTCGTTCGATCCTTTCCTTAGCTCGACCTTGTTAGGTCGCATCCCCCTGTTGCTTAGCTCGACCGAGTTAGGTCAATCACCCTCTAAGTCGCAACCCACTAGGTCATTTGACCTGCATTTCACTAGGTCGCTCGACCTGTTCTTCTGCTAGGTCGCACGGCAGTCTACCCTTAGGTCGTTCGACCAATTTGACTTAAAGTCATTGCACTTTAATTCGACCACGTTAGGTCGCAAGTATATTCCTACTTTGATGGTTTTGGGGATTGATTTCTTTGGACTTTTCTCACGTCTTCGAATGTGAATTTATGTGATTCGATTTGTTTCAACAATCGTTTTGTGACTTGTCACTTTAAAGACATAGAGGTTTCAATACTAGTAGTAAATATCAAAGCTCTTTCATCAAAACGATTTCAACTCTATTTTATTACAAAGCTCTTTTTCCTAAACCGTTTTCCAATCTATTAGTATATACAAGCCTTTACTTCACTCGGATGAGAAATCGAATTAAACGACTTAGTAAAACGAGTGGTATGAAACGCTCGCGTTCACTTTGTCGGTTAGCTCTTGGACTTGTTTGACTGAACCCTTTTGTGACAATTTCCTAGTGAAGATCTACAGTTTGTTCGTAAATATTTAAGTTAAGCTAGTGGTTTTGGGACATGAAGCTAAACTCATATATTTACTGGCTTAGTGTAATTGACACTTCTTCATGATCATGACGATCATTTTTGTGATTTAGACTAGCGATTGAGCGATGTCTCTTTGTCTGCGAGGGAGACTAGACCCCGCTTATGTGATGTTTCTACTCACATATATGGGGTAGCACCCCATGGTCTTCGGGCCGTTCATGTGTTAAAATTTAATGGATAGCTTCCATGAGATAGCTTCTCATTCATGTGTTACACGCGTTGGTGAGGTTTCATGCTCCCGTTCATGTGATAGGCATCCCCCCTTTTTATGTGATTTCTGGATTTCGTGTGCTGATTTCTGGAATTTGTGCTTCACCAATTTTCATGTGTTTATCAGTTTTTGTGCATTGGTGAATTCATGTGTCATTGACTTGTTATGAATACAGGTTTAGGGTATGATACCCTATTTTACCTTTGAGAAGATTCTTGTGATATTGATTAATATCTTGTTGATTTTCAATTACATACTTATAGTAGTATGCCATTATGGTTATTACATGTTCATGCCATGTCTTTTACTTTATACCATATCATCTGATATTTATAGCTAGACTGATCCGTTTATTATTTTCTTATAAATAATACTCGGGTCAGACCGAGATGTTACAGGTGCTTCTGCTTGACTTCTCTTCAGGATTGTTTTGACTTTTGGACTAACTACTTAGATTAGTAGTTTTTGGATGTACACATTTGAGATTTAGACTCTATGTTGTGTACTATTTCTTTTGTATAGCACGTGTTGCTATTCTTTTGTATCATCGTGGATCTTTCCGACCACTACTCTGATGTACACTTTTATGTGTCATATATATATATATTCATATCTTCTTCCGCCTTTGTGATATGGATGTCTGTGACTGATTTATGTTATGATTATTTCTATGTTTGTTTCCGAAGATTCTATATAGCCACCGTGTGATAGCTTTGAGTTTGTATCGGTATGTCAGATTTCCTCCTTAAATGATATGCATTCTATTCTATCTGACATATCGGTGCTCGCACAAAGAAGTTACATGGATGGTCGCTCCTCCACAGCCTTATTCTCCGTGCTAATTGACAGCACTACATCGTAGTGTTCTTGGTTAGCGTGGGTATAGAGGTGGGGCGCCACAACTGAGTTTTAAAATATTAATTATTTGGAAAGGAATGAAATAAATGTAACTGAATTTTGTAAATATAGGAATATTTGAAAAGTTGGATTTCTAAAGTAAAAGTTCTTTCGAAAATGTTTTGTATATTTATTTGTGAAGATCTTTCATAAATTAAGGATTGAAGTAATTTATTAATTAGAGCCAAGTTATGTTTTCAAGATTTACGACTTTAGAAAAGTTTTGGAAACTAGATATAAATTTTATCTCAAGAGTTTTACTAAATTTTGAAGTTTATTTTGAGAAAGTAAGATTAAAAATTTATGGATTTGTCTTATAAAGATAAAATAATTAGAATTTGAAATTTTGAGTTTACAAATATTTTGAGCCTTCTACATTATATATGTGTATTAGAAAAGTTTTTGTAAAGTTTTGTAAAATAAGGATAATTTTGAAGAATGGTGAATTACAAATAGTTTTTTCCATCATTGTTTTAGAGAATAAAATATAGTGATATGTTTTAAGTATTTTAGAAGTTGTAAATTTATTTGAAAAGATTTGTTGCAAATATAAAATTTTGAAATCATTAATTATAAAATTCTAATTATATTATGTTTTGATTATTTATGATTTTAGAAAAAAATTTGAGTGTAGAGTCTAAAAATTATGTTCCAAGTGTTAAATGAATTTTGAAATTGCTTAGTGAAATTTGAATTTGAGGAAGAATGTTTGATTTGTAAAGTTAATGGTTTTCTAGAGTTTGAAATTGTAATACGTATAAATATTTAGGGTCTCCTATATCATTTTGATTATAATTCATAGATATGATCCCAAGTGAGTTTTACAACTCATAGCCCATGACCGCAATTTTGGGCACAGGATGGTTATCATTTTGAGGCCACTGAGGAATTTATTAATGAATGTTGTGTTTAAACGAGTTTGTATCATTTCGAATAATTGTGTATGAAGATTTAAACTAAGAAAGTGTAGTAAAGTTAATTATTTTAGCTTGGTATGTATTTCTCCTATAAGAAATTGCGAGGAATCAATTTTCTTAATGGGAGTCTGTAACAACCCGATGTTGACCAATAATGATAATAGTGATGATTTAATCTATTAAAATGAATTTTAAAATATTAATCAAGAAAGATTTGGATTAATTTGTATATTTATGTATTTAAAATGATTTTAAATATGGTAAAAATGATTGGATAATTTTATAAAATCTAGTATTATTAGTAAATGTAATTAGAAATATATTTTTCAATAAAATAAGTTTTATTTTATTTAAATGAATTGTTTTGGAAATTATCTAGAAATTGGATTTGAAATGTAATTATGGAATAATTTAAACTAAAATAAGTTAAAATAAGAAAACAATATTTTATAAAGTTTATATAATGAATGAGAAATGTATTTTTGAGGTAGTAATAATTTTTAAGTTATTAATTTTGGTTAATAAAAGAATTTTACAATGTAGGCTAAAAATGATAGTTTTGATATTATTAATTAATAAATAAATAAATCTAAGGAAATAAATTCTATAAAAATTTAATAATGTTGAGCAAACATTTTGATGGTCTTAATTTGATTTTTAATTAAAATTTTATAATGTTTTGTGTTGAAAATAAAATAGTTTTAAAGGTAAAAGAAAAGAAATGAAATAGAAAAGGGTTTAGTATTTAGGTAAGGTCCAAAGCCTAAACCCTACTTGCTTCATGAAACAAAAGAACTAGATATTTCTACATCTAGAGAATTCTCTCCTTCATTCACTAAAACAAAACGAAAGTCATGTTCATATCTTTCTAACTCTTCTCTTTCTCTTCCTAAACAAAATATATTTGGAAAACCCTCTTCTTCAAATAATCAAAATAAAATAATATAAAATCCAATAAATTCCCAGATAAATATATGATGTTGTCAACACCAAACTACACCAATAATCAAGAAGAAGTTGGATTTTTGATTAAGTTTATATCTATGGTGTTTTCTTGTTTGATGAATTGAAGAAGATGTAATGCTATTTTAGCTTTGGAGTTTCATTTAGCCAAGATGAGGGCTTTATCACTCACATATCTATGTCTTGATGATTAAATTTATATCTATAAAGTTTAACATGTGCATTTCTTGGATTTGTGATAAATTTTGAAGATTTGTATTTCATGTCACATTATATTGAATAAGGCATGAATTTGATAAATTATTGATTGATAATGGAATTGGATGGTTATGAATTTCATGTATAAACACTTCTTTTGGAACACATGTTGCTTTTATTTTGATCAATTTTGAACAGTTATGAGATATGGTGGAATTTGAGTCAATACAAAGTTAATCATATTTTCTGTGCTTCAGGAATTCAGTCAACTAAGTGTGTTATTCAGTCGACTGAACTAGTGAAAAATGTAAACCCAAGAAATAAACCCAAATTTAGTTGGCTTGTTTATTGCTTGTTAGCCGATAGTTCAGTCAACCGGTGAAGTGTTTCGGTCGACTGGTCACCTGCTTATTCCTAAATCATGTGTAGCCCGGTGGTAAGGCTTGTGCATTTCAGCCATCCCACCCTGGTTCGAGTCCTACATTGTCCTATTTTTGTAATGTATATTTTAATGGTAAATAAATTATATTTGCATTAGAAATAAATGTGAATAATTATATAAAGTAAATATATAATTTTATGGAGAAAAGTTTTATTTAAAAACTTGGTATTTAAATTTATTAAAAGTATATTTATTATTAATTTTGAAGAAGTATTTAATTATAGAAAAATTAGGAAATGACTTTTATAAATTGTAATTAATCTATAAAGTAATTTTGAATGTTTTATATGTATAAAAATAAGGATTTGAAAACATATTTAACGTTTCAATCTTTATTATAGTATTATATAAATGAAGTAAAATTATTTAATACATAAATATTGCGACGAATGAGGATTTTTGACCCTCGAAAATCGACACTAATACAACCTCGGCATTTACGTGCCGCAAATCCAAGTGCCAGAAACCCGATCCTTAAGGGTAAGAAAGAAAATAAAGACAGAACAGAATCTCACAAGAATGAAATAACGTATATTATTTCAACGTATAATCATTACAGCGGAAATTTTAAATACATTTACCAGAGTTAAACATGGACAATTATAAATATCCATCCTTACAAATGCGGAATACAATAGTATATGAGTGTGGTGGAAATGGATAACAATCTTCAGAAGAATCTTCTAACTCCATGCTCCGAGCTCTTCTAGATTTCTTTTAACTAACCTGACTATTAGACTGCCCGAGAAAATTTGTGCATCCAAAGTTTAAGGGAAAAGGAAAATAAACTCCAGGTCAGTCATGAGACTGGTGTGAGAACTCAAAATACACGCTTTGAAAAAAAGTATCTCATAAGATCATGCCGCACATAAACACGGAACGAGATTTTACCTTATGATAACCAAAACATTCTAAGTCAAAATACGTGATATTATTTTTAATGACATATATTTGAAAACATTTGCAAGTAAACCTATTAATCTTAGCCGAAATTGTTACCATTATTAAATTTAGGATATGTTAGGCTCTATAAAAAAAACTCCTACAAGGCTCATTCGAAGAATGGATTCCATACAAATGACAAGGTGAGGGACTACCTTCTGTACAATACACCTCTAAAGGGATGTACCTAGGGTCCAGATACTGAACTACTACACCAACATAGAACCGGCCTACCCCTTCGCTGGATAGTATCGAATATGACATCACCCCGGTCGTTACCGACCTATCCGAGCTATCTCATAGCAAACACAACATATCCGATATATAGAGGGTTATCTAGAAAGGTGATGACCATATCCTAATGGGGGCGACCCACTTAGCCCTGCCGCATCTACCCTGTTTTTGCCATTTCCGGTTGATGAGGTCCGAGGAAACATTTTACCTTTCACATAGCACATACACTTTGAATGCCATACTGCCATTCCATGGTCACACAACTGATTTCTACAAACGTATAACTCCTAAGCTCGTACGTCTCAAGAAAGACTGTTAAGCTAAGAGAAGTTGCCTTCTCCGCCACCAAACAGATGATACGTTTATAGAGATCAATCAATCTAATTAGAAATGCAACATCAGACATTCATCTATACAAGTTGTCCAGGAACAGGACAAACCGAAGGTACTCTCCTACCTCATTCTGTCAGGAATTACCCCTAGGATTAACGAGAAGTCCTTGCATCGAAGATCTTAAATGAAGAACTACTACTAAATAATATGATATAGGAATTTCCCTCGAGGGTCAGTGACAAGCAGCCCTACACTCCATCTTCCAAATCATATCCATATCTTCACTTCGAATCCGTAAATTAGTTCGAAGTGGTCTTCGGATAGGAATCCGACCCCGGTTCCTTCGAACCAATCATCGATAAAAGATGTTTTGTGAATAGGGAATCATTCTTTAATTCATTATGTTCTTTTTATCAAAATCTCCTTTAGAGATATAAATTTCTAAAACATTCCTTCCAGTATATACCAAATCATTAAACCTCTCTTATCAAATCCTTTGATTACTTAAAACCTTTTTAAATTCCAAATTATTTCAATTTTTACTTAGGAAAATATTTCCAAATCATTTCATTTAAATCTTAACAAAGATTTCTTAATTCAAAACTCGAAATTTGGTTGAGTTAAAACCATGTTATCTAGGATCTTAATCCCAAAACCAGTAAATATAAAGTGAGTAGACTCTATAGAAATCATCTAATTCTACTTAATATCAATTCCCGTTTTCAACAAATACTATGGGTGGAATAACGGCGAAATCACTTTTTAAATTCCAAGAATAGTACGAGTTCCCTCTTTGGGCTTTAACATCGAGTACAAGAAGGTCATCTCTGTAAAATCTAAGTTGAATTTAATTTAAATTTGGAAAATTAAATAGTTTATACCGTGAAAACTTTGATCCAAGTAAATCAAATTTACTATCCCATCCATCGGGCCAGTTTGGATAGCCAGAGAGAGCAGGAAAATGGTTTTCCAAACTCAAGCCTAGACACTATCTCTCTGATACCCATAAGGCCATCAAGTTATTTGATCGACTCTAAACCATTAAACCTTTAATCATTTCATAAATCCTTCAAATTACCTTTAAAACAATTTATTAATCATTTATAAACATTTACAAAAGATTTGGGAAAGAACAGTTGCGTCTAAAAATATATTTCAAAAATTATAAATATGGTGTTGTAGAAAAGTGCTATGGAAAGTGCTTTTTAGGTTATATTGATCAAAACGACGTTTTATTATTTGAAAATTGATTTTTATTACTCAAATCACTTTTAGAACATTTTAAAAGATTTATTCCATATTTTTAAACATTTTAAAATATCATTTTCAAAGAAATCATGTTTTGGATTCCGAACTGCAAAATCGGGATTTTTCAAAAAATTTGTTTTACTCATATTTCAAAATCTACTTATCAGAACCTCGATTTTCTTTCTTCGTTGGAAAAATATGGATATAATAGTTCGGAAAATTCTTATCTCGAAGAATTCCGAGCCATATTCCAACTTTCACACTTGTTTGACTTTTATAGCACCAAATCGTGAACTAAGGTTACGCGACACGCTTATTTTTAACTAAAATTTCCATTTCTTTTCAAACTTCACCAAAACACTTCTAAATGTTCGTAAAACATTTCAAACTCATTTTAAACCATTTTAAACCATTTTAAAGAGGTTTAACATTCCATATACACTAATTCATTAAATCAAGGAAAGTGATTTCCTTTGTGCTTATTGACGTGTATTTCCGTGACTTGCATATATATTCAACATTCATATTTAAACAACCAAACTTGATGATTAAAGCATAATAAACATCCATTGCAAACATCATATCATCATCCAAAATATAATATAATAGTTTAGGAGTTCTCACATTGATTTCCTATCGGAAAAAGGCTATAGCTTCACTAACTCGCGATCTGAGCTCACGAACCCCAAGATCTTGCCTCCTAGTATGCTCGGCCATTCCATGCCAAAAGTGGTGCTTAGCCAAGCATGGGAAATGAGGTGTAGGACTTTGGATTATTATTGAATTTACCGAAAACTAGACCTTAAAATAGGTCATTTTCTCTCGGGTTTTTGTATACTCAACTCCCTGAATTTTGAAATGTGGTCAACATGAAAGTTGTAGGAAATTCTTTTCACTATAGTTTCAAGAAAAGAAACACTCAATTTCAATTTGTTTTGAGGAAATTATGGCCAAGAGAAGAAGAGGTATTCTCGGATTCGTCAAAACGAACCCGAAAATGCACTGTAAAAATATGGTATTTTGACATAGTTAGACTCAAAACTAGAGGAAGCGCTAAACATGAAAGTTGTAGCCATTGGAATATCAAATTGTTTAAAGAAAATAACTACCTCATTTGGATCCGTTTTGGAGGAATTATACTCGAATGAAAAGAAGGTATATTCGACCATTAAAATTGTGCTCGAAAATGCTTTGGAGAAAATGGAGTTTTGAGCTTTGCTAAGCTTCGAATGGGAAGAAGTGGTCAACTAGAAAGTTATAGCCACTGAAATTTTGAATGGTTTAAAACATAATTTCCTCATTTTAGTTTGATATGAGGAGGTTAGGGTAGAGTGAAGAAAGTGAAAAAATGTGATGAGGGGGTGGGCTATTTATAGCAAAATAAAGAGTGTAAAAGAATCCATACACACATCATCACTTCATGGCTTCTCCAATACACCTCCCTCCTCCCTAGGCCAGCAAAAGCTTTCCCCCCATGTGCCCATCACTTCCATCCACTTCATGTATGCAAAAGTTGACTTATGTAGGCTTAAGGAGGAAGCTTTATATAAAATATCTTAGATTTGGTAATATATATATATTTATGTATATATATATATATGTTTAAGTGTAAATGTATACATGTATATGTTTATGTGTATGTTAGGGTGTGCATTTATGTGTTATATATGTGTACATGACATATAAACAACGTTGCATTGATTCCGAACAACTTTCGTTCGATAAACCGTTGCCAATCGGAGAACCGATTCCCGGTCACATTTTCACTTATACATTAACATACATATATTTGTAAACAAAATTTGAAAAATATTTTCTTATCTTTTTAGATGAATTAAAATGATCATACTTGAATTATAAAGCCATATAAATTTATATTAACAATTATTTACAAAAATTGCTATTATACTGATAAAGCAATATCGATTTTTCCTTATATTTTCGAATCAAATATATCTCTTTATAAATCTATTATAAATGATTTATTATCACTTTATAACTAGTCAAAATAAATTATCATTATTTAAAATAATTATTTGAATAATTAAAATAATTATTAAATCATTAAATCTCAATTTAATCAATTATCATATTTAAGGGTATTATTAACAATGTTAAAGACACATTTTATTTTCAAAATCAAACTAACAGATTTTATTTCATATTCTTGTTTAATTATAAAAATAAGTGTATGTATCCAGCTCTATGCGTGATGTTTTACGATTATAGAGCTGGTTATTGATAAAAAAAATTTCAACCATTTTATCAATTTAAATTCGAGGAAAATATTTTTGTGAATATCTAATCAAAATAAGTTTAATATTACTTATTATCACTTAAACGATATTATCTGTATTATCAGCTTTTATTTAAAAACAAATACAATTTATCAAAGTGATAAATTGGCGGGTCGTTACAGACTTCCCCCTTAAAAGAATTTCGTCTCCGGAATTACCCAAAACAAAAACCCAAAGGTTTTGCCCACAATATTTATTTTTAGATTTACACCCGTACGATGTATATAGATCACCCATACGCAATATCTGATTCGATCTTCTATTTGAATTTACAACTTTATTTCCGAACTAGTATTGATCTCCCGATCCTTTAGTGCGGACTCTGATTAGGCTTCCTGATCAGAACTTTAGTTCTTCCTTGCATAGCTCTCAACTATGATAGAAAACTCAAGAATCCAACCATAAATCCTCATCAATGTTCGTCGTCAAGAATCGAGTGATAAATCCTTTTTTGGATAAGTGTCGAACAAAAAGTTCTGCACTCGAATCTTAGATTAAATCGTGCGACGAAATAATCCATATACTTCATATGAATTTATTAATCTTCCAAAGTGTAATTCAAAGGTTTAAAAACAAATGTTGATAAAACATCGTTTACTACAAACCCAAAACCATTCATAATTTACTTTAAATATTTATTTTAAAGATCAAAGCATACCCATGCTTATCAATTAAGATAATACACTTTGATAAAAATTAACAACCGTTAATTTGTCAAATAAGTGATTCACATTATATTTTTTAACTTTAGAAGATTATATTAATCGAGTAACCCAAAAATGGTACCAAGGAACTGGGTACTACCAATAGTATCGCATATTTCCTTGACAAGAAGGGGAATACTTAAGAGAAGCGTTTACCATCCGAACTCATCTCCTGCCCATTTTTAGTTACTTTCGAGTCACTTGAATCAATTAATCATAAGATTGTTTTTCATTTTCAAAATCTCATTTTTAGAAATAATACCATTATTATTCCTTTCCCAAAAATCATTTGAAATTCCTTTCTAAAATAATGGAATTTAAATTCTCAAAAATTTCTTTATAAGTCATGTTTTATAAATCCATTTTATAAAATTACTTATATAAAACATATTCGTAAGATTGTTTTATCTTAAATAAATTCCTTTATTATTTATTGAATACCCCATAGTCAAATTGTGAAAATAAAGTTACGAGGTGTTCGTACTTAAACTTTTAAATTAAACAACCGACCAGTTAATGATAATAACTGAGTATTATCCTTTCCTTAATCAAATAACTATATTATTTGAAAAATATTCTTTATATTCAAAATATAATCATAGGTAAAATTATTTCGTTTACAAATTTTCAAAATCAAAATCGTTTGTATATAATATTAACAAATACGCGCTCAAATATAATACTCTTAAACTCATTCTAGGGTGTTACTAATCCTATCTCTATGAGTTAGTCATCCTAGGGTATTACTAACCCTATCTCTGATGAGTCTTTTAACCTTATTAGGCTGTTCGCTCAACCTAAGCTTTGATATCAAATGTGATGAACGGGGATTTTCGACTTTCGAAAATCGACACTAATACATCCTCGGTATTTACTTGCCGCAACTCCAAGTGCTGGAAACCCGATCCTTACGGGTAAGAAAGGAAATAAAGACAGAACAAAAACTCACACGAATGAAATAACATATATTATTTCAACATATAATCTTTACAGCAGAAATTTTAAATACATTTATAGAGTTAAACATGGACAACTATAAATATCCGTCCTTACAAATGTGGAAAACAATAGTACACGAGTGTGGTGGAAACAGATAACAATCATTAGAAGAATCTTCTAACTCCTTGCTCCAAGCTCTTCCAGATTTCTTCTAACTAAACCTGACTACTAGACTGCCCGAGAAAATTTGGGCACCTAAAGTTTAAGGGAAAAGGAAAATAAACTCCGAGTCAGTCATGGGACTGGTGTGAGAACTCAAAATACGCATTTTGAAAAAAAGTATCTCATAAGACCACACCGCACATAAACACAGAATGGGTTTTTACCTTATGATAACCAAACATTCTATGTCAAAATACTTGATATTATTTTTAATTACATTTCTTTGAAAACATTTGCAAGTAAACTTATTAACCTTAACGAAATTGTTACCATTATTAAATTCCAAATATTTTAGGCTCTACAAACAAAACTCTTACAAGGCTCATTCAGAGAATGGATTCCATACAAATAACAAGGTGAGGGACTACCTTCCATATAGTACACCTCTAGAGGGATGTACCTAGGGTCCAGATACTGAACTCCTATACCAACACAGAACAACATACCCCTTCGGTGGATAGTACCGAATATGACATCACCCAGTCATTATCAACCTATCCAAGATGTCTTATAGCATACACAACATACCCGATATATAGAGGGTTATCTAGAAAGGTGATGACTATATCCTAATGGGAGTGACCCACTTAGCCCTGCCGCATCTATCCTGTTTTTTCAATTTCTGGTTGATGAGGCCTACGGTAACGTTTTACCTTTCACATAGCACATTCCACTTTGAATGCCATATTGCCATTCCATGGTCACACAACTGATTTCTACAAACGTATAACTCCTGAGTTTGTACATCTCAGGAAAGGGTGTTAAGCTAAGAGAAGTTGCCTTCTCCGCCACCAAACAAATGATATGTTCATGGAGATCAATCAATGTAATTAGCAATGCAACGTTAGACATTCATCCATACAAGTTGTTCTGGAAGAGGACAAAATGAAGGTACTCTCCTACCATATCCTGTCAGGAATTAACCCTAGGATTAGTAGCGAGGAGTCCTTGCATTGAAGATCTTAAATGAAGAACTACTCCCACATAATATGATATGGTAATTTCCCCCGAGGGTCAGTGACAAGCAGTCCTACACTCCATCTTCCAAATCATATCCATATCTTCACTTCGAATACGTAAATGGATTCGAAGTGGTATTCCGATAGGAATCCGACCCCGGTTCCTTCGAACCAATCATCGATAAAAAGATGTTCTGTTAATAGGGAATCATTCTTTAATCCATTATGTTCTTTTTATCAAAATCTCCTTTGGAGATATATATTTCTAAAACATTCCTTCCGGTATATACAGAATCATTAAACCTCTCTTATCAAATCCTTTGATTACTTAAAACCTTTTTAAATTCCAAATCATTTCAGTTTTTACTTAGGAAAATATTTCCAAATCATTTCATTTAAATCTTAACAAAGATTTCTTAATTCAAAACTCGAAATTTGATTAAGTTAAAACCATGTTATCTAGAATGTTAATCGCAAAACCAGTAAATATTAAGTGAGTAGAATATGTGGAAATCATCTAATTCTACCCAATATCAATTCCCGTATTCAACAGATACTATGGGCGAAATAACAGTGAAATCACCTTTTAAATTCCACGAATAGTACGAGTTCCCTCTTCGGGCTTTAACATCGAGAACAAGAAGATCATCTCTATAAAATCTAAGTTGAATTTAATTTAAATTGGAAAATTAAATCCTTTATACTGTGGGGAACTTTGACCTGAGTAAATCAAATTTACTATCCCATCCCTCGGGCCAATCTGGATAGCCAGGGAGAGTAGGAAACTGGTTTTCCAAACCCAAGCCTCGACACTATCTCTCTGACACCCATAAGGTGGTCAAGTTATTTGATCGACTCTAAACCATTAAACCTTTAACCATTTCATAAAACCTTCAAATTACCTTTAAAACACTTTATTAATCATTTAAAAACATTTACAAAAGATTTGGGAAAGAATGGTTGTGTTTAAAAATATATTTCAAAAGTTATAAAAAGGTGCCGCGGAAAAGTGCTACGAAAAGTTCTTTTTAGGCATATTGATCAAAACAAATTTTTATTATTTGAAAATTCATTTTTATTACTCAAATCACTTTTAGAACATTTTAAAAGATTTATAAGATTTATTCCATATTTTAAAACATTTTAAAACATCATTTTCAAAGAAATCATGTTTTGGATTCCGAACTGCAAAATCGGGATTTTTCAAAAAACTTGTTTTACTCATATTTCAAAATCTACTTATCATAACTTCGATTTTCTTTCTTCATTGGAAAAATATGGATATAATAGTTCAAAAAATTCTTATCTTGAAGAATTCTGAGCTATATTCCCACTTTTGCACTTGTTTGACTTTTATAGCACGAAATCGCGAACTACGGTTACGCGACGCGCTTATTTTTAACTAAAATTTACATTTCTTTTCAAACTTCACCAAAGCACTTATACATGTTCGTAAAATATTTCAAACTCATTTTAAACAATTTTTAAAGAGGTTTAACATTCTATACACACCAATTCATTAAATCAATGAAAGTGATTTCCTTTGTGCTTATTGACGTGTATTTCCGTGACTTGTATATAAATTCAACATTCATATTTAACAATCAAACTTGAAGATCAAAGCATAATAAACATCCATTGCAAACATCATATCATCATCCAAAATATAATATAACAGTTTAGGAGTTCTCACATTGATTTTCTATCAGAAAAAGGCTATAGCTTCACTAACTTGCGATCTGAGCTCACGAACCCCAACACCTTGCCTCATAGTATGCCCGGCCATTCCATGCCAAAAGTGGTGCTCGGCCAAGCATGGGAAATGAGGTGCAGGACTTTGGATTATTATTGAATTTACCGAAAACTAGACCTAAAAATATGTCATTTTCTCTTGAGTTTTTGGATACTCAACTCTTTGAATTTCGAAATGTGGTCAATATGAAAGTTTTAGAAAATTATTTTCTCTATGGTTTCAAGAAAAGAAACACTCAATTTTGATTTATTTTGAGGAAGTTATTGCCAAGAGAAGAAGACGTATTCTTGGATTCGTCAAAACGAAGCCCGAAAATGCACTGTAAAAAAGTGATATTTTGACATAGTTTAACTCAAAACTAGAAGAAGTACTAAACATTAAAGCTGTAGCCACTAGAATTTAACATTATTTGAAGAAAAGAATTACCTCATTTGGTTCTATTTTGGAGGAGTTATACTCAAATGAAAAAGAGGTATTTTCGAACATTAAAACTGGGCTCGAAAATGCTTTGGAGAAAATGGAGTTTTGAGATTTGCTAAGCTTCGAATGGGAAGAAGTGTTCAACTAAAAAGTTGTAGCCACTTAAATTTTGAATGATTTCAAGAAAATAATTTCCTCATTTCGATCTGATATGAGGAAGTTAGGCTAGAGTGAAAAAGTGAAAAAATATGATGAGAGGGTGGGCTATTTATAGCCAAAGGAAGAGTGTAAAAGAATCCATACACATATCATCACTTCATGGCTTCTCCAATACACCTCTCTTCTTCCTAGGCTAGCAAAAGTCTTCCCCCCTTGTGCCCATCACTTCCATCCACTTCATGTATGCACAAGTTGACTTATGTAGGCTTAAGGTGGAAGCTTTATGTAAAATATCTTAGATTTTGTAATATATATGTTTAAGTGTAAATGTATACATATATATGTTTATGTGTATCTTAAGGTGTGCATTTATGTTTTATATATGTGTACATGATATATAAACAACATTGGATTGATTCTGAACAAATTTCGTTCGATAAACCGTTGCCAATCGGAGAACCGATTCCCGGTCTCATTTTCACTTATACATTAACGTACGTATATTTGTAAACAAAATTTGAAAAATATTTTCTTATCATTTTAGATGAATTAAAATGATCATATTTGAATTATAAAACCATAAAAATTAATATTAATAATTATTTACAAAAATCGCTATTATACCGATAAAGCGATATCGATTTTTCCTTATATTTTCGAATCAAATATATATCTTTATAAAACTATTATAAATGATTTATTATCACTTTATAACTATTCAAAATGAATTATCATTATTTAAAATAATTATTTGAATAATTAAAATAATTATTAAATCATTAAATCTCAATTTAATCAATTATCATATTTAAGGGTATTATTAACAATGTTAAAAACACATTTTATTTTCAAAAACAAACTAATTGATTTTATTTTATATTCTTGTTTAATTATAAAAACAAGTGTATGTATCCAACTCTGTGCATGACGTTTTACGATTATAGAGCTGGTTATTAATAAACTAATTTTTAGCCATTTTATCAATTTAAATTTCGAGGAAAATATTTTTGTGAATATCTATTCAAAATAAGTATACTATTACTTATTATCACTTAAACGATATTATCTGTATTATCATCTTTTATTTAAAAATAAATACAATTTATCAAAGTGATAAATTGGCGGGCCGTTACAAAAATTCTACAAGATTCATTCGTTTTGGAATATAAAATTAGTTAGGAAAGAATTTTATTTAAGATATTTAATTGTTTAAAGAACGATGTTGTTGAATATTATTATTATTATTACATTTCTGGATTAAATTGGAATTTCATATATAATTCCAATGGTTTCTAAATCCTCATCTCTTTTGTATTGATCCTTGATTTCGTGAATGATTCACCGTTGATATTGATTTGAGTTATATTTTAAGATTATATTGTGAGGACATCATTTTTTTTGATTTATTGATATTTATTCCATGTGATGAGAAATCTTAATAAACGGATTAGTGATACCATCTGGTATGAGACATTCGGTAACACTTTTTTGGATATTCTTTGGACTCGTTATATAGAATAAAGAAGAGCGAGTGTGATTTGTGAGCACTGAATAAACAGACTAGCAACACACGATGGTATTGGATGCCGCTGTGTTATTTATTCGGTTATTCTTTTGCTTATGGATGACACTCAATACAGGGGTATGTTGTATGTGAGACTCGCTACGTTGAGAATTTTATAGTCACGTGATGACTTATATGTAAAGCCGTGTGACGGTCATTATATATATATTGTTCGTCTATCTTTGTCATCTCCCCTTCATGGTTCGGGAGTAACCAAATTGGCCAGTATCCACCTAGGCCACCTGACTGGGATCGTACCCCAGATCCGTTACACCATTATCATATATTATATTGGATGCGCATCATAGTAGTTTGGTATGTGTGCCCATAGCCCCTTGTATCGCTTAGGCCAGTAGTCAATTACCTATAGGGGCAAAGCAAGGTTGTTACCGATGCTACGTATTGACGAGCCATTGGTGGATATAAGTCACAATTTCCATCGAGGTAATTAAGGCTGTAGGAATAGATCCACCTACATGGCATACAGCTAGTATACCCTGGGTTCCTGGAGAGGGCATACGGCTATCAATCTCCTATCTTGTTTTGGTTCGCGTGTGGTAGATAGGCATATATGAGATGAGATTATACCTGAGACAGTGTCCATAGTATGGTCAACTCTATATCCTTCTTTGGCAGATGGCCTACTTATTATTGACTATATTCACGCATTGTTATGAGCTGGCCCAAATCTTCCTAATTGATTTTAGCGATTTGATTATGGTATTTTATAATATGAGATTGAGAGATGTTGTGGGCGTTACTTTGTCATTGATTGACTTTACTTGAGGATATCTCACTATTGATGATTTATGGATAGTATGGTGATTTCAAGATATATGGATGATTCACCCATTCAATGTTGATTTTGTGGACTCTAACTTAATGTTTTTTATATAGGTGATGATGCTTTCCTTTTTGGTTTGTTGTGAAAGTTGTTTTGAGATATTTTGAGACTGTAATGTTATTCTTATTGTACATTTTATATTATCACTATATGTTATATTATACCTATCATTATAGACATAGTCTGACCTGTGTATTATTATAATACTCGGGTCAGTCCAAGACATTTCAAGTTCAAGAACGCGATGACCGATTTATGGATGTTGGGCATAGATGGAGGCTAGGATACAATCATATGTAGTCATTGTATACTGTTGAGATGTATTTTGACTCATATTAGATGTTTTGATATCATTGTATATTTGATGTGTGTGTGTGTGTGTGTGTGTGTGTGTGTGTGTGTATAATGTCATCACTGTGATTTTGACTCCATGTTCCTCTTGTTATCACCATATATATTATGTATTGTTCTATCCTGGAGGCATACATGTTTATTGGTTTATACCAATTCCGTGTACAATTATGGTGAGTTTTATTTAAGATATGTACTGTTATTAGTCCAAGGTAATATTCATATGTGTCCCATATCACCTTATTCTCTTACTCAACAGTATTACTTAATAATACTCTCGAGTAGTATGGGTATAGAGGTGGGGGTGCTACATCGTATGATTCTAAAATTTTAGGAAATGAATGTTAAGGATATTTACCACCTTTAAAATTTTTATCAGAAAGTTTGGACCTAGAAATTATTGTAAAGCCTATAACTTTTGATAGTATTGGAATTAGGATCTGAAACCACTTCCATTAGATCAAGATGATGGTTTCTCTTTCCGTAGAGTAGTCGCTACAAGAAAATGGGCTTATCATTAAAACATACGACTGTTTTAAATTCCTTTTGCTGATTAATAGGAAATTAAACTAAGCCCATACTTAGTCCCACTAACTAATTTAGAGAATTGTGCCTAATTGGGGGTGCTGGTACAGACTTTGATCATTTCCCACTCTCTAAAAATAGTTCTAAGCCTCCATTAGTCCAAATCTCATAAAAAAGTTCACCTTTTTCATATTAATTTTAGCTTAAACCATTATTTAGAAGGATAATTAATAAAGGGGATTGAAAATCTATCATTTTCATTGCTTAGGAATCCGTGAGCTTGTTTTCCGTTTCTGATTTGATGGGAGATTTGTCAATTTTGGATATTAGTTGAGTGATTATCGATCTCTCAACATCCTATGCTTGTTCATATAGTTAAAATTAGTGTTTATTACATTATTTCGATGCTAATTTTTTTTAAACTTTAATTAAAATTCTTTAAATATGTTTATGGCCAAATATAAAAGGATTAAAATGGATTTTAAATGAATTTGCAACCCCGTTTTGGAATATCTTGTCATTTTAGTGCAAAACAAGATCATATGTAGATTCTTATATGTTTATCATGTGTGGATTGATTACTTATGTTTAATGAACGTATATAGATGACGGTTGCCATTGTATGTTTTGCTTTGATGTGTTAGCTAGTTCTTTTACTTAGGAAGTGCTCGTCGATTTGAGAAAAATGAAATAAAAATTGCTTAAAATGGAATGAAACTTAGTGGAGGGAAGGAGCCTATACTTTAGGTCGCAAGTCAGTTGGAGTTGATTTGGATGCTTGACTTAATGTCCATGCCCAGTAGAAACTCTGGTTAATGGAAGTCTCAATTCAGTCTTATGGGAAGCTACATTAGGTCAAAGGTAGGGAGACCTCGAGGCAAGCTTCGAGTCAAGTAGGAGAAGGGGTTCCAGGAGTTCAAGGCCCAAAAATTGGTTAAGTACACAACTCGGTTTGATCGGTATCAACCACTTTTATGGCAAGTATTTGAAACCCGCATTTCCTAAAGAAGTTCAGTTTCCTTTAAACAACAAATTTAACTAACCTCATTTATCTAATAAGGATTTATAGTTAAAATGTTTCCCAAAGCCATAAAATAAAAAATTCCAAAACTGATGTATTTAAAACCCGCATTTACATTCCAAATCCCTTTTAAACTATTAGAGAATAATGATTAATCAAACAAAAGTTCTCTTTGATATAATATCTTCTAATATTTAGCATTCAAATATTAATTTACATAATTTATTTGTATAGCAAAATTCCAAAATTTCCTGATAATTAAATACAAAAGATACTACTTCCCAAATTATCCTTAACAAAATTTAAAATAGAATTTTGTTAATAATAATTTCCATTCAATAGATAAATCATATTCAAACCTATTATTATTCCAAAATATTATTTCATAAAATTTCTAACTCATTAAATCCAAATAAAATTAACTTATCACTAGAAATTTTAAATTACCTTTTTATAAACTCTTTCAAATGTTTCTATAATCATAGATAAATATAAATATACATATTAAAAAATTTCACTTATATAATCAAATCTCAGGAATAATCACTTTCCAAATAATTTACGTTCAAACAATTCATTATATTATTCCTACATTTATATTTTCTATTAATGACGATACTTTCAATATCAAATGCAACTTATTCCAAAAATTACTATTTTTATTTTAAAAGATTTTACTTCATTCAAACTTCACATTTTAATTCATTTATACCCTTCCGATCAATTTCAAATGTCATTTTTTGTTATTTACAAACATCAATTCTTTACTCACCGATGTATAATCAACGATGATCCAATATTTCATCACAATAATAAGCGAACAAAGATATGCAACTCAATTTCCAATCAATTCAACCCATTTCAACCATAACTCAACAAGGAATAATAAACGAAAATAGAAGAAATGATGATCTAATGTATAGTTGTGAGTTATAAAAATAACTCACTTAATCAGTGCTTAAATCCAAATTAATTGCTTTAACACATGACTAACAACACTGTGCATAACTAAGCACTCAACAGCCACTTATATCAGCTGCATATCAACCCTCATCACTTGTGCCATCCGCGTCTGAACCTAGATCGACATTCCCATTGTCGCCACGTAGCACCCTCTCGTCACTCACGTATCAAGAATGTGCATGCTCGTGTCTCCCTTTCCTCCGCCCTGATCGTGCTTTCCAAATCGATGGCCTTCAGCCACGTGCCTGCCAGGCATTGCATGCACGAGAGTTGGCCATGGTGCCTCTTCTTGCATCAGTGCGATGATCATTATTCATTTTTTTCATGATTCATGTTTTTTTTCTTTCTGTTCCGAATCGATTTTTGAAAAAAGGGAGCTAGGGCTTTTCTAGAAATGGGTATGGGTTTGGTTCTTGGGGTAATGGGCTTAAGAGGACTGTGGAGAGAAAAATCTAGAATGAGTAGTAAAGGAGATGGGTTGGGTAAGGAAACATGGGCTTGGGCCATACTAAACTATACTTTAAATCCCATTTGATTTTGATTGATCCACTTTTCAGTTTAAATCCAAATCTTAATCCCCAATATTTATTTATAATTGCATTTTCAATTTAAATTGTTCCACCATATATTTCAAAATATATACATATATATATAAATTACACAAAATATTCAAATTAACTGATTATATATCTTCGTTGATTTATTCATTTTATTAATATCAAAGAAAATTTCTTTCATCTATTTCAACCATATAAAAATTACTTACCATATAAAATTTATTTATATTCATTGTAAATATTTTATTCGAATTTAATATGTCATTATAATTATTTTAAAAATGAATTTATTCACTAGTTCAATTAATTAAAACAAACTCTTTTATTGAATAATTTTAACCCAATGAAATACATTTTCAAAAGTAAAATTATCTAAAAATTAAATTTGAACGTTTTATTTTAAATAAAATTGGTTTATTACACAAGCGTAGAAGACCGGGCTGTTACATGATCCATATATCCTGGATCGGTGGAATGGACCTAGTGTCAGCTATGGGATGGTGGGCGAGTACACTAAAAACCTAGTTTTTTCGATTAAGCCCAGGAGAGGAATGGTCATATGAGTTATCATATATCCGAAGCACATTGCGTGATAGTGAGGATTGTTTAATGGATCCTATGTTTGCTTGGTTTTTTCTCTTGTAGTCTGCCACTCTAGGGATGTCACAGGATCTGGGTATTGTGGATGTGAATACCTAGACACTCGATGTTGTACTTAGGATGTAGTACACCTTTATGATGTTTATAGAATAGCATATTATCGATGTTATGTGCTAACTCTTTGGTTGCAGGGGCATGTAATATATGGTTCATGTACTTTTATTCCTTACTATATCTCACACTAGACATTTATCAGACTCGAGGTTTTTTGCTTTGCTTCTTATTATCTCGGGTACTATTAAATGAGTAGACTAGATAGTAGGCGTAGGTTGCACGCGATGGCTATGCAAAGGACGAGCATGATGGAGTTTTTTTGTATTATATATGGACTTATTCTTATTTCGTTGTGTGACACTGTGGTGCTTAGACAGTGTTTGTTATTATATTTAGAGACTGTTTAAATTTATTATCACTTATATAAATTCTATTATTATCTCGTATAACTTTGTGAACCTACATACTATGATATTGTGGTTCATTTTAGTTATTATTGGCTCGCCTGTTTTCTATCAGTGACGTTTATTACAATATTTTATTCGATGTGCTATGTAACGAACCAGTAAATCTAACACTTCGTATTTAAATATCTAAGTTATTCAAATATTTGCGTGGATTTAATGCGAATAAATATGATTTTATAACCTTATTAGCCCCTTTTTAATTAATAACTAATGATAGGAAATTCGTTTTTGAAATTAGTTTACAAAAATAAATAGTTTGAAGAAATATCGATAATGTTTTGGAAAATCGTTTTATCGATAAATGACTTTTTAATCACCAAAAGTTGTTCGAACTCTTTTGGAACTTGTATAATAACACATGAAAACATTTACAAGTATTAAATCACCTTAGTTGCTAAGCAAATTGATTATGTTAAAAGAGTTTAATTTAAAGTACAAAAGGACCCCTAAATCATGGCTTAAATCAAGGGAAGACTTTTACAAGGTATGGTGTGTGTAAGTGGAAGCATGGTGTGCATGTACGTGGAAAGAAGGTGGAGGGGGTTTTAAGTGTCTTTTGCCACTTCATTTTTCAAGTCTATAAATACATCCCCTTGCTCTCTCTTTTATTTATTCATTCATTGGTAAAGAAACTACTCTTTTTCGTGTCTTCATCCTCTCTTTCTCCTGTTTGACTTTCCTAAAATAATATTAAACGAACTCTAATCACTACCAAACTCTACCAAAGTTCATATATCATTTAGAGAACATGGTCTGGTTTCTAAAAAGTTGAAGAATGATGAGGAATTGGGGAAAACAGCCTTGGTCCATGAGCTATTGGGTGGTGGAGGAGGCTTGTGCTTGTGATTTTCAAAGCAAAGAAGGTGGCTTTGAGGTTTGGGTGATGTTAGAAAGTTTTGCTTTGATTTTAGCGACTTGTGATATTTGTTAACTTCGTTTTAAGGTGAGTTATCTCACCATCAAATGAGTATATGATGTGTTAGCTATTGATTGTTAATTGTTGATAATAATGTGTTTGTTATGATTGTTTGTTTGGTTGTTTAAATTGTGCTCGGCTAGTTTATGAGCAATTAATTTCCATATGCATAGGTTGGGTAGATACAAACACTTTATGATTTGAATTTCACATTTTGACTACAAGGTGTTTATTAATAATATTGATTAAGGAATAGTTAAAATAAAAGATGTTTATTATAATTTTAAAGGGAAAAGATACTTATCTTTTGAAATGAAATGATTTCCTCTAAAGAAATAGAAATATCTAGAAATAAATATTTTTGAAGTGATTTTGATTTATATAAAGATATTTATAAAAATGTGTTTTATAAATGAAAAGAGAATTTCGAGGACTAAAACCCTAGTGACTTTAAAATAGCTTTTCAAAGATTTTTGAGGAAATAAACAACACCGTGTTTTGAAAGTATTTGTGAATATTAGTGCAAATGATTTGTCACTTCGGGAAACAAAATGATTTGTTATGTTACTAATGTTCAGGTTACCCATAACTAAAAAGTGGGTAGAGCGTTGTGTAACTCTAGGTATAGTCCACTCTTGGTATAGAGGGATATACTTATTGATTTTGGAAGGGCCATGACCCAATTTCCTTGTCATGGGAGAAAACCTTCCGATCTAGTTGCATATATCTTGATATACTTTTATAGTAGAGTATTTAGAAATTCCTAATAATTATATCAAATAAAACATTGTATTATTATACAGAGTATTTGATACCATTTCCAAAAATGATTTGTTTTAAATCCCAAAGAAAAGTATGATTTAATACAAAAGATATATTATTATTTCAAAAGGATTTGAAATGAAACCCGAAAATTAGTTCCAAGAGATTATTTTTGAAAAGGGTTATATTTTGAAAATAATAAAGTTAATCAGATTATAGAGATATGAATGAAAGCATATAAACCTAAGTGAGTAGATTTGGAAGCTACATTTGCATGTTATATGTTATCTGGTTTGGGAAATTGCATATATTTGTCCATCATAGGCTTCTTGAGTCCTATTTATGATAGGAGAACTACGTTGGCTTGATCTTGTATATAATTGGTTACCTAATTAGATATGGGTACGTAGTCAGTCACAAGTGGTAGTGATCCAACCCCAATACTTAGGAAACATTTTCCTATTCAGTGTTTGCTATTTATCATGTGTTAATGTATCTTTCCTCCTTACCATTTTATTATACATTGACATGTTTATTGAGTTTGTAGGATTAGATATTGCTGTCTCTCACATTAGAGTTGTGTAGGGGTAGATTTGTAGTATTTGAGTTTGGTATGAATTATAGCACACCCTGTAGATTAAATGATTACTCTAATAAGCTATATTATTATAATTTTATCCTATACATTTAGTAGTGTTGTATATTTATTTGATGATGATGTGTATTAAGTCAGTAGTTGTCATTTGTTTATTTTAGAATGGGCGGGTTTTTGGCGATTTTGACTAGTTCGAAAATCCGGGTCGTCATGCGCTATGAGATGTATGGTAGATTCTATGATTATTTCTCTTCTTTTCACCTTTGGCTATCATACTACACCGACCGGGCATCACAATAGCATACTCTTTAGGTGTATTAGGTGCCGGAGGTATAAGATGGTCATCACATGAAACAGTACTTAAGAGAGGATGTCTCATTCATTGCAGAAGGTTAGTATCAGTGTAATTGGTAGTAACTTAAGGTCAAAATCTTTGGGAAAATTAAAATGGTTAATCAATAAATGTTATCGAATTAAGTCAAGGACTTTAAAGTGGTCCATGATGTTAGCGTCTTTGACCATTGACCAAACTCTAGATATCTCACAGATATAGTGATGAAGAAAAGAAAACATGCACAAATTATCGTTAAAAGATGCAGCTTAATAAAGGTTAAGAATTATATTTTTCCTAAATGAACTATAAGCAACTAAACTTATGACCAATATAGTACTTCAACAAAGTTTGTATAGGCTTCAGTATTAAATATTGGCTGAGCACCTAGTTCACACCTTAGAGTCAACACAATCGAGTTTTTAGCAAATTTCCAAATTTAACCAACTCAAATTAATTTTTAAATGTTATAAATTAATACTAAAATTAATACAAATGTAGTATTTAATTATTATGGTATTTTGCTTGTTTATTCGATGCTTTAAAATTAATTAAAATAAAATAATTGTTATATATTGATTTAATTAGTATATGGGTTTAAATAGTTAATCTACATGATGAATTGGTTAAACCCGATGTTTGAAAGCTCAAACAAGGCATGACCAGCTAAACTAGGAACTAGAAGGGGGAAAATGCTTTATTCTTAAGATTTAGAGAAAAAGGTGGTGGATATTTCATACCACGGTGGTAATAAATAACCCTACCCCATCTTATTCAAAAAATACGGAAAATCAAAACCCTTGCCTCCATTACAGAACTGGGTGAAAGCCTTGAAGTTGGGATTTGCACATCGCCTTCGAGGACAAGAAAAAAGGGATCCATAGAGAAAAATTATAGCAACTAACATATCGATAACCAATAGATCAAAATAGATACGCATTCACTTTTAAATATTATAAAATAATTTATAGTGCTATATGTTTTGTTGTTTTCGTATAACAATTAAAAAAGCCAAATTTAATATTGATATTGTAAGCTTTAAAAATAAAATTATATATATATATATATATATGATGACACTATGTAGTTATAAAAAAAGTATTTTCTCATGGCACATACACACATTGATATATACATACACACACATAGACACACATACACATATACATATATACATACATATATACATAATGAATTTTTTTGGTTTTTTTAATTGATACTTATATATAGGATGGTACCTTTTCATTTAAAAAAAATGATTTTTGTTTCTCGATTTTAAAATTAAATAATAATTCTTTTGGATTTACTACATACATACGTGTGTGTGCACACACAAAGACATATATTAAGGTTTTAAAACCTAAAGTAAAATATAAATATATAATTTTACTTTCGGTTTTATAAAGAAAAAAAATATATTTTCTTTTGATAAAAGTTTGAAATAGTCATAATCACTTAAATTTAAAATTAAATAGAAAAGGGAACTTTTGTAAACACCATCTTTAAGTTTCAAAATATACAGTTGTCTCTCCTTAGAAATAAGTTTTAAAAAACACCACTATTTTCAGTTTCGGCTTATTTGCATAAAGAACTGCAAATATTTGCACTTTTGAGAATAATTAAAAAAATTGATAATAGAAACCTGCGATTAAGTTCAGATTTAATTTTCAAAAAAAACAAAAAGAACCACCATAAATAAAATAGGGATGTAATTTTAAATATGTTTTTGGGAATGGTTTTTCACTTATGAAACTTGAAAACAAGGGGCAGATCCTAATTTCCACTAAAAAATATATTAATATACATGTATTATATATATATATATATCAACCTTTACATATAAATAAATAATAAATCAAAAACATTTATTTATTTATGGTTGAATACATAAAATTAATGCATAATTATGTAAATACATTTATATAGTTTCTTTTGACATTAAGCGATAAAATAAAATAAACAATAGATATACATATAACTTTGTGTATATGTGACACTACTTATTATGAAAAATCATTATATCAAACCCCTTGATATTGTTCCCTTAATCATATCCATATATCCCAATGGTTATTTACACATGTATATTAACAATGATATTTATAATCCTTGATATATTTGGTAATGTTTATAATATTGGCATTGTGAATGTGAACATTTGACTAATTAAATATGATAAGTCAAAATATGTTAAACTGAAATAATACATAATATATAAAATTTTATACATAATGTTTTGATGTAAAATTAATCAAATTAAATTAAAATAACAAGCTCTTTTATTAAAGATCATTGAACAAGTTCTAGAGTAAAAAATTATTCATGTATACACAAAATGAGATCTAGTGCAAATTTAATAAAAGGATATTTTTTTGAAAATTTCCTTTTTTATCCCACTACCAGTGCACCTGATCCAACACTCTAAAGATGAATAAGTTTCTTGAAACAATGCAGAAGGGATCATTATATACTTAGTAGTTGTATTTTCGTTACATATATGTTATAAATCAAGAGTTATATCCGATTACTATGTACTTTGTAGACATTAGGGCATCATCATATGTCACTCATGTCACTATTTATCTATGAAATTATATTTACCCCTATTAAAATAGTAACTGTATTTATGTGGAAATATATTATGTAATGAAATTTAAGTTAGTTGTTCTGGTTACTTAGTTGTTGAAAAAGGGATGCCATTTGTTGCTTGAAAATAATTTCAATAATGACTGTAGTATTATTGATGTTCATTTTTGGATCTAAAAATGGAGTATGCTACAAAACCCTCATTTAACTTACTTGTATTTTGAATATATATATATATATATATATGACATAATACTTGTACAGATTTTTTAGTAGAAGTTGGATCTAATCAAACATGAGGAAACACTTTAATATAATGGAATTTCATTGTTGTTTATTTATGATTTAAGTTGATGGTTGGATTTAAGGAAGTATTATTTTTTATTTTTTTTTCTAAAAAACAATAAAATGAAATTTTCTGGGCATTTATCATTAGTATCACATATGAAATTGGTTTGCCTAAAAAATAGTGGACACTTTGTTACCCATTCAATTAAATGTTCAGTTTAAGATTTCTTCAATTGAAAAATATGCCGATTATGAATCTTTCTTAACACTTTCTGAAATAAATATTTCAACCATAAATTGATTTTTGTTCATAATCGATCTTCCCATTATTGTAGATTTATGTATCATCATACATTTCAGCAATTTCATTAGTAATATCATTTAACGAATTACATGCATCACATCAATCCATGTTTCATCAACATCAATTAACCTAATGAGTTTCATGCTATTCAAATATTATGTATCATCACATGTTCTCAACAACATCACCATCATCATTATTTATAATAGCATTGCAATAGTCCATATTTTGGAGTGTCATTATATGGGGAATTAATTATGTAATTAATTAGTTTAAATACATTATGAGATAATAGCTAAGTTAGACATTTATATTGATAAGAATGAGAAGTGAATTTAAGATGAAGAGTTAGGGGAAATAATAAGAATAAGCTAGAATGGGATTTTAGCCCAAGCCTAAACTACTTACCCCTAGCACTTCCAACCTTTCATTCATTCTCTCCTTCACTCAAAACAAACAAAAATAAAGAAAATCTAAGGAGGCTGACCACAAATTTAAGAGGAGAAAGAAGAAAATCAAGTAAAAAAGAAAGTGCTTTCATTAATAAGAAGAAAATAAGACTTTTAAATTAAGTTTTACCAAAATTAGGTGAGTAACACTTTCTCTAAATCTTCTAAACCATTTGGGTTAGGATTGTATGTGTTTATAATGCTGTGAATGATAATGAACAAGTTTATGAATGACAAAAAACATTCGTTCATGCTTGCGGTTTATTGTTAATGAATTTTGACATGTTTAGGGTAAAACGTAAAATAAATCTTCTCCAACTCACTTGAAATCATTATATGATATTTAGAATGTTAGATTGGAGATGGGTTTTTAATTTCATAATTTTATGAAATTAATTAGATTTATTATGAATTTTCTAAGTCAATGAAATGCTTAATTCCAGGATTTAATTATCTGAAATAAGAAAAATAATTATTTTCCCTGAAATTTTTATACGAGTTTAAAGATATTTAATCGAATATTTTGTGAATTATTAGAATTTTTTCATACATTTTCAAATTGATATGAAATATTAAGCAAACGGAAGAGTTAGCTACTAATGGATATTTAAATAATTAAGTAGTAAACTGATTACAATTCCCGAAAAGAAAATAGAAAACGCTCAGGTTGACCAATGATAATTCAACATATAACATGATTTGGTGCAAAGTAATTACTTTGAAATAAAATAGTTTTCTATTTATTTACATGATTGCCATGTTAAAATGTGTATCTCTAAAAATGTGAACTTGTGATAGCTTATATAAGCCTTAACACTTGGTAGCTCTAAAAACGTTAAAATGTGACAACGTTAAAATGTCAACACTCGAAAGCTTTTTGCACGTGATAGGTTTCGAGATGCGATAGCTCTTGGATACTCAATGGCTTTTGGCATGTTATAAGTTTCGACATGCGATAGCTCTTTAACATTCAATAGTTTTTGGCATGCAATAGGTTTCGACATACGATAGTTTTTTGACACTCAGTAGCTTTTGATATATGATAGGTTTTGACATGTGATAACTCTTTGGTAACAACCCATCCCGGAACATGCCTAAATTTCGATCCAGAAAAGGCCTATCGAAACTTTGATCCATTATAAGTTAAACTGTTGGTAGTAAAAAGTAATAACACTACATAGCCATAACTAGAACTCAGAGTGGATGGAATAAAATATAATAGTAAAATGTATCCATTTATTTCTTAACCATAGAAATATCATAACACAGAATCCTATAAAAACCGTAATATAATATCTGTTACAACAATTGTTTAAATCCATGGGTACACATGAAAGTAAATAATAATAAATACTGCCACTTGCCAAGCTTCTTTACCTTTAAGCATCGTCACTGCCATCACTCCGTCCTTAACTTGTGTTATAATGAGGAGGGACTCAAAACAATAAGTGCCTGGTGAATAAAAACCTCAAGTCTTACCTTTTTAGTACTTGGGCAGTATATTTCAAAATAAGAATATGTCTACGAACATAAAATCATTAAAATCATTTAATACTTCTTCACAATGAAAAGAGGCTAGTCTAACCACTTAATACCTTTAATTCCAGAAGTATATCCCATATTTCCAATCATACGTCAAAAATAGCTAATAATGTAAGAGATGGTACCCAAGCCACTTAATACTTCCCAGTGGAAAATAAGCAGACCCCATCATTTAAGGCCTATTTCCATAAGCGTGCTCCTCAATGGTACTATCTAGCTGACATCATATTGAATCTCGTAGGCCACTTAATACTTCCAAGTGGAAATAGGCAGACCCCATCATTTAAGGCCTATATCTAGATGCGGACCAATGTAGAGATACCACCTAGCATAACCCCTTGGCCATTTAATACTTCATCTGTGGAAAAGGCAAGTCCAACCACTTAATACCTCAACCCCGAAGCAGACCCTTCGTATTATGGCCCATACCCATCACAACGTCTCACATTAGTCCGCTATTCGTAGGAACTGGTAGACAGATTAGCTGGGCAGATTTCCCCTACAGAATTTGGAACTAACCTCGCGTCATTACATATATTATCATAAGGATATCTCACATTAATAAAAGTGTACACAACTGCTGGTAGCCTCAAAGTGAAGGCCAGACTTCCGTCATGCAACTCTATTGACTTCACGTCCCTATGACTTAGCCACAAATTAATTACTCTCCATATATACACACACACACACACTCATCTCACCATTTCATAAATAAGGCCTTATAAGGAACCTTTCTTATTACGCCTTAAAATAATAAATTGGCTATATAAGAGTATCCTCTTGTTTTCACCTCAAAATCAATTACCTTCCTAATGGGGGACAACAAATGTAAATAAGTGCCTAATTAACCATGCCATATCGTAATAGTTATACATTATTTACATAAATAGAAATAAATAAATATTCACACTTAATAAGTTCTAAACGCATGGATTTTATGCCCTAAACTAGCGTTATATGTCAATTCCTAAACCAATTATTATTACAAATCCTTTTTCTTCAATTTCCCAAGGTTACATGGAATTCACATGTCCAAAATATGGAATAAATATTCATAATAAAAACCACAATAACAGACTTGTAAATAAGATAGAAACTAAATTTATTATACCAATTTAATGAATATCTTAAACATTAGGAATTGCAATCTAAACCTCATATTCTATTTAACTCCTCTTTTACAAAGAAATAGATAAGAATAGGCGGTCTAAACTACGGATATAATTTGTAATCTAAACCCCTTATTTTATCGAAGGATCACAGTTTAAACCAAAGAGGAAGGAGAAGTGGAATAGACTATGAAATTATTAAAGATTACATAAACAAAAAAAATTCCATCAAATTAATGTAAATAATTGGAAATCTAAGCATAGAATTGACATATCGTGGGGGATTTTATCTGTCATATTTTCAAAATCCCAAAATCCCTAAGGCATATTCAAATCTAAAAGAAATACGCTAAACAATTGCTGAAAAGAAATACTAAGGTTTCCAGTCACAGATTAGCCTTAGCTTTACTCAAATACATTTTCAGCCTTCCGATCCCTTCAAGAATCTCTCTCTTTTGATACACACACACAATATGGAAGAGGTATATATATTCATTAGATTCAGAACAATTGGAGAAGAATAGGATAAGAATAGACTGGAGGAAGAAATAAGTTAAATTCTTACCTGAATTTTCTACAGAGTTTCTAAATCTTATTAGATAGATAGAAATGGTAGAGTTTCGTCGTATTCCCCAAAATAATATGTTTTAAAGCGGAGAGGATAGGGTTCTATTTATAGGAGTTGAAACGCACTAGAACCGTAGCGTGGAAGTAGGTAGAAAATGGGTAAATTTGGAGCGCAACCTCGAACAGAACATAGCATAAAACCCTAGCCGCCACTGGCAACTTTCGTTGCCAAGCGGTCGACCGCCCTTGGGCGACCGGTTGACCTATTCAGGTCCACCGCTATCTTATTTGGGGCGTTTATTTTACTTTCCATTGCCGAATTATTTTATTCCCTAATTAACGTTTTAACGTTTAACGTTAATTAAACGTTTACTTAGCCCCCAAGCTAATTTTTGAAGTTTAAATCCTAAATTTGATTTCTCATTTGAATTTGAATTTAAACTAAATTAATTTAAATATGAAAACTTCAATTGCTCATAACTTCTTTGTTTGAGCTCCATTTTCAGCATATTATATATGGAATCAGATCAGAATTTTGCCACAAACGGAATAACTTTCGTGGTCAAATTCCATCTTTTATAAAATTCCCATATCCAATCCTTATCGTATTTAGTTTAATTTACTCTATTTATTTATGGTTTATTTTACGGGGTGTTACATTCTCCCCCCCTTAAAAAGGATTTCGTCCCAAAATCTTTCAAGGGGCAAACAGCGTAACTCGCAATACATCCATGTTATACACCCAAGTTCTCTACACAACCAACTACTCAACCATTAGTGAAATGTGATTATGTACTGCAAACATGCTAAAATGAGCTCAATCCTAGCATGAGTGTGTAATCGCGTCATGTTGGTATGTATGCAAATATCTTAAACATGCATAAAAATTTCTATATGAGTGTAAAGTGATTGTGAAAAAGTGTAACAACCATTTCTTACCATCCAATCTAGCGACCGCGGTGCAACCAAAATCCTAATTTTGGAGAGAGAAATTACCAGTGAAAAGCTCTGGGTGAGTGTTCTTCATCTTCTCCTCGGTCTCCCATGTGCTTTTCGTCGGATTATCCCACCCATTGTACTCTAACTAACTTAATTATTTTATTACGCAGTCTCCTAGTACCATGCTCCACAATGCGTGTGGTGGCACGAGACATCGTCGGCTCCATCTCAAAATCCCCCAATCGATCAAGCTCTATTCTGCTAGTGATGTCATGAAGGTATTTCCTAAGGTGAGAAACATGGAAAACATTGTGGACTCCTGCCAACTTGTCAGGAAGCTCCATACGTATGCCAATTTTCCCATTCTTTCTAGAATTCTGAATGGCCCAATAAATCTAGGTGCTAATTTTCCAGACTTGCCAAATTTAACAACTTTTTTAAGAGGGGAGATTTTAACAAATACCATATCTCCAACCTCAAATTCAAGCTCTTTCCTTCTTTTATTCACATAAGACTTATGACGGTCTTACGCTACCTTCATCCTCTACCTGATCAACTCTACTTTTTCCATGGTATCGCGGATCAAATCGGGTATGAGCAACACTTTTTTGGTGGTTTCCCACTAACAACTAGGCGATTTGCATGGCCGCCCATAAAGTGATTCAAAAGGGGCCATACCAATCGTAGTCTGATAGCTATTATTATATGCAAACTTAACCAAAGGTAGATGCTGCTCCCAATGACCTCCGAAATCCAAAACATAAGCTCTCAACAAGTCTTCCAAAATTCTATTCATCCTCTCAGTTTGTCTGTCGGTTTGTGGGTGATACGCTGTGCTGAGGTTCAAAGAAGTTCCCAAAGCTGTCTGCAGGCTCCTCCAAAACTCACTAGTGAACAAGGGATCCCTATCACTAACTATGCTTACATAAATTCCATGTAGATGAACTACCTCTTTAATATAAATCTGGGCGAGAGAGACGCCAGTCCTCTTTCTTCTAATTGGAAAAAAATGAGCACTCTTGGCGAGTCTATTAACAACAACCCATATAGCCTCATTGCCCTACTGACTTTTAGGCAATCCTTCCACAAAATCCATTGTAATATGCTCCCACTTCTAAGTCAAAATTTCCAAAGGTAATAATAATCCACCGGGCTTTCCTTGCTCAGCTTTTATCTTTTGGCATGTCAAACAATTAGTAACATATTCAACTGTGCTCCTCTTCATTCCATTCCAAAAGAAAATTTTCTTTATGTCCTTGTACATCTTCTCTTCTCCGGGATTAATAATCATCCTTGAGTGGTGACACTCCATAAGCACATCTCTCATCAAGTCATCAATCTTTGGGACGCAAAGACGTCCATCTCTTCTCAAATATTCCTTCTTAACAACTAAGTATCTCCTAGCATGGGGAAAATGCTCTTCTTTCCTTAATTTTTCCAAAATCTATACTATCTCCTTGTCTTTTACTTGCTCGTACCCTATACGATCCATCAAGTCTGGTCTAATCTCCATAACTGATAGAAAACCTTGGATGGGTTCTATTGATGGTTGGAGGTTAAAATTCGAGCGAAACTCGAGCTGTCTCCATTCATATATAACACATAGGGTAGCGTGTCTCCTACTAAGGGCATCGGCGACTACGTTCCCTTTTTTGGGGGTATATTGAATATCAAAGTCGAAAGATGCTATATACTCCATCCACCTCTACTGCCAAATATTCAAATCATTTTGGGAAAATAGGCAGTTGAGTGATTTATGATCAGTGAATAGCTCAAACCTTTCCCCTAAAATATAATGCATTTACATCTTTAAGGAAAAACAGGGTTACCAATTCTAAATCATGCACTGAATACCTCTTCTCATGATCTTTTAGTTGTCTACTAGCATAAGCAACTACCTTCCCCTCTTGCATAAAAACCGCTTCTAATCTTGTGCCACATGCATCCATGAAAACCGTAAATGGCTTGGTTTTGTCTGGAATAGTGAGCGCGGGTGCTCTAGTCAATGACTCCTTAAGCTTCTCAAATGCCTTGGTGCACTTATCATCCCAAATAAAAACTAGATTCTTCTTAGTCAATTAGGTTGAAGGGGCTGCTATTTGCGCAAAGCTCTTGATGAACTTCCTATAGTAGCCTGCTAACCCTAGAAAGCTTCAAACCTATGAAGCATTACTATGAACCTTCCATCCTTGGACAGCTTCCACTTTAGTAGGATCCACTGCCAATCCTTTTTCTAAAACAATATGCACAAGGAACCTAACTTCATTTTTTAAAGTGGCATTTAGAAAATTTAGCTTTGAGTTGGTTTCTTCTCAAGATCTCCAATACCTCCTTAAGGTGGTCCTCGTGCTCCTTCTTGCCTTTGGAGAAAACCAAGATATCATCAACAAAAACCACAACAAATTTATTAAGTAGCCCTCTAAATAATCTACTCATCAATTCCACGAAGTATGCTGGGGCATTTGTCAGTCCAAAAGGCATTGCTTCCCACTCATAGGGTCCATCTACCGTACGGAATGCGGTCTTCGGTTTGCTTTCCTCTGAAGTCCTCAATCGATGGAATCCCATTGCTAAGTCTAATTGGGAAAAGACTTTTGCTCCTACAAGTTGGTCGAAAAAGTCATCTATTTTAGGTAGAGGACTGTAACAGCCTGAAATTTTCAACCATTCGCATCCATACATGTCGGATTTGAATTGCTCAAAATATCAGATTGTTAATTTAAATTTGGCAGAACTCAGCATATACAGTAAATAAAATAACCACAAAATCACAGACACCGAGTATGTAACGACCCGTAAAATTTTATGGTTTTACAAGTATATTTAACTAGAAATTTGTAAAATTTTAAAACAATAAAATTTGAAAATAAAAATTTATTATTTGGAATACGTCTATTTTAATATAGCAACTGGTAAATTTTCATCGGATAATATTGAAGTTTATTTTCCTGTGAAATTTCATTTCAAATCAAACCGGTTAATAACAGTGTATTTAAAAGTTTTCCGAAACCAAAATATGTCAACAGGAGAAAATTTATTCAGACTATTCTGAATCAGACTGCGAAATTCGTTTTTCCAAATTTGGACTTCTACTGCCCCGTTTATCTTAATTCTGGCAAAATAGCAGCATTTCTGGTACCGATTATCGACTTTCGATCGGATGATCGTACCACTAGTATTTGTATACCGTTTTGATCGTCACGTCATGCTGATCTCCATGGTATATTCATTTGCTTGTTTCGGCGTCCGATGGACAACGGAATCGGTAAAACAGTTCACCGTATTGGTACCGTATCCGTGACCTTTTGTTTTCTATAGCCTTTCAAACTTTAGCCATGCTTTCCAAATAACAGAATTTATTGCTTTAATGACTTTTCAACATTCTATTTATTATTGGTTGCCGTTTCAATATTTAATTATTTCATACGTTTCGATACACGTTTCATTTCCTACTAACACGTTCTGTCTTCTCCTGCCCATTCGTTTAAGAAAATTATATTATGATTTGGTTTGTGAGCTGTACATCTCCTTTTCAGATCTCATTTTTTGGATCTCAGAAATTTTATAAAAGTATCATCTGTTCATCTCCTTCATAACTGCTCTTCGTTTTTCATTCGACCTACCATTAGCCTGCTCCTCCTACCTATTAGCCGAAGCCTCTCTAGCTCTTCCATCCACGACCATCTGCCGAATTCCATCACCATGCAAGCCCAGATCCACCCCTATAACCCGTTCATACCCTCTCCTCCATGCTCCCTAACAACAAAAACCAACCGATCTCGAGGGCACAGAACCCTGCACAGCCCTGACCGAACCTCCATTCCCATGCACGCAACCTAGTTAGCCCCTCCCCACGTGAACAATGCCACTGCTGGTATCCTTCATCCCCTCAGCTCGCCTGCTAACGCCACCTGAGCTCGAGCCACCCAGTGCCACCATCCCCAGTCACCTCCGAGCCGAGTCTCTCTGTTTTAAGTAAGTGATGTATATATTCTTCTTTTTTTTTTCATCTTAAAGCCTTTTAACTTTTCAAATCTTTGTTTACTTTAATATTTTGTTTTGTTTTTCCCAAAGCTGTTATATATATGCCTAAGTATGGTTATTTTATAAGACTTTGTATTAGTCTACAGCTTGGTGTATTTTTTTCTTTCTTCTAATTCACTCATATTTCGTTCCTTATACATTGTTTTAAAAAAATATGAACGTTTACTTTAAAAGGCATTTTCGCACTTACATATATATTAGAAGCAGCCGAGCCTTTTGATGTATTGACTTTAAATTGTATGCATGCTAAATCATGCGACAGTATCCTATATTTTTCTATATGGTTGCTTATACAGTTCGTCTATTTATAGCATATATATATATATTAATTTCAATAAAGTATTGACTTTTAAGTAAAATAACTTCTTCATACTTTTGTTTGTTATCTATAAATAAGGAAGTTATGTAAATCAGCTTATATTTGTTATATACCTATCGTTGGTTCCAACGTGTATATGTATAGATGTAGGTATGTGTGTTATATGTTAAAAAATAAATATACAAGTTCTGAATTTCCAAATTTATATATGCGTATTATATTAAGAAATGTATATATTTTGTTTTATAAATATGGATTTAAATATTTATTTGGAAATGTATATATGTTTAAAGTGAAGTTTGTTTTGATTGTTCTATACTAATATACATGTTAAAAATTCAAGATTTATTTCAAAATGTATGTGTATTTTTAAAACTTAATATTGGGTTTAGGGAAATAATAATATCGTATCATCTTGTTTGAATTATATCAAGTTCAATTTGTTTTTTTTTCTCATCGATTCTTTTATCAGCCTTGATCGTCGTAATCGTGTCTATCGTGCTTTGCTATTGAAATCCGTGTTTGGAGTCGTAACTCATCTCAGTCTCATTCATCTCTAGCCTCGGAAGGTGAGCAATCACTCACGATTAACGTTCTTTTATTATTTAAATTTGATTTCAATTGAAATAGCAATTGAAATATGCTGCTGTAGTTATTTACATTGTTATATATGCTATTATCTATAACTGTTCACCTGTGACATCTGACACCAGTATCTAGTAGTATATGCCTGTTATTACTATTATCTGTATATGTTCACCTATGACATCTGACACCAGTATCTGTTATTTATATTGATAATATATGCATGTTGTTATATTTTATATTATCTGTTATCACTCTGCAAGTTCCCTGTTAGTATAGAATTCACTATGGGTTGAAATGATACATACCCGAACGGACTTTAGAATAGGAGAATTTCGTTATGGGTTGAAATGATAAACCCAAGCGATTTTCATTTGAATTGAAATTGGGATTACGGGTCGAAATGATATCTACCCGTATATATTTAAATTTCGGATTGAAATGATAAATATCCGTATCACTTAACCATATGATAAATATATATACAGACACCGTTGGTCCATATATATAAATATTTTTAAAAAAATGAATTCTATGGTTTTGGAAAGAAATATATGGTTTTAATAAATGTTGAGCCTTAAATTATTATATATAAATGGGAATGATTGATTTAAATACATATAATATGTTGAGTATTTAAAATATATTTCAAAATAGATTTTGGTAATAATTTGAATAAGTTAAGGTTAGAAAGATAATTTGAATTTAGTTGAAATTGTATTCAATAAAGAATTTTATTTAATTAAACCGATTTAAAACTCATTGAAATTGAGATGTAAGATATGATTTATAACTTGAGTTTGATTTATAAGTAATCTAATGAATATTTCTTGTTTAAATAAAGTTTAAGGAAATATTTAGTAAAAATGTAATTTAAGGCTAGTTAAATGATATTGAATTTATAAAGTGAATATTCCCTGATTAAATAATAATGAAGTTAAATCAAGAGCTATATGAAACTGTTAAATTTAACTTTGAAAATGTTGAATATTAAAGCTTTGAAATATATTGAAAATTTAAATGATCTGTTTAGAAATGAATTAAATTGATGAATTGAGCTTTGAATAAATTTGAATTTGGAATTTGAAGTTGATTTGAATCGATTTGCTAGACTTGAGGAAATTAAATACTTTACTTTTCAAATCATTTAATATATATATATATACTATTTTGGAAAATAGATATATTTGAAATGAAATGATATTTGGGTTTTGAAGCATAAATTTAATTGAAATGACCACGGTGTTAAAATGTATATTTCCACCTTGTAGATAGTTCTGAAGATCCTTAGAGGATGGTTATCCCAACATTCTTTAAGTTACTCGTATTTCAATTGATATTTCACTTGAGTTGGATTTATTTATATAAGAATGTTAATCCTGACTCGAGTGTTTTGTGTTTTGCTTTACGCTCGGGTCAGACCGAGTGATACAGCATCTGAGACTCACCTTTGGAGTTTGGAGCTTCCTTTGGAGACCCAACTATCGCCTCAGCTTTCAGCTCTTCTAGTTGATTCGTTCAGAGAAGTCATCTGTTGTATTGGAGACTTCACTACATTTGAGATATTCTGTTGTATTTTATTTAACTCTGATGTTTATATAGTAGCTTCATGAACTACTATTTTATCTATTCTGCTGCGTATTATTGTATTACTCTGTGTCTGTGATTCTGTGATTGATTTATTTACTGCATATGCTGAGTTTTGCCAAATTTTTATTACAATCTGTTATTTTGAATTATTCAAGTCAGACATGTGTGGATTTATTGTCGATTTGAATGGTCCAAAATACCGGGTCGTTACAGTTGGTATCAGAGCTTTGGCTCTAGGCGAAACTTAGCATATATTGTAAATTTATTTACAGAATCACTTTCGTTTGAGTTTAATCTCTTCCTTTTGACTCGATTTCCTTTGAACTTTGGAACGTTCCCTACGGTTCCAAAATTCATTCTTGTCTCTCTCTATTAGTATTCTTTTGATTCTGGAGTATCCCATAACTCCACTTCGAATGATCTCTATAAGAATAGGCGATCCCGCCAATCTTTGAAGGAATTGTGAAGGGGTGAAACTTCTTTACAATTAGCATTGATTCACCGGAGATTTATATATCCCTCGGTTTAAATGCTGCTATCTTTTGCTATGTCGAATTCTATCTTTGGCGATCGAATGTCGATTTGCCATAGAATTCGGCACTGATCTTATTTTGGAATCACGGTTGATCGGTTAAGGTCGCCCGCGATTTATATAACTGTATCGATCTATTGTTTTGTAATTAATTATCTCATTTTCGTTCGAACTTATCTTCGAATCAGAAATCCTAATCGATTAGAGTCCCTCTAATTTGAATCTCTATCTTTGTTTGAAATCCATTCTTAAATCATCCTTTGAAATCGGGTTTGTTTGTATTTTAAGAAATTGTTTTCTAAATCGAAATTATTATTTTTATAAGTATGATTATATTCTATATATAAAAGTGGAATATTTTCGATAAAGATTATATACCCTTTTTAAAATGAGAATTTGAGGTTTCGAAAGGATTTGTAATTTTGAAAAGTTATATAAGAAATTGATTTATATAAAAATGATTTATAACTAAAGGGCTTTAAATTTGAAATTCGAGAATTGAACTCCGGTATTTTGAAATTGGTTTTAAGGTTTTGTAAATATATAATAATACGGTTTGAAAGTATTTTCCGAATAAGAAATGTTTCAAATGAGTTCCAATGAGTTTCGAAGAAATTTCAAAAGAAGTTTGAGAAAATAGAAGTCCAGAACTCACTTGTGTCGCTGGAAAATAATTTCGGTGATGAGTGCACGCATCATCGACATTGATTTTCGAGTTTCAGAGTGAGGGATAGGCCACTTCAGTAGCTTTGCTATGCGAGTGATTTTTTTAAACCATTTTTATTTCAAAATTTTGAAGTATGATTGATATTCGAAAGATATATGTATATGTATTTGAAACGATTTGAAATGAGCCGGTGTTAAGTCTTCGAGTTTTGGATTTGATATAACCCTATCTATTAAAATTGATTTACTGATTTGTTGCTGATTTCCAACTCTTGAATTTGAAAATGATTTCTTCAACTATTTTGAAGGTTCGAGCACTTTCAAATCAAGGTTAACTTTTCAAAGCTAAGAAATTTTGAAAAGTATTTTGATAAAGTATATAAGTTGTTTTGAATGTTTAAGTATGAAGTAATATGATTTAAATAAGTTGAAACTGTTTTGTTAAGTATATGAATAAGGCTATTTTGAATTTTTCTAATATGAAATTTAGATTTGAAATGTTTTGAAAAGAATTTGGTCTTCAAAATATTTTGAATAAAGTTTAGTTAAATGTTTTAACTTAGTAACATCTTTATGAAACTATATATTTAACAAGTTGGAATAAATATATAGGTTGTACGTATGCTACTCGCATAATTAATTTGATCCAGGTTTGAGTACACAAGTTCGAGGTGAATTACACCATTTAGTGTTAGGATTTTTCATTCGATTCTTGATGGCGAATATTTGATATGGATTTTGGGCTTGATTCTAGAATTCTCTATCGTAGTATATGACTATGCAAGGAGACTGATGGCTTCTATTCGAGAAACCATATCGAAATCCGCATTAGGGAAGTCGAATGGACGATACTAGTTCGAAAGCGAACTTGTGTGATCGAGCGATCAAATGTAATTTTGCGAAATGATGACGTATGTACATCTTATATCCTAATATCATTGATATATTTTGACACTGAAATTGAAAGCTGTCGAGTTAGAATATCTTTGCTTACTAAAAGAAAATTTCCAATTTAAATTACGAAGATATATAATCCATAAAAGCAAAGATATTCAATCCCATATGGCTCTTCATACAGCGATATTTATTTTGAAAAATTTGATCCTTATATAAGATGGACCTTACGTAAGTATAAGATTGATTTTGAAAACATTTGATTTTGGAAATGAATTAGTTGACTTAAAATTTTGATTTGGAAATTTGGATCTATTTTCTAAATCTATTATTTTGGAAACTTTGAAACTAAAGATAATTAATTTGAGAAGAAATAATTTGGTAAAATTGTATATGATTTTGAAATTGAACTGATATTGAAACAAATTGAAATTTGAGAACCTTGTGTTATTAAATACTTGATTTGGGAGTTGTCGAACCTATATAAAATTGATTTGTATAAGTATGATGTTGATTCGAAAACTATGGATTTGAAAAGGTACTCAATTTGAAAAGTGAAATCTTATATAATTAAAGTCTATATAAGTATGATTTGATATACTTTTGATTTTGGAAAAGTATTTGATTTGAAAATTAAAATCTTATATATAATGGATTTTATATAAGTACGATATTTGAAAGTGATTTGAAAAGGTACTATATGATACATATTTTCGAAGTAAAGATATGGAAAGTGCCTTCTGCTTGATATCCGATTTGTGGCCACATCTTGGATTCATTCTATCGATATTATTCTCTCTAATTTTGGTTTTCCGGATATGATACTCGAGTGTCCTTCGAATTCCATGGCGTTACCCATGGTCTTATGTTTCTCTCGTGACTGCATAGCGCAACTGCCTGGCTGAGTCTTGCCTAGGGGTACGGATTGTTTCCTGGGGGATCCAGGCGTAACCATTGTGTATCCTGCAATCTGTGTAGGTCGCGAATAGTAGCGCAAATGCTTGGCTGAGTCTTGCCTAGGGGTACGGATTGTTTCCTGGGGGATCCAGGCGTAACCATTGTGTATCCTGCATTCTACTAGTCACATGGCGTAACTCGCAGGGCTGAGAAAGCCTACGGATATGGATTGTTTCCTGGGGGAACCAGGTGTAACCATTGTGTATCTGTGAACCATGGTTAGACAAAGGTTTTGTTTGGGTTTTGATTGGATTGTACTTTCCATATATGTTTTTAAAAGTTTTTCCCAGTATTTTCACTGGGTGTTGAAACAGGTCTACTAAGTACCTGGAGAATTCTAGTTTTGCGCCTGATCAACGCACTACCAGAGTCTACAGGAACAAGGATAAACTTGTTGAAACATCGAGTTATAAAAGTATTTTCGGAAGGAAAATTTGTTTCGATGTAAAAGTATTTTATTATAAAGGTATTTTATTATAAGAGTATTTCCAACAAAGAAATTCTGTACTAATATTCGAAATTGAAATCCTCATGGTTTAAATTAATTATTCGTGCCCGATACTATTCTTTGAATCTACCTTATCTGCTCAGCTTTATTTATCCACCTATATTCTGTTCCCAAATCCTCCTTCTTTTCCTGGTTGACTATATTCTTTTAAGTATTGTTTAATTATAGACTACATGGTTTAATAGAAATTTAATTTTTTTTTGAGGTTATTAATTAGATAAAACATATTTAAAGTAAATGATTATTGATTATTAATAATATTTGAAAAGTATCTTGAGATGAAAATTTTTTTTAATAAATTATGAATTATGGATTTAAATGTTTTCAATAGCTCCTTAGAAAAAAATAAGCAATAATGTAAATAATTGTTTTCAAATAGCTTACATATATTTATAAAGGAAGCAAGAAATTTTACAAAGGGGTTTGAAAATATTAAGGTATTAAAAATAATCGAATTGTAAATGAAGTTTTCAAATTTAAGTAAAATTTATATAGTTCAAATTAATTGTTTAATCTTGACTTTCAATCTACTTTTATTTCTGGTTGTTCTATTCTCCTACCTCCTTCATTTTCGGGGACGAAAAGTTTTGAGTGGGGGAGAGTGTAACGACCCGTAAAATTTTATGGTTTTAAAAGTATATTTAACTGGAAATTTGTAAAATTTTAAAACAATAAAATTTGAAAATAAAAATTTATTATTTGGAATACGTCTATTTTAATATAGCAACTGGTAAATTTTCATCGGATAATATTGAAGTTTATTTTCCTGTGAAATTTCATTTCAAATCAAACCGGTTAATAACAGTGAATTTAAAAGTTTTCCGAAACCAAAATATGTCAACAGGAGAAAATTTATTCAGACTATTCTGAATCAGACTGCGAAATTCGTTTTTCCAAATTTGGACTTCTACTGCCCCGTTTATCTTAATTCTGGCAAAATAGCAGCATTTCTGGTACCGATTATCGACTTTCGATCGGATGATCGTACCACTAGTATTTGTATACCGTTTTGATCGTCACGTCATGCTGATCTCCATGGTATATTCATTTGCTTGTTTCGGCGTCCGATGGACAACGGAATCGGTAAAACAGTTCACCATATTGGTACCGTATCCGTGACCTTTTGTTTTCTATAGCCTTTCAAACTTTAGCCGTGCTTTCCAAACAACAGAATTTATTGCTTTAATGACTTTTCAACATTCTATTTATTATTGGTTGCCGTTTCAATATTTAATTATTTCATACGTTTCGATACACGTTTCATTTCCTACTAACCCGTTCTGTCTTCTCCTGCCCATTCGTTTAAGAAAATTATATTATGATTTGGTTTGTGAGTTGTACATCTCCTTTTCAGATCTCGTTTTTTGGATCTCAGAAATTTTATAAAAGTATCATCTGTTCATCTCCTTCAAGCCTGCTCTTCCTTTTTGATTCGACCTACCATTAGCCTGCTCCTCCTACCTTTTAGCCGAAGCCTCTCTAGCTCTTCCATCCACGACCATCTGCCGAATTACATCACCACGCAAGCCCAGATCCACCCCTATAATCCGTTCATACCCTCTCCTCCATGCTCCCTAACAACAAAAACCAACCGATCTCGAGGGCACCGAACCCTGCACAGCCCTGACCGAACCTCCATTCCCATGCACGCAACCTAGTCAGCCCCTCCCCACGTGAACAATGCCACTGCTGGTATCCTTCATCCCCTCAGCTCGCCTGCTAACGCCACCTGAGCTCGAGCCACCCAGTGCCACCATCCCCAGTCACCTCCGAGCCGAGTCTCTCTGTTTTAAGTAAGTGATGTATATATTCTTCTTTTTTTTTCATCTTAAAGCCTTTTAACTTTTCAAATCTTTGTTTACTTTAATATTTTGTTTTGTTTTTCCCAAAGCTGTTATATATATGCCTAAGTATGGTTATTTTATAAGACTTTGTATTAGTCTACAGCCTGGTGTATTTTTTTTCTTTCTTCTAATTCACTCATATTTCGTTCCTTATAGATTGTTTTAAAAAAATATGAACGTTTACTTTAAAAGGCATTTTCGCACTTACATATATATTAGAAGCAGCCGAGCCTTTTGATGTATTGACTTTAAATTGTATGCATGCTAAATCATGCGACAGTATCCTATATTTTTCTATATGGTTGCTTATACAGTTCGTCTATTTATAGCATATATATATATATATTAATTTCAATAAAGTATTGACTTTTAAGTAAAATAACTTCTTCATACTTTTGTTTGTTATCTATAAATAAGGAAGTTATGTAAATCAGCTTATATTTGTTATATACCTATCGTTGGTTCCAACGTGTATATGTATAGATGTAGGTATGTGTGTTATATGTTAAAAAATAAATATACAAGTTCTGAATTTCCAAATTTATATATGCGTATTATATTAAGAAATGTATATATTTTGTTTTATAAATATGGATTTAAATATTTATTTGGAAATGTATATATGTTTAAAGTGAAGTTTGTTTTGATTGTTCTATACTAATATACATGTTAAAAATTCAAGATTTATTTCAAAATGTATGTGTATTTTTAAAACTTAATATTGGGTTTAGGGAAATAATAATATCGTATCATCTTGTTTGAATTATATCAAGTTCAATTTGTTTTTTTTTCTCATCGATTCTTTTATCAGCCTTGATCGTCGTAATCGTGTCTATCGTGCTTTGCTATTGAAATCCGTGTTTGGAGTCGTAACTCATCTCAGTCTCATTCATCTCTAGCCTCGGAAGGTGAGCAATCACTCACGATTAACGTTCTTTTATTATTTAAATTTGATTTCAATTGAAATAGCAATTGAAATATGCTGCTGTAGTTATTTACATTGTTATATATGCTATTATCTATAACTGTTCACCTGTGACATCTGACACCAGTATCTAGTAGTATATGCCTGTTATTACTATTATCTGTATATGTTCACCTATGACATCTGACACCAGTATCTGTTATTTATATTGATAATATATGCATGTTGTTATATTTTATATTATCTGTTATCACTCTGCAAGTTCCCTGTTAGTATAGAATTCACTATGGGTTGAAATGATACATACCCGAACGGACTTTAGAATAGGAGAATTTCGTTATGGGTTGAAATGATAAACCCAAGCGATTTTCATTTGAATTGAAATTGGGATTACGGGTCGAAATGATATCTACCCGTATATATTTAAATTTCGGATTGAAATGATAAATATCCGTATCACTTAACCATATGATAAATATATATACAGACACCGTTGGTCCATATATATAAATATTTTTAAAAAAATGAATTCTATGGTTTTGGAAAGAAATATATGGTTTTAATAAATGTTGAGCCTTAAATTATTATATATAAATGGGAATGATTGATTTAAATACATATAATATGTTGAGTATTTAAAATATATTTCAAAATAGATTTTGGTAATAATTTGAATAAGTTAAGGTTAGAAAGATAATTTGAATTTAGTTGAAATTGTATTCAATAAAGAATTTTATTTAATTAAACCGATTTGAAACTCATTGAAATTGAGATGTAAGATATGATTTATAACTTGAGTTTGATTTATAAGTAATCTAATGAATATTTCTTGTTTAAATAAAGTTTAAGGAAATATTTAGTAAAAATGTAATTTAAGGCTAGTTAAATGATATTGAATTTATTAAGTGAATATTCCCTGATTAAATAATAATGAAGTTAAATCAAGAGCTATATGAAACTGTTAAATTTAACTTTGAAAATGTTGAATATTAAAGCTTTGAAATATATTGAAAATTTAAATGATCTGTTTAGAAATGAATTAAATTGATGAATTGAGCTTTGAATAAATTTGAATTTGGAATTTGAAGTTGATTTGAATCGATTTGCTAGACTTGAGGAAATTAAATACTTTACTTTTCAAATCATTTAATATATATATATACTATTTTGGAAAATAGATATATTTGAAATGAAATGATATTTGGGTTTTGAAGTATAAATTTAATTGAAATGACCACGGTGTTAAAATGTATATTTCCACCTTGTAGATAGTTCTGAAGATCCTTAGAGGATGGTTATCCCAACATTCTTTAAGTTACTCGTATTTCAATTGATATTTCACTTGAGTTGGATTTATTTATATAAGAATGTTAATCCTGACTCGTGTTTTGTGTTTTGCTTTACGCTCGGGTCAGACCGAGTGATACAGCATCTGATACTCACCTTTGGAGTTTGGAGCTTCCTTTGGAGACCCAACTATCGCCTCAGCTTTCAGCTCTTCTAGTTGATTCGTTCAGAGAAGTCATCTGCTGTATTGGAGACTTCACTACATTTGAGATATTCTGTTGTATTTTATTTAACTCTGATGTTTATATAGTAGCTTCATGAACTACTATTTTATCTATTCTGCTGCGTATTATTGTATTACTCTGTGTCTGTGATTCTGTGATTGATTTATTTACTGCATATGCTGAGTTTTGCCAAATTTTTATTACAATCTGTTATTTTGAATTATTCAAGTCAGACATGTGTGGATTTATTGTCGATTTGAATGGTCCAAAATACCGGGTCGTTACAGAGTAGTATAACAATAATGCAGCGGAACAAAAGAATAGTAGTTCATGAAGCTACTATATATATATATATATATATATATATATATATATATATATATAACAGAGTTAAACAAGATACAACACAAGTCTCGAATACATAGATCTCTCAATACAATAGTCAAATACAAGATCTGAATACATCACTGGAATCAACTGAATAACTGAAAGCTGGATAGATAGCTGGATCTCCAAGCGAAGCTCCAACTCCAAAGGTGAGTCTCGAACACTGAACCACTCAGTCTGACCCGAGCGTAAAGCAAAACACAAAACACTCGAGTCAGGATTAACATTCTTATATCAATAAATCCAACTCAAGTGAAATATCAACTGAAATACAAGTAACTTAAAGGACGTTTGGGATAACCATCCTCTAAGGATCCGTTAAACTATCTACTATGTAGTAATATACGCTATTATAATAATGTCTACAGTAAAGTATACTATTTAAAAATAGCATTAAGGCTTTACATTTTCCACCTTAACACATTTTTAGGTGTGCCAATAGTCTATACAGTACCGTAATACCCCGTAAACTGGAGCTACCAGAGGATACTCCATAGGTACGACACAAATCAAACTCGTAGTAAAGTACGCTATGGTAGGTGACACGGCACAACAAGGCAATTCCGGGGTAGATATACTAATTACGCATCTGGACTGGTGGTGACGTAGAGCCACAGCAATCGCCCACCTCGAGCCACACTCTCGAATCAAGGGTGCGCACCAAATCAATCACAAAGTAATAGAATGACATACGATGGAGTGTGTCCGATCAGAGGAGCTACCTCATTAGCCCGGAATCGCTCCTGTTTTAGCCACCTAATGCCAACTCACGGGAGTTGGGTCCACGTATATACCTTTAGAATCGTCGCCACCATCCTACTTCATTCTGGAATCTCCACCGCGTACACAGTTGTTAAAGTGGTTTTTGGTATCGACAGAGAGTATGCCCATATCCGATCCCGGTCTCTTTAACAACCAAACGTTATTATAACACCGCGGTCATTTCAAAAATAGTTTATACTTCAAAACCAAAATATCATTTCCATTTCAAAACATATCAATACGATATCATTTCCATTTCAAAAACATATCAATACTATATCATTTCCATTTCAAAAACATATCAATACTATATCATTTCCATTTCAAAAATATTCACTTTAAAAGATATAATACTTTCGAAACCAAAACAATTTGAAATAATAATACTTTGAAAATCATAATACTTTGAAATTCATAACTTTGGAAATCATAACACTTTCCTTCAAACAGTTTAGATATTAATAATAGTATATAAAATAAAATAATTTATAGAATAAAATAAAATAATTTATAAAAAATAGTTATAAGTTAAAACAATTTATATTAAAATAATTAGTATATTTAAAATAGTTTATAAAATAAAATAGTTTATATAAAATAGTTATAAGTTAAAATAGTGTATAATAAAATAATTTATATTGAAAATAATTTATATTAAAATAGTTTATATTAAAATAATTTATAAAGTAAAATATAAATAGTTTTAGATATAGTTTAAAAATACTTTATATGATAAAATAACTTCCTCAAATTTCACAAATCGATTCACAATCAACTCGAATTCCAAAATTTATATTTAATCAAATCTCAAATCATCAATTTCAACTCGATTCAGCTTCTCAATAAACCATTTCAAATTATCAATTTTCAAATACATATTTGAACCATAAAATAATCCATTCAAATTTCAATATATATCGAAGTCAATATATTCAACATTTCAAAACTAAATTCGATAATTTTATATATATATCAAATTCACTTTACTATTATAAGTTTTGAAATATTTACTTAATCATTTCAATAATATCTAAATACAGCTTCAATTTACAAATTTAAATAAACAAAATATCTCATTTAAATTTATATAAATTTGAAATGTGATAACCCGGATTTTTGGGCATCAGATAATTGGATAATTAACTGATTTTAAACTATTGAGATACTGATTTTATTTAGTTGAACAAATAAAATATGTGTTTTCAAATTACTATTGTTTATATATACATGTATGAAGATTGTAAATAGAACTTGGATTTGAAATTCAAAGGTAAATATCTTAAAAATAAAGTTGATTTGAAAACTCTACATGCAAACACTAAGTATATATATAGTTATTAATTAATGTATAAATGGGTTTTATATTATTTCTTTAAAAAGTTATATAACTATAAGTAAAAAGAAAATGTATAATATAAAATATAATATAAAAACATATAAAAATATAAATGCATGCAAAAATACATTTGTAAGCTAGTAAGAAGGGTTTTGTACAAGTGTCAAGATAAAATAATTGTTTTTCTTCATTTTAATACACTTTTGTATATATATATCAAACTTCTTCCTTTCTTTCATTTTTCTTTAAAAATCAAACCAAAAACTTAAACCAGGAAAAATAATAAAAGAAAACCAAAACAACTCTTTCAAGTTTCAAACGGAAGCAAGCTAGATTCAAATTCAAGTACAAATTCAAAGCTTAACAAGGCAGATCAAATTCAAGTTCCTAGTTTCAAATCAACTTCCAGTTTTCAAAATTCGGTGAGTTAACTTTAACTTTTAAAAGCTAAATTCTCTTATTTCTGTGTGCATGTAAGATCTGGTAGTGGTAATGTCTTGCATATTAAATGCATGGATGAAATTGTTGATGCCTGTGATGATGGATATAAGTGATGACTTGAAATGGTTAGTCATAGATGTACATGCATGTATATGAATTTAAAAGTGCCTGTGCATATCTGTATTTAAATGACTTACCTCTATTTGTTTTTAACAGACCAAAACAAGTTTTAAAAATCAAATTCTTTTTCCCCAATCTCCTTTAGGCTTTAGGATCTGAACGAAACATGTTTGTTTGATCATGATATAGGTCTTAAAAATACTTTTGAGAAGAATTAACTTGAATTTATCTGGAAATTTAAATGTACAGTGAAAAACTTTGAAACTGTGTCAAATTCAAATATCATATTTTCTTGTTTCAATTATATCATCTAAAACATTTTCGAAAATGATGAATTTTAAGGGTGGAATTATGATTTTTAAATGTGTATTCATGGAGAATTTAAGAGTTGAACTGAGATGGGTTTTCTGTCGAATTCTGGTGGTCAGGGAATAATTGGGTCTCGGGATCGTGGGTGAAGTTAGCTGGAAGGTCAGAGTTTCTGGCAAAAATGATCGCGAGATTTAACGATGATCGTGGTGGCGTATCGACGTCAAAATAGGGTTTAGAGGGCTGTTTGGTCGACGATTGTTTACTAGGAAATTTCGTCATCGTGGGTGATCTGGATGCGATCGGACTGGGGGGAATCGTCGTGCGAGTCATTGGTGCAGCTTGGGTCGTGGTCGCATAGCTTCTGGTGATCGGGATCGTCGGCGGTGGTGTTTTTTTTCGATCGAGTTGGGTTCTAGAAATTGATCGTATAGCTCGATTTTGATTTCGATTTTCGGCGTAATTGTTGGAGCTGGGTGGCGGAGCACTAGTGTAGATCATCGTCGACTTGTGGGTGTCTCGGCGAGGGTCGGAGTTGGTCGGATTTGGTGGTGCATGTGCACGCGTGCACATTTGTTGTCTGGGTTGTTGAGGGATTGTGGAAGACGAAGTTTCCTCGGGTCAGACTCGAAATCGTTGTGGGTTTGACTCGAAGAAAGAAGGGAAAGTGGATGACTCGGGGAGATAGCGGGTTTGGCTCGGGGATTTTGATGGTGTCGCTCGGGTTTTCTTTTGTCAGCTTATAAGTTTTCAAAAGCAAAAGGAAAATGTTTAAGTTTTGAAAGCAATGTAAGTTAAAGTAAATTAATAACAAGCTTTCAAAGTAAAAAGTGTATATCAAGTTTTTTTTTCAAAACAAGTTTCAAATTTAATTTATAAGACAAAATTGTTTTGTTTAAAATAATTATATATATGGTTAATTTTGTAATTAATATCTAAGTGTTTTCATATGTAATTTAATAATAATTAATTAAAGGGTTAGTTAATTGATGTAAGTAATTAAGGATAATTACTTAATGAAAGTGATTAAAGAATAATTACTTAATGGAAGTAATTTAAAAGGATAATTACTTAATGTAGTTAATTAAAGGATTAATTACTTAATTACTTAAAGGATAATTAATTAATGTGATAATTAATTAATGTGATTAATTAAAGGTCAATTTGTTAATGAAATTAATTAAGGGTTAATTAATTAGTAATTAAAGATTAATTACTTAATAATTAAAGGTTAATTATTTAATAATAATTAAAGGATAATTAATTAATGTGATTAATTAATTAAAGGTCAATTAATATAAGTAATTAAAGGATAGTTAATTACTTAATGTCATAAATTAAGGTGATTAATTAATGGATAATTATTTAATGTGATTAATTAAAGGATAATTAATTAAAGGTTAATTAATTTTATGTGAATGGTTAAAGGATGATTAATCAATTGGTTTGTAATTAATTAATGTAATTAAGTAGGATTTAAAAGTGATTAAAGTAATTAATTTATTTTATTTGGAAATTAAATTGAATTAATTAGGAATTGAACAACTAATTAATCTTGCTTATGGATGATTGGATTATATTGAATGCTTGAATTGTTTGAATATCTCTGATATGAAATTTGTGATGCTCTGTAATATGAAATGGGTTGAACTGTGATAATGTAAGTTATCGATCTGTGATGAATTGTTGTGTGAATATGTTGTTCTGAAGTTTAATTGAATTATTTAACTTAAAAAACTTGGCTTAAAAGATGACATTTGATTCGAAGAGACCGGGATCGGATATCAGCAATATCCAGAACCACTTCGATTAGTAATCTATAATTCTTATAGATTTGATCTGTAAATCAAATAGGCTGGAATGGAATAAATTGAGTAATCTGGACCATTGAAACTAAGTAACGGTACTTAGATATTATTTTGTGAAATAAGTGTTTGACTATAATAAGATAAGAACTCGTAGTGAGGTACGAGTTACCCTAGTTTCAAAGAAATTTTATAACTTAGTATTTCAAGCTATATGGGTTTACTCACGCTGGTTTCTAGCCTGACTCAAGTGTTACTTTATCGTAATGCTCGGGTCAGACCGAGTATTATAGATTTTCAGGATAGGACATTCTGGAGCTCAGGTGGCGAGTTGGATGGCAGAAACGTATGGAGTATTTTCCGCTGTGTATTGGTGTTATATTGTTGTTGTCTGGGACAAGTTGATTATAACTGTCCAGTTTATTGTGTGTGGTTGTAACTCTGATGTATTGAATGTAAATTAGCAGATACAGCTTTCCTTTGTATAAATGCTATAAATTAATATTATATTTTGATCCGCTGCGAATGTGAGATTCTGAGATGTGTTTGTTTCTGTTTCTTCTTCTACCTCTTTCTTCTTTCCCTAACAATCTGGAATTTTCGGGGTAGAAAATTCCGGGTCGTTACATGAAATATTCATTTAAGTCACTTTTAATCAAATTCAAGTTATAAAACACATCTTTAAAATTTCAAATTTAATAAATTTCAAATCAAACTTATTTAAGTAAAATTCTTAAATAAAAATCAATTTCAAATCTGAATTTATTAATTAAAATCATTATAAACTCTATATTTGAAAATATAGATATTAAATAAATACTTAAACATATTATTTATCAATTTTATTAAATCAACTTCAATAAATCTTTAAAACCAATATTTACTAAAACCATATATTTCTTTTCAAAACCATAGAAATCATTTTCAAAATATTTATGTATAGACCAACGGTGTCTGTATATAATTTTCTATCCTATGGTCAAGTGATACGGATATTTATCATTTCAATCCGCAATTTAAATATATACGGGTATATATCTTTTCAACCCGTAATCCCAAATTCAATGTCAATGAAAATCTCTTAGGTTTATCATTTCAACCCAGAACGATTTTCTCATATTCTACAGATCGTTCGGGTATGTATCATTTCAACCCATAGTGAATTCTATACTAACAGGGAACTTGCAGAGTGATAACAGATATGATAATAACATAACATGCATATATCATCAATATAAATAACAGATAATGGTGTCAGATGTCACAGGTGAACAGATACAGATAATGGCATATATATAGCAATATAAATAACAGATAATGGTGTCAGATGTCACAGGTGAACAGATACAGATAATGACATATATATAGCAATATAAATAACAGATAATGGTGTCAGATGTCACAGGTGAACAGATACAGATAATGGCATATATATAGCAATGTAAATAACTAACAACATCACATTTCAATTGTCGTTTCAATTGAAATCAAATTTAATAAATATAAGAACATTAATCGCGAGTGATTGCTCACCTTTTGAGGCTAGATAGATTCGTCAATGGAATGTGTAACAACTCGGGGTTTCATATCGATTGATCATCAGCATTAGACGATTAAATCGGTTAGCTGATTGCTATTTGGAATTTTATTCAGTTGAAATTCTTTTATAAATTGGTTAAGGAATTATGTGGGCTTTCAATTGAATGTTGGCCCATGGGGTTTTGTGCCGTGTTATCTCGAGTTAATACCCGTCCCCCCTTTCATTTTCATTCATTCGAAAAACCCTAAAGCAAAATAACGAAAAAATGGCGGCCTCGTCTTCTTTCTGAAATTAGGGCTTTTGATTTTCGAAGAGGCCGGCTTTGTTAAGTTATAAACAGTTATCTCCTTTGGCCCGTTTTCCTCTGTGAAAAATGGTGACTTCGTTCGATACTTCGTACTCTTCGAAACAAGGGTTTTGGCTTCGCTCGATTTCGTGAGTGCTCGGCTTGATTCGCATTTGACTTCGGCTGTTGGATCGTGCTTTTCGAAACAAAGGTGAGTGATTTTCACTCACATCCTAATTCATTCTTAATATTGTACTTAGGTCGTTCGATTTTGTTTCGATGTTGATGATTTTATCTGTCTTGGTTCGATTTCTGTATGCACTGATTTTTGTTTGAAATCTGCAAGCATGATTTTGGGAAAATATATTTTTGATGAGAATTCAATTTGATTTTGCATTTGATGATTTTTCTGCTGGCTTCGGCCTTGGATTGAGATTTCGTTTAACTGTGCTTGATTAATTGCGGCTGCAAGTTGCTGTGTAGTGCCGTCGTTGTTCTGTTGCTCCATGTTGCATTGAACACCTCGTTTGATATGTGCATTACCCTTGAATCTTGTATTTTTTTATTGCTGTTTCATGTTATATGTGTATTCACGTTTACTTTGTAGACTTGAGAACTTTAGAGTTGTATTGAGTTATGATCATCCATTCGAGATAGTTGGCATTTCGCATGTATGCTTGCTGCCGGGTTCAAGTTGCAGTGATACTGCTTGTATTCTGGTTCCTCTGTACTTGATCTTCTGAGTGCTTGTAGTAGTATTGACTTTGTTTGAAGTTTTACTTTTGCTTGATTTGGGGTTCCACTGTGGTACACTTGGTTTTGTTTAGTTCTGGTTGTCTCAGAGTTTTATTTTTCCATATGAATCGTTGCACTGCACTGTCACATGACCATTTGGTTGAGACATTGTCTTGCTTGATTTGAAACTTCTGGTGGCTACACTTGTACATTTAGTTTGCATTCCTGGTTTGAATTTGTGACTTGATTGAGTTGCTGCCATTACTGTTGGCACTGACTTCATCATGTCTGCATTTTGATAATTTGGTGGTTGCTGACACTTTGTACTCGACTCTGGCCATTTGTGTTTACTGCCTCTTTGATCACTTTTGGGATCCAACTATTGATCCATGATTTCGACCTATATGTTGTTTGCAGCTGTTTCGTTTATTTCCATTCCTTGGGTGCAGTTTCATGTTGTCTTCAAGTTTGGAATACTTGTAGGCTTGGAGTCTTTGTACAATTACTTATACATTGTTTACTTGCATCCTTAATATCTGATGCATTGTGGAATTGTTTCATCTGATTTGGTTAAGTTGGTTTTTGGCATTTCCTTTGTATTATCTTCGGCCATCACCATTGCTTTGGTATTAAACTGCAGTTTCAGTCTGGAAAAGCATTATATTTTACTTGTTGCTCTTGCAGGTCCTTGTTGTCCCTATTGTTTCGTGATATTGTACCTGATTATGTATTTCTTGTTGGACCAGTGTGTTGCACTTGAATGTGTAGCCTTGTCTCACTTACTTAGGCTGGTACTGTTTCAATGATGGGTTGTGTTATCATATTCACTTGGTGGCATTGGGTGGCATGTCCATCACTGCACTGTTTGGTTGTATTTGAATTGTATGCTCGACAGTTTTATGATGTTTTGTAGCGCACCTGTGTTGAACCCAGCTGTAAAGCTCGGGTTTGACCTTGTGCTCATTTATGAATTTTCATTGTGCATTCATGTGTACTTTGTTCATTTGATGGTTACTGGGTGGATGCTCCTGCTGTTCCAGTTCCATCTGGTTCATTTTGATTTGAGTTGATGCCGTTTGTTTCTGATTCATTGAGCTTTTGTGTAATTCATCACTGTAGTGGCGAGGCAGTGCACGCGTGCGTGTACTGCAGCCACACAGAATTGGCATTTTATCCGATATTTCAATAGTTTGAATTGTTTTGTGTGTTCAATTCAATAATTTGAAACTGTATTTTGATTTGGTTTGATTTGATCATTTTGTTGTTGTCTAATTATCTATTTGATAATTAGATTATGAGTTTCTAATTATTTATTTAATAATTAGATTTTTGTTGATAATTGCCGTTTAGGCAATCCTGTTGTTTTCTAAATTATCTTCATTGATAATCCTTTCATTTATCTTCGTTGATAATTTAAAATTGCTGATTTGTTGTCCAACACTGTTTAGTGTTATATCTACCGTTATCCGATTTCCTTGTTAAAGGATTGGATAGACGAGATTTCTGTGACTGTTGTCTATTTGATTATTTAATTATTATTTCTTCCGTGCATTAATAACTGAGTTTGAATTAGACTGACCCGTGTATTATTTTCTTTTGAATTTAATACTCGGGTCAGACCGAGTTATTTCAGGTCGTTGATATCTTGCTTTGGGTTGCTTCTTGAGCTATGAAGTCTCTTCATATCTTTTGGAGTAGTCGTGTCATAGTATAGGATGATATGTATTCATGTATATTATTGTCAATAATGTACTTGTATATGTAACTTCCAGTGTCGACAGTTGTAGTTGTATCATATGTATTGTATCACATGTATTGTAACTGACATCAGTTATATATATATATATATATATATATATGAGACTTTTATTATCTGTGTTCCGCATTTAGCTTATCTGTGTTATTATTATATATATTGTCCTAAACTATTATGAACCATCGTAGTTCGTTTTATATTGGAATTGGGTATGTCGATGGGAGTAAATAAATAAGAGATGAAAAATAAAAATATATACCACTCATGTGACGACCCGACTTTCCACTCCCGGAAAATCGCATCGACAGTAAGAAAGAAAGGGGTGAGAAATAGAAAAGAGAAGAAGAGAAAAGAAAACAACAACAGATACTCACAGCGGAAACGAAACGAAATATAATATATCACATAAATATTACATAGTATCATATACATCATCTATCAGAGTTACACAGATTACACATCACATACTAGACAGTTATAAACATCTGTCTAGTTATTACATCTCAACACAATACAGATCAATACAAAGATCAACACAGCGGAAAACTACTATCTATATCTACAACGCCGAAGCCTCCTGCTCCATTGCTCCTCCAGATTACTCGTCAAAGCTAAACCTGAATCCCTTGGCTACTCGTAAAAATTTGAGTACCCAAGAGTTTATAAAACAGAAATAAACAACTTGGGTCAGACATGGGTCTGGTGTGAGTAACAGGTTAAACTTGTTTAACTTCAAAACCTTTTGAAAGAAAAGGTATCACGTAAGACTCCCCACCAATAAATATGGGTAAGTTTTTATCTTACGCTAACCAAAACATTTGATAGGAAATTCGATTGTATTATAATAGGTCTAGGGTTTTCAAATAAATATGAAATAGCTGGAATGCTTACATCTCACGTTCCAACGTAGTTGGGCACAACTAAAACGTACGGCACTTATTGGAGTTTGGATTCCATCAATGGCAGAGCTACCGGGGTACCGCTCGTCACAGTACGTGGCCTAGATCAACGTACCGAGGATCACTCCCAATCCCCTGCAACACAAGGCCGGAACATCCCTTACTGGATAATTCCCGCATAAGAAACCCCGTGGTTGCGGCCAAACAACCACCCACACAGCCGAAATAAAAAGGGACTCTAGACAGGGGAATCTTATACTACTTGGGTGCTACCCACTAACCTTGCTGCACCTCCCCTGTTTTAGCCATTCCCGGTTTGATGAGGCTTGAGGCTACGATTACCTTTAATCAGAACACATCACTTAGAATGCTCATCGTCCACCTGACGATGTGCTGAAAGCATTCAATCCATACAAGTTCGTTCCGGGTTCGAACGAAACCGAAGGCATTATCTCGTTACACTCATTTTGGAATCACCCTCAGAGTTAACGACAATAACCCTTGCACTCTGAATCTTCATCTCCACTTGAGATTCACGACCTATCGTTAATTTGGATCGATGTGGTATTCGGGTCTCCAGACCTGGAAATCCGGTATACGGAAACCCGATCCCGGTCTCATCGAAATCCAAAACGTATCTTTTAAGGCCAAGTTGTTTTAAAGGTTAAAACAATTTAATTCAATTATCTTTATACACTTAGAAAGATAATTCACAATAGATAATCAACATTATCAATATCATCAGATAATCCATATTATCACAATTCAACTAAACATCCATATCACATAGCATATATCTCATCAGAGATATCAATCAAATGCAAAGCATTCAGTATTATCATCCATCCATAAGTAATGATCTATATCATCTCTAATTAATTTAAAGTTAATTAAATTAATTACTTTTATTTTATAAATCCTTCTTACTTAAACATTAATTAATTACAAATTAATTAATTATCCTCTAATTACCTTTTTCAATTAATCATCTTTGATTAATTATCTTTTAATTACCTTCAAGTAATTTATCCTTAATTAATTACTTAAATTAATTAACCTTAACCACTTATAGTAATTAACCTTTAATTACTTCATTAATTAATTATACTTAATTAATCAATCTTAATTACATCATTAATTATATTAATTAATGATCCTTAATTACAAATTAATTATTAATTACTTAAATTAAATTAATTACATTAAGTAATTAACTTTAAATTAAACAACATTTATTAATCACCTTGATTAATCTTAAATCAGTAATTAACTACCCTTAATTACTTTCATTTACTAAATTAATTCTCCTTAATTAATTTCTTAATTAATCCCTTGATTAATTATTCAAAGTAATTAAACTTAAATTACTTCCATTAATACATCACCATCAATTAATTACTTCAAGAAATTATCTTATTATTTACTTCCTAAATAATCATACCTTACTAATTACATTAAGTAATTATTTATCAAATCATCCATTGATTTTTCTAAATTAATTAAACTTAATTAATTTACTTAAACTAAATCAAATTAACTTAATTAATTACAATAAGTAATTAATTTCTTAATTACTTCCATTTAGTAATTATGTTTAAACAATTTCATAAATGATTATCCTTAATTAATTAATCAAATTAATTATCAAAATTAATCACATTAATTAATTATTAAATAATCTCAAATTAATGACCTTCATTAACAATTATTTAATTACTTTTCTTAAGTAATTAACTTAGATTAATCATTTCAAATTAATAAATCTTAATAACCAAATAATTAATCTCTAATTTATTTAGTTAATTAAGTGTTAACCATAACTTAATTAATATTTAATTACTTTATTAATTAATTCTTAATCATTAATTAATACTTTAATTCATAATACTTAATTATAAATTAATCATTCCTAATTTATTTATCTTAATCATGTTTAAACAACATTTCTAAACTCTTTTATTTTACAAGTTAAAGGAATTTCTCATCTTATAATAACTAAAGAATTTGAATCAAATTTACCTTTAAATTATATCCATTTAATATACAATTTAAACACTAAAGTTATTTAAAACAATTTAATTTAAAAACTGCTTTTATTTTAAATCTGAGATTCAGATTTAAACTAGATTTCAAATTAAACTTTTAGATTTAAAATCCCTGTTTAAAAATTTCTTTACAAATTCAAATTCAGTTTAAATTTTTATAAACAGACAGTTTTGAACCTGTCAACTAAAAGTGCTCGAGTCCACCTAAATTACTTCGAGTCGCTTCCTTAAACCCTTCGAGTCTCACCCGAGTTTTCCCTGTCAAAACCCTACAGCTAAACGAAGAAACTCACCCAATCTCTACTTCGAGCCAAACACTAAAAACCCCGAGTCTCCCACGAAAACAACTCGAGTAACCCTCTGATAAAACCCAGGCTCACCAGAAATTCGATCGCGTGCACGTGCACGGTCATCAACGTCCACTCCGTCCATCCACGACCACTCCACCACATCGACGTTCATCCACCAACCAATCTACGATCATCACTTCATCGATTACTGCTCGAATTCGAAATTCGATCATCTCCCAGGCCTGGAACTTATCAGATCGAATTGCCAAAGCCTGTCATCAACCAAAGCTCGCCGTTCCGATCATCTGAGATCCTCCCACTCCGGCCTCGTCTACATTAACGCTCCAGCTTCCAATACCCTGAATTCCGATACACTCGATCCACTGGAAAGAGTGATAAGATCAAAATTGCCAGACCAAACAAAAACTAGGTTTCCAGACAAAGAATCGCCACCGCTGCCTCCTCAATGAAATGCAACATCATCAGGCATTTTTCCTATGAACTACGACCACTCCTCTATCATTAACCAAAATCTCGATCTACCAAAATCAATAAATTACCAGAAAACCTTAAATTCTCAATTTCAGTTCATCACAGAACTGCACTATTTCCACATTCTTAAAAATCTTGATTTTAGTGTTAAAAATCATGATTTGGTTTATTTATTCAATTCATAATACTGGAACCACAAATCTCACAGTTTGAATTTTCACTTTATATATATATGCTGATTTGTTTTTGGTTTTCCAGAGAATTTCATATTCAATTTAAACTACAACACCCTTAAACTTTTAGTTTTAAATGAGACAAATAAATTTTGTTCAAAGCCTAAGTTCTAATAGAGATTAGAGAAGGAGAAAATAAACTTTGAATCAAAAACTAGAACTTGAAACTGTGAACAGGGAATTTACAAATATCAACCATGCATACAAAATTTTATTCACAGGAAACAAAACAGAGAAGTACAGGCAATAACATCTCAAACCATACATGCATTTAAAACCATACATATTACAGAGAATCCATCATCCCAAACGTGATTATCACAAGAAAATCAAACAACTATATTTTCATAAGTTAGTTTAGATAAAAGTTGTTACTCACCTGTTCAAAGATGAAACAGAGCTTCCAGATTTGAAAAAGCTTCTTGAATTTGATTTAAAACTTGAATTGTTGTCTTTAAATTAACATGCAAGCTTGATTTCCAGTTTGAAGAGATGAATGCAGACAGGCCTTAAAATGATTCCAGATTTGATAAACATGCAGGCAGGCTTAAATGTTGAAAAGAATTGCAGGCTGAACTTGACTTAGATTTGGGAAAATGGTTTACAGAGATTTGATTTTTTTTATAATCTCTGGTTTGAGGAATTTCCAGATTTTCTTTTGAAATGGAGAAATGCATTAAGCTGAAGAGTTGATTTGGAAAAGAGTTTCAGGGTTTGATTTTGTATTGGATTATTGAGAGTTGTTACTGATTTGTTTCAGCTGAAAACAAATCTTCTTAATTTTGAAAAAAAATGAAGATTAGAAAAGAAGATAAAGGAGTGAAGTATGTGTTTATATAGGATAAAATGGTTTATTTATGAATTAAAAGAAAAATCAAAAATAAAAGAACACTTGTCATAAACATTAGCTAATTAAATTACACATGTTAAAATGAGTCATTAGATAAAGACACATGTCTTTTAAGTAATTATCTTATTTCTATTTATTTTAAAGAAATTAAAAAGCCTTTTTCTTATTTAATAAATACTTATCTATATATATAAATCATTTTAAAGAAACAAAACCAATTATATTTATAATTAAAAGTTATACAAATATTATAATATCCAAACAATTTAAATATCTATTCTCTTGAATTTCAAAACTTAATTTCAAATTCAATTAAATTAAATCCTAAGATTCAATTTAAAAAGTCAAGTTATATATATATATATATATACATATATAACTATTTATTCAATTAAATAACAATTTCATATTCTTTTTAAACTCCATTCATATTAATAAAAATAATACATTATACTTATTATCTGAAATTAACATATTTGATATTTAAATAATTTATATAAGAGATTATATTATCAAGTGATATTTTAAAAAGAAACAAAACAAGCCTTTTTGTTAACTCTTATATAAATTTAAACTTAAGTAAAAATATCTTAAGCAATTAAAGTATTTTAAAACTATAAATTTACTAATTTAAATAACTTTGAAAAGTCATATTAAATTAAATCTAAATTCCCAATTTACCCAAAGCTTCTATTTACAATATATATAAATAAATATATATATTCAAATAGAAAATTATCTTATTAATTTTTATAAGATAAAATCACCAATTAATACTAATTTAATCAGATTATTAAATTAAATTCAAATCTTATTATCAAAGATCATCAATATCAATTTAATTATTTAACAGATTATTAAATTGATATTGTTAAAATTTCCGGGATATTACATTCCTCCCCCCTTAAAATAATTTCGTCCCCGAAATTTAAACAAAGGTAATTTAATAATCTTATTAAAGATTTTAATTCAAAACACAAGCATATACTATCATCCATATGCTAACAACCATAGCAACCAATTCATCCAATCAATCAAATCTAATTATCTAGACAAAATTCTAGATAGAATTCCTCGAGTTTCCCCAAATATATATATACCGGGATACTCGCTCTACAAACAATCTAAACAACTAAGCTATAGATCTCCTACTCATCTAGATCCACAGAACTAAACAGAATATCAGACTACAGACGAGTCTGACTCAACTACCAAACTTCCATAACTGCAGATTCTAAAACCAAAGATAGATCTTACACGTACTCCCTCAGAGATACGTAAAACTCAATGAATTCCAATTATCCAAACTGGCAATTCAATCAAGTAGACCAATTACTTATCCAAATCAGAACACCGAGGAGATCCAAAACACAACTCTACTTCACAACTATCAGTAGATTCCAGACTTATTTCCCCTATCTAGAGATACACTCCCAACTGCTTTCGCTGCTCAACTCTGATCTGAGGTAGAATACAAGCACCGACTGGACAACTCATTCCAGAAATATGGTTCACTGAATCTATAAAGAAAACTCAGATACTCCATCAAAACTTGAGTTGCTTCACTAACTCCATCTCTAGGAAAACATCCTTCAACTAGGCTGAACTACCGGTACTACTCCTGGAATCCAGTTGATAAGAAAACTCAATCTTCAAATGCGGACAACTTCTGACTTCCTTGAAGACACTCAGAAAAATCTTCAATAACCCAAGAGAACACTCAAACTATCGCAAGTCACTTTTGCGATCAACCCAGCCTATTTCCAAAGAAAACTGTTCCTCTTAACAAATCAGAACAGCCCATACTTAACTATCCAATCCATCTAAGAAATGGATCCTCATTGCTGCTTCTGAACTTCACCTTCAGAAAAACTACTCAGCCTGACAACTTCCTGCCATCACAGAACACTCCGAGCTGCACTGCTGATACTGATGCCAAGGACTTTCTATCAAAAGATCTTTGAGAAACTCGAACTCCGAATCAAACAGAAACTCCATGCTGAACTCAGACACAACACCGAAGCAGTCACACTTCCTTAAACTTGTTCCAAAGAAAACATCTTCGGGAACATCAATCGTCACTGTATCTCATCATACAGCTACTATTACCTGAGGTATCAAGATACCATCACTTGCTTCTGCCTAACCGACAGATCCAACTCTACTCATCCAAACTGCACTTCAAAGATAAATTCCGAAGCTTAACAGGTTTCCTTCAGAGATTCGATGAAATCCTTCATCACAGCAAAACTTACTCGAGATGGTATTGGGTCTACAGTCTCGATAAATACACTTCCAACCTTAATTCCAACCATTGGTAGTCGTGTTTCATACACTACTACCATATCTACCTTTATAACTCATATTGGAAAACCTGTACGGGTAACCCAACAATATAGGTAGAATATATATATAGTTATATAAAAATTACAAATACGCTCTCTCACGATAGATACCACTCCAGAGCTAGGTATTCACTCAACCAATAGCTCTGATATTCACTTAACCAAAAGCTTAGGCATTCGCTCAACCTAAGCTCTGATACCACGTGTGACGACCCGACTTTCCACTCCCGGAAAATCACATCGACAGTAAGAAAGAAAGGGGTGAGAAATAGAAAAGAGAAGAAGAGAAAAGAAAACAACAACAGATACTCACAGCGGAAACGAAACGAAATATAATATATCACATAAATATTACATAGTATCATATACATCATCTATCAGAGTTACACAGATTACACATCACATACTAGACAGTTATAAACATCTGTCTAGTTATTACATCTCAACACAATACAGATCAATACAAAGATCAACACAGCGGAAAACTACTATCTATATCTACAACGCCGAAGCCTCCTGCTCCATTGCTCCTCCAGATTACTCGTCAAAGCTAAACCTGTAACGACCCGTATTTTTCACGGATCGAAAAGTTCGTCAAATCTGGAATTTTTGCATTTTTAAGTCATTTCAGATTTTTGGGGAAATTTGTCTAAGTCCTAGGTCGTGGACGACCTAAGAGCTAAGTCGTGACCGAGTTAAGGACTTGCGAGTTAGTGTTAGGTCGTGGGTTAGTTGGAGCGACCTATAAAATTGTGCAACCTAGGATTTAGTTAAGTAATTAGGTCGGCAGGGCGAGTTAACGACCTAAGAGAATGTTGTGAGCGACCTAAGTTTTGTTAAGTGTTAGGTCGGCTGGGAAAGTTAGCGACCTAGTAGTTGCCGAGTTAGCGACCTAGTAGTTGCCGAGTTAGCGACCTAGTAGTTGCCGAGTTAGCGACCTAGTAGTTGCCGAGTTAGCGACCTAGTAGTTGCCGAGTTAGCGACCTAGTGTTGGCGACCTAAGGACCTAAGGAGTTAACAAGTTGGCGACCTTAGGAGTTAGGCTAAGTGTTAGGTCGCGTGGAGGCTTAAGGAATTAGGTCGTAACCTGTTAAGTCGTAGGTCGCTGGGTTTCGTCTAAGTGTTAGGTCGAAGTATGTGTTAAGTCGTAGGTCGACTTAATAGTTAGGTCGTATGCGCAGAAGTGTTAGATCGTAGGAGTTGAGGCGCGCGTATCTGTTAGGTCGGAGTTGTTGGCTAAGGGTTAGGTCGGAGGCTCTGTTAAGTCGTGGGGGTTTTTAGGTCGTAGGTCGGCATATGTTAGGTCGGCAACGACTTAAGGAGATAGCCGAGTTACGACTCAGGCAGTTTTCAGCTATAAATAGGAGGGGTTGTTCTCACTTTTTGGGATCCGGATTTTGAAGCGACGAAGTGCTGCCATTTTGAGAGCTCGACTTCTACACTTCTTCACTTCTTTTCTCCACTCTAATCTAGTGCTTCCATCCATCCAAATCGAAGATCAAGATTAAAGATTCAAGAGCTTAGATTGAAGATCTTCATCTTTTCAAGAGAGATTTCATCGTTTGAAGTGAGATCTTGTCGGATCTAGCTTAGTTCTTCGCTGTCCAGATCTGAAGTTGATATCTTTTGGATTGTTTAGGTGATTTGGTGAGTGGTGATTATCTCTCACACGGATCCAAAGGAGTATATCGGATTGTTGGCTCGTTTTGGTGTTAAAATAGAGATTTCCATGCATTTTCTTCATCCTATGTGTAGATCCATATAGATCCATTGTTCATGATGATGTTGTATCCATTTTATCATATGTTAACCTATGCAAGTTCATTCATCAAGTTTGTAGAGATATAATACATGTTTTCATGCTTATTGGACTTTCAACTCTTTAATTACGAAAATGCCATTATTGTTATAATTGTCTACTTAGATCATATTTGAATGCTTGATTGCTTGGATTGATGTTTGATTTGATTGATTGTTATGAACTAGATGATTGATGATTAGATTTAGACCAAAGGTGATTCAAAAGCTAAAGGAAAGGCTCTTGGATTGGGAAAGCTGCTCGGGGCATATGTAGCGGGATGATGAAGCTCTTATGCATAGATTTGATGATGTGATGTTGAGATGAAGCTTCGCGAGGATGTTATGAAGCGAGGCAATCATATGATGAAGACTTGGTCGAATCCAGGCGGGATCATTCCAAGCATGTTGATAACTCGGTGATATGATTCGAGTTGAGGATAATGGATGCTCGAGAGGCGCTTGAGCTAGTATGGCAATAGTCGTCGAGGAGGATGACTAGGAGGTTGAGATCTCATCGTTGTTGAAGGTTCTAGCATGCTCTAAGCAAGAGTACATGGGGACGCCCAAAAGACTAAGTTGATGGTCGAGTACTCTGGGTAGATTCGATAATCCTAGGCACGGGTCACGATGACGTGCGGGAGTTATGTCTAGAACCGGGGTTACCATTAGCCCTTGACGGACGGCTGAAAGAATGTGCCGGTCATTCAATTAACGGTGATATCGCAACAATGATAACAGTGATAGCCGAGTCATGGATGTTTGGTTGTATCATCATTCGGTCTCAAGAGCGGTATTTCCTGGGTGCTTATCTGACCTTGGTTTTAGACCTTGGGATTTGTACTTGGAAAACATCGCTCTTGACTCGAGTGACAATTGCTTTACTTTAAATTGTATGCTCTGCTATGTTTGCTTCTGCTTAGTGTGTGTCTGGGGGCTATCACTGTAGAATGAGGTTGGAGTGGGAGGGTTGTATTCCTATTCCTTTTCCTTTATGCTCTTTTGGTATGTTGTTAGTTAATTTACTGCTCACTAAGACTGTTGTCTGACTCAAGGCTTTATGTTTTTAATTCTTATTGCCTTGGGCTGTTCGTCCATTTTGGGACGGGCAGACTAGGTAGCAGGTGACAGGTGCTGTTCTCTTCTCACGATGCTGATATCGAAGACGAGCTAGAGGGTTGCATATTATCTTCTTATATGTACTGGATTTTTCCGCTGTTTTGTATTCTCTGAGAGTTATGTAGTGAGGCTGGATGTATTGACTATGTGGATGCTTGTATTCAACTATTATGGAGTTTTATATGATGTCATTTTATTCTGTAAAGCTTCACTATACATATGTTCTATTATATTTTGTCCATGCGCTGTGAGTAATACGATAGATCCTGTTGTTTTAATCTTACCTTGACAATCGTCCATGGTCGCCTGGCACACTTTACAGCGCTCTTTCACTAGATTCGGTGTAGGGGTCATGGGCGGTCGTCACATTTGGTATCAGAGCCAGGTTAATCGATTTTACCCAACGCTCGCTGTCGTAACTACGTATGAGAGACGTAATTGTATTTTGATGGATGATTACTATATATAATATAGTGGCTTAGTAGAATTTGAGTCCTTTATGCAGTTGATTCTCTAGATGTTCTAATCATTCCTTCTTATAGATATTGAGAATGAGTCGAAGAGGGAGACCAGCTGCTAGGGGAGGTCGTGCTACTGAAGAGACTGCTGATTATGCAGCCATGTTCGAAGCTATGATGACTTCGATCATGAGAAGGATACCAGTTCCGGGGGCGGCAGTTGATGTTGGAGTTCAAGTCCAAACTCCGAAACCAGTGGATTTTGCTAAGCTGTGCAAGGATTATACTGCTCTTGGAGGGAAGGTTTTCTTGGGAACAGAATCTACCATTGAGGTCCAGAGGTGGATAGATGCTTGTAGAAGGATCTTTGGTGATTTGGGAATTGATGATGCAACTAAGAGGAAGTTGGCATCAAGGCAGCTTCAAGGGAGAGCCTCTGATTGGTGGAATTCTATTACCATCGATACTGCGGAGGAAGAGATTACTTGGGAGCAATTCCAAGCTAGATTTGAAGCTAAGTTCATTTCTACATCTCAGAAGTCTGTTCTGTTCAAGAAGTTTGTAGAGCTCAAGCAGGGTGGAAGATCTGTTCTTGAGTATGTTTCTGAGTTCGAAGCTTTGTCCAAGTATGCCCGGTCGTATATTGAATCTGCTTATCAGAAGAATGAGAAGTTTGTGACCGGCTTGGATAGTTATCTTGGGAGACAGTTGGTGGATCATTTGGACGATTCATTTGAGAAGCTTGTGGAGAAAGCTCTTAGGCATGAGAGTCTGTTTCCTAAGGAAGGACCTGTTGTTGCTGTTACCAAGGGAGAATCTAAACCACAGCAGGGTGGAAACCAGAAGAGGAAGCAGCAGCAGCAGAAGGGTAAGGATGGCCAGAAGAAGCCGAAAGGCGAGGTAACTTGCTACAATTGTCAGCAGAAGGGCCATTTCTCTAAGGATTGTAAGAATCCGAAGGCACCGATGAAGTGTCACAACTGTGACAAGCCGGGGCATTTCAGGAAGAATTGTCCAGAACCAAGGAAGGACAGGCAGATTGTGCAAGCCTATGCTTTGGGAGCTGTTCCGTCGTCTTCGAAAGCTCCTACTGCTGAAGAAAAGGGAAAGAGTGTGGTTGTTCAAGGTACTCTTTTCCTATGTGGTGTTCCAGTTAGAGTTTTGTTTGATACTGGAGCGTCGCATTCATTTGTTTGTAATGAACTAGTAGGCCGGTTAGGTTTGAAGCCGGATATTGTTGATAGGCCATTGGTAGTGACTAATCCAGTTGGGGGTTCGTCTTGTTTGTGTATGTTATGCCGTGGTCTAGTTGTGTCGAGTCATGGTTGCTCTTTTGTTTGTGATTGCTTTGTTCTGAACTTTACGGGGTTCGGAATTATCTTGGGTATGGACTGGCTTAGGAAGTATGCGGCTAAGGTTGATTGCGAAAAGTTGGAAGTGACAGTCGAGAATGTGGAGGGGCGAAAGATTGTGATACGATGTAAGCATGAAGAAGGCGTCTTCATGAGCTTCATGTATTCGCTAGTTGTTCCACGGGATGGACTGTCATCAGTACCGATCGCTAATGGATTCGAGGATGTCTTTGACGAAGTCAAAGGGTTGCCGCCGCATAGAGAGATCGAGTTTCGTATAGATCTAGTTGAAGGAGCCGGACCTGTTGTGATGCCCCTTAGGCGGATGGCGCCTAGGGAGCAGCAGGAGTTGAGGGTGCAAGTTGATGATCTTTTGCAGAAAGGATTCATTCGGCGTAGTGTGTCCGAGTGGGGTGCACCAGTTGTGTTTGCAACCAAGGCAGATGGGTCGTTGAGATTGTGCGTCGATTATCGTGAGCTGAATAAGGTGACTAAGAAGAACAAGTATCCATTACCGAGAATAGATGACTTGTTTGATCAGCTTCACGAAGCTAAGGTGTTTTCTCAGATGGATTTGGCAACGGGATTTCACCAGTTGAGAGTGGCAAAGGATAGTGTGTCGAAGACTGCTTTTAGGACACCATCCGGTTTCTTTGAGTGGCTGGTAATGCCATTTGGATTGACTAACGCGCCAGCATATTTTGTGGATCTTATGAATAGAGTGTTCAGAGATCAGTTGAACAAGTTCGTACTTGTGTTCGTGGATGATATTCTGATTTATTCCAGAACGGAAGAAGAGCACAAGACGCACTTGCGTATTGTTTTGGAGATCTTACGGAAACATCAGCTGAAGGCTAAGTTTTCGAAGTGTCACTTCTGGAAGAGTGAAGTGAGGTTCTTAGGCCATGTGATTTCTGGAAATGGAATAGCGGTTGATCCCGCTAAGGTGGCAGCAATCCAGGATTGGGTTAGACCTAAGAATGCATCTGATGTGAGGAGTTTTCTTGGATTAGCAGGATATTATCGACGGTTTATCAAAGACTTCTCCAAGATAGCTGCACCGTTAACAGGATTGACGAAGAAGAACCAAGTGTTCAGTTGGGGTGCTAAGTGTGAGCAAGCTTTCGGAATCATGAAAGAGCGATTGACGAGTGCTCCTGTTTTGACTATTCCAAGTGGGAATGATGAGATGGTGGTTTACACCGATGCATGTGGTACTGGACTTGGAGCAGTGCTGATGCAGAAGGATAAAGTTGTTGCGTATGCCAGTCGACAACTGAAGCCGCATGAAAGGAATTACCCAACTCATGACTTGGAGTTAGCGGCGATTGTATTTGCTCTGAAGATGTGGAGGCATTATCTGTTGGGGGTTCGATTCGAGTTGTTTACGGATCATAAGTCGTTGAAGTATCTTTTCTCCCAGAAGGATTTGAATCTTCGGCAGCAACGTTGGCTAGAGTTTTTGGCATCGTATGATTTTGGTATAGCTTATACTCCGGGAAAAGGTAACGCAGTGGCTGATGCGTTAAGTCGAAGACATGCAGGATTGGGAGCCATGTTTTCTGAATGGAAGAGTCTCGAGTATTTAGCTGGATTTGACTTCAGGCCTGGATGCGAATTGGAACCTGAAATGTTGGCAAACTTATCGATAAGACCGACTCTTGTGGAAAGGATTGGCGAGAGTCAAAAGCGAGATGATAAGCTTGTCAAGATTATCCGTGAATTGGAATCTGGATTGGAGCCAGAAAAGGATAAAGGATTCGAGGTCGATAGAGAAGGTTGGCTTCGAAAGCAAGGACGACTAGTGGTTCCCGATATAGATGAATTGAGGAGTGAAGTTCTGAAGGAAAGTCATCACTCGAAGTTGACAATTCATCCAGGTGGAAATAAGATGTATCGGGATATGAAGAGAACCTACTACTGGGAAGGCATGAAGAAGGATGTTGGAGATTTCATTTCCAAGTGTATGAACTGTCAGTTGGTAAAGGCTGAACAGAAGAAGCCAAGTGGATTGCTTCAACCCTTAGAAGTTCCTACATGGAAGTGGGAACAAGTGTCGATGGATTTTATTGATGGATTGCCTAGAACCAGAACGGGAAATGAAGGGATTTGGGTCATTGTGGATCGTCTGACTAAGAGTGCACGATTCATTCCTGTTCGATCGACTAGGACTGCATCAAAGTTGGCTGAGTTGTATGTGAAGTGGATAGTTCGATTCCATGGTGTTCCGAAGAGTATAGTGAGCGATCGAGACCCATTGTTCACTAGTGGATTTTGGAAGAGCTTCCAGGAAGTCTTGGGAACCGAGTTGTGTTTGAGTACAGCTTATCACCCTCAAACAGATGGTCAGACTGAGAGAGTCAACCGAGTTTTGGAAGATCTCCTCAGAGCTTGTGTTTTGGATTTCGGAGGATCATGGGAAGATCACCTTCATTTGGTGGAGTTTGCGTACAACAACAGTTACCAGTCAAGCATTGGTATGGCACCATATGAGGCATTGTATGGAAGACCGTGTAACTCTCCGACATGTTGGTTGGAAACTGGAGAAAAGCTGATGCTTGGGCCAGAGATGATTCGACAGACTTCGGATTGCATAGAGATCATTCGGCAACGGATGAAGGCAGCCCAAGACCGTCAGAAAAGTTATGCCGATAAACGTCGTAAGGATTTGGAATTCGACGTTGGAGATATGGTTTTTGTGAAGATTTCTCCACTGAAGAATGTTATTCGATTCGGGAAGAAAGGAAAATTGACTCCGAGATTTGTTGGACCATTCCCGATTATCGAGCGAATTGGAAAGCTCGCTTACAGATTGGAGTTACCAGAGAAAATGTCGAGTGTGCACAATGTTTTTCACGTATCATATCTACGGAAGTATGTGCACGACTCGAGTACGGTGGTTTCTGCTGATAGCTATGAAGACTTTGAAGTTGATCCAGTTGATAGAAGACCTCGTAAGCCACTTCGTGTTGTGGAAACCGACACGAAACAGCTTAGGAGGAAGGTAGTTAAGATGCTCAAGATACAATGGAGTGATGATGATAACGACTGTACGTGGGAGGTGGAAGAGAGGATGAAAGCAGCTCATCCTGAACTCTTCAAGGTATGGCCCTAAGGTGTCGTCTCATCTCGCGATATTGTAACTTGTTCTAAGTTTTAGAATTCTGTACGCTAAGTTAGAATTGGATGCATTGTTTGTTGATTGCTATGGATGGTAGGCGTACAGAATAGTCTTTGATTGCTTTGTTTGCTTGGAATTTCGGGGGCGAAATTCCTAAGGGGGAGAGAATGTAACGACCCGTATTTTTCACGGATCGAAAAGTTCGTCAAATCTGGAATTTTTGCATTTTTAAGTCATTTCAGATTTTTGGGGAAATTTGTCTAAGTCCTAGGTCGTGGACGACCTAAGAGCTAAGTCGTGACCGAGTTAAGGACTTGCGAGTTAGTGTTAGGTCGTGGGTTAGTTGGAGCGACCTATAAAATTGTGCAACCTAGGATTTAGTTAAGTAATTAGGTCGGCAGGGCGAGTTAACGACCTAAGAGAATGTTGTGAGCGACCTAAGTTTTGTTAAGTGTTAGGTCGGCTGGGAAAGTTAGCGACCTAGTAGTTGCCGAGTTAGCGACCTAGTAGTTGCCGAGTTAGCGACCTAGTAGTTGCCGAGTTAGCGACCTAGTAGTTGCCGAGTTAGCGACCTAGTAGTTGCCGAGTTAGCGACCTAGTGTTGGCGACCTAAGGACCTAAGGAGTTAACAAGTTGGCGACCTTAGGAGTTAGGCTAAGTGTTAGGTCGCGTGGAGGCTTAAGGAATTAGGTCGTAACCTGTTAAGTCGTAGGTCGCTGGGTTTCGTCTAAGTGTTAGGTCGAAGTATGTGTTAAGTCGTAGGTCGACTTAATAGTTAGGTCGTATGCGCAGAAGTGTTAGATCGTAGGAGTTGAGGCGCGCGTATCTGTTAGGTCGGAGTTGTTGGCTAAGGGTTAGGTCGGAGGCTCTGTTAAGTCGTGGGGGTTTTTAGGTCGTAGGTCGGCATATGTTAGGTCGGCAACGACTTAAGGAGATAGCCGAGTTACGACTCAGGCAGTTTTCAGCTATAAATAGGAGGGGTTGTTCTCACTTTTTGGGATCCGGATTTTGAAGCGACGAAGTGCTGCCATTTTGAGAGCTCGACTTCTACACTTCTTCACTTCTTTTCTCCACTCTAATCTAGTGCTTCCATCCATCCAAATCGAAGATCAAGATTAAAGATTCAAGAGCTTAGATTGAAGATCTTCATCTTTTCAAGAGAGATTTCATCGTTTGAAGTGAGATCTTGTCGGATCTAGCTTAGTTCTTCGCTGTCCAGATCTGAAGTTGATATCTTTTGGATTGTTTAGGTGATTTGGTGAGTGGTGATTATCTCTCACACGGATCCAAAGGAGTATATCGGATTGTTGGCTCGTTTTGGTGTTAAAATAGAGATTTCCATGCATTTTCTTCATCCTATGTGTAGATCCATATAGATCCATTGTTCATGATGATGTTGTATCCATTTTATCATATGTTAACCTATGCAAGTTCATTCATCAAGTTTGTAGAGATATAATACATGTTTTCATGCTTATTGGACTTTCAACTCTTTAATTACGAAAATGCCATTATTGTTATAATTGTCTACTTAGATCATATTTGAATGCTTGATTGCTTGGATTGATGTTTGATTTGATTGATTGTTATGAACTAGATGATTGATGATTAGATTTAGACCAAAGGTGATTCAAAAGCTAAAGGAAAGGCTCTTGGATTGGGAAAGCTGCTCGGGGCATATGTAGCGGGATGATGAAGCTCTTATGCATAGATTTGATGATGTGATGTTGAGATGAAGCTTCGCGAGGATGTTATGAAGCGAGGCAATCATATGATGAAGACTTGGTCGAATCCAGGCGGGATCATTCCAAGCATGTTGATAACTCGGTGATATGATTCGAGTTGAGGATAATGGATGCTCGAGAGGCGCTTGAGCTAGTATGGCAATAGTCGTCGAGGAGGATGACTAGGAGGTTGAGATCTCATCGTTGTTGAAGGTTCTAGCATGCTCTAAGCAAGAGTACATGGGGACGCCCAAAAGACTAAGTTGATGGTCGAGTACTCTGGGTAGATTCGATAATCCTAGGCACGGGTCACGATGACGTGCGGGAGTTATGTCTAGAACCGGGGTTACCATTAGCCCTTGACGGACGGCTGAAAGAATGTGCCGGTCATTCAATTAACGGTGATATCGCAACAATGATAACAGTGATAGCCGAGTCATGGATGTTTGGTTGTATCATCATTCGGTCTCAAGAGCGGTATTTCCTGGGTGCTTATCTGACCTTGGTTTTAGACCTTGGGATTTGTACTTGGAAAACATCGCTCTTGACTCGAGTGACAATTGCTTTACTTTAAATTGTATGCTCTGCTATGTTTGCTTCTGCTTAGTGTGTGTCTGGGGGCTATCACTGTAGAATGAGGTTGGAGTGGGAGGGTTGTATTCCTATTCCTTTTCCTTTATGCTCTTTTGGTATGTTGTTAGTTAATTTACTGCTCACTAAGACTGTTGTCTGACTCAAGGCTTTATGTTTTTAATTCTTATTGCCTTGGGCTGTTCGTCCATTTTGGGACGGGCAGACTAGGTAGCAGGTGACAGGTGCTGTTCTCTTCTCACGATGCTGATATCGAAGACGAGCTAGAGGGTTGCATATTATCTTCTTATATGTACTGGATTTTTCCGCTGTTTTGTATTCTCTGAGAGTTATGTAGTGAGGCTGGATGTATTGACTATGTGGATGCTTGTATTCAACTATTATGGAGTTTTATATGATGTCATTTTATTCTGTAAAGCTTCACTATACATATGTTCTATTATATTTTGTCCATGCGCTGTGAGTAATACGATAGATCCTGTTGTTTTAATCTTACCTTGACAATCGTCCATGGTCGCCTGGCACACTTTACAGCGCTCTTTCACTAGATTCGGTGTAGGGGTCATGGGCGGTCGTCACAAAACCTGAATCCCTTGGCTACTCGTAAAAATTTGAGTACCCAAGAGTTTATAAAACAGAAATAAACAACTTGGGTCAGATATGGGTCTGGTGTGAGTAACAGGTTAAACTTGTTTAACTTCAAAACCTTTTGAAAGAAAAGGTATCACGTAAGACTCCCCACCAATAAATATGGGTAAGTTTTTATCTTACGCTAACCAAAACATTTGATAGGAAATTCAATTGTATTATAATAGGTCTAGGGTTTTCAAATAAATATGAAATAGCTGGAATGCTTACATCTCACGTTCCAACGTAGTTGGGCACAACTAAAACGTACGGCACTTATTGGAATTTGGATTCCATCAATGGCAGAGCTACCGGGGTACCGCTCGTCACAGTACGTGGCCTAGATCAACGTACCGAGGATCACTCCCAATCCCCTGCAACACAAGGCCGGAACATCCCTTACTGGATAATTCCCGCATAAGAAACCCCGTGGTTGCGGCCAAACAACCACCCACACAGCCGAAATAAAAAGGGACTCTAGACAGGGGAATCTTATACTACTTGGGTGCTACCCACTAACCTTGCTGCACCTCCCCTGTTTTAGCCATTCCCGGTTTGATGAGGCTTGAGGCTACGATTACCTTTAATCAGAACACATCACTTAGAATGCTCATCGTCCACCTGACGATGTGCTGAAAGCATTCAATCCATACAAGTTCGTTCCGGGTTCGAACGAAACCAAAGGCATTATCTCGTTACACTCATTTTGGAATCACCCTCAGAGTTAACGACAATAACCCTTGCACTCTGAATCTTCATCTCCACTTGAGATTCACGACCTATCGTTAATTTGGATCGATGTGGTATTCGGGTCTCCAGACCTGGAAATCCGGTATACGGAAACCCGATCCCGGTCTCATCGAAATCCAAAACGTATCTTTTAAGGCCAAGTTGTTTTAAAGGTTAAAACAATTTAATTCAATTATCTTTATACACTTAGAAAGATAATTCACAATAGATAATCAACATTATCAATATCATCAGATAATCCATATTATCACAATTCAACTAAACATCCATATCACATAGCATATATCTCATCAGAGATATCAATCAAATGCAAAGCATTCAGTATTATCATCCATCCATAAGTAATGATCTATATCATCTCTAATTAATTTAAAGTTAATTAAATTAATTACTTTTATTTTATAAATCCTTCTTACTTAAACATTAATTAATTACAAATTAATTAATTATCCTCTAATTACCTTTTTCAATTAATCATCTTTGATTAATTATCTTTTAATTACCTTCAAGTAATTTATCCTTAATTAATTACTTAAATTAATTAACCTTAACCACTTATAGTAATTAACCTTTAATTACTTCATTAATTAATTATGCTTAATTAATCAATCTTAATTACATCATTAATTATATTAATTAATGATCCTTAATTACAAATTAATTATTAATTACTTAAATTAAATTAATTACATTAAGTAATTAACTTTAAATTAAACAACATTTATTAATCACCTTGATTAATCTTAAATCAGTAATTAACTACCCTTAATTACTTTCATTTACTAAATTAATTCTCCTTAATTAATTTCTTAATTAATCCCTTGATTAATTATTCAAAGTAATTAAACTTAAATTACTTCCATTAATACATCACCATCAATTAATTACTTCAAGAAATTATCTTATTATTTACTTCCTAAATAATCATACCTTACTAATTACATTAAGTAATTATTTATCAAATCATCCATTGATTTTTCTAAATTAATTAAACTTAATTAATTTACTTAAACTAAATCAAATTAACTTAATTAATTACAATAAGTAATTAATTTCTTAATTACTTCCATTTAGTAATTATGTTTAAACAATTTCATAAATGATTATCCTTAATTAATTAATCAAATTAATTATCAAAATTAATCACATTAATTAATTATTAAATAATCTCAAATTAATGACCTTCATTAACAATTATTTAATTACTTTTCTTAAGTAATTAACTTAGATTAATCATTTCAAATTAATAAATCTTAATAACCAAATAATTAATCTCTAATTTATTTAGTTAATTAAGTGTTAACCATAACTTAATTAATATTTAATTACTTTATTAATTAATTCTTAATCATTAATTAATACTTTAATTCATAATACTTAATTATAAATTAATCATTCCTAATTTATTTATCTTAATCATGTTTAAACAACATTTCTAAACTCTTTTATTTTACAAGTTAAAGGAATTTCTCATCTTATAATAACTAAAGAATTTGAATCAAATTTACCTTTAAATTATATCCATTTAATATACAATTTAAACACTAAAGTTATTTAAAACAATTTAATTTAAAAACTGCTTTTATTTTAAATCTGAGATTCAGATTTAAACTAGATTTCAAATTAAACTTTTAGATTTAAAATCCCTGTTTAAAAATTTCTTTACAAATTCAAATTCAGTTTAAATTTTTATAAACAGACAGTTTTGAACCTGTCAACTAAAAGTGCTCGAGTCCACCTAAATTACTTCGAGTCGCTTCCTTAAACCCTTCGAGTCTCACCCGAGTTTTCCCTGTCAAAACCCTACAGCTAAACGAAGAAACTCACCCAATCTCTACTTCGAGCCAAACACTAAAAACCCCGAGTCTCCCACGAAAACAACTCGAGTAACCCTCTGATAAAACCCAGGCTCACCAGAAATTCAATCGCGTGCACGTGCACGGTCATCAACGTCCACTCCGTCCATCCACGACCACTCCACCACATCGACGTTCATCCACCAACCAATCTACGATCATCACTTCATCGATTACTGCTCGAATTCGAAATTCGATCATCTCCCAGGCCTGGAACTTATCAGATCGAATTGCCAAAGCCTGTCATCAACCAAAGCTCGCCTTTCCGATCATCTGAGATCCTCCCACTCCGGCCTCGTCTACATTAACGCTCCAGCTTCCAATACCCTGAATTCCGATACACTCGATCCACTGGAAAGAGTGATAAGATCAAAATTGCCAGACCAAACAAAAACTAGGTTTCCAGACAAAGAATCGCCACCGCTGCCTCCTCAATGAAATGCAACATCATCAGGCATTTTTCCTATGAACTACGACCACTCCTCTATCATTAACCAAAATCTCGATCTACCAAAATCAATAAATTACCAGAAAACCTTAAATTCTCAATTTCAGTTCATCACAGAACTGCACTATTTCCACATTCTTAAAAATCTTGATTTTAGTGTTAAAAATCATGATTTGGTTTATTTATTCAATTCATAATACTGGAACCACAAATCTCACAGTTTGAATTTTCACTTTATATATATATGCTGATTTGTTTTTGGTTTTCCAGAGAATTTCATATTCAATTTAAACTACAACACCCTTAAACTTTTAGTTTTAAATGAGACAAATAAATTTTGTTCAAAGCCTAAGTTCTAATAGAGATTAGAGAAGGAGAAAATAAACTTTGAATCAAAAACTAGAACTTGAAACTGTGAACAGGGAATTTACAAATATCAACCATGCATACAAAATTTTATTCACAGGAAACAAAACAGAGAAGTACAGGCAATAACATCTCAAACCATACATGCATTTAAAACCATACATATTACAGAGAATCCATCATCCCAAACGTGATTATCACAAGAAAATCAAACAACTATATTTTCATAAGTTAGTTTAGATAAAAGTTGTTACTCACCTGTTCAAAGATGAAACAGAGCTTCCAGATTTGAAAAAGCTTCTTGAATTTGATTTAAAACTTGAATTGTTGTCTTTAAATTAACATGCAAGCTTGATTTCCAGTTTGAAGAGATGAATGCAGACAGGCCTTAAAATGATTCCAGATTTGATAAACATGCAGGCAGGCTTAAATGTTGAAAAGAATTGCAGGCTGAACTTGACTTAGATTTGGGAAAATGGTTTACAGAGATTTGATTTTTTTTATAATCTCTGGTTTGAGGAATTTCCAGATTTTCTTTTGAAATGGAGAAATGCATTAAGCTGAAGAGTTGATTTGGAAAAGAGTTTCAGGGTTTGATTTTGTATTGGATTATTGAGAGTTGTTACTGATTTGTTTCAGCTGAAAACAAATCTTCTTAATTTTGAAAAAAAATGAAGATTAGAAAAGAAGATAAAGGAGTGAAGTATGTGTTTATATAGGATAAAATGGTTTATTTATGAATTAAAAGAAAAATCAAAAATAAAAGAACACTTGTCATAAACATTAGCTAATTAAATTACACATGTTAAAATGAGTCATTAGATAAAGACACATGTCTTTTAAGTAATTATCTTATTTCTATTTATTTTAAAGAAATTAAAAAGCCTTTTTCTTATTTAATAAATACTTATCTATATATATAAATCATTTTAAAGAAACAAAACCAATTATATTTATAATTAAAAGTTATACAAATATTATAATATCCAAACAATTTAAATATCTATTCTCTTGAATTTCAAAACTTAATTTCAAATTCAATTAAATTAAATCCTAAGATTCAATTTAAAAAGTCAAGTTATATATATATATACATATATAACTATTTATTCAATTAAATAACAATTTCATATTCTTTTTAAACTCCATTCATATTAATAAAAATAATACATTATACTTATTATCTGAAATTAACATATTTGATATTTAAATAATTTATATAAGAGATTATATTATCAAGTGATATTTTAAAAAGAAACAAAACAAGCCTTTTTGTTAACTCTTATATAAATTTAAACTTAAGTAAAAATATCTTAAGCAATTAAAGTATTTTAAAACTATAAATTTACTAATTTAAATAACTTTGAAAAGTCATATTAAATTAAATCTAAATTCCCAATTTACCCAAAGCTTCTATTTACAATATATATAAATAAATATATATATTCAAATAGAAAATTATCTTATTAATTTTTATAAGATAAAATCACCAATTAATACTAATTTAATCAGATTATTAAATTAAATTCAAATCTTATTATCAAAGATCATCAATATCAATTTAATTATTTAACAGATTATTAAATTGATATTGTTAAAATTTCCGGGATATTACAACTCATATCGAGATAACCATTACTAGTGTAAGGCCCAACTACGGATGGCCGCTCCTATCCAGCCTTATTCTTCATAATAACAGACAGTATTTCTTTTAATACTCTTTGTTATTATGAGCATAGAGGTGGGGCGTCACAGAATGAGTTACAACCGAAGCATAAATTCCAAACGAAGCACGATTGGCACGAATTCAATGACAAGGCTGATAGATAGGAATTGGAAAAAAATGAATCAGAACCATCTAGATATATACATAATATATATTATTATTATATATATTTTTCAATATTTCAGTTTAAGACAAATATTTAAAATAAATATAAATTTTCAAAGTCATTATTATTTACAAATATAAAAAAAACAAGACACCCTAAATGAAAAATTTCAAAACCATATATGGTATACATCAATATTAATTATTTATAAACTAATATATATCATAAGTTTCAATATCATAAAATATATAACTAAACCCATAGATAAACTTAATAAACTAATATATAAGCAGATTATGTATAACAGGTATACATATATAGTATTTGAAAAATTCATACTAGAGCAGTTATAAAATAAATAGTATATACCAACAACTTGCATATATATAATTCGACAGGTCAGATGTATAACAAATAAAGATCTATACATTGTATACTGCCATACAAATTGTAGACAAGTATGCATAACTATATAAATGCTGACTCATATTATAAATGTATATAGCGTATATTAATAGTATACTTTCAAACATATTACAAATGTATACTTCATAAACTTATATGACTTATCATATTTTAAAGCAATATTTGTGTATATATATAACTAATACAGTAACTGAAATTTAAATTCTATATCTAATTTACTGTAAATACTACATACAACAACAAATATGAGTATACAAGAATTTAACCTACGTTTATAACTAAATTATATATATACGCATACAGTTCAAATATACAAACATTCGCATACATAAAACATATGATATATATATATATATATTTAAAGTAAAAGGAAACAAAGCATACAAATACAACTTAAATATATAATCTGACTTATTTTATAAAGCTATAAAACTTACGTATATTAACCCAACATATATATATTACTGTAACCACAAGTAAAGCTAATATATATAACATACACTGTTATTAACATGTATCAATATATACTATTTAAAAGAAAACTACAACACAGCTTATAAATAATACATACTAATATATATACTAGCCTAAGAATATAATATGATATATATAACTGCCGAACTTACATGCTTTGTAATATAGAAACAGTGAATATATATATAACTAACTTACAATATGCATACTACAAATAACTATAACACATTTCTACTATAATATGCAAGCTGAGACAACATTATTAACAGAATATATATATAACTTATATAAAACATACATCATAACAACTGATGTTTTATAAACCTGTAGAAGTACAAACTATATAACTTTCGTATAGTATATCTTATAAACTATATATATTTAAATCTCTATATATGTTTTATTCTCCCAGATTCAAGTATATCTGTTTATACAGCCTTGTGTAGAACTTTGAAAACAAAAAAACATAGGTTTATTAAAGTAAATACAAATATACACTAATGTAATATATGTTGTAACCTCTATAAACCAATATATATAGACATATTTTTTTTAGACTTATAAAATCAAAACAATTATATAACTATGGCCGAACATATATTCGTACAAATTCATAAAACGACAATTAATATATAGAACAGCAAACAAAAATATATATATATATACACAATATATAAATAAATGAATATGAATATATGTGTATATACCTTGCCTCAGCTATGATAAGTGTTCGGCCATGGGCTGTTGTTTTTTGGGCTTTGGTGTGAATTTGTGGAAGGTGGAGGCGAACGAGATGGTGGTGGTGGAGGGAAAACGTGGGGTGCAAGCATGATGCGGAGGAAAGGAGGAGAAGGAGGTGGATTCGTTTGAGGTGGTGGGGTTTTTCGAATGGAGGAGGAGAGACCGTGATGAAGGCGAATCAAAAATCGAGAGAGGCTGTTTAGCAAATGACTGTTAGCTTGGGCTCGTTTCTTTGTTTTTTTTATATGAGGCATAGAAACGAAAATGACAGGAAGCAAGAAGAAAAGAAAAACACGGCTTGGCTAAGGAGGAAGATAATAGGTTAGAGGTGAATAAAAGGAGAAGGACACGTTACAGGCTAAAACATTGAAATTTAATTGATTGCACTATATTTCCCAAATAAAAGTATTTATCAAAAGCAACGTACCAACCGGTTGGAAATTTGGAATAATAAAGGTCACGGAAACACCGAAAGTTGCATACGTGAATTGATGGAAATAAATGCCAATGGATATCTGGTTTCAATTGATAGATTGATTAAAGGTCACAGGGAGACAAAAGGCTCAAAACGGTAGCGATACGGTTACCGTTTTCCCGGATTCTGTAATAACCCTATATTTTGTGATTATTTTAATTGTATATTTTGGTTATTTTAATTGATTTCCTGATTTAAAAACTTTATTTTATTTATTAAAATGAATAAATTTTGTTATTTTAAATATAAATTTTGATTTTGACGTGAATTAGAATTCCAAACATGACTAAAAAGAATATTTTCCAGAAAAGTGAATTTTGGTCAATATGGTCAAAATTTGACTTTTAATTCAGAAATTTGAAAGTTTGAAAATTTGAATTTTTTCTTTTATTATGAAATTAAATAAAATTTTAAGAATAATGCTTTTCGTTTCGTTAAAATCCGATTTATAATGTGAAAGTTATGCCTTTTTCAATATTGAGTGTAATTTGTTGTATTTAACAAAATTGTTTATTTTAAATTATATAAATAATATTTTTATTTGGTCATGTAATGTTCAAATTTTTGTTTATATGGGTAAAATAACATGTTATGTATATATTTTGGTTTTAAAACATTTTTCAAAATGTAATTGACATTTTCCAAAGTCATTTTTATTATGTTTATAATTTCTAATTTCCAGTTTCATTTAATTAAAGAATTTTTTTTGTTTATTTTCTAATTTCTTAAGACTTTATTTTATTTTAATTTACACTTCATTTTATTCAGAATTTATTTTTATTTTTTTTTCTTGACTTTTATTGGTTAGAAGTAAAGTTGTAATTTTTCTAAAACTAGTGATATTCTATTTGTAATTTTTAAGTCCTGTTTTGAATTTTTAAGCAATTTCTTTAATTCTTTTTCTATTTTATTTAAATTTAATTATTTATTTTCATTTTATTTTACTTTGTTTCAGTATTAAAACTCATTTTACTAAATTATCATTGGTTTTTATTTAATTAAAAAGAATGGAAATTTGAAGAGACAAAAGGTTTCAAAACAATGACTTTTGGGTTGCTAGACTTTTCAAATCATTGGCCGTTCCTTTCTAATTGATAGCCGTGAGTTCCTTAACTCATTTTCACGTGAAAACACCTCCTTTTCACTTCATTTTCACAGCACTTCAGATCTGAGAAAAATTAGTAATGTCTTCTTCTTCTTTTTCCACTTTTTCCCTTCATTTTATTGAATTTTCTATTAAAATTTGCCTTGCTTCTTCATAGTGTTGATCGGCCATAGCCTCTCCACCACCTCCACGACCAGCACCACCACCATCCACAGCCACATCACCCTCCTCCCCATTTGTCTTGACCAGGTTGTGACCATCACTTGAAGGTAGCACCACAAAAAATCCACACAAACATTGCAAAACTCCTTAAACCAATGCCTAGCCACCTTAGCACCTTCACCACCACCATAGTTCACCTTGGCCACCCCTTAGCCGCCACCACCTGCTCCTCCACCACCTCTGGCCTCTGCTCCAGCCACCACCAGACCTGCTCATGCCAAGGCCGAGCCCAATCCATGTAAGGCCAAGCCTTGTTGTTACACCCAAACACTCTTTTGTTGCCTTGACCATTTGCATTCCTACCTTGTAACTCCCCTCCATGTTCATGCTTGTAGCCTTACCTTTTCCAGACCCATACCTAATCCAAACCAAGTACAAACCTGACCTAATTGATCCCCTAGGCCATGCAAACAAATAGAGAAAGCATGGCAAAAGATTTGGCATTCGTATCTCTCTTTATTTAAAAGTTATTTCATTTCTAGTGTATTGAAATTTATGGTTCGCTTTGATTTTTGTTTGGGTTATAACACAAGATCTATATCATTGGATTTTCTCTCCACACTCAAATTGTATTAGAGTTGTCGTGCCCTTGTAATCTTTGTGTTGTGAGCTTTGTTGGCAAATCTCCAGCTTAACAGGTGAGTTATTCTCACCAGACAATATGTACATATATAACTAGTGAATTGACCCCTTTTGAATCTGTAAAATGCATTATCATGTTACACTTGCTATGTTATGATTTTATGATGTTCACCCATGCTTAAACACCTATTATATTATATGTTACTGTTATATTATGTTGTTCTATTATTTTTATCAGTTTATCACACTGCAAGTTCCCTTTAGATTAAAATCACTATGGGTTGAAATGATACATACCCGAACGGACTTTAGAATAGGAGAAAATCATTATGGGCTGAAATGATAGGCCTGAATGATTTTCAATTATTTTTTCATCTCCTTGGGATTGCGGGTTTGAAATGATCAAACCCGGGTTTTCTTTGTAAATTACAGGTTGAAATGATATATTACCTGTATCACTTTACCTAGACTAGAAATGAAATACAGACCCGTAGTTAAAATATGTTTTATAAATTTTTTTAAAAATATTTTTAAAATGTAAATATTATGATATTTTGATTTAAACTAAATAAAAATGATTTTTGTAAAGCATTATTGATTTTCTGAAAATTTATAAGTGAAATAAATTAATGGTAAAATTAGAAAATTTGAAATGTAAGTTATTTTGGGAAATTTTAATTTGGTGATAATTGGAATTTAAATTAAATGTGAAATGTGATAAATTCATGATAATTTGGATTAAAGTGAATTTAAATGATTTTTATATTATATTAATGATTTTGAATAAAGTTAAAATGTGAAATGAATGAATATTTAAGTTGAAATTTTGAAATATAACTAAAATTGGAAATTTGTGAATTTGGCTTAAAAGTGAATTTTAAGTTAAGTAAATAAAAAATGGAATTAAGTTATATTTGAAAATTTAAACTTAAGTGTTAAGTTAATTTAATTTAATGAATTTATAATTTAATATTGGAATTTAATAAGTGAATTATTATTAAATTTTGATTTTGAATGGAGGTTTAACTTTATAAAATCATGAATATAAGGGTATTTGAATGATTGTCTTAAAAGTGAAATTATATGATTTTTTTAAGTTAAAAATGATTTATATAAAAATATAATTGTTTGTGAAATTATACTAAATATTTGAAGTTAATTAACTGCATTTCTGAAATGCTATTAATTCTAATGTAAATGATAATACAACATTTGTAAAGGCTGTAGTTGATAATAATGAACAAAATGGCTAAATTTAGTTAAAGGCTATTATAGCATTTTTGTAAATGTTATAATGGTTGAATTTAACTAAGTTTATTTGAAACTAATGTAACCCTATTACAGCATTTTAAATGCTGTCTTTTGTTAAATTGAACTGTTTTAAATGTGACTTTCCGTAGCATTTTTTAAATGCTGCGAAAGTTGAATTTTCATTATTTTAATTAATTTAAGTGAACGAATGAACTTTGAAAGATTAAAATTTTGGAAATTTAATAATTTAATTATTAAATATAATAACTTCATTTTTATGATTTAAAATAAAGTAATTTGTTTCGAAATATAAACTATTTTGAAATATGATATTTTGATATTTTGAAATGGATATTTGAAGGATATTGAATTTTGAAATGATATTTGATTTCGAAGTATAAAATACCATTTTGAAATTTTAACCACGGGATGTATTTAATTTATAGTTTAACTGATCCTTAAAGGATGGGCGATCCTAAGCATCCTTTGAGTTATTATGCATTTCTACTACAGTTCACTTGAGTTGGTTTACATTATATAAGTATATATTGTCCTGAATCGAGTGTTTTGTATTTTACTTTACGCTCGGGTCAGCCTGAGTATTTACAGCTTAGCTTTGGAATTCTTTCTGGAGCTAGGAATCGCTGGAGATTCTGCTTGTCTAGTTATTTGTTCCTTTCAGTTCAGTTGTTCTATTTCAGTTCTGGTATTCATAAACTTCTATTTATTTGAGATTTCTATTGTATATGTTTTCAAACAAATATTATGTATTTTGTTTTGAGAGTTTGTTATAGTAGCTTCATGAACTACTATGGTTTTTTATATTCCGCTGCGAGTTATTCTGATATGTTCTGTGTCTGTGATTCTGTGTATTTGATTTCATTTGCTCCAAATTTATTTACAATCTGTTATTTTGAATTATTCAAGCCAGACATGTGTGGATTATTGTCGATTTGAATGGTCCAAAATAGTGGGTCGTTACAGTTGGTATCAGAGCTTTGGTTTTAGGCAAACCTTAGCCTGCGGAGCAAAAACTCATTAGAGATAGGGTAGAAATACCCTAGAATGAGTGAAATCTATCTCAGAATCATTTCTTTGTGAGAGAACGTATTTTCGAAGTATAAAATGATTTTCAAATGATTTTTAAAGAATTTTCAAAGATTATTTTGATATAAATTTCCTTGCTTTGAAAGTAAAATATTTCTTAAACTTCATTCCTTTTGTATCCACCTTGTTAGTAATTTCTTTGATTAGGATCCTCTAAAATTTTGAACTTCTCTCTTGATTGATCTAGATCCATTGTTGATAGGAATCTATTTTGAGTATGGCAAAATCTGTAGTTTGTTAGGTTGTTTTGAGTAAACTCTGTTGTATCTTTTGCTTAGCTAAAGTTGTCCAACTAAAGATATTTATGCTTCTGTTTTCGTATGTTATGAATTCGAGTCATTCCAAATTTTGAATGGGAATTTTTCTTTATCGATATAGGTTATATTTCTCTAATCTTCGTTTGGATTCTTATCGAATAAGATTCCTTTGAATTTTGGAATGCTCACTTGTTTTGAAATCCATTCCTATCTCCCCTAATTGTATTCTTTTGATTTTGGAGCATTGCATCACTCCACTTTGTATGACCTTTATAGGGTGGCGATTCCGCCAATCTTTGAATGATTATAATTGGCATTGATTCACCGGAGATTTCTGTATCCTCGGTTTACGATGTTTTCTATCTTCTGCTATATTTAGATTCTATCTCTGGCAATCGAAGGTCGATTTGCCTTAGATTTTCGCATCGATTATATTCCTGAAATCACGGTTGACCGGTTAAGGTCGCCCGCGATTCATATAGGCTTATCCATCTTGTATTTGGTAATTTAATTATCTTATCTTCGTTTGAGCCTATCTTTGAATTAGAATTCTATTTGATTAGAGTCCTTCTAAATTTGAATCTCTGTTTTGCTTTGAAATCCATCCTTGAATCGTCCCTTGGAAAGTTTGTGGTTGATTGTCTTTTGAAAATTGTGTATTCATCGTAGTTTTTATTTTGATAAGGATGACCATATTTTTATATAAAGATGAAATGTTTTTGATAAGGATTATATACCTTTTAAAAAAAATGAGAATTTGAAGTTTTGAAAGGATTTGAAATTGTCAAAATTTTATAAGAAATGGTTTCATATAAAATGATTTATAACTGAAGGTTTTGAATCTGAATTTAAGTGATTGAACTCCGGCATTTTGGAACTGGTTTTAGGATTTTGAAATAATAAATAATATGATTTGAAATTATTTTTCCGAATAAGTAATGTTTCAATGATTTTAATGGGTTTTAATGATTTCAAAGGAATTTCAAAGAAGTTTTCAAAGTAAATGGAAGTCCAGAACTCACTTGTGTCGCTAGAAAATAATTTCGGTGATGAGTGCACGCATCATCGACATTGATTTTCGAGTTTCTGAGTGAGGGAGAGGCCACTTTAATAGCTTTGCTATGCGAGTGATTTTGTGAAACCATTTTTGATTTCAAATTCCGAAGTATGATTTGATATTCGAAAGATATATGTAAATATATTTGAAACGATTTGAAATGAACCGGTGTTCAGTCCTCGAGTTTTGGATTTGATATAACCCTATCTATTAAAATTGATTTACTGATTTGTTGCTAATTTCCAACTCTTGAATTTGAAAATGATTTCTTCAACTATTTCGAAGTTCGAGTACTTCCAAATCAAGGTTAACTTTTCAAAGCTAAGAAATTTGAAAAGTATTTTGATAAAGTATATAAGTTTGTTTTGAATGTTTAAGTATGAAGTAATCTGATTTAAATAAGTTGAAACTGTTTTGTTAAGTAAATGAATAAGGCAATTTAAATTTTTTTCTAATATGAAATTTAGATTTGAAATGTTTTGAAAAGAAATTGTTCTTCAAAATATTTTGAATAAATTTTAAGTGTTTTAACTTAGTAACATCTTTATGAAACTATATAGGTAACAAGTTGGAATAAATATATAAGTTGTACGTATGCTGTTTTATTCGCATAATTAATTTGATCCAAGTTTGAGTACACAAGTTCGAGGTGAATTACACCATTTCGTGTTAGGATTTTTCATTCGATTCTTGATGACGAATATTTGATATGGATTTTGGGCTCGATTCTAGAATTCTCTATCATAGTATATGGCTATGCAAGGAGACTGATGGCTTCTAGTCGAGAAACCATATCGAAATCCGCATTAGAGAAGTGAATGGACAATACTAGTTCGAAAGCGAACTTGTGTGATCGAGCGAGCGATCGAATGTGACTTTGCGAAATGATGACATATGTACATCTTATATTCTAATATCTTTGATATATTTTGACGCTGAAATTGAAAGCCGTCGAGTTAGAATATCTTTGCTTACTAAAAGAAAATTTCCAATTTAAATTACAAAGATATATAGCCCATAAAAGCAAAGATATTCAAATCCCATATGGCTCTTCATACAGCGAAATTTATTTTGGAAAATTTGATCCTTATATAAGACGGACCTTACGTAAGTATAAGATGATTTTGAAAACTTTTGATTTTGGAAATGAATTGGTTGACTTAAATTATATTGATTTGGAAATTTGGATTTATTTTCAAAAATCTATTATTTTGGAAACTTTGAAACTAAAGATATTTAATTTGAGAAGAAAATAATTTGGTGAAATTGTATATGATTTTGAAATTGAACTGATATTGAAACAAATTGAAATTTGAGAACCTTATGTTACTAAACACTTGATTTGGGAGTTGTCAAACTTATATAAAAATGATTTGTATGAGTATGAAATTGATTCGAAAACTATAGATTTGAAAAGGTACTCAATTTGAAAGTGAAATCTTATATAATTGAAGTCTATATAAGTATGATTTGATATACTATTGATTTTGGAAAGTATTCGATTTGAAAATTAAATCTTATATATAATGGATTTTATATAAGTACGATATTTGAAAGTGATTTGAAAAGGTACTATATGATACATATTTTCGAAGTAAAGATATGGAAAGTGCCTTCTGCTTGATATCCGATTTGTGGCCACATCTTGGATTCATTCTATCGATATTATTCTCTCTGATTTTTGGTTTTCCGGATATGATACTCGAGTGTCCTTCGAATTCCATGGCGTTACCCATGGTCTTATTGTTCTCTCGTGACTGCATAGCGCAACTGCCTGGTTGAGTCTTGCCTAGGGGTACGGATTGTTTCCTGGGGGATCCAGGCGTAATCATTGTGTATCCTGCAATCTGTGTAGGTCGCGAATAGTAGCACAAATGCTTGGCTGAGTCTTGCCTGGGGGTACGGATTGTTTCCTGGGGGATCCAGGCGTAACCATTGTGTATCCTGCATTCTACTAGTCATCATGGCGTAACTCGCAGGGCTGAGAAAGCTTACGGATATGGATTGTTTCCTGGGGGATCCAGGCGTAACCATTGTGTATCTGCGAACCATGGTTAGACAAAGGTTTTGTTTGTTTTTGTTTGGATTGTACTTTCCATATCTGTTTTTAAAAAGTTTTCCAGTATTTTCACTGGGTGTTGAAACAAGTCTACTAAGTACCTGGAGAATTCTAGCTTTGCGCCTGATCAACGCACTGCCAGAGTCTGCAGGAACGAGGATAAACTTGTTAAGACATCGAGTTAAAAAGTATTTTGATAAAATATTATAAAGGATATTTTGATCAGTTATTTCCTCTCTAAAAGATTTTAAAGTGTTTTAAATATTGTTTACCTCTTCAACCAACAATTTTAAAATAATGGTTCATCCTTGTCTTTCAACCTGTTTTCCCTTCTAGCTACTTTTTTCCCTACCTTCTTTCCGGATGTCTTCCAACCTATTGTTCTTTCTAGTTGTCTCTCCGCTTCCTTTCTTTTCGGGGACGAAAAGATTTGAGTAGGGGAGAGTGTAATAACCCTATATTTTGTGATTATTTTAATTGTATATTTTGGTTATTTTAATTGATTTCCTGATTTAAAAACTTTATTTTATTTATTAAAATGAATAAATTTTGTTATTTTAAATATAAATTTTGATTTTGACGTGAATTAGAATTCCAAACATGACTAAAAAGAATATTTTCCAGAAAAGTGAATTTTGGTCAATATGGTCAAAATTTGACTTTTAATTCAGAAATTTGAAAGTTTGAAAATTTGAATTTTTTCTTTTATTATGAAATTAAATAAAATTTTAAGAATAATGCTTTTCGTTTCGTTAAAATCCGATTTATAATGTGAAAGTTATGCCTTTTTCAATATTGAGTGTAATTTGTTGTATTTAACAAAATTGTTTATTTTAAATTATATAAATAATATTTTTATTTGGTCATGTAATGTTCAAATTTTTGTTTATATGGGTAAAATAACATGTTATGTATATATTTTGGTTTTAAAACATTTTTCAAAATGTAATTGACATTTTCCAAAGTCAGTTGTATTATGTTTATAATTTCTAATTTCCAGTTTCATTTAATTAAAGAATTTTTTTTGTTTATTTTCTAATTTCTTAAGACTTTATTTTATTTTAATTTACACTTCATTTTATTCAGAATTTATTTTTATTTTTTTTCTTGACTTTTATTGGTTAGAAGTAAAGTTGTAATTTTTCTAAAACTAGTGATATTCTATTTGTAATTTTTAAGTCCTGTTTTGAATTTTTAAGCAATTTCTTTAATTCTTTTTCTATTTTATTTAAATTTAATTATTTATTTTCATTTTATTTTACTTTGTTTCAGTATTAAAACTCATTTTACTAAATTATCATTGGTTTTTATTTAATTAAAAAGAATGGAAATTTGAAGAGACAAAAGGTTTCAAAACAATGACTTTTGGGTTGCTAGACTTTTCAAATCATTGGCCGTTCCTTTCTAATTGATAGCCGTGAGTTCCTTAACTCATTTTCACGTGAAAACACCTCCTTTTCACTTCATTTTCACAGCACTTCAGATCTGAGAAAAATTAGTAATGTCTTCTTCTTCTTTTTCCACTTTTTCCCTTCATTTTATTGAATTTTCTATTAAAATTTGCCTTGCTTCTTCATAGTGTTGATCGGCCATAGCCTCTCCACCACCTCCACGACCAGCACCACCACCATCCACAGCCACATCACCCTCCTCCCCATTTGTCTTGACCAGGTTGTGACCATCACTTGAAGGTAGCACCACAAAAAATCCACACAAACATTGCAAAACTCCTTAAACCAATGCCTAGCCACCTTAGCACCTTCACCACCACCATAGTTCACCTTGGCCACCCCTTAGCCGCCACCACCTGCTCCTCCACCACCTCTGGCCTCTGCTCCAGCCACCACCAGACCTGCTCATGCCAAGGCCGAGCCCAATCCATGTAAGGCCAAGCCTTGTTGTTACACCCAAACACTCTTTTGTTGCCTTGACCATTTGCATTCCTACCTTGTAACTCCCCTCCATGTTCATGCTTGTAGCCTTACCTTTTCCAGACCCATACCTAATCCAAACCAAGTACAAACCTGACCTAATTGATCCCCTAGGCCATGCAAACAAATAGAGAAAGCATGGCAAAAGATTTGGCATTCGTATCTCTCTTTATTTAAAAGTTATTTCATTTCTAGTGTATTGAAATTTATGGTTCGCTTTGATTTTTGTTTGGGTTATAACACAAGATCTATATCATTGGATTTTCTCTCCACACTCAAATTGTATTAGAGTTGTCGTGCCATCGTAATCTTTGTGTTGTGAGCTTTGTTGGCAAATCTCCAGCTTAACAGGTGAGTTATTCTCACCAGACAATATGTACATATATAACTAGTGAATTGACCCCTTTTGAATCTGTAAAATGCATTATCATGTTACACTTGCTATGTTATGATTTTATGATGTTCACCCATGCTTAAACACCTATTATATTATATGTTACTGTTATATTATGTTGTTCTATTATTTTTATCAGTTTATCACACTGCAAGTTCCCTTTAGATTAAAATCACTATGGGTTGAAATGATACATACCCGAACGGACTTTAGAATAGGAGAAAATCATTATGGGCTGAAATGATAGGCCTGAATGATTTTCAATTATTTTTTCATCTCCTTGGGATTGCGGGTTTGAAATGATCAAACCCGGGTTTTCTTTGTAAATTACAGGTTGAAATGATATATTACCTGTATCACTTTACCTAGACTAGAAATGAAATACAGACCCGTAGTTAAAATATGTTTTATAAATTTTTTTAAAAATATTTTTAAAATGTAAATATTATGATATTTTGATTTAAACTAAATAAAAATGATTTTTGTAAAGCATTATTGATTTTCTGAAAATTTATAAGTGAAATAAATTAATGGTAAAATTAGAAAATTTGAAATGTAAGTTATTTTGGGAAATTTTAATTTGGTGATAATTGGAATTTAAATTAAATGTGAAATGTGATAAATTCATGATAATTTGGATTAAAGTGAATTTAAATGATTTTTATATTATATTAATGATTTTGAATAAAGTTAAAATGTGAAATGAATGAATATTTAAGTTGAAATTTTGAAATATAACTAAAATTGGAAATTTGTGAATTTGGCTTAAAAGTGAATTTTAAGTTAAGTAAATAAAAAATGGAATTAAGTTATATTTGAAAATTTAAACTTAAGTGTTAAGTTAATTTAATTTAATGAATTTATAATTTAATATTGGAATTTAATAAGTGAATTATTATTAAATTTTGATTTTGAATGGAGGTTTAACTTTATAAAATCATGAATATAAGGGTATTTGAATGATTGTCTTAAAAGTGAAATTATATGATTTTTTTTAAGTTAAAAATGATTTATATAAAAATATAATTGTTTGTGAAATTATACTAAATATTTGAAGTTAATTAACTGCATTTCTGAAATGCTATTAATTCTAATGTAAATGATAATACAACATTTGTAAAGGCTGTAGTTGATAATAATGAACAAAATGGCTAAATTTAGTTAAAGGCTATTATAGCATTTTTGTAAATGTTATAATGGTTGAATTTAACTAAGTTTATTTGAAACTAATGTAACCCTATTACAGCATTTTAAATGCTGTCTTTTGTTAAATTGAACTGTTTTAAATGTGACTTTCCGTAGCATTTTTTAAATGCTGCGAAAGTTGAATTTTCATTATTTTAATTAATTTAAGTGAACGAATGAACTTTGAAAGATTAAAATTTTGGAAATTTAATAATTTAATTATTAAATATAATAACTTCATTTTTATGATTTAAAATAAAGTAATTTGTTTCGAAATATAAACTATTTTGAAATATGATATTTTGATATTTTGAAATGGATATTTGAAGGATATTGAATTTTGAAATGATATTTGATTTCGAAGTATAAAATACCATTTTGAAATTTTAACCACGGGATGTATTTAATTTATAGTTTAACTGATCCTTAAAGGATGGGCGATCCTAAGCATCCTTTGAGTTATTATGCATTTCTACTACAGTTCACTTGAGTTGGTTTACATTATATAAGTATATATTGTCCTGAATCGAGTGTTTTGTATTTTACTTTACGCTCGGGTCAGCCTGAGTATTTACAGCTTAGCTTTGGAATTCTTTCTGGAGCTAGGAATCGCTGGAGATTCTGCTTGTCTAGTTATTTGTTCCTTTCAGTTCAGTTGTTCTATTTCAGTTCTGGTATTCATAAACTTCTATTTATTTGAGATTTCTATTGTATATGTTTTCAAACAAATATTATGTATTTTGTTTTGAGAGTTTGTTATAGTAGCTTCATGAACTACTATGGTTTTTTATATTCCGCTGCGAGTTATTCTGATATGTTCTGTGTCTGTGATTCTGTGTATTTGATTTCATTTGCTCCAAATTTATTTACAATCTGTTATTTTGAATTATTCAAGCCAGACATGTGTGGATTATTGTCGATTTGAATGGTCCAAAATAGTGGGTCGTTACAGATTCCGCCACGTATCGGAACTCCGAAACACAGAAATAAATATACCGCAGAGATCAGCATGATGAGACGATCAAAACGGTATACAGATGTCAGTGGTATGATCATCCTATCAAAAGCCGATAATCGGTACCGAAAATGCTGCTAATTTGCCGAAAATAAGATAAATGGAGCAATAACTGTCCAAATTTGGAGAAACGAAATATGACGTCTCACTCAGAAGATTATTTACAAATTTTCTATATAAAAATATTTAGGTTTGGAAAACATTTTATTACCATCAATTTTTAACTGATTTAAATTGAAATAAAATTACACAAGAAAATAAACTTCCATATTATTTGATGAAAATTTACCATTTGTTATGTTTAATTAGACGTATTCCAAATATCAAATTTTATTTCAAAATTTTATCGTTTAAATTTCGTAAAATTTCAATTAAATATACTAATAAAACAAATAAAAATTATTTAAAATTTATGGGTCGTTACACTCTCCCCCACTCAAAGCTTTTCATCCCCTAAAAGGAAGGAGGTAGGAGAATAGAGACAACCAAAAAGAAGAATAGATTGAAATACAAAATAAAACAATTAATTTAAACCCATATAAATTTCAAATTAAACTAATTTAATATTCAATAATTGATTTTAAATTCAAGGTATTTCATTGAGTTGATTTAATTTCAATTTATTAATTTCTTTAGAACAAAATTTATTTTATTTATCTCATTTATTATTCAATTAACTTATTATTCTATTTATTTCTATTAACATTTTATAATCAAAATTTTAAGTGTATAATATTTATTATCAACACTTAAATTTTATTTATAAAATCATTTTATATTGTATATTATCCAATTACATATTCAACTTCTGAATAATTTAGGTAAGTTATATTAGAATGTAATTGAGTAGTATACGAGTTAAATTTTCCAATTCAATTTTTTTTCAAGTTTAAATGTTTATTCAAAATTTTTGGCTTCATTTTATAATTGAAATCATTCCTCAACAAAATTTAAGAATTAAATTTCCGATTAACTTCAAACAATTTAGAGATAAATATAATACATATATCAAATCAAATCCATAACCATATACTTATTTATATATATACATCAAATCATACTTGAGAAATTAAACTCAATTTCCAAAATAAAAGTATAGCAAAGCTACAAAATGGTCTCTCCACTTCAAAACCCGAAAATGAATGTCGATGATGTGGCCTCCATCACCGAAATTATTTTCCAGCGACAAAAGAGGAGGGCACTGATTTCAACATTTTAAAATTCTTTGAAACGATATATATTTGAAAATACTTTAAATAATATACACTTTAAAACTTTAAAACCAAAGTTTGAAATCACCGAAAATTAAATTCTCAAATTCTAGATTTAAATTCATTTAAATTCTAAATCAATTTATAAACCATGTTTATAAATTCATTTATAGAACAATAAATGATAATCAAATATTATCATTTCAAACAACCAATTTAATTAACTTATTAAATTCCAGAAAATTTTACTTATGTATTTATAATATAATCATATAAATTTATTTCATTTACCAATTTTGAAAATAATATTGTGTTAGTTTGCTTTGTTCAAGTGTTTTGGAAATCCTATCGATAGCGTTGATCAAACGAATCGATCGGAAACCCAAATCAACATCAACAACTCAAAAAACATAATATAAAACATTTTAATATTAATACAAATACACTCCCTCACTCGATGATTCAAGGATGAATTTCAAAACAAGGATAGAGATTCAAATTCAAGGGAACTCTAACCAAAGAGAATTCTGACTAGAAGATAGTCTTGAATGGGAGATAAGATAATTAAATTCCAAAAGAGAAAAGATGGATATACTAATGTTAATCGCGGGTGATCTTAACCGGGCCAACCGTGATTTCAAAAATAAGATCGATGCAAAATTCTAAGGCAACTTGGCATCAGATCATAGGAGATAGAATTTGGGGATAAGAAGAGATAGCAGCATCTAAACCGATGATACAGAAATCTTCAGTGAATCGATGTCGGTTGTAAAGGAGTTTCACCCCTTTACAAATCATTCAGTGGAGCTATGGGATACTCTAGAATTAAGAAAACACGAATAGAATGGATAAGAGTGGATTTTAGAACGAATGTGGAAGTTCCAATATTCAAAGGAAACCCGAGTCAAAGAGGGAAGGATTCGAACACGAACGAAGGTGATTCTGTAATTAAATCTACTCTATATGCTAAGTTTTCCTAAAACCAGAGCTTTGATACCAACTGTAACAGCTTGAAATTTTCAACCATTCGCATCCATACATGTCGGATTTGAATTGCTCAAAATATCAGATTGTTAATTTAAATTTGGCAGAACTCAGCATATACAGTAAATAAAATAATCATAGAATCACAGACACAGAGTAATATAACAATCATGCAGTGGAACAAAAGAATAGTAGTTCATGAAGCTACTATATATATAACAGAGTTAAACAAGATACAACAGAAGTCTCGAATACATAGATGTCTCAATACAATAGTCAAATACAAGATCTAAATACATCACTAGAATCAACTGAATAACTGAAAGCTGGATAGATAGCTGGATCTCCAAGCGAAGCTCCAACTCCAAAGGTGAGTCTCGAACATTGAACCACTCAGTCTGACCCGAGCGTAAAGCAAAACACAAAACACTCGAGTCAGGATTAACATTCTTATATCAATAAATCCAACTCAAGTGAAATATCAGCTGAAATACAAGTAACTTAAAGGACGTTTGGGATAACCATCCTCTAAGGATCCGTTAAACTATCTACTATGTAGCAATATACGCTATTATAATAATGCCTACAGTAAAGTATACTATTTAAAAATAGCGTTAAGGATTTACATTTTCCACCTTAACACATTTTTAGATGTGCCAATAGTCTATACAGTACCGTAATACCCCGTAAACTGGAGCTACCAGAGGATACTCCATAGGTACGACACAAATCAAACTCATAGTAAAGCACGCTATGGTAGGTGACACGGCACAACAAGGCAATGCCAGGGTAGATATACCAATTACGCATCTGGATTGGTGGTGACGTAGAGCCGCAGCAATCGCCCACCTCGAGCCACACTCCTGAATCTAGGGTGCGCACCAAATCAATCACAAAGTAATAGAATGGCATACGATGGAGTATGTTCGATCAGAGGAGCTACCTCATTGGCCCAGAATCGCTCCTATTTTAGCCACCTTATGCCAACTCACGGGAGTTGGGTCCATGTATATACCTTTAGAATCGTCGCCACCATCCTACTTCATTCTGGAATCTCCACCACGTACATAGTTGTTAAAGTGGTTTTCGGTATTGACACAGAGTATGCCCATATCCGATCCCGGTCTCTTTAACAACCAATCGTTATTATAACACCGCGGTCATTTCAAAAATAGTTTATACTTCAAAACCAAAATATCATTTCCATTTCAAAAACATATCAATACAATATCATTTCCATTTCTAAAACATATCAATACTATATCATTTCCATTTCAAAAATATTCACTTTCAAAATTATAGTACTTTCAAAGATATAATACTTTCGAAACCAAAACAATTTGAAATAATAATACTTTGAAAATCATAATACTTTGAAATTCATAACTTTGGAAATCATAACACTTTCCTTCAAACAGTTTAGATATTAATAATAGTATATAAAATAAAATATTTTATAGAATAAAATAAAATAATTTATAAAAAATAATTATAAGTTAAAACAATTTATATTAAAATAATTAGTATATTTAAAATAGTTTATAAAATAAAATAGTTTATATAAAATAGTTATAAGTTAAAATAGTTTATAATAAAATAATTTATATTGAAAATGATTTATATTAAAATAGTTTATATTAAAATAATTTATAAAGTAAAATATAAATAGTTTTAGATATAGTTTAAAAATACTTTATATGATAAAATAGCTTCCTCAAATTTCACAAATCGATTCACAATCAACTCGAATTCCAAAATTAAAATTTAATCAAATCTCAAATCATCAATTTCAACTCGATTCAGCTTCTCAATAAACCATTTCAAATTAGCGATTTTCAAATACATATTTGAACCATAAAATAATCCATTCAAATTTCAATATATATCAAAGTCAATATATTCAACATTTCAAAACTAAATTCGATAGTTTTATATATATATATATCAAATTCACTTTACTATTATAAGTTTTGAAATATTTACTTAATCATTTCAATAATATCTAAATACAGCTTCAATTTACAAATTTAAATAAACAAAATATCCCATTTAAATTTATATAAATTTGAAATATTCATTTAAGTCACTTTTAATCAAATTCAAGTTATTAAACACATCTTTAAAATTTCAAATTTAATAAATTTCAAATCAAAATTATTTAAGTAAAATTCTTAAATAAATATAATTTCAAATCAATTTCTAATCTGAATTTATTAATTAAAATCATTATAAACTCTATATTTGAAAATATAGATATTAAATAAATACTTAAACATATTATTTATCAATTTTATTAAATCAACTTCAATAAATCTTTAAAACCAATATTTACTAAAACCATATATTTCTTTTCGAAACCATAGAAATCATTTTCAAAATATTTATGTATAGACCAACGGTGTCTGTATATAATTTTCTATCCTATGGTCAAGTGATACTGATATTTATCATTTCAATCCGCAATTTAAATATATACGGGTATATATCTTTTCAACACGTAATCCCAAATTCAATGTCAATGAAAATCACTTGGGTTTATCATTTCAACCCATAACGATTTTCTCCTATTCTACAGATCGTTCGGGTATGTATCATTTCAACCCATAGTGAATTCTATACTAACAGGGAACTTGCAGAGTGATAACATATATGATAATAACACAACAGGCATATATCATCAATATAAATAACAAATAATGGTGTCAGATGTCACAGGTGAACAGATACAGATAATGGCATATATATAGCAATATAAATAACAGATAATGGTGTCAGATGTCACAGGTGAACAGATACAGATAATGGCATATATATAGCAATGTAAATAACTAACAACAGCATATTTCAATTGTCGTTTCAATTGAAATCAAATTTAATAAATATAAGAACATTAATCGTGAGTGATTGCTCACCTTTCGAGGCTAGATAGATTCGTCAATGGAATGAGTTACAACCCAAGCACGAATTCCAAACGAAGCGCGATTGGCACGAATTCGACGACAAGGCTGATAGATAGGAATTGAAAAAAAAAACGAATTAGAACCATCTAGATATATATAGAATATATATATTATTATTATATATATTTTTCAATATTTCAGTTTAAGACAAATATTAAAAATAAATATAAATTTTCAAAGTCATTATTGTTTACAAATATGAAAAAAACAAGACAGCCCAAATGAAAAATTTCAAAACCATATATGGTATACATCAATATTAATTATTTATAAACTAATATATATCATAAGTTTCAGGATCATAAAATATATAACTAAACCCATAGATAAACTTAATAAACTAATATATAAGCAGATTATGTATAACAGATATATATATATATAGTATATGAAAAATTCATACTAGAGCAGTTATAAAATAAATAGTACATACCAACAACTTGCATATATATAATTCGACAGGTCAGATGTATAACAAATAAAGATCTATACATTGTATACTGCCATACAAATTGTAGACAAGTATGCATAACTATATAAATGCCGACTCATATTATAAATGTATATAGCGTATACTAATAGTATACTTTCAAACATATTACAAATGTATACTTCATAAACTTATATGACTTATCATATTTTAAAGCAATATCTGTGTATATATATAACTAATACAGTAACTGAAATTTAAATTCTATATCTAATATACTGTAAATACTATATATAGTAACAAATATGAGTATACAAGAATTTAACAAACGTTTATAACTAAATTATATATATACGCATATAGTTCAAATATACAAACATTCGCATACATAAAACATATGATATATATATATATATATAAAGTAAAAAGAAACAAAGCATACAAATACAACTTAAATATATAATCTGACTTATTTTATAAAGCTATAAAACTTACGTATATTAACACAACACACACACACACACACACACTTATATATATATTACTGTAACCACAAGTAAAGCTAATATATATAACATACATTGTTATTAACATGTATCAATATATACTATTTAAAAGAAAACTACAACACAACTTATAAATAATACATACCAATATATATACTAGCATAAGAATATAATATGATATATATAACTGCCGAACTTACATGCTTTGTAATATAGAAACAGTGAATATATATAACTAACTTACAATATGCATACTGCAAATAACTATAACACATTTCTACTATAATATGAAAGCTGAGACAACATTATTAACAGAATATATACATAACTTATATAAAACATACATCATAACAACTGATGTTTTATAAACCTGTAGAAGTACAAACTATATAACTTTCGTATAGTATATCTTATAAACTATATATATTTAAATCTCTATATATGTTTTATTCTCCCAGATTCAAGTATATCTGTTTATACAGCCTTGTGTAGAACTTTGAAAACAAAAAACATAGGTTTATTAAAGTAAATACAAATATACAGTAATGTAATATATGCTGTAACCTCTATAAACCAATATATATAGACATATTTTTTTTAGACCTATAAAATCAAAACAACTATATAACTATGGCCGAACATATATTCATACAAATTCATAAAACAACAATTAATATATAGAACAACAAACAAAAAAAATATATATACAGAACATATAAATAAATGAATATGAATATGAATATATGTGTATATACCTTGCCTCGGCTATGACAAGTGTTCGGCCATGGGCTGTTGTTTTTGGGCTTTGGTGTGAATTTGTGGAGGGTGGAGGCGAACGAGATGGCGGTGGTGGAGGGAAAACGTAGCGTGCAAGCATGATGCGGAGGAAAGGAGGAGAAGGAGGTGGATTCGTTTGAGGTTGTGGGGTTTTTCGAATGGAGGAGGAGAGATCGTGATGAAGGCGAATCAAAAATCGAGAGAGGCTGTTTAGCAAATGACTGTTAGCTTGGGCTCGTTTCTTTTTTTTTATATGAGGCATAGAAACGAAAATGACAGGAAGCAAGAAGAAAAGAAAAACACGGCTTGGATAAGGAGGAAGATAATAGGTCAGAGGTGAATAAAAGGAGAAGGACACGTTACAGGCTAAAACAATGATATTTAATTGATTGCACTATATTTCCCAAATAAAACTATTTATCAAAAGCAACGTACCAACCGGTTGGAAATTTGGAATAATAAAGGTCACGGAAACACCGAAAGTTGCATACATGAATTTAAGGAAATAAATGCCAATGGCTATCTGGTTTCAATTGATAGATAGATGAAAGGTCAGAGGGAGACAAAAGGCTCAAAACGATAGCGATACGGTTACCGTTTTCGTGGATTCCGCCACGTATCGGAACTCCGAAACACATAAATAAATATACCGTAGAGATCAGCACGACAAGATGATCAAAATGGTATACAAATGTCAATGGTACGATAATCCTATCAAAAGCCGATAATTGGTACCGAAAATGCTGCTAATTTGCCGAAAATAAGATAAATGGAGCAATAACTGTCCAAATTTGGAGAAACGAATTATGAAGTCTCACTTAGAAGATGATTTACAAATTTTCTGTATAAAAATATTTAGGTTTGGAAAACATTTTATTACCATCAATTTTTAACTGATTTAAATTGAAATAAAATTACACAAGAAATTAAACTTCCATATTATTTGATGAAAATTTACCATTTTTTATGTTTAATTAGACGTATTCCAAATATCAAATTTTATTTCAAAATTTTATCGTTTAAAATTTCAATTAAATATACTAATAAAACAAATAAAAATTATTTAAAATTTACGGGTCGTTACAAGGATACCAATTTTTCCTTATTAACTTATTCAGTTCCCTATAATCGGCGCAAAGTCTTTAAGAACCATCTGCCTTAGTAGGAAAAAGGATAGGGTCTCCCCACTCAGAAGTTCTACGGATGAATCCTTTCTTCAATAGCTCTGAGGTTTTCTTATCTAATTCCCTTCTTTCTTTGGGGGCTATATGTCTCAAAGGCAAAGCGACGGGTCTTGCGTCTTTCTTCAAATCGATTCGGAACGCAATCTCCCTATGAGGTAGGAGACTCGAGACCTCTTCGAAGACATCAAGAAATTCACAAACTACGGGTACAGATAGTGGTTCTTGATAAACAGATAAATTTAGTGAGTATAAATGGCTTAACTCAACTAAAGCTTTGGGTGTACAAAGTACTTCTAGGTCACAACCTCGACGACTCCTTAATCGTACCACCCTTTTATCACAGTCAAGAATGACTCCATAATATGACAACCAATCCATACCTAAGATAAGTCCATACCCATTGAAATTTAGAAAGTACGCAGTACATATGAAATCAACATCACATATGTCTAACACTAGGTCTTTGCAAATAAGAGAAAGGTGGGCCGTACCCCCAATGGGATTGGAAATCTCTATTGGGCTGTTGACCATCTAGGTTTTAAGGTTTAAGGAATTTACCACATCTCTAGCTATAAAGGAATGTGATGCCCCTGAATCAAATAGGGTACGAATAATAACCCCAAAAATAAGAGCTATACCTTCTAGAGCTGCTTTTCCTTGGTCCCTTGGTGGGTTACTGGCAATAGGGACAGCTTCAATAGTGTAGGCCTGTCCGCTTGGTCCTTCCTTAGCTATCTTGGGATATTGATTCTTGTGGTGCCCTTCCTCGTGGCAGTTAAAGCACTCTCATTTAAAGGCTCCCCTCATCAGACTCGCCCTACAATCTTTGGCTTCGTGACACCTCCTTTGGCATCTTTTACAAACCTTTACTTCATTCTTAAACTTCCCCTTCGACTTCTTGTTGGCCCCAAAAACTCATTTTCTTAGACCCTCCTTGCTTTTGGGACTGTGCAGACTTCTCTCTTTCTTATCTTCCTTATTGGCCATGTGCAGCATTGCCATTTCTACCAACATATCATACGTGGCCCCCATAGGTACTTGGGTCAACAACACTTCCCTTAGCGGGGAATTTACGCCCTTCATGAACTTCATGGAATTTTTCATAGGTGTGTCATGAGGTTCATCCCGAATTTAGCCAATTCAGTAAACTTAGCTATGTACTCCTTAAGGGTAGAATCTCCTTGTCTCTGCTGAATGAACTTTTCCAATTGCAAGCTAACCTCCGCTTTAGACATGAATCTCATCTCGAATCGGTCCTTGAATTCATCCCAAGAGAATATCCTACCGGGGTGCTCAACAGTCACAAAGTTTCACCAATTTAAAGCTTCTTCCTTGAGGTACCAAACTTCCATTTTTCTTCTTAACTGATCATCCCAACCAAGCTCTCTCAATATCTTCTCACAGTTACTAATCCATGTTTTAGCTTTCGAATATCCTTCGATTCTAGAGTATGTCTATTAACCAGGTTTTTAACCCAACAGAACTCAAAAGGAGTTAGAACATTCAGATTAAGCCAGAATGACTTGAGACTTGATCGGAAGGTGTAGCACCCCTAATTTTTCTTAAACATTATTCAAGAGATTTAATTAGATTAATTAAATATAATAATGTATAACATGAAAAGGAGATGAGATTTGATAATTAATTGGGTTATGCCTTAACCAATAAACATATAAGATTGTTTTAACTTAAACATAAGTAGGAGGATTTGTGAGAGGGGCAAAATAGTAATAAGCTTCATTTCCTAAACATAAACCCTTCCACCCTCATATCCTCATTCATTTTTACATCCATACAATACATAAATAAAGTAGAGGCCATTGCTAAAGCTTTTAAAGGAAGTAAAGTTAGAGAATCAAGCTAAACCTAAGGGGAATCAAATCAAAAACTCAAATCTCAAATCTTTTTCTCAAATCAAGGTGAATAATAGTATCCATCTAATTTATATGTTAAATTTCAGATTTTTGATGTATTCTGCATTGTTTGATGATGATAGGGTTGATTTTTCCATTGTTTGCATGAATGGTGATTTATGGGAATTTTTATTAAATTATTGTGATAGGTTTCAAGGGAAAAACCTTAGTGAATGACCTCCAAACGACTTAATTTTTGGATATGTTGTGTAATACATAATTTTGGAGATGATTTTTTAATTTCATAATTTCCAAAATTAATAGGAATATTTTATGAATTTCCTAAGGTGAAAAGCGCATTTATTTCTAATTTTAATTATTAAAAATAATAAAATAATGAATTTTGTTCCGACATTTTTATGTAGTAAATAAAATGTTATTTAAAATTTTTGGCGAATTTTTGGGATTTTTCACAAGTGATTTTGATTTATTATGAATATTCTAAGCTAGAAAAGCTTAATAATTATATTAAAATAATAATAAATATTGAAGGGTTGCAAATAATTTAAAATTATTAAAATCTAAAATATGTCAGTTTTTCTGAAAAGAAAGTGGATAAAGAAGTCACCACCCAATAGAAATTTGACAAAGAATAGGAGTTGGTGAAAAGAATAAACTTTATTTAGCAAAATAACCGTTTTACGTTAATTACGAATCTGCCACTGGACGCCCTTTTTCTAATGTCGGTGGAACCCCTTTTCTCCAATGTCGGAGGAACCCCCTTTCTCCAATGACGATGGAACCCCCTTCTCCAATGTTGGAGGAACCCCCTTTCTCCAATGTCGGTGGACCCATTTCTCCAATGACGGAGGAACCCCTTTCTCCAATGTCCGTGGACCCCTTTTGCCGCTGTTGCTTTAGTACCCTTTCACTAACTATGTTTTCAAAACTTAAAACATGCATAACATTTTAACTGTAAGTCCGTTTCTCTATTATGACCACTCTATGAAAAGGGAAACCATCATTCGGATGCAATGGAATAGGTTAGAGACTCTAATTCTACACCTATAAAAAATTATAGCCCGAATAAAGTTTTTATTTTCTATCACCTTGTTTTTAATAGACAAACGAAAGGTGGATAGCCCTAGAATTTATAAAAGTTGCTTTTGGACCTTAGGGACACTAAGGCATATTTTAATAAAGTCGATACTATAATTGGGGACACTAATAATTATAAAACTTTGTCGTTTACATTAGGGGACACCAATGTATGTCTTATAAAGGAGGTATGTATGCTTGGGTAATCATGTTCACTTCATTTATAACCCATTACTACATTTGGGGTGCTCAGAGAAGGATAACTAGATAGGTTTACCCAGTAGTGAATATACATTTATTTAACCCCTGTGTGAGTAGAATTGCATCCAGGAGGTCAGATAGACTAGAATATACGATGCCTAAAACTGGTTAAAAGATTATTGATTTAAACAGGTTCTTAGTTAGCCCATGAAAACAATACCTTGAGAAATGTTATTGACAGGGGCCAATAGGTTCTAGTGATCACATGAAAACTATGTTCGGAAAAGGTTATTGATAAAGATCAATAGGTTCATAGTCAGCCCATGAAAACTATGACCTGAGAGATGTTATTGGAGAATTCAATAAGTTCGTAGTCAGCCCATGAAAACTATGTTTGGATGATGTTATTGGTAGACACCAATAGGTTCTTAGTAATTCCATGAAAACTATGAAACCGGGCTGATAGTCCATAAGCTTGGAACAAGTTATTAGTTAGCCCATGAAAATTAATAGGTTAATAGTGACCCTAGAAACTATAACTTGAGACGGATAGTCAGATGAATGGGGATGGGAAATCCAGGATATATTGTATAATTTCATATCATCATATTATGTTATGTTTTAACAATTGTGGATACATGTGCACTGTATATAGTTAATTAGTTTTTGGTTAAGGTACTAGCGAGGGGAAAACCCGTTCCGCTCAGCGGCGTGGTCTCGCTAGATATCTATTTGGTTCGAGATGGTATATTATTATTCACAGCAGACTTTTTGTCTAACTCGAAGTTTATGTTTCACCCATTAAACTCTCGGGTGCTCAATATTAATTTGAGTAGGATGAGGGTAATGTCTTTCGGGTTATTAGTTGACGAATAAGCTTCCGGAGACGTGCAGGAGATAAGCTAGCTATTTAGGAGATTCTATCTATTGTCCGCTGTGTTATTTGGATGTAAGGGAAAATTTGTTTAATTGCATATATTTAGACTCTGATCAACCAAGGGGACATCTTCATATGTCGCTCTTGGCGTATTTTGTAATAAATTGTAATTCTCTGAAGTGGCTCACGTATGGGATTATGTAATGAATCTAAAATGCTATTTGTAATGAAATGAGAAAATTGTTTTAAATTGAATTTAAATTTTTTAAAATTCATGTGTTTCTGGTATATCAATGTATCTAACATTACCGCATTTGGTCATCAAAATTAATAACTATGGATGACTGCAGCATCCGTAGCAGTTATTTTTGTGCCTCCAAATGAGGGATGTTACAAAAGGCATAAAAATACAAGGCAAAGGACCCCAATAAGTTTGGACCATTTTTATGCTAACACTACGGATCAGTACTGATCTGATCCCATTCGATCGATATCGATCCAAAATATTACTTTATTAGATCTCCATTCCACTTGTCTTACACTCCTATGTCTCCATTAAGCTAATCTACCAAGTTTAGTAACATTCCAAGCATTTGAGTTCAGGAAATAAAAACTTACCCGATTCAGATTATAGTTCAATCTAACCTATAGGTGAATCATCGTGAAAGTAAGTTAACAAGCTTCGAAACTACATGGAGAGCATCATAACCAGGCAAGAAAGACAACCAAGTAGTCAAAGCATCAAAAATGCTTACCTATTTGGATCAGTACCGATCCAAATACTTTGCTCCGATGACTTTTAATCTTTCTGGACTTCCTCTGTGTGATAAATGCAGGCTTCTGACAAAGCGGTTTTGGCCCAAGTGCTCTCCAACTCCTATAAATACCATCCCATCTGTAATAGAAAAGGTATCTACTCTGATCTCTGTTGAAACTCTGCTATTGTTTCTTCACCCTTCTTCTCCCTCACAACAGCCATTAAAGGGGCAACCGAGATCCTTCCATTTGTCTCTAACAACGACAGCTTGATTTAACTTAGGAAAGAAGAATCATATTGTGATCCATACTCCATTGTAAAAGTAATTGATCAATAAAAGCTATAAAGTAAACATAGGCTTCGTTAACAGTCGAACCACTATAAAAATCTCTTGTCTCTTTACCTTTTCTGCAATTTACTATGCTTTTTCTATTTTATTTGCCATTATAAACATGGCTGGTGCTTTCACACTCAATCCAGGATGTTGATCCATTTTTTGGGTTAACATTTTGGTGCTTTCACTAAGAACCAAACTCAGGCATATATCCACTTTTCCTCTTAGATCCGCTATATCCAGAAAGTAGGTCCAAATCAGCTCTAGGAAGTTTAAAGCTTGCCGTTGAAGATCAATGGCGGGGAGAAAGAGAGCTGCTTCCGAAAGATCCGTAGGAGCTGTTGTAGCTGGAGAAGATACCAATCCTCAGCAAGTTGAAATCAACGACGCCAATAATCCATTAGACGGAGAAAATTTTGGAGCAAACATAGGAGAGCAGGTGCCAAGATCTTCTACCTAGCATAAAGTCGTCACTAAAGGCGAATTGAATAAGATGGTTGATGAAATTAACTAAAAGATAGAGAACAGCCAAAAAGATCTTATGCACAAATTAAATGCCCTTATAACCTTGCAATCACTAGCTGCTCCTAGAACCATGTCAGAATCCACAACTACCACGGAGTAGGAAAACTCTTCCATTTCCAGCCTAAACAGAAGAAACGGGAAGCAGAAGCAGAAAGGAGTGGTGGATGGTGCCATAGGAATTGTTTGTAGAAGGAAACACAAGCACTCCACCAACCGCTAAGCAACCTGATATAATCTTGAATCTAGGGGAAAAAAATCCCATGGGAAGATATAGCGGTGGATCTCTCTGACTCTGAATATGGTGAGCAACTTGACGACGACAAGTTGGAAGAAAATGCTAATGCACTCAATATCGGCATGGAGGCCCAGATTGCCCCATCTCGGTCAACAGCAAACCAATGGAACTTTGAGGGAGTGGCTCTCCTGAAGATAGGAGAGCCTAGGCTTCAGCCCACTTACCAAGACTATTTGCCAAATCAAACACTTGGTATAGACGCTGATAGTCGACCCACGGACTACCATACATCAGAGGCAAATATCGTGGATATGATCAAGTGCTTGATGAACAAAAGTAAGGATAGGAGAGACGAGGAATAAGGATCCGCTCCGAACTAGACTCCCTTCACCGATGACATATTGCATGAACGGTACCCTGAAAATTTTACTATGCCGACTATTCCATCTTACAATGAAACTAGAGATTCAAAACCTCACTTGTACAAGTATGGTTAGTACATGGATGTAGCAAATGCTTTAAATGCTATTTGATGTAGATGTTTTCCTATCTTCCTTCAGGGAATTGCTTTTATGTGGTTCACCAGGCTCCCACCAAAATCCATCTCCACTTTCAATGAATTAGCAACGAAATTCCTTGATCAGTTTAGGCTTCACACGGCACAACCAAAAGACGTGATGTCCTTATCTGGCCTATTCCAGGGACGAAATGAATATTTGAAATCCTTCATGAGTCGGTTCAACAACAGGTGACTGAAGTAAGTAACCCAAACAAAGATACGGTCTTCATGGCCCTAGTACATGCTATCCATCCCGACATTGAATTATAAAAATGGATCAAAATGAAACAACCTATCACTAGGAAGGACTTTAACCAAAAGGCAAGCTAGTACTTGAGATTCGAAGAGGCAGAGGAGCTAGAAGGAAAACCTGTTAACCCATAACCAACCAACACTGGTTAGAAAAGCATGGTAGTTAACCAAGATGCAAACATCTCCGGGACTGTTGCAGAAAACACGAGGAAGGATGGGAACTAGAAAAAGGAAGAACTAGAATTCCAAGAAGTAAAACGGAGGTAACAAGCGACTTAAAGGCTTGAGGCCTGAAGACTACACCCCACTCAATGAGACTCAAGAAAACATCTACCTTACAACACAAGGGATGGAGAAGTATAAGAAGCCACCTAAAAAGGAAGCGACTGAACGACAAAAGCATTCCGGAAAGTACCGCCGCTTCCATGAAACACATGGTCATACAACGAATGAGTGTCGATACATGAGATGATTCGGAAAAACAAGCTTTAGTAGTATGTGAGGAAACCACAAAATCCTGACTAGCCTGTTGCACCCCAAGCTTCTAGAGATCGGGTAAACCAAGCTAGAACCAGCGAAGAAGGATCCAGACGAACCGACCAAAGACTCATCATCGAAATGATATCTAGAGGACCTCATCCCGCGTAGAAGAGTTGGGGAGAAATTGAGCGATATGTAAGCTTATTGAGACATGTTCCAAAAGATTCGTGCTTCGTGGTTGAAGATGGAACTCCTACCAAGCAACAGAGAACCCTGAATGATGATATAGTATTCCGAACTCGAGACATTGAAGGAATAGAAGCTCCGAACCTCGACCCCATGGTCGTGATGGTCGGAATCAGACCAGCCATGGTTCGATGAGTATTAGTGGATAGTGCAGCTCCGTCAATATCCTGTTTAGACACACGTTTGATCAGATGAAGATCAGTATGAAAGACGTATCCACTTGTCGAACAAATATCTAGGGATTCATCGGTGAACCTAAGCAACCCGTCGGAACAATTGATTTTCCCGTAGAATTTGGTAAAGGCGACCGAAGAGTCATCCTCATCCATACCTTTGTGATCGTAAATGAAATGTCCGCCTATAATGCTTTCTTGGGTTGGCCTGCTTTGGCAGACTTCAGGATTGCTTTAGCATAGTGGTGTCTAACCATAAAATTTCCAATAGAAAATGCAGTTGGAGTGATCAAAGGAGACCAAAATGTCGCTAGAGAATGCTACATCGCAGAACTGTGCGAATCTAGAAGAGAAGAAAAGGGGAAGAACATGGGGAGAACTCTCCACATTCATGAACCTACCGCATAGCAACTACTGAGTCGCCCTGGCTTAGGGACCATAGCTGATTCGACAAAGCTTTGGACCCTAGAAAAAAGAGTTTAGGGGAGGATCAGACAGCACCATCCAAAATTAACGGTGCCTTTCCCAGTCGATATGGATGACCCAACTCGGTTCCTCAAAATAAGGTCACATCTTGAAAACAAGATGCGACACAAACTAATTAAATTTCTTCGTGCCAACTTGGACGTATTCGCTTGGATGCATTCCAATATGTGCAGGGTGTCGCTGAAGATTGCATGCCACACACTCAATATCGACCCCAAATATACACTAGTGAAGTAGAAGAGACGCAGCCTAAGAGCCAAACGGTCCAAAGCGCTAAGAGAAGAAATGGATAAGCTGATGGCGATTGGCTTTATCCGCGATGCAACTTATCCCAAATGGGTATCCAACCCGGTTTTAGTCAAGAAATCCAATGGAAAATAGCGAACCCGTATCGACTACTCAGACCTTAACAAAGCCTGCCCAAAGTACAACTTTCCACTGCCTAGAATTGACCAACTTGTGGATGGGACAACCGGACATGAATTGCTATCATTCATGAATGCTTACTCGGGATACAACCAAATCATGATGTACAGACCAGACCAAGAAAACACCAGTTTTTTCATCAATCTGGGATTATAGTGCTACAAAGTGATGCCATTCAGTTTAAAAATGCTGGGGCAACTTACCAACGACTGGTGAATGCCATGTTCAAGCATCAAATTGGGAAGACTATGGAAGTCTATATAGATGATATGTTAGTTAAATCACGCATAGCCGCAAACCACTTGGACAACCTCACTGAAATGTTCAAGATACTCCGTAAGTATAGAATGAAACTCAATCCACTTAAATGTCACTTCGGGGTAGCCTTTGGAAAGTTTTTAGGATTCATTGTAAGTGCCAGAGGCATCGAAGCTAATCCTGAACAAATTACCGCTTTGCGGGAAGTCGAGGCCCCATGAAACAAGAAAGAGTTACAAGGCTTGAATGGAAAAGTTGCAGCGCTAAGCCGGTTCATCTCAAAAGCAACCGACAAAGGTATACCATTCTTTGATGCACTAAAGAAGGGAAAAAAGAACTTCAAATGGAATCAGGCTCGCCAGACTGCCTTCAAAGAACTGCTATGACATATGGAGACTCCGCCTATCCTATCCAAGCCGGTAGACGGAGAAGACTTGTTTATCTACTTAGCGGTCTCGCCCTATGTATTAAGTGCCGTGCTCGTGTGGGAAGAAGCTAGGATCCAGTGACCCGTATATTACATCAGTAAACGGTTCACTGGAGCCAAGAGAACTATTCGAAGTTGGAGAAACTAGCATGTTGCCTCTTGATCGCATCTAGAAAGTTACGATCGTACTTCCACGCACATCCGATCAAAGTACTAACGGATCAACCCTTGAAGCAGGTATTGTACCGCCCCGAGACCTCTGGACGGCTTATCAAATGGAACATTGAATTGAGTCAATATGAAATCACTTACCATCCTAGAAAGGCAATCAACGGGCAGGCTTTGGCGCACTTCATTGCCGAGGTTACAATACGAGATAACGAAGAAGAAATTACTCTGAAAGTGGAGATACACTGGAAGTTTTTGTCCATGGTGCATCTAATAACTTTTGCTCAGGGGCAGGAGTAGCGCTCAAAAATCTCGAAGGACGATCCGTTTGCTATGCCTTAAGCTTGGAATTTCCTGCAACAAACAATGAAGCAGAATATGAAGCATTGATAGCCGTGCTGAAAGTGGTGAAGGAACTCGGGATAAAGTCCATACGTATCCATAGCGACTCTCGACTAGTCGTCTACCAGTTAAGTGGTGAATATCAAACTCGGGAGAGAACCTTGCCATGTATCTATCCAAAGTGCATGAATTGCTGAACGACATCGAGCATTACACCATAACCCATATCCCATATCCCTAGGGAATAAAACACGAAGGCAGACTATCTAGCTAAGCTGGCCAGTTCCTGAGAGGCTCAATCAATGAGACTTGTCCCAATTGAAACTCTGACTACTCCAAGCATAGGCGAGATGGAAATCGACTGGATTTTCGAAATGATTGAAGAACCAGAAACATGGATGAAACCGATCAAGGACTATCTACTTAGAGGAAAACTCCTCACGGGCAAGAATCAACGGAAAAAGCTCCCTCAAAAGGCACCACGGTTCGTAATACAAGATGGAATACTCTACCGAAGGGGATTCTCTACCCCCTTGCTCATGTGTGTAACCAATGGCGAAGCTTGAAGAATCCTCAAGGAAGTTCATGAAGGCAATTGCGGAGATCACATCGGAGGACAAACCCTTGCAAAGAAAATTCTCCAATATGGGTATTTTTGGCCAACGGTCAAACGCGATGCATAAGATTATGCCAAGCGGTGTGACTAATGCCAAAGATTTGGTAAGATCAAAAGAACTCCTTCAACATAGCTAACACAGATGGTCGGCCTATGGCCATTCACAATCTGGGGGATCGAGTTAAATGGTGTACTGCCAATAGCCAAAGGAGGAGCCAAATACGCTATCATTGCTGTTAATTACTTCACCAAATGGGCCGAAGCGGAACCGTTGGCCACTATTACCATAAAGAAATTTATTAACTTTGTCACTAAAAACATTATTTGCAGGTTCGGAGTGCCAAATAAAATCATCACGGATAACAGAACTCAATTCGAAAGCACCGAGTTCAAAGACTTTTACAAACGTTTTTGAATCGAGAAAAGATTTTCCGCTATTGCACATCTGCAGGCAAACGGGCAAGTAGAGGTAGTAAACAAGATCATCAAGTCTACCATTAAAAAGTGGCTAACTAAAGCTAAAGGAAATTGGGTTGAAGAACTTCCACTTGCACTATAGGCTTACAGAAAAACACACAAATCTGCAACCGGGCACTCTCCATTCGCCATGGCATATGGTTTAGAAGCAATGATCCCGATCGAACTGGAAGTCCCTTCTCATCGAAGGTAGAACTTCAATCAAAGACAGAAGGAGTAGCTTCTGCTCGAGTCGCTCGATATGGTCGATGAGAAGTGGGAAGAAGCCGAGCTAAGGACTACCGCTTACCAGAAAAGGGTCGCATGGTTTTTCAACTCCAAGGTCTATAACTGTACTTTTGAAGTAGGAGACCTCGTCCTCAAACGAGTCTACCCTGTACTAGGAACATTTGGACCAAGCTGGGAAGTGCCCTATATAATCGGCCAGAATCTAGGGGATGGCACTTTCAAGCTAACAATCATTGATGGAACCCAAATTCCCCGTGCTTGGAACATCAAATCGCTGCGTCATTAATTTATCTAAGACTATCTTATGTATTTCCTATTTTACACAAATAAGTCATCCCAGGATATCGGAAGAGTTATAAATAGGCAGAATTTGCCCAACATTTATTTCAATTAATGAAATTGCTTTGCTTTCGAACCAATAAATCTGTGTTTATATAAGTAATCTTCCGAGTCGACTGGTTCAAATCGACTCAAAACAATCTAATCGCTACTTGAGATAGTGGAACCACACTCAAGTACGCCACATCTACCTACTGAGTCGACGGAAGCAAATCGACTCAAACCGCTGATCGACGGAACTCGATCCCAGCCTTCTAAGAACTGGTGTTGCTCCAACAAAACCGGAAAGGCCTGAATCAAAGCCGTACATTTCGTAAGCCGTGCACCGGCACTTGGATTATGGAATCACATCCAAGCGAACACAATTACCTAAGTCGCGCTTCTCGTAAGCCGTGCATCTCGTAAGCCATGCATCGCTTCTTGGTTCGCAAAACTGCGACCTATCCAGCCTCGATACCAACGTGCGCATTTCGTAAGCCGCCCACCACTACTTGGATCAGCAAAATTACAACCAAAGACGAGGAACTCTCGTATTTCAAAAATCCATGCACCGCCTCCGGAGCCAAGGAAATAGGACTCCAAGGAGCGACATGTGTGCACAATAGCCTGAACGTCAGCCTTGCGATGGAATCACCTAATAGAATTTCAGTTAATCGGTGTTGCTTTGGCGTCACCTATCACTTAGTAAAATTCTTAAGTGTGTAAATCCATCGCCGTAAGGCCACTAAATGAAAGCTCCATGGATATCTCAGGTTAGAAGTCAAAATGGGATATCTAAAATAAGGACAATAAAACTAGAAGTTCCCAAAGATAGGAGTTGTAGTATAAATCCGACCTGAGGCATCCGAAAGACCACAATGGGCACCCGGTCTCATATCAAGTGTTCGGAGTAAATAGTCCCGTTAACTAGGGGGCGCACACACCAACACTCAACCAAAATAGCAAATACTTCACAATTATGTTACTCTAAATAAAGAACTTTGGCAGTAATTATGGAACAAAGAATTTTGGCAGTAATTACGGGACTAGATAAAAATAGTATAGGAAAAAACAGTGCCGAATAAAAAACAGTGGTATAAAAAGGCAACAATGCATGGAATATAGATAAGTAAACAAGTGAAGTTACAATCAAAATTTCAACAGTTTTATTACTTATAATGTTTTTCATGTACAACAACAAATAGCGGAGGCTGTACCCTCACAATATTGGCCAACAATAGGAAAATACAAACACCACTATTGCAACAACAAGAAGAAATGCTAAGTGTAGACTCTGCACTTGTACAAAAAGCAACTAAAATAGAAAAAGCTCCGCTTCACGAATGCATGGATAGATCAAGACTACTTCTTGCTACCTCCCATGCTGCCTTTCCCGCCTTTGATCGGCATCTTCTTGAGCTTCTCCCCTCCCAGGGCAATCTCGCTTTCTGAAACATTGCCATCGGAAGACTATCCTTTTCCTTTGTGCTTGTGGGATTTGTGATAACTCTTTGACGACCTTTTTTTCTCTTCAACCTTCTCCTTCTTCACCGCTACCATCTACTGTTCGGTCATTGATTGCTCAGTCTCTACTTTGTCTGGTTAGCTAGCTTGGTCTGCCTTCTTTATGTGTCAGTAGCTGCCAAATCCTCCTCTTGAGATACAGAGGGGTCACCCAAACCATACAATGCTGCAATTTGCTTAGAGTGCGAACCGGGCTGCGAGCCAGATGTGGAGACGACGGTTGATGCAGTCAGAATGGCAGTAGATCCAGCACCTTGAGGAGGTGGTAACATGGTAGGAAGAGAGGGTTGATCTATAATATCATAAGAAAGGGCAATTATCTCAGCAATTTCATCCGGCGTAAAGTGGAAGTCTTCTAACACGGGAGAGATAAGAAAATTACCTACTATAGGGGTCTGTTCATGCGCCACAACTTTGAATCCCTTGTCGTTCTTTGATGGCTGCATAATCATGGGAGAAGTAGAAATGATCCCCTCATCAGCGCGAAGATGTGAAGATGGCTCACCAGGTCCTGAAGGAAAATGCCTGGTTATTGCCTTAGCAGCGGCCGCAGCATCAATAGCTTCTCGTTCCCTCTCCAGTCTTAAGATTTCCTAGCCCTCCCTTAAAGCTTGTCGGGACTCTTCATTTAGATATGATTGAACCAACTCCTCTTCGGTATAATCGCCACCCATGTCTTGAAATCAGGCTAGAATCTCTTCCTAGACTACAACAAGCGTACGATGGAACGACGGACCTAAGTAACTAAGACTCCCCTGATGCAACACGAAGTTGATATAGAATCCTAAAATAGTAGCATCCAAGATTTCATCTTCTTTTCAAAGGTATCTTGAAGCTATGAAAAGCTGGCATCCGTTTTAGCCTTCTCTACCGCCAGTTGGTTCTTCTCAGCATCAAATTCAAAACTTGTTCGCGAAGAGAGGCAATTTCTTGAGCCTGCTCGGAGATGGTTTTTTTCTGTATCTCCACCATCGTCTCGCTTATCCTTAACTTTTCTTTTAAAGCTGCCTCATCTGTATGGCACTTCTTCAACTCATCTCTGAATATGATTGCGGCTCGGTCAGTGGATTCTTTGAGCTCCTTAAGCAAAGAAGCACTTTTGCTCTCCCTCTTGAGGGCGTCGTCTCTCTCTTTCTTTAGCCTCTCAATCTCCGCATTGCGGTCTACGAGCTACTTCTCATACTCATCGATTTTGGGCTTAAATGAGAGGATTTCCTAGTAGTTGTTCCAGTTAACAGTAGACAGCTATGTGCATAATCTTTCCCACCCTTCAGCTTGCTCCAAACCGCTCTGAATTTCTTGGAAATGGGATAAAAAAGATTCGGCACGAACTAACTTCAGACTGGGCTTATCAAACACAACCCCCCCTTAAGAAAAAATTATGGAATGCATCTTGCAGATGCGGGGGACCAGTAGGAAGAATGTCAGGAGCATGCCTAGAAATCCGAGGAGAGTCGGTTATGATAGTATGAGTGGAGGATGTCATGACACTGGAAGCAGGGACATTTATCCCAATGGAAGCGGGAGGCTGTGAAGCGAATTCTCACTCTTGGTCTCTTTTTGGTCTATTTGACGGATCTCCCTACTCAGTCGGGCTCTTCCTCTTCTCGTAGCCACTTTCCCTATCACGACCTTGATCTTTCTTGGCATGGTGATGCTCTTCCGTCTCCCTCTCCTACCTCCTTTTCCTCTCCTCGTCAGTCTCCTAGAGAGCGTGGTATCTTGAAGAGTGTCTCTACGAACGCTGAGACTCCAAAACTCGATCAAGATCGCTGTAAAAACCACGAGACATTATTCCTGCAGTTAGCGATAAAATGACTTTGGGAAAGAGGCATTTGATGATCTAAGGCATTCAAAAAATAAAATAATAATAATATAAAGTGTGTGATCCTAGTGAATTGTGTGTTGCAATTTAACAACCCCAGTGGAATACACAAACTAGATTGGTCACTAACTAATGTCAGAACGTGGCTTCCTACAGGGATAATCTGAGCAGACTGGGAAGACAACCCTTCCTAAGTGAAGTCATCCATCAAGTCACCCATATTTACAAAAATGTCGCTTGTATCTCCCAAATCAATATCAGCACCTTCCAGTAGATAGCTAGTTATAGGCTCAGTCTTGGAGAAGCTCCTCTAATATGATCTTTCAAAGAAGGTGAGGGTACATGACCGGGGTTTAATTCCGAGGTCTTGTCGCCTAATTTGACGTCACCCTCATTAGTGTCCCAATCTATTACTTCCTTATTTAGAGGATGCTCCTTACTAATTTCTCCTTATTCCTTCTTTTCTATAAGCCAAGCCTTGCCTTTCCGTTGAATAAACTCTTCCTCTTTCTCTTCTAGAATCGATGGCATTTTTGGTAGACTATCGACCCCGACTTGAATATGGATCTCCTCAGGAGTCTTTTCTGACCCATCGGATGGGCCACTTTCTTCTTCTTCATCATCATCATCTTCACCAGAGTCATGGAAGGAGGAAACAGAATGGGTTTGGGCTCTAGAGCGGGAAGTAGCGCTAACGAATCCAATGGATCTCCCAGGGTGTAAAAGCCCATACTTGTGAAGGTTCTCATATGAAAGCAAGAATCTAATCGTTCTCTCCTGAGCATCGACCACTTCAAGGTGCTAAGAACAGTGTCGAGTGTTGGGTCCTTGTTAACTTTTAGAAGAACTGCAACGAATATATGACCGTTCCGAAAACTTATAGCAATTAAAAGAAACTCGAGCATGATAAAGGAGACTTACCCCCCTATAGTCTATAAACGGGTGAATCCTTTTGAACACTTAGCAAAAAAGAACTGATTCTTAAGTGAAGGAACTTTGTTGGGAAGATCCATTATAAGTTTTCGGCTACGCTGTGCTTCAATATAAATAAGTGATGGATTAGCGTCTCTCTTCTTGAAAAATAGAAGATAATACTGCTCAATGAAGCTCGAGACACGATTAAGCGTCCGCATGAACAGAACATGTAAGCACGTCAGCATGGAATATCCATTCGGAAGAATTTGGAAAGGGGCCAACCCTATGTTCTGAAGTGTTGTCATTAAGAAGCGATTGAATGGGGGCACTGCACCATACCTGCACATATATTGGTAGCAAGCGACATATCCAGAAGGTGGCCTATGAGCAAATTCTCCTCTCGATGGTAGAAGTACTTCATCCTCTGGGATACCACATTGCAAGCAAATGCTTCGCAACATCCTGTTTGTAAGAATTGTAGAAGATTTCTCCAAAGGATCAAGCAAGAATATGAAATTAGGAGGATTGTGATCGATGACGGGATCGACTGGAATCAGACGACCATTTTGACCTAAAGTTATGGAAGCTGTTGATCCAGCTGGGATCTACGATGACTCCGCTTTAGAAAGAAGTGAGTTCCTCTCAACTGATTTGCGCCGAGAAGATTTGCGCATCATTCTTTATAGGAAAGCTTGTGTTCAAAATGGTCAGGTGCGCCTAATCTCTAAACTGTAGATCCTTGCATGGTTGACACTTGAAATCCGGGAGATAATTGACATGTACCAACCATTGATCAGATTTCAAGTGTTAACCAAGAGTGTGTAATGTGTAATCTAAGTGAGAATGGGTCCGGTGTACTAAAACGTTGTAAACAAACCATTCCGTGTAGATGGCTCATTCACACCTAAAAGAGTGATATGTATCACCCGTTAATTTCATTTCTTCTATACTTACATATTATTGATCAACGATCGATAATGGATCCGTTGTCCGAAGATATATGGAAAGCCCTTCCTATTCTAGGTACACTGACTATGCAATGACATGACCAATCCAAAGCGAGCGAATATAGATCGATAGGTCCGAATCAAGTAAAGAATTCTTAGCATAAGTCGATTTTAGTTCTTTGGAAGGTGATAACAACATGAGCTGCACACAAGACGCTACCCTAAGCTATTATCACCTCCCAAAAAAACCAAAATCAATCCGCAAGATGCTGTACCAAGATCAACCATGTAACTTGGTGCAAGTCAATTCCGACTTTATGGATGAAGATAGCAAAACATGTCGAGTACTGGGCAAAACCATAGCTTCGTTCCATGAAAAATTCAAGACTCGATTTTCTATCTCCTTCCACAAAGTCACAATTAACTCGAATCTTCTACTGTATCCATCACCAACACAACTTTATCACCAATCGCTAATGTAGTAATATGCCAAAATCTATGCTACCAACCTTCGAATTGGAGAAGATAAATCGACCTTTAGTTTAGAGAGACCTAAAACTAGAATTTCACTCGGATTGGATCGGCAGTCTTCATGAAGTTGGGGATATTTTGTCGCGGTTCCTTGCTCCAATCGTTGGCAACAGCTGCAGGAGATGGCGGCTGCTGGCACTGGTGGTGGAGATCGATGGCGGTAGCTCCTTGTTGGACGTAATGCTCGGATCGGCTAGCTAAGGTTCGGAGAGGTCGGATCGGCTGGAGGAATGAGGATCGGATCATGTGGAAATGAATTAAAGTGAGGGGTCAGCTCATATAAAAAAAGAGAAAGTTTGAGAAAAATTTCAAGTACTTGGATCAGTACCGATATGATCCAATTGGATCGGTACATATCCAAATTTACTCCTCCAAATGGTCACAAATTTTCCTTATGCGACATACTCGATGTTTTTATTCATTATGGAAATTATCAAGTCAAGATCACTCCATAATCACGAACAATGGAGATTCACACTAAGGACTGAACAGTTAGCCGGTACTTTGTAGATAGCTTTTAAAGATAGCTCAACACGACCCATGAAACTCCTTAAAACAGAAACCCAGAGACAAACAATTCCAGAGCACACCTTATTTTCAACGAAAGTATACTCTGGGGGGAAAATGTTAACTAGGTTTTTGACCCAGCAGAATTCAAAAGGTGTTAGAACATTCAGATTAAGCCACAACTTGAGACTTGATCAGAAGGCCTAAAAATACAATGCGAAGGACCCTAAGAAGTTTGGACCATTTTATGCTAACATTTCAGATCGGTACCGATCCAAAATATTGCTTTATTGGATCTCCATTCCACTTGTCTTTCACTCCTATGTCTCCATTAACCTTATCTACCAAGTTTGGTAACATTCCAAGCATCCGAGTTCAGGAAATAAAAACTTACCCGATTCATACTAAAGTTCAATCTAACCTATAGGTGAATCATCGTCAAAACAAGTCAATAAGCTACGAAACTACATGGAGATCATCCAGGCAAGAAAGACAACCAAGTAGTCAAAGCATCAAAAATGCTTAACTATTTGGATTAGTACCGATCCAATTGGATTGGATCGGTATCGATCCAAATACTTTGCTCCGATGACCTTCAATCTTTCTAGACTTCCTCTGTGAGATGAATGTAGGCTTCTGATAAAGCAGTTTTGGCCCAAGTGCTCTCCAACTCATATAAATACCATCCCATCTGCAACAGAAAAGGGATCTGCTCTGATCTCTGCTGAAGCTCTGCCACTGTTTCTTCACTCTTCTTCTCCGTCACAACAGCCATTAAAGAGGCAACTGAGATGCTTCTGGTTGTCTTTAACAATGGCGGCTTGATCTAACTTAGAAAAGAAGAATCATATTGTAATCCAAACTCCTTTGTAACCGCAGTTGATCAATAAAAGCTATAAAGTGGACGTAGGCTTTGATAACAGTCGAACCACTATAAAAATCTCTTGTATCTTTACATTTTCTACGATTTACTATTGCTTTTTCTATTTTATTTGCCTTGATAAACAGGGCTGGTGTTTTTGCACTCAATCCAAGGTGTTGATCCATTTTTTGAGTTAACAATATCTTACCTCCCATTTTGAGAAAGTCCTTACATAGCTTTGGAAAGTCGGCAGTACGGGGTGCAACATCAACGGTCGGGGCAGTGGGTGCTACTAGTGCAGTTGGAGGAATAGGAATCTGCCCGATAGTCCTAAGATATTATTTAAACCATTTTGGCATTCCATGAATGGGTGGTCTTCCATGGGTAGGGTTCTCTTGTTCGGAAGAAGATTGATTATCAGCCGTATCAACTATCTATAGGTTAAACCTTTAGTGACGATATCCTAAGATAGTATTTACGTGTTGAAAGAAAAAAAAGTTTGCCTAGTGTATGTGCGTATGTTCAAGAAGAGGGGGTATAGGTATATATATATATAGTAAGAGTTCTTTGGAAAATTCCTTTTGAAAAACCTTTTTCAAAATAACAAATGCGTCTCTTATACGTATAGTTTTTCCTCGTTGATCAGGTAACCTAGGGTTGTAATACCAATTGTAACAACCCTCCTCGGAACAGGCCTAAATTTCGACCTAGAAAAGGCCCATCGAAACTTAGGTTCATTCTAAGGTAAGCTGTTGGTGGTAAAAAGAAATAACACTGCAGAGCCATAACTAAACTTTCAGAGCTCATAGCGGATGGAACAAAATATAATAGTAAAATTTACCCATTTATTTCAAAACCACAGAAATGTCATAACACAAAATCCCATAAAAACCGTAATATAATATTCGTTAAACAATTGTTTAAATCCATGGGTACACATGAAAGTAAATAATAATAAATATTGCCACTTACCAAGCTTCTTCACCTTTAAGCATCGTCACCGTCATTACCCCGTCCTTAACCTATGTTGTAATGAGAAGAGAGTTAGAACAATAATGTTTGGTGAATAAAAACCTCGAGTCTTAGCATTTTAGTACTTGTGTCTTATATTTCAAAATAAGAATATGTCTTCGAATATAAAATCATTTAATACTTCTTCGCAACGAAAGGAGGCGGGTCCAACCAATTAATACCTTCCATTCTAGAAGTATATCCCATATCCCAATAACACATCATAAATAGTTAATAATGTAAGAGACGGTACCCAAGCCACTTAATAATTCCCAGTGGAAAATAGGCAGACCCCATCATTTAAGGCCTAATTCCAAAATCGTACTCCTCAATGGTACTACCTAGTTGACATCATATGGAATCTCATAGGCCACTTAATACTTCCAAGTGGAAAATAGGCAGACCCCGTCATTTAAGCCCTATTCCAAAAGCAGACCCCTGTAGAGATACCACCTAGCATAACCCCTGTAGAGATACCACCTAGCATAAACCCTTGGCCATTTAATACTTCATCTGGGGAAAAGCAGGTCCAACCACTTAATACCTCAACCCCGAAGCAGACCCTTTGTGATATGGCCCATACCCATAATGACGTCTCATACCAGTTCGCTATTTGCAGGAACTGGTAGCCAGATTAGCTAGGCAAGTTTCTCCTACAAAATTTGGGACTGACCTTGCGTCATTACAGATATTTATCATAAGTATATCTCACATTAATAAAAGTGTACACAACTACTGGTAGCCTCAAAGTGAAGGGAGAACTTCCGTCATGTAACTCTATTGACCTCGCATCCCTATGACTTAGCCACAAATCAATTACTCTACACACACACACACACACACACACTCATCTCACCTTTCGTAAATAAGGCCTTATAAGGAATCTTCCTTATTACGCCTTAAAATTATAAATTGGCTATATAAGAGTTTCCTCTTATTTTCACCTCAAAATCAATTACCTTCCTAATGGGGGAAAAATAAATGTAAATAAGTGCCTAATTAACTACACCATATAAGCAACAATTATAGGTTATGTACGTAAATAGAAATAAATAAATGTTCGCGCTTAATAAGTTCAAACGCACAGATTTTACGCCCTAAACTAGCGTTAATTGTCAATTCCTTAACCAATTATTATTAAAAGTCCTTTTTCTTTAATTTTTCAAAGATTTATGGAATTCAAATGTCCAAAACAGGGAATAAATATTCATAATAAAAACCACAATAACAGACTTGTAAATAAAATAGAAACTCAATTCATTACACCAATTTAATGGAATATCTTAAACAATAAGAATTGCAATCTAAATCTCATATTCTATTCAACTCCTCTTTTACAAAGAAATAGATAAGAATAAGTGGTGCAAAATATGAATATAATTCGTAATCTAAACCTCTTATTTTATTAAAGGATCACAGTTTAAACCAAAGAGGAAGGAGAAGTGGAATAGACTATGAAATTATCAAAGATTACATAAACAAAATAAATTCCATCAAATTAATGTAAATAATTGGGAATCTAAGCATAGAATTGACATATCGAATTAAAAAGGAATTTTAGAGGATTTTATCTATCATATATTTGAAATCCTAAAATCCCTAAGGCATATTCAAATCCAAATGAAATACACTAAACAATTGCTGAAAAGAAATACTAAGGTTTCCACTCACAGGTTAGCCTTAGCTTTACTCAAATGGATTTGCAGCCTTTCGATCCCTTCAAGAATCTCTCTCTTTTGATATATACACACGCACAATAGGGAAGGGGTATATATATTCATTAGATTCAGAACAATTGGAGAAGAATAGGATAAGAATAGATTGGAGGAAGAAATAAGTTAAATCCTTACCTAAATTTTTTACGGAGTTTCTGAATCTTATTAGAGAGATAGCAATGGCAGAGTTTCGTCGTATTCCCGAAAACAATATGAATAAAAGAGTAGAGGATAGGGTCCTATTTATAGGAGTTGAAACGCAACAGAACCATATGATGGAAGTAGGTAGGAAACGGGTAAATCTAGAGCGCACAACTGAATAAAACATAGCATAAAACTCTAGCCACCACTGGCAACTTTCGATGCCAAGCGGTCGACCCCCCTTGGGTGACTGGTCGACCACTACGGTCGACCGGTTGACCTATTCAGATCGACCACTATCTAATTTGGGGCGTTTATTTTACTTTCCGTTGCTGAATTATTTTATTCCCTAATTAACTTTTTAACGTTTAACGTTAATTAAACGTTTACTTAACCCCCAACCAAATTTTTGAATTTTAAATCCTGATTGATTTCTCAATTGAATTTGAGTTTATACTAAATTAATTTAAATTTGAAAACTTCAAATGCTCATAACTTCTTTGTTTGAGCTCTGTTTTCAACATATTATATATGCAATCAGATCATAATTTTGCCATGAACGTAGCGGAATAAATTCCGTGGTCAAATTCCATATGTTATAAAATTCCCATATCCAACCCTTATCATATTTAATTTAATTTATTTATTTATGGTTCATTTTACGGGGTGTTACATCTTCGACACTCGATAGCTTTTTTGCATGCGATAGATTTCGACATGTGATAGCTCCTTGACACTCGATAGATTTTGATAGGTTTAGGCATATTATAGCTTTATGTGATAGGTTTGATTCATGATAGCTTTAGGCATGTAATAGCTTTGCAACTTTAACATACGATGTCTAACCTTCAATAGCAGTGAACATTGACATTCAATAGCTATGTAATGCTAGGATTCAATAAATATTGATGCTAATAATGTTAGAAGTAAATAAATGAAATTTCAGTATCACTTTGGAAGCCATCTTCCAAAGTGATGGTTGAGAATTTCATAGAGATGAAATGGGCATAGAGGTTAATAAGTTTAAATGAAGTAAATTATTTAAAAGAGGAAAATTGAGTAAGCTGAGAAATCTATGATATGATAAGTAGTATCATTTGGCGAAATAAAATAAAGGTGTAAGGCCTTAATGATAAACATTTGTCTAAATATGATATTATAATGGGTATTGTGGGTGTAAGGCTTATGTGGCAACCATTTGTCTAAATATGATATTATATTCGATAATGTGGGTGTAAGGTCCATGTGGCAACCATTTGTCTAAATACGACATTATATTTGGTAATGTGGGTGTAAGGCCTATATGGGAACCATTTGCCTAATTATGGCATTATATTTCGTAGCCTGGGTGTAAGGCTTGTATGGCAACCATTTTTCTAAGCACGATATTGTATTCAATAACGTGGGTATAAGGCTTGTGTTGCAACTATGTGTCTAAATACAACATTTAATTATATTTGGTAATGTGGGTGTAAGGCCTATATGGCAACTACTTTTCTAAACATAACAATATATTTGATATTAGAGGTAAGCCCTAGTGGCAATCTAATTATCTTTTCATGATGAAAGTGAGAAACTACGAATAAGACCTGTGTGGCAATTCAAAATGAACCAACTGTAGAAACTGTCGAAGTGTGTCATGAAGGTAATTCTGACACCTATGTTGAAATTGATGATTTGTGTTGGACCAAGATATGATGTTTATTACATAGTATGATGTAATAAATGTTGATTGGAATAGTGAGGGGAAAACCCATTCCGTGCTTTAACGGCGTGCTCTCACTATATTATTGTTATTATGGTAAAGTATTACTCCTACTAGGCTTTATTTCTGACCCGTATTTTTATTATTTCCCATAAACTCAAGGGTTCTCATTCAAATAGGTTGAGTTTATGGTATAGACAGTTGCTTTTAGAAAAGAAAAATAAAGAATCCGAAGAAGAAGCAGGCTTATGTTGCAAATAAAAATTATTTTGAAATTTTCCGCTGTGTAAAGCCAGAGTTTATAACCGGTTAAGTGTTAGTGTTGGCATCTTTATATGTCGGGAGCAACACCATATTTATGCTTTATTGTATTTACCCTTGCACATGTATGAATTAGGTTAATGAATTTGTAATGACATTATGTAAAGACAGTTTAATGTAATAAAATTGTTTAACTTCTCTACTTAATGTTGTGAAAAATATAAGCATCTCATTTTGTCTCTTGAAAATAATTCTGGTGATCACTACAACATCATCGACATGTCAATTTTGGGTCTTGAAGTGGGAAATGTTATAACCTGGCATAAGAGCTGGGTTTAAGGGAAACTTAAGTAGAACAAAGCTAAGTATGAATCAGATAATTAGAAAATGAATAACTTGGGAGGTTATATACTATATATAATGTATTTGTATTTTGATATAGATATACAGATGAATATACCTATTCACGTACTATTATCTCACTCTCATTTATGTTTCTTATGAATGATTGCTTACATAGAAAGGTAGAATGGATCTATGAAGAGAATATTTGACTTTAGGAGGTGGAAGAGAAAAGACCAGCAAGATAACCGCTAGCATGCAAACAAATGGTCAAGGAGGGAGGCAGCCCTAGAGGTTCATATTGAAGCGGGTAATAGAAAGCATTCCCTAACTATCGCTCTTTCAATAGTTCTTCGAAAATCTGGCGCAACTGCAAGTACCACTGTAGTTCCCGAATGTACCTAGAGCCCGATGAAGCTAGTCAAGAAGGACTTTAATAAAATGATTAAGGATTTCCGCAATCCAGGAGGAGATATGTAATGACCCGAAATTTTGTCAATTTAATTTATGAATATTTAATTTATTTTAAATATTCGATTTATGGTTTTAATAAGTAAATAATTCTCTTTTAAGTGTAAAAGGGATAATAGATAATTAATTTTTGAATTGTTTAGATAAAAAGATAGTTCGACAGAAAACTAAAAATGTGATCGAAACCCACTTTTTGGATTTTTAGCTTTTATTCGAATGACAAGTTATTAAAAGTTGTAATACCTTGTATAAACTAAAAACAACACTAATAAATTTCTAACATTTTATTTGTTAATGTATAAATAAAGTAATAATAATAATTATGATTTAAAAATGAAGATTTATTTTTAAATTCAAAAAAATAGGAAAAGATGGATTTGAAGTGAGTTAACTATTCATGATTCCTTAAGTGTATAGTGGATTTAGGTACATTAAAACACCTTATTATCCAATATATTTTCAATGGTTTGTACTTTGATAAGATTTGAACATGATGGCATGTTTGGGAATTAGTTTTAAGGGTAAAATTGAAATTAGCCTTCTTTGTTTTATATATACCCTCTTATCCTACATTTCCATTTTCATACTTGATATTTTTTTCTAAGTTCTTTTAAAAATCACTTCTCTTATAAAAAAACTCAAAGATCAAAATTGTAAAACTCAAGCTTAGATTTGGAATGTGGAAAGTGAAAATATCATCTTTTTTGTTTATTTGTTTATTTTTCTATGTAATAAAATGATGGATAAAAAGGTTATAATTTGGTTGAATTGTTTTAGAAATATATTCTCTTATGTTAAATAGTGAGTATAAAGCCAATTTTTGATTTGAGAAATATGGATATAAGCTCACTGGAAATGTACATGTAATAAATTTTCAAGTTTCATACTTACTGTCCTTTGTATAAACATATGAAATCATTTCCATCTTTGTTTTCAAAAATAAATATCCCTCAATCCGTACCATTTTAGCCAAAACCGTCAACTAGTAAGATGTTCAGATTCTAGTTTATTTTAAAAATAATCTGAGGTTGTTTCATCGAGAGGTAAGCGAGTTAGGTGTCAATAACAATAAGTAGTTAAACATTGCCAGGTTTTCCTCGACCACGAATCGACGAGTGGCCTATACCATCGTGTTCATATTGTCAAATCAAGATTTTAGTAGTTGTTTTCATGATTTCTAGTGGTGTGGTTGGGTTGAGATTGATAGTTGAACGGATTTGGGTTAAAAATCGATTTTTGGCGATCTAGGTGGTGTGGGGCCGAGCGGTTGGAGGTGCAGCAACCTAGGACATGGTGGAGCTATGGTACCAGTCGCAAGGTGGGTGGTGGCCTGTGGTGCACGATCGAGCTTGATTTAGGGTTTAGGGCTGTTTTATTTGGGTTCTATTTTGGCGAAGTTGTAGTGGAGATTGGTGGCACCATGGGGGTTTGGTCTTTGACTGGAGGAGTGTAGGTCATTGGGGAGTCGAGCAACGGTGGTGGCATGGATCCAATTGAAGGAGATCGTTGTGGCGAGCTCATTTTTGGTTGGGTGCATGCACTTCCAAAATTTCAATTTTTGGGCTATGGGCTATTTGGAGCTAGGCAGGGTCGGAGGCGATGGCGAGGGGCTCGGCAGGTCGAGTGAGGTTAGGAGAACCTGGGGCCAAGGTCGTTGTGGTGGTCGAAGCAACGGGGCAGCGTGCTAGGTGCATGGTGCATGCATGTGCACTGAGATTCTTTGGCTCCAGTTTGATTTTGAAGCATAGGTTAGTTAGGTGTTTTGATTTTTGAGAAGGAGAAGGTAAAGTTTAGGGTAGCGACTTTGTGGGCTTTGGCCCTAGTGTTAGTTGATTTAAGTTTTTTTTAATTTAATGTGTTAAATTTAAAATGCTATTGCACATTAATTTGAAATCCGTTGGACACACGGTTTTAGATGTTAAGATCATAAAAATCGTGCAGAACATATTTGTGTAGTTATTTAACAATTTTTTAGTAGTTTAAATACTGTTAACTTTATAGTGGTAGAAAAAAATTATGTCGATTTGTGATTATATTTTATCACTGACATAATGATAGCAAAATAAAACCTTATTCTGATATATTTAAATTTGATAGATTATATTGGATGTATATTTAGCAGAATGAATTCCCGTTCTGCTTTTTTTAAATTTGGACATTTATTGATTTGTCAATTGACTTAAGCAAATAATGTATTATCTATCATCTGTTAATTATGAATTCTATTTACATATTTGTTGCTTATGTAAATATCAGTGATATGAATTGAATTATTGAATTGAACATAATGGTAACTTGTCTAAGTACAAATGTGGTCACTGAGCCTCTTTTCTAAAATTTGGAAAGAAATGGATTTGGATTTGAATTTACTTTGACTTTAAAATATTTTAAAGAAAAATATTTTCGATATTTAAAGGGTTGAGTTAGTATAATCTGAATTATAATATTATAAAGTTAACTAGTTATTTATTAATGATGTTTAAAATTGAAAGTTGTTTAATTATATTGATTAAAGTTGTTTTAAAGTTAATTATTTTATTAAGTTGCTTTAAAGTTAAATAATTACTTTATTAATGATATTTTAAGTTATTTAATTATTTAATAAAATGTTTTATTATTTATAGTGGATTAAGTTAATTAATATTTATTCAATAGTGATAAAGTTTATTATTTATGTATTTAGTAATGATTTTAGATACGTAAATTAATTACCAATAATGGTTTAAACCTTAATAAATTATTTATTTAAGAGATTTGTAAAGGCAATCAATTTATAATAAATAAAAATGTTTAAAATAACAAATTGTTTATAAAGAGGATTATTCTAAACATTTGGGTTGTTAAAATTATAGTTGAAAGAAATCTTGGATTTTGGGAAAGAAGATTTGGGTTTATAAAACTTTGATTTATATAAATTAGATTGTTGACCATAAAATCTACTTAAAAGTAGAAGTATGAAAGAAGGACAATAGAATTGAAGTTTTGATGTAGAGATAGGTCAAATCATCATGAAAGACTTAAAAAGAATGTTTCGAAAGTCTAATTACCTATACAGTGTAGAGGCCTTCAGCTCAGACGAAAACCAATAGAACCTTCCGCCACAACCAACCTTTCGACATAGATGAGAAAGTAACGATGACTTCAGAGTTCCTTTCGAAAGCAATCATTAGTGATCCCTCAACTACACATCAAACCTTTCGAAGGAGTCGAATGGATGCAGTCATCTAAGTTTAACAGTCTCAAACTTTCCGAAGGAGTGGAAAGGTTCCATCTCTCATTATCCAAGGTGTTCTTGCCTTTCGAAGAAGTCAAAGCAAGTGCGATCAACTCCATAGCGACACTTTTTGAAAGAATAACAAGCCTTTCGAACCGGTTGAAATACATTCAGGATACCTTTCGACAATGTCGAAGGTTTATAAAGAAAGTAGCACTCACAAGTCAACCAAGAATGAAAGACAACCTTTCGACAACACTGAAAGGAAGCACACTCTCGACAACAATCAAGTGAAGTGCAACCTTTCGACAAGGTCGAAGGGTTCAGAACAGTACAAAGAAGGCAAACCCTTCGACAAAGTCGAAGGGTTCATGAAGGCGTAAAGACAATCAAACCTTTCGACAAAGTCGAAAGGTCCATGAAGACAAGAGAAAGGGGAAACCTTTCGACAATGTCAAGAGGTTCAGAACAGCATGTTGAAGATGAACCTTTCGACAATGTCGAAAGGTTCACAACCGCATACAGAGGGATGACTTTTCGACAAGGACCAAAGCAGGGAAGCAAAAGAAATGAACCAAGGAACACAAGAGACTCATAACCGTTCGACACAGTCGAAGGGTTCATAACCTTTCGATGAAGTCGAAGGGTTAAAGGCGGCATATAAAAGGAGGACCTTCCGACCTTGTCGAGAGCATGGAGTCGAAAGGGGGCCACCTGCATCTATAAATAAGACCCAAGAGGTCCAGTTTTGGGGGCCATATTCTGAATATTGAATTCATCTTCTTCTCTCTACTTTCATAGTGATAATTGTACTTGGAAAAACCCTAAATTGAATTGGGGAGAGAGCTCAATTTCTTGTAACTCATTTTGGATATGAATAAAATGGAGTGGGCTCGATCACAATGGATATTGGCAATGAGGAGAATCATTAAGATCATTAGCCGGTCTAATGATCAATTGCACATTATTTCAACCTTTTTCTCATAATCTTTTTTGATTTATGCTCTATATATATAAGATCCACTTAGATATTCCCCATCAAAGCACGTCATCATTGAAATCCATACTTAATGTAAAGTTATGATGACGTATTTCATATGCAAAAATGCATGGTTATGGGAATAACTAAATTGGTCTTATATTGGAAAAGCAAAGGGGTTAAAGATATAAACTGGGACTCCTTCGAGGGGAGGAAAACTTTCGATTTAGTCGAAAGGTTTACTTCCTTATGAAATCCTAGGTTTTATATCTTATAACCGCTCATGATGGATTTAATTCAGAGGGAATCTACTTCTTTAAGCATTAATAAACCCTTCTAATTGATTCCATAGAAAGAAAATGGAAATCAATGGGGCTAAAAGCAATTAAGGTTGGAAATTAGCTATATATCTCCTTATAACAATGTCGAGAGGTTTCATACATTACCTTTTGACACGATTAAGAAGGAAGTGGTAGACATCAACCATAACTGCTTTCGACTCTAAGGGGAGATGGAATTCATCAAATTACTGATTTTTGAAAGCTAAACGACTAAGGCTTACTTCAACCTAGTCGAAAGGTTGGAGAAGTCTTGTCACACCTTTCGACAAACTCGAAAGGTCTGGCAACTTACATCTATTCCAACCTAGTCAAAAGGTTGGAGTGATCCTGTTAACAACCTTTCGAAAAGGTCGAAAAGTTGGACTAATTCCCTCCACCCCAACTTAGACGGAAGGTTGGGATGGTCATTCCTATAGCCATTCGACAAGGTCGAAAGGTTTGACAGTCTCATATATTATCCACCTGGTCGAAGGGTTGTAGTAGCCTCATTAACCTTACGACAAGGTCGAAAGGTTTGACTACTCACCGTTCTTTTCTCCAAGATTAATTTGATTAAGACAATTTATTCAAAGATACACTTTCAGAAGTGAGTATCATCTCAACCACATAGTTATGTCCAAACAAAATAATCTTATCAAAGCATTGGGGATGTTGACAAGTTTTCTTGTTAGCATTTTTGGCGCTAGAAGAAGGGTTCAAACCTCTGACCTTGTGGTTAAATATAGACTAATTATGGTATGCTTCTCTTGCCTAGAAAAAATGAGATCAAAACGTCTAAGTGGACTCAATGAGGGAGTAGTGCACATTTCCAACCTAGAGGAGAATGTTGCTCCAACTTTCAACCCGGATTGGGTCATCCTAGGTCAAACTTCATCACCAGCATAGCAGGATGAGAATACAGAGAAAATAAAGCGCTTGGAGTAGCAATTACAATAAATGCGAGATCTATTAAAGATGGCTTTATCTCAAAGTTCATCCAAAACTCCAAGGCAAACTCAAGGAGAGGAAGTAGTTTCTCCTAGAAGAAATCTGAAAACCATCTCCAAGGAATGCAAAGATAAGATAGACTTGACATCTCAAAGAAGAAAGAACTCCCACATGCAAAAGCTAATCATCAAGGGAGAATTCTAGATAAGTCATTAGAGCAATCTGGCAGTTCAACTTCTAATTAATATTATCCAAGTCAGAAAAATTATGGTAATGTTGAAGCTTTCCTTAAAGGTGCTGCTGAGAAGGTAATCAAGGATGCCATGAATTCAAAAGGCAAAAGAACCATGGATGCAAGTGTAAATGATAATGAGAGGGTGCCGCCATTCACTGATGAAATCATGGCAACAGTAGTTCCCCCATATGTCAAGATCCCATCTATGAAATACCACGGGAACACTGATCCTGATGACCACCTTATGGCTTTTGATAGCCAGATGGACCTATACAATGCTTCTGGGATAGTCAGGTGCCGATTGTTCCCCATCACTCTTCAAGGGGCGGCAACCAAGTGGTACATATAGTATAGAGAGAAAACCGTCTACTATTGGAAACAATTTTCTTATGAATTCTCGACACAATTCTGTATTGGCAAAGATCCAACCATTGATTACACAGTATTGGCCAACTTAAAACAAAGGCAGGGTGAATCTTTGGGAGATTATTTGAGGAGATTCAACATAGAAGCTCTGAAGGCTAAGGACATGAATGACCGAGACAAACTCATAGCTGTCCATTCTGGTTTAATCGAAAACACTCCTTTTTGGAAGCAACTATTCGTCAATGGCTGCAAAGACCTCCAAGACTTCCACTTTTAGGCAAATAAATTCATCCGGATGGATGAGTTTTACTATTCCAAGAGAAAGATACTTCCCAGAAAGGAGGGAGGAAAATTTGGTTTGGATCGTAGCCATAAAAGGGTTCGGTGGGAAGAGCCAGTCGCTAATACAGTCACTTTAAACAAGCCACTGTCTTACATATATGCTACAACAAAGGAAAGAGTCAACTTTCCAACCTCCTACAAAGCTAAGAATAATCCGGAGCCGAAGAAGGGAGGAGATTACTATGCCTATCATAAGGCAAACGACCAAAAAATAGATGAATGTAGAGTGCTGGCCGGTATAATTCAAAAACTGATCCGAGAAGGCCATCTCAAAGAGTTTATCCAAGATCAGCACAAAACCCAAAGAACTGAAAATGCTCCCCAGAAGCGTTCGAGCAACGCTGTGAATATACTAGAAGATGAAGATCCCCTTAGCTTGAGCCCGCCGATTAATAGGATTGATGTGATCCATGGCAGGCCACATCCGACAGGAAATAGTAAAGGAGCTCGAAGCAGATATATCAAGGAATCTAAGGAGGGAATTTATTCTGTTCATGAAGAGCCTCCAACGAAGAGCCCTCGACTTAATATTCAGATGCCAAATCTGGTGGTCACCCCACCGGAGCTGCGCAAGGGAGTCCATCATCCACATAACGACCCCCTTATGATCACGGCACCGATCGGGTTGTCAAATGTCTCCAAAATTTTGGTCAATATAGGGAGTGCAGTCAATGTCATCTTCAAGCATGCTTTTGATCAAATGAATATCCCAGAGCATAAGCTAGAGCCAAGCTCCGAACCGATATTTGAGTTCAACAACAAGGGATCAACTCCGGTGGGGGCAAATAAAGCTTTTAGTACAAATGGGAGTGCCTCCAACATGCCGAACATTTGAAACCATCTTTGTGATAATTGACCATCCTTCCTACTACAATGCTTTCTTTAGCAGGCTAGCCCTGGATGAAATTGACACTTTCATCTCATCAAAGTTTCTCATACTGAAGTTCTTGACAAAGCGAGGCTGGGGGATCGTACGGGGAGAACAATTCAGCTCCCGCGAAATCTGTGCAGTTAATGCCCCGCTATTACCGCGCTATAACCCTGCTATATCTCATAGCGGATTTATACCGCTATGTTTTCTCCATATAGCCCCAAATATAGCCTTTCCGCTTTAGGCCCCGCTATTTCCGCTATATTCTGTTATTCCTGCTATATTCCGCTATTTCCGCTATATCTTCTTTAAAAGAAATCAACTGAAAAATGACATTTATACATTATAAAAATTATGAAATTAATTTATTTAATTGAATTTTTAATATATTTTCAGAAATGAAAATATTCTACTAAATTCAATTATGTTATATAACAGTTTTACATTTATTTACAGTATATTTGCACATGTTTTTATTTAAAATTATTTATGTATTAATTATAATTCAAATGAATGTTAATTATTTCATTTAATTACCATATATATTTGTAAAAACATCAAGAATGAGTTTTATATGCTATTTTAGAGTCATTCGCTATATCCTGCTATATCCTCGCTGTATCTCCGCTATGACTTTTTGCACCTCCGTCGCACTGAATCTGCCAAGCGCTTTAACTGCACAACACGAAATGTACTTTGCCACTCTCGATTAATATAAAAGGGAGTATTGTACTTATTTTGATTCTTCTACTACTTTACAGCCTTCAGATGATGGATCTTTACATCCAACATTCGAAGCAAAGATTAATGATAAGAAGTCCAATAAGCGCATTTATCAAAAGTACATTTTTGCAGGAAACAAGAGAAAGAGGGTTGACACTAATTCAGCAGAAGAAGCACCAATAGTCACAGAGTTTGATTATCGGGGTGAGACAGAGAGAATAATGCCTATAGAGGAGCTTGAGGAAACCCACATAGATTCTGAGGATGTTTCTAAGGTGGTCAAAGTGGGAAAAGATCTTTATGGCGAGTTAAAGAAAGATCTGATTCAGTTCCTCAAAGACAACAAGGATGTGTTTGCTTGGTCACATTCCGATATGGTGGGAATTGACCCGACTGTTATGTGTCTTTCCCTTAACATCAACCCAGGAGCAACCCCTATAAGACAAAGAAAGAGGCAATTTGATAAGGTTTGAACGGATGCTATGAAAGAGGAGGTTGATAGGCTCTTGGAAAATGGATTAATCCGGGAAGTATATTACCCCAAATGTTTAGCAAACCCGGTTCTGGTGAAAAAGTCAAATGGAAAGTGGGGAACATGTGTTGATTACACAGATTTAAACAAAGCATACCCGAAAGACTGTTTCCCATTGTCACGAATAGATCAGCTGGTAGATGCAACAAGTGGATACAAGTTGTTATCTCTTATGGATGCTTATTCAGGGTACAATTAGATATCGATGTTCAAGCCAGATGAAGATCATACCAGCTTCATAATAGAATGGGGAATTTATTGTTACAGAGCCATGCCATTTGGTCTAAAGAATACTGGGGCCACTTATCAAAGATTGGTTAATCGAATGTTCAAAGAACAGATCAGCAGAAACATGAAAGTTTATGTTGATGACATGCTAGTAAAATCTAGTGAACCTGAAAACCATCTCAAAGATCTAGAGGAAATGTTCGGGACATTGCGGAGATATCAAATGAAGTTAAATCCACAAAAGTGCTCCTTTGGGGTCCATTCTAGAAAATTCTTAGGCTACTTGGTAAGTGCTTAAGGCATAAAGGCAAGTCCCGACCAAATTCAAGCTATAAGGGATATGGCTGAACCAAAAACTAGCAAGGAGGTGATGAGCTTAAATGGAAGAGTAGCTGTGGGTTTATCTCCAAAGCTACTAATAAATGCATACCCTTCTTCGATGTAATTAAGAAAAGGAAGAACTTTTAATGGGGAGAAGATTGCAGAAAAGCTTTCTTCGAATTGAAAAGCCATTTGGAGAAAGCACCAATACTCTCAAGTCCCGAGAATTTGGAGACTTTGTATCTATATATGCCAGTATCGGAACATGCGGTCAGTTTAATGCTCATTTGGGAGGATAAAGGAGCACAACTCCCGGTATACTATGTAAGCAGGCGGTTAAAAGATGCAGAAGTTTGATACCTAGTTATAGATAAATTAGCTTATTGCTTGATTCTTAAAGCTCGAAAGCTCAGAGCATATTTCCAAGCACATTCGATCAAGGTATTAACAAATTTTCCTCTTAAGCAAGTTTTCAATAAGCTTAAGACTTCAAGGAGATTGGTAAAATGGGGGATTGAGCTCAGCCAATACGAAATAGAGTTTCAACAAGGCTGCAACCAAAGGCCAAGCACTAGCAGACTTCGTAAATGAATGCACCAGTTTTATAAACGAACAATCAGAAAAGGAGAAAGACCAGAAGCCCATGTGGCAATTATATTTGGATGGGGCATCAAATGAGCAAGGTTCTGGAGCAAGATATGTGATTATAATCCCAGATGGACATCGATTGCACTATGCTATGAAATTGGGATTTCCTGCAACCAATAATGTGGCAGTATATGAGTCAATGGTAGCGAGACTAACTTTGGCATTACAATTGAAAATTCCCTGAATACAGATTTTCAATGACTCAGAACTAATGGTCAACCAAGTGAAATAGTTATATCAAACAAAGGATCCCAGGCTATCTTTATATGTGAAGAAAATATTGCAAATGCTTGCTTCGTTTGAGGATTTTTCAGTAAATCAAGTCCAAGAACAAAGAATGCACAAGCACTCTTTAACAAAATTGGCCAGCTCAAGGGGAGCCCCAAAAACATGAATTGTTCCCGTTGAATATCAGGAAAGGTCGAGCATTGAAAAAGAAACATCCGAACAAGGAAGATAGTTGCTTGTGATGACTAGATCTCAGGCCAAATCTTGGAGGGGAGATGAAGTAGAAAATGGTCAAGAATTAGCAAATGAAACGATGAATCGACCCAGTCCAAAAAGCACATATGACGGTACATGGATGGCGCCCATTGTTGAGTATTTAATTAAAGGAACATTACTATCCGATAAAGGAGAAGCAAGAAAAATCAGGAGACAGGCTCCAACCTTTATACGAAATCCTCTATAAGAAGGGATATGCTCTACCTTATCTTTGGTGTGTGAGCGTAAATGATGGGATGAGATTAATGGCTGAAGCACATGAGGGGTTGTGCGACAATCATTCAAATGGAACAAAAATAGTAAAGAAAGTAATGAGGCAAGGATTTTATTGGCCACACATGGTAAGCCAAGCTATAGACTATGTGAAAAGATTGAGAAATGCCAGAAGTTTTCAAAAATACCCAAGTTGCCTCCAAGTCAACTAACTCCAATCACAAGTCCATGGCCCTTTGATGTTTGGGCAATAGATTTGATCGGCCCATTGCCAATTTCAAAAGGAGGAGCTAAATATGCCATAGTGGCTATCGACTACTTTACCAAATGGGTTGAAGCCGAACCACTTCCAAAAATCACTTTGGGAAAATTATTAAAATTTCTCATTAAGAATATCATAACCAGATTTAGAATTCCCCAAAAGATAATCTCTGACAATGGGATGCAATTTGAATGTGAAAAATTCTCTCAATTCTGCCACAAAATGGAATTATTAAGAGTTTTTCATCTGCTGCACATGCAAAAGCTAATGGGGAAGTTGAAGCTGCAAATAAGATCATAAAAACAATTCTGAAAAAGCGACTGAATAAAGCAAAAGGAAATTGGATAGAAGAATTACCATTAGTGTTATGGGCCTACCGAACATCTACTAAGACGGCAACGGGACATACCCCGTATTCCTTGACGTATGGGTGTGAGGCAATGCTACCAATTGAGATCGAAATACCCTCACATCGAAGGATTGCCTATGCATTTGATAAGGATCAAGAATTGATGAAAGAATCACTAGACTTGATACATGAGCTAAGAGATGAAGCAGCGGTAAGAACCGTAGAATATCAGAGGAGAATCTCTAAATATTACAACTCAAGAGTAAGAGCTCGGTCATTTCAAGAGGGGGATTTGGTACTCTTCAGAGTAATGGCCACTACTAAGAATCCTGGAGATGGACCCCTAGGACCAAACTGGGAGGGGCCAATAATCATATGCAAAGTAATCCCACCAGGAGCTTACAAACTGTGTTGCCCAGACGGCAATATGGTGCCTAGGACATGGAATGCCGAACATTTAAGGTCGTATTTTCCAAAGATGGATTAATAAAGAACATCTTTTTGTAAAGAGAAAATCTACATGGTTGGGAATGAAACGCTCCTCAAATTTGGATATTACCTAAGATGGTAGAAAAGCCTCTGTCCATGCCAAGATGGCCAGGGCAAAGCGCCTCCTGGAGGGAGGATGGAGTAAGCCTCTATCCGCGCTTAAGATGGCCAGGGTAGAGCACCGAACAAGCCCTTATCCATGCCACGCTATGGCCAGGTTAAGGCACCTCCTAGAGGGAGGACGAAGTAAGCCTCTATCCGCGCCTAAGATGGCCAAGGTAGAGCACCGAACAAGCCCCTGTCCACGGCGCAAAAGGGCCAGGGTAGGGCGCCTCCTGGAGGGAGGTCGGGTAAGTCCTTGGTTCCAGCCTCTAAGATGAGCTAACCAAGAGCACCAAACAATGGACTATGATGTCCAGGCCCAAGAAGGGGCCCATCGAACCATTGACTAAGATGTCCAGGCCTAAGAAGAGGCCCAATAAACAAAGGACTAAGATGTCCAGGTCAAAATGAGGCTCATTCAATACTGGACTAAGATGCCCAGGCCCAACAAATAATGGACTAAGACGTCCAAGCCCGAGAAGAGGCACTTTCATCGAAGGACTGAGATGTCCAAGCCCGGGAGGAGGCTCATCCAAACATGGACTAAGACGTCCTAGCTCAAGAGGCAGCCAATCAAATTATTTCTATATACATTCAAAACTTGGAGGGTTCCTACACGTCAAAGAAGATGAAAGCAGAGGAGTAGAACGGAACTCCACTTTCTATTACCCGAATCTGGGTTTTGGGACTTTCTCAAAATCATCTATTAATACCCGAATCTGGGTTTCGGGACTTTCTTAACATCATCTATTAATGCCCGAATCTAGGTTTCGGGACCTTCTTAACATCATTTATTAATGCCCGAATTTGGGCTTCGGGATTCTCGTATATGAATTTCAAAACCTAATACCCGAATCTGGGTTTCGAGATTTTATCAACCGCTATCTTTACTAAGCCCAAATCAGGGTATGAGAACATTATAGATTACTACAATTCTTAATACTCGAACTTGAGTTATGGAATTATTATCTGATTTTGCCTAAATACCCTAATTTGGGTCCAGGGCATCTGTTGTGGGGACTATATTCATGAACTTCTAGTTATTCAAAATACGCCCTAATGAGGGCGAGGAAATTCTATTTTTACAACCATCCACCCATACAAATATGTGCCCAAATCTGGGCCGAAGATTCTCTCTGCAATGAGAATTGACTCAAATATGTCCCTATCAGGACTCGAAGTTTAACATGAGAATCATACTACTAATCCTCGTAATTAGTCATAAAAGCTTGCATCTGGGTTTAGAAATACTATATATAAAACTATTCTTGGGATATTGCTATCTGGATTCTGAATATCATGATATTAATCTCTAAACTACACAGGTTAATGCCCTAATCTGGGTTAGATTTCATGGAAGATATGATGTAATTGAATCTACTGCAAACAACCAAAAATATGGATTGGTTTTCTTAGTGCCAAAATTAAAATTTGGTATCTCTGAATTTCAAATGATGCTTATCAGGCGGATAAGGGCATTAGTATGCTAATCAACTACTGAGCATACATGTAAGTATGATAGTAACAATGGTACTTTTAATGTTGATTTTTGCAGGAAGGACGAGATTCTGAGGAGTAAGATAGCTTTGAAGAATTTGTCCTAAAGAAAAAAAGATTCTTTCATACAAGGGGGGGGGGGCGCAAATTGTTGACCATAAAATCTACATAAAAGCAGAAGTATGAAAGAAGGACAATAAAATTGTAGTTTTGATGATGAGATAGGCCAAATCATCATGAAAGACATAAAAAGAATGTTTTGAAGGTCTAATTACTTATACCGTGTAGAGGCCTTCAGCTCAGATGAAAACCAATAGAACCTTCTGCCACAACCAACCTTTCGACACAGATGAGAAAGTAACGATGACTTCAAAGTTCCTTTCGAAAGAAATCAGTAGTGATCCCTCAACTACACATCAAACCTTTCAAAGGAGTCGAAGGGATGCAGTCATCAGAGTTTAATAGTCTCAAACCTTCCAAAAGAGTGGAAAGGTTCCATATCTTAGTATCCAAGGTGCTCTTGCCTTTCGAAGAAGTCAAAGAAAGTGTGAGCAACTCCATAGTGACCTTTTCAAAAGCATAGCAAGCCTTTCGAACCGGTTGAAATACATCCAGGATACCTCTCGACAATGTCGAAAGGTTTATAAAGAAAGTAGCACTCACAAGTCAAAAAAGAATGGAAGACAACCTTTCGACAATATTGAAGGGAAGCACAGCTATCAAAAACAATCAAGTGAAGAGCAACCTTCCGACAAGGTCGAAGGATTCAGAACAGTACAAAGAAGGCAAACCCTTTGACAAAGTCGAAAGGTTCATGAACGCGTAAAGACAAGCAAACCTTTCGACAAAGTCGAAAGGTCCATTAAGGCAAGAGAAAGGGGAAACCTTTCGACAATGTTGAAAGGTTCAGAACAACATGTTGAAGATGAACCTTTCGACAATGTCGAAAGGTTCACAACAGCATACAGAGAGAAGACTTTTCGGCAAGGACCAAAGCAGGGAAGCAAAAGAAATGAACCAAGGAACACAAGAGACTCATAATCTTTCGACACAGTCGAAGGGTTCATAACCTTTTGATGAAGTCGAAAGGTTAAAGGCGGCATATAAAAGGGGGACCTTCCGACCTGGTCGAGAGCATGGAGTCGAAAGGGGGGCCGCCTACATCTATAAATAAGACCCAAGAGGTCCAGTTTTGGGGGCCGGATTCTGAATACTGAATTCATCTTCTTCTCTCTACTTTCATGGTGATAATTGTACTTGGAAAAACCCTAAATTGAATTGTGGAGAGAGCTCAATTTCTTGTAACTCATTTTGAATATGAATAAAATGGAGTGGGCTCATTCATAATGGATATTGGCAATGAGGAGAATCATTAAGATCATTAGTTGGTATAATGATCAATTGCACCTGATTTCAACCTTTTTCTCACAATCTTTTTTGATCTTTGCTCTATATATAAGATCGACTTAGATATTCCCCATCGAAGCACGTCATCATTAAATCCATACTTAATGTAAAGTGATGATGACGTATTTCATATGCAAAATGCATGGTTATGGGAATAACTAAATTGGTCTTATATTGGAAAAGTAAAGGGGTTAAAGATATAAACTGGGACTGCTTCGACTGGAGGAAAACCTTTTGATTTAGTCGAAAGGTTTACTTCCTTTTGAAATCTTGGGTTATATATCTTATAACCTCTCATGATGGATTTAATTTGAAGGGAATCTACTTCTTTAAGCATTAATAAATCCTTCGAATTGATTCCACAGAAAGAAAATGGACATCAATGGGGCTAAAAGCAATTAAGGTTGGCAATTAGCTATGTATCTCCATATAACAATGTCGAGAGGTTTCATACATTACCTTTCAACACGATTAAGAATGATGTGGTAGACATCAACCATAACCGCTTTCGACTCTAAGGGGAGATGGAATTCATCAAATTACTGATTTTTGAAAGCTAAACGACTAAGAGTTACTTCAACCTAGTCGAAAGGTTGGAGAAGTCTTGTCACACCTTTCGAAAAAGTCGAAAGGTTTGGCAACTTACATCTATTCCAACCTAGTCGAAATGTTAGAGTGATCCTGTTAACAACCTTTCGACAAGGTCGAAAAGTTGGACTAATTCCCTCCACCCCAACTTAGATTGAAGGTTGGGTTGGTCATTCCTATAGCCATTCGATAGGGTCGAAAGGTTTGACAGTCTCATATATTATCCACCTGGTCGAAGGGTTGTAGTAGCCTCATTAACCTTACGACAAGGTCGAAAGGTATGACTACTCACCGTTCTTTTATCCCAGATTAATTTGATTAAGACAATTTATTCAAAGATACACTTTCAGAAGTGAGAATCATCTCAACCACATAGTTATGTCCAAACAAAATTATCTTATCAAAGCATTAGGGATGTTGACAAGTTTTCTTGTTAACATGGATCAACTACAGAAATCAAGTTTATGAAAAATAAATAAATTATCTTTCTTAATTTTGGTGGTGTGGAAACATTTTTCCATACTTAACACCGAAGGATTACTAGTTTTGGTTATATGTAAGAAAATGTTTGAATAACATTATTTTGATCCATTTAATATGATTTGAAACAAGAAATCTTTTCTTAAATGATTTTGCGAATATTCTTATACCATTGTATAAGTATATGATAAAGTTTCCCAAATATGGAAAGTAATGGGTTTGAAATTGTATACTTATATCGGTGAGATAAATATATAAATATTTTTGAAAATAATTATAGTATTTAATAAACAGAGATTTATTAAGGAGGCTTAGTGGAACCCATATGGAATTTAATATATGTTGGATTGTTTCTTTTATTTGATAGCTAAATAACCGACTATCAAAATCTAGACCTATTTTTAACTCTAAAAATATCTAGGACAAACACGGGAGTTATATGGCACAGTCATCTTTGATAATGTTGTACTGTGCATATAAATCTCGTTTTGTTCTTCTTGGACAGATGTTAAGGAGATCTGTCCACTTAAATCCCCGCTCTTATGCATTGTTTGTTTATTTCCAAAAGAACCAGAGTTGAGTTTATCGAAAACTATCGATGTTCATTCAAAGAGACCGAGATCAAATAAGTTTGAATTATTCAAAAACCACTTTGAACCTGCTCAAGCGTCTGAATTGAAGGCATCTTAAAGATGATAGAGTTCAAGACGAAGACTTTGAAGTGCAAGGGCTACTTGCTACTAATCCTGAGCTTAATTCCAAAATAGATGTAGTAAAGTAGTGACTTTGGTTTGTTCATATCCCGAACAACTTGTATGGACAAATGATGGCATTGCATTTTCTCCTAGAGGGCAGTGTTAGCATTCCAAGTGGGATTGCTATCCAAAAGGTAAAACATAGTCTCAAGCCTCATCAACCAAGAATGACTAAAACAGGGGATATGCAGCAGGGCTATGTGGGTCGCACCCATTAGGGTATTATCATCACCCTTCTACATATATATATATTTATGGATTTGGTTGTGCATGAGAGCTCTCGGGATAGGTTGCAAAGCAACTGGGGTGATGAAATATTCAGTATTATCCAGTAAGGGGTAGGCCGGTCCGGTGTTGACGGGGGTCCATGTGAAGCCCTCGGTATATTCTTCTAGAGGTGTATTGTGGCAGGCGGTACCCAGTGCCTTGTCATTATATGGAATCCATTCTCCAGTAAGTGCCTTTACGGACTTAGTTGTATACCTATTATGTTATAATTTAATCAATGTAACAATTTCGGCTATGATTCGGTATTTACTTTAAAACCTAGACATTATTATAATATCATCGAATTTTCTATAACATGGTTTGTCTATCATAAGGTAAAAACCCGTTTGTGTTTATATGCGGCGTGGTCTTACGAGATACCTTTATTTTGAAAGATTTTATATAACATTAAGAATCCGTTTGATTGTGTTTCTCATGTTGGTGACTGACCTGGGCATTATTTTTCTTATAATGCTCGGGTCAGCTTGAGCATATTTTTCAGATTTAGCTGGACACTTGGAGTTGAAGGAGATGAGCTGGATGCCTATAAGACATCGTATTTTCTATATCTTCTGCTATTTGTCCCTTGTCTTTATTTATCAGCAATTGCAAGGATAGGTTGTTATAACTGTCCATGCCAATGATAGGTTAGTTACTCTGATTTTATATATGTATATTCTAGTTCGGTTTTTTTGTAAAGTTCATTGATATATTATAGATTACTCATCACGTTGTGAGATTCAGTTCTACCTTTTCTTGTCTTTCCCCCCAATGATCTGTCTTTCCAACAGTTGGATGTTCGGTACATGAATACCGAAGGTGTATTAGTGTCGACTTCTGAGGCTCAAAAAGGAGGGTTGTTACAAGAAATGTTTTATAGGATGAAGCAAACCTTAGAGGTGAGTGATTGGCTGAGAATGTGTAAAACAATTTCTGAAATCTTAGAACTGACAAATGCTTAGAAAGTGAAGTTGGTGCTAAGACAGTTTAAATGAGTAGCAAGTATCTAGTGGGAGACAGTAAGGATGTAGATTCCTGAGCAAGAAATTACTTGGGAAAGGTTTAGGAAGATGTTTGAAGTATAATAAATTCCTAGATCAAAGTTGTCAGCAATGTTCCAAGATTTTATTGAGCTGCAGTAGTAAAGTTTGATGGTGCCGGAGTATGTGCAAAAGTTCAATTCTTTGTCCAAGTATGGGGCTGATTTGATTAGGACCCCGAGGAAGAAGGTGGGGAAGTTTGTTCTAGAATTGAGTGACCAGACAATCACTCATCTAGCACTTCCATTCAATAAAGTGGTAGACATGGCGAGGAGGTATAAGCTGATGTATTTCGAAAGATAGAGTGTGGGGGCAGAAGGCCTAAACCAAAAAGAAAAGGAAGTTTACTCCTTATCGGAAAGTAAAGGCTCAGGGTGGAGTAGAGCAGACAGATGCTGCTAATGTGACCTGTTATAATTGTAGTAAAAGGACACACTATACATCTAAGTGTCCGGAGCCAGCTAGTAATTGTCAAATGTTTTATCTATGACAAACCTAGGCACAGGAAGAAAGACCGTCCCGAGTTGTGGCAGCCAAAGGTCTTCGTTGTGGAAGGAACGTCAATCAAACAAAACTATTGAAGAAAAGCGAAAGAAAGTTGTGGTAGGAGATATGATCTCGATCTCCAGTAATTCAGTTAGATTTTCTTTTGGTACAGGTATAGCCCATTCTTTCATTTTGAAAAATGTAGGCGATGGGTTAGAGCAAGACCCTTCCTATTTAGTTACGTCTTTACATGTGGTTAATCCAATTGGTGGGTGTTCTACTCTTGGATTAAGGTGCACCAACCTTCTTTTTGATTTGTCTAGAAACTTATTTGTTTGCAACCCTTTTCCGTTAGACAACTTAGGGTATGGGGTAATTTGGAGTATGGATTGATTAGTGAATAATGACACTATGATCTTTTGTGTTGATAGAGTTATCACTTTCCAGAATTCGAGTGATGGGAAAAGGATCATGGTGGTATTGGATGTAACAAATGAGAAGACAGGGTTGATGTTGTGTTCGATGGAGGGCCAAGATGATGAGATAAGTAGAGTACTGATAATTGGGGAACTTATAGATGTTTTTGAACCAGTAACGAGATTACCACCGAGCAGAGCGATTGAATTCCGAATAGATCGAGTATCGGGGAAACAACTTATTATTCGACCACCTAGGAGAATTCCACCCAAAGAAATGAAAAAATTGAAGAGGAAGTTGTTGGATCTTGAGCATAAGAATGTTATCATGCTGAGTAGTTCACCTTAGGAAGCATCCACTGTATTTGTAAAGAAGTTGGATGGATCATTACAGATGTTTATTGATTATTGAAAGTTTAATGAATTAACAGTGAAGAATTGTTGTCCATTTCCCAGGATAGACGACTTGTTTTACCATTAGTGGAATTAGAATATTCTCGTAATTACGTCTGGCGATGGGATTCCATCAATTGAGGATAGCAGAGGATAGTGCTCCATCGACTATGTTTAGAACTAGATATAGTTCAATGAGTAGTTAGTGATGCCATTTGGACCGACCAACCCCCTACATAGTCTCTACATTGGTAGATATCATGCATATCCAATACACTATTCCATCGTGTTTTGGGTACTTTTTCAAGCACGAGCCAACATTCATATCACATAGTGCACTACCGTACACTACACAAAGAGTATGGCATACATGAATATCTTGGACACTACATTCCCTTAGTCGATGTATAGAGTTCAATGAGTCAACATATGTCAATATTCATCAGGCACTATACGTCGACTAAACTAGGGCTTATCACATGCAACAATCATTTTCATACATATAGGAATTATAAACTAAATCTTGCCTTATATGACATCCACCCACTGAGTTCATGTCCTGCTTAGATTTCTCACATAGGTTTGCAACATTCTTCCAGATTCACCACTATGGCCACCGTTTCCACATTGATTTCTCCTAAGACCACATCAAGTTCCAAGCTAGCTTCCTCTTTTAATACACTGTTGGATCATACACTTCCCTTAGTGTGCCTGCGGTTATCGCTCCTGCACTAGCTACTGTAATGACCCATGGTTTGCGGGATGATTTTGACCCTGAAAACTTATGATGACTATAACTTTTAATAGAAGTCGAATTGGTGTCCAAGAACACTTCCATTGGAAAGATATGATTGTTTCCCTTTTCATAGAGTGGTCATAATGGTGATTTGGACTTTATGGCTAGGAGATATGACTGTTTGAAAATTGGAGTTATAGATTTTCTACTCGGTAGTAGTCTGTTCGACGTTGTTTGGTTCGGTAGAAGAATGTGGTCGACGACCGATCGTGGAATCCTGTTTGGTGGGTGGACTGTTTGGTGGCCGATCATGGAAACATGATCGGGGGGTTGAGGCTGTTCAATGGCTGATCAGGGAAACCTATTCGGGGGTGTTGCTCTGTTCGGGGGGTGGTCGGTTCGGGAGGGAGGTCCGGAGTTTCCTATGACGACTACCCTATACCACCGGCACCAATAGTATATAAATAGTGCGTTGCTGTCATGCCCAACCGATATAGGATGATCATCAAGGTTGAAATAAACCAATATAGCATATAACATGTCATATCTTACAACGCATGGATAAAATATAATATCGTAGATATAACAGAAGAGATGTAATAACTATTGGAACAAATCATCATCAGAGCAGTAGATCCACAAAGTTATACATCAAATGTAGTAGAGTTTATACAGCAGAAATAAAATCAAATAAACCGTCTCAATAAATGGTAATAAGCAAGCATTGTCATGGGCTCTACAGTGTTGCTCAGCGGATTAAGCGTAGACTCCATATATGTATATAATACGAGATAGCTCCATCCAGCTCGTCCTCTATACATCTATTGTGTCACCTAAACCTGTTATCTAGTCTGCTCATTTAAGTGTATCCAAGGTAATAAGAGGCAAAGCATAAAACTTAGGCAAGACAACAATCTAGTATGAGTGATAAATGAGTCTCAAAATACTAAACAGGTAAATATGGTAAGGAATAAGAGTACTCGAACCATACCTGACATGTCCCTACAACCAAAGAGTTAGCATACAAAACTATAATATGCTACTCTACAACATCATAAAGATATACCACAAACCAAATAAAGGATATAAGTCTTCCAGGTATTCCTATCTTCAATACCTACTTCCATTAATACTTATGAGTGATAGCCTACTAAAGAAAGCAACCACAACAACTATAGCATCCATAAAACAATCCAAACTATCACTCCATGTGCTTTGAATATATGATAACTCGTATGACCCCCAAGCTAGGGACTAACGGAAATCTCGGTTCTTTGTTGTACTCTTGTATCTCGCAGCCCAAAGCTGGATACGTGTCTTGCAACCCAAAGCTGGACACTGGACCCAAAGCAACAGGTCCAAGGTATACAGGTCCCTTCATTGACCCATAGGCGTCCCCACTTAAAATACCCCTACTTCGAGTACAACTAAAAACTCTTTGAGTCATCAACGATTCTTTAGCACATACACCCGAGCCTACCTTTGCCCCATTTGGATACCGAGCCCTTCTTGCTCAATCCAGTTTCCTTATTTACGAGGAGCCCTTCCACATTCCTAGACTGCCTACCTTACGAGCCTCTATCTTTGGAACCTACTCCCAACACGAGCCAACATCCGAAGACCATACCATTTCATCATGTTGTTATATGGCCATCTATTTCTGATGCGAACGAGTCAACACCTCCAGCATGACCTATAGAACCTCTGCAACAGTCCCCAGAAGTTCCACTACCACTGGACTCTCCTCCTTAACTCGGTGCTGAGTTAAGCTCTTAACTTGGGCCAGAGTTAAAACTTTGCCATATTTTGGTCCAGTCTCCCTTCTTGCTTCTAGTACTCATCCTCTAGATGCCCTAGACCCCGACTCATCCCTCTTTTGACAACTCGATCCCAATCTGGAGCACTACTTCCAAGTTTTAGAGATAACTCATCATCACGTCCAATACTTAGCCAATTTCCTTCACCTTGCTATGAAACATCTCATCTAGCCAAGATTTAACCTTCTATGCTAACCACCGACCCATAGGAGTAGCCTCCTCAACTCGGTGCTGAGTTAAGCTCTTAACTTGGGGCCAAGTTTAGCCTTCAACTCCAAATGAAGTATGACTTACCCCATAGCTTACCACCATGCTCTATAGTACATCCACCAAGTTTCATCCAATTCCGACCAACTTAGCCTCTGATTTGCTCAATTCTCCGACCTAAGTTTCTATGAAATCACAAAACTAGTAAATAATATCAAATTATAACATCCAAACATAGAATAACAAAGTAATTTCATCCAATCAAGCCTTGCAATCCATCAAAATAAGACAAACAAGTCAATTCCTAGCATAGATCTACATATAGCATGAATATATGAGCATAAGCAAGGGTGATTTCTAATCAATCTGGATCATATACATTGTTTAACATGTAATTAAAGTTAGAAAAGGTTATAGTCAAAAATCGATTTAAAATATGTTAAATCCTATTATTCTACTATATAAACATGCATAGTATAGCGGGAAGGCATAAACCACTCACCAATTACCAAATTCGACCAATATGAATGTAGATCCAATCCAGACAGCAATAGAATGCACTTTAAACCAAGCAAATCGACGGTCTCTATCTTCTAATCGATGATCTAATCTCTATTCTGCAATCTAATTTGATTTAGAGAGTAATTTGGGTGATTTTGGATGAAATTAGGATGTATCTAGGGCTAATTAGGGTTTAAACCTGATTTAGAATTAGAGGAAAAAAGTTTTAACCTGACTCTTTAGCTCTCTATTTATAGTATTATCTAATTAGACTAATGAGCTTACTAACGAGCTTAATTAATTACATACTAATCCTGACCAAACTTAAAACATGCACCACTTTCTAACTGTATGTCCGTTTTCCTATTATGACCACTCTACAAAATGAGAAACCATCATCCTAAAGCAATGGAATTGGTTTGAGACTCTAATTCTGCTCCTATCAAAAGTTATAGTCCAAACAAGGTTTTTAGGGTCAAAATAGTCACATATAAATTCGAAAAAAACCATAGGTGTGTAAAATATCCATAAGAGTCATACCCCAAAATTATAAAATCATACGACCTCATAAGAATAAAATAAAACTATTTTATGATCTTCCGATACGTAAAATACGAGTCGTTACATTCTTCCCCACTTTAGGCATTACACCCCCGAAATCCTCAAATAAGCCAAAATATAAGCAACCTTGGTCATCCAGCATGCCTACTAAGCATAAGCAACCATCACACATATCAAACAAGCAGCCATGCAATCAATAGTATATGTGACCTATCCTAGCATGTAGAATACTAACCTATCAAATATAACATACAATGGTGAAAGTGGATGCAATAAATATTGGATCTTACCGTTCAAAAAGCTCCGGACACATAGTCCTCATGCTCTCCTCCATCTCCCATGTACAATCGTCATCACTTCCACTCCATTGTACCTTGACTAGCTTCACCGTCTTTTTTCTAAGCTGTTTCGTATCGTACCTAACAATACGAAGCGGCCTACGAGGTATACAAACTTCTGGTTCTACGTCAACATCTTCTAGCTTATTCGGTGTGATCATCACGCCTAAGTCGTGCATAAACTTCTTTAGATAAGAGACATGAAAAAAGTTGTGCATGTCCACTACGTTTTGAGGTAAGTTGACCATATATGCTAGCTTTTCGATTCTCTCGACTATCAGAAATGGTCCTACGAATCTTGGTGCCAACTTCCCCTTTCTACGGAATCGAACTACATTCCTTAGAGAAGAAACCTTACAAACACCATATCTCCGATAGAAAACTCTAACTCTCTTCGTCTCTTGTCCGCATAGCTTTTCTATCGATCCTGAGCAGCTTTCATTCGTTCCTGAATGACCTGAATCTTCTATAAAGTCTCTATAATCATATCTGGCCCAAGTATCAGTTTCTCACCTGCTTCCCACTAACATGAAGGAGTGTTACATGCTCGGCCGTACAATGCTTCGTAGGAGCTATACCAATATTTGACTAATAACAGTTGTATGAAAACTCCACCAAATACAAATGATCATACCATGATCCACCAAAGTCTGTGAGCAATGCTCGTAAGAGATCTTCCATTATACGATTTACTCATTTGATTGGCCCATCCGTTTGCGGGTGGTAGGCTATACTAAGATGCAACTCGATCCCTAATGCCTCTTGTAAGCTCTTCCAAAACCCACTAGTGAACAACTGGTCTCGGTTGCTGACAATGCTCTTCGGCACACCGTGAAATCGTACTATCCATTTTACATATAACTCTGCCAGGTTGGATACCGTTCTACTTGACTTAACAAGTATAAACCTTGCATTCTTTGTCAACTGATCTAACTATGACCCAAATGCTATCGTACCTTGCTCGAGTCCTTAGCAATTTGTCAATAAAATCCATCGATATTTGTTTCCATTTCCATTCAAGAATCTCTAATAGTTGCAACAATCCACTAGGTTCTTCCACTCTGCCTTTACCAACTGATAGTTTATACACTTTAAGATGAATGCCCCAACATCTTTCCTCATACCTTCCCAGTAGTAAGTTCGCTTCATATCTCGATACATTTTTTTACCACCGGGATGAATGGTCAATCTGAAATGATGGCATTCTCTTAGCACTTTATCTCGTAATCCATCAACTTTGGGAACAAACAACCTCCCATCTTTACGGAGCAAACCTTCTCGGTCGAGTTCCTATTGCTTCATATCTTCATATTCCACCCCTTCCTCTATCTTCGTTATGATCTCTGCTAGCCTAGCATCTTGCTTCTGACTAGTACCAATCTTTTCAACCAGAGTAGGTCTAATCGATAAGCTTGCCAACATTTCAGGTTCTAGCTGATAATGAGGCCTAAAATCAAATCCGACAATATACTTTATCTTTTTCCATTCTAAGAACATTGCTCCCTACCCAGCATGTCTTCTACTCAATGCATCAATGACTGGACTCCCTTTTCCTGGATTATAGGAAATACTGAAATTATAAGGAGCTAAGAACTCCAACCATCGTTGCTGATGAAGGTTGAGATCCTTTTGAGAGGAAAGGTACTTCAAGGATTTATGATCCGTAAACAGCTCAAACCTTTCTCCTAATGAATAGTGCTACCACATCTTTGACGCATAACAATTGCCGCCAATCCCAAATCATGAGTTGGGTAATTCCTCTCGTGTGGTTTCAGCTATTGACTAGCATAGGCAACACCTTTTCCTTTCTGCATCAACACCGCACCCAATCCAGTACCACAAGCATCGGTATATACAGTCAACTCTTCATTTTTACTTAGAATGGTCAACATAGGTTCACCGTCAACTTTTCCTTAAGACTCACAAATGCATTCTCACACTTTACATCCCATACAAAAGTCCGATTTTTCTTCGTCAAATTGGTCAATAGTGCCACTACTTTCAAGAAGTCCTCTATGAAGCGTCTATAGTAGCCTATCTATCTTGGGAAACTTCTCACATCCATAGCATTCTTGAGTTGATTCCAATTTGGATCGCTGCAACCTTTGCAGAATCCACAACTATACCCTATACTGAAATGACATGACCCAAGCATCTCACTTCTTCTCTCTAGAAGTGACACTTAGAGAACTTCTCTCTCAATTTGCGCTTCCCCAATACCTCTAGCACAATCCTCAAGTGCGTCTTATGCTCCTCTTCAGTTCTGGAGTAGATCAGAATATCATCCTAAAACAAAAGCATGAACTTATTCAGCTGGTCTCTGAAAACCCGATTTATGAGATCCACAAAGTATGTCGGACCGTAGGTCAACCCAAATGGCTTTACCAACCACTTGTACAAACCCGACGGCGTATGAAATGCGGTAATAGGCACACTCTCCTTCGCCTTTCTCAACTAGTGAAATTCCATCACCAAATCCATTTGGGAGAATACCTTCGCACCCTACAACTGATCAAACAAGTCATCAATGTGTGGGAGTGGATAATTGTTCTTCTTCATCACTTTATTTAGCTTACGATAACCCACACACAACCTTAAAGAGCCATCCGCCTTCATTGTGAATACTACAGGTGCGCCCTACTCAGATATGCTTCTTCGAGTAAACCCCTTCCTCAATAGGTCATTCACTTGCACCTCCAATTCCTTCTGCTCTCTGGGTGCCATACACCTCAAAGGCATAACTATCAGTCCGAATTCCTTTAACAAGTCTATCTTAAACTCGATCTCTCTATGCGGTGGAAATCCAGCCCCTTCCTCAAAAAATATCTAGATACCCCCTAGCAAAAGACATAGGTGGCAATCCCTCTTGTGGAATGTCAAGTGAATATAGAAAGCTAACCATCATCCCATCCTCCGGTAGGCAGCTAATCACTACCGTTTGCCTATCCACATCTCTAATTGTCACCAACAGCTTCTCACAATCCACTATGGCCGCATACTTCTTAAGCCAGTCCATACCCAAGATAATCCTGAACCCAACAAATTTCAAAACAAAGCAATCACAAATCAAAGAACATCCATGACTCGATAAAACTAGACCATGACAAACCATGCAAAGACTAGTAGAGCCTTCAACATGGTTCGTCACGATTAGGGGTCGTTCTACTATCTCAGGTTCCAATCCTAATTTATCTACTAGATCACTACAGATGAGTGGATGAGAAGCACCAATATCAAACAAAATTCGAACACCAACAGCACCAATAGAAAACATACCTTGGATGATCACTCCTTTCCCTTTCTCCTTCGCCGAGGGAGCACTCAACGAAGTCTGGACTGCATCTAAAGCATATGCTTTCACCACCTGCTTATTCTTCATCCGTTCTAGATAATTCATCTTCAAATGCCCAGACTTGCCACAGTTGTAACATTTCCTCTTCTCGCTCGTCTTGCAATATTTAATCAAATGTCCCTTTTTATTGCATCCAAAATAAGTAGGTTCACATTTACCCTTCTTCTTACCATCCTTTCCCTGGGACAGCTTTCTCTTTCTGTTTCACTACTTTTTGCCTTCACCACCTTGTTGGGGCTTTCTCTCTTCTTTCTTAGCAGAAAAAACAATAGTAGTCTTCGCCTTAGGGTACAAGCTCTCATGGCTAAGCGCCTTCTCTACAAGCTCTTCAAATGGCTCATCTATATGATCTGCTAGCTTTTCTCCCATGCAGTCATCCAAACCAATGATGAATTTCTCATTCTTCCTCAATGGAGTTCAATAAATGACATCCTATACTTAGAAAGCATTAAATTCCGCCACATATTCAGAAACTGTCATCTCTCCCTGTTTGAGATCAGTAAATTTTCCGAGCAGAACCAACTTCTGAGAATCCCAAATATACCTTTCTTCGAACCTTGCCTTGAATTGATCCCAACTGAATGGATCCTCTAGAGTAGCAAGGGTAACAACATTCCACTAATTCATGGCTCGACCCTATAGCTGTCTCAAAGCCAAGTTCCTTTTCATAGAACCTTCCAGCTCCATATCACCAAAGATGTGTTCGCAGTATCAAACTAATCTTTCACTTCTATGGCTGACTCCATCCCATGGATTCACTTACCTCTGAGAGTAGAATAATCTTTGTTCAGCTTGGCGAAATGATCCATAGGCGCTTGCACGGGAGCACCACTACCTATCACCACTCAGGAGCATTCCTCATCATATTAGCCATCATAGCGTTGAACATGGCTTGGATATTAGGCGTAGCAGCTCCTAATCTCGCACCTTCCTCTACTCAAAAAGTAGAATTACTCATAGCTTTTCTTCTATGCCTGCTTATTCTTATCTATAACAAAAATGATCAGTCTCTTATAAAGAAAACTTTATCCATAGTGCTCATGTGCATGCGACTTATACTATATAATACACTACTACATTGCTTTGAAAACCAAACTTATAACAAGTACGCTCTCTCATATACATATATACTCTCGATCCATTCTAAGGCGATAACACCTTACCTATCCATACTTAATCATGGTATCAACTCCAGTCAATCTTGTAATCAAAGCTCTAATACCAAATATGATGACCGTCCTATACCACCGACACCAATGGTATATAAATAGTGCACAACTGTCGTGCCCGACTGGAATAGGATGATCATCAAGGTTGAAATAAACCAACATAGCATATAACCTATCATATCTCATAGTGTATGGATAAAATATAATATCACAGATATAATAGAAGAGGCGGTAATAACTATGTGAACAAATCATCATCAAAGCAATAGATCCACAAAGTTATACATCAAATGTAGTAAAGTTTATACAATAGAAGTAAACGCAAATAAACTATCTCAACAAATTGCAATAAGCAAGCATTATCACGGGCTCCACAGCGTTGCTCAGTGGAATAAGCGTAGACTCCATATATGTATATAATACGAGATAGATCCATCCAGCTCGTCCTTTGTACAGTTACTGCGTCACCTAGACCTGTTATCTAGTCTACTCATTTAAGTGTATCCAAGATAATAAGAGGTAAAGCAAAAAACCTAGGGTCAGACAACAGTCTGGTGTGGGTGGTAAATGAGTCTCAAAATACTAAACCAGTATATATGGTAAGGAATAAGAGTACTCGAACCAAACCTGACTTGTCCATGCAACCAAAGAGTTAGCATACAACACTATAATATGCTACTCTACAATATTATAAAGATATACCACAAACCAAATAAAGGAAATCAGTCTTTCAGGTATTCCTATCTTTAATACCTACTTCCTCTGAAACCTATGAGTGATAGCCTACTATAAAAAGCAACCAAATCAACCATAGCATCCATCAAACAATCCAAACTATCACTCCGTATGCTTTGAATATATGGTAACTCGTATGACCCCTAAGCCAGGGACTAATGGAAATCCTAGTTCTTTGTTGTACTCTCTTATCTCATGGCCTAAAGCTGGATATGTATCTCGCGGCCCAAAGTTGGACATTAGAACCAAAGCAACATGTATATGGTATACAGGTCTCTTCATTGACCCATGGACGTCCCCTTACAATACCCTTGCTTCGAGTACAACTAATAACTCTCTAAGTCATATACCATTCCTTAGCACATACACCCAAGCCCACCTTTGCTCCATTTGGATACTAAACCATTCTTGCTCAATCCAGTTTCCATTATTCATGAGGAACCTTCCACATTCTCCAATCATATGGCTCCCTCCTTTAGAAGCCTCCATCTTTGGAACCTACTCCTAACACGAGACAACATATAAAGACCACAGATTGTGATCATGTTGTTATATCGCCATCCATCCCTAATGCGAACGAGCCAATACCTCCAGTATGACCAATAAAACCTCTACAACAGTCCTCAGAAGTTCCACTGCCACCGGACTTTCTTAATTAACTCGGGCCCGAGTTAAAGCCTTTGCCATATTTTGGTCCAATCCCTCTTCTTGCTTCTAGTACTCATCCTCCAAATGCCCTGGACCCCGACTCATCCCTCTTTTGACAACTCGATCCCAATCCAGAGCTCCACTTCCAAGTTCTAGAGATAACTCGTCACCACATCCTATACTTATCCAATTTCCTTCACCTTGCTATGGAACATCTCATCTAGCCAAGCTTTAACCTTCCATGCCAATCACTGACCTATAGGAGTATCCCCCTTAATAGGTGCCGAGTTAAGCTTTTATCTCGGAGCCGAGTTTAGCCTTCAACTCCAAATGATGTGCGACTTACCCCATAGCTTCCCACCTTGCTCCATAGCACATCCACCAAGTTTCGTCCAATTTCGACCAACTTAGCCTCCGATTTGCTTAATTCTCCGACCTAAGTTTCTAAGAAATCGCAAACTAGAAAACAACATCAAATCATAACATCCAAACATAGAATAACAAGTAATTTCATCCAATCAAGCATGCAATCCATCAAAATAAGACAAACATGTCAATTCCAAACATAGATCTACATATAGCAAAATATATGAGCATGAGCAAAGGTGATTTCTAATCAATCTAGGTCATATACAAAGTTTAACATGTAATTAAAGTTAGAAAAGGTTTATGGCCAAAATAGATTTAAAACATGTTAAACCCTATGATTCTACTATATAAACATATATAATATAGTGAGAAGGCATAAACCACTCATCAATTATCAATTCGACCAGTATGAATGTAGATCCAATTCGAACAACAATAGAATGAACTTCAAACCAAGAAAATCGATGATCTCTATCAGCTAGTTGATGATCTAATCTCTAATACGCAATCTAGTTTGATTTAAAGAGCAAATTGGGTGATTTTGGATGAAATTATGATGGATCTCTAGCTAATTAGGGTTTAGACCTGATTTAGAATGAGAGGAAAAAGTTTTAACTTGACTCTTCAGCCCTCTATTTGTAGTATTCTCTAATAAAACTAATAGGCACACTAATTGGCTTAATTGATTACACACTAATCTTGGCCATTAGTTTTAAAAACTTAAAACATGCATAACTTTTTAAATTTATGTACGTTTTTTTATTATGGCCACTCTACGGAATGGGAAACCATCATCCTAAAGCAATGGAACTAGTTTGAGATGCTAATTCGACTCTTGTCAAAAGTTATATTCCAAATTAGGTTTTTAGTGTCAAATGGTCATATAGAAATTTGGAAAAAATCATAAGTGTGTAAAACATCCCTAAGAGTCATATTCCAAAATTATAGAATCATAAGACCTCGAACGAATAAAATAAAAATATTTTACGATCCTCTAATATGTAAAATACGGGTCGTTACACTTATGTGGGGTGCTTGGGATTTTGCTTATAAATAGGTGAGCCATTCTTCCCCAAATCACTTTTCTACCATTCTCTCAAATTGCTCTCAACCTCCATTTTTCCAGTCTTCACCCAAACCCTTCTCTTTTCATATCCAAATCTCATCCAAACCTTAGATAAGCAAGGGGATTCATTAGGGAACTTCATATCGACATCTCAGGGGATGAAAAATCATAACATTGTTGTTTATTTTTGGATTTGCATCTTTTTGCATGCAAAACTTGGTTTTTGAAGGTTTTGTGAAACCGAGCTTCGATGGATTGGCTCGAAGAGGTCATTAGTTGTATCGATGCATACAAACGACATATAGATTGAAGAACGGAGCTAGCAGTGGAATCAACGTGAAATTTGGATTCAGAGACTCAATAGTATTTCGGCTCGGGGGGTGTTCTGGTTAGCCTTAGGTATGGGTCGGGTTTGACTTAGGTTTGGCTCAGAGCTAAATGAGAAATTTTTGTCAGGGGTTTTGGCTCGAGTCTTGTTCGAGTTCGGTGGTGGTTTGGCTCAGAGATGACCATGAATTCTTGCTCAGGGGTGCTTCGAGTTATGCTCGGGTATTTTGGCAAGTGGCTTGAGTCAGTATACGGGCAAGGAATTTGGTTTGAGGTTTGGTTGCTTTAGGTCATGTTATAGGATTTTCAATGGGTTTCTCTGGACTCGACCTAGGGCATACCTGGACAGAAACTCGAAATTTGGAAATTTTGGTCGTGGCGAGGCAAAACTTTGGATAATCTTCGGGACTTGTTCTGGGGGTTTAGTGGATGATTTTGAGTGAAGTAAACGACTCCAAACGACTTGAAATGGCTTTGGATTTCGTGTGGCGACAAGTGAAGCCATAATGTAGGGCTTCGATATGACGACGATGGTGATGACTTCGAAACTTTGACGTGATGGCTCTACGACTTACGATGGGTGTCTAGTGGCATTTTGAAGATAACGACTTAATTATGAGAGTTGTGGCATCGATCCGTAAGGGGAAGTTTAACGATGGGAACTTGCGAGTAGGATTTGCGATTGTGTCCTACTATGGAGATAGTTGGGATGGAATAATGATTGAGTTCAAATATGGAGGCGCATGTAAAAAGGGATCATTGATAGTTCGAAGGTTTCTAGTGTGCTCTTAAAGAAGGGGTATGTGGGCAGCTCCCACCTAGATTTGCGATCATGTCCAGACCTTGCGATAGTAGATTACCTTGGGCTTTCCGATTGTAGGCCTGGTTCCTAGCCTTTCGGAGTGGCATGGATTCAAGCAGCAATGGAGCAGGGAGTTTGATTGAGTCCCTAGTTTGCGATTGTACCATACGAGTTATCATATATCAAATGCAAAAAAGTGATAATGAGGATTGTTTGATGGATGCTATGGTTGGCATGGTTGTCATCACTCTAGGATGTCATATAATGTAGGTATTTCTGATAGTATACCTAGACACTGGAAATTGTACTTCGATTGAGTACACTTATATGGCTTTGGTAGTAGATTAGCATATATTTACTATTATGTGCTCACTCTTTAAATGTAGGGACAGATTAAGTATGGTTGTTCATACCTTATATCCTATTTACGATTATTACTACACAGTGTGTAGTTGGCTGTTGTGAACATTGTGTTACTAATATAGTGAGTAAGTATGCATTTGGTGATATGGTTTATGTAGTAACATGGGGGTTAGTACCTTTGGTGGTTGCGTAGGAGTAGTGTTTCCTGCTTAAATTATTTGCATTGGTTATGATGGTTGCAACTGCTGCATTGATTTCATTGGCTGTGATGATTACAAATGGTTGCATGGATGCTATGGTTGTTATGTGCTAATGGTAATTTAGATGCAAGAGAAGAGTTGGAACCAAAAATACATGGCTTGATCCCCTAAAAGGGGTACATAGGTAGTCTTTTTCTATGCAATAGCCATCAGATCCCTTAGGTTGGGATGGAGTGTAAAGAAATTGGTGCTGTCCAAAAATAGTTGAAACCTTTTCCCATTTTATTTTATCTAGCCATACATGTGAGAAGTTGTAGATAGGAGCGGAAGAGGGAATGGAAAGTAGATGCATGGTATGTCATGGGTAGCTGATTGATATAATCTTTTATTCTATTTTTTATTGTTAGTTTAGAATCATAGATGCTGGATTTCGCTATGCAGTGCTGTGGGCACTATGTTGTTCTTAATTGTGGTTCATTTGATTATATAATTGTCCCGCCTGTTTTATAACTATGTTGTTATATAATATTTAATCTGTGCACCGTGAGATGTTCTACATGTTTTTTTTGATCTTCTTTCTTTTCATACTTGGCAATCATCCTACATCGATCGGGCATGACAACAGCACACTATCTTATGTGTTTGGATGCTGAAGGTGTAGGGTGGTCGTTATATTTGGTCTTAGAGCTTAGGTTTAGCGACTCCCTAAGCCTTGAGTAGACTTAATCATTTAGGATAGGTTAATTTATACTTTCGGTTGGGTTAAAAATATAGTACGAGAGAGCATTCTCATTGTATGGTTGAAAATGCACATCGGAGCAAACCAGAGATAGGAACCGAGGAGAAGGACATCGATGGATTGGCTCTAGAGCATTTGGAGTCATATCGTTGCATAGGAGATGCATGAGGGTCGAAGCGTTAAGTGTAGCGATCGAATGGGCTTACATGTGAAGTGACTTCGGAACTTCAATAATATGACATTACAGGTGAAGTTAGATGTCGTAAATGTTCCGGACTTTGATGGATCGATGGGTGAGTTTGTGTAGTTGACTACTTCGGGTGAGAAGTATATATGTGGACTTGGTGAGGTCTGAGGAGGCACATTCAACAAGGTGAAGCGATACAAAGAGGCATGAGTTGTTTTGGATCGAGATGGATGCTCAAGGGATTATTGGTAACTCTGGATATGATGGTTGTCCCTAGAGGCAGGGGTATGTAAGGACACTCACTCACTTGTGTACCTTGGACCGTGAGATGGTCTGGCTTGTTTTGAGAGGACAATACCTATGCGATAGGTATCTAAATGAACACTAGATCTAATTGTGGCATGGGATGCCACCGACTTGAGAGGTTGTACAATGAGTTATCATGTATCCAAGAGACCTTGAGAAGGTAATAACAAAGGTAGACTTTGAGAAAGTCATAGCAGGGTAGGACTTCGGGAATGATCATGATGGGATGAGACTCCGAAAATGGTCATATCGAAGTGAGACTTCGGGGGTGACTTGAGAAGGCCAAGATGAAAAGTGACTTTGAGAAAGTTAGAGCAGGATGGGACTTCGGGAATGATCATGATAGGGTGAGACTTCGGAAATGGTTATACCGAAGTGAGACTTTAGGGACTTGGGGGAGGTCATGGTGAAGCGAGCTTCGAGGATGATCGAGTGAAGCGAGACCTTAGTGATGGTCAGGATATAGTTGCATCTTAGTGATGATGCAAAGCCTTAGTGATGGGTATGGTCATGTGAGACCTTAGTGGTGGTCTAATCCGCCCTTGTTGTGGCGAGAGGTGTTTAGTATGAGAACTTGGTGATGGATTAGTTTGCCTCAGTGATGGTATTGAGCTACTTTACGCTTTGGTGAGGTTGCAATTAAGTAGTTATCATCTCTGTGATGGTCGCATGGATTATTGTTGATGTGCACGTAAATGTGCATATTTTTACCACCATATTTAATCTATTTAAATTAAATAAATGATCATACCAGGTATTTTAACTTGTTTAAACCAAAATTCAAATTATTTTCAAATTGTCACATATTCATCTTCATATATGGGTAAAATGGTCATTTTTATGCATTTATTAAATTGTGAAAATTTACTTGGAATTTTCTATGTTGTTTTGTAGGAAATTTGGTGAATTTTACAAGTGGCTTCATGATAATATATGCATGCACAAGAGTGAAGAGAACAAATGAAGATGGAAATAATTCAAAGTGATGATAATGGAGGACCCCACCTACCCACCTACCTTAACGTACAAATTAGAGGCTAATGCACATGCTTATGGAATTAATGGCTTCATGTACACTTAAATGATGATTAGTAGAAGCTAATGATTACTTGGCCTCCACACTTTCTCAAGGGTATTTTGGGCATTCCCCAAAAATATGAATTAGGGTTTAACACATATATAAGTACCCCTTATGTTTCATGTAACCCTCTTCTTGCTTAGTTCCTCTTAGTTTTAGTTTAGGCTCAAAATAAAAAGACAAGCTCTCTTTTTTTTTTCATGGCTACTTAGCCATTTTTATTTTCATGTAATTTCCTTTCTTTTTCTTATGCAATTTAATTACTTGTTCATTTTACTTTCCTTGTTCATTTACTTTAATGTTGGTAGTGTAGATTTACATTCATGCAAAGTAGATTAGTTTTAATTCTTGTTAATTAGCTTCTCTTTTCCATTAGCTTTCATTTTCCTTTCTTTTTGCTTTCATGTTGCTAACTACATTTGTTAATCAAATGACAAATATGAGAGGCTAAACCCCTTCAATTTAGGGGTAATGAAGCTCTCTAATTATGTAGCTTCAACTATTTGTTAATTCATGCTCTCTTTTTGTGCTTAATGATGATGATAGAAATGGTTTACTAGTTGTTTTTGCTTTGAATTTGATAGGCTATATTGTTGACATCAAATAGGCTATGCTTAAACAATCACTAACACAAATTGCCTCTTCATCAAAATATGATTATGGCAAAAGAAAGTGATTTGAAATTAAAATTTGATGGTCTATATTTCTAATCAATAGTTAATAGGCCATACTTAAAATAGATTTCATTTTCATTTTTGTTATCTCGCCTTTTGGCAAGGCCGAGACACCAAGGGATTGGCTAGTAATCAATGACGGCCCGTCCTAGAGATCAGTTATACACAGGCTCACTATGGATATCGACGAATTTTGTCCGAGTCCGGATCGAGCCAAAATTGGTAGGACATGACAAGCTAAGCCATGAGAGCCAACGTTCCAAGTCTCAAGTCAATCCGGGTTCGTATGCTCAAGTTATGAATGATACAAAATTGGACGAAATCAATTACCGTTCGACTCGCTCCCTTCGACTCGCTCCACATTCCTCAGATGCCAACTTCGACTGGCTTCGCAACACTCAGAAGCGAGAACTTCGACTCGCTTCGCTCAAAGGCCAACTTCGAGTCGTTCAGGTTCGACTCGCTTCACAGCCATCAGAAGTACCTACTTCGACTCGCTTCGCTCAGATGCCCTCTTCGACTCGCTCCATTCGAACCACTGATCGACTCCATCAACTTCGACTCCATTGGCGAAGCCACTGCTCAACCCTCTCAAGACGCTCCATTTCGACTCGCTCGACCAGTGCATACTTCGACTCGCTCGATCTGGGCGCACTTCGACTCGCTCAATCAGTGAACATTTCGACTCGCTCGAAACAACATCAAGGGCAGAGTGAGATTCAGGCGCCACGTCACCGAGTCGAATGGAAGCGAGTCGAAACAAAAGCGAGTCGAAGGAAACAGCCTACCGAAACCTCATTTCGCATCGATCATATCTCCCAATCTACAAGTCCAAATGCTATGAAATTTTCACAGAAGACTACGTGCATGCTAAAGAATGTCCACGCCAAATTTTGACTCCATTGGATGAAATCTTGATCGATACGAAATCTGTTCGTATCGATCACGGAACGGACCGGAACTTCACGGGCTTGGGCGTGCGGGCCTGGTCACGTGCCAGAGAGGGTCTCCCGAGATCTGAGCGAAATATCAGCCTCCTACACCTATAAATAGACCCCCAAAGCCAACAAAAAAGGGATTCTTCTTCCTCCTTGAGATCTCCAACGCTCGGACTCCGCCATATCTAGATCTGAACTCCATTGCTGCTGCTACCAACGAATTTCACTACTGCAAATCATTGTTATCCATTGTAATTTGCTAAAATCAATTGTATACATCAAAGAAAGATCAATAAAGCAAACAACTTCATAGTGGACGTAGGCAATACGCCGAACCACTCTAAATTCTTGTGTCTCCCTGCATTTTAATTATTCTCATTTCTGAAATTTGGAGTTTTTGTTAGATAATTCCTCTTTTTCCATTTAATTTCTTCACTTTATCTCTTCAAAAACTTCCGAAGAGTGTTGTGCCTAATTTTGGTACAAACACTTTGGTGCTTTCACTTAGAAAAAACCCAATTTTTCTCCTGCTCTTTGGATCTCCTATCTATATTGGATTGCATAAATCTTAGAAGAAGATCCAGATCTATAACTTTGAAGCCCTTCCATTCTATTCAGATTTGCAATCAGATCTAGGAAAGGACTTCATTAATTCATTATGGTGAGCACACGTACCACCTCTGCAGCTGCTGAACAAGGAGCACGGGACCGACAAAATCCCGCACAATCACCTCCATCCAACCAAAATGCCGCAGGACCTTCAGATCCATCAGGTCCCATCTCTAGACAAGAATTCCAGACATTGCTTCAAGAGTTGACCCAAAGTCGATAGCAGCTAATTGAACAACTACGCGCCAACACAGAGTTGACTAACCAGCTAAATCGGCAAAGGCGAAGAAGATCCAGAAGAGACCAAGGTTCTCATTCTTCCACAGAAAGTTCAGCCTCCTCCGATGGCCAAACCAGATCCACACGTCCATGGCTAGGTGTAAGCTACACCCAAGCCACGGGACACCAACCTGCTTCGAACCTTGGGCAACCTAGGGCTGGACCCTCCGCTAGCCTCCGTACAGAACCTTCAACTCGAGGAGGAGCTGCTCCTTACCATGTTACCGGCAACATTGCTACTACCACCACTGCCGGATGGGGAGGTGATGCTAGAAGCCAAGCTGATCCTCAACGTAACCAACGAGAGCAGACTCCTGAGCCTTATGTCCCTGAGGATGTTGAACCAAGGAGGCGAGGCACGGACCGTCGACCGCGTCCGGTCCAGACTCGCGCTGTGGAAACCGACCACACCTTGGAACAACAAGCTCCAAGTACCAGAACATAGGATATACCAGCAATGATCCGCCAAATGATCCGTGAAAGTCAGGTTCTCTCTAATGACGACTGGGAATCTCCCGGAGTCATACCCCTTTCACCGATGATGTTTTATATGCTGAACCACCTCGGCACTTCAGGATGCCAGCTTTGCCAGTCTATGAAGGAAGTTCTGATCCCAATCAACACGTCCTGAAATACGAATGGCTGATGAATGCTGCTAGAGCTGATGACGCAGTAAAGTGCCGTAGTTTACCCATTTCCCTAGGGGGCATCGCTACCATGTGGTTCACTCGTTTGCCACCTCGATCCATCTCTAACTTTGACCAGATAACCACCAAGTTCGTCGAACAATTCCGTATGCACTTGGCGAGGCCTAAGGACGTTAACACTCTGTCTAGTGTTACACAAGCTCCTGAAGAAACACTTAGACGTTACTTGGAACGATTCCATGCTGCGTGTGCAGAAATAAGCAATCCCGATGATAACTCTATCCTGATGGCACTGACTAAGGGGATTGATGCTGATTCCGAGTTCGGAAATTGGTTAGCGGGGAAACCACCTGCGTCGTTGGATCATTTCTATTCCAAGGCAGCCCAATTCCTGAGAAGGGAGGATGCGAAACAGTCTAGGTAGCAGGATGATGTAGGGCCCAACATCGAAGGCATCCAAAGTAACATCGTTGTTAAACAGTCCAGAGACAGTTTTGGAAAAATTCAGTTGAATGTACAAAATAAACAGAATCAGCAAAGGGACAGTAGGAATCAGAACAAAAAACGCGATCAGAATGGTGGTCCACGGCGGAGAGCTTCCATGTACGATAATTACACTCCATTGAACACGTCATTGGAAAATGTGTACCTTCAGACTTGCAATACCATGCAATACAAGAAACCTGCCTCAAAACCGCCAACTGAGAGACAAATCCAAACATGAAAATTCTGTAGATTCCATGAGAGTTATGGCCACAACACCAATGAGTGTCGTCACTTACAAGACCTCATTGAAAAACTGATACGTGAGCGGAAGCTGGATCAGTATGTGCGGGCGCCGCAGTCTGGTGGTGCAGGCCCATCAAATCAGAATCGTGCACCGAATCAAGAAAGACAGGAGGAACCCGCTCGTACAAGCGGGAGGTTAGTTATCAATACAATAAGTGGTGGTCCTCACCCATTAGATCATAGCTGGAAGGAAATGGAGTCGTATTCCAGTTCTGTCAGGCATGTAGACTTCGAGTGTTGCAGTAACTTTGATGAAGGAGCTCCGGCCAAGCAACAGAAGACGATGACGGATGACATCGTGTTTAGAAACAGAGACGCTGATAAAGTCGAAGCCCCCACTATTGATCCACTGGTCATCTCGGCACAAGTAGGTCCCGCTTGGATGAAGAGGATCTTAGTTGACAGTGGGAGCTCTGTGAATATTTTGTTCAAGCGAGCGTATGATCAGATGAAAATGGAAGCCACGTACTTGAAGCCTTGTCAATCTCGAGTCCATGGTTTCAACGGAAGTGCTACTATACCCATCGAAAGGGTGGAACTGCCAGTAGAGTTGGGAGTTGGAGAACATTAGAGAGTACGGATGTTGCAGTTCATTGTTTTGGACATAGACTCCCCTTACAATGCTTTCTTGGGCCGACCGGCCCTCGCAGAATTCAGGATAGCCATCGCCCCGTGGTGTTTGACCTTAAAGTTTCCCACTGATCATGGAATAGGAATCATTCATGGAGATCAGGCTGCTGCCAGAGCCTGCTATGTTGCTAAGCTGCGGGAGGCGCAGCGAAAGGAAAAAGGAAAGGGCGTGGAGGAATCTCTCTACGTCCATTCTACCGATGATTGACAATTAACGCCCGGGCCTGGGCCCGGGCACCCCAGCCAATTCCTCAAGGATCTTGACCCGAGAGAAACGGAAGACGAAGGAGAACCTAAAGAAAGTCAAGCATCCCCGGCCGAACTGACGATTGATGTCCCAATTGACAATAACGATGATTCAAAAATGATAAAGATTGGATCTCAGCTAAACCAGCAAACTCAGGAGGAATTGGTTGAATTTCTGCGGGCAAATCTTGACGTAGTTGCCTGGACACATTCTGATATGTGTGGGATCTCGTCGGACATCGCGAGCCACACGCTAAATATTGACCCGCGGCATGTCCCGATCAAGCAGAAAAGGCGTGGTATGGATCTAGAGAGATCTGCCGCCCTTAAAGAAGAAGTAGAAAAACTTGAGGCGAACAGATTCATTCGAGATGCGTTATATCTTGAATGGGTGTCGAATCCCGTGCTCGTCCAAAAGCCGAATGGAAAGTGGAGAACATGTGTCGATTATTCCGGTCTGAATAAAGCATGTCCCAAAGATAGTTTCCCACTTCCCAGAATTGATCAGCTAGTAGATTCGACACCTGGGCATGAACTCTTATCCTTCATGGACGCGTACTCTGGCTACAATCAGATACCGATGCATTTACCCGATCAAGAATATACCAGCTTCGTAACCAATCCGGGACTTTACTATTACAAGGTTATGTCGTTCGGACTCAAGAACGACGGCGCTACTTACCAACGATTGTTCAATCGGATGTTTGCTAATCAAATCGGGAAAACAATGGAAGTATATGTAGACGACATGCTTGTGAAGTCACGACTCTCCACCGACCATGTTAAAGACCTAGAAACTATTGTCAACATACTTCGAGAATACAAAATGAAGCTCAACCCACTGAAATGTCACTTTGGAGTTGCATCCGGAAAGTTCCTTGGGTTCATTGTTAACGCCCGGGGAATCGAAGCCAATCCTGAAAATATTTAGGCAATCAGAAATCTTGAAACTCCCAAGACCATAAAGCAAGTCTAGAGTCTCAATGGAAAGGTAGCAGCATTAAGCAGTTTCATTTCAAAGTCCACTGACAAATGCATTCCCTTCTTCGATTTGATCCGAAAGGGAAAACGAAACTTTGAATGGACCACGGAGTGTGAGGGCACTTTCCAAGCACTAGTTCAACATCTATCTACACCGCCAATACTGTCAAAGCCTATTGATCATGAGAAGTTGTATGCATACTTGGCGATATCAGAAAACGCTATCAGCACTTCCTTGGTTCGAGAAGAAGATGGGATACAGAAGCCAGTGTACTACGTCAGCAAACGATTGACTGGGGCTGAAAGGAACTATCCAATGTTAGAAAAGTTGGCTTACTGCCTTGTAATCGCATCGAGAAAACTCCGACCGTATTTCCAAGCACATCCCATAGTTGTTTACACCGACCAGCCGTTACGACAGGTCCTTTCGCGGCCTGAGACATCTGGTAGGCTACTCAAGTGGAACATCGAACTGAGTCAGTTTGATATTGCTTACACTCCAAGATGAGCAATCCAAGGACAAGTCCTCGCTGATTTCATAGTGGAATTCACCGTTCCAGAGGACTTTCCTGAAACCAGTAGATCCCCCGAATATGTCTGGAAGTTGTATACCGATGGTGCATCGAATGACCGATGTTCGTGCGCTGGTGTTGTGCTCGAAACCCCCGAAGGTCGATCTATATGCTACGCTTTGAAGTTTGACTTTCATGCAACCAATAATGATGCTGAATACGAAGCCCTCTTAGTTGGCTTAAAACTCGCCAGAGATCTGAAAATCATCGCTGTGGAAGTTTATTGTGATTCACAATTGGTTGCGTGTCAAGTACGGGGAGAGTATTAGGCAAGAGATCGAAGGTTGGCTGCTTACTTAGCTCGAGTTCAGGAAGAACTGAATCAGTTCGATTACTACGCCATCTATTTTATACCTCGGGAGCGCAACCAAAAGGCCGATTCATTGGCAAAGCTAGCCAGCATAGGTGAAGCTCAACAAATGGGACTCGTTTCCGTGGAAACGCTATCTTCCCTAAGTATCGACCAGACAAAAATAAACCGGGTAAGCAAAACCATTCCCGAAAAGGATTCATGGATGACCCCACTCAGAAATTACATTGAGCACGGAACCCTGCCGGAGCGCAGGAGTGAAAAGAGACAAGTCCTTCGAAAGGCCTCAAGATTTACCGTCCAGAATGGACTCATGTACAGAAGGGCGTACTCAGTTCCCCTACTCCGGTGTATCGCTCACGATGAAATTAAACAAGTGTTGCGCGATGTGCATGAGGGAGAATGTGGCGATCACACCGGGAGGCAAGCACTTGCCAAGAAAATACTTCGCTACGGATATTACTGGCTTACCGTGAATCGTGATGCGTTGGACTATGCAAAGAAATGTGATAGGTGCCAGAAATATGCCCGAATCCCTAGAGCTCCTCCTACTGAGATAACGCAAATGGTCAGCCCATGGCCGTTCGCAATGTGGGGCATCGACATCATCGGTGCTCTACCTCTGGCAAAAGGTGGTGCGAAATACGCCATCGTCGCAGTTGATTACTTTACAAAGTGGGCTGAAGCTGAAGCTCTTGCTACCATAACAACGAAGAAAGTAATCAATTTTGTAATTCGCAACATCATCTGTCGATTCGGTCTCCCACACACCATTATTACGGACAACGGAACCCAATTCGACAGTGCTGAATTCAAAGATTTCTGCAAACGATTCCACATTCAAAAGAAACACTCTGCAGTTGCACACCCTCAGGCAAACGGACAGGTTGAAGCTGTTAATAAAGTTATAAAATCCATCCTGAAAAAACGACTGGAAAAGGTCGGGGGCAAGTGGGTCGATGAACTTCCTATGGCTCTATGGGCTTACCGAACAACCCACAAGACTGCGACCGGCCATCCTCCATTCTCTCTTTCTTACGGTTCAGAGGCTGTTATTCCAGTCGAGCTAGAAGTACCTTCTCATCGTGTGACATACTACGATCCAAAGACAAATGCTATATTACTTGCTGAATCTCTCGATCTACTAGATGAGAAGCGTGAAGAAGCTGATTTAAGGGCAGCTGCGCATCGAAGTCGAGTCGCCTGATTGTACAACGCCAAGGTCCGTCCGCGAACCTTCGAACTAGGCGATCTCGTCTTAAAAAGAATCTATCCGGTTCCTTTGCATATGAAGCCGACATGGGAAGGACCGTATGTTATTGAACAAAGGCTCGGAGATGGCACATTCAAGTTATCAACCGTCGACGGTCTTACCCTGTAGAGAGCTTGGAATAGCGAGAGCCTTCGCCGCTATTACACCTGACAGGCTATTTTTGTCCATTTAGTTTACTTTCCTTTTCTGCAATTTGTTTATGCATTTCGAAATTAGAACTTGTAATAGGGCAACTGACTTTGCCATACTTTCTTATTTCAGCAATAAAATGCAACCTCTTCGAGCCAGAGCTGTGATTTACTTGAAATACTTCATATGACCATCACTATGCACGGAGAGCTAAGTTTCACCATACGGTGGAATTTATTCAAATAGAGAGTGACTGCGATGCAACCAATCACTCGCTAAGTGAAACCCAAGCGCGGGGGGCAAGCCATCACATCAAAGTCAAAAAAGGATTGACACACGACAATCCTTCATCAACTCCGAGTTCCCAGAGGGCGAACCAGAGTATAAACATCAACTCCGAACTCCCAAAGCACGGGTCGGAGTATAAACATCAACTCCGAACTCCCAGAGCGCGAGTCGGAGTATAAACATCAACTCCGAACTCCCAGAGCGCGAGTCAGAGTATAAAAATCAACTCCGTATTCCCAGAGTGCGAAGCGGAGTATAGACATCAACTCCGTATTCCCAGAATGCGAAGCAGAGTATAAACATCAACTCCGAACTCCCATAGCGCGAGCCGGAGTATAAACATCAACTTCGAGTTCCTAGAGTGCGAACCGAAGTATAATCATCAACTCCGAACTCCCAGAGCGCGAGTCGGAGTATAAACATCAACTCCGAACTCCCAAAGCGCGAGTCAGAGTATAAACATCAACTCCGTATTCCCAGAGTGCGAAGCAGAGTATAAACATCAACTCCGAGTTCCCAGAGTGCGAACTAGAGTATAAACATCAACTCCGAACTCCCAGAGCGCGAGTCGGAGTATAAACATCCACTCCGAACTCCCAGAGTGCAAGTCGGAGTATAAACATCAGCTCCGTATTCCCAGAGTGCGAAGCGGAGTATAAACATCAACTCCGAGTTCCCAGAGTGCGAACCGGAGTAAAAACATCGACTCCGAACTCCCAGAGTGCGAAGCGGAGTATAAGCATCGACTCTAAATTACCAGAGCGCGAATTGGAGAATAAATGACAACTCTGGACTTCCAGAGCGCAAGTCAGAGCATAGACATCGACTCCGGATTCCCAGAGTGCGAAACGGAGCGTAAACACCAAGTTCAAGTTCCCGAAGCATGAATCGAAGTATAATTATCAACTCCAAACTCCCGGAGCGCGAGTCGGAGTACAAATGCCAATTCCAAGTCCCCAGATCGCGGGCATATGATTGAAACTTAAGCCGGCGTAACCGACTGCCGGTAAACGAATGGAAATCCCCGGAGTGTGGATATAATCATCGACAATCAAATGAGCATGGATGAACTACTCAATCTCCGCTTGCCTCAGACATCCGTTCGGTGACACTAGACTTAACATGTTATATGTAAGAAACGATCGTCGACTGATGATCTACAACTCACCACCAAGACTGGGAGGCAAGACTTTAGCATCGACCATCGACTAAAGCAATGCGACGTCAAAATTCAACTCGCTTCCTGGTCACAAACCATGTCCATAGTTTCCGAACTTGGCGAACAACACTAACTTGATTTGAAAGCTAAAACTTCACAAGTACACATCAGATATTGAAACACTTGGACAAATACACAATGATAGAAAAGAAACCAAAAAAGAGAAGTTTCATTTCTATTGTTTATAAAAGAAGATCGTATACAAGTTTCCAAAAAAGTCCTACTAGCGGGGGTCGAACCCGCATCTATACACGGCCAACAAAATTAAAGTCAAAATACACCGGGGAAGCATGATTAATCTTTCTTCTTCCTTGGCTTCCTCCTCGGTGTAGACCCGCTGGAGCCACCGCTAATCTTCCTCTTCGAGCCTTTGCTTTTCGGCGGTTGGTCTTCAGGCGAGGGCATTATGTCAACGTCCTCCTTCGAACTCGTGTGAATAAGAATGCTCCCTGCGGGCGGAGTCGGAGGAACAGGATCAAATGTGGAAGATCTCATGGCCACACTAGTGTCTGAAAATGTACCGCCAGGCGATATCATTCTAAGTGGAGCTGGACCAAGTGCCGCCGTCCCACCTCCAAAACTGCCACCATGCGCTGCGGCGTCCATTTCAGCGGCAATTTGTGCCAATATTTCCTCATCAGTACCCGAACGAGCCCCGCTGAGAGCGTCAGTAGTCGGCATCGAAGAGCTTGTGGCAGAAACTCCTTCGCCCATGACGAATGATAAGTCAGCTAAAGGATCGCCATGATGACGAAAGAGTTCTTCCATTAACTGCTCATCAAACACAATCGTACTCCCCTGCACGTCGTCAAGCGGGGCAGTTGTAGTCGTAGTGATCGCTACGGTAACGATAGCCTCCTGTGTCTGATGTAAATCTTGGGTAGCAGGAGGCCCGACATGTGCAGCATCAATCACTGGACAAAGAATGAGAAAACTGTTAGAACTTAAATCGATCGAAGATTTCGACTTAAGAAAGATATGTGGAATGTTCAGCATACCTTCCTCAGTTTGACTCGTAGGCAGCGGAGCGGCATCAGTGACTTGCGCTGCAGCCGAAGACATCTGCGGTTGATCTGGATTATAAGCAGGAACAGCCTGGGGATCGACCGCAGACGAGGATTCGGGCTGGGTTGACGCGGGAACTTCAAGACTTGCTTCATGGTGGTCAACTCTAGAGCCCTCTCCCACTTCAAAGTGCTAGGCGCCAAGTCTTCCCTTCTCACGCAGAATCATCGACTCGTGGAGAATCTTCTTTTCATCCTCAGTCATAATGAGATTCTCGAGTTCGAATTCATCCACGGACTCGCCCTGATGCGCCTCCTTCTCCTCCTCGACCAGTCGGCCCCAAGCATTATAAAGATGCGTCGGAAAATCATCGAGCCAGGCTAGACCCCTGTGCCTCAGAACGTGAGCGTTGTAAACAACAAGAAGGTCTTCGATGTCAGCCTCTAGCCTGGACTTGGCCAACTTCACTTTTTCCTCCACCTCAGCCTCCACCATGTGGACTTTAGCCACGGCCGCATCCCATTCACCCCTGAGCAGAACCGCCTGTTGGCACGCCTCCTGGGCTGCGGTGCTCGCGTCATCTTTTTTCTTGGCCATGTCGGCAAATTTGGCCTTGAGTTCATTAAGCTTCTTGACCGCCGCATCCCGCTCGGTAGTGACTTTGGTGTTCCGGTGGCCCATCTCCTCCACCAGGGCAACGTGTGTCTACCCCAACCTCTCCACTCCCTCCTTCGCTTCGTCGGCTCTTTTGGTGGCCTCGATTTCCGATTTCCGAGAAGACTCGGCCTCAGCAGTGAGCACTTGAATGATCCGGTCCCTTTGAGCAAGGTCGGATTCCATTTTCTCGAGTGCTTTGGCTCGCTCAGCAGCCACCTTAGAAGCCTTCTCTGAAGCCTTTACCCACTCTTTGTACTGAGTGTAGATTTCATGAATGTACTCATGCATCGTGTTTTCCACTCCAGACGGAATTCTTTTCAAGTGTGATGGGAAGACATAGCCATCAAAGCAGATGTTCGGGAATTCCTTCCGCATTTGAGCCAGTTTAAGGGCCCCTTCTCCTGTGGGCTCGGTGGGGACCTGCTCTGTAATTATAGAGGCCGTAGTCTCGACTCTCTGAAGATGAGTCTCGGATCTAGAAGTATGGGAAGTTGGCCTGTGACGAGGAGGCTCTGGCGGGTGTGGAACGTTAACAGGGGGTATAAATGGAAGTCTAGAAGGAGGAGAGCGCGATCTAGACCGATGTCTGTACTCCCTATCCCTATCACGCCCATACCTATCTTGGTGGCAGTACTCGCAGTCGCGATCTCTATCCGAGTCCCTCCTGCGGGAGTCGTAATAAGAAGAAGATTTTCGAGCTGAACGGAGATTCCCGAGCATCGAACCCCTTCCAGACATTGTACCTGAAAATGATAAACGAAGAAAGAGTTAGTAACTTCCTGAGTTGGACGAACTACAGTTGTGAATCATGTAGTGTAGTGGAGTGTTTGCATGTGCATTCCCTTGACCAACCAGAAATGTCGGCCGCACTCGTAGCAAGCGACCTGCTCGGTTCAAAAGCACTATCAAGCCCCTCCGTCCCGACGTCGTGTGGAGACGACACAAAATCCGGGATCGGAATATCAGCGAGCCCTGCAAAAGGACTCTCCACTTGTGAGGGAGGAGCCTCCGAAATTCTAATCCCCTGGAAAGGTAAAGACACGACCACGGATTTAAATCTTTCAGATTTAGGGCGTTTATGAGCAGCGGCCTTGCCATTTCTTCTTCCTCCCGAATCTAGGACATCGACAGAAGGCTCAGTTGGGAGCTCGGTATCGGTAGGCGTTCTTTCCGGATCAACTTCTTCGGCAATCACGACCGCGGGCGCTTTGCGCTTCACCCGTTTCTTCGGGACCACTCTATGTATCCCTTCCAGATGTATGCTCTGTCTCCGTTTTATCAGCCCGACAGCCCTCAAATTCCTGTCGGTCAGGACTAAGTCTATATGCCTCTCTTCGCCCGGAAACGCTTGAAGAATCCGAACAAGCTCTCTGAAATATGCGCCATCGGGATGAGAGATTGCGACTATAGGAAAAGAAAAGTATGTCAGTTTTGAAGTCAGTTACTAGTATCTCAATGATTCGAGAGAGAAAGGGCAACACTTAGGTCTATCCAACCACCGTCCAGCAAATCCAAGGGGGCACCGAACGTAGAACCATTCAGTTTTATAGTAACTTAGCCTTCCCCAGGAGCCCAGTACAATGTGGCAGCTTCTGACCGCCTCCAGGAAGGTGAAAGAAGGGCTATCTCCACGGCGCTTGACGTTGAATAAATATCTGATTTCGATCGGCTTCGGTGGTCGAAAGAGGATCTCCATAAACAGGACAAAGGTGCTGTTCAACAAGGCATACCCGTTGGGATGTAGCTGAGATGGAGCTATGCCAAGAAACGATAACATCTCCCTTATATATTCATTGAAGGGAGGAAGTGTCCCCGCTGTGCAAGCGTGGCGGTTGAAAGCAGTAAACCCCTCCGGGGGATCGTGTGGCCTATCAGTTGGCCCAGGAAGTAGCACGTCGTCAAGTGACAAACCATGCCTTAAGCAAATCCGTCCTAGCATGTCTTCGGAGATACCCGACGGCACGGAATCTATTGGATTGAGAATAAATCGAGCACCCGGACGCTCGTTTGGAGCTGGCTCTATAACTTCGGCTTCAATAACCGGTATCTCTATGGTTGGAGGAATAGAACTTGGGAGTTCCGGCTGCTGAGAACTTGAAGGGTCCATGACTAGCTAGCTTATAAAAAATCATTGTTAAACTGACAAATAACACTTGTGCATCCCCCAGTGTAAAGTGTGTGAGTGTGTTGTGCAGTACTGTATATTATTTGAGAAGATCAACCGAATTAAGGAAAGCATGTAAACGACGAGACTTCGGAATTCAGTCGGAAGGACCGTCATCGCTGACCGTCACAACCGTGCCATTAGCTATCAGTCCGAGTTAAAATGTGTTATTATTTTAGTAAGTCCCAGTTTCATCGACGAACTTCAATAGGCAATCAGGTGTGCGGTGAAACAATTAAGTCCAGTTAAGCAAGTCTGAAGCTCGTCGGAGTTAAGTGGTCAAAGGCACTAGAATTTTCGGTATCATCGAAATTAGAATCAATGGTCAATCATCAAGATTTCGAGTTCAAGACAATCACTCAGGTTCAAGTTCGAATCGTTCGCTAAGGCTCTAGTTCGAATCGATTGTTCGGGGTTGTGCAGTTCGACTCGATCCAAGACCACGTGCTTCGACTCAAGACCACGTCCTTCGACTCGGTCTGAAGCCACGCACTTCGACTCGCTTTGAAGCCTCTACTTCGACTCGATCCCAAACCACGCGCTTCGACTCGATCCAAAGCCTCTGCTTCGACTCGATCAAAAACTACGCAGTTCGACTCGGTCCCAAACTTTCAGTTCGACTCGATCTCAAGGCACTCCACTTCGAACCGTTCCAAGACCACTATTTCGACTCGATCAAAAGACATACTTTTCGACCCGATCCAGGGCCATCGTTTCGAGTCCATCAGACACAACCCCTTCATATCGATCCACAGATTCAAAGCATTCGACTCGATGCGAAGCTCCACCATCGATCGATACGAAGGCCTCCGCCTCATCATCTCGAAACCCCTACTCCAGATCGACACGAAGCTGAGGCCAAGGAATTTTCGATCGATCACGACTCCGATCGATTTGGTGTTAAGAATCGAGTCTCCTCGTTTACGTGTTGGTTTTGCTCAATGAATTACCTAAAATTTGTCAATTGGTTCGAATAATCGAAGGTATGAATCAAGTCGAAGGCGAGAGTGTTTTTCTTCTTTGTTTTCTCGAGTCTCAGAGTGATACGAAGGCAAGGCAGGATAACGAAAAGTAAAAAGTGAAAAAACGGCTAAGTACGAAGTATTTATATGGACTCGAAAGTAAGAAGAATAAACGATTCATATCCCAGTGGATTCGAACACGTGCTTCGATTCCCAATTCAGTGCGTTGATGCAGAGCTCCTCTTCGCATCGTTTGTCTTCGACTCCGTCTCCTGTACATTTCGACTCGCTCCTCTGTCTCCTGTATATTTCGACTCCGTTTCTAGTTCATCGATGCGAAGCTCCCCTTCGTATCGCTTGACTTCGACTCCATCTCCGGTGCAGCAAAACAAGCAGCTCGAATCCATCAGGGAAGCGCACTTCGACTCGCTCCATTTCGACTCACTCAGTTGACAGCCATCGGGGAAATTTACTTCGACTCGCTCCACATCGACTCGTTCAGTTTGCATCCATCACCGAGTCGGACAAGCACTTCGTATCCATCGAACCCTGCGTCTATCGATGCAAAATTCCTGTACGTGTCCATAGTTTCCAACTCCTTCGCTAGAGCATCGATACAAACAGTCAGTTTGAATCCATCAAATCATGGCTTCAAGAGGCCAACTCCATCAACTCGACATTCTTACTTCGCATCCATAAATCCAATGAAAATCATCTTCGATGTTTCAACCCTTCACATCGATTCAGGAGAGGATCGTTATAAAGGAACATTCAAAAGCAACCATCGAGCGTTGTTGCAGCGAATTTCGCATCGGTTCAGAAGAGGATCGATACGTAATTCAAAAAGTAAAATAAACTGACAACGACTCGTGGATGTACAAACGTCAACGAGAGTCAGATTAACATATATGCATGAATGTCGGACTAATATTCAATATTCTAGATTTTCAGGAATCAGAAACTCATCCAGTAACGATTACAACAACAGACGGGTAACCACTAGCATACAACAATCAGTTGCAACAATACATGGTACAGCAGTCGACAGTCAACAGTTTACATCATCAAGAAGAACGGTCAAAGGTTACAACTTTCATCGAAAAGACAATAACTATTCAGAGTAAAGATGGCAGCATTTCAAAGCACATCATGTTTCCACAAGACGTACTTTGGGGTGCAAATGTTATCCCCCCTTTTGGCAAAGCCGTGACACCAAGGGATTGACTACTAATCAATGATGGCCCGTCCTAGAGATCAGTTATACATAGGCTCACTATGGATATCGACGAATTTTGTCCAAGTCCGGATCGAGCCAAAATTGGTAGGACATGACAAGCTAAGCCATGAGAGCCAACGTTCCAAATCTCAAGTCAATCCGGGTTCGTATGCTCAAGTTATGAACGATACAAAATTGGACGAAATCAATTACCGTTCGACTTGCTCCCTTCGACTCGCTCCACATTCCTCAGATGCCAACTTCGACTCGCTTCGCAACACTCAGAAGCGAGAACTTCGACTCGCTTCGCTCAAAGGCCAACTTCGAGTCGTTCAGGTTCGACTCGCTTCACAACCATCAGAAGTACCAACTTCGACTCGCTTCACTAAGATGCCCTCTTCGACTCGCTCCATTCGAACCACTGATCGACTCCATCAACTTCGACTCCATTGGCGAAGCCACTGCTCAACCCTCTCAGGACGCTCCATTTCGACCCGCTCGACCAGTGCATACTTCGACTCGCTCGATCTAGGCACACTTCGACTCGCTCAATCGGTGAACATTTGGACTCGCTCGAACCAACATCAAGGGCAGAGTGAGATTCAGGCGCCACGTCACCAAGTCAAATGGAAGCGAGTCGAAGGAAACAGCCTACCGAAAACCTCATTTTGTATCGATCATATCTCCCAATCTACAAGTCCAAATGCTATGAAATTTTCACAGAAGACTACGTGCATGCTAAAGAATGTCCACGCCAAATTTCGACTCCATTGGATGAAATCTTGATCAATATGAAATCTGTTCGTATCGATCACGGATCGGACCGAAACTTCACGGGCTTGGGCGTGCGGGCCTGGTCACGTGCCAGAGAGGGTCTCCCGAGATCTGAGCGAAATATCAGCCTCCTACACCTATAAATAGACCCCCAAAGCCAACAAAAAAGGGGTTCTTCTTCCTCTTTGAGATCTCCAATGCCCGGACTCCGCCAGATCCAGATCTGAACTCCATTGCTGCTGCTACCAACGAATTTCACTACTGCAAATCATTGTTATCCGTTGTAATTTGCTGAAATCAATTGTAAACATCAAAGAAAGATCAATAAAGCAAACAACTTCATAGTGGACGTAGGCAATACGCCGAACCACTCTAAATTCTTGTGTCTCCCTGCATTTTAATTATTCTCATTTCTGAAATTTGGAGTTTTTGTTAGATAATTCCTCCTTTTCCATTTAATTTCTTCACTTTATCTCTTCAAAAACTTCCGAAGAGTGTTGTGCCCAATTTTGGTACAAACAATTTTCATTGTCAAATTTCATGAAAGTTAGTAAGTGGTTTAAAGGGTGTGTTATAGTTTGATGGCTTATGTTGGCTAATCAATAGCACAAATATGCCATACTTATGATAAACACATCAATTAAAGCACTAATGACCATAAAGAGAGATTATGATTTCATATGTGTTGAACTACATGATCTAGAGAGTGGATTTATTCTCTAAATTGTCATTTAACTCTTATATTTGCATCTCTTTTCTTTTATTTAGTTAGCTAATTTTTTAATTCTCTAGCTTAACTTTCACTCGACTTTGGTTTAATTTGATTGAATAGAATTTTAAAGTCATCAATTCGCTGCGGATCGACCCGTACTCGCCACGTACTTCAATAGTACGCCGTGCGCTTGCGGTTATTTTTATATCAAAATTCGTTCGGCTATTTTCTAACTCGATAGACATTTAGCCGTCCGAAGATGTTTTTGGCACCGTTGCCGGGGATTTGTTTTGATTTTGATTTTCTATTCTTCGGATTATTTTTGTGTGACTTTATTTGTGTGTTAGTTTGCAATTAAAAATATAAAAAATATATTTTTGTGTGTTTTGTTGTTTGCATTTTGGTTGTTGTTTTCTAGTGTGTTGTTCATTTGCATGTGCATATTTCTATTTAAAAAAAACAAACAATTAAAAAAAAATTCCATTTTCATTTTCTTTTACAATTCTGATTTGATTTTACAATTACTGTTCATTCTCAACCAAACATTTCATTTTTTTACAGTTACTGTTAAACTATGCACACAGTCACCGTGCATATCCTGTAACACTTCTGCATTCACTCCTTAACCTTGCACAACTGTCTTTCTGCCTGCTCCCCCACAAACAATCTTCCTTTGTCCATATATCCTCATCAACGTCAACCCAGCAAACAACAGTGCATTTCGCTGACCCATCACCAATACATTCAACTAAACATTCATTACAACCTGCTGTGCCTCTCCAACATCGTACAATAGAGCTACCACCAACAAAACCCAAGATACACTGTTACATTGCTTTGTTACAAACTCCACACCCATCCCTGACAAACACACTACCTTATTCCTTACCACTAAACTCACTTCATCAAACCAACCATTCCACTTGACCATCTTCCATTACCACCAAACAACCTCGCCATTTCAACCAAATCCCCCAATTACCACTGTGCTACTGTCGAACCACAGTCAAATACTACTCACACCATCAACTGCTTTTCATATCATCCCACCACAATCATTCACTTCCTCCTCTAAAATCCTTCAACTGCAATAATACGGCAACTGCCAAACAGTGCAATACCATATACATACCACCATTCACATATCACTTCATATACCAGCCACTTCATATACCAGCCACTTCATATCACTTATTCAAAATCTCCAATACAAGACCCCCTCCATCTAAACTGTTGCTCCACTTGTCTCCACTTTCTCCTCCCCGGCCCTTACTTAATCACTTCAACACTGCTATCTTCCTTTATCAACACCCATCCCAATACAACATTCAACAAACTTCCAAACTCCCCCTTGCTTACATTTCATCACTCCAACCATGACTGTCAATTGCTAACACCCACAAACCATCATCCATCGTCTATAATTTACCACCAGAAAACCACAAAACTCTAACTTCTTCCCCAGCACAAACTCCAAAACCACCAGCATACATTTCCCATCCATCAACAGCTACTTGCACATTCAAACTTGCTCCAACAACAAACAACTGACTATCTCCATTTAAACTGTGTACATCGAATGTCAACAAACTTCCATTTTCATACTTCTTACCAACACAAACTTCCAGCAAATAAACACTCCACTAGAGCTACTAATCTCCACATTTGTTCACCACTGTCCTACTAGGCGTACCGCCATTTCTACCTCATACAGTACCCACATCCAATCACATTCACAACACAAGCAACCCAGCCAATCAATCACCTGATCACCATTTACTTGAGTACCCTCTATTATTCAACCCAGTGGTTCACTTCTGTTTAACCTACAATAGTCATTGTTCCACCATATGAACATCAAATAGCTACTGCTCCTCCTCCTTCCTCTGGCATTACTGTAGTCCCAACATTCAACATCAGTCGACAACCCAGTGCCTTGCTCCATCCAACCCTGCACGTCACCAATATACTCACATCACCATCAACTGCTAACTGCTGCTTCCCACTGAAACTCATGCTTGCCATCAACCCATTGACTCGTAGCAACGCCCACAACTCAAATCGAGCAACCCAGTAACCACCGCGATCCATCTCTAACCCCAATAACTCAAAATCCCAATCCCTGCTCGCATACTCACTACCAATTCACGAGACACCTCAAAACGCTCCATCCCTAATTGCAGCCGCGACCATCTCCAGTCCTCAAACGAAGGTCGAACGAACAAATTTCCATGAAATTGAAGGTCGAACATGCTTTAATTTGAGAATTTGAATCGAGAATTTGGGATTTAAGATCTAAGTTACCTGTATTTAAAAAAAGGGAAGCGAGAAAGAGTGTGGATATATAATAGGATAAGTTTTCGTTTGATTGATTTTTAATTGGGCTGAGTTGTTTTTGGTCAAAATTCTTTTTAATTTTCTTAAATTAAGTTTTCTTTTGTTTTAGTTTCCATTATTTTTATTTTCATTCCTTCTTAAAAAAACAAAAAACAAAAACACGAAAAAAAAGAGAATTGTTTTCATTTTCATTTGGTATTGGTCGTATAAAAATGTATATACAATTTTGCTTTCATTTGTGTTTGTTATCGTTCTCTTTTTCAGGTCGCTAAAGCAGATAGGAAAAGCCGCTTGCTTAGCTCTGCCTGCCAAAAAAAATTGTTGGCTTGCTTTTAAGAAAAAATTGTTGCTTTCATCTCTACTTTCATTTGAATTGCATTGTTGATTGCTTGCATTTGAAAAAAAAAATCAAAATCAAAAAACAAAATCCATTCGTAGTTGCATTGTTAATACACGTTTAATTTCTGTTTTGCATTTCATCTTAGATTTTTTATTAATAATAACGGTTAGACATCAATAGCACATAATTGTATATTGACAATTTGTCTTCTTTGAACAATTTAAATTCTTGGTGTCTAGGCTACGGCAGAGTAATAACTATTTATAAATATTACGATGATTCATAAATATTATAGTGGTTATTTCTCTGAAGTTACCTAAACCTTCGGCTGCATTGCTACGGTGATTCGTGGTGCACCGATAACCCCTGCCTGTTACCTGGCTGAGAACTATCTTGTTGATTTAAGACAATGTGTGATTATACAATTTTGGGTTAACTTAGGATAAATCATTTGTAATTAACCCTTGCATTCATTTAGTTGCATTAGTTCATTCATACTTAAAAAAAATCCGAAACTAAAAAAAATTGTAAATATTTCTTAACTTAGTTTTTTTCCTTTTCCTTTGAAAATTTTCAAATCAAAATTCCAAAAAAATTCAAAAAAAAAATTTACTTACTTTTTTTTAGAAAATCAAAAATCCAAAAAAAATTATTATAAACCTTTTCAAAAACAAAGAAAAAAATTGAAAAATCAAAAAACAAAATAAAAAATCAATTTCCCTTTTGAAAAATAAAGTTTTAAATATTTTTCCTTTATTAAAAAAAACATTCTTGAAAATGTCCGAGTTTCCCCACTTACGTGAATTTTACAATAGTTGTGAAAATCAATATAATCCATATGATTTCACTCCAAATTCGTATGGATATTTTAACGACAACTATTCTTTAAACGATTCAAATTTTGAATCACAAAATTTTCAAAACGATGAACAACCCTCGACTCTTGAAAATAGCATTTCATCTCTTTTTGAAATCTCTACACAACAAAATCAAATGATAAATAATTTGTGTAATTCATATTTGTGTAACAATTCGAGTCAAGGATTTCAAAATTTGAATTCGATTCAAAATTCAAACGATTTCGATTATAACCCGTGCCAATTCAATTTCGAACTCCAAAATGGATTTCAAACTCAAAATGAAAATGGAAACAACTTTTCAAACGAATTTGGCAATGGGAATAATCTTAACCACGTTACGATTGAAAATCTTTGTTCTCAACAATTTCAAAGTGAAAATCCTCATGTGAATAATTATAAATTGGATTTGTTGAGCAAATGAACGAAATTTATGATGATCACATGGATTCATTGTTTGAAACATATATGAAACAATGTGAAAAACAAAATCAAATCCCAACGTGTGATGAGCCAAGTGATAATCCACCTTTTACCCAAATCGACGATTTTCAAATAACAACTTTTGAAATTGAAAATGTAAATCTTAACGAAGTTGTTGAAAACACGGTAATTGAGTTGGATTTCAATTCTTTTGAGGGTGTGGAACCAAATTTAAAATTTGATCTTCCTTTCTCGATTTCGAAAATTTGAATACAACAACTTTGGATTTTGAACTTGAGATATGCAATGAAGTTGTTGATAATCCAACAAAGGAAGACGAATTTAATGAACACGAATTTTTTGGACTTTTGGATGACGAATTGTTAAATTCCGAAGGGGAAGATTTAAATCACCACTTTGATTTTGAAATCAATAATTTTAAAGAAGTTTTCAATGATAAGCTTGAATTTCAAATTGGTGAAAATGAACGTGAATTTCAATCAATTGTTTTATCGACCCCAAAAATCATCGAAAAAGAAACAACTCGTAAGATTTTTAATAAAACGACATTCATTTTCCCAAATCAACATTCAACTTTGAAATCATTTATGGTTTGTTTTCCGAGCTTAAGCCGTGTCTCACATACTTGAAGAGACAAATGAATCGGTCTTTGGAAGACCGTTTCATTTACGCTTTGACGATATACTTTCTGATCTCGTGTAAATACCGTTCGCCTTCATGTAAATATAGGTCATCCTTTTTATTTTTGTTTTATTTTTCTCCTTCCACTTGGGTTGACTGTAGGGACACAGTCAAAATCAAGTGTGGGGGGGGGGAGACTCATCTTCATTTTTAATTTTTCATGGTTTATTTCTGCCCTTTCTTTTAAAAAAACTCAAAAAAAAATCCCAAAAACAAATTTTCTTTTGATTTATTTTTAAAGAAACATTATAGGATAAATATATGGTTATGGTTTATTAAATTGAAATTTTCTAAAAATTTATTTTTCTAAAAAAAAATAAGAATGAAGTTTGATTACAAATAACGATGGTTTAACTAGTATATAGGAAGATTCATACGTGTTAATTTTGAAATACATCCTATTTGAAAATCTTTGTTTTAAAAAGTGGTTGATTTAAAGTAAAGATATAACATTTTTTTTGTCTTCTAAGTTAAATGGTGCTAAGACGATAGTGCGAAACTCTCTCTTCTAAAAAAAATACGAAAAAAATATTTCTTGTATATATGTATATTTTTAATAAACACCTAGAGTCATGTGTTCACACTTGTGTGTTCACTCACCATGCTCTGTATCCTTCTCATGTAAGCCCGAAAGGCAATGCACGATCGGTATATCCAGCCTCAGTTTATCTGAGTTAGGTGTATGTATATAAAAATTATTTTTAATAACGCCAAAGTCGATAAGTGTTCACACTTGTGTGTTCACTTGCCACGCTCTGTATTCCCCTCACATCAGTCCGCAAGGCAATGCATGGGTAATATATCTAGCCTCAATTTTCTAAGTTAGGCATATGTAAATATTGTTAATATGAATATAATTTTCAAAAGAAAAAATGGAGAGAGTAAGCAATTGAAATCTAAGCATTATTTTAACTTATTTGATTTCACTTGTTATTGAAAAGAAATGAAAATACCACTTTGATAAACTTTGATAATCAACTAAGGATGCATTTCAAATTACACTGTGTTATCAACCAAAACAACAAGTTAAACTATTGTCTATTTATTATGATAACTTGATTTTTGTTGGAAATTTTGACGAGTAAATGACTTAAATTTTCAAGATAATAACCAAACCTATATTTAACTTATTTGTGTTAATTTAAAAATAAATCCTTCAGTTGTAAATATTTTCAAAAGCTCGCATTCATCTCTTTGTAAATAAATCTTGCATTTTGTAAATATTTTCATCATGCATTTGGATTTTGTGGGTAGTATCCGCTGAAAACCTCACGTGACAACACTCGTCCTACTCGGGACACCTAGAGGTTTAATGGATTGTTGCATACGCTCAATGCAATCGTGCTCCCTATGAAAACAGATTTATCTTAGTTTTCCTTTATTCGAGGACGAATAAAAAGATAAGTGTGGGGGTATTTGATGTGCACGTAAATGTGCATATTTTTACCACCATATTTAATCTATTTAAATTAAATAAATGATCATACCGGGTATTTTAACTTTTTTAAACCAAAATTCAAATTATTTTCAAATTGTCACATATTCATCTTCATATAGGGGTAAAATGGTCATTTTTATGCATTTATTAAATTGTGAAATTTTACTTGGAATTTTCTGTGTTGTTTTGTAGGAAATTTGGTGAATTTTACAAGTGGCTTCATGATAATATATGCATGCACAAGAGTGAAGAGAACAAATGAAGATGGAAATAATTCAAAGTGATGATAATGGAGGACCCCACCTACCCACCTACCTTAACGTACAAATTAGAGGCTAATGCACATGCTTATGGAATTAATGGCTTCATGTACACTTAAATGATGATTAGTAGAAGCTAATGATTACTTGGCCTCCACACTTTCTCAAGGGTATTTTGGGCATTCCCCAAAAATATGAATTAGGATTTAACACATATATAAGTACCCCTTATGTTTCATGTAACCCTCTTCTTCCTTAGTTCCTCTTAGTTTTAGTTTAGGCTCAAAATAAAAAGACAAGCTCTCTTTCTTTTTTTTCATGGCTACTTAGCCATTTTTATTTTCATGTAATTTCCTTTCTTTTTCTTATGCAATTTAATTACTTGTTCATTTTACTTTCCTTGTTCATTTACTTTAATGTTGGTAGTGTAGATTTACATTCATGCAAAGTAAATTAGTTTTAATTCTTGTTAATTAGCTTCTCTTTTCCATTAGCTTTCATTTTCCTTTCTTTTTGCTTTCATGTTGCTAGCTACATTTGTGAATCAAATGACAAATATGAGAGGCTAAACCCTTTCAAATTAGGGGTAATGAAGCTCTCTAATTATGTAGCTTCTACTATTTGTTAATTCATGCTCTCTTTTTGTGCTTAATGATGATGATAGAAATGGTTTACTAGTTGTTTTTGCTTTGAATTTGATACCCGATATTGTTGACATCAAATAGGCTATGCTTAAACAATCACTAATACTAATTGCCTCTTCATCAAAATATGATTATGCAAAAGAAAGTGATTTGAAATTAAAATTTAATGGCTATATTTCAAATCAATAGTTAATAGGCCATACTTAAAATAGATTTCATTGTCAAATTTCATGAAAGTTAGTAAGTGGTTTAAGGGGTGTGTTATAGTTTGATGGCTTATGTTGGCTAATCAATAGCAAAAATATGCCATACTTATGATAAACACATCAATTAAAGCACTAATGACCATAAAAGAGAGATTATGATTTCATATGTGTTGAACTACATGATCCAGAGAGTGGATTTATTCTCTAAATTGTCATTTAACTCTTATATTTGCATATCTTTTCTTTTATTTAGTTAGCTAATTTTCTAATTCTCTAGCTTAACTTTCACTTGACTGTTGTTTAATTTGATTGAATAGAATTTTAAAATCATCAATTCCCTGCGGATCGACCCGTACTCGCCACGTACTTCAATAGTACGCAGTGCGCTTGCGGTTATTTTTATTTCAAAATTTGTTTGGCTATTTTCTAACTCGATAGACATTTAGCCATCCGAATAATTGTGTACCCAATAGTGTGCTTAGCAAAAGACCTTTGTGGTGGTCTATACTTTTCGACCATATGTGTGATCAATATAAAAGCTTGCACACGTATTTTGTTTGTTGGTATGCTAGTGTGGGGATGACACAAGACACGCTAGCTTGGGAGTCCGAGGAGGGCATGAGGACCATTTGCATGGAGCTCTTTACTTGGATGATGGCCATATTGATAAGACCTTATAGAGGGTCGTAGAGAAAGCTTTGAGGCATAAGAGTATATATCTAGAACCAAAAGCCAAGGTTGTTGTTTCTAAGGGAGAACCAAAGCCGCAAGTGAGCAGGGGAGGCAAGAGAAAGTGGAACAACAACAACAATAATAGGGAAAAGAAGCAACCTTAGAAAGAAGAGAACCAAATGAAGGCTAAGAGCCAGTGTTCTTTAATTGCAATAAGAAGTGTCACTAGTAAGCACTACAGGGCTCGAAGAGTGGAGAAAGAAAGTGCTTCAACTATAATAGGACTGGGCACATGAAGAGAGATTGTCCAAAACCGCTGAGGAATAAGTAGATTGTGTCTTCTTATGCTTGAATTCTATTCCAGCTTCATTGAGTTCTCCATCAGCGAAGGAGAAAGGGAAGGGCAACATTATCCTATTGACTTAGTGAAAAGGTTATGGTTGTGCCCTGGCCCGGTAGGCGAACCTATAGTTGTTTCAGACTTGGTGATAGTTCAATCGACTTAGATGTGGTTCATTGAGACTTAGATTATTGAGCCATGGATGATTGTTTGCTTGTGACCGCTTTGTTCAGGTCTGTTGAGTTTGATACCATTTGGGATAGAGTGGTCAATGAGATATAGAGATATGGTGAATAAAGAGGAAATAAAGGTGACGATTAGGACAGGAGGAGAGCGGAGGCAAGAGGTGGACTATGCACCTGAGAGGGTACAATTATGGTTAGCTTGGTGTTCACTCGGGAACCTATATGAGGATTCGTCATCATTTTTTTAGTGAAGGAAACATCCAGAGGTAGTCAGACTACTAATATGTAAAGGGATTAAGTTTCGTATTGACCTAGGACTAGAGTTATATCTTCGAGGAGAGTGATACTCGAAGAGCGAGAAGGACTAGATAATAAAGTGGAAGATCCAAGGAGAAAGAGGGTCCTTTGTAGGAATATATCCAAATGAGCAGTGCCTATTGTATTCGTGTGGTGAGTGGATGACTTTTCGAGACAGAGTGGAGTGTTGGGAGCCAGCTATGCTTGTACCGGTGTTCATGGGTGATATTCTTGCCTTCTAGTAGGAAGGAAGTCAATGATGCACTTTGGAGTTGTGTAGGTGGTATTAAGGATATGTAACAATGTAGGAGTAGTGTTCCTATGGAAGGCAGGGCATAAGTGTATTGCTAATGGATGATAGGCATGCATGGTGGCTATTTGGACTTTACCTTGTTTGTGTGGGTATTTTAGGGGAAAAATTCTTAAAGGAGGGGAAAGTGTAATGACCCATAGTTTACCAGAAGATTTTACCCCTGAAAACTTGTAACAACTATAACTTTTGATAGAAGTCAAATTGGCATTCGAGACCACTTCCATTGGAAATATATAATTGTTTCCTTTTCCGTAAAGTGGTCATCTTAGCGATTTGGACTTTCTATCTAGGAGGTATGGATGTTTGAAGATTGGAGTTAAAGATTTTGCTATTTGGTAGTAGTCAGTTCAGCATTGTTTGTTTCGGCATAAGAATAGGGTCGACGACCGATTGTGGAATCAGATTTGATAGGTAGACGGTTTTGTGGCCGATCATGGAAACCTGGTCGGGGGGTTGAGGCGGTTCGGTGGTCGACCAGGAAACCTATTCTGGGGGTTACTATGTTCGGGGAGTAGTCAGTTCGAGGGGGAGGTCCGGAGCTTCTGGGGGGTGCTTAGGGTTTTGCCTATAAATAGATGAGCCATCCTTCACCAAATCACTTTTCTACCATTCTCTCAAATAGCTCTCAACCTCCATTGTTCCACCCTTCACTCAAACCCTTCTCTTTTCATATTCAAATCTCATCCAAGCCATAGATAAGTAAGGGAATTCATCAGACAGCTTCAAATCTATATCTTAGGGAAAGAAAAATGACAACTTAACTGTTCATTTTTAGATTTGCATGGTTTTGCATGTAAAACTTGGTTTTGAAGGTTTTGTGAAACAAGGCTTCTATAGATAGGCTCAAACAAGTTAGGAGTTGTATCGATGCATACGAAAGGCATATAGATTGAAGAATGGAGCATAGAGGCATAATCGATGTTAAATTTGGATTCAGAGACTCGATTGTATTTTAGTTCGGGGTTTGTTCTGGTTGGCCCTAGGCGTGGCTCAGGTTTGACTCTGATTTGGCTAAGAGCTAGACAAGAAATCATGTTTAGGGGTTTTGGCTCGGGTCTTGCTCGGATTCGGTGGTGGTTTGGCTCAGAGCTAAACATGAATTCTTGCTCAGGGGGGTGCTTCGGGTCATGCTCAGGTGTTCTGGCATGTGGCTCGGGTCGGCACCCATGTAAGGAATTTGGTTTGAGGTTTGGCTACTTCAGATCGCGCTTCAGGATTTTCCATGGGTTTCTCTGGAGTTGACGTAGGGCATACCTAGGCTGAAAATTGAAATTTGAATATTTTGGTCGTGGTGAGATGAAACATCAAGATTTCTTTAGGACTTGTTCCGGGGGTTTTGTGGATAATGTGGAGTGAAGTAAATGACTCCAAGTGACTCAGAATGGCCAAGGATTTCATGTGGCGACAAGTGAAGTCATAGTGTAGTGCTTCGACACGACGATGCCAACTGTAACATCCCATATCTAGAGGCCAAAAGCTAAGCGCTACAGATGCTGCAGTCATACATAGTATTAACTTCTGGTGACAAAATACGGTAATGCTAATGGTATCTATAATATCAGAAGCACTTGAATATGAACAAAATCACAGATTTCCAAAAAACAACATTTTATTGATTACATTTCAAAGATAATTCATACCCAAGTTACATAATCCCATAATGTTTTCCCAGGTAAAGATTAATTATAATCATTACAAAAATACGCCAAGAGTGACATATGACGATGCCCCTTTGGTTGATCAGAGTCAATATAGTCATATCTGACTTAATATACACAGCGGAATCAAAACAAGATAAAACTGTAGCTCCTAATTAGCTATCCGTCAGCCACTTGCTTATCTCCGAAAGCTTTATTCGCCAAAATGACTAAACCTGAAAACCTTAATCCTCAGCCTACTCAAATCAATTTTGAGCACCCGAGAGTTTAAGGGGAAACAAAAGCTACAATTAGACATAAAGCCTGGTGTGAATAATGCTGTTACATCTCGGTTTACTGATATTAAGTGAGACCACACTGCTTGGCGGAATGGGTATCCCCTCACTAATATCCTCTTTAAAACGTATATTTTCCAAACAGGAAAATAGGCAGAAGGACAAACTTAGAAAAAAATTTAGGCTGAAGGACAGCAAGTTTGTTTTTTAGGCTGAAGGACAATGCTAGTTATAACTAGCATTTTGTATAGTGTAAAACTGAATATAATGCTAGATATAACTAGCATTTTGTGTAGTGTAAAAGTTGAATATAATGCTAATTATAACTAACATTTTTCCTTCAGCCTAAAAAATAAAACTTCATGTCCTTCAGCCTAATTTTTTTTCAAAGTTTGTCCTTTCCCCAATTCCCTCTTTTGCAAATCCTTTCCTGCAACCAAACTGGTTAATCAAACTGATATAATAATGATAATAATAGCTAAGTCCGTTAAGCTATAATCAGGTAACTAATGGACTATCTGTCCACATGTAGTAAATGGACTATCTGTCCGAAAACTGGGCTGACTGCCCACAAACTGGACTACCTGTCCGCAAACTGGACTAACTATCCGAATCAGAATGGACTAACTGTCCGAATCATTTTCTTAGGGTTAACTACCCTTCATCTTTTTCCTTGAAAACCTTTTCAAAATTATTTAACCTTTTAAATCATACTTATACAAGGAAAATATATTGTTAGCTTACTCTAAGCTATTTTGCCATGTTATATACACTTTACTCAAAATAATGTTGATGAGATTTAATAAGGATTACCTATCCTTTCAAAATAAGTTAAAGTCCTTTTTAACTTGAAAACACTTAGGCTATTCCGCCTATTTAATATATTCGAAATCTTTGTTTAAAACCTTTAAACAACCCATTCGAAACCCTTGAAAGTAACCTTTCGAAACCATTGAAAGTACCTCCTTTCGAAATCATTGAATGTAACTCTTTCGAAACCAGTAAAAGTCTTTCCTTCAAAAGCTTTTAAAACATTAGACATCCTCCTTTAAAATCTTTTAAACATTGCCTTTCGAAAACATAGGAAAAACCTTCCATTTCAACCCTGTCGAAACCCTGGGAACCACCCCTTTCGAAACCATTCATTAGAACCTTTCGAAAGCATCAAAACTCAATTCTTTTGAAAGCTCTTGGGTTCAATTTAAAACATGTGGAAACCTTTCGAAACTATTCAAAAATTTACCCCTTCGAAACCTTTGAAAACTGATTCGGTCGAAACCCTTCGAATTATGCCTTCAAGTAGAGGAAAAGGATCAGAAACCCATTAAAGTCGAAAGTATCTGTTTCGAAACCATTTAAAACTGTCTCTTTTAAAACCATTTGGGTTTTACTTCAATCATAGAAAAAGGGTCTTTAAAAAATTTAAGTCGAAAGCATCTATTTCGAAACCATTTCCTAAGTAAAGAAGTGATGGTGTCGAAACCATCTCTTCGAAGCATTGGAGAAGTGCCCATATTTTAGAAAACAAAGTACCCCTTCGAAATCGTCTGGGTCGAAAGGTAAAAAGGCGGCAGCAAAAGATTTCGACTTAGTCGAAAGCAGTTGTTTTAAAAGCAAAGGCGCAACCCAATCGAAACCATTTCTTAAAATCCATTTGACCTAGTCGAAAGCTAACTAAGTCGAAAGCTACTTAGTCAAAAGCCATTTAGTCGAAAGCAAGCAGGCGTATTGTTATTTTTAAAAAACAAAGTAAAGCCTCAATCCCTTCGGAACCCTTGGTTTCGACTCCATACCTTCCGCCTACATCCAATTCACTACGTACTAGTTCCCAGATACCATGTGCATTGGTTTCGGCTGTGTCAGAAGCGAAGCTAAGGAGGCGCAACCTAGTGCCGAAAGCACCGAAACAGTGAAAAACATGTAGCAAATAGTTCTTTTATCCTAACCTGCTTTACATGTCTAATTTTGATTGGTTGCCTCTTTTCTTTACCACGAAAAAGTGCTGTAATTTTCAGAACGAACTATTTGGATTATTTGTAGAAAGCCCCTTCTCCTTTTATAATATATAAAACATTTAAGTCCCCTACATTAAATAATTTTATATATCCATTAAAACACTTAGGAAAATTCTACAAAAATTCTAGAAAATCTCTTTTAATATGTTTTCCAACATATAAAAATTTCAGACCCTAAGTTTTTATTATTTAACCGTAAATATTTTATAACCCAAAATAACATTTTCTTTACTAGAAAATTTATATAAATTCCGTAAAAATTCAAAAAATTCTGAAAATTGAAACCCCTCTAAAATATCATTTATGATCTTCATAAAAATTCGCAAGGCATTTGGATGTCATTTAATAGGATTTTCATATCAAAACATGTTATAAAATCTATTTGAACAACCATAAATCATCAACAAGTATATATAATCATTACATCATTCAAAAACATGACAAATCAATGCAAAATATTTCGAATTTCATCTTAAAACAGAAAACACAACAAATATGAGATGTAAACATTATTCACCTTAGCTTTATAGATTAAGGAGGTTGAGATTTGAATGGATTTGATTTGAATTAGCTTTTCCGTTAGCTTTTCTTACTCTTCTTCCCCTTTTCCTTGTTAATGGTGGCCGACCTTAGCTTAAAAATTTTAAGAAATGAAAACGAACGTGTATAGGAGAATGCACGACCAAGTTTAAGGAATATAGGAATGGCCTCTTTCCTATTTTACCTCTCCTCTATTTCAATTTAACTCTTATTTTAATTCATAGGTTAAATGGCATGGCTACCCTTTAATTAAATCAAATCTCAATCCTCTAATCAACACATTATTTTATTTAATTTAACTAATTAAATATTCTAAATAATGTTACCAAAAAATCTGGGGTGTTACAAACTCCCCTCCTTAAAGAATTTCATCCTCGAAATTACAATAAGGTACACAACAAATCAAACAAGAAGGTAAAACATACCATCAAACAAGTCAGGATAAGTATTTATAATCCTGCTCTCAACCTCCCAAGTATAGACCCTGTCATCGTCGCTCCATTGGACTTTGACTAATCTGACCTCTTGGTTCTAAGCCTCTTCTCATCTCTTGCAACTATGCGAACTGGCTTTCTCACTATAGTCAAGTCCGGTTCTACTACTAAGTCATCTAGCACAATCAGTGCCATAGCATTCTTCGGGTCTCTAACATACTTTCTGAGATGAGAAACATGGAAAACATCGTGGACTCTTGCCAAACTGCTCGGTAACTCAACTCTATATGCGAGTTTTCCGATCCTCTCAACAATAAGAAAAGGTCCAATGAATCTCAGTGCCAACTTTCTTGATCTTCCAAATCTGATCACACCTTTCATTAGTGACATTTTGATGAAAACCTGATCTCCAACTGAGAACTCTAAATCTTTCCGTCTTTTATCTGCATAACGCTTCTGCCTAGACCGAGCCTCCTTCATTCTGCCTCGAATGAACTCAATCTTTTCTGTAGATTCCCTAACCAAATCCGACTAAGAACCAATCTATCCCAGTCTCTAACCAACATACGGGAGATTTGCATGGCCTTCCACATAAAGCTTCAAACGGTGCCATCCCAATACTAGTCTGATAACTGTTGTTATACAAAAACTTGATAAAATGCAGATGGTCTTCCCATGATCCCTCGAAATCTAGAACACAAGCTCTTAACAAATCTTCCAAGATTTTGTTAACTCTCTCCGTTTTCCCATCTGTTTGTGGATGGTAAGCGGTACTCATCTTGAGATTGGTTCCCAAAACTTCCTGTAGAATCTTCCAGAACGCGCTAGTGAATAAGGGATCTCTATCACTTACTATGCTACTAGGAATTCCATGCAATCTAACTACATTCTTCATAAACAACTTTGCTAAAACAGGTGCCGTTCTGTTGACTTAACTTGAATGAAATTGGCAATCTTGGTCAATCTGTCCACTATGACCCATATACTTTCATTTTCTCTATTCGATCTTGGCTACCCGTCAATGAAATCCATAGAAATAGAATCCCACTTCTATACTGGAATATCCAATGGCTGAAGCAACCCATTTGGGTTCTGATGTTCGGCCTTTGCTCTTGGAAAATCAAGGACTGCTTTACCCATAAGCCAATATCCCACTTCATACCTTCCCAGAAGAAACTCCTCTTCATATCCTGATACATCTTAGTACCTCTTGGATAAACAGAGAACTTCGAATGATGGAATTCCTCCAAGACTTCTTTACTTATGTTTCCTACATTCGAAACATATAATCTACCTTTCTTTCTCAACCTCCCATTTTGGTCAAAACTGAAATCTTTCAAGTCATCGCTCTCAGTTCATTCTCTTAACTTCCTGATCCGTTCAGCTACTACCGACTCTTCTTCCTGTTTAGAAGCAATCTTTTCAATCATCACTGGTCGAACTTCCAAACAAGATAACACTACGGTTACTCTGCTAGACCCAGCCTCAGATCTCCACTGCACTCTACAATCTGCTAATACTTCCAAATCTTTCCACTCAGAAATCATCGCCAACACTGCATTCTGATGTTTCCTGCTAAGTACATCTGCAACCTTTTTGCCTTTCCCCATGTATACTCAATCCCAAAATCATAAGCAGGTATGAACTCCAACCATCTCTGCTGTCTCATGTTCAGTTCCTTCTGAGAGAAAAAATAATTCAGCGACTTATGATCTGTATATAACTCAAACCTTTTTCCCCAAAGGTAGTGTCTCCACACCTTCAAAGCAAAAATCACTGCAGCTAATTCCAAATCATTCGTCGGATATCTGACTTCATGCGGTCTAAGCTATTTAGAAGCATAGGCAATCACTTTACGTCTCTGCATCAGCACAGCTCCTAACCCTGTTCCACACGCATCGGTATAAACCACCAAATCCTAATTCACTTCTGGAACAATCAATATAGGTGCATGGGTCAATAAGTGTTTCAAACTCTTGATTGCTTCCTCACACTTATCGGTCCACACAAACTTCACATCCTTTCTTGTTAGCTTCGTCATCGGTGCAGCTATCCGCGAAAAATCCTTAATGAACCTCCGATAATAACCAACCAATCCAAGGAAACTCTTTATCTCCGTCACTAACTCGGGTCTCTTCCAACTATTCACCGCTTCAATCTTAGTCAGATCCACCGACAACCCTTTCTCTGAGACTACATGACCCAGAAACTTCACTTCCTCCTTCCAGAAATGACATATCGAAAACTTTGCCTTTAGCTGATGCTGCCTCAACATCTCAAGCACCACTCTAAGATGAACTTCATGCTCTCTTTCATCCTTACAATATATAAGGATATCGTCTATGAAAACCAATATGAACCTATCCCAGTGCTCTCGGAAAAATTGGTTCATCAAGTCCACAAAGAATGCTGGCGCATTAGTCAGTCCGAATGGCATAACAAACCATTCGTACGACCCAGACCTGGTTCTAAATGCCATTAAAGGTATACTATCCTCTACTACCCTGAGCTGATGGAAACCTGTTGTTAAATCCAACTTTGAAAATATCCTGGTTCCACTCAACTGGTCGAACAAATCGTCAATCCTCGGCAATGGATATCAATTCTTTATCATCCTCTCATTCAACTTACGATAATCGATACATAGCCTCAACAATTCATTTGGCTTCTTAGCAAACACTACGACTGCCCCCAAGGCAAACTACTCTACATGATAAAGCTCTTGCCTTCCAAATCCACTTACTGCACCTTTAACTCCCTCATCTCTGTAGGGGTCATCCTGCTTGACAGCCTACTCACTGGTTCTCCTCTCGGAACCAAATCTATCCGAAACTCAATAGCTCGTTTCGGTCAATCCAACTACAGGCTCAAAAACATCTACGAATTTTCTAACCACAAAAACTCGATTCAGCTCATCTTCCAACTCCATAACACCCAACAAAGCGTTCACCTCACCGTTAGAACCTTCTACAGTATAAACTATCCGATTGCTGCAATCAGGTTGTCTAAGCGATATTTTCCTATCCTGGCAAAATATCCTAGCATCGTACTCACTTAACTAATCCATACCAAGAATAATTCCGAACCCCAAAAAGTCAAATACATGCAAACTGTAAACAAAAGTATGACCTAACAAGTCAAACTCTAACTGGTCACATCTCAACCCTAGAGTTGCATAACCTCCTATTGGATTCGCAACCCGTAAGGAAGTAACTAAATATGTGGGTTCTAGGTTAAGATTATCTATCAAACATCTAGATATAAAAGAATTCGATGCACCGGTATCAAATAGAACGCTAACTGACATACCATGAATCTGAAGCGTACCTCCCAAAACTGCCTTTCCTTTCTCCTGAGCTGTTGGCTTCGAAGTAGCAGGCTTCAATGCATACATTTTTCCCTTTCCATCCTTAGCGGTCTCTTGCACTAGTTCTTATAGTGGCCAATCTGGTCGCAGTTGAAGCACCTTACATTCTTCTTTCCAGCCACTTCCTTTGCCTTTCCAGCACGACACTCATTAGCAAAATGCCCCTTCTTGTCGCACTTGAAGCAAACAATCTCAGACTTCCATTTCTTAGCTGCTCCACCCTTCCGAACACCCTTCTTAGGAAAGAACTTCCTCTTCTGATTCTGCCCAACCTGGACCTCCTTAGCCCTACTCTTCTCTAGAGAATCAAGAATCTCCTCATGCGTTAAGGCTATCTCCACTACAAAATCAAAAGGATCTCTAATATGAGGTAATGTAGCCCTTGCTAACTCAGGTTTCAACCCCCTGATAAACTTAACATTCCTCTTCATTACTGTATCCACTGAAGCATACCCATATCTGGCCAACTCCTCGAACCTTCTGGCATACTCCAAAACAGACATCTCTCCCTGCTCTAACTCAGCAAACTTTCCGATCAGAGCTGACTGTGCCATTACAAACATGAACCTCTCCTGGAACCTTCCCTTGAAATTTGCCCATGTCAAAGTTTCCTCATCCACACCAGCCGTCACACTGTTCCACCAAAACATAGCTGCTCCTTGAAGCTGTCTCGAAGCAAGCCTCCTCTTCTGCTCATCATTGAGCCCCAAATCTGCAAAGATTCTCTCACAATGCAGCAACCAATTTTCCACTTCTATAACATCCTCTGTTCCCAGAAATGGCTTCCTTACAAGCTTAGCGTAATCTCCGCTCAGCTTAGCATAATGGTTAAGTATCAGAACTTCTGAAACTCCTACCCCTGCACCATCTCCTCCTACCACTCCAGATGCAATTCCAGCTTGCATCAAATTCACAAAAAACCTAATATATAGCTCCCATATCTACCTGTGCGACCCCCGCATCCACATTCTCTACTTGTGCCTGACCTTGACCTCTCTTCGCATTAGGTCTAGCATTCCCATCGGTGCCCTCCCCTGCTGGGTTAAAACTTCCTCTTCTATCTTCCATGTTCGTATTCAAACCTCACGAGATATAGAAAAATAACCCAACAGAGATTGGAGACTAGAGATAAAGCGTATGCTTATATATAGCAAATACAAGTACGTTACAATAGCGTTATCCCATACCCCAATCCTACTCTAATTCCTTAGGATTATGTTTTCAAAAATCATTTTAGTTTAAAGTTTTTCATAAAGCTATGCTCTGATACCATGTTGTAACATCCCGTATCTAGAGGCCAAAAGCTAAGTGCTACAGATGCTGCACTCATCCATAGTATTAAGTTCTGGTGACAAAATACGGTAATGCTAATGGTATCCATAATATCAGAATCACTTGAATATGAACAAAATCATAGATTTCCAAAAAAACAACATTTTACTGATTACATTTCAAAGAAAATTCATATCCAAGTTACATAATCCCATATTCGTTTCCCAGGTAAAGATTAATTATAATCATTACAAAAATACGCCAAGAGCGACATATGACGATGCCCCCTTGGTTGATCAGAGTCAATATAGTCATATCTGACTTAATATACACTGCGAAATCAAAACAAGATAAAACTGTAACTCCTAATTAGCTATCCGTCACCCACCTGCTCGTCTCTGGAAGCTTTATTCGCCAAAATGACTAAAACCTGAAAACCTTAACCCTTAGCCTACTCAAATTAATTTTGAGCACCCGATAGTTTAAAGGGAAACAAAAACTACGAGTCAGACATAAAGCCCGGTGTGAATAATACTATTACATCTTGGTTTGCTGATATTAAGTGAGACCGCACCGCTTGGTGGAACGGGTTCCCTCACTAATATCCTCTTTAAAACATATATTTTGCAAATCCTTTCCTGCAACCAAATCAAACTGATATAATAATGATAATAATAGCTAAGTCTATTAAGCTATAATTAGGTAACTAATGGACTATCTGTCCACAAGTAGTAAATGGACCATCTATCCGAAAACTAGGCTGACTTCCCGCAAACTAGACTAACTGTCCGCAAACTGGACTAACTGTCCGAATCAAAATGGACTAACTATCCGAATCATTTTATTAGGGTTAACTACCCTTCATCTTTTTCCTTGAATACCTTTTCAAAATGATTTAACCTTTTAAATCATACTTATACAAGGAAAATATATTCTTAGCTTTACTCTATGCTATTTTGCCATGTTATATATACTTTACTCAAAATAATGTTGATGAGATTTAATAAGGATTACCTATCCTTTCAAAATAAGTTAAAGTCCTTTTTAACTTGAAAATACTTAGCTTATTCTGCCTATTTAATATATTTGAAATCTTTGTTTAAAACCTTTAAACAACCCATTCGAAACCCTTGAAAGTAACCCTTTCGAAACGATTGAAAGTACCCGCTTTCGAAATCATAGAAAGTCACTTTTCGAAACCAGCAAAATTCTTTCCTTCGAAAGCTTTAAAACATTAGACATCCTCCTTTAAAATCTTTTAGACATTGCCTTTCAAAAACATAGGAAAAACCTTCCCTTCAACCCTGTTGAAACCCTAGGGAACCACCCCTTTCGAAACCATTCATTAAAACCTTTCGAAAGCATCAAAACTCAACTCTTTCGAAAGCTCTTGGGTTCAATTTAAAACATGTGGAAACCTTTCAAAACGATTCAAAAATTTACCCTTCGATACCTTTGAAAACTGTTTCGGTCGAAACCCTTTGAATTATGCCTTTAAGTATAGCAAAAGGATCAGAAGCCCATTAAAATCGAAAGCATCTATTTCGAAACCGTTTAAAACTGTCTCTTTCGAAACCATTTGGGTTTTACTTCAATCATAGAAAAAGAGTCTTTAAAACATTTAAGTCGAAATCATATGTTTCGAAACCATTTCCTAAGTAAAGAAGTGATGGTGTCGAAACCATCCCTTCGAAAGCATTGGAGAAGTGGCTATATTTTAGAAAACAAAGTACCCCTTCGAAACCATCTGGGTTGAAAGGTAAAAAGGCGGCAGCAAAAGGTTTCGCGGCTTAGTAGAAAGAAGTTGTTTTAAAAACAAAGGCGCAACCCAATCAAAACAATTTCTTTAAATCCATTTGACCTAGTCAAAAGCTAACTGAGTCGAAAGCCACTTAGTCAAAAGCCATTTAGTCAAAATCAAGCAGGCGTATTTTTATTTAAAAAAACAAAGTAAAGCCTCAACCTCTTCGGAACCCCTGGTTTCGACCCCATACCTTCCACCTACATCCAATTCACTACGTACCAGTTCTCTGATACCATGTGCATTGGTTTCGACTGTGTCGGAAGCGAAGCTAAGGAGGCAGAACCTGGTGCCGTAAGCATCGAAATAGTGAAAAACATGTAGCAAATAGTTCTTTTCACCTAACCTGCTTTACGTGTCAAATTTTGATTGGTTGCCTCTTTTCTTTACCACTAAAAAGTACTGCAATTTTTAGAACTAACTATTTGGATTATTTGTAAAAAGCCCCTTCTCCTTTTATAAATTTATAAAACATTTAAGTCCCATACCTTAAATAATTTTATATATCCTTTAAAAAACATAGGAAAATTCTACAAAAATTCCAAAAAATCTCTTTTAATATGTTCTCCAACATATAAAAATTTCAGACCCACATCTTTTATCATTTAACCGTAAATATTTTATAACCCAAAATAACATTTTCTTTAGTAGAAAATTCATATAAATTCCACAAAAATTCATAATATTCTAAAAGTTGAAACCCATCTCTAAAATATCATTTATGATCTTCATAAAATTTGCAAGGCATTTGGATGTCATTTAATAGGGTTTTCATATCAAAACATATCATAAAATCTATATGAACAACCGTAAATCATCAACAAGTATATATAATCATTCCATCATTCAAAAACATGGCAAATCAATGCAAAATATTTTGGATTTCATCTTAAAATCGAAAACACAACAAATATGAGATGTAAACATTATTCACCTTAGCTTCAGAGATTAAGGAGGTTAAGATTTAAATGGATTTGATTTGAATTAGCTTTTCCTTTAGCTTTTCTTACTCTTCTCCCCCCTTTACTTGTTAATGGTGGCCGGCCTTAGTTTAAAAATTTTAAGAAATGAAAATGAACGTGTATATGAGAATGCCCGGCCAAGTTTAAGGGATATAGAAATGGCCTCTTTCCTATTTTACCCCTCCTCTATTTCAATTTAACTCTTATTTTAATTCATAGGTTAAATGGCACGGCTACCCTTTAATTAAATCAAATCTCAATCCCCTAATCAATCCATTATTTTATTTAATTTAACTAATTAAATATCCTAAATAATGTTACCAAAAAATCTAGAGTGTTACACCAACAATGATGGTGACGACTTGGGAACTTCGACACGATGGCTCTACAACTTACGATGAGTGTCTAAAGGGTTCTGAAGATGATGACTTAATGATGGGAGTCATGGAAGCGTTACAAGGGCAATGTTAACAATAGGAATTTGTGAGTGGGATTTGCGACTGTGTCCTATTGTGGAGATAACTGGGATGGAACAACGTTGTGTTCCATTATGGTGACGTGTGCGAAGGGATCGTAGATAACTTGGAGGTTTCTAATGTGCTCATAAAGAAGGGGTATGTGGGCAGCTCCCACCTAGATTTGTGATCGTGTCTGGATCTTGTGATTGCTAATTACCTTGGGCTTTGCGATTGTGGGCTTGGTTCATAGCCTTTAGGAGTGGCGTGCATTCGAGCACCAATGGAGCGAGGATTTCGATTGGGTATTTGGTTTGTGATTGTGCCATACGAGTTATCATATATCCAATGTACATGAGTGATGATGAAGATTTTTTGATGGATGCCATGATTGTTATCACTCTAAAGTGTCACATGATGTAGGTATTTTTGATCGTATACCTAGACACTAGATACTGTACTTCGATTGCAATACACTTATATGGCTTTGGTAGTATACTAGCATATATTGACTGTTATGTGCTAATTCTTTGGATGTAGGAACAAGTCAGGTATAGTTGTTCATACCCTATACCCTATTTACTATTATTACTACACAACGTGTAGTTGGTTGCATTGAACGTTGTGTTACCATGCATTTGGTGATATGGTGTTGTGCACTAACATGATGGGTTAGTACTTTTGGTGATTTGGTAGTTGTATAAGTGTAGTGTTTCCTTCTTACATTAATTGCATTGGTTGTGATGGTTGCATTGGCTGCATTGATTTCATTGGCTATGATGATTGCAAATGGTTGCATGCATGCTATGGTTGTTATATACTATGACAATAGACGTTGGAGAAGAGTAGGAACTAGAACTACGTGGGCTTGATCCACCAAAAGGGGTACGTAGGCAGTCATTTTCTATGAAATAACCATTAGATCTCTTAGGTTGGGCTAGGGTGTACAGAAATTGACACGGTCCAAAAATAGTTGAAACCTTTTCCCCTTTTATTTTGTCTATCTATACAGGTGAGAAATTGCGAATAGGAGCGGAAGTAGGAATGAAAAGTGGATGCAGTTTATGTCGCGGGTGGCACATTGATATATTCTTTTATTCCATTGTTTATTATTAGTTTAGAATCATTAATATTGGATTCCCCTGTGTAGTGTTATGGATGCTATGATGTTCATAATTATGGTTCATTTGATTATATCATTGTCCTACCTGTTTTACAATCTATATTGTTATATTATATTTTATCTGTATACTATGAGATGTTCTACAAGTTGTGTGTTTGGTCTTCTTTATTTTCATCCTTATCATCCTACATCGGTCGGGCATGGTAGCATCGCATTGTCTTATGTGTTTGGGTGCCGAAGGTGTAAGGCGATCGTCACACTACTATTGATCTGCTAGTAGCTTTTGATCCTTAGGAAAAACTGCCTTTTGGTAGTTTTTATTCTAGATAATCCCCTAGATTCTACTCTATCTCATCTTACATGGCATATCTTCTCCAAATATACCAAAGCATTGAATCCTTGAAGATGAAATTCGAATTCCATAACCATTTGACCAAGCTATAAGGCCCACTAGCAGGCTACACCACTTGTAGTCAATATACATTCCTAGGCGGTTTTGTCCAATTATTCAACTCGTTTCTTCACTATGTCCTTTAATGATCACTCTATCGCAATTTCTTTAGAATGCTTATTTGTTGCTCCATAGCATATACTTTCTCTTTTCTTCTACCTTGACCGAGATCTTGAAATAAATAAGATCTAATTTCTGTATAATGTTAAACAAAGAACACTAGACACTTCTTACATATCCCTTGAGGCACATAGCCCGTACAGTGTTATGGTCGATATTCACCACTAGAGAAGCAAATTCAAGGGTAGTTACTTCTTCATGAAATTCTTATTAGGATTCACTCGTCAATGGCTTTCTAGACGTATTGCTTTGTCTTATATAGTGAGTCTTCAGTGCTAACTCATCTCCAATTAAGTTTGTAACATGTTGCTTTCCTTTATAGATTCCTTTGAGAGTAGAGAACGATATTATGCGATGTACGATCGTCAACCTTAAGGAAGTTCCATAAATCAGAGTGTTAGACATCAGTTCTCCTCACATACCATATACTCTACACCGTTCATTTTCTCCATAACCATCACTCCATCTTCTACAAGCAATTTAAGCTTGAAGATAGGAAAGCGGTTGTTTAACTTACTCAATGTGGATGAGAGCTAGTAACTCCAAGTAGACAAGCTCCACTAAGAGCAAGGGAATAAATAGAAGAATATGATGTCGAGGACGAAGAAGATACCAAAGAAGAAAAGGAAGAGGATGAGGGAGAAGGTGATGACTCCAGTGAGGATATATAAGGGAAAACGAAAAAGAAGAAGATTACAAGATTCAAATTCTCATTCCTCAGTACAAATGCCTCCATAGGTACAATATCAAGAACGCACTAAGTCCTTTATCAAGTCACTTTGAAAGTGGCCATTCTTCTGCCCATGAAGATGACTGTTCCACCAGTCCTTTTGACCATCTTATTCCTAAAGACCTCGCAAACTTAAACTTCAAATTTAGGTACCTCACCACATGTGAGGACCTCCTCATGGGTGCACAACCTACCAAACCGCACACTGTTAGTCCATGAGATGATGGTTTTGATGACAACAACCTTAGAATAGATTATAAAATATAAATACTAACATTACAAGTTTAGATATATATGTATATGTAGGATCTAACCATGCATGTATCAAGAATGAATACTGTACAGTATAGAGATTCAAGATATAGAGATAGAAGACTCATGAGTATCAAGATTATCAAGAGTTCAAGATTTCAAGGTTAAGTTTGTTTTATTAGGAATATTTGTTAAAACTCGTAGAAAAGCACTGGCATCTTAATATCCAATTTATTCGTGGAATGGAATCCACTTCGAGCCCGTTAAAGGGATGGAACCCTAAGTAGGATGGAACCTACGAAAATCTAGTGGGACATTGTTTTGTATCCACTAAGCTTAATTCAAATGATTTTTCAAAATTATCTTGTTTTCGAAATGATTTCAAAACTTTCCTTTTAAAAAGATTCAAAACCCTCGATTCCGTTTTTAAAATAATTTTAGCCTCAAAACATTTTTATTTTCAGAGTCAAAATTTTTCCTGATTTAAACTGTCTTTTTCAAATAATATATTTAACTTTTAAATTATTTATACTTTGATTTAAATTATAGTTAAATAATATATATATTGTTCTTTATATTTACTTATGAATTTCAACTATATTCAAGTATATTTATAAAGTTTTAATATAAGATAAATATTATTTTTATAGAAATTCAAAACATCAAATTTGGCTGAGGGATGTCGACATGCCCATAGGCACCATGTCGACATGGTGACAGTTTAATTCAAAATTCAAATTTCAAAAGAAGTGTCTATTCGCCATAACTTTTCATGAATGGTCATGGCTGTTGTTCTTCTATAAATAGGGGTCAGTTTCAACTAATTTTATAATACTTTTCTCTGATTTAACTTCTCTTCTTCTTCTTCTTCTCCACTTTCTTATTTACAAATTACACCATTACTCTGCCGAAATCAATATCGAATCTAACTAGATAATTTCTAGTTTTGATTCTCTCCACTATCTCTACAAGATCCAAGTGCTAATCTGAGTTATAGACTTTTTGTAATCAATTGAGCGAGAGAAGGTGTGATTGTAGCCCTGGAAATTAATTGGGTGAACTTGTTGCCCTGGAAATCAAGTATCTCTACCCAGAGGATTGTGATTCTGAAGGGTGTACCTCGTAGCCTTGAAACCGAAGGTTGTAATTGTTGAATTGATTTTGAAACGAAATCCAAACTTAGTTGTGCAGGACTGGATGTAGGGTAACTCCGAACCAGTATAAAATCCGGTGTGTTCTTTCCTTTACTGCTTTTACTTTATATTTGCATCTGTGTTTGATTCTGTGTTCATATCCGTGTCTGATTAGTGTATACATTGTTAATAAAGTAAGATAAACTCAAAAAGATTAACAAATTTCTTAAAACACTATTCACCCCCCCTCTAGTGTTAATTCTAGCCTTAAGATCCTTAATCCACATTCTCAACAAGAGGTGAAGTTATCTTGGTTAGATAAACAACGCCACATGGTCTGAAACACAAGTAGAAGTGCATTTCATGCACAAATTAGAAATGCATCCACACATCTATATACATGCTAGTTACACTTTACCCTGATCTATATATTTACTCCAATATAGATTTTCTTTAATGTACATGTGATATGGGGTGTTACAAGTAATATTGATTAAGAACGAAGATATCAGAATAATAATAGATAAATATCGGTATGTTTTCTTGGAAATTTAAAATTAATATGGTAATAATAAATCATGTAATAATTTTATTTTATCACTTTAATTAATTTCTAGATTGTTGGTATATTTCTACATTAAAAGTTTGCATACATACATAGATACATACACACACACACATATTAGTGTTTTGTTGTAATAGGACATATTTATGTACTTTTTGTACAACATGGAGATATTTGACTACATACACTAATATTTTTATCAAATAATCATCTAATGTCGCTGATATCGCGGTAAATATCACTAATGTATCGCAAAATATCATTGTACAATATTTTCTTTGATATTTTGAGGAAAATATCACTTGTAGTCTGATATGCGATATATCATGATATTATCCGGTATTGACCACTTAGGGAAGACATAAACAACAACTGTAGTACTCATCTTTATAATCATATACATAGTTATTTTATTGAATCCATTCATTAAATAGTGGTTGTGGCAACAATACTGGATAGCTTGTATTGAGCTATCAATTTAATAGTAGTACGTAACTTTATTTTGGAGTTGTCATTCACGGACAATGTTTAACTTTTATAGTGCACTACAAGTTTCTATTGTCATGAAGTCACATTAATACAATGATACATTTATTAAACAAAAAAATGTATCAACGATGAAATCATATATACAATTATACAAAGGTTGGTATAAAACACATTAATACAATGAAAGTACATTGATAAGTTTATATAAAACAAATTAACTACCATTTTAAATGTGAATTGAACAAAATTTATCATGTTGAAACTTATTTTGGCAGTCGAGTTCCATAATTTACCCAATGGCTCTTTGAGACAGTGGTTTGTCAATCCACTGGTGAAATATGTATAAGTAGTAATGACATTTATGGTAATAATGTCCAATATCCAAACCATATCTTGCGACAAAAATAGGAGCCACACACTCATATAGATGAAGGATGGCACCAAAGTCCACATTTTTCTATGGATAAATAAATTGGTAATTTCTTAGGGTGTATAGACGATCTTGTTCTATCAACTATAATAGTAAAGGATAAGACCCTTATTATTGGCAGTGGAAAGTATGTTGTTGTTGATGGTTCTCAATTTCATGTTGTTGTAGTCTCTCTTCTTCCATCATAATTCATTCTCATGTTTACATACATATTATTAAAAACTCATATCTCATTTATTTATGATAACAAAAGTATGGCAATCGTGCTAACGATTTCATCAATTTATTTAAGGTACACTAAGCTAAGAAATATAAAACATTGACTTCAAGATGACAACCGATGGAGTGAAGAGCTATATATTTGAAGATGTACACATTATAGAGATAATGAAGTATAGAGACAAGCTATAAATGATCAAATATAATTAACAAGTCATTAGAGACCCATAGCAACACTCGAAGACGAGTTTTAAAGGCAAATTGAGAGTATCATTGTTTCTTGTCAATTATTGAGTCGTTATAGTAGAATTTTGTCAAAACCTACACATTATCTCCAAATTACTTCAAACTTTGTGACAACCTACTTCATATATCAAATTATTTATAAGATATTTTTCAAAATTTTAGAGGTTCAAAGACATGCTAAATAGTAGGAAAAAGGTAGCTGTTTCAAGCACATAGGCTTACCGTGGTACTTGAAGAACAATTGATCGACTGATTGCTCTTCAATCGGTTGACCTGTTGTGCTCAGGGGAACGGTAAACCATATGGTTGAACCATTGCGTTCTTTCAAACCTTAGTCATGTTTCTTCTTCCTTCAGAGGTCGCGAATCTTCATCAATGGCTCCAAACCCAAGAGAAACATCCCATAATCAAACCTATTCATTGTCTACATAAACCAAGCCCTTCTAGGCTTCAAAATTACCTTTTTCCACTCTCTAATCTCTAATTTATAAAGTGATTTACTGTTTTAAATTTCTGAAACCTCATGATTATACTATGCACTCAATTCTAACAATTTTGATTCAATTTACATTCCTATACCATGCTCATTCAAATTCTTTGATCATTGAAGTGGTTATAGGATTTTTGTACCAAGTTAGAAAGGTAAATCATTTTTGTGGACAAACAATTGCAAGTAAGAAAATTTGTTCAAAAAGAGGAGAAGTCCTATGTCAGTTAGGAAGTGGGTTAAAGTCCTTTTCAAGAACTTTAGGCGAAGTTGTACACCAATTGTTCCAGATTAAGTGAGGGTGATTGTTTAGTAAATTCCGGATAGGGAGCTCTGGGATTGGAAGAAGGATAGGGTCCGTACCAATATAAAAATTGTGGTTTGCATTTACTTTACAACACTTATATTATTCTTTCTAGTTATATTTATTTATAACTATCATATTATAGATCATTCCGCAATAGGTCTCTAGCTCGATCATTTAGCGCCTTTCATTTTGTATCAGAACAAGGCATTTAAAAATTGTAAAATCATTTTTGAAAATAATATAGGATCAAATTTCACTATTTTCCAAGAAGCTCAATCGACCACATAACCCGACTTTTTACCGGTACTAACTATGCATTTGGTCCACTAGAATGAGAATATACATGTAAGTTAATATCTATGCTATTTGGATCCTAACTCAAACTGAGTATGTAGCACCCACTAATGATTTTAGTGCATGGACTACTCAATAAGTTACTTTAGCTCAAAAAGGCCATGTATATTTTATTTTGCGTATTAGATAAGAATGAATTTAATAGGGTTAATATATGTAAGTTTTCATATAAAATATTTAAAACTCTGAAAATTACGTATGAAGGAGCGAACAAAATAAAACAAAGAAAAATTTCCATGTTGAAAACCTTATTACAACTTTTTAAAATGAAGGAATATGAGTCGATATCAGAATATGTACTCATATTTACAAGATATTACACATGCACTCATGTAATTAGGAGAAAGTGTATACAACTTTGATATTGTTTCAATAATTCAAAACTCTTTAACAAATGAGTGAGAAAGGAAAGTTTTAATTGTTGAAAAAGCAAAAGACCCTTCCAAACTCAATGCTAAAGCGCTAATGGTATTCTCATGTCATATGAAGTGAAATTGCATGGCGGGAAACAATAGGAAAAAGAAAAGAAACCAATTGCATATCAAGCTGTGAATGATTCAGATATTGATTTAAATGATATTCCTACCTTGCAATAGGATTCAAAAGTGCTTAAAATATAACAAGGCATCAATAAACTAGAAAAATAGCAACTCATCAACTCTAAATTGCTTTGAATGCCATAAGACAGGTCATATAAAAAGGGACTGCCTATAGTTAAACAATGAAAACAAGGATAAAAGCAGCAAGAGGGAAAAGCAAAGGAAAAGGCATTTTAAATCACTTAGGACGACTCTGATTCTTCATCAGATACTCCAAGCAAGCAAAGTTTGTTTCATTGAATTAGATGATGAGGTACACCAAACATATTCTTATGGTTATATGCTTAAAATTAATAAAGGTATTTTAAAGGAAAAGAAAAGTGAAATTAAATTGAGGAAAGAAGCATATGGTTAACTAGACGGAGCAAAAGTAGAAGTAGAGATTTAAAAAGATGACAAAGTATTTATTAAGGAAGAATTATATTAAACACAAGGATCTAATAAAAATTTGACTTCTCAAATTCAAGCTTCACAAGAAAATGAAAAAAATCTATTGAGATGAGAATGTCAAACTTTCAAAAGAAAATTATGGTTTACAATCATCAGTTGACATATATAAAAATCAAGTTAATACTTTAGAATCTAACATTAATGATTTATCACACAATATTTCAAAATTTAATAAAGGAAATATTTGAAACCTGCCTTTAATAAAAATGCTTTGGGATTTAAAATTTCTAAAATTAGGGAATCTATTTCTTAAAAGAAATATGCGTCTTTTTATACTAAATTTAGAAAAATCAAAAATATAAAGTCAAACAAAATTAAAAATTCTAACACTATTAGCACTTGGGTTCCCAAAACCAATAATACACTTATTAAGAATAAATATATAAATAATTTTATTTCTGAATTGCATCAAATTTCCTCTTTAAGGTTTTACAAAACCCTTTTGGGTATGGTCACTTGAGACTTAAACCTCAAACCACAAAGTAGGAAGTGGGTACATGAACGTATTCCTAAATTTTTGCAGATACGCCACATATTTAGGAGGAGATGGATTCTGATTCTAAGTGGAAATGGTGCTAAAAATGGTGAAAAATTAATAAATTTTGTAATTTTATCATTGAGTATATAATATGGTTTTATGTAAAAATAATTTTAACATGTTATTACTTAATTTTGAAAAAAAATGGAAAATGATATAAAAATTATATGGGTTGTAACGACCCAGAATTTCACTACTTTGATTGTGAATATTAATTAGTTTTAAATATTCAAATAATAGACTTTATAATTAAAATTAAACTCTTTTAAATAATAAATAATGATGGTGATATAGTTTTCCAAAATGTGTTTACAAAAATATATAGTTTGAAGAAAAATCGAAAATATGATCGTAATTCGTTTTCCGAATTTTCGACTTTTTGTCAGCTTACTGTTATCGGAAATGTTGGGAACTCTATTGTATAATATAACACATATATTTATATTTGAGTTAGGATAGATATTGGTGTATATATATACTTAAATATATATACATAAGTAATGAAACATTTTATGGAATATAATATAAAATTAAGTAAAAAGTAAACATCATATCCCATGAGACATTAGTACTTAGGCATTAAAACATGTAAGCTAAGCAAAGGGAAAGGAGAAAAAGCTTGTGGGTGTTACATGAAGGTGAGCTGGCATGGTGATGTAGCAAGTGGATGTGGAGGGTAAAGGACAAGGCTATTTTAGTAATTTACGTTCTTTTCTTGATTATAAATAGCCCTTTCACTTCTTCAATTTTTCCTCCTCTTCCTTCTACAATATCTTTCTCATATCTTATCCAAATGAAGGATTTTTAAATTCAAACTGTAGAAAATTCCAGTGGCTACAAATTTCATTTGTACCATGTTTTCAAATTTTGAGCTTAACCATGTCAAAATCTCATTTCTTCATAGAGTATTTTCAGACCTAGATTTTCAAGTCTAAAAATACCTCTTCTTCTTTTGACCATATCTCCTTCAGAGAAGATCCAAATTGAGTGATTCTTTTTTGAAATTATAGAGAAAAGAATTTCCAAGAACTTTTACTTTGGATACTTTTCCAAATTCCGTGAGTAACTTGTCATAATATCAGTTAGAAGATGATCCATTTTTGGGTTTGATTTTTGTGAATTCGATGATAATCCGAAGTCCCTCCACCTTTCAAGGCCGAGCTCCACCACCCTTGGGCCGTGTGCACCAAACCTTGGCTGAACCCACTTAAGGCCACCAAATCTTCATTTTTCAAAGCATATAGCATGAATCTAGGATCTATCCTAGTTCTAGTGGAAGTTTGGATGGTTTTGGTGAGTAAACTTTTGTTTTAAATTAAAAGTTTTTAACTTTAATATGTTGGATAAATTTGTGTATGATATATGTTTAAATTGTTGGATTATTGGATAATTAGTTATATATGTATGTTGTTGTATGTGATTGGAAGTTAGACTTGAAATGATGTCTAAATATAAGTGTTGGTTGAAAAGTTGTGAACTTTGTTTATGGATATGGAATTGTAGCTAATGAAAGTTGACAATTTTGCTATGCTAAATAGGACTTGAGATCCTTTAGAAAAATCATGTTTTATTAGTTTTATTAACTAAAATATTTCAAAGTTTTAAGGTTGTTTTAGTTTTCCAAAATCTTTTACTTATTTTTTGAAAGTGAATCTAAATTAGAGAAAAAGAGTTAGAAAGGAAAACATAGAAATTTACTCTAAAGTAACTACATCCATAGCGATAGTCGCTATGGAGGCAATTCGAAAAAATCAACATTTACAGAATAAAAAGTTTTTTAACTTAATTATTTTTGAAATCATTTTACAAGACATTAATTCAGTATAAAAGTTAATTAAGTTTAAGTTAATAATAAATTAATTTATTTATTATGTTAACTTAATTAGGAGGAATTGGGAATTAAATAAGTAATTAGTACGTGAGTATAATCAAGTAAGTTAATTTTAATTAGTTAATTTAATTGAATATTAATTACTAACTAATTATTTATTTATAAAAGGGTTTAATTTTTAATTAATTACTAATCAAGTTTAATTTAAGTTAAGATTTAATTAAAACTTAATTATGATTTAGTTATTTTAAATGAAAGTTTTATTTATTTTTTTAAGTTTTAATTAAGGAATATTTAATTAATTAATTAAGATTAAATATTTAATTATTAATTAAAGGTTTTGTTTGTAGCAAAAATGGACACAACACTCTTCGGATGTAATTGAAGAGATTAGAATGAAGAAATTAAATGGAAATGAGTCAAATCTAACAATCACACTAAGAAAAGTAAGTAGCAATAGAAAAAGACAAGAATTTATAGTGGTTCGGCGTTGTAGCCTACGTCCACTTTGAAGAGTTTGATGTTTATTGCCGATTCTCAACTGAGTTACAACAGTACAATAGTTAGCACTCAATTACAATAGAGTTTCAGCGGAGCAGCAGCGTAAAAATCCCAAAAATCCTTTTTTAGTTAGCGTAGGAGTGCTATTTATAGGAGTAGATCTGGAAATATCTGCCTCAAAACTAAAAATACCCTTTGTCATGCATAGGTGGGCCCACTAGATCGATCTGGGGTTGTTTAGGATCGATCCATGTTGTCTTTGTATCGATCAAGATTGGCTCCAATTAAGCTACGATCGGTCATGGACATTCTTTAGTTGATATGCAAGCTCCCGTGAAAATTTCATAGCATTTGCACTTGTAGTTTGAGAGATATGATCGATCCAAGATTGAAGTTGCTAAGGAGCCTGAAGGATTCGTATCGATACGTGCGTATCGATGGTCTTCGTATCGATACAATGCGTATCGATCAATTGTGTGTCGATGATGTAGCGCTGGAGATCCACATTTCATGCTTATAGACCGTTTCCTTTGGTTTGACTTATTCCTTCGTATCTATCCGATTCCACGCTCTTCGTATCGATGCTTTTCTGTGGTTTCGTATCGATGCTTAGCCCCTTGGTTCGTATCAATCGATTGGATCAATACGAAATATGCAGAAGTGTGATCGATACGAAATGGGTAGTTGTTGAGCAAATAAATTATGATCGATCTAAGAGGCACTATTGCTTGATGGATACGAAGTGGATGGATGCTGAGTGATGGACTTGTGCTCATTTCGTATCGATCTGGATGGATACGAAATGATGGATGTGGGCTGATGGATACGAAATGGATGTGTTCTTCATGGATCTTGATCGATCCATAACTTGAGCATACGAACTCCGATTGACCTGAAATTTGGAATGTTTCCTTTCATAGCTTTGCTTGTCATACCATGCAAATTGTAGCTCGATCCGGACTCGGACCAAGTTTACCTGTATCCATCGTGGACTTGTAGATAACTGATCTCCGGGGCGGATTGTCTTTACTTTCTAGTCAAGTCCTTGGTGTCACGACCTTGGCAAAAGGTGGGATAACATTTGCCTCCCAAAGTACGTCCTATGTGAAAATGACGTGCTTTGAAAAGCTGCAATCTTTATTCTGAAAAAGTTCTATCCGATTCGTTGAACATTTATTGTCTTTTCATCAAGAGATGTAACCTTCGATTAATTTCCAGAAGTATAAATGTTGATTGTAGACTGCCAATGATCCTGTAGTTTATTTTTGTAACTGAAGGTCGAGTGCAAGCAATTTGTTGTTCATTGTTCTGGTCGTCACCAGGTAAGCATTCAATTCCTATTAACTTTGAAAATCAAACGTTAGTTTGGCATACATGCACGTATGTTAACCTGACTCCCCTTCATGTTTGCACGTTCATGGGTCATTGTCAAGTTCTTTTTTTATCGAGGTTCGTATCGATCCTCTCCTGGATCGACGTGAAATTCAAGTAGCAACAACGGTCGAAGGTTGTTTTGATCCATTTCTTCGTATCGATCTTCTTCTGGATCGATCTAGGATGTATGGAGATAAGCTTTGTATCGATGGCGATCGATATGAGGTAGGTATTCACATGGAGCGCTTCGTATCGATGGATATGAAATTCATTGGCTCTTGATTGTTCCATGTTGATGGATACAAAAGTCAATCTTTGTATCGATGGTTGTTGACCACTTCTCTCGGTTTAGTGATTGGGATACGAAACGTTTCTCTTTGGATACGAAGGCATATAAATAGTTTCTGGACTAGGAAATTTTTTTACTTGATTCTGCTTACACTTCGTATCGATCCGAAAAGAAAAAGAATTGTTGAACTCTCGTCTTCAAACAAGTAACTTTTAATCTTACGTCCAGATTTCTCGAACTAGGTTACCGGTTGACTAAAACCATTTTAAAACGGCGAGATTCGAGTTTCATACCACTTCGTCCAAGGTCGTGGCCAACTCCGGCGTTGTCGATACCGGAATGGGGCTAGGGTTTGGTCGAGGATGGGCTTTAATGGCTGTTCGAAGGAGAAAGAGAAAGAGAGCATTGGAGGGAACGATGGAGTCACTGACTTCTAAAATTTATCAAATGTGTATCGATGGTGAGGTGGATCGATCAAAGTACGTTGGAGATGGAGGAGGGCAGTCCTCCTGATCAATATGAAATGCAGTAGCTTATCGATCGATCGGGGATGGAGCATTTTGTGTCGATGTAGATCGATGGATACATACCCTATTCATCTTTGATCGATATGAAGCGGCTGATGCTTGGGGCGATTGATATGAACAGGCGATCGATATGAAATGTATCAATACTAAAGGTTATCGATTAGTGCCTTGGATCGATAAGAACACAGGCTTTAGGGGAACGTTACAACTCGAACCATGATGGATACGAAACCAAATGTCTTTTGCATACTCGAACACTTAACTCCGACGAGCTTTAGCCTTGCATACTTGGACTTCATTGTAAAACTGCATATATGACTATCCTTCAAAGCACATCGATGGAAATGTAACTCAATAAACAAACCAAATCTTAAAATGGATCGTTCTTCGAAGTCAGGATGGCATGGTTGAGACGGCCAGCGATGACGGTCACTCCGGTCGAATCTCGAAGTCTTGTCGCTTTACCATCTTTCAAACTTGTAGAAATTTAGAGTATTATGTAGCACTTCACACACAACACGATAACTCACTTTGCACCGAGGGGAACACGGGTTTTTTTCGGTCTAATAATAGTTTTTACCGAGTTCAATAGCCATGGTCCTGGAAGCTCAAAGCAACACGAAGTTCAAAGCCCCCCGTTTCCTAGAATTGAAAGGCTGGATGTCGCGGCAGACTTAGTGAATCCTGCTCCGGATGAACTACCGGGTGTAGTGTTGGTTTTGAATCCGGAGGACTCTGTCCGGTCCAAGATTTCAGAGGAAATGCTAGGCAGAATCTGTCTTAGGCATGGACTATCCTTGGAAGAAGTTCTATTACCGGGGCCAGAAGATAGAGCACATAATACCCTAGAGGTGTTTACCGCATGCAATAGATTCATGTGCGTAGCTGGGACATTTCCACCGTTTAACCAATTCATTCGGGATGTACTATTTTTCTTGAGGATCGCGCCTTCTCAACTGCATCCCAATGGATACGCGCTTCTCAACAGTCTATACATCATATTTATGGAGCATCTCCTTCGACCCCCGACCGTTGATGAGATCAAATACTTATTCAATGTCAAGAGTCGGGGGGGGGGGTCAATCCATCGTTTACTTTTCTGGAAGCGGTTAGGAACTGCCAAGTGGTCGCAAGTGCTTGGAGTAAGTTGAGCTACTTCAAGACTGAGTGGTTCTTCGTGAGATGCCCACCGGGGTTTGCTAGGCGATGGTTGGTCAGACGTAAGTGCTTGAACTTCTTTATCAATTAACCGGGTAACATAAATCAATGTTGAATCCATTACTGCATTCCTTTCACAACTTCTATCCCATGGCCCGAAGGAGCACAATTTAAAGAGATAGTGAGGCACTCCAAGCGATGCTCGCCGAACTCTGAGAAATAGACGAAGTTCTTACTGACGATAACTTGATCGCTGTCGGGCTCATAGAGAGAGGTCAAAGTATTGGGCTGACTGGGTTTCCTAGAGTGGGCCTAGTAAGACATAGTGGAAGACGGGCTCCTATCATGCCCCTAGTCGAGGGAGCTCAGAGTGCACCTGGAGTCACAATCATCAAACTGGGCGATGACGAGAGTATAGCAGCTAGACATGAGCTCGCGGTCGTGCCTCCACAGGGCCTTCGGTCATTAGAATCAAAAAGAAGGGGCAAAACTCTCGTCTACAAAGCTAAGAGGCAAAAGATTATTGAGTCAACTCAGCCCGTTGCAACTTCTACAGGTCCGGTGACCTCTTCTACGCAGACGGAAGGTTCATTGAAAGGGTTGTCGGACATTCTTATCCCGAATGAGATACTATCATTCCCTGATCCTGGGCTAGAGGGGCTTCACTCCCCATCAAGAACTGGTGCAGACCTACGTTCAATAGACATAAGGGAGACAACTCCAATAAGCAGGGCTACTACAACCAATCGGTTGGGGGGTTGGCACATGCATACACACACTTCATGGCACCACACAACATCTCATCACATGCTTCTTAATCTTTGGCGATAACTAACTTTATTCCTCTTTTCATTTTCAGACATGATGGTTAAGCAAGGATCCATGCTTAGCAATCTCCGCTCTTTGCGCCATTCATCTAGATCGCGCTCCAAATCACATCGCCGCGAGAGCGAGAGAGACTATTGTCGTGACTATTATTCCAGTCAGGAACGTGAGCACCACGATAGAGAAAAGGAAAGATCATATCAGAGTAGGAGCCGTTCTCGGTCGCGATCTCCGCCATCAACGGGACCTTCAAAACCATCTGGCTCCGGTAGGCCATCTTCCGAATCTACACACCAAGTAGCGCCGTCTCCTGCTCCAAAATCTAGCGATTAGCACCGTAGAATTGAAACAGAAGCTCCTGTCATCGCAGAACAAACTGCCATAGAGTCCACAGGGGAGGGAGCCATCAGTATCGCCAAACTAAAGAAAGGTTTCCCGAACATTTGCTTCGACGGATTCCACTTCCCTCATAACTTGAAAAGGATCCCAAATGACATAGATAAACTGGTACGAGATTATGTTCATGACACATACAACCAGTATCGGGAATGGGTCAAAATGGTAGAACGAGGTTCGGCTGTGTCTTTTGAGTGGGTCAAAGCTATCGAGAAACTAGAAGGCGATCTCTCTCATAAGGACAAAATAATAAAAGTGCTTACCAATGAAATTGAGTCTTCAAGAACATCCGACTTTAAGACCTGCCAAAGAGCCGAGGAAGCCATGAAGTCTATGGAGGAGATGAGGAGAACGCACATGGACTTGGTGTAGGAAATGGGGCATCGTAGTACTGTTATTATTCGGGAAAGGAAGGATACACGGAAAGAGGTTGATGAGTTAAAGGCTAAGCTGACTGAGGCCCTTAAAGAGAAAAACGAAGCTAACAAAGTGTCCCAGGAGGCATGTGAGGAGGCGGTTAGACTTAGGGAAGAGAGGGATGCTGCGAATAAAAAGGCCGAGGAAGCCGACACCAGGGTGGAAAGGGAAATAAAAGCTGTAGAGGCCTGGATGGAAAGCGAATTTGAAGATCTTTTGGTCACATACAACGCTAATGTCCTAAGATATCGAAAACAGAACTGGCTCAGCAAGGACTATCCCTTCCAAATATACAAGACCTGGAACCGCTTGCTTGAGGACGAAAAGGTGATCCGCAATGCTGCAACCATCGATGAGTTTGAATTAGAGACTCAAGTGCTGATCTGAGAAGAGCCTAAAGTCCTCCATGAGACGGCGATCGTGCTTCAGAGAGAGGATCTGGCGGCTAAGTATCCGGAGGCCGGAGAAGGACTCGGGAGTGAACATCGCGAAGTTGATTCAGAAGTGCCTTCAGCGTCTCAAACTGAGCCTACTTCCTCTGTTGGTCCTCCGGTCGTCCCGAAGTATGATCCTGATAGGCCGCATCTCTCTCTGATCACCAAGTGCAGCTCGGAAGGCCCGTTGGTCCAACTTGGGAGCCAACTTGAGGAAGGTATTCTGGACACTTCTCCTATTCCTCAAAATGCAAGAGCACTATCAGATGATATTACTAATATATTCTCTTATCTTCATTCAGTCTTAGATTCTGCATTGGCCGACCCTCCTGCAACTCAACAAGTTCATCACAAGTAGGAGGCGTTAACAACGGAGGCCACAATAGTAATAATTACTTCTTCGGTTGGGGAGACACTTGATGGCAGCTACGTGCTTGATGATCAACTAATGGAAGTGCTCCTCGGCCATCAAAGCTGTCCGAGTATCGAAGTGCCCTTCAACATAGACGAAGACGTAGTTTTCACGGGCTCCTCGGTTCCGACCGGAAGCGTTCCGATGGGTGAGCACGCGGAGCAAGAGGAGAAAATAATGGAAGAAATCAAAGCTGAGATTGAGCAGGTTGAGCAGGTTCGTAGGGCCGGCGGAGGTATGGCATGTCTCGGTCCGGTCCCGATCTTCGAGCTTTCTTTGGGTGGCACCATAATTGAAACTGGAGTACCTCGTTCTTTTGGTGTCGAGTGTGCCACCATTCCGCCGGTTCTGCACAAAAAGGATACAACATCCCCTGTGAGTTCTCAAGAGGAGACTGTGTCGGTTCCTCCCGTCGGAGACAAGCCAGCTGGGGCAGGCCGGGGAAGTAAAGGTTCAAAGAGAGGTCTGGGCGGTAGCTTGGGCGGATCTACACCAAAGAAAGTCAAGAAGAAACCTAAGGCATAGATTTGCATTTTTGCTTCCTCTTTTGTATATGGCTAGAATAAGCTTCTCTTTTGCTTTTTGTAGGCCATGTATAGATGCGGGTTTGGCCTTTGCTTATTGGAATTCTTTGAACATATTTTGTACTTACTTTTTCAAAGAATAGTGTGAATAAAATTCCTTTTTTGTTTTCAGCATAACTCTATATTCATTTGTCAAAGTACTTTAGTACTCACATTTCCATTCAATGTACTTGTGAAGCTTCAGTCTCTGAGTCGAACTTGAGTCCGGTCTTTAAGTCCTGAAGTCATGGTCTCAGGTCATAATCAAACGTTGAGTCGAGTCCCAATGTTGCGCTGTCTCGGTCAGCGGCTGGAACTTGAGTTATGCCCCCAGTTCTGGGGAGAATTGAAGTAGTCAGTTGGCAGTCGTCTTCCGCCTTCATCGACTTTGAGTTAACTTAGTTGGAACAAAGTTAATATGACACGAGTTTGAACGATCGGATCACACTCGCTCGCTTGCTAGTATTTGCATCCACACTCTTGGGATTTAGACTTATATGCTGGCGGTCGGTCACGCCTGCTTAATATTTAGAATCATATCCACACTCCGGGGACATAAGTTATTTTATGGGTGGTTGGTCACACCCATTTAATGTTTATAATTATATCCACATTCCGGGGACATAAGTTATTTTACGGGTGGTCGGTCACACCCGTTTAATGTTTATACTCTAGTTCACGCTTCAGGAATCTAGAGTCAGTTGATAGACGATTAATCACATCTGTTTAAGTATTAGGATTTTGTTCGCACTCTGGGAACAAGGAGTTGGTCAAGGTTGTGGGACAGTCGGATCACATCCGCCTTGATCTGGCAAGCGAAGTCGTAGATAGACGGATCCATCTTCTTCAAGCTTGAAAAGAAGCAAGGTCTTGGATGGACAGATCCATCCTCCTCAAGCTTTGGAAATAAGCGAGGTCATGGATGGACGGATCCATCCTCCTCGAGCTTTAGAAATAAGCGATGTCGTGGATGGACGGATCCATCTTCCTCGAGCTTGGATTGAGTTGAGGTCGTGGATGGATGGATCATCCATCCTCCTCGAGCCTGGATTGAGGCAAGGCCGTGGATGGACGGATCCATCCACCTCGAGCCTAGATTGAGGCGAGGTCGTGGATGGACGGATCCATCCTCCTTGAGCCTGGATTGAGGCGAGGTTGTGGATGAATGGATCCATCCTTCTCGAACCTGGATTTTAGGGTTTGTACTTCAGCTTGCACTCTGGGAGCTGGAGTTCATTGGAGGATCGTTGTGTTTCAATCCTTCTTTACTTTATTGTTGCTTGCCCCCGAGCTCTGGGTTTCACTTAGCGAGTGACCGGTCGGATCAAAATCACTCCTTATTTGAATGAGTCCCACCGTAGGATGGGACTTAGCTCTTCGTACATCGTGACGGTCGCACGATGCACTTCAAGAATCGCCAATCTAGCTTAATGCGTCTGCACTTTATTGCTGGAAAAGGAAATTGCAGCAAAGTCAGTTGCCTTATTACAAGTACAAATTCTAAAATTGTATAAACAAATTTCAAAAGAAAAGCAAACTAAATGAATAAAAGCCAGTTATATGTAATTGAGGCGGAGACTCTTGCTGTTCCATGCTCTCGGTAGTGTGAGTCATTAACAGTTGATAACTTGAATGTGCCATCTCCAAGCCTTCAATCGATGACATACGGTCCTTCCCATGTTAGTTTCATGTGTGAAGGGACCAGATAGACCCGCTTAAGTACGAGATCGCCAACTTCCAAGGTTCAGGGTCGGACCTTAACGTTGTATAATCAGGCGACTCGACTGCGATGTGCGACTGCCCTCAAATCAACCTCTTTACGCTTCTCATCCAATAAGTCCAGTGATTCTGCGAGTAGGATGGCATTCATATTTGGATTATAATAGGTCACACGAAGAGAAGGTACTTCTAGCTCAACTGGAATAACGGTTTCGGAGCAGTAGGAAAGTGCAAACGGAGTACGGTCGGTCGCGGACTTGTGGGTAGTTCGATATGCCCATAGGGCCATGCGGAGCTCATCGACCCACTTGCCTCCAGCCTTCTCCAGTCGTTTCTTCAAAATGGACTTGATAACTTTGTCGACAGCTTTAACTTGTCCATTCGCTTGAGGGTGAGCTACTGTTGAGAAATTCTTCTAGATGCGGTAGCATTGACAGAAATCTTTGAACTCGACACTATCGAATTGGACTCCGTTATCAGTTATAATCGTTTGTGGGAGGCCAAAGAAACAGATGATGTTGCGTATAACAAAGTTGATTACTTTCTTCATCGTGATAGCAGCAAGGGGCTTAACTTCCGCCCATTTAGTAAAGTAGTCGACTACAACGATTGCGTACTTCGCACCACCCTTGGCTAAAGGTAAAGACCCTATTATATCAATGCCCCATGTGGAAAACGGCCATGGACTGACCATCTGAGTAATTTTGGTTGGCGGGGCTCTTGGAACTCTGGCATTTTTCTGGCACCTTTCACATTTCTTGGCATAATCTGATGCATCCCGGTTTACGGTTGGCCAGTAGTATCCTATCTGAGTATCATTTTCGCAAGGGCTTGCCTCCCAGTGTGATCGCCACACTCTCCCTCATGCACATCATGTAACACTCATTTGATCTCATTGTGGGCGATACATCAGAGTAAAGGAACATAATATCCCCTCCTGTACAGGACTCCATTCTGGATAATAAATCACAAAGCATTTCGGAGAATCTGTCTTTTCTCACTTCTACGTACGGGTAATGCTTCGTGCTCAAGATAATTTCTGATTGTAGTCATCCAAGGCTCCCTCTCCGGTGTTGTCTCGTGCACCCGGTCGGTCTCCATCTGATCGATACTTGGAGCAGTAAGTGTCTCCACGGGGACAAGTCCCATCAGCTATGCTTCGCCAGAGCTGGCCAGTTTCGCCAAAGAATTGGCTTTCTCATTTTGCTCTCGGGGTATACAGTAGATAGCGTAATAGTCAAACTGATACAACACTTCTTGAACTCGAGTAAGATAGGTGGCCAATCTCCAGTATCTGGCTTGATACTCTCCCCGAACCTGACATGCCACCAATTATGAATCATAGTAAATCTCTACAGCAATAACTCCCAAGTCTATGGCAAGCCTAAGTCCAACAAGCAAAGCTTCGTACTCGGCTTCGTTGCTAGTTGCGTGGAAGCCAAACTTTAAAGCATAGCACAGGGATCGACCTTCTTGGGTTTTGAGTGCCACTCCAGCGCCCGGGCAATGGTCGTTTGAAGCGCCATCAGTGTATGGCTTCCATGTACATTTGGGAGACTCATTGGCTTCGGGCAAATCCTCCGTTATTGTGAATTCAGCTATGAAGTCCGCCAAACCTTATCCTTGAATAGCTCGCCTTGGTGTATAAGCGATATCAAATTGACTCAGCTCGATGTTCCATTTAAGCAATCTACCAGACGTCTCAGGTCGTGTTAAGATCTGTCGTAACGGCTGGTCGGTGTAAACGGTGATCAGGTGAGCCTGGAAAATATGGACGGAGCTTCCCCGAGGTTATGACAAGGTAATAAGCCAGCTTTTCCACCTTCGGGTAGTTTCTTTCTTCCCCCGTTAATCTTTTGCTAACATAATAGACCGGTCGTTGGATCTGATCCTCTTCTCGAACAAGCACAGCACTGATTGCGCTTGCCGAAATCGCCAGATAGACATACAACCTTTCATGATCAACCGACTTTGACAAGATGGGAGGTGTTGCCAGATGTTGCACTAGTGCTTGGAATGCCCCTTCACACTCCTTCGTCCATTCGAAGTTCCTTTTTCCTTTTCTGATCAGATTGAAGAAGGGAATGCACTTGGTCGTGGATCTGGAAATGAATCCGCTTAAGGCTTCCACCTTCCCATTGAAGCTATGCACTTGCTTTATGGTTCTAGGAGTTTCGAGATTCCGAATCGCACGGATTTTTTCAGGATTGGCTTCAATTCCTTTGGCATTGACGATGAATCCAAGGAACTTTCCTAATGCAACTCTGAAATGACATTTCAATGGATTGAGCTTCATCCTGTATTGTCAGAGTATGTTGAACATCATTTCCAAATCTTTGACATGGTCGCTAGATAACTGTGATTTCACGAGCATATTGTCCACGTACACCTCCACAGTCTTCTCGATCTAGTTTGCAAACATCCGATTTACGAGCCTTTTATAAGTCGCTCTAGCGTTTTTGAGTCCAAACGGCATCACCTTGTAACAATAAAGTCCTAGACCAGTGATAAATCTAGTGTGCTCCTAGTCAGGAAGGTGCATTGGAATTTGATTATAGCTGGAGTATGCGTCCATGAAGTACAAGAGCTCATGTCCGGTTGTTGAATCCACCAGTTGATCGATCCTAGGAAGCGGGAAACTATCTTTAGGGCAGGCTTTGTTCAGATCTGAGTAGTCTACATATGTCAGCCACTTTCCATTCAACTTTCTGACAAGCACTGGATGCGATACCCATTCCGGGTATAAAGCATCACGAATAAACCCATTAGCCTTGAGTTTATCCACTTCTTCCTTCAGGGTGACAGATCTCTCTCGATCCATACCGCACCTTTTTTGTTTCACTGGGACGTGCTGTGGGTTGATATTTAATGCATGGATCGCGATATTCAGTGAGATCCCACACATGTCTGAATGAGTCCAGGCAAACACATAGATATTTTCCCTGAAAAAATCAACCAATTCCTGTCCCATCTGAGGCTAAGTTATGATCCGATCTTTACCACTCTGGCATAATCATCATCGTCGATCGGGACATCAATTATTAATTCTACCGGGAAGGCCTGGCATTATTTGACTTCCCCTTCATCCTCATTGTCTCTGGGATCAAGATCTTTAGGAAACTGGTTGTGGCGCCCAAGCCTCGGCTCAAGCGTTAGTTGTCAATTCTCCATAGAGCGGACGCAGAGAGATTCTTCCATGCCCTTACCTTTCTCCTTTCACTGCGCATCCTGCAACTCCACAACATAAGAGGCGCGTCCAGCCGCCTGATCACCATGTATTACCCCGACTTCACTACCAGTGGGGAATTTCAGAGTTAAACACCAAAGGGCATTCACTGCCCTGAACTCCACAAGGGCCGATCGGCCCAGGAAAGCATTATAAGGAGAATGAATATCCAATACAACAAACTGTAACATCTGAACTCTCTGGCGATCACCAATACCCAATTCAACAGGTAACTCCACCATCCCAACTGGTATGGTTGCACTTCCATTGAAACCATGTATGCGTGACTGACACGGTTTCAGGTCCTTTTCTTCAATCAGCATTCGGTCGTAAGCACCTTTTAAAAAGTATGTTCACAGAACTTCCACTATCGACTAAGATCCTCTTCATCCAAGCAGGACCTATCTGGGCAGAAATAACCAATGGATCAATAGTGGTAGCCTTGACTCTGTCGGCATCACGGTTTCTAAAAACAATGTCGTCTGTCATCATCCTCTGTTGCTTTGCTGGGGCCCCTTTATCAGTACCACCACAACATTCGAAGTCCACATGCCTAATCGAACTAGCATATGACTCCATTTCCTTCCAGCTCCACTCAGTCGGATGAGGACCACCACTCATAGTATTAATCACTAACCTCCCGCCAGTACGCGCGGGTTCTTCAGGCCTAGCCTTGTCTTGACCCTGATTGGGATTAGACGGGCCTGCTCTACCATTCTGTGGAGCCTGGACAAACTGCTCCAACATCCTTTCTCTAATCGACTTTTTAATAATGTCCTGCAGATGACGACATTTATTAGTGTTATGGCCGTAGCAGTCGTGGAACCTACAGAACTTCCCAATCTGAATCTGTTTCTCAGATGACAGTTTCAGAGCTGGCTTCTTGTACTGCCCGGTATTACAAGTCTGAAGATAAACATTCCAGCGACGTGTTCAAAAGAGTATATCGATCAAACATAGGAGCTCTGGGTCTCCCACGATGAGGGTCTCTCTTCTTTCCTTGACCTCCCTCACCCTTATGCTGACTTTTCTTATTCTGATTGTTCAACTATACTTTATCGGAACTCTCCCCAGTCTGCTTCACTACAACATTACTCTGGATACCTTCACTGCCGGGCCCCATGACGTCCTGCTTCCTAGACTGTCTAGCATCCTCTCTCCTCAAAAACTGGGCTGCCTTTGTATAGAAACAGTCCAACGAAGCGGGGGGTTTCCCAGCCAACCAATCACCAAATTCGAAATCAGGATTGATCCCTTTAGTCAATGCCATTAGAATAGAGTTGTCATTGGGATTACTGACCTCGGCACAAGCAGCATAGAACCTTTCGAAATAGTGCCTAAGAGTCTCTCTTGGAGCTTGAGTGACACTGGACAAGGTATTGACATCATTCGGTCTTGTAGCATGCATACATAACTGCTCGACAAACTTAGTAGTCAACTGATCGAAACATGAAATGGATCTGGGTGGTAGACGAGTGAACCACATAGTCGCAATGCCTCCCATGAAGATAGGGAAGCTTCTAAACTTAACCGCATCGTCAGCTCGAGCGGCGTTCATGAGCCATTCATATTTCAAGATATGCTGGTTAGGATCCGAATTTCCTTCGTACACCGGCAAGGTCGGCATCCTGAATCGACGAGGTGGTTCTACATGGAGAATGCCATTAGTGAACGGGGTGTGACTTTTAGAGATTCCCCAGACATCATTCGTGAGGCCTTGACTTTCTCTAATTATATTGCATATCATGGTTGGAATGTTAGGCATCTGGATATTCGGGGCCAAGGCATGGTCGGGTTCCATGTTACGAGGATGGTCCAGTCGCTGTCTACGGTCCGTTCCATGCCTCCTTAGCTCCCGGTCTTCATGGAAGTGAGGATCCTGAGCATGAATGCGGTGACGAGGGGCTGGATCCTGTTGGTTATGGATCTCGGCTTCCAAATCTGTGGCAGTAGTAGCTGCATGGTCATGAGTGGTGTGATAAGGAAGTGTCCCTCCTCGGGAGGAGGGTCCAGCTTGATGCCCTATAGAAGGACCAATCCCGGCCTGTCCGAGATTCACAGCATGCGGATCCCCAGAGGTTTCTGCGTAGTTTCCATCCAACTGATGGCATGTAGATGTATGATTGAAGTCAGAGGATGCTAAGCTTTCAGAAAAGGAATAAGAGACATGCTCTCTTCTAGATCTCCCTCGCCTTTCCTCGTTCAGCTGGTTTGCGAGCTCTGTGTTGGTGCGAATCTACTGAGTGAGCTCTTGACGGCTTTGAGTAAGCTCTTGCATATGGGTCTGGAACTCCTCTCTAGTCACCAGACCAAGTGGATCTTGAGCTCCAGCTGACGTTTGGCCTGCTGTGGTCAGCTGTGTGGGATTTTGCCTATCCCTTCCTTCTTGATCTGCAGCATTGGAAGTAGTTCTGGTAGTGCGCACCATGTTTGTAGCCTTTCCTAGATCTGGAGCAATCTAAATAGAATGGAAGGAACCATAGGAAGATAGATCTGGATCTCCTCCGTAGATTTTAGCAATCCAACAACGGTAGGGGATCCACTGAATCAGAGAAAACAGAGTTTTCTCAGCGAAAGCACCAAAGTGTTTGTACCAAAAATGGGCACAACACTCTTCGGATGTAATTGAAGAGATTAGAATGAAGAAATTAAATGGCAATGAGGCTAATCTAACAATCACACCAAGAAAAATAAGCAGTAATAGAAAAGGACAAGAATTTATAGTGGTTTGGCGTTGTAGCCTACGTCCACTTTGAAGAGTTTGATGTTTATTGCCGATTCTCAACTGAATTATAACAGTACAATAGCTAGCACTCAAGTTACTAGAGTTTCAGCGGAGCAGCAGCGTAAAAATCCCAAAAATCCTTTTTTAGTTGGCGTAGGAGTGCTATTTATAGGAGTAGATCTATAAGTATCTGCCTCAAAACTCAGAATACCCTTTCTCATGCGTAGGTGGGCCCACAAAATCGATCTGGGGTTGTTTGAGATCGATCCCTATTATCTTCGTATCGATCAAGGTTGGCTCCATTTGAGCTGCGATCGATCATGGACGTTGTGTAGTTGATATGCAAGCTCCTGTGAAAATTTTATAGCATTTGGACTTGTAGTTTGAGAGATATGATCGATCCAAGATTAAATTTGTTAAGGAGGCTGAAGGATTCGTATGATACGTGCGTATCGATGGTCTTCGTATCGATACAATGCATATCGATCAATTGCGTGTCGATGACGTGGCGCTGGAGATCCACATTTCATGCTTATAGACCATTTCCTTTGGTTTGACATATTCCTTTGTATCCATCCGAGTCCACGCTCTTCGTATCGATGCTTGTTTGTGGTTTCGTATCGATGCTTGGCCCCTTGCTTCGTATCAATCGATTGGTCGATCGATACGAAATATGCAGAAGTGTGATCGATACGAAATGGGTAGTTGTTGAGCAAATAGAGTATGATCGATCCGAGAGGCGCTATTTCTTGATGGATACGAAGTGGATGGATGTTGAGTGACGGACTTGTGATCATTTCGTATCGATCTGGATGGATACGAAATGATGGATGTGGGCTGATGGATACGAAATGGATGTGTTGTTCATGGATCTTGATCGATCCATAACTTGAGCATACGAACTCCGATTAACCTGAAATTTGGAATGTTGCCTTTCATAGCTTTGCTTGTCATACCTTGCTAATTGTAGCTCGATCCGGACTCGGACCAAGTTTGCCTGTATCCATCGTGGACCTGTAGATAACTAATCTCCGGGGCGGATTGTCTTTAGTTTCTAGTCAAGTCCTTGGTGTCACGGCCTTGCCAAAATGAGGGATAACAGGTTTAATCAAAGATTAATTAGGGTTTAATTATTTATTTAATAGTTAATTATTGTTGAATAAATAATTAAAGGTTTAAATTACTATTTAATAATTAATCAAAGATTAATTAGGGTTTAATTATTTATTTAATAGTTAATTATTGTTTAATTATTAATTATAGGTTTAATCACTTTTAAATAAAATATTTCAATGCAATTTAGTTATTAAACAAAGTTTTAGAAGTTTAGACTACCTTATTTTTAAGATCGGTTTTTTTTTCATGAAGCAATTTTCTTCTAAAGGAAGATTTTAATCCTAGGGATTTCTTTATCAATTTTCCTTAAGTAAACCCAATTGAATATGTAACCAATGACATCTATTTAGCAGAATAAATCACCGTTCTACTAATCAACTTGTATTTGACATCTGTTTGGTAGAATAAATCACCGTTCTACCATAGTTCACCAAGTAGACTATGTTGATATCTATTAGGCAAAATAAAAACCCATTCTGCTATTATATTAACTTGGATATGTATTTAGGAGAACCAATCCCATTTCTTCCATTTTGGTAACTTGAACATTTACCTATATGTTATTGATTGTTGATTCCTTGTACATATATGATTTCTATGTAAATGCCCATGTTATAACTTGGATAAGTTAAACTCAATTAAATAAACCATTCTGGTCACTAAGCCTCTTCCTGATTTTTATGAAGTCAAAATTTTCATTTTTCCTTTTTGATAATGATTTAAAGTTTATTCCATTTTAAAAATATTTAAAGGATAATTATGCAATTATTTTATTAAAGGTTTTTAGAGTAATTTGATACTTTTTGAATGATTGTTTAAAATCATTACTTTGCTAATGTGGTTCAAAGATAAATTTAGTGAAGAATGTTTTTAAACGTAACTTTTTTATTTAAAGGTGTTTTTAATAATTGACTTTATCAAAGGAACTTTATTGATTAAAGTTTATTAAGAAGTTTTGTTTAAATAAGGAAAGTTTATGAAAGAAGTTTCATAAATTGAAAGAGATCTTGAAATTTGAGAAAGAGTTTTATAAACGATTTTATATATTTATAAAATATGTTTTATAAATGATTTTGGAGATTTCACAAATGAAAGAGATTTATTAAAAGGATTTATTGAAGAAAATTTATAAGAGAATTTGAGATTTGGATTTCCCTAAACTGACCTTCTCAATTATGGTGGTACGGAACATTCGTTCCACAGTTAACACCAAAGAAATAGTGTTTGGGGTTATCCTTATCTCTATTTTAGATAACATTTGTTTTGATCCTTTCAATATGATTTTGAAATGAGAATCTTTCACAATATTTTATGAATATACTTATGCCAGTGAGATAACTATATGAATATTTTGATAAATATTCTAAAAATGATTTACTGAATGAAAGATTTATTTAAATGAGGTTTAGTGGTTGCTATAGGTAATTAAATCTCTAAATTATTGCTTGTTTGTTTCTTTGGTAGTTAAATAACCGACTATCAATTCTGGATCAAAATATAACTTTGTGAATATACAGGAGAAACACATGAGTTATATGGCACAATCATCTTAGATGATGATGTACTATGCATATAAATCTTGTTTTGTTCTCCTAAGACAAATGATAGGGAGATCTGTCCACTTAAACAGTTAAGGGGTGAACCCTCGTCCTATGTATTGTCTGATTATTTCCAAAAGAATAGGGGTTGAGTTTACCAAAACTATCGAATGTTATTTTGAAGAGACAAAGGATAGATAAGTATAAATTATCCGAAAACCACTTCGATCCAACTCAAGCATTTCGAACTAAAGACATCTTGAAGATGATTGAAGATGGAGCTTTTAAAGTGCAAGAAGAAGGGACCTAAGGAGTCTAACCTAGGGATCGCACATCACTTGGAGGAGTTTGGAGGGATCGGCCCCTATCCCTTTATAGCGATCGGCTATAATTAAGCACCCTAGGGATAAACAAAATACAACATGGAGAAGCACCCTAGGGATTGCATGGCATTTGGAGAGGTTTGGAGGGATCGGCCCCTATCCCTCAATAGGGATTGGTCCTCTTCCCTCTTAGGGATCTGCTAAACCCAACATTATAGTAAAGATAGATCAATATCTCGACATCTGCGCATCCAATTGACAATGAAATTTGGAGCACAAGTTTACTACTACATGTGTAACACCCCATAGGAATCGCACATCAAACGGGATATTTTGGAGGGATCGGCCCCTATCCCTCCAAAAGGATCGGTTGAAATCAGAATACATGCAACACCACTTCACGGAAAATGCGATATCTCACAAAGCATAAGTTGGAATGGCATGAAATTTGGAGGGCAAGTAGCTAACATCATGTGAAACCCTCCAGAAGGATCGTACCCCACTTGGGCACCAAAATATGGATCGGGGCCGATCCCTATTGTGGGTCCTAATGGGCCATAAAATTATTGTGTGGCTTTGTCTTGGCCTGGAGGTTCTTCTGCCAAAATTCAGCCCGACTGTGCATGTCTTTCCCTATAAATACAGCATGCATGGCGTCAAGAAAAGGATCTTTTTGCTTCTCTTTATCTTCAACCTAGGCTACACTATGCCAATTTTATTCTTGGATTTTGGATTGTAACTGTAAACAAACTACAATATAATAAAAAGGATTATTCTGGAGTGGACGTAGACCGGAGTTAGTTGAACCGCTATAAATCTTGTCTCTTTTTGCCTGCTTTCATTTTTAATTTATTTGTTCTTCTTATTATATTCTCTACATTAAATACAATTTGAGATCATTGACTGAATATTGGTGCTTGCACATAATAGGTGTTGGTGGCCAATTTTCAATTTTTGCCACTAATAATATTTATACATATTTTTATCTATTTTCTCTCCCAATCCCAAATCTCTTCTTAGATATGTAATTCTAATGTGTATATATACACCCTTTTATACATATTTCTTGGATTAAAGAGGATTTGAAGACGAATCAAAGGTTCTACTTCAGATTTGGAGATTAAGATCACTTTTAAAACGTGAGTGGGAATTTTTACAGATTGTTCTAATATGAAAATTACCGTTAATGTTTATTTGATTTTTATGCCTAACTAGATAATTGTATATGAGTTGTATGCAACAAACTGAGTATAACAAATATCGTCTACATATTCTTATTTATGAATTGATTTAGAATTATTTACAACCTGATTTGGAAATCAGTCTCAAAAGTATGAATTTAGAATATTGATTTGAACGAAATTTATTCTAGATCTGTAATAGGTTGTATAATAATGTTATGAATTTGGATTATTACTCTAATCTTGTTGGAATGTAAATTTTCTATCTTAAGAATTGTTGGAATTTAGATCCATTTAAGATTTGTAAATTAGTTTGATTTCTTTCCCTTTAGAAAATTACAGCGTTTGATCTAGCAAGGAATAAATGCAAATAAAAAGAGAAAAAGAAGTGTAAAGTATGAATTTATTGTAGTTTACATTGTCTATTTCAATAATAAAAAGAAATGATTATTCCTTGTAATTTCAAATGATGTAAAATTTTATATTTTAAAGTTAAAGATTTTGTTTTGGACTAATTTATGGACATTATAGCAGATAATCTTTTTAGATATGATTCCAATAATTGAACATGGAAAAGAATATTCTAGTGAAGATATTTAACTGAAATATATTCGATGAAGGTAGATATTTGTACGTAATTTACCGTGCTTATAATAATTAAAATAAAACTTAGCTAATAACGATGCTTATACGTAACATTCATGTTTAAGATAACTAATAGATGAGAAAGGAATTTAAAAGGTTGTATCTCCAATAAATGGGAAATAAATGGTAATAAATATGGGAATTGTAATAATTTCATAGGGTAAATGGATTAATGGGATTGATAAATAAAGAAGTTGAATTAATAACTATGGAGTAGTTAAAAAGGTTACTAATTTAAAATTAGTAATCATACATAAATGTCTTAGGAAATGTCCATTAGGATTTTATGGACAAATTGACATTTATGAGCATTAAACGGAGATTTATGGGTAGATAAGTATTTAAGGTAAATCTAATTATCTTAAATAAACAGAGAATTAGTAAGCTAAGTCCAATGTCTACCTATGAAAATTATAAGTAAAGACTTAGGATGGTTAGTTGGACTTAGTAGGTTAGTGATGCGAGGTCAGTAAAGTCACTCGATGAAAGACTGGCATCACATTGAGGCTACCAACAGTCGGGGGGACTTAAACTTATGTGAGAAATCACTAATCCTAGGACCCATGACAACGTGAGAGATTGGGCCTGCTTACTTAATTGGAAAGTATTAAATGGTCCAAATTTGGAATTAGGAGCGGTGAGGGATATCTCCATAGGGGTTCACTTCTGGTTTGAGGTATTAAGTGGTTGTAGGGTCCACCTCTCTCCTAAATGGAAGTATTAAGTAGCCTAGTGAGATTCCAAATAAATAAGGATGTCTCTAAAAGGGTTTACTTCAGTGTTGAAGTATTAAGTGGTTGTAGGGCCCGCCTCCCTACCGAAAGAAGTAACCTAATGAGATTCCATATTTATAATTAAGAGTGATAGTGGATATCTCGGAAAGGGTTCGCTTTAGGTTTGGGGTATTAAGTGACTGAAGGGTTTGTCTCTTTCCTATAAAAGAAGTATTAAGTAGCCTAATGAGATTTACAAGCAATGATAGCTAGATAGTACTAGTGAGGAGTCCTCCTTGTGGTTAGGTATTAAATGACAAAGGCCTACGTATAAATAGGTGTTAAATGGTCAGGGGTCTGCCTAATTCGTATTAATGAGGTCATAAGTGGCTTTGGTATAGTCTCTTACATTGCTAAGGCTGTAATAACAATAGTACCATTAAGGAGCATGTCTTGGAAATAGGTATTAAATGATGGGGTCTGCCTTAAATAAGGTATTAAATGCCCAGAGTGTGCCTATTTTTCAATAAAAGGTATTAAGTGGCTTAAGTACTATCTATTACATGGCTACGAATTTATCGGCAATAGATGTGGTAATAGTTGACATTAAATGTCAGAATTCTTAAATAGTGGTTAAAGGTCTTTGTAGCTAAGACCTACCAACCATTGACAACATTGTTAGGAAACCACCTTGGGAATGGGTCTTGAATGATGGGATCTGCCTTGATTTATGTCTTAAATGACGGGGTCTACCTTGACTAAGATCTTAAATGATAGAGTCTGCCTATTTCTCTTTTTAAAAGTATTATAGAAGTCCGCTTCATATTTAGAAGTATTAAGTGGCTAATGGTTTTGGATGTATTGGGTGGTTGATAAGGCTTCATCAGTATTTTGTACCTTGGGAATGGGTAGGTAAGTAATCGTGTGTGTAATGCAAGGTTAGATTAAAACTGCTAACCTTAATGGACATAACAATTAAATGAAAACCAATCGATATAAATTTATGTTATTGACAGTTTATATTACCAGTCACCAGAACGTTGTTTTGACCCCCTCCTAATTACAACCCATAGGATAGATTTAGAGGAACAAGTCACTGGAGCTAGATGTGCTTTGTTGTTGGAGAGTCCTCTTTTCTCTCATGCTTGATACCGATGTGATAATCCACTATCCAAGGAACATGTAACGACCCGTAAATTTATAATAATTTTATTTATGTATTTAACTGCAATTTTGTGAAATTTTAAATAATTAAATTTGGAAATAAAAATTTGATATTTGGAATATGTTTATTTACATATAGTAAATGGTAAATTTTCATCAGAAAATATGGAAGTATATTTTATTGTGTAATTTTATTTCAATTTAAATCAGTTAATATTAGATGATAATAAAATATTTTTCCAAACCCGAATATTTTTATATAATAAATTTGTAAATCATCTTCTGAGTGAGACCGCATATTTCGTTTCGCCAAATCTGGACTGCTATTGCTCAGTTTATCTTATTTTTGGCGTTTTAGCACCATTTTTCGGTACCGATTATCGACTTTTGATAGGATGATCATAGCACTGATATCTGTATACCATTTTGATCGCTTTGCCATGCTAATCTCTACGGTATATTCATTGGTGTGTTTTGGTGTCTGGTATGCGGTGAACCGACGAACAGTAGCCGTACCGATAATCATTTTAAATATGTTGTTCCTTGTGTCTTTTCATTTTTCCAACCTATAAACCAATAGTCTCTATCATTTATAATTTCTAAACCCAACAGCTGGCTTTTTCTATTCCCAAGTTGCTTTTATTGGTTGGTTCGTTTCAGTTCTCTGTTTCATTTTCCTTCTCTTCTCTGTTCTTCGATCTACCATGGTTTATAAAAGAAAAATTAATATATGTCAACTTATCCTTCATCTCGCGTGCGCCTGTTCTTCCACCTCTCTTCACACCAGTCAACAACCCGATCCATCACTTTAGCCTCTCCACACTTCACCCTATGACCACCTCTTTCCATAGCCGCCAAACCCATAGCATCGGCCATCCATCTTCCGACCACGCAGCCTTCCTTGAACCTATCCGCCTCGCACTCCAGCCACCGCGATCGACCACCCTACACCTTCCCTCCCTGACGGCGCCTCCTTCACCATTGACAGCCTGGTCGTCGGCCTACCCAAACAACCGCTGCTTCTTCCGAGCCCCAAGGCCACAGCAGCCCCATGCGCTTCCTCCTCTTTCCTCTCTCCTTGAACGAAGTCCGACAGAGCCTCTCCTCCTTCCTACATTTAGCCGACTTTCACTCCTCCATCGCCTTGCCTCTTTCCTCTCAAGCCGAGCCTTAGTTTACATGTTTATACAAAGGTATTATATTTGTATATTTTAGGTTATACATATTTTGTGTAAATATATATAAAATAAAACAGTTGCCTGAGTTATAGAATAGGTTTGTTTATAATTTGCAGTATTATATATATAGTGTTTACAGTAAGTATGTATCTATCTTGGTGTTTTATCACATGTGTTATATATTCTATATGGTATGGTATATAGGCTTGATGGATAGTATATATATAAGGGTTTATATGTTATTATAGTATATTATATTATAAGCGTAGTGTATATATGATATTTCAGAGGAATATTTTACATGTTATACTATTTACATATAGTACAGTTCTATATATATATATAGATTTATAGTTGAATAGATATATACCCGTTTATATATACATATAGTTTAGTTTATATAAATTATATATATATTTACAGTTTTAAGTTTTTGGTTATATAATCATATATTGAGTTATATATATGTTTATAGTTTATTTAATTCATTAAACATAGATTTTAATACTGTATATATAAACTTGTAGTCACATTTATTCTTTTAACCTGAAGCTGCTTTGTTTCTTTGTTTCTTTGTTTCTTGGCCTTACATTTTTATACTGTGAGAAAATTTAGTATATATATATATAGATTTTGAATTTAAGTTTGTAATGTTTTTTTATGTAAGTATTGTTTCGGCTATAGTTTATATATATGTTATAATATGAAAGCTTTTATTTTTTTGGCAATATATATATATATATATTATATTTAAGAACTGGTTGCTTTAAAGAACCTGTACGCATGAGCTAATGTAGGCTAATATATACATATACATATATATATATATATATATATATTCTACTTCGGGTTGTATATATATTATGTTAATTTTATATAGAGTTTATGCATTCTGTATTCTGTCCAATTGCATGCTTCTATTTAAATGTGCTTCACTATATATTGTGATATTTGATTTTTTTAAATACTATATATAAATATATATAGATTGATGATTGATTTTAAATGTATATAGATTTCGAAATGTAAAATATATGTAGATATTTTGATTTGGGGTGTTTAAGAAATAATGATTTTGAATTTTTCATAAAGATTTTATTTTATAGGTGGTAAAGTTAAATATTGATTTTTTATAAAATAATATATATATATATATACATATTTTAGTTATGTCAAGAACTGATTGATATGTTTTCATCAATTCCTTTTATCAGCTTGTTCGTCGAACTCGAGTCCATTGTGCTTTGCTTTGAAACTCGTGCTTGGATCCGTAACTCATTTCATTGTCTATTCTCTCTAGCCTTGAAAGGTGAGCAATCACTCACGATTAACGTTCTTATATTTATTAAATTTGATTTCAATTGAAACGACAATTGAAATATGCTGTCGTTAGTTATTTACATTGCTATATATATGCTATTATCTGTATCTATTCACCTGTGACATCTGACACTATTATTTGTTATTTATATTGATGATATATGCCTGTTGTATTCATATTTGTTATCACTCTACAAGTTCCCTATTAGTATAGAATTCCCTATGGGTTGAAATGATACATACCCAAATGATCTTGCAGAATAGAAGAAAATCGTTATGGGTTGAAATGATAAACCCAAGTGATTTTCATTGACGTTGAATTTGGGATTGCGGGTTGAAAAGATATATACCCGTAGATATTTAAATTGCGGATTGAAATGATAAATATCTGTATCACTTGACCATAGGATAGAAAATTATATACAGACACCGTTGGTCTATACATATATTTTGAAAAATGATTTCCAGGGTTTTGAAAAGGAATATATGTGGTTTTAATAAATATTGATTTTAAAATATTATATATAAAAATGTTATTTTATATATATTTTAAATTCTTGAGTTTTAAAATTATATGTTTTGAAATTTATTAATTATAAATTAGTTTGAAATTTATTAATTTTAAGATTTTTACTTATAATTTTACTATTTTAAAATATATAAAATAAGTTTTAATATAAAATAAATTTAATAATAAGATTTGATTTAATAATGTTTGATTTAATTAATATATATTATGTTTTAAGTATTTATTTAAAATTACATTTTAAAGGTAGATCTTTATATAATTTTAATAAATTAAGGTTGGAAAGATAAATTTAAATTGATTTGAAACTTATTAAATTAAGATTTTAAAGATATGATTTTATAACTTGATTTTGATTTAAAGTGATTAAATGAATATTTCAAGTTTAAATAAATTGAAGTGAATATTTAGTTATTGGTAATTTAAGGTTTTATTTAAATGATATTGTATTAATTAAGTAAATATTTCAAAACTAAATAATAGTAGAGTTGGATTTGAGATAAACGAAAATTTCAAATTTAGTTTTGTAAGCATTTGAATATTTAAAGCCTTGAAGACTATTGAAATTGAATGGTTTGATTTGTAGTTCAAATCTATATATCGAAATGGATACAAAATTAATAGTTTATTGAGATGTTGAATTAAATTGGATTTTTGAATTCGAGTTGATTTGAATCGATTTGTGAACTTTGAGGAAACTATTTTTATTATATAAAGTATTTTAATATATAAAAATATATTACTTTATGAATTGCTGGGTGTGTTTCGACCGGCTCCATCCCATGCCCACCGAACCAGCTCTCTCCTCTACTACCGGACCAACGCACTCCACCTATCACCGAGTCACCGAACCACCTATCACCGAATCACCGAGTCACCGAATCACCTATCACCGAATCACCGAGTCACCTATCACCGAACCACCTATCACCGAACCACCGAATCACCTATCACCGAACCACCTATCACCGAATCACCGAGTCACCTATCACCGAACCACCTATCACCGAACCACCGAATCACCTATCACCGAACCACCTATCACCGAGTCACCTATCACCAAACCACCTATCACCGAATCACCGAATCACCTATCACCGAACCACCTATCACCGAATCACCTACAACCGGTCCACTCTACGTTCCAACCATCACCGAACCAGGGAGTACCGAACCAACATTGCCAGGCCAGATTGCATCGGCCCAGGCCCACCAACAGCTTTATACATCCAAGACCCCTACCCCCAGCCTCACTCTATAAATAGAGGGGCAGGGGTACAACAATGGGGGACAAGTTTGAGAGCTCAAGCACGGAGAGAACTTTCAAACAACTTTCATATACTTGTATCAAAGCTTTGTACTTGTAATCTGAACAAGAAAGGAGAAATAACATATAAAGTGGACGTAGGCACGTTCTGGCCGAACCACTATAAATCTGTGTGTCTTTTACAGTTTAGTCCCTACTTTTTACATATTTGCATAAATCACCCAGACCACTAAAAACAACATAAAATCAACTAAATCATACGATTTGGAGGTGTTTGCCCATTTTTTTTGCAAACATTTTTGGTGCTTTCACTGAGAGTTGAAGCTCGAAGCTTCAGCTTCTTCCACTTAACATTCTTCCTAATAGCATCGTTCATCGCCTGGAAAACATGCCTCCCAAGCAGAAGAAAGATGTTAACAAAGGAAAAAACGTCGCAACCAGCAGTCTTCCAGATCCAGTGGTCACAGATCAAGTAGATCGTCCCCATCCTATAGCAGTACCAAATGAAGGTCAGGCAAATCCGACCACCCCTGCCGCAGAACAGCCGACATCAATTACTAGGGCAGATCTAGACAGGGTTGTGGCTGAAGTGACTAACCGCTTCACGTCCCAGCAGGAAGCCTTGGTGGACCATCTCATGTCACGCTTAAGGGATGCTGAAGAGTCCAACCGCAACACTGAATCATGGGGTGAGTCCCAGTCTGGAGGATCTCAGAGACAACAAAGATCTTCCTTCTTCGAAGGAGCTAACGATAGAAGCGGCCATGGTAGGAGCCGAGACCGAGCACAGCCCGAAGTTAGGCCTGAGGAAACGCTTGGAACCGAACCCAACGGGGGAGGTACCGGGCGGAGGTCAACTGTAGCTGAGCCGGTCATACTGCCTAACCACGAAAACACCAATGAACGGGGCCGAGCTAGAGTCTAGCCCGAAGTTGGACCCGAGGAAGTGCTTAGATCAGACCCCAGCGGGGGAAGATCAAGGCAAGGGCCAACTGTAGCTGACCCTAACATGCTCCCAGAAGACCGAAGGCAGCCACTGGAAAGTATTAGGAATGATAGACGATACCATCCGTATAGGTCATCTGGACGGAATCAATCCTACAGAACAGAACTGAACCGAACTCATTTCTAGCTGCTCCAAATTCTGATGAAAGGATGGCACGCTTGTTCAGAGAGTGCATCCAACGGGATCAAAGAGATCGAGGGATAGGCGCTAGGGTAACCAGCCCTTTCGCCCGCAATATCGAAATTGCTATCACCCCCCGAGAATGGAAAATGCCAACAATGGAACCTTACAAAGGAACCTCTGACCCCGTTGTACACATGCAGAGATACACACTGTTTGCACAAAAAATGGACAAACACCTCAAAGTTGTATGATTCAGTAGATCTTATGTTGTTCTTAGTGATTTGGGTGATTTATGCAAATATATGAAAAGTAGGGGCTAAACTGTAAAAAGACACGCAGATTTATAGTGGTTCAGCCAGAATGTGCCTACGTCCACTTTATATGTTATTTCTCTTCTCTTCTTTTGATTACAAGTACAAGGCTTTGATACAAGTAAAAGAAAGTTGTTTGAAAGTTCTCTCCGTGCTTGAGCTCTCAAACTTGTCCCCATTGTTGTACCCCTGCCCCTCTATTTATAGAGTGAGGCTGGGGGTAGGGGTCTAGGATGTGTATAGTTGCTGATGGGCCTGGGCTGACGTGATCTGGCCTGGTACGTCTTGGTTCGGCATCGCTTGGTTCGGAGATGGTTGGAGTGTAGAGTGGACCGGTTGTAGGTGATTCGGTGCTATGTGGTAGTACCTTGGTCCGGTTTGGAGTTGGTCCGGTAGGAGCTTGAGAAGGTTGTTCGGTAGGAACATGAGAAGTGCAGTTTGGACCGGTAGTTGCTTGGACCGGTGGTGGGATGGTGAGGTTGGTCCGGTGTGGTATGTTGAGTAAGGTGCTTGGTTCGGTGGTGAGTGAGCAGCTTGGTCCGGTGGTGAGTGAGCAGCTTGGTTCGGCGAAGCATGGAGGTGGGTTGGTTCGGCGAAGCTTGGAGATGGTTGGTTTGGCGAAGCTTGGAGATGGTTGGTTCGGCGAAGCTTGGACCGGTGGTGAGAATTCACCCAACATTTGCCCCCCAAAGTGGGGTATATGCTGGCATATGGCTTACTTTGTTTCCTTCCATTCGATCGCTGAGTGCCGATCCAACTGGTCCGACATCCTATATTTGCCTAAAAGTAGGGGCTGTATACTTTCATTATTCCCTTCCAACCCAAGACAACCGAACCAGACATTCATACCGGATCGAATCAGGTGATACAGCCTTCTCTCGCCGAATAGCCCTTTTAGACGACCGAACGAATCCGGGTATTTCGAGTGCCGAATGAACTATCGTCCTTGGATTACCGGATGAGTTCGTGGATCCTGAGTACCGGACCAGCATTCTCATGCCGAATGAACCCTATAGGGGAATGCCGAATGAACCTCGAGACTCCAAATACCGAATGAGTATTCTCATTTGGATCACCGAATGAGCCCTATACGGGGAATGCCGAATGAACCTCGAGACTCCAAATACCGAATGAGTATTCTCATTTGGATCACCGAATGAACCCTATACGGGGAATGCCGAATGAACCTTGAGACTCTCAATACCGAATGAATTTTAACCTTCACCTTACCGAATGACAATAGGAATTTGAGCATTTTGATTTTATGAGTGAAATTCCAGACTGCACACACTCGCTCCTTTACTTCCTTTATTCTAACGACGCACTTCTTTGTGTTTGCAGATAAATGTCTTGTAAAGTTGAAACCCGATCAGAAAAGAGGAAATCCCAGGATAGAGACGATCCTTCCGCAGTGCCCCCAGCTCAGTCAGACTCGGGACGTCATGGGCCTACCCCGAGGTCATTAGTGGATGGGTACGGCCCTCAGGAACTTCTGAACTCACCTCCCGACTGTTTCCCAGGCTTTCTCAAAGGCGAGCAGCTTGATGTTATCTCCCGCTCCTTTGGGATTGATAGAGCGCGCATGCTGTTGCCGGGGGAGGCAGGTGTACAAGTAGAGGATGATGACCAGGATGGTCAAGAAGCAGGTGCTGGTAAGTCTTCCTTTCTGGTCTTTCCGTTAACTTGGTTGCTTATCACTAATGAATTCTTTCTTTGACCGGACAGGTGGGCAACAGGGCAAGGATAAAACTCCGACGCGGCCGGCTCCTTGATTGGACCTAGATATCTTTTGGTGGGCTTGACATTGTTGTATACGTTAGTCTCAAAACAGTAACGTAACTCTTAGGTTGTAATTATGCTACTTGTAATAAACAATACTATTCTTGACGTGTAATTTTTTAACTTAAGCTAATTCCGTCGTTTTTTGAATGTTTTTGTTATTTTCACATGTTGTATGTGAAATATAGCTATGCATATGCTTGTAATCCAGTTGTGTTTAATGCCAAGTTCTTGCTTAAAGCATAATTTCATGCCTTATAATGCTAGTGTGATGTATGAATAAATTATAGTTAGGAATTTGTATAAAAGAAGAAAATACCGCCTTTCATATTCTAATTGTAGATGGCATTTTTGAATATTTTTGTACGACCGAGGATGGAGCTCAGTTGAATGTCCTGCTATCCAACCGTGAATTCCCATTCCCGCTGGTGAGTATCTTCTACTCTGTGTCCTGTACTTCAGGGATTGTTATAGAGGATAGGAGAAAAGTTCTTTAAATAGAATTGAAATAGTAAAACTTCCAATCACGGAAGGCCTTCGATGTGCTTAAGTTCGTGGCAAACGGGCTTTGTAGTCACTTTCCCTAGCTGTGGGTCTTGGAGACATTTGTCACCCATCTTACGCCTCCGCGGGGAGTTAATTCTTTTTTACCACAGCCGCACTTAAGACACATCGGAGCCGAGATCGCGCACAGTAACTACCCGGGCCATTATGGCCCGTAATCGTGGGTATTATTCGATTTACTGTGGCCAGCTAGCGTGGGTGCCGATCGTCAACCGTGAACTACCCCTGGCTGGCCACACCTTATGTTGGGGCTTATAGTCGGTTCACAGTTGCCGGCGAGCCGAATGCCGTAATGAGCTGCCTCGGCTATAGTCGGCCTTCTCGGTGGCTTATAATCGGCTCATTACAGTTGGCTTTGAGGGCCGTCGTGAGCAATGAGTTAACCCGCAACAAAGGGATGCCGGAGCAAAAGTGTCTCATTGGCGAGGGCATAGATTCGTATAGTACCTGTTAGGTCTTGTCCAGAAGAAGTCGCGCTGTGGAGCGTCTTGAATGGAAATGCTATTTGCACAGGATTTTGTTCAACAGAAAAGGATAAAGTTAACAAGCAGCCAAGATATAAAGGAACAAGTTAAAAAAGAGACAAGGTTTTTTTTAAAGTGGTTCGGCACGAAAATGCCTATGTCCACTGATTCTCTTTGTTAATTCGCTTCATATGGGCAGTGCAAGTTAAGTAAAGTATCGACGAAGGTGTTGGATGTTCCATGCCCTCTGGAACACCTCCCCGTCCACTGTTGACAAAATATAAGCTCCATTGTGGAGATCTTTATGAATTACACATGGTCCATCCCAGATTGGATCTAGTGCTCCGGGGCGAGGGAAGATTCGCTTGAGGACAAGATCCCCTTCTTGTAAGGTACGATGCTTGACTTTGGAGTTGTATTGTGCTGCCACTTTTTTCTTGTGGGCTGCTGCTTTGAGGACTGCATCATTTCTTCTCTCCTCAATTAGATCCAAAGACACTGAAGGAGTTCTTCGTTCTCTTCTGGGTTATAGTGGATCCTACGGTGGGAAGGCACGATGGTTTCAACTGGGAGCATAGCCTCCGATCCGTATGCCAAAGAGAAAGGAGTATGCCCTGTTGATGTTCTGAAAGATGTGCGATAAGCCCACAGTGCCGTAGGGAGTTCATCCACCCAAGCACCCTTTGACTTTTCGAGTTTCTTTTTGATTAGAGTTTTCAGAATTTTGTTGACGGCTTCGACTTGTCTGTTTGCCTGGGGATACGCTACAGATGAGAAGCTTTTGTGAATTCCGTGCTCTTGGCACCAGTTGGCGAATTCCTCGCTGTCAAATTGAAGTCCATTGTCTGATATGATTTTGAATGGGACTCCGTACCTGCACAGAACATTTTTAATCAAGAAATTAATAACTATTGCAGAAGATAGTTTATTCAGGGGTTCTGCTTCCACCCATTTCGTGAAATAGTCGACTGCCACTATAGCATATTTGGCCCCGCCTCGGCCCATTGGTAGTTCGCCGATTAAGTCAATTCCCCATACTGCAAAGGGCCATGTGCTGGTCATTTGAGTAATCTCAGTTGTTGGTAGCCACGGAATCTTAGCAAACTTCTGGCATCTGTCACATTTTCTGACGAAATCTAAGGCGTCCTTGCTTAAGGTGGGCCAGAAATATCCATATCGGAGTATCTTTTTTGCTAAAGTTTGCCCTCCGGTGTGATCTCCGCAGCTTCCTTGATGAATGTTGGATAAGATTTCCTTGGCTTCCCTTCCAGCGACACGCCTTAATAGGGGGTTAGAGAATCCGCGCCGATAGAGGGTGTCCTCTTGTATTGTGTAGCGGGAAGCTTTCCTCAAGATTTTCTTGACTTCGTTACGCCCGTTGGGTAGTGTGCCACTTTGTAAGTAGTATCGGATGGGAGTCATCCAAGTTGCTTCTTCGGTTGCAGCTATCAGATTCACTTGCTCAAAACTTGGGGTGAGTTGCTTCGAGATGGCTACTGCTCCGGAAATATCGCCGTCTCTCATGCTTGCTTGCTTCGCCAATTCGTCGGTCTCTCGGTTCTCTTCCCGAGGTATGTGTTTGACTAAGTAGTGGTCCAATCGACTGGGAAGTAACTTGGTCTTCTTTAAATATGCTATGAGTCGTTCTTCTCGAGCCTGGAATTCTACTAGTATTTGATTAACAATAAGTTGAGAATCGCTATGAAGACACAAAGAATTGGCTCCGATTTCCAAGGCAAGTTCTAATCCAGCTATCACTGCTTCATATTCTGCATCATTGTTGGTGATAGCAAACTCCAACCTTATAGCATAGTGCAGCTTATTTCCCCTAGGAGTGATTATTACCACACCTGCCCCCGAGCCTTGTTCGTTTGACGCACCATCCACGAAGAGATTCCACTTGATGTCTTCTGCTATTTCCGATTGCTCCTTACTTTCGTTGGTAGTGAATTCTACAATGAAATCGGCCATGGCTTGTCCCTTGATAGCGGTGCGAGGGTGATAGGTGATATCATACTGACTTAGTTCAATGCACCATTTAAGTAGTCACCCAGAAGTGTCGGGACGATGGAGTACCTGCCTCAGTGGTTGGTCGGTCAGAACTTTGATGGAATGGGACTGGAAGTAGTGATGCAGTTTCCGTGATGTGATTAGTAAACAGTATGCTAGCTTCTCAAGTTTAGTATGTGGCATGCTATGTCAGGGGAGATTCCGATCATGTCAGCATGTGACCATGCAAATACATCCAAGTTGTGGCGGAGAAAGTCAATGAGTTGTTCCTTCAACTCTGTTTTTAGTTGGGACCCGATTTTCAATAGTCTACTCGAGTCATGTTTGTCTATAGATACAAATTCCATAGCCTCTACAGGCTCGGCGGTGGCCTCCTCCTCCCTGTCCCTGGGGTCTAATTCATTGAAGGGATCTTTGGTATATCGAAGAGGAGGGGCTTTCTTTAGTTGCTATGCTTCCAAACTTTTTTTGCAGAGGGCAACCTCTACACTCTTCCCTTTATCCTTCATGTGGTTGTTGCGAAGTTCAGTTACATAGCAGTCTCGAGCAACGTCCTGGTCTCCCTCTACTTCCCCTACTCCATTGTCCGTTGGAAATTTCATCTTTAGGCACTATGGGGCCAGGACAATTTGGAAGTCAGACAGGGCTGACCTTCCCAAGAAAGCGTTGTAGTTTCTTCCTTCTGATGTGTTCTTCAATCAAGTCCCGGAGATGATGGCATTCATTGGTATCATGCCCATGAGATTCGTGGAAGCGGCAGAACTTTCCAGACTTCTGTGCGTTATCTGATTCCTTCTTGTATGATGGGCGTTCATATCTAACTTCGCCTTGGGTGGCAAGGAAGATGTTTTTCGACGGTTTCATTCAAAGGAGTGTAAGTGTCGAATCTCGGTCCTGGCCGATATAGGCGCTTTCCTCCCTTCTTGCCCCCAGCATTGTCTCTAGAATCATTTCTTCGAATGTCCTTTGCTACAGCGGGCGCGTTGCTGTGAGTTGCCTTTTTTTGTTGCCCCGACTGCCCCTCAGTGGCAGCGTCTTCAAGCCTCATATATTTCCCGGCTTCATGGAAGAAATCGGGTAAAGTAGCTGGTTTTTCTTTTGTTAGTCTTCTAGCGAATTTAGTATCCGGATGCACACCACTACAGAGGGCCATTAAGACAAGCTTCTCATTGGCATCTTGGACTGCGGCCGCTGCGGCATTGAATCGGGTTAAATATTGCTGTAGCTTCTCTCTAGGTTTCTGTTTGATATTGGATAAGGAATAAGCGTCCTTGGGTTATTCCACATGAATGCGGAACTGGCTGATAAACTTTTCTTTCAACATCTCCCACGAGCTGATGGATCCTTGGGGTAGACGGCAGAACCAGGAGGTAGCTAGATCTGCTAAGAATAGTGGAAAGCATTTGCATAGTACTTCCTTTGTTGCTCCACTCATGAGCATATGCTGTGTGTATCTCTGTAAGTGTACAACGGGATCGGAGGTTCCTCTGTAAGGTTCCATTGTTGGCATCTTCCATTCTCGGGGGGTGATAGCAATTTTGATATTGCGGGCGAAAGGGCTGGTTACCCTAGCGCCTATCCCTCGATCTCTTTGATCCCGTTGGACGCACTCTCTGAACAAGCGTGCCATCCTTTCATCAGAATTTGGAGCAGATAGAAAAAAGTTCGGTTCTGTTCTGTGGGATTGATTCCGTCCAGATGACTTGTAGGGATGGTACCGTCTATCATTCCTCATATTTTCCAGTGGCTGCCTTTGGTCTTCTGGGAGCATGCTAGGGTCAGCTACAGTTGGCCCTTGCCTTGATCTTCCCCTGCTGGGTTCTGATCTAAGCACTTCCTCGGGTCCAACTTCGGGCTGGATTCTAGCTCGGCCCCGTTCATTGGCGTTTCCGTGGTTAGGTAGTACGACCGGCTCAGCTACAGCAGACCTCCGCCCGGTACCTCCCCCGTTGGGTTCGGTTCCAAGCGTTTCCTCAGGCCTAACTTCGGGCTGTGCTCGATCTCGGCCCCTACCATGGCTGCTTCTGCCGTTAGCTCCTTCGAAGAAGGAAGATCTTTGTTGTCTCTGAGATCCTCCAAACTGGGACTCACCCCATGACTCAGTGTTGCGGTTGGACTCTTCAGCATCCCTTAAGCGTGACATGAGATGGTCCACCAAGGCTTCCCGTTGAGACGTGAATCGGTTAGTTACTTCAGGCACAACCCTGTCTATATCTGCCCTAGTAATTGCTGCAGGCTGTTCTGCGGCAGGAGTGGTCGGATTTGCCCGACCTTCATTTGGTACTGCAGCTGGAGGGGGACGATTTACTTGATTTGTGTCCACTGGATCTGGAAGACTACTGGTTGCGATGTTTTTTCCTTTGTTAACATCTTTCTTCTGCTTGGGAGGCATGTTTTCCAAGCGATGAACGATGCTGTTAGGAAAAAGGTTAAGTGGAAGAAGCTGAAGCTTCGAGCTTCTAGCTCTCAATGAAAGCACCAAAAATGTTTGCACAAAAAATGGACAAACACCTCAAAGTTGTATGATTTAGTAGATCTTATGTTGTTCTTAGTGATTTGGGTGATTTATGCAAATATATGAAAAGCAGGGGCTAAACTGTAAAAAGACACGCAGATTTATAGTGGTTCAGCCAGAATGTGCCTACGTCCACTTTATATGTTATTTCTCTTCTCTTCTTTTGATTACAAGTACAAGGCTTTGATACAAGTAAAAAAAAGTTGTTTGAAAGTTCTCTCCGTGCTTGAGCTCTCAAACTTGTCCCCATTGTTGTACCCCTACCCCTCTATTTATAGAGTGAGGCTGGGGGTAGGGGTCTAGGATGTGTATAGTTGCTGATGGGCCTGGGCTGACGTGATCTGGCCTGGTACGTCTTGGTTCGGCATCGCTTGGTTCGGAGATGGTTGGAGTTTAGAGTGGACCGGTTGTAGGTGATTCGGTGCTATGTGGTAGTACCTTGGTCCGGTTTGGAGTTGGTCTGGTAGGAGCTTGAGAAGGTTGTTCGGTAGGAACATGAGAAGTGCAGTTTGGACCGGTAGTTGCTTGGACCGGTGGTGGGATGGTGAGGTTGGTCCGGCGTGGTATGTTGAGTAAGGTGCTTGGTTCGGTGGTGAGTGGGCAGCTTGGTCCGGTGGTGAGTGAGCAGCTTGGTTCGGCGAAGCTTGGAGGTGGGTTGGTTCGGCGAAGCTTGGAGATGGTTGGTTTGGCGAAGCTTGGAGATGGTTGGTTCGGCGAAGCTTGGACCGGTGGTGAGAATTCACCCAACATACACAACATATGCTCATGAGCGGGGCAACAGAGGGGGTATTGTGCAAATGCTTTCCACTATTTTTAGCAGATCTAGCTACCTCATGGTTCTGCCATCTACCCCAAGGATCCATCAGCTCATGGGAGATGTTGAAAGAAAAGTTTACCAGCCCGTTCCGCATTCATGTGGAACAACCCAAGGACGCTTATTCCTTATCCAATGTCAAACATAAACCTGGAGAGAAGCTGCAGCAATATTTAACCCGATTCAATGCCGCAGTGGCCGCAGTCCAAGATGCCGATGAGAAGCTTGTCTTAATGGCCCTCTGTAGTGGTGTGCATCCGGATACTAAATTTGCTAGAAGATTGACAAAAGAAAAACCAGCAAATTTACCCGATTTCTTCCATGAAGCCGGGAAATATATGAGGCTCGAAGACGCTGCCACTGAGGAACGGTCAGGGCAACAAAATAAGGCAGCTCACGGCTACACGCCCGCTGCAGCGAAGGACGTTTGAAGAAATGATTCTAGAGATAATGTTGGGGGCAAGAAGGGAGAAAAGCGCCTATATCGGCCAGGACCGAGATTCGACACTTACACTCCTTTGAATGAAACCATTGAAAACGTCTTCCTTGCCACCCAAGACGAAGTTAAATACAAAAGCCCCCCACACAAGAAGGAATCAGATAACATGATTAAGTCTGGAAAATTCTGCCGCTTCCACGAATCCCATGGGCATGATACCAATGAATGCCATCATCTCCGGGATTTGATTGAAGAACACATCAGAAGGAAGAGACTGGAACGCTATGTAAAAGGTCAGAACAGGACTCCAGCTCTTGCCAATGAGAACCCAAGGCTACCCTCCCCAGAGGTAGGCAGAGGAAATCGCAACACTAGCGGCTCCAGTCAAGAGAAGATAGTGGTCCATACCATCTCGGGAGGACCGCACATCGCCGACAGAAGCTGGGCAGAAATGGAAAGATATGGAAAGTCGCTTAGAAACAATGAAGACTGTGTTAATTCTGTTACAGAAGAATGCCTCCCGAAGCGGAAAGAGAGTGATAACATCACATTCAGTAGGCGTGACCTAGAGGGAAGGCAGTACCCTCACATGGATCCCATGGTTATCTCTGCCCGGCTCAGTCCGGCCGAAGTTTTCCGAATTCTAGTAGACACTGGAAGCTCCGTAAATATCTTATTCAAACATGCATTCGACAAAATGAAACTATCAATAAAGGACATTTCTCTCTGCAATAAACCACTACACGATTTCACTAGAGATGCGAAGATGACCCTCGGGAAACTAGACCTCTTTGTTGAAATTGGAAGTCATCCCCGCTCCGTTGTGCGGAAACAGACATTTGTGCTGATAGAAAACCACTCGGCCTACAACGCTTTCTTAGGAAGGCCAGCCTTGTCTGACTTCCAAATTGTCCTGGCCCCATGGTGCCTAAAAATGAAATTTCCAACGGACAATGGAGTAGGGGAGGTAGAGGGAGACCAGGACGTTGCTCGAGACTGCTATGTAACTGAACTTCGCAACAACCACAGGAAGGATAAAGGGAAGAGTGTAGAGGTTGCCCTCTGCACAAAAAGTTTGGAAGCATAGCAACTAAAGAAAGCCCCTCCTCTTCGATATACCAGCGACCCTTTCAATGAATTAGACCCTAGGGACAAAGAGGAGGAGGCCACCGCCGAGCCTGCAGAGGCTATGGAATTTTTATCTGTAGACAAGCATGACTCGAGTAGACTATTGAAAATCGGGTCCCAACTAAAAGCAGAGTTGAAGGAACAACTCATTGAATTTCTCCACCACAACTTGGATGTATTTGCATGGTCACATGCTGACATGACCGGAATCTCCCCTAACATAGCATGCCACGTACTAAACATTGATCCTACCAAGGCGCCCGTAAAACAAAGAAAGAGAAGCATGGGGGCAGAACAATCAGCAGCCCTCGATGAAGAAGTAAAGAATCTACTTGCCAATGACTTTATACGAGAAGCCATCTACCCAGAGTGGATCGCCAACCCGTTGCTGGTAAAGAAGGCTAATGGGAAGTGGTGAACATGCATTGACTTCTCCAACTAAAATGACGCCTGCCCGAAGGATTGCTTCCCGCTTCCACGAATCGATCAACTTGTAGACAGCACAGCCGGGCACGAACTCTTATCCTTTATGGACGCATACTCAGGATATAACCAAATTCCTATGCATGCTCCCGATCAAGACCACACTAGTTTCATCACTGACCGGGGTTTGTACTGCTACAAGGTAATGCCTTTCGGACTTAAAAATGCAGGAGCCACCTACCAGCGCCTTGTCAACAAGATGTTTGCAGGGCTAATAGGACAAACTATGGAAGTGTATGTGGATGACATGCTGGTAAAGTCAAGGAAAGACGACGATCACGTAAGCCACCTGGGCGAGATGTTTCAAGTACTTCGCCAGTATGGAATGAAATTTAATCCTCTGAAATGCTCCTTCGGAGTATCATCAGGAAAGTTCTTGGGATTTATCGTCCATGCCAGAGGGATTGAAGCAAACCCTGAACAAGTCCGAGCTCTAAAAGATATCAAAATACCTTCCACTCGAAAGGAAACGCAAAGCCTGAATGGGAAATTGGCCGCCCTAAGCCGATTCATCTCCAAAGCAACGGACAAGTGCGTCCCCTTCTTCGAAGCTCTAAAGAAAGACAAAGGAAAGTTCGAATGGACTGACGAATGCTTAACCGCTTTCCTTAACTTAATCGAACACCTCCAGAAACCGCCGGTACTCTCGACTCCAAACGAAGGCGAAGAGTTATACCTATACCTTGCTGTATCATCTCATGCTCTAAGCGCTGCTTTGGTAAGAGAAGACAACTGCACGCAGCGGCCAGTATACTTTGTAAGTAAGAGGTTTACAGGGGCAGAAGTCAGATATCCTAAACTTGAGAAGCTAGCATACTGTATACTAATCGCATCACGAAAATTGCGACACTATTTTCAATCCTATTCCATCAGAGTTCTGACCGATCAACCGCTGAGGCAGGTACTCCATCGTCCCGACACTTCCGGACGACTACTTAAATGGTGCATTGAACTAAGTCAATATGATATTACCAACCATCCTCGCACCGCCATCAAGGGGCAAGCCATGGCCGATTTCATTGCCGAATTCACTACCAACGAAGGTAAGGAGCAATCAGAGATAGCAGAAGACATCAAGTGGAACCTCTTTGTGGATGGTGCAACAAACGAACAAGGCTCGGGGGCAGGTGTGTTAATAATCACCCCCAGGGGAAGTAAGTTGCACTATGCTATAAGGTTGGAATTCACTACCACTAACAACGATGCAGAGTATGAAGCAGTGATAGCTGGATTAGAACTTGCCTTAGAAATCGGAGCCAATTCTTTGTGTCTTCATAGCGATTCTCAACTTATTGTAAATCAAATAGTAGGAGAATTCCAGGCTCGAGAAGAACGACTCATAGCATATTTAAAGAAGACCAAGTTACTTCTCGATCGATTGGACCACTATTTAGTCAAACACATCCCTCGGGAAGAGAACCAAGAGGCCGACGAATTGGCGAAGCAAGCTAGCATGAGAGACGGCGCTATTTCCGGAGCAGTAGCCATCTCAAAGCAACTGATCCCAAGTTTTGAGCAAGTAAATCTGATAGCTGCAACCGAAGAAGCAACTTGGATGACTCCCCTCCGAAACTACTTATAAAGTGGCACACTGCCCAACGGGCGTAACGAAGTCAAGAAAATCTTAAGGAAAGCTTCCCGCTACACAATACAAGAGGGCACCCTCTATTGGCGCGGCTTCTCTAACCCCTTATTAAGGTGTGTCGCTGGAAGGGAAGCCAAGGAAATCTTATCCAACATTCATCAAGGAAGCTGCGGAGATCACACTGGAGGGCAGACTTTGGCAAAAAAGATACTCCGATATGGATATTTCTGGCCCACCTTAAGCAAGGACGCCTTAGATTTCGTCAGAAAATGTGACAGATGCCAGAAGTTTGCTAAGATTCCGCGGCTACCAACAACTGAGATTACTCAAATGACCAGCCCTTGGCCCTTTGTAGTATGGGGAATTGACTTGATCGGCGAACTGCCAATGGGCCGAGGCGGGGCCAAATATGCTATAGTGGCAGTCGACTACTTCACCAAATGGGTGGAGGCAGAACCCCTAAATAAAGTATCTTCAGCAAAAGTTATTAACTTCTTGATAAAAAATGTTCTATGCAGGTACGGAGTCCCATTCAAAATTATATCAGACAATGGACTCCAGTTTGACAGTGAGGAGTTCGCCAACTGGTGCCAAGAGCATGAAATTCACAAAAGCTTCTCATCCGTAGCTTATCCCAAGGCAAACGGACAAGTCGAAGCCGTCAACAAAATTCTGAAAACTCTAATAAAAAAGAAACTCGAAAAGTCAAAGGGCACTTGGGTGGATGAACTCCCTACGGCACTGTGGGCCTATCGCACATCTTTCAGAACATCAACGGGGCATACTCCTTTCTCTTTGGCATACGGATCGGAGGCTATGCTCCCAGTTGAAACCATCGTGCCTTCCCACCATAGGATCCACTAGAACCCAGAAGAGAACGAAGAACTCCTTCACATGTCTTTGGATCTAATTGAGGAGAGAAGAAATGATGCAGCCCTCAAAGCAGCAGCCCACAAGCAAAAAGTGGCAGCACAATACAACTCCAAAGTCAAGCATCGTACCTTACAAGAAGGAGATCTTGTCCTCAAGAGAATCTTCCCTCGCCCCGGGGCACTAGATCCAATCTGGGATGGACCATATGTAATTCATAAAGATCTCCACAATGAAGCTTATATTTTGTCAACAGTGGACGGAGAGGTGTTCCAGAGGGCATGGAACATTCAACACCTCCGTCGATACATTTCTTAACTTGTACTGCCCATATGAAGTGAATTAACAAAGAGAATCAGTGGACGTAGGCATTTTCGTGCCGAACCACTTTAAAAAACCTTGTCTCCTTTTTAACTTGTTCCTTTATATCTTGGTTGCTTGTTAACTTTATCCTTTTCTATTGAACAAAACCCTGTGCAAATAGCATTTTAATTCAAGGCGCTCCACAGCGCGACTTCTCTGGACAAGACCTAACAGGTACTATATGAATCTATGCCCTCGCCAATGAGACACTTTTGCTCCGGCATCACTCTGCTGCGGGTTAACTCATTGCTCGCGACGGCCCTCAAAGCCAACTGTAATGAGCCGATTATAAGCCACCAAGAAGGCCGACTATAGCCGAGGCAGCTCATTACGGCGTTCGGCTCGCCGGCAACCGTGAACCTACTTTAAGCCCCAACATAAGGTGTGGCCAGCCAGGGGTAGTTCACGGTTGACGATCGGCACCCGCGCTAGCCGGCCACAGTAAGTCGAATAATACCCACGATTACGGGCCATAATGGCCCGGGTAGTTACTGTGCGCGATCTCGGCTCCGATGTGTCTTAAGCACGGCTGTGGTAAAAAAGATTAACTCTCCGCGGAGGCGTAAGATGGGTGACAAATGTCTCCAAGACCCACAGCTAGGGAAAGTGACTACAAAGCCCGTTTTCCACGAACTTAAGCACATCGAAGGCCTTCCGTGATTGGAAGTTTTACTATTTCTCATATTTCAACTTTATTTAAATAACTATTCTCCTATCCTCTGTAACAATCCCTAAAATACAGGACACAGAATAGGAAACATTCGCTAATGGAAGCAGGTACTCGCAACGAGACATTGGACTGCATTCCATACTCGGTCACACAAGACATTCAAAGTTGCCATCTATAAGAAAAATATGAAGGGCGGTATTTCCTTCTTTCATGTATAGACACGTGGCTATAATTTATTCACACATCACACTAATATTGCAAGACATGAAATTATGTTTTAAACAAGAACTTGACGTCAAACACAATTTAATTACAAGAATATGCATAGCTATATTTCTCATACAACATGTCAAAATAGCAAAAACATTCAAAAACGACAGAATCAGCTTAAGTTAAAAAATTACACGTCGAGAATAATGTTGTTTATTACAAGTAGCATAATTACAGCCTAAGAGTTACGTTACTGTTCTGAGACTAACATACACAACAATGTCAAGTTCACAAAAGGATATCCAGGTTAAATCAAGGAGCCGGCTGCGTCGGAGTTTTATCCTTGTCCTATTGCCCACCTGTCCGGTCAAAGAAAGAATTCATTAATGATAAGCAAACAAGTTAACGGAAAGACTAGAAAGGAAGACTTACCAGCATCTGCTCCTTGATCATCTTGATCATCATCCTCTACTTGCACACCTGTCTCCTCAGCTGCAAGCAACCGCATGCCCTCCTTCACCGCCACCTTCTCCTCCTTGGTAAACTGGGCAGTAACCACATCCATCCTGAAGGCCACGCTACCCACCTTATCCGCCTCAGCCTTGGCCTCCTCTAGAGCCCTGAGATAGATCCTAGCCATAACCCGAGGGTAATCATCCATCCAGGACAAGTTACCCTGCCTCCAAGTACGGAAGTACATATCCTGGAGCATCCCATCCATCATCCCCTTGTTCTCCTCAAACTCCCTCATTCGGACCTCAGAAGCCCGCAGCTTCGCAACGACAGCATCCCTCTCCGATCGATACCGTAGACGGTCAGCCTGAAGGGACCTCCTCATCGCCTCCATCTCCTCCTTCAACTTAGCCTGAGCAAGCTCCACAGCCTCAAGTCTCCCCGATAGTTCCTCTACCCGCTCGAGGTCCGCTTGCCGAGCCTCATCCACCGTGGAAATGGCCATGCCAATCTGCTCCTTACAGACGGCCTCCATCTTCCGCAACTCTGCCCTACTGTCCTCTTCCATAGTCTTCCTCAATTGTCTGGATGCGGCCTCATGCTGAGAGATTTGGATGGCTTGGTCGGCAAGTTGCTTAGCCTGGTCAGAAACCATCAACCGTAGCTGAATGTTGGCGCTCCCTATCTCTTCCCCAGCCTTGACCAGTCGGGCGTGGTGCCTCATCAATTTCCTGGTCTCCTCAGCAACCAGTCAATATTTGCCTTAGCCTCATCCCCCAGAGTTACAACCCGGGTAGTAAGCAAATCAAGGTCCAGGGACTTAGCTACGTCAAGCACCCGTACCATAGGATTGCGAGGGAGAAGATGCTCACCAGTAACCTCATCGAAGGAGATGTCATGAGATGCCGGGTCCTGGTCCGGATGACCCGCAAACGGATTGCGAACTAAGCCAGGATGATCTATCGGGGTGACGGTTGGATTCTCAGACAGATGTGGGGAAGGTATCAACTCGGTGTCCTCCTCCTCAATATCATGAATAGGCTGGAGTGGGGCCGGAGGGCCAGGAAGAGATTCAAAAGTAGATCGACTCCTCTTCCTCTTTTGTATATCTTCTTTAATAACTCCAAGAAGAGGACGATAGCCGACTACGTCTCCAGGACGGTTAGTAGGAGGCTTTGGCTTGGCAGAAGCTTTGAGGAGTTTGTATTGTTCAAGCCTGTGCCGAAGATCTAAGGTCTTGGCCGTTTTTCCCGCTCCTGGAATAAAAATCAAGTGTCACCAGCATGCGTTGAGCCATCATTCGAGAATTAAAAAAAGGAAGGAGATAAATTCACCTTGAACCGCAGAAGTTGCCTCAATAGAAGCACTCCCGGAAGATAAATCGACACCGGTCCCAACCTTATCAGCTTTCTTGGACTTCTCCGTTTCCTCCAACTCTTCAAAGGCTTGGCGGAGAGCATCATCCGTCCACTCTTGGATCATGCCCGCCTGCCCAGGAGGCAAAGCCCCGGTGCCATCACCGCCCTGTCCTTCGCCACCATCATCACCGTCACCTTCTCCACTGCTTCCGCTCTCTGCCTCACCTCCTCCATCCTCGCCTTTTTCCCCCTCCACTTTATCCTCCTCCTGAACATCTAGATGTGTGTCGGGAGAGGGTCCATCAGACTTCTGAGTTTCTTCCCCCCGGCGACGGGATGCGCCGAGAAGGGTATCCTTTTGCCGCTCTTCGTCGTGGCCCCTCCTGTGGCTTTGGCAGCCCTCTCCACCACCGTGTCTCTCTGCTTGACTACAGACTGATGTGGTAGGATCAGGTTGTGCCCCAGAAGTGTAGCGTTCCTAATCAAGTAAGAGGCCGACCTATACCTTCCCGTGATGGCTTCTATTTCCGCAGCCATCTGAATCAGGCGGTCATTCTCTATGACCGCAAAGCCACCTGTCGCTAGCAAGAAATAAAAACACATGAGAAGAAGCATTGCAGTCAGAACAGAAATCATAAATAAACTTCGACTTACAGCCTGAGGTGAAGCGACGGATGGAAACAGAGTCATCCTTAACAAAAAACCATTCTTTCTTAAACATGCTGAACTTCGAATATAAGTCCAGGACCGGCTTGAAAGATACGGATGATTCCAAGCTGATGTATGGAGACCCCTTCTTATAGCCTCTCAAGTTGTACAAATACCGGATCTCCCAGTTGGAGGGAGGACGCCCGTATATCCTTTGGAAAATGACAAACAGGCTCACCAGAATGGCATAGGAGTTAAGCTGAAGCTGGAATGGAGCCACCTTCAGATATGTGACAAAGCTGACTATCCAGGCATTGAGAGGCGGGATGGCACCACACATACAGTGATACCTGCTGTAAGCAAAGTAGCCTTCAGGGGGGTCATACGGCATCACTCCTTCCCCCGGCAATAGCATGCGTGCTATGTCAATCCCAAAGGAGCGAGAAATAACATCAAGCTGCTCGCCTTTGAGTGAGCTAGGGAAACAATCAGGAGGTGAGTTCAGAAGCTCCTGAGGACCATATCCATCTACCAATGATCTCGGGGTGGGCCCATAACGTCCCGGTCCTGACTGGACTGGGGGCACGGCGGAAGGCTCTTCTCTGTCCTGGGATCTCTTCTTTTCTGATCGGGTTTCCACTTAGTGAGACATTTATCTGCAAACACAGAAAAGCACGTTGTTAAAATAAAGGATGTAAAAATGTGCTGTTTGGAGTTTTATGTGGAATTCAAAACATATGCTCATTCGGTACAGAAAATTTTCGGGTTCATTCGGTATCGGTTCCGTTCGGTACTCGGGATCCACGAGTCCATCCGGTTCATTCGGCAGAAAAAGGGGGGGAACTCACCTGATTCGGCTAACACGTTCGGTCCGGCAATGACAAGGGTTTGATTCGGCTAACACGTTTGGTCCGGCAATGACAAGGGTTTGATTCGGCTAACACGTTTGATTCGGCTAACACGTTTGGTCCGGCAATGGTAAGGGTGTGATTCGGCTGGTAAGGAATAATGGAAGCACAAGGCCCCTACTTATAAGCAAATATCAATGACCGGACCAGTTTGTTCGGCACTAGAGACCGAATGATAGCGTGAATGACCTAAAACAAAGCACGCCATATACAAGCATATGCCCTACTTTGGGGGGGAAATGTTGGGTGTGTTTCGACCGGCTCCATCCCATGCCCACCGAATCAGCTCTCTCCTCTACTACCGGACCAACGACTACCGGACCAACGCACTCCACCTATCACCGAGTCACCGAACCACCTATCACCGAATCACCGAGTCACCGAATCACCTATCACCGAATCACCGAGTCACCTATCACCGAACCACCTATCACCGAACCACCGAATCACCTATCACCGAACCACCTATCACCGAATCACCGAGTCACTTATCACCGAACCACCTATCACCGAATCACCTATCACCGAACCACCTATCACCGAATCACCTACAACCGGTCCACTCTACGCTCCAACCATCACCGAACCAGGGAGTACCGAACCATCATTGCCAGGCCATATTGCATCGGCCCAGGCCCACCAGCAGCTTTATACATCCAAGACCCCTACCCCCAGCCTCACTCTATAAATAGAGGGGTAGGGGTACAACAATGGGGGACAAGTTTGAGAGCTCAAGCACGGAGAGAACTTTCAAACAACTTTCATATACTTGTATCAAAGCTTTGTACTTGTAATCTGAACAAGAAAGGAGAAATAACATATAAAGTGGACGTAGGCACGTTCTGGCCGAACCACTATAAATCTGTGTGTCTTTTACAGTTTAGTCCCTACTTTTTACATATTTGCATAAATCACCCAGACCACTAAAAACAACATAAAATCAACTAAATCATACGATTTGTGTTTGCCCATTTTTTGTGCAAACATGAATTATTTTTAATATAAACTATTTTTAATATAAAACTATTTAATATCCTAAATATTTTAATATAAACTATTTTAAATTTTATTATACAACTATTTTATTATACAACCATTTTATTATATAACTATTTTAACTTATAACTATTTTAATATACTAACTATTTTATTTATAAACTATTTTATTATGTATACTATTTCTATATCTAAACTGTTTAAGTGGGAAGTTATGTTTTCAAAGTATTATGGTTTCAAAGTGTTATGATTTTCAAGTGTTATAATTTCTAAGTTTTTATAATTTCGAAAGTGTTATAACTTTGGAAGTGCTATGATTTTTGGAAATGAATATTCTTTTAAGTGAGAAATGATATCGTATTGAATTGGTTTTGAAAGGGATATAATATTTTGGTTTTGAAGTATGATATTTTGAAATAACCACGGTGTTATAATAACGATTGGTTGTTAAAGAGACCGGGATTGGTTATTGTCATACTCTTTGCCAATACCGAAAACCACTTTAACAACTGTGTACGCGGTGGAGATTCCAGAATGAAGTAGAATGGTGGCGACGATTCTATTTGAGGTATATACATGGACCTGACTCCCGTGAGTTAGCTTAAGGTGGCTAAAACAGGAGCAATTAACGGGCCAAGTGAGGTAGCTCCTCCGCTCGGCCACACTTCTTCGATTGCCATTCTATTACTTTGTGATTGATTTGGTGCGCACCTTTGATTTGGGAGTGTGGCTCAAGGTGGGTGGTAGTTGCTGCTATGCGTTACCACCAGCTCGGAATTGTAATTGGTATATCTACCCTGACATTGCCTAGTTATGCCGTGTCACCTACCTTATCGAAACCACTACGAGTTTGTTTTGTACCATACCTATGGAGTGCCCTCTGACGACGCCCAGTACGGGGGAGATTATGGTACTGTATAGACTATGAGAAAATATAAAATGTGTTAAGGGGGATATGGGTAATGCCTTAATGCTATTTTAATAGTTTACTTTACTTTAGACATTATTATAATAGCGTATATTACTACATAGTAGATAGTTCCACGGATCCTTAGAGGATGGTTATCTCAAACATCCTTTAAGTTACTTGTATTTCAGTTGATATTTCACTTGATTTGGATTTATTGATATAAGAATGTTAATCCTGACTCGAGTGTTTTGTGTTTTGCTTTAAGCTCGGGTCAGACTGAGTGTCACGGCATTTGAGGCTCACCTTTGGAGTTGGAGCTTCGCTTGGAGATCCATCCATCTATTCAGCTTGCAGTTATTCAGTTGATTCCTGAGATATATTCAGATCTTGTATTTGACTATTGTATTGAGACTTCAATGTATTCGAGACTTCTGTTGTATCTTGTTTTAACTCTATTATATATATATATAGTAGCTTCATGAACTACTATTCTTTTGTTTCCGCTGCTTATTGTTATATTACTCTGTGTCTGTGATTCTGTGATTGATTTATTTACTGTATATGTTGAGTTTTACCAAATATAAATTAACAATCTAATATTTTGAGCAATTCAATTTCGACATGTATGGATGCGAATGGTTGAAAATATCGGGATGTTACAGAACACCATTAATTCCAAGGTAGTAGTCATAGTCAGTATTCTCATCCTATTATCGTTTCCGTTGTGAGTTTAGATTTCTATCAATCTCTGATAATACTCATGCTTATTTGTAGGTACCAAATCCAAGTTTTTGTGCTTTGAGGGACTTGGGTTTCGATTTTTATCGAAATTTAGGCCCATTAGGTTGTTACATTGTTCGATGATAATGTTGGGTCAAAAGAATTGGATTTTAATAAAAGGTGTTTATTAAAAATAAAGGAAACATATTCTAAAAATGAATACTTGAGGAAAGATTTTATATACAGTGATTTATAAATTAGAATTATAAAATATATTTTTAAAATAAGATGGATTTTAAAAGAATTTAAACCCCGGGTGACTTTGATAAAGTTTTCAAATGATTTTTAGGAAAAATAGTAATAATTTTACTTAAAAATACTTTAAAGTATAAATATTTTGAATTTTTTTTATAGAAAGATGTGTTTTATTTGGTTTGGTTTGGGGAATGAGTCCCGATTTTTTTTTGATTATTGGAATAATCTTCTAAGTGACAATCAGATTTTGCTTAGGCAGATGTGATAGTGCACTTAGTAAATTATTTTCTTTGTCATTGTATGGTCAAAACGGGTTCAAATCTGAATAAATCCAAAGCACGTTGGCAATAAATACTTTATTAAACTATTTATCTGGATATATATGTATATAATATTGTTTCAAAAAAAGATTTGAAAAGATGAGTCTTTTATAATTAACTATTTCGAGTGATTCGAAAGTGATTAAAAATGGGCAAGGGATGTGTTCAGATGGTAAACACTTCTCTTGAGTATTACCCTTCTTAGTTAAGGGATATATGATACAGTTTGGTAGTACCTAGTTCCTTGATACCATTTTGGAGTTACTCGAGCTATATGTATATTTTCTAAGGGATAACAATAAAGTATCATTCAAAAAGTTTTTGAAATAAAAACCAGGTACTTAACTCTTAGTTCCAAAATATAAAGGTATTTTGATTAAAGAATGGGTTAATAAATGAAGTTTTGAAACTGAATTAACTTAATAAGGAGGATTAATAAACTTTGTTTTATTAAAACGTGACTTTTGATTTTAACATCTAGGAAGTGAAAAATTATTTGATGTAATTGGGCCGGCTAATAAACATCTTTACCTTAAAGGTATTTAAGAAAAAATAGATTCTAGGATGGAATTTGGAAACCAGCATCCTACTCTTCTTAGCTACTTACCAGACCAATTCGGTAATGAGGTTGTATTGGTCGATTCAGTTTTAAGACCTAAATTATTTCGGGCCTACATCTGAGTAGAATGAAGTGACTAGAATTAAAAATTATATGATTTATATATACTCTTAGGATGTAGAAGAACATGATACAAATTAATAAATTAAAATGATTTTATGAAGAGGTTTCACAAATAAGTTGTATCATTTAAAATTTTTTGAACCTAAGTTGGAATTGTTATGAAATGTTTTCATAAATATTTTGTGAAGGGTAGAAAGTAGTTGGGCAGTAAGAAACAATATGATAAGTACGTAGGTTTTACGTAAATCATTTTTCTTTTTTACATAATTCGAGTACATGAATTATGGTGTTTCACACCATTCTGAACAGGGATCTATCACTTGATATTTGACCACATACACTTGGAGAGAGTTCTTAATCTAGAATCAAAGTTTTCTACCATAGTATATGGCAAAGTAAGGAGAACAAAGGTTTATAATTAAAAAGCTTTATCGGAGTCTGCACTAGGGAATCGAGTAAGCGATACTAGTTCGGAAGTAAAGCTATGTATTCGAGTGAGTGATCAAATCAGATTTTGCATAGGAATGATCTATGTACATCATACGGGCTGATGAGTAGTGTTAAGTACTTCTAGGTTTAGGGCTGTGGTAAAATTTTGGGGTCGAAATTCTTTTAAGGGGGAAGAGTGTAACGATTCGGAATTTCACCGCTTTGATTTGCGAATATTCAATTAATTTTAAATATTCAATTAATAGGTTTTATAATTAAAATAAAACTCTTTTAAATAATAAATAATGATGGTTAAATGGTTTTTTAAAATGTGTTTACAAAAATATATAGTTCGAAGAAAAATCGAAAATGTGACCGGAATTCATTTTCCGAATTTTTGACTTTTCGTCAGCTAACAGTTATCAAAAACATTGGGAACTCTATTTTATAATATAATACATATATTTATATTTGAGTTAGGATAGATATTGGTGTGTATATATATATCTAAATTTATATACATAAGTAATGAGACAATTTATGGAATATAATATAAAATTAAGTAAAAAGTAAACATCATATCTCATGAGACATTAGTACTTTGGCATTAAAAACATGCTGGTTAAGCAAATGGAAGGGGACAAGCTTGTGGGCATGAGGTACATGAAGGTAAGGGGGGCATGGTGATGTGGCAAGTGGATGTAAATAGTAAAGGACAAGGCTATTTTAGTAATTTACTTTGTTCTCTTGCTTATAAATAGCCCTTTCACTTCTTCAATTTTCATCCTCTTCCTTCTACCATATCTTTCTCTATCTTACCCAAATGGAGGATTTTGTTTTTTTAAACTATAGAAAATTCCATTGGCTACAACTTTAATGTGTACCACTTCATCAAATTTTGAGATTAGCCATGTCCGAATCTCATTTCTTTGCAGAGTATTTTCGACCCATATTTTCAAGTCCGAGAATATCTCTTCTTCTTTTGACCATATCTCCCTCAAAACTGATCCAAATTGAGTGATTCTTTTCTCGAAATTGTAGAGAAAATAATTTCCAAGAACTTTCCCTTTGGAAACCTTTCCAAATTCCATGAAAAATTTGTCCAAAAATCAGTTGGAATGATGACCCCATTTTCAGGTTTGATTTTTGTGAATTCAATGATAATCTGAAGTCCCTCAACCTTTCAAGGCCGACCTTCACCGCCCTTGGGCCATGTGCACCATACCTTGGCCAAACCCACTTAAGGCCACCAAATCTTCATTTTTCAAAGCATACAACATGGATCTAGGTTCTATTCTAGTTCTAGTGGAAGTTTGGATGGTTTTGGTGAGTAAACTTTTGTCTTAAATTAAAAGTTTTTAGCTTTAATATGTTTGATAAATTTGTGTATGATATGTGTTTGAATTGTTGGATTATTGGATGACTGGTTATATATGTATGTTGTTGTATGTGATTAGAAGTTAGACTTGAAATAAAGTCTAAATATAAGTGTTTCTTATAAAGCTGTGAACTTTGTTTATGGATATGATGTTGAATGTGTAAATGATGGATATGGAATTGTAGGTTATGAAAGATGACAATTTTTCTATGTTAAATAGGACCTGAAATCCTTTGGAAAAATGGTGTTTTATTAGTTTTATTTACTAAATGTTTTCAAAGTTTTAATGTTGTTTTAGTTTCCCAAGATTTTTTACTTATGTTTTAAAAGTGAATCAAAGTTAGAGAAAAGGAGTTGGAAAGGAGAACTTAGAAATTTGCTTTAGAGTAACTACAACCATAGCGATAGACGCTATTGAGGTAGTTCGAAATACAACATAAAAAGTGCTTTAACTTAATTATTTTTGAAATCATTTTTCAAGACATTAATTAAGTATAAATGTTAATTAAGTATGATTTAATAATAAATTGATTAATTTATTAATTTAACTTAATTATGAGGAATTAGGAATTAAATAAGTAATTAGTGCTTAAGTGTAGTCAAGTAAGTTAATTTTAATTATTTAATTTAATTAAAGATTAATTATTAACTAATTATTTATTTATAAAAGGGTTTAATTTTTAATTAATTACTAATCAAGTTTAATTTAAGTTAAGATTTAATTAAAACTTAATTATGATTTAATTAGTTAAATGAAGTTTTAATTTATTTTTTAAGTTCTAGTTAAGGAATATTTAACTAATTAATTGTGATTGATTAATATTAATTGTCAATTAAAGGTTTAAATTATTATTTAATAATTAATCAAAGTTTAATTAGGGTTTAATTATTTATTTAATAGTTAATTATTGTTTAATTATTAATCAAAGATTTAAATTATTATTTAATAATTAATCAAAGATTAATTAGGGTATAATTATTTATTTTATAGTTAATTATTGTTTAATTGTTAACTAAAGGTTTAATTATTTTTAAATAAAAGTTTAAATGTTATTTAATTATTAAATAATGTTTTAGATGTTTATACCTCCTTATTTTTAAAGATCGGTTTTGTTTTCAAGAAGCAACTTTCTTTTAAAGGAAGATTTTGATCCAAGGGATTTCTTTGTCGACCGTCCTTAAGTAAACCTAATTGAATATGAAATCCAATGATATATGTTTAGCAGAATAAATCACCGTTGTGCTAATTAACTTTTATTTGACATCTGTTTGGTAGAATAAATCACCGTTCTACCATAGTTGACCAAGTAGATAATGTTGACATCTATTAGGCAAGATAAAAACCCATTATGCTATTATATTAACATGGATATATATTTAGCAGAACCAATCCTAGTTCTACCATTTTGGTAACTTGAACAGTTACCTATATTTTATTGATTGTTGGTTGTTGATTCCTTTTACATATCTGATTTCTATGTAAATACCCATGTTATAACTTGGATCACTTAAACTCAATTAGACGAATAATTGTGGTCACTAAGCCTCTTCCTGATTTTTATTTTTATGAAGTCAAATATTTCATTTTTCCTTTTTGAATATGGTTTAAAGTTTATTCTATTTTAAAATATTTAAAGGATAATTAAGTAATTATTTTATTAAAGTGTTAGGAGTAATTTGATACTTTTTGAATGATTGTTTAAAATCACTATTTTGCTAATGTGGTTTAATTTAATGATGAATGTTTTTAAAAGATAACTTGTTTATTTAAAGGTGTTTTGAATAATTGATTTTATTAAAGGAACTTTATTGATGAAAGTTTATTAAGAAGTTTTGTTTAAATAAGGAGAGTTTATAAAAGAAGTTTTATAAATTGAAAGAGACCTTGAAATTTGGGAAAGAGTTTTATAAATAACATTTGTTTTGATCCTTTTAATATGACTTTGAAATAAGAAATCTTTCATAATGTTTTCTAAATATACTTATGCCGGTGAGATAGTATATGAATATTTTGATAAATATTCTTAAAGAGATTTATTGAATGGAAGATTTATTTAAATAAGGCTTAGTGGTTTCTATGGGTAATCAAATCTTTGAATTGTGCTTGTTTGTTTATTTGATAGCTAAATAATCGATTATCAATTTTGGACCAAAATATAACTCTGGGAATATCTAGGAGAAACACATGAGTTATATGGCACAGTCGTCTTCAATGATGCTATACCGTCCGTATAAATCTCGTTTTTTTCTCCTAGGACAAATGATAGGGAGATCCGTCCACTTAAACGGTTATGGGGTGATCCCTGCTCTTATGTATTGTCTGATTATTTCCAAAAGAACCAGGGTTGAGTTTACCGGAACTATAGAATGTTATTTCGAAGAGACTGGGATTAGATAAGTGTAAATTATCCGAAAACCACTTCGATCCAACTTAAGCGTTTCGAACTGAAGACATCTTGAAGATGATTGAAGATGGAGCTTTACTAATCCTGAGGGTGATTCCAAAATGGATGTAGTAGAGGTAGTACCTTCAGATTTGTTCAGAACAAGGATGAACTTGTATGGATGAATGCGGGCATTGCAAATCTGCATAGAGGGCAATATTAGCATTCTAGGATGGTTTTCTATATAAAAAGTAATCTAAGCTTCAAGCCTCATCGGCTAGGAAATGAATAAAGCAGGGACATGCGGTAGGGCTATGTGGGTCGCTCACATTAGGTGTGATCATCCCAAGATCAAGTGTCGATATCTTTATGTATGCTTCGAGGCTTATTATGGTTGTTTGATCGCAGCCAAAGGGTGATCATATTTGGCACGATCCAGTAAGGAGTAGAGCCAGTCCTGAATAGTAGAGGTGCAACATGTTATAGCCTCCCTTGCATTTTATCTAGAGGTGTACGGATTCGGTGGGTAGACCCTTACCCTTTCATAGTTGGAATCCATTCTCCAATAAGTGCCTTCAGACTTGATTGTATAACTATTATGCTGAAATTTAATCTATGTAATAATTTCATCCATGATTAATATGTATTTGTACATTAGACATTGTTATAAGATCACTGGATTTTCTATAGAAAGTGTTTTGGTTATCGAAAGGTAAAAACCCATCCGTGTTTATGTGCGGGGTGGTCTTATGAGATACCTTTGATTTTAAAGGATTTTACAGGATATAATAAGTAAAATTCCTTTTTTTTTGAGTTTCTCATGCTAATTTTACCAGACTGATCTGGGCGGTATTTTTCTTATGATGCTTAGATCAGCCCGAGCATATTTTCCATATTTACCTGGATGTTTTTTGGGGCTTTTAGGAGACAAGCTGGATTCTTCAAGACGTATTCACGTACCTTATATTCTTCCGCTATTTTGTTTGTTTTGTTCTTGTCTGTATCTATTAGAATTTCAAGGACATGCTATTATTACTTTCCAGATTGAAAACAGGTTAGTGTACTCTGATGTTGTATATAATAAAGTTGATTTGTTTTTAAAGATCTTGTGTATATTATATATTGCTCGTCATGATGTGAGATTATATTCTGTCTTCTTCTTTCTTTACCCCTAATGACCTGTCATTCGAACACTTAAATGATCGGTACATGAATATCGATGATGTATTAAGTGTTGTCTTTAGGTGTAAGGAAGGCAGATCGTCACATGGGTACTTTGAGAAAATTTGAGATATTTTAGATTATTTTATACCCATAAGTTCTTATCAAAAATAAAAGCCACATTTTTAAGAGAATTATATTCGTTGGTATAAGTGCTTTAAAAGTCTATTTTAATGTCTTATATATATCCAATAAATGTTTTTATGACATATATATATATAGATATGAATGTTTATATATGGTTTTTAACATCCATATCAAATTGGCAGTTTGTTCATACATTGAAATTTTATTGGGGATTATATGAATGAACATTCTTAATTATATAAACCTAATTTTGCTAATGTATATAAGTCAATAATTGGTTTTCATAGTTTTATTATAAAGACCATTGACTAAACTATGTATTTCCTAAAAATGTTTTTAGAATACACATGTTTTTATAGGGAATACAATAGAAGAATATTTTTTTATATAGCATATTTTCTAAAGTATTTTCACTGAAAATTTTCTTAATTTTAAAATTTAAGGGAGAAAATGTTTTTCCTACTTTATATACATGGTATATAATAATAAATGGCTAGGGTGAAATATCATTTTAAAATTAAAATCAATTTTGCAAATAAAAAGATTATACTTTTACTGAAAATTGAATAAGGTAAAAAATACAACCCTTATGAGTTAAAATGTATTTTGACCTTTCTGTTGATGAAAGATGGGGGTGAAGATTGGCCATATTGATAGAGGGAATGATTTTGAGGGAGTAACTATTGTGGGAAGCAGTATAATGTTTTAATGTTTTTCTATAAATTTACATGGTTGTCATCATCAAATAGTGAGAGAATGTTAGAAACATATATCTTGTGTTTTGATAAAAACAACCTATAATAATTGTCCTAACAAGCAGGTACATAGAATAAGAAATACAAAACATTGATTTCATGATGACAACCAATGGAGTAAATAAATATATATTTGGAGATATACATATTACAAAGATAATGGAGTTTGGAGACAAGATATAAATGATCACGTAGAGTTAAAAAATCTTTAGAGATGCATAGCAACACTCAAGAGGAGCTTCAAAGGCAATAATAGAGTATGTGTTGTTTTCTGTCCGTTGTCGATTCCTTATGGTAGAAAATTCTTAATACCACTAAGACGGCCTCTAAATCAATTCAAACTTAGCCACAACTTGCTTCATATATCCATGTATTTATGTGAATTTTCCAGAATTTCTGGAGGTTCATAGATGGGCTAAAAAGAAGGAAAGAGGCACCGGTTTCAAGTACACAGGCTTACTAAGATGTCTGAAGAACAACTAATCGATTGTTTTCATTCAGGGGCACAGTAAACCCACGTGACTATATCGATGCCTTCTTTTAAATCTAGCAGTCATGTTCCTTCTTTCTCTAGAGGTCATAACTCTTTCTCGATGGCTCAAAACCATAGAGAAACATCCACTACTCAAACCCATTCATTGTCAATTTAAACCAATCCCCTTTAGACATAAAAAAAACTTTTTCCACTCTCCGATCTCTAATTTATAAAGTGATTTACTTCTTTTAACTTATTAAACCCTAGTGAGTATACTGTACATCCAAATCCAAATCTTTTGATTCAACTTACAATTCTACACATTGCTCATTCAAACTCTCCTATCATTGAAAGGGTTATAGGATTTTTGTACAAGTTAGAATGGAAAATTAGTATTTTTACACACATAGTTGCAAAGAATAACTTTTGTACAAGAAGACGTGAAATCCATTGATCAAGCAGTGAGTTGAAGTCTTATTTGAGAAGCTTATGTAGAGTTGTACACTTATTCCTCCAAGTCAAGTGAGTCAAGTGTTTAGTGAAAATACAGATAGGGAGCTCTGGGACTGGAAGTAGGATGGGGTTCGAACCAGTATAAAATTCTACTTTGCATTTACTTTGTAGCACTTACTTATATTATTCTATCTAGCTTTATTTATTTATAACTTCCATATTACAAATCATTCCACATTAATTCACTAGCTCAATCATTTAGACTTTCACATATATGTAATGTTTTCTTTTCATTTCGATCCAATAGTCTCCAAGTGATGGTGGTGGTGACGAATTTCTAGTTACTCACTGTAACACCCCATATTTTTAGTAACAATATTAGGAAAATTTAATTAGGTAAATTAAATGAAATAACAAAAAATGGATTATAGGTTGAGATTTGTGATTAAATTAAAGGGTAGCCATGCCATGTAAACAATGGACTAAAGACGAGATAAAATGAAATATAGAAGGGGTAAAATAGGAAGAAGAGTATTCTTATATCCTAAACCCTTAGGAATTAATTTACACGTCCATTCTATATTCACTAAAAAAATACAGGCTAGAGGCCAGCTACCATTAAGAAAAGCAAAGAGAAGATTTCAAGTGGAAAAGCTTAAGCAACTTAATCAAGATCAAATCTCAAATCCTTAATCTTAATGCTAAGGTGAATAATGACTACATCTCATTTTTCCTATTTTTTTTGGTTCTAAGATGAATCAAAAGTATTTTGCATGATTATGCCATGTTTTTGAACGATTAAATGTTTATATATGCTTGTTGATGATTTTTGCTTGTTCATATAGATTTATGATATGTGTTAATGTGAAAACCCTATTAAATGACATCCAAATACCTTGTGATTTTTTATTTAGATCAGAATTGATATTTTAGAGATGGGTTCCAATTTCCATAATTTTCTGAATTAATGTGGATTTTGTTTTAATTTTCTAGCGAAGGAAATGATTACATGGGTTTAAAATTATTTACGGTTAAATAATATATGATTTGGATCTGATGTTAATATATGTTAGAAAACATATTTAAAATGATTTTTTGGAATTTTTGTAGAATTTTCCTAAGTGTTTTGATGAATATATAAAATTATTTAACGTATGGGCTTAAATGTTTTATATATTTATAAAAGGAGAAGGGGTATTTTGTAAATAAATTAAATGGTTTATCTCTGAATATTGGCAGCACTTTTAGAAAAGAAAATTTGCAACTAATCAGATTTTGACAAATAAGGTAAGTTGGTTGAAAAGATTACATTAAAAGGATAAAAATTAGTTTAAACATGCTTTTTACATGTTTTGCCACTTGCGGCACTTCGCTTCCGACTTAGATGGCTTTCGACTAAGTTCTTCCACCTTGATAGCAAAGCTAAGGGGATTAGCTTTGAAATAATTTAACATGGTCGAAGCTCTTCCTTCGAAAGCAAAGCAGGCGCGTTTTCATTTAAAAGCAATGCAACATTTCGACCCCTTCGGACCCCTTAGTTTCGACACCATCACTTCGTCACTTAGGATTTGATTTCGAAAGAGTGATTTCGACTTAAATGTTTTAATGACCCCTTTGCTCTGTTGAAGGTGAACCCAAAGGTTTCGAAAGAGATGATTTTTAAATGGTTTCAAAAAATGTTTTCGCATGTTTTAAAGTGAACCTAAATCCTTTCGAAAGGTTTGTTGTTTACAAAGGTTTTGATGCTTTCGAAAGGTTTGGAAGGAAGGTTTCCAATGGTTTCGAAAGATCTGAAAGGAATTGTTTTCCAATGTTTTCGAAAGGCAGTTTAAAGTGTTTTAAAGAAGGATGTCTAAGGTTTTAAAGCTTTCGAAGGAAAGGTTTTTCAAGTGTTTTCGAAAGGAAGATTGAATGGTTTCAAAAGGAATGTTTTGACTTTCGACCTAGGTTATAAGAAGGGTTTTACATGGTTTCAAAAGGGATACTTTCAATGGTTTCAAAAGGGATACTTTCAATGGATTCGAAAGGAGTACTTTCAAAGGTTTAAATGTTTTCATCAACAACGATTTGTGTTAAGTATATGTATAACATGGCATGGTGAGTTTGAATAAAGCATAGAATATATGTATTTTCCTTGTTTAAGTTTGATTTAAAGGTTTTCAAGGAAAATTTTGGGAAGGTTACCCTAAGTAAAATGACTCGGATATTAGAATACCAGATGAGACCGGTATAGGGTCGCGCCCTATACATTATCTATTAGCCCCAACTAAATTAGTCCAAAATTCCAGTGTGTAGGGCTTTGTCACAGGTAGGACTAAAATGATGATTACACACAGAAGGGAATATATATTTGTATACATATAGGTTATTGGTGAGCCCGCAAAACCATTAGATCAGGTGACCCCGCAAAACCATTAGGATTAGGTGACCTTGGGAGAAGATAAGTTAAGGACAGACCGTCTAGAAGAGGCGTATCTAACAGATAAGTTAGGGATAGACTGTCCAAAAGGGGAGTGTCTAACAGGTGTTAGATTATTTGTTTATATATTGTCTGGTAAGCCCAAGTTAGCCAAAAGTTATAAGTTAGCCAAACAAAACTATAGTTTTCGGACAAATAGTCCATTTTTTACTTGATATGTATGTTTACATGATAATGCTTTATAGTTTTTAACCAATTTTGGTTGCATAAAATGATTTGCAAAAGAGATGTTTTAAAAGGATGTTAGTGAGGGGAAACCCATTCCACTAAGCGGCGTGGTCTCTCTTAATATCAAATAACCGAGATGTATAGTATTATTCATACCGGGTTTTATGTCTAACTCGAAGTTTATGTTTTTCCCATTAAACTCTCGGGTGCTCAAAATTGATTTGAATAGGCTAAGGGTTGAGGTTTACAGGTTATTAGTAGGTTGGCGAATAAAGCTTCCGGAGATGAGCAGGTGGCTGATGGATAGCTATTTAGGAGTTGCTGTTTTATTTTGTTTAATTCCGCTGTGTTGTATTATGTCAGTATGACTATATAGTACTTTGGTCAACCAAGGGGACGTCTTCATATGTCGTTCTTGGCCTATTTATGTAATAATTATATGTTATCTGAACCTGGGAAATGTTTGGGATTATGTAACTTGGATATGAATTTTTTTTTGAAATGTAATGAACAATGTTGTTTTTGAAATTTGTGATTTTATTTCATATTCAAGTGCTTCTGATATTATGGATACCATTATCATTACCGTATTTGGTCACCGGAAGTTAATACTGTGGATGACTACAGCATCTGTAGCGCTTAGCTTCGGGCCTCCAGATAGGGGATGCTACAACTTGGTATCAGAGCATAGGTTTATGAAAAACTTTAACTAAAAAAAATGATTTTGAAAACATAATCCTAAGGAATTAGAGTTAAGATCGGGGTGTGGGATAACGCTGTAGTAACGTACTTTTATTTGCTATATATAAGTATACATTATATCTCTATTCTCCTATCTCTCTTAGGCTATCCTTCTATAATTCACGAGGCTTGAATACAGATATGGACGCTAGAAGTGGAAGAGTGAATTTAGGAGGAAGCACCACCACAAATGGTAATGCCAGACCAAATACTAGAAGGAACCAAGGTCAGGCACAAGCGGGGAATGTTGGTGTTGTCCACAAATGGATATGGGAGCCATGTTTCATTTTTTCGTGAATATGATGCAGGCGGGTGTTGCTGCTGGAATGGTTGGAGGAAATGATGGAGTAGGAGTTTAGGAAGCTCCAGTGGTCAACAATTATGCTATTTAGAGTAGAGACTATGTTAGGCTTGGAGGAAAGCCATTTGTTGGAACTGAAGATGCTATAGAAGTGGAGAACTAATTGTTGCATCGTTAGAGAATCTTTGATGACTTGGGACTCAACGATGAGTTGAAGAGACAGCTAGCTTCGAGATAGCTTCAAGGAGCAGCTTTATTCTGGTGGAATAGTGTGACGGCTGGAGTGGATGAAGAGGCGATGACATGGGCTGAGTTTAAGAGAAGGTTCCAGGAGAAATTCATGTCTGTGATGGCGCAGTCTGCTTTGCTTAGAAACTTTGCTGAGTTGGAGCAAGGATAGATGACTGTGTTGGAGTATGCTAGAAGGTTTGAGGAGTTGGCTATGTATGGGTATGCTACTGTGGATACTGTGATGAAGAGAAATAAGAAGTTTATCAAGGGGTTGAAGCCTGAGTTGGCAATGGCTACATTACCTCATATTAGGGATCCTTGTGATACTGTGGTAGAGATGGCGTTGAGGCATGAGGAGATACTTGCTTCTCTAGAGAAGAATAAGGCAAAGGAAGTCCAGGTAGGGCAGAGTCAGAAAAGGAAGTTCTTTCATAAGAAGGGTGCTCAGCAAGATGGAGCCACAAAGAAAGGAAAGTTTGAGGTTTTTTGCTTCAAGTGCGATAAGAAGGGGCATTTTGCTAATGAGTGTCATACTGGAAAGGCAAAGGAAGTGATCGGGAAGAAGAATATCAGATGCTTCAACTGCGATCAGATTGTCCACTATAAGAACCAGTGCAAAGAGCCTGCTAAGGATGGAAAGGGCAAAGTATTTGCATTGGAGCCAGCTACATCAGGTCCAACAGTGTAGGAGAAAGGGAAGGCATTGTTTGGAGCTACGCTTTAGATTCATGGTATGTCTATTAACGTTCTATTTGATACCGATGCATCGCATTCTTTTATATCTTGTTGTTTGGTAGATAAGCTTAACCTAGAACCCACTTACTTAGTTACTTCCTTAAGGGTTGCAATTCCGATAGGAGGGTATGCGACACTTGGGATGAAGTGTGACCACTTAGAATTTGATTTGTTAGGTCATACCTTTGTTTGCAGTTTGCATGTGTTTGACTTTGTAGGGTTTGGAATTATATTGGGTATGTATTGGCTAAGTAAGTATGATGCTAGGATATTTTGCCATGACAGGAAAATATCACTTAGACACCCCGACTATAGTGATCGGATTATGTATACTATAGAAAGCCCTAGTTGTGAGGTGAAGGCTTTGTTGGGTGTTGTGGAGTTAGAGGACGAGTTGAATCTAGTTTTCATGGTTAGAGAATTAGCGGATGTCTTCGAGCCGGTAGTAGGATTGCCACCAAAATGAGCCATTGAGTTTTGGATAGATTTGGTGCTTGAAGCAAAACCAGTGAGTAGGCCACCAAGTAGGATGACACCTATAGAGATGAGAGAGTTGAAGGTGCCGTTGGTGGATTTGGAAGGCAAGAGTTTTATCAGACCCAGTAGTTCACCTTAGGGAGCAGCCGTAGTGTTTTCTAAGAAGCCGGATGGATCGTTAAGGTTATGTATCGAATATCGTAAGTTGAATGAGAAGACGATAAAGAATCGATATCCGTTGCCTAGAATTGACGATTTGTTCGATCAGTTGAGTGAAGCCAAGGTATTTTCTCAGTTGGATTTGGCAATAGGTTTTCATCAGCTTAGGGTAGCAGAGGATAGTATTTCTTTGATGGTGTTTAGGACAAGATATGGATCATACGAATGGTCAATTATGCCGTTCGGACTAACTAATGCGTCGGCATTCTTTATGGATTTGATGAACCGAGTTTTCCGAGAGCACTTGGATAGGTTCGTGTTGGTTTTCATAGATGATATTTTTATATACTCTAGAAATTAGAAGGAACATGAAGTTCATCTTAGAATTGTGCTTGAGACGCTGAGGCAGAATCAGCTGCAGGCGATGTTTTCGAAGTGTCATTTCTAGAAGATGGAAGTGAAGTTTCTTGGTCATGAAGTCTCAGAGAAAAGGTTGTTTGTAGATCCAACTAAGATTGAGGTGGTGAATAATTGGAAGAGACCCGAGACAGTGGACGAGATAAAGAGTTTTCTTGGATTGGAGGGTATTATCAAAGATTTATTAAGGATTTCTCGAGGATAGCAGCACCGATGACCAAGCTAACGCGAATGGATGTGAAGTTTGTGTGGACCGATAAGTGTGAGGAAGCATTCTAGAGCTTGAAACACTTATTGACCCATGTACCTGTATTAGTTTTTCCGGAAGGGAATCAGGATTTGGTAGTTTATACAGATGTGTGTAGAACTAGATTAGGTGCTGTGTTGATGTAGAGAGGTAAAGTGATTGCCTATGCTTCTCGACAGCTTAGACCGCATGAGGTTAGATATCCAACACATGATTTGGAGTTGGCTGCAGTGATATTTGCACTGAATGTGTCGAGACATTATGTTTTGGGAGAGAGATTTGAGCTGTGTATGGATCATAAGTCGTTGAAGTACTTATTCTCTCAAAAGGAGCTGAACATGAGACATCAGAGATGGTTAGAGTTTATTGCTGCTTATGACTTTGGAATTGAGTACACACCAGGGAAAGGTAATAAGGTTGTAGATGCGCTTAGTAGGAAGCATCAGAATGTATTGTTAGCTATGATAGCTGAGTGGAAAGATTTGGAAGCATTGTCGACTTGTAGAGTGGAGTGGAGATCTAAGGCTGGATCTAGTGGAGAAACAACTATGTTTCTTGTTTAGAAGTTCGACCGGTAATGATCGGAAAGATTGCTTCTAAACAGGAGGAGGATCTAGTGTTGGTTGAACAGATCAGGAAGTTAAGAGATGAAACCGAGAGCGATGACTTGAAGGATTTTAGTCTCTACCATAATGGATGGTTGAGAAATTAAGGAAGGTTATGTGTTTCGAATGTAGGAGACATTAGGAAGGAAGTTTTAGAGGAATGCCATCGCTCGAAGTTCACTATTCATCCGGAAGGAACTAAGATGAAACAGGACATGATGAGAAGTATCTTCTGGGAAGGTATGAAGAGGGATGTAGGCTTTTGGGTAAAGCAGTGTTTGAACTGTCAACAGGTAAAAGCCGAACATCATAAGCCAAGTGGGTTGCTTCAACCATTGGATATCCCGGTATGGAAGTGGGATTCTATTTCTATGGATTTTATTGACGGGTTGCCAAGATCTAGTAGAGGAAATAAAAGTATATGGGTCGTAGTGGATTGATTGACCAAGAGTTCCCATTTCATTCCAGTTAAGTCAACAAGGACGGCACCTGTTTTGGCGAAGTTGTTTATGAAGAATGTGGTTAGACTGCACGGAATTCCTAGTAATATAGTAAGTGATAGAGATTCTTTGTTCATTAGTGAGGTTTGGAAGAGTCTATAGGAGATTTTAGGAACCAAGCTCAAGATGAGTACCGCTTACTATCCGCAGACCGATGGACAAACAGAAAGAGTTAAAAAGTCTTGGAGGATTTGTTAAGAGCTTGTGCGTTAGATTTTAGGGGATCATGGGAAGACCATAGACACTTAGTTAAGTTTTCCTATAAAAAAAATTATCAGACTAGTGTAACATCCTGCTTCTGGAGGCTCAAATCTAACTGCTACGCATGCTGCAGTCATCCACAGCTGTTTTTTCTGAGTGACCGAAATCGGAATCTTGAAACTATTGGCAACACAGAAACACATGAATATGAAAAATTTTAAACTTCAACAAAACATAATTTCTCATTTCTTATGAATTTCAATTTAAGATTTAATTACAAAATCCTAGAAGTTAACCATGCTCAGATCACATATACATGTACAAAATACGATAAAAGCGACATATGAAGATGTTCCCTTATGATGATTAGATAACTAATAAATATTAACTTTACAGTTCTTAGTACATCACAGCAGAAAACACAAAATAGCTCCTATATAGCTAACACTGCCTCCTGCACGTCTCCGGAAGCTTATTCGTCCAAAAACCTGAAAGTCTCCTACTCTCAGACTACTCAAATTAATTTTGAGTACTTGAGAGTTTATGGAAAAACACAAACTTCGAGTCAGACAATAAGTCTGGTATGAATAATCCCTTATCATAAATAGATATCTAGTGAGACCAAGCCGCTTAGCAGAACGGGTTTTCCCCTCACTAGTATCCAAAACAAAACATGCAAATCATTTACTATGCCCCTGCACCCAAAATGATTAGTCTTAACATAAAATGAAATATAGCCATAAATCATATGTGTTGGATATCCCATCCAACCATTTATTAGATATCCCATCTAAAAGCAATTTATTAGATTTTCCATCTAAGATCAATTTATTAGAGTTCCCTTCTAAAATCTTTAAAATGACTATCTGTCATAATTTAATAGGACTATCCATCCCAAATCCATTTAAAATAAATGCAGATTATCCATCATACATTTTTTATATATAAAAGATGGTGTGGGCAATCCACCACACACTATATAGTTTTCCTAGGATGACTATGAACCCTTGGGTGCCAAATCCCGAGGCTAACCACCTCTGGCAAAACATTCTTTTCTTTAGAAATTTGATGTGGGATATCCATCGCACATTCCATGGTTTTCCTAGGTTAACCAAGAACCCAACACTTGGCCAATTAAAACACCATGATCCCCATGATTATTTATAAAAATTCATGATCCCCATGATTAATTATTTTCCCCAGGTATACCACCTATTTAACCTATTCCCATTGGTACCCCCAATTAGGTTAAATTAAATAAAAACACATTGATAGCCCCAATGTATATTTTCGAAAGCATATTTCTGTTTGTAACACCAAACTATGTATCGAAAACATAAAACCTACCCCGGTGTCCCCAAGGTTTAATAACATCAAATTTATATAAGGATCCCCCTTACATATTCAAACAAAATAAGTATTTATGCTATAACCCTTCGATGTAACCCCTTCAAGTTAGCAAAATTTTACTCAAGGAAAAATGGCTAAAAACAGCCCTTTAAACCCCTTTGAATGAAGTCCCATTCGAAAGTAAATAAACATCTGAAGTTAGTCCCTTCGGAAGCCTTCCTTTTGAAAGCATCATAAAACCATACCTTTCAATTTTATCGGAAGGTCTCACCTTTCGACCATGTCGGAAGGTTTCTTTTCGACCTAGTCGAAAGGATCTACCTTTCGACTTTGTCGAAAGCCTGGGGTATCCCCCTTATAAAACCATTTATAAACCTTTCGAAAGCAATTAAACTCAAAACCTTTTGCAATCATTGAAACTCAAAACCTTTGACAATCATTGAAGGTAACCCCTTCATAACCTTTCGAAATCAAACCTTTCGAAATCAAAACCTTTTGAAATCAGAACCTTTCGAAATCAAACCTTTCAAAACCATTCAAAAACAATGAAGTGTTGGGGTTGGAACCAACCCTTTAAAAGTATACTTCCGACCTTGTCGGAAGGTTTACCCTTCGACTTTGTCGAAAGGTATTAAAACTTTTACTTTAAAAACAATTGGAGGTTCAGAAGTAACCCCTTCTTATTTCCCTTCTTTCCCTTCGGCTTTGTCAAAGGTATCCCTTCGACTTAGTCGAAAGGATTAAAACACCTTTTTAGAAAACATTTTAAAACCCTTCTCTTAAAGGTTTAAACTTTCAAAGATCCCCTTCGAAACCCCTTCTTGAATATATAAAAAATTTAGTCTTTTATAAAATGATAAAGTCGAAGGATCCCCCTTCAACTTATTCGAAAGCAATTATGTTTCTATTCGAAAGCAAAGGAAGCATCCTCCGCATCCCTTCGCCCCTCTTCCCTTTGACACCGTGCCTACCTTTCGACTTAGGTGAAGGGTAATTGTTTACCTTCCGTCTTAGACGATAGGTACTTTTCGACTTCATCAAAAGGGTAAAAGTGGGCTTTTTGGAGTCGAAGGCTGAACGGGCCTACTGAAGTGATGTTTTATCTTGCTTGTCTAACTTTATTGACTGAGGAGCCTTCTCCTGTACTTCCAAATAGTAAAAAGTATACAAAAGTTAACCTTTTTCTTAAAACACTATTCTTCTTCCCCAATTAAATTTTTGAATTGCAGCCTTCCCTCCGAATTGACTAATTCGAAGGTAGTTTTGCAGTTTAGCCCTTAGGCTAAATAATTTAATTACCTAAGTAAACCACTAAGGAAAAATCCCCAAAAATCACCAAAAATCTGATAAATCATATACTTCAACATATTAAAATTTCAAAGCATATGAAGATCAAAACAACTCGGAATTTAACCAAAACCAAATAAAAACGTGTTAATTAGCCCATTAACATTTAAAACACCTATGTCTTATCCAAACAAAGGTTTAAATGGTTATGTCCTAACAAAAATCACAAAAATGAATCAGGTATAACCCATAACTGATCCAAACATAGAAAAATGAGATGATAAATATGATTATTCACCTTGATTAGTTGATTGGAGAATGAGAAAATTTCCTAGCTTTAATTCCTTAGCTTTTTCTTCAATTTATTGCTCTTCTTGGAGATTTTAATGGCCGGTCGAAAGTTGGTGAGGAGTTATGAATGAGAAAGTGAAAGTTTATTAAAGTGGATGAAGAGATATATACTAAGAAATGTAGCCCCATTTCCAAGTTTACCCCTTTGGAAATTCCTCCTTCTTAATTTAGTCAAGTATTATTTTAATTCCTTCGTTAAGACATGGCCATTGGATTTATTAATCACATCTCCCTAATTATTCACATTATTATGTTTAATTAATCCAATTAAATATCCTGAATAATGTTAATTAAAATTCAGAGGCATTACAGACTCCCCCTTAAAAGAATTTCGTCCCCGAAACTTCAGTAAGGACACAACAACTAGCATATAGCCCATGCAAGAAAAGCTAGTATAACCAACCAGCCAAATTCTATATAAACCCTATATAGAACTCACTATCTAAAACAGCCTAGGAAAAGTAGCCGTAATCCTATCTTCTGTCTCCCAAGTACAGTCCTTCACGTTGTCGCTCCATTAAACTTTCATCAACCTGACTGTCTTGTTCCTTAACCTCTTCTCATCTTTTGCCACAACATGAACTGGTTGCCCAGAAAAGTCATATCATTTTCCACCATTAAGTCCTCTAGTACCGTCGGAGCGATAGTAGTTTCTGGATCATGAACACACTTCCTAAGATGAGAAACATGAAACACATTGTGGACCCCGACCAAATTGCTCGGCAAATCTACTTGGTATGCGAGTCTCCCAATCCTCTCGGATATAGGAAATGGTCCAACATATCTCGGTGCTAGCTTCCCGGTCTTCCCGAACCGAAGCACAACTTTCATCGACGATACCTTGATGAAAACTCTACCTCCAACTGAGAACTCTAGGTTCTTACGCCTTTTGTTTGCATAACTCTTCTGCCTAGACTGAGCTTCCTTCATTCTTTCCCATATCAACTCAATCTTTTCCGTCCCCTCTCTCACCAGACCAAGGACCAACCCATCTCCGGTCTCTAACCAACATACTGTTGATTAGCATGGCCTTCCATACAAAGCTTCAAAAGGCGCCATTCCTATAGTAGTTTGATAACTATTATTATAGGAAAACTATACTAAGTGCAAGTGATCTTCTCAAGAACCACTAAAATCCAACACACAAGCTCTTAACAGATCTTCCAGTACCTTGTTGACTCTCTCTGTCTGCCCATCCATCTGAGGATGATATGAGGTAATCATCTTGAGCTTAGTCCCTAACACACTCTGTAGACTCTTCCAGAATTCGCTAGTAAACAAAGCATCTCTATCACTGATGATACCACTAGGAATTCCATGCAGTATAACGATGTTTTTCATGAACAACTTAGCCAAAACAGGTGCCGTCCTGGTTGACCTTACCGGAATGAAATGAGCACTCTTGGTCAATCTGTCCACTATGACCCGTATACTTTCATTACCCCGATTTGACCTTGGCAAACCGTCAATAAAATCTATGGATATCGAGTCTTCCAAACTGGAACATCCAAAGGCTAAAGAAAACCACTTTGCTTCTGATGTTCGGCTTTCACTTACCGACAGTTCAAACACTATTTTACCCATAAGCCAACATCCCTCTTCATTCTTTCCCAAAAGAAACTTATCTTCATATCCTGATACATCTTGGTTCCCCCACGATGAATCGTAAACTTCGATCGATGAAATTCCCTCAGGACTTCCTTCATAAGGTTCCCAACATCCGGAACACATAACCATTCCTTTTTCCTCAACCAACCCCTGCGGTCAAGAATAAAATCCTTTAAGTCATCAATCTCGGTTCCATCTTCCAACCTTCTAATCCTCTTGGCTAACACTAGATCCTCTTTATGCCTAGAAGCAATTCGTTCGATCAAAACTGGTCGAATTTCCAAACAAGACATCATTGCGATATTCCGACTAGATCCAACAGTCGACCTTAACTGCACACTGCAAGAAGGCAGTGCTTCCAAGTCTTTCCATTCCACCAACATAGCTAAAACCACATTCTAATGTTTCCTGCTAAGCGCATCCGCCACCTTATTTCATTTTCCCGGTGTATTCTCGATGCTAAAATCATAAGCTGCAACAAACTCCAGCCATCTCTGCTGTCTCATGTTCAGCTCCTTCTGAGAGAATAAATACCGTAGAGACTTATGATCTGTAAATAGCTCAAACCTTTCTCCCAAAAGATAATGTATCCACACCTTCAATGCAAAGATTACCGCTGCTAACTCCAAATCATGAGTAGGGTATCTCACTTCATGAGGTCTAAGCTGTCTAAAAGCATAGGCAATAACCTTTCCATTCTGCATTAGCACAGCACCTAACCCAGTACCACATGCATCGTCGTAAACTACCAACCCCTGATTCCTATCAGGAATTACTAATAAGGGCGCATTGGTTAACAAATGTTTCAACTTAAGGAATGCCTCCTCACATTTGTCAGACCAAAAAAACTTCGCATCCTTCCTGGTTAGCATAGTCAAGGATGTCGCTATTCGTGAGAAATCCTTAATGAACCTTCGGTAGTATCCTGCAAGTCCAAGAAAGCTTCTAATCTCACTTACCGTCTCTGGTCTTTTCTAATTATTAACAGCTTCGATCTTATCCGGATCAACTACTAAACCTTCCTCGGAAACTACATGACCAAGGAATTTCACTTCCTTCTTCTAGAAATGACACTTTGAGAACTTCTGTGACGCCCCACCTCTATGCTCACAATAACAAAGAGTATTAAAAGAAATACTGTCTGTTATTACGAAGAATAAGGCTGGATAGGAGCGGCCATCCATAGTTAGGCCTTACACTAGTATTGGTTACCTCGATAGGAGTGGTATATTTATTTTTCTTTAATCTCTGTTTATTACTCCCATCGACATACCCAATTCCAGTATAAAACGAACTATGATGGTTCATAATAGTTTAGGACAACATATATAATAATAACACAGATAAGCTAAATGCGGAACACAGATAATATAAAATCTCATATATATATAACTGAAGTCAGATACAATACATGTGATACAATACATATGATACAACTACAACTGTCGACACTGGAAGTTACATATACAAGTACATTATCGAATAATATACATGAATACATATCATCCTATACTATGACAACGACTACTCCAAAAGATATGAAAAGTCTTCATAGCTCAAGCAGCAACCTAAAGCAAGATATCTACAACCTGAAATAACTCGGTCTGACCTGAGTATTAAATTCAAAAGAAAATAATACACGGGTCAGTCTAATTAAAACTCAGTTATTAATACATGGAAGCAATAATAATTAAATAATCAGATAGACGATAGTCACAGTAAATCTCGTATATCCAACTCTTCAATGAGAGAATCGTATAACGGTAGATATAACACGTAACAGTGTTAAACAACAAATCAGCAAATTCAAATCATCAACAAAGATAATTAAAAAGGTTATCAATGAAGATAATATGAAAACCACAGAATTGCCTAAACAGCAATTAACAACAAAATCTAATTATTAAATAAATAATTAGAAACTCATAATCTAATTATCAAATAGATAATTAGACAACAACAAAATGATCCAGTCAAACCAAATCAAAATACAATTTCAAATTATTGAATTGGACACACGAAACAATTCAAACAATTGAAATATCAATTAAAACGTCTATTCTGTGTGGCTGCAGTACACGCACGCGTGCACTGCCTCGCCACTACAGTGATGAATTACACAAAAGCTCAATGAATCAGAAACAAATGGCATCAACTCAAATCAAGATGAACCAGATGGAACTGCAATAGCAGGAGCATCCACCCAGTAACCATCAAATGAACAAAGTACACATGAATGTATAATGAAAGTTCTCAAACGAGCACAAGGTCAAGCCCGAGCTTTACAGCTGGGTTCAACACAGGTGCGCTATAAAACATCATAAAACTGTCGAGCAAAAATTCAAATACAACCAAACAGTGCACAGTGGTACCCAAATGTGCAAGTGCAAGTATCAGTTTCTAACAGCACAAAGAATGAAGTTAACCACCAACTCATGATACAATGATCTACATAATGAAATGTATGCAGAGACAAGTACACAAGTTATGGCACACTAGAACTGCAGACCAACCAGGTTAATACTGCAACTGACTCAGCATGTACATGAAGGCAAAAAAACAGGTACAACATAATGCAACAGTAACTGCACCTAATAGCAGTTGGCAGTTGTTTGATGAATGTGAAAGCAATGGACTTGAAGTTATTTAATCACAACTTCAAATGAACATTACAAGTGACTCCAACAGGTTGATATGCAACACAGTATGTAGTGGACACAAGTGCTGGACCAATAATGCAAGGCTAAACCAACACAACAACAAACAAAGGCCACCAAGTGAATATGTACATGAACACATATTAGCCTATATATGCAGACTACCTCAAAAATGAATCAGAAGCCTGTGCACTAAAAATCCAACCAAGAGCAAACATGCGCAGGCAAAAGCTACCCACATAATAGTAGTAAAACAGTACGTGCAACCTGAACAAAATGTAACAGAGGTGGCAACATAGGACTGTATGGTTCAATTCAACAAATCACCAGTATTTTAATCAAAATGGCCGAAATAAACACCATCAGTGTCAAGGCCAAAGCCAACAGAAATTCATGAGATCAGAGAGTGAAGTCAGAAATCATCAAATGCGGTTCAATGAACCAGACAAGGCACAGTTCAAATCAAGTGAAACTACTGCAATTCAATATCAACGAAATGGGATGGAAAGTCATGGAGTCGCATTCACAAAACCAGATGACCAAATTAGAAAATCAATGGCCGAGAATATTCAAGTAACGAATTCAATTAAATGGATACAAACAAAATTCAAAAGCATCGAATCAAGTCCCAAATAAAGTCAGAAATCATCAACGATGAAACAGAAATCAAGCGGCCGAAGCACTGTACTAGGAATGAATTACAGATGTGAGTGAAAAATCACTCACCTTGTTCGAAGAACGCAATTCCAAATTGCAGCCGAAAGTAAAGATCGAACAATCGGAATCGAAGCCGTGGCATCACAAAGTCGATCGAAACCCTAGCGGCCATTCGACAGAGCAAGGAATCATCGGTCGACAAAGCAAGGGACGAATCATCATTTCATCGAACGATCAACAAAGTCGGCGGCTTCACAAAATTTCACAAGCCCTAATTTGCTAAAGAGGAACGAATGAGCCGCCATTTTTTTTCTTTTGTTTAGATTAGGGTTTTCGATGAAATGAATGGATCGGGGAAAAATGAACGGGGATTGATAACTATCACGACAACAAAAAGAAACGTGGGCCAATAATCACTTTTTAAGCCCACAAACATTTAACAAGTTTATAAAAGAATCACAACCCGATTAAAAACTCTCGATAGCAATTAGTTAGCAACATTAATCGTTTAATGATGATTATAAATTGGTGTAAAACCCCGAGTTGTTACAGACTCCCCTCCTTATAAAAATTGCGTCCCCGCAATTTTCATAATTAAAGTCGTCAATAACAATTATTTTTCTAACATAAACTAGTTAAGCTTAGAAAAATAAAGGTCAAGAACATAATTGCCAAAGAAATCTTTTAATTTCATAAAAGAAATTGACAAATCCTCAACAAAATCTAATTATCAAATAGATAATCAGAAAACAGCAAAACTGAATAAATACAATTATCAGCAATATTTAATTATCCATTAGATAATTAGAATACATAAATCACAAAACAGCAATATCTAATTATCGATACGATAATTAGAAAACAGCAAAATCTAATTACCAACAAAGACAATTAGAAAACACAAATCACAAATCGCAAAACCGCAAATATCTAGTTATCCAACAAATAACTAGAAAACACGAACTTCATAATCAGTAAACTCTAACTATCAACAGAGATAGATAGAAAACAACAATTCAATATAATCAACACAATCTAGAATCAATTAGTGGCAAGAAAATCTCATAATCAGCAAAATTAGCAAATATCCAATTATCCAAAACGATAATCAGGAAACAACAAATATCTAATTATCAAAAACGATAATCGGAAAACAACAAATATCTAATTATCAAAAACGATAATTAGAAATCTCAAATCAACAAATATCTAATTATCAAAAACGATATTCAGAAATCAACAAATATCTAATTATCAAAAACGATAATCAGAAAACATCAAATATCTAATTATCAGAAACGATAATCAGAAATCAACAAATATCTAATTATCAAAAACGATAATCAGAAAACATCAAATATCTAATTATCAAAAACGATAATCAGAAATCTCAAATCAACAAATATCTAATTATCAAAAACGATAATCAGAAATCAACAAATATCTAATTATCAAAAACGATAATCAGAAATCAACAAATATCCAATTATCAAAAACGATAATCAGAAAACATCAAATATCTAATTATCAGAAACGATAATCAGAAATCTCAAATCAACAAATATCTAATTATCAAAAACGATAATCAGAAATCAACAAATATCTAATTATCAAAAACGAAAATCAGAAATCAACAAATATCTAATTATCAAAAACGATAATCAGAAATCTCAAATCAACAAATATCTAATTATCAAAAACGATAATCAAAAATCAACAAATATCTAATTATCAAAAACGATAATCAAAAATCAACAAATATCTAATTATCAAAAACGATAATCAGAAAACATCAAATATCTAATTATCAGAAACGATAACCAGAAATCAACAAATATCTAATTACAAAAACGATAATCAGAAAACATCGAATATCTAATTATCAAAAACGATAATCAGAAATCTCAAATCAACAAATATCTAATTATCAAAAACGATAATCAGAAATCAACAAATATCTAATTATCAAAAACGATAATCAGAAAACATCAAATATTTAATTATCAGAAACGATAATCAGGAATCAACAAATATCTAATTATCAAAAACGATAATCAGAAAACATCAAATATCTAATTATCAGAAACGATGATCAGAAATCAACAAATATCTAATTATCAAAAACGATAATCAGAAAACATCAAATATCCAATTATCAAAAACGATAATCAGAAATCTCAAATCAACAAATATCTAATTATCAAAAACGATAATCAGAAATCAACAAATCTCTAATTATCAAAAACGATAATCAGAAATCAACAAATATCTAATTATCAAAAACGATAATCAGAAAACATCAAATATCTAATTATAAGAAACGATAATCAAAAATCTCAAAGCAACAAATATCTAATTATCAGAAATGATAATCAGAAATCAACAAATATCTAATTATCAAAAACGATAATCAGAAAACATCAATTATCTAATTATCGGAAACGATAATCAGAAATCAACAAATATCTAATTATCAAAAACGATAATCAGAAAACATCAAATATTTAATTATCAAAAATGATAATCAGAAATCTCAAATCAACAAATATCTAATTATCAAAAACGATAATCAGAAATCAACAAATATCTAATTATCAAAAACGATAATCAGAAATCAACAAATATCTAATTATCAAAAACGATAATCAGAAAACATCAAATATCTAATTATCAGAAACGATAATCAGAAATCTCAAATCAACAAATATCTAATTATCAAAAACGATAATCAGAAATCAACAAATATCTAATTATCAAAAACGATAATCAGAAAACATCAAATATCTAATTATCAAAAACGATAATCAAAAATCTCAAATCAACAAATATCTAATTATCAAAAACGATAATCAGAAATCAACAAATATCTAATTATCAAAAACGATAATCAGAAAACATCAAATATCTAATTATCAGAAACGATAATCAGGAATCAACAAATATCTAATTATCAAAAACGATAATCAGAAAACATCAAATATCTAATTATCAGAAACGATGATCAGAAATCAACAAATATCTAATTATCAAAAACGATAATCAGAAAACATCAAATATCTAATTATCAAAAACGATAATCAGAAATCTCAAATCAAAAAATATCTAATTATCAAAAACGATAATCAGAAATCAACAAATATCTAATTATCAAAAACGATAATCAGAAATCAACAAATATCTAATTATCAAAAATGATAATCAGAAAACATCAAATATCTAATTATCAGAAACGATAATCAGAAATCAACAAATATCTAATTATCAAAAACGATAATCAGAAAACATCAAATATCTAATTATCAGAAACGATAATCAGAAATCAACAAATATCTAATTATCAAAAACGATAATCAGAAAACATCAAATATCTAATTATCAGAAACGATAATCAGAAATCTCAAATCAACAAATATCTAATTATCAAAAACGATAATCAGAAATCAACAAATATCTAATTATCAAAAACGATAATCAGAAATCAACAAATATCTAATTATCAAAAATGATAATCAGAAAACATCAAATATCTAATTATCAGAAACGATAATCAGAAATCAACAAATATCTAATTATCAAAAACGATAATCATAAAACATCAAATATCTAATTATCAGAAACGATAATCAGAAATCAACAAATATCTAATTATCAAAAACGATAATCAGAAATCAACAAATATATAATTATCAAAAACGATAATCAGAAATCTCAAATCAACAAATATCTAATTATCAAAAACGATAATCAGAAATCAACAAATATCTAATTATCAAAAACGATAATCAGAAATCAACAAATATCCAATTATCAAAAACGATAATCAGAATACATCAAATATCTAATTATCAGAAACGATAACCAGAAATCAACAAATATCTAATTATCAAAAACGATAATAAAAAAACATCAAATATCTAATTATCAAAAACGATAATCAGAAATCTCAAATCAACAAATATCTAATTATCAAAAACGATAATCAGAAATCAACAAATATCTAATTATCAAAAACGATAATCAGAAATCAACAAATATCTAATTATCAAAAACGATAATCAAAAAACATCAAATATCTAATTATCATAAACGATTATCAGAAATCAACAAATATCTAATTATCAAAAACGATAATCAGAAAACATCAAATATCTAATTATCAAAAACGATAATCAGAAATCTCAAATCAACAAATATCTAATTATCAAAAATGATAATCAGAAATCAACAAATATCTAATTATCAAAAACGATAATCAGAAATCAACAAATATCTAATTATCAAAAACGATAATCAGAAAACATCAAATATCTAATTATCAGAAACGATAATCAGAAATCTCAAATCAACAAATATCTAATTATCAAAAACGATAATCAGAAATCAATAAATATCTAATTATTAAAAATGATAATCAGAAATCAACAAATATCTAATTATCAAAAACGATAATCAGAAAACATCAAATATCTAATTATCAAAAACGATAATCAAAAATCTCAAATCAACAAATATCTAATTATCAAAAACGATAATCAGAAATCAACAAATATCTAATTATCAAAAACGATAATCATAAATCAACAAATATCTAATTATCAAAAACGATAATCAGAAAACATAAAATATCTAATTATCAGAAACGATAATAAAAAATCAACAAATATCTAATTATCAAAAACGATAATCAGAAATTAACAAATATCTAATTATCAAAAACTATAATCAGAAAACAACAATTATCTAATTATCAACAAAGATAATTAGAACTCAAATCAGCAAATATCTAATTATCAACAAAGATAATTAGAACTCAAATCAGCAAATATCTAATCATCAACAAAGATAATTAGAACTCAATTCAGCAAATATCTAATTACCTGCAGATAATTAGAAACAACAAATATCTAGAAATCAATCAAGATAACTAGAAAATCAACATAAAAGGTGGATCGATCCTAGCAGATGGCGAGTCTAAGCTACGCCGCACGTGCAACAACATATGGCCGAAGCCTACCAAGTACTATAAAATTTTGGCGCCCATTAGATGACCCGAAGGTCCGCAAAGTGACACGAAGGTCTAGTACTGGTATTTGACCCGAAGGTCCATCAGATGACCCGAAGTTCCAACAGAGTGGCCCAAAAGCCCAACAAATCATCAGAATCATCAAACAGCAGATGTTTCAATTAACGAGTCCGGAATTAACCAAAATAGCAAACGCACATGTCCCATACCATGTGTTCTACTAAATCGTTTAATTCTCTTCATCGTTTCTTTGAAAGTGCAAAACTGTGTATTTTAAATAAACAACATTTTTCGTTCTCAAACGGACAAGTCCGGAATTAAGCGAAACAGTAAAAGTGAGGGTTCATAGTCCTCAATTTTGCTGAAGCGTTTAAATCGCTTCCTCATTCTTTTGAAAGCGCAAATTGTAAAATTTTTAAAACAATTTTATTTTCAAAACAATTTTCAAAACATGTGATTAAAACAGCAACATCAGTAGCAATTTCGATAAGGAAATCGCACTTCTCAAAACACCATCAAAACGGGTATCAAATCAGCATTGTGGGCTAACCGCTTGAAAATCCACATTAAATATGACGGTTACTGAAGTCAAAGCGACAGTAATTTTTATGCGTCAGAATCTCATCAAAATAATTCACATCAAAATATAATACAAGTGAATTTTCATTCATTAAAAATGTCAACAAAACATCGTGCTTCAAAAATTTAGCACTGGTGTAAAAATCCCGTTATAGAATAACGGCAACAGAATACGTCTTAAAACCAAACATCGATTCAACGTAAAATCAATGCAGTAACGTGCAACTCATATTTGCACGCACACCAAAAGATGAGCAAAGAAATCACTCGATTATATCTTCAATGAAGATATATTTAAAACAGCAAAAATCTCAACAAAATCACATAACTGCAATCGCTTCGGATCCTCAAATCGGATTTGAAATTTTCAAAGAAACAAAATATACACATCTATGTAACAACACAATGAAATTTATTTCATTTTCAAATTTTGATTTTTAAATCAAAATGGTTACCAGCTGTACTCAACGAAGACAGTCTCACCGTTTCCGCTGCGCACTCTGATAAACAGAACACAAATCAATCAATCATCAAAACATAATTTCACTTTTATTTTTAAATAAGGATATTTAAAAATTTCATCATAATTTCAAAACTTTAGTTTTGACTCAAAGCACAAATAGATACATCAACAAATAGTTGTAACACATGTTCCATCTAAGTTATGGTATACATTATGTCCATAAACCCCTCGCTCTGATACCAACTGTGATGCCCTACCTCTATGCTCACAATAACAAAGAGTATTAAAAGAAATACTGTCTGTTATTACGAAGAATAAGGCTGGATAGGAGCGGCCATCCGTAGTTAGGCCTTACACTAGTATTGGTTACCTCGATAGGAGTAGTATATTTATTTTTCTTTAATCTCTGTTTATTACTCCCATCGACATACCCAATTCCAGTATAAAACGAACTACGATGGTTCATAATAGTTTAGGACAACATATATAATAATAACACAGATAAGCTAAATGCGGAACATAGATAATATAAAATCTCATATATATATAACTGAAGTCAGTTACAATACATGTGATATAATACATATGATACAACTACAACTGTCGACACTGGAAGTTACATATACAAGTACATTATCGAATAATATACATGAATACATATCATCCTATACTATGACAACGACTACTCCAAAAAATATGAAAAGTCTTCATAGCTCAAGCAGCAACCTAGAGCAAGATATCTACAACCTGAAATAACTCGGTCTGACCCGAGTATTAAATTCAAAAGAAAATAATACACGGGTCAGTCTAATTCAAACTCAGTTATTAATGAATGGAAGCAATAATAATTAAATAATCAGATAGACGACAGTCATAATAAATCTCGTATATCCAACTCTTCAATGAGAGAATCGGATAACGGTAGATATAACACGTAATAGTGTTAAACAACAAATCAGCAAATTCAAATCATCAACAAAGATAATTAAAAAGGTTATCAATGAAGATAATATGAAAACCACAGAATTGCCTAAACAGCAATTAACAACAAAATCTAATTATTAAATAAATAATTAGAAACTCATAATCTAATTATCAAATAGATAATTAGACAACAACAAAATGATCCAGTCAAACCAAATCAAAATACAATTTCAAATTATTGAATTGGACACACGAAACAATTCAAACAATTGAAATATCAATTAAAACGTCTATTCTGTGTGGCTGCAGTACATGCACGCGTGCACTGCCTCGCCACTACAGTGATGAATTACACAAAAGCTCAATGAATCAGAAACAAATGGCATCAACTCAAATCAAGATGAACCAGATGGAACTGCAATAGCAGGAGCATCCACCCAGTAACCATCAAATGAACAAAGTACACATGAATGTATAATGAAAGTTCTCAAATGACCACAAGGTCAAATCCGAGCTTTACAGCTGGGTTCAACACAGGTGCGCTACAAAACATCATAAAACTGTCGAGCAAAAATTCAAATACAACCAAATAGTGCATAGTGGTACCCAAATGTGCAAGTGCAAGTATCAGTTTCTAACAGTACAAAGAATGAAGTTAACCACCAACTCATGATATAGTGATCTACATAATGAAATGTATGCAGAGACAAGTACACAAGTTATGGCACACTTGTAACAACCCGTATATTTGGACCATTTAAATTGACAATAATCCACACATGTCAACTTAAATAATACGAAACACGAATCATTATGGGATTATAAATACATAAATGTAAATGAGAATCAATACAACATCACAGACACAGAACAGTCACAGAATAATGCAGTGGAAAATACATCATCATAATAGCAGTTCATGAAGCTACTACAGGAAATACAACAATGTCTCAACATAAAATGACTGAGAAGAAATACATAAATGTCCAACATACTAGTACATCAATACTAGAATGGAAATAACTAATAATGATAAATGCAAAGTCTTCAGCATCTTCAACCAACCTTGATCAGCAAACTGGATAGCTTCAGACTGACCCGAGCATATACAAAAGAAACACTCGAGTCAGGACTCAAAATCTTATACAAGATAATCATGTGCAAGGAATAAAGTCCATAACTCAAAGATGAATAAAATAAACATCTCTAAGGATCCGATAAATTATCCATATATACAATAGAATACGATATGTAGATAATGTCTTATCTGTAAAGTACGATATTAAAATAGTGTTAAGGCGTTACCATAATCCCCTTAACACATTTTATAATGCCATAGTCTATACAGCACCGTAAACCCCACCGTAAACTAGTGGTTATCAGAGGGTACCCCATAGGTATAACACAAAACAAATCGTAGTGGTCGCGATTAGGATAGTCAGTATGACAAGGTACATGAGGCGATACCAACTAGGATACTAGTAGTTGCGTGATCCGGACTGATGTTGAGCATAGTAGCTACTACCTCAACACCGCGAAACTACACTCCCAAATCAAGGGGTGCACCCAAATCAAATCACAAAAGTAATAGATACGGTATCGAAGAAGTGTGTTCGCTAGAGCTGGCGAACCTCAATGGCCCGGCGCGGCTCCTGTTTTAGTCATGTCAGGGGTCATCCAAAATCGTTCTCTTTCTTCAGTCAACGCGTTCACCAAACCATCCACTTCATTCTGGATCAACACTCCGCGTATAATAGTTATTAAAGTGGTTTTCGGTATCGACAGAGAGTATGTCCATATCTGATCCTGGTCTCTTTAATAACTACGTATTTATTACCCGATGGTCGTTTTTAAGCTAAAGTTTAAACAAATCAAAGTCCAAAAGTCAAGTTGCAAATTCGACTTCCAAATTTTGACATTTCACGATTCAATTTTATTTCATATATTAAATATCATATTTCCAAATGAAATTTTAGTTCAAACCCTTGAGTTATAATTAAGTATCCAAGTTTAATTTAATAAGATCCAAATTTTACTTATTAAATTTAATTCATAATCAATGGATTCAATTTAATGGTCAATTTAGTTCAAATCATTTAATCAAATTCTATTCGTTTCAATTCATATTTACATTCATCGTTACATTAAATGTAATCATAGATTCGATTAAATCAATTTCATTAACTAAATTCCTTTTTATCAAAACTTCATTGGTTTATTTACCAAATTCAATTAAATTTCTATTTAAAGAAATCCATTTCACTTATTTGGTTCCATGATCTACATATCACAAATAAGTTATTTCCGAGTTACAAATCAACTCAATCCATATTCAGTTTACAATGTCCTGATTTAATTAATTCATTAAATTTAAAATCATTTTAAATTTAAATTATCACTAAATTAAATCCATAAAACTTTAGTTAGTTTTGTATTCCTCTTAAGTCAATTGTTACTTAATCTCAAATTAAATTTTATAACAAGTTCCAAATCTATTTAATTAAAACCGAGTTTTAAATCTAAATCTAACAAATCTAATAAATTTTTAAATTATTAAATTCTAAAACTTACTTGTTTCTAAATCTCATTTCAATTAAATTTGTCAATTCATTTTATTCAATTAAATAGATTTATTAATCCGTTTCAATTAAATCCATTAATTTATTTCAATTAAATCCATTAATTTATTTCAATTAAATCCATTAATTTATTTCAATTAAATCCATTAATTTATTTCAATTAAATCCATTAAGTTATTTCAATTAATTTCCAAACAAATTGTTAAGTTCATTCCTTAATTCCAAATAGATTTCAATTTCAAAATGATTTTTGTTGACCAATCGGGTTTCTTATTTTTAATTATCTATCCTAGGTCAAAATTGTTTAATTGGTTATTTATCATTTCAACCCAATATCATTAAATAAAAAAACAAAGCATAGCAAAGGGAACTTGCAGTGTGATAACTGGGATGGTGTCAAAGTAAATAAACAAGCAATAGCAACCATACATAACAATTCAACAATTTATTTAAATAATCCCGAAATAATCGTATTAATTTACATTGTTATTTATGCAAATTAATATAATTATTCCTAGAATCCACACTATCATTTCATGCAGATTAAAGATTATTACATTATGGTTTTTCACTTGATGTCTATTATCAAATTACTACATCAATCATACATTCAATGGTTCAAAGTGTAGTTAACACTATTTCTACGTGTCGATTTATTTAACATTTAAAGGGGTCAAGTTCAACATATATAATCCATTTAAATTGTTAACTATCCTATATCAAATTCAATTTCATATTAATTTTCACTTATATTAATAACCAAATTCAACATCACATAACAAATTTAGTGTCACAACTATTTACCATAAACTAACATCAAATCACAATTTAACACGTTAAATCTAATTAAACAATACATGGCGTCAATTTAGAAATTTAAATATTAACGATATTCAATTTTTAACTTGTATAGCAATTTACAGTTTATGTGAACAATTTTAACATCAACCATTTTAACATCCAAATTAATATTAACATCTATCACTTGATTATCATAGCATAATAGATTGAGTCATGAATGAAATATTCACCTTGCGTGGTTAGAGATTTGACGACGAAACACGAAGACGAATAGATAAGAGGCACTAACAAGCACGACACAAAAGCGAACACAACTGCAATCAAACAAAAAATTAAATTGACAGTTTAGTCCAATACAATATATATATATAGATTTTATATATAATCATACCAAAGCAAAGAAACTAGATAGATCCGACAAGCTGAATGGAAGCCTAATTCTTCGAAGCAGTAGCTGGAACAAAACACAGTAAAACACTGTATGTGAGCAACTAGAATTCTCAAAGTTATATACTGCTATATATATATACAGTTTCATATATATATATATATATATATATATATATATAACGCGGAAATACAACTGCGGCCAAGGTGAGGCACAGAAATGACGACGGAGTGGGACGTCGCGGTGGTCGGAGAAGGTGGGTGCGGTTGGCATGGTGCGGGCAGTGGGTGGACGCGGGCTGCGGTAGTGGGTTCGGGTGTCTGGTGGACTGGGCTGGGCAGTGGGTTCGGGTGTGGTCTGGGTTCGGGTGTCTGGTGGACTGGGCTGGGCAGTGGGTCGTGAAGGCGGCAGGCAGTGGGTCGGAGGCGGTAGGCAGTGGGTCGGAGGCGGTGGGACGCGGAGGCTGGGCAGAGGGGACGGACTGGGCGGCGGGGCGCGGAGCTGGGTGACGGGACGGACTGGGTAGCGGTGGGGAGCTGGGTGACGGGGACGGACAGGCAGTGGGGTGGAACGTGGGGCTGGGCGGATGGTGTAAACGTGGATGGACAGTTGGAGGCGGGCGTGGGCTGGCTGTGGGGTTGCGGAGGGCTGGGCAGCTGTCGTGGCAGTGGGCGTAGGCTGGTGGGGCACACGTGGAGGAGGCTGGTGGGGCGGAGTTGAGTGAACTGGAGATGTAAGTTTAGAATGAAATGAAGCAACGGGGAAGAGAAGAACACGTTACCAGATAAATGAATTTTGCCTCCTAACCAAAAAAGAAAAAAGAAAAGGCAGTATTTACATAACGTTGGAAATCAAAGGACCCAAATTGATTGTCATTGGTACACTAAAAGGCTGTTGGAGTTTCGAAGAGTAATTACTGACCAGAAGATGCCTCGAATTCCACCCAGTGAAGTCTAATAGACACTGGTTTTAATAGTGTAACGGACAGGTTTCAAACCGTTAAACAATTTGTAACTTTCAATTCCGAACTCCGAATGACACAAATAAATATACTGTTTTGATCAGCGTGACGAGGCAAACACAACGGTATATAGATATCAGTGGTACGATTGAATTATAAAATTTTGAATTTTCTACTACGGAAAAAAATGCAGCAAAAACGTAGAAAAATAAGATCGACGGAGCTAAAGATGTCCGAATTTTGAAAAATGAAAAATGACGTCTTAGTTAGAAGATGAATTAGAATTTTTCTATATAAAAATATTCAGGTTCGGAAGATAAAGTTTTTTTACACACTTTAAAATGGCTGATGTGCAATAAAACGCGAACGCAATTTACTGCGGTATTTTACGACGAAACTTTACGCATATCTATAACTATCTAGGCGCAATTTATAAACAAAGTTTGGACGTTAATTGAGATCGTATGTAAGTTTCACATTTTTATATCAAAATAATGGTTTTTAAAATTTTTAAATTGGGTCGGAAATTCAGGGTCGTTACATTCTCCTCCACTCAAAACTTTTCGTCCTCGAAAAGGAACAAGGTAAAGAGTGGAAGAACAAATAGAAGAGATATGATGGATATAAAATAGATTATCGAAAAATATAGGATATAGAATAGAGTTTACCTTCCACAAACAATTCTGGATTAGAATCATGAATACTCTCCTTGGGTTCCCAAGTGCAATCACGACCATCGGGACTCCATTGGACTTTGACTAGGCTAACAGATTTCCTTCTAAGCTGCTTCGTATCTCGATCGACTATACGAAGTGGTCTCCTTTCGATAGTCAAATTTGGCTCAATGTCTATTTCATCTAACTGAGCAATAGGAATGGTCATGGATGGATCACGCATGACTTTCCGAAGATGTGAAACATGGAATACGTTGTGCACGCCTTCAAATTTTTCTTGTAATGCAACTCTATAAGCTAGTGTACCGATTCTCTCGGTGATAGTGAATGGTCCAACAAATCTAGGAGCAAGCTTCCCTCTCCGACCAAATCGAATGACATTCTTCAAAGGTGATACTTTCAGAAATACCTCATCCCCAACCTGGATTTCCAAATCTCTTCTACGCCTATCTGCATAGCTCTTCTGCCTATCCTGTGCGGTCTTCATCTTCCTTCTGATCTCATTAACCTTCTCGGATGCCTCCATAATCATATCTGGGCCAAGAACTAATCGATCACTAGGCTCAATCCAACGAGTTGGCGATTTGCCTGGCCGTCCATATAAAGCTTCGAACGGTGCCATATCGATACTTACCTGATTATAAAGATGGTTAAATTTCAATTCAAATTTACTTGTTCAAATTGAAATTTTTGATATACCTGATAACTGTTATTATAAGTGAATTCAACCAAATGGAGATGGTCTTCCCAAGATCCACCGAAATCAATTATGCAAGCTCGGAGCAGATCCTCCAAAATCTGATTCACCCTTTCAGTTTGGCCATCTGTTTGAGGATGATAAGCTATGCTCAGATTCAGTTCAGTGCCTAAGACGTCCTGAAATGCCTTCCATAATTTACTAGTGAATATAGGGTCTCGATCGCATACAATACTAGACGGAACTCCATGAAATCTAACAATCTCCCTCATATAAATCTCGGCCAGGCTCGAAGCAATACGAGTGGTCTTTACAGGAATAAAGTGAGCAGATTTGGTCAACCTATCAACAATAACCCATGTACTCTCGTTACCTTTTCTGGTCCTTGGTAATCCATCAATGAAGTCCATAGAAATCTGATCCCATTTCCAACACGGAATCTCTAGGGGTTGAAGTAAACCGGCAGTCCTCTGGTGATCGGCCTTGACTTATTGGCAAGTGGTGCATCTACTGACATATGTAGAAATATCTCTCTTCATCCCACTCCACCAATATAAACGCTTCATATTACGATACATCTTAGTGACCCCAGGATGAAATGAAAGTGATGACTGATGGTTCTCTCTAAGCACTTCTTGTCTCAATCCATCGTCATTAGGAACACAAATACGGTTGTCGATCCTCAGAACTCCATTACTATCTACTTGTGCTCCCACTTTACTGTCAGCATTTTCAACTCTACCAAGAACTAACTCCTTCATACGATAGAGCAACATGTCCTCATATTGTTTAGCTTTGATGCGATCCATAAGAGATAGCGAGATTACGAGCTGAAATAACATGCCTTCAACAAGATTACAACAAGACAATGCTTTGCTGCAGCTCAAAGCATCTGCTACGACATTTGCTTTCCCCGGCGTATAATTGATGTCGAGATCATATGCAGCTAAGAATTCGAGCCATCGGACTTGTCTCTGGTTCAAATCCTTCTGAGAAAAGATATACCTCAAGGACTTATGATCAGTGAATAATTCGAATTTTGTTCCCAAAAGATGGTGCCTCCATAGTTTCAAAGCAAATACAACTGCAAGAAGCTCAAGATCGTGTGTGGCATAGTTTAATTCATGGGTCTTCAACCGACGACCCGCATAAGTAATAACCTTTCCATTTTGCATAAGAACAGCGCCTAAACCTTCTCGGCAAGCATCTGTATAGACAGTTAATCCTTCACTTCCATCGATTACCGCAAGAACTGGGGCTGAAGTTAACTTGCGCTTCAACTCATTAAAAGCTGATTCACATTTCTCACTCCAAATAAACTGAACATCCTTCCGAGTTAAAGCAGTAAGTGGGGCAGAAATCCGAGCAAAGTGCTCAATAAATCGGCGATAATAACCGGCTAAGCCCAAGAAACTACGAATATCTGTAGGAGTTTTAGGAGTCTCCCAATCCTGTAGATTAATTAATTCAGATTAGAAAGAGATAAGAGGGATTGAATGCAAATAACGAATAGGATAGAACTTACATTGATTACGGCGATCTTAGCTGGATCGACCGAAATCCCATTTTCAGAAACTATGTTTCCCAGGAATCTCACTTCGTCTTGCCAGAAGTGGCATTTAGAGAACTTGGCTTTTAGCTGATGATTTCGAAGAATTTCCAGAACATAAGCAAGATGTGTCTCATGCTCTTTCTCATCCTTGGAGAAGACGAGAATATCATCAATAAAGACCAGTACAAACTTATTAAGGGCATCACGGAAGACTCGATTCATTAAGTCGACGAAATAAGCAGGTGCGTTGGTCAAACCGAATGGCATAACCAACCATTCATAGAATCCATTCTCGGTACGGAAAGCTGTCTTATAAATACTATCTTCTGCTACTCTGAGTTGGTGGAACCCAGTGGGAAGATCAAGTTGGGAGAAAACTTTAGCTCCATGGAGCTGATCGAATAAATCATTGATGCGAGGCATCGGATAGCGGTTCTTGAGAGTGCGTTTGTTCACTTCCCTGTAATCAACACACATGCGAAGAGACCCATCTGATTTGGTGACAAATACAACTGCGGCGCCCCATTCAGAACAACTTCTCCTAATCAATCTCCTAGCAAATAGATCATCAATTTGAGTTTTAAGTTCAGCTTTCTCTTTAGGAGCCATTCTTCTATGAGGGAGAACTACGGGAGTAGCTCTGGGAAGAAGGTCAATGCGGAAATCGATCTCCCGTTTAGGCGGTAGGGAGTTGACCTCTCCAAATACATCGGGAAACCGCTGGACAATAGGGGTGGTACTAAGATCATCCGGGTGAGCATCAAGAGAGAATATGAAGCTTCCGGCATATTTCTGCGGTGATTTGCATTCAATGACAAGCGGTAGACCCTTGTCATTGACTAGAGAAACAGAACGAGCTTTGCAAGAAATAACAGCATCGAATTTCCTTAACCAATCAGCACCCAATAAGATGTCGAATGCTACAAAGCCAAGCGCATAAAAATCCCAAGTGAATCGATATCTTCCATACAAGAGCACAACCTCTTTACAAATTCTACTGAGGTTGGCAAGTCCTCCAATAGGGTTGGAGACGCATAAGGAAGTAGTAGCAAGAGTAGGTTCTAATTTGAGCTTATTACAAAGATCAATAGATATGAAGCTATGAGAAGCACCAGTATCGAATAATACCCTAACAGGTAAATCATGTAATGAAAAAGTACTTCGTAAGGTACCTCGGTCATCCTGAGCAAGCGGTGGAGGTGGTGTAGGAGTGGTGATAGCGAATACTCTAGATGGTGTGCCTCTCTTTTGCATTGGGCAGTCTCTCTTGAAATAACCTGGCTGGAGGCAGACATGGCATAAATCTCTCCTAGTCATAGAAGGTGAGGGAACAATAGCTCCGGTAGATGGACAACTATTAGCATAATGCCCTTCTTATCGCATTTGAAGCAAGTGATATTAGCAAGGTCGATTGGGCTTTTCTGGGCGTATCCCAATCCAGTAGTCTTCTCCCAAGCTTTGTTTTGTTGATCAAAGTTCATCTTCCTCTTCCCGGGCTGGCTAGAGGAGGGCTGAGTAGGAGTGGCCTTGGCAGTAGGTCCCCTAGGCTTCGCCTCATATCTATGAGCATAGTCAACAAGCTCTGTGAAGGTGTAGTGGGTGTGGCCAGTAAGCAAGTCATAATACTCTGGTCTTGCTCCCAAAATGAACTTCTCGTTCTTTTGAAGGGGTGTATCAATCAATCCCGGGCCGAACTTGGAGAGTTCGTTGAATTTCCTCTCATACTCCGAAAAGGTCATACTACCTTGCTTAAGATCCATAAAAGTTCTATAAAGTTGGGTTTTCCCAGCAGTTGGCATCCATTGTGCCGAGAAAGTATCCCTAATCAAAAGATAGACTAGATGAATAACATTCCAAAGATTAAAAGAAGAATTTAGACTACGAAATCCAAATAATTTTATACCTAAACTGGGCCCAAGTGATGGTGTTCTCCTCGATACGAGAAGTAACTGATTCCCACCAATCTTGCGCGGCATCCTAAAGTTGCCAGGCAGCAAGCTGACTCTTTTGAGCATCAGTGATCTCCAGACAAGAAAATATCTTCTCTAAGCCTTTAAGCCATTGCTGAGCCTCGATAATGTTCTCGGATCCAGAAAACTTAATACCTCCCAGCTGTGTATACTCCTTACTAAGAGTGGTGAATTTGACAGGAGCTGGAGCAGCAGGTGCAGCCTGAGTAGGACCATGGCCCCTTCCTCCCCTATTGCTTCCTCTAGTACCCATCCTGAAATACCAAAAGAGATTTTTAGAACCAAGGATAGAAAATCATAGAATTTTAAGGAAAGTCCAATCAATGAATCAAAGAAGTTTGAAATGAAAGGATTTGGATATTGAATCGATTCTCCTCATTCTAGGGTATTGCCACCCTATCTCTAATGAGTTTATATATAATCCCAAACTAAGGTTTTTAGGGAAACCGAAGCTTTGATACCAACTGTAACAACCCGTATATTTGGACCATTTAAATTGACAATAATCCACACATGTCAACTTAAATAATACAAAACACAAATCATTATGGGATTATAAATACATAAATGTAAATGAGAATCAATACAACATCACAGACACAGAACAGTCATAGAATAATGCAGCGGAAAATACATCATCATAATAGCAGTTCATGAAGCTACTACAGGAAATACAACAATGTCTCAACATAAAATGACTGAGAAGAAATACATAAATGTCCAACATACTAGTACATCAATACTAGAATGGAAATAACTGATAATGATAAATGCAAAGTCTTCAGCATCTTCAACCAACCTTGATCAGCAAACTGGATAGCTTCAGACTGACCCGAGCATATACAAAAGAAACACTCGAGTCAGGACTCAAAATCTTATACAAGATAATCATGTGCAAGGAATAAAGTCCATAACTCAAAGATGAATAAAATAAACATCTCTAAGGATCCGATAAATTATCCATATATACAATAGAATACGATATGTAGATAATGTCTTATCTGTAAAGTACGATATTAAAATAGTGTTAAGGCGTTACCATAATCCCCTTAACACATTTTATAATGCCATAGTCTATACAGCACCGTAAACCCCACCGTAAACTAGTGGTTATTAGAGGGTACCCCATAGGTATAACACAAAACAAATCGTAGTGGTCGCGAATAGGATAGTCAGTATGACAAGGTACATGAGGCGATACCAACTAGGATACTAGTAGTTGCGTGATCCGGACTGATGTTGAGCATAGCAGCTACTACCTCAACACCGCGAAACAACACTCCCAAATCAAGGGGTGCACCCAAATCGAATCACAAAAGTAATAGATACGGTATCGAAGAAGTGTGTTCGCTAGAGGTGGCGAACCACAATGGCCCGGCGCGGCTCCTGTTTTAGTCATGTCATGGGTCATCCAAAATCGTTCTCTTTCTTCAGTCAACGCGTTCACCAAACCATCCACTTCATTCTGGATCAACACTCCGCGTATAATAGTTATTAAAGTGGTTTTCGGTATCGACAGAGAGTATGTCCATATCCGATCCCGGTCTCTTTAATAACTACGTATTTATTACCCGATGGTCGTTTTTAAGCTAAAGTTTAAACAAATCAAAGTCCAAAAGTCAAGTTGCAAATTCGACTTCCAAATTTTGACATTTCACGATTCAATTTTATTTCACATATTAAATATCATATTTCCAAATGAAATTTTAGTTCAAACCCTTGAGTTATAATTAAGTATCCAAGTTTAATTTAATAAGATCCAAATTTTACTTATTAAATTTAATTCATAATCAATGGATTCAATTTAATGGTCAATTTAGTTCAAATCATTTAATCAAATTCTATTCGTTTCAATTCATATTTACATTCATCGTTACATTAAATGTAATCATAGATTCGATTAAATCAATTTCATTAACTAAATTCCTTTTTATCAAAACTTCATTGGTTTATTTACCAAATTCAATTAAATTTCTATTTAAAGAAATCCATTTCACTTATTTGGTTCCATGATCTACATATCACAAATAAGTTATTTCCGAGTTACAAATCAACTCAATCCATATTCAGTTTACAATGTCCTGATTTAATTAATTCATTAAATTTAAAATAATTTTAAATTTAAATTATCACTAAATTAAATCCATAAAACTTTAGTTAGTTTTGTATTCCTCTTAAGTCAATTGTTACTTAATCTCAAATTAAATTTTATAACAAGTTCCAAATCTATTTAATTAAAACCGAGTTTTAAATCTAAATCTAACAAATCTAATAAATTTTTAAATTATTAAATTCTAAAACTTACTTGTTTCTAAATCTCATTTCAATTAAATTTGTCAATTCATTTTATTCAATTAAATAGATTTATTAATCCGTTTCAATTAAATCCATTAATTTATTTCAATTAAATCCATTAATTTATTTCAATTAAATCCATTAATTTATTTCAATTAAATCCATTAAGTTATTTCAATTAAATCCATTAAGTTATTTCAATTAATTTCCAAACAAATTGTTAAGTTCATTCCTTAATTCCAAATAGATTTCAATTTCAAAATGATTTTTGTTGACCAATCGGGTTTCTTATTTTTAATTATCTATCCTAGGCCAAAAAATTTTAATTGGGTATTTATCATTTCAACCCAATATCATTAATTAAAAAAAACAAAGCATAGCAAAGGGAACTTGCAGTGTGATAACTGGGATGGTGTCAAAGTAAATAAACAAGCAATAGCAACCATACATAACAATTCAACAATTTATTTAAATAATCCCGAAATAATCATATTAATTTACATTGTTATTTATGCAGATTAATATAATTATTCCTAGAATCCACACTATCATTTCATGCAGATTAAAGATTATTACATTATGGTTTTTCACTTGATGTCTATTATCAAATTACTACATCAATCATACATTCAATGGTTCAAAGTGTAGTTAACACTATTTCTACATGTCGATTTATTTAACATTTAAAGGGGTCAAGTTCAACATATATAATCCATTTAAATTGTTAACTATCCTATATCAAATTCAATTTCATATTAATTTTCACTTATATTAATAACCAAATTCAACATCACATAACAAATTTAGTGTCACAACTATTTACCATAAACTAACATCAAATCACAATTTAACACGTTAAATCTAATTAAACAATACATGGCGTCAATTTAGAAATTTAAATATTAACAATATTCAATTTTTAACTTGTATAGCAATTTACAGTTTATGTGAACAATTTTAACATCAACCATTTTAACATCCAATTTAATATTAACATCTATCACTTGATTATCATAGCATAATAGATTGAGTCGTGAATGAAATATTCACCTTGCGTGGTTAGAGATTTGACGACGAAGCACGAAGACGAATAGATAAGAGGCACTAACAAGCACGACACAAAAGCGAACACAACTGCAATCAAACAAATAATTAAATTGACAGTTTAGTCCAATACAATATATATATATATATTTTATATATAATCATACCAAAGCAAAGAAACTAGATAGATCCGACAAGCTGAATGGAAGCCTAATTCTCCGAAGCAGTAGCTGGAACAAAACACCGTAAAACACTGTATGTGAACAACTAGAATTCTCAAAGTTATATACTGCTATATATATACAGTTTCATATATATTTATATATATAAAACGCTGAAATACAACTGCGGCCAAGGCGAGGCACAGAAATGACGACGGAGTGGGACGTCGCGGTGGTCGGAGAAGGCGGGTGCGGGCTGGGTTCGGCTGGTGTGGTGCGGACAGTGGGTGGACGCGGGCTGCGGTAGTGGGTTCGGGTGTCTGGTGGACTGGGCTGGGCAGTGCGGTCGGGTGTGGTCTGGGTTCGGGTGTCTGGTGGACTGGGCTGGGCAGTGGGTCGTGAAGGCGGTAGGCAGTGGGTCGGAGGCGGTAGGTAGTGGGTCGGAGGCTGTGGGACGTGGAGGCTGGGCAGAGGGGACGGACTGGGTGGCGGGGCGCGGAGCTGGGTGACGGGACGGACTGGGCGGCGGTGGGGAGCTGGGTGATGGGGACGGACTGGGAGTGGGGTGGAACGTGGGGCTGGGCGGATGGTGGAAATGTGGATGGACAGTTGGAGGCGGGCGTGGGCTGGCTGTGGGGTTGCGGAGGGCTGGGCAGCTGTCGTGGCAGTGGGCGTAGGCTGGTGGGGCACACGTGGAGGAGGCTGGTGGGGCGGAGTTGAGTGAACTGGAGATGTAAGTTTAGAATGAAATGAAGCAATGGGGAAGAGAAGAACACGTTACCAGATAAATGAATTTTGCCTCCTAACCAAAAAAAAGGCAGTATATACAGAACGTTGGAAATCAAAGGACCCAAATTGATTGTCATCGGTACACTAAAAGGCTGTTGGAGTTTCAAAGAGTAATTACTGACCAGAAGATGCCTCGAATTCCACCCAATGAAGTCTAATAGACACTGGTTTTAATAGTGTAACGGACAGGTTTCAAACCGTTAAACAATTTGTAACTTTCAATTCCGAACTCCGAATGACACAAATAAATATACCGTTTTGATCAGCGTGACGAGGCGAACACAACGGTATATAGATATCATTGGTACGATTGAATTATAAAATTTTGAATTTTCTACTATGGAAAAAAATGCAGCAAAAACGTAGAAAAATAAGATCGACGGAGCTAAAGGTATCCGAATTTTGAAAAACGAAAAATGACATCTTAGTTAGAAGATGAATTAGAATTTTTCTATATAAAAATATTCAGGTTCGGAAGATAATTTTTTTTTACACACTTTAAAATGGACTGATGTGCAATAAAACGCGAATGCAATTTACTGTGGTATTTTACGATGAAACTTTACCCATATCTATAACTATCTAGGCGCAATTTATAAACAAAGTTTGGACGTTAATTGAGATCGTATGTAAGTTTCACATTTTTATATCAAAATAATGGTTTTTAAATTTTTTAAATTGGGTCGAAAATTCAGGGTCGTTACAACACTAGAACTGCAAACCAACCAAGTTAATACTACAACTGACTCAGCATGTACATGAAGGCAACAAAACAGGTACAACATAATGCAACAGTAACTGCACCTAATAGCAGTGGGCAGTTGTTTGATGAATGTGAAAGCAATGGACTTGAAGTTATTTAATCACAACTTCAAATGAACATTACAAGTGACTCCAACAGGTTGATATGCAACACAGTATGCAGTGGACACAAGTGCTGGACCAATAATGCAAGGCTAAACCAACACAACAACAAAAAAAGGCCACCAAGTGAATATGTACATGAACACATATTAGCCTATATATGCAGACTGCCTCAAAAATGAATCAGAAGCCTGTGCACCAAAAATCCAACCAAGAGCAAACATGCGCAGGCAAAAGCTACCCACATAACAGTAGTAAAACAGTACGTGCAACCTGAACAAAATGTAACAGAGGTGGCAACATAGGACTGTATGGTTTAATTCAACAAATCACCAGTATTTTAATCAAAATGGCCGAAGTAAACACCATCAGTGTCAAGGCCAAAGCCAACAGAAATTCATGAAATCAGAGAGTGAAGTCAGAAATCATCAAATGCAGTTCAATGAACCAGACAAGGCACAATTCAAATCAAGTGAAACTACTGCAGTTCAATATCAACGAAATGGGATGGCAAGTCATGGAGTCGCATTCACAAAACCAGATGACCAAATCAGAAAATCAATGGCCGAGAATATTCAAGTAACGAATTCAATTAAATTGATACAAACAAAATTCAAAAGCATCGAATCAAGTCCCAAATCAAGTCCAAAATCATCAACGACGAAACAAAAATCAAGCGGCCGAAGCACTGTACTAGGAATGAATTACAGATGTGAGTGAAAAATCACTCACCTTGTTCGAAGAACCCAATTCCAAATTGCAGCGGAATGTAAAGATCGAACAATCGGAATCGAAGCTGTGGCATCACGAAGTCGATCGAAACCCTAGCGGCCATTCGACAGAGCAAGGAATCATCGGTCGACAAAGCAAGGGACGAATCATCATTCGATTCGAACGATCAATAAAGTCGGCGGCTTCACAAAATTTCACAAGCCCTAATTTGCTAAAGAGGAACGAACGAGCCACCATTTTTTTTCTTTTGTTTAGATTAGGGTTTTCGATGAAATGAATGGATCGGGGAAAAATGAACGGGCATTGATAACTATCACGACAACAAAAAGAAACGTGGGCCAATAATCACTTTTTAAGCCCATACAACATTTAACAAGTTTATAAAAGAATCACAACCCGATTAAAAACTCCCGATAACAATTAGTTAGCAACATTAATCATTTAATGACGATTATAAATTGGTGTAAAACCCCGGGTTGTTACAACTTCGCTTTCAGTTGATGTTGCCTTAGGGTCTCCAACACTATTCTAAGATGATCCGCATAATCATTCTCATTCTTATAATAGACCAAAATGTCATCAATAAAAACCAACACGAACCTATCCAAGTGCTGTTGGAAAACCCGGTTCATCAAATCCACAAAGAAAGATGGCGCATTAGTAAGCCCGAATGGCATAACCAACCATTCGTAAGACCCATATCTGGTCCTAAATGCCGTCAAAGGAATACTATCCTCTGCTACTCTTAGCTGATGGAAACATGTAGCCAAATCCAGTTGGAAAAACACTTTGGCTTCACTCAAGTGATCGAATAAGTCATCGATCCTTGGCAAAGGATACCTATTCTTGATCGTCCTCTTGTTCAACATACGATAGTCGATACACATCCTTAACAACCCATCTGGCTTTTTCACGAACAACACGGCCGTTCCCCAAGGTGAACTGCTTGGCCGGATGAAATTTTTTCCTTCCAATTCCACTAGCTGCACCTTCAATTCCTTCATCTCGGTTGGTGACATCCTGCTAGGTGGTCTACTTACGGGTTCAGCACCTGGTACGAGATCTATCCGAAACTCGATTGCTCTTTTCGGCGGCAAGCCTGAAACTGGTTCGAACACATTCGCAAACTCTCTTGCAACAAAACCCGCTTCAACTTTGCTTCCATTCCCATAGCACCCCATAACGCATAAGCATTTCCGTTCGAACTCCTTACTAAATAAATGACTCGGTTATTGCTATTAAAATGTTTTAATAATATTTCCCCCTCCTGGCAAAATATCCTAGCATCATATCTATCTAACCAATCCATACACAATATGATCTTGAAACCCATGAAATCAAAAACTTATAAACTGCATGCAAACATATGACCTAACAAATCAAGTTTTAACTGGTCATATCTCATTCCCAGAGTTGAATACCCTCCTATAGGATTCACAACCCTTAAAGGAGTAATAAGGTATAAATGTTCCAAACATAAGCAATCTACCAAATACTGAGATATAAATGAGTGTGATGCACCGATATCAAACAATATCCTAATCGGAGTACTATGAATGATAAGCATACCTTCCATCATAGCTTTTCCTTTCTCAGCAGATATTGGTCTAGAGGATGATGGTTCCAACGCAAAGACCTTTCCCTTTCCAGCTTTAGCAGCCTCGGGACACTTGTCCTTGTAATACCGCTTCTGGCCATAGTTGTAGCACTTCACATTCGGCCTCTCTACAGCTGCTCTTCCATCACCCGAGCGACACTCATTAGCATAGTGCCCCTTCTTGTCACACTTGTAACATATAATATCAGCCTTGCTCTTCTTAGCTGTTACCCCCGACTGGGAACCTTTCTTCTTGAAGAACTTACGCTTCTTACCTTGAAAATTCTGAACCTCAACCGGTTTCCCTTTTCCAAAATTAAAAAACATCTTTTCATTCCGAATAGCCATCTCAACAACAATATGACACGGATCCCGGAGGTTTGGCATGGTTTCTCTGGCGATCTCAGGATTCAACCCCTTGATAAACTTATCATTCCTCTGAATGTCAGTATCCACAGTAGCATATCCGTAAAGGGACAGCTCATCAAACTCTGTAGCATACTCAATCACCGATCTATCCTCTTGGACTAAATCTGCAAACTTCCTGAGCAATGCTGACTTGGCAACCTCTGATAAAAATCTTTCTTCGAACCTCCTTCAAAATTCAGCCCAAGTCAGGTCTTCCTCTGGCTCTCCTATGATAACTCCGTTCCACCAAAACAACGCTGCTCTTTGTAATTGCCTTGAAGCAAGTCTTCTCTTCTGCATATCTGTCAATCCGAGATCTAAAAATATCCTTTCACAATGCAATAGCCAGTTTTCCACTCCTACTGCATCCTCGGTTCCCAGAAAAGGATTTCCTTCAAGACTAGCGTAATCCCTGCTCAGCTTGGCATAATTATTACCAACTGTGGCCACCGGATTAGCTCCTCCAGCATTCTCTATAGCCATTCCTGCAGCTACTTTAGCTTGCATCATATTCACAAAGAACTGATTCATTATCCCCATATCAACCGACGGAATCTCGGCACCAACATTGACATTTGCATCTAGGTTTGTATTTGCCTGTCAACACTGGTTGCTCCTAGTATTGGGTCGACATTTCCACTTGTTGCGGTGCGTCTTCCAGTCTGATTCACTCTTCCGTTTCCTGCCTCCATATCTTACTTCCATACTACCCGAAATCCAATCTTGATAAGATACAGAAGAATGGTCTAAGAGAGTGGGGAATACATACTTAGGTATTTATGGCAAAGTACACATATGTTACTATAACGCTTACCCAAGCCTAACCATATTTTAGATTCATTAGATTATGCTTAAAAAATCTTTTAAGGTTTAAATTCCTTTTAAGTACATAAACCATGCTCTGATACCAACTTGTAACATCCCACTTCCGGAGGCTCAAAACTAACTGCTATGGATGCTGCAGTCATCCATAGGTGTTATTTCCGAGTGACCGAAATCGGAATCTTGAAACTATTGGCAACATAGAAACACAAGAATATGAAAAAATTTAAACTTCAACAAAACAGAATTTCCCATTTCTTATGAATTTCAATTTAATATTTAATTACATAATCCCAGACGTTAACCATGCTCAGATCACATATACATGTACAAAATACGATAAGAGCAACATATGAAGATGTCCCCTTATAATGATCAAAGAATTAATAAATATGAACTTTACAGTTCTTAGTACATCACATCGGAAAACACAAAATAGCTCCTATAAAGCTAACACTGCCTCCTGCACGTCTCGGGAAGATTATTCATCCAAAAACCTAAAAGTCTCCCACTCTCAGACTACTCAAATTAATTTTGAGTACCCGAGAGTTTATGGAGAAACACAAATTTCGAGTTAGACAATAAGTATAGTATGAATAATCCCTTATAATAAATAGATATCTAGTGAGACCACACCGCTTAGTGGAACGGGTTTACCCCTCACTAGTATCCAAAACAAAACATGCAAATCATTTACTATGCCCCTGCACCCTAAATGATTAGTCTTAACATAATATGAAATAAAGCCATAAATCATATGTATTGGATATCCCATCCACCCATTTATTAGATATCCCATCTAAAAGCAATTTATTAGATTTCCCATTTAAAATCAATTTATTAGAGTTCCCCTCTAAAATCTTTAAAGTGACCATCTGTCATAATTTAATAGGACTATCCATCCCAAATCCATTTAAAATAAATGTAGATTATCCATCGTACATTTTTTTATATAAAAGATGGTATGGGCTATCCACCACACTCTACATAGTTTTCCTAGGATGACTGTGAACCCTTGGGTGCCAAATCCCGAGGCTAACCACCCCTAGGAAAACATTCTTTTCTTTAGAAATTTGATGTGGGCTATCCACCGCACATTCCATGGTTTTCCTAGGTTAACCAAGAACCCAACACTGGGCCAACTAAAACATCATGATCCCCATAATTATTTATAAAAATTCATGATCCCCATGATTACTTATTTTCCCTAGGTATACCACCTGTTTAACCCATTCCCATTGATAACCCCAATTAGGTTAAATTAAATAAAAACACATTGATAGCCCCAATGTATATGTTTTCGAAAACATATTTCTGTTTGTAACCCCAAACTATGTATCGAAAACATAAAACCCACCCCGGTGTCCCCAAGGTTTAATAACATCAAATATATATAAGGATCCCCCTTACATATTCAAACAAAATAAGTATTTTATGTTATAACCCTTCGAAGTAACCCCTTCAAATTAGCAAAATTTTACCTAAGGAAAAATGGCTAAAAACAGCACTTTAAACCCCTTCGAATGAAGTCCCATTCGAAAGCAAATAAACATCCGAAGTCAGCCCCTTCGGAAGCCTTCATTTTGAAAGCACCATAAAACCATACTTTTCGATTTTGTCGAAAGGCCTCACCTTTCGACCCTGTTGGAAGGTTTCTTTTTGACCTAGTCGAAAGGATCTACTTTTCGACTTTGTCGAAAGCCAGGGGTATCCCCCCTTATAAAACCATTTATAAACCTTTCAAAAGCAATGAAACTCAAAACCTTTCGCAATCATTGATGGTAACCCCTTCATAACCTTTCGAAATCAACCCTTTTGAAATCAAAACCTTTCTAAATCAAAACCTTTCAAAATCAAACCTTTCAAAACCATTCAAAAAAAATGAAGTGTTGGGATTGGAACCAACCCTTCGAAAGTATACTTCCGACCTTGTCAGAAGGTTTACCCTTCGACTTTGTCGAAAGGTATTAAAACTTTTACTTTAAAAACAATGGGAGGTTAAGAAGTAAGCTCTTCTTCTTCCCCTTCTTTCCCTTCTTTCCCTTCGGCTTTGTCGAAGGCATCCGTTCGACTTAGTTGAAAGGATTAAAACAGCTTTTTAGAAAACCTTTTAAAACCATTCTCTTGATGGTTTAAACTTTCAAAGATCCACTTCGAAACCCCTTCTTGAATATATAAAATTTTAGACTTTTATAAAATGATAGGATCGAAGGATCCCCCTTCAATTTATTAGAAAGTAATTATGTGTCTATTCGAAAACAAAGGAAGCAACCTCCCCATCCCTTCGCCCCTCTTCCCTTCGACGCCGTTCCTACCTTTGGACATAGGTGGAGGGTAATCTTTTACCCTCCGTCTTAAATGAAAGGTACCTTTCGACTTCGTCAAAAGGGTAAAAGCGGGCTTGTTGGAGTCGAAGGCAGAACTGGGCCTACTGAAGTGATGTTTTATCTTGCTTGTCTAATTTTGATTGGCTGAGGAGCCTTCTCCTATAATTCCAAATAGTAAAAAGTATACAAAAGTTAACCTTTTTCTTAAAACACTATTCTTCTTCCCCAATTAAAATTTTGAATTGCAGCCTTCCCTCCGAATTGACTAATTCGAAGGCAATTTTGCAGTTTAGCCCTTACGCTTAAATATTTAATTACTTTTATAAATCACTAAGGAAAAATCCCCAAAAATCACCAAAAATCTGATAAATCATGTACTTCAATATATTAAAATTTCAAAGCATATAAAGATCAAAACAACTCGGAATTTAACCAAAACCTAATAAAAACATGTTAATTAGCCCATTAACATTTAAAACACCTATGTCTTATCCAAACAAAGGTTTAAATGGTTATATCCTAACCAAAATCACAAACATGAATCAGGTATAACCCATAACCGATCCAAACATAGAAAAATTAGATGATAAACATGATTATTCACCTTGATTGGTTGATTGGAGAATGAGATAATTTCTTAGCTTTAATTCCTTAGCTTTTTCTTCAATTTATTGCTCTTCTTGGAGCTTTTATTGGCCGACCGAAAGTTAGTAAGGAGTTATGAATGAGAAAGTGAAAGTTTATTAAAGTGGAGGAAGAGATATATACTAAGAAATGTAGCCCCGTTTCCAAGTTTACCCCTTAGGAAATTCCTCTTTCTTAATTTAGTTAAGTCTTATTTTAATTCCTTCATTAAGACACGACCATTAGATTTATTAATCTCATCTCCCTAATTATTCACATTATTCTTTTTAATTTATCCAATTAAATATCTTGAATAATGTTAATTAAAATTCAGGGGCATTACATATAGGGATGGCACCATTTGAAACTCTGTATGGAAGGCCATGCAAATCTCCCGTTTGTTGGTTAGAGACCGGGGATAAGTTGGTTCTTGGTCCAGATTTTGTTAGTGAAGCTGCAAAGAAGATTGAGTTGATTCGAGCTAGAGCGAAGGATGCTTAGTCTAGGCAGAAGAGTTATGCGGATAGAAGATGGAAAGACTTAGAGTTCTCTATTTGAGATCATGCTTTTATTAAGGTATCACCGATGAAGGGTGTGATTAGATTCAGGAAATCAGGAAAGTTGGCACCGAGATTCGTAGGACCTTTTCCTATTATAGAGAGAATCGGAAAACTCGCATATAGAGTAGAGTTACCGAATAGTTTGGCAGGAGTCCACAATGTTTTCCAAGTTTCTCATCTAAGGAATTGTATTAGAGACCCGAAGACTACTATTGCACCAACTGCGTTAGATGACTTAGTAGTAGAACCAGACTTGACAATAGTTAGAAAGCTGATTCGTATAGTCGCGAGAGATGAGAAGAGACGAAGGAATAAGATAGTCCAATTAGTCAAAGTCCAGTGGAGCAACGATGAGAGAGACTGTACTTGGGAGACTGAGAGCAGGATTAGAGACGCTTATCCTGATTTGTTTGATGGTATGTTTTACCTTTTTGATTTATTTGTTGTATACCTTATCGTAATTTCGAAGACGAAATTATTTAAGGAGGGTATTGTAACACCCCATATTTTTAGTAACATTATTTGGAACATTTAATTAGGTAAATTAAATGAAATATTGTAAAATGTATTATGGGTTGAGATTTGTGATTAAATTAAGGGGTAGCCATGCCATGTAGACAATGAACTAAATATGAGATAATATGAAATATAGAAGGGGTTATATAGAAAGAAGAGTATTCTTATATCGTAAACCCTTAGGAATTCATTTACACGTTCATTCTATATTCACTAAAAAATACGAGCTAGAGGCCAGCCACCATTAAGATAAGCAAAGAGAAGATTTCAAGAGGAAAAGCTTAAGCAACTTAATCAAGGTAAAATTTCAAATCCTTAATCTTAACGATCACGTGTATAATGACTACATCTCGTTTTTCCTATTGTTTTCGGTTTTAAGATGAATCCGAAGTATTTTGCATGATTACGCCATGTTTTTGATTGATTAAATGTTTATATATGCTTGTTGATGATTTATGCTTGTTCATATAGATTTATGATATGTTTAAATGTGAAAACCCTACTAAATGACATCCAAATGCCTTATGATTTTAGATTTAGATCAGAATTGATATTTTAGAGATGGGTTTCAATTTTAATAATTTTCTGAATTAATGTGGATTTTATATTAATTTTCTAGCGAAGGAAATGATTAATTGGGTTTAAAATTATTTACGGTTAAATAATATATGATTTGGGTCTGAAATTAATATATGTTAGAAACATATTAAAATTGATTTTCTGGAATTTTTGCAGAATTTTCATAAGTGTTTTGATAAATATATAAAATTATTTGAGGTATGGGACTTAAATGTTTTATATATTTATAAAAAAAGAAGGGGTATTTTGTAAATAAATCAAATGGTTTATCTCTGTAATATTGGCAGCACTTTTAGAAAAGAAATTTTACAACTAATCAGATTTTGAAAAATAAGGCAGGTTAGTTGAAAAGATTATTTTAAAAGGATAAAAATCAGTTTAAACATGCTTTTTACATTTTTCGCCACTTTCGGCACTTCGCTTCCGACTTAGATGGCTTCCGACTAAGTTCTTCCGCTTTATTACCACCGAAACCAATGTGCTTGGTATCAAGTAATTGGTACGTAACAAATTGGACTAAGGCGAAAGGCGCTGTGTCGAAGCTAAGGTTTCTGAAGGGGTCGAAACATTGCCTTGCTTTTAAATGAAAACGCGCCTTTTTTTCTTTCGAAAGAAGAGCTTTCAACTTGGTTGGCTTTTGACCAGGTTAAATTGTTTTAAAGTAAAGGTATCGAATGGGTTGCGCCTTTTGTTTTAAGTAATTGCTTTCAAATAGGGTTGAAACCCCTAGCTGCCGCTTGTCTTACCTTTCGAAGTCAATGGTTTTGGAAGGTATACTTTGTTTTTAAATCTTAACCACTTCTCCAATGCTTTTGGAAGGTTGGTTTCGACACCATCACTTCTTCACTTAGGATTTGATTTCGAAAGAGTGATTTCGACTTAAATGTTTTAATGACCCCTTTGCTCTATTGAAGGTGAACCCAAAGGTTTCAAAAGAGATGATTTTTAAATTGTTTCGAAAGATGTTTTTGCTTGTTTTAAAGTGAACCCAAATCCTTTCGAAATGTTTGTTGTTTACAAAGGTTTTGATGCGTTCGAAAGGTTTGGAAGGAAGGTTTCCAATGGTTTCGAAAGATCTGAAAGGAATTGTTTTCTAATGTTTTCGAAAGGCAGTTTAAAGTGTTTTAAAGAAGGATGTCTAAGGTTTTAAAGCTTTCGAAGGATAGGTTTTTCAAGTATTTTCGAAAGGAAGATTGAATGGTTTTGAAAGGAATGTTTTGGCTTTCGGCATAGGTTATAAGAAGGGTTTTACTTGGTTTCGAAAAGGGTACTTTCAATGGTTTCGAAAGGGATACTTTCAATGGATTTGAAAGGGGTACTTTCAAAGGTTTAAATGTTTTCATCAACAAAGATTTGTGTAAAGTATATATATAACATGGCATAGTGATTTTGAGTAAAACATAAAATATATGTATTTTTCTTGTTTAATTTTGATTTAAAGGTTTTAAATCAATTTGAGATGAAAAGGTTTTCAAAGAAAATTTTGGGAAGGTTACCCTAAGTAAAATGACTCAGATATTAGAATACCAAATGGGACCGCTATAGGGTCGCGCCCTATACATTAGCTATTAGCCCCAGCTAATTTATTCCAAAATTCCAGTGTGTAGGGCTTTGTTACGGGTAAGACTAAAATGATGATTACACATAGAAGGGAATATATATTTGTATACAGATAGGTTATTGGTGAGCCCGCAAAACAATTAGGATCAGGTGACCCTAGGAGAAGATAAGTTAGGGACAGACCATTCAGAAGAGGGGTATCTAACAGATAAGTTCGGGACATATTGTCTAGAAGAGGAGTGTCTAATAGGTGTTAGATTATTTGTTTATATATTGTCTGGTATGCCCGAGTCAGCCAAAGGTTAGTTGTTCGCCAAACAAAACTATAGTTTTCAGACAGATAGTCCATTTGTTACCTGATATGTATGTTTACATGATAATGTTTTATAGTTTTTAACCACTTTTAGTTACAGGAAATGATTTGCAAAAGATATGTTTTAAATGGATATAAGTGAGGGGAAACCTGTTCAGCTAAGCGGCGTGGTCTCACTTGATATCAAATAACCGAGATGTATAGTATTATTCATACCAGCCTTTATGTTTGACTCGAAGTTTATGTTTTTCCCCTTAAACTCCTAGGTGCTCAAAATTGATTTGAGTAGGCTGAGGGTTGAAATTTATAGTTTATTAGTAGGTTGGTGAATAAAGCTTCCGGAGACGAGCAGGTTGCTGACGGATAGCAATTTAGGAGTCGCTGTTTTATTTTGTTTGATTCCGCTATGTTGTATTATGTCAATATGACTATATAGTACTCTGGTCAACCAAGGGGGTATCTTCATATGCCGCTCTTGGCATATTTATGTAGTAATTATATTTTATCTGAACCTGGGAAACGATTGGGATTATGAAACTTGGATATGAAAATTTATTTTGAATTGTAATGAAAAATGTTATTTTTGAAATCTATGATTTTATTTCATATTCAAGTGCTTCCGATGTTATGTGTACCATTACCATTACCGTATTTGGTCACCTAAACTTAATACTATGGATGACTGCAGCATCTGTAGTGCTTAGCTTCGGGCCTCCAGATAGGGGATCTTACACTCACCTTCAATTTGTAGTTCAAACATAGAGTCATCGGTCCACACTGAAAGGTTCTGTTGTTCCCACCCTTAACATATCTTCATTTGTTTCTATTTTTGAAAATCTTTCTCATGTTCTCTTATATCTTTGTAATGACTTTCTTCCATGTTAATATGACATCCTTTTGGGGCCTAGATGGAGATCGATTTGGATATTTAAGACCAGTTATTTTGTCTTTGTAACTACAGTATGATGGAAGAGAAATTGAAATATGTCTTTGTGGATTTGGTGATAGTAATGTGCTTAAGATCTTATATTTATAGACATTCCCACTACCAATTAAAGAGGATGTGACAGTACATTGCAACATGTTTTTCTTGAAGAAACAATGTAATCAAGAGGTTAGGAAGATATGGTATATGTATATATTATAACTATAAATATTTCAAAACTAGAAATATAAATACATAGAGCTACAAACTTGAAACTCAATGCTATGAATATATATACAAAACCTAAAACATAATTAGATTACTTCTTGGAAATAAATATATAGTTCACTAGTCTCTTCCATATTAAGTGACATAGCTATTGTTGAGCTCAAATGATTTATGCCCGATGAAAGTGTTATAATACGTCGAGAAGTACCGAAAATCGTGTTTGGTATCAGTACAGTCATTCTCATTTTCATCTATTACTTTGTTGATAAATTTATTGTAACATCTGCAAGATCAAATAAAAGTGGTTAATGCACTTTTATTTTCCAGAATGAAATGTTTAGCCCCACATTCTGAAAGGTTATTGTATGATTCATTTATCGTGAACTTGTAACTAGTATTCCAATATCCCTCATATTCTATCTTACATTCCACCTCGATATATAATTTTAATAGAACTAACAATTCATGTGTTGACCTCAATATATGTTCTTATAGGTTAGGATGTATTGGAAGAGTGTATTTGTATATTTTTATATACACAAGTATATATAAATATGATACATATGCACATATACCATTTTATTTCTATTATATTTACTATCTTGGGGAGCTGCTAATGAATCATGCTTGCAGATAATTGAAATGGACAATAATACTAGAAACGGCGTTGGAGATGTAGCCTCAGAGGTTATTGGCATAAACATGTCTCTCTGGTTCTATAGGTATCTACATGCTTGAGCTCAAACCAATGCCAACTTTGATGTGCTAGTATATCTAGCACAAGAAGTAGTTCCTATGTATTTACATGTCCTGTATTTTTCAAAGTTATGTAGGGATTCTCGGAGCATGGTTGGAAAACCAATATTGGAACCATATCCTACATGGATACAAAGGCCTGGATATGCATTCGTGAGCATTATTTGGGGATATGGGATTATATGACTTTATAAGAAGACAGCTCCTCCTAGCACCTACAGACAAAAGCTTGGAATTAAAGAGCCATTGCTGTTGTTAAGGTAAAAGAAGAGGAGATGACTTGGGGCGATTTCAAGCTGCGCTTCAAGATGAAATTTGTGTTGGGGGGTGAAGAGGAGTCCATAATGAGATGTAAATCTCATTTATGTTTGGTAAAAAGTTTGTGTTTGGTTAGAAATTATATCAGGAGAAGGATAGGCTACGAGTCTATTTTATAGTTGGATATAAACGTCATTTATTTCTCCACTTTCGAGCCTTCCTTTCCTCAATTTATGGCCGACTATAATATGTCAAATAGATATAATATTTATTTATTTTCATATGGCCATTAACTTCAATACACCATAAAATTTTGATATTTATCTTTAAGGCTATTTTAGTAATTTTATTGAATAGGGAAAAATGATAATTTTATAAATGTTAATTAGATGTTAGAAGTTGCGCCAATTTGTAAAGCAGACATATTTGATCTATTTTGATTATAACAACATCCAAATCGGAGATCCTATATAGGAGATATGATGAAATATAGAATCTAGAATCTGAAACGCATTATCAACGTTCCCATGCTCATGTATATTGACATACTGGCATTGATATATCGGCATATGTGTAGTTTAGACAAGTATGTTGACATATGGACATAAACATGTCGACATATGTGTGGTTAGGCAGTTTTCTTTATTTTGAATTCAAACATTTGAATTTGCCTCCCATTCTTCTCCAACTGCCATGTCTCTTCTTCTGCTATATATAGAGGCCTAGGGAACGAAATATTACCTACAATTTTTTATCTCTTTCATTCCTAAACTATAATTAATATATCTTCATCATTCCTACACCGATTTTCACAAACTTTATATTGAAAAAAAAAGGAGTTCGAGGCTACACATTGATGTTGGTTTCAAGTTGACCGAAGGAGTTCTTAGGTCTATTGATTTAGTGGGTTTCATCACAGTTTTAGAGCATAGATCTAAAATTTGTGAGTGGGAATCATTATTAGGATTTACAGTGTTCACATTAAAGTAAATATGTTGTTTAATTACCAAAAGGGTTAATGAATGGAATTTACATATTAGTTGATTAAGGAAATGATATAGCTATAGTCCTATGTATATAACATGATATTAGAATATGGTTTAGGGATTAAAACATTGTTAGGCTTAGGTTATATGAATGACTAGTTTTTAGTGAATAAAATTGTAAACCTGATTAAAGTTAGTATTATGAGTTCATATAACACGTAGAAGTGTATTTTAGGGCAATCTGTATATCTTGTTTATATTTATTTAATTAAATGTTTATAGGGTAGACTAAGTTGTTCTAACTTTTGTACGTTTTGGGATTATTCTCTGTTTAACTAATTCTAATTTGTTTATGTGTTAGTCTTTATTTAACTAACACATATGTGTTTATGGGTTAGTCTCTGTATAACTAACTTATATATTTTTTGGGTTATTCTCCATTTAACTAGCTCATATGTGTTTATGGGTTAGTCTATGTGTCACTAACTCATATGTTCTCATGTGTTAGTCGTTGTTTAACAAACACATATATGTGTGTGTATGAGTTTGTCTACATTTAACTAACTTATGTACGTTTATAGTTGGTTGAATTAATATAGATAGTTATCCTCATATTATGTCTAATATGATGGATAAACTTTAGGATGCATATAAGACATGTTAAGTTATGTTTATACTAGATGATAGCCTTTATATGATGTTTCAAATCATATTAGCAGCATATACTTGGTAATGCTTTTCCATTCATCAGACTTGGTGTCTAACCCCCTCCATGTCATCAATTTAAGTTGATGGTGAGGCCTTGTCATGTGTGACATTGGAAGATGGTGGTTTTGAAGACGTGACTTATGATGATTCTTTGCATTATATATATGGTTTAACAATGTGCATCAATGTGTAAATATAATATTGGATGTATAATGTTTATAAATTATTTTATGGTTGTTATCCAGCCTTTTGGCCAGGCTGGTCGAACTTGGAAATTATCAAGGAAAAGAGCCAAGAGAGATATCTTGCAATCCTAGAAACCAAATGCAAACAAGACCCCAAGGCAAGTGCCAAGTTATCCCGAGGTTTAACAAGCTTTAACCCATCAAAGTGATGGATCGGTACTGATATATATGGATCGGTACCGATCCATAAAATGTCATCCATTCCACCTCGAACTCATTCTACTCCCAAGCATTATTGTTAGCAACCTGTTCCAATCTTCATAAGATCGATCATATACATTTTGCTATCGAATGACTTAAGCACTTAAAGTCAGAAACTCCATTCCATTACCGATCAAAGCAATCAATCCATAAACAAGCTTCAACCAGAGCAATCAAGATGGAAAACATGAAGCTAACAACTAGTCACAACTGAACAAGGCAATGGAAGAGGTCCATAAGGTGATCTTATGGATCGGTACCAATCCATGCCTATGGATTGATACTGACCCATTATATTTGCTGACATGGCCACATTTTCTCGAGCTTAACTACCGTTGGACTAGGGGAATGTCATGGAAATCGTGGAGGAGCAATTCTCGGTGACCTACAACTATAAATAGAGGGGAAGGAGGTCATTTTAATAGATCTTTTTCAGTTGTTTACAAAATTCTCTGTAATTCCTTTTTTGATCCTGAGAATCCATACCAATCCATTGGAATAGAAGTTGTAAATAGTAATATAATCATATAAAAGCAAAATGGGCATGGGCATCAGTTGGCAAACCACTATAAACCCTATGTGTTCCGTTTTCTTACTTCATTTTCATTTAGTATTCTTCACTTTATTCTCTACTTCAATCTCTTGGGTGTTTGTGCCATATTTTGGCGCAAACAATTTGGTACTTTCACTAAGAGCGTTATTCTCAGGATGTTTGGGTCTATCATCTACCATTGGATTACTAAATCCGAGAGATAGATCCAATTTTATTTATTTATGATATTTTAATCTACTCAGATTTTCCAAAATCTACACAAGTTGCTTTCAACTATGGCTCCACGATGAGATCATTCCACCACTTCCAGAGCTATAGATAATGTTGAGAACGTTGGCGTTCAAAACCATGAGGAAGTTGCATAACCGGGTGCTACTGAGGCCTAGAACCTGACTGTTGTGATAACTAGAGTCAAAATGGACCACATGATGAAAGAAATGGAAGCTAGGTTACAAGAAAGCCGCAACGAGATGAATCAGCTAATGCAGTAGAGGCTCAAATTGCATAATGAGTTAGCATAGAATCGTAAAAACAGGAGGGATTTTGCATCTTCCGATTCCAAATCCGATAGTTCCTCTTCATCAAGCCAAAGGCAGAGATGAAGGAAGCAAAAAATGGTTAGGGAAGAGGCTGGTGCATCGAAACAAAGGACGGATACAAGTCAGGGTCGAAGCCTAAGGATCAGTACAGATCCATCCCCATAGGTCAGTACTGAACCGTCTGCACCTGGGATGGCAACTCAACAAGTTTGAGGGAATGTCGTACTTACTTTTGGTCATGTTACGGATGATTATAATATTGGATATCAAGCGGTTGCTATCAATCCACTACGTAGGAATAAGCGCTAAAACAAAAAGGACTTTTGATAGCATTAATCTATAGCGTTTCCGCATATCACCTTTGGTACGCTATGCAAATTAGGGTCTGGTATGCTATTTGTAAATATAGTACAACATTATTTGTAAATATATTCTGTACAACGCTCTTTATATATTTGCAGGCGGGAAACAAAAATTGTGTGGGAATATTGCTTTCACTTCCTCTCCTCTAGGCTCCAACAAATACTTCCTTTCGCTTTATCATCTCCAAAAAAAATATCCATCGTCATCCAGCTGATCCAGAAGTAAATAGAAATCCCAGCCGATCCAAATACCTTTGATGTCGATCGAATTATTCTGTGCGATCTAGTAATATCCAGAAGTAAACAGAGATTCCAGAAATCCCAAACAACTGATAGCTATGTGAATTGACAGCTGTGTGAACAAGCGTCTCCAAAAATTCAAGAAATCCAAAAATCCCAAACAATCCAGTAATATCCAGAAGTAAACAGAGATTCCATAAGTAATATCCAGTAATATATTCTGTCTGATATATTCTGTGTGAATTGATAGCTGTGTGAACAAGCGTCTCCATAAATCCCAAACGAACTTCGATGAGAGATATTACTATTCTTTGTTTTGTTTGTGTCTGCTTTATTGAATTTGGTACATGTGTATCAAAAATTAATAATAGTACATTATTCTTCATTTTGTTTTAATTCGAATATTATCAGTCTGTGATGCTAGTTACATCACTGAACCCTACAATTGCGTGTTTACATCATTACTTGAAGATTTTGTTAGACTATATTTGCTCTTTAGCTAATCCATAGTAAATTGTGTGTATTACCAGAGCTGTTGTGCCATTTTTTTCCTTGCGAGTCAGGTGTTTAAAAGTATGTGTCTATAAATAGTGTGTGTGCCTGGTCAGCTGTAGTCGAGATGAATATGTGTAGTGGGAATATTGTATTTGATCAATGTTTTTATACCCAATCTATTAAAAAATAATTTATATTAATTCAATTTAGTTTAGAAAAAAAAATTGAAATAGAGTTGATCGTTTATATGAATCTGCCTGTCGTAAAAATTCTATTTTCACCACTGATGACATAGATGCGTACATTTTTGGATGTCCTAAATATAAATCTGAAACACAAACCAATACAGAAAAAAAATCATTGATGGAGTTAGATAAAAGGCTATCTTACCATGGAGTTTTGATAATTCACAGTAGAGATAGACTTAGAACACAACAATGTTTGTGGATTAATTTTTCAAGTGATATGTCCAGTATTCTTAGGTCGTTGTAATTTTGCACTTAAATATCTTTAAGGTGTGATATATGATATTGTAAGTATTTTTTTCTTTAAGTTCATCGGTCACTCTGATGTATGAAATCATTGTTTACTTCATTCTTTAGTGTGTATTGGCATGACACTCGTAGTTCAACATACATGCACATTGTTTGACATACGATTATCATTAATAATACAAATATAAACTTGCAAAAAATGTAGAGAGTGTGTGTATTCTACAGAAGACTGATGGTGTTATATCATTGATAATTAGAATGGGGCATGGTAACATGAGTGCACTTGATTTTGTAATATTAATTTAGCAGCAGGGAAGTATTTAACTAATTCCCCACGCTTTATAGAATGAATTTTGAATACATTGGTATAACATACTTTAAGAATATGAGAATTTTCTTGATGATTTGTTCCAAAAACATAATCATTACTTACAAGTATGCTTCATATTGAAGTGAAGAAAGGAGATGATAAATGATAAGTTTCTACTTTTTCTTTCAAATGGGCTTCTGTCTGCTTTTTTATATTTATTTGCTTGTTTTCTATTTCTCTCTAGGATTTTCTTTTTCTTTTCTTTACAAGCTAACATTTCTTCTTTTTCAGAAAACTAAAACTTTTGTTTTCAGAAATGAAAAAGCCCAGTGAAACCCATAACATACATATTTCAAATTTGTTTAGTCATTTTTAAATAGCCAAGAAATCAAAGAGAAGAGTGGAATTGTTTTCAAATCATGGATTGAAACTCATTAGTTGTAAAACTGCAGAAATATAAAGTATTTAAACTTTAAAGTATACAATGAGTACACTTTATGTTGCTTTTTGAAATGGGGAAGGGTTAATAAGGTTTAGCTCGTGAAAACTAAAATTGCTCACCTCCTCATATTTATCTTTATTGGACAAAGCAATTCAAATTATGTTTAAAATCCAGCATTTGACAGTGTATGATAAACATAAGTCTAAAAATATGATATTTACTTTCAGCTCATGCGCATTTTTTGGTTTCATTAAATTGAATGGTTTTTAATATATTGTGTAGTAAAGAGTCAGATAAGAACAAAATAATTTATCAGATTTGGTCCACGTTGCAGTGCATTGTACATTGCAATAAAAAGAACCCTTAATTGATCAGTGCAATTCATTTTACAAAGCTAACTTCTATTTTATTACTTTAACTGAGACAAAACGAAGCTATGAAATAAAAGAAGCAAACATTAGAAGGGTAAAGCACTACACTGACATGACATCTATTAATTTATAAAAAAGATATGAATAGTGGGAAAATAAAATGTGATCAGAAGCTGAATTATTGGAATTAAATAAACCATGATGATGGAGATTGAGTACAGTATCTATGTTTACAAATGTAGATTATTGAAAATATTATCAGAGTTTGGGCCCTATTGGAATTATAGGTCCAACACATTGGTTGTTTAGTTAATAGTTGTTGCTGAGCTACTGCACTGGTATGAAATGTTGATGGGCTACTACACTAATGTTATTTATTTTCGAGCTTCTACACTGGTGTTATACCAAATTCCAAGCACAATGTGAAACGACCCGCAAACCCGTACCCCTTGAATTGACATTAATCTCCATCAAATCAACTCAAGAAGAACGGAAATACGAACCATTTGGGTAAAAGAAGAAAGAGGTAGAAGAAGAAAATAGAAGACAACATCAGAATCTAACCATCGTAGTAGAATAAAATATAATAGTTAACAATTGATCCTTTACACAAAGAAACTATATCTGTTTTATAATTACATTATCAGAGTACACAATAAATAACTCACAACTGGACAGTTATATTAACTTGTCCTCACCAACAGATAATACAACTTACAACACAGCGGAATAATACATCAAGTACGTATGCTACGCCTCGCCATCCAGCTCGTCCCCTGAGCTCCACAGTATCATTTTCCTGTAATCTATAATACTCGGTCTGACCCGAGCATTATAATAAAATAACACCCGAGTCAGTCTGGAAAACCAGCGTGAGAAAACACACTCAATTGGATTATTAAAGTTTTCCAAACCCTTTGAAATCAAAAGCATCTCGTAAGACCACGCCACAAATAAACATGTCGGGTTTTTACCTTACGATAGCCAAAACACTTTCTTATCAAATCCGTATGATATTATAATAGTGTCTAAATACAAATACTTATTCAAATAGCTGAAATTGTTACATGATTAAATTCCAGCATACTAGCCACAAAGTGGGTTCTACAAACAAAAATCGTAAAGGCACGTAGGGAGAATGGATTTCCAACTAATGACTAGGCACTAGGGTACCACCTGTCATAGTACCTAGTCTAGATCAGTGTACCGAGGACCACGCCCGATCCCCTGCAACACAAGGCCGGAACTACCCCTTATTGGATAATTCCGAGTAAGATCACCCCACGGTTGGGATCAGCAACCGCACCACTAAGCCGAAATAAAAGGGACATCTAGACAGGGATGACCTCACCCTAATGGGTGCGACCCACATAGCCTTGCTGCATAACCTCTGATTTTTTGTCATTCCCGGTTGATGAGGCTCGAGGCTAAGCGTTACCTTTTTAGAACACATCTTTTAGAATGCCCACCGTCCACCTGATGATGTTTCGAAAGCATTCATTCATACAAGTCCGTTCAGGGTCCGAACGGAATCGAAGGCACAATTCCTACTACATCCATTTCGGAATCACCCGCAGGATTAGTAGCGACTAGCCCTTGCACTTCACAGTACTATCTTTGATTCCAAACTCATTTCCCCACGAAAATGTACAAACCGGATCGAAGTGGTTTTCGAAAAATAAATCCCGATCCCGGTCTCTTCGAAACGATCAGCGCAATGACCAATATTGATAGTCGGTTATTTAACTATCAATTAACATTCACAAACATCCATCAGAACTTTAAATAATTTTCCAAATTATTTATTCACCTCACAAATATCTTCGCAAGATATATTTCCTGTAACGACCCTGAATTTTTGACATTTGAAATTTGAATATTTAATTGAGTTTAAATATTCGAATGATAGTTTAATTTGAAATTCGAGATATCAGAATGAATTTGGCAATTTAATTAGTGAATTTAATTGTATGAAATTGGGTAAAATTTTGAGATTGGAATTTTAAGCTTGTTAAAAATATTTTCAAGGCTTAGAAAATTCATGTTGATTATACTGAAGATAATAAAAGCTTCAGAATTGAATTTGAAACCGTTTTGTTCAATTTTGAATTTTTTTGTTTAAATTGAATTTAAAAATAGCCTTCCGAGGCATAGTCTCGGAATTCGACGAAACCAGTTCCATTGGATCCGTAATATTGTATTATTATCGGATTTAAATTTTCGTAATATTTGGAGTGATCGTTTGGCCGTACGATAAGAAAACGCGTTGAAATTAAATCGGAAATTTAATTTAACAACTGGTCCAAAAAGCTATCTTCTCCATACGATCGAATTTGGACTCGAAACCTTTTCCATTGTGTTCGAAATAGGCATATAACATTACGAACGCCTAGCGGCATGCCTCGATAAGGGGTCGATATTTTGAGTTGCAAATTCGTGACGATTTAAATTTGAATTTGAAATGTATATATATGTATTTATATATCCTGGTCAACAGCCGAAATCCCCTTCACATCAAAACTTTTTCTCTGCCTGTATACGCTACTTTCTTTTCAACGTCGTATCTTGTCTCCCGCCATTCTTTTAAAGAAAAAAATCTCGTTAAACCAAAACATTTTCGTTCAAAATTGAATCAATGGCAGACGACTTAATCAAGTGTCCTCTTCAATTCAAAAACCCCAATTCCTCATCTCTAATTCTAATTCTAAATCCTCAGCTCGAATTCAGAAATCGATTTCTTAGCATAAACGTGCGCTTCGCTGGCCCAGGATTCATTCACGATTCTCTGTTCAAGCTCGAGTGCGGCAAGGGTCGATTGCAATTTTCAAGTCGTGGTGAACTTCATGGAGGCAGGCGTTCATTTTGATGGTGAGCAACGGCTCGAACGAGGCAATATCGCAACATTTCGTGGTCGCGCGCGTGGATGGGGTTCGTCGAAGTCACGAAGATGGAGGCGGCTTAGGGTTGCTCGCAGATTGTGGGCTCGTAGACAAGGCTGTGACGTCGTTCTGGTGTGTGCTTCAGTGGGTAAGGTTTTATTTAAATGGAAAAGAAGTTTAACAGTAAAGAAATTTATTGTTTGTATGTATAGAAAAAAATATATATAATAACAGTAGGTTTTATAAACTAGTTTTTAAAGTTTTGTTATGATAATCTTGTTTAAAACTGAAAATAGATATATATCTATATATATAAGGTTTCTGGGAAAAATATAGGAATAAAAGTTAAATTTACAGTAAGTATATTTTCAAAGTAGATTTCAAAGTATAAATTAAAAGTTCTAGAAATTGGTTTGCAATAAAATCATTGGATAATTAAAATTATCAAATGTAATTTGATTGTTCGATTTATTCGAATATTAATGAAATCATATAATTGTTTATACAAGGTTAAAATTGCAAATAAAACAAACCGGAATGGAAATGGGATTGCAAAATAAAAGCAAAGGTGAGATCTTCTCACTCAAATAAAAAATTGAATTGCAGTTATTGATTGATTGATTATTTGGGTGATAGAATATATAGTAGTATATAGCAATATATATATATATATATATATATATATATATATTGGAATATATATATATTGGAGTTGTGATTTCCCGCATTATATAGCGGATGAGACCCTATTGCGCCGCATAATAGCGAATAATATTTATAAATCCCATATACCGCGATATTCCACCTCGTAGTGGAATTGGTATTGTGCTAACGTCTGTGGATGTAGGAAAACAGGTTGGAGGGATCCAACTGGATTCCTCAAATATTTGAATTTGTTTCAATATTGTGTGTTGATTTATTATAATCTGTGTATGATTATATCTGTGATTGAAATTGTTGAAGGCTATAATTTAGCCGAATGTAGTTTTGGTATCGTTGGATACCAGAAATAAATGAAATTGGATTTTTGAAATTAAAGTTGGATATTTTAAGTAAATTCCTTTTTAAAGAATTGAGTGAATTTAAAAGAAGGAATTGAAAAGAAAAAAGTTGATTTTTTTTGAAATCTTATTGATTATTTCCAGAATATGGGAAAAGATATTAATAAATGAGTTTTGAATAATATTGTTTAAAAGTTGAAGAATTTATTGAAAAAGGAATTTTAAATAATTTGGAAAGAATAAAGGGATTTATTTAAAAAGGTGATAAATTTGTTTGAAATCCAATTGATAATTGATTTAGTATTTGAAAATAAACCTTTGGGAAATCAATATGATAATTGATTTGGTGTTTGAATGAAAAAAATCAATTTGTGTTGAAATGAATTTTTAAATCAATTTGTAATTGATTTGGTGTTGAAGTAAATTTTGAAATCAATTTGGAATTTGATTTGGTGTTTGAAAGTGAATATTTGGAAAACGATTTGAAAATCGTGTGTAAGTGAATATTTGGAAATTTAAATTCACAATGGAATTTATAAAGAAAAAGGGAAATAAATAATATCTGGAATTTTTATTCCAAGAGTGAAAAATGATTTGAAATTTGTTTTCAAAGTGATGAAGTGTGGAAAATATATATATCTTACGAAGATATTTGGAATTTAATAATTTGGGAAAATTATTTAAATTGGTTGATTGTTGTGAATGTTGTTTGATAGTTAAATAACCGACTATCAATATTTGCCTTTGAAATGGCACTTGAATTTGTTTTTTTTAAACAAACGCTCATTATTCGGTTTAGCCGGGAGAGGACTTTGTGTCATATAACCCATTCCGAATAACATACAACGTGAATGAATAACATTTAAAGACCGGTGTGAAGACCGGGTATTTTCAAAAATGAAAGGACAACCTGTCGAATGTCTCTGCACCGAGTTGCTCCGGTATAGGGATTTATATCACTCTTCTTGTGATGGGAAGTCCGATCGGGATTGTGAATACCCGGATTGCAAGGGCTTCTTTGGAAGTGCCTTCGGTTCTGTTCGAACCCGGAATAGACTTGTATGGTTGTATGTCTGACATTACACTTTGAGATATAAAGCTGATTTCTTTCAAATACATTTATGTTGGTGGCGGAGAATTTATTCTCTTAGCTTAACACCCTTCTCTGAGACGTACGAGCTCAGAGGTTATGTAGTTGAAGGTTATCAGTGATATACTCCCAAATTGGTAATGTGGCATGCTAAGTGTTGTTGTGTTTTGATGGTCATTTGTTGATCATTTGTTGATCAAAGCATGGCTTTGTGAAAAAGCGTAGCTTTGTGGACGTGACCTCATCGAACCTCACAGACCGGAAATGGTTGAAACAGGAAAGATGCGGCAAGGTTATGAGGGTCGCTCCCTTTAGGTTATGTCATTTCCTTCTGGAAAAAGGTGGTATCATGGTATGGAGCCCAGATATTTACCTGTGTGGTTGCTCCAATCTCATTTACTCTGTGTGATTGTTGCTTTGTGATCGAGGATCCTCGGATAAAGGTCCCAAAGGACCAGGGGATGGCATATTCGTGTAGTAGTTACCTAGTGACAGAGGTAACCCGGCCTTGTGTTGGCAGAGAGCTAGTTAGTTCTCGGGACGTCCATCCAGAGGCGTACCCATTGACAGTAGGAAGTTCCTTAGCCTGACCATTCGTTAGAAATCCAATTCTCAATACGAACTTTGTACGGTTTTAGTTGTTGAACCTGCTATTTAACATAGCAGCTATAGTAGGCATAGTATAATGGTACCTATGCTGGCTAAGATTAATATTATACTTTCGAAAATTTTTCCACACTAGACATTAATAATAATATCAACTGATCTTTCGTAGTAAGCATCTTTGACTATCATAAGGAGAAATCTCCTCCAATTCTACATTTGCATTGTGTATGTGGCGGGAGGCCTTATGGTAGTTTCATTTTCCAAAAGCATTGCGAAATTCTTTTATTTTCTTTGTGAAAATAGCTGTTTTACGATCTCACACCAGTCACCATGACTGACCTTGCTTACCAGTGTGGTATGTGATAGGGGGTTCTCGCTTCGCGGTTTGGTGGCGAACGAGAGATTCTTATCCCTACATGTCCTCGTGGTGGGGTTGGTTAGCTGTAAGGTGTGACAGTCGAAAGGCTGGCCGTAAAAGCAAGGACAGGGTACCAGTGTCAGCCACGGCGGGGCTGGGATGGTTGAAAAGCCTACCAGTCGAGATTGGCCGCTACTGACGGTTGAAAAGCCTAGGTCGTTACATGTGGTATCAGAGCATTTGGTTAAGCGACAACCCTGGCTCTGTTGGGAATCACTCATTAGAGATAGAGTCAATAGTACTCTAGAATGAGTTGACTGTATTAATAGATATGAGCGCGTATTTGTTAGTGAATATAAAATGGGTTTATGTTGTGGTGATTGGTTTATTGAGTGGTATATGAACCTTCGTCGGCACATTCTGCAAAACTGTATCGAAGGGGTTTCTAAACACTTGAATAGAACAATTCGACACAATATTATTTTCAAAGGTGGGTGAATGAAATAATTTCACCCAAATTATTTTTGATATTAAATGAAGTGTTTTCCGAAATTATTATATAACTTGGATGTTTAGGTGCTAATATTATAGTCAAATGAGATTATAAAACCTGAAATAGTTTATATAACCAAGAACAGATATTAGATTTGAATTTTTGAATAAAAATTAAAGATGAGAAGTTAAAAGTGAGAATTTAACTTGGATTAAGATTGAAATTTGAAGTTTAATTAATGATTTGGAAAAAAATAAAATAAAATAAAAATAAAAATAAATAAGTAAAACTTATAGAATGGGAAAAGATAAGTAAAACCAATTATTAAAATGGTTAAATATTTTGTTAAGCAAAATGAAATCTGAATTTGAATGGTGATATGGAATTTGGCTTAAGCAAAAGTTGAATAAAATAGAATTTGAAACAAATTAGAGTGAACTTAAGTTGTATAGTGAAAGTAAATGTAAGTGGAAATTTGAAATGAAGCATAACTTAAGTAATGTTGAATGAAGTTAATTTTGGTATCGAAGTAAATTAATAAAGTGAATTTATTAAATAAATGTGAACTTGAGTTATGTAATGAAATTCAACTTGAAATGTTAAATGAATTAGCAATTGAATTTAACTAATGAATTGAATATTAATCAATCGAATGTAAATGAATTGATATGCAATAATGGATGTAAGTGTAAATTCATTTAAGGCTAATTGAATGTTAAACCAAATTGAGGTTAGAAAAGTGAATATGAATTGTCGAATGTAAATTTTATAATTTGGTTATGTTGGTTATGATTTGATTGTTAGATTGTTGTTAGTTGATTGTATAAAAAAATTCATATGCAATTGAATAAATGAAATTAAAAGCTATGTAATTGAATTTGAATTGAAAGTGAACTAATGTGAATGCAAATTAGTGAATGTAAATTAATTGAAAATGAATTGAATGTAAGAATTTGAGTTGAAACTATTTGGATTTAATGGAATGGTATGTGATTGGGTTGCAAACAAATTCAAACTAATGTTAAAACCTTGAATATGTGCTTATGAATGAATATCACATATGTCACTTATGCGTTTAAATTGAGTAAGTACAGGTACAGGAGGGTTGTTTGGTTGGATTTGGTTGCGCTAATAAGCTAATAAATAACAGCTTTGCTTAAAAATGCAAAAAAGGTACGCCTACGCAATAAAAATAGGAAATATGAACCGTTTTTCTGCTTTTCCGACCGTGTGGGTCGATGTATATATATTTATATCTTTTGTCAAATTGCAAAAGCTCCTCCGTACAAAGGAGACTCCGCCAAAATTTTCTGAAAATTTTGGGAGTTAGAAAAAATTTGAAAATTTTTGTTAACGGAAAAAATTGATCTTCAAATTGTAATGGAAATGTAGGAATTGAACTAGAAAATGAAAACCATTGTTTTGGTCGAAGTTGAAAGTTTTGGAAAAGGTGAATATCGAGTTTTCACTAAGTGAATTTTTGGTTTTTGAAGATAAAATGAATTCAAATAAGATTGAAATTGTAAATTGAATTCAAATGGAATTGAAAATGCAAAGTTGAATGGAATTGAATATATAACTTTGTTAGTGAAGTTGAAATAAATGTAAGAAGTATGTAAATACTTATATTGAACTTAAGAAATGGATAATAGAATTCTTAAGTAAAATTTAGAATTGAGGAAATATTCTAAGTTAATAAGTGGAATTCAATTTGAATATAAACTTTAGTAGTGAAGTAGTAAAAATGAATATAAGAAATAATTGTACTGAACTTAAGAAATGAATGGAGAAAGTTCTTAAGTAAATTTGGTATTGGAAGTATACTAAGTTAATAATTGGATGAAAATCAAATTGGAATGCTGTGATTGGATATTATTACAGAGTAGTATACAGGTAATTTAAAAACAAGAGAAATTGGGATTTTGATTTCGAAGGTAAATTTGAATTTGTTCGACAAGAGGTATGTGTTTAAAAATTTCAGTATGAAATTTGATGGGATTCTGATTTTGCCACTTGGCATTTTGTTTCTATTGGAATTTGGCAGTCCATAGGGACATTTTGTAGTTGTACCGAGTTAGCCGCGCAAAGGAGACGCTGGCGAAATTTCTCGGAAATTTAGAGAGTTAGAAATTTTTTGAGAAAATTTGGATAATTTAAAATTTTGAATTCAAATTTGAATTTGAATGGCGAAGTAAAATAAAGTTGTTTGAAACTATGAAAGTGTTTGGAAAGTTAGTTGAAGTGATAATAGATCTTTAATAAAAGATTATTTTGGTGAGTTGATAAAATTGTTTGGTTTTGGGAAAATGATAAACGAGTATTGGAGCATTCTTCTTAACTTGTAATTTCGGGACGAAATTCTTTTAAGGGGGGAGATTGTAACGACCCTAAATTTTTGACATTTGAAATTTGAATATTTAATTGAGTTTAAATATTCGAATGATAGTTTAATTTGAAATTCGAGATATCAGAATGAATTTGGCAATTTAATTAGTGAATTTAATTGTATGAAATTGGGTAAAATTTTGAGATTGGAATTTTAAGCTTGTTAAAAATATTTTCAAGGCTTAGAAAATTCATATTGATTATACTGAAGATAATAAAAGCTTCAGAATTGAATTTGAAACCGTTTTGTTCAGTTTTGAATTTTTTTGTTTAAATTGAATTTAAAAATAGCCTTCCGAGGCACAGTCTCGGAATTCGACGAAACCAGTTCCATTGGATCTGTAATATTGTATTATTATCGGATTTCGATTTTTGTAATATTTGGAGTGATCGTTTGGCCATACGATAAGCAAACACGCTGAAATTAAATCGAAAATTTAATTTTATAACTGGTCCAAAAAGATATCTTCTCCATACGATCGAATTTGGACTCGAAACCTTGTCCATTATGTTCGGAATAGGCGTATAACATTACGAACGCCTAGCGGCATGCCTCGATAGGGGGTCGATATTTTGAGTTGCAAATTCGTGACGATTTAAATTTGAATTTGAAATGTGTGTGTGTATATATATATATATATATATATATATATATATATCCTGGTCAACAGCCGAAATCCCCTTCACATCAAAAATTTTTCTCTGCCTGTATACGCTACTTTCTTTTCAACGTCGTATCTTGTCTCCCTCCATTCTTTTAAAGAAAAAAATCTCGTTCAAACGAAAACATTTTCGTTCAAAATTGAATCAATGGCAGACGACTTAATCAAGTGTCCTCTTCAATTCAAAAACCCCAATTCCTCATCTCAATTCGAATTCGAAATCCTCAGCTCGAATTCAGAAATTGATTTCTTAGCATAAACGCGCGCTTCGCTGGCCCAGGATTCATTCACGATTCTCTGTTCAAGCTCGAGTGCGGCAAGGGTCGATCGTAATTTTCAAGTCGCGGCGAACTTCGTGGAGGCATGCATTTGTTTTGATGGTGAGCAATGGCTCGAACGAGGCAATATCGCGACATTTCGTGGTCGCGCGCATGGATGGAGTTCGTCGAAGCCACGAAGATGGAGGCGGCTTAGGGTTGCTCGCAGATCGTGGGCTCGTAGACAAGGCTGTGACGTCGTTCTGGTGTGTGCTTCAGTGGGTAAGATTTTATTTTAAATGGAAAAGAAGTTTAACAGTAAAGAAATTTATTGTTTGTATGTACAGAAAAAATATATATAATAACAGTAGGTTTTATAAACTTGTTTTTAAAGTTTTGTTATGATAATCTTGTTTAAAACTGAAAATAGATATATATCTATATATATAAGGTTTCTGGGAAAAAATATAGGAATAAAAGTTAAATTTATAGTAAAGTATATTTTCAAAGTAGATTTCAAAGTATAAATTAAAAGTTCTAGAAATTGGTTTGCAATAAAATCATTGGATAATTAAAATTATCAAATGTAATTTGATTGTTCGATTTATTCGAATATTAATGAAATCATATAATTGTTTATACAAGGTTAAAATTGCAAAGAAAACAAACCGGAATGGAAATGGGATTGCAAAATAAAAGCAAAGGTGAGATCTTCTCTCTCAAATAAAAAATTGAATTGTACTTATTGATTGTTTGATTATTTGGGTGATAGTATATATAGTAGTATATAGCAATATATATATATATTGGAATATATATATATATATATTGGAGTTGTGATTTCCCACATTATATAGCGGATGAGACCCTATTGCGCCGCATAATAGCGGATAATATTTATAAATCCCATATACCGCGATATTCCACCTCGAATATTTGAATTTGTTTCAATATTGTGTGTTGATTTATTATAATCTATGTATGATTATATCTGTGATTGAAATTGTTGAAGGCTATAATTTAGCCGAAAGTAGTTTTGGTATCATTGGATACCATAAATAAATGAAATTGGATTTTTGAAATTAAAGTTGGAAATTTTAAGTAAATTCCTTTTTAAAGAATTGAGTGAATTTAAAAGAAGGAATTTAAAAGCATAAAGTTGATTTTTTTTGAAATCTTATTGATTATTTCCAGAATATGGGAAAAGATATTTAGAAATGAGTTTTGAATAATATTGTTTAAAAGTTGAAGAATTTATTGAAAAAGGAATTTTAAATAATTTGGAAAGAATAAAGGGATTTATTTAAAAAGGTGATAATTTGTTAGAAATCCAATTGATAATTGATTTAGTATTTGAAAATAAACCTTTGGGAAATCAATATGAAAATTGATTTGGTGTTTGAATGAAAAAAAAATCGATTTGTGTTGAAATGAATTTTTAAATCAATTTGTAATTGATTTGGTGTTGAAGTAAATTTTGAAATCAATTTGGAATTTGATTTGGTATTTGAAAGTGAATAATTGGAAAACGATTTGAAAATCGTGTATAAGTGAATTTTTGGAAATTTAAATTCACAATGGAATTTATAAAGAAAAAGGGAAATAAATAATATCTGGAATTTTTATTCCAAGAGTGAAAAATGATTTGAAATTTGTTTTCAAAGTGATGAAGTGTGGAAAATATATATATCTTATGAAGATATTTGGAATTTAATAATTTGGGAAAATTATTTAAATTGGTTGATTGTTGTGAATGTTGTTTGATAGTTAAATAACCGACTATCAATATTTGCCTTTGAAATGGCACTTGAATTTGTTCTTTTTTAAACAAACGCTCATTATTCGATTTAGCCGGGAGAGGACTTTGTGTCATATAACCCATTCCGAATAATGATATGACATGAATGAATAACATTTAAAGACCGGTGTGAAGACCGGGTATTTTCAAAAATGAAAGGACAACCTGTCGAATGTCTCTACACCGAGTTGCTCCGGTATATGGATTTATATCATTCTTCTTGTGACGGGAAGTCCGATCGGGATTGTGAATACCCGGATTGCAAGGGCTTCTTTGGAAGTGCCTTCGGTTCTGTTCGAACTCGGAACAGACTTGTATGGTTGTATGTCTGACATTACACTTTGAGATATAAAGACGATTTCTTTCAAATACATTTCTGTTGGTGGCGGAGAATTTATTCTCTTAGCTTAACACCCTTCTCTGAGACGTACGAGCTCAGAGGTTATGTAGTTGAAGGTTATCAGTGATATACTCCCAAATTGGTAATGTGGCATGCTAAGTGTTGTTGTGTGTTGATGGTCATTTGTTGATCAAAGCATGGCTTTGTGAAAAAGCGTAGCTTTGTGGACGAGACCTCATCGAACCTCACAGACCGGAAATGCTCGAAATAGGAAAGATGCGGCTATGTTATGAGGGTCGCTCCCTTTAGGGTATGTCATTTCCTTCTGGAAAAAGGTGGTATCATGGTATGAAGCCCAGATATTTACCTGTGTGGTTGCTCCAATCTCATTTACTCTGTGTGATTGTTGCTTTGTGATCGAGGATCCTCGGATAAAGGTCCCAAAGGACGGGGGGATGGCTTATTCGTGAGGTAGTTACCTAGTGACAGAGGTAACCCGGCCTTGTGTTGGCAGAGAGCTAGTTAGTTCTTGGGACGTCCATCCAGAGGCGTACCCATTGACAGTAGGAAGTTCCTTAGCCTGACCATTCGTTGGAAATCCAATTCTCAATACGAACCTTGTACGGTTTTAGTTGTAGAACCTGCTATTTAACATAGCAGCTATAGTAGGCATAGTATAATGGTACCTATGCTGGCTAAGATTAATATTATACTTTCGAAATGTTTTCCACACTAGACATTAATAATAATATCAACTGATCTTTCGTAGTAAGCATCTTTGACTATCATAATGAGAAATCTCCTCCAATTCTGCGTTTGCATTGTGTGTGTGGCGGGAGGCGTTATGGTAGTTTCATTTTCCAAAAGCATTGCGAATTTCTTTGTGAAAATAACTGTTTTACGATCTCACACCAGTCACCATGACTGACTCGGAGTTTATTGTTCCCTTTCTAAACTCTGGGTGCCCATAATTTTCCACACGGGCAGCCTAGAGTTATGTTATCAGGATATTCTGGATATTCTGGAGCTTTGGAGACGAGCTGGATGGCGAGACGTACACTCGTACTTATTTATTTATTCCGCTGTGTATTTTGTATGGGGACAAGTTTATATAACTGTCCATTGTTGTATGGAGTTGTATATTGACTCTCATTGTTGTATTGTATAAACTGATATAGTTCTTTGTTTAAAAGACTAGTGATTATCTATTATATATTGTTCCGCTGCGAATGTGAGATTCTGATATTGTTTATGTTTCTATTTTTTTCTGTTCTCCTTTTCTTCTGTCTTCTTCTACCTCTTTTTTTAACCCTAATGATTTGGTTCTTCGACATTCGATTGCGCGGCATTTGATACAGTGGACGTATTAATGTTGACTTTCGAGCGTCGAAAGATCGTGATCGTTACATTTCCACTTTCAAACCCTTTTGGAAACAGGTTTCAAACCACACTCTTCTCATGGGATAAATTCCCAAATATTTATTTCCACTTAAAACACCAAGTACATATACTTTAGATTTAAAATAATTTAAAAACAGTTTATATATATATATTTCACTTTAAACATTTAAATTAAAATCTACTTTAATACTTTATTCAAAAATATATACTTTAAGAATATTTAAATAAAGCTACTTAATAAAATATAAAACTAGATTTTTATCCTTTAAAACATAATACCAAGTCATCTTTAAATAATTACTACTAAAATAAATTTGACAAAAACATGCTTTAAAATTTAAACATTTAAGAATAATAAATTTCCTAAAACATATTTTAAAGCAACTTTAAAACTTTTAGCTTATACTTAAAAATTTGCTTTGGAAACATACTTGGCTATCCATGGAAATTCACTTCTCTTTCACATCTTTTAAAAATAAAACACTATTTATTTTTAAACACATTTACCCATTCCTTTAATAAATTCCCACTGTGAATTTATTCTTCCAAATATCCACTGATATATTACTTCACCTTTATAAACCCAGTTTAGAGATTTCATAGTCTCATTTCCCCTTTAAAATTCCAATTTTAAACACTTAAATCAAATTTCAAATTGATTTCCAAATTACTCCATTTTGAAATAAATCCCTTTACTTACTCAATTTATTCAAATCCGTTAACTTCAGATTTTACTTCTTCATTATAATTAAAATCTTTTTAACTGAAAATACAAATTTTAGATTTCCCAAATTCTTGCTTTATCCTTTTAAATAAATTTAAACCTTGAATTTTAAAGTAAATTCTTTATTACTTTAAATAATATCACTTAAGTTTAAATTTCCATTATTTCTCTGTTTTGCTCAAAATCCTTTTTTTCCCATACTTGGAATTTATTTATTAAAGTTTTACAATCACTTTTATTCTTTCCCAATTCATTCTTAAATTTATCCAAATTCTCTATAATTATTTTACTTAAAAATTCACTCCTTTATTGCTTTTCAAACATCCAATTCTACATATTTTGGTAACTTTGGGTACCGAAATATTCAAGCAAACCATAGCATTCAATATTCCAATTATCAGTATAATTCATCACAGAATATCACATATCCATAACACAGAATATTAAACAATCTAAATATGTAAGCATCCAAAAACTCGGCCTTCGAAAATCGGCACCCGTACTTCACTTGTACTCAAATGCCGTAGATTCAAACGCCGAATCTGGCTTCCCAGAGCTTATAACACAGTAAGTATAACAACACAGCGGAATAAAGAAATCAATGATATCATATACAACTCCAATGAATACAATATCCAGAATGATATACAACAATGATATCAATAATACACAGCAATATCAGAGATATGATACAATGCTACAACGAAAATAACAAAAATGAAAGAGATCACTCCAAATGATCTACAAAAGAGAATGACTCCAACAACTCCAACATCAGCTCGAACCACCATCACGTTGCACCAAGATAAGCAACGTCAGTCCTGATCTCCGAAGAACTGAACTAGCTCTAACTAGTCTACTAAACCTGACTATCTGAAAAACCCAACTCTAGACTGCCCGTGTGGAAAATTGTGGGCACCCAGAGTTTAGGAAGGGAACAATAAACTCCAGGTCAGTCATGGGACTGGTATGAGCAAACAAAAACAGTTTATCTTTAAACAAACAACAAAGGAATTTTAAACATTGAAATCCGCAATGCTTTTGGAAAATGAAACTACCATAAGGCCTCCCGGCACACACACAATGCAATCGCACACATGGGGGAGATTTCTCCTTATGATAGTCAAACATGCTTACTACGCAAATAAACTCTTTTGATATTATTACTAGTGCATAGTGCAAAAGACATTTCGAAAGTATAATATTTATCTTAGCCAGCATATGTACCATTATACTATGCCTACTATAGCTACCATGTTAAATGGCAGGTTCTACAACTAAAACCGTACAGGGTTCGTATTGGGAATTGGATTTCCAACAAATGGTCAGGCTAAGGAACTTCCTATGCCACATGGGAACGCCTCTGGCGGGACGCCTCGAGAGACAACCTGCTCTCTGCCAACACAAGGCCGGTTACCCCCTTCTGGGTAATAAACCTGAGATATTCCACCCCCGGTCCTTTGGGACCTTTATCCGAGGCCTCGGTCACAAAGCACACAATCACACAGGAAATGAGATTGGAGCAACCACATAGGTAAATATCTGGGCTCCATACCATGATACCACCTTTTTCCAGAAGGAATGGTCATACCCTAGGGGAGCTACCCCTGAAACCTTGCCGCATCTTTCCTGTTTTGACCATTTCCGGTCTGTGAGGCTCGATGAGGTCTCGTCCACAAAGCTACGCTTTTTCACAAAGCCATGCTTTGATCAACAAATGATTAGTAAATGATCATCAACACACAGCAACAATCAGCATGCCACACTACCAAATTGGGAGTATATCGTTGATAACCTTCAACTACATAACCTTTGAGCTCGTACGTCTCAGAGAAGGGTGTTAAGCTAAGAGAATAAATCTCCGCCACCAAACAGAAATGTATTTGAAAGAAATCAGCTTTATATCTCAAAGTGTAGTGTCAGACATACAACCATACAAGTCTGTTCCGGTTTTGAAACAGAACCGAAGGCACTTCCGAAGAAGCCCTTGCAAATCCGGATAATTTCTAATCACGTCCGGACTTTCCATCACAAAGGGTGCTAAAATCTCTATACCGGGGATCAGCCGATGCAGAGACAATCGATGGTAATCCTTTCATTTTCGAAAGTATCCGGTCTTCACCACCGGTCTTAAAATGCTATCCATATACATCGTATCATTATTCGGAATGGGTTATATGACACAAAGGTCCTCTCCTGGCTAAACCGAATAATGAGCGTAATATTTAAAAATATATGGATATGGGATTTCAGTTAAGTCACAACTTATTATCCAAAACTTCTCTTTCAAATGGTTTAAACACATTACCATTTTAATCTTTTTAAACAAAGATTCAATTCACAAAGTTCACTCGGTTTCACAAAGATTCATTCACAGATTTTCAAGTCAATTTCCATTTTAATTGGATTAACTCGTTAAATGTTTAAAATAAAGATTTAACTGATAGCTTTCAAAACAATTCCATTTCGAATGGTTTAAACAAATCACCATTTTAAATCTGTTAAAAATAAACAGATTCAATTCATAGCTTTCAAAAAGAATTCACTCATAACTTGGGAAACCATTTTTCAATTCAAACTTGAAATTCCTTTATCTTAAATTGGAATTTCATTTCTTATATGAAAGCTTTTATCATTTGAAAACAACAGTTTTCATTTCGGAAAATCTGATCTCATTATACAAGTTAAAATCTTTGGGTTAAATTCAAATTCTCAAACAATACTTTCAAAATGGTTTGAATTCATATAAACACACTTATAACATCTTTAACCATAATTTCCAATCATTGAATTCAATTCAAAATTTTGAATTCAAATTTAATTATTTAAATTGGAAACTTTATCAAGTTATTTAAAATAACTGTTTATCTTAAAACCCCTTTTCAAAAGCTTTAACATTTAACCCAAATCCATTTTCAAAATCAATTGAAATTAAAATTTCAATTTCAAAAATATTAAATTTTAAATCATTTGTGACTTAACCGATTTTCTCGTGAAATCCATATTTGTGTGTGTAAAAGTGTAGTCCAGGGGTTTCACACAATAGTGCCATATTATAAATCATCACAGATTCAAATACAGAAATATAGTTGATAAGCGGTATAAACTATAACGCTTATCTTCCATTCACAGATCACAGATCACAGATATATAAATATTACAGATAATAATTTACATTCATCCCAAATAAATAACTACAGTGCAAGTCACACACAAATCAGAATATATCACAAAGCATCACAGATCAAAGATACCAAGCAATTCAACTATTCAATCAAACCCAAACATTCACAAGTAAATTTATTAATCAACTGATTAATTTAAATTGGGTATATTATTTATGAATAATTTGTTAATCTGGGTTAATTATCATAAGTTAATTTCAAATTATTTGAAATACATTTCCCTTTCAAATTCATTAGTTAATCTTTAATTTTTAACTAACCAATCTTAATTAATGAACCAATTTAACCTTTAATCATTAAATAAAACTTAATTAATCACCATTATTAATTAATCCTTTAATTTATTTTAATTAATTAAGTGTTAACTGTAACTTAATTAATCTTTAATTACTTGATTAATTAATTACTAATCATTAATTAAAAATTTAAATCTTATTTAATTAATGATCCTTAATTACCCAATTAATTTATCCTAAATTAATTAGCTTAAACCTTAATTAACTAATTTAAACTCTTAATTACTAATTTAATTAATCCAAATCATTAATTAATTAAATTAATTAATTTTCCATTTTAATTAACTTAATAGTTTAATGAATCATAAATCATTAAATTCTATTTATCTTTAAGATAAAACTTTATTCTTATGAATGATTAAATTATCATTAACAAAACATTTAAAACAATTTACCTTCAAATTTATTTCAAATTTCATTTTAAATTTAAGATTTAAAAATGAATACAAATTTAACTCTAACTAAGTTTAAACAATTTAAAATCTTTTAAATTTCATGTTAAAGAAATACTTGTCTTTTAAAAGGAATTTTAAAAGAATTTAAACCAAATTCATTTTTTTTACATTCGAACCATTTAAAATACACTTAAACATTTTTAATTTGTTAAAACAATTTAAATGTTAAAAACTTTATTTCAAAATTAGAATACAAATTTAAATTTTGAAGTCATACTTAAAAACTGATTTAAAACTTAGTTTGAATCTTTGTTTTACATTTTAAAAATTCATTTTTAAATTTTAAAAAGCTGACAGATTTTTAAACCTGTAACCACACATCTTTAAAACTTTATTTCATTTCAAAGCTAGGATGCAAATTTAGATTTGAATCCTGATTTAAACTTTTATTCAATCTTAGTTTAAATCTTTACTTTTCATTTTAACATTCAGTTTTAAATACAAAAATTAACAGGTTTGAAAGCCTGTCACAAAACCACTGCTGAGCCACACATCAATTTGCTTCGGGTTTCACCCGACATTTACTCGAGAAAACTTCGAGTCCAACCTCTCTGTTTCAACCCAGATCCACAGACATCATGATGTGCACCGTGCACTTGCACCGTGCCGCCTACCACCTCCGGTCATCCACGATGACCTTCACACAACGGCAACCAACCTCTCATCATACTCCGACCGTCACCACTTCGATTCCCACTCGGAAATAAAATCGAGCAAACTGGCACGAACTGGAACAACCATCGAAACTTTGAGCCACCTCGTTCTTGCTCCTCCGACCACCGGAGTGCCAGCGGCTTCAGCCACGCCATCGACAACCTCCAAGCTCCCAATTCCCAAAGTTCGGTGGAACTCGATCCACCCTAGATGCCGTGATAACCCATATTTCAATCAAGCCTAAAACGAGGTTTACATACCCAATCGAACAAACCCCGCCGCTACAATGATCTTCCACCACTACTGACAATTTTCTCGCATTCTCCGTTCATCCCTCTACCTTCAGTGCTTATCGCAACTTCCCAGATCTCTTGGATCATAAGAGAACACCCAGAACTCAAATTCTGGTCAAACACAAACTGTTCCCTCACAACCAATCTAAAAATTTTGATTTCTCTTTTAAAAATCATGATTTTGTTTAAGAATTCAATTTATAAACCTGAATTAACGAATCAGGATATTCTAGACTTTGAACAAAGTTAATGCTTGCCTGTTTTACTTGATTTCCAGAGCAATATCCAATATAAATTACTTAAATAAAATTTTAATCTTTAATATATGACAAACAAACAAGTTTTTGTTTGCAACTTAAACTCTAACAAAGATTGGTTCAGGGGATAATGAATTATGAACAAATCTTGAGCCTGGAGAACTAAAACAGGATAACACAAAAATACACTGCATGCACACAATCATTTCTACAAACTAATATCATAACATCATCATCACAGGCATACAAGCAACAACATGTAACTAGATTAGGGATTGATAAATTTTCTCACATGTAAAAGAAATAAAGAAATTTAATTTAAAAAGAAGGTTTACTCATAGTGATTTAGGAAGAAGAACAGAGTTTCCTTTTTGAACCAGGCTTTGAAAAATTTTTTGCAAGCTGAAATCTTTCTTTATAATCTCTAGTTGTAGTTGATTTGGGTTTAAGTTTGTTACTTTACTTTTTTTTTCTTCCAGGCTTGCTAAGTTATGAACGAACTGAATTGTGAAGAGTTTTACTGGGATATCATTTTGTTGTACAATATTGGGTGATAAAAAAATGTGTTTGTACAAGTTGATATTCCATTTGTTTAGAGATTTTTCTTTGCTTTGCTTGTTTGGCTCGGCTGAAATCTTACTTTGGTGGCTTGCATTAATTATCTTGGTACTTTATGTATTCCTTTGCCTTTTGTATTCTATTTTGTTGTCTTCTTTTGCAAGCACTCTTATATACTTTTGTTTCTTCATTTTGCAAGTGTACTTGTTCATATTTACCCAATTCCATATGTACATACTTGTATACATATCTACTTTTGCAAGCTACCAGTCATTTATATATGTTTGAATACTTCTATGTATACTTCTTACTTATTTGTTAACCAGGCTGCTAGAAATTTATTTTGTGTGCTAGAGATTCAAGCATTTATTATTGTTGTCTTTTGTTTCCATGGGTACATACTTATCTAAATTTTCTTGTACAATAGATATTTATAATTTTGTTTCTAGTTTCGTTTCAAGTTTAAGTGTACATAGTTTATTGCTGTCTTGTTCTATTCCTTATGTATTTTATAATTTATATAATTTATCTTATATATTTTTTCTTTAGTCTTATTATTACATAGTATAAATAATTTCTATTTTAAATATGTTATTAAAATTTTATTTAAGTGTTACTTTTATTTTTATAGTTCATCTTTTATTTATTTATTTCTATTTCTAACATAAACCATCAATTTCTAAATTCAAAATGATTTAATATATTTTTTATTTCGATCGGGGAAACTCGCTTCAATTTACAATTAATAATACAATTTAAATTCAAAAATTCAATTAATTATCAATTTAAATTTAATTAAAATCCGGGGTCGTTACAACCTTCCCCCCTTAAAAGAATTTCGTCCTCGAAATTTGTCGGGGAGACACAAGGATAGATGAAGAATATTTCATCAAATCAAACTGAATATTTATTCTGCATTTGGCTTACCAAATCAGAATATCAATAATAGATACAAGAACGAGTCAGTTTTAACACTTCATAAGATACTCGGGTTATCCAGATCTACGAAATATGTAGTGGCATTGGTTAGGTCGAAAGGATAACTAACCATTCGTAGAATATATTGGGACCCAAAAATAGACAGATATATGGATACAATTCTACAACTTTTAGTTTAGAAACTAAAGTATATATATCAACCATAGCAACCAAAGCAACCAATTCATTCAAACAAACAATTCTGACCTATTTGGAGTTTGTCCCATTTTAATATATCGAATCTCCTTCCTGGATCTACCAGGAACTATCAAAGGATTGAAAAAAAATGCTGAACAAAAGAGATTGATAGAGAAAAGATTGTTTCCTTGTTGTTACAGAGTATTGACCATTTATAGTCGTATTCCCCTATCCCCTATCTCATCCTCTTCTTGCACTCGTACTTACTATTAGTGGATAGTAAGAGAATTTACTAAGGTGTACGGACGGATATCTGAGAATTACTCATTCTAGGGTATACTTCACCCTATCTCTAATGAGTTACTTAATGTGTTATACTCCTGAGATAAAGTTCAACCTTAGCTCTGATACCACTTGTAAGAGTCCAAAAACTCGGCCTTCGAAAATCGGCACCCGTACTTCACTTGTACTCAAATGCCATAGATTCAAACGCCGAATCTGGCTTCCCGGAGCTTATAACATAGTAAGTATAACAACACAGCGGAATAAAGAAATCAATGATATCATATACAACTCCAATGAATACAATATCCAGAATGATATACAACAATGATATCAATAATACACAGCAGTATCAGAGATATGATACAATGCTACAACAGAAATAACAATAATGAAAGAGATCACTCCAAATGATCTACAAAAGAGAATGACTCCAACAACTCCAACATCAGCTCGAACCACCATCACGTTGCACCAAGATAAGCAATGTCAGTCCTGATCTCCGAAGAACTGAACTAGCTCTAACTAGTCTACTAAACCTGACTATCTGAAAAACCCAACTCTAGACTGCCCGTGTGGAAAATTGTGGGCACCCAGAGTTTAGGAAGGGAACAATAAACTCCAGGTCAGTCATGGGACTGGTATGAGCAAACAAAAACAGTTTATCTTTAAACAAACAACAAAGGAATTTTAAACATTGAAATCCGCAATGCTTTTGGAAAATGAAACTACCATAAGGCCTCCCGGCACACACACAATGCAATCGCACACATGGGGGAGATTTCTCCTTATGATAGTCAAACATGCTTACTACGCAAACAAACTCTTTTGATATTATTACTAGTGCATAGTGCAGAAGACATTTCGAAAGTATAATATTAATCTTAGCCAGCATAGGTACCATTATACTATGCCTACTATAGCTACCATGTTAAATGGCAGGTTCTACAACTAAAACCGTACAAGGTTCGTATTGGGAATTGGATTTCCAACAAATGGTCAGGCTAAGGAACTTCCTATGCCACATGGGAACGCCTCTGGCGGGACGCCTCGAGAGACAACCTGCTCTCTGCCAACACAAGGCCGGTTACCCCCTTCTGGGTAATAAACCTGAGATATTCCACCCCCGGTCCTTTGGGACCTTTATCCGAGGCCTCGGTCACAAAGCACACAATCACACAGGAAATGAGATTGGAGCAACCACATAGGTAAATATCTGGGCTCCATACCATGATACCACCTTTTTCCAGAAGGAATGGTCATACCCTAGGGGAGCTACCCCTGAAACCTTGCCGCATCTTTCCTGTTTTGACCATTTCCGGTCTGTGAGGCTCGATGAGGTCTCGTCCACAAAGCTACACTTTTTCACAAAGCCATGCTTTGATCAACAAATGATTAGTAAATGATCATCAACACACAGCAACAATCAGCATGCCACACTACCAAATTGGGAGTATATCGTTGATAACCTTCAACTACATAACCTTTGAGCTCGTACATCTCAGAGAAGGGTGTTAAGCTAAGAGAATAAATCTCCGCCACCAAACAGAAATGTATTTGAAAGAAATCAGCTTTATATCTCAAAGTGTAGTGTCAGACATACAACCATACAAGTCTGTTCCGGTTTTGAAACAGAACCGAAGGCACTTCCGAAGAAGCCCTTGCAAATCCGGATAATTTCTAATCACGTCCGGACTTTCCATCACAAAGGGTGCTAAAATCTCTATACCGGGGATCAGCCGATGCAGAGACAATCGATGGTAATCCTTTCATTTTCGAAAGTATCCGGTCTTCACCACCGGTCTTAAAATGCTATCCATATACATCGTATCATTATTCGGAATGGGTTATATGACACAAAGGTCCTCTCCTGGCTAAACCGAATAATGAGCGTAATATTTAAAAATATATGGATATGGGATTTCAGTTAAGTCACAACTTATTATCCAAAACTTCTCTTTCAAATGGTTTAAACACATTACCATTTTAATCTTTTTAAACAAAGATTCAATTCACAAAGTTCACTCGGTTTCACAAAGATTCATTCACAGATTTTCAAGTCAATTTCCATTTTAATTGGATTAACTCGTTAAATGTTTAAAATAAAGATTTAACTGATAGCTTTCAAAACAATTCCATTTCGAATGGTTTAAACAAATCACCATTTTAAATCTGTTAAAAATAAACAGATTCAATTCATAGCTTTCAAAAAGAATTCACTCATAACTTGGGAAACCATTTTTCAATTCAAACTTGAAATTCCTTTATCTTAAATTGGAATTTCATTTCTTATATGAAAGCTTTTATCATTTGAAAACAACAGTTTTCATTTCGGAAAATCTGATCTCATTATACAAGTTAAAATCTTTGGGTTAAATTCAAATTCTCAAACAATACTTTCAAAATGGTTTGAATTCATATAAACACACTTATAACATCTTTAACCATAATTTCCAATCATTGAATTCAATTCAAAATTTTGAATTCAAATTTAATTATTTAAATTGGAAACTTTATCAAGTTATTTAAAATAACTTTTTATCTTAAAACCCCTTTACAAAAGCTTTAACATTTAATCCAAATCCATTTTCAAAATCAATTGAAATTAAAATTTCAATTTCAAAAATATTAAATTTTAAATCATCTGTGACTTAACCGTTTTTCTCGTGAAATCCATATTTGTGTGTGTAAAAGTGTAGTCCAGGGGGTTTCACACAATAGTGCCACATTATAAATCATCATAGATTCAAATACAGAAATATAGTTGATAAGCGGTATAAACTATAACGCTTATCTTCCATTCATAGATCACAGATCACAAATATATAAATATTACAAATAATAATTTACATTCATCCCAGATAAATAACTACAATGCAACTCACACACAAATAAGAATATATCACAAAGCATCACAGATCAAAGATACCAAGCAATTCAACTATTCAATCAAACCCAAACATTCACAAGTAAATTTATTAATCAACTGATTAATTTAAATTGGATATATTATTTATGAATAATTTCTTAATCTGTCAAATTATCTGAAATACATTTCCCTTTCAAATTCATTAGTTAATCTTTAATTTTTAACTAACCAATCTTAATTAATGAACAAATTTAACCTTTAATCATTAAATAAAACTTAATTAATCACCATTATTAATTCATCCTTTAATTTGTTTTAATTAATTAAGTGTTAACTGTAACTTAATTAATCCTTAATTACTTGATTAATTATTTACTAATCATTGATTAAAAATTTAAATCTTATTTAATTAATGATCCTTAATTACCCAATTAATTTATCCTAAATTAATTAGCTTAAACATTAATTAACTAATTTAAACTCTTAATTACTAATTTAATTAATCCAAATCACTAATTAATTAAATTAATTAATTTTCCATTTTAATTAACTTAACAGTTTAATGAATCATAAATCATTAAATTCTATTTATCTTTAAGATAAAACTTTATTCTTATGAATGATTAAATTATCATTAACAAAACATTTAAAACAATTTACTTTCAAATTTATTTCAAATTTCATTTTAAATTTAAGATTTAAAAATGAATACAAATTTAACTTTAACTAAGTTTAAACAATTTAAAATCTTTTAAATTTCATGTTAAAGAAATACTTGTCTTTTAAAAAGAATTTTAAAAGAATTTAAACCAAATTCATTTTTTTTACATTCGAACCATTTAAAATACACTTAAACATTTTAAAGTTGTTAAAACAATTTAAATGTTAAAAACTTTATTTCAAAATTAGAATACAAATTTAAATTTTGAAGTCATACTTAAAAACTGATTTAAAACTTAGTTTGAATCTTTGTTTTACATTTTAAAAATTCATTTTTAAATTTTAAAAAGCAAACTGACACGACCTGGAACAACCATCGAAACGTTGAGCCACCTCATTCTCGCTCCTCCGACCACTGGAGTGCCAGCGGCTTCAGCCACGCCATTGACAACCTCCAAGCTCCCAATTCCCAAAGTTCGGTGGAACTCGATCCACCCTAGATGCCATGATAACCTAGATTTCAATCAAGCCTAAAACTAGGTTTACATACCCAATCGAACAAACCCCGCCGCTACAATGATCTTCCACCACTACTGACAATTTTCTCGCATTCTCCGTTCATCCCTCTACCTTCAGTGCTTATCGCAACTTCTCAGATCTCTTGGATCATCAGAGAACACCCAGAACTCAAATTTTGGTCAAACACAAACTGTTCCCTCACAACCAATCTAAAAATTTTGATTTCACTTTTAAAAATCATGATTTTGTTTAAGAATTCAGTTTATAAACCTGAATTAACGAATTAGGATATTCTAGAATTTGAACAAAGTTAATGCTTGCCTGTTTTACTTGATTTCCAGAGCAATATCCAATATAAATTACTTAAATAAAATTTTAATCTTTAATATATGATAAACAAACAAGTTTTTGTTTGCAACTTAAACTCTAACAAAGATTGGTTCAGGGGATAATGAATTATGAACAAATCTTGAGCCTGGAGAACTAAAACAGGATAACACAAAAATACACTGCATGCACACAATCATTTATACAAACTAATATCATAACATCATCATCACAGGCATACAAGCAACAACATGTAACTAGATTAGGGATTGATAAATTTTCTCACATGTAAAAGAAATAAAGAAATTTAATTTAAAAAGAAGGTTTACTCACAGTGATTTAGGAAGAAGAACAGAGTTTCTTTTTTGAACCAGGCTTTGAATTTTTTTTTGCAAGCTGAAATCTTTCTTTATAATCTCTGGTTGTAGTTGATTTGGGTTGAAGTTTATTACTTTACTTTTTTTTTCTTCCAGGCTTGCTAAGTTATGAACGAACTGAATTGTGAAGAGTTTTACTGGGATATCATTTTGTTGTACAATATTGGGTGATAAAAAAATGTGTTTGTACAAGTTGATATTCCATTTGGTCAGAGATTTTTCTTTGATTTGCTTGTTTGGCTCGGCTGAAATCTTACTTTGGTGGCTTGCATTAATTATCTTGGTACTTTATGTCTTCCTTTGCCTTTTGTATTCTATTTTGTTGTCTTCTTTTGCAAGCACTCTTATATACTTTTGTTTCTTCATTTTGCAAGTGTACTTGTTCATATTTACCCAATTCCATATGTACATACTTGTATACATATCTACTTTTGCAAGCTAACAAACATTTATATATGTTTGAATACTTCTATGTATACTTCTTACTTATTTGTTAACCAGGCTGCTAGATATGTATTTTGTGTGCTAGATATTCAAGCATTTATTATTGTTGTCTTTTGTTTCCATGGGTACATACTTATCTAAATTTGCTTGTACAATAGATATTTATAATTTTGTTTCTAGTTTCGTTTCAAGTTTAAGTGTACATAGTTTATTGTTGTCTTGTTCTATTCCTTATGTATTTTATAATTTATATAATTTATCTTATATATTTTTTCTTTAGTCTTATTATTTCATGGTATAAATAATTTCTATTTTAAATATGTTATTAAAATTTAATTTAAGTGTTACTTTTATTTTTATAGTTCATCTTTTATTTATTTATTTCTATTTCTAACATAAACCATCAATTTCTAAATTCAAAATGATTTAATATATTTTTTATTTCGATCGGGGAAACTCGCTTCAATTTACAATTAATAATACAATTTAAATTCAAAAATTCAATTAATTATCAATTTAAATTTAATTAAAATCCGGGGTCGTTACAAAATAATTTTGAGGAATCCAGTTGGATCCCTCCAACCTGTTTCCCTGCATCCACAGATGTTAGCACAATACCAATTCCACTTCGATGTGGAATATCGCGGTATATGGGTTTATATAATATCATCCGCTATTATGCGGCGCATAGGGTCTCATCCGCTATATAATGCGGGAATATCAATCACTCCAATATATATATACTACTATATATAATATATCACATCCAATCAATTTAATCATTCAACCAAATATTTAAATTTAACTATTTAAATTTAAATAAAACCCAGATGAGTGAGATTAACTCACCTTTGATTTTCGTTTTGCAACCCGACCCAAACAGGCTATTTCCTTCACGATTTTGGACCTTGAACAAACATTATGTGATTTATTAATATTTGAAATAATCGAAAAATAAATTACCATTTATTAATTTAATATAAACTAATAATTTAACTTTTTAACCAATTTTCGTATGATAAATAATTTTTAAGTTACTAAAATAAGTAAATAAGTTAATTGAACAAATTAATCACCAATCCATTATTTGAAATAAACTAGTAAATCGTATTTTTTTTTTTTATTTCCAAACGGCATATAAAAATAATCTATATGGGTTTTAAAAATCTTATCTTTATATAAACTCTTATATTTTCCAAAATCTGGTATATGTATATTTACTTTTTTATCCATATATATATATATATATATATATTTAAATATGTATGTTATTAAATTAAAACAGAATTGTTTTTACTGTAAAATATCCTTTTCTGTTTCTGCAAATAACACTGTAATTTGCTTTACTGTGTAAATACACATATACATATGTAAATCTATAAATTGAAGACAACAAATTATTTTATAAAACTTCCAGTTATTACCTCTGTTTTCTGTATATATATAAATTAAAAAAAATCTGCATATATATGTCACTCTATATATATATTTTTCAGTAAATAACCAAAATAAATAATTCCTCTACTGTAAATATTTTTTCCTTTTCACTGCCCCTATGTCGAAACCCTAGACTCGAAGATAGAGATGATCGATCACTACCCAAGCTCTGACAAGCCCAAACTCGCGACTGTAATACCATCCTGCAGCCATCTCCACTGACATGCCATCGTTGACAACGCGCGCAATCTCTCGCGACCCTACCTCCATGCGACGCCTGCTCTAGCACTCCTCCTTGCGCGCGGCTACTCCATGATAATGCACTCCTCCCCTTTTCTCTCATGCCCCGCCTCTTTGCCGCTTGCCACTTGCGACTTCTGATTCTACTATTTGAACCGAATTAGGTTTCGAATTGGGGAGGGAAGCGGTCTCGATCTCGTTTAGAACAGGAGAGGAAGGATTCGCAATTTATATAAAAGAGGCTCGTGATTTTAAACGAATTGAATTTTAGAGGAAAGGGTTCGACCATTTTTATTTCTGTTCGAACGAAATTACGCGATTTTTAATTGCGGCCATTGTTTTTCTTTTGTTTTGATTTTATTTTCGAACAAGAATGAAGCATCTCGATTTTGAAAGAATGGGGAAGTGTGTTCGAGAAGGCAAAGGAAGCGTGTTGAAAAATCTAGCTACAGTGCTTTTTGAAGTGAAAGAAAAACAACGATGTGAAATTATTTCAGCTGAAGTTGACCATCATATAAAATGCATATATTTTAAATTTAAATTTAAATTGTCTCGAAATCGTAACTTAGATTTTCTACCTCCTAACGAGACGTGCCGCCAGGCGTTCGTAATGTTATACCCCTATTCCGAACGCAATGGAAAAGGTTTCGATTCCTAATTCGATTGTATGGAGAAGATAGCTTTTTGGACTCAGTTATTATATTAAATTTTCGATATAAATTTCAGCGCGTTTACCTATCGTACGATCACACGACAACTCCGAACGCTACGAAAATTGAAATCCGATAATAATACACTATTACGGATCCAATGGAACTGGTTTCGTCGAATTCCGAGACTGTGCCCTGGAAGGCTATTTTTAAATACCGATTTAAACGATATATTTTCAAAACTTAACAAAACACTTCCAAATTCAAGTTTAACACTTTTACTACCTTCAATATTATTAATATGAATTTTATAAGCCTTCAAATAAATTTTAACAGGCTTAAAACCCCAGATTCAACATTTCACCCAATTTTAATCATTAAATCCAATATTTAATTATCCAATAAATAGAGATATTTGAAATTTAAGTTAAAATTAACCTTTTAAATATTTAAAACCAATCAAATATTCCAATTTCAAATATCTAAAAATTCCGAGTCGTCACATTCCTCCCCCCTTAAAAGAATTTCGTCCCCGAAATTACTAGTTATGAAGAATGGTCCATAACCCGCTTATTATTTCCCAAACCAAATAGTTTTTAACAATTTCTCAAACAACCTTTTATTTAAGACACACTATCACTCTACTATCTTTCCAAACTCTTCCATAATTTTCAAACAACATTACTTACTTATCAATTTAGATTTAAATTCAAATCCAAATTTTAAATTATCAAAAATTTTCTAACTCCTTCAATTTTCGAAAATTTTTGCCAGCGTCTCCTTTGCGCGGCTAGCTCGGTACAACTACAAAATGCCTCTACGGGCCCCAAATTCCAAAAGGAAACAAAAAGCCAAGTGGCTAGACACGAAAATCATCAAATTTCATACAGAAATTTAAATACTTACCTTTTGTTGGACAATTCAAATTTATCTTCAAAAATCATAACATCCATTTATTCTTTGCCTTTAGATACCTGTATCCTACTTAGCAATAATATCCAATTACAGATTTCAAAATCATTTTACACATTTATTTTCAAAATTTACAACATTTGCTTCACTTAAGCTCGTACGATGCACATATATCATCCGTACACAATTCCAAATTCGATCGCTCACTCGATCACACAATTTCATTTCCGAACTAGTATCGTCCACCCGATTTCCTAGTGCGGACTCAGATCTGGTTTCTTAATCAAAAACCGTCATTCTCCTTGCATAGCCACAAACTATGATAGAGAATATCCAGAATCAATCAAAATCCATATCCAGGGTTCGCCGTCGAAAATCGAGTGAAAAATCCTAACTTGGATCGGTATAATTACCTCGAAATCCTGTGCTCGAATCCGGATCAAATCACTATGCGAATAAAATAATATACGTACATCCTACGTATTAATTTCAATTGATTATCAACTGTTATCCCGCCTTTTGGCAAGGCCTAGATACCAAGGAACTGACTGAAAAAGAAACAGAATCACACGTCTCCAACTTTGGATGATTGTTGGGCAACTACAAATATCGATGAATTCTTTCCGAATCCAGATCGGGCTACAATTGATAAGACACGACAAGTGAAGCTGTGGAAACCAACATTCCAAGTTTCGGAGCAATCCGAGTTCGTATGCTCAAGTTATCGCCGTTAGAAAGTGGAAGGATAGTCTTGGCTCGAATCCATCCTGGGGTCGGATCCATCCCCCTTTGCATTGTTTCGAATCCATCAGAACCAAGCTTTGATTCGAATCCATCGAGATAGTATTGGTTCGAATCGATCGTAGTTAGCTGTGCTTCGAATCCATTCACGCCTGCCTTAAGTTCGAATCCATTGGATCTTTCTCCACCTTCGAATCCATCGAACGAGAGTCCTTCGATTCCATACAGTTGAGGGAGCTTCGACTCCGTGCCACAATTGTCTTCGAATCCCAAAGACAGATGATACTTCGTATCGACCAGCCATGACCTTCCACGATCGATACGAAGGAGCACGAATTCGACCGATTTGAATAAAACACCTCTTCGGATCGATAACTTCGAATCCACCAAGCAAACGCGGCTGAAACCGAGGATTTGACCCGGAATACTCGGAGAAAAAGAGGGGTTGGCCCGGAACATGCGCACCACGTCATCGACTCCACGCGCCAACATACGGATTCGAATCGATCGATTCGAACCAGATCGATTCGAATGACTCCAGAACACGAAAATCTTCAACTTGAATCCATCATAACATGAGATCTACACATCCAAATGCTACGAAATTTTTACAGAAGCTTGAGCACATGTTGAAGAATGTTCACACCAAATTTCAGCTCGATTGGACAATTTCTTGATCGATTCGAACATATCTTCGAATCGATCCCAAAGTGGGCCCGGACTTCCAGAAAGCGGGCATGTGGGCCCCCTGACGTACCAGAACTGGTCTCCCCTCAGTTTAGGCAAAATATCAGCCTCCTACACCTATAAATAGAGCCCCTGGTCATTCAGAAAAGGGGTCGGATAATTCTAAGAGCTAAAGAGCGCCCAGACTCTGCCAGATTTACTCAGAATCGCCACGGTTGCCTTAGATTCAGACTTAGCTCACGAAACTAGTTGTACTGCGTTGTAAGAAATTGTAATCTTCGAGTGTCGAGCAATAAAATCATCAAACTTCATAGTGGATGTAGGCTAAAACGCCGAACCACTCTAAATCGCTTGTCTTTGCACTTTACCTTTCTGTTACTTGGAATTTTTGTTAGATAAACCGCAGTGTTAAATTTCATTCTTCGCGTTTATCTCTTCAAAGACTTCCGAAGAGTGTTGTGCCCATTTTTGGTACAAACACTTTGGTGCTTTCACTGAGAGAACCAGTTTTTCTCCTGCTCTTCGGATCTACCATCGATACCGGATTGCGTAAAATCCAAGAGGAAGATCCAGATCTCTACTCCGGAATCCTTCCATTCTATTCAGATTTGCATAAAATCAAGGAGAGGAATCCACTGTTCAAGATGGTTAGCACAAGGACTACTTCTACAGCTGCTAATCAAGAAGCTCGAGATGAACAGAATCCCACACAGCAGTTACAGTCCAATCAAGACAACACTGCTCAGTTCGGTCCATCTGGACCGGTAACCAGACAAGAGTTCCAGACATTACTCCAGGAACTGACCCAAAGCCGGCAACAGTTAGCTGAACAGTTGCATGCCAACATTGAATTGACCAATCAATTAAACCGCCAAAGGCGTAGGAAGACAAGGACGGGCGATGCTTCCCACTCGTCCACTGAAAGTTCTGCTTCCTCTGACTATCATGGCAGAACTACACGTCCCCGGTTGGACGCAGGTCATACGCTAGTTACCGAATATCAACCCGCCTTGACTGTGGGACAATTGAGGGTCGGACCGTCAACTAGCTCCCAGGCCGGGCCCTCATTACGAGGAGGTGTTGCTCCATAGCATACCACAGGCGATCGCGCTACAACAGCCGCGGTAGAGACAAGGGTTGATACCCAAAACCTGTCGGATCCAAATAATCAACAGCGTGAGCGTACTCCCGAACCATACGTCCCAGAAGATGTGGAGCCAAGGAGGCGAGATATGGGCCGTCGACAACGTCCGGTCCAAGCTCGCGCTGTGGAACCCGACCACACCTTAGTTCAGCCTACACGGAATGTGGCTATGCCCGACATTTCAACCATGGTACGTCAAATGATCTGCGAGAGCCAGGGACTTATCAACGACGACTGGGGGATTTCCCGTAGTCAAACTCCTTTCACTGATGAAATACTGCACGTTGAACCTCCTCGGCGATTCAGAATACCAACTCTCCCTCTGTACGAAGGAAATTTCGATCCCAATCAACATATCTTAAAGTATGAATGGTCAATGAGCGCCGCAAGGGCTGATGATGTAGTAAAATGTCGAAGCTTCCCCATCTCTTTGGGAGGAATTGCAACGATGTGGTTCACAAGGTTGCCACCAAGATCCATCTCTTCATTCGACCAACTAGCTAAGAAATTTGTCGAACAGTTTCGTATGCATGTCACTAGGCCTAAAGACGTTAACACCTTATCTAGTGTCACCCAGGCTAAGGGAGAGACGCTCAGGTGTTACCTGGAGAGATTCCACGCAACATGCATGGAAATTAGCAATACCAACGACAACTCGATTCTGATGGCGTTAACCAAAGGGATCGATCCCGACTCGGAATTTGGGAATTGGTTAGCTGGGAAACCACCCGCATCATTGGACCGTTTCTACTCCAAAGCCGCTCAATTATTGCGACAAGAGGACGCGAAACATTCTAGGAAACAGGGCGATGCGATACCCAGAACTGAAGGAATACAGAGTAATGTGGTAGTCAAACAGTCCGGTGAGAGTTCCGGAAAAGTCCAGCTAAATATACAGAATAAACAAGCTCAGCCGAGAGTCAGCAGCGGTCAGGATAAGAAGAGAGATCAAAATCGAGGCCCGCAACATAGGACCCCGATGTTTGACAGTTACACACCATTGAATATATCGTTGGAAAACGTGTATCTGCAAACCTGCAACGCTGAGCAATATAAGAAACCTGCTCCGAAGCAATCATCGGAGAGACAGATTCAGACAGGAAAGTTTTGTAGATTTCACGAAAGTTACGGCCACAATACCAACGAGTGTCGACATCTGCAAGACCTCGTTGAAAAATTGATCAGAGAGAGAAAGTTGGACCAGTTTGTACGGGCACCGCCGTCTGGTGGAGCGGGCCCCTCAAAGCAAAATCATACACAGAATCAAGCAAGACAGGAAGAACCGGGTCGTGATGGAGGAAGATTGGTAATTAATGCTGTAAGTGGTAATCCTCATCCAGTGGTCCGAAGTTGGGAGGAAATGGAATCATATGGAAACTTAGCTAAACGCTCAAACTTTGAGTATAATGATAACTTGGGCGATAAACCTTCAACCAAACGGAAGAGGGCAATGACTAACGACATCACTTTCCGGGACAACGACGTTGACTACGTCGGAAGCCCGACTACTGACCCACTTGTGATATCGACCCAGGTAGGCCCGATGTGGATGAAGAGGATCCTGATCGATTGCGGGAGCTCTGTGAATATCATATTTGCACATGCTTATAATCAAATGAAGATGAAAGCTGGGGGTCTAAAACCCTGCCAAACTCATCTCTATGGATTTAATGGCAGCGCTACTGTACCAGTTGGGATGGTAGAGTTACCAGTTGAATTGGGAACCGTAAAATGTAGGTCGATTCGAATATTGCAGTTCGTTGTGTTGGATGTAGAGTCGCCATATAATGCCTTTTTAGGTCGACCTGCCCTTGCTGAATTCAGGGCCATAATAGCCCCATGGTGTTTAACTTTAAAATTCCCGACCGTCAACGGAGTTGGGGTCGTCCAGGGCGATCAGGTTGATTTGAGAACAATCATACACCGAAATCGAGTTGCCCGATTGCACAGTGCCAAGGACCGACTTAAAACTTTTGAACTTGGTGAGCTAGTCGCTAAGAAAGATTATCCGGCACTCTCGCCCATGAGATCAACATGGAAAGGGTCACGTAAGATTAAGCGAAAGCTCAAGGATGGTGAATTCAAGTTATCACCCATTGATGGCTTAACTTTACCAGGGGCCTGGAATAGCGAAAGCCTTCATCACTACTGCAATTAACAGGCTATGTTTATTTATTTAGTTTGAATTCCATTTTAAAATTTGTTTCAGCATTTCGAAATTAGAACTAATAATAAGGCAACTGACTTTGCCATGATTTCTGATTTCAGCAATAAAATGCCATTTCTTCGGGCTAGAGCTGTGATTCATTAAATACAGTGTATAACATCACGATGCACGGAGAGCTAAAATTCCATCACGCAATGGGATTTATTCAAGAACGGAGTGGCTGTGATACGACCAGCCACTCGCTAAGTGAAGCCCGAGCTCGGGGGCAAGCCATCACATCAAAAGCTAAAATTGGGTTGATGCACGACGATCCTTCCTTAACTCCGTACTCCCAGAGTGCGAGGCGGAGTATAAACATTCCTTAACTCCGTACTCCGAAGAGTGCGAGACGGAGTATAAACATTCCTTAACTCCGTACTCCCAGAGTACGAGGCGGAGTATAAACATTCCTTAACTCCGTACTCCCAAAGTGCGAGGCAGAGTATAAACATTCCTTAACTCCGTACTCCCAGAGTGCGAGGCGGAGTATAAACATTCCTTAACTCCGTACTCCGAAGAGTGCGAGACGGAGTATAAACATTCCTTAACTCCGTACTCCCAGAGTGCGAGGCGGAGTATAAACATTCCTTAACTCCGTACTCCCAGAGTGCGAGGCGGAGTATAAACATTCCTTAACTCCATACTCCGAAGAGTGTGAGATGGAGTATAAACATTCCTTAACTTCATACTCCGAGAGTGCGAGGCAGAGTATAAACATTCCTTAACTCCGTACTCCCAGAGTGCGAGGCGGAGTATAAACATTCCTTAACTCCGTACTCCGAAGAGTGTGAGACGGAGTATAAACATTCCTTAACTCCGTACTCCGAAGAGTACGAGACGGAGTATAAACATTCCTTAACTCCGTACTCCCAGAGTGCGAGACGGAGTATAAACATACATCAAGTCCATATTCATCCCCAAGACTGGGGGCAGGACCAAAAACAAATATCGAATTGAAGACGAAAGGGAATATACTTTCATTTCCATTATCAACAAAAAGAATTCGATTACAAGATGATTCAGAAAAGAAAAGAAAATTCCTACTAGTGGGAGCCGACTCCACATCTATACACGGCTATAGAGAAAACCAAAAGACAAAACACTACAGAGAACTGAAGAAGGAGTTCAATCTTTTTTCTTCCTTATTTTCTTCTTCGGGGAAGTCCCACTAGAGCCGCTACCCAACTTCTTCCTCCTTCTCTTACTCTTCTCCGGTTTTCCCTCAGATGGCGACATGATGTCCGCCTCTTCCTCAGAGCTAGAGGCAACAGAGATTCTTTTGGAGGGTGGAGCCGGAGGAATAGAATCAGTAGCAGGAGGTGGAACAGGAGCACTCGCAATTACCACAGTGCCGTCAGGCGATATCATCATTAGTGGGGCATGGCCTGACGGGTCCATGCCGGCGGTCACTGCGTCCATCTCAGTATTAATCTCAGCCAGAATCTCATCTTCACGAGATACTTGGGCCGCGCTGGATATACTAATGGTTGGCATGGAAGAACTAACAGCCGGAGTGGTTCCACTCATAGAAAAGGATGGATCGATGAAGGGATCATTGGGTTGATTGAGGAGTTCCTTAATCATCTGAGCGTCAAAAGATAATGTATTCACTTCCCCTTCTTCACCAACCACAGAAGATGTCATAATAGCTTCGGTGACGATAGCCCCATGCGCTTGATAGGAAACCTGAGATGTAGGAGGCGCGGGGATAACGACTTCAGTCACTGAAATGTGAAAGAACGAAGATTGTTAGCTATGGGTGTTGATCAAAATTCACCACACTAAACGTATACGGGAGGCGTTCAATTACCTTCCTTAGCCTGACCCGGAGCGTGGACAGGAGCAGAGGCAAGAGTATCAGCGGAAGACAATTGCGGCTGGTCAGGATTATATGCGGGGACGGACTGGGGATCAACCGCACAAGTGGTTTCAGGCAATGTTGGAATTACAGCTCCAACACTTGTTTCGTGATGCTCAATCCCCGAGCCCTCACCCGTCTCAATCTGTTGAACACCAAGCCTCTCTCTCGCCACAGAAATCACCGCTTCATGAAGAATTTTCCTCTCTTCCTCAGTAAGCAAGCGCATCTCAAGCTCGAAATCATCCAGCATTTCATCAGGATGCGCCGCTTTCTTTTCCTCCACTAGCCTAGTACAGGCATTATAAAGAATCATGGAATCATCTCCCAGCCATAATAAATTTCTGTGTTCCAGCACATTAGCGTTATATGTGACCAAGAGATCATCAAAATCGGCTTCCAGCCTGGACCGCTCCGCCATAATTTTTTCATGAATTTCTGCATCTGCAGACTTAGTCTTGGCCTTCGCCGCAGCAAGTTCGGCTCTGAGGGATACAGCTTGGTCGCATGCATCCTGAGCGGTGGTATTTGCATCGTCTCTCTCTTTCACCACTTCAGCAAATTTGGCCTTGAGCTCATTCAGCTCCTTAACAGCTGCATCTCGCTCAGCTACAACGTTGGTGTAGCGGTGGCCCATCTCTTCAACCGTGGCACAGTGTGCCTGCTGCATTCTCGCCATTTTGGCCACAGTATCCTCATGCCTTTTGAGTGTTTGGAGTTCCGAGCCTCGAGACGACTCCATCTCAGACTGAAGAACTTGAATGATGCGGTCTTTCTTGACAATCTCAGCATCTCGTTCCTGAATGACTTTCGCCCGGTCAAAAGCTACCTTTGAAGCTTTCACGGCTGCTTTGTACCATTCCTTGTATTGGACATAGAAGTCATGAATATAGCTGTGCGCAATATTTTCAGCATCCTGAGGAATCCTCTTGAGATAAGGAGGAAAAACGTATGCGTCCATACAGATTTCTGGGAAGTCCTTCTTCATTTGAGCAAGCTGGATGGCACCTTCGCTTGTCAACTCAGCCGGAGCCTGCTCAACGATAGCAGTTGCCGGTATTTCAACTCTAGGCCACTGAGTCTCGGGCCTCGAAGATTAGGAAGGCAGCTGCTGCTGTGAAGGCCCAGGGATATCTACGGGGGCCCTAGGAGGCGGAGGAGAACGAGATCGTGATCGGTACTGATGGCCCCGATCTCTGTCAGTACGATCATAGCCAGAATGGCTGCGCCAATAATCTCTATCCCTGTCATAGCGTTCCTGGCTAGTGTAACCTTCCCCGTGGTCCCTATCCGATTCTCTCCTACGAGAATCATAATATGGGGAAGATTGGCGCACGTTACGGAGCCTATCCAAAGTAGACCCGCGACCCGACATCTCGCCTGCAATAAGAAGGAGCTACATATTAGAATCCTACAAAATAGTGATTAATATGCGGAAGTCATGTAGTGGTGTGGAAGTGTGTGAAAATGTGCAAACCCCCAGACCAACCGGAAGTGTTGACCACACTCAAAGGAAAGGGCTCGCTCATATTTAATACATCTTGAAATTCCTCCAACCCAGAATTACATGGAATCAATATAAAATCCGGGATGGGAATGTCGTCAAGCCCTTTAAAAGTATCTCTCGAATGTGAAGGGGCGGCCTCAGAAATCGTAACTCCGGAAGTAGGAGGAAACATATCCACAGATTTCCACCCCTTAGACTTAAATTTTTTAGAAACGACGGTCTTGCTTTTCCGTCTTTTTCCCAACTCTTTGAAGTTGCCCGAAAGATCAGCCATCGGCTCTACATCTGTATGGGTCCTTTCTTCATCGCTCGCTTCGGTTATTGTAATCCTGGGCATTTTCTTCGCCATTGTCTTCTCCTTCTTCTCCTTGTTTTTCTTCTTTGAGGCAGGCTTTAACATCCCCTCGATGACTATACTCTGATTTATTTCAATCAAGCCGAGAGTTCTTAAGTTATAGTCATTCAACACCAAGTCGATGTGTCTCAGCTTGCTCGGAACTTCTTGGAGACTATGGACTATGCCCTTGTAGTACCCGCCATCGGGTCTGGAGATAATGGCTGCAAGAAAAACAAGATGTCAATACCAATGCCAAAGAACTATTGATCAAAGAGAAACAACGACATATGAGGACACTTACGTCTAGACAACCATCGCCTAGCGAAACCAGGAGGACACCGGACATAAAACCATTCATTCTTAAAGTAGCTTAGTCTGGTCCATGCTCCAATAATAACTTGGCAATTTCTGACTGCCTCCAAAAATGTAAAGGATGGGCTATCGCCCCTGCTCTTGAAATTAAATATGTGTCTGATCTCGGTTGGCCTTGGCGGGCGAAAGAGACAGTCCATAAATATGACGAAGGCACTATTCAGCAACGCATGTCCGTTAGGATGAAGTTGCGAAGGAGCAATTCCTAGATATGACAGCATTTCCCTGATGTATTGATCAAAAGGAGGAAGAGTTCCAGCCGCGCCAGCATGGCGGTATAAGGCAGTATATCCTTCGGGCGGATTATGCGGTCTGTCATTAGCTCTGGGTAGTAATACATCGTTCAGAGATATGTTGTGTTTCAAGCATATCCGGCCCAATAGGGATTCAGAGATATTAGACTGGACGGAATCCACGGGATTCTCGATAAATATAGCCTCTGGCAATTCGTCTGGAGCTGGTTCGATTACGTCGGCAGGAATATTGGGAATCTCAAGGATCGGAGGAGGCGAACCCTGTACCTCTTGCTGTTGAGAGCTCGAAGATTCCATAACTAACTAACTCACCATAAAGCAACGTTAAGTTCATAAAGAGCCCATGCATTCCCCAGTATAGTGTGTATGGATGTGCCGTGTAGTGCAAGTGTTGTGCATTACTTAAGCAAATTTTACAGGTTGAAACAAGATGTCCGTACGACAAAACTTTGGGATTAGAGAATGAAAATGACCGTCATCACTGACCGTCACTTCCACACCATGCAGACGCTACTGACCACTTCAAGTATAAATCAGTTGTATTATTGGTTAAGTCATAGTTCCATCGACGAGCTTCAAAGGAAATTCGAGTATAATCCTATAGTCAAGTTCAGTTATGCAGGGCCGAAGCTTGTCGGAGTCAAGTATGCTAAAGTTCATTAAGTTCATCAAAGTACAACTTGAAATTGGTTGTAGTTCAGATGATGGAGCGAATCAAAAGAGCAATGGTCTCAGAGGACGAAGACGTTCGAATCCATCGACATGAATCGATGAGGGTCGAATCGATGAAGTTCAATTCCAAGTGCTTCGAATCCATATGGTTCGACTCGATGTAACTTTGGGATAGAGGAGCACTTCGAATCCATGATCTTTGCATGACTTAGAATCGATCAATATTGAGATCCTTCGAATCGATCGGAGTATCGCTACTTCGAATCGATCGCCACGAGCCTTCTTTCCTTTTTTCTCTTGAAACCATCGATTCGAAGCTATGCATTCAAAATCGATTCGAATGACTCATTCCTGGATCGATGCGAAGCAATGAAAGACGACACTCTGATCGATATGACTCGAATGGTTTCATTCCTCAGTTCCATCGAGTCGACCCACTTCGTTCAGATCTCATCACTCCTCGAAATTTTCAGAAGGAAAGACTGAATCGATGCCAAAAATTCTAAGTTCTATCTTTCTCATCTCGAATCGATCCCTTGATTACCTGATTTTATTACGAATGAAAGCGTGAAGGGGTTCGATCGATTTGAGGAAAGCACGTTTGTCTTGGCCTTGGAGAGATAAATTCGAAGAAGAGGCTATAGCAACAGTAAAAAGTAAAAAATGAAAGTGACACCGGCCTCGCGTATTTATATGGACCTTACGTAGGAAACGGGACGATTCGTCTCCCGGTCAAAATGACCAACTCCAACCGGTCACGTGCTGATCCATTCGAATCCATCACATTCGAATCCATCACGTTCGAACCCATTTCATTCGAATCCCTCAAAACTTCGAATCCATCAAGGCTGCATCGTTACAAAGCCTCATCGATGCGGAGCTACATCGATTCGAAGCTTTCAACAAAAGCTAAATTGGAGTCGTTGCGTCCCATCGATTCGAAGTACTAACTTCACGACCATTAGCATGCAGTGATTCAAAACCTATCGATTCGAACGACCATTTCGAATCCATCGAATACCAGCAATTCAAGCCATCGATTCGAACAAACATAGCTTCGAACCATCACAGACCACTGATGAAAATGAACGGACCGTTTCAATGTGAAAAATTGTTTGTCTACTCTTTATACCGATTCAGGAGAGGATCGATACAAGAGGATGATCATAGACAATCATAAAAGCAATGTTTTAACTCGAATCTCAAACCGGTCCAGGAGAGGACCGATGCAGAATTCGATAGCAATCCGAACTAGCAACGACTTGCGATCACGCAACGTTAACCAAAGTCAAGATAATACACGTATGCACGTATCTCTGACTAATGTTTGATCTTTGTCATTTACAGGGATCAAATGTTCATCTCGTTATAATCCAAACAGCTAACAGCCGATCACAATCGTACGATGGTTGATTACAGCGACAAAGAATATAATTTTTAGCAGAGCATGTCCTAATTGTCCAATGATAGATTGTAGCTTTTCAAAGCACATCATGTTTACACAAAACGTACTTTGGGGGGAAAATGTTATCCCGCCTTTTGGCAAGGCCGAGATACCAAGGAACTGACTGAAAAAGAAACAGAATCACACGTCTCCAACTTTGGATGATTGTTGGGCAACTAAAAATATCGATGAATTCTTTCCGAATCCAGATCGGGCTACAATTGGTAAGACACGACAAGTGAAGCTGTGGAAACCAACGTTCCAAGTTTCAGAGCAATCCGAGTTCGTATGCTCAAGTTATCGCCGTTAGAAAGTGGAAGGATAGTCTTGGCTCGAATCCATCCTGGGGTCGGATCCATCCCCCTTTGCATTGTTTCGAATCCATTAGAACCAAGCTTTGATTCGAATCCATCGAGATAGTATTGGTTCGAATCGATCGTAGTTAGCTGTGCTTCGAATCCATTCACGCGTGCCTTAAGTTCGAATCCATTGGAGCTTTCTCCACCTTCGAATCCATCGAACGAGAGTCCTTCGATTCCATACAGTTGAGGGAGCTTCGACTCCGTGCCACAATTGTCTTCGAATCCCAAAGACAGAGGATACATCGTATCGATCAGCCATGACCTTCCACGATCGATACGAAGGAGCACGAATTCGTCCGATTCGAATAAAACACCTCTTCGGATCGATAACTTCGAATCCACCAAGCAAACGCGGCTGAAACCGAGGATTTGACCCGGAATACTCGAAGAAAAAGAGGGGTTGGCCCGGAACACGCACACCACGTCATCGACTCCACACGCCAACATACGGATTCGAATCGATCGATTCGAACTAGATCGATTCGAATGACTCGAGAACACGAAAATCTTCAACTTGAATCGATCATAACATGATATCTACACATCCAAATGCTACGAAATTTTTACAGAAGCTTCAGCACATGTTGAAGAATGTTCACACCAAATTTCAGCTCGATTGGACAATTTCTTGATCGATTCGAACATAGCTTCGAATTGATCCCAAAGTGGGCCCGGACTTCCAAAAAGCGGGCATGTGGGCCCCCTGACGTACCAGAACTGGTCTCCCCTCAGTTTAGGCGAAATATCAGCCTCCTACACCTATAAATAGAGCCCTTGGTCATTCAGAAAAGGGGTCGGATAATTCTAAGAGCTAAAGAGCGCCCAGACTCTGCCAGATTTACTCAGAATCGCCACGGCTGCCTTAGATTCAGACTTAGCTCACGAAACCAGTTGTACTACGTTGTAAGAAATTGTAATCTTCGAGTGTCGAGCAATAAAATCATCAAACTTCATAGTGGACGTAGGCTAAAATGCCGAACCACTCTAAATCGCTTGTCTTTGCACTTTACCTTTCTGTTACTTGGAGTTTTTGTTAGATAATCCGCAGTATTAAATTTCATTCTTCGCGTTTATCTCTTCAAAGACTTCCGAAGAGTGTTGTGCCCATTTTTGGTACAAACATCAACTATATCAATTTCCTTTTTATTCACCTTCATTTCGATTGTTATTCACTTATTCACACTTTTCCCTTGTCACAACTTCCAGTTTTAATCTTCATTCAATTATTCACTCAGTATATTCCCAATACCAATTTACTTGAGAACTTCATTCTTCATTTCTTAAGTTCAATATAAATATTTCTTATATTTATTTTTACTACTTCACTACTGAAGCGTATACTCCAATTCTATATGAATTCAATTTACCTTCATTTTAGATATTGAATTCCATTTACCTTATCTCAAACCATATTCAATCAATCATTTCTGAAATTAGTCTTATTACTAATTTATTTAAATCCCAATGGATTTATTTCCAACTTTAAATTATTTTTAGTCTACTACGAATTTATCTTTATCTCAAATTCCAATTTGAAATCTTTTGTCGTTAGTGAAAATTTTCAAAATTTTCTAACTCCCAAAATTTTCGGAAAATTTTGGCAGAGTCTCCCTTGTACGGATGAGCTTTTGCAATTTGACAAGAGATATAAATATATATACATCGACCCACACGGTCGGAAAAACAAAAACAGTTCATATTTCCTATTTTTATTGCATAGGCGTACCTTTATTTAGCATTTTTAAGCAAGCGGATTGTTATATTAGCATTTTGCATGACCCAATCCAGCCAAACGGCTTCGCTGAACCTGTACTTACTCAATTTAAATATGTAAGTGACATATATAGGGAATTCATTTACGTTTCACTTATTTTCAACAGTAAACACATAGTTTTTATAAGAAAAACATTCAAAATTCTTTCCATTAGCAATTTATATGGTCTCGATACAAATTAAATTGCTTACAACTACTTAAAAATAGTTAAACAACTTACGTAGTACTATTCACATGTTTGTCAACAACTTCTTAGAAGGTAAAATACATGGTTAGAAGTTAAGAAGTCACAAGAAAAATAATTTTCAGCTTTTACAACCAATTTTATTGCAGTTCAGCTTACCCAAACACTTATATTTTACTATTCACTTATAACTACTTAAAAGTTAACTATTTACAACTACTTTTAAATATTTATACAATAAGTTGTTCTCAGACAGATCTGATGCTGCTATTTAGTCAAAGCTGATATTTCAAAAACATCCTAGCTTACCAAAATCTTCGTACCAAATCTAAAAATTCATTTTAGATTCACAGCTATTTTGATAGATGTTCCTATATAACACATAATCAAAATAAGGAGGACCTGATGGTTATTGTTCAAATTTTATAGGTTACAATTATTACCCGTTTTAATAAGAGGATTGCTTCCAAAGAAGCCAAGGAAAACAATAACTCGTTTATGTTCATCCTTTAATAAATTATGTCAGCGTATTATCCATAGAGAGAAACTACATCAACTTAACGATGAGATTATTGTGACTTTGTGCGATCTTGAAAAATACTTTCCACCTTCTTTTTTGATATAATGATACACTTGACAATTCATCTTGCAAGAGAAGCACGATTGTATGGGCCGGTCCATTTTCGTTGGATGTACCCCATTGAAAGGTACATGAAGGCACTAAAGGATTGCGTAAGAAATCATGCTCGTCCTGAGGGGTGTATTGCAGAATCTTATCTTGCAGAAGAATGCATGAGATTGTTTGGTGAATTTTTAACAAAATCACAGGAGAAAGAAGTTAGAAATGAAGATTACCAAAGTAATGTAATACTTGAAGGACGTCTAATATTAGCATGTAAGACAATCACATTGTCTTCTAATGAGAAAGAATCTGCTCATTTGGATGTGCTAATGAATATGACCGTGGTAGAAACATTTTTAGAGTAAGTGCATATTCCCTCTTTTTCATTGTTTGATTGTTTGTAATTTTAAATATAACATAACATCTCTTGTTATACGCTAGTTTGCATTTGGAGGAATTACAAAATTTAGTCAAGCGCATGGAAATAAATGCAACGTTACTTTGGAAAAATCATATAGCTACGTTCTCCAATTGGATTAAAAAGAAGGTCAATTGAATTCTTAAATGTTACTAATTAATTTAAAACCGTATCGCGAATCTTTTTATTAAATGAAATTATTTTTTATAGGTATCTATTAGCTCCAAAGATCACGACGATATGTTAAAATGGATTGCTTATGGTCCAAAGAACGATGCTTTATCCTACACAGGATACATCATTAATGGACAACGTTTTCACACAAAAGATGTTGGGAGAGAAACCCAAAATAGTGGAGTGATTTATTATGCAAAAACCATGTGTAGATGTTCTCACTTATTATGGGATACTTACTGATATAATTTTGTTAGACTATAACATTTTTTATGTTCCGATCTTTAAGTGTCATTTGCCAAACATAAGAAATGGTGTGAAGGTTGAGGATGGATTTACGCTTGTCAATTTACATCAAAGTCAAGCTTCATTTTCAAAAGATCCATATATACTTGCATCTCAAGCAAAACAAATTTTTTATTCAAGAGATAATGATTCTTCTAATTGGTTTGTGGTAATGAAAGCACCTTCGAGAGTTTTTGGCGATCTAAAGATCCACGACTCCTTTGAGGAAGTAAGCCATGTTGAGGAAGATTGCCAAGAAATCAATATGGATGTCGATGATTATGTTGAGGATGTTTCTTTTGTTAGAGAAGATTGTGAAGGCATACTTGAGTAGTATTGAGATTTGTTACTGTTAAAATATATATTATCATCAGTTTTATCTTTTGTAAGGTTTTTGTTAAGATCTGTTACTATCAAAAATCTATCTTCAAATCAATATGCATTTGTTGGTTCCAGTTCTTCCAGAGATTCACTTTAGGAACGAATTGATCTTTGCTTTGCCTTTGAACATGTTGTGCACCTTCTTAGCATTGACACGTAACACACCAATATTTTATGGGAAATATAATTAAAAGAAATTAAAAGCGCATTTGGTATAGTGGTAAAGGCACATGTTGACATCCTTAGTGACCAGGGATCAAGTCCCGTAGTCGCCCAAAGTCTGGAGCAATGTTTTTTTTAGCTGGTTCGTTTCCAGCGATTTTCCTACGTATTTCAGAATTATTTCTGACATATGCCAGCTTCCCATTCGCTCCTGTGATGTAATAGGATAAGATGGCTAAATTTTATTGGTTGAGTGATGTGTATGGGCTAGAATGGATAACCATTAAGTGTATGAAAGAACCAGATTTAATCTAAAATAATCTAATGGATTATATTCACTCAAACAATTTATAAATAAACCATCTAACCTAAACCTAATCTCTTATTCAGCCGTCGCCATAATTCTACAGTAAAATTAGTGTGTATTATTCTTCCTCCTTTTCTCTACTAAATAAACAAATCTTTACCAAATTAAATTATCTATATATATTCAAGTAATTTGGGGAATTTAGAAGAATCAAAGGGAGAAAGATTAAAGTAAAGCTTTTTTCAAATTTATGCAAGCTCAAGTGCCAGGTGAGTGGGAATTAATATGAAATAGAAAAATAAAGTAGTTTAATTTCAGTTCTTCTTGGGCACGTTAATATGAATTAATTTTTGTTATTAATTGAGAATAGATGTAAATTATTACAACTTCTTCTTCATCTTCCACTTCTGAAATATAATTCATGTTTGGTATAAAATATGGGACATATAAATTGTCTATTCACGTTTTATGGCATAAATAAAATTGAAATTTATGTAAATGATTGTATCTTCTTCTTCTTTCACTTCTCAATTCTAATTCATGTTTGGGTTGAAATTCGGAACAAACAAATTGTTATTCACGTTTCATGGCGTAAATAAGATTGGTTTAATTAAATTGAATTAGAATTGTTATTCAATTTCTAATGGTAAACAGGTTAGTTGAATAAATTCAGAATATGTTACTTGAATTAAATTACGGTTTTGATTGATATAACTACATAATTTTGAATATGGTTTTGGAACAAAATTGGGAAGTCTAATTGGTATAATTGTTTATTTCATATATGGCCTAAAAATGTAAAAGTGGAATTTTGTGTAATTAAATGGTTTGTGGCTATTGGATAAAAATTTTGTATAGATTAAATCTCTAAAAGGAGAACATAAATTAGGGTGGAAAAAAATGTAAATTAAATGGACCCTAAAGGCTAGTGTAAATCTATAACAAAATGACATAAAAATTACAAACAAACCATACGGACTGAACGGACGTGAAATTGAAATACCATATATGTAAGAAAAAGGGAAATTATGAAATAACCAAATCAGATGTAAAAATGGCCTAAAGTAGACTAATGGAAATAAACAGTATGTAAACTTTAACGGTAAAGTTAATTAATTTGGAAGCGATTTGGTAGGCAAACCTTGTAAAGGTCTGGATAGGTGTTTCATGCCGTTAAGACCAAAATATAGTTTTGGTTGTACGTACTTGGAGCGGGGAAGTAGGTTCGCAAGGATGTTTGTTACCTTTCATAGGTTGCTAGTACGTAGGATAGATAGCATCCGCAATCGTAGGCTTTTTCAAGCAGATCGACGCGGACGGAACATGCTAAGTGTGCTCCGACGTAGGCTTCTTTAGGCAGATCGTTGGAGGATTTTGCACAGCCGACCAAGCTGCGGGCGCTCTTTTGGAGGACCGACACTTTGGATAGGGGAAAGTCCATGTTGGTCACCGAGGAGACAGAAGGATAGTAGTCCAGTTTGGGGAAGCCTGACCGCAACTTCGGGGTCCTGCAAGGTTGTTTGAGTCGGTGCCGATCAGACATAAGAGGCATTTAGTCACAGTGCATAGGTGAAGACAATGACTTTCACGCTGTAGCACGTGGATAGGTAAGGACAGCAGGTTCGACAGGCCAATTGACGTTTAGTATTACTTCATGGTTGACTTCCCTGGAGTGACCATGGACTTTGGCTTCTTAGGAACTGTATCTAAGAAGGATTCACTACATTATATTATTCACCCTCTGTGATATCTGGGGATGACCTGAAATTAAACTATTTTATTCTTTCTGCTTCATTTTATTTCTCATTCACCAGACTTTATGTCTGACCCATTCCTATTTTCCCCAAATCATAGGAGGGCTGGTCTAGGTTGCAGTTCTTTGCAGCTTGGAGGTCATAGGAGCAGTTGTTGTCTTCAGCTTTTGTTTCTTTTGTTTAATATACTTTGTTTCTCTTTTCCGTACTTTACTCTATATATGGGGACCTATATTGTGAACTTTGTTATGTTTTATGTTTTGGTGGAGACTACTTGGTACATTTGGTTTCAGAAATAAATTTGGGATAATGTTGTTTCTAATGAAGCTGTTTTGCTATTAATTTATAATTAGTGTAAGTTTTCTTCCGCTATAATATTTTAATCTTTTATGATGTTGCCTTAGTCTCTATGCTATGTTATGGATTTTTATTTCACCCGACCACCCGTGCTTCTTGTCGTGTCCGATTTTTGGGGGTGCCTAGAGGTGCGGGGTGTCATAGTTGGTATCAGAGCTAAGATTTCGGTAATTCTAAAAATATTTTAAAAATATAAAGGTTTTCGAATAATTTTTAAAGGATATACCAAATAATACTTTTAAAAGTATATGTATATATTTTGGAAAAAAAAGAAATTTTAGAAATGGGTCCCTCATATCTCTCTTCCTCCCTATTTATTGAATTGTTTGTGGAATTCCTAATCCCATCTTTTTAATATCCATAGATAGAAATGTCTGAACCGCAAGATTTCCCCGAAGTTCCAGGCCTTATTATGCCTGCTTGGTTTAGACGTTATTTGCAGGCTACTACACGAGCAGAGCCACCAGCTAGGGATGTTGCTCCAGCGGAAGGGGCTCCAGCCCGTCCGCCAGGCATTCCCGATTTCCCCAAGTTATGCAAGGACTACAACAGCTTAGGAGGCAAGCCATTTCTTGGAATCGAGTCATATACTGAGGCGAGAGCTTGGATCCGTAGTTGTGAGCGGATATTTGGACTTATGGGATTGGACGACTTGGCTTGGAGGCAGTTGGCTTCATGGCAGTTGCAGGGAGAGGCTCTTTGTTGGTGGGAGATTGTGGAGGCTGAGGTTGATAATTTGACTTGGGCGGATATTCGTACTAGGTTCGAGAGGAAATTTTTATCGCAGGCTGAAGAGGGAGTGCGGCTAGAGAAATTTATACAGCTCAAGCAAGGGGATATGACAGTTAAGGAATATGTTAATCAATTCAATGAGCTTCCCAGATTTAGACTAGACCTAATCAATACTCTTCACAAGAAGGCGCTAAAGTTCACTAAGGGTTTGAGTTAGCCACTGTAGAGTTTGGTGGTGAGCCACATTCCGATGGGAGCCATTTTAAGGGATTGGTAGAGATGGCTTTACTTGCTGATACAGAGAAGAAAGGAGATGTGGCGCAGAAGGGTGATGGGAAGAAGCAGTGGAAAGGAAATAGGAGAGGAGGAGGAGGGTCAGGTGGAAAAAAGAAAGTTCCAAGGAAGGACTGGAAGTGCAATACTTATGGGAAACCGGGTCATCTTGCTAAGGATTGTAGAGGGGCAGGAGAGCGACTGAGACCGAGCTGCTATCTTTGCAATCAAGTGGGGCATATGAAAAAGGACTGTTCGTCGAAGCCCAAGGATAGTTCACAGACACCTTCACAGCCTGCTCAGGCTTATGCTTTAGAGGCAGCTCCTTCCTCTAGTACTCGTCCGGTTGTGGACAAGGGAATGAAGGTGATCATCGAAGGTGTGTTATCTATCTCTGATTTTCCTGTTCATACCCTATTTGATTCTGGAGCTTCGCACTCTTTTATATCTAGTACTCTGGTAGAGCGTCTTGGTCTTGATGCTTGCTTAGTGACCGACCTAATAGTAGTATCAAATCCCGTAGGAGGATCGGCTTACTTGTCCATGTTATGTTGGGATTTTAAATTGTTTATTTTAGGAGTTGAGTTTGACTATTATGCCTTTGTATTGGGCTATTCTGGGTTCGGGTTGATTCTTGGTATTGATTGGCTATTCATGTATGGTGCTGTTCTTGATTGCGATAAGAGGGTAGTGAGGTTAGGCACTTGTAGTGGACGTACCTTAGAGGTATCTTGTGATCTTAGAGGATTAGTCATGTTGAGCTACCTTTATCCTCTTGACTTATCGCTCGATAATCTGAGTTTGGTACCCGTTGTTAGAGACTTTCCAGATGTGTTCGAGAAGGTTGCTGGCCTTCCACCTCGAAGAGAGATCGAGTTCAAGATTTATCTTGTCGATAATGCCAAACCGGTTTCTTTACCGATAAGGCATATGGCTCCTATGGAATGTCGTGAGTTGAGCAAGCAGATTGGAGAGCTTTTGGAGAAGGGCTTCATTCGTAGGAGCATTTTTGAGTGGGGTGCACCCGTCATCTTTTCCATTAAGGCGGATGGCTCTCTCAGGCTTTGCGTAGATTATAGGGAGCTTAATAAGCTAACGAAGAAGAATCGTTATCCTCTTCCCCGTATAGACGATCTCTTCGACCAGCTAGCAGGAGCCAAGGTATTTTTGCAGCTCGATTTGGCCACGAGATTTCATCAGTTGCGTGTGGCGGAGGATAGCATCGAGAAGACTACGTTTAGGACTCTAGATGGGTTATTTGAGTGTTTAGTCATGCCATTTGGGCTAACCAATGCTCCGACATATTTTGGGGAGCTGATGAGTCGAGTATTTCGCAAAATGTTGAACAAGATTGTGGTGGTGTTCGTCGATGGCATTTTGGTTTATTCTCAAAGCAAGGAGGAGCATACTGTTCACTTGGAAGAAGTGCTTAGGACCCTGCGAGCACATAAGTTGAAGGCGAAGTTCTCCAAGTGCCAATTTTGGAGGAATGAGGTTCGCTTTTTAGGACACATCGTTTCGAAGGACGGACTTGCAGTATATCCGGTGAAAGTGGCAGCAGTACAGGATTGGCAGACCACTCAGAATGCCACAGACATAAGGAGTTTCCTTGGTCTTGCGGGCTACTATAGGAAGTTCATTAAGGACTTTGCTAGGATATCAACTCCACTTACCCGCCTTACCAAGAAGAACTCAGCTTTTGTTTGGGATGCTAAGTGTGAGGATGCCTTTGGTCGATTGAAGGAAGCTTTGACTACCGCGCCCGTATTGGTATTACCGGATGGAACCAAGCCTTTCTCAGTTTATACGGATGCTTGTGGTACGGGGCTAGGGGTGGTACTGATGCAAGAAGGTAGGGTAGTGTGCTATGCACGTATAGAGTTGAGAACGCATAAGAAGAACTACTCGACACATGATCTTGAGTTGGCGGCTATAGTTTTTGCTCTCAAGTCTTGGAGGCACTATCTCTTAGGAGAAAGATTTGAGCTTTTCACGGATCATAAGTTATTGAAGTATCTATTCTCTCAGAAAGACTTGAATTTGAGACAACAAAGATGGATGGAGTTTTTAGCCTCTTATGACTTTGAGATTTCCTATATCCCTGCCAAGGGTAATATAGTGGTAGATGCGTTGAGTAGACGCAAAGTGGTTTTAAGTCCTCTGTTTATGGAACGGAAGCAATTGGAGTACATTGCTACCTTTGATTTTAGACCTCCATCGGATTTTGCTCCAGGATTGTTAGCAGCCCTCGACGTCCAGCCAACTTTGATGGAGTAGATTAGAGCAAGACAAGATGAGGATGATGAGATAAAGGACATTTTAGATTAGCTTGGTAGAGGAGAGTCATCACCACATCTTAGGCGCTATACCATGGACATTAGGGGATGGCTTACAAGGGATGGTAGACTTTGTGTTCCCCGTAGTGAGGATTTAGTAGATGCGGTGTTGGCCGAGTCACAACTTTCTAGGATGACAGTGCACGCCGGTGGTGATAAGATGTACCAGGATATGAAGAGGGTATTCTATTGTACTGGAATGAAGAAGAAGGTAGTAGAGTATGTATCGAAGTGCATCACTTGTCAAAGGGTAAAGGCGGAATAGAAGAAGCCCGGAGGACTGTTGCAGCCATTGGATATTCCATTATGGAAATGGGAGAGCGTCTCTGTGGACTTCGTGGATGGATTACCAAGGTCACGGAGAGGGAACATGAGTATTTGGGTCATTATAGATAGACTGAAGAAGAGCGCTCATTTTGATACCCATTAAGAGTAATAGGACGACAGCTTCTTTGGCGACTCTTTATGTGAGGGAGATAGCTAGGCTTTACGGAGTTCCCGCCAACATTGTGAGCGACAGAGATCCATTATTCACCAGCGAGTTTTGGAGGAGTCTTCAGCAAGCCTTGGGAATGGAATTGAATCTGAGCATGGTATATCACCGTCAGATAGATGGACAGACTGAGAGGGTAAATAGGGTTTTGGAAGATTTGCTCAGATTGTGCATCATTGAGTTTGGAGGCTCTTGGGAAGACCACCTACCTTTGGTGGAGTTCACGTATAATAATAGTTATCAAGCAAGCATTGGGATGGCACCGTTTGAGGCCCTCTATGGCAGACCATGTAGATCGGCAGCCTGTTGGTGGGATACCACCGATAGGATCTTGCTTGGACCCGACTTGGTGAGGGAAACTTCCAAGAAGGTGGATTTGATTCGCAAGAGGTTGAAGACTGCACAAGATAGACAAAAGTCATATGTCGATAGAAGACGTTCAGATTTGGAGTTTAAGGTTGGAGATATGATTTTTGTCAAGGTTTCTCCTTTGAGAAACGTTATGAGATTTGGCTCAGTGGGTAAGTTGGCACCGAGATTTGTAGGACCCTTCCCTATTACCGAACGGATTGGAAAAGTGGCATACAGAGTTGATCTTCCAAATAAGTTGGCAGGAGTTCATGATGTTTTTCATATTTCGCATCTAAGAAGTGTCTACATGATTCCGCAGTAGTAGTAGAACCCGATCAGCTAAGGGAAGTGGTGGTAGAGCGCGAATCACTTGTGCGTCGTACACCCACCCGTATATTGGAACACGACGCCAAGAGATTACGCAACAAGGAAGTTTGCCTAGTGAAGGTTCGGTGGGGAGATGACCCCAAGGAGTGCACATGGGAATCTGGGGAGAGAATTTGAACTTCTTATCCTTTTCTATTTGAAGGTACACTTCAAATATCCTATCTTTGATCTTTGATCTTTCCTTAGTTAAGGTCTTTTCGATAATCTTTAGGTGAAACCTATGGATGGTAGCTTGGTTGTAAACATGTCATTAGGGCATGTTATGTTTGATGGATGAAAATGATTGCAAGTGGATTCCAATGTTTGCAAATGGATGCATTGCATGCACTAGATAGATATTTATTAGGATAATCGGCCAACTAAGTACACACACCTGCATATGCATGTTGGTTATCTATTGCATTTGCATATGGTTGTATATATATGTATGTGTGTGTGTGTGTGTCTGTGTGTGTATATAAATGGATGTTGCATATGGATGGTGCATTTGGGTGAATGATTGAAACATACATATAGAATTATCAATTATACTAGGGTAATTGCACACATTTGTTTGCATGGCGTAAGCATACTTGCATTACAGGAGGTCAACTGAATCAGTAGACCGACTACCTTTTCGCATTAGGTAAGTTCATATGCATTTCACCTTGCATAAATCATAAATTGCATTAGTTAAAAATAAGGACAATGATAGAAATGGATGATGGTTGAGTAGATGGATGTAGTTCTTGGATGCTGGTTGGTAATTACGTTCTTCCGTTTTGGAGATTTCGGGGACGAAATCCTGTAAGGGGGGAGAACGTAACACCCTGATATTTTACGGGAAATGTAAATAAAAAGAAATTAAAAGCGCATTTGGTATAGTGTTAAAGGCGCATGTTCACTTCCTTAGTGACCAAGGATCAAGTCCCGTTGTCGCCCAAAATCTGGAGCGATGTTTCTTTTAGCTGGTTCGTTTCTAGTGATTTTCCTATGTATTTAAGCGTTGTTTCTGACATGTAACGGCTTCCCATTCGTTCCAGTAATGTAATAGGATGAGATGGCTAAATTTTATTGGTCGAGTGATGTGTATGGGCTAGAATGGATAACCATTAAGTGTATGAAATAACCAGATTTAATCTAAAATAATCTAATGGATTATATTCACTCAAACAATCTATAAAAAACCATCTAACCTAAACCTAATCTCTTATTCAGCCGTCGCCATAATTCTACAGTAAAATTAGTGTGTATTATTCTTCATCCTTTTCTCTACTAAATAAACAAATCTCTACCAAATTAAATTATCTATATATATTCAAGCAATTTGGGAAATTTAGAAGAATCAAAGGGAGAAAGATTAAAGCAAAGCTTTTTTCAAATTTATGCAAGCTCAAGTGCCATGTGAGTGGGAATTAATATGAAATAGAAAAATAAAGTAGTTCAATTTCAGTTCTTTTCTGGCACGTTAATATGAATTAATTTATGTTATTAATTGAGAATAGATGTTAATTGCAACTTCTTCTTCTTCTTCTTCCACTTCTCAAATCTAGTTCATGTTTGGTTTAAAATATGGGACATATAAATTGTCTATTCACGTTTTATGGCATAAATAAGATTGAAATTTATGTAAATTATTGTATCTTCTTCTTCTTCCACTTCTCAATTCTAATGCATGTTTGGGTTGAAATTTGGAACAAACAAATTGTTATGCACGTTTCATGGCGTAAATAAGATTGGTATAATTAAATTGAATTAGAATTGTTATTCAATTTCTAATTGTAAACAGGTTAGGTGAATAAATTCGGAATATGTTACTTGAATAAAATTATGGTTTTGATTGATATAATTACATAATTTTGAATATGGTTTTGGAACAAAATTGGGAAGTCTAATTGGCATAATTGTTTATTTTATATATGGCCTAAAAATGTAAAAGTGGAATTTTGTGTAATTAAATGGTTTGTGGCTATTGGATAAAAATTTTGTACAGATTAAATCTTTAAAAGGAGAACCTAAATTAGGGTGGAAAAAAAATGTAAATTAAATGGACCCAAAAGGCTAGTGTAAATCTGTAACAAAATTGTATAAAAATTACAGATAAACCATACGGACTGAACGAATGTGAAATTGAAATACCATTTATGTAAGGAAAAGGGAAATTGTGAAATTACCAAACCTGATGTAAAAAATGGCCTAAAGCAGATTAATGGAAATAAATAGTATTTAAACTTTAACGGTAAAATTAATTAATTTGGAAGAGATTTGGTAAGCAGACCTTGTAAAGGTCTGGATAGGTGTTTCATGTAGTTAAGACCAAAATATAGTTTTGGTTGTACGTACTAGGAGTGGGCAAGTAGGTTCGTAAGGATGTTTGTTACCTTTTATAGGTTGCTAGTACGTAGGATAGATCGCATCCGCAATCGTAGGCTTCTTCAGGAAGATCGACACGGACGGAACAGGACAAGCTGACGTAGGCTTCTTTAGGTAGGTCGTTGGAGGATTTTGCGTAGCCGACCCAGCTGCGGGCGCTCTTTCGAAGGACCGACACTTTGGATAGGGGCAAGTCTACGTTGGTGACTGAGGAGACAGGAGGATAGGAGTCCAATTTGGCGGAGCCTGAGCACAACTTCGGGGTCCTGCAAAGTTGTTTGAGTCGGCGCCTGTCAGACGTAAGAGGCATTTAGTCACAATGCACAGGTGAAGAGCATGACTTTTACGCTGTAGCACATGGATAGGTAAGGACAGCAGGTCCGACAGGCCGATTGACGTTTAGTATTACTGCATGGTTGACTTCCATAGAGTGACCAAGGACTTTGGCTTCTTAGGAACTGTATCTTAGAAGGATGCACTGCATTATATTATTCACCCTCTGCGATATCCGGGGAAGACCTGGAATTAAACTGTTTTATTCTTTCTACTTCAAATTATTTCTCATTCACCAGACTTTATGTCTGACCCATTCATATTTTTCCTATTTTCCCCAAACCACAGGAGGGCAGATCTAGGTTGTAGTTCTTTGCAACTTGGAGGGTCATTGGAGCAGTTGTTATCTTCAGCTTTTGTTTCTTTTGTTTAATGTACTTCGTTTCTCTTTTCCGTACTTTACTCTATATATGGGGACCTATATTGTGAACTTTATTATGTTTTATGTTTTGGTGGAGACTGCTTGGTACTTTTGGTTTCAGAAATAAATTTGGGATAATGTTGTTTTTAATGAAGCTGTTTTGCTATTAATTTATAATTAGTGAAAGTTTTCTTCCGCTGTAATATTTTAATCATTTTACGCTGTTGCCTTTGTCTCAATGCTATGTTATGGATTTTTATTTCACCCGACCACCCGTGCTTCTAGTCATGTCCAATTTTTGGGGTGCCTAGAGGTGCGGGGTGTCACGGTTGCATATATTTGTGATTTATTTTATCTTAACCTGCTCTGTTGTTCTCCAGATTTCTAATGCCAAATTTGCATTGTTTTTCCGACTTATTATGTTTACCAAATCAAACCTCATGAAAACAACAATAATATGTTAAGTAAATCTACTTGTAAACCTGTTTAATGAAATGAATACGCTAGAAAATTATTTATGAAACTTTATTGTAATCAAGTTTTCTGAAATCATCAAAAACTTGAACAAAAAAATTAATTATTGGCTAATCTAAATTACAAACAACTGTAGTACTTTATCCATGTCATAGCTTGCTTGTATTATAAGAGCATAAACTTATTTTTAACAGTCATGTTGCGAGTCATTGAAAAATAATATTGTTTTTCCTCCTATTTGATTTTATGATATACGTTGACATTTTATTTCTAAAAAAATTGATTATTAAAACGTATTCTTCGGTTCACTTTAAAAAAATTGTAATCCTAAAAAAGTACCTTTCACACCTTCATCAACATATGATCTAGTTAGGCTTAGTTTTCATTTTGTCCCTATTTAGCATATATACCCATTGAAGCTTATGGTGCTTGTTTCATTCTGTAAAATTGATTTACAAAATTAACCTCTAACCAACTATAAAGTTGATCGATAAAACCAATCTATATATTCACACTAAAATTGTCTGAAACCCGAAGTGTATAAACCTGAGATACATTTTTGAAAGCTGAAGTGTATGAAGTTGGGATACATTGATGCTTACGGGATTTGTACAGAGTATATATCCATCAAAAGCACATCTTTGTTTGGTAGTTTCATGCTCTATATAAACTTACTAAAATGAAAGCTATCTGGCTGAACTATTTTTGAAGTGCTCAAAATATTCCAGAAAAGGATGACTAATTTCATACTCTGTTTGGTAGTTGTCTGACTGAACTGAACTATCTTTGTTTGGTAGTTTCATATTTTATATAAACTAATTTCATGTAGCTTTGTATTTTCTTTCAAAATGATGACTGTAATGCAAAACGGTTGAAGGTGCTTCTATCTATTAATTCATAAAGCTACTTAGCCAGCTTCTAAATATTGGTATATAAAAGGGCACAACCTGCCTGGAACAAAGACAGATGAAAGTCATGCAACAAAGGCTTTTTTAGGGACACAAAGTATATGTTGATAGCATAATCAATTTAAAAGCCTAGCTTGATCAATAAAGAGGTGTAGTTGATAATATAGTATCCAGTAGTAGAGTAAGTTTATTGTCTTGATCAAGCTTTTTAACGTACTTGGAAAAATTGCCTCTATCATTGCATAATTTCTTATTCTAATCACATGTTGGCTACATTGCTACATTGAATCATGATTTTAACATAATAAGTCAGATTTATTACTAATATCTTTTTACTAACTATAGGATATGGCAAAGAAGAAGAAGCTTACTCGCAAACAAAAACAAGCGGAGGAACCAAATGAACAACTTGAAGCAAATATTGAACCCAATGAGCAAACTGAACAAAATTTAGAAACCAATGGGAAACATGAAGCAAATTTAGAAACCAATGAGCAAGGAATTGAAGCATGTAGAGATAATATGATGCAGGGTGAAGAAAATATTGAAAACAACGAATTTGAATTGGTAATGATATGATGGAAAATGAGACTGATATTCAACACATAGATGAAAGTCTGATTCAAAAGAAAAAAGCTAGAGGTCAAACTAAAATGAAAAGACATCCTTCGGATCATGTGTCTCGGATTAACGTTGAATTTAATGAGAATGTTGTACAAATAGGAGAAGGTTCTATAAAACTATCTTCTTACTTAGGACCGCTTGTACGGGAGAATGTTCCATTCGCGATTGATGATTGGCGGAATATTGGCGATGATTTAAAACATGTGTTGTGGAGTTTCATTCGGGTATCACTATACGTTAGGCAGTTACGTTGTTTTGGCCTAAACTTATCTTTTATCACTAAAGTTATCATGAATAAATGGGATTATATTAGAATACACAGATGCTTTGACTTAAAGCCTTGCAAAAAGCTGATAAATGCAGTAAAAAGTATACATTGTTGTTTAGTTTTTTAATTATACAGTCCGGACCAGCAAACTAGTGTTACTTTTTATGGCATTATATTTGAAAATTTCAAGTAACAAAACATACTGCTTTATTGGGCATTTCTAATATAAACTTGAATAAGAAATTTTATAAACTCGCTCATGTACATAACAAAGTTACATGTATGATAATTGATTGCTCCTTTTTGTATTAGCCAACTTACTATTGTTAGTATTTATCAGTATTGTGCCGTGATAGTTCTGTATAACATTTATACACTTATGAATGTAATTTATCCCAAGCTATATCGTGCAGGTCGTGTAACTACTTGTTTGTGTTACCACTCACAACTGTAACTAAAATTTCCATCCTTTATTATCTTTCAAGCTAGTAATATACCTCTATATCAATATGGATTTTAATGTATTCTGATGTTGTTATTTAAATCTGCCGTTAAACTAGTTTGAGCTACTGCCGTCCAACACTATATTTGCTCATGTATAATTTTTGCATGCTTTCTAATTCTAACCATTCGTTATATCTAAGCTTGCATAAAAGTCTGTTTATAAGAGCGCTATCGACAGTAGGCCAGTGCTTATGTGCACGAACCTCCAATCGTAGGCCTATGCCTGAATATTTGGTGCATGGAAAGATTATTGTTGTGAAGTTAAGATATTCTTTTTGTTTATTTATTTTATCTGTTTTTCATTTTGCAGGATAGATTTAAACTGGATGAGGAGTGGCAGAAAGCGTCTATTTTTCAGCAAATGGGATGCATATGGAGGGCTTCAAAAAGCAGGTTTGTTAAGAAAATACTGGAAGCGAAGAACATGGAGGAAAGGATTAAGCTCAAACCTGGTAATGTCGAAAATATGAAGGATTGGAGGATTTTCTAAAAAAGAAAACAGACTCAAAGTTTAAGGAAAATAAATACTAAATTCAGTTGTATTAAGTAATAATTATAATTAATTAGTGCATTATATCTTTTCATCTTAGGCACAAAGTGATTAATTCAAAGCTATTAAAAGTTTTTGAGATCCACATACAGTAAGTCGCAAAATAATGGCTCGATTAGCGAAAGATATGGTGAGAAAGAACAATTAGTTTAATTATTGTAACATGTTATGATTATGTATTTAATACAACCATATTCACTTTATCTATCCTTCTTAATATAGAGAAAGGAGAGTGATGGTCACATACCCATTTCTAGAACTCAAATTTGGATTAAATCCCGCACTCGAAAAAATGGCGAAGCAGTTAATACAAATGTTCTAGAGACTATTGTAAGACACCGCAATATTGATAAAAATTGTATAGTATTGTGTTTCTATCATTTATTGGCATTCTATCTATTACTTATATGTGAAAAACGTTAACTTTTGTAGGAAAAGGCAAAAAAATTGAAAGTGATTCAAACTCAACCAGTAGTTCTTTGAAGAAGATGCTCTCTCCCAAGTGTTGGGACAGGGTAGACCTGGACGACTACGAGTAATGGGAAGAGGTGCAAACTATACCAAGTTTTTGCTCTTATAAGCTAAAGATGATAGAATTTCACAATTGGAAGAGGAGGTCCGCATGTTAAAGAAAAATCTGGTATATAACATATCAATCTTTACTTGTTATTCTACTTGTATGGTAATATTAGAGATATTGTTCGATTTTTTTTTTCATATGGTTTTTTAATCCATAGTCCACACACTTGATTTTTTAGGTTAATGCATGTCAGAGAGAAGAATCAATGTCTCAGGTAAACATCAAAAATTAACATATGCATAATTTCATGTTTACATATGTGTGCATATGATACTTTGCTATTAAACATCAAATATATTATCGTTGTTATATTATCTAAAAATTAGTTTTTAATATAGTAATTAACATCTGATAAATGTGGTTTATTGGATTGGAGTGGAACTGATGAAATAGTTGTTGAAAGAAGAGTCATGTCAAGTGATCCAAATGAGCTTGTATATAGAATTCCTCTAGGACCAAATTCAAAAGTAGTTTTAATTGAGTTTCCAATGAAATTGGATGCTTTTCTATGGAGAGCCATGTTTAATATGATACATATTGGAGAGGCTACAGGTATGTTAGTAGCATGGCCTGCCGATAAAGTTATTATGCATATCGACAACACGGTAAATTAAATATCACCTTATTTATATTTTTTATTTTGAAATACAATTACTAATTTCATAAATACATATTCTTTTTGAATAGAGTAAAACTAGCAGCACAGAGCCTTCATGCAAGCTATATGATTGGATTGGAGGTGAAGTAGTATTTGCTGAAGGATGCTTGCACTCTAGCGATCCAAACCATCTTGTGAATGGCATTCCTATTGGACAATCGGCTATGTTAGTTTTTATTGATAATCCAAAGAACCCTGAGGCCTTTTTATGGAGACCAATAAAAAATATGATATATGTTGGAGATGCCGTTGTTAATAAAGTTGCTTGGCCAAAATCAAAAGTGGTTGTCGAGAAATCTAAAGCCGCATCATTTGTTTCTAGTCATGACAACGTAACATCTCATATGGTAATATGTTTAAACATAATGGTAGCAACTTGTTATCAAATTTATTAATTAAAATATATATATTAAAACCATCACTTTTCTTTTCTTACTTGATAGAGTGGAAGGCCAGCCCCCAAAAGCAAATGCAAGCTGATTGATGTTGGTGGAACAGGAAAAATAGTTGCCGAAGGGGTTGCGGCTTCAACTGATCCAAATGAAGTGGTCCATTTTGTTCAACTTGGAAGAGACGCTGTTACAGTTTAGGTAGTGAATGCTACAGTTCTCGATGCAATTCTGTGGAGACCAACTTCTGATCTTAACTACATTGAAGATGTTGTAAGCTCTATAGTGGCATGGCCAGCCTCAAATGTTGTGATAGAATCAAGTTCTAGTAAGTATAAATTATTTCTTTTATATATATAAAATTTAAAATGTATTGATATTTGATTGTATGATTTAATTCTTGACATTGTACCGCTTTCTTTTATATAGGTAACCTTTGTTAAAGTTTGATAACTGATCAGAAGAAAAGAAAGCTCTTTTTGTCCTAATTGTAAGTTATTTGTCAACATAGTTATGTTGCATCTGCCTTCTCTTTTTTAAAACATGAGCTATTTAAAACTTGGCTTGTACTAGTAACAAAGATGCCATATATAATCTGCTGTAAAGAGTTATACACTTTGCTTGCTTGTTAATTGTTGTTAGGATTTAAAATTACACTACAGCATGTAATTTTTTTGATGTTTCACTTTTTAGGTAAAGGCCATTGGTTATACCACTCCTCGAAAGTTAAACTAAGTTATTTTATGAAATTATTTTCCTAACCTTACAAAATGAACCCTGAACACATTCATCAACAATCCATGATAAATCCGACCACTTGAAGTTGTATTATACGGGTAGACATATAGGTTAGCAAAATTAAAATGTATTTGCATTTCTTTTCATATTGTAAATCAGCTTAGTTTACCGGGCACATTTCTTTATGATATAGCAAGTAATTTCAATGTTCTATGCCTACATATTTATAATTATAACAATAGGATGTTCTTATTCTGAATAATACAGAAATTCTTTTGTTGCGACTGTAGAAAAGCTTATCATGTTCATGAAAATACTAATTCCGGTTGAGCATTTAGCTATTGTAAATAACTATGCCTTGGCAGGTCCACCTAATTTTGAATGTGCTAATGATCTCGTCTTAGCGCAAAGAATTTAAATAGTTGATATTTGATAGCTTGCATATTAAGATAGTATGTATACGTCCTTAACTCAACTGTTTAACTTTTATGGACTGTAATGCACAGTATAAAATTATCTATAATCAGAATATGCCCCTTTTAACTTCCTGTCTCATATGTTCATTGAATTTGCATAGTTATGAGTAATCCTGCAAGTTTGGCGAAACATCAAGCAAATCCTAAGGTAGCTTCTGTGATTGCAAAAATGATGGGAAAGATGGATGCCGGGGCTAAGTAATATGCTTATGTTTTCTTCATACTTGTATTAGTACATTATGCTAGATAATGTTGTTATTATGTAATGTTGGAGGCAAACTATTTATTATGACCTAGACTGGGCTATTAGTGTAAGAAATAAATGCTTTTATTGATTGTGCTTTAGCCTTAATTTTAATGGTTGTGCACTCTCTACACTGCTGTTTCATTGTTCTCGAGTCTCACGGTGGGCTCTCCAGCTAAGTGTTATTAGTTGATTTGGTTTCACTGTTCGATGATCATAATATGCAATGTAGAGTTTAAAGTTGTCGTGCAACTATATATATATATAATATAAAAAAAGATGAAACCGAAACAAATAAATGCTATAAATTAATATTACATGGAATAGCGTTAGATAAACGCTATTGATTAACAAAACGCTATAGAAACTGTGTACGTGATGTAAGATTTATGCATCAACAGCGCTATAATAGAAAATCATAAACGATGTACAACTAGGATAAGAAACGCTATTGAAATATCACCTTAACGCTATAACATGGTATGCTGAAGCACTATAAAATATGCCCAGCAAATGCTATAGAAATCAACTGCAGGATAATATTTCCTATAGCGTTTTGGTTTAATAACAGACAAAAACGCGGTGGTAGGTTATAAACGCTATGGTCGTTTATAAACGCTATGGTTTATTATATCGTTTTTCTCCCTGCTATGTAATGCTAATGGTCTACCATAGCATGTCATTCCATGGCGTTCTCTGAAACGCTATGGTAGGTCGTAATTGCATTTTCTGAACGCTACGAAAGACCTATTCTGTTGTAGTGAAGACAACTGGATCTGCTGGATGAATAGTTCTCCTAGAGTTGGTAGACCTTGTCGTGAATTTACCTTAAAGCATTTGCTAGGCCAAACACTCGGGACAGACCTCGATTACCGCTATTCGGTAGAGCCCGTAAAGCCAGAGTATTTGGCTGAGATGGTAAGGAAGTTAGTAAGTGAGAATCAGCATTGTAGAAATGATGAATGGGGCACCTCTCCTAGGTGGTACCCATTCACCGAGGAGATACTGCATGAAGAGCATCCTAGGAGATTTGTGATGCCGACGATGCCATCATATAATGGAAAGATGGATCTGAGGCAGCACTTGATGAAATACGACTAACATATGGATTCTGCCAGAGCATACGATGCTGTTAGATGTCGTTGTTTCCTAATTTTCCTTGAAGGGGTTGCAACGATGTCGTTCACCAAGCTTCCACTAAGATTCATATCATCTTTTGATAGTTAGCACGAAAGTTTATCGAACAATTCCATTTACACACTACTCATCCCAAGGATATGTTGTCATTGTCAAATCACTTCAGGAGATGGAAGAGTCATTAAAGGATTTTCTGAGCAGGTTCTACATGGTTGTGACCGAATAACTAATGCCCGGGAAGACATCATTTTGATGGCATTGATAAAGGGTGTTCATCCTGATACCAATTTTGGGAGATGGCTGAAGATGAAACCCCCATCAATAATGGATGTATTTATAGGAAAAAAACCAATTTTTGTGTTTACAAGAGGCAAGTTCTATTACCAGAAAGACTAGTGTCAGGCAGCCAGCTGAAGTTATCCAAAGTAATGTTGCTGTGAAATAGTCCGGAGGGAGTTTCGAAAATGTCGATGTGATTGTTGAAAACTAGAGTGGTGGCCAAAGAAGGAATGGAAGTGGGGCCAAAGATCAAAATTCTTACAATAGGAAATGCCCCAGGTTTTAGAAATACGACAACTATATTGAGCTGAATAACTCAATCGAGAACATCTACCTTGCGATCCAAGGAACTAAGCAGTACAAGAAACTGGCTTCATGGGAATTAATTGAGAAGGAAAAGAAATCTAGGAAGTATTGCAGATTTCATGAGACACGTGGTCATAACAAAAACGAGTGTAGGAACTTACGTGATGTGATCAAAGACTTAATACGAAAAAAGAAATGGTAGCTGTTTGTAAAAGCCCCATAGGATAGTGGCAAGGAAGTTCTAACCATAAAGGACAGTCATTCCAATGGAGGCAAGCCGGGACTGGTGATGAGCCCAGGTGGCTTGAGAAGAGATTAATCATTAATACCATTCATGGAGGACTACATCTAGTGGGGAAGGGCTGGAACAAAATGGAGAGATATGCTAATGCTTTAAAGCATGCTAATAGAGAGAGTTGTTTTGCTGTCGTAGATGCAGCTCCAGTGAAACAACTCAAGACTATGACTAATGACACTATGTTTCAAAATAGGGATGGCAATGGAGTTAAAGTAACAACACTGGATCCCTTGGTGATATTGGCCATGATTGGGCCTAGATTATAAAAAAGGTGCTGGTTGACTATGGTTTTTCGGTCAATATTCTATTTACCAAGGCTTATGATCAATATTATTGGATGATAAGGATCAGAAACCATGTAGATCTCATATCCATGGATTTGATGGCACGGCGACGGAGCCTATTGGATGTATAGACTTACTGGTGGTATTAGGAGAAGGTAACTGCAAGAGAGTGCAGATTTTACCTTCGTTGTGTTAGGTATTTTTTTTGTTTACAATTTGGGCTGACCGAACCTGGCTGATTTTTTAGGAGTCATTGCTCCATGGCGCCTGATGATGAAATTCTTGATGAAGAATGGAGTGGAAGTTATGCTTGGAGATCGGGACTTGGACATGAATGTTACGTCATAGAGCTGAAAGGGGCAAGGCGAGGTGAGAAAGGAAGGGATATGGAGAAGACTCTCTACATCAAATCTTTGGACACATAGCAACCACTGCCTGAGCCATGGCTCGGACAGCACAGTCGGTTCCATAAGGATATTGATTTGATAAAAGAGCCAAAGGATGCAATGGTGGCTCCTGTATAATTGAAGATCAACATCCCGGTTATTCAGGACGATCCTATACGGGTCCTGAAGATCGGGTCTCAACTCGGTACAAATATGATGAAAGAATTAACTGGTTTTCTCTAGGCAAACTTGGATGTGTTCGCCTAGACGCATTTCGACACATGTGGAATATCACTAGAGATAATATGCCATGCATTGAATGTGAATGCCAAATGCGTTCATGTGAAATAGAAACGCAGCAGCCTGGGTTCGAGGAAATTTGTTGCACTGAAAGAAGAGGTGGATAAGCTAAGGAACAACGGCTTTATCCGCGATGCTCTATGCTCGGAATAGGTATTCAATCCAGTAAGTGTAGACTACAATAGCCTATGATTTTTGTTTGATGATAATAAAAATATATAAATATGCAGATATTAAATGTATTGGATATAATACTATTCGATATAAAATATTCAAACACAACTGTAAGAATAGAATACACAGATATTCATTGAACAATAAAAAATATTTTATTCAAACAATTCTTTGTATTACAATAACGAATAGTACTTATTTTTAGCTTTAACTATTTTGAATATATATACAACTCAACACTGCTTTACATATTTTGTACAAGATAACATATTGATCAATTCACTAACTGTCACACTCTTTTGCTATCTTCAAGCTTCAGTATATGTCCAGTCTTCTGAGTACCTGCCGCATATAATTCAAAAGCAGTAGTCTAGAATATAATGTGAACTCGAACTGAAAATAAAAATGTTTTTTAAAAAAAAAATTGTTGCCTCAGTAATTTGGGTTGTTTTTCTTTCTTTTTCACTGGCAGGGACATTCTAGTATTCATGCTTGAAAGCCTGCATATACACACGTATACATGTACGTGTGTATTGCCTCAGCATCTCAAGTAATATGGCAAAACTGGGTATAGAAAGCTTCGATCTCAAGAGCCTTCACATACACGTGTATTGCCTCAGCATCACGAGAATCATAGTGCAGACTCATGAAGATTCAACCAACATACAAACAGCCTCAACCAAATGTACAAAGGACAAATAACAACTTGACAGCAGCTCAACTAGACCAGTCAACATGAACATGAAAATATATATGTATACACATATATCAGTTCAGGTATGAAGGCATCAAGTTTATCAACCCAACAAACATTGAATAGAACACCAAATCTAGACATGGAACTTGACCAACAACTAACACAAAATCATTATGGCCAGAGAATACAAGTGCAACAGATATAGCAAGTCTAACAAGCACAGTGACATGTATATACAAGCAAAGTCAGAGTGCAAGCACTTTGGTGGACAGAGCATAGCCATAGCAATCACACACATACATACATGTATGTATGTATGTATGTATGTATGTATGTATATATACAATGAGACATCAGATCAAACTCAAGCAAGGCAACATAAGGTGACACATAAACATACACTGAATACTCAACAAGGCAGTTCTCTTAAACAATGCAAGAAATGAACAATACATCAATGTATACATGACATGATCAAAACATAGTAACAGAGCATTCAAAGGATAAACAAGTCAAAAACATATCAGAATCCTAAACAAAGTAGAGAACAAATTCAGGAAGGAGTAGAAAAAGTTGCAAAGGATATCATGATGAAAAAGTCAGACTTCAGGAAGTCAAGATTAACCCAAAATCAGTATATATATCTCAAATTTAAATGCCAAGCTGTAATCGAAGGATGATTAAGTCAAAGATGAACAAGTTATACTTCAGAGATCATTCGATCAGAAATCAACGCAAGTACTGAAATCACGAAGAATTCAAATCAAAATATACAAAACGAAACTATAGGGTTTTGATCCCCATAAATACCCAATTCCTCATTGGCAATTATGAATTTCGAGTTCAAGCAAATCAACAAAATAAATAAAGTAAAAATCGCATACCGATATATACCATCTGAATTTGACATTGAAGCAGCAGTAAGCAAATTGAGGAACGAAAGCATCAAGGCAAATGATTTGAATTTCTATTTCCAAGCGGCTGTTTCAATTCAACAAAACCCTAATTCCAGATCGCAAAGAAACAAGACGGCATGGATGAGCAGGAAGCAAAATAAAAATGGACCAGTTTTTTTAATTGAGCCTTATAGTCTATTAGGGTTATTATTTATTTTTAGTACTTTTGTTTGTTTTTTGTTTTTTATTTAAATCAAACTCTAGATTAACTAGTTTATGAACTACGGTTTTGTAGTTCGAGCATTCGCAACTCATTGGCTGAGTTGTGGCAGGGTTTTGAGCTTAGAGTTAGGTTAATCAAGTTAGCGGGTAACGCAAGTTTACGTGTTTTTGTAAGCGTCTGATTACTTAATTTCTAGTAGAAACCTTGGGGGCAGCACGTAGGCAAATTTTTGCCGAAACTGGGTAAAACCATATGTGATCTTTACTTTCTGTTTTTATTTTTATTTCCGCATTAATATTTAGTAGACCCTATTCACCCCACCTCAAGAGTGAAAACGATCCTACAAGTGGTATCGTAGCTAGGATTAAAAAGTATTTTCTATTTAAAAAAAATTAATTTTTTCTTTCAATGGCTTCTTTTAATAATGCTTTTGCTGAAGGTCAGTCCATAGCTAGACCACCCATGTTCAATGGTGAATATGCATATTGGAAAACTATAATGAAATTTTTTCTGATAACCACAAATGCATGGAATATTGTTGCAACAGGATATAGCATACAACTGTAATGGTAGGTAATCAAGAAGTTGATAAACCTATGGATCAATGGAAAAATCTTGAAAATAAACTGCAAACTGGTAATGCTGAAGCTATGAATTCTATTATTTTTTCATTAGTTCAAATTGAATTTAACCGTGTCTCACATTATCTAACTACACAGGAAATCTGGCACACGCTTGAAGCGACTCATGAAGGAACCTCCCAGGTTAAAGAATCTCGTCTTGCCATGCTTAGTAGCGAGTACGAGAACTTCACAATGGCAAAGGATGAAAGTGTCAAAGAAATGCATGGACGACTTTCTAATCTTGTATACAAATCAAAATCTCTAGGAAGACCATACATAGAACTAGAGATAGTCTGAAAGATCCTCAGAATTCTTCCACAAAATTTTGAAGCAAAGGTGACTGCCATCCAAGAATCAAAGGATCTGAATCAGGTTAAAGAATTCATCGGAAACCTCACCACTTATGAGCTAAAAATCAAATTCAAGGAAGAACGTGAAGGAGGAGATACGCGAAAGAAATCAATAGCTCTCAAGGAAAGATGAAAAGTGAAGATGATGATGGTGATGATGAAGGAGCAGCTGAATTAGCACTGATAATAAAGAGATTCAAAAAGTGGAACTGCAAATATGGAAATCCAGCCCTAAATCAACAACCGAAGAGCGGAATCGTCAAAGTTCGAAACAACTTAGAAAAGCAGGAGGTCATTTGTCAAAAGTGCAATAACCTGGTCATATCAAGCCAAATTTTCCTCAAAATTGATTCAGCAAAGGAAAGAAACCGAAAAGGAGAAGTTTTGCAGCAATTTGGGATGAAAGTAATGAAGATGATGATGAAAGCACTGGCAGTGAGAGTGAAAAAGCAAATCTGTGTTTTTTAGGAGAAACAAGTGACAGCGATGATGACAAGCTAAGCGAGGTATGAAAACTTACTCACTTGCAATTACTTATATATTTTCATGAAGTAAATGGTTGTTTTGAAAGACTTAGGGAGAAGTACGCTAAAATTGAATCATAAAAAGATAGTTTGATGGAACTAAATATGCAGCTTGATCAAATGGTTCAAAACTATAGAAAAAAAGCCCTAAGTGTGATAAGTGTCCATCATTAGAAGAGGAAATAAAAAAATCAGAAACTAAAATTAAATCGCTTGAAAATGAAATTCTGATTTTGAAAGAAAGTGAAAATACTAGGAGAGAAAATTCTATTAAAAAGTGAACTTTGTTATTGAATGAAAATGAATCTCTCAAGTCACAAGTCCAATAGTTGTCTACAACTTTACGAAAATTCTCCAAAGGAGAAAGATCACTAAATATGCCATTAGGGAAACAAACTATTATACTATTAGACAAGGACTTGGATATACTAAATCTGAAAAAGGTAGAAGTAAAACTAATCATGTCAACTCCAAGTGCATGATTTGTGCAAAATTGGACACAATCAAAAGAATTGCTGGTATAGACCCAAACACACGAAAACCATACCAATTTGGGTTCCAAAAGGCATGAATGTAAAATCCCTTGAAATCAAACAAACCTGGGTGCCAAAAGGAACAAACATAGACTGTCTTAGCTCTACGCAAACTTGTTTTCAAAAAAATTTGTCACTAACAATCATGGACCTATGAAAACAAATAGGCCACTAAACTCTTTTCTCGTGTAGGTGTGTTGGCAAGCTAAGGAACAGCAAGAGTGGTACCTGGATTCTGGCTGTTCCAGGCACATGACAATCGACAAATCAAAGTTCCTTAGCCTAGAGAAGTACAAAGGTGGCAGAGTCATAATGGCCAACAACGATAAATGTAAAATTATCGGTAAAGGTAAAGTAAGTAATGACACATTTACCTTAAACGATGTATTATATGTTGAAAATCTGCACCATAATCTAATTTCAATCAACCAGTTATGTGATAAGGGAATGAATGTTGTTTTTATTCTGATTTTTGCAAAATTGTTGACCAATCATCAAAAGAAACATTATTTTCAGGTAAGAGAAAGGTAATATATACTCTCCGTCTTTTGATGATCTCACTCTTTCAAAATGTTTGGTAGCAAAGGATGAAGAAGTAAACTTATGGCATAGACGATCAGGATATGCTAGCTTGAATCTGTTAAACAAATTAAAAAGAAAAGATCTGGTAAGAGGTTTACCATCTCATGATTTCAAAACAGAAACTCTATGTAAAGCATGTACTACGGGAAAATTTAAAAAATCATCTTTTCATGCCAAGAACACTATAAGTAGCTCTAGAGTCCTTGAACTAGTTTATATGGATCTGTTTGGACCTAATGATATTGCAAGTTTAGGTAGTAAGAGATATTGTTTTGTATTGGTTGATGATTACTCTAGATACACGAGGGTATACTTCTTAGCTAAAAAATCAGAAACTTTCTCATACTTCACTAAATTCACAAAATTAGTTCAAAATGAAAAAGGAGTTTCTATTATTTTGCTAAGAAGTGATCATGGTGGAGAATTTGAAAATTATGAATTTGAAAATTTTTGTGATGAAAATGGATTTAAACATGAATTCTCTGCCCCACGTACTCCACAACAAAATGGAGTGGTCAAGAGAAAGAATCGAACCTTACAAAAGTTGGGTAGATCTACGATAAATGAGTATGAACTACCCTTGTCCTTTTGGGCAGAGGAAGTAAATACAGATTGTTATGTAATGAATAGAGTCATGATTATGCTGATTCTTAAGAAAACACCATATGAACTATGGTTCAACAAAAAGTCAAACATTGCATATTTCAAAAAATTTGGTTGTTCATGTTTTATTCTCAATACAGGTGATCAACTAGGAAAATTAAAGCCAAAAGCTGATGAAGGCATGTTCTTGGGATACTCTTCCAGAAGCAAAGCTTATAGAGTATACAGCAAAAGGACGAGAACAATCGTGGAGTCAATCAATGTGAAATTTGATGACGCCATTAATGATCAAAGCAAGGAAACAATCAAAAGCAATGTCGAAGAGGAGAATGAAAAAGATGAAAGTGAAAATACAAATGAAATTGCAACCGCGGAAGAAGTCCAAAGAAATCTAGAACTTGAGAGATTGAAATTCAAAGCAGATCATCCTCCAGAATTAGTAATAGGTAATCCTACTGCAGGTATTCAAACTCGTTCCTCCTTTAGAAATTTATGTGATTAGTGTCTATACAGTGGATTTATTTCAGAAATTAAACCCAAAGACATAGATACAGCTCTCAATGACGAAAGTTGGTTTATGGCTATACAAGAAGAGCTAAATCAATTTGAACGAAATGAAGTTTGGATTCTAGCACCTAGACCTAATGATCAGTTATAGGAACCAAATGGATTTTTAAAAATAAATTTGATGAATCTGGAAATGTGATTAGGAACAAAGCTAGGTTAGTTGCTAAAGGTTATAGTTAAATTGAAGGAATTTATTTTGATGAAGCTTTTTCACCAGTAGCAAGACTAGAATCCATTAGAATCTTGTTAGATTTTGCTTGTTATAAACGATTTAAACTAAGACAAATGGATATTAAAAGAGCTTTTCTTAATGGAATTTTGAAAGAGGATGTATTTGTTGAACAACCTGAAGGCTTTGAAAATCAAGAATACCCTAACCATGTATATAAACTCAAGAAAGCACTATATGGATTAAAACAAGCCCCTAGGGCTTGGTATGAATGTCTTAGCACTTATCTCCTTGAAAATGGGTTTTAAAAGGGCTGTGTAGACAACACATTATTTCTATTGCACGAAAATGATGACCTATTGATTGTTCAAATATATTTTTATGACATTATTTATGGTGCCACTAACAATCTTTTGTGTGAGAAATTTGAAAAATTCATACAGGAAAAGTTTGAAATGAGCTTGGTAGGAGAGTCGAAATTCTTTTTAGGATTTCAAATCAAACAAAGTGAAAAAGGTACGTTCATCTGTCAAACAAAATATATTGGAGAGCTTGTCAACAAATTTGTATTGAAAGATGCTAAACCTGCCAAAACTCCCATGAGCACAACAATTAAACTTGACAAGGATGAAAAAGGTAAGGTGGTTGATCAAAAGAAATATCGAGGTATGATTGGATCACTTCTTTATCTTACGGCTTCTAGACCAGACATTATGTTCTCTGTTTGTTTATTTTCATGGTTTCAATCTAATCCAAAAGAATCTCATTTAAAAGCTGTAAAAAGGATTATAAGGTATCTGTTGCACACCCCACGGTTTGGTCTATGGTATCCAACTAATGATAACTTTGAGTTAAAAGGGTATTCATATGCAGACTATGCTGGTAGTCTAGTTGATAGAAAAAGTACTAGTGGAACATGTTTTATGTTAGGACATTCGTTAGTTGCATGGTTAAGTCGAAAACAAAATTGTATTGCATTATCTACCACTGAGGAAAAGTATATTGCTCTAAGCGATTGCTCTGCTCAAATCTAATGGATGATACAAACCTTGCAAGACTATGGTCTAAATTTTAAACGAGTTCCACTTATATGTGATAGCAAAAGTGCAATTGATCTCACAAATAATCCTATACATCATTCTTGCACCAAGCATATACATGTTAGACATCATTTCATTAGAGATCACATTTCCAAAGAAAATATTTGCATAAATTTCATTTCAACTGATTCTCAATTGGCAGACATTTTTACAAAACCCTTTCCAGAAAAAAGTTTTTGTCGACTTCGTCTCTGTTTAGTCATTATAGAAATGTGATTTTAATTTTTTTTTGGATTTGATCTTAAATGCCTATGTTAACTAATCTGACTCCCTATTGATTACCGAAAAGATAAATAGTTACTGAAAAATGTGATGAGTGTTGATCTTGATCATACATTATGTCTTGAGAGTGTATATTTAGAAAATTTCATTAAAAATTTAAACAAAATTTGTAATAACTTTGGTTGGTAAAAATTCCATGACCATCTCTATTCCTATCATATTTCTACGACAATCACTCATCAAAATCCAATATAGTATGTCAAAATGTGGTATTTATACAAAAAATTATTCGTTTTTTTTATTAGTAATAAAATTATCCAAAAGTACTCACTCTCATTTAAAATTCTGCACGGTTATGCATGGGTGAACTACTTTTTTTTTTAAAAGGCAAGCAGGGTTGAATGGACCCTTACCATATTTATTAACAACACATAAACAAAAACAAAAACAAAAGAGAGCAATAATAAGCTAGAGCTCTCAAAAGCAACAGGGAAGACTAAGAAGAAATGAGAAAGAAAGACTCAAACAAAACAAACAAGACAGAACAAGGAAAGGCAATAAACCCTAAACCAGAAAGCCATAAGCAACATTCATGGAAGACTTTTCCTTGACTCTAGATATTATGATGTTTATCAAGGCACTTTCAAGTTTCATTTTATTCTCAAAAACTCTAGCATTTCTCTCAGCCCATATCACATCCACATATACTTTCAGAATCAGTAACAGCCTATAAGAAGAGGCTTCCTTCCATCTTGTTCTTCTAAAGACTCTATTCCATTCAGCACTACCATTCAATATTGGCTCAGAAAATCCTCCAAACAAGAGAATAGCTTTCCAGATTCTTTTAGTAACCATACAATCAAAATAAAGGTGAGAGCCATCTTCAATATGATTATTGCAGAAGTTACACATCAAGTCCACAGCAAAACCTCTCCTACATAATTTATCCTTGGTCATGAGAGCATTTCTTAGGACTTTCCATAAAAGGAAGTTCAGTTTTTGAGAAGTGTTTGTGTTCCAGACTTTAGCATGCCATCTAAAGATAGGGCTATTCTCATCTCTTATCAATGCTTTATAAATTCTTGAAATGGAGTGCCACTCAAGATTAGCAGTCCATACATACCCATCATCACCAGAAGGATACTCCTTGCTTTGCACAACTGCCCACAGTTGATTGATGATAGGGTTGGAGGAGTAAGGCAAAACAATTTCACCATTATATAAATAATCAACAGCCTTGGCATTTAAAGGGATGCCAGATTGATTCCTCTGCTCATAGGAGAGCAAATCATGCAATATAATTCCTCTTCCCACCCATGGTTCAAACCAGAATTTAGCTTTACTATCAGGACCAAGCACAAGCTGGACATGAGGAAGTAAAATGCCCCTGAGTTTAAGGATAGATCTCCACACCCATCCACACAGAGGAGAGGGTTCAATTTTCCAGAAGTTCTTATTGCCAAGATGATGATGCCTAGCCCATTTAACCCACAAATTAGGTTTTTCATTAATCAGATTGTCAAAGTGCTTAGAAAATGCAGCTTGATTCCAAGTCTTCATACATTTTATTCCCAATCCACCATATTTTAAAGGTTTCTCCAATTTGGCAAAAGCAATAGGAATGAGTTTTGTAGAATACATATCCCCAGTCCATAGAAAATGATTCATAGCTTTCCTGATGCTAGCTAAAAGAGCAGAAGGTAATATAAAGCACCTGCACCAATAAACAGTCATAGCTTGTATTATAGATTTTATGATTGTGGTTCTGCCAGCCTGAGTTAACTTATTGCTTGCCCATCTATTCATAGCTTCAGTTATTCTTTCGAACAGAGGCAAACAAGCAGTTGCTCCAATTTTCCTAGAGCACAAAGGGATACCCAGATGCATGGTACCCTCAGGAAGATTAGGAAGTTGACTTTCATTTTGTATGTTCTGATTGTCAGTGTCATTGAGACCTGCCACCATTAGGAATGACTTGCTTCTGTTGACTTGAAGACCAGTGCACTTCTCAAAAGTATGAAGGATGCCTTTGACACATTCCATAGAAGAAACTGTAGGCTTAATAAACAGTATAATATCATCTGCAAAAAGAAGAGAGGTAATGAGAGGATTCCTACATTTGGGATGCAACTTGAAATTGTTGTTCCTGACTTGACTGTTAATAAGCCGAGTAAAGAATTCCATCAAAATTATGAACAAATAAGAAGACATTGGGTCTCCCTGTCTTATTCCTCTCTGACTTCTAAAATATCCAACAGTGCCACCATTGTAACATAATGAGAAGGAGAATGTTGAAATGCATGTATATATCCAGCTGACAAAGTGGCAAGGAAACCCTATTAATCCCATAATACCAGTCAGAGCTTCCCAGCTTACTGTATCATAGGCTCTTCTTATATCAAGCTTCATCATTGTTCTTGGAGAAACATGATCTCTACCATAACCATTAAGAAGTTCATGAGTAACCAGCACATTATCGAGGATAATTCTATTATTCAAAAATGCAGCTTGGTTCTCAGAAATCACAGAAGGAAGCACATGTCTAAGCCTAGCAGCAATAACTTTAGATATGCATTTGTATATTATGTTACAGCAAGCAATAGGTCGAAATGCATTAAGAGTAGCAGCATGCTTACCTTTTGGCACCAAACATAAGTTGGTAGCATTTATGGGAATAGGCAATTTATTGTGCTCAAAAAAATTATGCATGGCTGCCTTGAAGTCATTAGCAATGACATCCCAACAATGAATAAAGAAGACAGCATTAAAACCATCAGGACCACCATAAGAATCCCTCTTCATACCAAACATAGCATTATATATTTCTTCATCAGTTACTTTTGAAGACAAAAATTGGATTTCAGACTCAGACAGGACAGGCAAAGGAGTAGACATGAGCTCATGAGAGTTAGGGTTCCATGCTTCATTTGGGGAGTAAAGTTTGATATAATGATCAATGAAAGCTTTGTCAATTTCATCTGGCTTGTTTAAAGTCCTTCCTTCCTCATCTTGTATCTGGTGAATATTTCTTTTTGCATTTTTAATTTTTAGGGTACTATGATATAGTTTAGAATTTCTATCACCATACAAATCCCACTCCTTCCTCAATTTTTGTTTCTTCATGCTTAGCTAAGAGGCCATTGCTTCTGTTAAAAGCTGAGTTAGGTCATGTTCTTGCTCAGATAGACTGCTATTACCTGGATCTTCAAGCATACTCAATTGAATAGTAGACAGTTGAAGCTGGAGATTATTGGAGCTCTTGTTACCATCACCATACTTATTCTTTGCCCAAATCTTTAAAACTTCCTTGGTTGCTTTCAATTTTTGCTGCAAAATAGACATTTTGTTACCAAATTTAGGATGATTCCATACATTAACAACTAAAGGCATAAATTCTGGATCTTTTATCCACGAGTTAAAAAATTTAAAAATGGAGTTCCTTTTAATGGCATTGCATTCAGTGGCTAAGAAAACAGGAGAATGGTCAGAGAGTAGAGGAGGGAGGATGTGATTCAGAGAATTAGGGAATTGATTTAGAGCTTTGGTGTTGAGAAAGGTTAAGTCAAGTCTACTCATGGTTCTCACTCCTGATCTACTTTTGTTGTTCCAGGTGTATTTTTGACCAACATAGGCAGCTTCATGTAAATTGGAGGAAGAGATAGCATGGTTGAGAGGAGCAATGTCATAAATAGAAAGGGGAGTGCCACCACAACGATCATCAGCAGCTAACATACAATTAAAATCTCCTAACACAAACCAAGGATGTGTTTCCTGCCTAAGATGTGGTAAATAGTTCAGCATATCTTGTCTTGCTGCAACATGGTTTTCCCCATAAATAAAGGTCTGATAGAAGGAAGTAGTGGTTGGTAAATGCAAGGCATGGAAATGAATGAATTGTTTGTGGGATATAATTGGAGTGAGAGTGTAGAAGGTTGGATCAGAAAGAACCATAATTCTACCATAAGGAGCCTCAAACAGATTATGATGAACACTCCAATGAGGATTAATAAGATTGGCAGCTTTAAGGGTAAGATCAAGGTTAAGTTTGGTCTCTAGAATGCCAAAGATTCCAAGATTATTATCAGAGATAATTTGTTTTGCTTGCACAAGTTTAATTTCCAAATGTGCACCTCTTATATTCCAAAACCCTATTTTTTGTAACATGGATTAAACTAATGGTTGATTAGTTTGTAATCTCGTAGACCTTCTAAGGCCTGAATTTGGGGTTGTATCCTTTTCAGGTAATGTTTCTACAAAGTCAACATCCTTGCCTTTGTCAAAATCTGACAGGAAACTTTCTTTTTTCCTCTTAATACTGCTGTGATTCTTATGTTGAGGGATAAGAGTTTTGGACAGATTGGATTGTGGGTGTTCTTGACGAGGAATATAACCAGGAGGGGGAGGAATATGAGAATAAGGAGGAATGGATTGACAGATAGGGGATTTGGTTACTTCTGAAACATGCACACTGACATTGTGTGCATGTGACATTTTAGTTTGGTCATGATGATTGAGCATATTGATGGAATGAGAAGATTTGGACATAGAGTTTTGAGTCAGCTTACTGGGTAACAGGAAAAGCACACAATTTCTACCCAAATTGTCATAGCTTCCATTATTTTCTGAATGCTTATTTGTTTCAGCTTGCATATCAACTTTTTGTTTTCCATTTGTCAGTTCATACTCTTTTGCCTTTCTTACCCCAACCAATTCCTGAACTAGCATCCCATAGTTATTAGCAAGTTGAGAATTAGCTTCTCGATCTGCTTCATCTATTTGCACTACTGAATTCTTCTCCTTATCTTCACCCAAACTTTCATTAGCCACTATTGCTTCCTCAATGGTCAAACCAGTTGCACCATATAACTGTTCATTATAAACTTTATTTCCACTACATCCAATTCTCAGTTCTCCATTTTCCTAAATTAAATTTTGCAGCACTTGAAATTTATTGCCCGTATTATTTTCTAATTCCTCAACAACTTCTCCTTCTTCAACTAAATCCACAACATTGTCCTTGTTATTATAAGTTTCAATTCCTACTTTCCTAGTTTCATTTTCTCTGTCACTTCCATCCTTACCACTCCCACCATCTTCCTTAGTCTTCAATACAACACTCTTTCTTTTGCTCCCATGCTCAACTTTTTTCCAAACTCTAGAGGACTTATTATGTATTATATTGGCATTTTGATCTTTCACCAAGGAACCTTTATTTGGAGCTTGTTTTGACAAAGTTTTTGTATCATTCTTTATTGCTTCATCTGATTTTACACTATTTTTGCAACTAGAGTTATCATGCCCAAACACCTTACAAGTTGTATGAAGTGACCCACTTCTTTTGGATTGTTATTTTTCAGTGATTTACTGTTGAGGTTTTTTTTTTTCAAACCAAGTGATCACTTCTTTAATTTCATTTTCCCCAAGATCCAAATTCTTACCAATATAAAAATATTAGTATATAAGTCAATTCAAGTCATTTATATATATGAAGATATATAAATGTTTCCTTGCTTATCAGAGTATTAAAAATTAACAAGGAAAATTCAATCACACAATATTTCTCATTTTTCAGAGAATTGGTGTCACATAGCCATTTCTATTTTTACATTCTTCTTTTTGATCTCAAGCTTGATTAATAATAAATTCGAATATTGCCACTTATAATTTTCTTGCTTATTTCTCAAATTAATTGGTTTCTTGGTTTACAAGCCATACATTTAAATTCCGGAATTCTTTTGTGATTTGGTACTTATCATATGAATTATGAGGTGATAAACTAGGTTGAAGTCTAAGCAGAGAAAAACAACACATGTGATCAGGGTTTAGACACAACAAGCACAAACCAATCATGACAGACAAAATACATATTTCCTGGTTAACTGAGCAGATAGTCATCACATGAGTGATGGTGTTGTGAGCTACTTTATAAATCACACAACTTCTTATATCTGGAGCTAGAAAAGTGTTGAATCCGGTGTCTTACCACTTAGTATCAGTTTTGAAGCTATAGTATCAGATTTTCCCAACCTAGTATTAGATCAGTAGTTATAGTATCAGAAATTTCCTACCTAGTATCAGTTTTATAGTATCAGATTTCTCCTAATTAGTATCAGTTTTATAGTATCAGATCTCTCCTACTTAGTATCAGTTTTATCAGTTCTATAGTATCAGATCTCTCCTAATTAGTATCAGTTTTATAGTATCAGATCTCTCCTAATTAGTATCAGTTTTATAGTATCAGATCTCTCCTAATTAGTATCAGTTTTATAGTATCAGATCTCTCCTAATTAGTATCAGTTTTATCAGTTTTATAGTATCATAACTGAAGTGCCTCAAGACTGTCTAGAAAAACATGTTCACATATCAGATTAAATGGCATCTACTCCTTCAGCATTATCTACTAAAACTATTTCAGAACTTGTTACTTAAGTCCACAGCTCACAGACACATATAACATTTAAGTTTCTTTTTCTTCTTACATACTGTTTTCTAGATATCAAAGTAAAAGACACTCATTAAAATACTTAGAACATATTAGAGTTTTCCTAACTTAATTATTACAAAGACACTGCTACTTCTCTTAAACACTTTAAATTCCTCAAGATCTCCAAGTATCCATGCAAGCAAGCAAGCAATTCATGCATCTTTCCCTGCAGCAAAACTTTGAACTGCCTCAATAGAATGAGACACCCCAAGTATTGCAAAGGCAACAAATAGGGTCAGAAATAAATTCTGGTGTGAGTGAAATCAAGTATGCAAAATATCTTGTAAATTCTTAAGGCTGTATAGAGAACTTTTCTATTAAATGCTATTCAAATCCCAATTAAAATCTGAGAATGTGTATATTTAAGTCTATCTATAAACATACATCCAAGCATTCATCCATTCACTTCATTCAGTTGTACAAGTACAAAACTCCTATGGATTAACTCCCTGAATTCCATAGCATAATTTCTCCTTCTCATCTTTTCATTTTGTTTGGTCCGAACTCTTGCCATTGAACACCATGTGTGCATTGCAAAGGGGCTCAGTTCTGTTAACCCTTTACACAGAGGCCTACAGGACTTAAACAAGTCATGCACATACCCATCAACCACCTGCTGATGAGTAGATCAAGGCACTACTCCTAAATTATTTTATAATTTAGAGACCATGCTTATTTATTTCTTTCTGGGGAATTTTTCTTTTGATTCCAGAGATACTCGTATTCTTTCCTTCCTTATATAGGTCAAGCATTATTAAAATCACCCAAAGATCATATCCAGACATACAAAGCATTCATGTAAAACTGCACACCTTATTTCAAAGTCATTTTTGCTTTAATCACATTTTTCTAAAACCTACTTATATTTTTATTTCTAGAAATTTCCATTTCTTACACAAATATGAAGAAGTCATTTGCAAAACTATATTTATTCTTTTACTGTGAACATAGGGAATGGTTTTTGAGAAAAACCCATAAAAACTTATTGGTTTATGATCTGAACAAATCAGCACATATTTGTAATATTGCATTGTTCATATCATTTTTAATATAGACTAGACATAAGCATAAATCTCAATATTCACACTGCCTAATTCTTTTCTTTCATTGATACCCTACTCCACAGTAAAATATTTGATTCATTTTTCATATCAAAACTAGCATATATAAAATCTATTCCTGTGATTAGTGTATTTGTTTGATTATCTATATTTTAAAACAAAAACTGAAACCATCACAACAAGTCAAAACAGATTAAAACCTCATCCAAAAACTCAACCAGAATACCATCCATGATCATCATATTTTCATCCAGAAAATAAAATCAAATAGGAAAAACATAATGTAATGTTTATATAAAATAACTTGGCTGCCCTTAACATGGGTCTTAATGCCTTACAGATCATAAGTGATTAATCACTCACCTTCTTCCTTTCTTCCCCGAGAATGTCTAAGCTTGAAAACAGGGTGAGCTCTCCTTTTTATTTACTTTAGTGTGTTTCTGTTTTCCCCCCAGAGAAAACCTCTGCTTCCCTCTTGATTTAAATCATTTTGCTAGGGTTTTACTAAAGGAAAAACCCATTTTATCCTCACATTACTCAGAGAATTATGTGTGTGTTGTTATGGCTAAATGTGCCATTTTCTCTTGATTTCTATTTCTAGTAAAAGCAGTTGCTTCTCTGCTTTTCTGTGCACATGCTATTTGCATGATCCATCTACACATCATCTTTGTGTGACTCAGAAACATTGTATACCTTGTTAGGCCTGAATGGTCCTCTTATATTATTTCAAACCATTTATTTCCTGATTTATTTTTGAGAAGGTGTTTATGCACAATAATACTAAACTGGTTCTCATGCAATTTGGTTATCAAAAGGGCTTTATCATTTTATACTTCTTTGGCTACTCATATCTAATACATATATATTTATTGAAGAAAAATCTCTATCCTCTTATTTATTCATTTCACTTACTCCTAATATTATTATTGTCAGACTATATTTTCTTTTCTTAAATATTCTCATTTTAAAATTATTTTTATCTCAATAATTTGGGTCTTCACATACTCTCCTCCTAAAAGGAATTGTGTCCCACAATTTTTCTCTCATACATTTCCATCCAAATGTATACAAAGCATAATTTCAATTGAATGAAATTTCAGAAACTTATTCATTCCAAATCAATCAAACATAAATAAATAATTTTAAAGTCCCATCATAATTTTTAAACATACCTTTAAGTAGAAAACAGATTAGGATATTTATCCCTTATCCTCTCTTCAGCCTCCCAAGTGCAATCATTCCCATCCAAACTCCATTGGATTTTAACTAGTTTAATTATTTTATTTCTCAGCTTCTTTTCTTCTCTAGCCACAATGCCCACTGGTTCCTTTTTATAAACCAGATTTTCTTGAATTTCAACATGTGTAGGAGATTCAAGAATGGACTCTTTATCATGCACCCATTTTCTCAATTGGGATACATGAAATACATCATGTATTTTGCTCAATTCCTCTGGTAACTTCAACCTATAAGCTAAAGTCCCTATTCTTTGGACAATTTCATATGGTCCTACATACCTTGGTGACAGTTTCCCTGCTTTTCCAAATCTCAATATTTTCCTCATTGGTGAAACTTTGAGAAACACATAGTCTCCCACCTCAAATTCTACTGGCCTTCTCTTTTTATCTGCATAAGCTTTCTGTCTCTCTTGAGCTACTCTCATTCTTTGCCTCACTAATTCAATTCTTGCAGAAGTTTCTTTTACATGGTCTGGTCCAAGCAACACCCTTTCACCAGCCTCCATCCAACATGCAGGAGATAAACAAGGCTTCCCATACAAAGCCTCAAATGGAGCCATTCCTATAGTGGATTGGTAGCTATTATTATAAGCAAACTCAGCTAAATAAATATGATCCTCCCAGTTGCCTCCAAAATCAAGTATGCATGCTCTCAGCAAATCCTCTAAAACTTTATTAACAATCTCAGTTTGCCCATCTGTTTGTGGGTGGTAGGCTGTGCTTAGGCTTAGTTCTGTCCCCATAGCTTCTTGAAAGCTACTCCAAAACCTTGAAGTAAACAAAGTATCTCTATCACTAATGATAGTCTTGGGGATGCCATGCAACCTCACTATTTCCTTCACAAATAATTGAGCTAGCTTGTGAGCATTTCTGTTTGAACTTATTGGGATAAAGTGTGCTGTTTTTGTGAGTCTATCAACCACTACCCAAATACTATCATTTCCCTTCCTTGTTCTTGGCAAACCATCCACAAAATCCATTGATATACTCTCCCATTTCCAAGTAGGCACTTCCAAAGGTTGCAATAGGCATGAGGGCCTTTGATAGTCTGCCTTTACTTGTTGGCATGTCAAGCAATTTGCCACATATTTTGCTACTGCTCCTTTCATTCCTGGCCACCAATAATTTCTCTTGAGATCATGGTACATTTTTGTACCACCTGGATGGATAGTATACTTTGTTTTGTGATGCTCATCCATAACTTCTTGCTTTAGTTCCCCTACATTTGGTATGCAGAGTTTCCCCTTTTTCCTTAAGTATCCTTTACCATCTACCTCATAGTTTTCCACTGTCATGCCTTGGGATATCATGTCCTTTTTCTCCTTCAAATTTATATCTTGATTCTGCATTTGTCCTATTTTATCAACCAGTGTTGATTTTAAGGATAAGAGGCTTAATTTACCATATTCAATCATCTTACTGTGTGTCTTATCTGATACACTAGCTTCTTCTTTCACTTCCACCTCACTAAGAATTATCAAATCCTTGAATTCTGCCATCATTAAGCTTGCCAATTTAGCTTGATGTCTACTTAATGCATCTGCTACTTTATTAGCTTTTCCAGGGGTATACAATATATCAAGATCATAGGAAGCTAGAAATTCTACCCACCTATGTTGCCTCATGTTCAAGTCTTTTTGGGAAAACAAATATTTAAGTGACTTATGATCAGTAAACAATTCAAACTTAGCACCCAATAAATAATGTCTCCATAGTTTCAATGCATACACCACAGCAGCTAGTTCTAAGTCATGTGTAGCATACCTAGTTTCATTTGGCTTGAGTTGCCTTGATGCATAAGCTATGACTCTACCATGTTGCATAAGCACTGCCCCCAATCCAGATCCACTAGCATCTGTGTAAACTACTAATTCTTCATTACCCTCTGGCACTTGTAAAACTGGAGCTTCTACCAGTGCCTTCTTTAGTGATATGAAAGCTTGTTCACACTTCTCTGTCCACACATATGGTTGCTCCTTTTTAGTTAACTTGGTCAATGGGATAGCTATCCTTGCAAAATCTTTTATAAATCTCCTGTAATAGCCTGCCATTCCCAAAAATGACCTCACCTCAGTTACTGATTTGGGTCTACTCCAAGATTGCACTGCCATCACCTTATTTGGGTCTACACTAACCCCTTGTTGTGATACAATGTGCCCCAAAAATTTTACTTCCTTCTGCCAAAATGTACATTTAGAGAATTTGGCTTTTAAATCATGTGCCCTCAGTCTAGACAAAACCAGATGCAAGTGCTTTGCATGATCTCCTTCTGATTTTGAATATACTAAAATGTCATCAATAAAAACAACCACAAATTTGTCTAGAAAATCTCTAAATGTTCTATTCATCAAATCTACAAAATATGATGGTGCATTTGTCAATCCAAAAGGCATCACCAAAAATTCATATAATCCATACCTTGTGTTGAAGGCAGTATACTTAATACTCTCTTCCTCCACCTTCATCTGATGAAACCCAGAGGCTAAATCTAGCCTTGAAAAGACCCTTGCTCCATTTAATTGATCGAATAGATCATCAATTCTTGGAAGTGGATATTTGTTTTTAATGGTGACTTTGTTTAATTCCCTGTAATCAATGCACATTCTCAAAGTACCATCCTGCTTCTTCACAAATACAATTGGAGAACCCCAGTTTGAACTACTAGGCCTTATGAAGCCTTTCTGCTCCAGTTCTTCCAACTGATGTTTCAATTCCACAAGTTCTTTAGGACCCATTCTAGTTGGCTTCTTGATGATTGGGCTGGCTCCTGGGATTAGCCTTATTTGAAATTCTACTTGCCTATTTTCTGGAACACCTATGACTTCACCAAAGACATCTGGGTATTCATTTATAATTTTTATGTCCTCCAGTGTTAATTCTTTCTCAGTCATGCTACATATGTGGTTACAGTAATTGATTTTAGCAATTTCACTCATAACTATAATATTTTTACCATTTTCTGTTTTCAGAGAAATAGTAAGATTTTCTAAGTTTAAAATTGCTTTGTATTTTCTTAGCCAATCAATTCCTAGAATAATTCCTATTCCAGGATATTTTAGCACAAACAAATCAGAACTAAACATATTTCCACCTATGTTTAACTCTACTCCCAAACATTTAATCCCTAGCATGCAAGAATTACCTAGTGGGCTCTGAATAAACAAGGGATTATCAACTAAATAGCATGTGAGAGTTAATTTATTCACTATGTCTTGGGATATTAGTGAATGTGTTGCTCCAGTGTCATATATAACTGAGATGGGGTGATCTTTAATTAGAAGTATACCTTCCAATTGTCCAGGACTTCCCACTGCAGTTGCTTTTGCTTTGCCCTCAAGTGCTCCTACCTTTGCTCCCTTTTTGAACTCTGGGCAGTTTCTTTTAATATGGCCTTCCTTCCCACAGTTATAGCAGCTAAACAATGCCTTCTTGGCTGCTTGACACCTATTACTCATGTGTCCTTCTTTGCCACAATTAAAACAAGTAACCTTCTTCTTAGCTTCCCCAGTGGCTGCTCCCTCCATTTTCTTATCCATATTCTTTTTGTCATAGGGATGTGCTCTATTTTTCCCCTTCTTTTGATTGGTAGCCCTCATGCTCCTAAATTTTTCCCTTGCATTGTCATGTTGTTCAAAAGAAAGAGCAAGGTCTATGACTTGATCAAATGTTTTATCCTTGTATGGTAACATTGCTCTACTTAGACCTGCATTTAATCCTTGGATAAATCTTGAATTCTTTGATTCTTCATCTCCTATGAGCATAGTTCCATACTTGGACAAACTCTCAAATTTTTGAGTGTATTCAGTCACACTCATTGGTCCTTGCCTCAGCCTTATGAATTCTTCTAGCAATGTTGCCTTAGCTGTAGCTGGAACAAACCTTGCTTCAAGCATTTCCTTGAATTGATCCCATGTTATCTCATTTTCTGGCCTTCCTGTGATGATCACCTCCCACCAATCTAAGGCTGCTCCTTTGAGTCTCCTTGAAGCTATCTGCCTCTTTCTTTGGTCATTAATTTGCATATCTGCAAATATCCTTTCCAAAGTTCTCAACCATGTCTGCACTCCCATAACTCCCTCAGTGCCTTCAAAATCCTTGCCTCCCAAATTTGAAAATGTCTTCAATAACTTAGCTAATTCCTCATGAGGATTCTCTTCCCTCTGCACTGCTCCTTCTCTAAATGCCCTCACCAAATCTTGCAAGTTAACCATTGGTGTTGTATTGGAGGGTCCTGCTCCATGACTTGGTGGTCTTCCTACCATGATTCACTTTTCAATTGCATAGCTAGTCAGTCATATTTCTAATTTAATTATTTTTCTGAAATTTATTTCTACTGTGGATGTTTATTTCTATCATTATTATATTTTTTTTTTTTTAGAATTTTATCCTTACAAGAAAATTGGATAATATATTTATGCTATGTTTTAATAACATAGCTCTGATACCAACTGAAGTGACCCACTTCTTTTGGATTGTTATTTTTCAGTGATTTACTGTTGAGGTTTTTTTTTTTTTTCAAACCAAGTGATCACTTCTTTAATTTCATTTTCCCCAAGATCCAAATTCTTACCAATATAAAAATATTAGTATATAAGTCAATTCAAGTCATTTATATATATGAAGATATATAAATGTTTCCTTGCTTATCAGAGTATTAAAAATTAACAAGGAAAATTCAATCACACAATATTTCTCATTTTTCAGAGAATTGGTGTCACATAGCCATTTCTATTTTTACATTCTTCTTTTTGATCTCAAGCTTGATTAATAATAAATTCGAATATTGCCACTTATAATTTTCTTGCTTATTTCTCAAATTAATTGGTTTCTTGGTTTACAAGCCATACATTTAAATTCCGGAATTCTTTTGTGATTTGGTACTTATCATATGAATTATGAGGTGATAAACTAGGTTGAAGTCTAAGCAGAGAAAAACAACACATGTGATCAGGGTTTAGACACAACAAGCACAAACCAATCATGACAGACAAAATACATATTTCCTGGTTAACTGAGCAGATAGTCATCACATGAGTGATGGTGTTGTGAGCTACTTTATAAATCACACAACTTCTTATATCTGGAGCTAGAAAAGTGTTGAATCCGGTGTCTTACCACTTAGTATCAGTTTTGAAGCTATAGTATCAGATTTTCCCAACCTAGTATTAGATCAGTAGTTATAGTATCAGAAATTTCCTACCTAGTATCAGTTTTATAGTATCAGATTTCTCCTAATTAGTATCAGTTTTATAGTATCAGATCTCTCCTACTTAGTATCAGTTTTATCAGTTCTATAGTATCAGATCTCTCCTAATTAGTATCAGTTTTATAGTATCAGATCTCTCCTAATTAGTATCAGTTTTATAGTATCAGATCTCTCCTAATTAGTATCAGTTTTATAGTATCAGATCTCTCCTAATTAGTATCAGTTTTATCAGTTTTATAGTATCATAACTGAAGTGCCTCAAGACTGTCTAGAAAAACATGTTCACATATCAGATTAAATGGCATCTACTCCTTCAGCATTATCTACTAAAACTATTTCAGAACTTGTTACTTAAGTCCACAGCTCACAGACACATATAACATTTAAGTTTCTTTTTCTTCTTACATACTGTTTTCCAGATATCAAAGTAAAAGACACTCATTAAAATACTTAGAACATATTAGAGTTTTCCTAACTTAATTATTACAAAGACACTGCTACTTCTCTTAAACACTTTAAATTCCTCAAGATCTCCAAGTATCCATGCAAGCAAGCAAGCAATTCATGCATCTTTCCCTGCAGCAAAACTTTGAACTGCCTCAATAGAATGAGACACCCCAAGTATTGCAAAGGCAACAAATAGGGTCAGAAATAAATTCTGGTGTGAGTGAAATCAAGTATGCAAAATATCTTGTAAATTCTTAAGGCTGTATAGAGAACTTTTCTATTAAATGCTATTCAAATCCCAATTAAAATCTGAGAATGTGTATATTTAAGTCTATCTATAAACATACATCCAAGCATTCATCCATTCACTTCATTCAGTTGTACAAGTACAAAACTCCTATGGATTAACTCCCTGAATTCCATAGCATAATTTCTCCTTCTCATCTTTTCATTTTGTTTGGTCTGAACTCTTGCCATTGAACACCATGTGTGCATTGCAAAGGGGCTCAGTTCTGTTAACCCTTTACACAGAGGCCTACAGGACTTAAACAAGTCATGCACATACCCATCAACCACCTGCTGATGAGTAGATCAAGGCACTACTCCTAAATTATTTTATAATTTAGAGACCATGCTTATTTATTTCTTTCTGGGGAATTTTTCTTTTGATTCCAGAGATACTCGTATTCTTTCCTTCCTTATATAGGTCAAGCATTATTAAAATCACCCAAAGATCATATCCAGACATACAAAGCATTCATGTAAAACTGCACACCTTATTTCAAAGTCATTTTTGCTTTAATCACATTTTTCTAAAACCTACTTATATTTTTATTTCTAGAAATTTCCATTTCTTACACAAATATGAAGAAGTCATTTGCAAAACTATATTTATTCTTTTACTGTGAACATAGGGAATGGTTTTTGAGAAAAACCCATAAAAACTTATTGGTTTATGATCTGAACAAATCAGCACATATTTGTAATATTGCATTGTTCATATCATTTTTAATATAGACTAGACATAAGCATAAATCTCAATATTCACACTGCCTAATTCTTTTCTTTCATTGATACCCTACTCCACAGTAAAATATTTGATTCATTTTTCATATCAAAACTAGCATATATAAAATCTATTCCTGTGATTAGTGTATTTGTTTGATTATCTATATTTTAAAACAAAAACTGAAACCATCACAACAAGTCAAAACAGATTAAAACCTCATCCAAAAACTCAACCAGAATACCATCCATGATCATCATATTTTCATCCAGAAAATAAAATCAAATAGGAAAAACATAATGTAATGTTTATATAAAATAACTTGGCTGCCCTTAACATGGGTCTTAATGCCTTACAGATCATAAGTGATTAATCACTCACCTTCCTCCTTTCTTCCCCGAGAATGTCTAAGCTTGAAAACAGGGTGAGCTCTCCTTTTTATTTACTTTAGTGTGTTTCTGTTTTCCCCCCAGAGAAAACCTCTGCTTCCCTCTTGATTTAAATCATTTTGCTAGGGTTTTACTAAAGGAAAAACCCATTTTATCCTCACATTACTCAGAGAATTATGTGTGTGTTGTTATGGCTAAATGTGCCATTTTCTCTTGATTTCTATTTCTAGTAAAAGCAGTTGCTTCTCTGCTTTTCTGTGCACATGCTATTTGCATGATCCATCTACACATCATCTTTGTGTGACTCAGAAACATTGTATACCTTGTTAGGCCTGAATGGTCCTCTTATATTATTTCAAACCATTTATTTCCTGATTTATTTTTGAGAAGGTGTTTATGCACAATAATACTAAACTGGTTCTCATGCAATTTGGTTATCAAAAGGGCTTTATCATTTTATACTTCTTTGGCTACTCATATCTAATACATATATATTTATTGAAGAAAAATCTCTATCCTCTTATTTATTCATTTCACTTACTCCTAATATTATTATTGTCAGACTATATTTTCTTTTCTTAAATATTCTCATTTTAAAATTATTTTTATCTCAATAATTTGGGTCTTCACATTGTACAAGCTTGTGGCCTCCACTGATAATCCACAAAAACAGTCTGTTTAGTTCCATCCTTACACAGTACTTGAAAGGTATCAACTAATTCGAAGATGGGTGTCACTTCCACCAATGCTTTAGCATAGGTCAACCTGTCCATTCTTTTTGTACTTTCATCCAAACATTTAACACACCCTATTCTTCCAGCAAGCCAATTGATGCCTAGAGGGGACCACGCTGCTAGTGGTATGTTGTAGATATGTATCCAAATAGGAACTGAAGTGACACAACCACAAATATTGCTTACTGTGGGGTCCCATTGTTTAACAATAAACAATTTATTCCTCATGATTATTGGATCAGCCTGGATGATTCTTCTCCGATCATCGTCACTAGAAAATAGGAACATAAAGACTACTCCATCTGATTTAACCTTAATGCTTCCCTTCAATCTCCACACTCTCTTAAGGTGTTGCACCACAGCTGTAAATGATAGGGGTTCGTCTAGGAAAAATTCAACCACATAATCTTTCCATATACTTTGCCCAGCTTCTTGAACAGAGTCAGGAAGCACCAATGCATCCCCCTCAAATTCATTGATGAAGTTAACATGCATGTACTTCCCCGCATTGCGCGGTTTGTTCTTGAATAAAGAAGTCCATGGTTGTTGACTTGAGTTGCTAATGGGAGGGTTAGTCTGAACATTCATAGGTGGAGAGGAGATAGGAATGCTTGAAGAGGAAGAGGCAAAAGGATGGCCAGAGAGTAAGGGAGGGGGATCAGGGTCAGGCACTGGAGGGACATAGGAAGGCAAAGGATGGGCTGGAAGGGAAGGAGAAAGGTTGAGCTCTGCCATTGATTTTTAGTTTCTTATTCCTTGTTTTGGAAATCTCTGATTATGTGCTTTCATGCTCATTTAAAAGTCCTCACACTTATGCATGTATGGAACACATATCAAAATTGGATGAAATAGGCAAGTTGATTCTAACCCCATTTAAAAGTCCTCATGGTTATGCGTGGTTAGAAGATGCTTGGAATTCATTTTTCATAAAAATAGGGAATACTACTAATTTCATTTAAAAGTCCTAACGGTTATGCATGGTTAGTAAGTATTTAAAAAATTCTTGTCATAAATATACCACAAATAGACACGACTATATGGTTTTCTTTGCCGACATCACTCCTATCACTCTGAAATGGAATATGCACCTAACAGAGTATTTATGATTTTTGTTTGATTTTTTTTGAAATTTAATATTTATACTCGATAAGGTATTAATGTTGTGATTCATGTATATCACTTTATTGCTCTTATCTGACACTGTTACTCTTTTGCTGATAACAAAAGGAGGAGAGAAGTTAAGATTTTGGCAAATAGGTCACATTTTTTTATTTTCATATTCTTATCTAAGTTCATTGCATTTGTTTTTTATTGTTTTTTATTTGCATATTTTTTTTATGCATATGTGAAGGGGGAGCTTTGTTGTAGGGGGAGTATTCAAATAGGGGGAGCTAATAGAATTCATCAAGACCAAATACATTTAATAGAGTCAAAATCTTAATATATGTTTGTTATCATCAAAAGGGGGAGAATGTAGAATACAATTGCCTATGATTTTTGTTTGATGATAATAAATATATATAAATATACAGATATTAAATGTATTGGATATAATACTACTCGATATAAAATATTCAAACTCAACTGTAAGAATAGAATACACAGATATTCATTGAACAATAAACAAATATTTTATTCAAACAATTGTTTGTATTACAATATCGAATAATACATATTTTTAGCTCTAATTATTTTGAATATATACAACTCAACACTGCTTTACATATTTTGTACAAGATTACATGATGATCAATTCACTAATTGTCACACTCTTTTGCCGTCTTCAAGCTTCAGTATATGTCCAGTCTTCTGAGTACCTGTCACATATAATTCAAAAACAACAGCCTAGAAAATAATGTGAACTCGAACTGAAATAAATATTTTTTTTTAAAATAATTGTTACCTCGGTAATTTGGGTTGTTTTTCTTTATTTTTCACTAGTAGGGACATTAAAGTATTCATGCTTGAAAGCCTGCATATACACACGTATACATGTACGTGTGTATTGCCTCAGCATCTCAAGCAATATGTCAAAACTGGGTATAGAAAGCTTCGATCTCAAGATCCTGCACATACACATGTGTATTGCCTCAGCATCTCGAGAATCATAGTGCAGACTCATGAAGATTCAACCAACATACAAACAGCCTCAACCAAATGTACAAAGGACAAATAACAACTTGACAGCAGCTCAACCAAACCAGTCAACATGAACATGAAAATATATATATACACATATATCAGTTCAGGTATGAAGGCATCAAGTTTATCAACCCAGCAAACATTGAATAGAACACCAGATCTAGACATGGAACTCGACCAGCAACTAGCACAAAATCATTATGGCCAGTGAATAAAAGTGCACCAGACATAGCAAGTCTAACAAGCACAGTGACATGTATATACAAGCAAAGTCAAAATGCAAGCACTCGGGTGGACAGAGCATAGCCATAGCAATCACACACATATATACATACATATATGTATGTATGTATATACATGGAGACATCCGATCAAACTCAAGCAAGGCAACATAGGGTGACACACAAACATACACTGAATACTCAACAAGGTAGTTCTCTTAAACAATGCAAGAAATGAACAACACGTCAATGTATACATGACATGATCAAAACATAGTAATAGAGCATTCGAAGGATGAACAAGTCAAAAACATATCAGAATCCTAAAGAAAGCAGAGAACAAATTCAAGGAGGAGTGGAAAAAGTCGCAGAGGATATCATGATGAACAAGTCAGACTTCAGGAAGTCAAGATCAACCCAAAATCAGTATATATATCTCAAATTTAAATGCCAAGCTGTAATCGAGGGATGATCAAGTCAAAGATGAACAGTTTATACTTCAGAGATCGTTCGATCAGAAATCAACGCAAGTACTAAAATCAAGAAGAATTCAAATCAAAATATACGAAACGAAATTATAGAGTTTTGATCCCTATAAATACCCAATTCCTCATCGGCAATTATGAAGTTCGAGTTCAAGCAAATCAACTGAATAAATAAAGTAAAAATCGCATACCGATATATACCATCCGTACTTAACATTGAAGCAGAGTAAGCAAATTGAGGAACGAAAGCATCAAGGAAAACGATTTGAATTTCTATTTCCAAGCGGCTGTTTCAATTCAATAAAACCCTAATTCCAGATCACAAAGAAACATGACGGCATGGATGAGCAGGAAGCAAAATAAAAAGGGAACTCGTTTTTTTAATTGGGCCATATAGTTTATTAGGGTTATTATTTATTTTTTAGTACTTTTGTTTTTTATTTAAGTCAAACTCTTGATTAACTAGTTTATGAACTACGGTTTTGCAGTTCGAGAATTCGCAACTCAATGGCTGAGTTGTGGCAGGTTTTTGAGCTTAGAGTTAGGTTAATCAAGTTTGCGGGTATCGCAAGTTTAAGTGTTTTTGTAAGCGTCTGACTACTTAATTTCTTGTAGAAACCTTGGTGGCAGCATGTAGGAAATTTTTTGCCGAAGCTGGGTAAAACTGTGTGTGATCTTTACCTTATGTTTTTATTTTTATTTCCGTGTTAATATTTAGTAGATCCTATTCACCCCCCCTCTAGGGTGAATATGATCCTACAGTAAGAAGTCCACCGGTAAGTGGAGAAAATGCGTTGACTATTCCAATTTAAATAAGGCATGTCCGAAAGACAGCTTCCCGCTTTCGAAAATCGATCAACTAGTAGATTCGACCACTGAACACGTGCCGCTATCATTCATAGACGCCTACTCTAGCTATAACCAGATTCCAATGGAAATCCTAGATTAAGAACACAATAGCTTTATAATTGACCTAGGACTATGTTATTATCTTGTCATGCCTTTCGGTTTGAAAAATGCTGGAGCAACTTACCAGAGGCTAGTGAATTCAATGTTGAAGAAACAAATTGGCATTTAATAAAAGTATACGTGGATGATATGCTTATGAAGTCATGATGATCGATGAGGCATGTTGATGATTTGGCAGAGATGTTCGTCGTGCTCTGTAAGTATGGTATGCAGCTCAATCCACTAAAATGTTCATTTGGGGTTGCATCCGGGAGATTCTTGGGTTTCATAGTAAACTCGAGAGGAATGGAAGCTAAGCCGGAGAAGATTCAGGCATTGAGGGACATAGAAGCTATGAAGTTGATCAACAAAGTTTAGAGTTTGAATGGGAAGGTCCTGCTTTGAGTCGCTTCATCTCCAAAGCCACCGAAAAGTGTATCCCTTTCTTTGATGTCATGAAGAAAGGGAAGGGGAACTTTGCTTGGACATAGGAATGTATAGATGCTTTCCAAGCTCTGATGGATCACTTGGAAAGGCCTCTCATCCTATCTAAGCTGTTGGAAGACTAGGACTTATTTACTTATCTGGTAGTGTCAGTGCAAGCTTTGAGCGCCGCACTTGTATGTGAGGAGTCCCGAATCCATAGGTCGGTGCATTACATTAGTAAGCGATTGACAGAGGCAGAGGGGAATTGCCCAAAGCTGGAAAAGCTAGCTACTCTCTTTTGATCATTTCGAGGAAACTCCACCCGTGTTTCCAAGCTCATCCGACAAGGTTTCTTAACGACCAGCCTTTAAGATAGGTCTTACAGCGACCTGAGACTTCTGGGAGGCTTTTGAAATGGAACATTGAATTGAGACAATATGACATTACATATCGTCCCCAAAGGGCAATCTAAGGCCAGGCATTGGCAGATTTTATAGTCGAATACATTGCACGAGAAGATACTCTAGAGAGCAGAAAGCTAAGTGGAAGATATCGATGGTTCACCAACGAGCGTTGTTCCGGGGCAGGGGTTCTGTTGATTACCCAAGAGGAACGCTCGATTTTTTACACCTTGAAACTCGATTTTCCAGCAACAAACAATAAGGTAGAGTATGAAGCTTTAATTACAGGACTTAAAATTGCAAAAGAATTAGGGCTGAAAACTTTGCACATCTTTTACGACTCACAATTAGTGGTATGCCAAGTTAGGAAAGAGTTTCAGACGAAAGGAGTAAGACTAGCTCCTTATCTGAAAAGGGCCCTCGAGTTGCTTAATGATATTGATTATTACACTATAATGCATATTACTAGAGAGGAGAATAGGAAAGTCGATCCATTGGCCGAGTTGGCTAGTTCAAGAGATGCGCAACTCATGGGACTGGTCCTGGTGGGAGTATTATCAGCTCCGAGCATCGACCGGATGGATGTAGATTGGATCAAGGAGGCTGAGTCTGAAAAGGAACCATGGATGACTCTGATCGAGAATTACTTGCAAAAGGGAACCCTTCCCGGTAGAAATAATAAGAATTGGCGACTGTGATAACCCGGATTTTGGGACATCTGTTAATTGATAATTAACTGGGTTGATTAATAGAAATACTGATTTATAGATTGAACAAATAGATCTAATAATAAATATTTATCCCTATATATATTTGTGTTGATTTTAAATTGGATTTTAAATTGAATTTGAATTTGAATTTGGATTTAAATTTGAAATTTAAAAGATATATATCTTAAATATATTTTGGATTTTTAAATTATATTACATGTAAATTTATTTAGAACATAATTAGTTTTTATTATTTTCTTTAAAGAAATTTAATTATATAAATTTAGAAAAGTATTTATTAATTAGGAAATTTAATATAAAAGCTTTATAACCATTTAAAAAAACTAATTAACTCATGCATAATTACAAATGTAAGTAAAGGAATGTATTTAATAACAAGTGTAAGATGATTAAATATGGCAAAAGACAGGTGTTAAATGTTTAAACTAGTGTCAACCATTTATCTTATTTTCTTTTATATTTTTAATAAATCCTAATTAAACCTATATAAGCATATATCTCACCTCTTCAATTCTTTTTCCCTATCTCCATTTCAAAGCAAAGAAAACTCAAACCTGTAAAATATTTCACCAACTCAAAAGCTAAAGCCTGTAAACAAATTATCAAACCAGAAAACAAATTTTTTTTCAAAAGCCTGCAACCAAATTTCTTTCCAAAGCAAGATCATCTCTGTTTCAAAGATTAAGCCTTCTCAGCAACAACTAAGCATTTCAGTTTTTAAAAGATCAAAGAAATTCAAGTTTTCCAGCATTTGTTTCAAAGCTCTGTTCATCTTTTAAACAGGTGAGTAAGCAATTTATTTTAAAAGCTTAAGTAAATTAAAATCTGATTTCATGTGATTCCTGGAATGAAGTGTCCTTGCATGTATATATATTAAGTAAATCTCTGTATATATGTATGTGTTAAAGTGTGCATGTCTGTTTATATATGTATATCTCTGTTTCCACTGACAGGTTAAAAATTATGATCAAAAATCAAGTTTCTCTTTATACATTCACTTATAGGTTGTGAATTTCAAACAAAATAAGTTTGTTTAAACACAATTCAAGATATAAAAATGTATTTAGGTAAAACAAGTCTGTACATCTCTGGAAATCAAGATATTACAATAGATTTTTAAAACATGCTAAAAATCAAATATCATAATTTGCTGATTCAAGAATATAACCTGAATCGATTTTGAAATCTATGATTTTTAAAAAGAAAATTTAAGATTTTTAGTGTTTTATTGGGTGAGCATTTCGAAGTTGATCGGATTTTGGTTTTTGGGCAATTTCTGATGACTGGAGGGTGGTGGGACCTCGTGGTCGCCACTGGAGGTTGCAGGGGAGTTGCCGAGTCAGGGAAAAATGGATGGAGATTTTCTCAGTCACCTTGTCGTCGGCAATCGGTCAAAGTAGGGTTTAAACCCTCAGTTTGGTCGAGGTCGGGTTTTAGGTCACTATGGCGTCTCTGGATGATCAGGGATCATCGGACCAGGGGGAAGGGCTGCGTCGAGGGCCTGCGAGTGTGTGGCCCGGATTTCACGATCTCTGGTGGTCGGCGTCGTCGTGCCGCGGCAGTTTTCTGGTGATGGCTGCTGTGCCTTTTTGATCGAGGTAACTCGATTTTGTTTTCGAGTTTGATGTGTGCTTCTGGGTGGTCGGATGGCAACAGTGGGACGAGGGCGATCTGTCGGTAGAGGTCTTGGAGGCCGGAGCTCTGGCGTTGATCGGTGCATGTGCACGGTGGTTCTGGTGGTGTCAGTGTTCCGGAAGGGATATTGACTCGAAGGAACACTCGGGCATAAGGGAAGGAGACTCGGGTTCGTATTCGAGTAGAACGTGAGGGATAAGCTTACTGGTTTTAAAGTTTTAACAGTCAAGTTTTATAAAAAAAAAGGGGTAAGGGAACTCGGGGTAGGTTTCGGGTGAAGATCGAGTCAAACCCGAAGTAAGGTTTAAAACAGTTTTAAGTTTAAATAATAAAGCAAGTTTTGAATTTAAATTAAACCTAGTTTAACTATTATAGGATAAATGTTTTAAAATTATTTGATTAAAGAAGTTATATGTTTTGTTAACTTAAATTTATTAAGATAAAATTTTTTAATGTTATTTTTAAAAGACTTAATTTAGTAATTAAATTAAGTATTAATTAAAGATAAAATGTATTTATAATGTTAATGATAAGTAAGTCATTTATAAAGATAAAGATTTATCTTAAAGTTAATTAAGGTCTTTGATAATTAATGATTAATTAAATTAATGAAGTAATTAAAGAGAAATTAATTAATTAATGAGGATTAATTAAATAAAAAAATTAAGGTTTATAAATTAATTAATTAGAGATTAATTAATGTAAGCAATTACTTAAATGTTAATTACTTAATATAAGTAATTAAAGGATTATTTTGTTAAGGGTTAGTTCATTTAATTAGTAATTAAAGGTTAAATTAATTAATAATCAAAGGTTAATTAATTGAGGATAATTAACCAAAGGGGTAATTACTTGATGAAAGTAATTAAAGGTAAATTACTTAAGGGAAGTAATTAAGGATTAATTTCTTAGTGTAATTAATTAAAGGATTGATTAATTGAGTAAAATTAATTAAGGGTTAGTTAATTAATGAGTATGATTAATTAAAGGATAATTAATCAATGTAAGTAATTATAGGATAATTAATTCGAGTAATTAATTAAGGATAAATGTAATTAATGTGAAGGGGTGAAGGTTAATTAATTTGTGTTATTAATTAAAGGCTAATTACTTAATGTAATTAAAGAGGATGATTAAGGGATGATTAATTAATGGTTTGTAATTAATTTAGTTTAAGTAAGCTGGATTAAAAGTGATTGAAGTAATTAATTTCATTTATTTTAATTAATTAGAAATGGTATAACAAATTAATCCTGCTTATGAATGATTGAATGATATTGTATGCCTTAGATTAGTTGATATCTCTGATATGTGATTTGTGATGCTATGTGATATGATATGTTTGGTTTAAACTGTGATAATGTGGGTATCTATTGACGATGAATTACCGTGTAAAGGTGACACCCTGTATTTAAAGTTTGAATTGTATTTCACTTGAATAACTTGGGTTAAGATGACTTGGGATTCGAAGAGAGCGGGGTTGGGAATCAGTAATACCCGAAACCACTTCGATTAGTAAACTAAATTCTTTATAAATTGGATATGTGAAATTATACAGGTTGGAATGGAATGAATTGATTAACATAGACATTTAACCTGTGAACTGTTGTGTGGGATAAATGATTGACTATTATAAGTAAGAACTCGTAAAAGGTACGAGTTACCCTGGTAATTCACAAGTTATATAGCTTGATATTTCATTTTATATAGGTTTACTCACGCTGGTTTCCAGCCAGACCCGGGTGTTACTTTGATGTAATGCTCGGGTCAGACCGAGTATTACAGATTTCCAGGTAAGGACGTTCTGGAGCTCAGGAGGCGAGCTGAATGGCAGGAACGTATGGAGTGTATTCCGCTGTGATATTGCTATATATCTGGGACAAGTTGATTTTATATGTCCAGTGTTTGTGTAAATGTTGTAACTCTGATGTATTGATGTAAATTAACTGATACAGCTTTTCTTTGTATAAAGGATATTATTTGATATTATATTTGATCCGCTGCGAATGTGAGATTCTATGATTGTTTCTTATATCTTCTTCTACCTCTTTTCTTCTTTTCCTAACTATCTGGAATTTTCGGGATCGAAAATTTCGGGTCGTTACATTTGGTATCAGAGCAGAAGGTTAAGCGAGAACCTTGGCTCTAGTGGGTGTACTCATTAAGGATAGGGTCAATAGTACCCTAGAATGAGTTGAGTGTGTGTGTGTGTGTGTATATATATATATATCTGAGAGCGTACTTGTTATTTTATTATATAAAGGTTTTAAAAATGAATAATTTTTATATAAGCTTATATTATATATATAAAGAAATAATTGGTTGTTGGATATTGAAATTGGATAAGAATTAAGTGATGAATATATATATATATATATATATATCCAAATAGGAATTGGATAAAATGAAATATACAAATAAGATGAATTAGAATTGGTTTCAAACCAGAAAATAAAATGGTTATTGTGTTTAATAATGGGATGATTGTTTTCCAATAAACAATAAAATGTTTTAAGGAAGTAACCATTAGATGAGAATAACTTGTAAATTAGAAAGGATGTAAATTGAGAAGTTTTGAATTCTAAGTCTAGAAACATTTGAAATTGTTTTCAAAATGTTAAGAGAAATAATAAATAGTATTATTCAGAATATTTTGAATGTGATCTTATTTTAAATTAAGAATTGTTTGAAAGCTTTAAAGAAAACTGTTTTGAATTAAAACCAAGGGTGGTTTAAATTTTAAAATATGGCTTGGTGGGCTAAGGAATAAATATGTATATAAGTATGGATATACATGATATCAAAGATGATTTAAAATAAACTCTAAGTGATTGAGTTTTGATTTTCCCCTGAGATGTGATGTAAAAAAAACCCATAGTGAATAAGTCTTTGAACTTATAAGTAAGTAAGAATATTGATAGAAATTTGAAATTTGAAATGAGGATTCAAATTGGGTAAGGTTAATGAGATTAAATTGAATTTAACTTAGAAGAAGTTAAAAAAGTTTGGAATGAACAACCTGAATTGGAAATTTCAAGATGAAATTGAGATTTAACTTAGGGAAGTTAAATGGGTTGATTTGGTAGGGAGTTATATGTGATCTCAAACAGGGTTGAGATCTGGGAATGGGTAGTGGATGATGGATGTTTTATATAAATTGGATGTTTATTTACTTTGGCTTATCCTAATATCATCCTATTGTCATCAATAATCTATGAAATTGTGAATTGCATTGTTTAAAATGAATTAAGAAGTGGATTGTGATATTTTATATCCATTACAGAAATTAAATGGAAATAAAACTTTAAATTGAAATTATTTAAGTAATTTTGATTTTTGAAGTTAAAAATTGAACTTGTGAAAGTGAAATCACTTTGAACTTAAGTTTTGGATGTTTAAAGGGTAACTTACAAATTTAAATTGTTAAGAATTAGTTTCAAAGTAGAAATTGGGTAATAAATTGAATTTCAAAGATTAAATTGTTTAAAAAGGATTTGAACTATGATTTGAACCTAGAAATATGTTATAAAGAAGTAAAGGTAATTTAAAATAGAATTTTGCAATTTGGACTCAGAATTAAATGTTTAAAGGGTTTTGAACTTTTACTTGAAAAACTTGAGATAAGTAAGAAAAAGTGATTTGAATAAATATTAAAACGTTGGACTCAAAATTTAATTGTGTAAGGACTTGGGTTGTTAAATTAAAAAGTAAAGGTTAATTTAATTTAAGTAATTAAATCAACATTGGAAAATTTGACTCGAATTTATATAATTCGAGGAGATTTTAAAGATGGAGATGGGAATTGGGATTAATTCAAACTGGAATTGAAATGAATTGAAACTGAAAATTGATTCAATTTGAAATTTATTTGAATTAATTGAGATTGAAATCGAAGTTGAATAAAGTTAAATTTGGAGTGGGAATTGAAGTTATTTAAATTGAATTGGGATTGAATCAATGTTAAGAAGAAGTGGAAATTTAAATTGAATTGATTGGGAATTGAACAGTTTGGCTATGGACTATTTTCAAAATAAATTGTTTTAATATAAACCTATTTTTCCAAGCTATTTACTATACAACCTTTCTTTTTAAACCCCAAACTATCTTATACTTATTTTATAACTACTTTTGGAACTATTTAACTATTTTACAACTGGTTTATAAACTAATTACTATTTTTCAACTACTTTATAACTAATTACTATTTTACAACTATTTTGCAATTATTTAAAATTTCTATAACTATTTGACTATTTTCCAACTATTTACAATTACTTAACTGTTTTACAGCTATTTTACAAACTAATAATTATTTTCAACTACTTATCTATTTTTAATTTTTCAAGCTATTTTCTAAATTCAAGCTGGACAGAGTTCAAACTGATTTTGGTTAAATAACCATTTGAGATAAGAATTAAAGTGATAACCCAAAAGAGGATTGAGGCAAATGTAAATAAGTGAATAGAAATCAAAAGTGAATGTGAATAGGAAAGGGAATTGATTTGGTTAGTAATCAATGGGGATAAATATGTAGGATGTACGTATATTATTCTATTCGCATAGTGATTTGATCTAGATTCAAGCACATAATTTCAAGATAGTATATCGATCCAAGTTGGGATTTTTCACTCGATTTTCAACGGCGAACCTGGATATGGATTTTTGATTGGTTCTGGAAATTCTCTATCATAGTTATGGCTATGCATGGAGAATGATGGTTTCTGATCAAGAAACCAGATCTGAGTCCGCACTAGGAAGTCGGGTGGACGATACTAGTTCGGAAGCGAAATTGTGTGATCGAGTGAGCGATCAGATTTGATATCGCGTATGGATGTGTACATCGTACGGGTTTGAATGAAATTGATATTGAAAATTTGTGGATAAGAAATATAAAATGATTTTGAAGTGAAGAATATATTTGTGAAATATATGATGAAATAAGGTGGAAATTGGATATTTCAATGGTAGAAATTTACTTTATGGAAGTAAGTAATATGGTATGTGACTTTATAGAGTAATCAAATTTGAATATTTGATTTGGAATAAACAAAGTTATATATCTTTGTTATATATGATAAACTTCACTTGTTGAATCTATAGCTAGAAGAAAAAGTTTTTGCAAGTATTTGTAGTATAAAGAGGAAATTTATACAAGCATGAAATGATCCAAAGATTTTTCAAGGTTATATATATCTATATATATATATAGATGGTTTTATGAGAATGATTTTGGAAAAAGGTTTTGGAACCTATGGATTTTGGGAAAGGCTTTTGATTTTTAGGAAAATCAAATTTTGGAAGTTTGAAAAGCCTAGTTTGAAAATTATCGATTTTGGGAATCGATTTTGTGTAAAGGAGATTTATGTAAATCATAAAAGATATGATTTGAAAGATACAATAAGAGTATAGTATAAAATGTTTTGAGATTGGCTCTGGGGAAAAAGGCGCTCCCATGAGATGAACTTCTTAGGAGTTCCACGGGGTGGTACTGCCTTGAGCCCTAAGGGGGGTTCTAAAGTTGATCCTGTGAGGAAGTCCGGACAAACAGAAGTTCCTGAGGATTATTTGGGTAGCGAAAGTTGAGGGCGCTGATGCCTATAGAGGCATTTGGGTTATGCTGTGACAACGGTGTAACTTGATGTCACTGCGATCTATTGTGGACCATAGCGGAAATCATATGGAGGTGAGTGTCAACGGTCGACGTTTGATTTTGCCGAGATGGCAACGTAACATCGGTAGACTGCGATCTATGGTCGAGTGGAGTGGAGAAGTTTCATTTATTGGCAGCGAAATTCGAGGGCGCTGATGCCTACAGTTACATTGGTTTTTGCTGTGATAGCAACGTAAAGCCCGGGTGTAGCTGCGATCTGTAGCGGGTTCTATGGTGTAATCGAGGGGCGCGGAGTGCCTACAGTTATCTATGGATTTTGCCAGGATGGCAACGTAACCATCGGGTTAACTGTGACCATGGAGGGGGTGATGATTTCCAGAGCATTCTCACAAAAAGATGTTTCCTCTATTTCAAAAATGTTTTCTATATTTTCAATAAATATTTTCCAAATATTTTCACTGGGTGATGAAAACGGGTTTACCAAGTACTTATAGATTTTCAGTCCTACGCTTGATCAACGTATTACCGAATTTCTATAAGAAAAAGGATGAACTTGTTAAAACATCAAGTTATAAAAAGTATTTTCATAAAACTACTTTATAGTATTATATAGATTTTAAAAGTGTTTTAAAAACGATTAAAGAAAAATTTATCTGATTTTAAGTATTGAATAAATTCTGGCTTCATTCCTTTTCGAGGACGAAAAGATTCCGAGGGGGAGGAATGTGATAACCCGGATTTTGGGACATCTGTTAATTGATAATTAACTGGGTTAATTAATAGAAATACTGATTTATAGATTGAACAAATAGATCTAATAATAAATATTTATATCTATATATATTTGTGTTGATTTTAAATTGGATTTTAAATTGAATTTGAATTTGAATTTGGATTTAAATTTGAAATTTAAAAGATATATATCTTAAATATATTTTGGATTTTTAAATTATATTACATGTAAATTTATTTAGAATATAATTAGTTTTTATTATTTTCTTTAAAGAAATTTGATTATATAAATTTAGAAAAGTATTTATTAATTAGGAAATTTAATATAAAAGCTTTATAACCATTTAAAAAACTAATTAACTCATGCATAATTACAAATGTAAGTAAAGGAATGTATTTAATAACAAGTGTAAGATGATTAAATATGGCAAAAGACAAGTGTTAAATGTTTAAACAAGTGTCAACCATTTATCTTATTTTCTTTTATATTTTTAATAAATCCTAATTAAACCTATATAAGCATATATCTCACCTCTTCAATTCTTTTTCCCTATCTCCATTTCAAAGCAAAGAAAACTCAAACCTGTAAAATATTTCACCAACTCAAAAGCTAAAGCCTGTAAACAAATTATCAAACCAGAAAACAAAACATTTTTCAAAAGCCTGTAACCAAATTTCTTTCCAAAGCAAGATCATCTCTGTTTCAAAGATTAAGCCTTCTCAGCAACAACTAAGCATTTCAGTTTTTAAAAGATCAAAGCAATTCAAGTTTTCCAGCATTTGTTTCAAAGCTCTATTCATCTTTTAAACATGTGAGTAAGCAATTTATTTTAAAAGCTTAAGTAAATTAAAATCTGATTTCATGTGATTCCTGGAATGAAGTGTCCTTGCATGTATATATATTAAGTAAATCTCTGTATATATGTATGTGTTAAAGTGTGCATGTCTATTTATATATGTATATCTCTGTTTCCACTGACAGGTTAAAAATTATGATCAAAAATCAAGTTTCTCTTTATACACTCACTTATAGGTTGTGAATTTCAAACAAAATAAGTTTGTTTAAACACAATTCAAGATTTAAAAATGTATTTAGGTAAAACAAGTCTGTACATCTCTGGAAATCAAGATATTACAATAGATTTTTAAAACATGCTAAAAATCAAACATCATAATTTGCTGATTCAAGAATATAACTTGAATCGATTTTGAAATCTATGATTTTTAAAAGAAAATTTAAGATTTTTAGTGTTTTATTGGGTGAGCATTTCGAAGTTTATCGGATTTTGGTTTTTGGGCAATTTCTGATGATGGAGGGTGGTGGGACCTCGTGGTCGCCACTGGAGGTTGCAAGGGAGTTGTCGAGTCGGGGAAAAATGGATGGAGATTTTCTCAGTCACCATAGCGTCGGAAATTGGTCAAAGTATGGTTTAAACCCTTAGTGGAGATTTTCTCAATCACCAAAGCACGGTGGTTCTGGTGGTGTCAGTGTTCGGGAAGGGATGTTGACTCGAAGGAACACTCAGGCATAAGGGAAGGAGACTCGGGTTCGTATTCGAGTAGAACGTGAGGGATAAGCTTACTGGTTTTAAAGTTTTAACAGTCAAGTTTATAAAAAAAAAGGGTAAGGGAACACGGGGTAGGTTTCGGGTGAAGATCGAGTCAAACTCGAAGTAAGGTTTAAAACAGTTTTAAGTTTAAATAATAAAGCGAGTTTTGAATTTAAATTAAACCTAGTTTAACTATTATAGGATAAATGTTTTAAAATTATTTGATTAAAGAAGTTATATGTTTTGTTAACTTAAATTTGTTAAGATAAATTTTTTTAATGTTATTTTTAAAAGACTTAATTTAGTAATTAAATTAAGTATTAATTAAAGATAAAATGTATTTATAATGTTAATGATAAGTAAGTCATTTATAAAGATAAAGATTTATCTTAAAGTTAATTAAGGTCTTTGATAATTAATGATTAATTAAATTAATGAAGTAATTAAAGAGAAATTAATTAATTAATGAGGATTAATTAAATAAAAAAATTAAGGTTTATAAATTAATTAATTAGAGATTAATTAATGTAAGCAATTACTTAAATGTTAATTACTTAATATAAGTAATTAAAGGATTATTTTGTTAAGGGTTAATTAATTTAATTAGTAATTAAAGGTTAAATTAATTAATAATCAAAGGTTAATTAATTGAGGATAATTTTCCAAAGGGGTAATTACTTGATGAAAGTAATTAAAGGTAAATTACTTATGGGAAGTAATTAAGGATTAATTTCTTAGTGTAATTAATTAAAGGATTGATTAATTGAGTAAAATTAATTAAGGGTTAGTTAATTAATGAGTATGATTAATTAAAGGATAATTAATCAATGTAAGTAATTATAGGATAATTATTTCGAGTAATTAATTAAGGATAAATGTAATTAATGTGAAGGGGTGAAGGTTAATTAATTTGTGTTATTAATTAAAGGCTAATTACTTAATGTAATTAAAGAGGATGATTAAGGGATGATTAATTAATGGTTTGTAATTAATTTAGTTTAAGTAAGTTGGATTAAAAGTGATTGAAGTAATTAATTTCATTTATTTTAATTAATTAGAAATGGTATAACAAATTAATCCTGCTTATGAATGATTGAATGATATTGTATGCCTTAGATTAGTTGATATCTCTGATATGTGATTTGTGATGCTATGTGATATGATATGTTTGGTTTAAACTGTGATAATGTGGGTATCTATTGACGATGAATTACCGTGTAAAGGTGACACCCTGTATTAAAAGTTTGAATTGTATTTCACTTGAATAACTTGGGTTAAGATGACTTGGGATTCGAAGAGACCGGGGTCGGGTATCAGTAATACCTGAAACCACTTCGATTAGTAAACTAAATTCTTTATAAATTGGATATGTGAAATTATACAGGCTGGAATGGAATGAATTGATTAACATGGACATTTAACATGTGAACTGTTGTGTGGGATAAATGATTGACTATTATAAGTAAGAACTCGTAAAAGGTACGAGTTACCCTGGTAATTCACAAGTGATATAGCTTGATATTTCATTTTATATAGGTTTACTCACGCTGGTTTCCAGCCTGACCCGGGTGTTACTTTGATGTAATGCTCGGGTCAAACCGAGTATTACAGATTTCCAGGTAAGGACGTTCTGGAGCTCAGGAGGCGAGCTGAATGGCAGGAACGTATGGAGTGTATTCCGCTGTGATATTGTTATATATCTGGGACAAGTTGATTTTATATGTCCAGTGTTTGTGTAAATGTTATAACTCTGATGTATTGATGTAAATTAACTGATACAGCTTTTCTTTGTATAAAGGATATTATTTGATATTATATTTGATCCGCTGTGAATGTGAGATTCTGTGATTGTTTCTTATATCTTCTTCTACCTCTTTTCTTCTTTTCCTAACTATCTGGAATTTTCGGGATCGAAAATTTCGGGTCGTTACAGCGGCTCCTTCACCAAGCTTCAAGCTACATTATTCAGGAAGTAATGTTGTACAGGAAAGGGTTCTCGGTCCCCTTGCTTTGGTGTGTCGCTAATGATGAAGCCAAGCGAGTTGTAACGACCAGTATTTTTTGGTAATTAAAATATTAAATTTAACAAGATTTTGAAATAATAATATTGTAAGAAATTAAAATTAATGATTTGTAATGATAAAACAATTAGAATGTAATATAGTAATGTTGATCTAATGTAATTGATAACCATTTTAATCCAATTTCAACCAATGGATATAATTGTCAGGTTATTTGGTTATAATTGTAAATAATGAAATAAATTAAATGATGCATTTAATGATGATATTGTATGTAATTTATTAGAATAGGTTAATATAGAATATAAAAGCATTTTGTTATAACCCTTGGTTGTAAATGATAAGATAATGGATATGAACTATTATTATAAACGATGGTTGTAATTACCTTCTCATTAATTTGTCTGTTTGAATATTAAATGGGTAATTAATGGAATTAAGGAAATCGAATGTTGGAATTATATGTTATTAATTGAAATTGAATATAATCAGTGATGTGTAAGTAGTCATAACATTTGTTGTAGATAATAAACTTATATATATGGTTAAATTACTTAAAGGTAACAATTGTTCATTTATCATCTCATTATTTAATATGTTTGGAATTAATTTGGAAATCAATGAAAATTTATGTAATTAGTTATTGTAGTTAATATGGTAAAAGATGTTAACAGTAAAATATTGAATGCAAAAAAATGTAAACTTATGTTAATAAAATTCATAGTGTATTGTTGATTACATAATAAGGATTATAACATAGGTTTGAATGTAATTGGATGAGAATTGGATGCGTAATTAATGGCATTTAACCTTTTAAATATGATAAGGGGAAACAAATTAATATTGCATTAATTGATATTACATCTTTTAACTAAGATAAAGTGTAACGATCCGTAGCTTTTAACAACTTTAAAATGGCATTATTTTGAATTTAAATAAAAATTAAATAAAAAAAATTTGAATTTGTGATGTTGAGTGTTTTATTTGACCAAATTTAATAGAATCAAATTTTGTGAAATTTCAAATTTTGGTCAAACTAAGTCAAAGTTTGACTTTTGGTTGAAAATTTTAAACTTGATTTTTAAAATTTTACTCTTTTTATATGATACTAGACTAAATTCTGATCTTCCCTCCACTTTTCATTTCGTCAAAATCGAATTTCTATTGCTCTAAAAATTTGAATTACTGTGAAAAATTAACATGAATTGGTAGTGTTTAGTTTTGTTTTATTTGGCTAAGGCATATTGGGTTGGTTTGGTCTAATGGGCCTTGGTTAATCAAGAGACTCTAGTCAATCATGTGACCATTTCTTTACCTACGACCTTATGTTTCTTATCTGATAACATCTACGTACATAATTTTTCTCCTGAGAAAATTTCTCTTCACACTTCTTCTTCCTCTTCAAAATCTACAGAGAACTCTAGATCTAAAACTCCAAAAACCTCACAAATCAAAACTCCTTTCCTACTCTCCATCAACCCTTCCTTCCTCCCCTATAGCCGCCGCCCTCTCCACCATCTCCAAGGTCATCTCCTTCCACCTTCCCTCTCCTCATCTTTCTTCTTTTTCCCTTCTTTTCCACTTCCCTATTTTCCCTCTTTCTTCCCCTTATTTCCATGGTTTCTATATTCCACTAAACTACTCCAAAATCAAATAACTTTTTTTTTCAAAACCGTGTATAATTTTAATGGAAACAACTTTGTTGTTGAACCCTTCTTCCCATTCCAAACATTTCTATATAAAAAACTCCATTTTCAAGTCCTTTCTCGGGTCCAGTTTTGACCAAAAATACCCCATATTGTATCAATCATATCTCCTTCAGGAATGAACCCAATTATGCGATACTTTTATTCAAACCATTTATTATTCCAGTGGCTTCAACTTTCTTTTAGATCAGTTCTTCAAGTTCCTTAATTTTCTATGCCAAAAACTCAAATCTTTTCGAAGTATTTTTGAACTTAGATTTTCAACTCAGAAAACACCTCTGCTTGTTTTGACCATAACTTCCTCAAGGTAGAAGCTTTTTGAGTGATTATTTTTTTTGAAAGTGGATAGAAAAGAATTTGCAACAGCTTTCTAGTTAGTAACTTTTACAAATTCAGTAATATTCTAGTCCTAATATTTTCTTAAAGATGACCTAGTTTCAGGTTTGTCCATAGTTTGGATCTTTGGTTGTTTGGAAGTTGGAAGTTGTTGAAACTTGCTTATTGATTCTTGTTCATGTCTAAGCTTTGTTGGATTTGCTTTGCATTTGGATCTTTTCTAGGAATCTCCATTTTGCTCCATTTTTATTATCACCTTCGTAGCCACGAAAGGTGAGCAAACACTCACAACTACTATATTTTCTTATGTTAGTTAAATTGAATTTATGATGTGATTAGAAATTGATTGGTTGCTGTTTAGTATTTTTTAAATTTATCATTCCAGTTAAATCTGACTTTTATTGAATTTAATTGCCATTTAATTTAATATTGAAATTAAAATTGCCAGTTAAATACCTGTTAGTAATAACCAATAAATTGTTGGTAGTTATTGGTTGATTTCAATGATGATTATGCTGTATGTCAATTGTTGATACTTGGATGTTGAATTTACGATGGATGAAATTGGTTGACATTTTGGATGATTGGATGTTATTTATGTATATATCATTGTTATCCTTTTGAGTTGAAATGATACATACCCGAACGATCTTATAGGTAAGGGGAAAATCGTTATGGGTTGAAAAGATAAACCCAAGCGGTTTTCATTGATTTGGAAATGTTGATTTTTGATACTGCCTGAAATGACATATACCCATATAATTTTTTGAATTTGGATTTTTATTTGGAATCGAATTATTTGAAGGGTTTAAGTTAATTCAAACTTCGGATTTGTTTTAATTAGATGATTAAGATTGATATTTCGAATTATTTGAAACCCTTTAAATAATTATATTCATGTTGTACACTTGATAGGAGATGAAATCCCGTAACATCTATGAAACCATTATACTAATATTTCTATTTTACTTATTTTGATCTAACTTACATAAGATCTTTTAGTTCTGACAGGAGTGTTTTGTCTTTTCATTACGCTCGGCCCAGTCTGAGCTTTTTAGTATATTGTAGACTATTTCTATAGGACGAAGACGAAGATTCAATATATTATTGCTATTTATTATTCTACTACATTCTGTGTTCCGTTGCATTATTTTTTTTATTTCTGATGTATGTATAACTCTGATTTGAATTGCAAAAGAGTAATCAAATGTTATTTGTAAACAGCTTCATGAACTATTTACTTGATTATTATATTTTGTCATTCCGCCGTGAGATTCTATGTTTTGTTTTCCTTTTTTTCCTTTTATTTTCTTATTTACCCCATTAACAATCCTTCCTTTTGAATGATTTGAGTCTGACATGTGTGGTTTATTGTCGATTTGAACCGTCCAAAAAGGTGGGTCGTTACAGTTGGTATCAGAGCCAGGTTTAGACATAACTTAGCCTGTTGGGGTTAACTCATTAGAGATAAAGTAGTAATATCCTAGAATGAGTTTGTCTTAGTGTAGATATATATACGAGAGTGTGTATTTGTTAATGTTATAAAAATGTTTTATATAAGTTTTGAAATGAAATAATTTTCCTAATATTATATGTTATATATAAGGGAAATTTTTATAACTATTATAGTTATTTGTAATGTTTTTGTTTATGAAATGGTAATATTTAATTTTTATCATTTATCGTTGATTAGTTGAATTTTGTTAGTTTATAAGCATTGGCTAATCATTATTGATGAATTTATGGACTAAACACTAGTTTGATAATGATGTATTAAAGAGAATAAAGTGAATAATTAGGATATTTGTTTGTGAAATTGAAATGTTTTGTTGTGAATTTTATTATTTGCTGATTGGTAGTTTTAATTATTTAAATAAAATGGAATATCTAGATATTTTGGATAGTCAAAAACTTCTGAATTAATATATAAGTTGAAATGTGGTAATGGTGATGAATTATGCCGTTGAATTTGGTAACCTTAATTTGAAATCAAGTGAAACAAGGTTAAATTTGTTATATCTATGTTTAGTAAATGAATGTTGAATACATCCTTGGCATGTAATGTAATAATATACAAGTGTGAACTTTAAGACTTGGCATGTTTAAATTTAAATTGTAATTAAGGAAATGCTGTAAATGAGAATGAAAAAAAGGGAAAAGAAAACAAAATGATAAACTTAATTAACATTTATGAAATGTGTCATAAATAAATTTGGGAAGTAAACTTGAATACTAATTGGATAAACAAATATGGATTAAAATGAAATGAATATAAATAAGTCATGATCTGTAAATTTCTTATGAAATAAATGGATGTTGCAAGAAATGGTTATAATTAAAGTTGTGATAATTTTACACTCGAGTAATGTTTTATAAAAGAAGTCAAACCTTTATAAATTGGTTATAAACTTAAGGAAACTTCTTATGACATGATTCACAAATGAATGTATTATTAAAAGAGAAATATTACATGTGGAAATGATTGTAATTTAAAATGAATTGAAATATAAGCAATGTTTATGAATGATTAATGTTTATATCAAATGGAGAAATTCTATGAAACAAATATTAAAGTATGAAGTGATATTTGTGTTAATCAATGAGATAAAAAATGAATTTAATTGAAATGTAATTGTGATGAAACAAATTGGATTAAATAAGTAAGTTGTACGCATTTTTTTTTATTCGCATAATTAATTTGATCTGGATTTGAGTACACAAGTTCAAGGTGAACTACACCATTTCATGTTATGATTTTTCATTCGATTCTTGATGGTGAATATTTGATATGGATTTTTGGTTTGATTCTAAAATTACCTATCATAGTATATAGCTATGCAAGGAGAATGATGGTTTCTAGTCAAGAAACCTTATCGAAGTACGCATTAGGGAAGTCGAATGAACAATACTAGTTCGATAGCAAACTTGTGTGATCGAGCGAGCGATCAAATGTGACATTACGTGATGATGACATATGTACATCTTATGTTCTAATATTATTGATATGCTTTGACGCTGAAATTGAAGGTTGTTGGGTTGGATATCTTTGTAATTTAAATTGGAATTTTTCTTTTTACGCAAAACTACTATTAATTTAAACCCATTTTACAAAACTATTTTTCGTTTATTTTATCTTATTTAAAACTATATTTATCTTATTATATATTCAAATTTATTTTTAAACTATTTTATATACAAACTATTTTACAAACTATTTTATATACAAAACTATTTTACAAATTATTTTATATACAAACTATATTACAAACTATTTTATATACAAAACTATTCTAAATTCAAAACCTTTTATAAAGCAAAGATGATCAATCCCATATGGCTCTTCATGCAGCGAAATTGATTTTTGGGAAAGATTTTGATTCTTATATAAGATGGACTTTATATAAGTATAAGGAGATTTTGAAAACTGTTGATTTTGGAAGGTATTCGATCTGAAGAGATAAATCTTATATATAACGGAATTTATATAAGAATGATTTGATATATGTGAGGCTATTGATTTTGGAAAGTACTCTATCTGAAAATGAAATCTTATATATAATGGAATTTATATAAGTGCGATATTTAAGCTATGATTTTGAAAGGCTACTATATATGGTATGATATATTTTGAAGTAAATGATATGTGTTGGGCGAATTCTCACCACCAGAATAACCGGACCAGCCACCCTCCAAACCAAAGCGGACCAACGAATCCACCGAACCAAGTGATGCCGAACCAACACACTCCAAGACACTGCCAAACCAGGAGCCTGCCGGACCAGACACACCGGACCAACATACCATATCTCACCACCGAACCAACTCCATCCAACACCACCACACCAGACCACCGGACCAAAGTCTCATCGAGCCAAAGTACTACCGGACCGAGGCCTCAACTCCAACCATCTACCACCGAACCAAGGCATTGCCGAACCAAAGTTGCCAGGCCAGATTGCATCAGCCCAGGCCCACCATCAGCTATATACATCCAAGACCCCTGCCCCTAGACTCACTCTATAAATAGAGGTGCAGGGGTACAACAATGGGAGACAAGTTTGAGAGCTCAAGCGCGGATAGAACTTTCAAACAACTTTCATTTACTTGTAACAAAGCTTTGTACTTGTAAACTGAACAAGAAAGGAGAAATAATATATAAAGTGGACGTAGGCACATTCTGGCTGAACCACTATAAATCTGCGTGTCTTTTACAGTTTAGTCCCTGCTTTTCACATATCTGCATAAATCACCCAAATCACTGAGAACAACATAAAATCAATTAAATCATACGACTTTGAGGTGTTTGTCCATTTTTTGTGCAAACATTTTTGGTGCTTTCATTGAGAGTTAGAAGCTCGAAGCTTCAGCTTCTTCCACTTAACTTTCTTCCTAACAGCATCGTTCATTGCTTGGAAAACATGCCTCCCAAGCAGAAGAAAGATGTTAACAAAGGAAAAAACATCGCAACCAGCAGTCTTCCAGATCCAGTGGTCACAGATCAAGTAAATCGTCCCCCTCCAGTAACAGTACCAAACGAAGGTCAGGCAAACCCGACCACCCCTGCCGCAGAACAGCCGGCGGCAATTACTAGGGCAGGTCTAGACAGGGTTGTGGCTGAAGTGACTAACCGCTTCATGTCCCAGCAGGAAGCCTTGGTGGACCATCTCATGTCACGCTTAAGGGATGCTGAAGAGTCCAACCGCAACACTGAATCATGGGGTGAGTCCCAGTCTGGAGGATCTCAGAGACAACAAAGATCTTCATTCTTCGAAGGACCTAACAACAGAAGCGGCCATGGTAGGAGCCGAGACCGAGCACAGCCCAAAGTTAGGCCTGAGGAAACGCTTGGAACCGAACCCAACGAGGGAGGTACCGGGCGGAGGTCAACTGTAGCTGAGCCTGTCATACTGCCTAACCATGGAAACGCCAGTGAACGGGGCCGAGCTAGAGTCCAGCCCGAAGTTGGACCCGAGGAAGTGCTTAGATCAGAACCCAGCAAGGGAAGATCAAGGCAAGGGCCAACTGTAGCTGACCCTAGCATGCTCCCAGAAGACCAAAGGCAGCCACTGGAAAATATGAGGAATGATAGACGATACCATCCCTACAGGTCATCTGGACGGAATCAATCCCACAGAACAGAATCGAACTTGTTCCTATCTGCTCCAAATTCTGATGAAAGGATGGCACGCTTGTTCAGAGAGTGCGTCCAATGGGATCAAAGAGATCGAGGGATAGGCGCTAGGGTAACCAGCCCTTTCGCCCGCAATATCGAAATTTCTATCACCCCCCGAGAATGGAAAATGCCAACAATGGAACCTTACAAAGGAACCTCCGACCCCGTTGTACACTTACAGAGATACACACAGCATATGCTCATGAGTGGAGCAACAGAGGGAGTACTGTGCAAATGCTTTCCACTATTCTTAGCAGATCTAGCTACCTCCTGGTTCTGTCATCTACCCCAGGGATCCATCAGCTCGTGGGAAATGTTGAAAGAAAGGTTTATCAGTCAGTTCTGCATTCATGTGGAACAACCCAAGGACGCTTATTCCTTATCCAGTGTCAAGCAGAAACCTGGAGAGAGACTGCAGCAATACCTAACCCGATTCAATGCCGCAGCGGCCGCAGTCCAAGATGCCGATGAGAAGCTTATCCTAATGGCCCTCTGTAGTGGTGTGCATCCGGATACTAAATTTGCTAGAAGGTTGACAAAAGAAAAACCAGCTACTTTACCCGATTTCTTCCATGAAGCCGGGAAATATATGAGGCTTGAAGATGCTGCCACTGAGGGGCAGTCAGGGAAACAAAACAAGGTGGCTCACGGCAACACGCCCGCTGCAGCGAAGGACGTTCGAAGAAATGATTCTAGAGACAAAGCTGGGGGCAAGAAGGGAGAAAAGCGCCTATATCGGCCAGGACCAAGGTTCTAAACTTACACTCCTTTGAACGAAACCATTGAAAACATCTTCCTTGCAACCCAGGACGAAGTTAGATACAAACGTCCACCATACAAGAAGGAATCAGATAACGCGCAGAAATCTGGAAAGTTCTACCGCTTCCACGAATCTCATGGGCATGATACCAATGAATGCCATCATCTCCGGGACTTGATTGAAGAACACATCAGAAGGAAAAGACTGGAACGCTATGTAAGAGGTCAGAACAGGGCTCCAGCTCCTGCTAATGAGAACCCAAGGCTACCCTCACCAGAGATAGGCAAGGGAAATCGCAACACTAGCGGCTCTAGTCAAGAGAAGATAGTGGTCCATACCATCTCGGGAGGACCGCACATTGCCGACAGAAGCTGGGCAGAGATGGAAAGATATGGAAAGTCGCTCAGAAACAATGAAGACTGTGTTAATTCTGTTATAGAAGAGCGCCACCCGAAGCGGAAAGAGAATCATGACATCACATTCGGTAGGCGTGACCTAGAAGGAAGGCAATACCCTCACACGGATCCCATGGTTATCTCTGCCCGGCTCGGTCCAGCCGAAGTTTTTCGAATTCTAGTAGACACTGGAAGCTCGGTAAATATCCTGTTCAAGCATGCGTTCGACAAAATGAAACTATCAATGAAGGATATTTCTCCCTGCAATAAACCACTACACGGTTTCACTGGGGATGCGAAGATGCCCCTCGGGCAACTGGACCTCTTTGTCGAAATTGGAAGTCGTCCTCGCTCCGTGGTACGGAAACAAACATTTGTGCTGATAGAAAACCACTCGGCTTACAACGCTTTCTTAGGAAGGCCAGCCTTGTCTGACTTCCAAATTGTCCTGGCCCCATGGTGCCTAAAGATGAAATTTCCGATGGACAATGGAGTAGGGGAAGTAGAAGGAGACCAGGACGTTGCTCGAGACTGCTATGTGACTGAACTTCGCAACAACCATAGGAAGGATAAAGGGAAAAGTGTAGAGGTTGCCCTCTTCACAAAAAGTTTGGAAGCATAGCAACTAAAGAAAGCCCCTCCTCTTCGATATACCGGCGACCCTTTCAATGAATTAGACCCAGGGACAAAGAGGAGGAGGCCACCGCCGAGCCTGCAGAGGCTATGGAATTTGTGTCTGTAGACAAGCATGACTCGAGTAGACTATTGAAAATCGGGTCCTAACTAGAAGCTGAGTTGAAGGAGCAACTCATTGACTTTCTCCGCCACAACTTGGATGTATTCGCATGGTCACATGCTGACATGACCGGAATCTCCCCTGACATAGCATGCCACGTACTAAACATTGATCCTACCAAGGCGCCCGTAAAACAAAGAAAGAGAAGTATGGGGGCAGAACGATCAGCAGCCCTCGATGAAGAAGTAAAGAATCTACTTGCCAATGACTTTATATGGGAAGCCATCTACCCAGAGTGGATCGCCAACCCGGTGCTGGTAAAGAAGGCTAATGGGAAGTGGCGAACATGCATTGACTTCTCCAACTTAAATGACGCCTGCCCGAAGGATTGCTTCCCACTTCCCCGAATCGACCAACTTGTAGATAGCACAACCGGACACGAACTCTTATCCTTTATGGACGCATACTCAGGATATAACCAAATTCCTATGCATACTCCCGATCAAGACCACACTAGTTTCATCACTGACCGGGGTTTGTACTGCTATAAGGTAATGCCTGTCGGACTTAAAAAAGCAGGAGCCACCTACCAGCGCCTCGTCAACAAGATGTTTGTAGGGCTAATAGGACAAACCATGGAAGTGTATGTGGATGACATGCTGGTAAAGTCAAGGAAAGCCGACGATCACGTAAGCCACCTGGGCGAGATGTTTCAAGTACTTCGCCAGTATGGAATGAAGCTTAATCCTCTAAAATGCTCCTTCGGAGTATCATCAGGAAAGTTCTTGGGATTCATCGTCCATGCCAGAGGGATTGAAGCAAACCCTGAACAGGTCCGAGCTCTAAAAGATATCAAGATACCTTCCACTCGAAAGGAAATGCAAAGCCTGAATGGGAAAGTGGCCGCCCTAAGCCGATTCATCTCCAAAGCAACGGACAAGTGCATCCCCTTCTTCGAAGCTCTAAAGAAAGACAAAGGAAAGTTCGAATGGACTGACGAATGCTTAACCGCTTTCCTTAACTTAATTGAACACCTCCAGAAACCGCCGGTACTCTCGACTCCAAGCGAAGGCGAAGAGTTATACCTATACCTTGCTGTGTCATCTCACGCCCTAAGCGCCGCTTTGGTAAGGGAAGACAACCAAACGCAGCGGCCAGTTTACTTTGTAAGTAAGAGGTTTACGGGGGCAGAAGTCAGATATCCTAAACTTGAGAAGCTAGCATACTGTTTACTGATCACGTCACGGAAACTGCATCACTACTTCCAGTCCCATTCCATCAAAGTTCTGACCGATCAACCACTGAGGCAGGTACTCCATCGTCCCGACACTTCTGGGCGACTACTTAAATGGTGCATTGAAGTGAGTCAGTATGATATCACCTATCACCCTCGCACCGCCATCAAGGGACAAGCCATGGCCGATTTCATTGCAGAATTCACTACCAACGAAGGTAAGGAGCAATCGGAAATACCAGAAGACATCAAGTGGAATCTCTTCGTGGATGGGGCGTCAAACGATCAAGGCTCGGGGGCAGGTGTGGTAATAGTCACTCCTAGGGGAAACAAGCTGCACTATGCTATAAGGTTGGAGTTCGCTGCCACCAACAACGATGTCGAGTATGAAGCAGTGATAGTTGGATTAGAACTCGCCTCAGATATCAGAGCCAATTCTTTGTGTCTTCATAGCGATTCTCAACTTATTGTTAATTAAATACTAGGAGAATTCCAGGCTCGAGAAGAACGACTCATAACATATTTAAAGAAGACCAAGTTACTTCTCAATCGATTGGACCACTACTTAGTCAAACACATCCCTTGGGAAGAGAACCGAGAGGCCGACGAATTGGCGAAGCAAGCAAGCGTGAGAGACGGTGCTATTTCCAGACCGGTAGCCATCTCAAGGCAACTGACCCCAAGTTTTGAGCAAGTAAATCTGATAGCTGCAACCGAAGAAGCAACTTGGATGACTCCCATCCGAGACTACTTACAAAGCGGCACACTACCCAACGGGCGTAACGAAGTCAAGAAAATCTTGAGGAAAGCTTCCCGCTACACAATACAAGAGGACATCCTCTATCGGCGCGGATTCTCTAACCCCTTATTAAGGTGTGTCGCTGGAAGGGAAGCCAAGGAAATCTTATCCAACATTCATCGAGGAAGCTGCGGAGATCACACCGGAGGGCAAACTTTAGCAAAAAAGATACTCCGATATGGATATTTCTGGCCCACCTTAAGCAAGGACGTCTTAGATTTCGTCAAAAAGTGTGACAGATGCCAGAAGTTTGCTAAGATTCCGCGGCTACCAACAACTGAGATTACTCAAATGACCAGCCCTTGGCCCTTCGTAGTATGGGGGATTGATTTAATCGGCGAACTACCAATGGGCCGAGGTGGGGCCAAATATGCTATAGTGGTAGTCGACTATTTCACCAAATGGGTGGAAGCATAACCCCTGAATAAAGTATCTTCAGCAAAAGTTTTTAACTTCTTGATCAAAAATGTTCTGTGCAGGTATAGAGTCCCATTCAAGATCATATCAGACAATGGACTTTAGTTTGACAGCGAGGAATTCGCCAACTGGTGCCGAGAGCACGAAATTCACAAAAGCTTCTCATCCGTAGCGTATCCCCAGGCAAACGGACAAGTCGAAGCCGTCAACAAAATTCTGAAAACTCTAATAAAAAAGAAACTCGAAAAGTCAAAGGGCGCTTGGGTGGATGAACTCCCTACGGCACTGTGGGCCTATCGCACATCTATCAGAACATCAACAGGGCATACTCCTTTCTCTTTGGCATACGGATCGGAGGCTATGCTCCCAGTTGAAACCATCGTGCCTTCCCACCGTAGGATCCACTATAACCCGGAAGAGAACGAAGAACTCCTTCACATGTCTTTGGATCTAATTGAGGAGAGAAGAAATGATGCAGTCCTCAAAGCAGCAGCCCACAAGCAAAAAGTGGCAGCACAATACAACTCCAAAGTCAAGCAACGTACCTTACAAGAAGGGGATCTTGTCCTCAAGCGAATCTTCCCTCGCCCCGGAGCACTAGATCCAATCTGGGATGGACCATATGTAATTCATAAAGATCTCCACAATGGAGCTTATATTTTGTCAACAGTGGATGGAGAGGTGTTCCAGAGGGCATGGAACATTCAACACCTCCGTCGATACTTTTCTTAACTTGTACTGCCCATATGAAGTGAATTAACAAAGAGAATCAGTGGACGTAGGCATTTTCGTGCCGAACCACTTTAAAAAACCTTGTCTCTTTTTTAACTTGCCTTTATATCTTGGCTGCTTGTTAACTTTATCCTTTTCTGTTGAACAAAATCCTATGCATGTAGCATTTCCATTCAAAGCACTCCATAGCGCAACTTCACCTGGACAAGACCTAACAGGTACTATGCGAATCTATGCCCTCGCTAATGAGACACTTTTGCTCCGGCATCCCTCTGCTGCAGGTTAACTCATTGCTCACGACGGCCCTTAAAGCCAACTGTAATGAGCCGATTATAAGCCACCGAGAAGGCCGACTATAGCCGAGGCAGCTCATTACGGCGTTCGGCTCGCCGGCAACTGTGAATCGACTATAAGCCCCAACATAAGGGGTGGCCAGCCAGGGGCAGTTCACGGTTGACGATCGGCAGCCATGCTAGCCGGCCACAGTAAATCGAATAATACCCACGATTACGGGCCATAATGGCCCGGGTAGTTACTGTGTGCGATCTCGGCTCCGATGTGTCTTAAGTGCGACTGTGGTAAAAAAAAATTAACTCCCCGCGGAGGCGTAAGATGGGTGACAAATGTCTCCAAGACCCACAGCTAGGGAAAGTGACTACAAAGCCCGTTTGCCACGAACTTAAGCACATCGAAGGCCTTCCGTGATTGGAAGTTTTACTATTTCACATATTTTAATTTTATTTAAGAAACTTTTCTCCTATCCTATGTAACAATCCCTGAAGTACAGGACACAGAACAAGAGACATTCGCTAATGAAAGCGGATACTCAAAGCAAGATACTGGACCGCATTCCATACTCGGTCACACAAGACATTCAAAGCTGCCATCTACAAGCAAAATATAAAGGGCGGTATTTCCTTCTTTCATGTGAAAACACGTGACTATAATTTATCCACACCTCACGCTAACATTGCAAGTCATGAAATTATGTTTTAAACAAGAACCTGACATCAAACACAATTTAATTACAAGAATATGCATAGCTATATTTCTCATACAACATGTCAAAATAGCAAAAACATTCAAAAGACGACAGAATCAGCTTAAGTTAAAGAATTACACGTCAAGAATAGCGCTATTTATTACAAGTAGCATAATTACAACCTAAGAGTTACGTTACTGTTTTAAGACTAACATATACAATAATGTCAAGCCCACAAAAAGATTTCCAGGTCCAATCAAGGAGCCGGCTGCGTCGGAGTCTTATCCTTGTCCTGTTGCCCACCTGTCCGGTCAAAGAAAGAATTCATTAGTGATAAGCGACCAAGTTAACGGAAAGACTAGAAAGGAAGACTTACCAGCATCTGCTCCTTGATCATCATCCTCCACTTCCACACCTGCCTCCTCAGCTGCAAGCAACCGCATGCCCTCCTTCACCACCACCTTCTCCTCCTTGGTAAACTGGGCGGTAACCACATCCATCCTGAAGACCACACCACCCTCCCTATCCGCCTCAGCCTTGGCCTCCTCTAGAGCCCTGAGATAGATCCTAGCCATAACCCGGGGGTAGTCATCCATCCAGGACAAGTTACCCTGCCTCCAAGTACGGAAGTACATATCCTGGAGCATCCCATCCATCATCCCCTCGTTCTCTTCAAACTCCCTCATTCGGACCTCAGAAGCCCACAGCTTTGCAACAACAGCATCCCACTCCGATCGATACCATAAACGGTCGGCCTGAAGGGACCTCCTCATCGCCTCCATCTCCTCCTTCGACTTGGCCTGAGCAAGCTCCGCAGCCTCAAGTCTCCCCGATAGTTCCTCTACCCGCTCGAGGTCCGCTTGTCGAACCTCATCCACCGTGACAATGGCCATGTCAATCCGCTCCTTACAGACGGCCTCCATCCTCCGCAACTCCGCCCTACTGGCCTCTTCAATAGTCTTCCTCAATTGTCGGGATGCGGCCTCATGCTGGGAGATTTGGATGGCATTGTCAGCAAGTTGTTTAGCCTGGTCAGAAACCATCAACCGCAGCCGAATGTTGGCGCTTCCTATCTCTTCCCCAGCCTTGACCAGTCGGGCGTAGTGCCCCATCAATTTCCTGGTCTCCTCGGCAACCCGGTCAATATTTGCCTTAGCCTCATCTCCCAGAGTTATGATCCAGGTAGTAAGCAGATCAAGGTCCAGGGACTTAGCTTCGTCAAGCACCCGTACCATAGGATTACGAGGGAGGAGATGCTCACCAGTAACCTCATCAAAAGAGATGTCATGAGATGCTGGGTCCAGGTCCGGATGACCCGCAAACGGATTGCGTACTAAGCCAGGATGATCTATCGGGATGACGGTTGGATTCTCAGACGGATGGGGGGAGGGCATAAGCTCGGTATCCTCCTCCGTAATGTCGTGAATAGGCTGGAGTGGGGCCGGGGGTTCAAGAAGAGGTTCAGACGAAGATCGACTCCTCTTCCTCTTCTGTATATCTTCTTCGATAACTCCGAGAAGAGGACGATAACCGACTATGTCTCCCGGGCGGTTAGTAGAAGGCTTCGGCTTGGCGGAAGCTTTGAGGAGTTTGTATTGTTCGAGCCTGTGCCGAAGATCTGAGGTCTTGGCCGTTTTGCCCACTCCTGGAGTAAAAATCAAGTGTCACCAGTATGCATTGAGCCATCATTCGAGAATTAAAAAGAACAGAGGGAAATTCAACTTGAACCGCAGAGGTTGCCTCAGTAGAAGCGCTCCCGGAAGATAAATCGACGCCGGTCCCAACTTTCTCAGCTTTCTTGGACTTCTATGTTCCCTCCAAACCTTCGAAGGCTTGGCGGAAAGCATCATCCGTCCACTCTTGCATCTCGCCTACTTGCCCAGAAGACAAAGCCCCGACACCGTCGCCACCTCCAGCGCCTTCTCCTCCATCTCCGCCTTGCTCCTCCTCCACATCTCCCTCCTCCGGGATATCGGGACATGTGCTGGGAGAGGGACCGTTAGACTTTTTGAGCTTCTTCCCCCCGGCAACCGGATTTTCGAAAAGGGCCTCCTTTTGCTGCTCTTCGACTCGGCCCCTTCTTTAGCTTGGGTAGCCTTCTCTTCGGCCATGTCCCTCTGCTTGACCACGGACTGCTGCGGAAGGATCAAGTTGTGCTCCAAAAGTGTAGCGTTCCTGATCAGGTAAGCAGCCGACCTATCTCTTCCAGTAATAGCTTCTATTTCTGCTGCCGTCTGAACCAGGCGATCATTCTCCACGACCGCAAAACCACCTGTCGCTAGCAAAAAATAAAAACACATAAGAAGGAGCATTGCAACCAGAACGGGAATTAAAAATAAAGCTTTGACTTACATCCGGAGGAGAAGCGCCGAATAGAAACAGAATCATCCCTGACAAAAAACCATTCCTTCTTGAACATGCTGTACTTGGAGTACAGATCCAGGACTGGCTTAAAGGATACGGCCGATTCCAAGCTGATGTATGGAGACCCCTTCTTATAGCCTCTCAAGTTGTACAAATACCGGATCTCCTGGTTGGAAGGAGGACGCCCATATCTCCTCTGGAAGATGACGAAGAGACTCACCAGAATGGCATAAGAGTTGGGCTGAAGCTGGAATGGAGCTACCTTTAGATATGTGAGAAAGCTGACTACCCAGGCATTGAGAGGCGGGATGGCACCACACATGCAATGGTATCTGCTGTAGGCAAAATATCCTTCGGGAGGATCATACGGCATCACTCCCGCATCCGGCAATAGCATGGGCGCTCGGTCAATCCCGAAAGAGCGAGATATAACATCAAGTTGCTCGCCCTTGAGTGAGCTAGGGAAGCAATCAGAAGGCAAGTTCAGAAGTTCCTGAGGACCGTATCCATCTACCAATGATCTCGGGGTGGGCCCATAACGTCCCGGTCCTGACTGGACCGGGGGCACGGCAGAAGGCTCTTCTCTATCCTGAGATCTCTTCTTCTCCGATCGGGTTTCCACTTTGTGAGACATTTATCTGCAAACGCAAGAAAGCACGTCGTTAAAACAAGAGATGTAGAGATATACAACAAAAAGTTTTCAAGTTTATCCAGTATCAAGTACATCCGGTATTAAGTCAACGTGGCATGAAAAGTTTTTTCATTCGGTACTAAGAGACATTTATGCTCATTCGGTAAAACAAAGAAAATCTCATTCAGCAAAAGAGAGCATGCCTGGTTCGGCATTAAGATGACTCAACACTAGATGATTCGGCACTGAGTGGATCGGCACTTAACTGATTCGGCGCTTATGTGGATCGGTTGTCTCAAATAATGGAGGATTCACAAAGGCCCGAAACTCTCCTTATAGGCAAATATAGGGCACCGGACCAACTGGACCGACACTCAGGGACCGAATGAAGATGACCAAGAAACAAAGTAAGCCGTATGCCAGCATACGCCCCACTTTGGGGGGCAAATGTTGGACGAATTCTCACCACCAGAATAACCGGACCAGCCACCCTCCAAACCAAAGCGGACCAACGAATCCACCGAACCAAGTGATGCCGAACCAACACACTCCAAGCCACTGCCGAACCAGGAGCCTGCCGGACCAGACACACCGGACCAACATACCACATCTCACCACCGAACCAACTCCATCCAACACCACCACACCAGACCACCGGACCAAAGTCTCACCGAGCCAAAGTACTACCGGACCGAGGCCTCAACTCCAACCATCTACCACCGAACCAAGGCATTGCCGAACCAAAGTTGCCAGGCCAGATTGCATCAACCCAGGCCCACCATCAGCTATATACATCCAAGACCCCTGCCCCCAGCCTCACTCTATAAATAGAGGGGCAGGGGTATAATAATGGGAGACAAGTTTGAGAGCTCAAGCGCGGATAGAACTTTCAAACAACTTTCATTTACTTGTAACAAAGCTTTGTACTTGTAAACTGAACAAGAAAGGAGAAATAATATATAAAGTGGACGTAGGCACATTCTGGCTGAACCACTATAAATCTGCGTGTCTTTTACAGTTTAGTCCCTGCTTTTCACATATCTGCATAAATCACCCAAATCACTGAGAACAACATAAAATCAATTAAATCATACGACTTTGTGGTGTTTGTCCATTTTTTGTGCAAACAATATGGAAAGTACCTTCCATCAGATCCCTTTGGTGGGTCATTTATCGGATCCCTTTGGTGGTTCATTTATCGGATCTCTTTGGTGGGTCACTTATTATATTCATTTGATATTGTTGGATAGCGTAAATCGAGGGGCGGGATGCCTACCACTACAAGTGATTCCGCTGGGATAGCGGCGTAACCATTGCGTAGCTGCGATCTATTAACCATGGCGTAATTTGAGAGGCGGGATGCCTACATTTACAAGTGATTCCGCTGGGATAGCGGCATAACTATTGCGTAACTGGGATCCATGAGGGAATGGGCTTTCTATATCTGTTTTTAAATGTTTTTAAGTATTTTCACTGGTGTTTAAACAGGTCTACTAAGTACTTGGAGAAGCCTAGCCTTGCGCCTGATCAACGCATAGCTAGAATTTACAAGAACGAGGATAAACTTGTTGAAACATCGAGTTATAAAATTATTTTGATAAAGTATTATATCAATATAAAAGATTTTTTGGTCATTTGTTTCTTTCTAAATACTTTAAAAGGTTTAAATTATTGTTTATTTATGTACAACTTGGTTTAATAGTAGTTATCAATGTTGTAAATATTGTGAGAAGTTATTAATTAAATAAAACATATTTAAAGGTTAATGATTATTGATTTATAAATGATGTTTGAAAAGTATTTTAGATTTGAAACTGATAAAAATTTATAAATAATGGATTTAAGGTTTTCAATAACTCCATTTTAAATATAAGTAATGATGCAAATAATTATTTTCAAATAGTTACATATATTTATAAAGGCGTTATTTAAGATTTTAAAATGGTACTTATAAATGAAGCAAGGAATTTTAAGGACGAATTTTTTTGTAAAGTGTTAAAGTATTAAAGCGGATTGATTTGCAAATGAAGTTTTCAAAGGAATTTTCAAGTAAAATTTATATAAGTTTCTTTGAATGTATAAATTCAAAGATATTATATAAATGGACTGTATAAATAAGAAAATAAATGCTTTGGGAAATTTATTTGGTAATATGCTTGAAAATAAATTGGAATTGCCATTTCTGAAGTATGGTTTGCAAAATTTACTTGATTTCGAAGTACTAATAGTTGTATGTGATATATTTGTTTGATAGAAGTGAAATTTTACAAATAATTGATTTCAAAATAAGATTTATAAATCAAATGAATTTAATTGGAAATTTGAGAACTTAAGTTCCGGGGTTGAAATTTGTTTTCAAGTGATTATTGGAATATAATACTAGTATTACTTGGAAGTATTTTGGATAAATGTTCTCAAATGTGATTTGAAAAAAAAATGTTTTAAAAGAATTTGTAAAAGGAAATAAGTTCTGTACTTCCCTCTTTTGTCGTTGGAAAATAATTTCGGTGATGAGTGCAAGCATCATCGACGTTCATTTTCGAGTTTCAAAGTGGGAAGGCCGCTGTAGTAGTTTTGCTACACCTTTGTTTTGATAAACAAATCTTAATTTTAATTTAAAAATGTGATTGGATATATAAAGCTATGATTATATATATTATTTCATGTGATTTGAAATAAATCCATCATTTAGTTCTTAAGTTTTTATAAATTATAGAATTCAATTACAGTAATAAATGAAATCTTGACTATATGAATAATTGGAAACTTATAAAATGAGAAATAAGAAAATTAGATGCTAAGTGATTAATGAAATATATAAGAAATTGGAAATTTGTAACTTGTAAATCGGAAGATATGAAATATTGAATATTTTGTTAACTAAAATGAATAAGATAAACCTTTGTAACATTCAATTACATTTTATAAACATATATATAACTTACCTGAAATGTTTAAAAAGTTGAAATGTTAAAGGAATATGTAATAGAATATTTTACAAGTAAAACTTAAGTAATGGAAGTGTTCAATGGAATTATTTCTATAAATAAGTATTTTGATGTACAAGAAATGGTATAAACGTAAGAATAACGTGAAATAAACTACAATAAAATGTATGTAATACTTAAATAATGAATTCATTGATTATTTAGATAATAAATGTGAAATATTTGTGTAAGTACGTGAAAGAAAAAGAAAAAGGACATTGTATGAATGAATGGAAATAAATAAAAAGTAAATTATGATGTGAAATGAAACCAATTGAATAAACTTAAATAATGTGTTGATATTCTTGGTTGTTTTGGCTTATGGGATGTTTGGAAAAGGATACTTCTAGTTGTTTAAGGTTGTATGGATAGTCTATTTAGAAATTATCCAAAGCTGTTGAGCGTAGGGCACACTTGATAGTTTATTTATCACCTTGCACGATTAAAAGTTTCTGAACTAAACAAACCATTGGTTTTGGTTGCTATGGATGTATGATGGATTCTTTGGTTGCATAAATGGTTGTATTGTTTGTTTGATTATGTTTTATATTAATTTGCTTTTGTTGCACATTGAAACAACTTAAACATCTCTCTTATACATAATTCTCAATATTTTGGATTATATAAGTGAAATATAGGTTTATAGAAGTAATAGCCACTACCTTTGATTTCATAAATAAGCGTTGTTTGCCCGACAAATAAGTACATTTTCGGATTACGGTTTTCTAGCGATATTATATTGGTTTCCTGTGGTTTGGATATTTTATTTTGAAATATGATATATATATATATATATGGTTATTATCGATATTATCATTTTTCCGGACCTCTCTGTACAAAGGAAACTCTGCCGAAATTTTTCCGTAAATTTTTGACTTAGAAATTTTTTGTGAAAGTAAGATATTTTCAAACTTTTGTTTACTTGATTATATAGGATTTAATTGGTTATAAATTGTTTATTTTATTTAAAATACTTAATTATGTAAATTAATTGTTTATAAATTGAATACATTGAATAAAATATAATAATCTCTTAATTCCTCCTTTTCCCATTTCGAGGACGAAAAGTTTTGAGTGGGGGAGAGTGTAATGACCAATATTTTTCGGTAACTAAAATATTAAATTTAATAAGATTTTTAAATAATAATATTGTAAGAAATTAAATATTATGATTTGTAATGATAAAACAATTAGAATGTAACATAGTAATGGTGATTTAATGTAATTGATAACCATTTTAATCCAATTTCAATCAATGGATATAATTGTAAGGTTATTTGGTTATAATTGTAAATAATGAACTAAATTAAATGATGCATTTAATCATGAGATTGTATGTAATTTATTGGAATAGGTTAATATAGAATATAGAATCATTTTGTTATAACCCTTGGTTGTAAATAATATGATAATAGATATGAACTATTATTATAAATGATGGTTGTAATTATCTTCTCATTAATTTTTCCGTTTGAATATTAAATGGGTAATTAATGGAATTAAGGAAATTGAATGTTGGAATTATATGTTGTTAATTGAAATTGAATATAATCAGTGATGTGTAAGTAGTCATAACATTTGTTGTAGATAATAAACTTATAAATAGGATTAAATTACTTAAAAGTAACAATTGTTCATTTATCATCTCATTATTTAATATGTTTGGAATTAATTTGGAAATCAATGAAAATTTATGTAATTAATTATTGTAGTTAATATGGTAAAAGATGTTAACGGTAAAATAATGAATGTAATAAAATGTAAACTTATGTTAATATAATTCGTAGGGTATTGTTGATTAAATAATAAGGATGATAACATAGGTTTGAATGTAATTGGATGAGAATTGGATGCGTAGTTAATGACATTTAACCATTTAAATATGATAAGGGGAAACAAATTAATATTGCATTAATTGATATTACATCTTTTAAATAAGATGAAGTGTAACGATCCGTAACTTTTAACAACTTTAAAATGGCAGTATTTTGAATCTAAATAAAAATTAAATAAAAAAAATTTGAATTTGCGATGTTGAGTGTTTTATTTGACCAAATTTAATAGAATAAAATTTTGTGAAATTTCAATTTTGGTCAAAGTTTGACTTTTGGTTGAAAAAATTAAATTTGAATTTTGAAATTTTATTCTTTTTATATGATACTAGACTGAATTCTGATCTTTCCCCCACTTTTCGTTTCGTCAAAATCAAATTCCTATTGCTCTAAAAATTTGAATTACCGTGAAAAATTAACATGAATTGGTAGTGTTTAGTTGTGTTTTATTTGGCTGAGGCATATTGGGTTGGTTTGGTCTAATGGGCCTTGGTTAACCGAGAGACTCTAGTCAGTCATGTGACCATTCCTTTGCCTACGACCTTATGTTTCTTATCTGATAACATCTACATACATAATTTTTCTCCTGAGAAACTTTCTCTTCACACTTCTTCTTCCGCTTCAAAATCTACAGAGAACTCTAGATCTAAAACTCCAAAAACCTCACAAATCAAAACTCCTTTCCTACTCTCCTTCAACCCTTCCTTCCTCCCCTATAGCCGCCGCCCTCTCCACCATCTCCAAGGTCATCTCCTTCCACCTTCCCTCACCTCATCTTTCTTCTTTTTCCCTTCTTTTCCCCTTCCCTATTTTCCCTCTTTCTTCCCCTTATTTCCATGGTTTCTATATTCCACTAAACTACTCCAAATCAAATAACTTTTTTTTCAAAACCGTGTATAATTTTAATCAACAACTTTGTTGTTGAACCCTTCTTCCCATTCCGCACATTTCTATATCAAAAACTCCATTTTTCAAGTCCTTTCTCGGGTCCAGTTTTGACCAAAAATACCCCATATTGTATCAATCATATCTCCTTCAGGAATGAACCCAATTATGCGATACTTTTATTCAAACCATTTATTATTCCAGTGGCTTCAACTTTCTTTTAGATCATTTCTTCAAATTCCTTAATTTGCTATGCCAAAAACTCAAATCTTTTCGAAGTATTTTTGAATTCAAATTTTCAACTCAGAAAACACCTCTGTTTGTTTTGACCATAACTTCCTCAAGGCAGAAGCTTTTTAAGTGATTCTTTTCTTGAAAATGGAGAGAAAATAATTTGCAACAACTTTCTAGTTAGTCAATTTTACAGATTTAGTAATATTCTAGTTTGAATATTTTCTTAAAGATGACCTAGTTTCAGGTTTGTCCGTAGTTTGGATCTTGGGTTGTTTGGAAGTTGGAAGTTGTTGAAACTTGTTTATTGATTCGTGTTCGTGTCTAAGCTTTGTTGGATTTGCTTTGCATTTGGATCTTTTCTTGGAATCTTCCTACTACTCCATTTTTATTATCACCATCCTAGCCACGAAAGGTGAGCAAACACTCACAACTACTAGATTTTCTTATGTTAGTTAAAATGAATTTATGATGTGATTAGAAATTGATTGGTTGCTATTTAGTATATTTAAAATTGTCATTCTAGTTAAATATGACTTTTATTGAATTTAATTGTCATTTAATATTGAAATTTAAATTGCTAGTTAAATACCTGTTAATGATAACCAGTAAATTGTTGGTAGTTATTGGTTTATTTCAATGATGATTGTGCTGTATGTTCAATTGTTGATATTTGGATGTTGAATTTACGATGGATGATATTGGTCGACATTTTGGATGATTGAATGTTATTTATATCTATATCTCTGTTATCCCTATGGATTGAAATGATACATACCCGAACGATTTTATAGATTAGAGAAAAATCGTTATGAGTTGAAATGATAAACCCGAGCAGTTTTCATTGATTTGGAAATGTTGATTTTTGATACTGGCTGAAATGACATATACCCGTATAATTTCTTGAATTTGGATTTTTATTTGGAATTGAATTATTTGAAGGGTTTAAGTTAATTCAAACTTCGGATTTGTTTTAATTAGATGATTAAGATTGATATTTCAAATTATTTGAAACCCTTTAAATAATTATATTTACGTTGTACACTTGATAGGAGATGAAATCCCATAACATCTATGAAACCATTGCACTAATATTTCTATTTTACTCATTTTGATCTGACTTACATAAGATCTTTTAGTTCTGACTGGAGTGTTTTTTCTTTACATTACGCTCGGGTCAGTCTGAGCTTTTCAGTGTATTGAAGACTATTTTCTGGAGGACGAAGACGAAGATTCAATATATTATTGCTATTTATTATCCCACTGCATTCTGTGATCCACTACATTATTTGTTTATTTCTGATGTATGTATAACTCTGATTTGAATTGTAAAAGTATAGTCAAATGTTATTTGTAAAACAGCTTCATGAACTGTTTATTTGATTATTATATTTTATCATTCCGTTGCGAGATTCTATGTTTTGTTTTCCTTTTTTTTCTTTTATTTTCTTATTTACCCCATTAAAAATCCTTTATTTTGAATGGTTTGAGTCTGACATGTGTGGTTTATTGGTGATTTGAATCGTCCAAAAAGGTGGGTCGTTACACGAGTCCTCAAGGAAGTGCATGAAGGGGCTTATGGTGATCACATCCGAGGGCAAACCTTAGTAAGAAATGTTTACTTTTGGCTGATTGTCAACCGAGATGCAGCTGACTACACTAGAAAGTGTGACAAGTGCCATAGGTTTGCAAAGATTCTTAGAGCCCATCTAGCAAAGATTAAGTAGATGGTCAATCCCAGGCCGTTTGTTGTTTAGGGTGTTGATATCACTGGTGTGCTGCCGATATCTAAAGTTAGCACAAAGTATGCCATCGTTACTGTTGATTATTTTATGAAGTGGACCAAAGAGGAACCGCTAGCCACAAACATGACTAAGAAATTGATCAACTTCGTAGTCAACAATATTATCTATCGCTTTAGGTCCAATAAACAATCATCTCTGACAACGGAACCCAATTCAACAATGTCGAGTTAAAAACTTTTACCGTAGGCATCACATTGGGAAAAGATTTGCAGTGATAGTGCACTTGCAAATGAATGGACAAGTAGAAGCTGTGAACAAAATAATCAAGTCCATTCTGAAAAAGCAACTGGAGAAGGCCGAGGGCAAGTGGGTTGACGAATTACCATTGGTACTTTGGACTTAAAAAACAACCTATAAGTCTATGACTGGCCACTCTCTGTTTGCCTTAGCCTACGATCGCAGGCTATGATTCCAGTTTAACTCGAAATACCATCTCATTGAGTTACTCACTATAACCAGAGAACAAATGAGGAACTCTTATTGGAGTATCTCGACATGATCGATGAGAAGCGTAATGAAGCTGACCTGAGAGCAGCCACACACCAAAAACATGTTGCCCGATATTACAACATGAAGGTCAGGAGCCAGACCTTTGAAATTGGAAATCTCATTCTCAAACGAATCTTCCTAGGCCCCATGAATATGGCCTGAGCTGGGATGGTCCATACTCAACTGAGCACAAGTTTGGAGATAAAATGTTCAAGTTGGCAACGGTAGACGGGGTTTTACTTCCCCGAGCGTGAATAGCGAACACATGCGATGCTATCATACTTGAGATCTGACTTTGTGAATATCTAGTCTAGTTTGATGTAACTAGGCAGAATTTGTCATTTCCTAACGACTTCCTGAATCTGTGACTCTGTCCAAATATAAAGTTGTGAACAATAATAAACGTGAACGAATCTGATGTGCATAATACAGGTATACAAGTATCCATAGTTAGGCACGAAATGAACTTCTGTGGTCCATGACCAGACCCTTAAAGTAAATCACCCAAGGCTTTCGGTGATGGTTGCCAACCAACTCTATCGACGCCTAACTTAGGGGCAGGAGTATTGATGTGCATGTAAAAGTGCATATTTTTACTCCTATATTTAATCTACTTTAATTTAAATAAATGAGCATATTATGGTATTTTACATGTTTAAACCAAAATTTAAATTGTTTTCAAATCATCATTCGTTCATCTTCATTTGGGGGTAAAATGGTAATTTTGCGTATGATTTAATTTTGAGAAAATTTATTTGCACATTTTTATTTTTATTTTTATTTGTAGGAAATGGAGTGCAAATATGAAGAGGTTTCATGGATGTATGCTTGCACATATGTTGAATGCTAATGAAGAAAGGAAATAAAAGAAATCATGCAACATGGAGGAGCCCACATACCCACTAACTAATGGTCCATAATTAAAAGCACATGCACATGTTAATGGAGGCTTAAAGGCACGTTGTGGGGATTAATTAATTACCTAACGATTACTTGGAGGTTACACTATTTCAAGGACATTTTTGGTAGTCCCCTAAAATATGAATTAGGGTTTTAAGCATGTATAAATACCCCTTATGTTTAATCATCTTCTTCTTTTTATGCAATATTGTAGCCACAAATCAATGATAAATAAAATGTCTCTTTAATGGCTTTTTAGCCTTGCTCTTTACGTTCATGCATTTTTATTTCATATTTTCTTTTATTGCTATTTTATTTTATGCTCTCTTATTTACTTTATGCTCCTATTATTTCATGTTAGTAGCATAGATTTTATTCTTCTAATTAGTTTAATTTTACTTCATACAAGTAGTTAGCTCTCTTTTCTTTTAATTAGCTCTCATTTTACTTGTTTTTTATGTTGAAATCATTTTATGTTAAGATGTATTCAAATATGAGTAGCTAACCCCTTCAATTTAGGGGTAATGAAGCTATCATGAAACATATTTAATTAACATAATGATTTCATTTGTTATCTCTCTTTGTGCTTAGTAGAAATTATGAATGATGGCGGTTTATGTTTTTCTTTTAGTGAATTTGATAGTCTATGTTGACATCTCAAATAGGCTATGCTTAATCCAATATAACATAAACTATTTGATCGTTTGCCTAAGTGATTTTGATAATGAAAGTAAATCTAGAATCAAAATTTGATGGTTTATGTTACTAATTCATAATAAATAGATCATACTTAAACTAGATTTTATTTTTAATTTCATGTCATTTTCATGAGAATTGACAAGTGGATTTAAATGGTGTGTTAGAGTTTGATGGTTTAAGTTGTGTTAATTAATAGCACAAGTAAACCATACTTATAATAAACATATCAATCATTCCTTCTTAATATTTTAATGAGAGACTACAAATAAATTTTGTGTTGATTTATATGAATGATTGGAAGTGGATTTGCCTTTAAATTGCTCCTTAATATCATAGTTTTGTTCACTTTTGCTCTGGTTTAGTTTCTACAATTTTCTAGTTTAAAACAATTTCTAAAACTTTAGGTTAATTTGATTGAGTAATATTAGAATTTAATTCTTTCCCTATGGATCGACCCATACTCGCATATGTACTACGATTGTACGCTGTGCGCTTGCGGTTTTATAATGATTTTATATTTTTCGTTGGTTTTCTTATCGATAGAAAATTCATCGTTCTAACTAAGTTTTTGACGCCATTTCTGGGGAAAGTAATTTGATTTTAATTCTACTCTTCGGATTAATTTTTCTTTGTTTTACATTTTCTTTCTTTTTAAATTTTTTATTTTTATTTTTCTGGCATTCAGTTGTGCATTTTTCTTTCACTTGTTATGTTGTTCTTTCTAGTGTCTATTCATTTTTCTCTTCTCTGTCATCTGTTGATTATTTTCTTTTGTTCATTTTCTCTTTTACTGTTCAGGATCTGTTTTTCTTTATTCACTTACCTTTCAATTCTTCATTCTGTTGGTTCACTTCACTGTAGTGCTTTCTTCTCCTGTTTCTTCTAAGTTATTGGATTTTAAGAAAACAATAAAAAAAATCATCACATTGTATAGGAAAACTCACTGCATTTTGCATTTGTGCATTACAAGTTGGATGTTTATTTTCAATATTGCTCAACTGTTAATTCTCATTGCAGTTGATAGAAGATCAGTGTCTATACCTTCCCTGCTGCACATCACCTGAATGACGGGCAAACAGCCCAATCCCCTCAAAACTGCATTCAATCCTCCTCACATACAATCTGCTACTTTTCCTCTTCCCTACAACCTGAGCACTCTCACCTTTTCCTGCAACCATTATCCACTACCCTCCTTGCTGCCAACTGCCCCCACTTCAACTGCATATCCTCACACTTCATCATTAACTGCATCCTTCCTCCTTTCTACTGCTACCACACACCCATATCCATCCTCACCCTTGCACCATCCCACTCTCATTTCAATTCAACCTCCACTACCAATCAATCTCCAACCCCAAGTACAACTTGCATCATCAACAACCTCAACCACAAGTCCATCTATAACCAGAACCACCAGCAAAACCACAACCATAACATTCTCCTTCTTCCTTCAAACAACTACTCCACACATCACCACCATCATCTGCTGCATACCCAAACTACAAATCACCAAACTGCACAAACCACCAATACTACTGCAATTTCCTATCACTCTACAGCCATCACCCCTCAAATTTCACCAAACCTTATCACTCTATAGCAACTTCCAATCTTCATTCCACAACCATCACCTACAGCACCCTCTGAGTCAACAACCTCAATCCAGCAACGATAATTCCAATCCACCTCAATCTCAACAACTCCTTCCCATACAAACTAAACTTCCAACCTAAACCACCTTCGGCACCATCTTTGGCACCTCTTCAATCACCAAAACTTCTTTCGACGGCTTCAACCAACATCATCTCTCTTCCATACAAACTATCACTACCAAATGACCAACCAAACAACCCAACACTAAACCTGCCTTACCCTACTTCATCAAAACTGCCACCATCTCCAGCGACTCCTTCTGCTAGAACCCCTTCACTACAACCCAAAATCATAACCAACCAATCCCTGAAATCACCACGAACTTGCTGACCATCTCCCCAAATCAATCATCGAACATCCTCTTGAACATACAATCACTAACCGTCACTTCCTTCACAAACCAAAACTGTTGCCAAAACTTCATCTGTCCATCTCCTGCAACCTGCGATTTCACCAAATTGATGAACTTCCTCTAAATCTCTCTAACTCGCTACTGCAAACCATCACTCCAATTGCCAACCCGATAACCCAAAGCCCGTGACTTCACCCAAATCACCAATCGACCTCACCCAATTGCGGCCGATTAGATTTCGCATTTCTTCCTCTTCTTTTTTCTTTCCTTAAGTTCGTGTTTCTTTTTTATTTTATTTTTATTATTATTACAGTTTGCGTTTTTTATAAAGAAAGAAGAAACGAGAAACAGTAGGGTAAACGTTTGAATTGGGCTTTTGAAAATTGGGCTGAGTTTAAATTATAATTTTTCTTTTTTTGGGAATTTTGTTTAAGTGAATTCCTTCTTACTTTTCAAAAAAAAACCTTTACAAGTGTAAATTCATTTGATTTTGTTTTTGTTTATCCTTTCTTCAAAAAAAATTACTTGCTTTCAATATATATATATATATATATATATATATATATATATATCATTTTCAACTCTTTTTCATGTTGTAGGAAATAAAATGGAATTGCTGCTATAAATTGCTCTACTCTGCTTGCTAAAAAAATTACGCTAAAAAAATTAACTGCTTAAAATAAAAATGCTAATAATTCTACATGCTCTGGTATCTTGCTCTTATCTCTTTTTTTATTTTCTTTGCATTGTCGGTCTCTTGCATTTATTAAAAAATCCAAAAACAAAAACAAAGTCAAAATTCATTCGTAGTTGCATTTTCAACGGATGTTTAATTTCTGTTTTGCATTCATTTCATCTTATTTTCTTTTCTAAGAGCAAAACCTAACTCCACATAAGGTGGGGGATTTCATCACCCTTCCCTGGCCCACAAATTGCATTTCATCGTAGAATTTGACTAATAATAACAGTTAGATGTTGGACTTAAGGGTGTCACGAGCTCATCTAGAGTTTAATTGTATCTTGACAAGTTGTCTTCTTTCGACAATCTAATTTCTTGGTGTCTAGGCTACGTCATAGTAATAATCAGTTATAAATATTACGATGATTCATAAATATTATAGTGATTGTTTCTCTGAAAGTACTTAACCTTCGGCTGCATTGCTATAGTGATTCGTGGTGCACCGATAACTTCTGTCAGTTACTTGGCTAAGAACTATTTTGTTGGATTAAGTCAAAGTGTGATTATACGATTTTGGGTTAGGAGCTACTAAGGATAGAAAATTTGTAATTAAGTACTTGCATTCATTTAGTTACATTAGTTCATGATTATATAAAAAAACAAAAAAAAAGAGAAAATTCCAAAAGTAAACTTTTTTTACATTTTCCTTAACTTATTTTTTTTAAAACAAAAATCCAAAAAAATATTTTCAAATCTTTTTCTTTGAAAAAGAAAAAAAATCAAACAAAATCAAAAATCCAAAAACAAGCATTTTACTTAAGTTGGTATTTATTTAGAAAATCAAAAATCCAAAAAAATTTCTTGTTAAAACAAAAACTAAAAAAAACAAAAACATATTAAAAAAAGAAAAAATTTGAAAAAAATAACAAAACAAAAATCAAATCTCCCTTTTTAAAAAATAAATTCTTTTTGGTAAATATTTTTCCTTAAAAAAACATAAAAAAAAATGATTATTCACTTCGTTTCATTTTCTAAACCTTGTTTCATTCTCTTAAACTTGATTCTCACTTCTTTCTCTCCTTGACCTTTTGACTTGTACATGAATACCTAGACTCGTGACATAACAACGAATCGTTTAACTTGAACGAACAATCCTCCAACGATGGCGAACGAAAACACCCCTCAAACTCTCATGGACATAATCTTTCCTGATAGAGTTTCTATTCCTTCTTATATCACATTACCCACCCTAATGGGTAATCACTTCGAAATTCATTCAAATCATATTACCACGCTCCCGAAATTTGGCAACTTTAAACACGATGACCTATACATTTTCTTAACAAAACTGGAACAAGTATGTGCAACCATTAAAATCCAACAATTATGTGATAAAGGAATCAAAATTCGGTTAATTCCATTTACCCTTACCGATTACGCTGAAAAATGGTTGTATAGTTTACCGTCGAACTCGATCAAAACTTGGGACGAACTCATTGAAGTCTTCTTAAAAAAATTCTACCCCTTGGAAAAAAAGACTAAAATCCAAAAAGAAATTGTCAATTTTCATCCATTCAGGGGTGAACCTTTCGGAAAGTACTTTGAAAGATTTAAAGAGCTTTTGATAAAATGTCCACACCATAATTTCAAAAGTTGGACTATTTGCTAAATCTTATACGATGGACTTGAAAATAGCTCACAAACCATGCTTGAATCAATGTGCCAAGGCAATTTTCTCGCCCAACATCACGACAATGCTTCAGAATTCCTTGAAAACTTGGCCGAAAAGTCATCCTAATGGGAACGTTCTAACAAAAAATCCGTTTATTCACGATCGAGCGCACACTCAATAGGATCATCGTGGACTTTGGAAGCTAAAATCGATGCAATGATCAATAAAGTCGACAATGTTTTCTCATCCAATCAAATGAACTAGTCTTCCCAAATAATATGTTATAAATGCAACGATCCGAATCACATAGCCGATCGGTGTCCTAATTCGGTAGAACAACTCAATGCTTTCAACAAGGTTAAGAATGACCTATTTTCTCCAACGTACAATCCCAGTTGGAGAAATCATCCTAATTTTGCATGGAACCAAAATAATTCTAACATAATTTGGTTCATCCCAATTTTCAAGTATTTCCGAACAATGCTTCGAATCCTCCCTTTCAGCCCAACCACTTTCAACAAAATTTTGCGAGTCCATCTCAAAATTATTCACAACAATCTTTTGCTCCCCAAGACGATAAACGATTGACTTCACTTGAGAAAGTCTTGAAAATTAGGCAAAAGAAACCACTCATAACCTCTAATCAAACAGCAATTTCCAAAATTTGTTAACCTCATACATTCAGAACACGAGTCAATCAATTGCTAAACTTGAAATGCAAATGAGTCAATTAGCCACCTCTGTGAGTGAACGAGAATGAGGCACATTCCCATGTCAGCCAGTTCTGAATCCAAGAAATCAAAATATGAATTCGAATCAAGCCCATGCCATTCAAGATAGCTATGTGAACCAAATGAATGCTATCACAACTTTGTGTTCCGGTAAACAAATCAATAACCAAGTGGATAATCCAAATGATTTACCGAAAGCTCCTCTTGACACTTTGAAAATGACAAGCGATTCTGAACAAAACATTGAACTAAACATCGAATCAAATTCCAATCCAAATTCTTCTTCTACCCAAGTAGACCGAACTACTGAGTATCGAGTTCCATTTCCACATCGCCTTCGACCCAAGAAACATTCCGATCAAATGGAAAAGATGTTGGAAATTTTTAAACAAATCAAAGTGAACATCCCTCTTCTCGATATTGTTCAACAAGTCCCAACTTATGCTAAATTCTTGAAAGACTTGTTTACTCAAAAACGACACACTCATGTACCCAAGAAAGTTTTTTTAGCTGCCGGTCTTAGTGAAGTTTTGGCTCAATCAATCCTCGTACAATACAATGATCCTGGATGTCCGACGATCTCGTGCACGATAGGAGACAAGATGATTAATAAGTGCTTACTAGACTTGTGTGCGAGTGTCAATTTGATTCCTTAATCAGTTTACCATCAACTTGGCTTGGGTGAGCTAAAACCAACGAAAGTAACTCTTCAATTTGCCAACCGTTCAATGAAGAAACCCATGGGAGAAATCAAGGACTAACTAAAAAAAATCGGTCAATTCATATTCCCAGTTGATTTCATCATCCTAGAAACACAACCTATGAATAATCCAATGAGTCAAATTCCATTAATTTTAGGACGACCTTTCTTACCCACTTCAAATGCCCTAATCAATTATCGAAATGGCTCGATGAAAATTTCTTTTGGAACCATGACTTTGGATCTTAACATCTTCAATCTCGAAAGTCAATCGAACGAACTACGTAACCAAATGTTGGAAGTTAGGTCCATTCAAGAAAATTTTGACAATGAAACAATTGACCTTAACTACGAACGTGAGACCGAATACGAGCAATTGTTTTGAGATGAGCCTAACAAGATTGAAAGCGTCTTTCCGTTTGAACCCCTCACTGTTGAGTCAGAACTTCAACCAAATTCTTTAATTGAGCAACCCCCTAGGTTGGAACTCAAACCTCTTCCTGATCACCTTAAGTATGCATACTTATGTGACAACGAAAGGTTTCCTGTCATAATCTCTTCAAATCTCTCTTTTGATCAAGAAGCTTCCCGTTTTTCAATTTTGTCGAAAAACAAAGAGGCAATTGGATGGTCGATCACCGATATAAAGGGAATTATTCCTGCTCTTGTCCAATATCATACCATTTAGTTGACGAAGCCAAGCCTGTTCATGATGTGTAATGAAGGATTAATCCAAAATGAATGATGCGGTTCGAGACGAAATTCTTACTCCTCGATAATGGAATCATATATCCCATTTCTAATAGTTCGTGTGTCAGCCCAATTCATGTTGTGCCTAAAAAGTCCGGACTTACCGTTATCAAGAACAATGCTAATGAACTCATTCCAACTCGTACTCAAATGGGTTGGCGTGTTTGCATTGATTGTCGAAAATTAAATGCTGCAACACATAAAGATCACTTTCCTCTTCCATTCATCGACTAAATGCTGAACGATTAGCCGGCCATGAATTCTATTGCTTTCTTGATGGTTACTCTAGTTATAACCAAATTCCAATCGCTCCCGAAGATCAAGAGAAAACGACTTTCATGTGTCTCTTTGGCACTTTTGCATATCGACGTATGCCATTTGGCCTTTGCAACGCTCCTGCTACTTTCCAAAAATGCATGGTTAGCATCTTTTTCGACATGATCGAATTCTTTCTAGTAGTATTTATGGACGATTTTTCCATCTTTGGAAACTCTTTTTTCGAGTTCTTACACCATCTTGAGTTGGTCCTGAATCGATGCAAGGACAAACACTTAACGTTAAATTGGGAAAAATGACATTTCATGGTCAAACATGGCATTATCCTTGGGCATGTTATTTCAAACAAAGGCATTTAGGTAGATAAAGTGAAAGTTGAAGTAATTGCGAATTTGCCCATTCCCAAATCTGTCAAGGACATTCATTCATTCCTATGACACGCTGGTTTCTATCGACGCTTTGTGAATGACTTTAGTAAACTTGCTCGACCTTTGACGACACTTCTTGAAATAGATGTTCCATTTGACTTTAATTATGACTATATTTCTACTTTCAAACGTCTCAAAAATGAAATCATTTCCGCTCCCATCATTTGCTCACCTAATTGGGATCTTCCTTTCGAAATAATGTGTGACGCTTCTATCTTTGCAGTTGGTGCTGTCTTAGGACAACGAATCAACAAAATTCTTCATGTCATCTACTACGCTAGTATGACTCTAAACGATGCTCAACTTAATTACACAACCATCAAAAAAGAACTTCTAGCGGTAGTTTTTGTGCCCAAAAAGTCAGACCTTATTTGATTGGCTCACACATTACGGTCTACACTGACCACTCTGCTCTTAGGTACCTTTTCGCTAAAAAGGATGCTAAGTCTCGCTTGATCCGTTGGATCCTTTTACTCCAAGAATTTGGCCTTACGATCAAAGACAAAAGAGGATCTGACAATGTCATTGCTGATTATCTGTCGTATCTTCCAAACGCACCACCTTCTTTACCGATCAACGAGAACTTTCATGATGAACAACTCCTTTTCGTTTCCCTCGATCCATGGTATGTTGAAATAGTGAACTATTTAGTCACTAAGGAAACTCCTTTATTTGGGTCGAGACAATATAAATGTAAATTTCTTTCCCAAGTCAAGTACTTTTATTGGGATGATCCATACTTGTTTAAGTACTATTCCGACCAAATCATTCGACGTTGCATCCCGAATTGCAAAATCAAGAGTGTTCTTTTGTTTTGTCATGACCAAGCTTGTGGTGGTCACTTCGGTCCTAAGAAAACAGTGGAAAAGGCGCTTCAATGTGGTTTTTACTAGCCTACACTTTTCAAAGATGCATTCAAGTTCTGTAAAACTTGCGATCATTGCCAAATGTTAGGAAAAATCTCTGGATGAAACATGATGCTTTGAACACCATTCTTACGATCAAAATTTTCAACGTTTGGGGTATTGACTTTATAGGACCATTTCCCAACTCTTGTGGAAATTTGTATATTCTTCTTGCATTGATTACGTCTCTAAATAGGTTGAATCCATTCCTTGTAAAACAAATGACCATAAAGTTGTTATGAAATTCATAAAGAAAACATCTTTTCGAGGTTTGGAACACCTCGCACAATAATAAGCGACAATGGAACTCATTTCTGTAATCTTTCATTTAAAACTCTAATAAAGAAATACTCGATAACCCACAAGTTATCCACTCCTTATCATCCTCAAACTTGTGGTCAAGTTGAAGTTTCAAATCGCCAAATCAAGCAAGTTTAGGAGAAAAATGTGAATAAAAATAAAAAAGATTGGTCACAAAAATTGACAGATGCGCTTTGGGCTTACAGAACTGCGTATAAAACCAATCTTGGGATGTCTCCTTTTAGGCTTGTATATGGAGAAGCATGCCATTTACCTATCGAACTCGAACATAAAGCGTTGTGGGCAATTAAGAACATAAATATTGATCTTGAAAAAGCAAGCGAAAACTTGAAATTGCAACTTAATGAATTATAGGAGATTAGGAACGACGCGTATGAAAATGATAAAATTTACCAAGAAAGAACAAAAGTTTTTCATGACAAGTCAACTCTAAGGAAATCATTTTCGCAAAATCAAAAAGTTCTTTTGTATGACTCCAACTTCATTTGTTCCCTGGGAAATTCAAATCAAGATGGACAGGACCATACGTGGTACGTACTGTTTTTTCACATGGTGCCAAAGAAATAGAAAACCCTAGGGATGGATCGATTTTTAAAGTCAATGGTTATCGTTTAAAACCTTACTTGGAGTTGGCGAGTGATCGAGAGGAGGAGCTCATGATTCTTCATGAGCCACACTACGTCTTGTAAGAAATTTTAACCCTCTTTTGTAAATATGCACATATTTTTCCTTGTTACACTCATTATATCATGCATTGACTGTGGCGACATAGTCAAAATCAAGTGTGGGCGGAGTCTCTTGTTTATTTTGATTTTTCATGGTTTATTTTTTTTTGCATTTTCTTTTCAAAAACAAAAAATAATTTTTCCGAAACAAAATTTTCTCTTTAGCATATTGATTTTCTTTTGAAGAAACACGATATGATAAGTATATGTTTTTGGTTATTAAATTGAAATTTTTGAAATTTACTTGTCTAAACAAAAATAAAAATAAAAGTTTGGTTACAAGTAACTATGGTTTGACTAGTATATAGGAAGATTCGTAGGTGATAATTATGAATCATATCCTAATTGTAATCTTTGTTTAAAAGAGTGGTTGATTTAAAGTAAAGGCGATAACATTTTTGATCTTCTAAGTTAAGTGGTGCTAAGATGATTTTGCATAACTCTCTCTTTTCAAAAAAAGTTTTTATAAAAATAAGAAACACCTAGAGTCATGTGTTCATATATAAGTGTGTACACTCGCCACGCTTTGTACTCTTCTCACGTAAGCCTAAAGGCAGTGCATGATCGGTATATCTGGCCTCAGTTTATCTGAGTTAGGTGTATGTAAATAAAATTAAATTAATAATAATAAACACCTATAGTCATGTGTTCATACGCAAGTGTGTACACTCGCCATGCTCTGTACTCTTCTTAGGTAAGCCCGAAAGGCAGTGAATGATCGGTATATCTGGCCTCAGTTTACCTGAGTTGGGTGTGTAAATAATAGTAATGTTAATATTTTTCAAAACAGAGAGAGCAAGCAATTGAAACCCAAGCACTATCTTCACTTATTTGATTTGACTTGTTTTTCAAAAGGAATAAAAATGGCACTTTGCAAAACTTTGATAATCAATTAAAGGATTCAATTTATAGTTGCACTATGTTATCAACCGAAACAACTAGCCAAAATAGAGTCCAATTGTGATGATAACTTAATTTTTGTTGGCATTTTTGATGAGTAAATGGATTAAAATTTCTTGATAAATGACCAAAACTTATATTTAACTTACTCGTGTCAATTTAAGAGTAAATTCGTCATTTGTAAATATTTTTGAAAACTTGCATCGTGTAGTCGTAGTAGAATTTTCATATCGCATTTAGATTTTGTGGTTAGTATCCACTGAAAGCCCTAACGAGATAACACTCGTCCTACTAGGGACACCTAGAGGTTTAACGACTTGTTGCGTACGCTCAATGCAATCATGTTTCTTACGAAAATGGATTTATCCTAGTTTTAGTTTATTGGAGGATGAATAAAATGATAAGTGTGGAGGTATTTGATGTGTATGTAAAAGTGTATATTTTTACTCTCATATTTAATCTACTTTTATTTAAACAAATGAGCATATTAAGGTATTTTACATGTTTAAACAAAAATTTAAATTGTTTTCAAATCATCATTCATTCATCTTCATTTGGGGGTAAAATGGAAATTTTTTGTATGATTTGATTTTGAGAAAATTTATTTGCACATTTTTAATTTTATTTTTAGGAAATGGAGTGCAAGTAAGAAGAGGTTTCATGGATGTATGCATGCACATATGTTGAGAGCTAATGAATAAAGGAAATAAAAGAAATCATGCAACATGGAGGAGCTCACATACCCACTAACTAATGGTCCATAATTAAAAGCACATGCACAGGTTAATGGAGGTTTAAAGGCATGTTAGTGGGGATTAATTAATTCCCTAATGATTACATGGAGGTTACACTATTTCAAGGGCATTTTTGTAGTCTCCTAAAATAAGAATTAAGGTTTTAAGCATGTATAAATACCCCTTATGTTTCATGTAATCATCTTTTTCTTTTTATGCAATATTGTAGCCACAAATCAATGATAAATAAAACGTCGCTTTAATGGCTTCTTAGCCTTGCTCTTTACTTTCATGCATTTTTATTTCATGCTTTCATTTATTGCTATTTTATTTTAGGCTCTCTTATTTACTTTATGCTCATCTTATTTCATGTTAGTAGCATAGATTTTATTCTTGTAATTAGTTTAGTTTTACTTCATACAAGTAGTTAGCTCTCTTTTCTTTTAATTAGCTCTCATTTTTCTTGTTTTTTATGTTGAAATCATCTTATGTTAAGATGTATCCAAATATGAGTAGCTAAACCCTTTCAATTTAGGGGTGATGAAGCTCTCATGAAATATATTAAATTAACATAATGATTTCATTTGTGATCTCTCTTTGTGCTTAGTGGAAATTATGAATGATGGTGGTTTATGTTTTTCTTTTAGTGAATTTGATAGTCTATATTGACATCTCAAATAGGCTATGCTTAATCCAATATAACATAAATTATTTTATCATTTGCCTAAGTAATTTTGATAATGAACGTAAATCTACAATCAAAATTTGATGGTTTATGTTACTAATTCATAGTAAATAGATCATGCTTAAACTAGATTTTATTTTTAATTTCATGTCATTTTCATGAGAATTGACAAGCGAGTTTGAATGGTGTGTTAGAGTTTGATGGTTTAAGTTGTGCTAATTAATAGCATAAACAAACCATACTTATAATAAACACATCAATCATTTCTACTTAATATTTTAATGAGAGACTATAAATAAATTCTGTGTTGATTTATATAAATGATTGGAAGTTGATTTGCCTCTAAATTGTTCCTTTATATCATAGTTTTATTCACTTTTTCTCTAGTTTATTTTCTACAATTTTCCAGTTTGAACAATTTCAAAAACTTTGGGCTAATTTGATTGAGTAATATTAGAATTTAATTCTTTCCCTATAGATCCACCGTACCCGCATACGTACTACGATTGTACACTATGCACTTACGGTTTTATAACGATTTTATATTTTTCGACAGTTTTCTAATCGATAGAAAATTCTTCGTTTTAACAAGCATAAACATTCAAGGGCAGAATGGGACAGTTTACCCTCACAGCTCATGCTTGGATTTTGGTAGAGTGGCCAAGCCTTTTCCAGAGAATGACAAGGCAAAAGTTTAATGCCTAGAGATAGGGGGTCTTGTACGAACTTCGTTCAATTCCCGGAGATAGGTGCGATAGAGAGTGAACATCGTAGATGGGGATGTTTGAACCACTGCCTTAAGTGGTCTACTCCATCCAACGCACAGAGTTCGACGTGATTGGAACATGCATACCAATGAAGGTTGTCTAAATTGTAATCCAAAGATGAATCACTTCGATTAATGCCCAAAGTTAGGCACGATCGCACTCAAAACATCCTAAAAAAGGATGTTCAAATTACATTTCCAAGTGATTGGAATTCAACCAAGTTCTAGAATCGAACATGGCCATGTACTGGCACATGAAAATAGATGCCCTAATGATCGCCCTTCACTCGCCGAAAAGATAATAATATCAATCCCATCCCTATTTGGACAGGACTAGACTGGTAAACAACAAAATGGACTAATAACTTAGTCTAATAGTGATTATGAGAAGTGGTTCGCGAACACATGAATGAGGTGGCAAGCACATTTATGAATTCTTAAGCAAAATCACATAAGAATTAAATAGAATAAAATGTCTTTGTTATTCACATCAAATAAAGCTTGAAGAAAGATACCAGATTTATTAACACTGAACCAAAAAACAAAATGCGGGGATAAACCCCCACAAAACGGGCCTAAAATAAAACAAGTCCTGCCGCTGTAGAACCAAAAAAATGTAAAGCAAATGGATGATTATTTCTTGTGCTTCTTCTTCGTTTTCTCTTCCTCAGAAGATTATACACTAGACCCTTCTAGTTTTTTCCTACTCCTACACTCGCTTCCTTGGCCCTTAGGTGGGGTGCCATGCGAAGACCGACTAGTGCGCCTTGAGTACTTCTGGGTATGGAAAGAGTAATCGGGACAAAGATAGTCTCACTAGGTAAAGCTATTAACGTAGGAGGAGGAATGAATTCAACTGGTTCCTTCTTAATCTTCTTAGCCAATATGACTTGAGTCTAGAGCAATGCTTGCATAATGGGCAAAAAAGAAGGATCAGAAGTCCTAGTTATAACAACATCCTCCTTAGCTTGGGCTCCAAGGAGGTAAATAGTCAACTCCTCTTCCAAAGCATGAATTATTTGCATGCCCAGGCCAGTAATATCACCGACTGGAATGCTTGGGATTGTCCCAGAGATAGTTACGACCGTTGATTCAGTCGTTGTTGCTTGTTGACCCGGTTAGAACCTTCCTTTCGGGGCTAGCAATTGCGGGTTGACCTAAAATTTGAGAAAAATGAAAGGGGAGATTATCAACATCGATTGGTGTCATGCGGATCTTCTCAAATACAGGGGAGATCAGTGAGATACCTCCGCCAGGCTGAGACACGATGTGAGCAGAGGTGCTATTAGAATTCCCCTCCAGAATAGGGGACATAATAGTTGTCTTTAGTATTCCAGGAGTGTCCGGATTATATGGGAGATCCGACGGAGAGATGGAAACAACCGGGAGTCCGGAAGTGAGGCCCACGGTTGGATCTTTAGTTATAGTTCCAGAGCCTTCGCCTTGGTTGTTCTGGACTGTCATAGCCAACTCCGGATGCAAAATAAGCTGACCAGCTCTTAGCGCGTCGATCTCATCTGGACTCAAAATCTCATGCTCCAACTCTGCCAAATTCACCTCACCTCCTTCCAGAGCCTACTGTTCTTCTCGCACGATCAGTTTCCATGCTAAAGCTAGAGCACTGGGATAACCTTTTTCCAAGCCACTCTACGTCTTTGAACTTAATTACATTGGCATTATTGTTGGTGATGAGCGGCTCAAATCTGTCCTCGATTTGCTTCTCTGCGGTCAAATTACGAGAAGCTTTATAAAGTGCTTCCTTAGGAGTTAAACTTCCATTCGTCCATATTTCTAGAAAAAGTATTTCTTGTTTTTCATTTCCATTTCCATAAGAATGAATACTATGATTTGCATTTCGAACAGGCATGGATACAACATCTATAGGATTACTTCCGTTTTGAGAGTACATGTCCTACCGAGACAGAATTTGTAACTTGCTGCCCTCTTGCCTAGCAGGCAAAGATTGACCTCTATGGAAAGAATGATGTATCGTTGACATAAGATATGTCATTTCTAGTCTATCTCTTTCTATATATGGAAAGTAAAGAAATCATCATATAATAATCGAGAAAATGAAATAGAAAAGAAAATTGGGAGGTTTGCAACTGATTTGTTTACATTTTTAGCATGAGCCAGCGCGTCATCCCTTTCTTTACATGCATTTACCAACTCCTCACAATAGTTATAAGCTTGCATTAGAGCATTATCTTTCTTCGTTTTCTCCTTCTCAAGTTGCTCTTTCACGCTCTCATGTTGCATTTTCAACTGCCACTTCTCTTGCTAGGTGCTCTTTTTCTTCCAACAGAAGATGTTTTCTATGGTGAGCGGATTTGATCTGGCATAAATGATCCTTCCTCTTCCGTTCGATCATTTCAATCAAGTCTTTGACTTTCTGTTCAATCTTTGCCTGTGTCTTCTTCAAATCGACAACTTCGGTGTTAGGATGAGCGATCGTCTCATTGTCCTGGTTAGCAGCAATCTCCAACCCCTGAGCCTCAACCTTCATTTTCTTAGCATATCCAGAAATTTGCTCAGCCAATCTTTTCCATGTGAAGTATTGGCCGTAAACATTGCCAACATAAACCACATTCTGGCCTTTAACCTCTGGGGATAATTTTCAGATAAGGCATGAACTTAATGCCATCAAAACATATCTTTGGAAAAGGGTGCTTCAATTTCGCCATGAAAGGGTTGGATGCAATCTTTTGCTCCTTTGTTACAGTTGGAGGCTCAATAGCTTTCTTATCAGTCTTATGGCAATGAGAGGAGTCAGTGGAAACATGCTTTGATGATTGTTCAAACTTCTAGTTTATATGAGAAGGCACCGTTTGTTTTATGGAGTAAGGAGTTAAAGTAGGGATATAAGAGACATCCTTAAGCGGAATGTCATCAGGTCATTCGGAAGATTTGTCCTAGCTCCTAGACAGAGGCGACTTAGACGCCTTGTAGATGAATCAAGGGAATGATAACCTATGTCTTGGCCACTCCGATCACAACATGAGTGCCTGTTGATGTTTGAATCATGTCCGGTGCAATGGGAGCATGTTCACAAATTGTGTCTCTTCTGATGAACCTTCTGTCCTCAAGGTAATCAAACATGCTGTGATGCTCCATTCAACCTGCAAATGAAACCAAGACAAGCCAACTTTAACAGGATAACATATTATGCAGAATAAGCAAAGTGTTATGCATGCGTGTGTATCTCCTAGTGTCCCTTTGATGGACCATAGGCTTGAAATTTTCTGATGGGAGAGATCTCCTCATGCGAGTGGTTCATAAGTCACTTTATAGACAAATAAGGGAGCCGAGACCCCCAAGACTCATGCCATCCATTCACTCTTACCCTCTTCAACACGCACTAGAATTTCCTTAGTCTCAACTACTAGACTCTAAACTAAGGGCGCGATTGGATCATCGCCACCACCTCTTGATAGGGAGTCGTCTTCATCACTATTTAAGGCCGTCAGGTTTGACCAACGCTACGGCCTGCTTCTAACAAGTTATAAGTCCATTGGTTCCCATCAATGAGCAATGCCCTTGCCCAAATGGCCGAATCTGGAACTTCATGAAGCAGCCTGAGAGTCTCTACTAGAGCCACACTATTGGGCCTGTTCATCACATCTAAAAGAATAGAGGAAGATATTCTAAAAAAATAAAAACTGTGAAGTGATCGCAAATTGAAAGAATGAAAACCAAACTTACGCCTAGACAACCACCCCTATACAAATCTGGGTGGATAGCGTACAAAGAAAAATTCATCTTTAAAGTAACTTAACTTATTCCAGGCATCGGTCACTATTATAAACCTCATAGAAGGTTCCAAAAATGTGAGGGAAGGATTTCCCTTGCGTTTTTTGAAGCTATAAAGGTATCAGTTCTCTTCATTACTAGGAACAAAATTCAAATGACAAGCAAAGTTAATGAACAAACTGTGTAGAAAGGTGTAGTTGTTAGGTGCAGCTAAGTATAAGCCAGCCTCATGCAATGCAGAATCAGTTGGTTTGAACTGATTGAATTATGGGACCCACCCTGCCAAACACATATATCGATTACATGCGGTATACCCAACTAGAGGTTGATGTGCCCATTGGTGGCATGTGGGAACCAACATGTCTTCGAATGGAAGGCGATGTTGTTCACAAATCCTCCTAAGTGATCCCTCTTTGATTTTTGAAGCAACTATGTTTGTGGGATCATCCAATATTTCAGTATCGTCGAGAGTATCCGTAGCAGCCTCCACTTCAAGACTTTTATGGGCTCAAGAGGAACCTCTGGAAGAGGTTTTTCGAAATGCTGATTTGTAGGCTGGGGTACAGATGGCACTGAAGCATGTCCTTCAGAAGGAACCATGGTCGAGCTTTACTTGAAGTTTGATTCAACATATTTGTAAGTCAATGGACTTGTTGCTAGAGCAGAGAGAGGCTCTGAATGTCTATGACCCACAACTATCGAAACTCAACATAAGAGTGATATCAAAAAAATTAAAAGCTATGCCCTCATGCGAAAGTGAAATCCCAGTGTGGTGTGATGCAAATTATAGTGTCATGTAGTGTCATTGTCCAATGTTGTGCAACAGTTCATTTGAAAGTCAGGATATTATCTGAAGTGACCGTCATCACCGACCATCCCCAATGGGCTTCACATCATTCACTATATAGTAGAAATACCATGGAATTTAGGAGGTAGCATTTGAAAGGGCTTGAATATATGTTGGCCTTGCAAACTCATGAAGCAAGTTCAAGGCCGAAAATTCACCGAGGGTTGGATCGGTACCGATCCATACCTTTGAGTAAATTTCCGCCTTTTTCACCTCCTCCCCTTGAATCCCGGTGTGGTCGGCCATATGAAGGTCATCAAAACCCATTGCTAGTGCCATCGCCCACCTAGATTGATGGATATCATGGGAAGTGAGGGATTCAAATGATGGTCTGAGCTTGAAGTAATGGATCGGTTTCAGTCGTGGCAGGCAAGCGGTGGCTGAAGACTAGAAGTCGAGGCAACCAACGGTAGCGATGGCAGGGGACAAGCGACGATAGCATGAGCTTTAATGAGGAGGCATGGAAATTTATTGATAGATGGAGCTTGAAAGTTCGAATAGTAATAAAGTGAAAAGAACAAGTGTGGGTCAGGTCTTATACCCCTGAACCCATGTTTTTAGGCAATTGATTCGTCTGCTCCCAAGTGTTGGATTGGTACCGATCCATAGCCATGGATCGGTAGCGAGCCATGTATATAAAAAGATAGGAAATAAAGAAAAGAAAAGAAGAAAGGGATGAGCATATGTATATGCATAAGTGCACATGTCTTCGCACGAATGTGCATGTGTTTTGGAACTTGGCAAATAATCCGAGTTTGTGCATATACATATGCAACACCTGATAATCAAAACTGAAGAGTCGCAGATTCAATCCTGTAAGATCCAGAAAAGGTATTTTTCTATAACTATTGATTTTGGAATAATGAACTACAAAAGCACATTCCAGTTTATATAATAATAGATATCAATAGACATGAACCAAGCGAAGCATTGCAACGAACAACCAAGTTCATTGGAATAGTTTGAAGAAAGGATGACAACTATTTAAAGTATGGATTGAAACTTGATACAACAGTCCCAACTTGTCTCGATTTAAAGCACATCATATAGGAAACAAGATGCACTTTGGGAGGCAAGTGTTATCCGGCCTTTTGGCCATGCCGTAATTGAAAAAACTCAATTAGTCAAACTTGGAAATTATCAAGGTAAAGAGCGCAGAGAGATAGCTTGCAATCCTAGAAACCAAATGCAAACAAGACCCTAAGGCAAGTGGCAAGTCATCCTAAAGTTAAACAAACTTCAACCCATTAAAGTGATGGATCAGTATCAATCCATCCCTATGGATCGGTACCGATCCATAAAATCTCATCCATTTCACCTCGAACCCCCTCTACCCCTAACTCTTAAATCTTGAACACCCAAGAAGATAGTTCATTCCTGTGAGTATAAAAAAGGTAGATCCAGCCCCAGAAGGACTAGACCGAAAAAGGTCTGTTAAGTCCAGCCCCGAAAGAGAAGACCAAGAGGGTGCGGGTCCGGATAAGGTGGGTCTGGGTCAGGTGGGTCTGGGTCAGGTGGGTCTGGGTCAGGTGGGTCCGGCTCAGCCGGACCAGGTGGTCCTTGGTCCAACAAGGCCGTTCCAAGCTATTCCGGCAGGGCCGGACCAGGCTGGTCCGGTACAGTGCCGGACCAGATGGTCTGGCCGGACCGAACCAGGAATCTAGTCCGGTTGGTCCAGCAGGGCCGCTGCCGGACCAGGTGGTCCGGCACTGGGCCGGACTAGCTGTTCCGGCAGGGCAGGGCCGGACCAGGAACCTGGTCGGCAGGGCCTGACCGGGTGGTCCGGCAAAGGGCCGGAGCAGTGGTCCGGCCCGGCACATGGCCGGACCAGGAATCTGGTCCGGTAGGGCCGGACCTGTCCGGGTCCGGCCCTCGCAGGCCGGACCAGAACGTCCGGCCTATAGGGCCGGACTGTGCCTGTCTGGCCCAACTAGGCTGGACTCTGCTGGATCCGTTCCTGGGACCGGACCTGTGTTGGTTCGGCCCTGCTGGGCCGAAACATGCTGGTGCGGCGTTGCTCGGCCGAACTGTGCTAGGTCCGGTCCCGGGGCCAGACCTGTGTGGGTCCGGCCCTGTTGGGCTGGACTCAGCTGAGTCGGATCCGTGCGGATCCGGCCTAGGCTGTTGGGCCTTGCGGGGCCGGACACTTGCGGGTCCGGCCTTATTGGTTGAGATCTGGTGGGTCTGGCTCTGTTGGGCCGGGCTTAACCAGGCTGGTGTGGACCTAATTTTGGAGGGTAGATTCTTCGCTGATGTGGGCGGTGGCGGACCTTGGCAGAAGGCGGTCTTGGAGGCTTTGTCGTCAAACCGTATTAGGTAAATCTTCAAATGATCATATCTTTCAAACCGTTATTCGGATTGAGACACGGTTCGAACTTGTGCTTACGTCTTGACCTCGCGAACATTTCTAAGCAGCTCTGAGCTTATTTCAGGACCTTGCCAATTTTTCCTTGATCTTTTCATATTCACTATGTGGTGGCCGAAAATGCCCATAATAGATATCGATTAAAACATTCCATAATTATTGCTAGATATTACAAGGCTGACCTAACATTTTTAGGCTTTTCAAATCTCATTTTACTACCATAAAGACTATAGGTAATTTAGTAATATGATTATATCTTTGATTTTTTAAAAATTCTTTTAAGCAAGTTACTAAATTATAGTTCAGCCAATAAGAAGCTAAATTTTTGACCTTTTATTCAAAGAAAAGGTGAATATAGTAGAGAGAGATCAAAGACGCACATCCATTTTAGCTTTAGAAAGGTGATGAGTAAATGAATTGATGTTTAAACAAATTAGAACAATTTGAAATCAATTCTTAGAGACTTTATGATCGTACTCGGCAATCTATAAAATATTGTGTATTGATACCAAATGTGTGAAAAATTAACATACGAATAAAAATTTAGGAAATCATACCTTTCTTATCTTAAAATTTTGAGATAAGCTTACTTGTAACAAATTGATTGATGGACCATGAGCACAATCATTGAGTTGATTGGAAATGAAAAAATCATCCATATCCACAGTAGTTGCGAGCGTAGGTGTGATTGTCAATTAGGAAGCTAGGCAAGGGTGGAAACATTCGCTCTCCTTATAGTGCTAAAATGCTAATGAGATTTTTCGTCTCACAACAACAAAGTGATCACAGAGTTATTATAGTGCTAATTCTTCTGTGATTATGAATATACAAATTTAAGTAACATTAAATCTTCCTTAAGGTAGTAATTATGTTGTTGGGTGCTTACACAATTAAGAAGTTGAATTCTAACTATTTATTAAAATTTCTAGCCTAATTTATATTTAATTAAGGTAAAAATAGAAAACAAAAGAATCTAATATAAAACAAAGCAAGTGAAGTTTAAAGAAAGTAAAAGACAGAGAAATTTAATGGTTCAGATTTCAAAGAATCCTAGGTCCACGGGTTAAATATTTGCTTATATATTTATTTCTAATACGAACTTTTTTAATGGCAGAAAGTGTATAGGAAAATTAGTATAAAATTTAGAGAATATCTAAAAAGTCTTCTTCTCTGTTACAATATCCTTCTTTTTATATCATTGTGAAGTCACACGGATGGCTAATTCTTTCATCCAGTATCTCTCTTCCACCATTTGACCCCTCCATGTGTCATCCATCCCTTTGCTCACTGATTTGTGCTTGGATCACTGACATGGTTGAAAGAATTACGTATTTTATTATGCGGGAAAATTTGGCTAAAGGTGGGATTTTTGAATTTGGAATTAGGAGATGTGGCGGTGCTGACGAGGTTGGCATTAATTGTACCATTATCTTCTTATTCGGTTTAAGGCAAGGATAAATAGATTGATATAGAAATGGCTAGCGTTGATTGGTAATAGTGAGCAGATCATAATGACATTTATAGGGTATTGAATCCGCATTTAATGAGTAATGATAGGTATTTAAGGTGGTAATATGGCTGCCTTTTATTGGTTATTAGAAGTGTGGTCGGTATGATGAGTCATTGCCTTGTCATCTTTCTCCATTTAGCTAAATAAGATTTACCTTGAATTAGGTGAGATGATATAGGTTTGAGTCTTTTGCTTAGGATCATGGTTGACGTAGGATTGCATAGATGCACAGAATCCTATATAGGGTTGCGCAGATGCACGGGTTCCTTCATAGAGTTGCGCTGATGCATGGGTTCCTAAAGCGCTGCGCTGATGCGCGGGTTCCATTATAGGGTTGCGCTAATGCGCGGGTTTCTAGAGGGTTAAGATGATCATTGATCAAGGATTCCTAGTCTAAGGTACTGGGATGTGATGACTACTAATAAGGAATGCTTAGAATAAGCATTGGGGTGCGCTAGTTATTGATCAAGGTGATGGTTTAAGCCTTCGCTTTTTACCAGTAAGTGCGGAACTGAGCAGGAGCACTGTTTGAGTGATCCTGTGTGCAACCCTTGGAATGCTTTTGATTCCCCATGGAAATGCTTAGGAGTCCTCAGTAAGCACAATGTAGGTCCCCACCTAAAGGTGTTAGCAATGCATAAGCACTAGGAATAATGTTAGGGTTTATTGGGCCTTTTGGTATGCGCAGTGTACACCTATGGCTTGCTCGGAATGGATCAACAGTAGATTTTGGTGAAGGGTTTTGCACAGTACTTGCGTAGGTCATGCACCTGGTTAGCTTATGGTTTGAGAAGTGTAGATTTACCAAGGGCTTGAGTGGAGAATATTTTGCCAAGGGTTTTGAGTGGTTTTACCTTGTGTGGGATTTAGCTGGTGGGCAAGTACGCACACCGAGCACAGTCTTTTATGATCCTAGATTGGCCAAGCATTATTGACTACTCAACATAATTTTCCTGGGTTCAAAGTTGTTTGAAGGATAAGGTATGCCTTATGCGGCTCATCGGTTTGTGTGATTAGGCTTCATAATGGCGGTGCAGTCTTATTTGATAGGTTGTGCTGTTTGATTTTGATTACTCCTAACATTGTGTGTTTGCACAAAAAATGGACAAACACCTCAAAGTTGTATGATTTAGTAGATCTTATGTTGTTCTTAGTGATTTTAGAGGTTTATGCAAATATATGAAAACAGGGGCTAAACTGTAAAAAGACACGCAGATTTATAGTGGTTCAGCCAGAATGTGCCTACGTCCACTTTATATGTTATTTCTCTTCTTTTGTTGTGATTACAAGTACAAAGCTTTGATACAAGTAAAAGAAAGTTGTTTGAAAGTTCCTTCCGTGCTTGAGCTCTCAAACTTGTCCCCATTGTTGTATCCCTGCCCCTCTATTTATAGAGTGAAGCTGGGGGTAGGGGTCTTGGAGGTATATAGCAGCTGGCGGGCCTGGGCTGAGACAATCTGGCCTGGAACACCTTGGTTCGGCATCCCTTGATTCGGTGGTAGGTTGATTCGGTGAGGAGTTGGTCCGGTCGTGTAGTTTGGACCGGTGGGGAGTTGGTCCGGTGTAGGTTGATTCGGCATAGGTTGATTCGGTGAGGAGTTGGTCCGGTCGTGTAGTTTGGACCGGTGGGGAGTTGGTCCGGTGTAGGTTGATTCGGCATAGGTTGATTCGGTGAGGAGTTGGTCCGGTGTAACTTGGTGGGTGTTTGGTCCGGTAGGGAGTCGAACATGGTGGATGTTTGGTCCGGTAGGGTCAAAATATACCCAACACTTGCCCCCAAAGCAGGGTAGGTGCATGCACGTATCCTGCTTTGTTTTTGACCATCCTAATTCTCCGTTTTTATCTGGTCCGGTAGCCCGCTTTCGTCTATAAGTAGATGGTTAGGGCCTCCGTTTTTCCATCTACCGAACCATTCCGTTGTCTCTTGCCGAATCAAAGTGTATCCGAATTAATCTCGGGCGTTGCCAAACCAAGCAATTTAGCCGGACCAAGCAACTTAGCCGAACCAGGTGAGATTTTTTCTGCCGAATGAGACTTCGTATTGAGAACACCGAATGAGTTGTTACCGAATTGACTCAGGGATTCCGAGTGCCGAATGAAATCCCATTCGTGAATAGCCGGATGAACTCGGGTAACCCGAGAGGACCGAATGAACTGTTGCATCTGTTTCCCGAATGAACTTGTACCGAGTGAACATGTGTTTTATACTTCGAACTTCCAGTGAAATTCCAAATCATACTGCTTGTATATTCTAACGATATATTTTTCCCATTTTTGCAGATAAATGTCTCGAAAAGTTGAAACTCGATCAGATAAGAGGAGATCCGGGGGTGAAGGAGAGTCCTCGGCCGTGCCCCCAGCTCAATCAGGATCGGAGCGTCATGGGCCTGCCCCGAGGTCATTAGTGGATGGATATGGTCCTCAGGAGTTGCTGGATTCCCCGCCTGACTGCTTTCCTAGCTTTCTCAAAGAGGAGCAACTCGATGTTATATCTCGTTCCTTTGGGATTGATAGAGCCCTCATGCTGCTGCCGGGTCCAGGAGTCATGCCATACAGTCCTCCCGAAGAATACTTTGCTTATAGTAGGTACCATTGCATGTGTGGTGCTATCCCGCCTCTCAATGCTTGGATAGTCAGCTTCCTCACGTACCTGAAGGTGGCCCCATTCCAGCTTCAGCCCAACTCTTATGCCATACTGGTGAGCCTTTTCGTTATTTTTCGGAGGAAGTATGGTCGCGCTCCCTCCAACCGGGAGATCCGGTACTTGTACAATTTAAGGGGCTACAAGAAGGGGTCCCCATATATTAACTTGGAATCTGCTGTGACCTTCAAGCCGGTCCTGGACCTTTATTCCAAATTCAGCATGTTCAAGAAAGAGTGGTTCTTTGTTAGGGACGACTCCGTCTCCATCCGGCGCTTTACCTCTGGATGTAAGTTGATGCTTTTACTTATAATTTCTATCCTGATTGCGATGCTTCTTCTCATACTTTCTCATTTTTGCTAGCGACAGGTGGCTTTCCGGTTGTGGAGACTGACCGCCTGGTTCAGACGGCGGCGGAGATAGAAGGCATTCTTGGGAAATACAGATCATCCGCTTACTTGATTAGAAATGCGATCCTTCTAGAATATAACTTGATCCTTCCGCAGCAGTCTGTAGTTAAGTTGAGGGAAACGACGGAAGAGAGGGCGGCTGCTCAGGCCAAGGGAGGCGTTGCGGCAGAGGGTGGAAAGAGAAAACCATTCACGAAACCTCCTGCCGTTGGAGGTAAGAAACTTAAGAGGTCAGACGGTCCTTCTCCCAGCAATTGTCCACTTACTCAGGGGGAGATAGACGCGGAGGAGGAAAGAGGTGAGGCGGAGGGCGGAAGTGACGTTGAGCGTCTTGGTGACGAGGGTGGCGATGGACAGGGTGGTGATGGTTCCAGGGCTCTGTCTTCTGGGCAAGTAGGCGAGATGCAAGAGTGGACGGACGATGCTCTCCGTCAAGCTTTTGAGGGGTTGGGTGATGATCCGGCTTTGGTAGAGAAGACCGGGGAGGCGGACAAAACCGGGACTGGTGCAAGTGAGTCTTCTCCGACTATTCCGGCCAAGGTGGCTCTGACGACTCAAGGTGAACTCTTGACCCCTGCATGCTTCACTAATGATAGGGACTTAGGAATATTTTATGACCCGCTCCCGTCCTGGAATGAAATCCAGGACTTATTGCAGTATCCCACTCCTCCCCAGGGTTTGTACAACCACAGCTGTGTTTCTTTTCCTTTTCTAACTTGTAACCTACCGCGTTTCTTGAATCATATAGTAATGTAAGATTATGACACTTGTTCTTTATATCAGGAGCAGGCAAGACGCCCAAAGCTTCAGACCTTCGACACAGGCTCGAGCAATATAAACTTTCCAAAATTTCTGCTAAGCCGAAGCCCTCAGCCCAACGCTCCGGAGATGTAGTCGGGTACCGTCCTCTTCTTGGGGTCATCGAAGAGGGTATTCAGCAGAGGAAGAGGAGTCATCCTTTACCCGAAACTTCGCTCGGTCCTCAGCCTCCGGCTCAGCCTATTCATGACATTACTGAGGAGGGTAGCGAGTTTGTACCCTCTCCACACCCGTCCGGAAACCCTTCTGTTATTCATATCGACCGTCCCGACTTGGCCCGTAATCCCTTCGCGGGTCACCCTGATCTGGATCCAGGTTCTCAGGTTTTGACGAAGTTACTGGTGAACACCTTCTCCCCCGTAACCCCATGGTACGTGTACTTGACGAAGCCAAGTCCTTAGACCTCGATCTACTCACCACTCGTATAGTCACTATGGGAGATGAGGCCAAAGCTAATATTGATCGGGTGGCAGAGGAGGCCAAGAAGCTGATGGGGCATCACGCTCGGCTGGTTAAGGCCGGAGAGGAGATAGGGAGCGCCAATATCCGACTTCGATTGGTGGTCTCGGATCAGGCCAAGCAGCTTGCGGATCAGGCTATCCAGATTTCTCAGCATGAGGCTGCTACTGGGCGATTAAGGAGAACCATGGAAGAGGCCAGTCGGGCCGAATTGCGAAAAATGGAAGCTGCTTGCAAAGAGCGGATTGACATGGCTATTACCACGGTGGATGAGGTTCGGAGAGCGGATCTCGAGCAGGTGGAGGAATTGTCCGAGAAGCTTGGGGCTGCAGAGCTTGCTCAAGCTAAGTTGAGGGAAGAGATGGAGGTGATGCGGAGGTCCCTTCAAGCTGATTGCTCGAGATACAGACTGGAGAGAGATGCTGCCGTGGAAAGGTTGTCGGCCTCCAATGCCCGGATGAGGGAGTTTGAGGAGAACGAAGGAATGATGGATGACATGCTCCAGGACATGTATTTCCGGACTTGGAAGCAGGGTAACCTCTCTTGGATGGATGATTATCCCAGAGTCATGGCCAAGACATATCTTCGGGCTTTGGAGGAGGCTAAGGCTGATGCAGATAAAGAGGGTGGAACGGTCTTCAGTATGGATGTGGTCACGGCCCAGTTCACCAAGGAGGAGAAAGTGGCGGTAAAGGAGGGTATGCGGCTGCTTGCTGCTGAAGAGGCGGGTGTGCAGGTAGAAGATGACGACCAGGATGGTCAAGAAGCTAGTACTGGTAAGTCTTCCTTTCTAGTCTTTCTGTTAACTTGGTTACTCATCACTAATGAATCCTTTTTATGACCGGACAGGCGGGCAAAAGAACAAGGACAAGACTTCGACGCAACCAGCTCCATGACTGAACCTGAAAAATTCTTTTTGTAGGCTTGGCATTGTTGTATCTGTTAGTCTTAAGACAGTAGAGTAACTTCTAAGTTGTAATTCTTGCTACTTGTAATAACATTATTCTTGACGTGTAATTTTTTAGCTCAAGTTGATTTTGTCATTTCTTGAATATTTGTTGCTATTTCGACAAATCGTATGAGAAATGTAGCTATGTATAATTCTTGTAATTAAATTGTGTTTGATGTCAGATTCTGGTTTTAAATCATAATCTCATGACTTGCAATGTTAGCGTGTGGTGTGAAAAGAAAATCAAATTATAGTCATGCATTTGTACATAAAGGAAGAAAATACCGCCTTTCATGTTCTGTTTGTAAATGGCAGTTTCGAACATCTTGTATGACCAAGCATGGAGAGCAGTTGACTGCCCTGCCATCTGATTGTGAATCTCTGCATCCATTGGCGGGTATCTCTTACCCTGCATCCTGTACTTTATGGTTTGTTATAGAGGATAGGAGGAAAGTTTTTTAAGTAAAATTGAAATATGTGAAATAGTAAAACTTCCAGTCACGGAAGGCCTTCGATGTGCTTAAGTTCGTGGCAAACGGGTTTTGTAGTCACTTTCCCTAGCTGTGGGTCTTGGAGACATTTGTCACCCATCTTACGCCTCCGCGGGGAGTTAATTCTTTTTTACCACAGCCGCACTTAAGACACACCGGAGCCGAGATCGCGCACAGTAACTACCCGGGCCATTATGGCCCGTACTCATGGGTATTATTCGACTTACTGTGGCCGGCTAGCGTGGGTGCCGATCGTCAACTGTGAACTGCCCCTGGCTGGCCACACCTTATGTTGGGGCTTATAATCGGTTCACAGTCGCCGGCGAGCCTAACGCCGTAATGAGCTGCCTCGGCTATAGTCGGCCTTCTCGGTGGCTTATAATCGGCTCATTACAGTTGGCTTTAAGGGCCGTCGCGAGCAATGAGTTAACCCGCAGCAGAGGGATGCTGGAGCAAAAGTGTCTCATTGGCGAGGGCATAGATTCGCATAGTACCTGTTGGGGCTTGTCCACGTGAAGTTGCATTGTGGAGTGCTTTGAATAGAAATGCTATATGCTCAGGATTTTGTTCAACAGAAAAGGATAAAGTTAACAAGCAGCCAAGATACAAAGGAACAAGTTAAAAAAGAGACAGGGCTTTTTTAAAGTGGTTCGGCACGAAAAAATGCCTACGTCCACTGATTCTCTTTGTTAATTAACTTCATATGGGCAATACAAGTTAAGAAAAGTATCGACGGAGGTGTTGGATGTTCCATGCCCTCTGGAACACCTCTCCGTCCACTGTTGACAAAATATAGGCTCCGTTGTGGAGATCTTTATGAATTACATATGGTCCATCCCAGATTGGGTCTAGTGCTCCGGGGCGAGGGAAGATTCGCTTGAGGACGAGATCCCCTTCTCGTAAGGTACGATGCTTGACTTTGGAGTTGTATTGTGCTGCCACCTTTTGCTTGTGGGCTGCAGTTTTTAGGACTGCATCATTCCTTCTCTCCTCGACTAGATCCAAAGACATGTTGAGGAGTTCTTCGTTTTCTTCTGGGTTATAGTGGATCCTACGGTGGGAAGGCACAATGGTTTCAACTGGGAGCATAGCCTCCGATCCGTATGCCAAAGAGAAAGGAGTGTGCCCTGTTGATGTTCTGAAAGATGTGCGGTAGGCCCATAGTGCCGTAGGGAGTTCATCCACCCAAGTGCCCTTTGACTTTTCGAGCTTCTTTTTGATCAGAGTTTTCAGAATCTTGTTGACTGCTTCGACTTGTCCGTTTGCTTGGGGATATGCTACGGATGAGAAGCTTTTGTGAATTCCGTGCTCTTGGCACCAGTTGGCGAATTCCTCGCTGTCAAACTGAAGTCCATTGTCTGATATGATTTTTAGTGGGACTCCGTACCTGCACAGAACATTTTTGATTAAGAAGTTGATAACTTTCGCTGAAGATACTTTATTTAGAGGTTCTGCTTCCACCCATTTGGTGAAATAGTCGACTGCTACTATAGCATATTTGGCGCCGCCTCGACCCATTGGCAGTTCACCGATTAAGTCAATTCCCCATACTGCAAAGGGCCAAGGGCTGGTCATCTGAGTAATCTCGGTTGTTGGTAGCCGAGGGATCTTAGCAAATTTTTGGCATCTGTCACACTTCTTGACGAAATCTAAGGCGTCCTTGCTTAAGGTGGGCCAGAAATATCCATATCGGAGTATCTTTTTTGCTAACGTTTGCCCTCCGGTGTGATCTCCGCAGCTTCCTTGATGAATGTTGGATAAGATTTCCTTGGCTTCCCTTCCGGCGACGCACCTTAATAATGGGTTAGAGAACCCGCGCCGATAGAGGATGTCTCCTTGCATTGTGTAGCGGGACGCTTTCCTCAAGATTTTCTTGACTTCGTTACGCCCGCCGGGTAGTGTGCCATTTTGTAGGTAGTCTCGGATGGGAGTTATCCAAGTTGCTTCTTCGGTTGCAACTATCAGATTCACTTGTTCAAAACTCGGGATCATTTGCTTTGAGACAGTTACTGCCCCGAAGATGGCGACGTCTCTCATACTTGCTTGCTTTGCCAATTCGTCGGCCTCTTGGTTCTCTTCCCGAGGGATGTGTTTGACTAAGTAGTGGTCCAATCGGCTGAGAAGTAACTTGGTCTTCTTTAGATATGCTATGAGTCGTTCTTCTCGAGCTTGGAATTCCCCTAGTATTTGATTAACAATAAGCTGAGAATCGCTGTGAAGACACAAAGAATTGGCTCCGATCTCGATAGCAATTTCTAATCCGGCTATTACTGCTTCGTATTCTGCATCGTTGTTGGTGGCAGTGAACTCCAACCTTATAGCATAGTGCAGTTTATTTCCCCTGGGAGTGATGATTACCACACCTGCCCCCGAGCCTTGTTCGTTAGATGCACCGTCCACAAAGAGATTCCACTTGATATCTTCTGTTATTTCCAGTTGCTCCTTATCCTCGTTGGTAGTGAATTCTGCAATGAAATCAGCCATGGCTTGTCCCTTGATGGCGGTGCGAGGGTGATAGGTGATATCATATTGACTCAGCTCAATACACCATTTAAGTAGTCGCCCGGAAGTGTCGGGACGATGGAGTACCTGCCTTAGTGGTTGATCGGTTAGAACCTTGATGGAATGGGATTGGAAGTAATGACGTAGCTTTCGTGAAGTGATTAGTAAACAGTATGCTAACTTTTCAAGCTTAGGATATCTGACTTCTGCCCTAGTAAACCTTTTACTGACGAAGTAAACTGGTCGTTGCGTGCGGTTATCTTCTCTTACCAAGGCAGCGCTTAGAGCGTGAGATGACACAGCAAGGTATAGGTATAATTCTTCGCCTTCGCTTGGGGTCGAGAGTACCGGTGGTTTCTGGAGGTATTCGATTAGGTTAAGGAAAGCGGTCAAGCATTCGTCCGTCCATTCGAACTTTCCTTTATCTTTCTTTAGAGCTTCGAAAAAGGGGACGCACTTGTCCGTTGCTTTGGAGATGAATCGGCTTAGGGCAGCCACTTTTCCATTTAGGCTTTGCATTTCCTTTCGGGTGGAAGGTATCTTGATGTCTCTTAATGCTCGGACTTGTTCAGGGTTTGCTTCTATCCCTCGGGCATGGACGATGAATCCTAAGAATTTTCCTGATGACACTCCGAAGGAGCACTTTAGTGGATTCAACTTCATTCCATACTGTCGAAGTACCTGGAACATTTCGCCCAGGTGGCTTACGTGATCTTTGGCTTTCCGTGATTTTACCAGCATGTCGTCTACATATACTTCCATTGTTCGTCCTATTAGCCCTGCGAACATCTTGTTGACGAGGCGCTGGTAGGTGGCTCCTGCATTTTTAAGTCCGAAGGGCATCACTTTGTAGCAGTACAAACCCCGGTCGGTGATGAAACTAGTGTGATCTTGGTCGGGAGCATGCATAGGAATTTGGTTATATCCTGAGTATGCATCCATAAAAGACAGGAGTTCGTGCCCGGCTGTGCTGTCTACAAGTTGGTCGATTCTGGGAAGCGGGAAGCAATCCTTTGGGCAGGCGTCATTTAGGTTGGAGAAGTCAACGCAGGTCCGCCACTTCCCATTAGCCTTCTTTACTAGTACCGGGTTGGCGATCCATTCTGGGTAAATAGCTTCTCGTATGAAGTCATTGGCGAGTAGATTCTTTACTTCTTCATCGAGGGCTGCTGATCGCTCTGCCCCCATACTTCTCTTTTTTTGTTTTACGGGTGCCTTGGTAGGATCAATTTTTAATACGTGGCACGCTATGTTGGAGGAGATTCCGGTCATGTCAGCGTGTGACCAAGCGAATACATCCAAGTTGTGGCGGAGAAAATCAACGAGTTGTTCCTTCAATTCAGTTTTCAGCTGCGACCCAATTTTCAGTAGCCTACTTGAGTCGTGCTTGTCTACAGATATAAACTCCATAGCCTCTGCAGGCTCGGCGGTGGCCTCCTCCTCTTTGTCCCTAGGGTCTAATTCATTGAAAGGGTCGCTGGTGTATCGAAGAGGAGGGGCTTTCTTTAGTTGCTATGCTTCAAGGCTTTTTGTGCAGAGGGCAATCTCTACACCTTTCCCTTTATCTCTCCTGTGGTTGTTGCGAAGTTCGGTTACATAGCAGTCTCGTGCAATATCTTGGTCTCCTTCCACTTCCCCTACCCCACTGTCTGTTGGAAATTTCATATTCAGGCACCACGGGGCTAGGACAATCTGGAAGTCAGATAGGGCTGGTCTTCCTAGGAAGGCGTTGTAGGCCGAATGGTTTTCTATCAGCACAAACGTCTGTTTCCTTACAACGGAGCGGGGATGGCTTCCGATTTCAACGAAGAGGTCCAGCTGCCCGATGGGCATTTTCGCATCTCCAGTGAAACCGTGTAGCGGTTTATCGCAGGGAGATACGTCCTTCATTGACAACCTCATTTTGTCGAATGCGTGTTTGAACAGGATATTTACAGAGCTTCCAGTGTCTACCAGGATTCGGTAAACTTCGGCGGGACCGAGTCGGGCAGAGATAACCATGGGATCCATGTGAGGGTACTGTCTTCCTTCTAGGTCGCGTTTACTGAATGTGATGTCATTACTTTCTTTCCGCTTTGGGTGGCGCTCTTCTATAACCGTATTGACACAGTCTCTACTGTCTCTGAGCGACTTCCCATATCTTTCCATCTCTTTCCAACTTCTGTCTGCGATGTGTGGACCTCCTGAGATGGTATGGACCACTATCTTCTCTTGACTAGAGCTGCTAGCGTTGCGGTCGCCTCTGCCGGTCCCTGGTGAGGGTAGCCTTGGGTTTTCATGGCAGGAGCTGGAGTCCTGTCTTGACTTTTTACATAGCGCTCCAGTTTCTTTCTTCTGATGTGTTCCTCAATCAGATCTCGGAGATGATGGCATTCGTTGGTATCATGTCCGTGGGATTCGTGGAAGCGGCAGAATTTTCCAGATTTCTGTGCGCTATCTGATTCCTTCTTGTATGGTGGGCGTTTGTATCTAACTTCGCCTTGGGTGGCAAGGAAGATGTTTTCGACGGTCTCATTCAAAGGGGTGTAAGAGTCGAATCTTGGTCCTGGCCGATATAGGCGTTTCTCTACTTTCTTGCCCCCAGCATTGTCTCTGGAATCATTTCTTCGAACGTCCCTTGCCACAGCAGGGGCGTTGCCATGGGTCGTCTTACTTTGCTGTCCTGACTGCCCCTCAATGGCAGCATCCTCAAGCCTCATGTATTTCCCGGCTTCATGGAAGAAATCGGGTAAAGTAGCTGGTTTTTCTTTTGTCAATCTCCTAGCAAATTTAGTGTCCGGATGCACCCCACTGCAGAGGGCCATTAGGATAAGTTTCTCATCGGCATCTTGAACTGCGGCTGCTGCGGCGTTGAATCTGGTTAGGTATTGCTGCAGCTTTTCTCCAGGTTTCTGTTTGACGCTGGATAAGGAATAAGCGTCCTTAGGTTGCTCCACATGAATGCGGAACTGACTGATGAATTTTTCTTTCAACATTTCCCATGAGCTGATGGATCCTTGGGGTAGATGACAGAACCAGGAGGTAGCAAGATCTGCTAAGAAGAGCGGGAAGCATTTGCACAGCACTCCCTCTGTTGCTCCACTCATGAGCATATGCTGCGTGTACCTCTGTAAGTGTACAACGGGATCGGAGGTTCCTTTGTAGGGTTCCATTGTTGGCATCTTCCATTCTCGGGGGGTGATAGCAATTTCGATATTGCGGGCGAAAGGGCTGGTTACCCTAGCGCCTATCCCTCGATCTCTTTGCTCCCGTTGGACACACTCTCTGAATAAGCGTGCCATCCTTTCATCAGAATTAGGAGCGGACAGAAATGAGTTTGGTTCCGTTCTGTGGGGTTGATTCCGACCAGACAACCTGTAGGGATGGTATCGTTTATCATTCCTCATATTTTCCAGTGGCTGCCTTTGATCTTCTGGGAGCATGCTTGGGTCAGCTACAGTTGGCCCTTGCCTTGATCTTCCCCTATTGGGTTCTGATCTAAGCACTTCCTCGGGTCCAACTTCGGGCTGAACTCTAGCTCGGCCCCGTTCATTGGTGTTTCTGTGGTTAGGCAGCATGACCGGCTCAGCTGCAGTTGACCTCCGCCCGGTACCTTCCCCGTTGGGTTCGGCACCAAACGTTTCCTCAGGCCTAACTTCGGGCTGAGCTCGGTCTCGGCTCCTACCATGGCTACTCCTGCCGTTAGCTCCTTCGAAGAAGGAAGATCTTTGCTGTCTCTGAGATCCTCCAGATTGGGACTCGCCCCATGATTCAGTGTTGCGGTTGGATTCTTCAGCGTCCCTCAAGCATGACATGAGATGGTCCACCAAGGCTTCCTGCTGGGACGTGAAGCGGTTAGTTACTTCAACAACAACTCTGTCCAAATCTGCCCTAGTAATTGCTGCAGGCTGTTCTGTGGCAGGAGTGGCTGGGTTAGCCTGTCCTTCAGTTGTTGCCGTTGCTGGAGGAGGACGATTCACTTGATTCGCGGCAGCTGGATCAGGAAGGCTGCTGGATGCGATGTTTTTTCCTTTGTTAACATCTTTTCTCTGTTTGGGAGGCATGTTTTCCAAGTGGCGGACGATGCTGTTAGGAAAACTTGTTAAGCGGATGAAGCTGAAGCTTCGAGCTTCTAGCTCTCAGTGAAAGCACCAAAAATGTTTGCACAAAAAATGGACAAACACCACAAAGTTGTATGATTTAGTAGATCTTATGTTGTTCTTAGTGATTTTAGAGGTTTATGCAAATATATGAAAAACAGGGGCTAAACTGTAAAAAGACACGCAGATTTATAGTGGTTCAGCCAGAATGTGCCTACGTCCACTTTATATGTTATTTCTCTTCTTTTGTTGTGATTACAAGTACAAAGCTTTGATACAAGTAAAAGAAAGTTGTTTGAAAGTTCCTTCCGTGCTTGAGCTCTCAAACTTGTCCCCATTGTTGTATCCCTGCCCCTCTATTTATAGAGTGAAGCTGGGGGTAGGGGTCTTGGAGGTATATAGCAGCTGGCGGGCCTGGGCTGAGACAATCTGGCCTGGAACACCTTGGTTCGGCATCCCTTGATTCGGTGGTAGGTTGATTCGGTGAGGAGTTGGTCCGGTCGTGTAGTTTGGACCGGTGGGGAGTTGGTCCGGTGTAGGTTGATTCGGCATAGGTTGATTCGGTGAGGAGTTGGTCCGGTCGTGTAGTTTGGACCGGTGGGGAGTTGGTCCGGTGTAGGTTGATTCGGCATAGGTTGATTCGGTGAGGAGTTGGTCCGGTGTAACTTGGTGGGTGTTTGGTCCGGTAGGGAGTCGAACATGGTGAATGTTTTGTCCGGTAGGGTCAAAATATACCCAACATTGTGCTTTGTCGTTGTTTTAGGTGGAACAGTGCAATACGGCTTCTGAAGTGTTAATGCAGTTCGAATGTTGTGCTATATTGTCATCCTGTATAACTATGAGGGCGTAGTTCTCAATGGTTCCTTTATGATAGTTAAGTTCCAGAGTACTTATAACTATGTAATTAATCGATGTTGGGTACGTGGTTCTATCACTTCAACATCAAATCTAGATGGCAGAGCATCCTTATAGCTTTTTTATGTTAATGTAAGATTGCAGTGCATACCTGGAAGCTATGTCATAGTTCTGCTTATTGAAGTGAGTATAAAGGTTGCAGAGTGGCTCCTACACTATGTAGTCATCTCAAGTTTTTTGCTCAGCGTTATAATGTCGAAGCTATGTTCAATGGGAAGTTGTAGTCTTTATGTTTTGCTACCAACTCACGATTTTGGTGTAGTACTATCTTGATTTTGTTCTTGCTTCCTTTCCATTTTTTGATTCCTATTATGAGAGCAGTTATTCCAAGTTTGGTGCTCGTACTAATTTTAGTTGGACAACGTTTGGAAAGTATGGGTGTAACACCATCTAATAAGTATATATTGCATTATAATATGTAGTGTCTAGGATGAAGAATATAAATCATAAAATAGCCGTGATGCTTACATTAATCACACCAAAATAATATTGAATAGGTATACAATCAAAACCGCTAAGATGCATTCGCATATTGATTTCCATGGAGACCTCCGCCGTAAATTGAGACCAAACTCCATGACAAGGATCGGAAACTACCTTCCGTGTGTCGTATATCCACAAATAGAATGTAACGACCCCGAATTTTAATTAAATTTAAATTGATAATTTATTGAATTTTTGAATTAAAATTGTAAAATAAATCGATAAATGGAGCGAGTTTCCCCGAATCCAAATATATTCTGTATAAATCATTTAAAATTAAAATATTGTATACGTGTGTATATATGAGAATATATATATCTGTATTTGAACATATCTGACTAAATTTGAAATAATGTAATATATATTTGATTTGTGTTTAAATTGTAAATAAATGGTTTAAAGATAAATTTAAAAATAAATTGATAATAAATATTTAAACTAAAAAGATAGAAGTAAAATAACATTTGAGATATAAATAAATAAGAGATGAACTATAAAAATAAAAGTAACACTTAAAATAAAATCTAACAACAAACTAAATTAGAAATCCATTTATCTTATAAAGTAATACTTTAAAAACAAGTATGTAAACAAATCAAGTTGATGTGAATAAAAGAGTAATGCAAATAAAATACAAGGTCAAGCTTCAGTTCAAAGCCTGGAAAAGAAAGAAATAGCAAGTAGATAAAAATACATAGTTATGTATATAACTTACTAAAGCAGGCTAAGCAAGTAAAAATAAACAAATATGTATAGGCTGGCAAAGGAAGGTTTTATCTCATGCATTGTACAGCCGAAGGAAAATAAAATGTATATGGTACATTCGAAAATTTAAAATAAAGTATAAGTGTAGACATAAGGAGGCAAGCATTTAATGTTGAACATCTCTAGTACACAAACTAGATCATATCAGCCCCCATGAAATAAAAAATCTCTGAGCAAATCTTGTACCAAAGAAAATAAACATCACCTTGCATACTCTATTCTATATCTAAATCTGCTCATTCATTTCGTTCAAAAGACTGAGCCTTCCCAGTTTTTAAAAGTTCAAACTAGATCTAAATCATGTTCAAAACGAGAGACATGGCAAGTTTCCATCTTTACAACTTGAAAACAATAATCAAAACTAGAGTATTAGGGATCAAAGGAAGATCCAGCTTCCAGTTCAACATTGAAGAGGCTCTGTGCATTCTTTTCTTTTGAAACCAAGGTGAGCAACTTTTGTTTTAAGAATTTAAAAATATGAATCTGCTGAATACTTATCTGTGAGCAAACCCACTTTCATTTGCCTATACTCTTTGATATCGTATTGATGATGCTCTGGAATGATTGTTAATAGGCATGCATGTTGTTTAAGTGTGAATTGTATGTATATATGTTGATATTTTTGGTGTGAATGTCTGATATCCAAACTCTGTGCAACTCAACATAATTTAAAATCATGAACCTGTAAACAAAACCAGTGCAAAGAGGAATCAAAAGAAAAATCAGAGTCTGAGCCAAGTGCAGAGATCAGATTCAAACTTCAACAACAAAGTTGCAAAACAAAACTGGAAACAACAGTTCCAGGTCAAACAAATCAAATGCCGGATAAAACTCTTTTTGTTTTCAAATCTATTTTCTGATCTGCAACTCCATGTGAGCAAATCCTTAAACACATATTTTATTTGAACTTGCCTGAATGAATGTGCTTGCAAAAATTTGTGTGTATATTAGTTATAATTGCTTGAGTATGCCTGGAAACAGAAAAGAACATCTCTGTTCTTGTTTACAGGCATTGCAAACTGGTTAGGAAATTTAAAATCTTCCTATCTAAGTAAATTTAGATTTCGATTTCTAAATGAAAATTAACTATAACTATGAAATGCAAAATAAAATAAAATAAAAAATATTTTTTTGAAGAAAAAATATATCAAGTAAATATTGTGAAAATGTTTATTTACAGTGAAACCATCATAATTCAGAAAATTCAAGTATCTCAGTTTCAAGTTCTACTTACATACCCTGATTCGTTCCAGGAAGTAATGAATTTTAATGTTAAGTTTATAATTTTTAAGTTTAGGAATGTCGCGAATTTTAGAGTTGAACGAAATTGTTAATTTCGTCAATCCCTGGCGATTGGAGAAATGATAAATCTTGAGATTGGAATTGGAGCATGGTTGGAGGTCAGTGACCCTAGGAAAAATACTCGCACATTTTTTCGTTGATTGTAGCAATGGCGAGATGACGTTTTAGGGTTTAAACCCAATTGTTGTCGATATCGGAAATGCGAGTGTTGTAGTGTCGTCAGTGCATCGAGTTGGACCAAGCCGGGTGGAATCGAAACGTGGGTGAGTGGCAAATGTCTGGATGCGGCGGCGTAGTCGCAGGTGATCAATGATGATCAGGCGAGGTGAATTTGTTGATCAAGGTTGAGTGTCAGGTGGAGCTCGATTGCTCGTTTTTGATCTCAGGCTAGTTTGATCGAATTATGTGGTCGTTTGGGTCGTGATAGTTGTCGCTGACGTGCTGGGGATGGTATCGATGATCAGAATGGCGACGATGATCTGTGCACGTGCACGTGTAGGTGGCCGTACCTGGTTTTAGTTAAGGAACTGGGGAAGACGATGATGTGCTCGGGTCAAACTCGAAGAGAATTATGGGAAAACTCGAAGCAGATGGCACAATCTGGATTACCCGGGGTCAAGCTCGGGTAAAACGTGTATTTGCTCGGGTTGATTGTCTGGTGGTAAGAACAGTTTTAATGTTTGAAAGAAAAATCAAGTTTTCTTTTAATTGAATTTGGTTAAATCAATTTTCTTTCAATAATCAAGGCTACCTGAGTTTTAAAACAAGTTAAGAAGGGCTTTTAAATAAATCATTTTAAATTTATCAAATTTTAAACATGGTTTAAAATAAATATAACCTTTATTTTGAAAGGTTTATTTTTAACTTAATGATAATTAAAGGTTAGTTAACTAAAGTGAATAATAAAGGAGAATTAACCAATGTAATTATTTAATGTGATTTAATTAAGGATAATCAATTAATTAAGATTAATTAATGAATGTAAGTAATTAAGGATAATTAATTTATGATTAACGATCGATTAATCAAGTGATTAAAGAATAATTGCTCAAGATAATTAATTTGTGATTTATTAATATAAGTGATTAGGGATAATCACTTGTTGTAATTAATTAAGAATAATTAATTAACATGATTTGAAATTAATGATCAATTAACCAGGATTAGGGACTAATCTGATTTAATTAAATCAGATAAATAAATTGACCTTACCTATGAATGTTTGGACCTGACTGAATGATTGAATTGTTGATATTCCCTGATTTGTGATGTTTTGTGATACATCCTGATTTATGCTGTGATCTGTAATTTACTTATCTATGATTTGTACGATAAGCGTGATAGTTAATATCGCTTATCAACTATATTTCTGTATTCTGATCTGTGATGATTGTATGATGCTGCACTATTGTGTAAAACCCCTGGACTACACCTTTACACACACAAATATGGATTTCACGTGGAAATCGGTTAAGTCACAGATAATGTAAATTTGATGTTTTTGAAATTGAAATTTTATTTTCAATTGATTTTGAAATTAGAAATTTGGGTTTAAAGTGAAAAGCTTTTGAAATGGAATTTCAAAGATAAAAGTTATTTTGAATAACTTAATCGAGTTTTGAAAATTTAAATAATTTGATTTAAATTTGAATTCAAGTTTGAAATTGAATCCTATGATTTGAAACTAGGGATTGAAAATGATATAAATGTGTTTGTATAAAATTAAACCATTTAAAAGTATAATTTTGAGAATTTGGATTTAACCCAAGAACCTTAACTCGTATGAATGAATCAGATTTTCTGAAATGAAACTGTTTGTTTTTAAATAATAAAAGCTTTCAGATAAGAAATGAAATTCCAGTTTAATTAAAGGAATTTCAATATTGAATTGAAAATGGTTTTCCAAGTTATGAACGAATTGTTTTGAAAAGCTATGATTTGAATCTGTTATTTTTAACAGATTTAAAATGATGTTTTGTTTAAATCATTTGAAATGGGATTGTTTTGAAAGCTATAAGTTAAATCTTGATTTAAAGGTTTAACGAGTTAATCAAATTGAAATGGAAATTAATTTGGAAAATCTGTGAATGAATCTTTTATTTAAAAGATTTAAATGTGGAAATTGTTTAAACCGTTGAAGGTTGTTTAAAATAAATCTTTTTGTTTAAAAGATTTGAAATGGTAATCGATTGAAACCATTTAAAAAGAAGTTGAATTAATAAGTTGTGACTTAATTGAAATCCCATATCCATATGTTTTTAAATATTACGCTCACTATTCGGTTTAGCCGGGAGAGGACCTTTGGGTCGTATAACCCATTCCGAATATGTGATACGTCGTATATGGATAGCATTTGAAGACCGGTGTTGAAGACCGGATATTTTTGAAAACGGAAGGATTACCGTCGAGTTACTCTGCATCGGTTGATCCCCGATATAGAGGTTTTATCACCCTTAGTGACGGGAAGTCCGGACGTGATTGGAAATTATCCGGATTTGCAAGGGCTTCGTGAGAAGTGCCTTCGGTTCTGTTCGAACCCGGAACAGACTTGTATGGATACATGTCTGACATTACACTTTGAGATATAAAGCCGATTTCTTTCAAATACATTTCTGTTGGTGGCGGAGAATTTATTCTCTTAGCTTAACACCCTTCTCTGAGACGTACGAGCTCAGAGGTTATGTAGTTGAAGGTTATCAGCGATATATCCCAATTTGGTAATGTGGCATGCTGAGTGTAGCTGTGTGATGATCATCGTTTGATCATTTGTGATATGATCATTTGTTTGATCTTATATCTTTGTGATCATAGGTTGATCATCTGTTGACCCAAAGCATGGCTTTTTGAAAAAGCGTAGCTTTGTGGACGAGACTTCGTCAGGGCCTCACAACCCGGAAATGGTCGAAACAGGATCGTTGCGGCAAGGTTATGAGGGTCGCGCCCTTTAGGGTATGTCATTTCCTTCTGGAAAGGGGTGGTATCATGGTATGGAGCCCAGATACTTACTCATGTGGATACACTTTCTTTATGATGTGTGATGTTGGATACCGAGCTCGGATAAAGGTCCCAAAGGACCGGGTGATGACATATTCGTGAGTTACCTGTTACAGGGGTAACCCGGCCTTGTTCTGCAGAGAGCAGTTTGTCTCTCGGGACGTCCCGCCAGAGGCGATCCCATGCGGCGGAAGGAAGTTCCTTAGCCTGACCATTTGTTGGAAAATCCAAAGAAACAATACGGAACTTGGACGGTTTTAGTTGTATTACCTGCTATGGAATGTGGCGGTAACCTGCTATTGAACATAGTAGCTATAGTAGGCATACGATACTGGTCGTATGTTGGCTAAGATTAATATTATACTTTCAAAATGTTTTCTGCACTATGCACTAATAATAATAATCCAATGATTTTGCGTAGTGAGCATCTTTGACTATCATAAGAAGAAATCTCCTCCAATTCTGCGTTTGCATTGTGTGTGTGGCGGGAGGTCTTATGGTAGTTTCATTTTCCAAAAGCATTGCGGATTTCAATGTTTAAAATTCTTTTGCTGTTGTTTAAAGATAAACTGTTTTTGTTGCTCACACCAGTCCCATGACTGATCCGGAGTTTATTGTTCCCTTCCTAAACTCTGGGTGCTCATAATTTTCCACACGAGCAGTCTAGAGTTGGGGTTTTCAGATATTCAGGTTTAGTAGATTATCTGGAGCTAGTTCATTCATCGGAGTTGCTTATCTTGGAGTTGTGGATTCATTCTTGTCTGAAGATCATTTTGGAGTTATCATCTCTATTGGAGATATTCTATCCGCTGCTGTTGTTATCTTTTCTTTTCCGCTGCTATTTCTTGTATCTCTGATATTTGTTGTATCATATCTCTGATGTATATTGATATTCATTGTATCACTCTGTTGTATCAGATATTGTATATCAATGTATTATTCTTTTCTTCCGCTGTGTTATTTACTTAATTGTGTTATAGCTCCGGCGAATCGGATTTGTACGGTCGAATCTGCGGCATTCTAGTACAATGTGAAGTACGGATGTTGATTTTCGAACGGGCAAAACCCGATACGTTACATAGAATATACCATAAGGTAAACACAATAGACCCATGCCCTAACACGTGAACCAAGTATCATCAATTCTCGCATGCAACATTGATAAGCATACTCCAGATGTGGAGTTAATATACCCCCCAAGGGTTAGCTAAACCCCTAGATTGTGCATCTTACTATGTCTTTAGTCATTTCTCGATGGTGAAGTCGCATTCATCATCTTAACACACGAGATATCATCACTCGTACAAATTACGAATCCCCACATGGATTCTCATATCTCGAACAGATCTCGGAACGAAACATGGATTCCAGCATCTTGAACAGATCCACTTCCAAGTGATAAAATACGTATCTCGGTCCTGAAGTGGTTTTCGATAAGTAAAACACTTACCGATCATGGTCTCTTCAAGAATGAATCGACGAATTTTCGGTTAACTTAACTTTGGTTCTTTCAGGAAAAAACATAAACCAATAAGGGAGGAAATCATTTCCTATCCAGACGGATTCCTTATCAATTGTCCTACAAGAGTAAGACGAGTTTATACATAGGTTATATCATCACCATGTGAATAACCGTACCGTATAATTCCTGTGTTTCCTCTAGATATTTCGGAAGTTAATTTGGTCAAATTCAACAACAATGAAACGATCACATACGGAAACCAAGTCTCATATACTTATCACATTTTCGACCTTTTCAGATTCTACTATCCCTCGGTCAAGTGTGAAGCCCAGTAGGTTAGAGCACTGTTGCTTCTACACCCTACTCAAATCATAATTCTTGACTCTAACAGATAGAATCGTTTCTACTTCATCGCTTTTTAGTGCTAAGAACACGACTACATAATTTCCATAGACAAGTAACAAACAAAGCACGATCAAGTCACATAAACGATTTATAATCTCCTTTTTATTTAATCAATCCTTTATTAATTAAAACCTCCTTTATTAGTAAAACTTCTTTATCCAATAAAACTTCTTCATTCAATTAAAACTTCGTTATTTAACTTCTTCCTTCAATTAAAACATCTTTCTTAAATTAAAACTTCTTTTAATTAAACACCTTTTATTAATTAAACACCTTTATTAAGTAAACACCTTTATTAATTAAACACAATTAATAATTAACTCCTTTATTAACTAACACCTTTATTAATTAAACTCCTTTAGTAATTAACTCCTTTATTAATTAACTCCTTTATTAATTAAACACCTTTGTTAATTAACTCTTTTATTAGTTAAACTCCTTTATTAACTAAACTACTTATAAATTAAAACTTAACTTATTTAAATTATATATAGATTTTGACTTCCCTTTATAAAAGATATACTTGCATTCTACTATTCATGTATTTTACTATTCACGTATTTTACTATTAACTTATACTCTTTTCTATACTTCAAAAGTATTCATATACTTATCTCAAATGGTATAAATATATTCACAAATCATTAACAAGATTTACATAATTTGAAATATAATCGAAGAGGTTAAAAATAAATTTTACTTAAACATTGTTACTATAAACCCCTTTATATGTTAAAAGTTTACTTATTCTATCTTTTATAAAAGATTCTATACTTGTTATTATCTTTAAAATATACATTAAAGATCTGAGTATTTTCTTAAGGGTTAAAGACAATTGTTACTTAAATGTCTGTCACTACAAACCCAAAACCATTCACTTGTAATTACCCTTAAAACATTTATTATTAAAGTACTAATTATATTCTAAGTATAATTAATAAAGGTAAATGTTTTTTAACTAAAACATTATTTACTACAACCCAAAACCATTTACTTATAGTTCTCTTTTAAATATTCATTATTAAATATATAATTATATTCCTAAGTATAATTAATAAGGGTAAAAATACAAATGTTACTAAAACATTGTTTACCATCAATCCAAAACCATTCTTATACTTATCAAAAACTATTCATTTTAAAAATCAAAGCATATCCACACTTATTGATTAAGGTAATGCACTTTTAGTATAAATTTTCAAAACCATTTATTTAACTTAAGAGTTAAAATTCAAAACTCCCTTTACTACTTTTACACAATACAACTTACTTTCTAAAACTTATATATATACACACACTTTTAAAATGCTTATAATTATGGTAAAACACTTTTAAACTACTTAAAAATATATTATAATTATCTACATAGAATATTATGTAAAAATAACAAATTTGGAAATAAATAGAAAACAAAAAATAAAACTGTTTTATTTTAAAATCCTCTTAATTCAAAAATTCATAATTAATTATTAAAAATATATTTAAACTTGAAATCAATTTTAAAACACTCTAATATAAGTTAGAAAATAACTATAAAAATATTAGAGAAAATAATTAATTTAAATATCATTTTTATATAATTTAAGGTTTCAAACACAAAAGATAGCATTTCCATAATGTTGAAAAGTCTTTGTAGTAGTTTAAAAATGTTTCAAAACAATTGGAGTTAACAAAATCGAAACTACCGCGGTAACAAAGTGCTGTAAAATGTCTCTAGATTCAAAGCAAAATACCAACTTAAACAACTGAAAGTTTCAAACAGAAATGATAACATTTTAATAAATGCTATGTAAACAATTCGCAAAAGGAAAAATGTGTTTCAGAAGAAAAGACAACATTTCCAGAATGCAATTATAGTTCTGCGCCTGTTTTTACCATGATTTTGCAACAGCTTTGAGGCTAGTTTTCGACGCTTAAACAATTGATTTTTGATCCAATATTATATAATAGCTAGTGTCTTGGGCACTTAAAAATCATGGAAAGAAACCCTTAAGGATATATAAATACCTTGAAAATAAGGTATTTTTCGAAGGGCTCATACAACGACCTTTTCGCTATAACTATCGCCGCTTCGTTCAACTAGTTATTTAATGATTTTAAGTCCAAAATTTATATAGTAAGAACAAAATATAATTTACTACTTAAAATGGTAAAGAAACTCCTAAGGATGTCTTTACAAAAATAAACGCAAATTCCGAAAAACAAGGTATTCACAAGAGTCGATATAGGGATTATTTTCGCAACTAACTTTTTCAACTTCGTTAACTAGTTTTAAACTTTAAACCTTTTTAACACTTGATATTTTTACATTATTAAGTCCTTATATCAGAACTTTGTGAAACTATAGCGATTAACGATGTTCCCCTTTTCTCCATCATTTCTTCACTTCTTAGATGCTAAGCCATGTTCTCGAGGTGATATAAGAACTTTGTGAAAGTTTAGAAGAGATTGAAGAAGACTTGAATTTATTTTGAAGATTTAAAGAGGAGAAAGAAGAGTGGAATTAAATTTCAATTTTTCGAAACTTTGAAAATAAAACTTCTGAGAAAAAGAGAGATGTAAGTGATTTAGCAATGAGAACATGGACCAAAACCCCCCTTGGATGGTCGGCCAAACTCCACTTTCTCTCCTTTGCACATGCACACCATAACTTCCTTAAATCACTCCATGATTCCCTCCTTATATCATAGCTTTTGGTCTTCTTCTTGAAGTTTTATTAACTTAATTAATTTGCCATTAACTTAAGTGTTTTTAACCTGTTATTTCTATGCTTATTTGTTTCTAAGGTATGTACAAAAATTCAAACAACTTTTATTTAGCAGAAAGTCATTTATCGATAAAATGATTTTCGGTCACATTATCGATATTTCTTTAAACTATTTTTTCGTAAACAAATTTCAAAAACAATTTTAGCTTCATTAGTTATAAATTAAAAGGGGGTTAACGAGCTTATAAAATCACATTTATTCACATTAAATTCAAGATACTAATATTTAAATAATTCAGATATTCAAATACAAATTGTTTGAAATTTGGGTCGTTACATTATCCCTCGCTTAGAATATTTGGTCCTTGAAATTCCAACACAAGAAACAAAAAAACCAGTCACAAATTAATACTTAACATCATTCAAATTCACTAGCAAACATAGCTCATGGTTTGACCAGGTTCAAATCCTTCTCATCGCATAAGGATGATAAACAACCCACATAGCATGCCATATGTTCAATAGCCTCAACTTATTACTTATTCGATTATTCATGCTACCTTAGAAATAATCGAAGATTCATTCCTCAATCTTTCCACAAGCCAACAAACACAACATAAAAATATACTAAAGCCCAAACAATGTACAAGGATCATCTGTACATAATATCATATCTAATCACTCTCTCAATCACATAAATTCCACTTCTAAACTAGTGCCGATTACTTAACCTCTCTAGTGCAGAATATAATCAGGTTCTTTGATTAGAAACATCCGCTTTCCTTACATAGCCATATACTATGATAGAAAACTTTAGAATCATATCAAGAGTCTGTATCAAGTGTTCATCATTAAGAATCTAGTGAAAAATCCTTGTTCGGACCAACATAAACCACCGCGTAACCACGTACTCGAATCTTAGATTAAGAATTGTCATAGGAATAAAATAATTTACGTACAACATATGTACTCTATTCCATTAGTTTCTTAACTGCACTAATTACTTCTTAGATGGTATTCATTTTCTCATATAGAGTTTCTCATTTAGTACTAAAATCATTCATGAAGCATTTCATAAAATATTACTTATATAAACATACTATAAAGACTTATCTTTATTTAAAAATTAACATTTCATTAAAACTTAATTTCTCTTTGGAACATTTCAAGACTTAGGTTCATTACTAGTATACTACTCCACTACATCTTAAGAGTATACACATAACATTCTAATTTATTTTACTACCTTTTTCAAATTAAGAGTTAAAGAAATTCAACTTTTTTATTAAATTTCTTTAAAGAAACTTTAGAACTATACACTGAAGTTTTCAGTTCAATACATTTGAAATTATAATATATGCATACATCTTTTGTATATCAAATCATAGTTTCAGGATTAAACCAAAATCATTTACAAAATTGTATGAAATACTACGTAAATATTACTAAGTATCATAATCTCAATTTCATAAACCAATTTCCAAAAATACCGGGATTTAAGTTCTCAAATTCTCAATTTAAATCCTTTTTTTATTTGTAAACCATATTTTATAAACCATTTTATATAAAGTCACTTTCTTATATAAAATCATTTCACAAATATTTGTTCCAAAATATCTTACCTTTAAGATTATAATAAACATTTAAATCCAACATTATCACCGAACACCTTATAGTCAAACTGTGAAACTTAATTCACAAGATGTTCGTTTCAATGTTCCCATAAATTACTATCTACCCATCCCATGTAGTAAAAAGGTAAACTACTTATAAATCAACAAACAATAGTTAAGGCTCATAAACTGGTCGAGCATGACTAGGCTAATAAATAAGAATGAACATTATAATCCTTACATAAATCAACTAAACTACCAACTTATACTTATATATTACTAATATATATCAAATATATATATATATATGCTCTCATATATATAATACACTCAACTTATGCTAGGGCATTCCATTGCCCTATCTCTTAATGTGGTATACCCCACCAAAGTCAAGGTTCTCACTTAACATTTAGCTTTGATACCAAGTTGTAATTAACGCCCTTTTCGACCCTCGAATGTCAACACTAGTACATCCATGGTAGTCATGTGTTGAACACCTAAGTGCTGGAAAGATAGAATGTTAGGGTAAAGAAAAAGAAGAAAAGAAAATGAACAAGAAAGAGGAGAACAAAACATCAGAATCTCACATGTAGAATGACAACATATAATATCAAAAGACCGCACATAGTGTTACTCTAATATACATAGCATTTCAAAGTTACTAATCTAAGTACTATCGTCAGCATGGACAGTTATAAGAGCCTATCCTTAGAATTGCTGATATATATACAAATATACATAAAGTAATGCAGCGAAAATAAATACTACAGTAGGTAAAACATCTATCTCCTATCCAAGAGCTCAATGAACATAAAATAACTAGCCTTTCTCAAACTTTTCAAAAGAGCACTAATGGAAATTAGCGAAAAATAAAACCATGCGTCAGACATTAGTCTGGTGTGAGAAACTCAAGAAATATGTAGCTAGCATATAATAAAACTTTTGAGACTATTGTAACGGTTATCCCCTTAAAAGAACCAAACCCATATAATAAGTGCATATTGCGGTATAATAGATAATGCCTAGGGTGAAGAATATAAATTAGAAAATAGCTATGATGCTTACATTAATCACGCCACAACAATATTGAATAGGTATATAATCAAAACTGCTAAGTTGCATTCGCATATGAATTTTTTGTGGAGCATCTCCATGTCAAGGATCAGAAACTACCTTCTGAGCATCATATATCTCTAGATAGAATATACCATAGGGTAAACATAGTAGGCCCATGCCCTAACACGTAAACCAAGTATTATGAACTCCCGCCCACAACATCGATAAGTATACTCTAGATATGGAGTTGATGTACCCCTCCATGGGCAGCTAAACCCTTGGATTGTGCATCCTATTATGCCTTAGTCATTTCTTGATGGTAAAGTCATGTTCGACATATCAACACATGAGCCGTCACCACTTGAACAGATCACGAATCCTTATATGGATTCCCACATCTCGAACAGATCTCGAAACCACACATGGAATCCAACTTCTTGAACAGATCCACTTCTAAGAGATATAACACATTCTTAGCCTTGAATTGGTGTTCGATAAGTAAAACACTTACCAATCCCGGTCTCTTCAAGATTAAATCGACAAATTTCTAGTTAACTTAACTCCAGTTCGTACAGAAATAAACAAATAACAATAAAGGTGGAGATCATCTCCTATTCGGATGGGTTTCCTTATCACTTGCCCTAGAACAGCAAGACGAGTTTATACGTAGGTTATATCATCATTGAGTAAATAACTGTACCATATAACTCCCATGTTTCCTCTAGATATTACCTAAGTTAGTTTGGTCAAATTCAACAACAATGAAATTATGCATATGGAAACCAAGTCCCGTAAATTTATCACATTTCCGACCTTCTCAACTTCTACTATTCCTCGATCAAGAATGAAGCCTAGTAGGTTAGAGCACTATTGCTACACCCTACTTGAATCATCATTCTTAACTCTTATAGATAGAATCAAGTTTACTTTATCGGTTTTTAGCACTAAGCATATGACTAAATACTTTCCATAGACAAGTAACACATAAAGGACGATCTATTCACATAAATGACTTCTAATTTACTTTTTATTTAATTAATCCTTTATTAATTAAAACTTCTTTTATTAGTAAAACTTGTTTGTTTAATAAAACTTCTTAATCTAATTAAAAATTCATCATTTAATTAAAAGTTCATTCTTTAATTAAAACTTCTTCCTTTAATTAAAATTTCTTTTAACCAACACCTTTTATTAATTAAACACCATTATTAATTAACCCCTTTATTAATTAACTCCTTTATTTATTAAACCCATTTATTAATTAAACACTTTTATTAATTAACTCCTTTATTAATTAACTCCTTTATTAATTCAACACCTTTATTAATTGGCTCCTTTATTAAGTAACTTCTTTATTAATTAAACTCCTTCATTAATTAAACTCCTTATAAATTAGACTTAACTTTTTTAAACTTGTATATACATATAATTTCGCTTTATAAAAGATATAACCTTGTATTCTACTATTCATGTATTTTATTTTTCATATATATTACTATTCACTTATACGCTTTCCTATACTTCTAAAGTATTTATATACTTATTTTAAATGGTATAAGTATATTCACAAATCATTAACACGATTTACTTACTTTAAAATATAATCAAAGAGGTTAGAAACAAATGTTACTTAAACAATTTTCTATAAACCTCTTCTCTTTTATAAGTTATACTTTTGCCTTTTCTATCTTTTTATAAAAGATTCCATACTTGTCATTATCTTTAAAGTATTCATTATTAAAGATCTGATTATATTCTAAAGGGTTAAAAATAATTTTTACTTAAGCGTTTGTCAAACCCAAAACCATTCACTTATAATTATCCTTAAAGCTTTCATTACTAAAGTACTAATTATATTCCTAAGTATAATACAATTAATAAGGTAAAAGAATAAATGTTACTAAAACATTGTTTACTAGAACCCAAAACCATTTACTTATAGTTATCTTTTAAATATTCATTATCAAATATCTAATTATTCTAAGTATGATTAATGAGGTAAAAAAGAAATGTTACTTAAACATTGTTTACAATCAACCCAAAATCATTATTATACTTATCATTAACTTTAAGACATTCATTTTAAAAATCAAAGCATAATCACACTTATTAATTAAGGTAATACACTTTTAATTAACTCTTCAAAACCATTTATTTAACTTAAGTGTTAAATACAAACTTTTACTACTTTTATAAAATACTAAACTTACTTTTTAAAACTTACACACACACACACTCTTTTAAATTACTTATAATTATGTTAAAACACTTTTAAACCACTTAAAAATATATTATAATTATTAATATAGAATATTTTGTAAAAACAACAAATTTGGAAATAAATAGAAAAACCCAAAATAAACATGTTTTATTTTAAAAGCCTCTTACTTTAAAAGTTTATAATTAATTATTAAAAATATATTAAAATTTGAAACTAATTTTGAAACACTTTAATATATGCTAGAAAACAACCCTAAAAAGATTAGAGAAAAATACTTAATTTAAATATCATTTTTGCAAAATTTAATGTTTCTAGCAGAAAAGACAGCATTTCTAAAATGCTATAAAAAGTCTCTGTAGTAGTTTAAAACCATTTCAAAACAATTAGAGTTAACAAAACAGAAACTGTAGCATTTATAAAGTGCTGTAAAAAGTCTTAGAATGTAAAGCAAAATGCTATCCTAAACAAATTAAAGTTTCAAACAGAAACAATAGCATTTATGAAAATGCTATCTAGACAATTTGCGAGAGAAAAATGTGTTTTAGAAGCAAAGACGACATCTCCAGAATGCTATTTAAAGTTTTGGGCCTCTTTTTACCATGATTTTGCAAATACTTTGAGGCTAGTTTTCGATGCTTAAACAATTGATTTTTGATCCAACTTTTTTACTATAGTTAGTATACTTAGGATACTTAAAAACTATTGAACGAAACCTATAAGGACATCTTTCAATTAATTTATTAAAATTCCCGAAAACAAAGTCTTATTTCGTAGTGCTCATTTAATGACCTTTTCACTATAGTTTCAACACTTCGTTCAACTAGTTATCTAATGATTGAACTCCAATATTTATGCAATAATAACAAATATAATTTACTTGTTAAAATTGTAAAGAAACCCCTAAGAATGTCTTTCCAAAAATAAATGCAAATTCTCAAACATAAGGTATTCAAAAGTGTCGATATAGCAACTATTTCACGACTAACATTTTCAACTTTATTAACTAGTTTTAATTTTTTTAGAACTTGATATTTTTACATTAGTAAGTACTTATACTTTAATTATTAAAACCACAAAGAAACCCCTAAGGATCTCTTCCAAATTTGACTTAAAAATCGCCAAACAAAAAGCGATTTCAAAGTGCATCCATAGCGACTTTTTTCGCTTCAAACATTCGCAACTTTGTTATACTATTTCCACCACTTTCCAAACCAATTATTTTGTGTCAAACACACCAAAACATATGTAGATAACAATCAAATATATTCTTTCATAATATATTCATATTTTAACTAATTTAATATATGTTAAATACAAGGGATTTCAAAGTGCATTTATAGCGACCATTTCGCTTAAATCATTCACAACAGACTTTAACTTTGCACAACATTATCAAACATGTAAACAAGAAGTCATGGCCACGTTACACGTTTTAGAGGGTTACAAGAAAGATTATACTACATATAATATTGTCATTTGCTTTTCAAAGCAAGGAGGGGTCCAATAGTGATAACTTGCATTATTCTTATATAACTTTACATTTTAATACACAAACATATATGCACAACTTCATAAAAATAAAATAGTGAGTAAACTCAATTATAATCATTTCAAATCCAAGCCTAAGCACCTAGAAGTCAAGAATGACTTCCTACCATCACCTTGAAGCTAAAGCTACCACCTTCATGCTAAAAAACACAAGCCAAGACTTCCTACCCCCTTAGATCGCTCATGACCTGGGCTATATTCCCCAATTTCACCATCATTTATTCACTTCTTAGATGCTAAACCATATTTTCTAGGTGATATAAGAACTTTATGAATGTTTGAATGAGATTGAAGAATATATGAATTTGTTTTGAAGATTTAAAAAGGAGAAAGAAGAGTGAAATTAAATTTCTTTCCTTCATAACTTTGAAAATTAAAATTATGAACAAAAGAGAGTTATTGTAAGTGATTTAGCAAAGAGAACACAGACTAAAACCCCTTTGGATGGCCAGCGAAACTCCCCCTCTCCGTTTGCATATGCACATCATACCTTCCTTAAATCACTCCATGATTCCCTCCTTAAATCATGGCTTTTGGTCTCCTTCTAGAAGCTTAAATAACCTATCTAATTTGCCATTAACTTAAGTGTTTTTAACTTGTTATTTATGTGTTCATTTATTTCTAAGATATGCACAAGAGGTTCAAAGAACTTTTATTTAGTAAAAAGTCGTTTATTGATAAAACAATTTCCGATCACATTATCGATGTTTCTTCGAACTCTTTATATTTTTAAACAAATTTCAAAAACAATTTTACCTTTATTAGTTATAAACTAAAAGGGGGTTAAAAAGTTATAAAATCACAGTTTTCACATTATATCCAAGATTCCAATAGTTAAATAATCCAAATATTTAAATATGAAGTGTTTGAAATTCTAGGTCATTACACTCCATTTAACTAACTCATATGTGTTCCTATGTTAGCCTCGGTTTAGTTAACAAATATACATTTGTATACAGGTAGTATATGTTTAAATAACTCATATATGTTTATAGTTAATTGAATGAATATAGATATTATCCTCAAATTATGTTTATTATGAATGAGTAATTTTTTGTGGACATAGCTAAGATAGGTTAAGCTATTTTTATACTAGATTTGAGCCTTCGTATGATGTTTTGGAATCATGTTAGCAATATATATTTGGTAGTGCTTTTTCATTCACTAGACTTGATGTCTTATCCACCCCTTCCATGCAATCACTTTAGGATTATGGTGCAGCCTTGGCATGTGTGACATTTGGGGATGGTGGTTTCGAAGATGTTACTTATGATGATTGCCTATATTGTATATATGGTTTAATAATGTTTATTAGTGTGTAGATACGATATCATATTTATGATATTTATAAATGGTTTTATAAATTATATCTATGTATTGTTTTTGATCCATTCCATTGTGAGTTAGTAAAAGATATATTTTGCATTTGGCTCTTTGAAAATTGTTGTTTAAGACATAATGATCTCAATGTTTTGGCTTTTGGGATTTATGTATGTTTAATTATTTAAAATAGAGGGTCGAAAAGAGTAGGTTATTACATTAATATATATCATATATATTAGATCTCCATTCATTTGTCCACGTAGACCATATACATGACTCTTCCTTTGCTCTTCGTAGGATTGGCCATATATAATGTAATCGGTATATATTAACTACGTTATTTATAGCATAAAATATAAGCGTACATACATACATGCATACATACACACACACACACACACACATATATATATATATATATACATATACGTGTGTATTATTTTAGCCTTCTAATTAATTAAGTTATCACGTATGTGTACATAACGGTTATACGCACATATATGCATATATATATAGAATTATCCACACAATAATTTATAATTATTTTAAATTATTATATTAGCATTTAGGTCTAATGCAAAAATTCACTATTGTGTGACTTATAGGTGTGACTTCGTTCCTTAATTTATATTTAAAATATTTAAATATCAAAGCCTATATGGACTATATTGAAACACAATAAAGGTCATGAAGCCATACGCTTATTAATCATTTATGTAAATTCCTATTTCATAATCGTTTAAAGTTGTACCCTTATGAAATTATATTTGCACACAATCGTCTCTTTGTCAAAATTATGTCACTTAGACATCTAGAGTTTAGTAATATGTCAAAATCTTAATAGTGTCTTATTTAATTGCAAAGTCTAGATCTAAAGTTACTTAGTTCAACCAAAAACAATTATCGATCAATTAAATATACTCTGGATATAGATTTATAACTTCGAGTCAAAAACCAATTAAGGTAACGCTAACCTTCTATATCAAAGGATAAAATTATCTCTTCAGTAGTGTTTCACTTCGAGCATCTAATTCCATACCCAACTCTTGTCTTAACATAAAATCATATCATGTGATTAACCATCATCAAAGTAGGATCTTGATAAACTGACGCAGCGGATTAATCAAAAACAATGTCGATCGTTGAAAGTAGTAATCGGTGGATTGGAAGATACTGAAATGCCCGAATTCGTTGATCCGAAGATACCGAACTCTAGCTATCCCGAACTCGTTGATCGCGCACGATACCGGGTTCAAAGATCTTCAATTCTTCAAGCGTTGATCAAGCGCACTTGATTCCGCGAATCGGCTTCTACAATCGTTGAATCGAGCGCACTCGATTAACCGAAAGAGGAGATAGGAGTTCACACTCAACTACCAATTGGAATGAAAGCACAAAGCAATCAAAAGAGAATTTTATTCAAAAATCAACAACCTTTACAAATGACCCAACTTGCCTATTTATAGGCTACAACTCACGCAGTACAAAAATTCACAACTCCTAGGTCGGAAACGACCTATAGATGACGACTTACGACCTATCTAAGGTCGGTGACGGCCTATGCTCAACACAGCGACTTATCAACATTACAAAACAAACAGGCTACGACCTTACAACATTACAAACGACTCAAAGATAAACGACTCACAACTTAAGAAAACATACAACACATTACAACGACTTACATAGGTCGTACAAGACCTAAAGTACACACTTAAAAGACAGAACGACCTACGACTTAAACAGACGCGACCTATCTTCAATACATCTGCTTCCTTCAGCGACTTAAGAATCAACGGCAGAGATCAATGCGGCATAAGAATCAATGACTTAAGGAAATCAATGGCATCCAGAGCTTTGCGACCTAAGAATGAACGACATCCTTTCGTTTGCGACCTAACAGAAGCGGCTTTAGAAATTCTTCGCGACCTAAGGCCTCGCGACCTAAGTCTCCACGACCCAAGACTTTGCGACCTAAGCCTTCGCGTCCTAACTTAGCTCGTTCCGTTTTCTTGCGACCTATCATAGGTCGTGATTTGTTAGGTCGTAGCACCTTCTCAGCTCGTTAGCTTGCAAATCTTCGGTAGGTCGTGAACTCAACGTACTCTCTTCCTCTGGCTTCCAACTAAGTCGTGGACGACTTATAATCTTCCCTTTAGGTCGTAACCGACCTAGGCCTTTATCTCGTGGCTCTCCCATAAGTCGTAGGTGACTTTTGTCAGTTTCCTTAAGTCGTGACCGACTTATACCTTCTCCTCTGGGCTGAGCTGCATCAATTAGAATCTTATCCCGGTAGGTCGCTGGAATGATGTAGCTAGGTCGTAACGCGCCTGAGTGACTTTCCAACTCATTTTCCTGTATTTTCATCTCCTTAACTCGTTCATTCTTCCTCCTATTAAGTCGGACGCGACTTAGACTTAGCTTGTGATCATGGTTAGGTCGTAGGTCGTTTGAGCGACCTATAGTATCATGATGCTGGCCTGCATCATCTTCCCCTGGTTGGGAGAAATTCGTCCTCGAATTTAAAAGCTTCCTTCTTCGAGATGCTGTCTTCCATTCATTATCTGGTTTGACACAGCCCTGGTGATAACCATTTTTGAGATTAAACTTGTTTTGTACTTTGGATGTTATGGTTCGAGCTAAATAATAAATGGAATAGAACAGACGTGGCATCAGGCAAGCAGCATAAGAATGTGATCTGAGGGAGATGACATACGGAAAATTGCAGAATAAACTAAGCACTAGATGCCAGATCCACTTCATGTAGCGCAGAACTTCATAAGAATAGTGTCATATATCATATTGCTTGTGCCAATAGGAAGATGTGATATAGAACCAAAACATGTCTAAAATGTGTGAAGATATAAGGAAATTTATAATCATGGAATGACTTGGGAAACCCTGACCGAAAAATTATGATGACTCATGCTCAGATTCTTGTCTTTCCTTATCCCGTTCAGATGTATCATCATCTTGAATCATCCCTTGACGTGTTGCATCAAATTCCCCTGACTGAAATGAACTCCCACTTGCTTCTCCTTCAACATATTTATGTTCATAATATGGTTCCAAGCAATCGACACTTACAATGTTAGTAGCGTGGACATCATTAGTCAACTTCAACTGACAATCATTCACTTCTTCCTGTCGTATCAACCCCTTTTGTTCCTCCAGACTCATAAGATCATACGATCCTGGCAGTAAAGCAGCATCTGGTACGAGTTCAGTTTGAGGTTGAATGTCTTGTAGAGATGGTAACTCTTCGGGTATCTCTTCAGAGTATTCGACTTCAGACTTATCGAATTCTGATCCAACTTCCTCATAGACATCAAGATCTTCACTCGTTCCTTGCCGGGATAATACAAACAAGTCAGTACTAATTTCCACCTTTTCATCAAGCTCTTCCAAACATACAAGACTAGATTCTTCAAGCAGTTCCTCAGACATCTCATCTTCACATTCTTCAAATACTTCATCTTCTTCAGGATTCTCAAAATCAGAATTTTCTCCAGGTTCAACCATCATTGATAACTCATCATCATCTTCTATTTCAATGATGAAGTCTTTCAAAAATAATAAGCTATCTGATTCTGCCTTCTCTTCTGTTTCACTCTCGCTTTGTTCATGTTCCTTGGAAACTAAGGAATTTATACTCGCCTGACTCTCATCCATAAGCTCAGGTGCTAAATAAGAATCCTCCATTGTCAAATGAATTTCCTCCATCCCAAACACAGCTTCTTCTTCCATACTATCAATATCAAACTGTGGCAATGAAGAGTAATCAACTTCTACCTCCACATACTTTGACTCAACTTCTTCTTCATCGTCAAATTTCGACGGTTCATAAAAGTCAATTTCAACAGTCCCCCACAACAAGTTACCTCCTTTCTCTATTGACAAAACTTCTACTCTCCCTGATAAAGATTCCTCAAATCCTGGCAAAAATTCTTCATCGTCGTCAAATTGTGGTGGTTGATAAAAGTTAACTTCATCAATCAAATTACATTCTTCGTTCTCCAACTCGACCTCTTCATCTTCGTTGTCAAACTTTAGTGGTAAGGTTGCGAATGATTCTGTATGTCCGACCACTTCAAATTCTTCTAACATTGGTTTAACCTCCTCGAGAGTTTTAAGCTCTTCACTTGCCTCATACCTAACCAAGGTTTCAGCACTACCTTCCGATTCTTTAGCACTTTCGCCGAAAGGTAATGGACTAGTTGGTTCCTCTTCCTCTTCTGTCTTGCTTTCAGTAGTATCATCCACATCCTCACTTTCACATTCTTCTATAACAAAGGGTTTCTTCTGGGACTTTGTACATTCAAAACTTCGATGGCCAAACTCCTGACAATGATATTGCTTAACTCGTTCATCAACACTTGCCTTCGTGATTCCATATACAATTGGTTCCTTGACTCTCTTAAAAACATTTCTACTGTAATGAACAGCATGATTTTGATTGCTGGAGTTTGGAACCACACCCTTTCCTCGACTCCCTTGACTCAACTTCCGCAATTGTTGATCAAGACGAGCTTGATAATTGTAGGGTAAGAAATTTGCCTTCATCATCCTTTTCATCTTATCCCACTTGACAACTTTAGACTTCTTCATCCTCTCTCTGGTTGCCTTAGTTTGTTGCCACCAGTCCATGGCTTTTCCTTTCAAACTTGCCGCAACTAGCTTCACTTGACGATCCTCAGGAACGTAGTTGAGCTCAAAAACATTTTCAACCGTGGATAACCAGTCCAAGAATTCCTCTGCTTGTAGTCCACCTTGGAATTCTGGAATCTCCGTATCCTTTCTTGATTTCCATGTATAACCATCCTCTTCAAAATTAGTTGAACTTCGTCGTCGATTCTGAACATCGACTCTTCTATGCCCATGCACGTCCTCTTTACTTCTTTTCTCATAATCATAACGTGGCGATACTCTCCGTTGATTTCGATTCATGTCAAACTTCATTTTCTCTACTTTCTCGAAATCCTTATTGAATCTTTCATTACTACGTTGCTTCTTCTGTTCAGGATCTTCTCTCTCATATAAATCTGCAACACTATGATGATGGTTAACATATCTCGGAGGCATGATCAAGCCTTCAAACTCTGACTTTCGGCTCCACTCCAAATTTCAAACACCTTTCGAACTTAGATCCAAAATGAAATGGATCGAAAACTCCCACTTCGTAGCAAATCGCGATGAACACGATGGACAAAGTTTCGGTTTCCAATACAAATTCGATCAATCAACTTCGATCAATGATGAACACTTCACTCTCGATCACAATTCTCGGCTAGACAATGCAATGATGCTCGGTCTACACTCTTCTTAGCTCGGCTTCCTCACTTCAAGCTCGGCTAACACTTGATGCTTCAACTTCAAACAAATCGGCTCCAAGAGTCGATTTAGCTATGATTGGCTAAACCAGGCTCCGATACCAAATGACGCAGCGGATTAATCAAAAACAATGTCGATCGTTGAAAGTAGTAATCGGTGGATTGGAAGATACTGAAATGCCCGAATTCGTTGATCCGAAGATACCGAACTCTAGCTATCTCGAACTCGTTGATCGCGCACGATACCGGGTTCAAAGATCTTCAATTCTTCAAGCGTTGATCAAGCGCACTTGATTCCGCGAATCGGCTTCTACAATCGTTGAATCGAGCGCACTCGATTAACCGAAAGAGGAGATAGGAGTTCACACTCAACTACCAATTGGAATGAAAGCACAAAGCAATCAAAAGAGAATTTTATTCAAAAATCAACAACCTTTACAAATGACCCAACTTGCCTATTTATAGGCTACAACTCACGCAGTACAAAAATTCACAACTCCTAGGTCGGAAACGACCTATAGATGACGACTTACGACCTATCTAAGGTCGGCGACGACCTATGCTCAACACAGCGACTTATCAACATTACAAAATAAACAGGCTACGACCTTACAACATTACAAACGACTCAAAGATAAACGACTCACGACTTAAGAAAACATACAACACATTACAACGACTTACATAGGTCGTACACGACCTAAAGTACACACTTAAAAGACAGAACGACCTACGACTTAAAAAGACGCGACCTATCTTCAATACATCTGCTTCCTTCAGCGACTTAAGAATCAACGGCAAAGATCAATGCGGCATAAGAATCAATGACTTAAGGAAATCAATGGCATCCAGAGCTTTGCGACCTAAGAATGAACGACATCCTTTCATTTGCGACCTAACAGAAGCGGCTTCAGAAATTCTTCGCGACCTAAGGCCTCGCGACCTAAGTCTCCACGACCCAAGACTTTGCGACCTAAGCCTTCGCGTCCTAACTTAGCTCGTTCCATTTTCTTGCGACCTATCATAGGTCGTGATTTGTTAGGTCGTAGCACCTTCTCAGCTCGTTAGCTTGCAAATCTTCGGTAGGTCGTGAACTCAACGTACTCTCTTCCTCTGGCTTCCAACTAAGTCGTGGACGACTTATAATCTTCCCTTTAGGTCGTAACTGACCTAGGCCTTTATCTCGTGGCTCTCCCATAAGTCGTAGGTGACTTTTGTCAGTTTCCTTAAGTCGTGACCGACTTATACCTTCTCCTCTGGGCTGAGCTGCATCAATTAGAATCTTATCCCGGTAGGTCGCTGGAATGATGTAGCTAGGTCGTAACGCGCCTGAGTGACTTTCCAACTCGTTTTCCTGCATTTTCATCTCCTTAACTCGTTCATTCTTCCTCCTATTAAGTCGGACGCGACTTAGACTTAGCTTGTGATCATGGTTAGGTCGTAGGTCGTTTGAGCGACCTATAGTATCATGATGCTGGCTTGCATCATAAACACAACTCTAGAGCCTCGATGGAATAGAATTTACTTTAATGAAAGAGCCTAGTATTGTACATGTCGGAATTGTAAATCGACGTTCTAATTTTTTTTCAATTCAATCTTGTTTTGCAAGACCTGGTTTGGAGTGCTCTAATAGATGAGATGAAGTGGAAATAAGGGAGAGAACTTTTCTCTAATGAAAGAGATGAGTAAGAGAACTTTACTCCTTTTTTGATATGATTAGAATTTCCATGTAAAATGAAAGTGAGATCTTTTAGGTACTTTTATCAACGGGGTTATAAATCTTCATTTACTTCTCCATATTTGACCATTCCTCTAATGCTTATATGGATATTCAAAAATGTGTAGATAAATTTAAAATTTATTTCTATTTAATTCGACTACTAATATATATCACACATATTAGATCTCTAATTATTTTTTTACTTATACAAACCATTTGACTCCTCTTCTTCCCATATTAGGGTCGATAATGTATATTAGTTAATACATATATTAATTGATTAATGTATGTAAAAATAATTTTTATTTTATACTACCTTTTTTATTTAATTATACTACCCATATAAGTTAAGTTAAATATATAAAACAATTATACATATTCAACTTAATTAATTTTGGTAATTTAAAATATTAAATTATTTACACACACACACACACATATATATATATATATTGATATATGTGTGTGTGTGTATCATCTTTGTAATATTTGTAACACTCGTTATATTACAATATTTAGGTCCAATGATACAATCGTCTATTGTATGACTCATAGGTGTGACTTTGGTACACTGTTAATATTTAAACTATTTAAATATCAAAGCATGTACGGACTTTGTAGGCCCACAACAATGGTCATGAAGTTATATGCTTATCGATCATCTAGATAAAGTCCTAATTCGTAATTATTTTAATGCTACAGCCTTATGCAACAATATATGTGCATGTTGATCCCTTCTTAAATACTATGTCACTCAGATATCTAGGGCTACTTCATTGGTCATAACCATTATAATTTCCTTATTTAATTTCAATGTTGAGCTTCAAAGTTACTGTAACGACCTGTATTTTTAACGATCGGATATTTAAATAATTTAGTTAAATATTTAATCGTTAATTAAATAAAGGCCAGAAAATGTGATTTTTCACATACGACCGAATTTGGACTCGAGACCACCTCCGTTGAGTTTAGATTGATTTTGCGAATTAAAATGAGTATAAGGATCGCTATACTTGGAGATCGAATGATCCAATGATAGAAACGATCTCGAAATATGCGAAATTAGCATTACGGGGTGCAGTCTCAAATGGGGACAAGATTAGTACCATTGGATCTAGAAAAAAATAAGGTGATGTACGCTGATGAGTTTTGTGAGGATCAGATGCATTGTGTAATCGTATAGACTCGTAAAGTATTGCCATTTATTTGAGAATTAAACAAATGGAATAAAATATTATTATAAGTACCCAAATCCAACTTCTCCCTCTAACATTTCATTTCACTATTCATATCAAAGAACAAAATCAATGGCTGAACTCTCCCTCTTCCATTCAAAAATTAATTTCTCCACATCCGCTTGACGATAAAGTACGAGGTCGGATCCGTTAAGATCGTATGGATGTGAGCTACACAATAACCATGGCGAAATTTAGGATCGATGTCATTGGCCGAGATTGACCATATAGCCGTGAATTAGGGTTCGATCTTGTTGGATCTTGGAGCGACGATGGGTTGATCGGAGATTGCCGTTGTGATTCTTGTACGAAGGGGCATTCTTCCCCAAGTTTTGGTCATGACTGATTGAACATAGCAAAACGTGTCTCGGCCATGTTGTGAGCAGCCCGTTCTAGTCTCGATTTGATGTGAGATGTTGGAGATGAGGAAATTGAGAGCAGATTGAAGAGGACATGAAGAGAAGCGGTTTGGTAAAGATGGATTGAAGAATCATGGCATGTAGGTGGAGAAATCGATGGATGAAGGTGCGGTCATAGCATGGAAAATGTACGGTTCCTATAGCGTGCATACTAAAGAGGAAGAAGGATTAGATTTAAAATGGTAATTATCTTTTAATTAGTTAGTGTTTGTACCAAAATTGGGCATAACACTTTTCGAAAGATGTTTGAAGAGATAAAATGAAGAAAGTAAATGTAAAAAAAGGATTATCTAACAAACACTCCAGAAAATAATCAGAAAAACAGCAAAAGAATACAGAGATTTAGAGTGGTTCGGCGTGTTACCTACGTCCACTATGAAATGATTGACTTTTATTAACTTTTGCTTACTGGTTACAGTGGATTACAATAGTAAATTTCGAGTACACCAGTGATTTTGAGTGCAACAATGGTTTCGGCAGAGTCTGGATGTCAAAGAGCCAAAAGATCCCTTTTTTGTAGGTTCTGGGTTGCTATTTATTGGCGTATGCTACAAATATCTCACTCAGATCTCGAGAGACCTCTTCTGGCATATGGGCGGGCCCACGCAATCGATCCCATGCGGTGTGCGCTCGATCTGTGATCGATACGAACGAATTTCTTATCGATCGTAATCCTGTCCAATCGAGTCAAAATCGATCATGAACGTTCTTGAGGATGTACTAAATCTCCTATGAAAATTTGGTAGCATTTGGACTTGTAGATTTTGATTTATGATCGATGCAAACTTGTGTTTTCTCTAGGCTGTCTAATTCGTACCGATATCGTTCACATTGATCTGTTCGTATCGCTCTTTGTGCACGTGCTTGCAAGTTGACGTGGCCCTAACTCCTCGGATCAATCCACTTTTCATGCCAAGTGACTAAGTCTTTCATTGGACTGCATCTTGTTTGCATCGATCACCTCTGCCTTGTTCGTATCGATTGTCATTGTACTGTTCTTATCGATCGCTTAATGGCTTTCTTCGTATCGATCGTTTGATGTTCTATTCGTATCGATCGTTGATCGATCGATATGAGCTGTGCAATTGGGATTGATATGAATTGACTCCAATTGATGGATACAAAGTTGAGTGTACGTGATGGATACGAACAACAGATAACTGATGGACACGAACAGATGATACTTGATGGATGCGAACAGATGGCTGCGAACAGATGGAGGCGAACAGATGGATGCGAACTGTTTCCTGGAGATCTGACCAGGCAACTGCGTACTCGGCATCCAGGGGTGCTCGGCATTAGCAATGGTCGACCAGAGGCAACGTTCGGCCAGATACTTCGTTCAGCCAGAGGCATCGTTCGGCTAAGGGCTTTGTTCGGCCAGAAGGCTCGTTCGGCCAGAAGGCACGTTCGGCCAGAAGGCACGTTCGACCAGATACTTCGTTCGGCCAAAGGCATCGTTCAACTAGAGGCATCGTTCGGCTATGGAATTCGTTCGGCCAGAAGGCTCATTCGGCCAGAAGGCACGTTCGGCCAGATACTTCGTTCGGCCAAAGGCATCGATCGGCTAAGGGCTTCGTTCGGCCAGAAGACACGTTCGGCCAGAAGGCACGTTCGGCCAGATACTTCGTTTGGCAAAAAGGCACGTTCGGCCAGATACTTCATTCGGCCAAAGGCATCGATCGGCTAAGGGCTTCGTTCGGCCAGAAGCCACGTTCGGCCAGATACTTCGTTCGGCCAGAAGGCACGTTCGGCTTCGTTGGCTATTCAGCCTACTCTCCCCACACGGCAAGCGCCCTGTTCGGCATGGAGAGTGTGGTTCAGCATCCAACCATTCGGCCTGTTTGGTTCGGCATATAGCGACCATTCCATTTGGGCCAAGGTGTTCGGCTGCCAAGCCCACCTGGGAAGTCCAACCCATCTTTGTCTATGAATAGAGGGGCAGGGGCACAGTGAAAAAGGACCTTTTTTCGAGAACACTGGGGAGACTCTGCCGCTTTCAAGACTCATCCTCTTTACTTAGCAATTGTATTCAAGTGTTTGGTCTACGGATTGTATCTGTAATCAATCATCAAGTAAAGCAATAAAGTTTAACCTCAAAGTGGACGTAGGCAATTACGCTGAACCACTATAAATCTGGTGTTCTTACTTTCTGCATTTAAATTAGCATATTCTTCCTTGTTTAATTTAACTTCATCACTTACATCTCTACACAATCTTTCTCAACGAGGTTAGTGACCAATTTTGGTGCTAACACTTTGGTGCTTTCACTGAGAGTTGAATTCTCATACCTCAAGGATCTGCTTTGAAGCTACTGGATTGAATAAATCCCCCAAAGAAGATCCGACTCATTGATAGGACGTCCGTTGATTCTACTCAGTGTTCATACCAATAACTCTACAATGGCAAGACCGCGTACCAGGTCAGCTTCTCATAATGCGGACGCCCACGAGACTACTAGCATGCAACAAGCAGGACCTAGCAATCAGCCAGCGATTCCGGGTGTAGGAACTACCACCCAGGACCAGACTCCGGTTGTCACCAGAATAGAGTTCAACGACTTGATGAGAGAACTCAGGGAAAGCAGGAGACAACTAGGAGAGCAGATGCAAGCTAACGCCAACCTGATGGCACAACTCACTCAATAAAAGCAACAGAATGCTGGGGGCAATCCCGCCCCTTACTCCTCATCCAACAGCTCAACTTCATCCGATGAACCTCCTAGGCGTAGGCGCCATAAGACTGAAACTGCGCGGGCAGGTGCTGTTGTCCGGACAACTGGAGACCGTGACCAAGTCGGAGTTGGAAACTTAGGAGCTGGAGTGCAGGTGGAGGCTGGAGGCCCAGACCATCAAAACGCTAACGATGTTGAACCTCAAGATGCGCATTTGGCAGATCGCCAGCAGAGGAGGCATCAGCATGATCAGTCGTGTAGAACAGACTCCAGCCTTCCACCTTCTATACAAACACCAGACCTGACAGCCATGATCAGACAATTAATGAAAGAGAATCAAGGCTTATCGAATGACGATTGGGGAGTGTCAAGGAGTCATACTCCATTCACAGACATTGTTTTACAGCCAGCATACCCCAGAAAGTTTAGTATGCCAACTATCCCTGCTTATGAGGGAAAGACTGATCCCAGACAGTATGTCATGAGGTACGAGTGGATGATGGATTCAGCTAGAGCAAATGATGCAACCAAGTGTAGATGCTTTCCAATTACTCTATCTGGGATCGCTACTATGTGGTTCACCCGACTTCCTCCGCGGTCCGTATCCAGTTTCGAGGAGTTGGCAAAGAAGTTTATTGAGTAGTTCAGGATACACACTACTCATCCAAAGGACGTGATGTCTCTATCAAGTGTAATCCAAAATCCTGGGGAGTCATTGAAGGAGTATTTACAAAGATTCCATGTTGCGGCGACTGAAGTCAGTAATCCCAATGATCATGCAATTCTAATGGCTGTGATGCAAGGTGTGGAACCGGATTTCGAGTTTGGAGACTGGCTGGCAGGAAAACCTCCAACTACGCTAGAGTGTTTTTACTCAAAGGCACACCAGTTCATAAGAAGAGAGGAAGCCAGGTGGGTAAGGCGAGATAAGGCCCCGGGACCTGTTCAGGAATCCGTAAAAAGCAACATTGCTGTGAAGCAGTCCGGATACAACTCGGGAAAAATCCAAGTCAATGTCCAGAACAAACCCGGGCAGCCTAAGGAATCCGGAGGAAGAAGTCAAGGAAAGAAGAGAGAAGTAGGGAAGTGGAAGCCGAGAATTCCAAGCTACAAAGAGTATACCCCGCTGAATGCGTCTCTGGAGAACATTTATCTATCAACCTACAATACCTTTCAGTACAGAAAACCACGTCCAAAGGAGTCAACCGAGGAACAGAAGCGAACCGGAAAATACTGCCGCTTCCATAAGACTTATGGGCACAATACGGAAGATTGCAGACACCTACACGACGCTATAGAGAAGTTGATCAGGCAGAAAAAGTTACAGGAGTTTGTGAAGGATCCACAAGAGGGAGGACAGGGAACATCCAACCCAGGTCGTGCACCAGCTCCACGTCATCCCGAAGAGCCTGCCCGGACTGTGGGTAGACTAGTCATAAACACGATCATCGGCGGGCCTCTCCCCGCGGATAAGAATTGGCAAGAGATGGAGTGGTATGCTAGTTCCTTGAAGCACGCAGATTTCGAGTGTTGTTCCAACGCAGAGGATGGGACCCCTGCTAAACAGCTGCGCGTGATGACAGATGATATAGTATTCAGAAACAGAGATGCTGACCAAGTTAAAGCTCCTACCATCGACCCGATGGTCATATCCGCGACAATCGGACCGGCTTATGTGAAAAGAATTTTGATTGATTGTGGAAGTTCTGTCAACATAATCTTCAAGAAGGCTTATGACCAGATGAAGATGGAAACGAAGGATTTGAAACCATCTAAAGATCGTATACACGGCTTTAATGGCGCAGCGACCGATGCAGTGGGGTATGTTGAGTTACCAGTTGAACTGGGACAAGGGAACGTCGGAGGGTGCGAATCCTACCTTTCGTAGTTTTGGATGTGGATTCTTCGTACAATGTGTTCTTGGGCCGACCGGCCCTGGCTGAGTTTAGGGCAGCATTAGCCCCGTGGTGCTTGACCTTGAAGTTCCCAACCGACAAAGGAGTAGGTGTTGTTCATGGCGACCAGGCGACTGGTCGTGCCTGTTATGTGGCTGAGCTCCTAGAGGCTCATTGGAGGGAGAAAGGAAAGGTTGCAGACAATCCCGTCCGCATCCTTAATACTGATAATTGACAAGTAGTGCCCGAGCCCTGGCTCGGGCATAATTCTCGGATCTTCAGAGACATAGATCCGAGAGACGACGATGAGAAACTCAGGGAAGAAAAGGCAACGCCGGCTAAATTAACAGTTGATATTTCAGTCAGCCGAGACGACCCATCACGAGTACTGAAAATCGGATCGCAACTCGGTCCCGCAATGACTGAAGACCTTAGTGATTTCCTCCGAGCAAATATTGATGTTTTCGCCTGGACGCATTCTAATATGTGCGGGATTTCTCCTGCCATTACGAGTCATTTGTTGAACATAGACCCGAAATATGTTCTGGTTAAACAAAAAAGGAGAGGGATGGACCCAGAGAGGTCCGCTGCTCTCAGAGAGGAGGTGGAAAAACTCAAAACCAATGGGTTCGTCCGCGATGCCCTCTACCCTGAATGGGTATCGAACCCCGTGCTGGTGAAAAAGGAAAATGGGAAATGGAGAACTTGCATAGATTATTCCGATTTGAACAAGGCATGCCCCAAGGACAGTTTCCCGTTGCCTAGGATTGATCAGTTGGTCGACTCCACTGCAGAGCACGAACTGTTATCATTCATGGATGCATACTCAGGCTATAATCAAATCCCGATGCATATTCCGAACCAAGAACACACCAGTTTCGTCACAGACGTCAGGCTATATTGCTATGTAGTAATGCCTTTTGGATTGAAAAATGCAGGAGCAACTTATCAGCGTTTGGTGAATCAAATGTTCGAAGACCAGCTTGGTAGAACGATGGAAGTCTATGTGGATGACATGCTCGCGAAGTCACGACAGTCAAACGACCACATTCGAGACTTAGCGGAGATGTTCGATATACTCAGATATTATGGGATGAAGATCAACCCTCAGAAGTGTTCCTTCGGCGTTGCGTCGGGGAAGTTTTTGGGGTTCATTGTCAATGCTAGGGGAATTGAAGCTAACCCAGGAAAGATCCAAGCCATTCGAGATGTGCAAGTGCCTAGAACTATAAAACAGGTTCAAAGCTTGAATGGAAAAGTGGCTGCGCTGAGTCGATTCATATCCAGAGCCACAGACAAGTGCATTCCTTTCTTTGATATAATAAAGAAAGGGAAGAGGAATTTCAAATGGACATCTAATTGTGAGGAAGCATTCCGAGATCTGGTGAGGCATCTGGAAAGTCCTCCAGTGCTGTCGAAGCCGGTAAACCACGAGATGTTATACGTATACTTGGCCGTATCCCTGCATGCTATAAGTGCGGCTTTGGTCCGCGAGGAGGACTGAGTCCAAAAGCCGGTGTATTACGTTAGTAAACGATTAACAGGGGCAGAAAGAAATTACCCCAAAATCGAGAAGTTGGCATATTGCTTAGTGATTGCATCACGTAAGCTGCACCCATACTTTCAAGCACACTCAGTCAGTGTCTATATTGATCAGCCCCTACGGCAGGTACTCCAGCGACCAGAAACGTCCGGGAGATTGCTGAAGTGGAATATCGAGTTGAGACAGTTCGATATTATCTACTTGCCATGAAGAACCATACAAGGACAAGCATTAGCAGATTTCATTGCTGAGTTTACTGTATCTGACGAACTAGATAATCAAAGTGTCATTCCCCCCGTTCGATGGAAATTGTACACCGATGGGGCATCAAACGACCGTTGCTCCGCAGCTGGCATAGTTCTGGTAACTCCAGAAAATCGATCTATATGTTACGCTTTGAAGCTCGATTTCCCGGCCACGAACAATAAAGCAGAATATGAAGCACTGGTTGCTGGCTTAAAACTCGTTGGAGAACTTGGGGTTAAATCAGTCGAAATCTTTTGTGACTCACAACTGGTGGTCTACCAAGTGCGGGAAGATTACCAAGCAAGGGGACAAAAGCTTGCTCCGTACCTTGCTCTGGTTCATGAACTATTGGCGAACTTGGAGCACTATGACATTTCACATGTCCCACGTGAACAGAACAAAGAAGCCGACTCGTTGGCTAAATTCGCGAGCACTGACGATGCACAGAAAATGGGATTGGTTCCTGTTGAAACTTTACGCGCTCCAAGCATAGACGCAATGAAAGTTGATTTTGTGTTGGAAACAGGAATCGAAAGAGAGTCATGGATGACCCCATTCAAACTATACCTGACAACCGGGACTTTACCAGAAAAAAGGAGCGAAAGACGGCAAGTCATCCGAAAAGCCACACGATATGTAATCCATGATGGAGTAATGTATCAGAAGGGGTTCTTAGTCCCCTTATTACGATGCATTGCCCATGATGAGACAAAGCGGGTCCTGGAGGAAGTTCATGAAGGAGAGTGTGGCGACCACATTGGGGGGCAAACGATGGCAAAAAAGATCCTCCGCTACGGATACTATTGGCCGACTGTAAATCGGGATGGTGCAGACTACGCGAGGAAATGTGACAAGTGTCAAAGATATGCGAAAATCCAGAGAGCTCCACCAACAGAACTCACACAAATGGTTAGTCCCTGTCCATTTGCAATCTGGGGAATCGACATAGTCGGCTCCTTGCCTATATCCAAGGGTGGTGCAAAATACGCGATAGTTGCAGTCGACTATTTCACGAAATGGGTCGAGGCAGAACCTTTAGCCACAATCACCTCTAAGAAGGTCATTAATTTCGTTGTGCGAAACATTATTTGCTGCTTTGGTCTCCCTTGAACCATCATTACGGACAACGGAACACAGTTTGAAAGCAGAGAATTCAAAGATTTCTGTTTAAAGTACGGTATTGAGAAGAAGTTCGCCGCCGTTGCGCATCCGAAGGCTAACGGGCAAGTCGAAGCCGTGAACAAAATAATCAAGTCCATACTCAAGAAGCGTTTGGAAAAAGCTGGAGGCAAGTGGGTAGATAAACTCCCAACAGCATTATGGGCTTATAGAACTACCCACAAGTCTGCGACTGGCCACACTCCATTCGCATTGGCCTACGGCTCGAAAGCCGTCATACCCGTGGAACTGGAAGTTCCATCGCATCGAGTGACATATTATGATCCCAGGATGAATCAGGATCTCTTATTGGAATCACTGGATTGCATTGATGAAAAACGTGAAGAGGCTGAATTAAGGGTGGCAGCACATAGGCACCGAGTCAAGCGATATTACGACGGCAGAGTCTGCCCAAGGATTTTTGATGTGGGTGATCTCATTTTGAAACGAGTTTTCCCGGTACCATCACGTATGAATCCCAACTGGGAAGGTCCATACGTCGTTGAACAGAAGCTTGGAGAGGGAACATTCAAGCTAGCGACCGTTGATGGCGTAACACTACCCCGAGCATGAAACAGTGAACATTTGCGACATTATTACATTTAGCCTGTTTCTTTCTTGTTTTAGGCACAGTTATTTCCTTTATGTTTTTGTTCTGTTGTCACTTAGTTTCTTTTTGACCTTGTAATCAGGCGATTTAGTTGTTTTTCATTAATACAGGCTTGAAGCCATCTTTCCCATGAATCACTAATGTTTCTATATCTCACTGTCGGGTGACGAATTGCTGGAGTTACATTATTCTGTATGATGTACGAACTCGTATAACCGACTTCGAATCTTCGAATCCCCTGAGCGCGGACCGGAGTACTCTAAGTCCCCGGAGCGTGGACTAGAGTATAAACGATTCAAATCTCCGAGTCCCCTGAGCGCGGACCGGAGTACTCTAAGTCCTCGGAGCGCGGACTAGAGTATAAACGACTTCAATCTCCAAGTCCACTGAGCGCGAACCGGAGTACTCTAAGTCCCCGGAGCGTGGACTAGAGTATAAACGATTCAAATCTCCGAGTCCCCTGAGCGCGGACTGGAGTACTCTAAGTCCCCGGAGCGCGGACTAGAGTATAAACGACTTCAATCTCTGAGTCCCCTGAGCGCGGATCGGAGTAATCTAAGTCCCCGGAGCGTGGACTCGAGTATAAACAATTCGAATCTCCGAGTCCCCTGAGCGTAGACTGGAGTACTCTAAGTCCCCGGAGCGCGGACTAGAGTATAAACGATTCAAATCTCTGAGTCCCCTGAGCGCGGACCGGAGTACTCTAAGTCCCCGGAGCACGGACTAGAGTATAAACGATTCAAATCTCTGAGTCCCCTGAGCGCGGACAAGAGTACTCTAAGTCCCCGGAGCACGGACTAGAGTATAAACGACTTCAATCTCCGAGTCCCCTCAGCGCGGACCGGAGTACTCTAAGTCCCCGGAGCGCGGACTCAAGTATAAACGATTCGAATCTCTGAATCCCCTGAGTGCGGATCAACTTACTCTAAATCCCTGGAATGCGGATTTAGAAAAAAATTTAAGTACTCAAGAAATGTAGAACAAGAAGTATGCCACTCCGAGGAATGTTCGAACAACGTGAGAATGGATTGGGAAATATGCAACTCATAAGTGCTTGAGTTTTGACCGCAGTTACTAAGAAAGCGAAAGAAGTAAAAGAATCGTTCAAATGACCAAGGAACTAAACTTTATTTAATAGTCCAAAATGGGGTTACACAGTTATTCCTCCAAAACTTGGAGTCAAGAACCTATCTACACAAACTACGGAAACAAAAGATGAAAGTAGTTACAAGACTTAAGCAAAATCTCGTTGAACGAGTATAGCGACTATTTCTTTGGTTTCTTCTTCTTGTCTTCCTTTGTTTTCTCAAACGATTCCTCTCCCTCACGCTTCTTCTTAGATTTCTTGCTTGCTAAAGAAGCGGAGTCAGGAGTGGGAGAAGGAACATCCAGCGGTTTGGATTTGCCAGGGAAAATGTTCTTCAAAGGTCTATTCCGCGGGTCAGTAAGTTCCAGTATTTCAGGCTCAACTTTGATCTCGACTTTCTTTTTCTCCTCTTCGGCGAGACGCTCTTTCATGCTCATCTTCGAAGTATGTTCGGAGGCGCCAGTGATCTCGATTTCATAACTCCCTTCGGCGGGAGATGAAGTGTCAAACTTATCATCATCTAGCGCCCCGATCACTTGAGCGTCAGGGCCAGGAGTTACTCCCGCATTAGCAACATCGCTTGTTTTCTCTGCCTCCTCCTTGGCGTCGTCGCTCCTCGGAGTTGGCTCAGGATCAGAGCAGCCTACATGAAAACATAAAGAATGAAAATTAGGACAAATAACCATTACTGGAAAGTGACAGATCTTTTAACTTCTAAAAGAAGAATTTTGTACCGGGTTCTGCCTGGCTATCAGTTGCGCGTGGAGTTTCACCCTCTAGAATAGGGTATAGCACATGGACGCCAAGCCCGGGATCTTCTGGATCGTAGCCGGCATGCTGCTCGAATGGGTAAAGTGTTGGCCGACCGGCCGATTGAGCATAGGAAGGAGCAGCAGAATGAGGAGCTGTAGTCTTAGCCCTAGATGGATCAGCTTCATCGTTTTTCTCTTTTGGTAGGGGAGAGCCTTTGCTATAAAGCGCCAAAGCTGTAGATAAGTCCGCTGGCTCGTTCCCTCTAAGAAATTCCTTCACCAGAGCATCCTCATCGACTTCTTCAGAGCCCGACTCGATTTTTCTGATCTTCACTAAAGTTTCCCAGGCCTCAGCTAGAGATTCAAGATAGCCCTCACCTAGGAACGTCAAGTCGCGATACATAAGAACGCGGGCGCCATACTCGGCAATCAACGGGTCAAACATGCACTTGACCTCTTCCCTGCCAGCCTCTGCAGCTGCTTCGAGGCGAGAGTCAATCTCCTCCGAAGCTTTTCTTTTGCCCTCCTCGCGGGCTTCGTCTTTCATTTTTTCAACCCTAGCGAGTTCATCATCAAGCTTTGTTTTTAAGAGCCGTGTAGCAACGATTTTGTCGCAGTATCGTTGTGACTCTTCTTGAGCAGCTATTTTATCCTCTTTCTCCTTAGAGAATAATTCTTTCAACTCTCTGACTTGTATGGCAAGTGCGTCCCTTTCTTTCTGGACAGAATCTTTTTCTAAGGCAAGGGCTCCGCTGCGTTGAACTGCTTCGTCAAGTTCCTTTTTATGGGTCGCCTCTAGACGTGTGACGACCTCGGTAGTGTCTTTTACACTCTGCTCTGCAGCTTCAAGTTTCGACTTATATGAAGCAAGCTCTTCATCTTGACTCTTGATGATATCCTTGTCAAAGCCAGCTTCCAACTTCAAACGATCAATTTCATGTTGTCGCTCAACAGATACCTCCGAGACTTTCTCAACCAAATGTGCAAACGCGTCATGTTGAACATAGACGTCATTGTTGTAGGCAAGAGCGCTCTGTTTAACATGCCCTAGGATGTGATGAATAGCTGGGAGAAATTTCAGGCCATCGAAACAGATTTTTGGGAATTTGGCCTTAAGTTCGACCATCTTCTGTGCTATAGTGGGGTCAGCCGCAGGAATAGGGGGAGGAGGCTTTGAAAGTTCTGCTCTTTTCCGATGCTCCCGAGTTTGCCTTGTGCTCGACGAACCAGAATGTTGTTCTCGGGAGACATCGGGTAGGGACCTTTTCTGTGAAAGCTTCTCTCTATCTGTCTCAGTTTGAGGAAGAGGATCACGAGAAGGTGAAGATTGAGAATATGTTTTCTTTCGATAAGAAGAATCGCGAGGACGGTTGTCTCGATCCTCGTAATCGACTCTCTCTCTGCGTCTACTCGAGCCCGAATCCCGTCCGGGATGGTGGAATATAGAAGAACTGTGGAGGCGATCAAGTCCATGGAGCGCCCCAAGTCACCTGCAAAGAATAAAAATAACAACGAGTTAAGAAAAATTGAAAAATCGGGGTAATGAAAAAACTTGAAGTGTTTGGTGAAGTGCGTGTGTGCGTGTGTGTCTTAGTGTTCCCCCCGACGGACCGGTTCCTTTATCTTTACTGATTGGAGTGTTATCTCCATGGACTGGGGGTTGAACACCCGCGTTGCCTCTAGCAGGCGAATGAAACTTAAGGGCTTTCGGATCGTCGAAACCATAATTGAGTATATCGTCGGGGATGGTAAGGTTCGACAGACCCTTTAAAGAACTTTCCATATTCTGTGAAGAAGCCTCTTTCTCTGACGGGATGAGCATAACTTTTGAAGTTCCGCCAACTTTCTCCTTCCGTATCTTGTACGTCAATTTCTTCTTTCCCTTCGAAGGGGAGGACGACGTTTCAATATCGTGCACTTCGACCGCTGGGTTCCAAGCGGGACCCACATTCTCGCCTTAAGTCTCAAGAGCTTCATCCTCCTTGTGTTCACCCCCTTCGTGTGCATCAAGAGTATGGCGTGATGACGATCCAGCTTGTTTGTTCCCTTTACTGGATGTAGGCTTGGGAATGGAAACACCCTCCGGGAGACTAATCCGGCGACCACTTGCTAACAGTCCGAACCTCGATAGTGATTCATTTGAAAGGAGGGTTCGGATGTCCCGTTCCTTAGCAGGAAGAGCTCTAATGGCTTCGACGGCCTCGGAATATCCTCGGCACTCAGGACGCGGGTTAATACCCGAAAAAGATGAAACCAGGAGTTAGAAAAAGCATAGCACCGGTTGAGCGTGAATGTCGACTCAGGGAGGAGACTTACTGCCTTCGACCCATCTCCTCGCGAAACCGGGTGGGCAACGCACATAGAACCATTCCTGTTTGTATAGGGAGAATTTGCTACATGCCCCGGTTAGAATCTGGCACTTATGGTACAGCTCGAGGAACATAAAAGAGGGGCTATCTTTCCGCTTTTTGATCATGTAAATATATCTGATGTCGCCAGAAGTTGGAGGCCTTGAGAAGACGGCCATGAAGTGTAGGTAGGTTCCGTATATGAACGCGTGACCGTTTGGATGCAGTTGCGACGGGGCGATGTCTATGTACTGCAACACGTCCCGAAGAAATAAATTGAATGGAGGCACGCTGCCCATCCAGCACATGAACTTGTTACAAGCGGTATATCCGACTGGGGGCAGGTGAGGACGATCGTGTCGCGACGGGACCAACACATCGGCAAAAGGGATTCCATGGATGGAGCATATTCGCCGAAGTGCGACTTCATTAATCTTCGAAGCCTGTGAGTCGATCGGATTGTCTAAGAGAATTGTTGACTCTAGGGCATCAGGAGCTAAGTTATGAGCAGGGGAAGTCGACGGATTTGAAGTGTTAGTGACTTCTTGCCTTGATGACGGCCTAGGCCTATCAAATATAGTGGCGGAGCTACACTTTTAAGACATCCCCAATAAATAATGAATCTGTCTAAGCACTTGTGAAAACTATACTTGAAAAACGTTCAACGTTAGAATTAACAACATGAGTATTCCACCCATGTGGTGTGTAAAACTAGTGCAAGCAATCGTGGATAAGCATTGAGAATCTGAGGGTTACAAGATATGAAAATGAGCTTCGAATCGTCGCCTTCGAAGACCGTCGTCGCTAACCGTCTCAAAAAGCCCGCCTTGTGGTGATTACAGTTCCAGATTCAGAAAACGTATGTTAATCTAAGTTCAGATTTATGTCTACTAAAGCTAGGAAGTTAATGATCCGGGTCAGTTTCATGTATGCTAATATGCTTAGGTCCTGGTCCTTGTTTTGCTATATGAATAGGCATGGTTAATAAGTTTTCAACCTTGGTATTGTTCGGCTAGGATATTGTTCGGCATTTGCATTATTCGACATTTATGTTGTTCGACATATATTGGTTCGGCAGTTAAGTAATGTTCGGCCTTGGTATTGTTCGGCCTTGGTATGGTTCGGTAGTTAAGTAGCGTTCGGCCTTGGTATTGTTCGGCTAGGATAATGATCGGCATTTGCATTGTTCGGCATTTATGTTGTTCGACATATATTGGTTCGGCAGTTAAGTAGCGTTCGGCCTTGGTATTGTTCGGCTGAGATATTGTTCGACATTTAAGTAGTGTTCGGCCTTGGTATTGTTCGGCTAGGATATTGTTCGGCATTTGAGTAGTGCTCGGCCTTAACATGGTTCGGCATTTACGTTTGTTCAGCTAAGATATTGTTCGGCATTCGTAATCGTTTGGCATTCCATTAATTCATGCCTTCACCTTAGCCTTCCATTTCACTGTCCGGCGCATGATAACATACGCCGAACCAGAGTTATGCTGTTCGACCCCCTTACCACCTCCAACGCTTCCACTTTTCTTTCTTCTCCTTTAGCTTCGATTCGGCACGAAGAAGCTAATCGTCTAATGATCTTATGTGCGAACACACTTGTTCATTCCTCCTCGCCTTGCATCGTTCAGCAATAATGATGACCTAACCCACTCGGCTGTCTCGTGTTGAAACTATTTAAATCGTAGAAGGGGTAATACCTAGTTTGTAGATCGGAGCTTAGGAAGGATTGATTAGGCTTTAAGTCTGATTGACTGGCGAGGATTGCAAGTCTTTATGGAGTGACAGAAGTAAAAGTGTAAAAGGAGAGAAGAGGGGAGGTGCTTGGTTTTATAGGGAGAAAGTGGAAGTCAAAGGGGCTATATCCGGTAGAACCGGTCAAAGCCGTAGCGTTCGGCTTCAAAACGTAGAGTTGCTCTGCACATGAGGAACGTTCGGCTTCGAACGTATCGTTCGGCATCTATACCACATCAGGCGCACATCACAACCACTGATATTCTCAAGAAGGCATCTCCATTAGAAGTTAGTCAAGGATTTGAAACGAAACGTGGAGGTTACGTAATTCAAAGCGCATCACGTTCAGTCACATAATACACTTTGGGGGGCAAGTGTTTCCTGGAGATCTGACCAGGCAACTGCGTACTCGGCATCCAGCAGCGCTCAGCATTAGCAAGCACTCGGCATTAGCAAGCGCTCGGCATTAGCAACGGTCGACCAGAGGCAACGTTCGGCTAGAGGCATCGTTCAGCTAAGGTCTTCGTTCGGCCAGAAGGCTCGTTCAGCCAGAAGGCACGTTTGGCCAGATACTTCGTTCGGCCAAAGGCATCGTTCGACCAGAGGCATCGTTCGGCTAAGGGCTTCGTTCGGCCAGAAGGCTCGTTCGGCCAGAAGGCACGTTCGGCCAAATACTTCATTCGGCCAATAGCATCGATCGGCTAAGGGCTTCGTTCGGCCAGAAGACACGTTCGGCCAGAAGGCACGTTCGGCCAGATACTTCGTTCGGCCAGAAGACACGTTCGGCCAGATACTTCGTTCGGCCAAAGGAATCGATCGGCTAAGGGCTTCGTTCGGCCAGAAGACACGTTCGGCCAGAAGGCACGTTCGGCCAGATACTTCGTTGGGCCAGAAGGCACGTTCGGCTTCGTTGGCTATTCAGCCTACTCTCCCCACACGGCAAGCGCCCTGTTCGGCATGGAGAGTGTGGTTTGGCATCCAACCATTCGGCCTGTTTGGTTCAGCATATAGCGACCATTCCATTTGGGACAAGGTGTTCGGCTGCCAAGCCCACCTGGGAAGTCCAACCCATCTTTGTCTATAAATAGAGGGGCAGGGGCACAGTGAAAAAGGACCTTTTTTCGAGAACACTGGGGAGACTCTGCCGCTTTCAAGACTCATCCTCTTTACTTAGCAATTGTATTCAAGTGTTTGGTCTACGGATTGTATCTGTAATCAATCATCAAGTAAAGCAATAAAGTTTAACCTCAGAGTGGACGTAGGCAATTACGCTGAACCACTATAAATCCGATGTTCTTACTTTCTGCATTTAAATTAGCATATTCTTCCTTGTTTAATTTAACTTCATCACTTACATCTCTACACAATCTTTCTCAACGAGGTTAGTGACCAATTTTGGTGCTAACACGAACAGATGGAAACGAATGGATGGAGACGAACAAATGGATTCCCTTGATTTGCATCGATCATATCATGAGCATACGACCTCGGATTGACTTGAAGTTTGTAATGTTGGCTTTCATAGCTTTGCTTGTCGTGCCATGTTAATTGTAGCTCGATCCAGACTCGGACAAAATTCGTTAGTATCCATAGTGAATCTGTGTATAACCGATCTTCGTGATGAAACGTTCTTGGTTTCCGGTTAAGTTCTTGGTGTCACGGCCTTGCCAAAAGGTGGGATAACATTTTGCCCCCCCAAAGTATGTCTTGTGAGAACATGACGTGCTTTGAAAAGTTGCAATCTACATTCTGAACATTTCCATTTGACTTGTCTGAACGGCTGTTGTCTTTTCATCGAAAGATGTAACATTGGATTGATTCGTTAGAAACATAAATCATGAACTGTTGACTGCCAGTTGTTGTACCGTGTACTGTTGTAACTGAGTGTTGAATGATAGCAAACTGTTGTTGTAATCGTCATCAAACGATTATTCAATTCCTGCGAATTTTAAAAATTGGACGTTAGTCCGTTATACATGAATGCACGTTAGTTTGACTCCCGTCAACATTTGTACGTTCACGAGTCGTTGTTAGGCTTTTTTTGTATCAAATTTCGTATCGATCCTCTCCTGAATTGGTGTGAAATTCGAGTTGTAATAACGGTTGATGGTTTTTTTAGAGTGTCTCTTCGTATCGATCCTCTCTTAGGTTGATGTGAAAAGTTAAAAGAAGAAGTCGTTCTTCGTATCGATGGCAAGTGACACGAATCAGTTGGTTCTTTGAATCATTTCGTATCGATGGATACGAACCCAGAAGATCTTCATGATGATGGACACGAACTTTCCATTCCCCATCGATAGATGTTTGATGGATGCGAAGATGCCAATTTGCATCCATAGATACTTGATGGATGCGAACAGATGAATCGGTCTTCATAGTAATGTTCGTTCTTCGTATCGAGGGACTTATGATGGATACGAACAGTCCAGTTGGTCCTCCGGGTATTATTCATATCGGTGGATACGAGTCTTCATGAGCTATACGTTGATGGATACGAATAAAGCAGTTCGTATCGATGCATTTCAAATGGACTCGAATTTTTGCAGGCTCGAAAATAGTGGATACGAAATAAGCGCTTCGTATCAGTGGAATCCAGTGGTTCAAGTAAGGCTTCGTTGTACGTTTCGTACCGATAAGACTCGAATTGATGGATACGAATAGCCCTCTTCGTATCGATTTGAGGAGAAACCTGTTGAAACCGGTCGAAATGACTAGGAGATGAATCGTTTTTTCTTCTTGGTTTCGTGTCCATATAAATATGGTCTGTACTTAGAAATTTTTTCACTTTCTTTCACTCTCACATACCGCCTTCGTATCAATCAGAGAAAAAGAAATTGGGTTCATCTTCGAGCCATTTAATTCGTTAATCTCTCGAACCAACTACTCTAATTAGGTAATCCATTGAACGAATCCAACGTGTAAATGACGAGACTCGAAATCTTTGGCATTCCATTTGCTTCCATGACCGACTTTGGTGAAGTGGAGGCCGGAGATGGGCCAGAGCAAGGTCGAGGATGGAGGATATGGCATCTGACTGATTTTGGAGAGGAAGGATGGATGGATACGGAAGGATCGCTCGTATCGGTTGAGGAGGAGTGATTCGTATCGATCAAAAACTAATCGAAGTTTGTATCGATTGAAAATAGTGGAGATTCATATCAAGGAAGGGATCGGCTTCGTATCGATTGGAGACAGTGGGGGTTCGTATCGATCCAAAGTAATCGATGCAAAAAATTAACTTTGTGATCGATACGAAGCGCTGGTTCTGCCGATCGATATGGAGACGCGACATGTGATCGATATGAAGTAAAGGGTTTTGGATCGATATGAACTTGCCTTAAGGTGATCGATACGAATTCTTTTCCTCCGCAATCGATACGTACAGGGGTTCTGGCGATCGATCAAAGTCTGAACCACGATGGATACGACATCTGCATAATCGAACATTCAAATCCAACGAGCTTTGACCTTGCATAATTGGACTTGACCATTAAACTGCATATTTGACTGCCTCTTGAAGCTCGTCGATGGAACTGTAACTTGAAAAACTTAATAAACTTTTACTTGGATCGATCTCCAAAGTTTGGATGGCACAGTTGTGACGGTCAGCGACGACAGTCACTCTGGTTGAAATTTTAAGTCTTGTCATTCGAACATCTCTCAATCCCATAGAATTTCTCAAGTATTGCGTAGCACTGTACTACACAACACATTCACACACTTCTCCCCGGGGAACACACGGGCTTATTATCATCTAATGATGGTTTCTAATAAGTTGATTAGTTATGGAGTCTACATTCTCACAACAGCAGGAGCTTCAGAGTTCATCTCCCTTAGTCATAGAGATTTCGGTCATCGCGGCCGAAGTTATAGATCCAGCTCCGAACGAGCTGCCTGGTGCTAGGTTTATCATGAACCCACAAGATTCTGTATCGTCCAACGTCTCCGAAGATATGCTGGGACGAATATGTCTAAGGCATGGTCTACCGTTGGATGACGTTTTATTACCGGGACCGAATGATAGACCTCATGCTCCCCCGAAAGGGTTTACTGCCTTCAACAGGCATTCATGTACAGCCGAGACGCTTCCTCCATTCAATCGATATATTCGGGAAGTGTTGTCCTTCTTTGGAATTGCTCCATCACAGTTACATCCCAATGGATACGCGTTGCCGAACAGTCTATTCGTTGTATTCATGGAGCATCTTTTTAGACCCCTGACTCTGATCGAAATTAGATACCTTGTTAATGTTAAGAGTCGGGGAGATAGCCCTTTTTTCACATTTTTGGAGGCGGTCAGGAACTGTCAAGTTGTGACTGGTGCTTTGACCAGATTGAGCTACTTCAAAACTGAGTGGTTCTATGTTCGATGCCCATCAGGGTTTGCTAGTCGATGGTTTGTTAGACGTAAGTGCTTTGACTTTTCTAGTAGTTAACAATATAGTTGCAACTGGTATTGGGACTAATACTCTCTTTCCATTACAGCCGCAATTCCTCGACCTGATGGCGTACACTTTAAAGAAATAGTACGGATCCTCCAAGAAGTTCCAGGTGAGATGAGAGAAATCGAGTCGGTTCTCACTGACAAGAACTTAAGAATTCTTGGGTTAATCGAACGAAAACAAAGCATAAGACTTGAAGGAGTGCTTAGGGCGGCCCCGACAAAGCGGGTAAAGCGCAAAGTGCCTGGGGTCGTAATTGCTGAGGAAGGTGATGAAGAACACACGCCTACGAACGACGAACCCGTGGGCGGGCCTTCTGGCAGTTTTCAGGGTTCAGAGGGAAGGAGAAAAGGCAAGGTAGTTGCACACAAATGTCATAAATCCTCAAGATGGAAATCCGTAATAGTGTCCCTACCAACCACCGGTGTTAGAATTTCGGAGGCTCCTCCCTCGCCAGTAAAGAATCCTTTTGAAGGACTTGCTGATATTCCGATTCCAGACTATGTGTCACTTCAACACAACACCAGATTGGAGGGGCTTCAAAGTGCTCTAGATTTAAGTGAGTCTCTAGCCATCATTGCGGTCGACATTACCGGTTGGTCGAGGGGTTGCACACACATACACACTTCACGGCACTACACGGTTTCCAGCCTTAAGTTTTCTGCTTCGAGAATTCACTAACTCAGTTTTTCTTTTACTTTACAGATATGATGAATAGGCGAGATTTTATGCTCGGCAGTCTCCGTTCAGCGTGCCAATCATCGAGCTCGTATTATGAGTCCCGTCGGAGGGAGGATGATAGAAACCACGATCGTGGTTATTCTAGTCAGGAACATTATGAGAGGGATAGAGACAGAGATTATAGAGAACAGAGATATCGATCCTGATCACGTTCACCACCTCCCCGACTCCCTACACAACCTTCTATTCACAGCTCACATCCCCGGAGCCTCCATGCCAAAAACCATCTTCTCATGCTCCAAGGTCTGAGTCTCAGCGTCATAGGACTGAGGCCGAACCTCCCACTATTGCTGAACAAGCCATCACTGAGCCTATTGGGGAAGGGGCTATCAGAATTGCCCAGTTAAGAAAAGATTTCCCGAACATATGTTTTGACGGCATCGGAAGCAGAAACCATGATGCATGACTATATTCATGACATTTATACATAGTATAAGGAGTGGATGAAAGCCGCAGACAAAGCAATGGCAGTGGCCTTCGAGCGGGCAAAGGCAATTGAGAAACTAGAAACTAAACTCGCTCAGAAGGACCACATTATCCAAGTGCTCAATCATGAAGCCGAATCTTCCCAGAAATCTGAGATGGAGGCCACCCAAAATTATTCGACATATCTATACAACGCCTAGGGCCGATTAGTAGGAGATGAAAAAGCTGCACATCAGAGCGAATTAGTTGATGAATTTGAGCTTGAAAACCGAATGCTGAATGGAGACGAGCGGAAAATCCTCCACGATACAATGATCTCATATGAGAAGGAGAAGCTTGACGCTCAGCATTTGGAAGTTGGAGAAGGCTCTGGTGTCGAGCACTGTGATACAAGTCTTGAAACTCTTGTGCCGACTCAGCTTGAATCGACTTCCGTGGTTGATTCTCAATCTGTTCCTGCTTACAACCCGGATCAGCCGCAGCTATCTCAAGCTAGCGAGAAAATCTCTGAGGCCGTTCAACCGCTCACGAGTCAAACTGAGGAAGGTACTCTGAACATTTTGAATATTTGCCCAAAACTGGAAGCGTACACGAAGTGATTATTAGCAGCTCTACTTTTGCTTTTATCCAGTGATTGAAGCTACACCAGTCGTGCCTCCTGCAACTCAAGAACAACACCAAGCGAAGGAGGCCATCATAACCGAGGCAACCACAATGACGGCTACCACCCCTACGGATGGTGTACAAGGGAGCACATTGACTTTTGATGAAGAGATGATGGAGGAACTCCTCGGTCGTCACAGCGATCCCTTTGCCAATTTGTCGTTCGTCATGGGTGGAAGCGTTCCAATGACAAGTTCCTCAGCCCCAACTACGGGAGTCTCCAGTAGTGCGCAAACACTTCACGAGGAGGAAATCCTAGCTGAAATCAATGTTGAGATGGAGGCAGTCGCGTGGGGCAGCGATTTTGGCGGTGGAATGGCTGGACCTGGTCCAGCCCTTTTGCTAATGATATCTCCGGGAGGGACGGTCGTTGAGACGAGTGTGCCTATCCCACCTCCTACTATTGATCCCGTTTCTCCGACTCCGCCTTCAGGGAGCATTCCAATACATCTGAGTTCAGAGGAGGAAATTGATATAATGCCCCTGACTGGAGATCGACCGTCGAAGAGCAAGGGTTCAAAAAGAAAACCGAGTGAGAGCTCCAACAGGTCCACACCAAAGAGGAAAGCGAAGAAGAAAAAGAGTAGATATGTCTCTTCGGCTCATTTTTGAGTAGATAGGAATTCCTTTAGCTTTTGTAGGCCATGTATAGATGTGGGTTCGGCCCCTGCTAGTAGGATTTTTGGGATAAACTTGTACTTAATTCTTTTCCACAAATAGTTGAAATGAAATTCCGTTTTGTCTTCAACTCATTATTTGTTTATTTGCTTAAGTGTTTTAGCATTTGAACTTCAGTCCAGTACATTTGTTGAGTTTCGACCTTTGGATTGGACTCAAGTTTAGTCGTTAAGTCCTGAAATCATGACTATGAGTGATGACTGAACGTTAAGCTGGACTCCGATGCTGCACCGTCTCAGTCTGCGATTGGCGCTTAAGTTCTGCCCCCAGATTCAGGGACGAATTGTAAAGATCAAGCGGCAATTGTGTTCCGTCTTCAACTCATCGAGCTTAACATCGTTGAATTGATGTTGAAACAAGGAAATTCGAGTGGTCGAATCACACTTGCTCATCTATTGACGATTGCATCCACACTCTGGGGATTTGAATCTGTATGTTGGCGGTCGATCACGCCTGCTTAAATTTCAAGGATACGTCCATGCTCCGGGGACTTAAGTCATTTTCACGGGTGGTCTGTCACACCCGTTTAATGTTTGTAACGATGTCCACACACTGGGGACTTTAGATGGATTCGTGAGTGGTCAGTCACACCCGATTTGCATTTACACTCTAACCACGCTCCGGGGACTTAGAGTTGTTTTACGGACGGTCGATCCCAATCCGGTTTGTGTTCAAACTCCAATCCACTCTCTGGGGATTTTGAGTCAACGTTTACACTCCAATTCGCACTCTGGGAATTTGGAGTTGGTGTTTATGTTGACACTCCGGTTCACACTCTGGGAATCCGGAGTTAGTTAATGTTTATACTCCAATTCGCACTCTGGGAACTTGGAGTTGGCTGACAGATGGTCAGTCACATCTGTTTAGGCTTTAGGATCTCGTTCGCACTCCGAGAACAAAGAATCTATCAGGATCGTGGATGGTCGGTTCACATCCACCCCGAGTTAACAAGCGAGGTCGTTAGATGGACGGATCCATTTTCCTCAAACTTGGTCAAGATACGGGCGAAGTCGTTAGGTGGACGGATCCACCCTCTTCGAGATCATATTTGTAAGTTTATACTCAAGTTCACACTCTTGGAATCTGGAGTTGGTTGAAGGATTGCCGTGTATCAATCCTTTTTTTTGACTTCAGTGTGATGACTTGCCCCCGAGCACAGGTTTCACATAGCGAGTAACCGGTCGTATCACAGTCACTCCCTATTTGAATAAATTTCCCCGTTGGGTGGAATTTAGCTCTCCATGCATAGTGATAGTTGTATGACGCATTCAATAAATCACAGCTCTGGTTCGAAGAGATTGCATTTTATTGCTGAAATAAAAAAATATGGCAAAGTCAGTTGCCTTATTACAAATTCAAATTTCAAAATGCAGAAACAAATTGCAAATGAAAAATAGACTGAATAAATAAACAGAGCCTGTCATGTGTAGTAGCGATGAAGACTTTCACAGTTCCAGGCTCTCGGAAGAGTGAGACCGTCAACGGTCGATAATTTGAATGTGCCATCTCCGAGCTTTCGTTCAATAACATACGACCCTTCCCAAGTTGGCTTCATATGCGAAGGGACCGGGTAAATTCTCTTAAGGACGAGATCGTCGATTTCAAAGGTTCAGGGTCGGACCTTGGCATTGTATAATCGGGCGACTCGACTTTGGTATGCGGCTGCCCTCAAATCAGCCTCTTCATGCTTCTCATCTAATAAATCCAGAGATTCGGCAAGTAATATAGCATTTGTCTTCGGATCATAGTATGTCACACGATGAGAAGGCACTTCTAATTCGACTGGGATAACAGCTTCTGAACCATAAGAAAGAGAAAACGGAGTGTGGCCGGTCGTGGACTTGTGGGTTGTTCGGTAAGCCTATAAAGCTATAGGAAGTTCATCAACCCATTTGCCCCCGGCCTTTTCCAGTCGTTTCTTCATAATAGACTTTATAACTTTATTAACAGCTTCAACTTGTCCATTCGCTTGAGGGTTTGTGACTGCGGAGAATTTCTTCTGAATGTGGAATCGTTGACAAAAATCCTTAAATTCAAGACTGTCAAATTGGGTCCCGTTATCAGTGACGATAGTATGTGGGAGACCAAATCGGCAGATGATGTTGCACACTACAAAGTTGATCACCTTCTTTGTTGTGATTGTAGCCATGGGTTCTGCTTTCGCCCGCTTGGTAAAGTAATCAACTGCTACGATGGCGTACTTCGCACCACCTTTGGCTAGAGGTAGAGAGCCAATAATGTCAATGCCTCATACTGCAAACGGCCATGGACTGACCATCTGTTATTTCGGTAGGTGGGGCCCTTGGAATCCGAACGTGCTTCTGGCATTTGTCACACTTTCTGTCATAATCCGATGCATCGTGATTTACGGTTGGCCAATAGTATCCATATTGGAGCACTTTCTTGGCAAGGGCTTGCCCCCCGGTGTGATCGCCACATTCTCCTTCGTGCACGTCATGCAACACTCGTTTGGTTTCATCGTGAGCGATACACCGGAGTAAAGGAACAGAGTACCCTCTTCTATACATAACTCCATTATGAATAGTGAATCGCGAAGCTTTTCGAAGAATCTATCTCTTTTCGCTCCTACGTTCTGGTAGGGTTCCATGCTCGAGATAATTTCTGATTGGAGTCATCCACGACTCCTTGTCACAAACTACCTCAAATATCCAATCTGTCTCCATTCGGTCGATGCTCGAGGAAGCTAATGTCTCCACGGGAACGAGTCACATTTGTTCTGCCTCACTTGTGCTGGCTAACTGTGCTAATGAATCGGCTTTTTGATTGCGCTCTCGGGTTATGCAGTAGATGGCATAATGATCGAACTGATTTAATATTTCCTGAACCCGAGCAAGGTAAGCAGCCAGTCTTCGGTCCTTGGCCTGGTATTCACCCCGAACTTGACACACGACCAGTTGCGAATCACAATAAATCTCCACAGCAATGATTTTCAAATCTCTGGCAAGCCTCAATCCGACAAGTAAGGCTTCATACTCAGCTTCGTTGTTGGTTACGCGAAAATCAAACTTTAAAGCATAGCATATAGATCGACATTCAGGAGTTTCAAGCACAACTCCTGCACCGGAGCAATGGTCATTAGATGCACCATCATTATGCAGCTTCCAGATATACTTGGGAGATTCACTAGTTTCGGGCAAGTCCTTTGGGATGGTAAATTCAGCGATGAAATCTACTAGGACTTGTCCTTGAATGGCTCGCCTTAGAGTGTAGGTAATGTCAAACTGACTTAACTCAATATTCCATTTGAGTAACCTACCAGACGTCTCAGGCCGCATAAGGACCTGTAGTAACGGGTGGTCGGTATAAACGGTGATAGGATGAGCCTGGAAATACGGACGGAGCTTCCTCGAGGAAATAACAAGACAATAAGCCAACTTCTCTAGCTTCGGATAATTTCTCTCGGCTCCGGTTAGTCGTTTGCTAATATAGTAGACCGGCTTTTGTATTCTGTTTTCCTCCCGAATTAGGGCAGCACTGATTGCATTTTCTGATACTGCCAAGTAAATGTACAACTTCTCATGGTCGATAGGCTTTGACAAAATTTGTGGTGTGGAGAGGTGTTGGATTAGTGCTCGGAATGCGCCCTCACATTCCTTAGTCCATTCAAAGTTTCGTTTCCCTTTTCGGATTAGATCGAAGAAGGGAATGCATTTGTTAGTAGATTTTGAAATGAACCTGCTCAGTGCTGCTAGTTTCCTGTTGAGACTTTGGACTTGCTTTATAGTTTTCGGAGTTTCAAGATTTCTAACCGCCCAGATCTTTTTGGGATTGGCTTTGATTCCTCGAGCGTTGACGATAAACCCAAGGAATTTTCCTGATGCGACCCCAAAGTGACATTTCAACGGATTAAGCTTCATTCTGTATTCTCGGATAATATTAAACATTGACTCCAGGTCCTTGACGTGGTCAGTGGAGAATCGTGACTTGACTAGCATGTCATCCACGTATACCTCCATGGTTTTCCCAATCCGATTGGCGAACATTCGATTAACTAACCGTTAATAAGTTGCGCCATCATTCTTGAGTCCAAAAGGCATAACCTTGTAGCAATAAAGTCCCATATTAGTTATGAAGCTGGTATGCTCCTGGTCTGGTAAGTGCATTGGTATTTGATTGTAGCCGGAATACGCATCCATAAAGGATAGGAGTTCATGCCTGGTTGTTGAATCTACGAGTTGATCAATTCGAGGAAGTGGAAAACTGTCTTTAGGGCAGTCTTTATTCAGATCAGAGTAATCGATGCACGTTCTCCACTTTCCATTTGGCTTTCGGACAAGTACAGGATTTGATACCCATTCCGGATATAATGCATCTCGAACAAATCCATTCGATTTAAGTTTGTCTACCTCTTCCTTAAGGGCGGCAGATCTCTCTGGATCCATACCATGCCTTTTTTGTTGACCGGGGCATGTCACGGGTCAATGTTCAATGCGTGGCTCGCGATGTCCGGCGATATCCCACACATGTCAGAATGTGTCCAGGAAAACACGTTAAGGTTTTCCTGGAGAAATTCAACCAATTCCTCTTGCATTTGTTGGCTTAGCTGAGATCTAATCTTTATCATTCTAGAATCATCGCTATCATCGATCGGGAAAACGATCGTCGGTTCAGCCAGAGAAGTTTGACTGTCTTTACTTTCGTCTTCACTTTCGGTATCTCTCGGGTCAATATCTCTTTGGAATTGGTTGGGGTGCCCAAGCCTAGGCCCAGGCGTCAATTGTCAATTTTCAACAAACCGGACGCCTAGAGATTCCTCTACGCCCTTTCCTTTTTCTCTTCGTTGTGCATCTCGCAGCTCAGCAACATAACAGGCTCGTCCAGCAGCCTGATCTCCTTGAACGACTCCAACCCCATGATCGATGGGGAACTTCAGAGTCAGACACCATGGGGCAATCGCAGCCCTGAACTCAACTAGGGCCGGTCGGCCCAAGAAAGCATTATATGGCGAGTTTATATCCAACACCACAAATTGTAACATCCAGACTCTCCGACGTTCTCCAATTCCTAACTCCACTGACAATTCCACCACTTCAGCAGGTATGGTCGCACTCCCATTGAAACCATGGATACGGTACTGAAAAGGATTCAAATCTTAAGTCTCCATTTTCATCTGGTCATAGGCTCGCTTGAACAATATATTCACTGAACTTCCACTGTCTATCAAGATCCTCTTCATCCAAGCAGGACCTACTTGAGCTGATATGACAAGTGGATCGATAGTTTGGGCTGCGACCCTGTCGGCGTCACTGTCTCGAAAGACGATGTCATCAGTCATCGTCTTCTGTTGCTTGGCCGGAGCCTCATCTTCCAAACTACTACAACACTCAAAGCTCGCATGCCTCATAGAGCTGGCATACGACTCCATTTCCTTCCAGCTTCGGTCTGCTGGATGAGGACCACCACTAATGGTATTTATTACCAACCTCCGCCGGTACGAGCGGGTTCCTCCTGTCTTGCCTGATTCGGTGTATGTTTCTGATTCGATGGGCCCGCACCTCCAGACTGCGGCGCCCACACAAACTGTTCCAACTTCTCACATATCAACTTTTCAATGAGATCCTACAAATGACGGCACTCATTTGTGTTGTGGCCGTAGCATTCATGGAATCTACAAAACTTCCCTGTCTGAATCTGTTTCTCTGATGACTATTTCAGAGCAGGTTTCTTGTACTGAATAGTATTGCAGGTCTGTAAATACACATTTTCCAATGACGTATTCAAAGGAGTGTAATTATCAAACATAGGAGCCCTACGTCGTGGACCACGATTCTGATCCCGTTTCCTATTCTGGTTTCCATTGCCTTTCTGCTGATTTTGTTTATTCTGAATGTTCAATTGCACTTTTCCGGAGCTCTCCCCGGATTGTTTAACAGCTATGTTACTTTGAATTCCTTCCATACTAGGCCCTGCGTCATCCTTTTTCCTAGACTGTTTCGCATCCTCCCTTCTCAAGAATTGGGCTGCCTTGGAATAGAAACGGTCCAATGGCGCGTGAGGCTTTTCGGCTAACCAGTTACCAAACTCATAATCAGGATCAATCCCTTTAGTCAATGCCATTAGAATAGAGTTATCATTAGGGTTGCTAATCTCATCGCATGCTGCATGAACTCTCTCTAAATAATGTCTGAGTGTCTCTCTAGGAGCTTGAGTGACACTAGACAAAGTATTAACATCTTTCGGTCTTCCGACATGGATGTGAAATTGCTCAACAAACTTTGTTGCCAACTGGTTGAAACAAGAGATAGACCGAGGTGGAAAGCGGGTAAACCACATAGTCGCTATGCCCCCTAGAGAGATCAGGAAGCTTCGGCATTTAACTACATCATCAGCTCGCGCAGCATTCATCAACCATTCATACTTCAGGATGTGTTGATTAGGATTAGAGCTACCTTCATAAACAGGTAAAGTCAGCATCCTAAATCGTCGAGGTGGTTCAGCATAGAGTATCTCATCAGTAAAAGGGGTATGACTCCGGGAGATTCCCCTATCGTCATTGTTAAGAGCCTGACTCTCACGGATCATTTGACGGATCATCGTCGGAATGTCGGGCATCTGGACATTTTGAGCGTGTTGGGCCAAGGTGTGGTTAGGTTCCACAATGCAAGGAGGGGTTGGTCGCTATCGACGGTCCATGTCTCGCCTCCTTGGTTCTACGTCTTCGGGCACATAAGGCTCAGAAGTATGGTGGCGTTGGTGGCGAGTCGGATCCGTTTGGTTCTGAGCGTCAACTCTCAAATCAGTGGCAGTGGTAGTATGATTGTCAGTAATATGGTATGGGGTAGCGCCTCCTCGGGAGGAGGGTCCAGTCTGATGGCTGGTTGACGGGCCAACTCTTGGTTGCCCAAGACTCAATGTATGCTGATGCCTAGTGACCTGTGTGTAACATCCGTCCAATCGCGGGTGCGTGGATCTATGATGGTAGTTGGACGAGGTTGAACTTTCGGTGGATGAATAGGAAGCCTGACCCTTCTGGATCTCCTTCGTCGTTGACGGTTCAGTTGGTTGGTCAGTTCCGCATTAGCACAGAGCTATTGAGAGAGCTATTGGCGGCTCTGAGTCAGTTCTTGCATTAACATCTGGAATTCTTCCCTGGTGATAGGGCCTTGCGGATCTGATGGTTCGGCAGCATTCTGGTCGGCAAGAGGTGGCTGTACGGGGTTTTGCCTGTCCCGTCTTTCTGGATCTACGGCAGTCGAGGTAGTCCTTATGTTAACCATGATGAATAGTGAAGCTCTTTCCTAGATTTGATGCAAATCTGAATAGGATGGAAGAACTTTAAACTTGAAATCTGGATCTTCTTCTTAGATTTATGCAATCCGATATCGATAGTAGATCCAATAAGCAGGAGAAAAACTTCGTTTCTCAGTGAAAGCACCAAACTGTTTGTACCAAAATTGGGCACAATACTCTTTGGATGTGTTTGATGAGATAAAATGAAGAAAGTAAATGTAAAAAGAGGATTATCTAACAAACACTCCAAAAAATAATCAGAAAAACAACAAAAGAACACAGAGATATAGAGTGGTTCGGCATGTTGCCTACGTCCACTATGAAGATTGACTTTTATTAACTTTTTCTTACTTGTTACAGCGGATTACAACAGTAAATTTCGAGTACAATAGTGATTTTTGAGTGGAACAATGGTTTCGGCAGAGTCTGGACGTCAAAGAGTCAAAAGATCCCTTTTCTGTAGGTTCTACGCTGTTATTTATATGCGTAGGCTGCAAATATCTCGCTCAGATCTCGGGAGACCTCTTCAGGCACGTGGGTGGGCCTACGTAATCGATCCCATGCAGTGTGCGCTCGATTTGTGATCGATACGAACGAATTTCGTATCGATCGTAATTTGCTCCTGTGAAAATTTTGTAGCATTTGGACTTGTAGATTGTCAGTTATGATCGATGCAAACTTGTGTTTTCTCTAGGCTGTCGAATTCGTATCAATATCGTTCGCATCGATCTGTTCGTATCGCTCTTTGTGCACGTGCTTGCAAGTTGACGTGGCGCTAACTCCTCGGATCGATCCACTTTTCATGTTGAGTGACTAAGTCTTTCATTAGAGTGCATCTTGTTCGCATCGATCACCTATGCCTTGTTCGTATCGATTGTCATTGTACTGTTCGTATCGATCGCTTAATGGCTTTCTTCGTATTGATAGCTAGGGGCCATTTCGTATCGATCGTTTGATGTTTTATTCGTATCGATCGTTGATCGATCGATACGAGCTGTGCAATTGGGATCGATACGAATTGACTCCAATTGATGGATACGAAGTTGAGTGTACGTGATGGATACGAACAACATATAACTGATGGACACGAACAGATGAAGCTTGATGGATGCGAACAGATGGAGGCGAATAGATGGATGTGAACCGATGGAGACGAACGGATGGAGACGAACAGATGCATTCCCTTGGTTTGTATCGATCATATCTTGAGCATACGACCTCAGAATGACTTGAAATTTGGAACATTGGCTTCCACAGCTTTGCTTGTCGTGCTATGTTAATTGTAGCTTGATCTGGACTCGAACAAAATTCGTTAGTATCCATAGTGAATCCGTGTATAACCGATCTTCGGGATGAAACGTTCTTGGTTTCCGGTTAAGTTCTTGGTGTCACGGCCTTGCCAAAAGGCGGGATAACAGTTAATTAATTAACTAGTTAATCTTGAATCGTATTTAATCCATTTCTTTTGCGTATGCGGTCCGTTTGGGATGCGGTTTCTTGTGTTGTGCTCATGATGGTGAGATCTACATTTTGGCACTAGTTTGGATAGATTTGGATGAGGTGAGTGATATTATGTCTCACTTTACTATGGTTGATTATTTATTGTTATATTGAAGTTCAGGAATGATTTTTCTTTTTTAAACATGATATTATTATTATTATTATTATACGGTAGCTATATTTTTATAAAAGAATACATAATTATTTTAAAATGATTTATAAAGAATATTGTGTATTTTCCATCGTCGGCCATAGTTAGTGAGTTATTAGATTAGATCCTTTATTGATGTTATTTCCCACATTAATTGATATAGATAGATTGTTTATGTTGTATGTATGTTATTTTGGATGGATGCACGGTTGTTTGGATGTATGGATGTTTAGATGTATGTTTGATTGTTTGGCTTGTTTGTTATTTGGCAGTTTTGGTTGAAAAGCCGATTAGCAGTGATTTAATTTTAGGTAGCAACTTGTCCGTTGTAGTTCCACAGATGCAGAAATCTAATGAACGAGATGAGTTATAGAAGAGGGTTTGGGATACGTGCCGATGGATCTGGGTTTCAAAGTGGATGTCAGACGTTTTCGTTTGGTCTATAGTTAACAATTCGGTTAAGTACAAGACTAAGGTGGATGGTATTGACTATAGTAGACTGGTCAATGTCCATCACTATTGTCGATTGGTGATTTGGCTGATATGTGGCTTGGACATTGATGAGATATCATGGTGCATGACATGATGGTTTATTCGTGCGACCAGTTTAGAGATTGGATGTTATTAACATATGACGAGTGATATTGATGGTGAGGCAATAATGTGGTGCTTCGACCTGATGATTTTGATGGTGAGGCAGGGATGTGGTGCTTCGACCTAGTACTTTGGTACTATGGATAATGACTCAATGATGTATGGAGTAGGCTTCGGGATGATAGTATAAGGATTGTATGGATCATGCTGGACCTTGCGCTCGGATGGCATGATAGTAGGGTTCTTCGATCGAGAGCTCAGGCGGAGAGCAGGATCGAGGATGGCAGCTCGGATTGGAGTGAAACTGTGGATAGTGGACTGGGTTGAGTGTTAGGGTTTGTGCCCAGAAACTATAGTGAGCCAATATGGTTCAAATCCGCATCGAGTGAGTAGTGCTCGATGGATGTGTTTGGGCCTAGGGATCGTTGATAACTCGGAGTGTCTTCTGTCGTGCTCGGAGTAGGGGTACTATATGCAAGTGATACCCGAGGGCTGGTAGCGATGGTTTTGTGCCCTAGACCACCTCGAGGGGTTCTAGTGTCAAGAAGGTATGGGAGAGTACTGGGCCATGGCAGTTACTAAGGTTGAAACAAACCCATCTGTACGTGAGTATGACAAGAACCAAAATTTCCACTAGTTCTTGACAATTGCAGATGGTCATATGAGTCATCATATATCTGGCACAATGGGTGACAGTTAGTATTATTTGATGTATGCTATGTTTGTTATGGTTTCTCACTAGTCACCTATCACCCTAGGGATGTCAAACTAGGTAGGTATTGTGGTAGGCATACCTAGATACCCTGACTTGACTTAGTGTGGAGTAGGTATGGATGGAGATACGTAGATAACTGAAGTTTACTTAGTATGGAGTAGGGACTATAGGTGGAGATACCTAGGCACCCTGATATATATTGAGTCTGGTATACCCTTTTTACGATGTTATAGAGTAACATATTATTTATGTTTATGTGCTGACTCTGTGGTTTTAGGGATAGGTCAAGTATGGTTTATATACCCTCTGTTCCATATATTATCGAGTTTTATAGTATTTTGAAATTTGATATCGCTCACACCAGACTGTTGTCTGACTCGAGGTTTTATGCTTTGCTTCTTATTCTCTCGGGTACTCTTAAATGAGTGGATTAAGAGCAGGTGGATGATTATGGAGTTCTACAAGTGGACTGATAGGACGTGACGATTATCTATACTTATATGTGCATTTGTTATTATATTTCCATTATGTGACATTATGGAGCCTTTATGGAGTTGATTTGCTATTATAAGACAGTGTACCGGTTGAGTTTACTTTTCCGTTGTATAAACTCTATTATGGTGTTATATAACTTTATGGATCTATATTCAGATGATTATTTCACATTGCTATTACTATCTCTATTGTTTTATACCTGTATTGATTATTAAATTTACACTGATGCGATATGAGACATGTAATAGGTAATTTGGTTAGTTGATGCTTCCTTTTTGTTCTTTTTCCATTCTTTTCTCTTCTATTTCTTCATCTTATTTCTTTTTATTCCCATTGACCACCGTTCTGCACCGTAGGTGTAGGATAGTTGTTACATTTGGTATTAGAGCAAAGGTTAGCCGATTAACCTAAGTTGATACCGCGACCCAGTAGAGAAAGGTTTGGAGTTTTCATCTTAGACTGGATCTAGAGAGTGTATATATACAAGAAAGTTCGTATTTGTTATATATTTTGATTTTCAAAACTATATAGTAGTATATATAGTATACGAGTTGGGTGCACACATGAGCACTATCGATGTAGTTTTCTTTGTGAGAGACGGATCATCCATATTATAGAATAGGAATGATTTGGCATGGAAGAAAAAATGCTATTGACTCTATCTTTAGAGTTGAGTATTGGGAAGAATTAGGGTTGCTTTCCCTGATTGATATGATATGTTCGCAGAGTAGCTGCGGACCATTTCCTGGATGCCAGTTTGTTCTTGATGGTTATGGTGCTAGGGTACAATTGGCTAGAGTCAACTTTGCCGAGCTGTACATAGACCATAAGAGTCTAGGAGGCAGGTCATTCCATGGAACATAGTTGGCTATTGGGAGGCAAGTTTGGTTGGTTGCTTGCAGAAGGATCTTCGATGACTTGGAGTTAGATGATGCATGAGGTAGAAGTTAGCCTCTAGATGACTCCAAGGATGGACGATGAACTAGTGGACTGTTTCTGTAGCTCTGATTCCCAAGGACCGATTTCCTTGGGACTAGTTCATAGTTCTCTTTGAAGAATATTTGTCTCGACTTTTCTTAAGTCGATGATGGTTAGAGAGTTCGCCGGGTTGAAGTACGGTGATATGTTTGTGTTGGAGTACGTGGCCGAATTCGATGTGATATAGAAGTACAGTCTATTCCAATTGATACTCCATACAGAAAGGATGAAAAGTTTATCATTTGGTTGAGAGATCATCTTGGGAGGTGATTGATTGGTCATATTGACAAAGGCTTCAAGAGGATGATCGAGAAAGCTTATGGGAGAAGAGCATGTATCCAGTGAAGAAGAGTTATCCATACCAGTTGAGTAGGGATAGATCGGGAAGCATATGTATTTATTTCCGTTCCAGTTTCGTCGATTGCTCCATCGACAAAAGAGAAGGGAAATGGCATCACCATTTGAGATATGCTTTCCACATATGGTGTTTCCGTACTAGTTTTATTTGACATCGAGGTTTCATTCCTTTATATCTTGATTCGATGGGATTATTGGGATTGAGACTCGAGATAATTATCGACCTTTGATTTTGACAGACCTAGTTAGGGCCTAGGCCAGCCTATACATGGTTTGTCGAGACCTTGCCTTATGGAATCATGGTTGTTAGTTTGTTTGCTATTAGTTTGTTTTGGGGTTTAGTTGGTTTGGTATTATAGTGTAAGAATAGACTGGCTAAAGGGGATACAAAATAGTGGTGGACTAGGAGAGGCCGTTGATGACGATCAGGGTTGTGGAGGAGCGAATGGTAGTGATTGGCTGCCAATAAAGGAGCCTTATATATTCGCTCAATATTCAACATGATAGGATGTCGTCTGTGCCTGTAATTGGAGAGTATCTGGACATACTCGAGGATGTGACCGGATTACCACCATATAGAGATAAGAGTTCTGTATCGATCTGGTCAAAGGAGTTGGACTAATAGATATGCCTTTAAGGCATAGGGTGTCCAAAAAGCTTAGGAGATTATAGGTGCGAGCAGATGACCTGTTTAGGTGATGGTTCATCCAAGGGTATTAATTTTGGGTAGGATGCACCTGTTGTGTTCGTCAGTAAGACGAATGGCTCATTGGAGTTGTTTGTTGGTTGTGAGCAGGATGAGATGACGAACATATTCGTACTCCCATTTGTTAATGACTTGTTCGATCAGCTCTATAGCATGAGGATGTTCTCGTAGTTGGACCCTACGGTGAGGTTGCACCAACTAAGAGTAATTTGGGTGAGTGTGCCGATTATACTGTTTCACACACTACCTTGATTTTAGGTTAGTTATGCTATTCGGGTTAACCAATGTGTCGGCATATGTTGTGGATCTCATGTACCATGATTAGAGTATTCAATTGAGTAGGTTGTACTTGTGTTCGTTGATGATACTTTTGTCTACCTATGGACGGAAGAGGAGCACAAGATATAATTAGTAATGAGATTTTAATGGTATCACTCTTGAAGGAGGGGAGTGAGATGCTTGGGTCATGTTGTTTCAAAGTACGACGTCGTTGTAGATCCTTTAGTTACGACAGTCCGAAATTTGGATAGACCCAAGATAGCAGTATCATTGACATATTGTATGGGAGAGGATCAGACTTTTGTTTGAGACGTGACGTGTTGACACGCATTAGTGAGTTTGAGAGAGTGGTTGATGAGTACATTGAGGGTACTCATTTCGAGCGGGAATGAAGAGATGATAGTACGCACTTGCTTGTGGTACTTAACTAGGTATGGTAGTGATGTCGAGAGGTAATATCCAACTCTTGGTTCAGAGTTGGAGGCGATAGAGTTTGCTTTGGGGATATGGATGCATTGTTTGTTAGGAGAAGAGTTCGAGCTGTTTAGTGATTCTACGTCATTGTAATATCTCTTCTTTGAGAGGATCTCAACCTTTGCCTATAGAAATGGTTGGAGTTCTTAGCCCTCTATGGTTTTCACATTTCCTAGAAGTTGAAGGAAAATGTGGTGGTTGGTATTCGAATGGGAGACATACCAGTTTGGGAGCGATATTTCTAGAGTGGTTATTGCTCGAGCTTATCACTAGTTATGACTCCAGGACTTGATGAGCTTTGGCCAAGTGTGCTGGCTAGTTTGACTATCGGACCTACTTTGATCTAGCTGATTGGTACTAGTCAAAGGCGCCAAGCTTGACTAGTGGAGTTCATGACTAAATTATAAGAGTGAGTAGTGTCTGATGAGATGACATGGTGCGGAACCAACGGAGACTGTCAGTTCCGTAGAGGTGATTTGAGCAGTAAGAACAAATGTTTTGGGACTACATCAAATGATTGCCAATGACTAAGGATAGATAGATAGCATTTGAGTCATAGTCAATTGGTTGACGGATGACGCTAGATTTGTATTCCTTAAGTACAATAGTATGGCATCCGTTTTTGTTGTATTGTTTGAGGGGTGGTTGGTGTGATTCCATTGTGTGCCAAGAGCATTGTAAGTGGCCAAGACTCGTTGTTTGATAATAGGTTTTTGGAGAACTTACAAGAGGCGTTTGGATATTTGGCACTAAATGGATTAGATGATATCGAGACTGAACCATAGACTTAGAGACCTCATAAGCCTATTTGTGCCGGTAGATGTGATATGAATCGGGTTAGGAGGAGGTCGAAGGAGTAGTAGGGTCCAGTTGAATGAAAGCGAAGGCGATAGGGTAAGGTATACTATGGGGAGCATGAGGACCGTTAGTCCGGAGCTCTTTAGAAGGTGGGATTTTGTTTTAATCATCAACTTTCATTATGGAAATCATATTGCACATTTATACTAGATGGTTTAGTATTCCGCATGCTAGGATAGGAATGGATGTTATTTTTGGATGTTAGATCTTATGTATGCATGTTTTATTTGATTGTTAGCATTTGAGTTGATAGTTTATGTTGTGTAGTTTTTAGGCATGTAGGATAGTTATTATTTGGTACAACATTCTTGTTTTATGATTGCTATAGATGATCTAGTAAAGTTAAAGATATGAGTTGTATATATATATTTGTTGTAGTAGAGTTTTTCTGACTTAGTCGTCCAAAGGAGGTTCTGGCGAATTTTAACGGAATTTGACAGATTTTTGAGGGCCGATGGGTTGGAAGACATTCTCTTTGCTTTATGATTTTGAGGACGAAATACTTTAAGGAGGGGAGAATGTAACAACCCGTATTTTCAATGATCGGATATTTAAATAGTTTATTTAAATATTTAATTGTTAATTAAGTAAAGGCTCGAAAATGTGATTTTTCGCATACGACCGAATCAGGACTCGAGACCACTTCCGTTGAGTTCGAATTGATGTTGCAAATTAAAATGAGTATAAGGATCGTGATATTTGGATATCGGACGATCCGATGGCCGAAACGATCTCGAAATACATGAAATTAGCATTCTGGGGCGTAGTCTCAGATGGCGACAAGATTAGTACCATTGGACCTGGAAAAGAAAGAGGTAATGTAAGTAGACAAGTTTCGTGACGATCGGACACATCGTTTGATCGTAAGGATTCAAAACGTACAGCCATTCATTTGAGAACTAAATAAATGGAATAAAATATTATTCTAAATGCCCAAATCAAACTTCTCCCTCCAACATTTCATTTCACTGTTCATATAAGAGAATTACATCAATGACCAAATTCTCCCTTTTCCATTCCAAAATTAATTTCTCTACATCCGCTTGATGATAAAATACAAGTTCAGATCCGTTGAGATCATATGGATGAGAGCAGCGCGATTACCATGGTGGAATATTGGATCGACATCTTTGGCCGAGATCGACCATATAACCATGAATTAAGATTCGATCTTGTCGAATCTTGGAGCGGCGATGGGTGGATCGGAGATTTTCATTGTGATTCTTATACGAAGGGGAATTCTTCCCAAGTTTTGGTCACGACTGATTGAACATAGCAAAACGCATCTTGGCCATGTCGTGAGCAACCCATTCCTTTCGCCATTTGATGTGAGATATTGGAGATGAGGCGATTGAGTGAAAATTGAAGAGGACATGAAGAGAAGTGGTTTGGCGAAGAAGGATTGAAGAATCATGGCTTATAGGTCGAGAAATCGATGGATGAAGATGCGGTCAAAGCATGGAAAATGCACGATTCCTGTAGCGTGCATATCGGAGAGTGTTACCCGGTATCCTGACCCGGCTATATTGAACTGATTGCACAAGATAGATTCGACTGTTATCAAGAACGATGACCATGAAGCAATGGTTGTAGGACCCGAATGTAAAGTACAAATGGCTATATAAAGCCAGAATTGGATGGGATTGGTAGATAAATAATTCAGGATGCTTGAAGTATGGGATATAGCTTAGAAAAGTGGAGGGATCGGCATGATTGGATAAGCAAGGGATCAGCATGATTGGATAAGCAAGGGATTGGCATGAATGGATAAGCAAGGGATCGTCATGATTGAATAATGGAGGGATCGACGTAGTTGAATGAAGAAGGGATCGGCATAGCTTATGAAAGGAGATGGATCGGCATCCAACCTGTTAGAGGGGTCGGCAGGAAACAATGACATAAATAATCTTAAATCGAAGGTCATGCAATAACTCGAGCTCTTTTAATCCAAATGACTTGAAAATTGAAGAGCCAATATATTTAAGTATGCAGAAGCCACCATGGGGATCGCTGCCTAAAAACCGACCAATGAAGGGATTGGTACCGACCCTCTTCATTGGGATTTGGGCCTAGCGACCCTTCTGGTTGGCCCATATGGGTTAGAAGGTCCTATAGCCAAAGTTTCGAAGATATTAGTGGTCACTTTCACCTATAAATACTGGCCTAAAGGGTCATTCTGTGGATCTTTAGGCTGCTGGTTACTTTAGTCCTTATTGTAATCAAGTTTTTCCAATTTCTTGCTGCTGTAATCAGACTACTAGTGGATCAATAAAGATAATCTTCAAAGTGGACATGGGCATACAACGCCGAACCACTATAAATTTCTATGCTCTTGATTATTGCTTTTATTAGTCTGTTCACTCATTCTATTCCTCAGTTTTAATTTTGTTTTCTTTATTTACTTCTCTACATAAATCCACTCTTGGGTGTTTGTGACCAATTTGGTTCCAAACATTTTTTGGTGCTTTCACTGAGAAGGCTTAATTCTCAACTTTCTAGGATCTCCTTTGTTGCTACTGGATTGGGTAAATCCCCCGAAGGAGATCCATAGTTATCTTCATAAAGTTGCTTATACTATTCAGATTTGTTGAAAGTTAAGTAAGGAGATCGATAATGGTGAGACATACTAGATCTACTTCTCAGAATGTGGATGGAAACGAGACTGCTAGCATTCAGCGAGGAGGCCTAAGAAATCAACCTATAAATTTGAATGCTAATCCGGTTGAAGTTCAGAACCCTACCGATTCTATAACCAGAGCTCAACTTCATAATCTAATGAGAGAGTTGATGGAAAGCCGTCGACAACTAAATCAACAAATTCAGACTAATATTAACCCGATGAACTAGATTACTAAGCAACAACGTGGGAAGGCCGGGAGGGATCCCACTCCTTACTTGGCATCAAAACTTTCATGCTTATCGGATGAATATCACAGGCATAGGCATCGCAGGGTCAAGAAGATCGCGCAAAAACTTTAGAGCGTCGCTTGGTAGACCATCAGGGTCTGCCAAGACCAATCGGTGTTGATCCCTCCCTAAGGATCAGTATCGATCCCTCCTCTAGAGGAGGAATTCCCCTTACACTTGGGGAATCGTGCCAAAACAATTCATGGAGGCTTGGATGGTGGAGTTCGATTGAATGCTGACCAGGTACGCCTTTGGAATGACAACGAGATTAATGTTCGAGATGCACACCAAGAGGATAGTGAACCAAGAAGGCATGAAACGACCCATAGACATCGACCGGACCATTCACGTGAGGTGGAGCGCGACCATCGCTTGGCACCACCCATCCACATGCTAGACTTATCGGCAGTAGTCAGATAGTTGGTGAGGGAGAACTGTAACGACCCGGATTTTTTTCGACGTTGATTTGGAATATTTAAATGGTTTTAAATATTGAATTTGAATTATAAAATGATTTTAAATGTTTAAAAGTTAATGTCTTACCTGAATTTCAAATATAACGATTTATTGGATAATTTAATTTTTTAATTTTATAATTGGAATTTGGTTAAATTATTGAATCTTGGGTTTTAAGCTCGATAAAAATAATTTAAAGGCTTATAAAATTCATATTAATAATAATGAGGATAATAAAAGTTTTAAAATTGAATTTAAAGGTGATATGTTCAATTTTAAAAATATTTTGTTCAAATTGACATTTAAAAATAGCCATCCGGAACATAGTCTCGGAATTCGATGAAACTAGTTCCATTGGATCTGTAATAGTGTATTATTATCGAATTTCAAATTTCGTAGTGTTTGGAGTTATCGTTTGATCGTACGGGATAGAAACGTGCTGGAATTTATATCGAAATTCAATATAGTAATTGAGTCCAAAATGCTATCTTCTCCATACGATCGAATTAGGACTCGAGACTTGTTCCATTGCGTTCGGAATAGTGGTATAACATTATAAAGGCCTAGCAGCACGCCTCGATAGGAGATCGAGATTTTAAGTTGCGGAAAACGAGATATTTTATAATTAAATATCATATATATATTTTTAAAATCAGATCAAATCAAATCAGCCCTTCTCCATTCAAACACACCACCCATCACACCTTTCACCTTTAAATCACATCTTACCCCTTTTCAAATCCTATTCAAAACGAACGAGATTAAATAGCTCCCCTCCTTTTCTTCTTCAGCTTAACGAATCAATTCATTCACAGAAAGAAAAAAATGGCGGTATTATTTTCCTCTGGCAACCAAACAATATCACATTTATCTTCCCCTTCAGTTTTTAATTAAGCATCAATGAAATTTAATTAAAACTTCATTCTATTTCAAAATTCAAAACCGGTGAATCCCTTTCCTTTATACAAACACGAGCCTCCCCTCCTTCATTTTCTTAGATCCGAGACCACGAAAAAAAAATATCATGATCGAAATCGATCGCGATTTCATGTAGGCACTGCGACGTCGGAGACACGTGGCAGTGGAGGCAGAGGTGTAGTTTCTATTTGGGTTCGAAGAAGGTGTAGGATGTCGCGACGTTGAGGGGGAGGTATTGCTGATGACTTCGAGGCGAGTCGTATAGGGAAGAGACGAGGCGAACGGGCAGTAAACGTTCAGCAAATGGTGGGGTCGATGGGTGTTTGCATGAGGGCTAGGTGGTGCCAGTGAGCTCGAAGGCGGGATTGTGGGTTATCGTGAGGATTGTGGCCGAGTACTGTGAGTGTGGTGGTGTTCTAGGCGAGGGTGGTGATGATGTTCCAGGCGATGGAGGCCGTCGTTCGGAGGGCGTCGTGTTCTACCTGGAGATGTGGGAGGTGTGGCGAAGTGTGTTGGAGGTCAGTTTTTCTCTGACGATGGTGCGGTTTGGTTTCGCGAGAGGGGGTTTTGACAGTAAGGTATAAAACAGTTCTATTTTTAATTTAATTTAATATATATATAGATTAAGAAAAAATATACATACTTTAACTTACTGGTTAATTTCAAAATATATATAATGGTAATTAGGATATATAAATCATATTATAAATCGAATATCTACGAATTCGTAAATTGTTTATGCGAGGTCAAAAATCGTGAAAATCAAGTTGAGATTGAAGTGGATTGCAAACAAAAATAAAGGTGAGTTAATCTCACTCAAATTTGGATTTCTGTTTAATTTTAAAAAGTTGAAATTAATTATTGGTTGATTGATCAAATTGATAATTATTATCAGTCTAGATGTGTTATTGTATATAGTGTATATTTATATATATTGGAGTGATTGATATGCTCGCATTTATATAGCGGATGAGATCCTATGCGCCCCGCATAATAGCGGATGACCCTATATACCGCGATATCCCCCTCGAAGTGGGATTGGTATTTTTATGTTGTATTAACATCTGTGGATGCAAGAAAAACAGGTTGGAGGGATCCAACTAGATTCCTCAAATTTATTGTTTATTTTTCATATATAGTGATATATGATTTGTGTAGAATAATCTATTATATATTATTGTAGTGATTGGAATTTTTAGATGCTATTGTAGCACTGGCCTGAATTTTGATAAATTTTAAAACTATAAATATATTTTAATATTTATGGAATTGAAGAAAATTTGATAGTAAAATATATATATTGGAATTGGAGTTACTTTAAAGAAAATGAATTAGAAAAGAATATAATTGATTTGGCCATTCTTAATTATTTCGGATAAATAAATGGAGATTTTAAAATGAATTATATTAGAGAATTTATAAATGATATTCTGGAAATATATAAAAAGGAGTTAAAATCAATATTGAAAATAGATTGGAAGTATTAATGGAATTTATAAGAAATAAATTTATATACTGGATTTTCATAAATAAGATTGGTTTTTATAAACAAGTAAAACCAAAGGGGTTATAGAATTGATTAGGATATTTATAAATAAAGAAATTCGATATCAGGTGATAATTGGAATATAAATTCATAGGGTGAATTTATATTGGAATATAGGAACAGGGTTGAGGAAAATAATAGATTCTATATTAGAAATGAGAATGGTTAGGAAATCGACAAGGACTCGATATGTTGTGAAATCGAGAGGAAGCTATAAAGTAAATTGGTTATCGAAATTTTAAAAGTATATTACAAATTTTAAGAAGTGAATTTGTTTTAAAAGGAAAATTTAATTATTTTAAAACTATGGGATTTTAAACTGGTTGAGATTGAAATACTTGTAAGTCGATTTTTAAATATGAAGTATTTATTTTTAGTAAATTCTAACTTTTGAAATCAGCTTTGAAAATTTATTTATTTGACTAAAAATGAGTTACTAATGTTTATAAAAGTGATTTTTTTTATATTTTAAATAATTATTCGAACATGTGTTAAAAATAAATTAGTTTTCTTTAAAGTACTTATTTTATATATATTAGAGTTTGCAGTGTTTGAAATTTTTTATTTTATAAATTTTCTCGAGATTCGAAAAAGGGGTTTATAAACCATATGTTTTGAGGAGAGGAAATTTAAATCGGGATTCCGGAGATTTTTAGAAATAAGTCACAGGATAATTCTCTTAAAACCTTAATATTGAAAGGATTTTGAAAATAAGACTGGTAATATTTTCCTAAGTATAGAAAATAGAAATTTGGAAATATTTCTAAGTGATGAGATGTTGGGAGTATCCTGTTATGGATTTGAGTATTTGAAAAATTGTTTTCAAATGTTGGGAGGAATTGATATATCTTTTAAAGATATTTTGGAAGTAAATATCTTGGAAAAAATTATATCAAGGCCAGATGATTGCTTATGGATGTTTAATTTGATAGTTAAATAACTGACTATCAATATTGGCCAATTTCGTTAATCGTTTCGAAGAGACCGGGATCAGATTTAATTATCCGAAAACAACTTCGATCCGGTTTGAACATAATAAATGAATACCGTGAAGATGATGAAGACGGTGATTCGGTTTGTCCAGACCCAGGACAACTTGTATGGATGAATGCTATCAGCACATTGTCATTGGAGGACGATGAGCATTCTAAGTAAAATCGTTCTTGAAAAGGTAACGCTTAGCCTCGAGCCTCATCAACCGGGAATGACTGAAAATCAGGGGAGATGCGGTAAGGCTAAGTGGTACACCTATCTAGAGATCTAGAGTCCCTTTTTATTCGGCGGTGTGGTACGGTTGCTGATCCCAACCGCGGGGTAATCTTATTCAGACTATCCAGGTTAGGGGTAGTCCGGTCTTGTGTAGCAGGGGATCCCGGAGTGGCCTCGGTACATTGTTCTAGAGGTGTACTGTGACAGGTGGTACCCCAGTGCATAGTCATTCAGTTGGAATCCATTCTCCAATACTAGGTTACGGTTTTGTTTGTAGAGCCTAGTACGCTATAATTTAATTAATGTAACAATTTCGGCTATTTGAATAAGTATTTGTATTTAGACACTATTATAATATCATTGGATTTTCTATAGAAATGTTTTGGTTATCGTAAGGTAAAATCCCGTCGTGTTTATGTGTGACGCGGTCTTACGAGATACCTTTGTTTTTCAAAGGATTTTGATAACTCTAATAATTCAAATTGAGTGTGTTTTCTCACGCTGGTTTTCTAGACTGACTCGGGTGTTATTTTATTATAATGCTCGGGTCAGACCGAGTATTACAGATTCAGGTTAAATGCTATGGAGCTCAGGAGACTAGCTGGAGGAGGTTCAGACGTATTTTCCGTACTTGACTTATATTCCGCTGTGTAAGGACAAGTTATATAACTGTCCAGTTTGATGTATTGATGGTTGTATTCTGATAATTGTAAACTTATAAATTGTTACAGATTCTTTGTATAAACTTTGTTATTATATATTATATTTTGTTCCGCTGCGATTGTGAGATTCTGTATTTGTTGTTTCTATTTTTCTTCTGCCTTTTTCTTCTTCACCCCTAATGAAATGGTATTTCCGGCACTCGGCTACTTGGCAGTCTATACAATAGACATATAGATGTCAATTTTCGAGGTCGAAAATCCCCGTTTGTTACAAGAACCAAGGCTCGACTAATGATGACCGGGGAATCTCAAGAAGCCATACCCCGTTTACTGATAATGTTCTACATGCCGAATATTCGAGAAGGTTCAACATGCCATCAATGCCTGCCTACGAAGGAAAAACCTGCCCCAAGCAGCATATTATGAGATACGAATGGTTAATGGATTATGTGCAAGCCAATGATGCGACCAACTGCAAATGCTTTTCCATAACCCTTTCCGAGATTGCGACGATGTGGTTCACGAGATTACCCCCGCGATCAATATCGAGATTCAATGAGTTGGCAACCAAGTTTGTGGAACAATTCCGAATGCACACGACTCGCCCTAAAGATGTGATGTCCCTTTCCAGCGTGATCCAGGCTCCAGGGGAATCGGTGAGGGATTATTTCGAGAGATTTCATACCGTTGCCACGGAGGTCAGTAACCCAAATTATCATGTTATACTTATGACCGTGATGAGAGGGATTGATCTGGAATCCGAATTTGGCGATTGGCTAGCTGGAAACCCGCCTGCCATGTTGGAGCGCTTCTATTCAAAGGCAACTCGGTTTCTGAGAAAGGAGGAAGCCAGGTCCTCTAGAATAAAGAATGTTGTGGGACCGAGTGGAGAAGCAGTGCAGAGTAATATTGCAACAAAACTGTCTAATGATAGTTCCGGGAAAATCCAAGTGAACGTTCAAAATAAGCCGAATTAGCAAAAGAGAGATAGAGATAGGAATCGGGAGCGAAAGAGTGATTTTGGGAGACTAAAGCCTAGGATTCCAATGTATGACAACTAAACGCCGCTAAACACGTCCCTAGAGAATATCTACCTATCAACTTGCAATACCATGCAATATAGGAAGCCGCCTCTAAAGTAGTCAATGGAGAAGCAGAAGTAGACCGGGAAATATTGTCGGTTTCATGAGTGTTATGGGCACAATACAAATGAATGCAGGAATCTCCGGGATGTTATAGAAAAGATAATTCAGGAAAGGAAATTGCAACAGTTGTGAAAAACCCACAAGATGGCGGACATGGGACATCTGATCCCAATCGAGGACAAGCTCCGCGTAGGGCTGAGAAGCCCGCACAGACTGGTGGGAGACTGGTGATAAATACAATAATTGTAGGACCACACCCTACAAACAGAAGTTTGCAAGAGATGGAGCGCTATGCTAGCGCGATTAGGCATGTAGATTTTGAATGTTGTTCGAATACAAAAGATGGAGCTCCGGCAAAACAGCAGGGCACCATGGCGGATGATATTGTGTTTAAAAACATGGGTGCAGACAAAGTAGAGGCTCCAACAATAGACCCGATGGTCATTTCAGCTATGATTGGTCCTGCATTTGTGAGAAGGATATTGATTGATTGTGGAAGTTCGGTGAATGTAATCTTCAAAAAGGCATATGATCAGAAGAGAATGGAAGCCAAAGATTTAAAACCATCAAAAGCTCACATTCATGGTTTTAATGGTGTTGCGACCGAGGCTGTGGGTTATGTGGAATTACCTGTTGAATTGGGAGAAGGTGGATGAAGGAGAGTGCGAATCTTACCATTTATTGTTTTGGATGTTGACTCTCCGTACAATGTTTTTCTGGGCCGGTCGGCCCTAGCTGATTTTCGGGCAGTTCTTACCCCATGGTGTTTAACTTTGAAGTTTTCGATGGATAATGGCGTAGGAGTTGTTCATGGCAATCACGCAACTGGATGTGCCGTTATGTAGCTGAGTTGAGAGAAGCTCAATGCAAAGAAAAGGTAAAGGGTGTGGACAAGATTGTCTGCATCCAAGCTACCGTAGATTGACAACTAGTGCTTGAGCCTTTGCTCGGGCAACACGGTCGGTTCTATAGAGATATAGATCTAAGAGATGACGAAGAGGAGCCCAAAGAGACCAAGGCTGCACCGGCAGAGCTGACGATTGATATCAAGCTTAGCCATGATGACCCATTATGAGTCCTGAAGATTAGGTCACAGCTCAGCCCCCCGATGATGATAGAACTCACTGGTTTTCTACGAGCGAATTTAGATGTACTTGCTTGGACTCACTCTGACATGTGTGGAATCTCGCCCGCCATTGTAAGCCAGGCATTGAATATTGACCCAAAGTATGTTCTGGTGAAGCAAAAAAGATGTGGCATGGATCCGGAGAGATCTACCGCTCTCAAAGAGGAGGTGGATAAAGTAAAAGTCAACTGGTTTATCTACGACACCCTCTACCCTGAATGGATATCTAATCCTGTACTTGTGAAGAAGGCGAATGGAAAATGGATAACATGCATTGATTATTTAGATTTGAACAAAGCGTGTCCAAAAGACAGTTTTCCCATTTCAAGGATTGACCAGCTAGTTGATTCAACCGCAGGACACGAATTGCTATCTTTTATGGATGCATACTCGGGATTTAACCAAATCTCGATGCATATCCCCGATCAGGAGCACACCAGTTTTGTTACGGATGTTGGGATGTATTGTTACGTAGTAATGCCGTTTGGATTGAAGAATGTCGGAGCAACCTATCAGCGCTTACTTAACAGGATGTTTAAAGATCAAATTGGACAAACAATGGAAGTGTATGTGGATGATATGTTTGTGAAGTCACGACAATCAAGAGACCACATTAGAGACCTGGCAAAAATGTTTGACATCCTCCGATATTACAAGATGAAAATCAATCCTTTGAAATGTTTGTTTGGTGTTGCATCAAGAAAATTCTTAGGCTTTATTGCTAATTCATGTGGAATAGAAGCTAATCCCTAGAAGATTTAGGCTATCCGTGATAACCAAGCATCGACAACCTTTAAAAAAGTGCAGAGTCTGAATCAGAAAATTGTTGCCTTAAGCCGATTTATCTCCAGAGCTACCGATAAATGTATTTCTCTCTTCGATTTGATATGGAAAGGAAAAAGAAACTTCAAATGGACACAGGATTGTAAAGACGTGTTCCAAGCTCTGGTGATTCATTTGGAGAGACCCCCTATCTTGTCGAAGCCGATAGATCATGAGAAGTTGTACATTAATTTGGCTATATCGGCACATGCTATAAGTGCTACTTTGATTCGTGAGGAGAATCGCGTTTAGAGGCCAGTGTATTATGTCAATAAACAATTAACGGTAGAAGAAAGGAACTATCCGAAAATAGAAAAATTGGCGTACTGCTTACTAATAGCATCACGGAAGCTTCGTCTGTACTTCCAGGCACATCCGATTAATGTTTACACCGACCAGCCGTTACGGTAGGTCCTATAGTGAACTGAGATGTTTGGAAGGTTACTCAAATGGAATATTGAACTCGGCTAATTTGACATTACTAATCTCCCTCGAAGAGCTATCCAAGGTCAGGCATTGGTGGACTTTATAGCAGAGTTTACTGTGCAAGATGATTTTCCAAAAGGTAGCGAAATCCCTGCCGTACGATGGAAATTGTAAACTGACGGAGCATCTAATGATCGGTGTTCTGGAGTTGGGATTGTGCTTGTAACCCTTGAAAACCAGTCAATGTGTTACACTTTGAAGCTTGATTTCCCAGCAACAAACAACGAGGCTGAGTACGAAGCTTTGATTGCTGGACTTAAACTCGCTAGAGAACTTAGAGTTCAATCGCTTGGAATCTTTTGCGATTCGCAGTTGGTGGTGTATCAAGTTAGGGGAGACTATCAGGCTAAGGGACAACGGCTTGCCCCATACCTCACCCTAGTTTAGGAGTTGTTAACAGAATTTGAATACTATGACACTTCACATAATCCACACGATCAAAATAGGGAGGCAGATTCGTTGGCAAAGTTTGCTAGTACCAGCGATGCACAGCAGATGGGCTTGGTCCCGGTTGAAGTACTGAATACCCCAAGTATAAACATGATGGAGGTCGACTAGACACCGGGAGCGGAATCTAAAAGGGAAACGTGGATGACTCCAATTAAACACTATTTACTGCATGGAGTCCTGGCTGATAAAAGAAATGAAAAGCGACAAGTCCTTCACAAAGTCTCACGGTATATTATGCAAGAAGGAGTTATGTACAGGAAAGGTTTCTCTATCTCTCTACTCCGGTGTATCGCTCATGATGAGATAAAGTATGTTCTAAGAGAAGTTCATGAAGGAGAATGCGATGATCACACTGGAGAGCAAACTCTGGCAAAGAAAATACTCTGTTATAGGTATATTGGTCACCGTAAATCGAGACGCCGTTGATTATGTAAGACGGTGTGATAAAGGCCAAATATATGAAAAAGTCCCAAGAGCTCTACCGACAGAAATCATGCAAATGGTCAGCCCATGGCCATTCGATATGTGGGGTATAGACATTATCGGTTCTTTACCGATCTCTAAAGGTGGCGCGAAGTACCTTATCATTGAAGTTGATTATTTGACAAAATGGGCTGAGGCAGAACCATTAGCCACAATTACAACCAAGAAAGCAATCAACATTATTGTCTGAAACATCATATGTCGCTTCGATCTTCCATGGACTATTGTAACTGATAATGGGACTCAATTCGATAGTGTTGAATTTAAAGACTTTTGTCAAAGATATTGTAACGACCTAGAATTTTGAACAAATTAAATTGAGAATAATTAATTAATTTAAATATTTGAATGATGATTTAATTTGAATCCCCAATATATCTATGAATTTGGCGATTAAATAGCGTTCCGGGGCACAGTCTCAGAATTTGACGAAACCGATTCCATTGGGTCCGTAACATTTAAATTATCACCGGGTTTTAAATTTCGTATCGTTCGGAGTTGTTGGGTGAGAATACGACACATAAACGCGTTAAAAATTGTACCGAAACAAATTGAATTTGAATTTAAATGCAATATATCCCTTTTTCTTTAATCAGACATTTTGTACAACCTGCCGGCTATTTGCCTCCTTCGTACTCATCGCCATCTGATATCACGCGATTGTCTTCCCTTCTTTTCCTTTTATCACGCAAGAAGAAACGAAATCATTTCGTTCGAAACAAAAATCTATTCGTTTTCAAATCAGAAGATAAAAATCAATGGCCGCTCGTCCTTAAACTTCAAAAAAATCAATTCAGCGGAAAACGAAATAATGGCCGCCCTCCATCCCTTTTCATTACAAAAGCAAAACCCAAGCCCGTTATCCCATTTCTCTCTGCATTCGAAAATCGAAATCGATTCAGGGGAGATCGCGATGTCGACGTTGAGGGACTGGTGGCAGCTCGAAACTCGGCGGCGCGTTGTCTGGTGATTCGCGAACGACTTCGAGGGCGGTCGCATGGGGCGAATTCGTGGGCGAGGTGAACTCAGCAAAGGGTGGTGATGGGGACAGCGCGATGGGAAGTCAGGTGCGGTGCGAGATGGAGTCTGGGGTGATTCGCGAAATTCGCGACTTCGACTTCAGATGGTGGAGCGCGTTCGTGGCGACTTGGTCGATCAGAAGAGGAGCCGGAGAAGTATCAGGCGGCTCGGCTAGGTTAAATGGCGAGCACGTAGTGGCGTGGAGACGGGGGGATAGGGCGTCTCGATCTGGGTTGCTTGACTAGGCAGTGAGGTAAATTTTAGTATTCGATTTCTAAATTAAAATATATATAATAATACAAAAATGTATTTACAGTGAGCTATTTATATACATAAAATTCTATCTTAAGTTAAAAATATAAGTTTGAAAGGGATTTTATTTTATGTAATATATATTTATATGGTTTTGGAAAATATATATAAGATAAACTATTAGTAAATCAAGTTGGTTAAATGGAAATTAATTGTGTAGTTATTCAGATGTTAATAAATTGTATATCGTTTATACAAGGTCAAAACTGTGAAATCAAGTCAAGAACGGAAATGGGATTGCAAAAATTAAAATACTAAGGTGAGATTTTTCTCACTCAAAAATATATTTTGAATTGCAGTTATTGATTGTGTTGATTGCTATTGATTGTGATATTAGATATAGTAGGATATATCTATATATATATAGCAATATATACATATTGGCATATGTATATATTGAATTGATTGATTTCCCGCCTCGTATAGAGGATGAGACCCTATTGCGCCGTTAGTAAGCGGATATTTTTATAAAACCCATATACCGCGATATTCCACCTCGAAGTGGAATTGGTATTGTGCTAACATCTTTGGATGCAGGGAAACAGGTTGGAGGGATCCAACTGGATTCCTCACCAGTATTTATTTATTTACAGATATTGTGGTATATTTTGTTATCATATTGATATATGATGTTTGTTGTTGTGATTGACTAATTGGTGCTGTTGCATCATCAGATTCAGTTTTGAAGTTTAAAAATAACGACTTTTACTTTAAAAGGATTTTTAAAGTGATTTTTGAAAATATACGTTTTATGGAATTTTTGAATTGATTTATAAACGTCTAAAATTTTAAAGTTATAAAAGTTAAGATTTTTGGTGAAATATGACCAAATTGTGATTTTTGAAATAAAGGTTAAGAAATTTATAAAATGGGTTAAATTGAGAATTTTTAAGTATTATAAACGGTTTATTGAAAAGATGTACAAAATTGATGTTTATAACTTTAAAATATTGGTATTATAAAACAAGTTTTTTTTAAGCGTTAAAATGAATTTTTAAGAATTCATAAGTAAATGAAATTTATAAATTGTGAACTTATAAATGGAAATGATTTTGTAAAATAAATGAATTATAAGCATTTAACTTATAATATGGGTTTTTGGTATATACATTGAGTTATAAATTGAATTGGTCGTTAAAGGAGATTTATAAAATCGAAGTTAGAAAATAGAAATAGAATTTATAAACGTTGTTTTATAAATTTGAAATCAATTGAATTTGATAAATTAAATGTAGAAGGTTATTAAAGGAAATATATTCGCGATTTTGGATAGCGAATTATCCTTGAAATAAAATGTGTAGAAATGTTGAATTTGGATAACGAAGTATATTCACGATTTTGGACAGTGAATATATTGTTAAGTAAAATGGATATTGTTTTGGAAAAGTGACATTGAAAATGAAGTTAATTGTTTTAACGATGTTTTAAAATGTGTTAAATATCGAAACCATAGATTTCAACATTTATTGTTGAAATAGACGTTTTCGAGAAAAAAAGGAAATGGTGGACTATAATAAATGTTGTTATAGTAAATGATTTCCGAAAGGAAATGTTTTTGTCTAGTATTGGGATTTATATATCTATCTAAATCCGAATCCCTATACTAGTGATTTTGAGTCGTCGTAACGATGTTTTACGTAACATTCGTTTTGACTTAGATAAATGTGTTATAGAAATAAATTTCCTTAAAGAATGAATATATACTTAATATTGATTTAAGTATATAGAATGTTTTCCAAATGTTGAAAATAAATTATTTGTGAAACACTTATTATTAAATAAGTAGGGAAATGCATTCCCAAAATGAAATGAAACGTTTTTGAGATTTTATCTTCTTAAAGATAAAATGAAATTGAATATTTGAAATCGATTTGAGAATCGTATATCAGTAGATATTTGAAATATAAATTCAATATGGAATTTATAAAAGAAATGGAAACTGTTTAGAAAAATAAACGTTGATTTATTTTTGAAGTGTGGAAATTTTATATCTTGTAAAGAGAAAATAAATAATTTGGAAAATTATTTGGAATCTGATGATGTTGCGCATCTTTATTGATAGTTAAATAACCGACTATCAATAATTACCTTGAATAGGTATTTGTTGTGAATTGGATGAATTTGAATGCCACACTTATTTTTGAATAAACGCTCACTATTCGGGTTAGCCGGGAAAGGACCATGGGGTCGTATAACCCATTCCGAATATGTGATACGTCGTTATGAATCGCATTTGAAGACCGGTGTTGAAGACCGGATATTTTTGAAAACGGAAGGATTACCGTCGAGTTACTCTACATCGGCTGATCTCCGATTTAGAGGTTTTATCACCCTTAGTGACGGGAAGTCCGGACGTGATTAGAAAATTATCCGGATATGCAAGGGCTTCGTGAGAAGTGCCTTCGGTTCTGTTCGATCCCGGAACAGACTTGTATGGATGGTATGTCTGACGTTACAATTTGAGATATAAAGCTGATTTCTTTCAAATACATTTCTGTTGGTGGCGGAGAATTTATTCTCTTAGCTTAACACCCTTCTCTGAGACGTACGAGCTCAGAGGTTATGTAGTTGAAATTTATCAGCGATATACTCCCAATTTGGTAACGTGGCATACTGAGTGTTGCTGTGAAATGATCAGTGTTTGATCATTTGCGATATGATCATTTGTTTGATCTTATTTCTTTGTGATCATAGGTTGATCATTTGTTTGACCCGAAGCATGGCTTTGTAGAAAGCATAGCTTTGTGGACGAGACTTCGTCGAGCCTCACACCCCGGAAATGGTCAAAACAGGAAGGATGCGGCAAGGTTCTAGGGAGTAGCGCCCCTTAGTGTATTTCATTCCTTCTGGATAGAGGTGGTATCATGGTATGGAGCCCAAATACTTAACCTATGTGGTTGCTGCAAATTTATTTCTTTCTGGTTGTTGGAAATCGGGGATCCTCGGGAAGATCGGTTACGATCGGGGGATGGCATACGCGTGTCAGTAGTTACCTATCGTTGCAGAGGTAACCCGGCCTTGTGTTGGCAGAGATCCGGTTAGGTTCTCGGGTCGTCTATTCCATGGGCGTACCCATCGTGGCATAGGAAGTTCCTTAGCCTGACCATTTGTTGGAAATCCAAAGAAACAATACGCGACTTGTACGGTTTTAGTTGTATTACCTACTATGGAATGTGGCGGTAACCTGCTATTGAACATAGTAGCTATAGTAGGCATAAGTGCGGAATGCCTATGCTGGCTAAGATTGATATTATACTTTCGAAATGTTTTCTACACTATGCACTAATAATAATATCAAAAAGATTTGATTTTACGTAGTAAGCATCTTTGGCTATCATAAGAAGAAATCTCCTCCAATTCTGCGTTTGCATTGTGTGTGTGGTGGGAGGTCTTATGGTAGTTTCATTTTCCAAAAGCATTGCGAATTTGTTTTATTTTCTTTGTGAAAGAATAACTGTTTTACGATCTCACACCAGTCACCATGACTGACTCGGAGTTTATTGTTTCCCTTCTAAACTCTGGGTGCCCACCAATTTCCACACGGGCAGCCTAGAGTTATGTTATCAGGATATTCTGGAGCTTTGGAGATAAGCTGGATGACGAGACGTAGTATTTGTATCTGATATTATTTATTCCGCTGTGTATTCTGTATGAGGACAAGTTTATATAACTGTCCATTGTTGTATCGAGTTGTATATTGACTCTGATGATTGATGTATGTATAAACTGATATAGTTCTTTGTTTTAAAAGACTAGTAATTATCTATTATATATTGTTCCGCTGCGATATGTGAGATTCTGATATTGTTTCCTATTCTGATGTTGTTCTGTTGTTCTTCCTTCTTCTTCTGTTTTCTTCTTCTTCTGCCCTTTTCATCTTTCTTAAACCATCACTATTGGAGTTTCCGGCACTCGATTGCTCGACAGTCGATAAAGTGAGTATCGATGTCGAATTTTCGAAAGTCGAAAATTTCGGTATGTGATAGCGTGGTATCAGAGCATATGGTTAAGCGACAACCCTGCTCTGTTGGGTGTTACTCATTAGAGATAGAGTCAGCAGTACTCTAGAATGAGTTTGAGTGTAATAATAGATATGAGCGCGTATTTGTTATTGAATATTAAATTGTTTTGTATTGTGTTGACTTATCGGTTGATTGTTTATGGATTCTGGTCGGTGCAGTCTAGCTAACTGTAATCGATAGGGGTTTCTAAACTCTTAAACAAGGTAAACCGACACAGTATTGTTTTAAATAGGGTAAATGAGATAATTTTACCCAAAACTATTTTTGTATAGAAAATAAATGATTTTTCTATGAATTACTATAGTATATGGTTGCATGGTTGTTAGGAAAGTGATAATATTGAAATGTTATCATTATTATATGAAATTGAATACGAACTGGAAATTGTAACTCCAAAGTTAAGAAATGAATTCATATATGAATAAAAATTTGTGAATATAAATTGTAAATGAATTTATAAATGAAACGAAATTCTAGAGAAGTATTTGGAAATGTTTTGAAAAGAATTTGAAAATTTTGGAGATTTGGAAAGTTTAAATCCTTTTTGATTTAAAAATGAATTTCAAAGGTTTTGAAAAGTATTTTGGAGAGATGAAAGCTCTAAACTCTTTTCGGTCGCTGGAAAATAATTCCGATGATGATCGCGACATCACCGGTGTTCATTTTCGGGTTTCCAAAAGAGAAATTGCTGCCAAGTTGTTTTAAATGGAAATTGTTTGGAAAAATTTTGGTTTTGTTTTGGAAACTCAAAAGGACAATTTGAATTGTTTTCAAAAATGTTTTTGAAAAGGTTGAAAAGACTCTGGAATACTATATATAAAAATATTTATGAAATATTGTAAGTTGATAACCTATGCAAATTGAATTTTGATAGAATAAATCTAACTTAAAAGATGGAGTTAAATAAATGTAAGTACACGTGAATCAATTAAATGAAACTGAAATTGGAAGTTGAGATTCATTTTGAAGTGTAAGCAATGAATTGAAATTGAAATATGAAATGAGACTTGAATCAAGTGGAATAAAATCCAAACCTGAGAAAAATAAAATGGATTGAATCCGAATAAGCTACTTTGATAATTAATTAATTCATAAAATGGAAGTTGAATTAGTTAAATTGAAACTTGAATTGTGAGCTAAATGAAAAGAGATGGTTCGAATTTAAAGATAAATTCAAATAAGTAGAAATAAATCTTCAATGAATGGAATTCACAATTGTAAGTGAATAAAATTGAAACTGAATGTTGAAAGCAAATTTGAATAAAGTGAATTACAATTTGAAATGAATTAGTAATTGAAACTAATCTAAAATAAGCAGTGGTAAATGAAAGTTAATCGATGAAATTCAATATTCAGAAGTTGAATTAAATCCAAATTAGATTGAAATTGAATTCAAATGAATTTGAAATGTAAACTTGAATGAAAAGAATATATAACTTCAATAGTGAATTAGAAATGTATAAGAAGTATGAATTGAAAATTTTGTAATGGAATTTGCAAAATGGTTTGGATATGTAACTAGATATTATGGCTAGTAGGATATACAGGTGTTGTGAAGGAATTGGATTTGATTTCAAAGATAATTTGAATTGCTCGACAAAAGGTAAGTATTTTAATTTCAAATATGAGATTTGCTGATTTCTTGTCTAGCCGCTTGGCTTTTTCTTTTTCTTTTTGAAATTGAGAGTCCGTAGGGACATTTTGTAGTCGTACCGTATTAGCCGCGCAAAGGAGACGCTGGCGAAATTTTTCTAAAATTTCGAGTGTTAGAAAATTTTTGAGAAATTTTGAAAGTTTAAAATTTGAATTTAAACTCGAATTTGAATTGAGAAGTTAAACAATGTTGTTTGAAACTTTAATTGGAGTTGGAAAGTTAGTAGAAAAGATAACGAATCTTTAGTAGAAAGATTTGTTTTGACAAAATGATAAAACTATTGGATGTTGAAAAACAGTAGACGAGTTAAGGACCATTTTTCCTAACTTGTAATTTCGGGACGAAATTCTTTTAAGGAGGGAAGTCTGTAACGACCCAGAATTTTGAACAAATTAAATTGAGAATATTTAATTAATATTAAATATTTGAATGATGATTTAATTTGAATCCCCAATATATCTATGAATTTGGCGATTAAATAGTGTTCCGGGGCACAGTCTCAGAATTTGACGAAACTGATTCCATTGGGTCCGTAACATTTAAATTATCACCGGGTTTTAAATTTCGTATCGTTCGGAGTTGTTGGGTGAGAATACGACACATAAACGCGTTAAAAATTGTACCGAAACAAATTGAATTTGAATTTAAATGCAATATATCCCTTTTTCTTTAATCAGACATTTTGTACAACCTGCCGCCTATTTGCCTCCTTCGTACTCATCCCCATCTGATATCACGCGATTGTCTTCCCTTCTTTTCCTTTTATCACGCAAGAAGAAACGAAATCATTTCGTTCGAAACAAAAATCTGTTCGTTTTCAAATCAGAAGATAAAAATCAATGGCCGCTCATCCTTAAACTTCAAAAAAATCAATTCAGCGGAAAACGAAATAATGGCCGCCCTCCATCCCTTTTCATTACAAAAGCAAAACCCAAGCCCGTTATCCCATTTCTCTCTGCATTCGATAATCGAAATCGATTCAGGGGAGATCGCGATGTCGACGTTGAGGGACTGGTGGCAGCTCGAAACTCGGCGGCGCGTTGTCTGGTGATTCGCGAACGACTTCGAGGGCAGTCGCGTGGGGCGAATTCGTGGGCGAGGTGAACTCAGCAAAGGGCGGTGATGGGGACAGCGCGATGCGAAGTCAGGTGCGGTGCGAGATGGAGTCTGGGGTGATTCGCGAAATTCGCGACTTCGACTTCAGATGGTGGAGCGCGTTCGTGGCGACTTGGTCGATCAGAAGAGGAGCCAGAGAAGTATCAGGCGGCTCGGCTAGGTTAAATGGCGAGCACGTAGTGGCGTGGAGACGGGGGGATAGGGCGTCTCGATCTAGGTTGCTTGACTAGGCAGTGAGGTAAATTTTAGTATTCGATTTCTAAATTAAAATATATATAATAATACAAAAATGTATTTACAGTGAGCTATTTATATACATAAAATTCTATCTTAAGTTAAAAATATAAGTTTGAAAGGGATTTTATTTTATGTAATATATATTTATATGGTTTTGGAAAATATATATAAGATAAACTATTAGTAAATCAAGTTGGTTAAATGGAAATTAATTGTGTAGTTATTCAGATGTTAATAAATTGTATATCGTTTATACAAGGTCAAAACTGTGAAATCAAGTCAAGAACGGAAATGGGATTGCAAAAATTAAAATACTAAGGTGAGATTTTTCTCACTCAAAAATATATTTTGAATTGCAGTTATTGATTGTGTTGATTGCTATTGATTGTGATATTAGATATAGTAGGATATATCTATATATATATATCAATATATACATATTGGCATATGTATATATTGGATTGATTGATTTCCCGCCTCGTATAGCGGATGAGACCCTATTGCGCCGTTAGTAAGCGGATATTTTTATAAAACCCATATACCGCGATATTCCACCTCGAAGTGGAATTGGTATTGTGCTAACATCTTTGGATGCAGGGAAACAGGTTGGAGGGATCCAACTGGATTCCTCACCAGTATTTATTTATTTACAGATATTGTGGTATATTCTGTTATCATATTGATATATGATGTTTGTTGTTGTGATTGACTAATTGGTGCTGTTGCATCATCGGATTCAGTTTTGAAGTTTAAAAATAACGACTTTTACTTTAAAAGGATTTTTAAAGTGATTTTTGAAAATATACGTTTTATGGAATTTTTGAATTGATTTATAAACGTCTAAAATTTTAAAGTTATAAAAGTTAAGATTTTTGGTGAAATATGACCAAATTGTGATTTTTGAAATAAAGGTTAAGAAATTTATAAAATGGGTTAAATTGAGAATTTTTAAGTATTATAAACGGTTTATTGAAAAGATGTACAAAATTGATGTTTATAACTTTAAAATATTGGTATTATAAAACAAGTTTTTTTTTAAGCGTTAAAATGAATTTTTAAGAATTCATAAGTAAATGAAATTTATAAATTGTGAACTTATAAATGGATATGATTTTGTAAAATAAATGAATTATAAGCATTTAACTTATAATATGGGTTTTTGGTATATACATTGAGTTATAAATTGAATTGGTCGTTAAAGGAGATTTATAAAATCGAAGTTAGAAAATAGAAATAGAATTTATAAACGTTGTTTTATAAATTTGAAATCAATTGAATTTGATAAATTAAATGTAGAAGGTTATTAAAGGAAATATATTCGCGATTTTGGATAGCGAATTATCCTTGAAATAAAATGTGTAGAAATGTTGAATATGGATAACGAAGTATATTCACGATTTTGGACAGTGAATATATTGTTAAGTAAAATGGATATTGTTTTGGAAAAGTGACATTGAAAATGAAGTTAATTGTTTTAACGATGTTTTAAAATGTGTTAAATATCGAAACCATAGATTTCAACATTTATTGTTGAAATAGACGTTTTCGAGAAAAAAAGGAAATGGTGGACTATAATAAATGTTGTTATAGTAAATGATTTCCGAAAGGAAATGTTTTTATCTAGTATTGGGATTTATATATCTATCTAAATCCGAATCCCTATACTAGTGATTTTGAGTCGTCGTAACGATGTTTTACGTAACATTCGTTTTGACTCAGATAAATGTGTTATAGAAATAAATTTCCTTAAAGAATGAATATATACTTAATATTGATTTAAGTATATAGAATGTTTTCCAAATGTTGAAAATAAATGATTTGTGAAACACTTATTATTAAATAAGTAGGGAAATGCATTCCCAAAATGAAATGAAACGTTTTTGAGATTTTATCTTCTTAAAGATAAAATGAAATTGAATATTTGAAATCGATTTGAGAATCGTATATCAGTAGATATTTGAAATATAAATTCAATATGGAATTTATAAAAGAAATGGAAACTGTTTAGAAAAATAAACGTTGATTTATTTTTGAAGTGTGGAAATTTTATATCTAGTAAAGATATTTTGGAAAATAAATAATTTGGAAAATTATTTGGAATCTGATGATGTTGCGCATCTTTATTGATAGTTAAATAACCGACTATCAATAATTACCTTGAATAGTTATTTGTTGTGAATTGGATGAATTTGAATGCCACACTTATTTTTGAATAAACGCTCACTATTCGGGTTAGCCGGGAAAGGACCATGGGGTCGTATAACCCATTCTGAATATGTGATACGTCGTTATGAATCGCATTTGAAGACCGGTGTTGAAGACCGGATATTTTTGAAAACGGAAGGATTACCGTCGAGTTACTCTACATCGGCTGATCTCCGATTTAGAGGTTTTATCACCCTTAGTGACGGGAAGTCCGGACGTGATTAGAAAATTATCCGGATATGCAAGGGCTTCGTGAGAAGTGCCTTCGGTTCTGTTCGATCCCGGAACAGACTTGTATGGATGGTATGTCTGACGTTACAATTTGAGATATAAAGCTGATTTCTTTCAAATACATTTCTGTTGGTGGCGGAGAATTTATTCTCTTAGCTTAACACCCTTCTCTGAGACGTACGAGCTCAGAGGTTATGTAGTTGAAATTTATCAGCGATATACTCCCAATTTGGTAACGTGGCATACTGAGTGTTGCTGTGAAATGATCAGTGTTTGATCATTTGCGATATGATCATTTGTTTGATCTTATATCTTTGTGATCATAGGTTGATCATTTGTTTGACCCGAAGCATGGCTTTGTAGAAAGCGTAGCTTTGTGGATGATACTTCGTCGAGCCTCACACCCCGGAAATGGTCAAAACAGGAAGGATGCGGCAAGGTTCTAAGGAGTAGCGCCCCTTAGTGTATGTCATTCCTTCTGGATAGAGGTGGTATCATGGTATGGAGCCCAGATACTTAACCTATGTGGTTGCTGCAAATTTATTTCTTTGTGGTTGTTGGAAATCGGGGATCCTCGGGAAGATCGGTTACGATCGGGGGATGGCATACGCGTGTCAGTAGTTACCTATTTTTGCAGAGGTAACCCGGCCTTGTGTTGGCAGAGATCCGGTTAGGTTCTCGGGTCGTCTATTCCAGGGGCGTACCCATCGTGGCATAGGAAGTTCCTTAGCCTGACCATTTGTTGGAAATCCAAAGAAACAATACGCGACTTGTACGGTTTTAGTTGTATTACCTGCTATGGAATGTGGCGGTAACCTGCTATTGAACATAGTAGCTATAGTAGGCATAAGTGCGGAATGCCTATGCTGGCTAAGATTGATATTATACTTTCGAAATGTTTTCTACACTATGCACTAATAATAATATCAAAAAGATTTGATTTTGCGTAGTAAGCATCTTTGACTATCATAAGAAGAAATCTCCTCCAATTCTGCGTTTGCATTGTGTGTGTGGTGGGAGGTCTTATGGTAGTTTCATTTTCCAAAAGCATTGCGAATTTGTTTTATTTTCTTTGTGAAAGAATAACTGTTTTACGATCTCACACCAGTCACCATGACTGACTCGGAGTTTATTGTTTCCCTTCTAAACTCTGGGTGCCCACCAATTTCCACACGGGCAGCCTAGAGTTATGTTATCAGGATATTCTGGAGCTTTGGAGATAAGCTGGATGACGAGACGTAGTATTTGTATCTGATATTATTTATTCTGCTGTGTATTCTGTATGAGGACAAGTTTATATAACTGTCCATTGTTGTATCGAGTTGTATATTGACTCTGATGATTGATGTATGTATAAACTGATATAGTTCTTTGTTTTAAAAGACTAGTAATTATCTATTATATATTGTTCCGCTGCGATATGTGAGATTCTGATATTGTTTCCTGTTCTGATGTTGTTCTGTTGTTCTTCCTTCTTCTTCTGTTTTCTTCTTCTTCTGCCCTTTTCTTCTTTCTTAAACCATCACTATTGGAGTTTCCGGCACTCGATTGCTCGACAGTCGATAAAGTGAGTATCGATGTCGAATTTTCGAAAGTCGAAAATTTCGGTATGTGATAGATATCATATTGAAAAGAGATTTACAGCGGTCGCTCACCCTCAGGCGAATGGATAGGTTGAAGCTGTAAATAAAATCATCAAGTCTATTCTAAAGAAGCGTTTAGAGAAGGCTTGGGGCAAGTGGGTGGATGAACTCCCTACAACACTTTGGGCTTATAGGACCACTAACAAGTCCGCGACTAGCCTTACTCCATTCGCCATTGCCTACGGTTCTAAAACTATTATTCATGTTGAACTCGAAGTCCCTTCTCATCGAGTGACATACTATGATCCCAAAACAAATAAGGATCTCCTCTTGGAATCTCTGGACATTATAGATGAGAAGCGCGAAGAAACCAATCTGAGGGCAGCTGCACATCGGTATCGAGTCGCCCAGTATTACAACAGTAAAGTTTGATCGAGAACCTTCGAAATTGGCAATCTCATCCTAAAATGGGCTTTTCCTACCCCGTCGCACATGAATCCAATTTGGTAACTATGAGAAGAATTATGAGCTATCAAGTGCAGAACTATGAGAAGAATTAATGGCTTAAATGTCAATATATAATGTTGGCTATGTTATTGTGAATAGTTGGCAAGTCAATATATGATGTAGAAGCGTAAAAGTGTTGTTTGGCATGGTGATGTTGTCAAATTATATCAAATAGCTACTGGGTATCATTTTTGCATATATATAGGTATCAGTTTTGTTATAAATAATAGTCAAAATAATATATAAAATAACTAAGCATGAATTCCAATCAAATAGCTACTAGGTATGAGTTAGCACTATTTTGGTATCACTTTTGTCATACATGACAGTGAACTAAATAATTAAATTTATATAGCATCATATTATATCAAATAGCTACCGGGTATCATTTTTGCATATATATAGGTGTCAGTTTTATTGTAAATAACATTTAAAATAATTTATAAAACAACCAAGCATGAATTCCAATCAAACAGGTACTAGATATGAGTTTTGCACTATTTGGATATCACTTTTGTCATACATGATAGTGAACTAAATAATTAAATTTATAGAGCATTATATTATATCAAACAGCCACTGGGTATCATTTTTGCATGTATATAGGTACCAATTTTCTTGTAAAAAAATTTAAAATAATTTATAAAATAATCAAGCATGAATTCCAATCATACAGTTACTAGGTATGAGTTTTGCACTATCTTGATATCACATTTGTCATACATGACAATCAACTAGCGGATATACAGACTATTCAAAAAGTTGAAATGTTTTAGCTCAATAATATGAAGGCGACATGGACTTGGAGTGTTCAGAAATTCTATCAAATGCAGGTACCCAATCATAGTTGAATTCAAACATTTTTTATAGCAAGAAAAAGAAAATACAAATAATACAAGAAATTATCAACGTCTCAGTTCAAGTTATAGGCAATTGACTAATTTAAATATTAAAAATAATGAAAATCACATAGAACATAGAATCCCTACACAATAAGTCTCAACAAGTAGAAGAAACCAACCCGGTGATGCACACAAGTTAAAAAAAAGTACAGATCTCTAATACTACATGCCATTAGTATCATTTTCAAGTATAGCAGAATATGGTATCAGCTTTTGTATTATATTAGTATCACTAATAGTTTCAGGTATTTTAAAAAATAGTATTAGTTCATGCATAGTGTTGGTATCAGTTTCAGGTGTAAATAGAAATATATTTAGAGTCATAACATAATATCAAGTTTACGGAAAGTTAAACAAAACTAATTTTTACAAAAAATTGATAGAGTTTCATCAAGTGTTTATATCTACGTAAAAACCAACTTTTTTGAATATAGGTATTACTGGTATCATTTTAATAAAATGCAGTGAAAAGAAATTATAGATGCACAAAGTACAAGCTTCAAAAAAATATTACTAGTATCATTTTTGCAAGCTATTAGTATCATTTTTGTTACAAATTACATGGAAAATCATTTATACAATTAGAAAGACATCAACTCTACTAAAAATAGCTAGTGGGTATCATATTTGTTGAATACAAGTATTACTTTAATAAAAATGGCATTGGATACAATTTTTAAACTCCAAATCATTAACCTCAAACATACAAAATTTAGGTATCATTTTGTATTTATAATGGTATCAGTTTTTAAACAAAATACAATGAAAACAATTTATAAAAGTACAAAGTACAAACTTCAAACAAAACATATTACTGGTATGATTTTTGCCAGGTACTGGTATCAATTTTGCTACAAATTACATTTTAAATCATTGGTAATTTTACCAAATTTATTTCTTTCTCTTCAGATTCTTCAACATCAATTTTTTCCCCTTTTGTTTTCTTGCTTTTTCCTGTTAAAAAAATGGGGCACTATACACTTATATGTTTAATAATAGTATGATAATGTGGGTATCGCTTTTATAAATTTAAAGTATCATTTACCTATTGAACCATCTCTTTAGTTTTTGCTTGATTTTTCTTTTGAATATTTTTAATTTTTTTTGTTCTTCTTTCTTTATTTTTCAGCCGTTCTTGTTTTTCATTCTCAAAAAATGTTTGTTGTTTCATATTTTCTTCGATATTCTGTCAAAAATGTTCAATGATATTATAGTACGACTATATTAATATTACTGTACTTTATAGTATTAGTTACCTTCTCCTATGTATTTGGTTTCTTTTTTAATTGAATTTCATCTTCTATTTGTTTTTCATATCTTCTCTCTGTTCTTTTTCTAGCCTATGTTGTTCTTCTTGTGCAACTGGACATTTTTGTAATTTTAGCTTACTAGATTTCACTGTCATCGCTTGCGGTTTTGGGTCATTCTTAGCTAGGATTTGTGTTTCTCGAGTTGGTGATTGTTGTTGAATTTCTGCTTAAGCTAGGTTTTCATTTTCTATAGCTGCACATTGCTGTTGAATTTCAGGTGGAGGAAGGTTTTCGATTTCATGAATTTGCGATTGTTGCTGAAATTCTTTTTGTTGTTCATCATCCGTTGATGTTCGCGGTTGTGTTTGGAGATGATTTGCTTCTATTTTCAGGTGCCATGGCTAGGGTGATTTTAAGTTTTGAGATCGAATAGGAAGAGGAGTTTGAGAAGACGATCAAGTGGAATGAAATAGAAAGGCAGAGGAAAGGTTTAAGTGACTAATGGGCTGACAAGTCTTGGAAAGAAAAAAATAAAGCGCATGTCCTTCTGCCTAATTTTTTAAAGTAATTTGTCCTCAAAAATTATTTTCCCCATAAACAAATATATAAAATTAGGAATTAAGAAAAACGACAAACTTTGAAGAAAATTTAGGCTGAAGGACATCAAGTTTTATTTTCAAGCTGAAGGACAAATGTTAGTTATAATTAGCATTATATTCACTTTTACACTATATAAAATGCTAGTTATAACTATCATTATATTCAGTTTTGCACTATATAAAATGCTAGTTATAGCTAGCATTATCCTTTGGCTAAAAAATAAAACTTGCTATCCTTTAGCCTAAATTTTTTTGTATGTTTGTTCTTCTGCCTATTTTCATGTATATAAAACTATATGCCTGTCTTAACCACTTCAATATGAAGATATCAATTTGGTGTTCAATCTTTGTTTAATGTAACCATTTTAAAATTTGATTTAAAATGAAAAATCCTATTTATAAAATAATCATTTTAAAACAAAAATTTAATTTACTCTCAAAAGATAGTTTATACTTGTAGTTGCTAATTATTCTCCTTGATGATATTTTATTTTTAACAAACTTAATAATTAATGTTAATAGAAAATAATTGATGTATATATACAATAAAATTATTTATAAGAAAATCCATTTGATATATTGTGTATAATGCTTGAATGACACTCAATTAATGATATTAATTGAAAATATACATTTGTTATTATCAAACAAAAATCATCGATTTTCATACTCCATATTCTTAGGAAAAGAAACCATAAAGTTAAGATTTGAAAATATATAGTATGAATGTATTGAGTGTGTTTTAAGGACACAATGTTTTAATGATCCCTGTATGTGTATATATATGCTTCCTCAACATATGTGGCTTATATGTTCAGAATACAATACTCGATTAATAATATATTTAAATATAATCTATACATCCACTATTACCAAATCTTAACCTCGCTTTCCCTTTTCATTAAAAGTATAAGATTTTAGTCAACATTGTAATAAAACCAAAAATTATGAATCATGATTAAACTTTAACATTGAATATTCAATTAGAAATCAAACATAAATCATAGCAACTATTACTGAAAAATATCCCTATATATATATATATATCTGTGTGTGTGTGTGTGTATAAAAAGATGGATGAAAATTTTACAAAAAAATAAAATTCTTTGAAGTGTGGTTCAAAAGAACAATAAATTCAACCTACTAACCATATGTTAACTCGAGTGAAGTATTTATGTAAAGATAGTTCTACCCATAACTCATTAAAAATGAGATTAAAATACTTAAACACATTCATTCCCATGAGGTGTCTTAGATGAGGGAAGAGAACATTGGTTGATGATTGTATACGCACCAAAGCTAAAGAATTTTCAGCATAGGTCGGATACCGTTAGATAATGTAACTCTGCGCCCATACCGTATTCATTTTTCATACATAGGTCTTTGACTATTAAATTTAATATATATATATATACATACATACATACATACATATATATATATTATGTGTTTTACTTTTCATATAAAGTGTGTACATGACTTGTCCATGATATTAACTTTATGTGAACCAAACTTTACCACATTTTTGGTTTACGCCAATTTTACCCACGGATACATAGAAAAAGAATTATGAATCAATATAATATGATAGATAAAGAAACAATATGGAATATATATATATATATCAAAAATAGAAAACCATAATAAAATATGCTCAGTTATTAATAAAATATTATGATATTATAATTTAATCAAGAGCATAACATAATAACCTTAATCAACTATGTTATCAATAAATATTTTTTTTTGACAATCCAGATAAATATAATTAGTCTTATTACGGTAAATGTAGGATTTTTGAAAATATTTTAAGTATGTTCTAAGTTTCATATTTTAATCTTGAACATAATAAGAAAATGATATTTGAAATTTATCTGAGTAAAAGGGAGCGTATTTTCAAAGATAGCATGTTAATATATAAGGACATTGTGGGAAAAATTCAACATACTGATTTGAAAATTTTGTATTTGAATGATCATGTCAAAAATTTAATATCATATTTGGTATTGTAGAATTATCATATTTTGACTAAAAATAAAGGGCCGAATAAAAATAAAGTTCCTTAAAATAAAAACATTCTTTTAAGAAAAAGCAACTCTTCATATTTACTAATAATGTTCAAATGAGAATGTTATGATCCATATGAAATGGAAATCTATACCAAGTTAAAAATTCGGTAGAGATTAAAAATATCATGGTATGAAATTTTTAAAAAAGTGAACAAGTTACCATATCTCCAATCAACACTGATATATACGGTACCACCCATAAGTCATACCACCTGTACTCCCTATGTGTTGTTATGACGAATATAATAAAACTTGAAAGTTCCTTCATAAAGACACATTCCTTCATAAATACATACTAAGTGATAACCTTGTGAGTAAATCTGAATTAACTTGAGCACGTTAAATATCGAATCTAATACGCTAATTTCAACAATTGAAATTTGCGATGTTATTCTTATCAATGTTGCTCATTATATTTTAACTTCATTAGTCTTGCTATCGAAGACACATTCATGGTCAATGGATCATATCCCTTTCGGGTACATCTACCAAAATCATATTTTGATAATGTATGAAATCTATTTTGGATATGCACATCATATCATATCATAGAGTTAACACTCTAAATGGTTTATTTAAACTTTCGAGGATTATATATTTTCGACATTGATAAGAAACTCGTAGTTTCTCTTCAATATGCGAGAATACTTATTAGACACTCTAATGTGATGTGTTCATTTAGGTTAGTTCATTTCATTTCATCTCATGTAATCAGTTTTATCATTCTATCGTATCGAGTTTCATTTTACTGCTAATAATTTCTTAAAGGAATTTCTTCACTCTAAAATTGGTATCTTTTGAAACAACAATTGTTTCTCAATGCAATGGAACATGTATTCATAAACACTTTATGAATTTCCTTTTATTTAAAATTGTTTTAGTTTTAGTTTATAAAAATTATGTTCAAAAAATAAATATGTCATCCAATGACAACCCTTCTCAAACTCCTTTTGGGGAGATTCATACAAGATCACTCAAGAACAATTATTATATGCAGACTTTCAACTTGCACAACCTGCCAACTCCTTAGCCTAGGATATGTTGGAGTTTCTTATAAACTCTTATCTTGTATGATTTTATAAACTATTATTTAGATGAAATAAATATTAACCTCGTGTACTAATCTTAAGTATATGACCTTATAGAAAGAAATTAACTCAACTTCACTCATAATTAATCGTACTTTGTTCCCTAAATTTCGATCACCCCTTATCGATACATTATTATGCATTACATGAAGGGTGACTTTTGAGATTGAATCTTTATTCATTTTTAAGGACGTTTGGAACTCTTTCTAACATACTCACCCATTCGATCAAATCGAATCATTTATATTCATGTTATATTAATTACTTTTGTTTTATACTTGTTTGAACCAAAATTGGTTCAAACACCCAGAAAAATAAGTAGTAGAGATTAAACGAAGAAAGTAAATTAAAAATAAAGGAAATCAGATAGAAAACAAGATCGCACAAAATTTATAGCGGTTCGAAAATCTTGGCCCACGTCCACTTGAATAATTTTATTACTTTTGCACTAGTTTTTGTGATTACAAGAGAGTTCGATCGGAATAGATCCTTGAATACAAGAGAGTAAGAGTGTAATGGTAGCGTAAAGATCCTTGGAATGAACCATTCCTTTTGTATTTATAAGGGTAAACGACCAAATATCTCGCTGATATTTCTCCGATAAGATCTCCTTACGAAGACGAGGTCCACCAAAAAATTTCGGCCCTATAACCTCTACGGCTGGGATCAGTACTGATCCCAAGAAGGAGGGATCGGTACCAATCCCTATAAACAATGGTATGGGATCTGCAACTTCTTGTGTTGGCTCGTCTTAATATTGGCTTTGAGTTCCAATGTTGTTTTGCATAGTCACCTAGGTGTTTTTTAGTCCAAGCAATGGATCTACAGAAGGCTGAATTGCTACTTTAGACTGCATATGGAGGTTGCTAATACAACGCATAGGAATTCTGGAACAACACTTGAATCAGGCTCTATGTGGATAAAGAATAGTGTCATAGGTGTGGAGGGCCACTTTATGTGTAACCCTAGGGATCGGTACAGATCCCCTACGTATGGTGGAACACCGATCCACACTTAGTATATTCCAGGGTATTTCACTTTTAAGCTTATTTGACCATCACCTAGTGATCTTATCTGTACTTGGTTCCTAGACCATGGGATCATCTCTCTGGGCCTTTTGCCTTTACAATCGTCAGGTCTAATTTATCCAGCCGGTCTAGACCAAAATTTTGGTAACACTTGCCCCCAAAGTACATCTCATTTCGAAAGTGATGTTCTTTGAATCAAGACAAGTTAGAATCGTTGAGAAGGATTCCATTCTACGTTCCAAATTGTCACTATCCTTCATTTGAATCATTACCTGTGGAAAGTTATGTCCATAGTGATCTGTTGCGACACTCTGTCGGCATTTGACACTATAAGTACCAGAGTACAGTCTTTTGATATTTGGTCGTGCTTGGTTCCATTGAGCTAACTCATTGAGTTGGAAGATTTTGATCATCCGAACTGATTTCTTTTGTGAAAATCCTAAGTAAAAATCCAACTCCATCGATTCAAGAAATCGAATATTAAAGTTACACGCGTGCTCACACATTCATGCATGCACTATTGTCATTGGCTTCCAAGCACATTCATATGTATATAGGTTGTTACCAACTTCACTTGAGTGATAGTCACAAGTCGATCATTTTCATTTCATCATTTGTTTTTACTTTTGTTTTTAAGTATATGGTGGGATTAGGTACCGATCCCCATAGAGAGGATCTAGTACCGATACCACACTTGCATACATTTCCATTTTGGACCCAAGATTATTGGGCCACACAAGGATATATATCCCATTCACTTAGCCTTTCCGCTTCACTTTCTGATTGTATTACACCGAACCCTATCACTCCTTCGGCCGCCATTAAAAACTTGAACTCATAACACCCAATCGATTCTCCCATTCTCATCAATTTAGACATAAGCTTAGCCATTCGATCCTTGAAACAACTTGTGCCTCCCTTCTTGCTTCTTCGCTCAATCAATTCATTCAAGGTTCTCCACCAAAATCAGTGTTAGATCCAGCCCCGAACCCTTTAATCTTTGAACTTCAATCCTTATAGGACTGATTGCGTTTTAGCATACGAGTAGGTTCTAGATTATGGGGCGTTAGAGAAGACGAGATAATCATTGATTTAGGGGTTATTTCATGTTGATGGTTGGTTTGGGATCGGTCATAAAGAGATAGAGTTGAATTTTTTTATAAAGGGAGAATCCCCTAGGTATAGGATCGGTGCCGATTCCATACTTAGGCAGATTTTGTGATTCTTGCCTAGTGCTTTTAGACATGTATGAATGCTTGGACATGCACACTTATCTATAACTTGAACTTGAGTGTACAAGCATGCTCATATGGACTTAAACTTGGATATAAACATATGCCTTGAATGTTGATGACATGCTCTTTTGTGCCAATAGCTAATCCCAGGACTTGGATAAAATTCTTACGTTCAACAATCGACGTGAAAGCCGGTTGGGACAATCAGCGATGACGGTTACTTCGGTCAAACTCCCAAATCTCATCATCACTGTAATATAACTCTGAACTGTATAAACTGTTTTGCACAACACTACACTAGATTACACTTAGCCGAGGGAGAGGTTAATCCATCTAACTATGACTATCCATTGAGTTTAATAGCTATGGGTTACAGAACCACCGAGCATTTAACACCAATGACTGGTGATCAATCTTTCAAACCTGCTGAATCAAATGCTGAGTCGAGTTCAGCGGCACTTTCTGCTCAATACGCTCTAGGTGAACAATTAAAGCAACCAAAAAGCTCATACCATGTTCCAGCTAACTGTCCACACCCGAGAGCAGATGATATCGTCGAGCAAGCTCCTTATACACTTGAGGATGCCATATTATTAGAAAACCTAGTGGATTCGACCGCTTCAAAAGTTCACAAGGCATCTCTTTGTTGAATTTGCATTAAGCACGGAATCTTATATGATGACGAATTCATCCCATCTCGTCACCAAAGGGCTTATATCCCTCCGAAAAGGTATACTGCCTATAACAGATATATATTCCTAGCTGGGGGTGTACTACCATTTAATCTATTCATCCATCGAATGCTCCAGCTCAGTTGCATCCGAATAGCTACGCATTTCTCTAGGGCACATACATTGTTTTCCTTGAATTCTTAAATTGTGAACCGACCGAAAAAGATATTCAATTTATCTACAGCTTCAAGCAACAAAAAGGAAGTCTATCGTTCACTTATCTTGAGCCAATCAGCAATTGTCAAGTTGTGATCGGTGCTTGGAATATGCTTAGATATTTTAAAAGCGAATGGTTTTATATGCGTTGTCCACCCGTGTTTACACAACAGTGATCAGTGGGATGTAAACACTTATCCAAACTATACTGTGAAAACCTTAGTTAAGTTGCATTCCAATTAACACAATTTTATGAATTATGAAGATGTTTCTTCGAGACCAGGTGGTGATGTTTATCAAAACGCCGTAACAAAACTCCAGAACGTTCCAAAGAAAGATTTATTAACTTTTGCTGGGATTTCACATTTCAAATAATAACTTTAAACAATTTTAAGAAATGATTTATTAACTTTGAAAACTAACCAATTTCTTTAATATCGTTACTAAGAATGATTTATCCACTTTAATCAATGATTAAATATTTCAAACATCTTTGTTTGAAATAATTAATTAGCTTTAATCCTAATTAATTACTTTAAACCACACCATTTAAAATGATTAATCATATTTAATCATCCTTATTTAAATGATTAATTAACTGTAAACATCATTATTCAAATGATTAACTAACCCTTAAACTTCATTATCAAAATGATTAATTAATTTTAAAACATCGTTATTAAAATGATTATTTAACTTTAAAACATTGTTATTAAAATGATCGGTTAATTTTAAAACATTGTTGTTTAAGTGATTAATTAACCTTAAACCATCATCAACAAAATGATTAATTAATTTTAATACATCATTATTTAAGTAATTAATTAATCTTAAACATCATTAGTTAAAATGATTAATTAATTTTAAAACATCGTTAATAAAATAATTAATTAATCTTAATCACATCATTATTTAAATAATTAATTAACCTTAATCATCAGTATTTAAAATGATTAATTAATTTTCAAATATCATTATTAAAATAATTAATTAACCTTAATCATATTTTTTTGTTTAAATAATTAATTATTTTTGCAAAAACCCAAGCACAAGATTTAAATTTTCAAAAGGAATAACATTTTTTCATAGTGCACATATAGCGATAGTCACTATGAGGACACTTTCATAAACACTTTCCATCCAAACATTACATGACCTAAGTATGGGCATAAGTACTAAAGTAAATAGCATCTATACAACATATAGATCAACACTTGTAAAACAAGTACATCGACCTTTCGACTAAACTCAAGTTCTTTAATAAATACCAAAGATGTCAACTTTTTATAAGTGGTCAACAAGCCAACACATCCAACATATTTAACACATACAAACACAAGTAAATAGCATGTATTTGCATCACAAAAATAAAGGTCAAAACTATATTGAAAAAGGTGAGATTTTGCTCACCAAAATGCAACCAAACCAAGTCGAACTAACTCCACGCCTTGTACTAACACCCGATCTTCCTTTTAATTTGAAAATGTTTGATTTTTGAAGACCTATAGAGCTAAATGGGTTCGACTATGGTAAACTAGGCTCGGCCTTGGCTTTAAAAGGTGGAGATGGGTCCTGTTTTGGTGGTAAACTGATGTAGAGAAGAAAGAAAGGATCTTTAGTGATTGTACTTAAGGAAGAAGTGAAATAGAATGGATTTTTTCAAGTTTGAAACTTAGGAAGCTATGGATGGATGCTTTAAAAAGCTTGAGAAAGAAGATGGATGTTTAGAAAATAAGAAAATGAAATGGAAAATGTGAAATAAACAAATAGAGTTTTTTTATTAAAAAAAGTGAAATGTGTGAATTACCAAAATAGCCTTCCTTATATACCCTCCACTCATTATTCTCCAAATCATCACCTCCCTCCTTGCCTATTCCACATGCAATACATAAAGCCCCCCTTTGTCCACCATGTTTTACATTATCTTATACTAAGATGTGAATGAAGTATGACATTTCCTCTTTATTTCATTTTTAAATTTTGAATAAAATGTCACATCTCTTCCCGTTTTTACTTAAGTAAATAAATATCTACCACTTATTTTCACTAACCATACTTATGTTATTAAGTATATGTAGGTGTATATGTACACTATAGTGTACACAACATTTCCAACAACTTTTATACAATTAAAAGTCATAAATCCGGAAAAACAATTTCCAGTCACATTTTATATTTTCCATTAAATATTTTTTTTGAAGGAAAAGGGTTCTATTATTAATAACGAAAAGAACCGTACAATAGCAGGACTCATGTCCTTAAAAACCTTACCATTGTGGTAAGGAAAAAGAGCACTATGTCCTCTATGTGACAACTCTAATACAGATAATAAACAACACCAAAAGAAACAAAAACAAAACAAAAGCAAACTCAAACAAAAGATGGTCCGGCCCAAAAGGGGTACCACGAACACACCCTGCTTGCAAACTACCACCCAATTAGGCCCATGAAACTAAACTTGAAACAAAACCCTAGCAATAATCCTCAGGAAACATAGCCATAACCATTAACTAGAATCATCTAGCTCTATCCCCTATTTTAGGAATTTGTGTCTCTCCGCCGCCGATAAATGTTGATACCGTAATCGTCTTCGGAGCTATAAACGGACATCAATTTCTATCAATTTGCATCGCTGTTCCATAGAGCAGCTCTTCCTCTCGAATCGCCTCCTAACCCGTTCCAACCATATATGGTGAGTAGTTTTAGCCGCCGCTACATAAACCAGTTGTTGAACAGCTGAGGTGGTTGCAAATCTCTGGCGAAAAAAAGATAGTTGCTGATGAAGTGAGGGTTCGACCACCAGTTGAAGATCTAGCTTGGACAATATAGATTCCCACAGATAAGTGCTAAAAACGCAATCTGTATATATATGTTGATGTGTCTCATTATGTTTTTTGCAAAATTTACATAATGGGTTGACGTTCATTCCCCATGAAATAAGCCTGTCGGATGTAGGCAAATGATGAATGTAAGCCATATATGTTGTATAACAAAATCGCCTAGCAATTTTGTTATACCATATTAGTTTATAATTATCATCCCGTTGCGCATGAACTCTGATCTCATTACAAACTATCGAGAATTTAAATTTTTCCTGCCTTGCTATAGTCCAATAATTAGTAGTATGAGTAATACATAACTGAACTTGCATTATTTGAGAAGTTACTTCTCTGGTCTCGGGTAGTAATTGTGGTTGTAGCTGTCCATCATGTATAATACAATTTATCTTACTATTAGTAGTGTTACTTATAAAAACTCTACTCCATCCAACTAAGTCGACAAGATACTTATGATTGATCCATGGGGCATACCACAAATCAGTAAGCTCCTCATTTACAATAATTCGAGACATAATCTTAGCTGCCAAATGTCGTTGACGTAAAATCGATTTCATAGTACCAGAAATATTGTTATTCATAGAGAGGACCCAAAAAATTTATTTTGATAAGTATTTATTATTCATCCACCTGGCCCATAAACTATTTGTGGTTAATAAATTCCAAAGCAATTTGCTCCTTGATATTGTGTTAAGGTCAGCGAATTTTCGAAAGCGTACACCATCTTCCATTTTCGGCTTGCATAATGTATCCCAAGAGACTTTATGCATTTTTCCTTTCCAAAAAAAGTCTGCACATAAATGATCATTTTTTTAAAACAAAGGAAGGTAAATGATATATAAGTATCCAGTACATTACTAGGGGAGTTATAGTGCTTTGTATCAACTCCACACGGCCTGCCATTGTTAACAAGTTACTATCCCATCCCTCTAATTTTGATCTGATGTTCTGCAATATGGGGGAACAGTAAACAACATGTATATAATCTAATGACAAAGGAACTCCGAGACATTTTACAGGCAACTCCTTCTCAACTATATGTAAAATATATGCAATTTTATATTTCCATAAAGCACCTCTACTAAAAAAAAATCTACGACTTAGTTTGGTTAATTCGAAGACCAACAGTTTCCTCCATTTTTGAAAATATATAATTCATATAAGTAGCATTCGCTATAGCGGCTGCTAGGAATATCATAACATCGTCAGTGTATAATAGATGTGATACTGATGGCTGAAGTCTGTTTATAGGCTCTAAATGTTTGTTTGTCACACCCTCCTCCATAAGCAACATGAAAAATTCCATGGCAATACAAAATCAATACGGTGATAATGGGTCCCCTTGGCATAATCCCATGTTAGACGTGATAAACCGCTCTGGTCTTCCATCAACCATGATGGAAAACGTAGGAGTTTTGATACATTCATAAATAAGCGAGTCATAGGAAACCCGAAACACTTGAGCATATGACAGACAAATTCACGGTTATCCATGTCGTAGGCCTTTTGTAAATTAATTTTAATGCACATTTTTGATTTACCCCGTTTTGTGAAGTCCCGAACTTGTTCATGAGCCAACAAAACATTTTCACCAATGTTTTTTCCTGGTATAAAAGCGGATTGATTTTCTGCAATTAGCAAAGGAAGAAACCATTTAATTCTATTACATATGATTTTTGATATAATTTTATATAGAACATTTGCACAAGCTATTAGTCTATAATCTGAGATTAGTTGTGGCTTATCTTTCTTGGGAATTAAAGTTATGAAATTGTGATTAATCCCCCAAGGCAGCTTTCTTGAGATAAAACATTCTGTAATAGCTTCGTATATGTCTTGTTGCGGGTCTTCCCAGTAGAGCTTGTAAAATTTGGCTGAAAAGCCGTCTGGCTCTGGCCTCTTTGAGTCATGGATGGAGAACAAAGCCACCTTAACTTCCTCCATTGTAACTGGAGCAACTAAGTAATTTTGACCCTCTGTATTTATTTGCATCCTGGTATCAACTTGTGGGAAATCTGCATTAACATCACCATTAAAAAAGTTGCTGATAGTATTCTATGGTTGCATCTTTTACACAAGTGCAATCATAGATATACTGTCCTTGAGAATCAAGAAGAGCATGTATTTTATTTTTGTTTCTCCGCATGGACATTTTGGCGTAGAAATATTTACAGTTGCGATCCCCCTGTTGCAGCCACAATACTTTACTTTGTTGCCTCAAATTTTTTGGTTTTGTTGAGTCTGTTCATTTAATCTCTGGCACAATTGATACATGGTTTCGTATAGTGTAGGGTTCTCTGGGTCTTGATCTGATTGGTTGAAAAGTGTGTCGAACGCTGACTGCAATTTAGTAATTTGATTTTCAGAATCTCTCAACTTATTCCATTTTTTCAAATTCAACCTTAACTGCCTTCAGTTTATGTATAAGTTTTTCAGAACATGAACCCCATGTATGTGCGGACAAACCCTTATCAATGCAGTGACCATATCTCAGAGAATAGCACCAATTGTTCACCTATCTAAATGGATTTCTTTTACGACGTTGTTGTTGTGGGTTAAAACAGATTAGAATAGGGGTGTGGTAACTGAAAGAAGAGGGCAACGCAATAGTACTTAATTGTGCGAACATAGACATAAATCTTTGTCTATGTTCGTCGCAATTCCCCTACGCCGCCAAGTATATTTGCAACCCTATAATTGAGATTCTACCAAGCCACAATTGAATAAACAGTTTTTAAAAGAATTCAAGTAGGAAAAAGGAATTGGCAAACCTCCCTTTTTGTCCTTTATGTTGAGAGCATTATTGAAATCCCCATGGCTACCCACAAAGACCTGATAGTTGAGGCATCGAGACGGAGAAAATCCCATAGAGTTTGTTGCTCGAAAAAAGAGTTACTTGCATATACACATTAAAATGAGTTTTATTAATTCATCATTATTGTAAACATATTTTGAAAATCATTTAATCATCACTAGTTATTATTAAAAATAGTTTTATTTGAGTTATAAATTCCATAAATTAATTATTTAAAAATATATTAAATATTTATATTTAAAGTGATTAAATTACGGATCGTTATATCCTCCCCCCATAAAGGAAATTTTATCCCTGAAATTTATCATACACAACAATAGATACCAAAAGAAACCCAAATGATGTCATTCAATCAAATTAGTACAAAGAAAGTGACTCCACCACAACCGATGAGTACACTAAAATACACAACACATCTAAACAACTATGATAACAACCCAGGATACGAATATCTAATATAATCCTCGGTTTCCAAAGTACAATCTCTATCATCCTTACTCCACCGGACCTTAACAAGCTTCACTTCCTTCATCCTCAATCGCTTTATATCTCGAACGATGATACAAATAGACCGCCTAAGAACAGTTAAGTTAGACTGAACTTCCAAATCCTCTTATTGTGGTGGTTTTACTATCGTTGAAGGCTCATGTACGTAATTTTGTAAACGACATATGTGAAATACATTGTGCACATCCGATAGTCTATTTGGTAACTTCACTCTATAAGCTAGTCTACAATCCGGTCCAGAATGGGAAAAAGGCCAATAAATCGAGGGGCTAACTTCCCTAATTTCCCAAACCTCACAAAACTCTTCAACGGAGAATCCTTTACAAACACTGAATCACCCACTGAGAACTCAAGATCTACGCCTTCAATCGCATAACACTTCTGCCAATCCTGCACTTCCTTCATCTTCCTTCTGATATCCGTTACATTCTCACTTGTTTCTAAGATCATGTCGGGCCTAAGAACAATCCTATCACTAGACTCTACCCGACATGAAGGAGAATGGAATGAATGACCATAAAGATCCTCGAAAGGGACCATACTAATGCTTGCCTAGTAGCTGTTATTGTGAATGAACTCGACCAAGGGTAAATGACCTTCCCATGAACCTCCGAAGTCGAGAATGCATGCTCGTAATAAATCATCCAAGATCTGGTTCACTCTCTCCATCTGCACATCCGTCTGAGGATGGTAGGCTGTACTCAGATTCAACTTAGTCCCTAAGGCAGTCTGATGTCCCTCCTAGAACCTGCTAGTGAATACTGATTCTCGGTCACTTACAATACTACAAGGAATACCATGAAGCCTTACAATCTCCTTCACATACAAACTCGCTAAATTTTCAGCAGTCTTAGTCGGCTTAACCGAAATGAAATCAGCACTCTTGGTCAGATGATGGATTGTAACCCAAATACCTTCGTTCCCTCTACCTAACTTAGGAAGTCCATCAATAAAGTCCATAGAGATCTGCTCCCACTTCCACTTCGGGATCTCAAGTGGCTGAAGCAGTCCAGCTGACTTTTGTTGGTCACTCTTAACCTGCTAGAAGTTTTCACATTGACTCGCAAAGATGAAACATCTCACTTTATCTCCTCCTACTAGAAGACTCTCTTCATATCCTTGAACATCTTGGTCATTCATGGATGGGAAGATAACTTTAAACGGTGACATTTAGCTAACACTTCTCTTCTAAGACCATTAACATCTGAAACACAGATACACTCGTTCATTCTCAATACACAACGGGGATCAATCTCAAAACTAGAAACAATACCTTCTTGTTCATCCTTCTTAAGTCACGCCAAAATTGGATCTTCTTCTTGACTAGCTGCAATCCTCTCCATCAATACTGGCTTGACTTCCAAGTTAGCAACCATCACAACATTCCTACTCAACGCATCTGCAACAGCATTTTCTTTCCTAGGTATGTATAGAATTTCAAAATCATAAGAAGTGAGAAACTCCAGCCATCTCTGCTGCCTCAAATTCAAATCTTTCTGGGTAAAAAGATACTTTAAGGATTTGTGGTCCGTGTATAATTCGAACTTTTCACCAAGAAGATAATGCCTCCAAATCTTTAGTGCGAAGACGACAACCAAAAGCTCCAAATCGTGCATAGCATAATTTTTCTCATGTGACTTCGGCTGTTGACTCGCGTACACAATAACCTTTCCATGCTGCATCAGAATTGCTCCTAAACTAAAATTATAAGCATCCATATATACTATTAAACCACCACTCCCATCTGGAATAGTCAAAACAGGAGCGTCGGTCAACTTCTCCTTCAATTCATTGAATGCTTGATCACACATAGGTGTCCATACGAACTTAACGTCTTTCTTCATTAACTTCATCAGATGAGAAAATCATCGAAAAATCTTTGATGAACCTATGGTAAAATCTAGCCAATCCTAAGAAACTTCTAACTTCCATTGCATTTTCGGGCTTCAGTCTTGAACTGCAACGACCTTAGTTGGATCAATTGATATGCCTTCTCCTGAAACAACATGCCCTAAAAACCTAACTTCAGACTTCCAAAAATGGCATTTAGAAAACTTAGCCTTCAACACATGGCTCCTTAGGGCTTGAGTATGACTCGGAGATGGTATTCGTGCTCCTCTTGCATCTTTGAATAAACAAGAATGTCATCAATAAAGACGATAACGAATTTATTAAGAACATCTCAGAACACTCGATTCATTACGTATATAAAGAAAGCAGGTGCATTAGTCAACCCAAACGCCATGGCTAACCACTCGTAGAAATTATCTGAAGTCTTAAAAGCTGTCAAGGGCAGACTCTCCTCTGCTATCCTTAATTGGTGAATACCGGTGGTAATATCCAATAAGGAAAATATCCGAGTGCCGTGGAGTTGATCAACATGTCGTCAATCCTTGGTAAAGGGTATTTATTCTTGATAGTCCTTTTATTCAATTCCCAATAGTCTATATATAACCTTAAAGAATCGTCCGCCGTCATAACAAAGACGACTGGTGATCCCCACCTAGAAGTACCGTGTCTAATCAATCCCTTATGCAACAAGTCGAAGGTCTGGTTTTCTAACTCTCTCCTTTCTTTTGGAGCCAACCTTCTTGGGGGTATTACAACAGTCTGGTTCTTAGAATCAAACTAATACGGAAATCCACTTCACGATGGGGAGGTAAACCTTACACTTCATCAAAAACATCTATGAAATCCCGAACAACATGTACATCTCTAAGCTTTTCCTTAGTTACTACAAGCGAGTATAGAAAACTACTCATCACTTCATTAGTCTCTTCATCGAACATATCAATGCTTCTTCCTACAGCATCATTAACCATGACCTTCCTTCTACCACAATCCAAGATGGCATTAAACTTAGATAACCAATCCATTCCCAACAACATTCCAAAACCCATGAACCCAAGAACAAACAAATCAGAGAGTCGATAGGAGATAGGTACATGCAAACACATAGTGTCAAGGTTTTTAGGACCCCGAATATGATTTGACACACAAAGGGGGTTACTCAATAGAATAGGTTTAAGGTTAAGCCTATCAATGAGATCAACATAAATAAAACTGTGGAAAGCACCCGTATCAAATAATATCCTAATAGGAAGATCATGGATGGATAGTACACCTTGCAACATCTGCTTCCCTTTCCGTCCTGAAGAAGTGGATGGCATCTCCACGATATCAAAAGCCTATCCTTGCATTCCCTTCTTCGGAAATGGGCACTCATTCTTCATGTGTCTGTGCTTATTACAATTGTAGCAGATTGGACTGCTAGGAGGGTTAGATAAATGATTTGCGAAGTGACCCATCTTGTTATATTTGAAACGAAGAATTTTAGGCAAGTCCGGCGGCTTCTTCTATGCTGAGGCTCCACCTTTGGGTTTCTTTTTCCGACCACTGCTTTTTTCCTTTACACTTGAAATTAGGCTTGCCTCCGACTGGTATCACTAATAAAGGTTTGGTATTAACCGCAAGCACTACTCCATTCTGAACTCCTTCCTTAATACAAAGAGCTTCGAATCTTAGAGCCATATTGCTTAGGTTGGTGAATGTCCCATTGACAAGATTAGTCATTTCCTGATGGAACTCTGGTCGCATCCCTTTCACAAACATTTCATTCTTCTTAAGCGGTGTGTCTATCAATCCAAGTCCAAAATGTGATAATGCATTAAACTTGTGCTCATACTTTGCCACCGTCATATCTCCTTGCTTCAAATCCAGGAAACCTTTAAACAACCATGTCCTTCCGGTTTATTGGATAAACTGCTCTTCAAAGACTTCCCTAAACTATGCCCAAGAGAATTCCTCCTATGGAGTATTAGCCGTAAAAAAATCCCACCAGTCCATTGCCGACTTTTGAAGTTGTCGCAATAACAACAGATGCTTCTCTACATCTTCAAACCTAAGATCTCCAAATATCCTTTCACAGGACCTAAGCCAAGTCTGCACTCCAAGAATATCCTCAATACTATAGAATGGTTTCCCGCCCAAAGTGGTGTAATTCTTGCATAAAGTCGCGAAGTTCATAAGAGGTTGAACTTGAGCTACCACTTCCTTTATGTGACCAACATCTGGCACATTTCTAGCTACTCTGCCATTTGCAGCTGTGCTAGTTCCAGATCCACCCCTTCCTTCTCTTCTTGTATTCATCTTCTATCACCTGGATAGATAATAGGTATCTTTAGAACACAAGAATATGATCAACATAGCTTTAAGGAAAACAACACAAAAGGCTCTAGGATGAGACTTTAGAGGATATATATTATTATTATAAAGAAAACACAAATATGCTCTCTCAAGGTTAACTCATTCTAGGGCATCACTTGCCCCATCTCTAATGAGTTGTACCCAAATCAGACTAAGGTGTTCGCCCTATCAAAGCTCTAATACCAACTGTGATGACCCACCTTTCTGACCCTTGAAAACAATACTTAACACAACCTCGGTGTTAATGTGCCTTTGTCCAAGCATTTGACATAACCTCGAAGTTCATGTGCCATTGCCAAGAATCCAAAAGATGAGTTGTCATGAGGTCAAATAAAGGAACAGATCAGAACATAACAGAAAAGTCTCACAATGAAACGGTCACATATAATACAACAATAATATAGTACATCAGGTTACTCCTAACATGGAGTTATCAGAGTTACACAAAAGTACTACAACTATCAGACTAGGTAGTTATACATTTTCCTTTACACTTTTTGATACATAATACATGTATATATACATACAGCAAAAATAGACAACTAGATAGGTAAATGAGCCTCATGCTCGTTCATCATCGTTAAAGAGCCCAAAGAACCTACTACTCTCGGACTACTCAAACATAATTGAGTACCCAAGAGTTTACTGAAACAAATAACTCAGGTCGGACAATAAGTTTGTATAAGAAAATCTCTAAAACAAAAAGGTTGAAAATAAATACAATATGTGAGACCACGTCGCCAACTGCGGAATGGGTTTCCCCTCAAAATAACAACATCCAATCACAACAATGGATACAAATAATTAAAGATCATGAAGTGCTCACAACACTTCCCAATGCAATTAAGAAATAGGTGAATTTAAAATTTTGGAATCAAAGGAATGGAGAAGGAAAATTTTCTACTAAATGACTAGGAGGGTGCGCCCCCCAACCAAAAGTATACCTCTAGACTATATACTTGAGAAGGTCATCTTCTCCTATGACTTCTCTTGGAAATGTACAAGCCAGACCTCGTCAACCTTACCGAGAATCCAAATATTTCACACTTAGTGCGCATATAACCGATCCAACTCTAGAGTAGATGTGAAGATACCCTAATGGGAGTAACCCCACATAGCCTGACATCCACTCGCTTTCTGGTTTAGTCATTTCTGACAAAGGATAACAATGCTCAAATGAGCAACTAATCGGCTTAGATTGACGATACAAAAAGAAGAAAGCTGAATCGATAGTCAATAACTCAACTATCGAGGATAAACAAAAAAATAATCGTATTTGGACAGTAAGTCTCATATTCCTACCACTACTCGTCGATTTCAAACTTGTACTATTTCTTGGTTAAAAACGAAGTCGGGAAAGTGAGCATAATGTTACCTCCAGGAATTGCCTTGACGGCATTTTTAACTTTCGAGATAGTGACAAGTTTTTATACCTCGACGTTTAGTGTCAAGAGTATGACTAAATTCTTTTTATATAAGCGATATCGGAATACGAAAAACTTCTTTTCCATAACCGAATCATACTTTTATACTTTTAAAACAAAACTTATGCTGAGATTTCACATTTCAAATAATAACTTTAAACAATTTTGACGAATGATTTTTTAACTTTTAAAACTAATCAATTTCTTCAATATCATTACTTAGAACGATTTATCCACTTTAATCAGTGATTAATTATTTCAAACATCTTTGTTTAAAATAATTAATTAGCTTTAATCCTGATTAATTACTTCAAACCACACCATTTAAAATGATTAATTATCTTTAATCATCCTTGTTTAAATGATTAATTAACTTTAAATATCATTATTCAAATGATTAACTAACCTTTAAACTTCATTATCAAAATGATTAATTAATTTTAAAACATCGTTATTAAAATAATTAATTAACTTTAAAACATTGTTATTAAAATGACTAATTAATTTTAAAACATTGTTGTTTAAGTGATTAATTAACCTTAAACCATCATCAACAAAATGATTAATTAACTTTAATACATCATTATTTAAGTAATTAATTATCCTTAAACATCATTAGTGAAAATGATTAATTAATTTTAAAACATCTTTAATAAAATAATTAATTAATCTTAATCACGTCATTATTTAAATAATTAATTAACCTTAATCATGATTATTTAAATAATTAATTTTAAAATATCATTATTAAAATAATTAATTACTTTAATCACACTTTTTTGTTTAAATAATTAATTAACTTTGCATAAACCCAAGCACAAGATTTAAATTTCCAAAAGGAATAACATTTTTTCATAGCGCCGATATAGCAATAGTCGTTGTACGGACACTTTCATAAACACTTTCCATCAACATCACATGACCTAAGTATGGGCATAAGTACTAAAGTAAATAGCATATATACAATATATAGATCAACACTTGTAAAACAAGTACATCAACCTTTCGACTAAACTCATGTTGTTAACTAAGTACCAAAGATGTCAACTTTTAAAAAGTTGTCAACAAGCCAACACATCCAACATATTTAACACATATAAACATAAGTAAATAGCATGTATTTGCATCAATAAAATAAAGGTCAAAACATTATTGAAAAAGGTGAGATTTTGCTCACCAAAATGTAACCAAACCAAGTCAAACTAACTCCATGCCTTGTACTAACATCTAATCTTCCTTTTCCATTAAAAAAATTTGATCTTTGAAGACCTACAGAGCTAAATAGGTAAAAGGTGGAGATGGGTGTTTTTGGGTAGTAAAGTGATGTAGAGAAGAAAGAAAGGATCTTTAGTGATTTTACTTAAGGAAGAAGTGAAATAGAATGGATATTTCAAGTTCGAAACTTAGGAAGCTATGGATAGATTCTTTAAGAAGCTTGAGTAAGAAGATGAATGTTTAGAAAATAAGAAAATGAAATGAAAAATTAGAAACAAAATAAAGAGAATTGTTTTTATATAAAGTGAATTCTGTGAATTACCAAAATAGCCTTCCTTACATATCCTCCACTCATTATGCTCCACATCATCACCTTCCCTCCTTGCCTATTCCACACGCAACACAGGAAAGCCCTCCTTTGTCCACCATGTTGTACATTACCTTATACTAAGATGTGAATGAAGTGTGATATTTCCTCTTTGTTTCATTTTTATTTAAATTTTGAATAAAATGTCACATCTCCTCCCTTTCCTCCCTTTTTACTTAAGTAAATAAATATCTACCACTTATTTTCACTAACCATACTTATGTTATTTAGTATATTAGGTGTATATGTACATTGGAGTGTACACAACATTTCCAACAACTTTTATACATTTAAAAGTCATAAATTCAAAAAACAATTTCTAGTCCCATTTTTTATTTTCCATTGAATTAAATATTTTTGTAAACATATTTCAAAAATCATTTCATCATCACTAGTTCTTATTAAAAAGAATTTTATTTGAGTTATAAATTCCATAAATTAATTATTTAAAAATATATTAAATATTTATATTTAAAGTGATTAAATTATGGATCGTTACACAATACGGATAGACGACATCTGGCAGAATCCAAAGGTTGAGGCATGACGGTGAGAAAGAAATTCTAGTAATCCACGTGCCTTTCATGACTATAAAAAAAAGGCACTGTAGCATGAGGGGGACTCCTTCTTCTTCTGACATGTTTTCTCTTTCAAAAAACCTTTAAGCTTCAACTGTACCTTTTTCCATGAAATTTTGTACCAAATCAATAAAAAGGAAAGAAGGAGAAACTTGCCCCATGGATGTAGGATTTCTTAAAATCCGAATCACGTAAATCCCTAATGTCCTTTACTGTTTTCTGTAATTTCTTTAATTAGTTTAATATTATATTTTATCTTACTTGTAGTAGGATCAAATATTAGATAGATCTGACACTTTAACAAATAGTTAAAGCGCAACAACTTGATTGTGTAAGCATTCAGCGGCATAATCACCAACTCAAGGCAAAATTAAGTTTACTTAGTTTTGTTAAATCAAAATAAACAAAGTAATTAGCGAATTATTTAATTTGCATGTAATCAAGGGTTGAAGGACGAAAAAGTTCATCAACATATATATATATATATATATATATATATATATTCACACATACATATATAGGATCAATAACACCTTTTATTTAGCACCATTTTGTAGCCCTCTAATACCAGCCATGAGTTTCTATTTAAATACTTGTTATTTCTCTCTGCTCTCACATGGACTAAATAATTAAATATAAACTTGTGGCTGATATCAAAAGGCTACAAATTGTGCTAAATAAAGGGTGCTATTGATCCTAGCATGTGCACGCGCACACATATATAAGAAGGATAAGTAGCACCATCTATTCAACCTCTCACGTAGCCCTCTAATTTTAGCCACTTGTTTCGATTTAAATAATGGTATGGTGTGATAAGAGATAGAAAGTGTTATTATTCAAATTGGAATGAGTGGCTGAAATTATAGGGCTATGCTTGGGGGCTGCTAATCTTTCCTTATATATATATACACATACATATACATACATACATACATATATATATATATTTGTGTGTGTATGCATATATATGTATATGTATATATAGGAATTCGTATTTGCTTTTCAACTTCGTGATGATACATATTTTTTTATATACGTGTCAGGTCAGTGTAGCCATATATAAAATAATATAATTTTTTTTTTGAGAAAAATGTGTGGTCCTCTACAGGAGAGGAGAGCACACATGCACATATATATATATATATATCAACAGAAGTAAAGGAGCTGCCAACAAGCCTGGCAGGTAGCAAATGAACCCCCCATACAAAAGGAAAAAAACAAACCCTCCCAAACTCCTAAGAAACTAAAACCCAACCCTAAAGAGACAACACCAACAAGAAACTCCAGTCAAAAGCGACACCAGTAGAGCAGCAACAACTGAAAAACGTCCTCGACCGCAACTGCAACCTCAAGAATCAAGATGAAACATCACAATATACAACTTCAACACAAACCACAAACAAACTCTAAAACAACAGAAAACACAATAAAACTCCCAATAAATTGACAACCCTCAATCAAAAGGCTAAAAAGCATTACGATTTAAACGAGGACTTCTCCTAATATTACTAGCCGAATAGCTCTTACAATTTCTTCTCTTTAATTTGGCTTCACGGATTAATTTGGCTTCACGAAGTACTCTGGCTTCACGAATTAATTCTTTAGCATGGAAAGGAGAACGAGGAAATTTACCTAAAGCCGTAAGAAAACAATACATAACAAATCTAAACCCTCCAGTCCAATAATAGATAGCTTGATCCGATTTCTGTAATTTGGAATTCTCCAAATCTCCTCTCACATTGTTAACAATAGAATTGTTCTCCAAGCCACTACCATCATGATCTACAGAGATATCACCCACTAATCCATTCACTTCTTTAATAAAAACAGAGTTAGTCAATTCCTCAACAACATTATCCAAATGATCAAATTTTTTCAACATGAATTCTGATCCACTGACACAAAATCGACTACCAAACTCAAAATCAATAACATCCATAGGAATATCAAACTGAAGCAAGAACAAACTAGTGAAATCTAGAAAAAAACTCTCTATTGCTTCTAAAATCACAAGACCTTCCTTGTAAAAAACAAAATCACTTGACTTTATCTCGGAAAAATATAAACCATCAGAAAAAATAATAGAAACCCCTCTAGATTCTGGAACTGTCTCATTAACTTGCAAGCCTTCCTTCAACACTTTCTTACTGAATGACAAAAAAATTTGTGTACAAAGTGTCACAACAAGCTTGTGTGCACATTTAGATGAGGCAACATCTTTCGAATAAAAGTAACTAATCAACTTCATCTCCTTTTTATCCTTGAATGAACATCTAAAAGAATCACTAGCTCTATTCATAGTAAAAACCCCAACTACCAGGTTTCCATCATCCATAATGCATCTAACATCCTCATCATCTTCAGAAAGAACAGTCAACTCCTCTGAACAAATACCATATATGCTAGGTTTAACATTAAGATAATCAGATACTTGTAACTCTCCATCATTTAAAGGGTTACATTTAAAAAGGTTAACATCTATTACATTAACCCTAACATCTGAAAACTCACATATATCTACACCAAAATCTTTACCAGAATTAACCAATGGATCAAAAGCAGCAAAAAGATCCCTATCTTCTTCCCGAGAACATACAACTAAATCTAAAATCCCACTAACTTCAATTACAGATGAATTCAAAACATCTGAATTCAATGAAACCCCAGCAGATCTATCAACTAACTCGGTATTAAGAAAACAACATCCTCTAACATCAGGATCTAGTAAAATCTTGTCAGCATAAGAAACCCAATTCGATTCATTCACATATAAATTCTTAATGTCAAACCATTGTAAATTCACAAAATCCTAAACAACATTGTTATTCTTTGAACAATCGTTAAATTGAAACTCATTCCAATTATTATAATTCGAATACTTACCAATGTTGTCTGCGGTTAGGCAATCGAAGTGTCAATAAACTTTGTTGAAGAGATATTTACAATCCTCCTTATTCACTGCACCATAATCCAAGACCAGACCCCTTAGTCTTAAGAATTCAAGAACGAAAAAATAGTGGTGGTCTTTAGGACTCAAGGGCTCCGAGCGAATAGGATCGGAAAATGGAAAAGTAGGCTCAGGACTGAGGAACGGGTTGAAAATCGATGGACACGACGATCTCTTGTGACCAACCACTCCACAATTAAAACAATGAATTTGGTTAGAACAGTTTTTAATCTTGTGATTTTTATCTCCACACCGAAAACAGAAAATATCCCTTTTCCTCTTTGAAATGCGAGATTTTTGAAATTGACTCTAAGGATAATAAGATCTGTCTACCCCGTCAAACTAATTAGAGTTGGAGACTGGGTATCGATGCTGAGAAGATGGAAATCTGTAGTTCGATTGGGAATAGTTCGATTGGGAAAAGAAAGAAGATGGATTATTTCGATCGCCATTTTCTTGAAAACGAGAATACTTCTAATCATTCGCCATTCAATGTAGTTAATAATCCAAATTTCTAATTCTAAATGATATTCTATAAATATATTATTTAATTACATATATATATGTTATAATTAATTACAACATCATACTATGGTTAAAAAATTTCATATAATTTTATATACAAATTATCATAGTAATAATAATTTTCGACAGTAAAAAATAATTGTTTATAAATTTTTTTTATTATTTAAATAAATTTACTTATAAATAATAAAAAATTTGAAAATTGGTTAATGATATTATAATTGGGCTATGCGGCCTAAAGCAAATAATACATCCACAATATATGATATAATGTAGCATCTCAGTAGACAACTCGACATAACTAACAAGACAAACAACACTTTCCTAATTTGATTTAGGGTTCATCAACTCTAGAGCTATGGCGCTGCTCGATCCCTACTCGATTTCCTTGCCTCATAACCGTCAAGTTCCAATTCTCTAGTAGTTGTTTTTCTCGTGCCTCTAAGCCGGTAATCTTCTTAATTCTTCCTATATTGATCTTTACATCTCTCGCTATGTTTTCTGATAACTCTAGTTCCGTGTTTTCCTTGTTTTTGGTAAAAGCCCATACGTTCCTTTCTCTCCAGAGGTGCCAGACAGTAGTTGTCAGCGTAACTTTTCCAACTTCTTTCATAAAGTTTGTGATGTCTGTCCAGTTACTCAGGTACTTGATTTCCTCCTCTAACCTCATCACTACTTCTGCATGCAAGTTTTTTAGTTTCTGTATCGCCCAGACACGTTTACTGTATTTGCAATCAAAGAACAGGTGTCTATGGGTTTCAGTTTCTTTTTTGATAAATTGCATGTTTCTTCATCTATAATTCCCCAACTTTTGAGTCTATCCATTATAGTCGGTCTGTTTTTAATGGCTTTATAAGTAGTGTGAGACATTTGGGACAATTTGATTTGCTCCATATTATCTTGTGCCACTGAACAGTTGGGTAGTGCTGTCGACTATCTTCCCATACATCTTTCATTTTAAATTTCCCATTACTGTTATTTTCCGAGCCCATTTATCTTTTGGTGTATAGTGGTAGCTCCTCAATTTCTTGTTTAAAGCTTCTCGTAATTATCTGTTTTTCTGGCTCCCATTTTTGATTGTGAATGATGCTGGAGACTTGAATTTTTGGGGTATTATTTGCTGAAAAACTTACCCATCCCAGTTTGTCCAGTAGGCTTTTGTTGTTTATCCACGGGTCTTTCCATAAGTCTGTGTCTTGGCCATTTGCTATTTGCCTTTTAACCAATTCTTTTAGCCTCTTCCTTTGTTTGGGAATGTTTTTCCAAATAATTGAAGTATTGTTATCTGTTTCTATTGTCCGGAAATTATCTTTCAAATATCTAGGTCTCATCCATTTGGCCCATAAGTTTTCTAAATCAAGAATTTTCTAAGCTAATTTGAGGCCATAGACTTTTTTAAGCCCAAACAGATTTTTTAGCCCCACTCCTCCTTCACTTTTAGGTCTGCATAATTCATTGTAGCTTACCTTGTGCATCCCCCTTCCATATGAAATTGGCATAGACTAAATTGATTTAGCAATTAAGCAATCTAGGATTTGGAAAGTTTGTAACCAGAACTTGACTTTTTAAGTGATAACAGTATGTACTAGTTCTACTCTTCCTGCAAAAGATAGTAATTTTAATCTCCATCCTTTTAACTTTTCTCTAATGTTATCTATGAGTTTACCACATTCTGCATCTGTTATAGTATTTTTAGACAATAGCACCCCTAAATACTTTACTGGCAGTTCTCCTTCTCCCACTCCAAGTTGTGATAATATCTTTGCTTTATTTTTGCAATACTTATTCATATAGCATTTAGTTTTAAGCTCATTGACTTTAAGCCCAGCTAGAGATTCCAACTGTTTAAATATTTCCTTTATTGTGTTCAATCCCATAGCATTAGCTTTAAAAACTACCAAAAATCGTCTGCATAGATCAAGTGATTGAATTCTGGTTGTATCTTGTATATGGGTTTGATAACGGAATGATAGCTAGCTAACTCCATTTGTAAAGAAAACCATTCCATAGCAACTGCAAACAAATATGGGGATAAAGATCTCCTTGTCTAATCCCTCTGTTGGACTTGATGAATCCTTTAGGAACTCCATTAATTAACACTGAAAAGGTAGGAGTGCATATACAATGGGTTATGAGTTTTAATAATTTAGCTGGAATCCCCATTTCATGTAGCATGTGTAAAATGAATTGTCTATTCACTTTATCATATGCCTTGTGTAGATCAATTTTCATACACGCTCTATCTGCTCCTTTCTTATTAAAATCTCTCACTAATTCATGAGCCATTAGCAAATTTTCAGGTATCAATCTCCTCTTAATGAATGCACTTTGACACTGAGATATGATCATAGGTAACACTTTGTTAAGCCTCATGTAGATAATCTTGATAAGAATTTTATAAGTTACATTACATCATGCTATAGGTCTATATTCTTCAATTCTTTCTGGCTTGTCAACTTTGGGAATGAGGGTGATGAAAGTATGATTAATTTCCTGAATGAATTCACCTATGTTTAAAGCCTCTTGGTAACCTTTTAACATGCTTTTTTAAGGTTTTTCCAGTGCACTTTGAAGAAAGTTGCACCCATACCATCGGGGCCGGGGCTAGATTCATCATGGATAGAAAAAGTAGCACTCTTCAATTCCCGTTCCGTAATGTTAGCTGTCAGCATACAAGCTCCTTCTCTGGAAATTCTTCTTCTACAATGGATATGAGGTATTTGTTGAGTATGATCTCCATTATAAGTGTTTTTAAAATAATCTATGGCTTTGGTCTCCAATGCCTATATGTTTTCAGTGATCTCCCCCGGTTCATTTAAACAATTCAATAAGTTATTTTGATTTTTTCTTTGAGACATTTTGGTATAAAAAAACTTACTGCATTCATCCCCTTCTGTCATCCATTTTTCTTTTGCTTTCTGCTTTAGCTCTATGGCTTGTTTTTCCAGCTATTGCTTTAGTATCTTTTGACTGGAGTAGTATTCTGCATTCAGTTCTTCTTTTTGAGGATCATCTTCTAGTTGATATTGTAAATTTTCCAGCTTCTCCTACAACTTCTTTATTTCATCATCTGGTTTGGGCCTTTTTTTATTCCATTCCTTCAGTCTATTTTTCATTTGTTTTACTATCATGATGTATTGGTACATATGGTTTCCTTCAGGAATTTGAATCTTATTGAAATCTACAACTTCTTTGTAACCCTCAATTAGATGCCAATGATTTGCATATCTAAATGGTTTTCCTTTCTGGGATTGTTTTCCATCATTAAACTAAATGTATAGTGGACTATGATCACTAGTAGAGCTTGGCAACACTGTAAATTTTATATTTGGCATTTTATTCAATAATTATGCATTGCCTAAAGCCCTATCTGGTCTTGACTGAAATCTTTTAGACTCAACACTTTTCCATGCGTATTTCAGGCTTGTGTGGAGCACTTCTATTAATTCTGCTGCCAATACACAATTGTTGAATTCTGATACTTGGCAAACCTTTAATGTAAGGCCTCCTTGTTTTTCATTAGTTCTTATTACAGCATTGAAGTCCCCAGATACTAACCATGGTTGTTGTATGATCTTTGAGTTGTCTACCAATTTATTCTATAAACTTTTCCTCTCTGATGCTAAATTGCTTGCATATACTACAGTTGTAACTATTTCCAGCCCTCCTACATTATTTATGTTTATGGTAGCTTGTTGTTCATCTATATTCGTCATGTTACATGCCCATATATTGGTATCCCATAACACCATGATTCTGCCTTTAGTAGTATTATTGCTATTATGTATAACATCCCAATCGTTGCCTATCTGATTTTTAAATGCTTCCAGGCTATCTTCAATGATTTTATTTTCTAATATTGCCAAAATTGCAGGCTTATTTATTTCGTAGATTATAGAGGTCTAATTTTCTAACATCACCATTTAGACCTCTTGCATTCCAACATAACATAGACAATATGATTTTGTAGCTCTGCTCCTTGTAACCGGAGCTGACACTACCTTAGCATTTTTACCAGCTACATTTTTCCTTTTTTCAGAAAACATTTTCTCATACTCTTCATTGATTTCTATAAATTTACTTAAGTTTTCTTCTGTCTCCTCCTCTTTTGATGATTCTATTTGTATGTCTAATTTTTGTATTTCATTTATTGTTTCAGGATCATCATCAGTATCACTTGTTTCCTACATATTCTAATTCGGTTGTTGCTGCCTATGAGTCTCCAGATTTGAATATTCCTCCTGTGACTTCGGAGATTGATGAACTGCTTCTCTCACTTCTTCAGAGTCCTTAGCACTACTGTCTTTAGGTTGCACATAATCTGACTCTGTATCTTTTGTTACAACATTTTTTATATAATTTTTTGTAGTTGTAACAATTTTTTGTGGTGTTTGCCCAGTGTAATTAGTAGTGTTTAACACTAGAGAGTCAACTTCAGTAGTACCTGTATTAATATTAGTTGTAGCACTCTTGGTTTTTTGAACCCAAACTTTCTTGGGTTCGTTTAGCTCACTGCACTCTTGTGTTGCTGCATGACCAAAACACTTGCATTCTGCACATCTTAAAGGTATGAATTCATACTCAACTTCCTGTGAATACACATTGCCTCTCTTATCAATTGCTTTTATATTTTGTGGTAATTCAGCATCTGCCTTGATTTCCACTAAAACTCTTGCATATTTGATTCTTTTAACTTTCCTTGTGTTCTCATCTATGTCAACGGTTTGCCAATAATACTAGCTAGCTTTCCGATGCATCTTGTATTCCACAATGCTAGATTAAGGTTGTTAAATTTAATCCATATTGGATACGTAGTTAGCATAGCCTTTTCAAAATTAAAATCTACTTCCCATTTCTTCATGATGATCAATTTACTATCCATGAACCACGGTCCACCCTTCAGTACTCGTTCATAGACCTCCTCCTTTTCAAACATGATTTGATAAAGACCATTTTCTCTAGGGAAGATATCCCACAAACTTGTAGGCCTCCAGACCCTTTTTATATATGCATTGAAATATACAAAATACGGCCTTTTACCTTCCATGTATGCATATATAGAATTCTTCCTCATCTGATTTGATTCCTCATAGTCTGGTTCATTGATTACCTGGTATGAATCTGTACCATCTCTAATTGGTTCAAAATAATCGATTTTTCCTTGGATCTCGATGTTGTTATCAACCGCCTCCACTCATGGTTTAGGGTTTTTAACCTGTCGCTGAGTTTCCTGTGTAGGTCTTTGCTTTATAATATCAACGAAAGTCAATTTCCCCTTACGCTTAACCGTCTTCCAACCTCCGCTGTCGTCTTCCTCTTGATTGCCTAGGGTTTTGAGATTCTCAGGTGTCGCCATTTGTTCATATTAGTTTTTATAATATGTTTGATATGAAAACCCTATTTATATATAAATAAATTATATAAATTCAAATATGTTATGAAAATTATTTTTAAAATTTTATAAAATTATTTCAACATCAAATAAGGTATCGATCGAAATATTTAAAGAAGCATCTTTTTTATTTTTAAAAATTAACCGTTTCATTCGATCAAAAATAAATAAATCATTTTATAATTAACTTAAACCAAGAAAAAGTGAAAAAAATTCAAACCACGAAATATCTTTTAGGATTTAACGGAAATTTAAAATTTGAAATAAAGTTTCAAAATTAAAAATTTTATTAAAATTTTATTAATTTTCAAATGAATATTTAATTAAAGTGTATTTTAAAACTAAAAAACATATAATAAATTATTTTATAAGATGTGTGTAAGACCTAGTATTTCATATTTATCATATATATATATATATATATATATATGTTGTTAACCAAAAAAATAGATCAACACCCTAGTTTGAGTGTGAAAGCACTAGCCCATTTTCTCAGAGCAAACAATATAGAAAATAAATGTAAAAAGAGCAGAAATAATAAAGAGACATGAGAATTTTATAGTGGTTCCGCTGTTAACGAAGCCTGCGTCCACTTTATAGCTTCTATTAACAAACTGCTGTTACAAGATTGATTTGGATTACAATATGGTTGAATCTCCTAGACTATATTTGATCATAAGTACTTGGAGGCAAACGGAGGATCTCAGTTGCTCATTTGTGACTGTTGTGTAGGAGAAGAAGAGTGAAGAATAACAATGGCAGTGTTCCAAAATCCAGTCCAGAGGATCCCCATTTCTGTTGTATATGGGATTGTATTTATAGGAGTTGGAGAGCACTTGGGCCAAAGCCACTTTATCAAAAGCCTGCACTCAGTGTGAAGAAGGAGCCTAGAAAGTTTGGAGGTCATAGAAGCTAACTATTTGGATCGGTACCGATCCAATTGGATCGGATAGGTACTGATCCAAATAGTTAAGCATGTTTAATGTTTCGACTACTTGGTTGTGTTCCTTGCTTCATTTTGATGCTCTCCATATATTTTCATAGCTTGTTGACTTGTTTTAATGATGATTCACCTATGGGCTAGATTGAACTATATTTTGAGTCAGATGAACCTTCATCCCTTAAGCTTGGATGCTTGGAATGCTACTAAACTTGTTGGGTGAGCTTAGTAGAGGCATAGAATCACAATGCAAAAGGAATGGAGTAGACATGAGCAACTAATTCGGATTGGTACCGATCCAATTGGATTGGATTGGTGCCGATTAGAAAAGTTAGCTTATTTTTAGGCTAAACTCTTTGGAGACCCTTGTCTTTCTTTCTTAAGCCTTTCGGTCAAATTTCGAGTTGTTTTGGCTAAGCTTGAATGTTCCAACCCTTTTTGAATTCTGCTGGATTAAAAACCCGATTAACATTTGCCCCTCGGAGTACGCTTTCGTTGAAAAAAAGGCATGCTCTGGAACTGATTGTCTCTGGGTTTCCATTTTAAGGAGTTTAATTTTATCTGGTTATCTTGAAAAGCTATCTACGAAGTACTGGTTAACTATTCAGTTCTTAGTGTGCATCTCCATTATTCCTAACTACGGAGTGATCTTGAATTAACAGTTTCTAGAATGAATGCGAACATCGAGTAGGTCGTGTAGGGGAATTTTGGGACCATTTGAAGGAGTAAATATTAGCGAATTTTTGCTTACTTATGCCTTACTCCAAACCGAGTCATCTCACTTTTGACTAGTTATTCATTTTTGACTTCAATTCTAATTTCAATTCTCAGTACCGAGGATGCAATCTTTGCCCCGAAATTCTCACGGGGCCTTAGGTCGTTGAGTAGTTACAACGTGATGAGTTGGAGTTAACCAGGATTGAAAATTTTTCGAAGGAATTTTCCTTCACTTATACTGCTTTTGATCAGTTACTTGGTTGGTTGTTAATTAACCGTTTATTCTAGTTTTAATTAAAATTTAGCTTGTCTATACCGACAAAGCTATCTACACCCCGAAGATTACATAGTGCTTTAGTTTGGTATAGAAACTCCTTAAGATGATTTCAGGATAGCAGTAATCTCGAAGGGAGACATTAGAATCTTGGACTGTACCTTGTCGGTGGTGAAGCTGAGTTTTGCCTCGGACGAGTGTACACCGTTCCGGAGTCAAATCTTGATTTCTATCTTCAACCGTCTCTTTTCGAGGACTTGGCTAAGTTTTGATCGTCATTTTGAATGCTAGCGTGATAATTTATTCCAAAATTGGATGTAGTGGATGATTCCATCACATTGCTTTTCTTGTTTTTCACTTTTAGTGAACCTGAATAGAGAAAATTTTTGCATCTCTTCGGACAACGGCTCCGTTATCATTTCTCTTCGATAACGGCTAAGTTCTAGGAAAGATAATGTTAAAGTACAATATGAGTAAGCTATGTACAAAGGATGATCCATTCGTGGCACTCAGGTCACCGGACCAACTTTGCACATATAACGTACTGAACTTGCCCCGGTTAATGCTCATAACCCGACTGGTCGACTTACGTCGACTTCCCTTAGATCTCGGGTGTTGGTCATATGGGGATTTTATTTAAAGTAAAACATGCCTAACAATGTTGAATGCCAAGTTTTGTTGTTGAAGATGACTTCCTGGTCATCCCATCTTCAGTCTGGCGGAGGAACTTCTATTCCTCCAGGAGCTGGATCCTTTGGAGCTTAGGTTTCGCCTTTTATTCTCGTTGTGTTAGGATGATTGAGTATGGCTAAATTATAAGGTACAGTTACTCTTATGGAGTTGAAGTTGAAGTTTGATCAGGCACAGCTTCAACCTTTGGAAACTAGTGCATGAGTTATTCGATCGCGAATATCCTTCCTTTGTGGTTTTTGGAATTCAATCTGCACACTGGCTTCTGTCTTCGGGGACTATTGGCTTAATTCCTCGATTTCGAGAATTGCTTTTTCTAGAACTATGAAGTAGCTTAGTCAAGCCAGTTCTGTGACTATTCTTGTCTATGTTCAGTCGAGTGCATGCTCAGCTGAGTTCGTTCGACAAAGCGTTAGTGTATATGCCCCAATCCTTAGGGCTGATTACTATGACTACTGAACCAACATGTTTCTGGAGACTAGGTCTCTTGAGCAATAAGTTCAACTGCCCCAATTTTGTAATGATGTCAGTATGCATTAGAAAGTTGTTGTTTGTACTAAAATTGGGCACAACACTCTTCGGAAGTTTTTGAAGAGATAAAGTGAAGAAATTAAATAAAAAAAGAAGAATTATTTAACAAAAACTCCAAATTTCAGAAATGAGAATAATTAAAATGCAGGGAGACACAAGAATTTAGAGTGGTTCGGCGTATAGCCTACGTCCACTATGAAGTAGTTTGCTTTATTGATCTTCCTTTGATGTTTACAATTGATTTCAACAAATTACAGCGAATAACAATTATTTGCAGCAGTGAAATTCGTTGGTAGTGGCAGCAATGGAGTTCAGATCTGGATCTGGCGGAGTCCGGGCGTTGGAGATCTCAAAGAGGAAGAAGAACCCCTTTTCTGTTGGCTTTGGGGGTCTATTTATAGGTGTAGGAGGCTGATATTTCGCTCAGATCTCGGGAGACCCTCTCTGGCACGTGACCAGGCCCGTATGCTCAAGCCCGTGAAGTTTCGATCCGATCCGTGATTGACACGAGCTGATTTCGACTCGCTCAAGATTTCATCCAATGGAGTCGAAATTTGGCGTGGACATTCTCTAGCATGTACGTAGTCTTCTGTGAAAATTCCATAGCATTTGGACTTGTAGATTTGGAGATATGATCGATACGAAATGGGGTCCTCGGCAGGCTGTTTCCTTCGACTCGCTCCCTGTTTCGACTCGCTCCTGTTCGACTCAATGACGTGGCACTTGATTTTTATTCTATCCTGGATGTTGCTTCGAGCGAGTCAAAGTAAGTATTTGGTTGAGCGAGTCGAAGCTAGCATTGCTTCGAGCGAGTCAAAGCTAGAACTAGTCGAGCGAATCGAAGTTATCATTGGGAGAGCGAGTAGAAACGGGAAGCGAGTCGAAGTGTGTGCTTTCGATGCTCTCAAACTGGAGCGAGTCGAATTGAGCAGCTCTGAGGGATGCGGAGTGAGTCGAACCAGGTTGACTCGAAGTTGGCCTCTGAGCGAAGCGAGTCGAAGTTGATCATTCCTGGACGTTGTGAAGCGAGTCGAAGGAGCGAGTCGAAGGAGCGAGTCGGTTGGTAATTGATCTTCATCCATTCTTGTATCGCTCATAACTCTAGCATACGAACTCAGATTGACTTGAGATTTGAAATGTTGGCTCTCATGGCTCAGCTTGCCATGTCCTACCATTTTTGGCTCGATCCGGACTTGGACAAAATTCATCAACATCCGTAGTGAACCCATGTATAACTGATCTCTAGGACGGACCGTCACTAGTTACTAGTCAATTCCTTGGTGTTACGGCCTTGCCAAAAGGCGGGATAACATTTGCCCCCCAAAGTACGTCTTGTGAAAACATGATGTGCTTTGAAGTGCTTCAATCTTTATTCTGAATAGTTATCGTCTTCTCGATGAAAGTTGTAATCTTTGACCGTTCTTCTTGATAATGTAAACTGTTGACTGTCGACTGCTGTGCCTTGTATTGTTGCAACTGATTGTTGTATGCCAGTGGTTATCCGTTTGCTGTTGTAGTCGTTATCGGATTAATTTCTGATTCTTAAGAATCTAGAACGTTGAATATTAGTCTGCCATTCATACATATACGTTAACCTGAGTCCCGCTGACGTTTGCACATTCTCGAGTCATCGTCAGTTTATTGTTTTTGAATGTCCCTTCGTAACGATCCCCTCCTGAATCGTTGTGAAGGATTGAAACGTCGAAGATAATTTTCATTGGATTTGTGGATGCGAAGTAAGCATGTTGAGTTGATGACGAGATTGAACTGAGCGAGTCGGGGTGGAGCGAGTCGATGTTGACTCCTTGATGGAGTCGAACTGGTCGTTCGACTCGGTCTTGGATTCAAATCGCAAAGAAGCGAGTCGAAATTCACAGGAGGCAGAGGAGCGAGTCGAGACGTTCATCGATTGAGCGAGTCGAAGTGATGTTTTTTATGGCTATATAAGGGAGTCGAACTGGTCACGGGGATGGAGTCGAAGGAGCGACACGAAAAGGAGCTCTGCATCAGTGCGCTGAAGAGGGAGTCGAAGCACGTGTTCGACCCCACTGGAATTCGAATCGGTTATTCCCCTTACTTTCGAGTCCATATAAATACCTGGCACTTAGCCGTTTTTTCACTTTTTACTTTTCATCTTTATCTTCCTTGCCTTAGTATCGCTCTGGGACTCGAGAAGAAAGAACGAAAATCCTTGCCTTCAAATCGATTCACACCATCACTTATTCGAACTAATCTGACAGATCTAGGTAACCCATTAAACGAATCCAACGCGTGAACGATGAGACTCGGTTTTCTAGCACTAAATCAACCTGAGTTGTGATTGATCGAAAGTTCCAGGATCTTAGCTTCGAGTCGATCTAGAGTGGGAGGTTTTGAGAGGATGAGGCAGAGGCTTTCGTATCGATCGATGGTGGAGCTTCGCATCGAGTCAAACGCCATGAATCTATGGATCGATACGAAGGGGCCGTGTTTGATCAATTTGAAACGATTGGCCTTTGATCGAATCGAAGTGGGTAGCTTCGGAGCGAGTCGAAGTCGATGGCTCTGGATCGAGTTGAAGTGTAGAGCCTTGGGAGCGAGTCGAACTCGATGGTCCTGGGGAGTGAGTCGAACTGCGTGGTCTTGGGACCGAGTCGAACTCGTGATCTTGGGACCGAGTCGAAGGAACGAATTGAACTGTGGATTTTGAATCGGGTCCTCCTGGTTTGAGTCGAATTTTGCATGCCAACCTTCTGACCGAGTCTTACTTATATGCATATGACCATAGCCTATCAATGCGAACATGGCTCTTGCGAGCGATACAAATTTTGGTCGTCCAAAAATTTGAAAGTTTTAACATACTTGAACAATTACCTCCGACGAGCTTCAAACTTGCATAACTGGACTTAACTTTTTCACTGCATATCTGATTGCCTATTGAAGTTCGTCGCTAAAACTGGAACTTACCAAAATAATAACACATTTTAATTCGGACTGATAGCTAATAACTGGATGGCATGGTTGCGACGATCAACGGTGATGGTCCGTTCGACCGAATTCGGGAGTCTTGTCGTTCATACGCTTCCTTCAATCCTGTTGATCTTCTCAAATAAAATATAGTACTGCACTGCACAACATGTTCACACACTTTACACTAGGGGATGCACGAGTGTTATTTGTCAGTTTAACAATGATTTTTTATAAGCTAGCTAGTCATGGACCCTTCAAGTTCTCAGCAGCCGGAAATTCCAAGTTCTATTCCTCCAACCATAGAGATACCGGTTATCGAAGCCGAAGTCATAGAGCCAGCTCCGGATGAGCGTCCGGGTGCTCGGTTTATACTCAATCCATCAGATTCCGTGCCGTCAGGTATCTCTGAAGATATGCTTGGACGGATTTGCTTAAGGCATGGTTTGTCGCTTGACGACGTGCTACTTCCTGGGCCCACTAACAGGCCACACAATCCCCCGGAGGGGTATACCGCTTTCAACCGTCACGCTTGCACAGCGGGGACACTTCCTCCCTTCAATGACTATATAAGGGAGATGTTATCGTTTCTTGGCATAGCTCCATCTCAGCTACATCCCAACGGGTACGCCTTATTGAACAGCATCTTCGTTCTCTTCATGGAGATCCTTTTTCATCCACCGAAGCCGATCGAGATCCGATATTTATTCAATGTCAAGAGCCGTGGAGACAGCCCCTCTTTCACCTTCCTGGAAGCGGTCAGGAGCTGCCACATTGTACAGGGCTCCTGGGGAAGGCTAAGTTATTATAAAACCGAATGGTTCTACGTTCGGTGCCACCGTGGATTTGTTGGGCAGTGGTTGGATAGACGTAAGTGCTGCCACTTCTCTCCTGAGTCATTGAGATACTAGTAACTGACTTCAAAAACTAACACACTTTTCCCTTCTTACAGCTGCAATCTCTCGTCCCGATGGCGCGTACTTCAGAGAGCTTGTTCGGATTCTTCAAGCGTTTCCGAGCGAAGAAAGGCACATAGACTTAGTCCTGACCGACAGGAATTTGAGGGCTGTCGGGCTAATAGAGCGGAGACAGAGCATACATCTGGAAGTGGTACATAGAGTGATCCTGAAGAAACGTGTGAAGCGCAAAGCGCCCGCAGTTGTGATCACCGAAGAAGTTGACCCAGAAAGAACGCCCACCGATACCAAGCTTCCAGATGGGCCTTCTACCGACGTCCTGGACTCGGGTGGAAGAAGAAAAGGCAAGGCCGCCGCTCACAAATGCCCTAAATCTAGGAGATTTAAATCCATCGTCGTGTCTTTACCATTCCAGGGGATCATAATTTCAAAAGCTCCTCTCCCGCAAATGGAGAGTCCTTTTGCAGGGCTTAATGATATCCCGATCCTGGATTTCGTGTCGTCTCCACATGACGCCGGGATGGAAGGGCTTGATAGTGCTTTTGAACCGAGCGGGTCGCTTGCTATGAGTGCGGCCGACATTTCTGGTTGGTCGGGGGATTGCACATGCATACACTTCACTACACTACATGATCCACAACTATACTCCGTCCAACTTAGGAAGTTGCTAACTCTTTCTTCGCTTCTCATTTTCAGGTACTATGTCTGGAGGAGGATCAATGTTGAACAGTCTTCGTTCAGCCCGAAAAGGCTTCTGGTTATTACGATTCCCGCAGGAGGGATTCTGATAGGGATCGCGATCGCGAGCACTCTAGTCAGGATAGGTATGGGCGCGACAGGGATAGAGAATACCGACGCCGGTCTAGATCACGCTCTCCTCCTCCTAGGCTTCCATCTCCTCCTCCCATTCAAACTTCACATCCACCGGAGCCTCCTCGTCACAGGCCTTCTTCTCACACTTCTAGATCTGAGACTCATCTCCAAAGAGTCGAGACTACATCTTCCATGGTTACAGAGCGGGTCCCCGCTGATCCCACTGGAGAAGGGGCCCTTAAGTTGGCTCAAATGAAGAAGGATTTTCCTAATATTTGCTTCGACGGTTATGTTTTCCCTCCCCACTTGAAGAGAATTCCATCGTCGGTAGAAGGCACGATGCATGACTTTGTCCATGACATTTATACCCAATATCGAGAGTGGGCGAAGGCTGCCGAAAAAGCTTCTAAATTGGCCTTCGAGCGGGCAAAAGAGATCGAGAAGATGGAGACTGAGCTTGCAAAAAGGGATCGCATTATCCAAGTACTTTCTGCTGAGTCCGAGTCTTCTCGGAAATCTGAGATTGAGGCCATTAAGAAGGCTGACGAAGCGAAGGCAGAAATGGAGAGGTTGAGTCAGGCACACGTTGCCCTGGTGGAGGAAATGGGCCACCGGAATACCAAAGTCATTGCCGAACTGGATGCGGCGGTCAAGGAGCTTAATGAACTAAAAGCCAAATTCGCCAGCTTGGTCAAAGAAAAAGATGACGCGAACACCGCAGCCCAGGAGGCATGCGATCAGGCTGTTCTGCTCAGGGGAGAACGAGATGCGGCGGTGGCCAAAGTCCAGAAAGTGGAGACTGAGGTCGAGGAGAGGGTGAAGTTGGCCGAGTCCAGGTTAGAGGCCAACATTGAGGACCTCCTTGTTGTTTACAACGCTAATGTGCTGAGGCACAGGGGTCTGGCCTGGCTTGATTATTATTCGACGCATCTCCATAGCGCTTGGGGTCGACTGGTTGAGGAAGAGAAAGAGGCGCACCAGGGTGAGTCTGTGGATGAATTCGAGCTTGAGAATCGTCTGTTAACTGATGATGAAAAGAAGATTCTCCATGATTCAATGATCTCATATGAGAAGGAGAGGCTCGGTACCCAGCACCTGGAGGTAGGAGAGGGCTCCGGGGTTGGACATCACGATGCAAGTCTTGATCTTCCGGTATCAACTCAGCTTGAATCTTTGCCTGCGGTTGATCCTCAAGCTGTTCCTGCCTATAACCCGGATCAACCGCAGATGCCTCCGAGGATAGCGCAAATGACTGAAGCCACCCCGTCGCTTACAAGCCAAACTGAGGAAGGTACTCCAAACATTCCACATGTCTTTCATGAGTCGAAGTCTTCCATCGAGTTTAAGTTTTAACAATTCTTTTATTCTTCGTCCAGTGATCGATGCCGCACCGGCCATGCCTCCTGCCACTCAAGAGTCATATCAAATGCAGGAGGATATCGTGACCGAGGCAACCACCATGAGTACAGCTGCCCCACTTGGCGATCTGCAGGGTGGTACGATCGCATTCGACGTGCAGCTGATGGATGAACTCTTCCGCCGCCATGGCGATCCTCGTGCTGACTTGTCATCTGTTATGAGCGGAACTGATCCTGCTGCAAGCTCTTCAATGCCGACTGCTGATGCCCCCGACGGGGCTCAAGCAGTAACCGAAGAGGACATGTTTGCTCAGATTGACGCCGAACTGGCAGCAGCGGGTTATGGTGGCAGCTTTGGAGGTGGGATGGCAGCATCGGGACCTGCCTTGCTCGGAATGATGTCTCCTGGTGGTTCTGTCTTTCTCACCAGCCTGCCCATTCCACCTTCTGTAATTGATCCCGTTCCTCCGACTCCGCTCGTAGGGAGCATTCTTATTCACACGAGTTCGGAGGAGGACGTCGACATAATGCACTCGCCTGAAGACCAACCGCCAAAAAGTAAAGGCTCGAAGAGGAAGGTTGGCGATGGCTCCAGCGGGTCCGCACTGAAGAGGAAGCCAAGGAAGAAGAGAGATTAGGCATGATCATCTGCCGTATATTGATTTTGCATTTTGTTAGCCGTGTATAGATGCGGGTTCGACCCCTACTAGTAGGAATTTTTTGAAACTTGTACACGAACGTCTTCTATAATCAATAGAAATGAAACTTTTTCTTTTTTGTCATTGTGTATTTGTCTAAGTGTTTCAGCGTCAGAAATGCACTTGTGAAGTTTCAGGTTCCGAATCAAGTTTGTTTTGGTTTGCCAAATTCGGGAACTGTGGACACGGCTTGCGACCGGGAAGCAAGTTGAATTCTGACAATCACATTGCTTCAATCAGTGGTTGATGCCTAAGTCCTGCCCCCAGTCTTGGGGATGAGTTGTAAACCGTCAACCTACGATTGCTTCTTACTTGTAACATGTTGAGTCTCGTGCCACCGAACGGATGTTTGAAGCAAGCGGAGATTGAGTGATGCGTCCATGCTTGTTTGATTGTCGATAATCATTTTTGTACTCCGGGGGTTCCCATTCATTCATCAGTGGCTGGTTACGCTGGCTTAAGTTTCGATCATATGTATGCGATCGGGAGACTTGGAATTGGCACTTGCATTCTAGGAATCCGGAGTTGATGTTTATACTCCGGTTTGCGCTCTGGGAATTCGGAGTTGGATGTTTATACTCCGCTTTGCACTCTGGGAATACGGAGTTGAATGTTTATACTCCGCTTCGCACTCTGGGAATACGGAGTTGAATGTTTATACTCCGGTTCTCGCTTTGGGAATTCGGAGTTGAATGTTTATACTCCGGTTCGCGCTTTGGGAATTCGGAGTTGGATGTTTATACTCCACTTCGCACTTCGGGAATATAGAGTTGAATGTTTATACTCCGGTTCGCGCTTTGGGAATTCGGAGTTGAATGTTTATACTCCGTTTCGTGCTTTGGGAATTCGAAGTTGGATGTTTATACTCCACTTCACACTCCGGGAATATGGAGTTGAATGTTTATACTCCAGTTCCCGCTTTGGGAATTCGGAGTTGGATGTTTATACTCTGGTTCGCGCTCTGGGAATTCGGAGTTGAATGTTTATACTCCGGTTCGCGCTTTGGGAATTCAGAGTTGGATGTTTATACTCCACTTCGCACTCCGGGAATATGGAGTTGAATGTTTATACTCCGACTCGCGCTCTAGGAGTTCGGAGTTGGATGTTTATACTCCACTTCGCACTCCGGGATTATGGAGTTGAATGTTTATACTCTGACTCGCGCTCTGGGAGTTCGGAGTTGATGAAGGGTTGTCGTGTATTAATCCTTTTTTTGACTTTGATGTGATGGCTTGCCCCCGAGCTCGGGTTTCACTTAGGGAGTGATTGGTTGCACCGCAGCTACTCTCTATTTGAATAAATCCCACCGTATGATGAGACTTAGCTCTCCGTGCATAGTGATGGTCATATGAAGTATTTCAAGTAAATCACAGCTCTGGCTCAAAGAGGTTGCATTTTATTACTGAAATAAGAAAGCATGGCAAAGTCAGTTGCCTTATTACAAGTTCTAATTTCGAAATGCATAAACAAATTGCAGAAAATGAAAGTAAACTAAACGGATAGAGATAGCCTGTTAGATGTAATAACGGCGAAGGCTTTCGCTATTCCAAGCTCTTGGTAGGGTAAGGCCGTCGACGGTCGATAATTTGAATGTGCCATCTCCGAGCCTTCGTTCAATAACATACGGTCCTTCCCATGTAGGCTTCATATGCGAAGGAACCAGATAGATTCTTTTTAAGATGAGATCGCCTAACTCGAAAGTTCGCGGACGGATCTAGGCGTTGTACAATCGGGCGACTCGACTTCTATGCGCAACCGCCCTCAAGTCAGCTTCCTCACGCTTCTCATCTAGTAGATCGAGAGATTCAGCAAGTAATATAGCGTTTGTCTTCGGATCATAGTATGTCACACGATGAGAAGGTAATTCTAGCTCGACTGGAATAACGGCCTCTAAACTGTAAGAAAGAGAGCACGGAGTGTGGCTGGTCGCGGTCTTGTGGGTTGTTCGGTAAGCCCATAGAGCCATAGGAAGTTCATCAACCCACTTGCCCCCGACCTTTTCTAGTCGTTTATTCAGGATGGACTTTATGACTTTATTAACTGCTTCGACCTGTCCGTTCGCTTGAGGGTGTTCAACTGCGGAGAATTTCTTTTGGATGTGAAATTGTTTGCAGAAATCTTTGAATTCAGCAATGTCGAATTGGGTTCCGTTGTCCGTGATTATGGTGTGTGGGAGACCGAATCGACAGATGATGTTACGAACCACAAAGTTGATTACTTTCTTCGTTGTAATGGTAGCGAGAGCTTCGGCTTCAGCCCACTTTGTAAAGTAATCAACTGCGACAATAGCGTACTTCGCACCACCTTTTGCCAGAGGTAGAGCACCGATGATGTCGATGCCCCACATTGCGAACGGCCATGGGCTGACCATTTGCGTTATCTCAGTAGGAGGAGCCCTAGGGATTCGGGCGTATTTCTGGCACCTATCACATTTCTTTGCATAGTCCAACGCATTGCCATTCACGGTAGGCCAGTAATATCCATAGCGAAGTATTTTCTTGGCAAGTGCTTGCCCCCCGGTGTGATTGCCACATTCTCCTTCATGTACATCGCGTAAAACTTGTTTAATTTCATCATGAGCGATACATCGGAGTAGGGGAACTGAGTACCCCCTTCTGTACATGAGTCCATTCTGGATGGTAAATCTTTAGGCCTTTCGAAGGACTTGTCTTTTTTCACTCCTGCGCTCCGGTAGGGTCCCGTGCTCGATGTAATTTTTGAGTGGAGTCATCCATGAATCCTTTTCGGGGATAGTTTCGCATACCCAGTTTATTTATGCCCGGTCGATACTTAGGGAAGATAGCATTTCTACGGGTACGAGTTCCATTTGTTGAGCTTCGCCTGTGCTGGCTAACTTCGTCAACGAATCGGCCTTTTGGTTGCGTTCTCGAGGTATACTGTAGATGGCGTAGTAATCGAAATGGTCCAGTACTTCTTTAACTCGAGCTAAGTAAGCAGCCAATCTTCGATCTCTTGCTTGATACTCTCCTCGTACCTGGCACACAACTAATTGTGAATCACAATAGATTTCCACTGCGATAATTCTCAAATCCCTAGCGAGTTTCAAGCCAGCTAGGAGGGCCTCATATTCAGCTTCATTATTAGTCGCATGGAAATCGAACTTTAAGGCATAACATATGGATCGACCCTCGGGAGTTTCAAGCACAATACCAGCGCCCGAACACCGGTCGTTTGATGCTCCGTCGGTATAAAGCTTCCAGACGTATTCGGGGGATTCACTGGCTTCGGGCAAGTCCTCTGGGATGGCAAATTCAGCTATGAAATCGACTAGGACTTGTCCTTGTATGGTCCGTCTCGGAGCGTAAGTAAGGTCAAACTGGCTCAGTTCGATGTTCCACTTGAGTAACCTACCAGACGTCTTAGGCCGCAAAAGGACCTGTCGTAACGGCTGGTCGGTGTAAACAATAATGGAATGTGCCTGGAAGTATGGTCGGAGTTTTCTTGATGCAATGACAAAGCAGTAAGCCAACTTTTCCAGTTTCGGATAATTTCTTTCAGCCCCAGTCAATCGATAGGCTTTTCTCGGACTAATGCAGCACTGATAGCGTTTTCTGATATCACCAAATATACGAACAGCTTTTCATGATCGATAGGCTTTGACAGTATTGGTGGTTTGGATAGATGTTGAACTAGTGCTTGGAAAGCGCCCTCGCATTCCGTGGTCAACTCAAAGTTTCGTTTCCCTTTTCGAATCAGATCGAAGAAGGGAATGCATTTGTCAGTGGACTTTGAAATGAACCTGCTCAATGCTGCTACCTTTCCATTGAGACTCTAGACTTGTTTTATAGTTTTGGGAGTTTCAAGATTTCTAATTGCCCAAATCTTTTCGGGATTGGCTTCGATTCCCCGGGCGTTAACGATGAACCCAAGGAACTTTCCGGACACAACTCCAATGTGACATTTCAGTGGGTTGAGATTCATCTTGTACTCCCGAAGTATGTTGAACATAGTTTCCAGGTCTTTTACATGGTCGGTGGAGAGTCGTGACTTCACAAGAATGTCGTCTACATATACTTCCATTGTCTTCCCGATTTGATTAGCGAACATCCGATTGACCAACCATTGGTAAGTAGCCCCGGCGATCTTGAGTCCGAACGGCATAACCTTGTAACAGTAAAGTCCCAGGTTGGTTACGAAGCTGGTGTGTTCTTGATCGGGTAAATGCATCGGTATCTGATTGTAGCCTGAATACGCGTCCATGAAGGATAAGAGTTCATGTCCAGCCGTCGAATCCACTAGCTGATCAATTCTAGGAAGCGGGAAACTGTCTTTGGGGCACGCTTTATTCAGATCGGAATAGTCGACACATGTTCTCCACTTCCCGTTTGGCTTTCGGACGAGCACGGGGTTTGACACCCATTCAGGATATAGCGCATCTCGAATGAATCCGTTCACTTCAAGCTTTTCTACTTCCTCTTTAAGGGCGGCAGATCTCTCTGGATCCATACCGCGCCTTTTTTGTTTGACCGGGACATGCCGCGGGTCAATGTTCAGAGTGTGGCTTGCGATGTCTGGCGAGATCCCACACATATCAGAACGTGTCCAGGCAAATACGTCAAGATTTGCCCGTAGAAATTCAACCAATTCCTCTTGAGTTTGCTGGCTTAGCTGAGATCCAATCTTTATTATTTTTAAATCATTGCTATTGTCAATTGGGACATCAATCGTCAGTTCGGCTGGGGATGCTTGACTTTCTTTAGATTCTCCTTCGTCTTCAGTTTCTCTCGGGTCAAGATCCTTGAGGAATTGGCTGGGGTGCCCGGGCCTAGGCCCGGGCGTTAATTGTCAATTATCGGCGAAACGGACGTAGAGAGATTCCTTTACGTCCTTTCCCTTCTCCTTCCGCTGTGCTTCCCGTAGCTCAGCAACATAGCAGGCTCTAGCAGTGGCCTGATCTCCATGAACGATTCCTATTCCATGATCAATGGGAAATTTCAAGGTCAAACACCATGGGGCAATGGCTACTCTGAATTCAGCGAGGGCCGGTCGGCCCAAGAAAGCATTGTAAGGGGAGTCTATGTCCAGAACGATGAATTGCAACATTCGTACTCTCCGACGCTCTCCTACTCCCAACTCCATTGGCAGTTCCACCATCCCAGTGGGAATTGTGGCACTTCCGTTGAAACCATGGACTCGAGATTGACAAGGCTTCAAGTCTGCGGCTTCCATCTTCATTTGATCATAAGCTCGTTTGAACAAAATATTCACAGAGCTTCCAGTGTCAACTAAGATCCTTTTTATCCAAGCGGGACCTACTTGTGCTGAGATGACCAGTGGATCAATAGTGGGAGCTTCGACTTTATCTACGTCTCTGTTCCTGAACACGATGTCATCCATCATCGTTTTCTGTTGCTTGGCCGAAGCCCCCTCATCAAAACTACTACAACACTCGAAGTCCGCATGCCTGATAGAACTGGCATACGACTCCATTTGCTTCCAGCTTCGATCTGTCGGGTAAGGACCACCGCTTATTGTATTGATGACCAACCTCCCGTCCGCACGAGCGGGTTCTTCCTGTCTTTCCTGATTCGGCGCATAGTTCTGATTTGATGGGCCTGCACCACCGGATTGCGGCGCCCGTACATACTGATCCAGCTTTCGCTCACGTATCAGTTTTTCAATGAGGTCTTGTAGGTGACGACACTCATTGGTGTTGTGGCCATAACTCTCATGGAATCTACAGAACTTTCCTGTTTGGATTTGTCTTTCAGTTGGTGGTTTCGGGGCAAGCTTCTTATACTGCATGGTATTACAGGTCTGCAAGTACACATTTTCCAATGACATGTTCAATGGAGTGTAGTTTTCGTACATGGAAGCTCTACGCCGTGGTCCACGATCCTGATCGCGTTTTTTGTTCTGATTTCTGTTGTCCCTCTGCTTATTCTGCTTATTTTGGACGTTCAACTGAACTTTTCCAGAACTATCTCCGGTCTGTTTAACAGCGACGTTACTCTGGATACCTTCGATGTTGGGTCATGCGTCATCCTGCTTCCTAGACTATCTCGCATTCTCCGTTCTCAGGAATTGGGCTGCCTTGGAAGAGAAACGGTCCAATGACGCAGGTGGTTTCCCAGCTAACCAACTCCCGAACTCGGAATCAGCATCAATCCCCTTAGTCAGAGCCATCGGGATAGATTTATTGTTGGGATTGCTTATTTCTGCACACGCGGCATGGAATCGCTCCAAGTAACGTCTAAGCGTTTCTCCGGGAGCTTGCGTAACACTAGACAGAGTGTTAACGTCCTTCGGCCTCGCCACATGCATTCATAATTGTTCGACAAACTTGGTGGCCATCTGGTCAAAGTTAGAGATGGATCACGGTGGCAAACGAGTGAACCACATGGTAGCGATGCCCCCTAGGGAAATGGGGAAACTACGTCATTTTACTGCGTCATCAGCTCTAGCAGCATTCATCAGCCATTCGTATTTCAGGACGTGTTGATTGGGGTCAGAACTCCCTTCATAAACTGGCAAAGCTGGCATCTTGAAGTGCCGAGGTGGTTCAGCATATAAAACATCATCGGTGAAAGGGGTATGACTTCGGGAGATTCCCCAGTCGTCATTAGATAGACCCTGACTTTCACGGATCATTTGGCGAATCATCGCTGGTATATCTGTCGTTTGGACACTCGGAGCATGTTGTGCCAAGGTGTGGTCGGGTTCCGCAGCGCGAGTCTGGACCGGACGTGGTCGACGGTCCGTGCCTCGCCTCCTTGGCTCAACATCCTCAGGGACATACGGTTCAAGAGTCTGCTCTCGTCGGTTATGTTGAGGATCAGCTTGGTTCCTAGCGTCACCTCCTCGTCCAGCAGTGGTGGTAGTAGCAATGTTGTCGGTAACATGATAAGGAGCAGCTCCTCCCCAAGTTGAAGGATCTATGCGGAGGCTAACGGATGGTCCAGCTCTAGGTTGCCCAAGGTTCGAAGCAGGTTGGTGCCCCGTGGCCTGGGTGTAGCTTCCACCCAATCGTGGATGTGTGGATCTAGTTTGGCCATCGAAGGAGGCTGAGCTCTCTATGGAGGAGTGAGAACCTTGGTCTCTTCTAGATCTTCTTCGCCTTTGGCGATTTACCTGGTTAGTCAACTCCGTGTTGGCGCGTAGTTGCTCCGCTAGCTGTTGTCGACTTTGGGTCAACTCCTGAAGCAATGTCTGGAATTCTTGTCTACTTATTGGACCTGATGGATTTGAAGGTCCTGCAGCATTTTGGTTGGATGGAGGTGATTGCACGAGGTTTTGTCGGTCCCGTGTTCCTTGATCAGCAGCTGCGGAGGTGGTACGTGTGCTCACCATAATGAATTGACGAAGTCCTTTCCTAGATCTGATTGCAAATCTGAATAGAATGGAAGGGCTTCAAGGTTCTAGATCTGGATCTTCTTCTTAGATTTATGCAATCCAATATAGATAGGAGATCCAAAGAGTGGGAGAAAAATTGGGTTTTTCTCAGTGAAAGCACCAAAGTGTTTGTACCAAAATTGGGCACAACACTCTTCGAAAGTTTTTGAAGAGATAAAGTGAAGAAATTAAATGGAAAAAGAAGAATTATTTAACAAAAACTCCAAATTTCAGAAATGAGAATAATTAAAATGCAGGGAGACACAAGAATTTAGAGTGGTTCGGCGTATAGCCTACGTCCACTATGAAGTAGTTTGCTTTATTGATCTTCCTTTGATGTTTACAATTGATTTCAACAAATTACAGCGAATAACAATGATTTGCAGCAGTGAAATTTTTTGGTAGTGGCAGCAATGGAGTTCAGATCTGGATCTGGCGGAGTCCGGGCGTTGGAGATCTCAAAGAGGAAGAAGAACCCCTTTTCTGTTGGCTTTGGGGGTCTATTTATAGGTGTAGGAGGATGATATTTCACTCAGTTCTTGGGAGACCCTCTCTGGCACATGACCAGGCCCGTACGCTCAAGCCCGTGAAGTTTCGGTCCGATCCGTGATTGACACGAGCTTATTTTGACTCGCTCAAGATTTCAACCAATGGAGTCGAAATTTGGCGTGGACATTCTCTAGCATGTACGTAGTCTTCTGTGAAAATTTCATAGCATTTGGACTTGTAGATTGGGAGATATGATCGATACGAAATGGGGTCCTCGGTAGGCTGTTTCCTTCGACTCGCTCCCTGTTTCAACTCGCTCTTGTTCGACTCGATGACGTGGCACTTGATTTTTATTCTGCCCCGGATGTTGCTTCGAGCGAGTCGAAGTAAGTATTTGGTCAAGCGAGTCGAAGCTAGAATTGCTTCGAGCGAGTCGAAGCTAGAACTAGTCGAGCGAATCGAAGTTATCACTGGGAGAGCGAGTCGAAACGGGAAGCGAGTCGAAGTGTGCGCTTTCGATGCTCTCGAACTGGAGCGAGTCGAATTGAGCAGCTCTGAGGGATGCGGAGTGAGTCGAACCAGGTTGACTCGAAGTTGGCCTCTGAGCGAAGTGAGTCGAAGTTGCTCATTCCTGGACGTTGTGAAGCGAGTCGAAGGAGCGATTCGGTTGGTAATTGATCTTCATCCATTCTTGTATCGCTCATAACTCTAGCATACGAACTCGGATTGACTTGAGATTTGAAATGTTGGCTCTCATGGCTCAGCTTGCCATGTCCTACCAATTTTGGCTCGATCCGGACTCGGACAAAATTCATCGACATCCGTAGTGAGCCCATGTATAACTGATCTCTAGGACGGACCATCACTGGTTACTAGTCAATTCCTTGGTGTTACGGCCTTGCCAAAAGGCGGGATAACAGATGTGTTTCCGGCATTTTTTGCTAAAGTAAATTCTCTTGTGTCCGGTGTTGAGATCCTAATCATGTGTTGGTTTCTATCTTCGGAAACTCATGTACAGATGACTCAACCCTGTGGATTTTTCCTTGATGTCATGGATCATCGGATAACGTAAGATTCCAGAGAGTAAAATTAAAGACTCAATTAAGTTTTTTCTTTTGTTTTCAAAAGCCAATGTATTGATAGTTTCATTTTATGAGTCTCTTCTTAGCATCACCAATCTTCGAGCGATGGCATTTTCCTGCAAGATAGGATCAAATGATCTAGTCGGACCGTAATTAGGTCATTAATCCTTCTCGTTATCTCCAAACTTTAAGCGACAGTTAATTTTTGAAAATTGAATCCTTCATTTCCCTTGCTGGGAATTTGCTGTTAGAAATGTCTATTTGGCAAAATGAAATTGTTAACTAACCAATTCTACGCTTTGGACCAAGGATTTGTGTGCCTATCCTTGTTTGTGGGAATAGCTATTTCGAACACTCATATTTAGACCCTTGCGAGAGATGGAAAGGTGCGGGGTGAATTGCTCACTTGCTCCCAGTCTGGCTCTCAATCCCATATTGGAGTTAAGGAAGTTCGGGGGTTTTATTTCCGACCTTCCATGATTGTTCCCGCTTGTCCTTGGCCATGCATGATTTTCTTGGTTGCTGACGTCGTCATGGAAGTTTTGTTCATATGTCAACTCCTGTCTTTGGAAATTGATATCCTAGCTGCTTGGTTCTAAGCAACATTTCCTCGAGGCTACCTATTTTTCGCTGTATCTAAATTCTTTTTAAGTTGAAGAAATTCGGTTGTGCACCAGCTTTCATTCTTAGAACTTAGCACATGAGCAATTCAATCCTGGGATTTCCTTTCTGCGCAGCTTTATTCCTGTGCAGTGGTCGATTCCTGCGATGTCAGGTTGAACCATCCGATTAACCTATGAAAGGTTATGTCTTTCTGTCCTTGCCTATCTCTAGGCAACAGTAGTTTTTCAAAAACAAAGGTAGAACTCAATCGAGAACCAACTTCTATTTTTGGAAGTTAGTGCATTGATGGTTTACTATGGCTAGTGTTTCTCATTAACCCTGTAGATTAAAGTTTTTCCTAGCATTACCGGGGCAACACCGGTAATTAGTGAATAACAATTTCCTCAGCATTGTCGAGGCAATGTCGATACTTAGGAATAGAAAGTTTTCCAACGTTGCCGGGGCAACACCGGTACTTAGGAAATAGAAAGTTTTTCGACGTTGCCAGGGCAACATCGCTACTTAGGAAGTAGAAAGTTTCCCAACATTGCTAGGGAAACATTAGTAGTTATAAAGTGAGAAAAGGCATCGGCGTTGTAAGGGCAACACTAACACTCGAGAGGTAGGGATCGATTTTTCCCGCCGACCCGGTGGTGCTTTTAATCCAGTTGGTTACCAGTTTCGGTGTTCGAAAACTATGACTTCTATGACTAGATTATAGAAGTATTTTCTTAGTGTCGCTTATCTTCGGGCAGTGTTAAAGTTATGTTGGTATAGATTGAATCATTCATCTGATCCTGTAGAATTGAGTAGATTCCTTTTAACCGAATGTGGTTGTTTTTTTGACGTTGCTTAACTCCGAGATACACCATTTTCTGGAAGAATGAGAGTCCTAGGTGTCTCCATTACTTTTCTTTGTTTATAACTGTCAAGTGCCCTCTTTGGCGGTACAGGGTCATTGTTTAACCAATTCCATGGTTGTTCTTGTCTACGGCAAAATTTCCTTCGGTCGGTTTTTGTTGCAAACTGACTTCCATTTGCGGAATCCTTTATTCCCAAATGCTGAATTCTGAGCACTTATACAAGATTAGATGCTTTGGGGCGAGTCGTTACATTGCCCCCAATACGCTTGCACTCTTCCCATCATAATCATGGATTGGAAGAGTTCGGTGTTGTTTGTCTTGAGTTTATGACAATTAACTTCGCTTGTTCCATGCCATATGTGCTCTACTAAGGCATTGACGTTGTTGCTGATATCTGCCTTATTTATTGGTTCCAACCTTTGGGAATCAATGGTTTAGATTCTCGATTCTAAGTGTTCTCTCTTTGTCATTGTCTATCTTAGGACAACAACTTGTTTTTTGCAAGTAGGAGTCAAGGTATCTGATCGGTCCCTATATGGTTGATTACACCAACCGAGGCTAAAGTCCTGGCTATGATGAACTTATGATGATCGGGATTTATCCTTCCTGACGTCGCTAGTCTCTGAGCGGTGTCAAATAGATAAAAGACGAGTTATTCCCTCTGGGCTACATTAGATTCTTATAAGTTGGGGTTTGAGTACTTAGTCGAGCACCTGCTTCTATCTTTGGAAGCTGGTGCATCGATGACTTGAATCTGGAAACGTCTTCCATCATCGTCTATCTCTGGTCGATAGTAAGTTCCTCCTTTTATCGCCTATTTCCCAGCGATGATGGATTTTATAGAGTTCGATTTTTTAATTGATATGACAGTTTAGAGTTCTCGATGTTGCTGAGGCAATATCGATGTGTAGCAGGTTGGAGCAATTTCCCTTTTAAGTCCGCAGTTGTTTGGCGTACTATACTGCTTAGTTCTGTTGCGATTGTCGAAATTCTCTGTTCAGCGCAACAGAACCATGGAGTGATTTTTTGTCCTGACCAAGTGTTAGTGTGTTATGTGTCCCCGGTCCACGGGGCTGATTACTCTAAACACTTGATGTGAGACTTAATGTTCTAGATGGCTCTTTGGATGCCCCTAGTCAAAGTTGTGTCGCAGCTCCTATCTTTAGGAGCTCGTGACCAGAATGTCTTAACTTAAGACATTTTGGTCAAAGATCAAAATTCTTTGTCAAAATCTTGGTTTGGGAACTTTGCGGCATTGCTAGAGTAATGTCGGTCCATTTGGGTGGTAGGGATCAATTCATGTTAATCCTGCAATAAAAAAGTTTCCCGGTGTTGTCAAGACAACATCGATACATAGAGAATTTTGATGGTCCGGTGATGATGTCGGAGCAACATTGAGCAGTGTTTGTGCAGCTTATGAGATGCGTGGTTTATGAGAGTACGCGGCATGCGCGGCTTCTGGAAATGCATAGCTTACAAAATGCACGGCTTATGGGATCGATATGACCCGTCGATCCAGGACGGTTTGGAACTTCTCGACGTTACCAATCTTTGGGTAACGTGAGATGTTCATGCTTCAAGAGCGTGGTTCTACAGCTCAAGAACTGATTTGTGGCTTATGGGTGGCACGGCTTATGAGAGTGCATGACTTATGGGATGCATGGCTTTTAGGGGTGTGCGGCTTATGAAATGCGCGGCTTATGGGATCGATACGACCAGTCGTTCCGGACCGTTTTGGAACTTCTCGAAGTTGCCAATCTTAGAGTAACGTGAGGAGTTCGTGCTTCAAGAGCTTGGTTCCACGGCTCAAGAAGTAATGCGCTAGGATGTGGGCCTTTTGATGTTGCCGGAGCAACACTAGTTCTTAGAAGGCTAGGATCGAGATTTACTGTCGATCCAGTAGTTTGAGTCGATTCACTTTCTTTGACTCGGCGAGTAGATGGAGCGTACGTGGGTATCGTTTGACTGGTCCAAGAAGCTAAACTATGATTTTCGAGTCGATTTGACCCCGTCGACTCGGCAAGTTGCTTACATGAACACAGTTTTATTGGTTCAAGAAGCTACGTGGTTTTTGGTTCGGGTAACCACGACTTGGATGATCCTTCCGTGTTTCGGGAAGATATGCACGTCCAACAAATCAGGTTGCCATGGTGGAGAGATCTACAACTAACCGCATGAAGATGGATATGAAGAAAGAGCCTATTAGAGTTCTGGGCAAGACTCTTAGCTCTTAGTCCAAACTGCCTTCATAGAATGGGTTTTCAACTGACATACGGTCTAAGAGGAAGAGGAATTGGTCATCAAGAGCAGTAAAGTAGGAGTTGGGAAGAAATGGGCAAGTATTATGCTAGTATTTCGTTTGTTGCACTAGCTAGGTCGTTAAATCTGTATTTATCGGAATGCCAGGATGTTTAATCGGACGTAACCGAACTGTGGTATGATTAGTCTCGGCCTTCCTTGTGGATATTCAAGTGTGTGCAGTGCCCCCATGCTACAGGGATGTTTGCGCCCTTGAACTGTACCTAGGGTTCTCCACAACTTGGCTGGTTGCCCCTGGTCCAGTAGGTGCAGCTGTGCCTCCTAGATGATTAAAGCATGGGAAAGCCTCTACTTTGGAGACTTATATAATAGGGATCCGAGATTATTGGTTCTCCCAGGTGCCAAATCTTGGCTTGATTTGAGTCGGCCTTTGATTAATCATGAGGTCGATTCAGTGTTGGCTTAGTTTCTTTGAGCGACTTCGAAGCTATGGTATTCAGCAATATTTGCTTCTTCGGTCATTAGAAGTGATTCCATTGATTCTACGAAGTGACTGATGTGAATCTCGATTGATAGTCCCGGAGCATGGTTTCATTAACTTCGAGGAGTCTGGATCAGATGACCACCAATACGCTTGTTGTCGCCAAAAATGGGCATCAACACCCAATAGAATCTTGTAGAGATTAAACGATGGATGAAATTAAAAACATACCAGAAAAAGTAAATGAACACATAGATTTTTATAGTCGTTCGGCATTCTTGGCCTACAACCAGTTCATATTTTTATTGATCTTGCACTGGATTATGATTACAAGAATGTTTGGATCAGCTAGGATCCATTAATACAAGAGTGAAGAATAAAAATGGCAGAGCCTAGGCAGCAGAAAAAAAGGATCCTCTTTATGGAGAATGGCCGCTGTATTTATAGGAAAAGACGTGCATGGATTGGGCTGAAATTTTGCATGAAGAGTCTCTAGATCTGTAGGGGCCCACCATAACGATTGGTGGCCCTAACTCGATAATTTGGAACGATCGGCCAAAGTTTAGTCGATCGTTATTTTGGCCTCTGATTGATGTGCGATAGATAGTGTAGGCTCTTCAAGACGTAATATACTTTCTCTCCAAATTTCGTGCAATTCCGACGTACCATTTATGAGATATCGCATTTTTCGTAAAACTATGGATCGTTCTGGTTGATTTTGCAAGATCGTTATGGAACGATCGGTATGTCTTTTCAAGATTTGGGAGTTTTGTCATGCGATCATTTTTGTGGGCTCTACTCTTCAATGTATTGATGATTTGAAAGTTTCAAGTGCATTGGCTTTGTAGATTTTTAGATATTGATCGATCTTCGTCGATTTATGCTGTTTTATGGATCATTTTGGATCGATCCATGTAAATTCTTCATTTGTCCACAACTCGAGCGTACGAACTCCAATTGACTTGAAATCTGAAAGGTAGCCTTACGAGGCCTTCCTAGTCACTTCATATTGATTGCACCTTGACCAAGACCTGGTCTAAATATGCTCGACCATCATCCATAGTCTTGTATATCATTGATTCTCAAGGTTGGTAACCATTCGTTTTTAGTCAAATCTACGATATCACGGCCTTCCCAAAAGAGGGGATAACAACGCTGGTTCACCATCACGATGCTTTAGTTCGTGAAGGGCCTTCACATTCGTGAAGGGTTTTTGTGGTCAGATGTCCAATGACCAAACGACCTTGGAGCAATAATTCATCGACTCCATGAGGAATTTTGGTCAGTTATCCGACGACCAGACGGCCTTGGGGCAATAATTCATCGACTCCAAGAGGAATTTTGGTCGGATGTCCAACGATCAGACGACTTTGGGGTGATAATTCATCGACTCCAAGAGGAATTTCGGTTGGATGTCCAACAACCAGACAGCCTTGGAGCGGTGATTCATCGACTCCAAGTGGAATTTTGATTGGATGTCTGGCGACCAGACGGCTTCGGGACAGTGATTCATCGACTCAAAGAAGAGTTTCGTGGCTCGGCTCATGGGATATAGTTTTATCGGTTCCTGGAGAATAGGTGGTTGGATCTGTTTGCTTGATGATCCTTCGGATAAGCCTTCTCGACGCTACCGAAGCGATGCCAGTTCTTAGAAGGAGGGATTGATATGACCCGTCGGTTAGTAAGCATGTGCTTTTCATTCATAGTTCAAGGGCATAGATGTGTTTCCTTTTCCTTGTTGTCTGCAATGGCCCTAGTGTATGGCAAGGCTCATTTGGAAAGGAAAGTAGATAGGGACGGTTGAGAAGGTATTGCTTTAGGTCGCTGCCCCATTCCTTAGTAGCTAGCTAGCCAGAGCGTTGTTTGATGATCATCCTTTGGTCAGTTAGCCGGGGCGCTTCTTTGCTGGCTCTTAGCGACCTTGCTTGAGTAGAAGGTCCCTGAGGTCCTATAGCTACTTCACCGTTTGGTGTGTTCTTTGATAAATTGCTGGGTTTACCTTCGCCCAATTGCACTACCTCCAGTCACTAGAACTGGTTTGCCTTCCCATAGAATTCTTCTAGGGTAGTAGGTTGTTTCATCCTTTATTGATTCCTGAGTGCCATGCAGTAGACTGCATCCATCGCCCTCACTTTGTCCATATGCCAGTGATATGAATGATATATGCATGGTTGTCCAAAGCTTGAACGATTGGAAATGCCGATCGAATGGAAAATCAGTTAGGATGGGGCTACGGATCAGTGACGATCCCCAAAAATTTTCAAACTAGGTGATATCTATATAGGATGATAAGAAAGACCTAATCAGGCTCCGTTCCAAATTTCAAGGCATTTGGAGTTTGTATGTTCGAGTTATGGGCAAAAGAAGATGGATCGGCGTTAACGGATCGGTGGTATTTTACTTGGAGTCTGACCCGAGGAAATTTTCTGTTTGCTTGGAGTCAACACATGGTTCGCTTGGAGTCATGGCATTTGAAGTGTTGGGTTGGTGACTAATGGTGCTTGGAGTCATTTGCATGTTTACTTGGAGAAATTCTTGGTTTTACCGGAGTCAGATTCTGGGCCAGAATTTCCTGGGTTTGCTTCGAGTCAAATGAGTAATTACCTGAGTTTGACTTCGAGTCAGGGCCTCCAGAAACTGCTTCAAGTCAAATTAGCGATTACCCGAGTTCGACTTCGAGTCAACTCTGAAGTGAGTTTTTCATCGACCTTTTCGATGATTTTTGATGATTTGCGACGTCCACCACTTATGACTCGACGATGGGAGTTTCATGATGGGATTGGAGGCTGGTCAGTTGAGAGTGATCGCAATCTACAACGTTAGCTTGGTCCGGTAATCGATCCCGATTTATGTCATTTCTCCTTAGTTTTCCTACCTCTAAGAGTATCATTTAAGTAGTTGTTCCTCGTTCATTACTTGGCACTATGCTACTGCACAGGCTCGGGTGTAAGAGCACTTCTAGTGAATAGGCTGATCCATTGTTTATAACTGATCTCCATGTTCTCTACTGCTTCATCAGTGGGTCGCGAGGAGGTAGCAATGGCCTTTTCCTTCCTAGAAGGCTTTGTAGTTTGTTTCCTTATAGGATTTTTCCAAGTCTGAATAGAGTAGAAAACTTTGTAGATAGAAATTTGGATCTTATCTCACGGATAATAGAATCTAAAGTAATGGTGAGTTGATCTCCGCAATGAGATATGATAGCTTGAGATGCAATCATTGTATGACATGAGTTGTTTGTAATGACTTAAATCACACAATGTTGAATAATAGTTGTTTTTTTATTAAGCGTCTGACCACATCTGTGATGTATGCCTTCCTAGTTCGGTCATCCACAGGTCGACTGTCAGTAGCTCCGCTAAGTGTTTGACTTTGCAAATGGCCTCGGTTGGATAGCTGAAGCCTAAGCTCTCCATTCTTCGGGATTGCCATTCCTGCACTTCTGGTATTCCAGACTAAGTTGGTCTTACAGGGACAGTTTGAACTTCCTTCCGATACTCTGGACGTTAGCGTCCAAATTCAAGTCATCTTCGTCAAGGTGTAAGTCATCTTCACAATCCTAAACATTCATTGCTATGTTTTCCCATGGAGTTTCCACTCCTAGATTTGGGTTTGTAGCAGGTGATCTTGCGATAGGCGGAGCATTTGCATTTTCTTCTATGGTAATTCCTGTAGTTACGCCTATCACTCCCTTTTACTTATGTCTTCTGTTTCTTCCGTTCAAGCCAGAAACAGAGGAATTCTCTTGCTCCACAACAGCTATGTCCTCAGGTACCATTTTGGGAGTAGTTAGTGGTTGCAGCGCTAAGAGAGCATTTATCTTGTCCATACGAGTTTTTTGACTGTTTGCCATTTTCTGGTTAATTTCATCAACCACCTTTTTCAATTCCCCCTTAGGTAACAATCTCATGTCGAGTAGAGGATTCTGGTGCATGATCTCTGGTATTATTCCTTGTGCTGGCCCCTGTTAGCAGGTTGTCGGTTTTGTTAAATTTATTTTGTTGGGGATTTTCCTCTTCTCTAGCGATAGCGGCTCCTATGGATCTTCCAGAAGTAGTCCTTTTTCTTCCTGCCATTAGTCTTCAACGGTAAGATCCCCAACTTCCTAAAACTGATTTTGCATATCTAACTTTTGGATCTAGTTGATCCAAAGAAGAAAATTAGATCTAAGCCTAAGTTCAATTCTTAGTGAAAACACCAAAATGTTGACCCACAAAATGGATCAAGCTCTGGTTTGAGTGTGAAAGCACTAGCCTTGTACTCAGAGCAAACAATATAGAAAATAAATATAAAAGGAGCAGAAATAGTAAAGAGACATGCGAATTTTATAGTGGTTCAGCTGGTAACGAAGCCTATGTCCACTTTATAGCTTTTTTTAACTGACTGTTGTTACTAGATTGATTTGGATTACAAAATGGTTGAATCTCCTAGACTATATCACATCACAAGTACATGGAGGTAACCAGAGGATCTCAGTTGCTCCTTTGTGACCGTTGTGTGGGAGAAGAAGAGTGAAGAATAACAATGACAGAGTTCCAACAACCAGTCTAGAGGATCCCCTTTTTGTTGTAGATGGGAAGGTATTTACAGGAGTTAGAGAGCACTTGGGCTAGAGCTGCTTTACCAGAAGCCTGCACTCAATGTGAAGAAGAAGCCCAGAAAGTTTGGAGGTCATAGAAGCTAATTATTTAGATCAGTACCGATCCAATTGGATCAGATCGGTACCGATCCAAATAGTTAAGCATGTTTAATGCTTCGACTACTTGGCGGTCAACCTTGCTTCGTTTTGATGCTCAAATATATTTACATAGCATGTTGACTTGTTTTGATGATGATTCACCTATAGGCTAGACTGAATTATACTTTGAGTCAGATGAACCTTCACCCCTTAAGATTGGATGCTTGGAATGCTACTAGTTGAGTGAGCTTAGTAGAGGCATAGAGTCATAATGCAGAAGGAATGGAGCATACATGAGAAACTAATTTGGATCGATACCGATCCAATTGGATCGGATCGGTACCGATCCGAAAAGTTAGCTTATTTTTAGGCTAAACTCTTTGGAGACTCTTGTCTTTCTTTCTTAGGCTTCTGGTCAAGTTTCGAGTCGTTCTGGCTTAGCTTGAATGTTCTAACGCTTTTTGAATTCTGTTGGATTAAAAACCTGGTTAACATATATATTGTTATGAATATATTTGTAGATATATATATATATATTAAAAATATATATGTATTAATTTTTTTTGTATGTATATATCTGTATTACTCACGGTTTAAAAAATTATTCTAATGTTTATAAATAATTTATTTATATAAATTTATTACATAATATATATGTATACATAATAATATTATTTTATTCATATGATTATATATATACACATACTTCGATAATTATTTAAACAAAACTTAATACATACATACATACATACATATATATATATGTATATAATATTTATCTACAAATAATAATACATACATACATATACATTATATTTATTTACAAATAATAATATATACATACATATATTTGAATAACATATACTTGTATATTGGATGAGCTAACATGTCCGTTACGATGTAAATCCCGGTATCTATACACGGGCATGCTATACCTTGTACAGGTTGATATGTTACACATGCACGCACACAGATATATATATATATATATATATATATATGTGTGTGTGTGTGTGTGTATGATACACGTATATATATATATATATGTATGTATGAATGTATGTATGTATATGTATATATATGTATGTGTATGTGAGTGCATAAAGAAATAATTAGATATAACTATATAATTTATAATTTTAAATAAAATAAAAGATCTTATTTTAAATAATATTTAGAAATATTCTAAATAAAGTAGACTACATAGGCCAAATAAAGATCCAATAAGAGAAATATTTTTGAAATTCACTATAACTTCCACTGCGAACTGGTCTAGTTCCAATAGCTTCTTCGGTACAAGTTCTTAAATGGCAGGCTAGCAGTTGTATATATAGAACTCCTCAGAAATCTGTTGCTATGGTAATTTATATTTTTCTTGGGGGAAAATATTTTAAATGACAAATTATCATAATAATTGAAGCACAAGGACACAAGCCTATTTTTTTTACTACAAGGACAAGTTCAAAGCATATCGTTCAAGCATGCTTCTCGTCGTTTAAATTTTGTAGCATCTGTCGAAAGCCTCATTCTCTTTCTCAAATCCATCTTATATGGACCATACCTATTCTCTATCATGAATTCCTCCTCCACCGCTCGGCCTAAGTTCCGACTAAGATACAATAAAACAAAAACCTAGTAGCAAGCTTCTTCAGGCAACCGCAGCCGCCGCCCTCTTTTTAATTCTCCACTCCACCTCCTCCAACCCCGCCATCCATTCCGCCCGATCTTAGCGATAATTCCTCTTGCCTAGAATATGATGTAGAAGGTTTCACTACAAGAGATGGCCAATCCTCTTTCATCAATTCATGCAAATCCACGTCCAAGCCAAAGTGTTCCGCTAGGGAATAGGGTTCAATCTCAACAAAGTACGCAACCACACAAGCCCCCACTAATCAGGTACATAAATTTATTTTTTTACTTAACAATGATGCTACCAATTAAAATAATAACAAAATCAAATATCCAGTAGCTGTTTGATTGGAATTCATGGTTGGTTATTTTATAAATTATTATTTTCATTGTTATTTATAACAAAACTGATACCTATATATATGTTATTTCTGTTTGATATAATTTGATGTTGTGCAAATTTAATTACTTAGTTGACTATCATGTATGGCAAAACTGATACTAAAATAATGCAAAAATGTTACCTAGTAGCTATTTGATTGGAATTCATGCTTTGTTATTTTATAAATTATTTTGACTGTTATTTATAACAAAATTGATATATATATATATATATATATATATGTGCAAAACTGATACTTAGTTTCCGTTTGATAAAAGTTGATACTTTGGAATTTTAATTATTTATTTGCTTGTTATGCATAACAAAAGTGATACCAAAATAATGCAAAACTGATACCTAGTAGTTGTTTGTTTGGAGTTGACGCTTACTTCCTTTATAAATTATTTTGACTGTTATTTATATCAAAACTGATACCTGTATATATGTGCAAAATGATATCTAGTTTCTGTTTAATAAGTTGATGCTCTGTAATTTTAATTATTCATTTGACTGTCATGTATGATAAAAGTGATACCAAAATAATGCAAAACTGATACCTAGTAGTAGGTCTGTCCACGGATACTTTCGGATGGGGATAGTGTCATATCCGCATCCGCATCTGAAATCATTTTTGGATATCGGATATCCGCATCTGCGGATACGGACGGATATCGGATAATTATCCTATCCACTAACGACTGATAAATCAAGAAACATAAATAGAAAATTTTAGTTTCACATAAACTTTTTTCAATCTCATTGATTATTAAAGTGTTAAAAATAAACAAATAGGATGATAATAAATAGTTTTAAGAAATTAATATGCATTAATGCGTGTAATATAAACTTCTAAGTAAATATCTTCCATTGTACTAAAATATACATAATTTAAACTATAATCTTGAAAAATACTAGACGGATAATTTTCGTATGCGGATGTCTTCGTATCCGCATCCGCATCCGTTTTTTCGGATATTGGATATTTATCCGCTTTTTGGATTCGGATGCGGACGGATTTCAGATTTTTCGGGTATCCATTGACAGCCCTACCTAGTAGTCGTTTGTTTGGAGTTGATGTTTAGGTATTTTATAAATTATTTGGACTATAATTTATATTAAAACTGATACCAAAATATATGCAAAAACGAGACCTAACATTATACTAAAATTGTTAATTATTTTATTTCAAAACATACGATCTATTTGCACCATTATCTCTTAAATACAATGTTATATATTTGTTACGACATACCTGACACTACAAGTGATGCAAACTGATACTAACAAAATATTTTGCTTTAAACAGGGTTGACTGCGGTATATATGTCATGATACTCATCATATTATTGAATAGAAGCCAAATACCGATCAAAATAAAACCTGAACAAATATTGCAAACAACAGCAAGAATTGTGTATGACATATTAACAAATTTACATATTGATGGACAATGATCACTACTGAAATATAGTCAAGTTCATGTCGACAATAGAAGAAGAAGAAAATATAAAGAAGTGAATTTGTTGTAAAAACTATTGTGATGTTCAGTTCAACTAGTATACATTTGAGATGTTGTGTTAGAACTAATTTAATTTAGCTTTGTTTTAATGTAGATATAAACACTTGTTGAAATTATGTCAGTTTTTTGTAAAAAGTACGATCTTATTTCTGATGTTGTAAAAATTAGCTTTGTTTAACATGTTACGACTGTATTTTATATTAATTTTTACCTAAAACTGATACTACACTGTATATGAACTGATATTTTGTCATATCTGAAACTAATACTAATACTAATAGCATGAAAAACTGATACCACGTTCTGTTATATCGGAAACTGATACTAATAGCATGCAAAAACTGATATTATATTTTGTAGTACCTAAAACTGATACTAGTAGCATGCAAAAACTGATACACATTTTTACATGCCTGAAAACTGATACTAATAGGATCAAAAACTGATACTAAACAATTAATATTGAACAAACTAACCAACGTCACCACATAACCTACAAACATACAAATAATAAAACCGATACCAGTTATACTACAAAACTGATACTTAAATTGAAACTACAAATGTTACTATATAATCTACAAACAATTAAATAATAAAACTGATACTGCTTACACTACAAAACTGATATTATAAATAAAACCACAAATGATACTATATAATGAAGTTCAATTACAAATAGAAAATCAATGACAAATTAAAAATATGCTAAATCAATATACTTAAATAATCAGGTTCAATTACATAAAATTACCCAAAAAAGTTATACAAGAAAGTATAAATCTCAACAAATTCATAAAAACATGAAAAAAAAGTCATATCTTCTTACGAGCTTAACAATTACGCTTATTGTGACCAAATTGCTTGCATACACCACATCTATTTTGTTTATTTTCAAAATATGCAAACCATCCTTTTCGTTTTATAGAAGGTCTACTGGTACCATATTTCTCCTTAGATGGTTTAGTAACATCTTCAACAGTTGCATCAACAATAGACTTGTCAAATTTAGGAATAGGATTAATAGCATTAGTATAAGAAAAACGATAAGCATCCACGGTAAAATAATGCTCAATATTTTCTTGATGCATTTGTTCCATACGAATATAGCGATTACTATGAAAGGATGAAGGAAAAACTTTACAAACGCCTAAAATCAAATCTTGATAGCGATCCGACATAAAAACCAAATCATGATCTTCTTGAAGTGTTTGTTAAATGATTCAAAAACCATTTTCAATTATCCTCATTTTCTATATAAACTATACCCATAGCTAAAGGAGAAAAAAAACCTGGAAATTAAAAAAATATTAAAACAAAATTTAATCAAGTGTTACGTTAAAACCAATATCTAAAAACTGCTATCTAAAAACTAATACCTAAAAAATGATGCCTAAAAACCGATAACTAAATTTTAATATCATACAGTAAAACATGTTTAAATTCTGATACCTAAAAACTGATACTAAACAATAATCTAATACAAACCAATGCCACAAATGCAATACCACAAAATATCACTTTTTCACAATAACTAAGACTATAAAGTATCAACCACGATAGTTTTATCCTAAGCACATAAAAAATCTCAATGGACAAAGGAGTAAATTGAGACCAATAATAAAAAATTTCATTCTTCTGATCATAAAAAGAACAATCAAAGAACAACCGAGTGCTGAAAGTATTATCGTCGAATACAAATAAAAGAAGAAGACTAATGTCACTACTGCAAAAAAACATCAGTAAAAAAATGTTTGCTTTAGAGTATCATTTTATTCCAGTACAACAATTTTCTTTATACAACAATAATCATAAAAAAATAGATTTTAAAAAATGATACCTACATTATATAAAACTGATACATAAATATAGAACTTCAAATTAGTAATAAAACTGATACTCAAATAGACTTCATTAAATATTTGGTACGTATCATCATATTTACTCTGAAATAACTTCATTTTTTCATGTACTCAAACAAATACTTTATTTAGTTCTCATTCAACTCTGCCTCTTCTCCATATAAATACTTTATTCAGTTCAAAGTTCAAAAAAGTTAATAGAATTTCCACGGTTTTTTCTTCTACTCTTTCAACTGAAACCCAAATTGATGAAGTCGAATTAAATGACTGGCGATTCATTCATTCTTCGCCGCCTCATAAAGCTCTCTCCTTACTCTACGAATTGAAGTGAGATTATTTGAGTTTCGAAGAGGATATCTCGTGCTCGCGGTTAGGATATTATGAAAGAAAAGAGCTTTGGAGTTAGAAATTGAATGATGGGTTAATCTTTTACGATCACCTAGAAGAAGATGAAAGAGCGCGGTTTAGAACTCGAGCTTAGAATTAAACGTTTTTGTCCTTGAAGGAAAAATATTAAATTATTAATGGTCTGTTCTTAGTACTAAAAGTGTAACAACCCGGAGTTTTACAACAAGTATTTATCGTCAAAATGACGATTAAATCGGTTGTTAATTGCTATTGCAGTTTTGAATCGATTGAAATTATTTTTAGATTGTAAAATTCTTTAATAAAAGATTGGTTAAATGTTGATGGGCTTTTGAAATGGAGCCTATCCCTTGTTTTATTTTGATGCCGTGTGATAATTAAACCCGTTCCCTTTCCTTCATTTTTCACATTCACTAACCCTAAATCAAAACGAAAAGAATGGCGGCCACAATTTTCTTCGTTCATTCGTTCGAAAAACTAGGGCTTCTGTCGACTTTTGTAGCTCGATCGAAGGTTTGTTGCCTGCTCTATCGATCGACGTTGCCTTCGCCGTGCTCGTCTTCGCTTCGACAAAGGTGAGTGAATCTCGATTTCACTCACATTTGATTCATTCGAACTTTATGATTTTCGTTCGTTTTAATTGTTGAGTTGTTGATTCATTTTGCTTGCCGTTCGATGTATGTCGTTGCTTGAGATTTATCTCACATCTTCTGAATTCATTGTCTCTAGATTTGTGTTCTTTGTTTCTTTCGAGTGCTGTTGACATGTACATTTGTCTTTGTGGTATGCACTTTCATACTCATTGTCACTGTCTATGAGACTGTCTTGACCATTGAGACAGTTTGCATACCTGTTTCATGTAGTAATTGGGTTCACTGTCCAGTTCATTGATGCATACCTGTTGCATTCTTTGGAGCTCATTTGTCTGACCATTTTCTTTGCGTGCTATTCGGTTCCATTGATGATGCTACGCATCTGCACATACATGTGTCATTTCTTTGCTTACATCTGCACATCCTTGTCATACTTGTGAGGTCTTTGTATTGATGTTAGTCTTGTGTTTATTGTATGTATGAACTTAGTTCATATGTATGCTAAGCAATTGTCTTTGGTTTCATGTTGTAGCTGTACACTTGCGTACATGTAGCATTGTGGGGTCTGGTTGTATTAAGCCCATGTGGTCTTCACTTATGTGTAGTCTGCACTTGCATATGTTTAGTTTCTGGCATTGTTGTTATGTTGCTCCATGTTGCTTTTGCACAGGCTGTGCCTTATATTGGATTGTATATCCAGATTTTACATTGAGGCATTTAATGTTGTTAAGTTCCAGGCTTTTACAGTTCTGTTTTGTGTAGTGTTGCAATTGAAACCTGGGACTTCTATATTTGACTGAGAATCCTTATTGCCTGGACTTTGTACATGTGATTTTCTGATTGCTTGGTTAGCATTGTTTCAACTCCACTGTAGAGTCTTGTGACTCGACTTGATGCTCGTAGTTGTTTAGCTGGGATTGGTCTGTAATGGATCCCCTGAGTTGTTGAAGTTTGTACCACTTGAGGCATTTGTGTTGAGTCAATGACTTGACCTTTTGCATTTTGTTTATGGTTTGGTGCCTTTTGTACCATCCACTATTTCTATTGAAGTCTGCACTGTCTCTTGTTGCATTTGTGTTGTAGTATACCTTGTTGTCTTTGGCCATACGAGCCTGCTCTACTAGTTGTTGTGCATGATTGCATCTGTACATGTTTTGTTGCTGGACTTGATCTTTTCATGTTGGCTTGAAGTCTGGTGCTTCACTTTGGTATTTGAACTTGTTGCCTTGAGTACATATGTGTGTACTGCATTGTTGTTATATGATGGACTTTGGTATACCATCTATGTTGACTTCTTTAATTATGGGTTGTCTTCATTATGGGTTCACCTGATCATTTGGTCTGACTTGAGTCCCGTTCCATTAATTGTATACTTCATGTGGTCTTGTTTGTCCATTGTCATGTGCATTCGTGTGTATTCACTTGTTGTTTATAATTTGAAGTCCAGTACTTCATCATTGACTCAGTTTTATCTTGATATTATTGTACATTGATTTGTACATGTGTTGAATCCAGCCTAAACGCTTGGGTTTGACCCTGTGCCCGGTTGTAAACTTTCATTGAGCTTTTGTGTATTTCATCTCTGTATTGGCGAGGCAGTGCACGCGTGCGTGTATTACAGCCAATTCAGAATCTGCCGGTTTAAATTGATTGATTTCAATTGATGAAATTGTTTCGTGTTTCCAATTCCATATTTTGATATTGTATTCTGATTTGGTTTGATTTGATCATTTTGTTGTGTTTAATTATCTATTCGATAATTAGATTCTGAGTTTCTAATTATTATTTAATAATTGGATTTTGTGTTAATTGTCGTTTAGACAATTCTGTTGTTTTCTAAACTATCTTCATTGATAATCCTTTTTATTTATCTTTGTTGATGATTTGGATTTGCTGATATGTTGTTTAACACTGTTTAGTGTTATATCTGCCGTTATCCGATTCTCTTATCGAGGAGTCGGATATACGAGATTTCTGTGACTGTCGTCTATTGTTATTTGATTATTATTGCTTCTGTGCATTAATAGCTGAGTTTGAATTAGACTGACCCGTGTATTATTTTCTTTTGAATTTAATACTCGGGTCAGACCCGAGTTATTTCAGGTTGTAGATATCTTGCTTTGGGTTGCTGTTTGAGCTATGAAGACTTTTCATATCTTTTGAAGTGGTCTTCGTCTTTTTGTAGTAGACAGTATCTTTTTTAGGTTGATATGTATTTATGTATATTAGTCGATAATGTACTTGTATATATAACTTCCAGAGTCGACGGTTGTAGTTGTATCATATGTATCGTGTCAAATGTATTGTAACTGACATCAGTTATATATATATGAGACTTTTGTTTTATCTGTGTTCCGCAATTATATTATCTGTGTTATTATTATATTTATTGTCCTAAACCATTATAGCCACTGTGTAGTAGCTTTGAGTTTGTATCGGTATGTCGGATTTCCTCCTGAAATAAAAATGCATGTTATACTATCTGACATATCAGTGCTCGCACAAAGCAATTACACGGATGGTCGCTCCTCAACAGCCTTATTCTCCGTGCTAGTTGACAACATTACACCGTAGTGTTCTTGGCTAGCGTGGGTATAGAGGTGGGGCGTCACAGCTTGGTATCAGAGCCTGGGGTTTAGGACAAATATAAAACATAACTTAGATGGAGCATGTGTTACAACTATTTGTCGATGTTTTATCTCACATCTTTGTCTATGATTATCTTTGATTGTTAGGTATGAATTCCTAACGCTTATTCATGTGCATTTGATTTTGATTTGGATTGGTTTTGTGAATATTCCAATTTTTAGTGTTTTGGGTTCAAATTTTTAAAGATCCTAACTTTGATGTTCGAACATGTTTTTAGTGATGCATCGACGAGCCAATAGGACCGGGTAGCCGATGGGCGTAATCCCCAAGCGTCTGTGCTCGACCGGTTGCAAATTGAGTGAGAGATTGCACTTTTATTAAATAGGGTAGGAATTGCAGAATTTGTAGTTCGGTCAACCGACCTGCTCCTATTTCCCTGCTTTCCTATTTATGCTCGTTTTGCTTTTTTTCCAATTGTTAATCGATTCTTCTTCTCCGATTAGTTGTTATCACCTTTGTCAACTTTGATAACTTCTATTTTTGGAATTTTTGGGCATTTCCACTTTGATGGATTTGATATCGATTTCCTTGGAATCGAATTCTTTGGATTTTATTCACGTCTTCGAATGTGAATTTTAGTGAATTGATTTGTTTCTACAATCATTTTTGTGATTTGTCACTTTAAAAATATAAAGGTTTCAATACTAGTAGTAAATATTAAAATTCTTTCATCAAAATGATTTCAACACTATTTTATTTATAAAACTTGTTTTCTCAAAACCGTTTTCCTATCTACTAGTATATACAAACCTTTACCTCACTCGGATGAGAAATCTAATTAAACGGCTTAGTAAAACAAGTGGTATGAAACGCTTGCATTTGCTTCGTCGGTTAATTCTTGGACTTGTTCGATTGAACCTCTTGTGACAATTTCCTAGTGAAGATCTACAGTTCGTTCGTAAATATTTAAGTTAAGCTAGTGGTTATGGGACATGAAGCTAAACTCATATATTTACTAGCTTAGTGTGATTGACACTTCTTTATGATCAATGACGATCATTTTTGTGATTTAGACTAGCAATTGTGCGATGTCTCTTTGTCTACGAGGGAGACTAAACCCCGTTTGTGTGATGTTTCATCATTACATATGTGGGGTAGCGCCCCACGGTCTTCGGGCCATTCTTGTGAAGCTTCGGCTCAAAATTAATGGTTAGCTACCATGAGATAGCGTCTCATTTTGTGTTACACGTGTTGGTGAGTTTTCATACTCCCGTTTTGTGATAGGCCTTCCATTTTTTTTTGTGATATTGTGCGATGTCTCTTTGTCTACGAGGGAGACTAAACCTCGTTTGTGTGATGTTTCTACATCACATATGTGGGGTAGCGCCCCACGGTCTTCGGGCCATTCTTGTGGAGCTTCGGCTCAAAATTAATGGTTAGCTACCATGAGATAGCGTCTCATTTTGTGATACACGTGTTGGTGAGTTTTCATGCTCCCATTTTTGTGATAGGCCTTCCCCCTTTTTGTGATTTCTGGATTTCTTGTGATGATTTCTAGAATTTTGTGCTTCACCAATTTTCGTGATTTCCATTGATAAATTTTATCAATTTTTGTGCATTGGTGAATTTGTGTGTCATTAACTTTTTATGAATAAAAGTTTAAGGAATTTGACATTTCTTTTGATCTTTGAGAAGATTCTTGTGACATTTTTAATGAGTGAAAATTCATTGGTATTATGTTTTGATGCCAATTATTTTGATGAGATTTTGACGTATAAAAATTACTGTCGCTTTAACTTCAGTAACCGTCAATTTTAAAATGGATTTTCAAGCGGTTATCCCGCAATGCTGATTTTGTTGTCCGTTTTTACGGTATTTTGAGAAGTGTAATTTCCTTGTCGAAGTTACTATTGATGTTGCTGTTTTAATCACGTGTTTTAAAAAAAAATTGTTTCAAAATGAAAATTGTTTTCAGAAGTTTTGCAGTTTGCGCTTTCAAAAGAAAGAGGAAGCGATTTAAACGTTTCAGCAAAATCGAGGACTATGACCCCTTTCTTTTGCTGATTCGCTTAATTTCGGACTTGTCCGTTTGAGAATGTGAAATGTTATTTTTTTGAATACACAATTTTGCACTTTCAAGGAAACGATGAAGAGAATTAAACGATTTAGTAAAACTCGTGGATTATGGGACATGTGCGTTTTCTATTTCGGTTAATTCCGGACTCGTTAATTGAAATATTTGTGATTTCTGATTGTCGTTTTTGATAATCGGATATTTGTGATTTCTGATTATCGTTTTTGATAATCGGATATTTGTGATTTCTGATTATCGTTTTTTATAATCGGATATTTGTGATTTCTGATTAGATTTATGATTATCGTTTTTGATAATCAGATATTTGTGATTTCTCATTATCGTTTTTGATAATCGAATATTTGTTGATTTGAAATTTGATTATCGTTTTTGATAATCGGATATTTGTGATTTCTGATTATCGTTTTTGATAATCGGATATTTGTGATTTCTGATTATCGTTTTTGATAATCAGATATTTGTGATTTTTGATTATCGTTTTTGATAATTGAATATTTGTTGATTTGAAGTTTGATTATCGATTGTGATAATTAAATAATTGTTGATTTGAGATTTCTGATTATCGTTTTGATGATTAGATAGTTGTTGTTTTCCAATTATCTGATTAATAACTAGATATTGGCAATTTTGCGAATTGTGATTTGTGTTTCCTAATTATCTTTGTTGATAATTAGATTTTGCCGTTTTCTAATTATCGTATCGATAATTAGATATTGCTGTTTTGAGATTTCTGTATTTCTAAATATCTAATTGGTAATTGAATATTGCTGATGATTGCATTTATTCAGTTTTGTTGTTTTCTGATTATCTATTGATAATCAGACTTTGCTGAGAATTTGTGAATTTCCTTTATGGGATTAAAAGATTTCTTTGGTGTTTGTGTTCTCGATCTTTATTTTTCTAGCTTAACCAATTTAGGTTAGAAAAATAATTGTTATAGACAACTTTAATTATGAAAATTGCGGGGACGCAATTTTTATAAGGAGGGGAGTCTGTAACAACCCGGAGTTTTACAACAAGTATTTATCGTCAAAATGACGATTAAATCGGTTGTTAATTGCTATTGCAGTTTTGAATCGATTGAAATTCTTTTTAGATTGTAAAATTCTTTAATAAAAGATTGGTTAAATGTTGATGGGCTTTTGAAATGGAGCCTATCCCTTGTTTTATTTTGATGCCGTGTGATAATTAAACCCGTTCCCTTTCCTTCATTTTTCACATTCACTAACCCTAAATCAAAACGAAAAGAATGGCGGCCACAATTTTCTTCGTTCGTTCATTTGAAAAACTAGGGCTTCTACCTACTTTTGTAGCTCGATCGAAGGTTCATTGCCTGCTCTGTCGATCGACATTGCCTTCGCCGTGCTCGTCTTCGCTTCGACAAAGGTGAGTGAATCTCGATTTCACTCACATCTGATTCATTCGAATTCTATGATTTTCGTTCGTTTTAATTGTTGAGTTGTCGATTCATTTTGCTTGCCGTTCGATGTATGTCGTTGCTTGAGATTTATCTGACATCTTCTGAATTCATTGTCTCTAGTTTTGTGTTCTTTGTTGCTTTCGAGTGCTGTTGACATGTACATTTGTCTTTGTGGTCTGCACTTTCATACTCATTGTCACTGTCTATGAGACTGTCTTGACCATTGAGACAGTTTGCATACCTGTTTCATGTAGTAATTGGGTTCACTGTCCAGTTCATTGATGCATACTTGTTGCATTCTTTGGAGCTCATTTGTCTGACCATTTTCTTTGCGTGCTGTTCGGTTCCATTGATGATGCTATGCATCTGCACATACATGCGTCATTTCTTTGCTTACATCTGCACATCCTTGTCATACTTGTGAGGTCTTTGTATTGATGTTAGTCTTGTGTTTGTTGTATGTATGAACTTAGTCCATATGTATGCTGAGCAATTGTCTTTGGTTTCATGTTGTAGCTGTACACTTGCGTACATGTAGCATTGCGGGGTCTGGTTGTATTAAGCCCATGTGGTCTTCACTTATGTGTAGTCTGCACTTGCATATGTTTAGTTTCTGGCATTGTTGTTATGTTGCTCCATGTTGCTTTTGCACAGGCCGTGCCTTATATTGGATTGTATATCCAGATTTTACATTGAGGCATTTAATGTTGTTAAGTTCCAGGCTTTTACAGTTCTGTTTTGTGTAGTGTTGCAATTGAAACCTGGGACTTCTATATTTGACTGAGAATCCTTATTGCCTGGACTTTGTACATGTGATTTTCTGATTGCTTGGTTAGCATTGTTTCAACTCCACTGTAGAGTCTTGTGACTCGACTTGATGCTCGTAGTTGTTTAGCTGGGATTGGTCTGTACTGGATCCCCTGAGTTGTTGAAGTTTGTACCATTTGAGGCATTTGTGTTGAGTCAATGACTTGACCTTTTGCATTTTGTTTATGGTTTGGTGCCTTTTGTACCATCCACTATTTCTATTGAAGTCTGCACTGTCTCTTATTGCATTTGTGTTGTAGTATACCTTGTTGTCTTTGGCCAAACGAGCCTGCTCTACTAGTTGATGTGCGTGATTGCATCTGTACACGTTTTGTTGCTGGACTTGATCTTTTCATGTTGGCTTGAAGTCTGGTGCTTCACTTTGGTATTTGAACTTGTTGCCTTGAGTACATATGTGTGTACTGCATTGTTGTTATATGATGGACTTTGGTATATCATCTATGTTGACTTCTTTAATTATGGGTTGTCTTCATTATGGGTTCACCTGATCATTTGGTCTGACTTGAGTCCCGTTCCATTAATTTTATACTTCATGTGGTCTTGTTTGTCCATTGTCATGTGCATTCGTGTGTATTCACTTGTTGTTTATAATTTGAAGTCCGGTGCTTCATCATTGACTCAATTTTATCTTGATATTATTGTACATTGATTTGTACATGTGTTGAATCCAGCCTAAACACTTGGGTTTGACCCTGTGCCCGGTTGTAAACTTTCATTGAGCTTTTGTGTATTTCATCTCTGTATTGGCGAGGCAGTGCACGCGTGCGTGTACTGCAGCCAATTCAGAATCTGCCGGTTTAAATTGATTGATTTCAATTGATGAAATTGTTTCGTGTTTCCAATTCCATATTTTGATATTGTATTTTGATTTGGTTTGATTTGATCATTTTGTTGTGTCTAATTATCTATTCGATAATTAGATTCTGAGTTTCTAATTATTATTTAATAATTGGATTTTGTGTTAATTGTCGTTTAGACAATTCTGTTGTTTTCTAAACTATCTTCATTGACAATCTTTTTTATTTATCTTTGTTGATGATTTGGATTTGCTGATATGTTGTTTAACACTATTTATTTTTTATCTGCCGTTATCCGATTCTCTTATCGAGGAGTCGGATATACGAGATTTTTGTGTCTGTCGTCTATTGTTATTTGATTATTATTGCTTCTGTGCATTAATAGCTGAGTTTGAATTAGACTGACCCGTGTATTATTTTCTTTTGAATTTAATACTCGGGTCAGACCCGAGTTATTTCAGGTTGTAGATATCTTGCTTTGGGTTGCTGTTTGAGCTATGAAGACTTTTCATATCTTTTGAAGTGGTCTTCGTCTTTTTGTAGTAGACAGTATCTTTTTTAGGTTGATATGTATTCATGTATATTAGTCGATAATGTACTTGTATATATAACTTTCAGAGTCGACAGTTGTAGTTGTATCATATGTATCGTGTCAAATGTATTGTAACTGACATCAGTTATATATATATATATATATATATATATATATATATATATATATATATATATATGAGACTTTTGTTTTATCTGTGTTCCGTAATTATATTATCTGTGTTATTATTATATTTATTGTCCTAAACCATTATAGCCACTGTGTAGTAGCTTTGAGTTTGTATCGGTATGTCGGATTTCCTCCTGAAATAAAAATGCATGTTATACTATCTGACATATCGGTGCTCGCACAAAGCAATTACACGGATGGTCGCTCCTCAACAGCCTTATTCTCCGTGCTAGTTGACAACATTACACCGTAGTGTTCTTGGCTAGCGTGGGTATAGAGGTGGGGCGTCACAAAAAGCCTCTAAATTTGTCTTCTAGAATATTTTTCTGCTTTTTTTGATCCAAAATAGTAAGGAGTTCTGTTGCAGAAATATCAAAGTTCCGTTGCAGTAATACCCATTTTATAAAGCTGTAGATACATATGGTTATGATCCTCAAGTTGGATTAATCTTGCGAGCTATATGAGTCTGCACAGCTAATACAGGTTGGACAAAACCACCTTTGATTTCATTGGGTATTTTTGGAATTTTGGACAGATAACACAGAGCATTGTAGTGCAAATTCTTTTTTTTCTCTAATTTAATAACATATTGTTTTCTATTTGCAACTAAAAACGCTTCTAACCGTGTATTTGCGAACCTTTTTGAAACATCAAGGTATTTCGAAGTGCAAAAAAGTAAAACAATGTGCTGGCATGATTGCAATTTGAAAGCATTGATTTATAAGAAATAAAAAAGATTTTTATTCAAGTAAGAAATAATGTGAAAAAGGAAATAATGTAAAAAAGATTTATATTCCAAACCTAGGCTGAATTTTAATCACAACACTTGTTACATTTTTTCCGTATGTGAGTATAGTTGATACGATTTTCTTCACTTTGCAACACAGAGTTGCATATAGTTTAACAATATTGATGAAGCAAAGATCTATAATATTATTGTAATCATTCCTTTTTTTCTAATAAAACATTTAAGAGAGGAGATAAATCATCTCATATCTGAGAAGAAGGCTGATCAATAATCATCGGCTTTTGTTTTTTTTACAGTGCTTAATCATCTTATGATAACAAATGGGAAAAAAATGTGATAATATTTTGTAGACCCCAGGGAGATGTAAACAAGATTTTGCACTCTGGTTGTTATTAAATTTGATTATAGCATTATTCTTAATTTGAAAACTACTAATTTTGGTTGATAAACAAGATACTAGCATGTATTTCCGTTCACTTGTTATTTCCTTTTGAATTATCTTTATAAAACATTATTATGTCTTTCTTCATCAGGTCCATTGTGTGGCTTCTGACCTTGATAGGAAAAGAATATGCAGTGACAGTCGGAATGGACTTCTTCTGCTATGTAACCACACAGGATATTTGTTCGTAAAACTGTAGTTTGTATTATTGTTCGACTTTTCCATCAATTTGTTCACAAGATCATGAATGTGCTAAAAGTTATATAATTCCAGACTGGAATTGTTTTTGCTCTTCTCAGGTGTTTATAAGCAAAAATGTTAAGCGTGCAGCAACATACTTTTCAATATTGGGGATTTATTTTGATACAAATTCATCATGTAACATAGAATATTGTTTAACTGATGCGATTATCATCCAAGGAAAGCTACATGTTTACAGAATGATAGTTTATTTTCCGGATTATCGTTAGCGTTCTGTGTCAATAATTTGAGAATTTTTTGTTATTTTTGTTAAACCCTAACTTACACGGTATGCAATGTAATTATAAATTTAGTAAGTCGTGAGGGATTACAGTCAATGTACTGACAGTTGGCCATATTGATTCAGTCGTGAGGGATTACAATACGAACAAATGGGGATGCAGTGCATTTGACATATGTTCTTCTAGCTTATTAATCCTGGTACTCGTTTAAATTTTAGAACTAAAGCATCAGGACAATAGAATCACTTGCCTAAAACTGGAGGTTAGCATGTGACATGTTGAATTGGAGTGATGGTGTATAGAATGAAAATGTAACTGCATGCAATGTACAGTATCTTTTTAATGATAATTTACCAGCTGCGCAAAATCTTCAGGTGCATGAATGACATCCAAGCCCACCTGTTGCGTTATTTTTATACATACATATATATATATATATATATATATATATATATATATAATAATAATAATAATAATAACAATAAACATTATAACACGATATACAGTAATGCAGATTACTGGCATGCTATAGTTGATACATGGAGACAACATCTGACGCATCTAATTATTCCTAATGCATAATTGATTAATCGGCTATCTCCATCTGTCGATCATTAATTAATCACTCTTAAGCAAAATAAGTAAATAAAAAGAGAAACAGCTAAGTAAACACCCAAAAGGCCAACATGGTAGTCAGAGAAAGGCCTGCTGTGGTTCTGACACGTCGTCGCATTTCTTTCCGTCCATGCCTTTGACAGGTGGGACCCTTATTGAAAACCGTTTGGTGTGGACTTGGTCATTCTCAATCTCAATGGACTTGAATGAAGCTACGTTTTGTTAATTTGCATCCATGTTTCAACCTGTTACAAAATTCATCAACAAAAACGTAACAACTGGAGATGCTAACGATGGTCCGGAAAAATAAAATTCATCGATACAATTTTGTAACAGAATACGCTGGCCATGCTGATTGGCTTTGCCGTGTTTGCCTCAATTTGTAATTTTTTTTTTTTTGAAATACAAGTGGGTCCCACCATTTAGTATATTAGCCGATGCGCATGCGAGTGGTTACAATTATTTACAGCAGTCGGCTGCTAGCGAGTTTCTTTAGCATCCCAGTTATGTCTTATTTGGCTTTTTGGTAGCATGTACTTATTTTGTTTACTGTGAGTTGTGGCTTAGAAATATGTATTTTATGTCTACATTTAAATTAAATGTTATATTTGAAGAAGACTTCAATTTTGATCAAGGGATATAATTATAAAATTAGTACGAGCAGTTTTAAATGGAACAAAAAAAGTGATTAACCACTTTAACCTCATTCAAAACAAATTAGGTAATAACCCGTCGAAAACGGTAACTTTTCGTCATTGGACCGGCACTCCCTCACCGTGTTGAGATTTATTGTTTAAGCACTCCTTGAGCTTTGTATTTATAAGTACTTGCATGCTAGCTAGTTCAAACGGTCTTACCTCTTGTTTGCTTCCAAATCCATCCAAATCACTAAATTTTCATTTTGTTCAATTAATACTAACTAAATACTAAAATTTTATACAAAAATATATGATTTTATTAAAAATAAATTATGTTCTATTAATCTCCATCTGAATTATTACTTCATATTCCATGGTTACATATAGCATCTTTGCTAGTGATATTTACTATTGCAAGTACACTCGATTTTTTTTACTTTTTATTTTTATATTTTAGTTTCACCACTATAACAAATGATGATTTTATAAGCTGGATTACCAGAAGGTAAGAATACAATCAAAAGTCATTCTATGTTTATAGGCTCTACATGCTACTTTATAGCACCTCAAACACAAAAGTTATAACCTAAGACACGAGGATATTGCACAAAAATAGTAGAATTTCAATAAAATACTGTTATTACCGTGGCATATTACCTTAATCATCTTAAATATATATTTTAGGCTCAACAAAATATTTGGATTGGGGATGGCTTGAGTCCATCAAGTATTTGCTAACCTGTTACAAATTCATCAACAAAAAAGTTTTTTCTGTCAATATTTTGTGAAAAGGATATTTAAAATAAAATAAACACAGTCTAGGGTCAATAGGTCACTACGGTTAGTACAAGGGCGTAGGTGTGACGAGGAATAGGTAAACGGCAAGTCACATGGTTATATGATCCATTTCCAGATACGAAGCACGTTATGTCCATGTGTTGCTGTGAATTGTACTGTACTACTCTTGCTTTTAGCTTCCATGATCTTTGGCTTCATTCATTCCCCAATACATTCTGTTGCAACACCCTGCACTAAATTGTCTCCCATTGTTAAAAGTCACGCACGTACTTGGATTAATCAATATACCACAAATCAACTCTTTCATTCGAAAAAAAGAAAAAGAAAAAAAAGAGACATATTGCTAAAAGCACTGAGATGGTATAGTTAAATACAACATTCACTTGGTTTACAAAGAGCTAGCTTGACTGCTTGAGGGGGGGCTCGGAACAAGATGGTACAGGTTGAAGAGTGACTAGGCTATTTTAAATAGGTCAAATATGTAAAAGCATAGAAATTGATATGTTTTTATAATTAAAATATAGGTAAAACATAGAACTTGATTGGGTTGAGGACAAAAGCAGAAGCTACCAAGTACAGGAACATGCATAATGTGATGAGTAGTCTCGGTTCATATCTAATCTCTATTTGGTCCCTTTGTGCAATGCAAGCTGTCCTTTTGCACTCATTTAAACACTCCTCCTACATTTCATATCTCAATTTTTTTTCTCGTATATAATATATTACATACATCAATAATTCACTATCCATTATTCCTCTCTACCTAGCTAGCTATATATAGCTCTATATATCTTTGTCCTCTCACATAACCACTTATCATCTTCATTTCTCCTCTCCTCTCCTCTCCATTCCATACTCATATTTACATATAGTCAGACCTACATACAATACTTATGAAGTCTCAATCCAACTGCAACATCAAAAAGAGCAAACATATAAAGAGAAGGAAGACGAACATTGCAAGTAAAAGTGAGGGAGCCGGAGTAGAAGAGACGGTAGAAATAGAAAGAAGAGTGAAAACGCTGCAGAAATTAGTTCCAGGAGGTGAAGATATGGAAATCGATGCGCTTTTTGAGGAGACTGCTGATTATATCCAGGCATTAAGAAATCAAGTTATGATTATGAAATCATTAACTCAGTTCATTGATGCGATTTCTCAACCAAAGATATCCATGAAAAGATGATATTTCCCTTTAAAAAACCGTATTCATGGACTATAAGTTCATAACTCTTCCTTGATTATAATGAAAATGAGGAGTACGTTCTTCCTTTATTTTATTATTTTATTTGTTCTCTTTTTTTTTCTTTTTTTTTTGTTAGGTTGTCGATCGGATATTCGACTATGTGATTTTAGTATTATGGATAAGTCTTGTTATTTTATGGAGCCGAAATGGTTTGGTCTTTATGTTATTAAGTTATAATCTTTCCAGAAATTTGGATTTAATTAAGCAGTAATTGTTTGCTGAAAAAACAAAAAGGGATAAACACCGAGTAGAGATAGATGAAGAATGATAGACAATGGATGTGATCTACAAAGAAGATTTTTGAGTGAATCTCCGTTTAATTTGATAATAAATGAATTCAGGTCACAGATTCAAGTATCACAGACATACAATATAGGGAAGATGCAAGAAAAAGAACACACAACAATTTCCAAAACAGTTTTGTTTGATCCAATAGATGATTATGCCCACTACAATTTATTGTTTGTTTCTTTATAGATCTCAAGTACACCATTGGGATACACAATACAGTAATCTATGCGTCGAGAGGAAAACAGTTTATAACTGCTGAAAATTAGTTCAGTACTCAAAATATCTATTCAGTTTTCTTATGAGTAGAATTTTGGTCCCATTACTATGCATGTATTGGGGTATCTATAGATGAGTATTTAATCTAAATCTGCTCGGTGTTCCCTAAAAAGTAGCTAGAACTATATAAATGTAAGAATGAAAATCGATCAAACCTAGAGTGGCTCAAACATCTGGAAATTAACATGTAAAATTCTGATAGGTTAATTCCGCTTTGTACCAGTCAGATTTGTAGTATTTGGAGAAGCGGTGATTCAAAAGGCCAAGAAGGTATAATTTGACTTAGTGCTGATAGTCGAATCATTTTTACGGTCTAGAAGGGTTCTGATCGGCATTGAACCGTGAAAGGATCAATAGTTGACACAACCAAATTTCAAGGAGTTATCATATTACATTCAGACTTAGACAAGGATGCAGGAGAAAGAAGGTACAAAATGGATCAAATAAGGACTATCTAACCGATTATATGGTTCGGTATTCATTCTTTTCCTTGTCGAGCACCGAACCTTTTTTTAGACTTTACCATTTTTTCTCCTTATTGCTCAATCGTTCTAGCTATTTGATGCAGCGCAGCAACATAAAGAGGAAACGAGACATAGAAGAAACGAAACATGCCTCAAATCGCAAAAATCATCACGCGAGTTAAGAAACGACGACAAAAATCTTCTACGCGATCGCGACCTTCTGAGAATTTGGGAAAACATCTTTAATCGCGATTTAGGTATAGATCTGGAGGGAAAATCTATGGCTTAGGGTTAAGTCGTGAAAGGCGCTAGGTCGGAGGAGTTATGTCGCAGCTCCGATTAAGGCAGAGGAAGGTTCGGGGAAAGGGAAATAGGTCGAAGGCAATCGAAGTTAGGTCGTAGATTGGAAATTGGGTCGGGGAAGTTATGTCGTTGAGTCGCGGCTTCGGGATGAAGTCGAGGCAGGAAGGTATTGAGTTGCGGTGATGAGTCGTAGATCGTGATGAGTCGTAGAGGCAGGCGATGAGTCGTGGCTTGATGGGTCGTAGGTCGTGCTGGATGATGATGAGTCGTGGAATGCGATGGAGTTAGGTCGTGGAGGGAATGATGAGTCGTGCGCGAGTTAGGAGATAGCAGTGGTGATGATATTTGCGATTTGAGGCATGTTTCGTTTCTTCTATGTCTCGTTTCCTCTTTATGTTGCTGCGCTGCATCATCCTCCCCTTGTTGAAAAGAATTCGTCCCGAATTCACACTTTCTTCTTCTTCGAGACTCTGACTTCCATTCATTATCTGGTCTGGTGCGGTTCTGGTGATAACCACTCTCGAGATTGATCTTGACTTGACCCTTTGAAGATGTGGTTCGACATAAGGAACACATTGCGTAAAACAGACGTGGCATTAGGCAGGCAACATAAGGAAGTGATCTGAGGGAGATGACATATGAAAAAGTATGGCCTGAACTAAGCACTAGGTGCCATATCCAATTCATGTAGCACAGAACTTCATAAGAATAGTGTCGTATACCATACTGCTTGTGCCAATAGGAAGACGTGATACAGAACCAAAACGTGTCGAAAATGTGAGACGATATAAGGAAGTTTAAAATCATGGAATGACTTGGGAAATCACGACTGAAAAAGTGTGAGGACTCATGCTCAGATTCTCGTCTTTCCTGTTCTTACAGATTCTGAAGATCATACGATCCCTGTAGTAGAATGGCAACTGGTACTAGTTCTGTGTGAGGTTGAATGTCCTGTAGTGGTGGTAACTCTTCGGGTAGTTCTTCAGGATATTCGCCTTCAGATTCATCGAATTCTGATCCAACTTCCTCAAAAACATCAAGATCTTCACTCGTTCCTTGCCCGGTCAACACAAACAATTCATTCCTCATTTCCACATACTCTTCCAACAATAAAAAATTAATTTCTTCAGGCAGTTTCCCAGAAATCTCATCTTCACAATCTTCAAATACTTCAATCTCTACAGAATTCTCAAAATCAAAACTTTCTCCAAGTTCAATCAACATTGATAGTTCATCACCATCTTTTATTTCACTGTCAAACTCTTTCAAAGATAATAAATCATCTGATTCTACCTTCTCTTCTGTTTCATGTTTACTTTGTTCGAACTCCTCGAAAACTAAAAAAGTTTCACTTGGCTGGTCTTCCTCCATAAACTCATGTGTCAAGCAAGAATCCTTCATCGTCAAATTATTTTCTTCAACTTCGAACACAATTTCTTCTTCCACACTATCAACATCAATCTTTGGTGGTGACGAATAATCAACTTCTACATCCACATATTTTGACTCAATTTCTTCATCATCATCAAATTTCGATGGTTGATAAATGTCCATTTCAACAGTCCTCCTCAACAAGTTGCCTCCTTTCTCTATTGACAAAACTTTTACTTTCCCTGACAAAGATTCCTCAAATCCTGGCAGAAATTCTTTATCGTCGTCAAATTGTGGTGGTTGATAAAAATCAATTTCATCAGTCCTCTTCTTCAACAAATTACATCCTTCGTTCTCTAACTCGACCCCTTCAACTTCGATGTCAAACTTTAATGGTAAGACTTCGAATGATTCTGTAGGACTGACCTCTTCATCTTCGTTGTCAAACTTTGGTGGTAAGATTTCGAATGATTCTGTAGGACCGACTCCTTCAAACTCTTCCAACATTGGTTTAACCCCCTCAGGAGTTTTAAGCTCTTTACTTGTCTCATACCTAACCAATGTTTCAGCGCTACCTTTCGCTTCTTCAACACTCTTGCTGAAAGATAATGGACTAGTCGGTGCCTCTTCCCTTTCCGGCTCGCTTTCAATTGAATCATCCTCATCCTCGTTTTCACATTCTTCTACAACTAAGGCTTTCATCTTGGGCTCCGTACATTCAATACTTCTATGGCCCGACTCCTGATAATGATAGCGCTTAAATTGGTCATCAACATTTGTCTTCGTGATTCCATGTACTAGGGGTTTGTTGACTTTCTTAGAAACATTGATACTGCAATTAACGCCTTTATTCTGATTGCTGGAGTTTGCAACCACACCCTTTCCTCGATTCCCTTGACTCAACTTCTGCAATTGTTGATCAATACGAGCTTGATAATTGTAGGGTAAGAAATTTGCTTTCATCATCCTTTTCATCTTATCCCACTTGACAACTTTAGACTTCTTCATCCTCTCTCTGGTTGATTTAGTTTGTTGCCACCAGTCCATGGCTTTTCCTCTCAAACTTGCAGCAACTAACTTCACTTGACGATCCTCAGGAACGTAGTTGAGCTCAAAAACATTTTCAATCGTGGATAACCAGTCCAAGAATTCCTCTGCTTGTAGTCCACCTCGGAATTCTGGAATCTCCGAATCCTTTCTTGATTTCCATGTATAACCATCCTCTTCGATATTCTTGTATCGATTTTGCCCTTGATTGGAATATCGAAAATGAACACGATCACCATAACTTTCCTTTTCAAAATTAGTTGAACTTCGTCGTCGATTCTGAACATCGACTCTTCTATGCCCATGCACATCCTCTCTACTTCTTTTCTCATAATCATAAGATGGCTCATGCTCGTAACCACGATACGCTCTTCTTTCTTCCTTCTGATAATCACGATTGTCTCGAGCTCCACGATCTCGATTTATTGACAAAGATGATTCTCTTCTTTCTCTATCATAACGTGGCGACACTCTCCGTTGATTTCGATTCATGTCAAACTTCATTCTCTCTACTTTCTCGAAATCCTTATTGAATTTTTCATCACTACGTTGCTTCATCTGTTCAGGATCTTCTCTCCAATACAAATCTGCAACACTATGATGACGGTTATCATATCTCGGAGGCATGATCAAGTCTTCAACAGATCCAAACAAAAAACTTCACTTTGATACAAAAATTCTCGAATCAAACTTCCCCACTTGTTTGAAATCTCACGAACACCGCAAATAAACAAACAACTTAATTCAAAATCCAAAACTTCAAATCTCAAAATTGACGCCCAATGAACTTGAACAAATCTCCCACAAACTTGAACAAGTTCGCTTCTATCTCACGACTTGACTCTACTCTTCTCCTTGGCTCGGCTGAAATTGAACAAGCACTTCTTCTCGGTCCAACAGGCTCGTCTTAGCTATGATTGGCTAAGTCTTGCTCCGATACCAAACTGACGCAGCGGATTAATCAAAAAAATCTTCAATCGGTGAAAGTAGCAATCGATGGATTGATGGATTTGAAATGCCCGAATTCGTTGATCCGAAGATACCAAACTCTAGCTATCCCGAACTCGTTGATCGCGCACGATACCGGGTTCAAAGATCTGTGATTCTTCACGCGTTGACCAAGCGCACTTGATTCCGCGAATCGGCTTCAATAATCGAAGATTCGAGCACACTCGAATGTCGAAGGTGGAGATAGGAGATTACACTCAACTACCAATTTGAATGAAAGCACAAAGCTAACAAAAGAGAATTTTATTCAAAAATCAACAACCTTACAAATGACTTCACTCCCCTATTTATAGGGTTTACAACACAACACAAAGGACTAAATAAAATTACAACACAGAATAGTACACGTCTTAACAATCAATAGTACATGACTTAAGATAACATAGACTTCGACTTAAGGACAATCATTACAACACGCGCCCTATCATTTACAATATACGACTTAAACAGTGTTTCCCACTTATATTGCCAGCACTCGACTCAAACTAAGTCGTTAACGACCTAGTAATGCGCGGCTCAAATCATCACGCGACTTATCAAAACCAACTCTCGACTTATCTTCTTCGATTCGCGACTTATCAGAAGTTTCTCACGAGTTATCATCTTCACTTCCGACTTATCAAAATAAATTCGCGATCTAAAATACTCTCGTTCGTGATTTTATAAACTCGGCAGCGACTTAAAAATCATCACGTGAGTTAAGAAACAACGACAAAAATCTTCTACGCGATCGCGACCTTCTGAGAATTTGGGAAAACATCTTTAATCGCGATTTAGGTATAGATCTGGAGGGAAATTCTATGGCCTAGGGTTAAGTCGTGAAAGGCGCTAGGTCGGAGGAGTTATGTCGCAGCTCCGATTAAGGCAGAGGAAGGTTCGGGGAAAGGGAAATAGGTCGAAGGCAATCGAAGTTAGGTCGTAGATTGGAAATTGGGTCGGGGAAGTTATGTCGTTGAGTCGCGGCTTCGGGATGAAGTCGAGGCAGGAAGGTATTGAGTTGCGGTGATGAGTCGTAGATCGTGATGAGTCGTAGAGGCAGGCGATGAGTTGTGGCTTGATGGGTCGTAGGTCGTGCTGGATGATGATGAGTCGTGGAATGCGATGGAGTTAGGTCGTGGAGGGAATGATGAGTCGTGCGCGAGTTAGGAGATAGCAGTGGTGATGATATTTGCGATTTGAGGCATGTTTCGTTTCTTCTATGTCTCGTTTCCTCTTTATGTTGCTGCGCTGCATCACTATTTCTCATCTCTTCGCCTTATCCGCTTGACCTTTTCTTGGTAGACTCATGTCGACTCTTCTGGACATCCATTTGTCTCTCGATGTCTTTTCATCCTCATCCTATCGTGAGTGAAAAACCTTGGTGCCCCTAAAAGTATACTTTCATAAATACAAAGTGTGCTTTGTTCCTTTTATGAAGCGTCGTGTTTATAGAGTAGCAATTGTTGTGGGTTTCAAATAGTTTCCTCGCAATATCTCTCCATCGAGCATAAATCCAATAATTTATCTGACATAGAATCTCAAATTTTCCCAAAAGAGTAACGTTATCCGATATTTTTCACAAGCAACATTTTGATAGAACTAGGCTAACAAATGATGAATAAGTGAATGCCAAGTTCAAATACGATAAAGTATAGAAAGTGCTTATGAAAAGAATGTAAGAATGGTTATGTACTCCGTGGATTGGCACGTACCTATGGATGAATGGATTTGTACCAATCCAGCGAAATCTTTAGTATGATGAAGATATCAAGGCATGGAAAAAAATAGAGAAATTTGGCTAAATCTATGAATTGATATTGATCCATAGATTCCCTCCAAAACATTGGTTTGACGAATTTTTAGTGTGATCTAACAACTCATAAGCCTAATTATCGCCCATTTCAAATCTAGGGGAAACACTTCCATAACCGTTGTTGGGATTGAATCTCAGATTGAACTTGTACTTCCAATTGATCTAGAGTGAATCAAACAATAAAATATCTTCAAAATGGACACAAACATTACAAAACCACTATAAAATTGTTGTTCTCTTGCTTTTCTACCCTCCTAATTCTATTTTACATTTTTCTAATTGATTTGCGATCCATAGATATAATTCTAACGTTCAAGATTGTTATCTCTACGAAAAACTATTATTTGAGAGTGTTAGAATAATTTTTTGGCGCTTTCACTGAGAATCGAAATCAAGCCAGATCTCTATAGCTACTAGGGTTTCGAAAAAAATCTCCATGGGGATCAGATATGAAAGGGACGAAGAAGATTCTGAAAAACCAAGCCACTAGAGCATCTGATGGAAGGAATGTTGGTGCTGCTAGTGTAAGTGATGAATTGATTCAATCCCTACCTTTATGGGCAATGATTGCTATGCATGTAATGATGGATCTCATTACTATGCATGTATTCACTGAGAAAGTCAACTTTCTCAGATATGTTAGTGATGAAATGATGGAAGCAATGTAGCAATCAATCATGGAATAATTAACTAGGCAATTTGCGTTGATAAGCCAACCTCTTTAAGGAGATGGATCTCATCTAAGAGATTAAGGAAATAGAGGTAGATCTTCAACTGGATTAGATGGAGGAAGCTCTACTGGAAGGCGTAAGGAAGAATGGGAAAGGACTATTGACAGAAATTCAAATCAATATGACGCAAACACTCAAGCTACAGGATCGATTGGTGCTGATCGCCTATGGATTGGTAACGATTCATTAAGAAGGGAGAGGATGATCTCCAAAGTGAGAATGTTAATGATGGTCATGCTATAAGTCCTACTGATGGAAGATATGAAGGAAACGTTGATGGAAATGCTCATAGGAGAAGTGGATCTAGGGGATGTAGTCATGATTGATAACATAGGAGGTCAAGATGAATGAACTCACTAAAGCTAAGGGGACTTAGGCGTCGGTCTACTATCTGTAAATGCTTGGGCAACGCCCATAGTGGTCGTTCATGGTGTAACAACCTGAAATTTAACCCATAATAATTAACCCGTTAATTAATTAAATAATAAAATAAATTTATGAAATTATCAGAATTGAGCCATGAGAGTTACACCATTATGTCCGTGGTAATTTTCAGATTAATTTCCATATATAGAACGTCAGAAACCGAGCTAATATGAACAAGATAGGAATTAAACAAAATTAGTAGAAATAAAAAAAATAAAAATAAATATATATATATATGGCAGGTCTACCGGAAGGTCGACCGGCCGGTCGACATAGGCACCAGGCGGTCGACCTCCCGGTCGACCCGCCTGCTGTTTTGGGGGTGAACGAACAATCATTCGTTCATTCGTTTGAATGATGGCACGATTCTTTTTTAACCGACTATAACGTGCTTTGCATTCTTCAAACCAATCCGGTCCCTCCATTCTTGCATCCGATGGCTGCTATTCAGCCTATGACGTGGTTGCATCATATTTAATCCCCAAATCTAATGGTCTGAGATCCACTTCTACCCTTATAAATAGACCCCTAGACCTAACACTTTTTCTCATTCTAGGTTTTCTCCAATTGGGTTCACCTTTCTAGGAAGGACCTTAAACAGAATAATTTTTCCAAGGAGAAAATCATTATAAATTAAACTATTTTACAACTCCAAGTGGATTCGGGAGGACCAAAGGAAGAGCTTAGGACCAGAGGTGAGTGATTGTAATTATTTTAAGATTTCTTTAAGTAATTTAAAATAATAGGGTTTTCAATAGTTGTAGTTTTACTACGATTTTTGGAATAACCTTTTTAGTAGTTTTATTTAGAGGTTTTTAAAATTATTTTCAGTCTATTTCTAGCCATTCTTTTTAGTTAATTTTAGTTATTTCTATTAATTATAGCTTTTCCATTTATTCACAATTTATTTACAGTATTTTAATCTATTTACTATTATTTATGCGTTATTTGCATCTTCTTCCTACGCCTTGAATTTTCTTCTATTTTCAATTTTCTTTTATTTCTCCTTCTTCTTCGTGTATGGATTAGAATAGAATTAACGCGAAATTGGATTAAATTATAAGAATTCTGAAATAACGAAAGATAAGATGTAAATTATAAAGACTGTAATAAAATGGAATTAAGATTGAAATTATGCCTAATTATGATATTAATTGGACTAAATTAAAGAGATTGGCCTATTTATAATTATGAGATGTAAATTATAAAGACTGTAATATAAATGGAATTGGACTGAAATTATGCCTAATTATGATTAGAATTGGACTAATTAATTGGCTTAGTTATAACTTAGAATTATAACTAAAAGGAGTATAAAATGAAAGAAGCTTATTTTCACACTTAAACCTTGGGTTAAGTAATAAGCATGATTATAACATAGATTATAATAAGAAATAGGATAGAATGAGGCTTATTTTAACACTTAGGATAAATTAATAAGCAAAGATAGTAGGAATAAATTGTAAAGTCTTATTTAAATAATTTATCTAAGTTAATAAGCAAAGATGAAAGTATGACCTATACCAAATAACATTCCCTATTAGACAAAACGATGGTCCCACATTATCCTGAAGTGAGACGAGGGCACGCTTATGCTAAGAATGGTAGTAATTGGTCAAATTGAAGTCCAAATCACGGGGAATTTGGATAAGGGGCGAACTAGATATTGTTTGGATGACGAGCTAGTACTAACATCATTTCCCCTATTTTCTATGGACATACGGTGACCTCACATTAGCCTGAAGTAAGATGAGGGGCACGCTTATGCTGGAGTTTGAGGTAATAAGAAGACCCAATAGGTGAAGCATAAGGTAGCATGGGCATGGTTGTAGTTACGCGTGCGACTTCCATTCGGGTGCTCAGTAATCGCTATGAGTTCCAAACGCTTAATATGGGTGTCTTCCGTAGACACCATTGACTTTTGTGTAAGGAGCTATATATGTCATCCGAATCCACAGTGGTCTGATCTTTCGTAGATACCATTGGCTGCTGTGTAAGGAGTTATATAGCGTCTGGTCGGCAGTAAGGTCTATGGAGTAGTAGGCCGATCAAAAAAGGTAGAATTTGGGTTACATCCTAATTACAGGATTAGGAATTTAGCCTAATCAAAGCAGAAATCAAGGACAAGTGCAAGCAATCAAAGTTAACCTATCTTATAAATTGAGCAATATTTAATCGTACTTATTTCCAGTTTATTCCTTTCCTACTTCCTTTGTTATCCTTATTTATGCTAGAACTCTTGTAGCGTCTATTACTTTTATCTTGCTTAAAGACTCTAGTAATTACTATCATTCATCAGATTTTTAGTCTAACTCACTCCTCTATTTTCCCCTTTTCCCCTCTCCCATAGGCAATCAAGGGAGAAGTCAGTACTGTTGCTTGGAGTTTTCTTGGAGGAGATTTCTACTATGTATTTCTTTTATTTTCAGCTTTTGGTTCTTTCTATGTACTGGCTTATTATGAGGGATATTATGTACTCTGATTTTTGAGACTATGAGTTTTTGTTTCATGAGACATATTGGATTTTTGGACATGTATGTGGTATTTGGTATTTGACTTATTTATGAAGTTTTGTTTTAATTTAAGTTATTATTTTAAGTTTTCGCTGTTTTTATCTATATTTGTCTTGTGAATCTTAGTCTATGTTAGCTTTAGTTATACCTACAACGCACCACGCCTTTTAATGTACCTTTTTGGGTATATTAAGGGGTGTAGGGTGTTTCACTTGGTATTAGAGCCTAAGGTTACAGGATTCCTAAATATTTATTTTAAAAGTAAAGTATTTTCCAAAATAACTTATTTTAAAAAGTATATTTCAGAAAACTCTTAGAAATAGTTTTTAAGTATAAAAGAGTTTTTATAAAAATCCCCTCAAAGTCCAGTTCAACCTTCTTTCGATTCTTTCAAGCCTAAGTTTCCTTTTCTTTGCATAGTATGGCTGACTGGTTCCGTAGAGCTACGGTACCAGAGGTGCAAGGGCAAGCGCCCAATACAAAACCAGTAGGTGGAAATTCCTATAATCGACCTACACTAGCCGATTTTTCTAAGCTATGCAAGGACTTAACTAGCATAGGGGGCGGAGCGTTTTCTAGCACGTAGGATTTCAAGGAGACACGGGTTAGGTTGGAAGATATGGAGTGAAAGTTTAGGCGGTTAGGCATGGAGAACCAACAGCGAATTCAACCTACTTATTGGAAGCTGAAGGGAGAACTTAAGGAGGTTCCTACAAGCTCTAAGAAACAGTGGTGGAAGGACAAGAAGGATAAAAGGAAAGAAAGAGGACCTCGGAAACGAATCAAGAAAAATGGGAAATGTAAGCGTTGTAGAATGAATGGTCATTAAGAAAAAGACTGTAAGAAGGCAGGAATGGGGGGAAGGTGTTTCAATTGTGGACAACTTGGTCACTTTAGTAAAGTATGTCCTCAGAAAGCGGGGCAGTCAACAAGCGCACCTACAGCACAGATTCCAACTTTGGATACAACACCTTCCAGCAGTAGACCAAATCAAGGTAGGAAAATTTGGTTTCTATTTCTGATTTTCCCATTCAGACTCTTTATGATCCTAGAGCATCACACTCTTTCATCTCTAGTTCTTTGGTAGATTGTTTTCACTTAGACATCTCTTTAGTAGTAGACCCCATTGTTGTTTCAAACCCCATGGGAGGATCGGCACTCTTGTCTATGATTTGTAGAGGTTTGAAAATTTATATCCTAGACGGAGAATTTGACTATTACGCCTATATTTTGGGATTTTCAGGGTATTGGATGATTTTGGGAATGGATTGTCTATCCACATATGGAGCTATATTAGATTGCGAGAGGAGAGTCGTTAGACTAGAGACATGCATCAATAGGACTCTCGAGGTTTCTTGCGACCCGTAAGGGTTAGTTATGTTGAGCTTCCTTTATTCCCTCGATTCATCATCATCAGAGTTAAATTCGGTTCCTGTCATCAGAGATTTTTCCAGACATCTTTGAGGAGGTTAGGGGACTACCCCCCTAACAGAGAGATTGACTTCAGGATTTATTTGGCTAGCCAGCAGCATTACCCGTAGGGCATATGGCGCCTAGGAAAAGGAAGGTATTGAGTAAGCAGAACCGTGAGCTTTGGAGAAAGGTTTCTTAAGAAAGGTTTCATTACCCGTACATTGCACTTGCCCCGGTACATACTTGAAATTCGTTGTGTTGGAATGAATCAATGTCTCACCGGAATTCAAATGTTGTAGGGGAAACTATTAGTTTATAATAGAATTACCTAACCGTTTTGGATGTGAGTTCTGTTGGTAAGAATGAAGTATCCAACTTCGCGCCGTAAGTCAAGCGGAGGAAGCCCGACACTTTCAAAAGCCAAGTCGTCGTCTGTCGCCCTTTCTCCTTCTACCTCACAGGTTGAATATGGCCAGCTGGTCCCAGTAGGTCCGGTCTTGGATCGAACTCCCCCTAATTTTAGGGTTCTTCTCAACCCACCAGAGAGGGCTTCTTCTGTAATTTCCACCAAGGTCCTGCATAACATCTGCACGCAACATGGCATACCAGAGGAAGACGTTCGCTTTCTAGAGAAGACCGAGTTTGCTTACATGCCTCCTTCGGGATACACTGCTTGTCATCGGTATATGTGTCTGAATGGAGCTGTGCCTGCTTTTAACGACTTTTTGCACGAGACTCTCTCGAATTTAGGCATTGCTATGTTCCAGATTCATCCCAACGGTTACTACATCCTGACTTGTTTACATGTCCTTTTCATGCGAACATTCAATCGGGCTCCGAGCTTTTACGAGTTGCAATACTTTCTTTCATTCAAGAGGAGAGATGAGTGTCTGTCCTTGGTCGTAATCAAAGCTCAAAGGAAGAGAAAAATCGTATTACGACTGCAGAGCAACCTATCCAAGTTCAAGACCCAGTATTTCTTCATCAGATGCCCCAAGGGGCTTAACCGTCTTTGGACAACGGGAGGTAAGTTATTTTCCTTACTTACTATGTTCCGACGTGCCACTATGGAGTTTCTAATAGGTCGAATATTTCTTACGGTTATCTTGAGGTCGAATAGGGACTCGTCTCTCGATGAAGTTTTCTGAATCTTGAAGGCTATCAATGCTGAGGAAATATCCATTAAAGTCCTGCTGATTGACGAAAATTTACTCCAATATGAATTATTACATCCGGGGAGTGTAACAACTCGTATATTTGGACCATTTAAATTGACAATAATCCACACATGTCAACTTAAATAATACAAAACACGAATCATTATGGGGCTATATATACATAAATGTAAATGAGAATCAATACAACATCACAGACACAGAACAATCACAGAATAAGGCAGCGAAAATACATCGTCATAATAGTAGTTCATGAAGTTACTACAGAAAATACAACAATGTCTCAGAATAAAGTGACTGAAAAGAAATACATAGATGTTTAATAGACAAGTACATCAATACTGGAAAGTACATCAATACTGAAATGGAAATAAACTGGTAAAGATAAATGCTAAGTCTTCGGCATCTTCAAACCAACCTTGATCAGCAACTGGAAGCTTCAGACTGACCCGAGCATAAACAAAAAAGAAACACTCGAGTCAGGACTCAAAATCTTATACAAGATAATCAAGTGCGAGTGATAAAGTCCATAACTCAAAGATGAATGTAATAAACATCTCTAAGGATCCGATAAACTATCTATATATACAATAGAATACGCTAAGTAGATAATGTCTAATCAGTAAAGTAAGATATCAAAATAGCGTTAAGGCGTTACCCATATCCCCCTTAACACATTTTATAATGTTATATTCTATACAGCACTGTAAACCCCACCGTAAACTAGTGGTTATCAGAGGGTACTCCATAGGTATAACACAAAAAAAATCGTAGTGGTCGCAAATAGGATAACGGTATGACAAGGTACATGAGGCGATACCAAGTAGGATACTACTAGTTGCGTGATCTGGACTGGTGTTGCGCATAGCCAGCAGCTACCGCAACACCGCGAAACAACACTCCCAAAATCAAAGGGTGCACCCAAATCGAATCACATAAGTAATAGATATGGTATCGAAGAAGTGTGTCCGCTAGAGGTGGCGAACCTCAATGGCCCGGCGCGACTCCTGTTTTAGTCATGTCAGGGGTCATCCAATATCGTTCTCTTTCTTTGGTCAACGCGTTCACCAAACCATCCACTTCATTCTGGATCAACACTCCGCGTATAATAGTTATTAAAGTGGTTTTCGGTATCGACAGAGAGTATGTCCATATCCGATCCCGGTCTCTTTAATAACTACGTATTTATTACCCGATGGCCGTTTAAGTTTAAAGTTTAAACAAATCAAAGTCCAAAAGTCAAGTTGCAAATTTGACTTTCAAAATTTGACATTTCACAATTCATTTTATTTCAAATATTTAAAATCGTATTTCCAAATGAAATTTTAGTTCAAACATTTGAGTTAACAATATAATTATGTATTCAAGTTCAATTTAATAAGATCCAAATTTCACTTATTAAATTTAGTTCATAACCAATGGATTCAATTTAATGGTCAATTTAGTTCAAAATCATTAAATCAAATTATATTCATTTCAATTCATATTTACATTCATCATTACATTAAATATAATCATAAATTCGATTAAATCAATTTCATTAACTAAATTCCTTTTCATCAAAATAGCTTCATTTGATTTATTTACTAAATCCAATTAAATTTCTATTTAAAGAAATCCAATTTCATTTATTTGGTTCCATGATTTACATAACACAAATAAGTTTATTTACGAGTTTCAAATCAACTCAATTCATATTCAAGTTTACAATATCATGATTTAATTAATTCATTAAATTTAAAATCATTTTAAATTTAAATTATCACTAAATTAAATCCACAAAACTTTAGTTAGTTTTATATTCCACTTAAGTCAAATTTCACTTAATCTCAAATTAAATTTATAACAAGTTCCAAATCTATTTAATTAAAACCAAGTTTTAAATCTTAATCTAACAAATCTAATAAAATTTGAAATTATTAAATCTTAAAATTTTACTTGTTTCTAAATCTCACTTCAATTATTCAACTTACTTAACTTTAAATTTTCCTAAATCAAATTACAAATTTTCTCAAATTAAATTTGTTAATTCATTTTATTCAATTAAATAAATTCATTAATCCGTTTCAATTAAATCCATTAATTTATTTCAATTAACCCATTAATTTATTTCAATTAAATCCATTAAGTTCGTTACTTAATTTAAAAACAAATTGTTAAGTTCATTCCTTAATTTCAAATAGATTTCAACTTCAAAATAATTTTGTTGACCAATCGGGTTTCTTATTTTAATTATCTATCCTAGGCCAAGTTGTTTAATTGGGTATTTATCATTTCAACCCAATATCATTCAATATAAATCGTTCAGGTCTATCATTTCAACCCATAATGATTTATCCCTATTCTAATGTCCGTTCGGGTATATATCATTTCAACCCATAGTGATTCTAAACTAACAAGCAACTTGCAATTCAATTAAATATATAAACGATGTAAATTCAAATAAGCACAAAATACTTGCATGGAATTTCACTATCATTTCATGTAAATCAATGGTTATTTCTATTTAAATATTTAACACATCATATAACAAATTTAATTTATTTCGTGAATTAAACATCGTCATTTCATGTGATTCAATTAACAATTTAATCTTAACAAATTCAATCTTAACATAACAAATTAAGTGTCACAACTATTTACCGTAAACTAACATCAAATCACAATTTAACACGTTAAATCTAATTAAACAATACATGGTGTCAATTTAACAATTTAAATACTAATAATATTCAATTTTAACTTGTATAGCAATTTACAGTTTATGTGAACAATTTTAACATCAACCATTTTTAACATCCAAATTAATATTAACAACATCTATCACTTGATTATCATAGCATAATAGATTCGAGTCGTGAATGAAATATTCACCTTGCGTGGTTAGAGAAGTTGAACGACGAGGCACGAAGACGAATAGATAAGATAGACACCAACAGGCATGACACAAATACGAACTATAATCGAACAAAATAGTTATTCAACAATTGTTTAATACAATGTATATATATTGATTGTATATATATAAATCATACCAACTATCCAAAGCAAGATTCAATGGGATGGAGATGCTAGCCTAGATTCCGGATCAGTAGCTGCAAACCATGAAACCAGAACACATGAGCCAATATAGATTAAACAGAAGATATTATATAACTGTCTATATACAATACAGTTTATATATAAATATAAACCGTTCACGCTCAAAAGTAAACAGAAGCAAGCACGGGGGCAGCGTGGCATGGCATCAGTTCACGCTCAAAAAGCATACAGTTTATATATATTCATTTTTTCCTCTCGACTTCAGTTTTTGGGAAGGCAGCAAGGAGAGCTACGGCGAAGTCAAGGTGGAGAGTAGGGGTGGTCATTGGCGTTGGACAGTGGCGTCGGAGGGGAGGTCTGGTCGTGTGCTGATGGGTTTGCGGGTGGTGGGTTTCGGTAGTTTCTGGGTTGTGCTTCAATGGCAGGTTTCGGGTTTTGAGAAGTTCGCTCTGGCCATGGCAAGGTGGAAGCAAGGGTACGGCGGCGACGGCGACGTGGGTCTGGGAAGGCGCGGCGATGGATGGGGTTTGTTGAGGCTGTGGCTTCAGGTTGGGATCTGGGTCGTTGGGCGGAGCTTGGGGCGTGGCAAGTCGTCGGAGGGGATCATCGGCGTTGGACACATTCGTGGGTGGAAAGCGGTAATGAGCAAGGGAGGTGGGCAGGCGAGGGGCGAGGTTCGGGTTAATGGGTTTTGGTGGGCTGCGGGGTGGACGTGGGGCAGTGGAGTCAGCGATGGGGTGAGGCGGTCGAGGCGACAAGGCGGCGGAGTGGAGCGGTCATCGATGATGGTGGACGTTGGTTTGTGAAGTTTCGTTAACTGGAGAGGAGACAAAAATAATAAAGAAAATTATGAAGAGGAAGAAGAAAGGAGCACGCACCAGAGAATAGAATGTGAAGCAAATGAACAAATGAACGCAGAGGGTAGCAGGTATATACAGAGATGTCTAGAATCCAAAGGTCACAACATTAACTTCCTTGGTAACCGCTGTGGCTATTGGGTTTCCTAGAAAGCTGAATGGTCAATAGTCCCTTAGAATTCTGAATGGTGGAGACAGTTGGGTACCGGTTTGGGCTGCGTAACAGACCGGTTTATAATTCGTTAAACAATTGTAACTTGCACCGCCGAACTCCAATTGACACAAATAAATATACCATTTTGATCAGCGCGACGAGGCGAACACAACGGTATGAAGATATTGATGATTTGACGTTGTTTGCGAAGTTGTTATTTACTAATTGAATCATTCGATCGCGCGAACAATTTAACTAGCAAATAAAAGCGGAATTTGACGAAACGAAATGCGACATCGTGTTCAGAATATTTTTCTTATGCAACATTGTGAAAAATATTTGGATTCGGACAATGGAAAATTTACACTTAGAATTTAAACTAATATGTAAATGAGACGAACGAAACTAACTTCAATATTATTCAACGAAATTTAGCATACGCCTATGTCTATCTAGACGCATTCCAAATATGAAATTTGAATGGAAACGGAAGTTGTTTGTGAAAATTCGAATTTCTACACTAAATAAATGATTTTAAAATTTTTAAAATGGGTCGGAATTTCAGGGTCGTTACATTCTCCCCCACTCAAACTTTTCGTCCTCGAAAAGGAACGAGGTATTGAGTAGAAGATCAAATAGATAAGATACGATGGTTATAGAATAGAATACAGACTAGAATTCAGAATAAAATATAGAATATTGAATAGAGTATACCTCCCATGAATAATACTGGATTAGAATCCCGAATACTCTCCTCTGTTTCCCAAGTACAATCACGATCATCGGGACTCCATTGGACCTTGACTAGGCTAACAGATTTCCTTCTAAGCTGCTTCGTATCTCGATCGACTATACAAAGTGGTCTCCTTTCGATAGTCAAATCTGGCTCAATATCTACTTCATCTAACTGAGCAATAGGAATGGTCATGGATAGATCACGCACGACTTCCCGGAGATGTGAAACATGGAATACGTTGTGCACGCCCTCAAACTTTTCTGGTAATGCGACTCTATATGCTAGTGTACCTATCCTCTCGGTGATAGTGGATGGTCCAACAAATCTAGGAGCGAGCTTCCCTCTTCGGCCAAATCGAATAAAATTCTTCAAAGGTGATACCTTAAGAAATACCTCATCTCCAACTTGGAATTCCAAATCCCTTCTCCGCCTATCTGCATAGCTCTTCTGCCTATCCTGTGCGGTCTTCATCTTCCTTCTGATCTCATTAACCTTCTCGGATGCTTCCATAATCATATCTGGACCAAGAACTAATCGATCTCCAAGCTTAATCCAACAAGCTTGCGATTTGCATGGCTGTCCATATAAAGCTTCGAACGGTGCCATATCAATACTCGCCTGATTATTAAAGATGGTTAAACTTCAATTCAAACATACTTATTTAAATTGAAATTTTGATTTACCTGATAACTTTTATTATAAGTGAATTCAACCAAATGGAGATGGTCTTCCCAAGATCCACCGAAGTCTATAATGCAAGCTCGGAGCAGATCTTCCAAAATCTGATTTACCCTCTTAGTTTGGCTGTCTGTTTGAGGATGATAAGCTGTGCTTAGACTCAGTTTAGTGCCCAAGACGTCCTGAAATGCCTTCCAGAATTTACTAGTGAATATAGGATCTCTATCGCATACGATACTAGACGGAATCCCATGAAGTCTAACAATCTCTCTCATATAAATCTCGGCCAAACTCGAAGCAGTACGAGTAGTCTTAACTGGAATAAAGTGAGCGGATTTGGTCAGTCTATCGACAATCACCCAAATACTCTCGTTACCTCTTCTGGTCCTCGGTAATCCATCAATGAAGTCCATAGAAATCTGATCCCACTTCCATCATGGAATCTCTAGAGGTTGAAGTAATACTGCCGTCTTCCGGTGATCGGCCTTGACTTGCTGGAAAGTGGAGCATCTACTGACATATATAGAAATATCTCTCTTCATCCCACTCCACCAATATAAACGCTTCATATTTCGATACATCTTAGTGACACCGGGATGAAATGAAAGTGATGACCGATGGTTCTCTCTAAGCACTTCTTGTCTCAATACATCGACATTAGGAACACAAATACGCTTGTCAATCCTCAGAACTCCATTACTATCTATTCGGGCTCCCACTTTACTATCAGCATTTCCAACTCTACCAAGAACTAACTCCTTAATACGATAGAGCAAGGTGTCCTCATATTGCTTAGCTTTGATGCGATCTATAAGGGCTGGGAGATAACGAGCTGAAATAGCATGCCTTCTACAAGATTACAACATGACAATGCTTTGCTACGGCTCAAAGCATCGACTACAACATTTGCTTTCCCAGGAGTATAATTAATGTCGAGATCATATGCAGCTAAGAATTCGAGCCATCAGACTTGTCTCTGGTTCAAATCCTTCTGAGAGAAGATATACCTCAAGGACTTATGGTCTGTGAATAATTCGAATTTGGTTCCCAAAAGATGATGCCTCCATAGTTTCAAAGAAAATACAAATGCAAGAAGCTCTAAATCATGAGTTGCATAGTTTACTTCATGGGTCTTCAACTAACGACCAGCATAAGCAATAACCTTACCATTTTGCATCAAGATGACGCCTAAACCTTCTCGACAAGCATCGGTATAGACAGTTAATCCTTCACATCCATCAATTACCGCAAGAACTGGGGATGAAGTTAACTTGCGCTTCAACTCATTAAAAGCTAATTCGCACTTCTCACTCCAAATAAACTTGACATCCTTTCGAGTTAAAGAAGTAAGTGGGGCAGAAATCCAGGCAAAGTGCTCAATAAATCTACGATAATAACCGGCCAAGCCCAAGAAGCTACGAATATCTGTAGGAGTTTTGGGAGTCTCCCAATCCTGTAGATTAATTTTCAAATTAGAAAGGAATAAGATGGATCGAATAAAAATAACGAATAATATAGAACTTACATTGATTATGGCGACCTTAGCTGGATCGACCGAGACACTTCACGAAAACTTCGAAAACGAGACACTTGACCTTAACGATGAACGCGAAGCCGAGTATGAAAAATTGTTTCTCCCAACGAAATTGAATACACTCTTCCCTTTGAATCGCTTCCAATTGAGTCCGACTCTCAACCCAATTCTTTGATTGAAAAACCCTCAAAGTTGGACCTCAAACCACTTCCCGATCACCTTAAGTACGCATACTTAGGTGATAACGAAACATTGCCCATCATAATTTCCGCAACTCTCTCTCTTGATCAAGAAACTTCTCTTCTCTCTATTCTTTCGAAAAACAAGGAAGCGATTGGATGGTCGATCTCCAATATAAAGGGAATTAGCCCTGTTGTTGTTCAACATCACATCCATTTAATCGACGATGCTAAGCCTGTTCATGACGCGCAACGAACGCTTAATCCGAAAATGAAAGATGCGGTGCATGATGAAATTCTTAAACTTCTCGACAATGGAATCATTTTCCCAATCTCCGATAGTTCATGGGTTAGCCTAATTCATGTTGTACCGAATAAGTCTGGGCTAACCGTTGTCAAGAACGATTCAAACAAACTTATTCCAACTCGTACTCAAACGGGTTGGCTTGTTTGCATTGACTACAGAAAACTAAATGCCGCAACACGTAAAGATCAATTCACTCTTCCTTTCATTGACCAAATGCTCAAACGTTTAGCCGGCCACAAATTCTACTACTTCCTTGATGGTTATTCCGGCTATAACCAAATTCCAATAACTCCCAAAGATCAAGAGAAAATGACTTTCACGTGTCCATTCGGTACATTTGCTTATCGACGTATGCCATTCGGACTTTGTAACGCTCCTGCGACTTTCCAACGATGCATGGTTAGCATCTTTTCCGACATGATTGAACGCTTTCTAGAAGTTTTTATGGACGATTTCTCTGTCTTTGGCGATTCTTTTTCCGAATGTTTACATCATCTCGAGTTGGTTTTAAATCGATGTAAAGAAAAACATTTGACTTTGAATTGGGAAAAATGCCACTTTATGGTCAAACAAGGCATAGTCCACATATCATCTCAAATAAAGGCATTGAGGTAGATAAAGCAAAAATCAAAGTAATTGCAAATTTACCCATTCCCAAATCTGTTAAGGACATACGATCATTTCTAGGACACGCTGGCTTTTACCGACGCTTTGTGAAAGACTTTAGCAAAATCGTTCGTTCTTTGATGACTCTTCTTGGAAAAGATGTTCCTTTCGATTTTAACTCTGATTGTATCTCTTCTTTTGAACGTCTTAAGAACGAACTCATTTCTGCTCCAATCATTCGCGCACCCAATTGGGATCTTCCTTTCGAAATAATGTATGATGCTTCGAACTTTGCAGTTAGTGTTGTCTTAGGACAACGCATCAACAAGATCCTTCATGTCATTTACTACATGAGTATGACTTTGAATGACGCTCAACTCAACTACACAACAATCGAAAAAGAGCTTCTAGCTGCCGTTTTTGCTCTCGAAAAATTCCGACAATACTTGATAGGTTCACACATTACTGTGTACACGGACCACTCTGCGCTTCGATATCTCTTCGCTAAAAAGGATGCTAAATCCCGTTTGATTCGTTGGATCCTTTTACTTCAAGAATTTGACCTTACAATTAAAGACAAAAAAGGATCTGATAACGTCATAGCCGATCACTTGTCTCGTCTTCTGAACGCACCATCTTCTTTTCCAATCAATGAAAACTTCCCCGATAAACAACTTCTTTCAATTTCTATCAACCCATGGTATGCTGATATAGTGAACTACTTAGTCACTAAAGAAACTCCCTCATCTTAGTCCAAACAGGACAAATGCAAATTCATGTCTCAAGTGAAATATTTCTATTGGGATGATCCATACTTGTTCAAATATTGTCCCGACCAAATCATTTGACGTTGCATTTCGGATAATGAGATCAGGAGTGTTCTTTTGTTTTGTCACGATCAAGCGTGCGGTGGACATTTCGGTTCTCGAAAAACTATGGAAAAAGTGCTTCAGTGTGGTTTCTATTGGCCTTCTCTTTTCAAAGACCCGTTTGAATTTTGTAAAACTTGCGATCGATGTCAAATGCTTGGACGAATTTCTCGACGAGATATGATGCCTCTAAACCCCATTCTTACGATTGAAATCTTTGATGTTTGGGGTATCGACTTTATGGGACCTTTTCCCAATTCTTTTGGAAACTTGTATATCCTTCTCGTTGTTGATTACGTCTCAAAATGGATCGAAGCCGTTCCTTGCAAAAACAACGACCATAGAATTGTTGTGAAATTTCTCAAAGAAAACATCTTTTCGAGGTTCGGCACACCTCGCACAATAATCAGTGATAACGCGACTCATTTTTGCAACCGTTCTTTTGAAACTTTAATGAAAAAATACTCAATAACCCACAAGTTATCCACTCCATATCATCCTCAGACTTGTGGCCAAGTTGAAGTTTCAAATTGACAAATAAAACAAATCTTGGAAAAAACTGTTAACAAAAATCGAAAAGATTGGTCTCAGAAATTGACCGACGCGCTTTGGGCTTACCGTACTGCTTTTAAAACTAACCTTGGGATGTCCCCATTCTGTTTAGTTTACGGTAAAGCTTGCCATTTACCCATTGAGATCGAACACAAATCGTTGTGGGCAATAAAGAACTTAAATTTTGATCTTGAGAAAGTTGGCGAAAACCGAAAGTTACAACTCAATGAACTAGAAGAACTTAGGAACGACGCATATGAAAACGAGAAAATTTACAAAGAAAGAGCAAAAAATTTTCATGACAAGTCAATCCTAAGAAAAACGTTTTCGCCTAAACAAAAAGTTCTTTTATATGACTCAAGACTTCATTTATTCCCTGGGAAACTTAAATCGAGATGGACCGGACCATTTATGGTACGAACTATTTTTCCACATGGTGCCGTAGAAATAGAAAACCCTAGGGATGGATCGATTTTCAAAATCAACGGTCATCGTTTGAAACCTTTCTTGGAATTGCCAAATAACCAAGAAGAGGAGCTCATGATCCTTCATGAGCCAAGCTATATCTAGTAAGAATGTTAACCCTCTTTTGTAAATATGTACATATTTATCCCCGTTACACTCATTATATCATGCATTGACTGTGGGGACACAGTCAAAATTAAATGTGGGGGGGAGGGGGAGGAGTCTCATTTTCATTTTTTAAGTTTCATGGCATTTTTGAATTTTCATTTCTTTTAACTAAAAAAAATCTCAAAATTTCTAAATCTCAAAAACATTTTCTTTTTAGCATTTTGATTTATTTTTGAAGAAACACTATAGGATAAGTATAAGTTTTGGGTAATAAATTGAAATTTTTGAAAATTTATTTGTTTAAAAAAAAATAAAAATGAAGTTTGTTTACAAATAACAATGGTTTAACTAGTATATAGGAAGATTCATACGTGTTAATTATGAAGTATATTCTAATTGAAAATCTTTGTTTAAAAAGTGGTAAATTTAAAGTAAAGGATATAACATTTTTATCTTCTAAGTTAAATGCTACTAAGATGATTTTGCAAAACTCTCTCTTTCTAAAAAAAAGAAAAAATGGAAGAAATAAAACATTTGTATATATGTATATATTTTTAACACCTAGAGTCATGTGTTCACACTTGTGTGTTCACTCGCCATGCTCTGTATCCTTCTCATGTAAGCCCGAAAGGCAGTGCACGATCGGTATATCTGGCCTCAGTTTACCTGAGTTAGGTGTATGTATATAAAAATTCTTTTTAATAATGCCTACAGTCGATAAGTGTTCACACTTGTGTGTTCACTCGCCACGCTCTGTATTCCCCTCACATCAGTCCGCAAGGCAGTGCACGGGTAATATATCTGACTTAGTTTATTTGAGTTAGGCATATGTAAATATTGTTAAGATCAATAAAAGTTTCAAATAAGAGAGAGTAAGCAATTGAAATCCGAACTATTTTTACTTATTTGATTTGACTTGTTATTGAAATAAATGAAAATGCCACTTTTATAAACTTTGTTAATCAACTAAGGATCTATTTCATAGTTGCACTATGTTATCAATCGAAACAACGAGTTAAACAATAGTCTATTTATTACGATAACTTCGTTTTTATTGGAAGTTTTGACGAGTAAATTACTTAAATTTTCAAGACAATGACCAAAACTTATATTTAACTTATTTGTGTCGATTTAAAAGTAATTCCTTCATGTGTAAATATTTTCAAAAACTAGCATTCATCTCTTTGTAAATAAATCTTGCATTTTGTAAATATTTTAAACCTGCATTTTGATTTTGTGGGTAGTATCCGCTGAAAACCCTCACGAGACAACACTCGTCCTACTGGGGACACCCAGAGGTTTAACGACTTGTTGCATATGCTCAATGCAATCGTGCTCCCTATGAAAATGGATTTATCTTAGTTTTCCTTTATTCGAGGATGAATAAAAAGATAAGTGTGGGGGTATTTGATGTGCACGTTAATGTGCATATATTTACATCCATATTTTATCTCTTTTTATTTAAATAAACATCATATTTGGGCATTTTTACATGTTAAAACCAAAATTCAATTATTTTCAAACCAACATATTTTCATCTTAATTCAGGGGCAAAATGGTCATTTTTGTGCATGTGTCAATTTAAGAATTTTTACTTGGACAATTCTATGATTTTTATAGGATATTTTGATGCATATGGAAGTGGGATTCATGATGATATATGCATTCACAAGGAAATACAAAGGAATGAAGAGGAAATAATTCAAGTTCAAGATCATGGAGGACCCCACCCACTTACCTAAATTTACAATTAGGAGCTAATAGACAACTAAGTGGAGGTTAAAGCTTCATGCACATCAAATGATGGATTAATTAGTGGCTAATGGTTACTTGGTGGCCACACTTCCTAAAGGGTATTTTGGGAAGCTCCCTAAAAATGGAATTAGGGTTTTATGCATGTATAAATAACCCTCTTATGTACATGAACATATCTTCTACTCTTTCACATTAGTTAGGAAATTAAGAAAGCAAGTTGTAATGGCAATGTTTCATGAAATAAAAATGTCTTCCAAGCCTCTTTCTTCTCTCTTTTCTACATACTTTTCTTTATTTTATTGTTAATGTTTATTTCTATGCTCTCTTTCCTTTTATGTTCATAGCTTAGATTTACATTTATGCACTAGTCTAATTAATTTCCTTCTAGTAGTTTATCTTCTTTTTTCTTTGTTTATTCTCTACTTTCTTTCATTTTCAATGCTGAAACTTACATGTGTTGATTTGATAACACAAATGAGTAGCTAAACCCCTTCAATTAAGGGGTACTGAAGCTCTCAAATATTATGTAAATTCAACATTTTATGATTTATGATCTCTTTAGCTTGTGCTTCATGGAAGTGAATTTGGATGTAAGTTTATACAAGTGGGTTTGATAACTTATAGTGCTTATGCAAATGAGCTATTCTTATTCAACATAAACACAATTTACATCATCATTTGCTAATTAATTTTTGATTTTGAAATGAAAGTAAAAAAGAAATTTGATGATCTATATTACTAGTTACAATAGTAAATAGATCATACTTAAAATAGATTTTGCTTTAGCTTCATTTTCATGAGAATTATAAGTGATATAATTGTTGCATTATAGTTTGATGGTTTGAGTTATGTTAATTAATAACATAAACAAACCATACTTATGATAAATGCAATGATTCTTTCACTTAATGTCAAAGTTAGAGATCATAAATTATTTGTGTGTTAATTTACAAAAATATGAGAGTGGATTTGCCTCTAAATTGTTCTCTAGTCTAATAGTTTTTAAATCACATTTTAATTCTAGCTTTAGCTTCTTTTTTATAGTTAACAATTTCATCTTACTTTGGTCTAATTTGATTGAATTGAAAATTTTAAAATCTTAAAAATTCCCTGCGGACCGACCCGTACTCGCCACATACTAACTTTTGTACGTCGTGCGCTTGTGGTTATTTTATTTCGAAATTTATCGGCATTTTTCTAATCGATAGGAAATTTTCCGTTAAACACCTATTTCAGGAAATGCAAGGAGTTTATGTTTGGGCCTTCCCAATGTTGCCGGGGCAACACTAGTTTTTCGAAGGCGAAGATCGGGTTCCGCCGATCCAACGGTTTGAGTTGATTTGCTTCCGTCGACCCGATGGGTAGTTATTATGAACACAATTTTATCCGTTCAAAAAGCGGATCAATTTTTATTAAGGAAAGCAAGGCAGATATTTGCCTATTTACAATGCCCCCAGCATCCTGGGATGGCTTTTTTGCTGATAAATAGAGAGTACATAAGGTATTTTTTCATATGAAGTAACGACAGATCGACTCGCTATTCCATGCTCTGGGAATTTGGATTCCGTCGACGGTTGTTAGCTTGAAAGTTCCATCCCTTATCTTTTGACTGATGACATATGGTCCTTTCCAGTTCGGTCCGAAGGCACCCGGGATGGGGTAGACTCGTTTGAGTACAAGATCTCTTACTTTGAAGGTTTGGTTGCGAACTTTGGAGTTGAAGTACTGTGCGACCCTTTTTTGGTGGGTAGCGGTTCTCATATCCAGCGATTCGAGTAGAAGATACTTGTTTTGGTTTTGATTAAAAGTTTTCCTTCGGTGCGAGGGGACTTCCAATTCGATAGGAATCATTGCTTCTGAGCCATATGCTAGCGCGAACGGAGTGTGGCCGGTTTCCGCTTTGTGGGTAGTTCTGTAAGCCCATAGTGCGAGTGGAAGTTCATCAACCCAGTTCCCTTTTGCCTTAGTTAGTCGCTTTTTGATAGTGGACTTGATGATTTTGTTTATTGCTTCCACCTGCCCGTTTGCTTGCGGATGAGCTACCGCTGAAAAGCTCTTCTCAATTCGGAAGCGTTTGCAGAAGTCTTTGAACTCGGTGCTTTCGAATTGAGTTCCATTGTCAGTGATGATTTTTTTGCGGCACACCAAACCTGCAAATAATGTTTTTAGTAACAAACTTTATGACTTTCTTTGTGGTTATGGTGGCCATCGGCTCCACTTCGGCACATTTCGTGAAATAATCAACAACAACTATAGCATATTTGGCCCCTCCTTTTGCTATTGGCGGGACGCCAATCAAGTCGATTCCCCATATTGCAAATGGCCACGGGCTGACCATCTACATTAGCTCTTTTGATGGTGTTCTTTTAATTTTACCGAATCTTTGGCAACGATCACATCTTCTGGCATATTCTGCAGCGTCGCGGTTAATTGTTGGCTAGAAGTATCCGTATTGAAGGACTCACATTGCAAGGGTCTGCCCCCCAGTGTGGTCTCTGCATTCGCCTTTGTGCACTTCCTTTAGGATTCGTCGGGCTTCGTAATCGGACGCGCATCTAAGAAGGGGGGGGGGGTTAAGAATCCCCTTCGATGGAGTATTTTGTCTTGTATCATGAATCGCGGTGCCTTTTGGAGAATCTTTTTCAATTGATTCCGGTCAGTCGAAAGGGTCCCTATAAGTAAATAGTCCTTTATCGGTGTCATCCACGTCTCTGGTTCGACGGTGATCTCGAGTATCCAGCGACGTCCATTTCATCTATGCTTGGGGTGGTTAGAGTTTCAACTGGGACCAGCCTCAATGACTGAGCTTCTCCAAAGCTTGCCAGTTTAGCCAAATAATCCGCCTTGGTTTTTTACTCCCGTGGAATATAAGTTATAGTGTAATGTTCAATGTCACTTACCGGCTCTTGCACTTTAGACAGATATGGGGCAAGATTTTCCCCTCGAGCCTGGTATTTCCCCTTTACTTGGCAGACGACTAGTTAGGAGTCGTTGTGGATGTGAACAGATTTTATTTTGAGCTCTTTCACAACTTTTAATCATGCTATCAATACTTCATATTCCGCTTCGTTATTTATCGCGGGGAATTCCAAGCGTAAGGCGTAGCAAATGGCTCACACTCCAGGGGTTTCAAGCACTACTCCTGCCCCCTGAACAAAGATTGTTGGATGCGCCATCAATAAAGAGTCTCCATTGCGTTTCCAATTCCAGTTGTGTTTCTTCCTCGTTATCCCATATAGTAAATTCGGCGATGAAGTCCGCTAACGCTTGCCCATTAATGGCCTTTCTTGGATGGTATGTGATATCATATTGACTCAGTTCTATATTCCACTTGAGAAGTTGTCCAGAAGTTTCAGGCCGATACAACACTTGCTTCAGGGGCTGATCAGTCAACTCTTTGATTGGGTGAGCCTGAAAGTATGGTCGTAACTTCCTGGATGCAATCAAGAGGCAATATGCTAGTTTTTCCAGTTTTGGGTAATTTTTCTCAGCTCTGGTGAACCGCTTGTTAATGTAATACACGGGCCATTGGATTTTCGCTTCTTCAAGCACAAGGGCGATGCTCAATGCATGAGGTGAGATTGCTAAGTAAATGAACAAGTCTTCTCCATCCACAGGCTTTGATAGGATTTGCGGAGCTTCCATGTGCCGCAACAATTCTTCGAATGCTGTTTGACAAGCTTCACACCATTCGAAGTTCTTATTTCCTTTCTTCGGTGCATCGAAGAATGGTATACACTTGTCGGTAGCTTTCAAGATTAATTGACTTAGTGTTGCGACCTTTCCATTCAGGCTTTGTAGTTCCTTCTTATTTTTCGGAGCTTGAACTTCTCGTAGTGCCGTTATTTGTTTTGGATTTGCTTCAATGCCCCAAGCACTTATGATGAATCCTAAGGATTTCCCACAGGCTACTCCGAAGTAACATTTGAGTGGATTGAGTTTCATTCCGTACTTTTGGAGCATTTCAAACATTTCAGCGAGATTATCCAGGTGGTTGGCAACCGCTCGTGATTTGACCAACATGTCGTCCACGTAAACCTCTATAGATTTTCCGATTTGGCACTTGAACATGGTATTTATCAACGTTTGATAAGTTGCCATAGCATTCTTTAAACCGATTGGCATTACCCTGTAGTAGTATAGGCCCAGGTCGATGATGAAGCTGGTGTTTTCTTGATCAGGTTCATAAATCAGAATTTGGTTGTACCCAGAGTAAGCGTCGATGAATGATAGCAGCTCATGTCCTGCTGTTTCGTCCACCAACTGGTCTATTCGGGGGGGGGAGGGAAGCTGTCCTTTGGGTAAGCTTTGTTTAAATCTGAGTAATCGATACAGGTTCGCTATTTCCCATTGGACTTTTTGACTAAGATCGGGTTAGATACCCATTTAGGATAAGTTGCATCACGGATAAAACCATTGGCCATTAACTTGTCCACCTCTTCCCTCAACGCCTTGGACCATTCAGGACCCAGGCCGCGTCTCTTTTGCTTTACTGGTGTGAACTTAGAGTCAATGTTGAGTGTGTGGCATGCAATTTCGGTGACACCCTACACATATCGCAATGCGTCCATGCGAACACATCCAAGTTGGCGCGAAGAAATTTAGTAAGCTCCAACCGCATCTCGTTTCCAAGGTCTGATCCAACTTTCAAGACTTTATTTGGGTCGTCCATATCGACCGGGACATACACCGTAAATTCTGCCGGTGATGCCCGTTTCCTCCCTGAACTCTTCTTTCTAGGGTCCAAAGCCTTGTCAAATCTGCTATGGTCCCGAAGCCGGGGGCGGCTCTATAGTTGCTATTCAGATGGTTCACGGATGTAGAGAGTTCTCCACACATCCTTCACTTTTACTCTTCTTCTGGATTCACGTAACTCTGCAATGTAACATTCTCTGGTGGCGCACTGATCTCCTTTGACCACTCCGATTTCATTTGCAGTAGGGAAATTCATGGTTAGACACCATTAAGCCAGAGATATTTTGAAATGTGCTAGGGGCCATCCCAAGAAGGCGTTATATGAGGACATTTCGTCCATGGTTACAAAAGTCTGAATGAGGGTGACTCTTCGATCACCCTCTCCAAGTTCCACTGGTAGGTCGATCGTCCCCATAGGTTGCTTGGGTTCGCCAGTGAACCCTTGGATCTTTGTTTGGCATGCATCATGCTTTTTATGCCGATCTTCATTTAATCAAACGTACATTCAAGAGTATATTAACAGAGCTACCATTATCGACCAACACTCATCGAACAACAGCGGGACCGATTCCCACTGTTACCACCATTGGATCGAGAGTCGGGGCTTCGATCCCTTCGGTGTCTTGATTTCGGAGCACTATGTCATCACTCAATACCTTCTGCAGCTTGGCTGGAGTTTCATACTCTATTGCGAGGCATAATTCCTTTGGAGCATGCTTCAACGAACTCGAATACCGCTCCATTTCCCCCCAGCTTCTTTGCCGAGGGTGTGGTCCCCTAGATATTGTTCCAATAATATGTCTTTGGTCAGTTCGTTTGGACCCTTCTTCACTAATTCCGGCTTGATTCCTTCATTCTCTAGGAGTCTGAGGAGCCACGGGTTGATCAAGGTTCTATGACTTTCTCACGTACTGCTGGAATTTTTTTCCCGGATCAATTCTTCAATGAGATTCTTCAGATGGTGGCATTCGTTTGTGTTATGACCGCGAGTCTCGTGGAAGCGGAAGAACTTTCCTGAGCATTTTTGCTGCTCAGTTGCTTCCTTCCTAGGGAGTTTTTTGTATTCCTCAGTCCCTTGTGTTGCGAGATAAATATTTTCCAGAGTGCGTTTAGAGGGGTATAGTCTTCAGGCATGAACTCTTTAAGCCTTTTATTATTGCCATTACCATTTCTTTTATTAGAGTTTTGATTTTTTCTTTTGATTTCCATCTTTCCCTGTGACTCCTTCAGCAGTTCCAGAAGCGTGCGCGTTTTGATTCATTGCTACATCGCTCTGTCTGATGTTCATCAATTGCGCACAAGTAGACTTCCTTTCTAGCTCCTGTGCTTCCTCTAATCTTAAATATTGACTTGCTTTACGATTGAAGTTATTCCTTGTGGTGGGTTGCTTTATCTTAATCCACTTGCGAATTCAGTCTTCGGGTTATTGGCACGGACTAACGCCATAAAAAACATGTCTTCGTTGGGATTGCTTACTTATATTACCGCGGTATTGAACCGATTCATGAAGGATTTCAGCGATTCGTTGCGTCGTGGAACAATCCGGATAGGGACATGACATCATTCGGTTGCATGGTATAGAGCCTGAACTGATCGAGGAATTTTGTTGCTAGTTTGTTAAAGGTAGAGATAGATTTTGGCAGAAGCCTAGTGAACCACATAGATGCAATTCCTTCAAGAAAGATGGGAAAACATCTGCACCGAATAGCTTCAGAGGCATTAGCTCCATCCATGTAGCAACTGTACTTGTACAAATGGGCTTTTGGGTCCTTTGTCCCATCGTAGGACGGAATGGTTGGCATTGTGAATTTTCCTGGATATTTCTCATTCAAGATTTCATCAGTAAAGGGAGTCTGACTTGGTGTAGATCCCCATTGATCATCTCTCTTATTTTTACTCTCATCCATTAATCGTTTGGCCATGTCTGCTATGTATTCCTCTGATGTTCGGTAATCCTAGGGGCGACAGTCAGTCACTACAACAAGTGTTTGACTTTGCCAACAATCTTGGCGAGTGGGTTGAAGCCTAGGCTCTCCTGTCTTTGCGAGATCCACTCCCGTGGGATCCCGTTGGCTTGCAGTTGTCCTGATTGGGGGAAGTTTGGACGTTCCTAGCATCATTGAATGCTTTGACATTCTCTTCCAACTGGCTGTCTTGCTCTCCATCTTCTAAGTTGGAGAGGTCCATGGCTATATCTTCTTGTGGGGTCTTTGCCCCTTGATTCAAGTTCAGACTTGGTTGCCTTACGGCTAGCGGGGTACTCGTATTTCCTTCCATGTTGAGTTCCATGGTTCCTGTTGTCACCCTTTTTTGCGGTTGTTTTCCGTTCCTTCTGTTTAGACCAGAAACGAAAGAATTTTCTTGTTCTACAACAGCCGCGGGTTCAGGCATAGTTCTTGGAGCAGGATTTGTCTGCAAGGTTAAGAGAGCATTAAAGCTTATCCATCAGAGCCTTCTGGCTACTTTCCATCTTTTGGTTGATTTCGTCAACCATCTTATTCAACTCATCTCTTGTAACGACTTCGTGCTGACTGGAGGATGTTGGCACCTGATTTCCTAAGTTAGCACCATTTACTTCAGTTTGTTAAGGGTTAATATCTTCTCCAGCTATCACTGCTCATATGGAACTTCCAGAGGCAGTTCTCCTTCTTCCAGGAGCCATTGATTCCAAGCGGTAGATTTTTCAAGTAAAGATCGAGGATCTAACTTCTGGACCTATCTGATCCAAAGTAGGCAGCTAGATCTGGATCCTGAGTTAGGCTCTCAATGAAAGCACCAAAATATAAACCCAAAAAATGGATCAACTCCCTGGTTTGAGTGTGAAAGCACCAGCCCCGTTCTCACAGAACAATAATATAGATAATAGATATAGAAAAAAGCAGTAAAAGAAAGAAGACAAGAAGATTTTTTATAGTGATTCGGATGTTAACGAAGCCTACGTCCACTTTATAATTTCTATTATAGACCGATTACTGTTACAAGAAGTGTTTGATTACAAAGCTCTTGATTATCCTTAGCTAGATTGAATCTCCAAGGTTGGAATCCACTGGAGAATCACAATGAACCCCGTTGGAGATTGCTGTGAGGGAGGTGAAGAGTGAAGAAAGCTTCCGATAGAGTTTCAGCAACCAATCCCAAAGAAGATCCCGTTTATGTTGTAGGTAGGATGGTATTTATAAGGATCCGAGAGCTTCTGGACCAGGCCTGTTCACCAATTGCTTGCAGATGGACACAGGAGGATAACTAGGGCTTAGCTCACGACCCGAGCCAAAAGCATGGATCGCTAGCGATCCATGGTCTATGGATCGCTAGCGATCCATAATAGTAGCTCGAGTGCAAGCTAATCACTTAGCCCCATTTTCTTTTTCGCTTAGTTTAGGTCGCAATGATTCCATGATCAAGTATAGATCGCTGGCGATCCATGGTGTATGGATCGCTAGTGATCCATACACTTAGCATATTTTTGTGCTTTGTCTTCTAAGCCTTCTCTGCTATCTTGTGTTGACATTATTTGTGTAGTTTCGTTGCACATTGCCTTATTTTTATGACGACTTTTTTGCTAATTGTACTTGGCTACTGATAGGACTAGATGGATGTTTGTCTCTTGGTTTAGCTAACTCGGAATATCGTTAAACTCAGTCGTTGCTTTTGTAATATGAAAACAGACTGAACTCTGAGTTATAATCATGGATCGCTAGCGATCCATATGCCATGGATCGCTAGCGATCCATGCCCTTAGAGGATTTTTCCATTCTTTCCCTCGGCTCTCTTTGACTTGTTGCTTTAGCCCCCTTTAGGTTGAGTTCTGAGCCATTCTGACTCTATCAAGTCGTTCCATCTTCTCTTGGATCCTGATGGGTTAAAAACCGAGATAATAGATACATTACTTGTGTATCAAATACACATGTTCATTTCTATGATAATTAATCTGTGAATTTAACGAAGTATGTGGATCTGTTTCATATCATTAGACTTTGAACTGCATACATTTGTACGTATCAATTCGAAGCGTTCATTGACTATTTTGTCATTCCCATAAAATGGGCTTTGCCCTTGATCTTCTAAGATACAATTTAGTAGTATCATGTGACTCATAATCATATGATTATTGAATTCTTCCTCAAAGATATGACTTAGTCCATAATTCCAAAATAATTGTAAAAAATTTCAGATAGGTCTATATTTTCTAATGCATCACTTTTGTAATTACCATTATTTTAAATTTAGTTTATAATGAACATTCAGAATATTTATATTGAAATAAAACTATCTTTATTTTTAGTGAATACTAAAAAAATAGTTATTATTTCATAAATAATATTTGGCATGTTTACAAAAATATTTTTTCGTAACTTAATGCATCCACTAAGAAGTGTTATATGGTACGCTCCCACTATTTCCGCCATTACTCTAGTAGCATATAAATACGAAGTTTCATTCAACCTTTTTTACACTATTTTATTTCGTACATTGTAACTAGCTTACTATCGAAAGATTCAGATCTTATATCTTGAACTTCAAAAAATAACTTCCATAGAAAACAATTTTCTATACATTTTGAATCAAGATCACATTTCTCATCTCATAGTAGGTATTTCTTATCATTTTACACAATTCTCATTTCCAATGTCTCTTCATGAAGTAGAGGTGACCATTCACTCTCTTGATCCTAACCCTGCCTAAGTTATATCCAATCTCATACATTTTCTTTCCTTTCAAAATGGTCAACCATTAAAAGGAAAGCCTTACTTTAAGACTGTAATGAATTCTTTATAAGAATGCATTCAGTCATCCCTAACATTCAAGGATATTGAATAATTTGGACTTTACGTAAATTGATCAAATTGACATTTCAGCGATCAAGGTCCTAGGTCTATCTTGTAGTTCTTTGTCTAGTGCTACATCCAACACCACAAGATCCTTACTACAATCAAATGCATGATCTCACATCATGGTTTACCTACTCATTCTGATTGAAATAATTTCATCAAAGTTTCATACGTTACGAATCGCGACTATTCACCGTATCTTATTTAGATATGATTGAATATAGGCCAAATATCCATATTCTTGTATTTATTTAGGGTTCAAAACTCATAGGATACAATACACATTTTCATGCAAATAAACACTTATGTGACCAAAGTACGAGTGTATTTAGCAGCTGTAAATTTTGGCTCTTGCATGTGACTTGAATTGACAACATGCAAAAAGATTTATTAGTAAGTATATGTAAGAATCTGCCTTTTTGACCTACGAGTTCAACGTTTAAACCAACATCAACACCTCAAGGACGAGTCATTGACTAATAAAATAAGCAAATCTAGTTCTAATTAATGCTTTAAGCATCTCAAAGTGGAAGCATACAATATAATATACACAATAATCATAGTCATATCACAACACCATAACATGTCTAACTGTCATATACTTAAGTCTGTACAATATGAATCAAACCCAAACCATACACTTTATCAAATCTAGGTTGCATCACTTATTTATGACATATATAATAGGTACAAATAAATATCTATCTTCCATATCATCTCATCTCTAAAATCCATCAACCTCGATATATAAATAAAAGGGGAAAAATAGAAGTGGGCCAGGCATAAGTTTAGTGAGTGAAACATACTCAACTCTACGTATACTACAAAAATAATACTATACCATGATATGAGTCTAACGCTCTGTCACCTCACGTTCTACTGGTCAAACCATACATAACTATCATGTACATCTAATCATATCACATCACATCTATGTGGACTCACTTCCCTAGTTTCGCCTCGAGTGCTACAGGGTTGCATGTTGTCTACTGTCACGTCAATCACATATAGGACTCACTTTGCTGGACTAGCCCTAGGCCCTCCATGGTCACTTGTTGTCCTTGTACACAAACTAGGCTCATGCCATGGACTTGATTCTTGCGCTACAGTGTCTCTTACCATCCATCCTCCACACTGGTCTGCAGAGGCACTATATGGGAGTTACTTAATGCCTCGATCACCTACTTATGTCACTGGTCCACATCCTGGGTTGTCTACTTGTTCACATCACTATCATATAATGTTTCAAAACCATGAACACATACAAATCTATCTCAAGCAATGATTAATCACCATCAACATTCACTCGAATCTATAACGTCATCACTTGCCTCATTAATAGCCTTGAAACGCTTACAGAAAACAAGAGGAACAAGATTTGAATTAATCAAATTGATTATATATAAGCCCAAAATAGGCAACTATATTAATGCGATAAGATGAGATTCAGGCATGGAAGCATAAGATCCTAATACAAGCATATACTTGTATTAGAATGCAAATCTAACAATGCATAATCTAATAACCAAATCACCCAAAGCATCCAATCCTAACCCTAGAATAATCTAATTTAAGGAAATCAGACTAAAATAATTAACATATTGGAAAAGACTTGAGGATGAGTAACCTTCGTCTTCTCTTAGGGCTCCTATAAACTCTCCGTTGGGTCGTTTCTCCATTGCACTCTAATCAACTTCACCACTTTGTTATCAAGTTATTTCATCCCATGCTCCACAATGCAGGTTGGACCACATGATGAGCTCGGCTCAGGTTCTAACTCTACCTCCTCCAATTGACTAGTGCAACTACAATTATTGGATCGTGTACACATTTTCACATATGGGACACATGGAATACGTTATGGACTCCGGCCATCTTCTCCGAAAGCTTCACTCTACACGCCAAACTCCATATCCTGTCCGACATTGGAAATGGGCCAACAAATCCTAATTTTTACTTTCCCAAACTTTCAAATCTTAGACCTTCTTCAATGGATAAACTTTAACGAAAACCACATCTACTATATGAAATTCTAAGACTTTCCTCTTCCTATCAGCATATGACTTCTATCGATCTTATGTACTTTTCATTCTCTTCCTAACGAGCTCAACCTTCTCTACAGTATCTCTAGCTATTTGTAGAATCCATAGACTTCCACCAACACGAAGGTGTATTACAGGCCTTTTGTACAATGCTTCAAACGGTGCCATGTCTATACTAGTCTGATAGCTATTACTATATGCGAACTCAACTAGAGGTAGATGATCCTCCTAAAATCCTCCAAAGTTCAATATGCAAGCCCTTAATAGGTCCTCCAACTCCCGGTTTACTCTTTCAGCCTGTCCATCGATCTTTGGGTTATGTGCCATGCTCAAAGGCACATTAAATGCAAATCACATGCTTGGTATGGAATTTCAGCTACCAAGCACCTAAGCCATGCGATCAGTGATGACCGACCTACAACTTCGGTACTTGATATATCTATAACATTCTTTGGAGATACCCGGCTGATGTAGGACAATAGCAAAGGGTAAAAAGAAATAAATTCCAAGTACAAAACCAGTAGAACATCTCATAGTGCACAGACAAAAATATAATAGAATAACATAGATGCAAAATAGGCGAGATAGTGTTATAATACAATTAACCATAAATAATAACATCGGAATGCGACAGGTTCACGGATTATATAAAAATTGAAATAGTAGAGTTTATATATCCCAAATCTCCAAAATAAAATCTGACACTGTAAAGTAATACAAGTACTAGTATAACTCCACAGTATTGGACAGTAGAATATAAGCAATAGTAGGCTCCAATTATAGATGTAAGAAAGTGTAATATCCTAAAATTTTGTATTTAACTTAAGATTGTATTTAACTTAAGATAATGGTTATAATTAAAAATAAGTAAATTTTTAATTTTATTAGAGATGATTTGGTAAATTTAATAGAAGGGCAAAAAAGTAATTTTTACAAATGATTGAATTAGCTGACGGTAGTTGCACCATTGCATTGCTCTTATTTTTCTAGTAAAGATGGAGTATTCACTTGTCCGAATCGGACATCGTATGAGTTAGATAACAAATTTTTATTTAAGTGGGTCGGATTTAGGGTTGATTTACGCAACGTCCATAATTTGAATTCAAATTTCTTATTTATGAAAACACACAATTCCATCTTCTTCCTCTTCAATCATTTCAACACCAAATTCACAATTCTCAAGGGAATTCGGAGAGACAAGTTGCATTGGATTTTTAGTAGAGTTCTCTATCATCTAGAGTGGGAATAGAAGGCTAATTCGAAGGTTGGAATATTTGGAACTTTGGGGTAGGAAGCAAATTTGGGTTCTGTTAGCTAGATTCAGTGAGTGTGGTATCTCCGATCTCGATATAATGCTTTGATATCGATTTAAATGGTTTAGGGCTAATTTAGGATGTGAAACTAACATGTATAAACCTGATTGTGGGATTAGAAATAGAAGTACATGCAATAAACATAGTTTTATTGTCAGTAAACAAAATTAACAACTTTGCCACCAAATTCGTATTATAACTTGATCTAAACCTATATTAATGTGTGTGTATTTGTGTTAGAGACTTAAGAACTTAAAGTATATTATATATATAAAGCATAACCCCAAGAAAAATAAAAAACAAGATCAAAATGAAAATCTACAAAATAAAATATAATCCATAGAAACAAAATTCATTCATGGATGTCTCACCGATGCATCAGTGGATGCACCACCGACCGACTGATCAACACCCAGATTTGGGATTTCAGGAAATTTAATTGCCTGAGTTAATGCATGTCACTTTGATTACTTCACGTAGTGATTTCTAAGGGTTGTCTCGACAATTTGATTTTATGGTTGGCAGCTGTTGGATGCATAGATCGATGTATGGATGTGGCATGTGTGATTTGGAATGATAGTTGATTACTCTAGGCATGTATAGTAAGTAGTTTTATGATGGTCAAACTCGACATTCTGGTATGCAGTTTGGTAATTGGGCGAGTATGTAAGGCCCATACGAAAATGAAAAAATATGAATATGGTGTGTATGGCTTTGGATATTACAGTCTTAGTAATGTATAAATGTAAACTTGGTGATACAAATACCTAAATCTTGTAGCCCACACAGCGGGTCCTTGATTTATGGTATTGAAGTGGCGTTCTCCTATAGAGCATTGATGCTGGTCCAGTAGAGTTTTGATGTGGATAGTAGTTGACCTATAACGCACGTGGCAGGACGAGGCGTGAGCCTAATACGTGTCTATCTTTTACCGCAAGTGACGAGATCGAATAGTTGTAGATGTGTAATCCTTTATTGCAAGGGGCGAGATTGGATTACATTTAAGATTATTTTGATAGTATAATATCATTTTGTAATATGGCGTAGGTAGGTCCAGAAGGTATTATACTTAGTCTTAAATCATGTTATATCACTGTCATAGTTGTATGTTTGTATTATATTTTATCTACTCATGCAAACATACATCTGACCCACTCCTATATTTTTCTATCTATATTCTTCGAGTTGATAGAGTTTAGAGGCATGACAGATCAAGAGATGAAACTTGTTTATATTGTAAATAAAGTGTGTATTAAAGACTTGATGTGACAGTGTGTGGTGTTATTTGGGTTTGGATTGTACAAACCTATGCATTGTATCAGAATTTTTAGAAAGATAAATGTATATAAATATTTGTGTGATATAAAGTATTGGTTTGAATATCCTTTATGAGATTCTAAAAGTTTAAGTCAATATAGTTTTGTCTTATGCTCTCTCTGTATGTATCATATGTATTATCTTCCAACAACTCACCATTTTGGGACTATGGTGTGTAGATAAGGAGTTCTAAAATGGTGGGTTGTTGCATTTTGTATTAGAGCATAGGTTATAGGATTAGGGACGTTTTGAGAGAGCATACTTGTATATTTTATAAAATATATAACATATAAAAAATAAATTTAATATTTGTGAATACACCATAACCTATTCCATTCTCCGATTATCCAGTTATCTATTAAGGAGTTGCTAAAGAATCTCATTTACAGACAACTAAAGCATGAATCTAAAGAAATTGGAATGGGGACCAACGTAGGTGGAGTTAATAGTGAAGCAGATGCCAGTACCAAAGTGGATGTCCTTGAAATATCTTGCGCGAACATGCCTATTTGGTTCCGTAGATATCTCCAAACAACTGCTCAGACTACCACTACTACCACCCCCACTTAACCCTTTGTTGTAACCGAATTTTTGTTTGTTGTTCCACCACCTAATGTTGACATCCCAAAGCTCTACAAAGATGGTTTTGACTTAGGTGGAAAACCATATATGGAGACATAATCGTATGCAACAACTAAGACATGGCTAACTAATTGTGAGAAGATATTCAGGTTATTAGGATTAAGTGCAGCTAAGAGACAGTTGGCAGTTTGGCATCAACATGATGGGGCAACAAATTAGTTATAGCCGAGATGGAGGAGAATACCGTTACTTAGGAGATTTTCAAAATGAATTTTGAGACAAAATAAATACTGGGATGAGAAGGAGATGTTGTTGGATTAATTTATTCAGCTTAAGCAAGGAGACAAGACTATAAAAGAGTATGTAAATAAATTTAATGAGCTAGGGAAATTTGGATTCGAATTGATCAATACCGAGGAGAAAAAGGCTGAGAAATTTTCTAAGGGGTTACTCCACATAAGTAGTTGGCTTTGAATATAATACCATTAGCGGCAAATTTTAAGAAATTGGTTGAGGGTGCTTTGTGGAATGCTATGGGTAGAAATGTGAATAAGGAGTAAGTATCCGGTGGAGATCAAAATAAGTGCAAGAACGAAGGACCGTAAGGTGGAAAGAATAAGAAATAGGTTATTGTGTGTAGGAGGTGTAATACGATGAAACATAGCCAAGAACCATGGGGCGAACCTTTAGAAAGGAATGAAGTGTCATTGACATGGAAAGATGAGACATTTGTAAAAGGCTGTAGGTCAAAACCATCAGGACAGCATGAATGGTTGAAGGGGATTAAGTGATATAACTATGACCAGATGGGATATTATAAGAGGGATTGTCCACCATTACAGAAGGAGGGCCAAAGTGTTAAGGCTTATGCATTGGAAGTTGTACCCACTGCTAGTATTGCACCTATAGCCCATGAGAAGGGGAAGTTAGTTATGGAAGGTGTGTTACTACTATCTCATTTAACTACCAGATTTTTATTTGATACTAGTGCATCGCATTCATTCATAGCTAATGCATTAGTGGAAAGATCAGAAATAATCCCCAACGTTGTTTGCGAAGTTGTTACTATGTCGAATCTTGTTTGGGGATCAACATATTTGTCTACTATTTGCCATGATCTTAGGTTGGTTATAAATTGTGTAGAATTAAATTTTGACGTGTATGTGCTTAGCTTTGTGGGATACGGATTGTTCTTGGGAATGGATTAGATGACTTGGTATGGAGTAGTTTTAGATTATGATAGGAGGATCGTTCGTTTGAGTAGTTGTAGGAAATGCGGTTTGATAGTTTTGTGGGAGCAAGATGTCTCCATGGTGAAGACATATTTATATTCATTAGATCAATCACATGATGAGTTAGCATCTATCTTCATAGTCAAAGATTTTGCAATCGTAGATTTGATGAGTGAGATCTTTCGGAAGCTGTTGAATAAATTTATTGTCATATTTGTTGATGATATCCTAGTATTTTCGAGAGATGAGAAGGAGCATGAGTTCCTTTTAAGATAAGTACTACACATACTAAGAAGTAATTAGTTGAAGGCTAAATTTTTGAAATGCTATTTATCCAATTTATAGGAAATGTTGTATTTGGAAATGGGTTGGTAGTAGACCAAGGAAAAGTGGTAGTTGTTAAAGATTGGAAGGTTCCGAACAATCCTTTAGAAGCATGTTGTTTTTTGCGATTAACTGGTTTCTATCAGAAGTTTAAAAAGGATTTTGCAAAGATATCTGTACCGTTGATGAGGCTTATGAAGAAAAATCTAGTTTATTTTTAGATTATGGAGTGTGAAGAAGCATTTAACAAACTGAAAGAGATGTTGATGAGCGAACCTATTTTGGTTATCCTTGATTGTACCAAACCATTTACCATCTATACTGATGCTTGCAGTACTGGTCCTGGTGCTGTCTTGATGCGGAAAGGTGGGGTCGTAGCATATGCGAGTCGATGGTTGAAGACACATGAGAAGAATTACCCTACATATGATTTGGAATTAGCTGGGGCTGTATTTTACTTTGAAGTCATGGAGACACTATTTACTTAGGGAGAGATTTGATTTGTATACAGACCATAAGCCGTTGAAGTATTTGTTTTCACAAAAGGACTTAAACTTGAGACAGTAGAGGTGGATGGAATTCTTAGCATCCTATGATTTTTGTACCGCTTATACCCCTGGTAAGGGTAATATAGTGGCAAATGCATTGAGTAGGAAGCATGCGATGTTGAGTGCTTTGATGTTAGAAATGAGACGGCTAGAGTATATTTATTGATTTGATTTTCGACCATCGATGGATATTACCACTAGATTATTGGCAACTTCAGAGGATAGACCAATGAGTGGATATGATTAGGATGAATCAAACTAAAGATGTGGAGTTATTTGAGATTATATATCAACTTGAGAATAGAGAGAGATCAAGTCATTTTGAGTGATATACAAATGATGGGAAAGGATACTTAAGGAGAGACGGAAGGTTGTGTGTTCCAAAGTTGAACACTAGTACAAAAAGTGCATATTGCTTCGCCTCATTTGCATCGGTTGAAGTAAAAACTGATGCAGATAGAACTATTTGCATCAGTTCTATGTTAAAAACCGATGCAATTGGTACGTGGAAAACAATAGGTAGTAAAAAATCAAATTTGCATCGGTTATTAAGATAGAACTGATGCAAATAGTTTTAGTCGCATCGGTTTTAAAGTCAACCGATGCAACTGTAGGTTGATGGCAAAGATATGAATTTTAGGTGGGAAATAATGAAAAATTGGCTCCAAAGTTACTACTTACAAATGTACTCCTTCCTCCTCAATAACCCACTCCGAAAAAAAAATCTTCTCCTCATTGTTTAAACAAAGGACGGCAACTAAAAGAGAGGGTTAACAAATTCTGGAAATCTAAACAAAGCAAGAAACGGGTAAATCTCAAATTGCAAATTCATTCAAACCTAAAGCTATTGGAGCCACCGCAGATTAGAGTAGTGATATGGCGGAGGTCGAGCTGCGTGGCCGAAGGTGTGGGCGTTGGTGGTGGCTGCATTCAGGTGATGGCGGGCTAGGCTAGGCGTCTGGTGGTGATGCAATTATTTAGCGCTGCTATTTAATTAAGGATTTAAGGTGAGTAATTTCTCACAAATCTATCTCTAAATTTGTGAATATGGTTTCTAGGTGAATTCTTACTGTAATCTATCTCCAAAGTTACTACCGTGTATTTGTGTTAACCAATTGACGTCCACAATATCTGATTGTTTCGTCAGCTTATTTATAGAACATAATTGTTTGTTATTTTGCACTTCTTCAACCCTGCTAATGTTGGTTGGGACATTCGAACACCCAACTAATTGTTGTTAGTCATACGAGAGTCTTATGAAATAGTTTTACTACTATTGCTACCATTCTTGACTTTTAGTATAGACTTAGATCGCAATTAATATAATTGATTTCTCTTAACAAACTAGGTGTGTCTCATTACCTTACCGTTCCCTTGACATCACTGGCTTTGTATGTTATCATCAATGATCATGTGTTGCTTCCCTTGTTCCCAAATATGATAGGATACAGACAATGTGTGTTTGAAGGAAGTATCACTAACCAATTGTATTTTACGATGTTGGTGCTAGCATTGTTGAATTGTAGAACAAAATTAAAAAGTAGCCAGTTTATTAAATTTTCCAAAAAAATGTTGGTGTACAATTATAATTTGAATTCGACTTTACTCGATCAATTCATACTGAAATTGTACTTCTCCTGGTTTGCCTACTGCTAGAAGGTTAAGTCATCAGTCTTTGGGTTGTTGTTTTAATGTTAAACATGGGATTTATCATTTTTTTCATGCCACTATCATCACTGACAGTGAAAGTCAATACTAAAGAGCAATTGTAGCTTCATGTTTTCTCAAATATGACATAGAGCATACAGTCTGAATTGGAAGGCAGTATCACGTAGTGATGATGGTTTATGCCAGCGTGATTTTTCAATTACCATTATTCGATCGTATATATTGATTTGTACATGTGTTCGTTCCTTACTTTACCTTAATCAATGTTGCCAAATGTGGATGGTAAACTGTCTATCTGCTTTATCAGGGTATAATAAAGAAATTGGTCTGCTAACCTGAACATTGTGTGCAGTAAAAATGTTTTTTTCTAATGTTTTTTTAGTGGTTGTGTTAACGATTTATGTTGAAATAATTTTTTTCCATTTTCCATTTTAATGGTTGTGATTTTTCAATAAGTATGGTCTCAGCCTTACTTATTGCACATCCTATATTGTTTAATTTGCACGTCCTGTACATGTACTTCGCCTTGGAAAATGGCCACCCACTCAAGCATTTTTGCTTGAATTATTCTATTCATCCTATTCATGTGTGATGTACAATAACCCAAACCTCCTGTGTTATGTATATCAAACCAAATCTATGAATATTCAAATAGGGCATTACACAGACATGCATATGTTCATTCAATCACACTTAAGCATTATAAACAATTATATCCATATGTTACTTAGTTGATAAACACTGAACATCTTCCATGTATGCATGTGCATGTGCACGCACATCATGTATTGGGGGTATGCTAGTTGTTATGAAATTGGTTAACTTATGTACATGCATTTTTTTGATAATAATCTTCTATTTTGGTATTATTTTTAACAGGTTTGAATTAATTACATGTAAATTGGTTTTCATATGGAGTTTTCTAAAGTTTTTTTTTTGGAACTATTAATCAACAAGCAAACAAAGCCTAAATATAAAATTTTCTGTGCAGGGTTTGCTTTTGCAATCGCCAAAGAAGAAGCTACAAAGTTAGGTACAGTCATTGGTATTGACCTTGGAACCACCTATTCATGTGTTGGGGTGTACAAGAATGGTCATGTTGAGATTATAGCTAACGACCAATGTAACCGTATCACTCCTTCATGGGTTGCTTTCACCAATAGTGAAAGACTCATTGGTGAGGCTGCAAAGAATCAAGCAGCTGCCAACGTTGAAAGAACCATTTTAGATGTCAAGAGGCTTATTGGAAGGAAGTGAGTTTGTTTTTTAATGTTTTATTTACTTATTCAAATGTAACATATGTTCAATCTGATTTTTTCTCATGTTACTAGCCTAAGATCTGTAATGTCAAATTAACATATTTCTTTTTCTTTTCTTTTTTTGCTTTGATTTATTTGTAGGACTGACGCTTTTGTTTGAAGATTGTATTGTATGCAATAAGAGAGAGCAGGGATTTTTCAGACAGTAAAGATTTTGAGAAAAGTTGAGGTAACCGAACTTACTTTTAAATATTTGACTAGGACCACATGCACAAAATAGACTTAACTTTGCTTGAAATTTTGGTTAAAGCCAAGACATAGAAGACGGTACATAATTCTCAGATAAAAAGTGACATTAACATTAAGAAATTAAAAGAGGGAGAAGGTCGACAATGATAATGATATTAATTATATTGATGAGATAATGATAATGATATAAAGAAATGAAATTAAAGATGAGGCAAAAAAAATTTAAAAAAATTGAGCATGTGAGAATGTGTGCAAAGTAGGGTGTGGTTTCCTACTACCCATCTACATAAAGTTGTTTATCAAATACAAAAATGTTTTTATTTAATATTCTTCTGAGCTGATATTGTTGATTGATGTAAGCTTTTACAAATAATTAATGACAGCAATGTAGAAACTGTTAGAATTAGAGAGTAACAACGCTTTTTTTAGCTATCAAAAATGTTGATTGTTGTACCTAATTAGTCTTAATTTTGAGTGTAATTATTGTGCTAACAAACACAACCAAGAAACGGTCTTAATAACCGACAGGCTCACTTCTCCCATTGGCTATAGTTCAATTCACCAGGCTTCAATATTCATGTGATTCTGCTGACTATGAGTTACAAATTATGTGGCTGGTTCTGATATATTTATACGGTTGTATCTCAATTTCTAGTTGTTTTCTTATTTTCAGAACCTACAATAGGCTTTTGGACTGCTTACACTCCTGTTTTTCCTTAGGATTGCCTCTCCCTCCTAGATTAGTCCCCCTCCTGGTTTTCTGACAGAGCTTTAGAATTTGGCTTCTCAGTCAAACTGTTGCCCATTTTTAGGTGTAATTATCTCTGTATTTTGTATATCAATATAGTTTGGGTTTTGAGAGTTTCCAGAATCGACTCTACGTGTTCATTTAACGATGGTCACTTGTTTTATTACCACTGGGGATTTCTAATTTTCTACTTTTGCCTTCTAAAGTTTTTTGATAGATGGCACTATTTTTAGCATGTTGAATTTCAATATGACCAAAGCACTTACAATTAACACACATAGGAGGCACGTACCCATACTCTACATCTTACACCCTAAACATTGCCTTTATTATCCTTTTCTCTAACACGTTTCTTTAGTTCTGCCCCTGTCTTTAAGCCTACCAACACCCTTGCACATTTTAGTCTTCTAACATTTTGGTTATTATTATCCATATAGTGGATTACCCAACAGACAAGCCAACTTGCTAATACCTCTTGCATTCCATAAGAGCAGATCAGGTAGCTATTGAGTGTATGACAGGACCGTTCTAAAGTTCTGTGTTGTGGTTATTGAGTGTTTGGAGATGATGTAGCTGCCAAAGGTTGATGTTGTGGTGTTTGGACTGACAGTGGAGAGCGAGCAAGCAAACAGTGGTATGTTGCTGAGGTCAGTGGTTGGAATGTGCACATTCAAGCATATCTGTGCACCAGTCAACAACAGTCACCCTCAACTTCCAGACTTGTAAACTTCTCCATCATTCAACTGATACAACATAGCAACTTCACCTAACCACCATCCTCAGTAGATGTCAGAACCACTTACTGCCGGTCCCCGAAACCACTACTTACATCATCACCATATCAAACCTTGAACCCATTAAGCTCTTGCATTTCACAACATCACCTGACTGTTCGATTGTGCATCTTCCAGTCAACCACCCAAACATCATTTCTGTACACTATACCATCCAATCACTGCCTTCCCACTCTCCTTGTCACAACAGACCATCACCAAACCCCCACTGCTACTGAGCTCAACCTTTATCACCTCTGTCGCACATCACATTCACTACTCACAAACCAACAAACCCAAATCCAGACAACAATCGACAGTCCATCCAACTAAACCACTGCAAGTTCATCTATTGCCAATACTTGCCACAACTACCCTGCAATAACTCCTTGCATACCATCAAACGTACATACCTGATCAACCACTGCTAGCACTGGACAATCCGTTGCATTTGCCTCTGTCAGCACCCTGAGAACTGATGGTTGATGTGTTGTAGGATGGTGTAGTGTTGCTGCAAGTTGTTTGTTGTAGATTTGCAGAAGATGTCGAAGCTAATGTAAGAACTGGTTTGCAACAGGAAGCTAATGTAGTGGGTTGTTTGCAAGGTTTGGGTGTATGCTGGGTGGAAGCTAGTGTAGTGGTAGAAATAGCGATGTACTGTTGTGTAGTCGAAACAATATGACTGTTGAGGTATTGGCACTGTTGAGGTTGTGATTATCAGAGAGGAGGAGATGGTGGTTGAAGGCAGTGAGAGTTAGAGTGACAGTAATGTGATGACAGAAGTGGGAAGACAGTGTGTATGGTGAAGTTTGTTTGTAGGTTGGGTGTGCAGCGTTTGTAGAATGGTTTGATGGTTTTGAAGAGTGGAGCAGCAGTAGTGTTCTTTGTTGAAGATGGTCGGAGGGGTTATGTTACAGTTTTGAAGGGTGGTTTTGAAGGTAGTTGGTGATTCAAGAGGTGGGTTTAACAGCAAGCAGCGATTGGTTGTTTAAGTGGTCGTTGTGTAGTAGTTGTGATGTTAGTAGCTTGCGTGAAGAGGCCGTTTTGATCTTTGTGTAGTAGTGTCAGGGTAGGACGGTGATGCTGTTAGGAACAGAGAATGGGGGCAGTGCACAGCAATGTGGTGTGAAGCAACGTAACAGTAAAACAATGTAACAGAGATATGTGCACTGTTTTTTGAAGTATGCAAGTGATTAGGTGTGGATTTTGATGGAGGGGACTGTTGTATGGCTTGGAACAGAAGTGATGTTTTATGTTTTGGCAGTGGAATATTGGTGGAATGGTTGCATAGTTTTGTGACAGTAAACAATGTAAAATGAAGTTTGCAAGTGGTCGGAGGGTAGTACTGGCAGGAGCTTGTTGATATGTAGATGATATTGATGGGAATAGTGATGAAGGTGATATGTAGACAGTGAAAGTTGGTATTAAGCAGTGAAGTTCAGGGTAATGGTGAAGTTGTTGAGAGGGGGAGTAGTTTTTATTTTTTTTTAGAATTATTAAATCTGGTTATGTATTTGCCATCAAATTTAATTTTGAATGATTGTAATATTGCATGCAATAATTGTTTGTTATAATCAATAATATATATATAGTCTATTTAAGTACTGTAATAATGGCTTCTGAGAATGGCTTTTTTGCATCAGGTATAAATAGCTTATGCAATAGAGGGATTAGTTTGCATCGGTTGCTATAAAAAACCGATGCAATAGAGGGATTAGTTTGCATCGGTTTTCAACAACAACCTATGCAACAAGTTCCTTTGTTGAATCGGTTTTCATTACAACCGAAGCAACATGGGGGCTGTGTTCAAGCAACCAACCATGATATTTTGCATCAGTTGTTAGTAACAACCGATGCAAAACGGACCTTTTTGCATCGGTTTCAGAACTGATGCAACAGTGTTAAGCCTATTGCATCGGTTGCATATGCATCGGTTGTTGAACTGATGCAAAAGGGGGTAAACAACCGATGCAAATGGCCTGTTTTGTAGTAGTGGAAGGAGCTAGTTGATAAGGTATTAGAGGAGTGTCGCCACTCAAGGATGACCATTTATCCCGATGGTGATAAAATATTTAGGGATATGAAAAGAGTTTATTATTAGCCAAGGATGAAAAGAGATGTGGCGTAGTATGTGGTAAGATTTCCCACTTGTCAGAGAGTTAAAATAGAGCAGAGAAAACCAAGTGGATTACTGATGTCCTTAGAAGTTCCATAGTGGATATGGGAAAGTGTTTCAATGGATTTTATAGATGGGTTGCTAATGAGTAGAATAGGTAATTAGAGTATTTGGGTTGTGGTAGATCGATTGACGAAGAGCGCACATTTCTTTTCTACAAAGAGCAAAAGGGCGACATCATCTTCAGCTATATTATATATTAAGGAAGTGGTGATATTGCATGGTATAGCTATGATTATCGTAAGTTATCGGGACCCACTTTTCACAACTGAGTTTTGAAAGTGTCTACAGGAGAGCTTGGGTATGAAACTAAGTTTGATTGCGGCTTATTACCCACAGAAGGACGAACATACCGAGAGGGTGAATACAGTGTTAGAAGATTTGTTGAGGGCATGCATCCTAGATTTTGGAGGTTCTTAGGAAGATCATTTGCCATTAGTGGAGTTTATATATAATAACAGTTATCAAGCTAGTATGGGGATGGAAGCATTCGAAGTGTTATATGGTAGGCCATGTAAATCTCCTTCATGTTGGCGAGAGTCGATAGATAAGGTGGTACTGGGACCTCATATGATAAATGATACGTCGATGAAGGTACAATTGATAAGGAGAAGGGTAAAGATGACACAAGATTAGTAGAAGTCATATGTCGATAAAAGGCGAGAGGACTTAGAATTCGAGGTTGGAAATCTTGTGTTTTTGAAAGTATGGCCTCTTAAGAATGTAATGAAGTTTGGAAGCTTAGGCAAGTTAGCACCAAGATTAACTGGACCGTTTAAAGTTGTTGCAGTGTATTAGGGGCTTAGCTTATAAAGTAGAGTTACCAAATAGAATGGCTGGAGTTCGTAATGTATTCCATTTGTCAAATTTGTGAAAATGTGTACATGATTCAGCTACAGTAGTGGAGACTAGTCAGTCAGAAGATGTAGATTTAGAAACTGAAGCATGTTCATCTAATGGACCTGCACAGATATTAGTGCAAAGGATTTGAAGGTTGAGGAATAAAGTAATCAACTAGTGAAGGTGCAATGGGAAGACGATTTGATAGAGAGTATGTAGGAGCCTGAGGGAAAGATAGGGATCGAACTCTTTACCGGTATGTTCTTTTGGTTGATATGATTTTCAAGGAGTTAGATTTGGTTGCATAGATTGGATGTTAGGGACTGGATGTTATAATCATTAGACGTTATATTATATGATATTTTTTATGTCACTAAAGTTGTAATCATATAGAACTGCCAGTTTTATACTAGGATTGCTATGCATCATGCCTAATATGTCATATCTCTGCATTCATACTGGGTGCATTTATTGCATTATTCTAGATCCATATCAGTTATCATGCTCACGTTTATCCTATATCTTACTTAGTTGTCATTGTATGCATGTATGACTTTGTTTAAATGTGATGGTTGTTTTAATATAAATGATTGCTTTGTACGATTAGTTGTACTCATGTACAAGTGATACGAGTGAGTAAACAGAGGGTGAGCGTCTAATTCATTTTCCATTCCTTTTGGAATTTCGAGGATGAAATTCTTTTCTCAAGGGGCGGGGCAGAGAATGTAATATCCCAAAATTTTGTATATAACTTAAATAACTATTATAATTAATAATAAATAAATTTTGAATTTTATTAGAGGGTAATTTGGTAAATTTTAATAGAAGAGCAAAATAGTAATTTTTACAAATGGTTGAGTTAGCTGACGGGTGTCGCTGAACTACGTTGCTCTCTTTTTTTTTGGTCAAGATGGAGTATTCATGTAACAACCCTCATATTTAACAATAATATATTTAAATATTGAATCATTGTGTAATTAAAGTTCCAAAATATGACTTTTCTCATTCGGTCAAATTAGGACTTGAGACCGCCTTCGTTGAGTTTGAATCAATGTTGCGAATCAAAATGAATATAAATATCGCTATATTTGGAATCGGGTAATCTGATGTGCTATGTCATCGTACGAGCTCAAAATGTGTGGGGATTTATTTGAGAAATCAAATAAAATATATATAATTTAACATATATAACCAACAAACACAACTCTCTCTCTTTCTCTTTCGATTTTTCCCCTTTCCTCTTTACTATAACTCACGAAAATCAAGTCTCCACCTTCAAAAATCAAAATCGAGAGATTGGGTCAACGATAAATTATGAAACTAGATCTATTGAACTCGTTGCGAGGTAAGGATCAAATCTACGTAAGCAATGGAGGGTATGACGTTGCGTAACTAAACCCCTCTATTATTTCCATGTGGATGATGACGAGGTTGCGGAGCTTGAGACGTCTATTAGTTGAATGGGGGACATTTTTGTGGAATTCATTCGAAGTGGATTCAATTGGCGGCAACCGGAGGAGCTCTAGCTCACTATTGAAAAACAGAACATTTGCACTTCTATGGCACGATATCATGTCGGATTTGGCCTGGGTGGTTCGGACGTGGTGCATCGGGTATGGCCGTGGAGAGGACGCATAGTGTGACATGTTGGCGAAGTCGGTACAATAATTCGTTGAGAGTAGAGGGAGTTTTGGAGGAGAAAAGGTGTTGAACAAGTGGGTTTGTGCATTTTTGTGTTCACGACTTATGGATAAGGAGCTTGGGGAAGAAAATGATTACAGGGGGATTAATTAATTAAGGTAACTAAGTGAATTAATTATTTTACCTAATCTCTTTCCGTATTTAGTCCATATCGCTTGCATAAAAGGTCTAATCGAGATGCGGTCTTCGCTATTGTACTCGTAGTGAGATTATCTACGATGGGTATGGGCTTGGACAGGATTCAGACACTTAATAATTTACGGTTTAGGTGAGAGAAATTATAACTCTGAATTTTTATTTCAGTTTGAATCCTTATAATTTTATTTATAGAAAAATATTACCTAGTAGAGGCAGATTATATATAGAAAAGGATTCCCATTTGATTGGATTTATTTAAGTAGATATTTAGGATAACCGATTAAAATCTGGTATATTTATATTGTGTTCTATTTGTAGTGAATAAGGCTTGATAGCAATGACATTGATTTATAGCGTGATTATAAATTAATTGGACTCTAAACTATTGTTATATTAGTGATGGAAATATTATCATATATTTTACTACTAATCAAAAATAAAAATATGACTTTGGAAAATAAGTAAAACGGGTGAAATTGATTTATAAGCTAATGATGTATTTTACAAAATAATGAAATGATTCTATAAAAAAATAGAAAAGAGATTGAACTTTTATTTAAAATATTTTAGTAAATAAAAGTAAGATTCGATTTAAGTAATAATTTAATTACTTACATGAATATACGTGTGCTTATATGTGCATGAGCGGGTATGCGTATACATGTATTTGAGGTTATATAACAATCAATACAATTATTCTATTGTAGTTAGAATTGTCGATAACGTTTGTTTAATTGTGTATATAATCAAGTTGCAAGTAATCTTATGTAGCTATAGTGACCACCAGGTGCGCTAAGTTGCGTAAGAGAATGTCGGATCGAGTAATCATTCCGGTGAAGCTCAAAACGTGATTTATGTAGAAATGTGTGTTTATGTGTACATGAGTGCATAACCATACACGAGTGAGTGTATCGACATACGTATGAGCAACGTGCAAGGCAAGAAGCCTTGTTGGGTTTGTTTTGGCGTATTAGAGGAAGCCGGGTCGTTAAAATCACCTGTTGAACTCTATACGTGCAAAGAGTGGATTTTGTGTGAAAATCGATTTTCGAACATACAAGGAACCACTTCATAAATATTAAACAATGGACTCTGAAGAAGATGGGACTCGAATCCGTGACTTAGAGGCTACCTACCTGGGCTTTAATGCCTAGGAAAAGGCAGTAACTGGTCGGCCGATGGTAGACCACGGCCAACAGGTGATGCACTTGCCTAGGCAGTAAAGCCCAACCATGGTGCAATTTAATGAGGTTTCTCCTCAGATCTGGATATAGAGCGATGTGAGGCTTTGGAAGGACTTCAGAAAGGCTTCGACACGACTTCAGGAAGGCTTCGAGATGCTCGGGAAAGTGGAATGCGAGGTGAAGCTCATGATTCAGATGTAATGTTTAGTGATATTGATGCGGTGATTTGGTTGCACGATCACATTTGGTGAGCATGTACAGTTAAGGGGAGTTACTTCATGCCCTTTGGCTTTGACCTAGTGATAGGCGTATTAGATTATACAATGTTATATTTGATGTGTGCATATATTTATATGGCATTGGTGTTCCTTTGTTACCGTAATAGCGTATTACACTGGATACGATCGACGTTCTCTTTTTAATAAGACGCGTACACAAGTTACTCGAGAAATCCTTGATATCCTAGAGGGGGATGATGATAATCATATACTACGAGATCAAATATCACCAAAGCCCATTATAGGGGTACGGTGTGATCCACAAAGGTCCCAAGTAGATCATATATCACCAAAGCTCGTTATAGGGGAACAATAAGTTCTATACGAGACCCTTAATTCAGGATGTGGCTCCGGTTGTATAGTGCATTCAGGTACTAACTCTATCTATTATTGTAATAGGTTTCAAGTATTTAGAGTAGATTATATATTACCAAAGCTCATTATATGGGTATAGTGAGATCTACACAAGACCCATTATTTAGGATGTGGCTTGGGGTCTATGGTACGAATAGGTACCGACTTTATTTATCTTGAGCTCTTGAAGGGAATCATTGGATTGCAATGGATGTCTGTAGTTGACTCTACCCATCAGTGATGAGTATTTATTTATATAACTTAGTTGTCTTTCAATGTTATGTTATGCATGTTATTAGTTGGCTGTTGTTGTCACTATTGTTGCATTTACTATCATTTTGTACTTCACGATAGACTTATATTACGATCGCCCTACTTTTGGATGTTGAGTTGCCTTTATCATAGTATGATTGTTACATTTCAGTCACATTATATTGATTGTGCTGAATCATTGACTGCAAGATAAGAGAAGGTTATGGTATGATTTCGTATCCTTTGGATAGGTTTACTTTACATGTTTATGGATAGTCTGGATTACCTCCGAGCAACGATTGTAGAGAGGACCAGTTGTGCATTAGCAATTCATGTTTATTAGTATATAGCTTTAATATACAACATTTTGAGATAGTTCCTCCCACACCAGGATTTATGTCTATCCCGCATTTTGTCTTTTCCTTTTTATGTCATGACAACTCTCAGGTATTTGATTATGTAGTTTGGGAGTCGAATGCTTTTAGGGATATGCTTTCAAGACAGCGGAGCATTTTGTGGAGACAATGTCCATGCCTCATATTATACTTGATATCGTAGTAGTACATGACACATATTATTTATATAGGAGACTTACTGTATTAGATGTTCTATTCTGACTCTCTGTAATGATATTTACTTATCAGTTACTTCCTCTAATGTAGTCTCTTATATATACTGTAATCCTGTTCTGTTCATGTATATTCAATATATTATATATTATCATTCTGCTTTGAGATTCAGTCGATATGCCTTAGTATAATATTTTTTTTAAATTTACATTCCACACAATCTGTTTTTTATGGTATTCGAAAGTCATACGTTTTCATTCAGTGCTGATTTCAGGATATTGCAAAGGGCGGGTTGTTATAGTTGGTATTAGAGCCCAGGCTCAACACTCTGACCAAGTTGACCGGTTTGAGTTAATCAATTTGGTAGTAGTAGATAGGTTAAGAGAGCGTACTTGTATTTTTCTACTATATAGTATTACGTACACAATTTATCCTTCGGGCATTGATTTATTTTCCTGCCAGTTGCTAAGACACCTTCGTTCCAGATATCCTTATGAGCAGATGGAGTACAAGAGCGACTATAGACAAGTAGTATGGGATACCTGATTTGTCCGGAGACTATTTGATTATCGCATGAGATGTTCTGCCACATGTGAACATTCCAATATTAGGGTATGTGATGAAGTGGTGTAGTCCTTGTGGCACTAGTATTTTTAGCTCCACCAGCTTTTAACTTCCCAAAGTTATGCCAGGATTCCTTTAGCTCTGGTTGAAAGCCATTTTCATGTTTTGAGGTTGTGCTGTGACACCGGCTAAGACATATGTTTTTGATATGGCTCTCGCCAATGTGATTTATGGGATGTTCATTTGTAGAGGATGGTCTTCTAGTATCTTAAGGAGGAGGTTTGGCTTGGTGGGATATAATAGTATAGGGAGCTGGCGAGCAAGCCGTGCCTTGGATTAATTTCGAGCATTACCTTAAGCTTCGGTTTATTTTTGAGACCGAGAGAGGCATGCAATTTGAGTGTTTTGTCCATTAGAAGTAGGGTAGCTTATCAGTAGAGGAGTATGTTGACCAATTCAATTTTTTGTAATTGGGGATTGAGATGGTTGGTACTCCGTTGGTGTGGGCAAAAGAATTTGCCTTGGGTCTTAAAGCATCAGTTGGTGATTCATTGCTTAGTCATATCCAAGTTAGGGGCCACTTTTGAAAGTCTCCTTTGGATGGTTATCCTCCATGAGAAAGCCACGAGATACCGTTTGAAGTAGCAAAAGTGGAAAGCAATTGAAGCTCTAACCGAAACGTAAAGACTAAGATACAAAGAAGATACGAGGGCATTTCGCCATGAGGTATCATCTAGCTAAAGCAAAGCATAAGTGCTTCAATTATGATTGGCTTGATCACTTGGAGAAGGATTTTCCTACATTTTTGATGGGTGAATAAGTAATGATGACTTATGTCTTATGGGCATTGTCGGGTCATAACAAGTTTAATGCTTAAGTGAAATGGAAGGAGCTTATGTAGTGGGGTATGCTCTATATTTGGGGTGCTCATTCTATTCCTTTCGATGCTTGAGTGGTATATTTACCCATTGCTAGTTACTTGGTAGATAGGCTAAACTTGACATCCGCCATAGTAGGTGAATTCTTATGTGATTTAACCTTTATAAAAATAACCTTAGTGTTGAACTAAGGTAAAATGACTGAGCGTACTAACATTCAAACTTGATGCACGAGCATCCAGATGGAGTTGGGTCAATCGTTGATGACTTGGATTTGGTATCTAGATAGAGTTGGGTAGTTGTCCAATAATGGGCAAAGAACCGTTGGGTGACTTATACATTTTGCATAGAGTCATTCGTATTGTAATTGTTTGTCCTTATGTTAGTAAATCTTAGGTGGTACGAGTAAACCCATGTGCCAAAAGAAATATTTTCTAAAGATTGATCTAAGCACATACCAATTCCTAATCACTAATTAAGTGCAGGGTTTCTTAGTGATTTGCATCAGTTGGGTAAGGTTTTTTCACTCGATTCATAAAAGGGAGCATTTAAGTCGGATCCTTGAGGTGACTAAGAGATTTTGAAACCTTGACTCTGGTCGTGCGAGGAAATTTTAGTGGTCCAACCAGGGAACCGGATCAAAGTTCGCATGAGTGGTGTCAGGTGGCCGGCCCTAGTTTAACAAAGAAATCTTGCAAGCAAACAGAGGATTAGATCGGGTACCGTATAGATTTTGTATGATCTTTATTCATTGTAAAATTATTTATAAAATATTATAGTTTAGAATGCTTGTGATAGCTCGTGGAAGGACTTTTTGACTAGTTTTGTGGCGACTTGGATAATCTTCAAAGTGCCAATTTGATTTCCTTGGCGAGCGTTGTAGTATACTTAGTATATTATCCTTATCAACATTGTGCGGTTGGGATGAGTTTGAACCCGAGAAAACCCAGGCATTTATTGATCGTCACTAAATGATGATTTAATTAGTTGAATTTTCCCTTTTGGAGGATGAGTTCTGTTTGGAAGGAAATGAAATATTAAGACTTTGATTGTTGGGTTTATTCAAGAGTTTTGAGACTCGAGATCTAGCATATCATGTAAGATTTCCTTTTCGTAATGGGAGGTGTAGTAATTTTTCATGTACTATATTAACAAAAGGAGTTACACCACTTAAGCATTTTGTCCATCTTCGATGATGAGCAGACCCATTGGAATTTATAATTTTTCATGCACGTTTCTTGCTATTGTTTGATTGTTATTTGTCATTGTGTGTTGTCATTTGATTGTTGTTTGCTATTGTGTGCTATTGTTTGCTGTTGATTGATTTTCAATTTTGATGATTTATCATTTCTTCTTGTTTTGTATGATTGGTAGTTTATATGTTATTTATTATTGCTTGTTGATTATTTATCATTACTTATTATTGCTTGTTATTGTTTGTTATTAATTTGTATAGCTGGTGTTGCGTTCTTTGTATGCTTAGTAGTATGTTTGTAAATTATTATTGTCTGTTGCTACTCGTTTTGTGTTTGGTTGCTTGTACCGTAATTTAAGTTTCCTATTAAAGTATTTTGGAGAGAGGGACAACGATAACTATCTAAAATAGATCACATGTCATCCATGGTCGTTTTACTGGTCAAGGTGAAATCTATAAGAGTCCATTGCCTTTTAATACGAATCGGAGTGTATAGTATATTTGGATACTAACTTATTAAGCTTACTCTCCAATTGACAGTCATTTATGGCTGTGATAGCATCGGTTACTGCTCCAAAACACAAAATTTATGCTTCTTACACTAGAATTGCAAGTTAGAGCATGTATTGAGTTGCATGTTTGGTTGTTATTTGTGGTTATGTTGCCATGTTAATATGTATGCATTTGTTATTTCAGCATGCATGTTGGATGTTTTACTTCTCATGCTTATGTATTTTTCATTTATGGTAGTACATTGCTTCTCTTTTATGTTCACAACTCTCTTCGGCTTGTGTAAGTGTAGGATAGGTACATGGAAGCAAAAAATTGCCATTTGGTTGTTTTCGCATCTGCATTCACATCTAAATGGTAAGTTGCTTGCTAAAACAAGTTTCAAAAGAGGTATGAAGTAGTTAGAGATGATATATTGTTATTATGTTGTCCGTAGATATGCAAGGTCCCAGATATGGGCTTATATTTTGGGATTTTTCGGACCTAGCCACGCAAAGGAGGTGCTAAATTTTTTGTTTCAAAATAGGAGGGGCTTTGAAATCCTAAGGGTTGATGGTTATTTTCTTAGTTAGGTAGTATCGAGGAAGAAATCTTTTTAAGGAGAGGAGAATGTAACAACCCGCATATTTAACGATAACATATTTAAATAATTAATTTAAATATTGAATCGTTATTGAATTAAAGGTCCAAAATATGAATTTTCACACACGGTCAAATTAGGACTCAAGGCAACCTCCGTTGAGTCCGGATATACATTGCATATCAAAATGAGTATAAATATCACAATATTTGGAATCAGATGATCCGATGTGCTATGTGATCATATGAGCTCAAAAATGCATGGGGATTTATTTGAGAAATAAAATAAAAAAATATATAATTTAATATATATAACCCCCACACACATAACACACTCTCTCTTTCTCTTTTTCCCTTTCTTCCTTACTATATCTTACAAAAATCAAGCCTCCACCTTCAAAAATCAAAATCGAGAGACTCGATCAACGATAAATTATGAAACTAGATCTGTTGAACTGATGGTGAGGTATGGGTTGAATTTGCGATGTCAAGTTAGATTTATCCTAGGTGGTTCGGACGTGGTGTGTCAGCGATGGTCACGGAGAGGACGCATAGTGTGATGCATTGGCAAAGTTGGTACAACGATTCATTGAGAGTTGAGGGAGTTTAGGAGGAGCGAAGGTGTTGAACAAGTGGATTTGTGCATTCTTGTATGCATGGCTTGTACAAAGGGATCTTGGGGAAGAAAGCGATTAGGGGGGGATAGTTAATTGATGTAATTAAGTGAATTAATTATTTTAATTAATCTCTTTCTATGTTTAATCCATCTCTTGCATACGAGTTCCAATTGAGACATAGTCTTCGCCGTTGCACTCGTAGTGAGATTATCTACGACAAGGTATGGGCTTGGATTGGATTGTGACACTTGAGAATTTATGGTTCAAATGAGCGGAATTATAACTCTATAATTTGTATTTCATTATAAATCCCCGTAATTTTATATATAGAAAAATATTACCTAGTAGAGGCATAAAATAAATATATATGAAATTATTTTCCCATTTGATTGGATTTGTTCGAGTTGATACTCAGGATAGTCGATTAAAATCCCATATATTTATATTGTATTCTATTTGTAACGAATATGGCTTGATAGCGATAACGTTGATTTATAGCGTGATTATGAATTAAGTAGACTCTAAATTATCATTACATTGGTTATGGAAATATTATTTTATGTTTTATTACTAATCGAAAATAAGAATATGACTTTCAAAAATAAGTTAAAGGACTTAAAAATGATTTGTAAGTTAATGATTTATTTAAAAAAATAATGAAATGATTCTATGGAATAATATAAAAGAGATTGAACTTTTATTTAAATATTTTGGTAAACAAAAGTAATACCCGGTTTAGGTAATAATTTAATTACTTACTTGAATATATGTGTACGTATATGTGCATGAGCGGGTATGCGTATACATTTATTTGAGGTTATGTAAAAATCAATACAATTCTTATATTGTAGTTAGAAATGTTGATAACGTTTTTGAAATTAACATGTATAAACCTGATAGTATGTTTAGAAACAGAAGTATATGAAATAAACATAGTTTTATATTCGATAATCAAAATCAACAACTTTGGCACTAAATTCATATTATAACTTGATCCAAACTTGTATTAATGTATGCATATATGTTATGACTTAAGAACTTGAAGTATATTATATATGAAGTGTAACCCTAGGAATAATCAAAAACTAGATTGTTTGAACCAAAAATGGCACAAACACCCAGAAGTTTATGTAGAGGAAAAAATATGAAGAAATATGAATGAAAATGAGAAATGAACAAGACACGATCATTTATAGCGCTTCGATAAAGCAAGGCCTACGACAACTTTAATATTTTATTGCTTATATTTGACTTGAAGGAAGAAGTTCTTAGAAGTCGGCACAACTTCGACACTTAGATGTCAGAATTACAAGAATATAAAGTAGGGAAGAGCTAGAGCCAAAAGATCCTAAAAATGTGCCTTACCCTCCTATTTATAGAGGTAGGGAGCCTAATATTTTGTATAAAATATCTCTAAGCCATTGCACACAATTTAGACCAAATCTCCCACGAAAGTAGGTGCCACATCAGTAAGAAGTAGGGGTCGGTACCAATCCATAAGTAGTGGTCGGTACCAAGTCCTAAGATAGCCAAAATTGCTTTATTCAACTCTCCATCTTGGCTCATCTTGTGGTTAGCTTCATGATTCCATAGTTGTTTACATCAATATTAGCTTGTTTCGGAGCCAAGTGATGGAGTTGTGGAAGAACAGATTTGTAGTTTCAAGTTTTCATGGAGATCGATGGAGAATTGAATTGAATCAAAAAATCAATAGTGAAAATAGGCTTTTGACATCGAGTGAGGGATATAGGCAGAAGATGGGGTCCACCTGAGATGGAGCTAGGACTCGGTACCGATCCATAGGGTGGCGTCTTTACCGATCCCTAACTCAGGTGAATTAGTCCTCATCTTTGTTTGGGTTGCTTTGGCCTTTGTCGTTGCCTTGTGATTCTCTCTGTGCTTTGTTTCTGGACTCCTTGGTTATCTCTCTGGGCTTCCTTCCATGATAACTCAAAGTTCGATCCGTCCAGTCTGTCCGAATATTGCCTAGTCAAATGGCTGGATAACACTTGCCCCCCAAAGTACGTCCCGTTTCGAACATGATGTGCTTTAAATTGAGACAAGTTAGAATTTTTGTGAAGGAATACACTCTGTGTTCTAAATGGTCGTTATCCTTCCCACGAATCGTTGCTGTGAAAAGTTATGTCCGTAGTCATTCGTCGCGACACTTTTCCAATTTTCAGGATTATAAACCTGGAACGTATCCTCATAATCTGGCACTCTAAACTTGACAACTTTAAACTGACTCCTTCCATGGACTTCTCTGCTTTAGATTTGATTTCCCTTCAATCTTGATTGTCATTGGGTATTGGATATACATACGTACACGCATTTCATGCATGTTCTTAAGTTAGAAGGAGTATCCATACATAATCCATTGCATTCATGTACATAGACATATATCCATGCACATATACATATAAGTATATATACACGTTCTTTCTCTCTTTGTTTAGGACTCGGTACCGACCCATAGTTTAGGGTCAGTACCAACTTCGGACTTGGACAATATTTCCAAGTCTTATTTTCAAGACTTTGGGTCTAGGATTATTTAACCCAACCCTTTATTCATTCGTCTCCTCACTTGTTTACTTGCCTAACTGATCCAAGCTTTTAGCCTCTGCCATTAACAAGTTTTCTACCTTCAAATTGTACTCGCACCTCCATCTGAACCTAGAACCACCATCGCCCATTACCGCCTATGCCTGACATCGCTCGTTCATCCTTGGTTAGACCCGTCTCCCCAACCCGAACCATAGCTTTTGGAACTCATTTCACACTCGAACCGACACTCAGCCTACCGGATTGCATAGTACTAGGTAGGTTAATGATGGACTTGGTGATGGAGGTGGATGTGGTTGAATGGACATGGGTGAATAGGGGTGTGGACGGCCGTGATTAAGGAAGTGGCGAAGGTGGATGAAGATAATTGGAATTTCCTTTGTTTTGCAGTTGTACAACTCCACCACTTTGGAAAATTTCTTATGTATTTTTATTCACATGACTTGAGATCTTCTCTTGGACTTGAATCCTTCCCAAAGCATGGCCAATGATATGAAACTTGTCGGGATGGTCAGCGATGACGGTCACGACGAGTGATATCCAAAACTTAAAAATGAACCGTTGAATAACCTGTAAAACTTGAACTGCATGACACTACACGACACTGCACTAGAATTCACTTTAGCACGGGGGTATAGCTTGTAATTACTCTAATGTTGATTATCGGTCGAGTTTTTTTATAGAAATTGACCAGATACGTTCCAAACATCTTACTACTTAAGCCGCAGGTACACCCACTTCCAAATATATTAAATCCGATGCTGAATTGAGTTCGACTACAAATCCACATGCCCAACTAACTCCAACTCAGTAGAAACAATAACAAGAGATCCCACAGGTCGAACAACAAAATCAATAAACTCCTGAAGCCGAGCAACAAGTTCCTGAAAATCCAATAGAACCAGTAGGCGGGCTAGCGATAGACCTAGCACCCGACACTCTTGAGGATGCTATGATATTAGAAGATCCCCCTAATTCTGTAGCCTCTAAATCGACGAAGGGTCTCTTCGGTGGATATGTGATAAGCAAGGGATCCCGTTTGAAGATGTTTTAGCTCCTTCCCATCAGCAAAGACCACACAACCCTCTAAACGGTTATATTTCCTGCAATAGATACATGTGCTTGGCGTATTGCATCCCACCGTTTAAATAGTTCGTGCGATGAGTTATCGACTTCATGCAATAGGCTCCAACGTAGCTGCATTTGAACAACTAAGCTTTCTTCCTTAGCACATACATGGTTTTCTCTGAGCATTTGAATTGAATACCCAGCGATGATGAGATCTGGTACATTTAAAGCTTCAAGAGCCAAAAATAGAGTCCATCTTTGATTTACTTGGAACAAATCAAGGGTTGCATAGTGGTTATTAGAGTATGGAACAAGTTGAGCTACTTTAAGAGCGAGTGGTTCTATGTCCGCTACTCGCCTGGATTCGCATGGAGATAGATATCCAGACGTAAGTTCCATTTCAAATGCTTTACATGAATTTTTTCTTATAGTGTGCAGACTTAACTCACACCCTTGTTTTACTATCCAGATGTTCCGTCAAAGCCCAATAACTCAGCGCTTTCAGATGCTGTTTACACTCTTATGGTAGTTCTGATAGGAGATAGAGATATTAGAATTCTCCTGTTAGATGAAAATATTCTTGCCTATGGCTTGTTAGAAGAGGGTCGTAGCACTGGCACCGTCCAAATTGCTTTCAGTGACGACGACGAAAACAACAACACCTCGCTCGAAGGAGGTGAGGCTAATCCCAAGTTGCCCCTAGTCCTAAGTCCTAGGGCTGGCGTTAAAGAAAATATCGAAAAAGTACCAGGATATGCCAATGAAGGCAAAATTATGGGTGAAAGTGGTGAGGCTGGCCTAAGAGACATTGATGCGGGTCATGAGTCTCAACCTGAACGATCTAGGGATAATCAAATGCCTGCTTCAAAGAAGATGTTAATCATGAAATTCTCTAAGGTGCAGACTTCTACCCAGCCCTCACCATTTATAGATGTAAAGAAAACTCTATCTCTTCCTTCGACAGGCACGGTTTAGGGCCAATTCCTGCCAAGTTTGGTTTGTTGGTAATATTAGTATTGAGGGCATTAACTCCCCTATCCACATCGATAAGGATTTCATCCCTACCAGTATGGGAGAGGTTACCCCATGAGTAAAGCTCTAGCTCATGGTCCGTCGGGGGGACACTAGAACACACACGCCTACGTGCACTTTACAACACTCACACTTGACCTGTGTCCTTGCTTGTTAAATCTAACTTGTTCTTATTTCCCTTATAAGATCCACGGAGAAAAGAACATATATATCGATCTTTGGAAGTGAAAGCATCCCAAGCACAAAGGCCTCGGTTGAGTTCATACCATCAGGGAAGTGGTTGCGATTATGAGTCAGGCTACCTTTCTAGCCAAGACAAAGAAGACTGAATTAAAAGCAGTTACAATAGAGTACGCTAATCACATGACTCTGCTTCCATATGTCACCCTAGGTCTCGATTACTTCCTCCTAGAGGTTCAGAGAGGCAACCTGTTCATCACGATGACACCCTACCGTGTGACTCTTCTCATGCTCCACTTCCGGCTTCCATCCCTATGCAACCTCCAGTAAGATCTCACTCCAGTCGATCCTTCAAACATAGGAATCATAAGAGTGGCTCTAAAACTTCCCATCACTGGCAAAGAAACTGCCATAGTCCTACCTATCTCTACGAAGGAACAGCTTATGGCCAATGCCCGGATGGGCAAACTAATATAAGAATTTCCAAACATTTTCTTTGATGGACTTGTGTTTGTGCCTAATCTAAAAAGAATCCCGACTGATGTATAAAAGATGACAATCGACTGTGTGATTGACGTTCACAATCAGTATAACAAACGATCGAAGTTAGTTGAGAAAATTTCCAAAGTATCCAAGGATAGGCATGTGACGCTCCACCCCGAGACCTACACGAACAGAGAATTTTACAAAGTAATATTGTCGGCTAGTGCAGAGAATAGGGCTGGTGAGGAGTGACCATCCATGAATTTTACCTTAAGCGAGCATTAACACGTCGACTAATATTCTATACACTTCTTGAATCAGGCGGAACCAATGTATACAATTCAAGCTTAAAACAAGACTACAGTGGCTAAAATAAAATTTCAGAACAACATACTATAATAAACAGATCATAGAATCATAAATCAGTCACAACGGAATATAATAGATACATGTTATATTGACACATAATAGATACATGATGTAGACTACAAATATACAAAGTGCTACATCTCAAAAATGAATATGTACACAAAAGGAGTCTAATCTCAATACAAAATACAACGATGTCAAATGTGTGTGTATATATATATATATATATATATAAGATGACAAAAGAGAACTGCTAGCTAACATGAAAGATATCCATTCTAATGCCTCAAGCTGAAGGACTTGAAACATCACGGTCTGACCTGAGTATTATAGATACTTAAACAACTTCAAGTTTGAAATCACCTAATGATCAAACATCAAATAGCTTCTTAAAAGCAAAGCCCCAAAATGATTCGGTGATAAAATAAATAACATCAAGTTTCAGAAATCACAACTAGAAATCCAGAAAATCTCATAAAAGGGGATAGGCAAACTCCAAGATTGGTGAATAAATTCACATACATGTATGTGACTCCATGATAGCCGTATAAATCTATAAACATCAGGATAGGTACAAGACCTATAAACATCGAAATAGGTATAAAACCTATAAAATCAAAGATAGGTACAAAACCTATAAACATCGAATAGGAACAAGTCCTATAAACATCAATATAGGTACAAAACCTATAATCATCAAATAGGAAGAAGTCCTATAAACAACAAAGACGAATTATAAACTCGTTGTTTGCACAAAAAATGGACAAACACCTCGAAGTTGTATGATTTAGTAGATCTTATGTTGTTCTTAGTGATTTGGGTGATTTATGCAAATATATGAAAAGCAGGGGCTAAACTGTAAAAAGACACGCAGATTTATAGTGGTTCAGCCAGAATGTGCCTACGTCCACTTTATATGTTATTTCTCTTCTCTTGTTTTGATTACAAGTACAAAGCTTTGATACAAGTAAAAGAAAGTTGTTTGAAAGTTCTCTCCGTGCTTGAGCTCTCAAACTTGTCCCCCATTGTTGTACCCCTGCCTCTCTATTTATAGAGTGAGGTTGGGGGCAGGGGTCTTGGATGTATACAGCTGCTGGTGGGCCTGGGCTGAAGTGATCTGGCCTGGCAGTCTGGTTCGGCATTCTCTTGGTTCGGTGAAGTATGGAGTTGGTCCGGTTGGGCTTCATCCGGTGAAGTGTGGAGCTGGTCCGGTTGGGCTTCGTCCGGTGAAGTGTGGAATGGTGAGGTTGGACCGGTGGCAGTTGCCGGATGAAGGTCTACCGAATGGACTTGAGGGAGGATTGCCGAATGGACTCGAGGGAGGATTGCCGAATGGACTCGAGGGAGGGCTGCCGAATGGGTCATGCCGAATGGACTCGAGGGAGAGCTGCCGAATGGATCACGTCTCTGGGTCTCGAGGTCGTCCGGGTAAGAATTCACCCAACATTTGCCCCCCAAAGTAGGGCATATGTCTAACATATGTCGTGCTTTGTCTTCCTTCGTTCGGTCTTGGTTGCGCCGAGCCAGTTGGTCCGGTCGATGTGCTTTGCTTATAAATAAGGGCGCCACTCTACTATTGTTTCTTCATTTTTCGAGATAGCCGAACCACTTGACTCCTATTCTTTCCGAACTAGACCCTTATCATTGCCGAATCAGGTGAGATTTTATTCTGCCGAATGAGTGTTCGCCGAACGAGATCTTATTCTCGTATTACCGGACGAGAACGGGAGACACCGAATGAACCCATACTTGAACCACCGAATGGACCTTGAATAACGAATGAGAATTTTCATTGTCTTTACCGAATGACGATGGGAGTTTGAATAACGAATGAGAATTTTCATTGTCTTTACCGAATGACGATGGGAGTTTGAGCACTTTGAACTTTCTTTGCTTACACTCGAGACACCGAATGAACTGATGCTGAATATGTTTTTACCGAATGAAGTCATATACTTGTTTATATCCTCTGTTCTAAATGTGTTTTTCCGGTATTGTAGATAATGTCTCGCAAAGTAGAAACTCGATCAGACAAGAAGCGATCCGTGGGTGAAGGAGAGTCATCGGCTGTGCCCCCAGCTCAATCAGGATCGGAGCGTCATGGGCCCGCCCCGAGGTCATTAGTGGATGGATATGGTCCCCAGGAGTTGCTGGATTCCCCGCCTGACTGCTTTCCTAGCCTTCTCAAAGAGGAGCAACTCGATGTTATATCTCGTTCTTTTGGGATTGATAGAGCCCTCATGCTGCTGCCGGGTCCAGGAGTCATGCCATACAGTCCTCCCGAAGGATACTTCGCTTATAGCAGGTACCATTGCATGTGTGGTGCTATCCCGCCTCTCAATGCTTGGATAGTCAGCTTCCTCACGTACCTGAAGGTGGCCCCATTTCAGCTTCAGCCCAACTCTTACGCCATACTGGTGAGCCTTTTCGTTATTTTTCGGAGGAAGTATGGTCGCGCTCCCTCCAACCGGGAGATCCGGTACTTGTACAATTTAAGGGGCTACAAGAAGGGGTCCCCCTATATTAACTTGGAATCTGCTGTGACCTTCAAGCCGGTCCTGGACCTTTATTCCAAGTTCAGCATGTTCAAGAAAGAGTGGTTCTTTGTTAGGGACGACTCCGTCTCTATCCGGCGCTTTACCTCTGGATGTAAGTTGATGCTTTTACTTATAATTTCTATCCTGATTGTGATGCTTCTTCTCATACTTTCTCATTTTTGCTAGCGACAGGTGGCTTTCCTGTTGTGGAGACTGACCGCCTGGTTCAGACGGCGGCGGAGATAGAAGGCATTCTTGGGAAATACAGATCATCTGCTTACTTGATTAGAAATGCGATCCTTCTAGAATACAACTTGATCCTTCCGCAGCAGTCTGTAGTTAAGTTGAGGGAAACGGCGGAAGAGAGGGCGGCTGCTCAGGCCAAGGGAGGCGTTGCGGCAGAGGGTGGAAAGAGAAAACCATTCATGAAACCTCCAGCCGTTGGAGGTAAGAAACTTAAGAGGTCAGACGGTCCTTCTCCCAGCAATTGTCCACTTACTCAGGGGGAGATAGACGCGGAGGAGGAAAGAGGTGAGGCGGAGGGCGGAAGTGACGTTGAGCGTCTTGGTGACGAGGGTGGCGATGGACAGGGTGGTGATGGTTCCAGGGCTCTGTCTTCTGGGCAAGTAGGCGAGATGCAAGAGTGGACGGATGATGCTCTCCGTCAAGCCTTTGAGGGGTTGGGTGATGATCCGGCTTTGGTTGAGAAGACCGGGGAGGCGGACAAAACCGGGACTGGTGCAAGTGAGTCTTCTCCGACTATTCCGGCCAAGGTGGCTCTGACAACTCAAGGTGAACTCTTGACCCCTGCATGCTTCATAATGATAGGGACTTAGGAATATTTTATGACCCGCTCCCGTCCTGGAATGAAATCCGGGACTTATTGCAGTATCCCACTCCTCTCCAGGGTTTGTACAACCACAGTTGTGTTTCTTTTCCTTTTCTAATCTTGTAGTTTACCGCGTTCCTTGAATCATATTGTAATGTAAGATTATGACACTTGTTCTTTATATCAGGAGCAGGCAAGACGCCCAAAGCTTCAGACCTTCGACACAGGCTCGAGCAATATAAACTTTCCAAAATTTCTGCTAAGCCGAAGCCCTCAGCCCAACGCTCCGGGGATGTAGTCGGGTACCGTCCTCTTCTTGGGGTCATCGAAGAGGGTATTCAGCAGAGGAAGAGGAGTCATCCTTTATCCGAAACTTCGCTCGGTCCTCAGCCTCCGGCTCAGCCTATTCATGATATTACTGAGGAGGGCAGCGAGTTTGTATCTTCTCCACACCCGTCCGGAAACCCTTCTGTTGTTCATATCGACCGTCCCGATCTGGCCCGTAATCCATTTGCCGGTCATCCTGATCTGGATCCGGGTTCTCAGGATATTAATTTTGACGAAGTTACTGGTGAACACCTTCTCCCCCGTAACCCCATGGTACGAGTACTTGACGAAGCCAAGTCCTTAGACCTCGATCTACTCACCACTCGTATAGTCACTATGGGAGACGAGGCCAAGGCTAACATTGATCGGGTGGCGGAGGAGGCCAAGAAGCTGATGGGGCATCACGCTCGGCTGGTTAAGGCCGGAGAGGAGATAGGGAGCGCCAACATCCGACTTCGATTGGTGGTCTCGGATCAGGCCAAGCAGCTTGCGGATCAGGCTATCCAGATTTCTCAGCATGAGGCTGCCACTGGGCGATTAAGGAGAACCATGGAAGAGGCTAGTCGGGCCGAATTGCGGAAAATGGAAGCTGCTTGCAAAGAGCGGATTGACATGGCTATTACCACGGTGGATGAGGTTCGGAAAGCGGATCTCGAGCAGGTGGAGGAATTGTCCGAGAAGCTTGAGGCTGCAGAGCTTGCTCAAGCTCAGTCGAGGGAAGAGATGGCGGTGATGCGGAGGTCCCTTCAAGCTGATTGCTCGAGATACAGACTGGAGAGAGATGCTGCCGTGGAAAGGTTGTCGGCCTCCGATGCCCGGATGAGGGAGTTTGAGGAGAACGAAGGAATGATGGATGACATGCTCCAGGACATGTATTTCCGGACTTGGAAGCAGGGTAACCTCTCTTGGATGGATGATTATCCCAGAGTCATGGCCAAGACATATCTTCGGGCTTTGGAGGAGGCTAAGGCTGATGCAGATAAAGAGGGTGGAGCGGTCTTCAGTATGGATGTGGTCACGGCCCAGTTCACCAAGGAGGAGAAAGTGGCGGTAAAGGAGGGTATGCGGCTGCTTGCTGCTGAAGAGGCGGGTGTGCAGGTAGAAGATGACGACCAGGATGGTCAAGAAGCTAGTACTGGTAAGTCTTCCTTTCTAGTCTTTCTGTTAACTTGGTTACTCATCACTAATGAATCCCTTTTATGACCGGACAGGCGGGCAAAAGAACAAGGACAAGACTTCGACGCAACCAGCTCCATGACTGAACCTGAAAAATTCTTTTTGTAGGCTTGGCATTGTTGTATCTGTTAGTCTTAAGACAGTAGAGTAACTTCTAAGTTGTAATTCTTGCTACTTGTAATAACATTATTCTTGACGTGTAATTTTTTAGCTCAAGTTGATTTTGTCATTTCTTGAATATTTGTTGCTACTTCGACATATCGTATGAGAAATGTAGCTATGTGTATTATTGTAATTAAATTGTGTTTGATGTCAGATTCTGGTTTTAAATCATAATCTCATGACTTGCAATGTTAGCGTGTGGTGTGAAAAAATCAAATTATAGTCATGCATTTGTACATAAAGGAAGAAAATACCGCCTTTCATGTTCTGTTTGTAAATGGCAGTTTCGAATATCTTGTATGACCAAGCATGGAGAGCAGTTGACTGCCCCGCCATCTGATTGCGAATCTCTGCATCCATTGGCGGGTATCTCTTACCCTGCATCCTGTACTTTATGGTTTGTTATAGAGGATAGGAGGAAAGTTTTTTAAGTAAAATTGAAATATGTGAAATAGTAAAACTTCCAGTCACGGAAGGCCTTCGATGTGCTTAAGTTCGTGGCAAACGGGTTTTGTAGTCACTTTCCCTAGCTGTGGGTCTTGGAGACATTTGTCACCCATCTTACGCTTCCGCGGGGAGTTAATTCTTTTTTACCACAGCCGCACTTAAGACACACCGGAGCCGAGATCGCGCACAGTAACTACCCGGGCCATTATGGCCCGTACTCATGGGTATTATTCGACTTACTGTGGCCGGCTAGCGTGGGTGCCGATCGTCAACTGTGAACTGCCCCTGGCTGGCCACACCTTATGTTGGGGCTTATAATCGGTTCACAGTCGCCGGCGAGCCTAACGCCGTAATGAGCTGCCTCGGCTATAGTCGGCCTTCTCGGTGGCTTATAATCGGCTCATTACAGTTGGCTTTAAGGGCCGTCGCGAGCAATGAGTTAACCCGCAGCAGAGGGATGCTGGAGCAAAAGTGTCTCATTGGCGAGGGCATAGATTCGCATAGTACCTGTTGGGGCTTGTCCACGTGAAGTCGCATTGTGGAGTGCTTTGAATAGAAATGCTATATGCTCAGGATTTTGTTCAACAGAAAAGGATAAAGTTAACAAGCAGCCAAGATACAAAGGAACAAGTTAAAAAAGAGACAAGGCTTTTTTAAAGTGGTTCGGCACGAAAAAATGCCTACGTCCACTGATTCTCTTCGTTAATTCACTTCATATGGGCAATACAAGTTAAGAAAAGTATCGACGGAGGTGTTGGATGTTCCATGCCCTCTGGAACACCTCTCCGTCCACTGTTGACAAAATATAGGCTCCGTTGTGGAGATCTTTATGAATTACATATGGTCCATCCCAGATTGGGTCTAGTGCTCCGGGGCGAGGGAAGATTCGCTTGAGGACAAGATCCCCTTCTCGTAAGGTACGATGCTTGACTTTGGAGTTGTATTGTGCTGCCACCTTTTGCTTGTGGGCTGCTGTTTTTAGGACTGCATCATTCCTTCTCTCCTCGACTAGATCCAAAGACATGTTGAGGAGCTCTTCGTTTTCTTCTGGGTTATAGTGGACCCTACGGTGGGAAGGCACAATGGTTTCAACTGGGAGCATAGCCTCCGATCCGTATGCCAAAGAGAAAGGAGTGTGCCCTGTTGATGTTCTGAAAGATGTGCGGTAGGCCCATAGTGCCGTAGGGAGTTCATCCACCCAAGCGCCCTTTGACTTTTCGAGCTTCTTTTTGATCAGAGTTTTCAGAATTTTGTTGACTGCTTCGACTTGTCCGTTTGCTTGGGGATATGCTACGGATGAGAAGCTTTTGTGAATTCCGTGTTCTTGGCACCAGTTGGCGAATTCCTCGCTGTCAAACTGAAGTCCATTGTCTGATATGATTTTTAGTGGGACTCCGTACCTGCACAGAACATTTTTGATTAAGAAGTTGATAACTTTCGCTGAAGATACTTTATTTAGAGGTTCTGCTTCCACCCATTTGGTGAAATAGTCGACTGCTACTATAGCATATTTGGCGCCGCCTCGACCCATTGGCAGTTCACCGATTAAGTCAATTCCCCATACTGCAAAGGGCCAAGGGCTGGTCATCTGGGTAATCTCGGTTGTTGGTAGCCGAGGGATCTTAGCAAACTTTTGGCATCTGTCACACTTCTTGACGAAGTCTAAGGCGTCCTTGCTTAAGGTGGGCCAGAAATATCCGTATCGGAGTATCTTTTTTGCTAACGTTTGCCCTCCGGTGTGATCTCCGCAGCTTCCTTGATGAATGTTGGATAAGATTTCCTTGGCTTCCCTTCCGGCGACACACCTTAATAATGGGTTAGAGAACCCGTGCCGATAGAGGATGTCTCCTTGCATTGTGTAGCGGGACGCTTTCCTCAAGATTTTCTTGACTTCGTTACGCCTGTCGGGTAGTGTGCCATTTTGTAGGTAGTCTCGGATGGGAGTCATCCAAGTTGCTTCTTCGGTTGCAGCTACCAGATTCACTTGCTTAAAACTTGGGACCATTTGCTTTGAGACAGTTACTGCTCCGAAGATGGCGACGTCTCTCATACTTGCTTGCTTTGCCAATTCGTCGGCCTCTTGGTTCTCTTCCCGAGGGATGTGTTTGACTAAGTAGTGGTCTAATCGGCTGAGAAGTAACTTGGTCTTCTTTAGATATGCTATGAGTCGTTCTTCTCGAGCTTGGAATTCCCCTAGTATTTGATTAACAATAAGCTGAGAATCGCTGTGAAGACACAAAGAATTGGCTCCGATCTCGATAGCGATTTCTAATCCGGCTATTACTGCTTCGTATTCTGCATCGTTGTTGGTGGCAGTGAACTCCAACCTTATAGCATAGTGCAGTTTATTTCCCCTGGGAGTGATGATTACCACACCTGCCCCCGAGCCTTGTTCGTTAGATGCACCGTCCACAAAGAGATTCCACTTGATATCTTCTGTTATTTCCAGTTGCTCCTTATCCTCGTTGGTAGTGAATTCTGCAATGAAATCAGCCATGGCTTGTCCCTTGATGGCGGTGCGAGGGTGATAGGTGATATCATATTGACTCAGCTCAATACACCATTTAAGTAGTCGCCCGGAAGTGTCGGGACGATGGAGTACCTGCCTTAGTGGTTGATCGGTTAGAACCTTGATGGAATGGGATTGGAAGTAATGACGTAGCTTTCGTGAAGTGATTAGTAAACAGTATGCTAACTTTTCAAGCTTAGGATATCTGACTTCTGCCCCAGTAAACCTTTTACTGACGAAGTAAACTGGTCGTTGCGTGCGGTTATCTTCCCTTACCAAGGCAGCGCTTAGAGCGTGAGATGACACAGCAAGGTATAGGTATAATTCTTCGCCTTCGCTTGGGGTCGAGAGTACCGGTGGTTTCTGGAGGTGTTCGATTAGGTTAAGGAAAGCGGTCAAGCATTCGTCCGTCCATTCGAACTTTCCTTTATCTTTCTTTAGAGCTTCGAAAAAGGGGACGCACTTGTCCGTTGCTTTGGAGATGAATCGGCTTAGGGCAGCCACTTTTCCATTTAGGCTTTGCATTTCCTTTCGGGTGGAAGGTATCTTGATGTCTCTTAATGCTCGGACTTGTTCAGGGTTTGCTTCTATCCCTCGGGCATGGACGATGAATCCTAAGAATTTTCCTGATGACACTCCGAAGGAGCACTTTAGTGGATTCAACTTCATTCCATATTGTCGAAGTACCTGGAACATTTCGCCCAGGTGGCTTACGTGATCTTTGGCTTTCCGTGATTTTACCAGCATGTCGTCTACATATACTTCCATTGTTCGTCCTATTAGCCCTGCGAACATCTTGTTGACGAGGCGCTGGTAGGTGGCTCCTGCATTTTTAAGTCCGAAGGGCATCACTTTGTAGCAGTACAAACCCCGGTCGGTGATGAAACTAGTGTGATCTTGGTCGGGAGCATGCATAGGAATTTGGTTATATCCTGAGTATGCATCCATAAAAGACAGGAGTTCGTGCCCGGCTGTGCTGTCTACAAGTTGGTCGATTCTGGGAAGCGGAAAGCAATCCTTTGGGCAGGCGTCATTTAGGTTGGAGAAGTCAATGCAGGTCCGCCACTTCCCATTAGCCTTCTTTACTAGTACCGGGTTGGCGATCCATTCTGGGTAAATAGCTTCTCGTATGAAGTCATTGGCGAGTAGATTCTTTACTTCTTCATCGAGGGCTGCTGATCGCTCTGCCCCCATACTTCTCTTTTTTTGTTTTACGGGTGCCTTGGTAGGATCAATTTTTAATACGTGGCACGCTATGTTGGGGGAGATTCCGGTCATGTCAGCGTGTGACCAAGCGAATACATCCAAGTTGTGGCGGAGAAAATCAACGAGTTGTCCCTTCAATTCAGTTTTCAGCTGCGACCCAATTTTCAGTAGCCTACTTGAGTCGTGCTTGTCTACAGATATAAACTCCATAGCCTCTGCAGGCTCGGCGGTGGCCTCCTCCTCTTTGTCCCTAGGGTCTAATTCATTGAAAGGGTCGCTGGTGTATCGAAGAGGAGGGGCTTTCTTTAGTTGCTATGCTTCAAGGCTTTTTGTGCAGAGGGCAATTTCTACACCTTTCCCTTTATCTCTCCTGTGGTTGTTGCGAAGTTCGGTTACATAGCAGTCTCGTGCAATATCTTGGTCTCCTTCCACTTCCCCTACCCCATTGTCTGTTGGAAATTTCATTTTCAGGCACCACGGGGCTAGGACAATCTGGAAGTCAGATAGGGCTGGTCTTCCTAGGAAGGCGTTGTAGGCCGAATGGTTTTCTATCAGCACAAACGTCTGTTTCCTTACAACGGAGCGGGGATGGCTTCCAATTTCAACGAAGAGGTCCAGCTGCCCGATGGGCATTTTCGCATCTCCAGTGAAACCGTGTAGCGGTTTATCGCAGGGAGATACGTCCTTCAGTGACAACCTCATTTTGTCGAATGCGTGTTTGAACAGGATATTTACAGAGCTTCCAGTGTCTACCAGGATTCGGTAAACTTCGGCGGGACCGAGTCGGGCAGAGATAACCATGGGATCCATGTGAGGGTACTGTCTTCCTTCTAGGTCGCGTTTACTGAATGTGATGTCATCACTTTCTTTCCGCTTTGGGTGGCGCTCTTCTATAACCGTATTGACACAGTCTCTATTGTCTCTGAGCGACTTCCCATATCTTTCCATCTCTTTCCAACTTCTGTCTGCGATGTGTGGACCTCCTGAGATGGTATGGACCACTATCTTCTCTTGACTAGAGCTGCTAGCGTTGCGGTCGCCTCTGCCGGTCCCTGGTGAGGGTAGCCTTGGGTTTTCATTGGAAGGAGCTGGAGTCCTGTCTTGACTTTTTACATAGCGCTCCAGTTTCTTTCTTCTGATGTGTTCCTCAATCAGATCTCGGAGATGATGGCATTCGTTGGTATCATGTCCGTGGGATTCGTGGAAGCGGCAGAATTTTCCAGATTTCTGTGCGCTATCTGATTCCTTCTTGTATGGTGGGCGTTTGTATCTAACTTCGCCTTGGGTGGCAAGGAAGATGTTTTCGACGGTCTCGTTCAAAGGGGTGTAAGAGTCGAATCTCGGTCCTGGCCGATATAGGCGTTTCTCTACTTTCTTGCCCCCAGCATTGTCTCTGGAATCATTTCTTCGAACGTCCCTTGCCACAGCAGGGGCGTTGCCATGGGTCGTCTTATTTTGCTGTCCTGACTGCCCCTCAATGGCGGCATCCTCAAGCCTCATGTATTTCCCGGCTTCATGGAAGAAATCGGGTAAAGTAGCTGGTTTTTCTTTTGTCAATCTCCTAGCAAATTTAGTGTCCGGATGCACCCCACTGCAGAGGGCCATTAGGATAAGCTTCTCATCGGCATCTTGAACTGCGGCTGCTGCGGCGTTGAATCTGGTTAGGTATTGCTGCAGCTTTTCTCCAGGTTTCTGTTTGACGCTGGATAAGGAATAAGCGTCCTTAGGTTGCTCCACATGAATGCGGAACTGACTGATGAATTTTTCTTTCAACATTTCCCATGAGCTGATGGATCCTTGGGGTAGATGACAGAACCAGGAGGTAGCAAGATCTGCTAAGAAGAGCGGGAAGCATTTGCACAGCACTCCCTCAGTTGCTCCACTCATGAGCATATGCTGCGTGTACCTCTGTAAGTGTACAACGGGATCGGAGGTTCCTTTGTAGGGTTCCATTGTTGGCATCTTCCATTCTCGGGGGATGATAGCAATTTCGATATTGCGGGCGAAAGGGCTGGTTACCCTAGCGCCTATCCCTCGATCTCTTTGCTCCCGTTGGACACATTCTCTGAATAAGCGTGCCATCCTTTCATCAGAATTTGGAGCGGACAGAAATGAGTTTGGTTCCGTTCCGTGGGGTTGATTCCGACCAGACAACCTGTAGGGATGGTATCGTCTATCATTCCTCACATTTTCCAGTGGCCGCCTTTGATCTTCTGGGAGCATGCTTGGATCAGCTACAGTTGGCCCTTGCCTTGATCTTCCCCTGTTGGGTTCTGATCTAAGCACTTCCTCGGGTCCAACTTCGGGCTGAACTCTAGCTCGGCCCCGTTCACTGGTGTTCCTGTGGTTAGGCAGCATGACAGGCTCAGCTGCAGTTGACCTCCGCCCGGTACCTTCCCCGTTGGGTTCGGCACCAAACGTTTCCTCGGGCCTAACTTCGGGCTGAGCTCGGTCTCGGCTCCTACCACGGCTACTCCTGCCATTAGTTCCTTCGAAGAAGGAAGATCTTTGCTGTCTCTGAGATCCTCCAGATTGGGACTCGCCCCATGATTCAGTGTTGCGGTTGGATTCTTCAGCGTCCCTCAAGCGTGACATGAGATGGTCCACCAAGGCTTCCTGCTGGGACGTGAAGCGGTTAGTTACTTCAACAACAACTCTGTCCAAATCTGCCCTAGTAATTGCTGCAGGCTGTTCTGTGGCAGGAGTGGTGGGGTTAGCCTGTCCTCCATTTGTTACCGTTGCTGGAGGAGGAGGATTTACTTGATTTGCGATAGCTGGATCAGGAAGGCTACTGGATGCGATGTTTTTTCCTTTGTTAACATCTTTTCTCTGTTTGGGAGGCATGTTTTCCAAGTGGCGGATGCTGCTGTTAGGAAAACTTGTTAAGCGGATGAAGCTGGAGCTTCGAGCTTCAATTTCTCAGTGAAAGCACCAAAAATGTTTGCACAAAAAATGGACAAACACCTCGAAGTTGTATGATTTAGTAGATCTTATGTTGTTCTTAGTGATTTGGGTGATTTATGCAAATATATGAAAAGCAGGGGCTAAACTGTAAAAAGACACGCAGATTTATAGTGGTTCAGCCAGAATGTGCCTACGTCCACTTTATATGTTATTTCTCTTCTCTTGTTTTGATTACAAGTACAAAGCTTTGATACAAGTAAAAGAAAGTTGTTTGAAAGTTCTCTCCGTGCTTGAGCTCTCAAACTTGTCCCCCATTGTTGTACCCCTGCCTCTCTATTTATAGAGTGAGGTTGGGGGCAGGGGTCTTGGATGTATACAGCTGCTGGTGGGCCTGGGCTGAAGTGATCTGGCCTGGCAGTCTGGTTCGGCATTCTCTTGGTTCGGTGAAGTATGGAGTTGGTCCGGTTGGGCTTCATCCGGTGAAGTGTGGAGCTGGTCCGGTTGGGCTTCGTCCGGTGAAGTGTGGAATGGTGAGGTTGGACCGGTGGCAGTTGCCGGATGAAGGTCTACCGAATGGACTTGAGGGAGGATTGCCGAATGGACTCGAGGGAGGATTGCCGAATGGACTCGAGGGAGGGCTGCCGAATGGGTCATGCCGAATGGACTCGAGGGAGAGCTGCCGAATGGATCACGTCTCTGGGTCTCGAGGTCGTCCGGGTAAGAATTCACCCAACACTCGTCGAAAAGTGTTAAATACTTTTGTATAGTAGTCAAACAGATAATGACCATGTGTCCCATACCACATGAGTTTATTAAAACATTTAGTATCCAATAGTAAAATCCACTCGTGTGTAACAATAGTTTGATCGAAAAAGTCCAGGAGTTAATCGGTAAAACAAACGCGAGCATCCCATACCACCCATTTTATTTATCCGTTTAAATCAATTTCTCATTCGGTCGATAACGTGAAATTTTGTGAAAATATTTCTCTTTTAAAAGTACTTTTTAAAATATTTATTTATAATGGATATATATATATATAAGTAAGCTTTTTAAACCATTGTTCCAAAACATTTTAAAAAAATTGTATATGGAAATAGATAGTGTATATATATTAATAGAATTTTTTGTATGAATATATATATATACATATATATATATATATATATTAGATTTGTACATAAATAATCTTATATAAAACGATTAGATTTAAAAATCAATCATTTGTGAATCTGGGTTGAAAACATGCATCAAAAAATTGTAATTCTCCTAAGATCAATATAACAATCTCTATGGTATAAAAACATCAAAACGAGTTCAACAATTTATAAATCACAAGTTCAGAAAATATCAATAAACTGGACATAAATACAGTAATAAAGTTTAGCAATCAACTTCTAGAATTCCACAGAACAACCATGTGACAAATAGGTTGATCGGGGAAACACCGGAACATAGCTTGGAGTCTGGTTCAGGCTACGACTGGTGCACCAGTTTGACCAACCGGTCCACCAATTGGTTCGCTTGGGCCGACGTCCTGACGACTCCGGTGACCTTCCGTCGATCCGTCTTCGTTCATTCTTCTTATAAAGCTTCTCTAATGATTTAAGGTACATAATAGGTAGTCATGTATGCATATAAACATGTATAATTGGAAAAAACTCATGATTTCATATGATGAGTTTTAGTAAACAACAAACCCAATATAAATAGACAAGGAATCAATCAAAATTCTGAGATCTTATACACTTTGAATTCAAGTATGAGCATCTAACAGCAGCAATCATATATTTAAGGCTAGAATTTGTGAGATAAACTCACCTTGTATCTATGCTTAGATTGCTAAAGCCCTTCTATTAGCATTGCACTCAATCTTGATCAACAATGAAGATTTGGGTGGATTTTGTATTTGGAGGAAGAACCCCAGTTTCTTTCTTTCTTTCTTTTAGGAATAGAGAATGGGTATTAGAAAATGAATAGAATGCCTTTAAGGAGGGTATGATAAGAGTTTTTATCTTATTTTAATTAAGCATGAGTTGGATACTTATCTAGGCCTAATAAACTTAAGTGCAAATATCACCATTGTTTGCTTCTTATTTAATACAAAAAGGATTTGCATCTTATAAATGAAAATTCACTATCTAAAACCATACTATAGAAAAATAATACGATTTCTAGATATACTATATATGTGTGTGTGTGTGTATCTTTCTATAAAGAGTTTATTTCTAAATTTCCCAAAAATATAAATCGGAGTTTTCTTTATACGTCACTTCTCGATTTAAAATTATTCTAAACTTATTTAATAAGACCTGAAAGCTCGGGTTGTTACAAGGCAGCTAGACATCGACAATCAGAAACTCATCGAAGCCGATAATAAGAGAATCATTGCTAATCTCGATGTTGAGGTCGAGAAATTGAGAACATCCCAAGCCGAAGCCGAGAAGAAAGTTGAGGAGGTTATCAAAGAACTCAAAGAGGAGCGGATTAAGCATTAAGATGAAATGGAGAAGGCTTTCCACCGAAACCATGCTTTGGTAATGGAGAGGGATACCGCAAATAGAAATGCCGCTAAGCTGAAAACCAAGCTAGAGCGTGAAACAAAAGAAAATGATGAACCTCTCTAACAGGCTCAGACTTATTGTGATGAATTGCTTCATGCCATGGAGGAAAGAGACAAAGCACTCAAGCATGTGAAAGATGTTGTAGCACTCGTCAAAAGAGAAGTTGAGACTGCGAAACTGGGGGCAGAAGATTATTTGATGGAGAAATTTGAACCGCTACTGACCCAGTACAACGCCAACATGCTTAGATTCAGAAATCAAGAATGGTTCAAAGGTGATTATCCCAGAGTCCTCGCCCTTGCTTAGGAGTGAATTGTTGAAGAAATGAAAGCTTTCCTCAATGGTGGCAAGATGGACTTGGAGCAACTGGAGAAAGAAGTCTTGGTAGGGGAAGAGCCCAAGATTCTGAAGGACGGCTAGCTTATTCTTCATCTGTAGCTTGCCTTAACAGTGCATAAAGACTTGGGCGAAGGCTCCGAATCGATGCCACATGATGCTACTGCCATCCAAATGCTTGGGTCCCAAGCTGTTTCGACGCCTGGGTATGTTCCCAAGAGGCCTGAGATCCCCAGGCCAACCATGCTCTCTCCAATTCTTAAGGGGAACTCCGGCCGCACTACGGCGCATATAGAACTCCAAAACAAAGAAGGTATCTCATTGACTTCTCCTAAATTCTAAAAAGTTGACGTGTTGTTGATTTTTGTCACTAATCTATATTTTTGTACCTCTCAAATTTCTGGCCGGCCCTGCATTGCTCCGCTTCTCGACAAGGACTCTTAGCCGAGACTACAAGTGCCTATGACAAAATCAGTTACTATTTCGACTTCAACAACGATTCCAACCATCCAGGTTGAAGATACTCCCGGGTTGGACAAGCATATGATTAATTCTTTGTTGGATGAAGGAGCTGGTGGGACACATGAAACTCAGATTGATGAAAATGTTGTTATTACTGGGGTCTCCAAGCCCACGTCAGGTCCCACTATGCACAAGCTTGAGTAGGAACTTGGGAAAGATATCCTGCTTTCCACAAAGATTAAGCAGGATAAGCTTAAGGTAATTCATCCTTTCTATCCATTTCCTTTCCCGATCAAACTATCTTCGCTCCTACCGATATTCCTCTGCTTGGTAGCGCCAAAAGTGCACCTACTGAATCTTCATAGAGCACTCCATCCAAGGGCAAAGGAAGTGCGGGAAAAGGAGGAAAAAGGAAGGGTGTAAGCTCAGGCAAAGCATCTCCCGGTGCAAAAAGGAAGCAAATGAGAATGAAATCGAAGAAGCGAGCGCTGGTTTGTTTGGTGTAGATTGATTTAATTTTTTAAAGGTGGTTGCAGTCTATTTTGGTTTTTGGTCGGCTTTGTGTGGGTTTGGCCTTGCTTTTGATTTTTGTTTTTAGGCGTAAATAGTACTTGTACTTAGCTTTCCAAGTCTGATTTTGAGTGTTAATAATACAGACTTATTTTGTTAAATCTTTGTGTGAATTTGTCTAAGTTTTTCTAGAAACGCACTTTCCATTTAATGTACTTATGGTCTATTCCTTTTAGTGATATCGTCTGACTAAATCCTTAGCCCAGTATGTAACTTTTTGGCATTTCATCGCTCTTGCGAATGTAAAGTAATTGTCAAAGTGCTAAACACTGGGCATTAGTCTAAATTAACTTATCGTAGTTTGCATGTCCTCATCCAGGATGTACACTTTCAATCACGCCTAACTCCGAGCGTTGATTCAAAGCTCATAGGCAAGATCCTACCTTATACTTAGCATGGATCTTTAGTTTCGCCTAATCTAGGCATAGTGTTAGGAGTTGGACGGTCGTGTCACATCACTTTAGTTTATACTCCCGCCCTCAATCCAAGAACAAGATTTGAGCGAGTGAACAGTCATATGACGTTCGTTTTGAGTTTATACTCCTTCCCAACACCAAGGTGAGAGTTAGTTTACAAACGGTCGTGTCACATTAGGTTTGAGTTTATACTCCTACTCCTACACCGGGAGTGGGAGTTAGCAGATGGACGGTCGAATCACATCCGTTGAATCTATACTCCTGCCCCCAATCCAAGGATAAGAGTTAGCTGGTATCTATCTCCGGATACCAAGAAGAAATTTGAGAGTTCGATCATGAACTGTAGAAGGTTTGGTTGGCAACTAATTCTGGGCACCAATACACCTACATTATTCACATGCAGATTCATCTGAGTCGATCGAGTCACAACTCATAAGTAATGGAAAGACAAAGTCTTGGAATCAAAAAGCCGTTTTATTCCATAAAAGATGGGAGATGGTAGAATTTGTCTTATTACACAGCTCTATCCAATTATGTATATAGCGTTATAGGTGCTTGCTATTCCACACCATCGGAAGCGGAATCCCATCTATCATCGCAAGTTAGAAAGTTCCATCTCCAAGCTTTTGCTCTATCGCGTAAGGACCTTCCCAGCTCCTGCCCAAATTTCCAGGGCCTGGGAAGATTTGTTTGAGAACCAGGTTGCCAACTTCTAAGGTCCAATTCCTAACCTTAGTGTTGTAATATCGTGCGACTTGGAGTCGGTGTGCAGCTGCCGTCAACTTAGCTGCATCGCACTTCTCATCGATCATATCAATAGACTCTAGCAGGAATTGCTCATTAGTTTGTGGATTGTAGTGAATCACTCGATGAGAAGGTACCTCCAGTTCAACAGGAATCATAGCCTTTGATCCGTAGGATAGGGCGAATGGAGATGGCCAGTTGCTAATTTGTGAGTTGTTCGATAGGCATATAGTACTAATGAAAGTTCATCGACCCACTAGCCCTTGGACTTTCCCAACTACTACTTAAGAATGGACTTGATAATCTTAATCACAACTTTAACCTATCCATTCGCCTAAGGATGTGCCCCCACAACAAATCTCTTCTCTATGCGATGCCAATGGTAGAAATCTTTGAACTCGGTAATGTCGAATTGGGTCCCGTTACCGATAACAGTTGTATGTGGAACCCTAAAATGACAGATGATATTCGGACAACAAAATTGATTACTTTCTTTGTGGTGATCGTGGCCAACGGCTCCACCTCAACCTACTTGGTGAAGTAATCAACTGCAACGATTGCGTACTTTGCACCACCTTTAGATTTCGGCAACACACCGATGATATCAATTCCCCAGACTGCAACCGACAAAGAACTAACCATCCGAGTAATCTCCATCGGTGTGGCTATTGGTATTTTAGCAAATCTCTAGCACTTGTCACACTTTCGAGCGTAATCAGCTGCGTCTCAATTGATAGTTGGCTAGAAGTATCTATCGCGGGGGATCTTCTATGCTAAGGTTTGCCCCCCGGTGTGACCGCCACAGGCCCCTTCATGAACCTCTCTTAGGCCTCGCTTTGAATCATCAAGAGCGACACACACAGAAGCATGGGGATAGAGAAATCCTTCATGTATAGTACTCCTTCCTACATGATATACCTCGAAGCTTGTCGAATGAGCTTTCATTGTTCATTCCTTCTCTTTGGAAGTATTCCTCTCTGTAAATAATCCTGAATTGGAGTTATACATGACTTCCTTTCGAGCCCAATCTTTACGATCCAGTCGATATCTATCGGGTCGATGCTTGGAATCAAAAGTACTTCCACTAGAACCAAGCCCATACGCTGCGCATCTTCTGAACTAGCTAGCTTAGCCAGTGATTGGGCCTTCTCATTCTCCTCTCTAGGAATATAAGTGAGTGTAATATTCAACGTCAGCGAGCAGCTCAAGGACTCAATTTAGATAAGGAGCTAGTCTCGCTTCTTTTTCTTGAAACTCTTTCCAAACATGGCAAAACACCAGCTAGGAGTCATAGAAAATATGTAAAGTCTTTAATCCTAACTCTTTCTCAATCTTGAGTCCTACAATCAGGGCCTCGTATTCAACTTCATTGTTAGTTACCTTAAATTCGAGTTTCGAGCATGGCAGATCGGGTGTTCTTCGGGATTAACGAGTACAACTCCAGCACTGGAACACCGCTCGTTCGATGCACCATTGGTATACATATTGCATCCATTATCTTTTTTGACCACTGCTCTCCATTGGATCATCTTGTGCAGTGAATTCAGCTATGAAATCCACCAAATCCTGACCTTGGATCGCCCTTCAAAGGTGATAAGTTATGTCATATTGGCTTAACTCAATGCTCCATTTCAATAGCCTTCCAAAACTCTGAGGTCACCACAAGACTTGTCGCAAAGGCTGGTTAGTAAGAACTTTGATCGGACGAGTCTGGAAATAAGGATGAAGACTTCTTGAAGCGATCAAAAGGCAATATGCGAGCTTTTCTAGCTTTTGGTCGTTTCGTTCTATGCCTGTTAATGACTTACCGAAGTAATAAACTGGTTGTTGGATGTGAGATTCCTTATGTATAATTGTGGGGCTCAAAGCATGCACCGACACTGCCTAATATATAAACAAGTCCTCATCATCCATTGGCTTTAAAAGGTTGAAGGTCTCTCCAAGTGATTCGCCAGAGTTTGAAATGCATCTTTACACTGGCGATTCGATTCGAAGTTCCTTTTTCCCATCTTAATCACCTCGAAGAAAGGGATGCATTTTCTATGGCTCTGGAAATGAACCAACTTAGGTTGAAGACCTTCCCATTCAAGCTTTGGACCACCTTAATCATCTTCGGGGCTTCGATCTTTCTCAATGCCCTGATTTTCTCTGGATTGGCTTCATTCCTATGGGAGTTCACAATGAAGCTCAGAAATTTCCCCGACGCTACACTGAAAGTGCATTTCAAGGGATTGAGCTTCATTCCGTACTTTCGAAGGACAGCAAACATTTCTGCCAGATCATCAACGCAGTTCCCTGAACATCGTGGCTTCACAAGCTTGTCATCCACCTAGATTTCCATCTAGCATCCAATCTGGTCTTTGAACATCCGGTTAACAAGCCTCTGGTAAGTTGCTCCTGTGTTCTTTAATCCAAATGGCATGACCGGGCAGCAATATAGTCTGAGGTCGGTTATGAAACTGGTTTGTTCCTAGCCCGACACGTGCATTGGAATTTGATAATATCCCGAGTACACATCCATGAATGAAAGTAGTCGTGTCCAACTGTCGAATCCACCAACTGATTGATCATCGGGAGTGGCAAGCTATCTTTCGGGCAGGCCTTATTCAAACTAGAATAGTCAATGCATGTCCTCCACTTCCCGTTTGCTTTTTTTACCAAGAAAGGGTTAGGTGCCCACTCTAGGTACAAGGTGTCGCAGATGAAGCTATTGTCCTTCAGCTTTTCCACCTCTTCTTTGAGTACAACAGATCTCTCTGGACCCAGGCTGCGGCATTTATGTTTCTTAGGAACGCATCTGGGAATAATATTTAATACATGGCTTGCTATCTCCGACGAGATCCCATACATATCTGAGTGTGGCAGGGCAAACACATCAAGGTTTGAGTAGAGAAAACCGACCAACTCCTTCATCACTCTTGCATCGAGCTACGATCCAACCTTTAGGACCCGATTCGGATTATCCTGGCTGACCGGAATAATGATTGTCAACTCGACGGGAGCTGCCCTTAAACCTTTTGTATCTTTACATCGGTCCATGACATCATAGAACCGACTAGACTGCCCGAGCTGGTAATCAGGCTGTAATTGCTATGCATCTAAAGCCTTAATGCAAAGGGTCCCCTCCACATTCTTTCCTTTCTCCCTACGCTTTTCCACCTTTAGCTTGGCGACGTAGCATTTGAGGCTAACCACTTGATCTCCTTACATGATTCCCATTCCATTCTCTGTCAGGAACTACATAGTAAAGCACTAAGGAGTGGTTGCCACTTTGAACTCAGCCAAGGTCGGTCGACCTAGAAAAGCATTGTAAGCTGAGTAAATATCCAAAACCAAAAAGGGCATGACTTGCATGTGCTTTCGGTTGCACTCGCTAAGTACGACCTATAATTCTACACATCCAATCAGCTCAGTAGCTATCCCATTGAACCCCTGTATTCGTGATTTACAAGGTTTCAATTCCTTCTCTTCCAACATCAGGTTCGCTACGCACTCTCCCGTTGGTAGCCCTTTGCTCTAAAGGGTCTCTGATCTCTTCCGTTAGTGCTTGCAGGTAGGTTGTTGGAAAGAATGCACTCTAGGCTTGCTTGTTCTTGACTCAAAGATGCATAGATCAGGGTTCTCCATGGGTTGCCTTATTGAGCCGGTGCATTCTTTTAATAAACTAGACTCTATGGATGCTCTTGTCTGCCTGGATATACTGGCTGCCACCTGCTTTTTCATTTCGGTAGCGAGAAGGGGGAGTCTTATTTCTGTAGCGAAGAACTAAAAGCTATACCCCAGGTCCTATTTATTCACTAGAGGGGATTCTGCTTTTATTGAATCTTAGAGTGTATAAAGATTTGCCCATCATAAGCCTTCTTAAACAAGATATTGACTGAACTGCCACGGTCAACAAGCACATTTTGATCAACAGTAGGACCAACCATGGCTGTGATCGCAAGTGGGTCAATCATTTGAAATTCCACAACATTAGCATCACTATCTGGAAAGCAATATCGTCAGTCATCGTTCTACATTGTTTTGCCGGGGACCCATCCTTGATAGCATAGCAAATTTCACTCTTTGCATGTTTAATTGCACCAACATATCTATCATTCTCCACTAAACTTTATCAGCAGCTGGCCCACCGGTGATAGTATTAATCACTAATTGTTTTTATGGCCACCTGAATGCATCAGCACCAGGCTCAGCTTGCCTTCATTGGGAAGACGGCCCAATGGCGTTAGAGTTTTTTTGCCCGCCATCCTGCAGGGCTTTCATGTACGGTTGTAACTTTTTCTTGTGAATTAACTTCTTAGTCATATCCCACAAGTGCCTGCACTCATTGATATTGTGACTATTAGTTTTCATGGAATCTATAGAACTTGCCTACTTTCTTTCCTTCTCAGTCAACTCTCTTGGAGCCAGCTTTCTATACTACTCAGTGTTATGAGTTTCCAGATAGATATTCTCTATCAAGTTGTTCAGTTCAGTATAGCTATCATATTTAGGAGTCCTAATATGATTCCTATTATTTGGCTTCTTCTTCTTAGCCCCATCATCATTTCGTTTTAATTTTTATTTTGATCACCAACATTTACATCTACACTCCCGAGCTTCCTTCGATCTAATTTACAAAAACATTGCTTTGTATTACTTCGTCTGAATTCCTAGCACCAGTCCTCCGTGGATGTTTCTTCGATTCCTCCTAACGTAAGTATTCATTAGCCTTTCTATAGAAAGCATCCATCGTTGATTGAGGTTTCCTTTCCACCTATGCCCTAAAATCTGTATCGGGATGAATCCCCCTAATCAATACCATCGGCACTATGTCATCCTTGGGATCTGTAACTTTTGTCATGGCTATATGGAATTGATTCATGATATCATTCAGCGACTCTCCCTCGGCTTGGAAAAGGTTTGACAAAGACATCACATGCTTTGGACCTGCAGTATATAAATGAAATTGTTCTACAAACTTCTTCGATAACTCAACGAAAGATGATATGGACCTCGATGAAAGTCTATTGAACCACACTGTAGCTACTCATTCTAGGGAAAGTAGGAAACAACGGCATTTCATGGCATCAGAAGCTTTAGCTAAATCCATATGCCATTCATACCTCATCAAGTGCTGTCCATTGTTCCTCCATACAACGGCATACTTGGCACTGTGAATCTCCGAGGGTATCTCCCACGTAGAGTGTTCTTTATAAACGATTCCGACCAGGAGAGGTACCCCATTCATCGTTACTCCAAAAATGATTTTCGCTAACAAGTCTCCTGACCATATCCTCCAAGTAGTCTAGATCAACAAGTTCTACTGAATAGCGGTAATCACATTCTACTCTGAGTGTTCGGCCCAGCGAATGCTCCTGGTTTGGCTCTCAATACCTAGGTTCTCCAGCCTCCGGGAGATCCATTCGTCCAGTAGTCACTCTGTTTGATTCGCATGAGGAATATCATCAGCACAACACGATTCTCTAGATTTTGACCACTAGCAGCGCGTCCTGAAGTCAAGTCCATGCCACCTTCCACAAGATGAGCTTTGGGGCCACCATTAGAGAAGTCAATACTGATTCCTAACCTTTGGTCAGTATTGATCCTCAAACTTGAGCATGAGGCTTGTACTCTTCCTTGATACGATGTTTCAGCAGCGTTCTGAGTCCTCTTCTACTTTTTATCCCTCCATCTCTGCTCGGATGATGAAGAATTTTCAGATGAAGAACTAAAGTCCTTTCTACTCCTTCTACGGCTATTTTTGAGTTGGCTCGTTCAACAGTCTCAAGCTCTGCTGTGTCATCCGATTCATTTCATTATGACTGGCATGAAATCTATCTTCCATCTGCTTCATCATTCTATCCATCTCCATTCTGGTCATGACGTCTGTTAGAATCTGATCTCCGTTTAAGTAGGTTGGACAACTCCATCTCCTTGTTGAGGATTCTGATTCTCAGCTTTAGTGGTAGCTCTAGATTTCGTAGAACGGTCTTCTTTTGATAGGGCCATGGCAGAAAGCTTCTAGCAGATATTTGCAAATCAAAGCTGTAGAATTAAAATGTTGAGAAATTGGATCTATCTTTTAGATATAGGAAATCAATTGTAGATGATGGATCCAAGTATCCTGAGAACCTTAGATCAGCTCTCAGTGAAAGCACCAAACAATTTGAACCAAAAATTACACAAACATCCAGAAGTTTATGTACATGATAAAATATGAAGAAATGTGAATGAAAATGAGAAATAAACAAGACACGATCGTTTATAGTGGTTCAGCAAAGCAAGGCCTATGTCTGCTTTAAGGTTTTATTACTTATATTTGACGTGGAGGCAGAAGTTCTTAGAAGTCGATACAACTCCGACACTTAGATTTTCAGAATTTAAGAATATAAAGTAGGGAAGAATTAAAGCCAAAAGATCTTGAAAAATAAGGCCTACCCTTGTATTCATAGAGGTAGGGAATGTAATATTTCGCATAGATTATCTCCAAGCCATTCCATATGATTTAGACCAAATCTCCCATGAAAATAGGTGCCACATCATCAAGAAGTAGAGGTCGGTACCGATCCATTGGTAGGGGTCACTACTGAGTCCTAAGATAACTAGAATGGCTTTCTTCAACTCTCCATCTTGGCTCATCTTGTGGTTAGCTTCATGATTCCATAGTTTTTTGCATCAATATTAGCTTGTTTCGGAGCCCAAATGATGGAGTTGTGGAAGAACAGAGTTGTAATTTCAAATTTTCATGGAGATCGATGGAGGATTGCATTAAATCAACAAATCGACATTTGAAATAGTCTTTTGGCATCGAGCAAGGCATGTAGGCAGAAGATGGTGTCCACTTGAGGTGGAGCTAGGACTAGATACCGACTCATAGTGTACGGTCGGTACCGATCGCTAACTCAGGTGAATTAGTCATCATCTTAGTTTTGGTTGCTTTGGGCTTAGCCTTGCGATTATGTCTGTGCTTGGTTTATGGACTCCTTGGTTATCTCTCTGGGCTTCCCCCTTGATAAATCAAAGTTTGATCCGTCTGGTCTGTCCGAACATTGCCTACTCAAAAGGTTGGATGACATAGATTAAAACAAAAATCTATAAAATAAAATATAAACTGTAGAAACAAAATTCATTTTTGGATGTCACCGGTGCACCGGTGGATGCACTACCGATTGATCGGTGAACACCAGGATTTGGGATTTTGGACAATTTAATTGCCCGAGTTAACGTGTGTCGCTTCGATTACTTCGCGTGGTGACTTCTAAAGGTTGTCTTGATATTTCTATGGTACGGTTGGCTGATGTTTGGATGCATATATCGATGTATGGATGTGGCACGTGTGCTTTGGAATGCTAGATGATTACTCTAGGCATGTATGGTGAGTAGTTTGATGATGGTGAGGCTAGACATTCGGGTATGCAGGTTAGCAATTGGGCGAGTATGTAAGATTCATACCGAAACACTGAAATATGAATATGGTGTGTATGGCTTTGGATATTGTAGTCTCGGTAATGTATAAATGTATAGTTGGCGATACGAATACTTGAATCATATAGCACATGCGGTGGGTCCTTGTTTCATGGTATTGACATGATGTTCTCTAGTAGAGCATCGAGGCTAGTCTAAGAAAGTTTTGATGTGGACAACAGTCAACCTTTAGCATATGTGGTGAGACTAGGCGTAAGTCCAATAAATGACTATCCTTTACCGCAAGTGGGGAGACCGAATATTCATAGACGTGTAATCCTTTACCACAAGGTGCGAGATTGGATTACGTATAAGATTATTTTAATAGTATAATATCATTCTGATGCGTGGCACAAGCAGGTCCATAAGGTATTATACATAGGCTTAAATCATATTATATCACTGTCATAGTAGTATACTTGTATTAGATTTGCTTCACTCATGAAGATGTACATTTGACCAACTCCTATATTTTTCTATCTATATTCTTTAGGTTGATGGAGTCGTGAGGCGTGAAGGATCTGGAATGAAACTTGTATATATCATAAATAAAGTTTGTATTAAAGACTTGATGTGATAGTGTGTGTTGTTATTTGGGTTTGTATTGTAAAGAGTTATGTATTGGTTTAAAAATTTATAGACAAATAATTATACATACACACACACTTCTGCGGTATAAAGTGTTGATTTGATCATCCACTGTAGGGTTCTGAAAGTTTAAGTTAATATAATTTTATCTTATGCTTTCTCTATATATATCATGTGTATTATCTTCTAACAACATGCCATTTTGGGACTTTGATGTGTGGTTATGGAGTTCTAAAATGGTGGGCTATTACAGAAAGCGTAGTCTTATGCTCATACTCATATAGCTCCATCCGCTACCCAGACCTGTTATCCCTAGTCTACTAATTTAATAGTATCCGAAATAATAATAAGCAAAATTTAAAACTTCAGGTCAGACAACAGTCTGGTGTGAGTAGTACATAATCTCAGAAATACTATAAGAATCATATATAGTAAATATGGGCATAGGGTATGAAGAACCATACGTGACCTATCCCTACATCTAAAGAGTTAGTACATAATAGTAAATATGCTAATCCACTATCATTTCCATACAAGTGTACTGTGATCAAAGTACAATGTCTAGTGTCTAGACATACAGTCGAAAATACATACAGCGTATGACACCTTAGAGTGAAAAACAACAATGGCGAACATAACATCCTTTAAACATCCTCACCATCACTTATGTGCATTGGACATATGATAACTCATATGGCATGATCAAAAGGAAGAGACCTAATCAAATCTCGGTTCCACAATGCTCAATCCATGCCACTTCATAAGGCTAGGGAATAGACCCACAATCATAAGGTCTAGGGTAATCTATGGTCATAAGATCTGGACACAGTTATAACCTAGGTGGGCATCCCTACGCACCCTCTTTACATGAACACACAAGAAACCTCCAAGTTATCAATGATTCTTTTGCACGTGTCTCCATAACGGAACCCAATCATTATTCCATACTGGCTATCTTCACAGTAATACACAATCGCAAATTTTACTCGCAAGCCTCCATCGTTGAACTAGCTCTTATAGATCACTGTCACAACTCCCATCATTAAGTCGTCATCCTCAGAAAGCCTCTAGACACCCATCATAAGTTATTGAGCCATCGTACCAAGGTTCCAAAGTTGCCATCGTTGTCGACGTCGTCATGTCGAAGCGTTATGACATCGCTTCACTAATCGCTACATGAAACCCAGAGTCATCCCGAGCCATTTGGAATTACATTCACTCTACATTACCCTAGGAACCTTTAAACATGCTACGAAGAAATCCCCAAAGTCTCGCCTCGCCATAAGTAAATTCTTCAACCTCCATTCTTTATCCGGTTATAATCAAGCCAAGCCTGAAGCGGCACTCCCTACAACTCAAAGCAGCCCAAAAATCCCAAACAACAGTTCCTGCTTAGGGTGCCGACTAAAGCTTTCCCTCCAAAACATTGAGAAAGGCATGAACAAGCAATTGATAATGATTCTAGTCTGGTCCCTAAACATAGTGCCATCGGACAAGATTTGCGTTCTGGTTCCTCCTTACATCGGACCAAAGCAAGGCTCGAGTCAATCCTACCCAAACCCCAAACACTCCTATCACCGAACGGGCTATAACATCCTCTATTTTTAGGCTCGAAACTAAGTGCTATGGATGGCACAATCATTCATTGTATTAATTCTCATTGACAAAATGCGGCTTTGTTAATCATACTAATAACCAAAAGCACAAAAATATGAAAAATTTCAAGCACAATTTAATAACAAGCTACCACATTTCATTTTGCAAATAAGATTCATATTCATTATATAATCCCATTCGATTCCACATTCAGATAAAATATAATTATTACAAAATACTCCAAGGGCGACATATGATGATGCCCCCTTGGTTGATCAAAGTCTACTACTACTTGACAGTCTTAATTTCTGTCATTGCATTCATTCGAACATAATGAAATACACAATGGATTAAATAAAACTCCAAATATAGCTAGCTTGCCTCCTTAACGTCTCCAGAAGCTTATTCGTCCAACTGGAAACCTGATATCCCTTACTCCCAACCTACTCAAATGATTACCTAAGAGTTTAAGGAGAAAACAAAAACTTTGGGTCAAATAAACAATCTGGTGTGAACAATAGCCTACTATCTCGAACCAAATAGATATCTAGTGAGACCATGTCGCCGAGTGGAACGGGTTTTCCCCTCACAGTATCTTAATTAACATATCAACCATATAATGTGCTCCAGCATCCACAATGGTTGAAACATAATAACATATTCAAGTGCAAGTATGCAATGGGGTAACTCTGACCCATTTGTCAATTTAGGATTATATCTACCCTATGTTCACCCATTCTTACAAAACAGACTATCTGTTTCAACTCATAGTTTTCCTAGGGTCACCATGAACCTATTAGTTTCCATGGGCCGACTAATAACTTGTCAAAATTTTTAGGGACTACCTGTTCCGAATCATAGTTTTCATGGGATCACTAAGAACTTATTGGCTTCCACCAATAACACTTTCCAATCATAGTTTTAATGGGATCACTATAAATCTATTGGGATTTCCAATAACATTTCTCAAATCATAGTTTTCATGAGCTGACTATGAACCTATTGGATTCTTCCAATACCATACACTCAAATCCTAGCTTTCATGGGATCACCAAGAACCTATTGGATATTTCTAATAACATTACTTAAGCCATACTTTTCATGGAATGACTATGAACCTATTGAACCCTTCCAATATCATATCTCATATTATAATCTTTTTATAAGTCTGGGCATCTTACACCTTTGATCTACCTGATCTTCTGGGTGCAGTTCTACTCACTTAGGAGTTAAATCTGATTATACTCACTAATGGGTCAACCTAACTGTTTATTCTACACTTAGATATTCCAAAATGCAGTTATGTGTCATGATTGATGTGAGTATGACAATAATAATCATGCAAAATAACTGATCAAACAATAACAAGAACATATAGCATCCCTCGTTCGAATGTGTTCAATCAATGGGCATCTTATAATTACTTAACCTTAAGTAATAACTCTCTTTAGTAATTTCATATCAATACTTTGGCTAACAATAATTTATTCCTTGAAAACATTCATTATATATGATTAATCCTTTTAATTCCTGTTTAATACAAGGAAAATATGGCCCATTACTTTACCAATTTCTCATGCCAATTTATAATCCATTTTAATACTGCCATGTATAATTTCGATATTAATATGAGGACATCGCACCTCTTCATTATAGGGCATAATGCCATGAATTAAAATATGTTAATCGCTGAAAACTTGCGGCATTAAAATGGCCAACATAGGACGTGCATCCCTACATATCATAGCTTTTAAAATGATTTAGATTTTATAAAATTATAAGGCTATGATGTCGAAATCAATGTTGTTGTAACATAGAAATTTATAGGTCGCCGAGTCTATTAAATATAGCAATTTTTTACGTAAAATACATAGAAGCTGACATTGCTGACATGCGTCATCAATGTCATAAAATCACTGACATCTGGTTCTTTAAAACAGTTGCGTCGACATTGATGACTTCCAACGCAAATGACGTAAAATAGTTGACATTAATTCATACAACTGGCTACTATGCTGCCATAATAATAATGCCGAAATTGATAATAGACGGCATCATTTCCATTTTATATACTAGCGGCATTACTGCCTAAAGTAATTAGTGTCGGAACTACTACTTGCGGCATTGCTGCCTTAAGCTATTACATCAAATAGGAAGTATGCGGCATTGCTTAAAAACATGGTGAAAACTTGCAGCATCAATGTTGTATGTTATAGAATTTAAAAACAATCAAGCAAGAGGTCGGCATAGTTATAGGATTACCAATGTCGATATTGATTCAATGCCACAGGTGTTATAATATAAGACTCCATGCAAAGCAGATTCATTCCATAACAACTGTGTTGATATTGTATGCATCCATCTAGGTTAATGTCCTGGGGTTCGGCATTGATATTGGCAATATGGTAATATCGTAATTATCATAAAAATGGTTTTATTGCTATTAAAAGCAATTACTTTTCACTAACTCTTAACCCTTCTAAATTTTCTATTGGTTATAACAATCTTTATCAAATTTCTTTTCAGTAAAACTACCGCAACCTATTTATCTTCTCAAAAATTCATTTCGCACCCATTAATCAATATTAATTATGAAGAAAATTATAAGCTTTTCTAGCTTATTAAATTCATAGTAAATTGTAATTACTTGGAAAAAATCGCCACAAATTCACCAAAATAAGAATTAACATATTCTTGAAGATATTAAAATCGGGACCAAAATCCTTATTTAATTATTTTTAACAATTAAAAACCAAAATAAATGCCATTTGTTTCTTAGGAAATTCATAAAATATTCCTATTAATTTGGAAAATTATGAAATTAAAAATCCGTCTCCAAAATTATGTTCTATACAACATACCTAAAAATCAAATCGTTTGGAGATGACAAACTAAGGTTTTGATCATAATCTATCATAATAATTTCATAATAATTCCTATAATTCATTAGTTAACCAAATAATGGTACAAATCTAACATAGCACATCATCAATGAATCAAAACCAACCAGATACGAAACCAAACAAGCATAAAAATGAGATGGTTTATATTGTTCACCTTGAATTGAATAATCCGTCTCCAAAATTATGTTCTAGGGTTTGCAATTTGATTGTTTTAAAATTAGAGTGAAATGGGAGAGGGATGGTTTAAGGGATAAAAGAAAAAATTATTCCTAATTTACCCCTCTCATTTATTCTCTTCTATATTATATTTTCAAAACAATCTTACTAGTAATTAGTTAAGGCCTAACCCAATTAATTGTCAAACCTCGATATTCTTATCACTCCACACATTATTCTATATAATCCGTTTAATAAAATCTTCTAAATAATGTAAATCAAAATTAGGGGTGTTACATAGTTCTTTCCCGAGCCAAATTGCTGTAGAAACTCCAACTTCCATTTTCGTGTCGATTTCATCACTACACAACGCTCTGTTCTTCGACTTATGTGCCTTTTATATGCATCGATGTGACTCCTAACATCCTCGAGCCTAGCCGTCGAAGTCTGTTCCACGGCTCCTATCTTTAGTTTGTTCTGATGAGTGTTTTCAACCTTAAAAGCACACAAACAAACATCATGCATCAACCGAACAACATTTAGACATGCAAATCACATAATCAATCATACCAATTGTCAAACATGGTGCCTACAACATAGCCTAACATATATCAAGGCAATCACATATCCAAATAACAAGTTTAGAACACCAAACATCTATTTATTCACGTTTTTACTATAGATTAGGTTTTAAAACAACACTAAAACATAATTTTGGCTTTAAAAATGGATCCAAAACATGTTAAAAACCTATATATATAAGTATATAGTATGGTGAGGGATTATAAATCACTCACCAAACCTTCCAAAAGCCAAGTTTTGCACACATATCAATGCAAATCCAAAAATAAACACCAAAGATGTGATTTTTCTTCCAAAAAATGGAGACTTGAAGATCTTTAGTAAATCCCCTTAGTAATCTACCCTTAATCTATGATTTAGGCATGATTTGGGGGAGAACGGATAAGGTTTTAGGTGAAAAATGTGTTAGTGGGAGCTTAGATCTATTTGAGAAGTGGTACAAATGATTTGAGGACGACGGTTCATCCTAATATAGCTTAAAAACCCGTAATGGGTTAGTGGGCTTGACCCCAAACCTTACTAATTATCCACTAAGCTGGTCAAAAAACTACCAAACTTCAAGCAGCCATATGTTCTAGCCAGAAAGTCCAAATCCCTATTATGATCACTTTATAGAAAGGGAAACCATAATATCTTTTCAATGGAAGTGGTCTTGGATGCAAGTTCATCTCCTATCAAAAGTATATCCATTACAAGTTTTTAAAGGTAAAATTGTTCGATAAAATTATAAAGATGGGAAATGTCGGTAATAGACATTTTCCAAAGTTATAGAGTCATACGACCTCATATGAATTTAAAAATAGTATTTTGCGATCCTTCGATACGTAAAATACGGATCGCTACACTCTCCCCCTTTTAGGAATTTTGCCTCCAAAATCCCAACATAACCAAGATAAAATCAAGCAAAGCTACCCCTCATGCCTAACATCCACGAGCTAACATAACAAACATCAAACATGCACACAAAAGCAAGAATCTATGCCTACCCTAGCATGCGAGATACTAAACCATCCTATACGATATCGAAAATGAAAGTAAATGCGATAAATAGAAAGTCTCACCAAGTAAAGAGCTCCGGTTAAGAAGTCCTCATGCTCTCCTCGGTCTCCTAAGTATAATGGTTTTCTCTTTAACTCCACCAAACCTTCATCAGCTCTTTTGCCTTCCTCTTAAGTTGCTTCGTATCGCATCCAATGATACAAATAAAACTGCGAAGTCTTGATGCTTCTGGTTGAACCTCGATATCATCAAGCTGACTCGGTTTAACTACCATGCCTGAGTCATGCATAAACTTCCACAAGCGAGGGATGTGGAACATGTTGTGCACGCCCGCTATCTTCTAAGATAAGTCGACTATATATGTTAGATTCCCAATCCTCTCAACTATTAGAAAAGAACCAGCGAATCTCGGTGCCAACTTCCCTTTAGTATTGAATCAAATAACATTCTTTAGTTGAGAGATCTTAACCAATATCATATCGCCAATAGAGAATTCTAAATCACGTCTCCTCCTCTCAGTGCAGCTTTTCCGTCTAGCCGGCGTAGCTTTCATTCATTGCCGGATGATCACAATCTTCTCTGAAGTCTCACTAATCATATTGAGCCCAAGTAAGTTTCTCGCCCACTTCCCACCAATATAAAGGAGCATTGCACGGTTATCCATATAACACCTCATATGGTGCCATATCGATGTTGGACTAATAGCTGCTGTTGTGTGCGAACTCTACTAACTACAAATGATCGCCCCACGAGCCACCGAAATCGAGAATGCAGCCTCATAAGAGATCCTCCAAGATGTGATTTACCCTCTCAGGCTAAACATTGTTCGTGGATGAGAAGTTGTACTGAGATGCAACTCCATCCCCAATGCCTCTTGTAAGCTCTTCTAAAACCCGCTAGTGAAAAAAGGGTCCCGGTCGCTTACAATGCTCTTTGGCACACCATGGAATCACATTACCCATTTAATGTACAACTCAACCAATTTGGATGTCGTCCTTCTAGACTTGACGGGTATGAATCATGCACTCTTAGTCAATCTATAACTATGATCCCAATGCTATTGTACCCTCCTTTGGTCCTCAGAAATCCATCAATGAATTCCATCTAAACTTGATCCCACTTCCACTTGGGAATCTCGAGCGGTTGCAGCAAACCACTCAGCTTCTTCTGCTCTGCCTTTACCAACTGATAGTTCATGCACTTCAAGATGAATGCCCCAACATCCTTCTTCATCCCTTCCCAATAAAATGTCTACCTACATCATGGTTCATTTTATTTCCAATAGGATGTACTGTTCATCTCGAATAAGGGCACTCTCGTAGCACCTTATCTCTCAACCCATCGACATCAGGAACAAACACTCCCATCATGGTCGATCCTATACTTCCTTATTTACTCAAACTCTAGTCCTTTCTCTATCTTCTCCATGATCTACACTAGTCTGGCATCTTGCCCCTAACTAGTAACGATCCGCTTAATCAAGATAGGTCTGATCGTCAGACTAGCCAACAGTTCTGGCTCTAGCTCACATCGAGGTCTAAAATCATAGCTAGCAATAAACTCCAACTACTTCCAATCTAGGAACATCACTCCCAAGCAAGCATGTCTCCTACTTAAAACATCAGTGATTGCATTTCCCTTACTATGTGTGTAGGAAATGTCAAACCCGTAGAAGGCTAGAAACTCTAACCATCACTGCTGGCTAAGAATAAATACTTCAATGATTTATGGTCCGTATAAAACTTGATCTCTATCCAATCAATTAATCCCTCCATCTCTTCAAAGTAAATACTATCGCTGCCAACTCCAAGTCATGAGTCAAATACTTCCTCTTATGCGGTTTCAAGTGCCGACTAGCGTAGGCGACAACCTTTCCCCACTACATCAGTACCGTACCTAGTCAAGTATCACAAGCATCTGTATATACGGTTAACTCCATATTTCCACTTGGGATGACCTACATAGGTGCACTCGACAACCTCACCTTTAGTGCAATACCCTGTAAAATAAGCTGTTATTAATTAAAAGAATTAATCAATTGATTATTAATGCCAAAAATAGAATTTTTGTAAATGTTAAAATTTGGCTACGAAACTTACACCGTTCTGTTCGTAGTGACTTTCCAATCAATTTTCACACATAAAGTTTTACAGTCCGAGTTCAAGTGAAGAATATAAACGTTTGAAAATATTGAACTAAAAATAATTAAATATGTAATTATGGAAGTTAATATAATTAATTAATGTTATGGAAATTTAAATGTTAGGAAATGTTAATGTTAAATCAAATCACATAAAATATATAAAATGGTAAACAAATAACGTAAACCAAGCAACAAAACTGAAGATCCACCGGTCGACACCCTCACTACGATCGGTTGACCGCTAGTGGTCGATTGATGGAAGAAAGACAGTCAACCATGGGATTAGGGCCGGCGCATATTGAGCCTATGCCAGAACAGCTAGGATTTTGATATAAAGTAATCTAACGGTTGTGACTAGTCCTAACGCCTATTAATATAGGCCTATACCATAATTTTTCTTCTCATTTTTTCTGGGTCACAGGGCGAAGCTTTGCCATTTTCTATTCTTCACTAATTCTAGAAATTCTAAAAGTAATAAAATATTATATGTTTATATATACACACACATAAGGGGAGAAAAGCAGGAAATAAGAAGAGAGAAGAAAAGGATCGAATCAGAATGAAAAAACAAGGTAAATTGTAAATCTCAACTCAAATCTAAATTAAATTCAAATCTCTTCTCAGATCTAAATTTATAAATAGTATGTATACCTTTTTATACATATGTTGGGTAGGAAGGAAGTGAGTCAAATCGGAATAACAGAGTTTAGATCTAGAGATTTAGAGAGCTTAAAGGTGAATGGAAAATTATATATTTTTATAAAATATTGGATTTATATGATTGTAAATTTATTCCTGTATGCCTAAATAAAAATTTGGAGTTGTCGGTCTAATTTTATATGTGAAATGAATATATAAACCCTACCTATATATTTAGTTATTGATAATTTGGATTTAATATTTCATGTACTTGAATATGGAAATTATTGGGTAGTAGTAGTCCCTGAAATAGTTAAATTTTATATTAGTTCCATATTCGTTGTTTGAATGATATATGTAAATAAATATAAAATTGGAAGTTATCATAATAAATTATTGGGATTTAAGTAGTATTTTAATTTGACCTTTCTTATTGCGGGTGATGTAATTTCAATGCATTAAAATGCAAAAATTCCTAAGTATGAATTTAAAAATTATAGTTGTGATAATATTAATAGTTAAATTGTAAAATTCACATATATATATATATTTATATATATATGCAATAAGGATAAGATAAAAGTCAAATATTAAATGATAAAAAGGTAGTCAGGTAATAAAATGAATAAATGAAGAAATATATAAAATATGTAAGTATGGGAAGTCCACTAAACAAGGAAGGATAACAAGGGTTAAAAAAGACAGAAATAAAGGCTTAATAATACGAGAAAAAGTTAAATAGTAAAAGATACTTGAATCTTTTATGTTCAAGGAAAGCGGTAAATGATATTAAACTAAGATTAATGCAACAAGGAGTTTGTTAAATAAAAATAAGTGAAGATGAGCAGTTGAACATTGGAGGTGTAATAATGAAATAAAAATGAACACACACACACACACACATAAACACACACACACACACACACACACACATATATACACACACAGGTAACCTCATGTATATATTTATGATGGGTGTGAATTACTAAAGTTAGCTTAGATAAGAATGACATAGTCATTAAAATAGGTTGGAATGTGAGGTCAGTAGTGTTACACAACACAAGTCTATCCAACGCAAGGGGCAACCAATAGTTGTGTATACATTATACGATTTGGGGGCATATCTAACTATATGACCTGTGGAATTATACATTCACATATAGTTGAAGGAATACCTAGGTGGAGTCCGCTTCAATCTTTTAGGATGTATTGCCTTGATTGCATTAGGCAACCTAAATGGGGCAAAGGCTCAGCAATATATTAGTGAGTTTGGTATAATATTAGGGAGTAGGAGTTATACATAGGTCGAGAACATCATTGGTCTTAAGCATTTAGTGGAAAGACGAGGGTTATACCTAAAGGGGCTACACCTCATACTAGTGTAAATCACATGTTGGTCATGCACTACCACAGTTGTTTGCTAGTTTTTTTGTTAAGAGGCAAGGCTAGATAACCCTTAATGGAGGTCTTTCAAATGATTTAGGTAGTCCGAGGAGTCGAGTCCTCAATATTCCGTGGAGTTGAGTCCATAATATGAAGCATTTAGGTAAATCTCGAAGTCGAACTAGAATACGACTAAACAATTGTGAAAGCATTATAAGGCACTACGGGAGTTCCTTAGCATACATTATAACGAAGCCATGATTCTACGTTGATGATAGATGCTGATGAGGTGTTGGGTGTGGATACTAGCGGGGATAGTATCTTGGTCCACAAGGAAACTGTGGTACTTATACACACACATACACACGTATGTAGTTATTGTCTACCTAAGGCAGATGGGGCATATCGTATGAGTCGAGATGACTAAGTAACGTAAAAGACATAACATGTAATGGAAGGCAATCAACATAAATTAGTGTTATGTATAAAGCGTGTAATAATTGATCCACACGACCACGTGTAATATACATATGACAACCCAAAAAAATATACAACAAAAAGAATCTGTATCTTAACATACATAATTGGCTAACATACAATACTAGACTACTAATCTACTAAAGCATATATAACTAACACCAAGCTAATCCAACTCTAGGGTCATCATGCTGTAGTACCTGAAAGATCTCGGTCTGACTCAAGCATTATAAAATAATAAACATGTCAGTCTGCTTTAATTCAAATCAATGTGAGATAGTGGTGATGAGGGTATAAAAATCTCAACAGTAACACAACCATATAGTGTCAAATCTCATATAACATTATCATTCCTATAATTTATTCACCAGAACAAAAAAAATCAATTATTATCTTATAAGAAGCAATCCTAAAAATATTTGGTGAAAAACTCAAACCTCGTAGTATCCAGAAATCAATAAAAGAAATCCAAAAATCAAAGGGGAAGGCGGCTAAAAATACTCCAAGATTGGTGAGCACAAAATTACACCAAACAGGCGGTTATCCCAAGCTGGGCCTATAGACCCATAATTCCTACAAGGGCATAAAATCCCATAATCCTAAGATGGGCATGAGAACCCATAAGATCCAAAGATGGGCATGAAAACCCATGAAACACCCCACACCCCTTAATATACCCAAAAAGGACACACTAAAAGATGTGGTGCGTTGTAGGTATAGCTAAAAACATACAGAGACTAAGATTCACAAGACAAAATAAATAAAACAGCGGAAACATTTAAAAACAATAACTTATTAAAAATCAAACTTCATAAAATAAGTCATAACCAAAATAAGTCTCAAAATACCAAATACATATGTCTTATGGAAAACATCATCTCAGTCACAATATCAGAGTACATACATAAAACCATCCCTCTCAACAAGTGCCAGTACATGAAAATAAAACTAAAAAGAAGAAGAAAAATACATGAAGAAAAACTCCGCAGCTGAATCTCCAAGAAAATCCGAAATCTAATGTCCCTGCCTCTGCTGGCTTATGGGGGAAAAGGGGAAATAGAGGAGTAGGTAAGACTAAAAGTCTGGTGAGTGAAAGTAATTACAAGTTCTTAAGCAAGGTAAAGATAATAGGCTTTGCAATAGTTCTAGTATAAAAGGAAATAAAGGAAAAGATAAAGCTGTAATAAAATACGGTTTAACTGTTCGCTTTGCTTAGATAGTTCGATTGGATTGTTTGCACTTTTCTAAAACTGCTTTGATTAGGCTGAAATCCCAATCCTAGATTAATTAGGCTGAAGTCCTAATTCTACCCTATGATCGGCCTTCTATCTCGGTTGTGCCTACTGCGGGCTAGTCCCATCCTGTGGGTCCCACAGCAAAATACACCTGTTTAGCAATTGGAACTCAATAGCGACTTATCTCCCTGCACTGAGGCTGCACGCTCGACCACCGTTAGGCTCGCGCTACCTGTTGCTCCCTCTTTGGACCTCTTAATTACCTTAAACAGCATAAGCGTGCCCAGCCTCACATGAGTGTGTTGTGAGACCACCAGTTCCTGACTGAAGGGGAATGCTGCCGATACGGATCCTAACAAACAAAATCTAGTTGCGCCCCTTACTCAAATCCCTTGATTTGAGCTTCTAATTATTGACCACTTATCTACCATAAACAGCATAAGCGTGTCCCAAGGGGAATGCTGCCGGTATGGGTCCTACTTCTTAATTATTGACCACTTATCTACCCTAAATAGCATAAGTGTGTCCCAAGGGAATGCTGCCGGCACGGGTCCTACTTCTTACTTTGCTTATTAACTTAGTTTAAGTTTTAAAACAAGTCTCTTTTATTATTTCTGCTCTGTTTGCTTATTAACTTAACCTAAGTCTTAAAATAAGCCTCTTCTGCTATCTCTGATTATAACCTGCATGTTATAATTTTTCTTATTAACTTAACCCAAGGTCTAAGTTTAAAAATAAGCTTCTTCTGCTATTTCTTCTATTTTCTCTTTTTAGTTATAACTATGCTTGCAAATATCTTTTTTAAAAACCAGCCTGTTTTTTGAGTGGGCAGTCCACTTTTATTAGAAACATAAAGAAAAAAGATACAAAGCTTAGAGAAGCTTAAAAAAACGGAAAATACAATGGCATAGACGCAAGCAGACAGACTACATGAAAGTATCAAAACAAAAAGCAAATTAACTAATGATTTTGCACAACACAACAGATATGGAAGAGTGTTTATTGGCAAATCTGCGATTATTTCTCTCTTCCCATATGGCAGCCACCGTTAACTTTAGGTATTTGAGAAGGCAAATGGAAGATTGCGTTTTCCATCGTGTAGCTTTGAAGATACGAATCCATTCAATCTTGTAGTTACGGACAGGCGGATGAACATTTAAGTGTAATAGTGTACGACGCCAAAGTTGAAAGGAGAAGAGACAGTTGAAAAGAAGATGGCCAACGTTCTCAGGAGCACGGTTACAAAGGATGCATTTAGAGTGATCGATGAAATTCCTCCTCACTAGGTTGTCTTGAGTATGCAGAGCATTATTAAGGCATTTCCAGAGAAGTAAGTTATGCTTTGGTTTAGATCCCAATTGCCAAATTCTAGAGTGCCAAGCAAATTTAGAATTTGAAGTGCTGCAAATAATGGAATTGTAAACATTAGAGATGTTGTGGGATTTATCACACCATGCCATACCTTCTAAATTGGGTTTAGAGAAGTTTTCTCTGATATGTCTCCATACAGAAATCAGAGCGGACGAGGAAACATGGGGCAATTGAATATCATCATCAGTGATATAGTCATTAGCAGTCGCATGAAGAGGGATACCAGAGTTGGAGATAAGATTGTAGTCAACAAGAGAAGATAGAATCATACCTGATGAGCACCATGGAGAGAACCAGAAAGCGTTGTTTTTATCACATTGAACCATAGGTAAAAATTGCTGCCTATGCTTTAATATTTTTTTCCAGTGATAACTAGAATTGGTATCAGGTTTCATAGTCCAGAAAATAATATTTTTGAGATTATAGTGCCTATTCCAGGTAGCCCAAAGACCATTTTTATCAGTGAGAAGAATATTCACATGAGTAGAGTTAGCAGCAATATTCCATATTTTGAGATTGATAATGCCAAGACCACCCATTTTAAAAGGTGTGATAATCTTTTTATAAGCAATAGGAATAAGTTTGTTTGAGTAAATATTTCCATGCCAAATAAAGTGATTAAAAGCACGGTTTAGCATATTAATAAGTTTAATAGGTATGATAAATAAACGAAAATAATAAGTGCACATGGCCGTGGCAATGCTTTTAATGATCATTAGCCTACCAGCTTGAGATATGTTAGAGGTGTTCATAAAATTAAGTTTTTGTGTTATTTTTTTGAACATAGGGAGACATTGTGTAGTGTTTATTCTAGCTTTACATAAAGGAACTCCTAAGTAAGTAGCATTCATATCCATGATTTGAAGACCAGAAAGTTGAATAATGTTAGTGATCAAAGATTCTGACACTCCAGCTATACTCATATGAGATTTGCTTTTGTTAATTTGCAAGCCAGTCATGGTTTTGAAAATATCCAATGTAACAATAGTATTAGTAATAGATTTGATATTATGCTTAGTGAAAAGAAGAAGGTCATCAGCAAACATTAAGGTAGAGATTTTATGAACTTTGCATTTAGGATGGTAATAAATATTATTGTTAATATTTTCCCTGCACAAAAGCTGAGTTAGCACTTCCATAACGATGACAAAAATAGAGGAGGAGATGGGATCCGCTTGTTTAATACCTTTTCCAGTTTTGAAGTAACCAAAGCATTCACCATTTATAGATAAAGATACCCTGACAGTGGAAATGCAAGTATGTATCCAAGCTAGAAATGGAAGGGGGAAGTTCAATCTAGACATGATGGATATAATAGCCTCCCATCTAATAGTGTCAAAAGCTTTTTGAATATCAAGTTTGAGAAAACATCTAGGAGAAATGTTTTTCCTATTGTAGCCTCTTATCAATTCTTGGGATAGCAATATGTTGTTAGTAATAGATCGACCAGGAATAAAACCATTTTGATTAGTAGAGATTAAGTCATTCAAGCAAATTTTCATACGTTTAGATATGATTTTAGCAATGCATTTATAAATAACATTGCAACATGCAATGGGTCTAAACTCAGTGACACTTTGAGGGAGGTCAGTTTTAGGTATTAAAGCAAGTTTAGTATGATTTATGCCATTAAGGAGAATGTTGGTTTTAAAAAAATGAAGAATGGCATTACAAAAATCTATGTTAATAATGCTCCAACATTTTTGAAAAAAATGTGCTGTGAAACCATCCGGGCCAGGAGAGCTATCTTTCTTCATTTTAAAGATTGCATCAGTTATTTCCTCAATGGTTATCTGTTTTATAAGGCAAAAGGACTGATCAACAGATATGGTCTTAAAATTTAGATCAGTGAGAAGGTTTAGATCAGGTTTGATTTCAGTGTTGGTAAAGAGATATTTGTAATAAGAAAGAAAAGCATTTTTGATACCAATCTGAGAAGAAGCTTCATAACCATTTTTATCTTTTATCTTGTGGATGATGCTAGTTGCTTTTTTTATCTTCAATGAGTTGTGAAAGATCTTAGAGTTTTTGTCACCTCCTATATCCCAATTATTCCTATTTTTAGCTTTCAACATATTAAGTTCTGAGATGATAGCTGCTTTTAGTTGAGTAGATAAGCAGTGCTCCTTATTTGATAAATCAATATCATTGGGATAAGCCTGCATCATAATATGAATATTGCTAAGATCATTTCTTATTTTGATAGTTAGCTGATTACCTGTACCAAATTTTTCAGTAGCCCAAGATTTGATATTGATTTTGCAATCTTTTAGTTTTGATTGAAGAATGTACATAGGGTTGCCAAACTTATTAGCACTCCAAGTATGCTGAATTAAACTCATGAAGTCATTTTCTTGAGTCCAGTTGTTGAAGAAACTGAAGGAGGAGGGACCTTTAATATAAACATGGCCCCAATCAAGAATGATAGGACTGTGATCAGATAAAGAAGGGGAAAGGAAGTGGGATAAGAGGGTAGGCCAAATAGTAATAGCTTCATTGTTGAAGTAAGATCTATCCAATCTACAGAACGTGCGAGTTCCAGATCTACTGCAATTATTCCATGTAAAGAAGACTCCAGTTTTAGGCATTTGATAGAGCTGGGAAGTATGAATGGAGTTATTAAGAGGGGAGACATCATTGATATTAAGAGGGAGCCCTCCAGATTTATCATCAGAGTATTGCATACAATTGAAATCACCCAAGCATATCCACGGAAGAGCAGTGGGATGTAGTGTGGGGAGCAAGTCAAGCAGGTATTGCCTTTTATGTTTAGTGTTTTCTGCATATATAAAAGTAGAATCAAAATTAGTATTTGAGGGCAAGTGCAATATACTGCAATGAATATATTGCCTATGAGAAGCCACAACATTAACAGAAAAAGTAAGAGGATTCCATATAACCATAATGCGACCATAAGGAGCATTAATGTGATTGTGTATCATTGACCAAGTGGGAGCAATTTTATTTGCCGCTTCTATGGTTTCTAATTCAGTGAATTTAGTTTCAGCAAGGCATAGCAGATGTAGTTTGTTGCCCTGTATAAGTTGCTTAATTTCATATTTTTTTGCTTCATCATGCCCTCCTTTGATATTCCAGTAACCCATACTGTCTATCATATCTTCTTTTTGTTTGCTTTGGCAGATTGCCTGGTGATTCTTTTCTTCTTTCCTGATGTGCTTTTGGTGTTTAATTTAGTAAGAATTTGATCAGTATAAAAATCCATGCCTTCATTTAAGTCTTCTGCAGACATACTGGAGCATTCTTCTTCAGTTTCAGAGTTGTTATCAGTAGCTTTATGTTTAGAAGAGGGAGTATTAGGAAGATATAAAGCAATGTCAGGGGGAGGCTTTAGCTTCATATATGGACTTTGTAATTGCTTTTTCGAAGTAGAAGAGCTTTTTCTACCACTTTCTTTGTGTAAAGGATTTGAAGTACTTTTAGATAGTTGCATATTATTAGGATCTCTGTCTTTACTGAGTATGGGAGTAGTAGAAGTTTGCAAAGGCAAAATTGTCTCCAACTTATCCAGATTGTTTTTTGTACAGTTTGCTTGTGTGTGTCTTAAGTGTGGTTCACTTGTTTCTTCAATATTGCTGATTTGCTTTCCATTTACATAGTGCAAATCCATTGCACAATTGCTGTTGAGATCTGAAAACGTTTCTTTGTTGGATTGAACATCATCATGTATCTCAATTAATTCGCCTTCCTCTATATCAGCAAGTAGAGAGAAGGAATTATTGGTCTCTATGTTTCCATCTATTGCTTTTTCCTTGTTTTTCTGTATATTGTCATTTGCAGTTGCGTCTTTATTCTCATTAATTTCTATATTGCTCTGAGTCTCTGAAGATATAACATTTGGTTGTTTCATTTTCCTTTGCCAAAATTGTTGCTTTGCTCTGCTCATTTCTGCACCATCTTTTCTGACATTGCCTTTCACAGTATTCTTTTGTAATTGGTTTGTAATGTCTATTTTTTGAGCTGCTTTTTCCTTGTTGTCATGTATATCACCTGATTTTATGTTAGTGTCTTCTTTGCTGCCATGTAAGTCACATGACAAGGTGGAGTGGCCAAAAGCTTTACATGCAGTACATATTAGGGGCTTCCATGTGTATTCAACATACACTTTTTGAACAACGTCTTGATTATCTCCAACAAGGATATAATCCGGTAACTCTTTATCTGGCGAGATTTCAACTAAACATTTAGCGTATTCCATACGCTCCTGCTTCTCTGTGGCTTCATTGAAGCATATCAGTTTACCCAGGTGACAGGCTATCCAGTTAATGCCAAGTAAAGTCCAAGCAATATGTGGTATATTATATAAATGTACCCAAATAGGCACATATTTGACTTGAGACTGCACAGTGCCAAAAGAAGGTTTCCAAGTTGTAATAATAAACATTTTCCCACGAATGAAAGTGGGATCAGCTTTTAGTATTTTATGTTTATCCTCTTGGCAATTGAATTTGAAAAAAAAGTTAGTACCATTTGACTTTATATCGTAGGAACCCTTAAGCTTCCAGAATCTCTTGATATGAGAGATGACTGCCATATAATTAACACTAACACCAAGAAAAAAACCCACTAGGTAATCATCCCAGTAGTTTTTTCCTTCAGTGTATAATTCAGCAGGAGGCGATAAAGGTTTGCCGAGATAGTCTAGCTTGTAATCCGTTGGAGAGAAAACACCAGCATTACGAGGTTTGGATGCAAAGAGAGAGGACCAAGAACGTGATGAGGGAATTGACATGTTAGGAGAGGAAGCAGGGACAGATGGTGGGTTATCAAGCGGGATGGAGGAGTTGGACTGAGCAGGTGGGGGCAAGGGCGGCGGGAGAGGAGGAGGTGGAGGAACAGAGGGATTGATAACAACCAGAGGAGGTGGAGAAGGTACGGAAGGCAGAGAAGAAGGAGAGGAAGATGGAGAGAAAGGGGTGGAAAGAGCCGTTAGTTCTGCCATGAAAGAGCCGTTTTTTTTGAACTCTGATGCTTGCAAATATCTTGAATTTTCCTATTTCAGTCTATATCCAATTTATTACAGTTCTTCTTATTTTACATTTAATTTTATGTAAATTCAGTGTTATTATATTTTAGTCCATATTAGTGAATTATTCTCTTTAATTTATTCCATTCACGTAAAAAGGGAATTAAAAAGAACTAACATTTACAGAATAAATCCCAACGTAGAATAAATGTAAATAAAATATAAATAACATAGTAAATAACTGTAAATACTGTAAATAACTACAAATAATTGGGAAATCTATGATTAATTATAAATAATTGCAAATAACTGAAATAGAACAGCTAAAAGAAAACAGACCGGAAAGCAAGTCTAAAATTTACTTAAAAATAAACTGTAAATAAACTTGCATAAAGGTTATCCCAAAATTGTAGAAAAACTACAACTATTGTAAACCCTATTATTTTAAATTACTTAAAATCTAAAATAATTACTTAAACACTCACTTGTAGTCCTTATCTCTTTTCCTTGGCCTTCCCGGATCCACTTGTAGGGTATAAAATATTTTAATTAAAAAAATCTTCTCCTTGGAAATATATTCCTTTTAGGGTCCAGCCTCACGCAATGAACCTAGATGGAGAAAATCTGAATGAGAAAAATAGCTAGGTCCAGGGTCTTATTTATAGTGTCACTTGTGGATCTCAGACCGTTGGATTTGAAGATTAAATCTGGTGCAACCACATCATAAGCTTGTCGGGATCCGTCGAATGGAAGCACGAACGCACATGATCGAATTAAAATAGAAAAACATGTCACTACTCGAAACTAGACGAAACATTGCTCATATACATACGCGGGTAGACATACAGGTTGACCCTTGCATGTGTTAGGTCGACCTATAGGTCGACCCAGACACATTAGGGGTCGACCTGGCCTATGTTAATTTTTTTTCTTTTCTCTTTTATTTTCTGGATTCTTCTTTCTTCCGTATCTCCTTCGTATTAACTCGGATTTCGACAATCTATATATGGAAATTGACCAGAAAATTACCACGGACAAAATGGTGCAACTCCCATGGCTCAATTCTGATAATTTCACAAAGTTATTTTATTGTTAAATAATTTGTTAATTAATTATTATAGCTAAAATTTCAGGTTGTTACATTCTCCCCTCCTTAAAGGATTTCGTCCCCGAAATCTCCAAGGATAGAAGAATGAATTAAATTTTTTCATCCAAGTTCTACAACCAACTACTCAACCATCATCCATTACATCCATTGTCCTTAAGTTTTTCTAATGCGATTTATGATACATATGCAATTAGTGTAGTGTCAATGTCCCTAACTAATGCAAAAGATTAGGTGGTCTACCGATTCAGTTGACCTCCTTTTATGCAATCATGTCCATGTCATGTATCCAAATGAATGCAAATTTCCTAGTGATAACTGGTAGTTCTACATGCGTGCTACAATCATCATCCAAATGCAACAATCATATGATAATCATCCATTATTAGCAACTATGGAAATAAAATAAAAATGCAAATGAGCACACATCCATATGCATATGCTCTAGTGACCTAGTTAAACCGATCCCTAAGAGATAATAGTGCCTAGTGTATATATATGCGTCCATTAGCATCCATTAGCAAACACTTGCAACCACTAGCATCCATCATGCATAGCATGTTCTAATAACATGTTTACATTCAGTCCTACCATCCATAGGTTAAATCCTAAGATCTACCCTCCTAAAGGATAATAAAGTAAAGAACCTATTTAAAACTAAAGATGGAAATAGGAAATTCTAAAACTCATTATCAAAGAGATGTGGATAAGAGGTACATATTCTCTCCTAATCAAATCAATCTTCTTCGAAGTCTCTCTAACCATGCCAGGACCAAATAGCAATCTCTCTGTAGACTCTAACCAACACGAAGGCGACTTGTACGGTCTTCCATAAAGAGCTTCGAAAGGTACCATTCCAATGTAAGTCTGAAAGCTATTATTATAAGCGAACTCTACTAAGGGAAGATGCTCCTCCCAAGTTACTCCAAAATCAAGAATATACATCCTCAACCATGTGTGTCTTACCATCTTACTAATATCACTTTACTATTCTTCTATAGTCTACACACATAAAGCAACAATCCTAGGTTCTCACTAGTGTCCTATACACTTCACGGAAACTTCTATTATTACTTCTAAAAGTAATCACTGCTATCTCCTACATAGCCTTATACTCTTTCCGTCATACCTAAGAAATGACTCCTATATGCTCTACATTTAAAAGTTTGGTTTGGTATTTATTATTTCATTTTAAAAAAACTGAAGCTTCCAAATTTTTTAAAACATCAAATCCCAAAATTCCTTTTCCTTTAAAAGTGTTATTTTCAAGTTTCTATAAATTCGAAGGTACTTGGTTGCTTAACATTTTATCTTTCTAGACTTGCATCCTTACAGCTCTTTTTTTTCTTTTTGAATTTACATTTTTTCCCAAACCTAGAGGGGAAAACTTACAAATTCTAAGTTCAAAACTTATTCCTCAATTTAACTTTTACTAAGTTTTTCGCTTCCAAAAACTTATTTACTTTTTCACCAAACCATTTTTCTTTCAAAATATCTTTAAAATGTCCTCACTTGTTCTCAAAACAGCTTCTTTTAATAGATTTTCAACTGGAGTAGATAAGAACAATTATTTTATTAAAAACCCCTTAACTTTCCAATTACCTAACCTTGGAAGAGTTTCTAACTTACTACCAATTGGGACTTCGTGCATAATCAATTGAAAATATGTAAAATTTCCATTGCTTAGCTTTTTCTACTAAGGCTCTCTATAATATCTCTCTAACTGACACTGTCTCTAATTATTACACTTTTTATTACACCGAATGGTTTTATACATTAATATATTCGAACTACTTTCTTTTATAAGAAACTATTAACGGTAATACCTTCTATGAAATTTTGTAAAAGAGGACTTCATGTTTATGTGAAATTACAAGGAACTTATTTCATATTTTTCGAAATAGGCTATACAAAATATGGTACTTCCCATATCTTGTACATCTCTTTCACATATTCCTTATAACTTGCACAAAACATCTTTATTTGTAATTTGGTTTCATAGAAAATTTTGTCATTATTCATTCTGTTCCAATAGATTAAAGTATGTTTAATATATATTACCTTACGAAAGACATCTTCTATGAAATTTATTAATTTCCTAATATTTAACTTACACTTTTCTTTTCAAAAAAAACTCAATTTCAAAACTATTTTAATATATCCATAACTAGAAAACATTTCCTCATACTTATTTAAAAAATAAGTGTACTAACAAACCACTTCTTATTATACTTAGAAATTATTTTAAAAATACATTTTTATTTGGGTCAAAACAGATGTTGCGTAAAACACCGTTACTACAACCCAAAAATACTAGTGTATGGATTTAATTAAAATAAATACTAATAAACTTGCATACTATGTAAAAACATTTTCCTTAGGAGTCACCTACTATAACAATAGTGTTATAATCTATGCTCCCCTTATTTTTCACGAAAACATCTATTACAACAATACATGATGTAACCTATGTTTCCGATTCTTAATACACTATAGGTTTTTATATTTCAAAATCTTTGTTTACTACAAAGAAACTAGCGAGCTATATATGCTCTATAATTGTTCAAAAAGAATTTCACTTTTAACAAAATCATATAAAAACCAATTTAAATCTCATGCCACTTTATTTCTTTTAAAAAACCCAATATTTACTTTCTCAAAAATATTGACAATTATATTTTTCAACTTTTCAATTCTAACAATTTCATTTTATTGGGCTAAACATAAAGTGGATTTTCTTCTTACTGCCCTAGGAGTACCCTTCCTAAACTTTGGTAATCTCATTTCCTTACTAAAGTCTTTTGTTCCTATTCCTCTTTTATGCTTATATTTATTCCAAGGCACTATTGTTAAACCCACTTATCTAAAACAATTATAATTTTTGCAATTATCTACACATGGGCTTTCTAACTGAATCTATTGTACATCTCCAATCTTTGCCTACCACTCTTTGGATTTCCACAATCCGAACCTAAATGTACAAAACCGTTTCTCAAACTCTTTCCATGTGTTGACCTTCTCTATGCCCCAAGAAACACACTTCCTTAAGCCAAAAGTGGCGCTTCAAGAATTTTGCCTTCCACTGATGAATGCGAAGTGAGCAAAGAATCTCCTCTAGATGAATAACATGCTCTTTCATACTCTTGGAAAACACCAAAATGTCATCCACGAACTTTACTACGAACTTATTTAGCACATCTCGAAAAAAACGGCTCAACAAATCTACAAAATATGCTGGGGCATTGGTTAGCCCAAATGGTATAACCAACCACTCAAAGAATCCGTCGGGTGACCTAAATGCTGCCTTATCGATGTTATCATCAACGACTCCAAGCTGATGAAATCCAGCAGCTAAATCAAGCTGAGAAAATACTGAAGAGCCAACAACTGATCGAAAAGATCATATATCCTAGGAAGTGGATAACGGTTCTTCTTCGTGAGCTTATTCAACTCTCTGTAGTCTACACAAAGTCGAAGGGAACCATTCGCCTTTGTAGCGAAGACGACTGGCGCTCCCCACTCAGATATATTCCTGATGAAGCCTTTCTCCAATAGCTCACGAATCTGCATGCTTAACTCCTTCCTCTCCCTAGGTGCCATGTGTCTCATGGGTCATGCCATTAGCTTAGCATTGTCATTCAGATAGATCATAAAGTCGATCTTCCTCTTAGGGGGTAGTCCCTTAACCTTCTCAAAAATGTCCAGGAAATCTCTAATGATTGGAACGGAATCTAGCTCTCCTACTGATGAATCAAGGGGATAAAGGAAGCTCAACATGACTGACCCCTAAGGGTCGCAAGAAACCTCGAGAGTCCTACTGCTGCATGTCTCTAGTCTAACGACTCTTCTCTCGCGGTCCAATATCGCTCTATAAGTGGATAGCCAATCCATTCCCAAAATCATCCCATACCTCGAAAATCCCAATACATAGGTGTCACAATCAAACTCTACGCCTAGGATAAAAATTTTCAAACCCCTACAAATCATAGATAAATGTGTTGATCTGCCTATAGGGTTTGAAACAACTATGGGGTCTACTACTAAGGAGATATCTAAGTGCAAACAATCAACTAAAGTACTCGAAATGAAAGAGTGCGATGCTCCAGAATCAAAAAGAGTCCGAATGGGAAAATAAAAAATACAGATCAAACCTACTATAGATACTTTCCTATCTCTATCTGGTCCACTACTAGAAGGTGCTGCATCCAAAGCCTGCACTTGCGCTGTAGGTGTGCCTGCTCTCTGCCCTGTTCTTTGAGGACAAGCTCTACTAAAGCGACCAGGCTGTCCACAACTATTGCATTTCCCGCTTTTCTTGATCCGCTTCTGAGGTCCTCCTTCTTTGCTCTTGTCCTTTTCCTTCTTACTCTTCCACCACGGCTTCTTAGAGCTTTTTTATTTAGGAACCTCTTTGAGCACTCCCTTCAGCTGCCAAGATGTAGGTTGAACTCTCTATCAGTCCTCCAATCCTAACAGCCCAAACATTCGCTCCGTGTCCTTCAACCTAATGTTCTACCTCCTAGACTAGCGAAGTCCTTGCATAGCTTAGAAAAATTGGTTGCTGTAGGTGGATTAAAGGGATCTCCACCTACCGATGCTATATTGGGCGCTTTCCTTTGCACCTCTTGTACCGTAGCTCTACGGAACCAATCAGCCATACTATGTAAATAAAAGAGAATTTAGGCTCGAAGGAATAAAAAAAGGTTAAACTGGATTATGAGGGGATTTTTTTATAAAAACTCTCTTTTATACTTGAAAAGCTATTTCTATAATAAGAGTTTCTTTCTGAAAAATACTTCTAGTTTGAAGATATGCTACTTTAAAAATAGGTTACTTTTAAAAACCCTTTACTTTTAAAACAAATTTTTAGGATCTTGTAACCTTAAGCTCTAATACCAAGTGAAACACCCCACACCCCTTAGTATACCCAAAAAGGGCACACTAAAAGATGTTGTGCATGGTAGGTATAGCCAAAAACTTACAGAGACTAAGATTCACAAGACAAAATAAATAAAACAGCGAAAACATTGAAAACAATAACTTATTAAAAATCAAACTTCATAAAATAAGTCATAACCAAAATAAGTCTCAAAATACCAAATACATATGTCTTATGGAAATCATCATCTCAGTCACAATATCATAGTACGTACATAAAACCATCCCTCTCAACAAGTGCCAATACATGAAAATAAAGCTAAAAAGAAGAAGAAGAAGAATACATGAAGAAAAACTCTACAGCTAAATCTCCAAAAAAATCCGAAATCTACTGTCCCTGCCTCTGCTGGCCTATGGGGGAAAAGGGGAAATAGAAGAATGGGTCAGACTAAAAGTTTGGTGAGTGAAAGTAATTACTAGTATTCTTAAGCAAGGTAAAGATAATAGGCTTTGCAACAGTTCTAATATAAAAGGAAATAAAGGAAAAGAGAAAGCCGGAATAAAATACGGTTTAACTGTTCGCTTTGCTTAGATAGTTCGATTGGATTATTTGCACTTTTCTAAAACTGCTTTGATTAGGCTGAAATCCCAATCCTAGTTTAATTAGGTTGAAGTCCTAATTCTACCCTTTGATCGGCCTTCTATCTCTTTTGTACCTACCACGGGCTAGTCCCATCCTGTGGGTCCTACAGCAAAAGACACCTGTTTAGCGCTTGGAACTCAATAGCGACTTATCTCCCTGCACCGATGTCGCACGCTCGACCACCGTTAGGCTCACGCTACCTGTTGCTCCCTCTTTGGACCTCTTAATTATCCTTAACAGCATAAGCGTGCCCAACCTCACCTGAGTATGTTGTGAGACCACCAGTTCCTAACTGAAGGGGAATGCTATCGATACTGGTCCTAACAAACAAAATCTAGTTACGCCCCTTGATCAAATCCCATAATTTGAGCTTCTAATTATTAACCACTTATCTACCCTAAACAACATAAGTGTGTCCCAAGGGGAATGCTGCCGGTACGGGTCCTACTTCTTAATTATTGACCACTTATCTACCCTAAACAGCATAAGTGTTCCCAAGGGGAATGCTGCCTGTACGGGTTCTACTTCTTTCTTTGCTTATTAACTTAGTGCAAGTTTTAAAATAAGTCTCTTCTACTATTTCTGCTCTGTTTGCTTATTAACTTAACCTAAGTCTTAAAATAAGCCTCTTCTGTTATCTCTGATTATAACCTGTGTGTTATAATTTTGCTTATTAATTTAACCCAAGGTCTAAGTTTAAAAATAAGCTTCTTTTGCTATTTCTTCTGTTTTCTATTTTTAGTTATAATTACATGTTATAACTTTGCTCGCAAATATCTTCAATTTGCCTATTTTAGTCTATATCCAATTTATCACAGTTCTTCATATTTTACACCTAATTTTCTATAAATTCATTGTTCTTATATTTTAGTCAATATTAGCGAATTATTCTCTTTTAATTATTCCATTCACGTAAAATGGGAATTAAAAAGAACTAACATTTACAAAATAAATCCCAACGTAGAATAGATGTAAATAAAATATAAATAATAGTAAATAACTGTAAATACTGTAAATAACTGTAAATAATTGCAAATAACTAAAATAGAACAACTAAAAGAAAATAGACCGGAAAGCAAGTCTAAAATTTACTTAAAATTAAATTGTAAACAAACTTGCATAAAGGTTATCCCAAAATTATAGAAAAACTACAACTATTGGAAACTCTATTATTTTAAATTACTTAAAAATCTAAAATAATTACTTAAACACTTACCTGTGGTCCTTAGCTCTTTTCCTTGGCCTTCCTAGATCTACTTGTAGGGTATAAAATATTTTAATTAAAAAGATCTTCTCCTCGGAAAAATATTCCTTTTAGGGTCCAGCCTCAGGCAATGAACCCAAATGGAGAAAATCCAAATGAGAAAAATAGCTTGGCTTAGGGTCTTATTTATAGTGTTACTTGTGGATCTCAGACCATTGGATTTGAAGATTAAATCTGGTGCAACCACGTCATAGGCTCGTTGGGAACCGTCGGATGGAAGCACAAACGCAGATGATCGAATTAAAATAGAAAAAAACGTCACTAGAAACTGGACGAAACAGCTTCCATATACATACACGGGTCGACATGCAGGTCGACCCTTGCATGTGTTAGGTCGACCTAAAGGTCGACCCAGACACGTTAGGGGTCGACCTGGCCTATGTTATTTTTTTCCTTTTCTTTTCTCTTTTATTTTCTGATTTCTTCTTTCTTTCATATCTCCTTCGTATTAACTCGGATTTCGACAATTTATATATAGAAATTGACAAGAAAATTACCTCAGACACAATGGTGCAACTTCCGTGGCTCAATTCTAATAATTTCACAAAGTTATTTTATTATTTAATTAATTCATTAATTAATTATTATAGCTTAAATTTCGGGTTGTTACAACCCGTACTCCCAAGATGGGCATGAAAACCTATAAGATCCGCCTGTAGTGGATTGACATAGAAGACATGCATGTAAACTTGTCCAAGTAAGTGTCATATACTTTTGAATAGTAATCATTCTAGCAACGACTGTGTGTCCCATACCATATGGGTTTAACATGAACATTTACTACAAGTCAGTAAACACCCTTCTTGCTTCAAGGAGGGTTCAATCGAACAAGTCCAGGGAATTAATCGACAAAGTAAACGCAAGCGTTCCATACCACTTGTTTTACTCAATCGTTTAATTCAATTTCTCATTTAACCGAGGGCATCCATTTTTGTAGAAAATAGTTTTGCTTTGACATACTTCTTTGGAAATATTGGTTTATAAAGCTATTAATAGAGTTTTAAAAATATAGCTTACTTTCTATATGTTGGACGTGTTTCCACCGAACCAGAGTAAGGAAAACGTTGCCGAACCAACCACTTCCTAAGCACTGCCGAACCAACCACTTCCTAAGCACTGCCGAACCAACCCACTTCCTAAGCACTGCCGAACCAATTCACAACCAACCGCCACCGGACCAACTCCACTCACAACCGAACCAATCCACACCCCTCTCATCACCGAAGCAGAAGAATGCTACCACTACCGAACCAAACCACCACCGAACCAAAGCCACTCCAGCCATCTCCGAACCAAGGCATTGCCGAACCAACCTTGCCAGGTCAAATTACATCAGCCCAAGCCCACCAGCAGCTATATACATCCAAGACCCCTACCCCTTGCCTCACTCTATAAATAGAGGGGTAGGGGTACAACAATGGCAGAGAAGTTTGAGAGCACAAGCACGGATAGAACTTTCAAACAACTTTCATATACTTGTATAAAAGCTTTGTACTTGTAATCTGAATAGTAAAAGGAGAATAACATATAAAGTGGATGTAGGCACATTCTGGCCGAACCACTATAAATCTATGTGTCTTTTACAGTTTAGTCCCTGCTTTTTATATATTCGCGTAGATTACCCAGATCACTAAAAACAACATAAAATCAACTAAATCATACGACTTGGAGGTTTTTGCCCATTTTTTGCGCAAACATTTTTGGTGCTTTCACTGAGAGCTGAACTCGAGACTTCAGCTTCTCCCACTTAACCTTCTTCCTAACAACATCGCTCATTGCTTGGAAGACATGCCTCCCAAGCAGAAGAAAGATGTTAACAAAGGAAAAAACATCGCAACCAGCAGTATTCCAGATCTAGTGGTCACGGATCAAGTAAATCGTCCCATTCCAACAGTAGTACCAAATGAAGGTCAGGCAAATCCGACATCCCCTGCCACGGAACAGCCGGCAGCAATTACTAGGGCAGATCTAGATAGGGTTGCGGCTGAATTGACTAACCGCTTCGCATCCCAACAGGAAGCCTTGGTGAACCAACTCATGTCACGCTTAAGGGATGCTGAAGAGTCCAACCGCAACACTGAATCATGGGGTGAGTCCTGTTCTGGAGGATCTCAGAGGCGACAAAGATCTTCCTTCTTCGAAGAAGCCAACGATAGAAGCGGCCATGGTAGGAGCCGAGACCGAGCTCAGCCCGAAGTTGGACCTGAGGAAATGCTTGGAACCGAACCCAACGGGGGAGGTACCGGGCGGAGGTCAACTATAGCTGAGCCTGTCATGCTGCCTAACCACAGAAACACCAATGAAAGGGGCCGAGCTAGAGTCCAGCCCGAAGGTGGACCCGAGGAAGTGCTTAGAACAGAACCCAGCAGGGGAAGATCAAGGCAAGGGCCAACTGTAGCTGACCCTAGCATGCTCCCATAAGACCAGAGACAGCCACTGGAAAATATTAGGAATGATAGACGATACCATCCCTACAGGTCATCTGGACGGAATCAATCCCACAGAACAGAACCGAACTCATTTCTATCTGCTCCAAATTCTGATGAAAGGATGGCACGCTTGTTCAGAGAGTGCGTCCAACGGGATCAAAGAGATCGAGGGATATGCGCTAGGGTAACCAGCCCTTTCGCCCGCAATATCGAAATTGCCATCACCCCCCGAGAATGGAAAATGCCTACAATGGAACCTTACAAGGGAATCTCTGACCCCGTTGTACACTTACAGAGATACACACAGCATATGCTCATGAGCGGAGCTACAGAAGGAGTGTTGTGCAAACGCTTTCCACTATTCTTATCAGATCTAGCTACCTCCTGGTTCTGCCATCTACCCCAAGGATCCATCAGATCATGGGAGATGTTGAAAGAAAAGTTCATCAGCCAGTTCCGCATTCATGTGGAGTAACCCAAGGATGCTTATTCCTTATCCAGTATCAAACAGAAACCTGGAGAGAAGGTGCAGCGATATCTAACCCGATTCAATGCTGCAGTGGCCGCAGTCCAAGATGCCGATGAGAAGCTTATCTTAATGGCCCTCTATAGTGGTGTGCATCCGGATACTAAATTTGCTAGAAGATTGACAAAAGAAAAACCAGCTACTTTACCCGATTTCTTCCATGAAGCCGGGAAATATATGAGGCTTGAAGACGCTGCCACTATGGGGCAGTCAGGGCAACAAAATAAGGCAGCTCATGGCAACACGCCCGCTGTAGCAAAGGACGTTCGAAGAAATGATTCTAGAGACAATACTGGGGGCAAGAAGGGAGAAAAGCGTCTATATCGGCCGGGACCGAGATTTGACGCTTACACCCCTTTGAATGAAACGATCGAAAACATCTTCCTCGCCACTCAAGACGAAGTTAAATACAAATGCCCCCGCACAAGAAGGAATCAGATAACGCAATTAAGTCTGGAAAATTCTGCCGCTTCCACGAATCCCATGGGCATGATACCAACGAATGCCTTCATCTCCAGGACTTGATTGAAGAACACATCAGAAGAAGGAGACTAGAACGCTATGTAAAAGGTCAGAACAGTACTCCAGTTCCTGCCAATGAGAACCCAAGGCTACCCTCCCCAGAAATAGGCAGAGGAAATCGCAACACCAGCGGCTCCAGTCAAGGGAAGATAGTGGTCCATACCATCTCGGGAGGGCCACACGTCACCGACGGAAGCTGGGCAGAGATGGAAAGATACGGAAAGTCACTTAGAAATAATGAAGAATGCGTCAATTCTATTATAGAAGAACGCCACCCGAAGCGGATAGAGAATGGTGACATCACATTCAGTAGGCGTGACCTGGAGGGAAGGCAGTACCCTCACACGGATCCCATGGTTATCTCTGCCCGGCTCGGTCCAGCCGAAGTTTTCCGAATTCTAGTAGACACTGGAAGTTCAGTAAATATCCTATTCAAGCATGCCTTTGACAAAATGAAGTTGTCATTAAAGGATGTTCTTCCCTGCAATAAACTACTACACGGTTTCACAGGAAATGCGAAGATGCCCCTCGGGCGACTGGACCTCTTTGTTGAAATTGGAAGTCATCCCCGCTCCGTTGTGCGAAAACAAACATTTGTGTTGATAGAAAACCACTCGGCCTACAACGCCTTCATAGGAGGGCCGACCTTGTCTGACTTCCAAATTGTCCTGGCCCCATGGTGCCTGAAGATGAAATTTCCAACGGACAATGGAATAGGGGAAGTAGAGGGAGACCCGGACATTGCTCGAGATTGCTATGTAACTGAACTTCGCAATAACCACAGGAAGGATAAAGGGAAGATTGCAGAGATTGCCCTCTGCACAAAAAGTTTGGAAGCATAGCAACTAAAGAAAGCCCCTCCTCTTCGATATACCAGTGACCCTTTCAATGAATTAGACCCCAGGGACAAAGAGGAGGAGGCTACCGCCGAGCCTGCAGAGGCTATGGAATTTGTTTCTGTGGACAAACACGACTCGAGTAGACTATTGAAAGTCGGGTCCCAACTAAAAGCAGAATTGAAGGAACAACTCGTTGATTTTCTCCGCCATAACTTGGATGTATTTGCATGGACGCACGCCGATATGACTAGAGTCTCCCCGGACATAGCATGCCATGCACTAAACATCGATCCTACCAAGGCGACAGTAAAACAGAAAAAGAGAAGTATGGGGGCAGAACGATCAGCGGCCCTCGATGAAGAAGTAAAGAACCTACTTGCCAATGACTTCATATGAGAAGCCATCTACCCAGAGTGGATCGCTAACCAGGTACTAGTAAAGAAGGCTAATGGGAAGTGGCGAACATGCATTGACTTCTCGAACTTAAATAACGCCTGGCCGAAGGATTGCTTCCCACTTCCCCGAATCGATCAGCTTGTGGACAGCACAGCCGGTCACGGACTCTTATCCTTTATGGACGCATACTCAGGATATAACCAAATTCCTATGCATACCCCCGACCAAGACCACACTAGTTTCATCACTGACCGGGGATTGTATTGCTACAAAGTAATGCCTTTTGGACTTAAAAACGCAGGAGCCACCTATCAGCGCCTCGTCAACAAGATGTTTGCGGGGCTAATAGGACAAACTATGGAAGTTTATGAGGATGACATGCTAGTAAAGTCAAGAAAAGCCGACGATCACGTAAGCCACCTGGGCGAGTTATTTCAAGTACTTCGCCAATATGGAATGAAGCTGAATCCTCTAAAGTGCTCCTTCGGAGTATCATCAGGAAAGTTCCTGGGATTCATCGTCCATGCCAGTGGAATTGAAGCAAACCCTGAACAAGTCCGAGCTCTGAAAGATATCAGGATACCTTCTACCCGAAAAGAAATGCAAAGCCTAAATGGGAAGGTGGCCGCCCTGAGCAGATTCATCTCTAAAGCAACTGACAAATTCATCCCCTTCTTCGAAGCTCTAAAGAAAGACAAAGGAAAGTTCGAATGGACTGACGAATGCTTAACAGCTTTCCTTAACTTAATCGAACACCTCCAGAGACCACTAGTACTCTCAACTCCGAACAAAGGCGAAGAGCTATATCTATACCTTGCTGTGTCATCTCATGCTCTAAGCGCCGCCTTGGTGAGAGAAGACAACCGAACGCAGCGGCCGGTATACTTTGTAAGTAAGAGGTTTACGGGGGCAGAAGCCAGATATCCTAAACTTGAGAAGCTAGCCTACTGTCTACTAATCACATCATGGAAACTGTGTCACTATTTCCAATCTCATTCCATCAGAGTTCTGACCGATCAACCGCTAAGGCAGGTACTCCATCGTCCCGACACTTCCGGGCGACTACTTAAATGGTTCATTGAACTAAGTCAATATGATATCACCTACCATCCTCGCACCGCCATCAAGGGACAAGCCATGGCCGATTTCATTGCCGAATTCACTACCAACGAAGGTAAGGAGCAATCAGAAATAGCAAAAGACATCAAGTGGAATCTCTTTGTGGATGGAGCGTCAAACGAACAAGGCTCGGGGGCAGGTGTGGTAATAATCATTCCCAGGGGAAATAAGCTATGCTATGCTCTAAAGTTGGAATTCGCTGCCACCAACAACGATGCAGAGTATGAAGTAGTGATAGCGGGATTAGAACTTGCCTTAGAGATTGGAGCCAATTTCTTATGTCTTCATAGTGATTCTCAGCTTATCGTGAATCAGATACTAGGAGAATTTCAGGCTCGGGAAGAGCGGCTCACAGCATATCTAAGGAAGACCAAGCGGCTCCTCAGTCAATTGGATCACTATTTGATCAAACACATTCCTCGAGAAGAAAACCAAGAGGCCGACGAACTGGCAAAACTAGCTAGCATGAAAGACGACACCATTTCAGGAACAATAACCGTCTCAAGGCAACTAACCCCGAGTTTTGAGCAAGTGAATCTGATAGCTGCAACCGAAGAAGAAACTTGGATGACTCCCATCCGAGACTACTTACAAAGTGGCACACTGCCCAACGGGCGTAACGAAGTCAAGAAAATCTTGAGGAAAGCTTCCCGCTACATAATACAAGAGGGCATCCTCTATTGGCGCGGCTTCTCTAACCCCTTATTAAGGTGTGTCGCTGGAAGGGAAGCCAAGGAAATCTTATCCAACATCCATCAAGGAAGCTGCGGAGATCACACTGGAGGGAAGACTCTGGCAAAATAGATACTCCGATATGGATATTTCTGGTCCACCTTAAGCAAAGACGCCTTAGATTTTGTCAAAAAATGTGACAGATGTCAGAAGTTTGCTAAGATTCCGCAGCTACCAACAACCGAGATTACTCAAATGACCAGCCCTTGGCCCTTTGCAGTATGGGGAATTGACCTGATTGGCGAACTTCCAATGGGCCGAGGCGGAGCCAAATATGCTATAGTGGCAGTCGACTATTTCACCAAATGGGTGGAAGCAAAACCCCTAAATAAAGTATCTTCAGCAAAAGTTATTAACTTCTTGATCAAAAATGTTCTATGCAGGTACGGGGTCCCACTTAAAATCATATCGGACAACGGACTTCAGTTTGACAACGAGGAGTTCGCCAACTGGTGCCAAGAGCACGGAATTCACAAAAGCTTCTCATCTGTAGCTTATCCCCAGGCAAACGGACAAGTCGAAGCTGTCAACAAAATTCTCAAAACTCTAATCAAAAAGAAACTTGAAAAGTCAAAAGGCGCTTGGGTGGATGAACTTCCGACGGCACTTTGGGCCTATCGCACATCTTTCAGAACATCAACGGGGCATACTCCTTTCTCTTTGGCATACGGATCGGAGGCTATGCCCCCAGTTGAAACTATAGTTCCTTCCCACCGTAGGATCCACTATAACCCACAAAGAGAACGAGGAACTCCTTCACATGTCTTTGGATCTAATTGAGGAAAGAAGAAATGATGCAGCCCTCAAAGCAGCAGCTCACAAGCAAAAAGTGGCAACGCAATACAACTCCAAAGTCAAGCATCGTAGCTTACAAGAAGGAGATCTTGTCCTCAAGCGAATCTTCCCGTGCCCCGGAGCGCTAGATCCAATCTGGGACGGGTCGTATGTAATCCATAAAGATCTCCACAACGGGGCTTATATTTTGTCAACAGTGGACGGAGAGGTGTTCCAGAGGGCATGGAACATCCAACACCTTCGTCGATACTTTTCTTAACTTGTACTGCCCATATGAAGTGAATTAACAAAGAGAATCAGTGGACGTAGGCATTTTCGTGCCGAACCACTTTAAAAACTTGTCTCTTTTTTTACTTGTTCCTTTGTACCTTGGCTACTTGTTAACTTTATCCTTTTCTGTTGAACAACATCCTGTGCATATAGCATTTCCATTCAAGGCACTCCACAGCGCGACTTCACCTGGACAAGACCTAACAGGTACTATGCGAATCTATACCCTCGCCAATGAGACACTTTTGCTCCGGCATCCCTCTGCTGCGGGTTAACTCATTGCTCGCGACGGCCCTTAAAGCCAACTGTAATGAGCCGATTATAAGCCACCGAGAAGGCCGACTATAGCTGAGGCAGCTCATTACGGCGTTCGGCTCGCCGGCAGCCGTGAACCTACTTTAAGCCCCAACTTAAGGTGTGGCCAGCCAGGGGTAGTTCACGGTTGACGATCGACACCCACGCTAGCCGGCCATGGTAAATCGAATAATACCCACGATCATAGGCCATAATGGCCCGGGTAGTTACTGTGCGCAATCTCGGCTCCGATGTGTCTTAAGTATGGCTGTGGTAAAAAAAAAGATAAACTCCCCGCAGAGGCGTAAGATGGGTGACAAATGTCTCCTAGACCCACAGCTAGGGAAAGTGACTGCAAAACCCGTTTGCCACGAACTTAAGCACATCGAAGGCCTTCCGTGATTGGAAGTTTTACTGTTTCTCATATTTCAATTTTATTTAAAGAACTTTCCTCCTATCCACTATAACGATTCCTAAAGTACAGGACACAGAATAGGAAGCGCTCACTAATGGGAATAGGAATTCGCAACTGAATGACAGGCCACTCGGCCACATGCCATACTCAGTCATATAAGACATTCAAAGCAACCGTCTACAACTAAAACATGAAAGGCGGTACTTTCTTCTTTGGTGTATAAATACGTAGCTATAATTCATTTGCACATCACATTAACATTGAAAGATATGAAATTACATTTTAAGCCAGAACTTGACATCAAACACTATCGAATCACAGGCATGTGCACAACTATACTTCTTATGCAACACATCAAAATAACGAAAGCATTCAAATACGACAGAATCAGCCTAAGTTAAAAATTACACGCCACGAATAAAGTCGTTTGTTACAAGTAACATAATTACAGCCTAAAAGTTACGTTGCCGATTTGAGACTAACATAGACAGCAATGTCAAGTAAACAAAAAATATCCAGGTCAAGTCATGGAGTCGGCTGCATCGGAGCTCTACCCTTGTCCCGCTGGCCCTCCGGGATCTCTTTAACTGTGGAGTGGGAACTCTCAGCATGTTGACCAGAGGAAGTTGGTGCTCCGGAGGTCCTGCCTGTCCGATCAAGGAAAGAATTCATTAATAATAAGCAACCAAGTTACGGAAAGCTAAAAGGGAAGACTTACCAGCATCTGCTCCTTGATCATCATCCTCTAACTACACACCTACCTCCTCAGTAGTAAGCAGCCGCATACCCTCCTTCACCGCCGCTTTCTCCTCCTTGGAGAATTGAGCCGTAACCACGTCCATTCTAAAGGCCACGCCACCCTCCTTATCTGCATCGGCCTTAGCCTCCTCCAAGGCCCTGAGATAAATCCTGGCCATGACTCGGTGGTAATCGTCCATCCAATATAAGTTGCCCTATTTCCAAGTGCGAAAGTATATATCCTGAAGCATCTCATCCATTATCCCCTCATTCTCCTCGAACTCCCTTATTCGATACTCATAAGCCAACAGCTTTGCAATGGCAGCATCCCTCTTCGATTGGTATCGCGAGTAGTCGGCCTAAAAGGATTTCCTCATCGCCTCCATCTCCTCCTTCAGCTTGGTTTGAGCAAGCTCCGCAGCCTCAAGTTTCTCGGATAACTCATGTACCCGCTCGAGATCCGCTTGTCGAACCTCATCCACCATTGCAATAGCCATATCAATCTGTTCCTTACAAACGGCCTCCATTTTTCGTAACTCTGCCCTGCTGGCCTCTTCCATGGTCTTCTTTAATTGCCTAGAGGCGGCCTCATGTTGAGAGATCTGGATGGCCTGATCAGCGAGTTGTTTGGCTTGGTCGGAAACCATTAACCGCAGTCGAATGTTAGCACTGCCGATTTCTTCTCCGGCCTTGACCAGTCGAGCATGATGCCCCATCAGCTTCCTGGTTTCCTCAGCAACCCGGTCAATGTTTGCCTTAGCTTCATCCCCCAAAGTTACAACCCGAGTGCTAAGCAAATCAAGGTCCAGGGACTTAGCTTCATCTAGTACTCTTACCATAGGATTGCGAGGAAGAAGGTGCTCATCGGTAGCCTCGTCAAAGGTAATATCATGAGAACCAGGATCCAGATCCGGATGACCCGCAAACGGGTTACGAGCCAAGCCGGGATGATCTATCGGGGTAACGGTAGGATTTTCAGATGGGTGCGGAGAAGGTATAAACTCAGTATTCTCCTCCGTGGTATCCTGAAGAGGTTGAGTTGGGGGCTGAGGACCAGGTGAAGATTCAAACAAGGAGCGACTCCTCTTCTTCTTTTGGATATCCTCTTCGATAACTCCAAGAAGAGGACGGTAGCCGACTACGTCTCCAGGGCGGTTAGTCGGCGGCTTTGGTTTAGTAGAAGCCTTGAGGAGTTTGTATTGTTCAAGACGGTGCCGAACATCCGACGTCTTGGCCACCTTACCCGCTTCTGTGATAAAAACCCAGTGTTACAAGCATACATTGAGCTATAATTCAAGAAATACATCAAGTTAAGAAGAGTAAAAAGACGCTTTTGTTATACAAACCCTGGGGAGGAGTAGGATACTGCAATAAGTCCTGAATCTCATTCCAGGACGGGAGCAGGCCATAAAATATTCCTAAATCCTTATCATAAATGGAGTCGGCAGGAGTCAAAAATTCACCTTGAATCGCAGGAATTGCCTTAGCTGAAGCGCTCTTAGAAGAATCAGCACCGATCTCGGCCTTGTCAGCTTTCTTGGGCTTCTCCACTAAAGCCGATCCTTCCTCCGACCCTTCAAAAGCTAGGCGGAAAGCATCATCTATCCACTCCTGGATAACACCTGCTTGCTTAGAAGACAAAGCCCCAGTACCACCACCGCTCTGTCCGTCGCCACTATCATCGCTATGACCATCACCTTCTCCACCACTTCCACTCTCCACCTCACCTCCTTCATCCTCGCCTCTTTCCTCCTCCACATCTTCCTCCTCCGGGACATCTGGACATGTGCTGGGGGAGGGTCCATCGGACTTCTTAAGTTTCTTCCTCCCGGCAATTGGATGCTTCGAGAAGGGTTTCCTTTTACTGCTCTTTGCCGTAGCCCCTCCTTTAGCTTTGGCGGCCCTCTCCTTAGCTGTGTCTCTTTGCTTGACCACAGACTGGCGTGGCAGGATTAAGTTTAGCCCCAAAAGAGTAGCATTCCTGATCAAATAAGAAGCCGCCCTCTCGCCTTCCGGAATGGCTTCTATTTCCACAGCCATCTGAACCAGACGATCATTCTCTACAACCGCAAAGCCACCTGTCGCTAGCAAGAAATAAAGCACATAAGGAGGAGCATTGCAGTCAGAACGGAAATTATAAATAAGATTCAACTTATAGCCAGAGGTGAAGCGGTGGAAAGAAACAGAGTTGTCCTTGACAAAGAACCATTCCTTCTTGAACATGCTAAATTTTGAATAAAAGTCCAGGACTGGCTTTAAAGACACGGCCGATTCTAAGCTAATATATGGAGACCCCTTCTTGTAGCCTCTTAAGTTGTACAGGTATCGGATCTCCCGGTTGGAAGGAGGACGCCCGTATCTCCTCTGGAAGATGACGAACAAACTCACCAAGATGGCATAGGAGTTGGGTTGAAGCTGGAAAGGAGCCACCTTCAAGTACGTGATGAAGCTGACTATCCAAGCGTTGATCGGAGGGATAGCACTGCACATGCAATGATACCTGCTGTAAGCAAAATATCCTTCTGGGGGGTTATACGGCATCACTCCGTTCCCCAACAACCTCATATGCGCTCTGTCAATCCCAAAGGATCTAGATATAGCGTCAAGCTACTCATCATTGAGGGAGCTGGGAAAGCAGTCACACAGTGAGTTCAAGAGCTCTTGAGGACCGTACCCGTCTACTAACGATCTCGGGGTTGGTACATGTCGTCCTGGTTCTGCCTGAACTGGGGGCACTATGGAGGACTCTCCTTTGTCCTTAGACTTCTTTTTGTCAGAACGAGTTTCAACTTTATGAGACATTATCTGCAACACGAGAAAACACATTGTTAGAACAAGGGATGTAGAGATATAAACAAGCAAGTGTGTGCAGTCTGGAATTTCACTCGTAATTCAAAACATAGAAGTGCATTCGGTAGTTCAAGGCCGAAAGGTCATTCGACACTCAAACTCCCAAATTCATTCGGTAAAGCAAGGCAAAAGGTCATTCGGCACTGTATTCCCCAGTCCGTTCAGTAATCCAAGGCTCAAATACCATTCGGCACTCATATTCTCCGATCTCATTCGGTGGTTCAGGCCAAAAGTTGGTTCGGTGAAAGAAGGCCTCACCTGGTCCGGCAATCTACTCTGGTTCGGCACTATGATCGATTCAGCAGCTTGGTTCAGACGGTAAGGAATAACGTAGGCATAGAGCCCAAACTTATAGAAAAGAGAAGGGTAGCCGGACCAACCGGTTTGGCACTCGGGCCGAATAAGGGTGTCCAAATAAACAAAGCGCGACATATGCAGGCATATGCCCCACTTTGGGGGGCAAATGTTGGACGTGTTTCCACCGAACCAGAGTAAGGAAAACGTTGCCGAACCAACCACTTCCTAAGCACTGCCGAACCAACCACTTCCTAAGCACTGCCGAACCAACCCACTTCCTAAGCACTGCCGAACCAATTCACGACCAACCGCCACCAGACCAACTCCACTCACAACCCGAACCAATCCACACCCCTCTCATCATCGAAGCAGAAGAATGCTACCACTACCGAACCAAACCACCACCGAACCAAAGCCACTCCAGCCATCTCCGAACCAAGGCGTTGCCGAACCAACCTTGCCATGCCAGATTACATCAGCCCAAGCCCACCAGCAGCTATATACATCCAAGACCCCTACCCCTTGCCTCACTCTATAAATAGAGGGGTAGGGGCACAACAATGGCAGAGAAGTTTGAGAGCTCAAGCACGGATAGAACCTTCAAACAACTTTCATATACTTGTATAAAAGCTTTGTACTTGTAATCTGAATAGTAAAAGGAGAATAACATATAAAGTGGATGTAGGCACATTCTGGCCGAACCACTATAAATCTGTGTGTCTTTTATAGTTTAGTCCCTGCTTTTTATATATTCGCATAGATTACACAGATCACTAAAAACAACATAAAATCAACTAAATCATATGACTTGGAGGTGTTTGCCCATTTTTTGCGCAAACACTATATATGTATATATTTATAAAATCATGCCTTTTGAAATGTTTGAACCCATATATATATATATTCAAAGTCGTCTGTATTAACCAAATATGTATATATATATATATATTTTTAGAAAACGGTTCGGTTTCGAAAATATATCTTTTGCAAATTAGTTTGAAATCGGTGCGAGAAAATCAGTGTTGAACTGTTTCCATGGAACAGCTTCTATGGAAGAAAATCATAAAAATGCAAGCATTAAACATAGATATGAAAACCCAGAAATTTGCGTTAGAAATCATTAGGAAACTGGCATTAAACCAAAGCAAATAGCAATGCAAATCAACAGGAAAACAAGCAAGGGAAGAAATTAGAGTGGAGGAGATGTGCATGACCTGGAGCAAGCTTTAGGTTCATGACCGTTCGATCTGTGTAACATCCCCTATCTTGATGCCCGAAGCTAAGCGCTAAAGATGCTGCAGTCATCCATAGTATTAACTCCGGTGACAAAATATGTAATGTTAATGGTATCCATAATATCAAAAGCACATGAGTATGAAATATAATCAACACAAATTTCAAAATAGCTTTTCTGATTACATTTCAAATCAATATTTCATATTCAGATACATAATCCCAAATCGATTCCCAGGTTTTGATCAAATATAATTATTACAGATTACGCTAAGAGCGACATATGAAGATGCCCCTTAGATGATCAGAGTACTAGATAGACATGTCTATCATAAATACATCACAGCGGAAATAAAACAAAATAGCTCATATATAGCTAACTTTGCCACCTGCATGTCTTCAGAAGCTTTATTTGTCCAACCTACTGAACCTGAAAAACCTTAAATCTCAACCTACTCAAATTAAATTTTAAGCACTCGAGAGTTTAAGGGGAAAACATAAACTTCGAGTCCGATATAAAGTCTGTTGTGAATAATATTATTACATCTCGATTTACTGATATTAAGTGAGACCACGCCGCTTAGCAGAACAATTTTTCCCTCACTAATATCCCTTTAAAACATATCTTTTGCAAACCAGAACCCTTCAATCAAACTGATTATAACAATAATAGAAAATACACATATGCTTAAAACTCAGGAAATCAATGGACTATTGGTCCACACTATAGTTTTACTTGGCTAACTATTAACCATTGGCTGACTCAGGCCTACCAGATATAATCAAAATCCAACTTCTGTTAGACACAATACTGGGCTAACTGCCCTTAACTTTCTTTTTCTAGGGTCAACTGAACCTAATGGTTTTACGGGCTCACCAATAATCATTCTTTACTCTGTATATTCCCTTCTTTGTGTAACCTCAATTTAGTCCCACCCGTGACAAACCCTACACACTAGAATTTTGGACTTATTTTAGCTATGGGCTAATAACTAAAGTATAGGGTGCGACCCTATACCAGTCCCAGCTGGTCTTCTAATAGGATTAACTACCCTATTCACGTTCCATTTCCTGTCTTAGGGTTAACTACCCTGTTAAAACTTCATTTCCTTGTAAATAGTCTTTACAAATGATTTACCTCTGAAATCATACCTTTATAAAATAAGGAAATCATATACTTTGCTTTACTCAAAACACTTGGGCCATGATATATATATATATATATATATATACTTTACATAAAACAGTGTTGATGAAACTTTGTCAATGGGATTATCTATCCCTTTCAAGTAAGTTAAAACCCTCTTTAACTTAAAAGATTTTGGGACATGAAACCAAACAATAGCTTCGAAACCTCGGTTTAATCCTTAAACAGTGCCTCTCGAAATCATTGAGAATAGCCTTTCCGAAAGCTTTACTAAAACCTTTGACATCCTCTTTTTGAAAACATTTAAACTTGTCTTTCGAAAACATTGGAAACTCTCTATTCAAATATTCAAAATAAACCTTTCGAAAACATTAGGGATCTCTCCTTCGAAACACAAATTATAAACCTTTCGAAAGCATTGAAATTCTTCACCTAAATGTACCTTTCGAAAGTATTAGGTTCAAATAAAAGCTTGTAGAAACATGGCTTCGAAACCATTTAAAATCATTCCATCCGAAACCTTTTGGGTTTAACTTTTAATATAACTAAGGGTCATAAAAGAAGAAAGGCGAAAGCATTACTTTCAAAAGCATTTATCCCAAGTAAAAGAAAGAGGTTAGTTTCGAAACCAACACTTTCGAAACCATTGCCTCCGAAACCATTTTAAAAGCAGTTAAACTACCCTTTCGAAAGCATTCAGAAGGAGGCTTTAGAGTATAAAGGCGAAAGCACCCTTTCGAAAGTATTGATTCGAAAGGTTTGAATGCGGTAGCATGGATTTTATTCTTTCAAAAAGCTTCTTTTACAGCAAAAATGTGGCAACTCATTCGAAAGCACTTTTATATAAACAAAGTCAAGTTGATTAAGTCGAAAGATAACTCCAACCCTTTCCAAAGCATCATTTATAAACGAAAATAGTTCAAAGTTAATAAGAGTGGCTTCTACCCCTTCGAAAGCATGGTTTTGACACTATACCTTCCGCCTTTTTCCAATTCACTACATATCAATTAAGTGATACCATATGCATTGGTTTCGAATAGGTTCTTTAGTGGAGGTATGGTGTCGAAAGCACCAGATGGAAGTGGCGAAGTGGTAAATTTAAACAAAACTTACTATTAGCCTTTTAAAGCAATTCCTTTCCAACTAACTTGCCTTATTTGTCAACATATAATTGGTGGCCAATTCTTTTTCAAAATCTTTTTCTAAAAGTGCTGCCGACTTCAGTTATTATCTAATTAAAATGTTTAACAAATAAGCCCTTCTCCTTGAATAAACATATAAAACATTTAAGTCCCTTAACTTAAATAATTTTATAGCCATATTAAAATACATAGGAAAATTCCCTAAAATCACCAAAATTCACTTTTAATATGTTTTCTAACATATCTAAATTTCAGACCTAAAATCAGTATATAACTACCGTAAATAAATTTAAACCCAATTTTAACCATTTTCTTTCATAGATAATTCATAATAAATCCATACTAACTTAGAAAATTATGAAACTTGAATCTCACTTCATAAATAATTTTTTCGATCATATCTCAAAAACGCAAGTCATTTGGATGTCATTTAATACGTTTTTCAAATCTAAACTTACCATAAAATCTATATGAAGCAACATAAATCATCAACAAACATATATATCCATTTAAACAATCATATCATGGCATAATATTTGTAAACCTAATTCGGATCTAACTAGAAACCAAAATAAATAAAAATGAGATATAAGATTATTATTCACCTTAGCTTATTATTAAGAAGGTTCAGATTTGCTCTTTGCTTGATTTTTTTAAGCTTCCTACATGAATCCTATCTTTTCTTCTTCTTGAATCTCTTAATGGTAGCCGGCCAAGCTTTGTTTATGACTTTAGTTTTGTTTGCAAATGTTGAAAATGAAATAATGAATGAAGGTAAGAAGGGTTTAGGGTATAAGAACATAGCCTATTCCTATTTTACCGTTAACTTATTCCTCATACTTAATTTTAATTATCTTTTGCTTATATTTATCAAGGCACGACCCCATTACCAATTTACAAATCTCAATCCCTTAACCAGCTACATTTTTTCATTTAATTTATCTAATTAAATGCTCTAAATAATGTTAGTCAAAATTAGGGTCATTACAACCGGTCAAAGTCCACCGGTGGACCGGTGAACGCTGACTGGACCGTGCTCCAAGTAGTGCCCAATCCTCCCCTTCGCTTGATGGTTTTAGTTTATTATCTAATGACTTATAATTTAGATTTATAAATGACTGAGCCGATTGCATGCACAAAAACAACCACTGATATAGCAAATAGATGAGATAAAATAGACGATCCAGTAGACAGAGATGAATTAGCTACTAATAGAGAAAACACGGTTATAGGAGAACAGACAAAACCTAAAACTGAGATCAATTGAAACAATTTCTAAACCATTCAAGCAAACATCCACATGCACATGTATTAGAACTAAAGTGTAAGATTTACTCACTTATTGGCTATGGAATTAGCTGTTTATAGTTTTAAGCTTTTACCTAACTCCTTTCAGCAACTGGACCTAAAAGATCTTAAAAAATGACCCAAAACTCATTTTAAATTCAAGGAGAAAACTAAAATTGAGAGCTACAAGATGTATCTAAAGTTAGAATAGATTACCTGAGAATATTAGCTCCAATATTTAGTAATTTCCTTCTCTACTTTTTTGATTTGGGGAAATCTACTTAGGGTTTATGAAAGTGGGAAGAAGCAATCGTTTACTATAAGTTTCTAGTTATTGAAAATGAGAAGTGAGAAGAGAAATAAACGTACAGATTCTTTTTTATCAACTATTACCTTAGTCACTAATTCTATTGAGGCCAAGGATTATGTAACAACCCGAAATTTCTAACGCTTCGTATTTAAATATTTGAATCTTGGATTAAATATTATTTAAATGATTTAATAAGCTTTTTAACCCCCTTTTAAATCATAAGTAATGATGGTAAACTTGTTTGGAAAAATGTTTGCAAAAATAAATACTTTAAAAATATATCGATAATTTGACCGAAAATCATTTTATCAATAAACGTTTTTATCCATCAATACTTGTTTAGATTTTTTTACATACACTTATTTTATTAGGAATTAAAGAAAATAAAATAAAAACCTTTTTCCATTTATGGAAATAAACCTTTTGGATGATATCATGGGTGATGCCATCAATGATATGTAGGAAATGACCTTTTATGGTAGTACTAAACTTTTAGGCAAAAGAAGAGAGGTGTAAAGTTAACATGTGAAAAGGAGGCTCCTTTGCGACCTTTCACGGAAAGTAAGGGGTGAGACTCTTGTAATATCTTATATAATAAGAGGCTTACAATACATAATAAATCACTAATTCATTAAGCTTTAGATGAATTATGAGAATTAAAAATGATGGAATTGCTTAAACACTAATCCACTAATTATTCTCTAACTTTTTCAAGTCTTAACCAAATCATCTCCAATCTATTTTAAACTTTGGCTTTAGGCCTAAAACATCATGGGAATCATGATTAGCGAGTAATAAGTAGAATAAGGTAAGAGGAAGAGGAGGATCTAGGAAGGGCCATGAGCAGGGAAGGAGAAGGAGAGGTGTGGCTTTGGTTTGGAAGTGCTAAAGGTTGGACCTTTAGGAGTATGATGATGGCGGGAGGTGGTTCTTTGGTCTTGTGGCTTTATGGTTGGGTTAAGCATGGATCTAATGGAGTTATCTCACTATATTATAAGTTTATATTGTGTATGTATATGTTGTGTGCAAATTATAAAGTTAAAGTGACATTAACTAAGTAAAGTTATAAACTTTAGACCCCTCTTGATTTTGAAAGCAAATGATAAACTTATATTGTATAACATCACTTCTATTACCCTCTTAAACATGTGGCGTGGCTTTGAATTGATGTTTAAATGGTTTTTTAACTTGTGTGTTAAATTGAAGTAAGTTTGAAAGTGTTTGAAGCAAGAATAGTCGTTATAAGTGCATTTCCGAATCTCTTGTTTTCAGAAACTTTTATAAATAAATGGGAAGATATTCTTAGGTGTTTCTTTTCATGATTTTTAAGTACCCTAATGGAAGTACTTATTATAAAAATTTCAAGTCTTAAATCATTTTTTTAAGTGGCTAAAACTAGTCCCAAAGATCGTGCTCTTCAATGTTGTTTTTAACAACATTTATAATGCTGTAGTAAGTTGCTTATGGTTTTAAGTGTTAAAAAATGATATTTAAATTTGGTATTTTTCTCTAATATTTTTAGAGATGTTTCTAACCTATTTTGAAGTATATAAAGTTTTTTTGAAGTTTAAATATATTTTTAATAATTATATATAAATTTTGGAAAAGTAAAGAAGAGGTTTAACACTAAAAGCCGATAAGGTAGACTTCTCTATTTCTGAGAGTTAAGATTGATCTCGAGTAGGGATAGAGCAATAGAGCTCTAACCTATCGGGCTTCCCTCTTAAATGATGAATAGTTAGGTCGAAATGTCTAAAACATGTTAAGCTTAATGTTTGCTTACTTGTTTAAAAGGTAAATAAGTTTGCATAAAGCTAAAAGCCGATGAAGTAGGCTTATCTATCAGTGATAGTTAAGATTGACGTCGAGTAGGGACAGAGCAATAGAGCTCTAACTTACCGGGATCCCCTCTTGAATGAGGAATAGTTAAGTCGGGAATGTTGGAAATGGCTTAATCATGTTGTTTATTACTTGTTTATGTAAATCATCAATACTATACTTAATGCTAAAAGCCGACGATTATGCTTGTCTATTTGTAAGATTCAAAAATGAAGTGTCCAGGAAAGGCTTTGATGCAGCCAGCGCTCTAACTTACCTGCCTTCACTCTTGAATGAGGAATGGTTAAGTTGAAATGTCAAGAATGGGTTAAGTATGGGAACATTGATTTGTATAAGCAATTGTTATAACTAGATAATCGATTAGTCGACTGTCAAACTTAACCTATTATCAACTTAGATCTTTAAAAGAATGTTTTAAAGATAATCCAAGTATGAAATGGATTTGGGTTTGTTATGATAATGTTTTAATAACATTCATCTTTAACCCTTTTTGACTAAACTTATGAATGTAAATAGGTCTTTAAAAAAATGTTTTAAAGATAAGCATAAGTGAAATAGTTTTGGGTTTGTAGTGACAATGTTTAAGTAACATTAGCCTTAAACCTTTTGAATAGATTTGTGAAAGCACTTAGATCCTTAATATGGATATTTTGAAGGAAATTATGGGTATGGAATTTTTTGAAAAAAATATAGAAAAAGTACAGGTTTAAAGTAAGAAATCTTGTTAATGATTTGTGAATATACCTATACCATTCGAGATAAGAATATGAACACTTTTTGAAGCATAGAAAAAGAAAAGGTTTAAAGTAAGAAATCTTGTTAATGATTTGTGAATATGCTTACACCATTTGAGATAAGTATATGAATACTTTTTGAAGTATTGAAACGAGTACAAATGAATAGTAGAAATTGGTAATTAGATAAAAGAAGTTTTACTAATAAAAGGAGTTTTAATTAATAAAAGATTATTTAACAAAAAGGAGATTAAAAGTCACTTATGTGACTTGATCGTGCTTTGTGTGACTTGATCGTGCTTTGTGTGACTTGATCATTTATGGAAAGCATTTAGCCATATACTTAGCACTAAAAGCCGATGAAGTAGGTTTGACTATCTGTGATAATTTAGACTGATGTTTGTGTAGGGATATGAGCAATAAAGCTCTAACCTATCGGCTTCACTTTTGATCGACGGATAGTGTGAGATGAAAATATCAGAAATGTGATAAGTATACGAGACTTGGTTTCCATATGCAACAAATCTCATTATTATTGAATAACCAAATTCGTCGATTCAGTCTTGGGGAGACCGGGATCGGTATGTGTTTTACTTACTGAAAACCACTTCATAGCTGAGATATGTATCCTATCTCTTGGAAGTGGATCTGTTTGAGATGTGGGAATCTATATGGAGATTCAAGATCTGTTTAAGATGCTCGAACACATATAGTTGTTATTGATCTATTCAAGATGTTGGAATACATGTGTGATTTTGAGATCTGTTGAGATATGGGAATCCATGTGTGGTTTCGAGATCTGTTCGAGATGTGGGGAACCAATTTGGGATTCGTGTTCTGTTCGAGTTATGAAGACTTGTGCGAAAGGTGCCAAACATAACCTAAACATCAAAAAAACTAAAAATAGAGTAGGCTCACAACCTTTGGTTAGCAACCCATGGCAGGGTATTATCAACTCCATATCTAAAGATACTAATCGCTTGTTGGCCGGTGGGAGTTGAAGATATTTGGTTCACGTTGTTAGTGTTTATGTTTGGACAATGGTCCGCTTGTGTTTACCTAAATGGTATATTTTATCTAGAGATATGCGTCGCTCGGAGATACTTTTTGGCCCTTGTGTAGGATGTTGGATCTGGCTCCACTAGAGAGATCTCCATGGAAAAATCCATTATGTGAATGCCCCTTATCGATTTTGATTGTACCATCTAATATGCTGTTGAATGTAACCAATGTAACCATTCCAGTTATGTTATAATATTTATATTATACACCCAAGACATTATCTATTATATCACCTTACGTGCTTATTCGATGGTGGTACTTTTATTTATTAGAAGATGGATCTTAAGGCTAATTTAACGCTCGAGGTGGGGTGAATAGTGTTTTTAAATTTTTGTGAATCGTTTTGAATTCTTTTAAGATTATATTTTCAACAGTGCAATTAACAATTACAGATCCAAACGTATATAAATATAAATGCAGTAAAAGTAAAAAGGAAAGAACACAACAGGATTTTATGCTGGTTTAAAGTTACCGTACGTCCAGTCCTGCACAATTCTTTGTGCAGATTTCCGTTCAAATAGAAAAGTCAATACAATCTTGATTTCAAGGCAACGATAGACAACCTCCAGAATTTCCGAGCTTTAGGTAGACTCACTTGATTTACACGGGCCACAAGCACACCCACTTGAATTTCTGGGTCATCAAGCACATCCAATTGATTTACATGGGCTACAATCACACCCACCAATATACGAGTATAATTTTATAGAGTTTTGTAGGCATAGATCGTTGATCTTGAATATAAATGATCCTATAACCTCTTGAATAGCACTTTGATCTTGTTTGAGTGGGAGATGAGAGAGATCAGAGAGTAGTCAATAGAGAATCGAATCAGTGGAGTTGAATTTGATTCTGACCGAATTTGAAAATAATTTGAGTAGAATTTCTTTTAGAACATAAGAGAGTGAAAGAGGAGAGAAAATATAAGAAAGTAGTTAACCAAAGGTCGTTGGATTACTCCCTATTTATAGAGAAATAACAGTCATGTCCATTCGTGAAGAGATACGATGAAAAGACACTTCCATTCAAAATTTGAATTTTGAAAACTTCGATCCATATGTCAACATACTCTATGGGGATATGTCGATATATCCTTTGTAATTTTGAAAAAAAACTTTATGAAAATTATTTTTAAAAATATTAAGGTTGTGGAATATTTTAATACTTTGTAAAATCATTTAAATATAGTTTATACATATTTTAATCATATCAAAACTTATGAAAACTTTATAAAATTATTTTTAAAATATTTTAAATATATAAAGGATTTTAGATATAAATAATAAAGTATAAGAAAATATATTTGAAATTAAAGCTATAATAAATATTATAATATATTTATAAATTTTTAGAAAGCTTTAGAACTAAAATTATAACAAAGTATAATATTCAAAGTATATTTTAAAACATTTTAAAAACTTAATTTCTCAAGGTATAATAAAATCAAAAAGTAGTTATAATTTAAAGGCTATTTTGAAATATTATTTTGAAAACAAGAATTCTCTTTAAAACTATTTTTTAATTTTAAGATAATCGAAATTGAAAATCATTTGAAAAGGAAAAACAAAGAGAGATCAAAGAAGTGCTATCAGGGTTTTAACAAAAATTCTATGACTCTATAACTTATCCGGGAAATCTTGAGTTCTTCATTACTGCTGAGTCATCAATCTCTAACTCTTGAATCTCTATATTAGCCTCTTGAATCTTTACCTGATACTGTACAGTCTTCTTAATTAATACCTGTCTAATATCCTGCACTATATACTATATATTACTTGATAAAAAACATTAGTATCAATATTTTGTATAATGTTATCTATATTTTATATAATTTCATATGGTTATTGTCATCAAAACCAATATCTAAAGTACTAACAATCTTCCCCTTTTTATGATGACAACCGTGTATATAAAATATGTTATAACTCCTCCAGAGTTATAAAACTCCCCCTTAATCTATGCCTAGATTTTATATATTTCTTCCCCTTTGTCATTAACAAAAATCTAACTAAAAAAACTCCATCTAACTAAGGTACTACATAATATATAAAATACTAAGTTATAAAAGAAATTTAGAAAAAGTAGCAAGATTAATATATAAGAGTGATAAGAATGATAAGTGATTACATAAACTACTTATATTAATCACATCAACCCAATACATATATTTAAACTAAAGTGACACAAAAACAAATTCAAGCAATCAATTTAACTCACACAAGTCTATGTAATCCAATCAATAAGTCTATACACATCAATTAAAAGTAAATCCAAATCACATAAAACAAGCCAAATTCGAATCCTAACAAATCGTACTAAAATGTGATAATCCTAAGTACCAAGGTTTTTTCTTGATTATGGGAGACTTATGGATGGGGCAAAAGGGATAATGAAGGCATAAATTTCCTTTTTGTTCGAGGAGATTTCCATCTCGATCGAAACAGGCTTCTCCAGCACAATGGACTTCATCTTCGTCCATTTGTTCTTCCCCTACTTCTTCCTCCTTTTGTTCCTCTTCTTCTCTTGCATTTGTAGGATTAGGATTATCCTCTTCAGTCACTATTGGATTTGTTAGACTATCCAATAGATATTTATGCAGATTTCGTAGGATTCTGCCTTGTTTTACTTGTTCCCTGGAGATTCTAAGTTAAACCACTTGTTTTTCGGTGAGCGTTTGCAAAACACTCTTTATTTCATCCTCCAATTTAGTCACTTTGGCCATAGTGATGTTTTGGAGAGGCCCTTGTGTAGGAGATGGGAAGGAAAAGGATGGATTTTCCTCTCTTGGATGCTTAGAATTTGAGGAGGCCATGGGCTTATTTTATTTCAGAAGATAGAACTGTGAAAAGATAGACAAATGAAGCAGTCGAAATTTGGTGGTAATATAACCTAGTTCGAATTTTGAATTTAGAAGGGAAATTTGAATTTAGCTACATATGTCGACATATCCAATCCATGTATGTCGACATATCTAGTGTAAATTAGATGTTTTATTTTTCTTTTTAATTTCTAATTTATATGTTATTATTTTTATATTTTTGATAGAGAACAAATTCCTAACTCTCTTCTTAGCTCAGTAAATGATATTTGGTTCAATGATTTTGTTAATATATCAGCTATTTGATTTTCAGTATTTGTAAATTCTAGTGAGAATATATCTTTGTTTACGTTGTCTCTTAGAAAGTGATGTCGTATATCTATATGTTTAGTTCTAGCATGATGAGATGGATTTTTAGATAAATTAATCAAACTAATATTAACAAAGTATATTTGTGATTTTGTAAAGTTTAAATCAAAATCATTTAACGTTTGTTGCATATAAATAAATTGTGAACAAGCTAATGCTTCTGAAATATATTCTACTTCTATTGTGAATAGAGATACAAAATTTTGTTTTTTGCTAAACCAAGAAACTAGAGTGTCCTAAAAAGTGACAAGTTCAACTTGTACATGTTCGGTCTAATTTGCAACCAGCATAATCAGCATCACTGTATCAAATTAATTCAAAGGAATCCTCTTTTGGATAAAAGGGTCCATAATCTAATGTGTTATTTATGTATCTTAATATTCGTTTTACAGAATTTTGATGAGTTTCCTTAGGTTGAGATTGATATCTTGCATAGAAACATACACTATGAATTATATCAGTCTACTAGCGGCTATATAGAGTAGTGATCCAATCATTCCTCTATATAATAATTGATCTACATCTTTTGAAATTTCTTCATTATTAAAATTTTCATTTGTTGCCATGGGAGACGGCTTACCACTGGTATTTGACATGACAAATTTCTTAACTAAATCTTTAGCAAATTTTTCTTGAGTTATAAAAATATCATTACTTAATTATTTTATTTGTAATCCAAAAAAGTAATTTAGTTCTCCCATATGACTCATTTCAAATTCCTTAGACATTATATCTGAAAATCTTTGTTTAATTTATCGTTAGTTGATCCAAAAATAATATCATCTACATATATTTGTATTAGTTGAATATCACTGTTATTTCTTTTAATAAAAAGAGTACTATCCACTTTTCCTATTTCAAAATTAGATTGTAATAAATATGATTTAAATCTATCATACCATGCTCTAGGAGCCTGCTTTAGACCATATAAAGCTTTCTTTAATTTATAAACGTGATTAGGGAATTTCTCATCCTCAAAAAATGAGGATTGTTCTACATAAACATCTTCTTTAATAAAAAATTTCAAAAAAGCACATTTAACATCCATTCGAAATAATTTAAAATTATTATGATTTGCAATAGCAAGTAAGATTCTTATTACTTCTAATCTAGCTACCGTTGCAAGGGTTTTTATCAAAATCAATACCTTCTACTTGACAATACCCTTGAGCGACTAACCGAGCTTTATTTCTTACAACTTATCCTTGTTCATTCATTTTATTTCTATATACCCATTTAGTTCCTATTGTAGATTTATCCTTAGGTCTTGGGACTAATTCCCAAACATCATTTCTTGTGAATTGATTCAATTCTTCTTGCATAGCAAGAATACATGAATAATCTTTTGATGCTTACTATTGATTTTAAGGTTCAATGGTTGAAACGAAAGCGATATTACTCATTTTCCTTAATTGATTTCTTGTTTTAACAATAGATTCTATATTTCCTATATTGTTATCTTAGGATGATCCTTTAATATTTTGGTTCTCTTATTTGAATATATATTTTCAGTATCTTTATCGTTTTCATTATTAGTAATTTCATTTGTATTATCAACATTTTCTTCTTCTCCAATACTTGTATTATTAATTAAAAAATTTCATTAAATGAAGCATGTAATGTCTCTTCAATTGTATTAGTTCTAGTATTAAAAACTCTATAAGCTTTATTTCTTTTTGAATATCCAATAAAAATCCCTCTACCTGATTTAGCATCAAATTTTTCTAAATTTTCTTTAGTATTTAATATAAAACTTTTAGTACCGAAAACTTTAAAGTACGATACTTTAGGCTTTTTATTATAAATAATCTACATGTTGTTTTCTTAGTTAAAGGTCTTATCAAAACTCTATTTTAAATGTAACATACTGTAGCAACTACTTCAGCCCAGAAAAATTTAGGTAAACTACTATCATTTAACATAGTTCTAGCGCATTCTTGAAATCGTTCTATTTTTATATTCTACTACTCCATTGTTTTGAGGTATTCTTGGAAAAGAAAAATTATGAGTAATTTCTTTCTTATTACAAAAATTTTATAAATTTTCATTTTCGAATTCTCCTCCGTGATCACTTCGAATAGTTTTAATTTTAATAGATATTTGATTTTGAATTCTTTTAACATAGATTTTGAACATTTCAAAAGCATTACTTTTAAGCTATAGGAAAATTGTCCAAGTAAACCTAGAAAAATCATCTACGATTACAAAAACATATCTATTATGATTTGTAGATTGTATTTGCGAGGGGCTAAAAAGATCTAAATGAAGAAGTTCAAGGGGTTGAGAGGTAGAGATCGTATCTTTTGACTTAATAGAACTTCTTCTAAGTTTTCATAATTAATAGCATCACAAAGATTATTAACATCAAAACTTATTTTAGGAAGACCCCTAACTAGATAATTTTTGACAATTTTAGAAAGGTATTTGAAATTCAAATGACCAATTCTTTTATGCTAAATCTAGGATTCACTTGATTCAGCCAAAAGACACAAATTATCATTTGATACCTTCATACTTAATATGTAAATGTTTCTTTTCCTAATGTCTTCAAAGATAATGTTTGACTCATTATCCTCAATATGACATTATCTTTTTTAAATTTAATTTTTAAGCCCTTATCACACAAATGACTAATACTCAACAGATTATGTTTTAAATTCCTAACTAACAAAACAGTAGAAATAGTAGGAGTTTTAGGATTACCGACATTGCCGATGCCAATCAAATATCCTTTAGAGTTGTCTCCAAAATTGACCGATACACCGTCTTTGTAAATGATATCATTCAAGATCTTCGGATTTCCAGTCATTTGCCTTGAACAACCACTATCCAGTTCATTTGTCATTTTTAATTTGCAATGTTTGATCACCAAGTGTTTGTTCATAAAAAGTCATGTAACATGTCTGTTCTTGTAAATTACAATTTTTAAAAGATCAAGTGACTTTTCATAATGAATGGATGAAAATTCATGAAACAATGCCATGTTAATTTTGTCAAATTTCTTTTCAGAAATAGTGTTAAAAATAGTACTAAATTTTGAAAACCAATGCTCTGATAACAAATGTTATTTGGTGGAAGATGGATCCTAAGGCTAATTTAACACTAGAGGGGGGTGAATAATGTTTTTAAATTTTTTTTCTGAATTATTTTAAGATTATAGTTTAAATAATGCAATAAATAATCATAGATTCAAACATAGGTAAATATAAATGCAGTAAAAGTAAAAAAGAAAAGAACACGCCAGAATTTTATACTGGTTCAAGTTACCCCACATCCAGTCCTGTACAATTCCTGGAACAGATTTCTTTTTAAATAGTAATGTCATAACAATCTCGATTTCAAGACAACGAGGCACACCCTCGAGACTTTCTAAGCCCTCGGTTGACTCACACGATTTACACATGCCACAAGCACACCCACTTGAATTTATGGATCATCAAGCACACCCAATTGATTTACACAGGCTACAATCACACCCACCAATATATGAGTATGATTTGATAGAGTTTTACAGACACAGATCATTGAGCTTTAATACAAATGATCATATGATCACTTGAACAACACTTTGATCTTGTTTGAGTCAGAGAGATAAGAGAGATTAGAGAGTAGTCACTAGAGAATCAAATCAGTGGAGTTGAATTTGATTCTGGTTGAACTTGGGAAGAATTTGAGTAGAATTTCTTTCAAAAAACAACAGAGTGAAAGAGGAGAGAAAATATGAGAAAGCAGTTAACCAAATTTCCTTGGTTTGCCCACTATTTATAGAGAAACAACAGTCATGTCCATTCGCGAAGAGATACGACGAAAAGACACTTCCATTCAAAATTTGAATTCTGAAAATTTTGGTCCATATGTCGACATACTCTGTGGGGATATTTCGACATATCCTTTGTAATTTTGAAAAACACTTTATAAACATTATTTTTAAAATTTTTAAGGCTTGTGAAATATTTTGATACTTTTTAAAATCATTTAAACATAGTTTGTACATATTTTAATCGTATGAAAACTTTAAAAAATTATTTTTAGAATATTTTAAATATAAATAATAAAGTATAAGTAAATACATTTAAAATCAAAGTTATAACAAATATTATAATATACTTATAAATATTTAGAAAGCTTTAGAACTAAAATTATAACTAAGTATAATATTCAAAGTATATTTTAAAACAGTTTATAAACTTAATTTCTCAAGGTATAATAAAATAAAAAAGTAGAAATAATATAAAGGCTATTTTGAAATATATTTTTGAAAACAAGAATTCTCTTTAAAAACTATTTTTGAATTTTAAGATATTTGAAATGAAAATTATTTGAAAAGGAAAAATAGAGAGAGATCGAAGAAGTGCTATCATGGGTTTAACAAAAATTCCATGACTCTATAACTTACTTGAGAAATCTTGAGTTCTTCAATACACATGAGTCTTCAATCTCTAACTCTTGAATCTCTATGTCAGCCTCTTGAATCTTTACCTGATACCGTATATTCTTCTTAATTAATACCTCTACGCTATATACTATATATTACTTGGTAAAGAACATTAGTATTTATATTTTATATAATGTTATCTATATTTTATATAATGTCATATGTTTGTTGTCATTAAAACCAATTCCTAAGGTACTAATAGGTTCTTTTGTAGGGTAACCATTATGACATTCCATGCAGTCTCAAAAGTACTGTTATATGCTAGCTATATATTTCTTGAGTTTCTCATACCAGACTTATGTCTGACACATGGCTTTTCCCTAAATTCATTATTTGCTCTTTTGAGTAGTTTGAGAAAGGTAGGTTTTCATTACTGTTCATTGGAGCTCGAGAAGACGAGCTGGATGTTTCACGTACCATAATATTCTTATTTTCGCTACATTACTATATTGTGCATATCAACATTTGTGAGGACAGGTTGTTATAACCGTCCAGGTTGATGATGGTACGTAGGTTTTGTAACTTCGAAATTACTGTATCGAAGAAACCCTTTGTACTGTTCCTTTGATATTATATATGTTTCTGCTCTGTTATGAGATTATGATGTTGTGTTCTATTCTTTCTTGTCTATTTCTTTTTCTTTTTATTTTACCCTAATAGTTCATTTTTTTGGGCACTTGGATGCACGACACACGAATATCGTAGATGTATTTGTGTTGACATTTGGGGGTCGAGAGGGCAGGTCATTACAACTTGAATATTACTTAACTAAAAAATAAAGTTTTCTATTATTCCAATTTCTAGAGGGATATTTCACATAATCAAAGTTTTCCAAAAGCATGAATCAAATTAACTTTCCACCAAAATAACACAAGTTTATCTATTACATTTTATTTACAACAAATGAGATAAATTCACAACTCAACTTTTTACCAATAAAAGTTGTCCTTATTGTTCTTGATTAATTTGAAATAAATAGTTTATTGAGTTATAAAACTTCATTTTTACAAGAAACCATAACCACTTTAAATTAAGTACATTTTCTTTAAATTCATTACTATTCCCACCTCTACTACAGAACCGAACATGAGAGTTTCTTCTCATCCAACTCCTCACGAATGAAAGGATTCGATAATATTACAGATGCACATGTATATAATAACTAATACATTAAACTAAGTAATGGGATTTATTGATATTATATTTCATTTATTAGATAAGAAGTTGTATATACGGTTAGATTTGTCTATTTCTTAATCAAGATAATGTTTCTTTTTTATACCGGATCCTTAATTTTTTTACTTATCTTTTAATAAATTATTGAATAAAGACAATATTGGAATCCAATAAATAAGAAACAAGTTTTTCACGAGCGAATGTTGACTCTTTCCTTTTCCTGCTTTATTCGTAGGATCAACCTACAACCTCTCTGAGTGATGAAATAAGTCATGTAATTTGACTTGTAAATAAAATGATATCATACATCATTATTCCATTGCACTATATTTTAAAATAATTATTACCATTCATTATTGTTAAATCCATATTTCCTAATGTTACACTTTTATTCCAACCAAAAAGATTAATTCATTTTGATTCGTTATTTTAAATCTTTTGGATTATTCTTCATTTGTTTAGTCTCCCATTTTCTTTTATTGTTTAAATAAAATAATTAAACCATATAGAAATATTATTTCACATAACTTTTACAAAACATTTATTATGCATTTGAAAAATAATTTATATATATACTCCTTCCAATTTTATCCAAATTCACCTTTTAATTTAGAAAAAGAAATAGAATACAAATCCCCAAACCTCCTTATTGTTTAATTATTGCCATTTTAAATTATTTTAATTTAATTTCAGGTAATCTAAACTGGGGCTATTATAGACTACCTCCCTTATGAAAATTTTATCCCCACAATTCTCTATAAAGGAAAGCCAATAACAACTCACAAGTGATACATCTTTCAAAAGATAATTATGCTAAGGACAAGAGATAATTTAAAATGAAGGACTCACCATCAATGAGCTTTAGAAAATAATTCAGGATGCGTTCGCTTAATTAATCCTTTGGTTACTTATGAGCAGTCCTTAGGATTATCGGACCATTAGACTTTGATGAGTGAAATGTCTTTTTTCCGAAGGCATTTAACTTCGAAGCTAAAATAAAAATAGTCTGCTCATAAGTCAAATCTAGTGAAATCTCAAGTTCCTCAAGAATTCTAGACTCAAGAACAGGCTCTAAATCTCTTAGACGCTTTCGAAGTTTAGGCATATAGAAGACCTAATGAATACCAGAAAACTTAGCTAGAAGAGAGACTCGACAAGCACCTGAACCAATGCATTCAGTGATCGGGTAGGGTCCAATGTAGCGTGGAGCCAACTTCCTAGATCAACTGAAGCGCATAACACCCTTCAAAGATGAAACACAAATGAAAACCAAGTCTTCCATAGAAAACCCCAAATTTCTTCTTCTATAATTATCATAGGATGTCCTGCTCTGGGCCTCTTTCATCCTTTTTCTAATAAGATCAATCTTCTCAGAAGTTACTAAAACTGAATCAAGACCTATACAAACTTTTCACTGATTTCAAGCCAATAAAAGGGCGATCGACATGGCCTTTCGTATCAAGCTTCGAATGGCACCATCCCGATACTGGATTGAAAGCTGTTATTATAAGTAGACTCCATAAGATGAATATGATCCTCCCACTCCCACCAAAGTCAAGAATACAAGCACGGAGTAAATCCTCTAAAATTTGGTTCACTCGCCCCGTCTGTCCGTCTAAGTGAGGATAATAAGCGGCGTAAAGATTGTGCTTTATACCTAATGCTTTCTGAAGACTCTTCCAGAATCCACTAGTAAATAATGGATCTCGATTATTGACTATATCACTGGGAATGCCATGCAACTTAGAAACTTCCTTGATATAAATCTTTGCCAATTGAGGAGCGGTATGGTTTGAACTGATAGGAATGAAGTGGGCTGACTTCGTCATGACCCACAAACTATCATGACCAGATTTAGAATGGGGAAGACCTTCAATGAAGCATGGATACCAGACAACAAAAAGATAAGTTATTATCACTACTAGATTGACACAAGAAATTCGAAGATGAACTCAACTCTTGAAGATGAACTCAACTCTTGGGTTCACATTACCTAATCCCAATTCCACATAGGAATATCCAATGGTGGCAACAAACCACCATGTCCTCGATGCTCTGCTTTAACTAGCTGATAAGTCATACAACTCTTCACAAAATTATCCACATCTTGCTTCATCCCTTTCTAGTAGTAAAGACGCTTCATATATGCATACATTTACTACTAACAGGGTGGATGGTGAGTTTGGAGCGATGACACTCCTCTAAAATTTCTCTTCAAAGATTCCGAACATTAGGCACAAAATGTCTACCTTGTCTTCAAACACATCCATGAGCATCCACTTCGAACTCCTTCATTTCATCCATTCTACTCTTATCTTTGCAACTTTGAGTGAGACAAACAAGATTGGGATCGTGCTTCTGAGCCTCAGTTATTTGATCCAAAAGAGTAGGACATGCTTCCAACCTGAACAACAACATAGTGGAACTGGAATCTAGAACACATCCTCTAATCTTACAAGAAGATAAGACCTCAAGATCCTTTGATTTGACCAACATTAAGGAAACCACTGCCTGCCATTTGTGACATAATGCATTAGCCATTTTATTCCCCTTTCTCAGAGTATACTGATGTCAAAATCATAAGATGCAAGGAACTTGAGCAACCTCTACTGATACATATTAAGCTCTTTCTAAGAGAACAAGTATTTCAATGACTTACGGTCTGTATAAAGCACAAACCTCTTGCCTAAAAAATAATGTCATCAAATCCTAAGGGCAAAGACAATGGCTGCAAGTTCTAGATCATGCCTGGCATATCTAACCTCATTAAGTCTTAACTACCTTGATGCATATCCAACCACATGGTTTCTCTTCATGAGAACGGCTCCCAAACCAAATCTACTAGCATCAGTACAAACCATAAGGTCTTGGTTCCCTTTTAGAACTACAAGCATAGGAGTGTCGGTGAGTAGTTCCTTCAGTCTTTGAAAAGCAGCTTCACTTATCTTACCAAATGTACTTCACTCCCTTCCCTGTCAAACTAGCGAGAGGCAATACAATCTTAAAAAATCTTTTATGAATTGATGGTAATAATCTAGTAACCTAGGAAGCTACGAATCTTCGACACATTCTCCAGCCTCTTCCACTTCTGAATAGCTTTGATTTTTGATAGATCGACATAAATCCCTAACTTAGAAATTACACACCTTAAAAACTTCGCCTTCCGCTGCTAGAAATGAAATTTAGAAAATTTTGCTTTCAACCGATTCTTCTGAAGTGTCTCCAAAACAATTCTAAGGTGTCTTTCATGCTCCTCTTCTAACTTAAAATAAACCAAGATGTCGTTGATAAATATCAAAACAAATTTATCCAAAAACTCCCGAAACACTATATTCATAAGATGGACGAAATAAGCCGAGGAATTAGTTAGACCAAAGGGTATCACAAGCCACTCATAAGATCCATATCGGGTACAAAAAGTAGTTAAAGGAATGCTATCTTCTGCAACTCTGAGCTAATGAAAACCAATTGTGGTCTAGTTGAGAAATGACTCTAGCACCACAAAGCGAATTAAACAAACTGTCGATCCTAGGCAATGGATATTTATTCGTTATCATAAGCTCATTAATCTTGCGATAATATATACAAAGCCTAGGAGTTCCATCTGCCTCCTTAACAAACACTACTACTGTGCTTCACGGAGACCCTTTTGGATGTTGATGTGCTGACCCTTCAATAGGGTTCACAATCCATAGCGAAGTAATCAAGCACATCAACATCCAAAAGAAAAAGTATCAATGAGCTCTTTTAATATGAATGAGTGAGAAGCACCCATATCGAAAAGGACCCGAATAGGGAGATTTTGGAAAAAAATTGTACTCACTAAGACAGAATGAAATATACCTCTGCACTGACTAGAACCACCAGAAGGTCCCACTTCATTCAATATCTGTTCTTTTTTTCCATATGTTGCTCTAAGGCAAAAAGAAATAGAATGTCCCTCTTTCCTAGAATAACGACACATATGAGGTTTCAAACAATTCTTAGCAAAATGCTCCTTCAAACCATAATTGAAACACTCCTCGTGAGCGAATGGAGTACCCTTCAACCTCGAACCCTTCTTCTTAGCCTTCTTGTTGGAATTAAAGGATTTGGATTTGTTGAAAGGATGCTTCTTCTTCTGACTGAAGCTCTTCTTCTCACCCAGCCTCATCATTGCTATCTCTCTCTGCTTCCTCTAGTCTGAGTGCAGCATCGACTAACTTCTTAAAAGATACCTCTAGTTTTAAGAGTAAAGCCTTATTGAGATTCTTCTTTAATCCATAAACAAATTTCTGATTTTTCTTCAATTGGGTATTAATGTGCTTGACCCCATACTTAGCCAGTGCCTCAAAAGTTGCCACATACTCTGTTACTAAAGACCTTTTGTTTGAGATCTATAAACCGTTGAGCCAATAATGCCTTCTCAGCCTTGGGCATAAACTTTATCTCAAACCTCTCGTGGAACTGCCCCTAAGTGAGTTCCTCTTCCTCTACCTCAGCTATCAACAACTCGTACCAATCCACTGCTCGCTCCTAGAGTTGACTCGAAGCCACTTGAACTTTATGCAAATCAAAGAGGCCCATGTGAGAAAATATACGCTCGCCTGTTCTAAGCCATGCCTGAACATCCATGAATCCTTTCATGCCTTTAAATGGCTTCCCTCCTAAATAAGCAAAATCACTGCACATGCATGCGAAACTTGATTTACAGGGAGGAGAATCAGAAGCGGGACCAGAAGATTGGGCATTCTTCACTAGTTCCATAAGCTATTGGGCAAACATAAATACTCTGTCCTGGCTGGACCACTGGATTGTCTAGCATCGGAATGTGTAGCTTTACCACCATTCGTATCACTTTTGTTAAAAATAGGATTGGATAAAAGATTAATCCAGAGTTATTATTCAGGGATAAATCATAAGAGTTCATCCTCGAGATATTTCTTTTTTCTAATAAGACGGAAACCTATTATCCTATTTAAAACTCCAAGGGATTGTCTCTAAGACATACCTAGGACAAGATTCTCATCTTTATTATTGTTTGTTGTTCTGAACCTGCTCTAACACTAAGCTGTAATGCCCTACATCGATACCCACACTAACAAAGGATATTACTATGCAATAAAGTCTACTTATATGGAGAATAAGGCTGGTTAGGTGCGACCATTAGTAAATATTGCTTTGGGCTAGTATTGACACGTCGAATTGGGTGATAATATTTTTTTTCTTTCCTTACGGACGTGGATTTGACGTGTATGATCCAGGCATAATACAATAATGTAGTGGCTCAAAATAATTCAAAACAATATAAAATATCACACAATCACAGAGTGCAACAGAGGAATATACATATCACATATAGCTGAAAGGAACATGTATACAATACACAGAATGGTTCTACAACATGGTGGTCATAAGTGATCCACGCGATACATATAATATATATATATATATATGACAACATAAAACAATATACAACAAGGGGTCTCTATCTCAACATACATAATATGCTAACATATAATACTATACTACTTATTTACTAAAGCATATATAACTACAACCACTCTAATCCAACTCTTGGGTCATCACACTGTAGAACCTAAAACATCTCGGTCTGACTCGAGTATTATAAAATAATAAATGGGTCAGTCTAGTTTTAATTCAAATCAATGTAAGATATTGATGATAATGGTATAATAAATCTTAATAGTAAAAGATAACCATATAGTGTCAAATCTCACAGAACGTTATCATTCTTACAATTTATTCATCGGGACCCAAAAATCAACTATTAGCTTCTAAGAAGCAATCCCAAGAAATATTTGGTGAAAAACTCAAATTTAACCGAGTTTATCCATAAATCAAAGGAGGAAGGGCCAAAAATACTCTAAATTGGTGAGCATGAAAAATCACTAAACACGTGTGTTATCCCAAGATGGGCATGTAGACCCATAATCCCTAGATGGGCATGAAAACCCATAATCCTAGGATAGGTATGAAAACCCATAAGATCCTAAGATGGGAATAAAAACCCACAATCCCAAGATGGGTATAAAAACTCATAAGATCTACCTATAACAGATTATTATAGAAGACAAGCCTATAAACTTGTCAAAGTGAGTGTCATATACTTCCAAATTGTAATCATTCTATTAACGACCATGAGTCCCATACCATATGGGTTTATTTGAAAATTTACCACAAGTCAGTAAACACTACTCGTGCCTTCAGAGGGGTTCAATAGAACAAGTACGGGAATTAATCGATGAAGTAAATGCAAGTGTTCCATACCACTTGTTTTACCCAATCATTTAAATTCAATTTCTCATTCAACCGAGGGCATGCATTTTTAAAGAAAATGGTTTTTCTTTGAAATACATCTTTGGAAATATTGGTTTATAAAAGTTATTAATAGATTTTAGAAAATATAGCTTACTTTTTATATATGTATATATGTATAAAATCATGCCTTCTGAAAAATTTAAACCCATTAATATATATATATATATATATCCAAATTCATTTGTATTAACCAAATATATATTTTTAGAAAATAGTTCGGTTTTGAAAACATTTCTTTTGCAAATCAGTGCAGATTGTTTCGATAAAACAACTTCTATTGAATAAAAGCTTCTATGGAAGAAAAGCATCAAAATGCAATCATTAAACATAGATATGAAAGCCCAGAAACTTGCATTAGAAATCATCAGGAAACTGGCATCAAACCAAAGCAAATAGCAATGCAAATCAGCAGGCAAACTAGTAAGAGAAGAGATCAGGGTGGGGGAGACAGTGCATGACTTGGAGCAAGGTCTGGGTTCATGAGCGATTGACCGGTCAAAGTCCACCAATTGACCGATGATGCTGCCTAGAGCATGCTCCAAGCAGTGACCAATCCTTTCCTACACTCGATGGTTTTAGTTTATTCTCCATCGACTTGTAATTTCGATTTATAAATGACAGAATCTATTGGATTCACATAGACAACCACTGATATAGCAAATAGATGAGATAAAATACAAAGATGAATTATCTACTGATAGAGAAAACACAGTTAGAGGAGAACAGATAGAACCCAAAACTGAGATCAATTCAAACAATTACTCAACTATTCAAGCAAACATCCACATGCACATGAAATAGAGCTAGAATTGTGAGATTTACTCACTTATTGGCTATGGAATTAGCTCTATATAGTTTTGAGCTTTTGCCAACTCCTTTCAGTAGATGGACCTAAAAGATCTCCAAAAATGACCTAAAAACTTACTTTAAATTCAAGGAGAAAACTAAAACTGAGAGCTATAAGATGTATCTGAAGTTAAAATAGATTGCCTGAGAATATTAGCTCCAATATTTAATAATTTACTTCTCTACTTCGTTGATTTGGGGAAATCTACTTAGGGTTTGTGAAAGAGGGAAGAAGCAATTGTTTACTGTAAGTTTCTAGTTACTGAAAATGGGAAGTGTTTAGAGAAATAAAGGTCCAAATTCTTTTTCTCAACTACTACCTTAATCACTAATTCTATATGGGCCAAGGCTTGAATATTACTTAACTAAAAAATTAAAGTTTTATATTACTCCAATTTCTAAAGAGATATTTCACATAATCAAAGTTTTCCAAAAGCATGAATTAAATTAACTTTCCACCCAAATAACATAAGTTTATCTATTACATTTTATTTGCAACAAATGAGATAAATTCACAACTCAACTTTTTAACAATAAAAGTTGTTCTTATTGTTCTTGATTAATTTGAAACAAATAGTCTATTAAGATATAAAACTCCATTTTGACAAGAAACCGTAACCACTTTAAATTAAATATATTTTCTTTAAATTCATTACCATGTTCTTAATAGTGATAAAATAAGTCATGTAATTCCACTTGTAAATAAAATGATCTCATACGTCATTATTTCATTGCATTGTATTTTAAAAAAACTATTACCATTCATTATTGTTAAATCCATGTTTCCAAAAGTTACACTTTTTATTCCAACTAATACATTAATTCACTTGGATTCCTTATTTTAAATCTTTTGGATTATTCTACATTAATTTAAGCTTCCATTTTCTTTTTTCGTTTAATTAAAAGAATCAAACCACGTAGAAATACTAGTTTGCTTAAATTCTATCAACATTTATTCTCCACATGGAAAATCATTTATATATATACACCTTCCAATTTTATCCAAATTCCCTTTTTAATTTTGGAAAAAGAAATAGAATAAAAATCCCCAAACCTCATAATTATTTAATTATTACTGTTTTAAATTCTATTTTAATTTAGTTTCTGGTAATCTAAATCAGGATTGTTACAATACCAAAACCAACGATCCGTATTTGGTTGGGACGACCGTCCTACACCTCCGATGCTCACGTAACTAAATAATGCATTGCTGGAACATCCGACCAATGCAGTACCATTGTCAAGGGAATGAATGGAAGTGAAGAAGAGAAATATAAGAGAAGGGAAGAGAAAGAAACCATCATACAATCATAGAACCATTTATATGTCTTACATCACATCGAATAAAATGTAATAGTCATCATGGATTCAAAATAGACAAGACAGTAATAACTAAATGAACCACAAAATTAGAGTTCACAGACCCATATAGTTATACAAAAACATAATAGAGCTTAAACAACTAATAAATCAACTTAAATGATAAACTATCTCCAATAGTAGCAAGTTAAACACTATCAAGGCTCCATAGTGTCACACATCAGAATAAGAAATAATAAGCCCAAAATATAAATATGAGAAAGCATCACCTTCTGCTAGTCCATCCATACAACTCCATGTGTTATTTACACCTACTATCTAGTCTACTCGCAAAAGAGTACCCCGAGATAATAAGAAGCAAATTATAAAACCTCGAGTCAAACAACAGTTTGGTGTGAGCGATAAACAATCTCAAAATAGTATGAATGTTGGTATAGTATATAGGACAAAGGATATGAAGAATCATACTAGACCTATCCCAGCATCCAAAGAGTTAGCATATAACATAAGATATACGGTACTCTACATCAAAATTATCATGGGTGTGATATACGTCAAGGTACAAATTGGTGTCCAGATATCTACGTCAATGATACCTACGTCATGTGACATCTCTAATCAATCAAAAAAATACAGCATCCATCATCCATCCTCACATTGCTCACTCAGTGCATTGGATATATAATCACTCGCCAACCTATCATGGTCAAAGATTAGACTATCCATCATGATAGCCTGCATCTTGGTTCTTCGGTACTCAAATCTATGCCACTCAATCTGCTAGGAAATAGGCCAACCATCAGGCTCTAGGACACGTCCCCTATATAATGGAGAGCCATCACGCTCTAGGAACCATCACGTCTCTAGTATAATAGAGAGCCATCATGCTCTAGGAACCATCACGTCCCTAGTATATACCATACCTCACGAGTACCTTACAAACCCTTGAGTGTCAACAGTACCTTTGCACACGTCACCTGTAGCAGAGCACATCTTGGAACTAATCTCACGACTCCCCATCACAAAGTCACCAAGGTTCAGACAATTCTCTACAGTCATCATTAGTCATAGGACATCATTGTACATCTCGTAACCTTCCTCCAATAGTTCCTTCAATCCATCTCGCAGTCGTTTACTCTGCATTTCGAAGCACATCTATCCATCATCGAAGCCGTCACTTCCCATCATAAGCCATTGCATCGAAGTGTTGCATCCTTGCTTCACCGCCAAAACCGCTCATCGAAGAGCCATAACATGAAATCAAATGTCGAACGAATAAACAAATGGACCATCACATCAAACTCCTTGAAGCATCTTCATCGTCCAAGACAAATTGGTCAAATCAGCCATCATCAATAGTAGTAGATACCGATTACTTCAGAGTAATCGATAACAACCACTTTGCTCATGTACTTAGGAAAAAATGGCTAGGTAGAAACCGAATGAAAACATCAAACATCCATCATAAAGTCCGAAGCACATACCCAAGTCCATCATCTTTCATCTTCAAGTCAGTTGGAAAGAACGAAACTCTATACAGAAAATTCTATTCTATGGGATATTTCCTAACACTACATCACCTATTGATCGACGTTTACAACAAAACAAGCAAACAAGCATACATTAAACCAACAAACATATATACATCTATCATAGCATACATACAACATGTATCACACGTCTATATCAACCAATTTAGGGATTCATATTAAAAGTAGTCTAAATCTACCAATTTCCTAAAAATAGTACATCTGTAATAATAAGTATGAAATCCAATTTAAAACCATTTTAAAAACACTTTTAAATTCTTTTATAAAATCGGGTGTGGGTTTAAATATATTAAAAATCATGTTTTAAAGTTGGAAATTCACTCAAAACGGCATTTTAAACTATACTAACAATCATATTATGGTGAGATACAATATCTCTCACCTTAATAAAAGCTGACCAATCCAACGTCAAATCATAGAGCTCTTTGTCATGAGTGGAATGCAAGAAACCACATTCAAATCGGATCTCGTATGCAAAATATATGGGTTAAATACAAAATGTGATTAATAAAAATCATTTATTAGGTTAAGCTAATTACCTTAATTAATCGTCTTTCCCAAATCAAAACCCCTCTCCTGTACACAAAGATATGCAAGCACATACACAAACCCAACCTGGCCGCACACATTTTCCCCTACCTCGAGCTACAGTCCATGAATCGACGAACCACCTTCACTAATGCATTGCTCTTCACACGCACTCCTCAACGGATCCCACCACGATGAATTCGACCTACCTAACTAAAATGCGACTTGGCGCTCCCTTCTATAGCCGTACAGTGTCGCTTTTCACCACATACAACCAAAGTTCAAGCTCTCGATGCTGGAATATGCACATCACCAAGAGAATCACGGCCATGCTCTCCATTTTACACAACACCCTTCCATTGTCCCTAAAGCCCAACCCTAGTTGATGGCCATAATATGATGACCACCCCACATGTCATCGCACACAACGTTGGCATAATGGATTTGAAGTCCTTGCCACCCCGAGTTTGAAGGATCAAACCTCGGAATGTCGTGGCTTGTAGCACTCGTATTAAATTTATAAAGGGTAAAAGGAAGGGGTGTATATATTTATCCCAGGAAAGAGGAAGAGTGAAAAAGAAATGAATGGGGAAAGTGAAACTGAGTGTATACATATATTATATTATATATATATATATGTGTGTGTGTGTATATATATATATATAATTTATTTGATTTCTCAAATAAATTGGTATACATTTTGAGCTCGTACAATCACACAACACATAGGATCGTCGCGAAACTCGTTGACACACATCACCTAAATTTTCCTGTCCTAATGGTGTAAATTTCATTGCTATCCTAGACAACACTCCAAGACGATAATTTCGAGCATTTCAAGATTGTTTTGACCGTCGGATTGCCCGATTATCAAATAAAGTGATATTTATACTCGTTTTAATTTGCAACATTGATCTAAATTCAAAGAACATGGTCTCAAGTCCTAATTCGACTGAATGTGAAAAGTCATATTTTTTGGACATTTAATTAATTAACGATTCAATATATAAATCAATTATTTAAATATCCTATCGTTAAAAAATATCGATCGTTGCATTCTCCCCTTCTTAAAAGTATTTAGTCCTCAAAATACCTAAAATAAGGAAATGTCTTCTAACCAATAGACTTTCCAAACCCCTCTTGTTTTGGAAAAATTCAACAGCACCTCCTTTGCATGGCTAGCTCTAAAAAGTCCCAAAACAACAAAGATATATATACATCTCATATCCAAGGCCTCTCATATCTATGGCATCTCATTTCTAAGGACAAAAAAGCGTATATACCTAAATCTACACTACAGATCTTACATACCTCTTTTAGAGCAAAAGCATACCATTTAGATTCGAATAAAAGCAAGTAAACATCCAAATAGCTAACACTTTCTTCCTTGTATCTGAACATGTACTCAACAAAGAGGATTAAACACAATTGCAACATCATCATGTATTTAAGCATGCTAATTATATATATAACCATAACTATCTCGCATGCCTATCAACCATATAAGCATAAGTAATCGTATCAAATGCCAACAATCAAACATCAAATAGGCACATTTAAGGTCAAACATCAAAAGGTAACATACATGCCTATCCAAGCGTGCTGGATACTTAACTATCTACTATAAAGCATCCAATATGATATCCAATATGAAAGCTGACGATAATATAGAAATCACATCAGGTCAATAGCTCCGGACAAGTGGTCCTCATGCTCTTCTCGGTATCTCATATGCAATCACGTTCGCCTTCACTCCACCAAACCTTTACTACTTCATTTTCTTTCTCCTAATCTGTTCTATATCATATCCCATGATACGAATAGGCCTACGAGGTCTCAAAGTTTGATGTTCAATCTCAATATCATTTAGTCAATTCGATACCTAATTTTCAAATGCCTCTTGTAAGTTCTCTAAAACCCACTAGTGAACAATGAGTATTGGCCACTTACAATGCTTTTTGACACACCGTGGAACTGGACATTCCACTTCACATATAATTCGATAAATTTGGATATTGTTCTATGGACTTAATAAATATAAATATAGCATTCTTCTTCAATCTATCAACTATGACCTAAGTGCTATCGTATTCTCCTCTAGTCCTCGGCATTCCATAGATGAAGTCCATCAAAACTTGTTCCTATTTCCACCTGGGATTCTCAAGTGGTTTTAGCGACCACTTGGCTTCTTCTGTTCAGCATTTACTAGTTGACGATTTATTCATCTCGAAATGAATGCTCGACGTCCTTCTTCATCCCTTTCCAATAAAATGACTACCTCATATCACGGTGCATTTTATTGTCATCGGGATATATAGTCAATCTCGAATTGGAGCATTTTTATAGTACCTCATCCCTCAACCCAACGACATCGAAAACAAACAATATTTCATCCTTATGGAGCCAACCTTCTCGGTCAAGTCCGCACTGCATCACCTCTACAGACACTACTGGTTCAACTAACTTAGCCATGATCTCCACTAGTCTAGTTTAACACCTCTAACTAGTATTGATCCTCTAAATCTAAGTAGGTCTGATAGTCAAATTAGCCATTATCTTTGGCACTAGCTCACATTGAGTTCTAAAGTCATAACCAGTAATAAACTCAAACAATATCTACTCTAGGAATATCGCTCTCAAATTGGCATGTCTTCCACTCAAAGCATCAACGCATGCATTTCCCTTACAGGTTTATAGAATGTCAAAGTCGTAGGAGGCCAAGAACTCTAACCATCTCTGTTGGAGAAGGTTAAGATCCTTCTCGAAGAAGAGATACTTTAATGATGTGGGATCAATAAACAACTCGAACCCCTGTCCTAATAGATAGTGTCTCTAATCCTTCAGTGCAAACACAATCTCTGTTTACTCTAAATCATGGGTTGGGTATTTCATCTCATGTGGCTTCAGTTGTCGACTAGCATATGCAACAAATTTGCATTCCTGCATCAATACCACGCCTAATCATGTACCATAAGCATCAGTGTATACCGTCATATCCTCAATCCCACTCAAAATGGTTAATCATGGTGCACTAATAAACTTTTCCATCAGACTCACGAATGCATGCTCGCATCTTGCATCCCAAACAAAAGAATGATTCTTTTTTGTCAAGTAAGTCAACAGTGCAGCTACTTTGGAGAAGTCCTGAATGAATCGTCTATAATATCCAGCTAACCCAAAGAAACTTCTCACATCCGTAGCATTTTTCGGTCTAGTCCAATCTTGGACAGCTGCGACTTTTGTAGGATCCACAGCAATGCTTTGCCTAGAAACAACATAACTCAAAAATCACACTTTACTCCTCTAGAAGTGACACTCCGAAAGCTGTACTTTCAGTCGTTGTTCTCTCAATACCTCAAGGACAATCCTCAAATGTGTTTTGTGCTCTTCCTCTTTCCGTGAGTAGACGAGAATATCATTGACGAATACAAGCATGAATTTATTTAATTGACCCTCTTTAAACATGAATCATGAGATCAATAGAGTATGCTGACGTATTGGTTAGCCCGAACAGCATAACCAACCACACATGGAAACCAGACGACGTACAAAACGCTATAATCGACACACTCTCCTTCGTTACCCTCAGTTGGTGAAATCCCATCACAAGATCCAATTGAGAAAATACTCTAGTACCATGAAGCCGATCAAAGAAGTCATCAATACAGGGAATGGATACTTGTTCTTCATTGTCACTTTATTCAGCTCACGCTAATCAACACACAATCTAAGGGAATCATCCGCCTTCGTGGCGAATACTACCGGTGATCCCCACATAGAAATACTCCTGCGAATGAATCCTTTCTGCAAAGAGGTCATTCACCTGCACCTCGAGCTCTCTCTGCACTCTAGGTGCCATCCTCCTTAATGACATCACTATCAATCTAGCATCTTTAGCTAAATCATTATGGAATTCGGTCCCTCTATGTTGCAGAAGTTCGGTACCTCCTCAAATACATCTGGATACTCCTTAACAATAGGTACTAATGCCAACTCTTGAAGTAGAGCATTAAGCGAATATAGAAAACTGACCACCACGTCATCATCTGGTAGGAAGCCTAACACTACCTTCTGCAAATCATCTACCCCAATCATCACCAACAATTCTTAGAATAATACCAAACCAACGAAACCCCAAATAAAGCAATCACAGTCTAAAGAGCATCCATGACTCAATAAGATCAAACCACGAAAAACCATACATAGGCAAGTTTAGCCTCCAACAAGGTTCATCACAATTGAAAGGTCGACAAACTATCTCGGGTCTCAATCCCACTCTGTCTAACAAATCACTAGATATGAAGGAATACGAAACCCTGATATCGAATAAAACACATATGGAACGTCATATGTGGAAAGCATACATTAGGTAGTGATGCCATTTCCGTTCTCTTTCGTTGATGGAGCACTCAACAAAATTAAAACGGCATTCAATGCATATGCTTTCATTGTCTACCCCTACTTAACTGGTTTTGGACAACCCTTCTGCACTAGGTACAGGCACTTGTATCACAAAGCCTTCCCGATCAACTTCTGAAAGCTCTCGTCAGTATGAACAATTAATCACTTCCTAAGATGATCGAACAACCCATTGAAAAGCTTTTTATTCTTTTTGAGTGGAGTATCAATGAAAGATAGACTACACGTAGATAGCATATCGAATTTGGCCACATACGCCAATATAGACATACAGCCTTACTTCAAATCAGTCAACTTCCTAAACAACATCAACTTTGAGAAGTTAGGATAAATTTTCTTTGAAGAAAACTACGAACCGATCCTAAGTAAAATGATCCTCGATTGTTGTAGTTATAAGGCCACTCCGCCAGTTTAAAGTGCCCCTGGAGTTATCTAGAGGCCAACTTCTACCTTATAATGTATCCTAACTCCAAGTAATCAAAGATTTCCTTACAAATATCCATCCAATCTTACACCTCAACAGCTGACTCTGTTCCAAGAAATGGTCTGCCTCTTAGACTCGCATGGTCTTTATACATCTCGACAAAGTTGACTCTAGGCATTTGCACTTAAGTAATATAATCATTTAGACCAACTTGGGTATTCCATATAATATTTCGTTAATATCTCAGGGAACATATTATGTAAATCGAGGTTAGCAGCCCCCAAACATGTCCACTCCTTTACTCTAGTGATAGGGTAAATAGAAGAATTTCTCGTATGTCAGATCATTCCTAATCTATAATAAGGAAGACCAGTCTCTCATAAATAAAAACCGCATCAGTGTGCTCATAGGCAATGCGACTTATATATTATATACTACTATATAGTTATGAAGATAAAAAATATAACAAATACGCTCTCTCTCGTATATATGTATAATCTTGATCCAGTCTAAGGTAACAAATCCTACCCTATCTCTACTGGATCTCAGTATCAACTCAACTTAATCATGTAACCTATGCTCTGATACAAATGAGACGACCTCCCTACACCTTTGATACTCACGTAATCAAATAATGCAATGCGAAATCATCCGACCAATGTAGGATGATTGTAAGGGAAAGAACAAAAGTAAATAAGAGAAATAGAAGAGAATAAAAATATCATACAATTTCAAAACCTACCTTATATCTCATAGCGCATAGAATAAAATATAGTAGTCATCACAGTTATAAAACAAGCGAGACAGTAATAATTGAATGAACCACAAAATCATAGTAAATAAATCCATACAGTTATAAAAAACCATAATAGAGCTTATACAACAAATAAATAAACTCAAATGATAAACTGTTTGTAACAATAGTAAGTCAAACACTATCAAGGTTTCATAGTGTCACACAACGAAATAAGCAATAATAAGGCAAAAATATAAATATGAGAAAGAATCACCTCCTACTAGTCCATCTACACAACTCCATATGATGTTACACCTATCATCTAGTCTGCTCATTTAAGATACCCAACATTACAAGAAGAAAATCATAAAACAACGAGTCAGCCAACAGTCTTGTGTAATGTTAAATAATATCAAAATACTACGAAATTTGATATAGTATATGGGGTACAGAGAATCGTACCAAACCTATTCCTACATCCAAAGAGTTAGCACATGTAACAATCCGCAAATTTTGAAAATAATTTTAAATGAAAATCTATTTGAAACTTTGAATTTAACTATTTTAAATTTGAGAAACTTGGAAAATTTAAAGGATAATTTTGAGTTTTGATGTGAAATGTTTTTCCAAATTTAATAAAATAAAGATTTTTCTTAAAATGCAAATTTTGGTCAACTTTGGTCAAAGTTTGACTATCTGTGAAAATTTTTAAAATTTGAATTTTTAACTTTTATTTTTTTTATGAAGATGAATTTAATTTTAACATTATCCCAGTTTTTTGTTTTGTTAAATTTTGATGTTTACTTCTCAAATTTTGCAACTTTTGGCGTATTACACGCAGTTATTTTCCCTACAACTTCTATTTTATTTTTATTGTGATTTGTTTGGGCTTAGACCATTTGGGCTAGAAAACCTTTATTTAGATGAGTAGCCTATATATAATCTCCTAGGGTTTTGGCTAGCCTCCACATCCATTCATTTGTGCCTTCACAGAAAAATGTAAGTCTTCTTCTCCTTCTTCTTCCTCCTCTTTCCAAAACCCTAGATCTTCTTCTACACCACTCCTTTTCTTCCAAAATTTGCCATCATCTTCACCACCTCCTCTCACCTTCTTCTATTCTCTCCTATTCTCCACCTCTTCCCAAAACCCTAGACCTTCCTCTTACAAACCCTAGCCGTGATCTCTTCCCTACCCAAAACCGACCACCATCACCAAATAGCATCCCCATAACCGAGCACAACTTTTTGCCTCCCCTTCCTTTTGCCTTCCTAGCCGTGAGCCTTGCCCTAGAGACGATGGCCGAACCCAAAAACCCTAACCTATCTCCACCAACCTAGCTATGGCCGAACCTATCTCCACCAAAACCTAGCTATGGCCGAACCCAACTAATCCAAACCTAACCTGTAACGACCCGCATTTTGACTGTTCAAGTCGACAAAACATACACACATGCCGACTCAACCAATCCAAAATACAGATAGTTATTGGGGTTAAATAAGAAAAGAAAGGAAAGAACAGAAACAAACTCAGAATCTCGCAGCGGAAGGGACAAGATATAATAATAAAATAATAGTTCATGAAGCTGTTAAATAAATATTTCTGATTATTATTATACATCATAAATCAAAGTTACATACATATCAGAGATAAAACAACAATGCAGCGGAAAAATAATACAGTAGTAGAATACAAATGATGTAATACCAAACTCCGTCTTCGTCCTCCAGAATATACCTTCAAACTAATCTGAAATGCTCAGGCTGACCCGAGCGTAATGAAAAGACAAAACACTCGAGTCAGGACTAAAATATCTCATGTAAGTCAAATCGAATAAGAAAATATGAGTGTGACGGCGTCAGAGATGTTTACGGGGTTTGACATCTCCTATCCAGTGTCAACGTGAGTGCAATAACTTAAGAGATGTTATGGGATTTTCCATCTCTCAAGGATCCGTTAAACTATCTACTATGTAGTACAATACGCTATTATAATATGTCTACATTAAAGTAAAAGTATTAAAATAGCGTTAAGCCATGGCCCATTCCACCCTTAACACAGTTTATATTCCCAAGAGCATATACAAGACCGTAGTTTCCCCAAAACTGGAAGTCACCAGAGGGCAATCCATATACTAAAGGTACAAACCAAAATCGTAGTGGTCGCGAATAGGATAATCAGTATGACAAGGTACATGAGGCAATACCAACTAGGATACTAGTAGTTGCGTGATCCGGACTGATGTAGGGCATAGCAGCTACTACCCCAACACCGCGAAACAACACTCCCAAAATCGAGGGGTGCACCCAAATCGAATCACAAAAGTAATAGACATGGTAACGAAGAAGTGTGTCCGCTAGAGGTGGCGAACCTCAATGGCCCGGCACGGCTCTTGTTTTAGTCATGTCAGGGGTCATCCAATATCGTTCTCTTTCTTCAATCAACGCGTTCAACAAACCATCCACTTCGTTCTGGATCAACACTCCGCGTATACTAGTTATTAAAGTGGTTTTCGGTATCGATAGAGAGTATGTCCATATCCGATCCCGGTCTCTTTAATAACTACATATTATTATACCGATGGCTCTTTTACATTTTCAAAATCAATTCATAATTGATTATCAAAAATATCATATTCGCTTCAAAAATAAAAGCCTTTTCAAAATCATCATATCTACTCAAAGTATACGATATCATTTCAAAATCATTTTTGCCTCAATATCTCATTTCAATTTCAAAATCGTCCTATCTACTCAAAATATACGATTTCATTTCAAAAATCATTTTCGCCTTACTTTTCACAAAACGATTCACATAAACTCGAATTCCAAAATTTAAAATTTAATCCAATTTCAAATCATCAATTTCAACTCGATTCAGCTTCTCAATAAACCATTTCAAATTATCAATTTCAAATACATATTTGAACCACAAAATAAACAATTTCGCTTCCAATATATTTCGAAACTTTAAATATTTCACATTTCAAAACAGCTCATATATTTATATAAAAATATAAGATTCGCTTTAAAACCATTTCTTATTCAAATTAGAATATACTTCAAATTAAACATTCGTATTAAGTAGTTTACTTAATTTCTGGAACAATTCCCATTTAATAAACTTAGATTAATATTCGGATTTCAAGAATTCATTTAAGTATTACATTCCAAATCAATTTCAGTTCAAATCCTATTCAAATCAATTTTATCTTCAAATTTAATTCAATAGTTTCAATTTAGTTCAATTCACAAATTTATTTAAATTTCAATTTAATTCCAAATTAATTAAATCTCAATTTCAAATTAATTTTCACTTCCAAACTCAAACTTGAAATATCATTTCATATAAATTTTCTTAGAAATATTCAGAGTTCGATTAAAAGTCCAATCTTTTAAAACAAATCGAGTTTCGAAACTTTACGCCATATTTCAATTTTTCTTAAAAATCTAAACTTCGCATAATTAAACCATTTCATTTACCAAGTTTAAATTCCAACATCTCGAGCTTCAATTCAAAATAATTCAATTTCCATAAATTGGATTTTTATTCTTAAATCAATTCATTTAAATAATTTCAAAACAACTTTTAAAATCATTTAATTTAACCAACCCGGTGTCCGTATATAATTCTCTAACCTATGGCCAAGTGGTTAGTTATTTCAATTAAATGACAGGGATGAATATATATTATTTAAACCAATCACAGTGTCATGTGCATGTATAACAGGATATATATAAGCAAATAAACATCCAAACATTTAAATATCAACCAATAGCATTCATCGAAATAAATCATCCAATAGTCAATACAATTCACGGCAATTTCATAGTTATCAATATCGGGAAATTTGATTTCAATTAAATCCTAATTTCAATTTACTGTCAATTTAAATTTTCAACGGTGAATTCACACGACAATCTATATGACAATTAAATTTTTATCAAACAACGACAAATAAATTCATATCACTTCATAATGTCAAATTTAACTACCATAAAGATATTCAGTACGTTGTGAGCGTTATAAAACACTCACCTTGATTTTCTGTTGTCGCCGAGATGTTCCGGTTTGGAACTGAAACTGGATGACGCCCAACTTTAGCCCAAATTTCCACCGTCTCCAAATCCATCCAAACCAGTTTCATTTCGAAGCTCTCGTCATTACGATCGCAACGCAAAATGTTTCGTCCAAAACGGACCTCGTATGAAGAAATTATGCTATTTTAAAGTTTGTACACGTTTTAATATAAATAAATTACAATTTCTTTTCAAATTTTAAACCTCATCAGATCTGGGCCCTTGATTTTGCCTCTACCAGATCTGGTCGCATGTTTTGCCTTCTTCCCAAACGCACTCCTTCCAGTAAAACACGTACATGATGAACCCATCATCCATCGCCTAGGGTTTCATTTTGCACAAGCTTCATCCACTTTGATGATGATCAGAGGACACCACTTCGAACCCCCCACACAACACCACCCACGCCTGCCACCATGGCCAGCTCGGCCAACCCATGGCCTGGGAAAACATGCCTAGCCCGACCCCAAACACGGCCCCCCAACTCCTCCATCGTTGCGCCATACCCCATTATCTCCGTATGGATTGAAAGCTCTCGACGAGTGCTACAACTTTGTAGTTGAACACTTCTTCTAATTCTTCACTGATTGGAAGTAATTAAAGGGAAAAGAAGATGAATTTCTGGCCTTTGAAACTGATGGTGGCGGCTAACCCTAGCAGGTTGGGTTTTTGTGAAAAATGAATTGATGGAGGGGCTTTTATAGAAAAATACGCGACACTATTCATCCGAAATTTTCCGAACTCCAAACGAAGCATGCCGGCTGGCGTTTCTAAGGTTTACCCCACGTTCCGAAAGCAATGGAACATGTTTCGGAGGCTAATTCGGTCATCTGGGCGAGTTACGGAGAAAAACGATCAGTTTTAAATTAAACCGATTTAAACCGATTTCGATGCGTTTTGGCTTGCCCCGGACAAACGGTACATCCAATTGACACGAAATTTGAAACCATACAATAATATCACATTATGGATCCGATGAAACTAGTTTCGTCGAAATCCGAGACTTTTTGAAAAATGACTATTATCTCTCGCCGAATTAATATTAAAAACAATTCGATGCGTTTCGAGCTGCCACGGTCAAATGATAACTCTGATTGCTACGAAAATTGAAATCCGACAATAACAAACTATTACGGATCCAATGGAACTAGTTTCGTTCAATTCTGATACTGTTCGAAAAATGGCTATTTTTTAGTCGATAAATAAATATTAAAAATATTCAATTTCCACAAATTAACTTTAAATTCAATTTTAAAAGTTCTATAACATTACTATAACCCCAATATGATAAGATAAAATTTTACAAATCATTTTCAATCATATTCAACTCGATTTTCAATTATTTCTGAAATTTAACTTATTAAATTATCGATTTAATTGTCTAATTAAATACAATATTCGAAAAATAAATTATTCGACTGTTTAATTTCAATATAAAATTCCCAATTTTAAATTATTAACTATTAAATCAAATTTCAATTGTTCAAAAATCCCATTTTTAATTTCACAGTAATTAACAATCTTTTACAATGCAGTTTTCCATTATAAATCCAATATAAAAGATTATATTAGATTCAACATTCAATTATATTGTAATTCAAATTCAAGTTATTTAATTCCAAATGAATTCTTTTATTTCGATTTACACTTTCATTATTGAATCAACCATTTACTTATACATTATTATCAATAGTTTATAATTCATTTACTTTCATTTTCTTCAGCTATCATCTTATTTAAATTTACAGCAATATTAAATTACATTCATTTACGTTGATTTCCATATTATAACTTCAATATTAAATGTAACATTTTATTTATTTCGTTGTTTACAATCAAATTCAATTAAATTCAATTACTTGTTACATTCAAATTTAAATCTTTACTTACGTTCAATTACAAGTTAACATCTTTATCGAATTACAGTTTCAGTTATTATCTGCTTTCAATCATCTGTAATATTGAGTTACATTTATTTATATTAGTTTCAATAACATAAACTTCCCTTATTAAATCTACCATTTTATTTATTCTTTGTTTACAATCATAACCAATTTGGTTTACAATCAAATTCAATTCATTATTTACATTCACTACAAGTTAACATCCATATTTAATTTACAAATAAGTTATTTCAGAATTCAGTTTTGTATTTTAACTTGTAATTCACATTTAACAACACAAAATTTTATTTCCTTCGGATTTTTATCCAAAATTTTCATTTTAATTCGTATTTTTAAAGTGTTAAAAATACGGGTCGTTACATTCTCCCCCACTTAAAACTTTTCATCCTCGAAAAGGAACGGAGAAGGGGAAACCATCATTTAGATATAATTCATTCAAAATATTCTACTTATTTGCAAAATTTAGTTATAGGATTTTTTCCACAAAATTTTCTAACTCCTGGATTTTTGAAAAATTTCGACAGCACCTCCTTTGCGCGGCTAGGACCGAAAAATTTCACAATAGTAATAATTGCATGATATACATCTCATTACAAGAATGAGGCATCCCAAACATGGGGAACACAATAATATACCATGACATAAACTGTAATTCGAGAACATACCTTTTATTTAGCGTTTATTAGCATTTTAACTTACATTTTGCATTAAGCGCAGAAGCGAGCTCCACAAGCGAAGCGCAACCCCTTTGCTACCTACTAAAATGCTCAATAACCAAGTTAGAACCATGCATATAAAGATAGATTGATATACTTATCATAAACAACACACATATAACATGTTTAGCTTCAAAACTGAAATTCCAATTCCAGGACAGCAAACGAATCTTAGTTTTTGGTCACCTAAAAGATAAAATTTGACAATGGAATCTAAACAAAAGTTGTTGAATTCGTTTCAGGCTTTCCGGAATGTCCAAAATCATTGAATTCGGACCTTCTGTTCAAAAGTTACGACCGTTTTACTAAATAGATACGCCTCAGCCTGGCAATGAATTGCGCAGGTCAGCGACGTTTGGTCACGTTTTTGACCTTCTATACGACAGCAAAATACCAAATTCTTAAAACAAAAGTTTTAGCATAAGTTCTAAGCTTTCCAGAAAGTGCAAGATCATCAAAATCCCATACACCAGTAAAAAGTTATGGCAAAAATACTAAGAGTATATGCTACTGATTTTGCTTCCCTTTTACACAGGCCAGCGAGAAGATTCAAATTTTTAACTAAGTAAATGAAGGAATTTCTCAAGACAATCTAAACAAAAGTCGTGCTACAGTTTCTATGATTTCCGAAAAGTCTAAGATCGTCAAATTTCGTCCAGCCATTTAAAAGTTATGGTTGTTTTCGTTTCAGCATATATTGGACAATTTTGGATTTTTCCAAAAATTTGCTTTTATTATTTCAAAGTACAAACCATCAAGCTTCAAATTTTCTAAAGAAACAATCATAAACACAAATTCTTTTATTTTCTTATTTATCCATGAAATAAGTTTACATTCGATTTGTTTTCGATTTATTTAAGTCTGTTTCATTCATAATTTAAATTCAAGTCAATTTGCTTCAATTTAATTTGAATTCAATTATATTTAATTTCACTTTGCTTCAAATTTGAATTTAATTATTTAAAATTTTTATTCCGTTTATTCAATTCCATTTACACTAATGAATTCTATTTAATCAATTACCATCCATCTAACAACCAATGCATATCAAACATTAACATCCATCCAAAATCTATACTAAATCAATTATACATTTCCAAGTCAAAATTTTAATTTCATACACTTCCAAGTTTATTGACATTTAGTTTTATTCAAATTAAATTAGTTTCCATTTACTAATTTTATTTTTAATTAATTTTAGATTTAATTCATTTTACAACTTAAATTTCCTTTATATTTACATCTATCAATAGGTCTTCACATTTTATTATTCGCAATCACACTTGTATATTATTCATTTGCTTATCATTATTAGCATTTTAATCTTTTTAAGTATTTGGTAAGTTATAGCTATGCAAATAGAATGTAGTTAAACAATATACAACTTTTTTCATTCAATTTGAGTGTTATACCTATTAAATAAATTTCCAATTTATTATTTTCCAAATTAAGGGTTACTCCTAAAATTTTAAATTTTTTTAAATTTTTTTTTTTCACTTAAATTCAATTCCACCCTTTCAATTCATAAGTTTCTAACAATTCAAGATTTACTTTAGTTTAATAATTAAAATCATTCCTTATTAGAGAACTTAAGATTTTCAACTCTGGATTCGATTTAAACCATTTTTTTTAAAATATATATATATATACTAATATCTTTATATCTCAAATCATACTTTTTTAGAAGAATTTTAATCAGCATTGAAATATGTATATATATATATATATTATTTTCATTTCATACTTTAGAAAATTACAATTTTTAATCAAAACAGGGTTTAGAAAAACTATTAAGTGTCGAAAATAAACGTCGATGATGCGTGCACTCATCACCGAAATCATTCTCTAGTGTCAAGTGGGGAGTATAACACTTACTTCATTTGAAAATCCTTTGAAAACAATTTCTAATCGAATATACTATCATATAATACATATATTATACATTTCAAATTTTTGATAATAAATTTTCAAAACATCGGAATTTAAATTCTCCATCTTAATTTAAATTCATTTTTATTTTATTTTATTTACCATTTATATTCATTGTCAATCATATTTACAAGTTTCATTTCTTAAAATCATCCAATAGTCAATAGTTAGAAATATTGACTAATCAACAATAAACGATGATAATCTAATATTATCATCTCCTAACAACCAATACAATCAAAATTTATAAATTTTCAAGATAATTCTTTTATATATAGAATATAATCCAAAATAATATTATGTCAATCTGTCCTATTCGAGTGTTTAGAAATTCCTATCGATGCCTTGGCGTCCCAAGTACCAACCAGAATTCATAAATACTCAACGGGACAAATTAACACAATATAAAATCATTTTTATATCAAAATTACAAATACGCTCTCTCATATACACTCAAACTCATTCATAAGGTTTAACCCTATTTCAATGAGTTATTTCCTACTAGAGCCAAGGTAATCTAAACCAAAGCTCTGATACCAACTGTAACGACCCGCATTTTGACCGTTCAAGTCGACAAAACATACACACATGCCGACTCAACCAATCCAAAATACAGATAGTTATTGGGGTTAAATAAGAAAAGAAAGGAAAGAACAGAAACAAACTCAGAATCTCGCAGCGGAAGGGACAAGATATAATAATAAAATAACAGTTCATGAAGCTGTTAAATAAATATTTCTGATTATTATTATACATCATAAATCAGAGTTACATACATATCAGAGATAAAACAACAATGCAGCGGAAAAATAATACAGTAGTAGAATACAAATGATGTAATACCAAACTCCGTCTTCGTCCTCCAGAATATACCATCAACCTAATCTGAAATGCTCAGGCTGACCCGAGCGTAATGAAAAGACAAAACACTAGAGTCAGGACTAAAATATCTCATGTAAGTCAAATCGAATAAGAAAATATGAGTGTGACGGCGTCAGAGATGTTTACGGGGTTTGACATCTCCTATCCAGTGTCAACGTGAGTGCAATAACTTAAGAGATGTTATGGGATTTTCCATCTCTCAAGGATCCGTTAAACTATCTACTATGTAGTACAATACGCTATTATAATATGTCTACATTAAAGTAAAAGTATTAAAATAGCGTTAAGCCATGGCCCATTCCACCCTTAACACAGTTTATATTCCCAAGAGCATATACAAGACCGTAGTTTCCCCAAAACCGGAAGTCACCAGAGGGCAGTCTATATACTAAAGGTACAAACCAAAATCGTAGTGGTCGCGAATAGGATAATCAGTATGACAAGGTACATGAGGCAATACCAACTAGGATACTAGTAGTTGCGTGATCCGGACTGATGTTGGGCATAGCAGCTACTACCCCAACACCGCGAAACAACACTCCCAAAATCGAGGGGTGCACCCAAATCGAATCACAAAAGTAATAGACATGGTAACGAAGAAGTGTGTCCGCTAGAGGTGGCGAACCTCAATGGCCCAGCGCGGCTCCTGTTTTAGTCATGTCAGGGGTCATCCAATATCGTTCTCTTTCTTCAATCAACGCGTTCAACAAACCATCCACTTCATTCTGGATCAACACTCCGCGTATACTAGTTATTAAAGTGGTTTTCGGTATCGATAGAGAGTATGTCCATATCCGATCCCGGTCTCTTTAAAAACTACATATTATTATACCGATGGCTCTTTTACATTTTCAAAATCAATTCATAATTGATTATCAAAAATATCATATTCGCTTCAAAAATAAAAGCCTTTTCAAAATCATCATATCTACTCAAAGTATACGATTTCATTTCAAAATCATTTTCGCCTCAATATCTCATTTCAATTTCAAAATCGTCCTATCTACTCAAAATATACGATTTCATTTCAAAAATCATTTTCGCCTTACTTTTCACAAAACGATTCACATAAACTCGAATTCCAAAATTTAAAATTTAATCCAATTTCAAATCATCAATTTCAACTCGATTCAGCTTCTCAATAAACCATTTCAAATTATCAATTTCAAATACATAATTGAACCACAAAATAAACAATTTCGCTTCCAATATATTTCGAAACTTAAAATATTTCACATTTCAAAACAGCTCATATATTTATATAAAAATATAAGATTCGCTTTAAAACCATTTCGTATTCAAATTAGAATATACTTCAAATTAAACATCCGTATTAAGTAGTTTAATTAATTTCTGGAACAATTCCCATTTAATAAACTTAGATTAATATTCGGATTTCAAGAATTCATTTAAGTATTACATTCCAAATCAATTTCAGTTCAAATCCTATTCAAATCAATTTTATCTTCAAATTTAATTCAATAGTTTCAATTTAGTTCAATTCACAAATTTATTTAAATTTCAATTTAATTCCAAATTAATTAAATCTCAATTTCAAATTAATTTTCACTTCCAAACTCAAACTTGAAATATCATTTCATATAAATTTTCTTAGAAATATTCAGAGTTTGATTAAAAGTCCAATCTTTTAAAACAAATCGACTTTCGAAACTTTACGCCATATTTCAATTTTTCTTAAAAATCTAAACTTCGAATAATTAAACCATTTCATTTACCAAGTTTAAATTCCAACATCTCGAGCTTCAATTCAAAATAATTCAATTTCCATAAATTGGATTTTTATTCTTAAATCAATTCATTTAAATAATTTCAAAACAACTTTTAAAATCATTTAATTTAACCAACCCGGTGTCCGTATATAATTCTCTAACCTATGGCCAAGTGGTAAGTTATTTCAATTAAATGACAGGGATGAATATATATTACTTAAACCAATCATAGTGTCATGTGCATGTATAACAGAATATATACAAGCAAATAAACATCCAAACATTTAAATATCAACCAATAGCATTCATCGAAATAAATCATCTAATAGTCAATACAATTCACGGCAATTTCATAGTTATCAATATCGGGAAATTTGATTTCAATTAAATCCTAATTTCAATTTACTGTCAATTTAAATTTTCAACGGTGAATTCACACGACAATCTATATGACAATTAAATTTTTATCAAACAACGACAAATAAATTCATATCACTTCATAATGTCAAATTTAACTACCATAAAGATATTCAGTACGTTGTGAGCGTTATAAAACACTCACCTTGATTTTCTGTTGTCGCCGAGACGTTCCGGTTTGGAACTGAAACTGGACGACGCCCAACTTTAGCCCAAATTTCCACCGTCTCCAAATCCATCCAAATCAGTTTCATTTCGAAGCTCTCGTCATTACGATCGCAACGCATAATGATTCGTCCAAAACGGACCTCGTATGAAGAAGTTATGCTATTTTAAAGTTTGTACACGTTTTAATATAAATAAATTACAATTTCTTTTCAAATTTTAAACCTCATCAGATCTGGGCCCTTGATTTTGCCTCTACCAGATCTGGCCGCATGTTTTGCCTTCTTCCCAAACGCACTCCTTCCAGTAAAACACGTACATGATGAACCCATCATCCATCGCCTAGGGTTTCATTTTGCACAAGCTTCATCCACTTTGATGATGATCAGAGGACACCACTTCGAAGCCCCCACACAACACCACCCACGCCTGCCACCATGGCCAGCTCGGCCAACCCATGGCCTGGGAAAACGTGCCCAGCCCGACCCCAAACACGGCCCCCCAACTCCTCCATCGTTGCGCCATACCCCATCATCTCCGTATGGATTGAAAGCTCTCGACGGGTGCTACAACTTTGTAGTTGAACACTTCTTCTAATTCTTCACTGATTGGAAGTAATTAAAGGGAAAAGAAGATGAATTTCTGGCCTTTGAAACTGATGGTGGCGGCTAACCCTAGCAGGTTGGGTTTTTGTGAAAAATGAATTGATGGAGGGGCTTTTATAGAAAAATACGCGACACTATTCATCCGAAATTTTCCGAACTCCAAACGAAGCATGCCGACTGGCGTTTCTAAGGTTTACCCCACGTTTCGAACGCAATGGAACATGTTTCGGAGGCTAATTCGGTCATCTGGGTGAGTTATGGAGAAAAACGATCAGTTTTAAATTAAACCGATTTAAACCGATTTCGATGCGTTTTGGCTTGCCCCGGACAAACGGTACATCCAATTGACACGAAATTTGAAACCATACAATAATATCACATTATGGATCCGATGAAACTGGTTTCATCGAAATCCGAGACTTTTTGAAAAATGACTATTTTCTCTCGCCGAATTAATATTAAAAACAATTCGATGCGTTTCGAGCTGCCACGGTCAAATGATAACTCTGTTTGCTACGAAAATTGAAATCCGACAATAACAAACTATTATGGATCCAATGGAACTAGTTTCGTTCAATCCTGAGACTGTTCGAAAAATGGCTATTTTTTAGTCGATAAATAAATATTAAAAATATTCAATTTCCACAAATTAACTTTAAATTCAATTTTAAAAGTTCTATAACATTACTATAACCCCAATATGATAAGATAAATTTTTACAAATCATTTTCAATCATATTCAACTCGATTTTCAATTATTTCTGAAATTTAACTTATTATATTATCGATTTAATTGTCTAATTAAATCCAATATTCGAAAAATAAATTATTCGACTGTTTAATTTCAATATAAAATTCCCAATTTTAAATTATTAACTTTTAAATCAAATTTCAATTGTTCAAAAATCCCATTTTTAATTTCATAGTAATTAACAATCTTTTACAATGCAGTTTTCCATTATAAATCCAATATAAAAGATTATATTAGATTCAACGTTCAATTATATTGTAATTCAAATTCAAGTTATTTAATTCCAAATGAATTCTTTTATTTCGATTTACACTTTCATTATTGAATCAACCATTTACTTATACATTATTATCAATAGTTTATAATTCATTTACTTTCATTTTCTTCAGCTATCATCTTATTTAAATTCACAGTAATATTAAATTACATTCATTTACGTTGATTTCCATATTATAACTTCAATATTAAATGTAACATTTTATTTATTTCGTTATTTACAATCAAATTCAATTCAATTCAATTACTTGTTACATTCAAATATAAATCTTTACTTACGTTCAATTACAAGTTAACATCTTTATCGAATTACAGTTTCAGTTATTATCTGCTTTCAATCATCTGTAATATTAAGTTACATTTATTTATATTAGTTTCAATAACATAAACTTCCCTTATTAAATCTACCATTTTATTTATTCTTTGTTCACAATCATAACCAATTTGGTTTACAATCAAATTCAATTCATTATTTACATTCACTACAAGTTAACATCCATATTTAATTTACAAATAAGTTATTTCAGAATTCAGTTTTGTATTTTAACTTGTAATTCACATTTAACAACACAAAATTTTATTTCCTTCGGATTTTTATCCAAAATTTTCATTTTAATTCGTATTTTTAAAGTGTTAAAAATACGGGTCGTTACATTCTCCCCCACTTAAAACTTTTCATCCTCGAAAAGGAACGGAGAAGGGGAAACCATCATTTAGATATAATTCATTCAAAATATTCTACTTATTTGCAAAATTTAGTTATAGGATTTTTTCCACAAAATTTTCTAACTCCCGAATTTTTGAAAAATTTCGACAGCACCTCCTTTGCGCGGCTAGGACCGAAAAATTTCACAATAGTAATAATTGCATGATATACATCTCATTACAAGAATGAGGCATCCCAAACATGGGGAACACAATAATATACCATAACATAAATTGTAATCCGAGAACATACCTTTTATTTAGCGTTTATTAGCATTTTAACTTACATTTTGCATTAAGCGCAGAAGCGAGCTCCACAAGCGAAGCGCAACCCCTTTGCTACCTACTAAAATGCTCAATAACCAAGTTAGAACCATGCATATAAAGATAGATCGATATACTTATCATAAACAACACACATATAACACGTTTAGCTTCAAAACTGAAATTCCAATTCCAGGACAGCAAACGAATCTCAGTTTTTGGTCACCTAAACGATAAAATTTGACAATGGAATCTAAACAAAAGTTGTTGCATTCGTTTCAGGCTTTCCGGAATGTCCAAAATTATTGAATTCAGACCTTCTGTTCAAAAGTTACGACCGTTTTACTAAATAGATACGCCTCAGCCTGGCAATGAATTGCGCAGGTCAGCGACGTTTGGTCACGTTTTTGACCTTCTATACGACAGCAAAACACCAAATTCTTAAAACAAAAGTTTTAACATAAGTTCTATGCTTTCCAGAAAGTGCAAGATCATCAAAATACCATACACCAGTAAAAAGTTATGGCAAAAATACTAAGAGTATATGCTACTGATTTTGCTTCCCTTTTACACAGGCCAGCGAGAAGATTCAAATTTTTAACTAAGTAAATGAAGGAATTTCTCAAGACAGTCTAAACAAAAGTCGTGCTACAGTTTCTATGATTTCCGAAAAGTCTAAGATCGTCAAATTTCGTCCAGCCATTTAAAAGTTATGGTTGTTTTCGTTTCAGCATATATTGGACAATTTTGGATTTTTCCAAAAATTTGCTTTTATTATTTCAAAGTACAAACCATCAAGCTTCAAATTTTCTAAAGAAACAATCATAAACACAAAGTCGTTTATTTTCTTATTTATCCATGAAATAAGTTTACATTCGATTTGTTTTCGATTTATTCAAGTTTGTTTCATTCATAATTTAAATTCAAGTCAATTTGCTTCAATTTAATTTGAATTCAATTATATTTAATTTCACTTTGCTTCAAATTTGAATTTAATTATTTAAAATTTTTATTCCGTTTATTCAATTCCATTTACACTAATGAATTCTATTTAATCAATTACCATCCATCTAACAACCAATGCATATCAAACATTAACATCCATTCAAAATCTATACTAAATCAATTATACATTTCCAAGTCAAAATTTTAATTTCATACACTTCCAAGTTTATTGACATTTAGTTTTATTCAAATTAAATTAGTTTCCATTTACTAATTTTATTTTTAATTAATTTTAGATTTAATTCATTTTACAACTTAAATTTCCTTTATATTTACATCTATCAATAGGTCTTCACATTTTATTATTCGCAATCACACATGTATATTATTCATTTGCTTATCCTTATTAGCATTTTAAACTTTTTAAGTATTTGGTAAGTTATAGCTATGCAAATAGAATGTAGTTAAACAATATACAACTTTTTTCATTCAATTTGAGTGTTATACCTATTAAATAAATTCCAATTTATTATTTTCCAAATTAAGGGTTACTCCTAAAATTTTAAATTTTTTTTAATTTTTTTTCACTTAAATTCAATTCCACCCTTTCAATTCATAAGTTTCTAACAATTCAAGATTTACTTTAGTTTAATAATTAAAATCATTCCTTATTAGAGAACTTAAGATTTTCAACTCTGGATTCGATTTAAACCATTTTTTTTAATATATATATATACTAATATCTTTATATCTCAAATCATACTTTTTCAGAAGAATTTTAATCAGCATTGAAATATGTATATATATATATGCTTATTTTCATTTCATACTTTAGAAAATTACAATTTTTAATCAAAACAGGGTTTAGAAAAACTATTAAGTGATCTCCCCCACTTGGACTCTCGAAAATAAACGTCGATGATGCGTGCACTCATCACCGAAATCATTCTCTAGTGTCAAGTGGGGAGTATAACACTTACTTCATTTGAAAATCCTTTGAAAACAATTTCTAATCGAATATACTATCATATAATACTTATATTATACATTTCAAATTTTTGATAATAAATTTTCAAAACACCGGAATTTAAATTCTCCATCTTAATTTAAATTCATTTTTATTTTATTTTATTTACCATTTATATTCATTGTCAATCATATTTACAAGTTTCATTTCTTAAAATCATCCAATAGTCAATAGTTAGAAATATTGACTAATCAACAATAAACGATGATAATCTAATATTATCATCTCCTAACAACCAATACAATCAAAATTTATAAATTTTCAAGATAATTCTTTTATATATAGAATATAATCCAAAACAATATTATGTCAATCTGTCCTATTCGAGTGTTTAGAAATTCCTATCGATGCCTTGGCGTCCCAAGTACCAACCAGAATTCATAAATACTCAACGGGACAAATTAACACAATATAAAATCATTTTTATATCAAAATTACAAATACGCTCTCTCATATACACTCAAACTCATTCATAAGGTTTAACCCTATTTCAATGAGTTATTTCCTACTAGAGCCAAGGTAATCTAAACCAAAGCTCTGATACCAACTGTAACGACCCACATTTTGACCGTTCAAGTCGACAAAACATACACACATGCCGACTCAACCAATCCAAAATACAGATAGTTATTGGGGTTAAATAAGAAAAGAAAGGAAAGAACAGAAACAAACTCAGAATCTCGCAACGGAAGGGACAAGATATAATAATAAAATAACAGTTCATGAAGCTGTTAAATAAATATTTCTGATTATTATTATACATCATAAATCAGAGTTACATACATATCAGAGATAAAACAACAATGCAGCGGAAAAATAATACAGTAGTAGAATACAAATGATGTAATACCAAACTCCGTCTTCGTCCTCCAGAATATACCATCAACCTAATCTGAAATGCTCAGGCTGACCCGAGCGTAATGAAAAGACAAAACACTCGAGTCAGGACTAAAATATCTCATGTAAGTCAAATCAAATAAGAAAATATGAGTGTGACGGCGTCAGAGATGTTTACGGGGTTTGACATCTCCTATCCAGTGTCAACGTGAGTGCAATAACTTAAGAGATGTTATGGGATTTTCCATCTCTCAAGGATTCGTTAAACTATCTACTATGTAGTACAATACGCTATTATAATATGTCTACATTAAAGTAAAAGTATTAAAATAGCGTTAAGCCATGGCCCATTCCACCCTTAACACAGTTTATATTCCCAAGAGCATATACAAGACCGTAGTTTCCCCAAAACCGGAAGTCACCAGAGGGCAGTCCATATACTAAAGGTACAAACCAAAATCGTAGTGGTCGCGAATAGGATAATCAGTATGACAAGGTACATGAGGCAATACCAACTAGGATACTAGTAGTTGCGTGATCCGGACTGATGTTGGGCATAGCAGCTACTACCCCAACACCGCGAAACAACACTCCCAAAATCGAGGGGTGCACCCAAATCGAATCACAAAAGTAATAGACATGGTAACGAAGAAGTGTGTCCGCTAGAGGTGGCGAACCTCAATGGCCCAGCGCGGCTCCTGTTTTAGTCATGTCAGGGGTCATCCAATATCGTTCTCTTTCTTCAATCAACGCGTTCAACAAACCATCCACTTCGTTCTGGATCAACACTCCGCGTATACTAGTTATTAAAGTGGTTTTCGGTATCGATAGAGAGTATGTCCATATCCGATCCCGGTTTCTTTAATAACTACATATTATTATACCGATGGCTCTTTTACATTTTCAAAATCAATTCATAATTGATTATCAAAAATATCATATTCGCTTCAAAAATAAAAGCCTTTTCAAAATCATCATATCTACTCAAAGTATACGATTTCATTTCAAAATCATTTTCGCCTCAATATCTCATTTCAATTTCAAAATCGTCCTATCTACTCAAAATATACGATTTCATTTCAAAAATCATTTTCGTCTTACTTTTCACAAAACGATTCACATAAACTCGAATTCCAAAATTTAAAATTTAATCCAATTTCAAATCATCAATTTCAACTCGATTCAGCTTCTCAATAAACCATTTCAAATTATCAATTTCAAATACATATTTGAACCACAAAATAAACAATTTCGCTTCCAATATATTTCGAAACTTTAAATATTTCCCATTTCAAAACAGCTCATATATTTATATAAAAATATAAGATTCGCTTTAAAACCATTTCGTATTCAAATTAGAATATACTTCAAATTAAACATCCGTATTAAGTAGTTTACTTAATTTCTGGAACAATTCCCATTTAATAAACTTAGATTAATATTCGGATTTCAAGAATTCATTTAAGTATTACATTCCAAATCAATTTCAGTTCAAATCCTATTCAAATCAATTTTATCTTCAAATTTAATTCAATAGTTTCAATTTAGTTCAATTCACAAATTTATTTAAATTTCAATTTAATTCCAAATTAATTAAATCTCAATTTCAAATTAATTTTCACTTACAAACTCAAACTTGAAATATCATTTCATATAAATTTTCTTAGAAATATTCAGAGTTTGATTAAAAGTCCAATCTTTTAAAACAAATCGACTTTCGAAACTTTACGCCATATTTCAATTTTTCTTAAAAATCTAAACTTCGAATAATTAAACCATTTCATTTACCAAGTTTAAATTCCAACATCTCGAGCTTCAATTCAAAATAATTCAATTTCCATAAATTAGATTTTTATTCTTAAATCAATTCATTTAAATAATTTCAAAACAACTTTTAAAATCATTTAATTTAACCAACCCGGTGTCCGTATATAATTCTCTAACCTATGGCCAAGTGGTTAGTTATTTCAATTAAATGACATGGATGAATATATATTACTTAAACCAATCACAGTGTCATGTGCATGTATAACAGGATATATATAAGCAAATAAACATCCAAACATTTAAATATCAACCAATAGCATTCATCGAAATAAATCATCCAATAGTCAATACAATTCACGGCAATTTCATAGTTATCAATATCGGGAAATTTGATTTCAATTAAATCCTAATTTCAATTTACTATCAATTTAAATTTTCAACGGTGAATTCACACGACAATCTATATGACAATTAAATTTTTATCAAACAACGACAAATAAATTCATATCACTTCATAATGTCAAATTTAACTACCATAAAGATATTCAGTACGTTGTGAGCATTATAAAACACTCACCTTGATTTTCTGTTGTCGCCGAGACGTTCCGGTTTGGAATTGAAACTGGACGACGCCCAACTTTAGCCCAAATTTCCACCGTCTCCAAATCCATCCAAACCAGTTTCATTACGAAGCTCTCGTCATTACGATCGCAACGCAAAATGTTTCGTCCAAAACGGACCTCGTATGAAGAAGTTATGCTATTTTAAAGTTTGTACACGTTTTAATATAAATAAATTACAATTTCTTTTCAAATTTTAAACCTCATCAGATCTGGACCCTTGATTTTGCCTCTACCGGATCTGGCCGCATGTTTTGCCTTCTTCCGAAACGCACTCCTTCCAGTAAAACACGTACATGATGAACCCATCATCCATCGCCTAGGGTTTCATTTTGCACAAGCTTCATCCACTTTGATGATGATCAGAGGACACCACTTCGAAGCCCCCACACAACACCACCCACGCCTGCCACCATGGCCAGCTCGGCCAACCCATGGCCTGGGAAAACGTGCCCAGCTCGACCCCAAACACGGTCGCCCAACTCCTCCATCGTTGCGCCATACCCCATCATCTCCGTATGGATTGAAAGCTCTCGACGAGTGCTACAACTTTGTAGTTGAACACTTCTTCTAATTCTTCACTGATTGGAAGTAATTAAAGGGAAAAGAAGATGAATTTCTGGCCTTTGAAACAGATGGTGGCAGCTAACCCTAGCAGGTTGGGTTTTTGTGAAAAATGAATTGATGGAGGGGCTTTTATAGAAAAATACACGACACTATTCATCCAAAATTTTCCGAACTCCAAACGAAGCATGCCGGCTGGCGCTTCTAAGGTTTACCCCACGTTCCGAACGCAATGAAACATGTTTCGGAAGCTAATTCGGTCATCTGGGCGAGTTACGGAGAAAAACGATCAGTTTTAAATTAAACCGATTTCGATGCGTTTTGGCTTGCCCCGGACAAATGGTACATCCAATTGACACGAAATTTGAAACCATACAATAATATCACATTATGGATCCGATGAAACTGGTTTCGTCGAAATCCGAGACTTTTTGAAAAATGACTATTTTCTCTCGCCGAATTAATATTAAAAACAATTCGATGCGTTTCGAGCTGCCACGGTCAAATTATAACTCCGATTGCTACGAAAATTGAAATCCGACAATAACAAACTATTACGGATCCAATGGAACTAGTTTCGTTCAATCCTGAGACTGTTCGAAAAATGGCTATTTTTTAGTCGATAAATAAATATTAAAAATATTCAATTTCCACAAATTAACTTTAAATTCAATTTTAAAAGTTCTATAACATTTCTATAACCTCAATATGATAAGATAAAATTTTACAAATCATTTTCAATCATATTCAACTCGATTTTCAATTATTTCTGAAATTTAACTTATTAAATTATCGATTTAATTGTCTAATTAAATCCAATATTCGAAAAATAAATTATTCGACTGTTTAATTTCAATATAAAATTCCCAATTTTAAATTATTAACTTTTAAATCAAATCTCAATTGTTCAAAAATCCCATTTTTAATTTCACAGTAATTAACAATCTTTTACAATGCAGTTTTCCATTATAAATCCAATATAAAAGATTATATTAGATTCAACGTTCAATTATATTGTAATTCGAATTCAAGTTATTTAATTCCAAATGAATTCTTTTATTTCGATTTACACTTTCATTATTGAATCAACCATTTACTTATACATTATTATCAATAGTTTATAATTCATTTACTTTCATTTTCTACAGCTATCATCTTATTTAAATTCACAGTAATATTAAATTACATTCATTTACGTTGATTTCCATATTATAACTTCAATATTAAATGTAACATTTTATTTATTTCGTTATTTACAATCAAATTCAATTCAATTCAATTACTTGTTACATTCAAATATAAATCTTTACTTACGTTCAATTACAAGTTAACATCTTTATCGAATTACAGTTTCAGTTATTATCTGCTTTCAATCATCTGTAATATTAAGTTACATTTATTTATATTAGTTTCAATAACATAAACTTCCCTTATTAAATCTACCATTTTATTTATTCTTTGTTCACAATCATAACCAATTTGGTTTACAATCAAATTCAATTCATTATTTACATTCACTACAAGTTAACATCCATATTTAATTTACAAATAAGTTATTTCAGAATTCAGTTTTGTATTTTAACTTGTAATTCACATTTAACAACACAAAATTTTATTTCCTTCGGATTTTTATCCAAAATTTTCATTTTAATTCGTATTTTTAAAGTGTTAAAAATACGGGTCGTTACATAACCTAGACCAAACCGAAACCACCTCTAGACCAAGCCTATGCAAACCCTAGACAAGCCCTCTTATGTATTTTGCAAATATATATATTTTTATATTTTATTTTTCTATGTAAAATTATTTGTTTACATATGGAATTTATTTTTATTTTTCAAGCGTTGGATTTAGATTCTCCTCTCACTCAATCTGGTCCGTAGTTTGTTGATTTTTGTGTTGCGCTTTGAATCACTTTTCCAAACAAAGAAAGGTGAGAAAATCACACTTGACATATGTACTTATTTATTTGATGAATTGATGACAATTGAATTTTGAGGATATGTATATGCAAGTTTGACATTTCACCTATGACTTTATCATGTTATTTCATGTGTTATATCATGTTATTTCATATGTTTATATCATATTACTTCATATGTTTATATCATATTACTTCATATGTTTATATCATGTCATTTCATATGTTTATATTATGTCATTCATATGATTTATTTTGTTATTTCATATCATATTATGTCTGTTTGATCATATGTCATGATATGTTGAATATTTTTATGTTTATTTAATATTCTGGAATCACACTGCAAGTTCCTTCACTGTAGGTTGAAATAATACATACCCGAACGATCTTTAGAGTAAGGAAAAATTGTTATGGGCTGAAATGATAGGCTTGAGCAATTTTATTTGACTTGGGATTGCGGGTTTGAAATGATATAAAGCCCGGAAAATTTATAAATTGCAGATTGAAATGATATATGTTCGTATTTACTTGACCCTAGGGTAGTGAATTTTATACAGACTCCGTTGTAGATTTAAAATGATTTTTCTAAAAATTATTATGTATTTTGAATTTCTATATATGAATCTCAACTAAGATTTATTGTAATAATTTCTGTGAATTTTTTTACATGTGATAAAATTTTATAAGAAATGAATAATTGGAAATGTAAATTTTGGAATCTAATTTACAGCATGAAGGTTAATTGAAATTTCATAAGCCGATTTGACTTAATAATAGTATTTTATTCTAACCTATAAAGTGTAAGTTTTAATTCATGTAATAGTGATTAAAATAAATGTTTTGTGAAAAGAAATGTAAGTTAAAACGTACATTTGACATGTAAGTTTTAACAAATGAAAATGGTATGATTTGTGAAATAAAAATGATAAATGTCATTTATTGAAAAGAAATTAAAAGGTAAGTAAAAATACTTTTAACTGGGTATAAAGATTTATGCTTTAAAATTTGATGTTTAGTGACAAAGTTATTAAATCAAAGGTGTGATTTCTTTAAATGACTAAATAGCTTAAATTTGAGTAATATAATAGGAAGAATATAATGACTTTGATAAAAACTGTAAATATATATATATATATATATATATATGTATATACATATTATTTGATTTTATAGACTATTGTAGTAGGAAGGATTACAGTAACAATTCAAAACTGCTGCGATTTCTTACAGTAGCAATTCAAAACTACTGCAGTTTCTAACTGTAACAATTCTGCACTGCTGCGGATTCTTACAGTAACACTTCTGCAATGCTGCGAATTCTTACCGTAACAGTTTTGGACTCCTGTGAATTCTTACAGTAGCACTTCTGCACTGCTGCGTTTTCTTAAAGGTGACATTTTCTGAATGCTACAATTTTCTTAAAGGTTACATGTATGGTTCTAAAAGTTACATTCTTAAAGTGTTATGATCTCAAAACTTTTATGTTTAAAAAGGGTTATAATTAAATGAATTTTGAAGTATTACTACTTTGGGAAAATGAATATTATTTTAAAAGAATAATGATATGGAATTTATATGGTTTAAAAGGAATATGTTTGATATGAAATATAAACCATTTGAAATTTATATAACCACGGGTTATAATAACGATTGGTTGTTAAAGAGACCGGGATCGGATATGGGTATACTCTATGTCGATACCGAAAACCACTTTAACAACTGTATACCCGGTGGAGATTCCAGAATGAAGTAGGATGGTGGCGACGATCCTAAAGGTATATTTACGTGGACCCGACTCCCGTGAGTTGGCATAAGGTGGATAAAACAGGAGCAATCGACGGGCCAAGGAGGTAGCTCCTCTAATCGAACACACTTCATAGTTAGCCATTCTATTACTTTGTGATTGATTTGGTGCGCACCTTTGATTCGGGAGTGTGGATCGAGTTGGGCGGTAGTTGCGGCTATGCGTTACCAACAGTCCGGAAGTGTAATTGGTATATCTACCCTGGCATTGCCAAGTTGTGCCGTGTCACCTACCCTAGCGCGCCTTCTACGAGTTTGGTTTGTACCATACCTATGGAGTGCCCTCTGACGGCACCCAGTACGGGTGGGATTACGATACTGTATAAACTATGAGAATATATAAAATGTGTTATGGGGGTTATGGGTAACGCCTTAACGCTATTTTAATAGTTTACTTTACTTTAGACATTATTATAATAGCGTATATTACTACATAGTAGGTAGTTTAACGGATCCTTAAAGGATGGGCGATCCCAAGCATCCTTTAAGTTACTGATGCATTCCTTTCCAGTTCACTTGAGTTGATTTACATTTTATAAGTATGTATGTCCTGACTCGAGTGTTTTGTGTTTTGCTTCATGCTCGCATCAGCCTGAGTTCAACAGCTTTGGTTTCATCCTCTTTCGAAGCTAGAGATCCGCTGAAGATTCAGTCGTCTACTTGATATTTTATTCCAGTTATTTCCACAGCACTTTTGCTTTTGTAGTAGCAACTTATGTATCTAACTTTACAAGTATATTTGTTTCCAGACTTGGTATTATATATTTGTTTTGAGACTTTGTATCTATGAGCTTCATGAACTCCTATGTTTATTTATTCCGCTACGAGTTATTCTGATATTCTGTGTCTATGATTCTATGATTGACTTTATTTGCTCCAAATTTTATTAACAATCTGTCATTTTGAATTATTCAAGTTTGACATGTGTGGATTTACTGTCGATTTTAGTGGTCCAAAATGGCGGGATGTTACAGTTGGTATCAGAGCCAGGTTTTAGGCAAACCTTAGCCTACGGAGCAAAAACTCATTAGAGATAGGGTAGCAATACCCTAGAATGAGTAAAATCAATCTTAGAATCATTCTTTGCGAGAGAACGTATTTTCAAGTATAAAATGATTTTAAATGATTTAAAAATGATTTTTAAAAGATTATTTTAGATATAAAATTTTTCTTGTTTTAAAATTCCTTTTCTTAGAATTCTTCCTTCCTTTCGAATCCACCTTATTTTATAGAATTCTTTGATTAGGATTTCTAGTCTAGTTGGATCTTTTCTTCTATCTTTTCCATTATCTTTGTCCTAAAAATTCATTCTTGAATTTCCAGGATGAAGCGTAAGAATGCCAAAGGTCGTGGTGTTGCCCCAGTCCCAGCACCAGTTGCACCCGTTAGGTTTACTACTCTCTGTAAGGAGTTCACCTAGTTAGGTGGTACTAAGTTATCAGGATCAGAGACCATCATTGAGGCTCAGTAGTGGCTGAGAGGTTTGAAAAGGATTTTTGCTGGTTAGGAGATCACTGACGCTCAGAAGCGCCAGTTAGCAGCATGGCAGTTGAAGGAGGCAACACTAGATTTGTGGCAGTCTGTTATAGCCAACATTGTTGAGGCAGATATTTCTTGGGAACAGTTTCGGTATTGTCTTGAGTTAGTCCTTTTGAATTTGGTTTAGGTTATCACTTTTGAATCTTTCTTAAGTTTGGATATCTTGTTTAGGGACGCTTTTGTGACGAAGTGGATGCCGGAGGCTGGGAAGTCTCAGCTATACAGGGAGTTTATGGACCTTAAGCAAGGGGATATGTCATTTGCTGAGTATGAGAGGAAGTTTGATGAGCTTTCCTAGTTTGGTCCTAGTTTGATTGATGCCCCTCTTAAGAAGAATGAGAAGTTTATAGCTGGAGCTCGCCCATAGTTTTATGATCATCTGATTTCTCATGTGCACAGCCCTTTTACTACATTGATGGATATGGCCATTAGGTATGAGAACCCCACTTCTAAGGAATCATCTGTTGCTCGTGCACCTTCATCTCAGCCGTCTTCTAGCAACTCTAAGAAGAGAAAGTCAAATTTCCAACGTCAGAAGCATAATTGGCTCAAGAATCCAGGTTTAGGATCTTCTTCTTCCCGGAAGCAGCCTATTGATCTTTCTTCCATTGCTTGCTTTAGGTGTGATCAGAAAGGGAATTATGCCATTAGTTGTCCTACTTTAGCTGGAGCTGTTGTTCCTCCAGTTCAGATGACTAGGCATGATCTTTGCTATGTCTGTTTGTTGCCTGGCCACTTTAAGCAGGATTGTCCCTTGTATCAGAAGGGCAAGGCATCTGGAGTCTTTTCCATGACTTCTTCCACTCAGGCTCTGCCTACACCACCTGCCCCTAGTGATACCCAAGGTACTCTCCAGAGCACCTTTACCTTGTTTAATCTTCCTGTTTGTGTTTTATTTGACACTGGAGCTTCGCGTAGTTTCATTTCTGTGGACCTTTGTGATAAGTTTGAGCATATCCTTTCACCTAAGTTTGCAACCGAACCTTTGTGTGTTACTAATCCTATTGGTGGTCCCGCAAACCTTAGTAGGATTTGTAACAATGTGAAACTCTTCCATTCTGGCTATCGTTTTTTTGGTGATTTCTATGTTCTTGGTTTCGATGCTTTTGATCTATTGCTTGGAGGAGATTGGCTGAAGATTATGAAGCTGTTATTTCTTGTAAAGCCCGAACCGTTTCTCTTGATTCTTCCCCTAGTGATCTTGATTCTACTCCTGTGGTCAAACTCTATTCCGATGTATTTGGTGAAGTCACTACTTTACCTCCTAAATGGGAAATCGAATTTTGTATTGATATTATTCCTGGAGCTCGACCTGTAGTTCTTCCTCCCAGAAGAATGGCACCCCGCGAGAAGGTTGAGTTGAGGAAGCAAATCGAAGACTTGATCTCCAAAGGTTTGATCAGACCCAGTCATTCCGAATGGGGAGCAGTAGTTGTTTTTGTCACTAAGTCTGATGGTTCTTTGAGGATGTGTGTTGATTATATGGAGCTGAACAAGCTCACTATGAAAAATAGATATCCAATTCCTCGCATTAATGATATGTTTGATTAGCTGTATGGCGCTACTGTATTCTCTCAGCTTGATCTTGCCACCGGTTTTCACCAGCTCATAATTGCTGAGGAAATTATTCCCAAAACTGCTTTCCGTTCGGAGGATGGTTTCTTTGAATGGCTAATTATGCCTTTTGGTTTGACTAATGCCCCAGCTTTCTTTGTCGACCTTATGAATCGTGTCTTCCATGATGTTCTCAATAAGTTTGTTCTAGTTTTCATCGACAATATCCTTGTTTTCTCTAAGACGGAGGAGGAGAATAAATCTCATTTGAGCTTTGTTCTAGGGACTCTCAGAAGTCATCAGTTGAAAGCCAACGTCTCGAAATGCCATTTCTAGAAAGATGAAGTCCAATTTCTTGGACATATTGTTTCTGGTGATGGAGTTTCTATTGATCCAGTTAAGATCGCTGTGATAATTGTAAGTCTATCTTCTCTTCTTTCCTTTGTACGTTAGTTATTCTATCTCTTTATCGGTTCTTATTCTCCCTATTCTATTCTAGAATTGGGAAACTCCTAGGGCTCTATCTGATATCCGTAGTTTTCTGGGCCTTGCCGGTTATTATCGGAGATTCATTGAGAATTTTGCTCTGATTGCTGCACCTCTCACCGCTCTAACTCGTAAGAATGCTAAGTTTAGATGGAATGATAAGTGTGAAGCTGCATTTAATGAGTTGAAGTGCAAACTTACTTCCGCACAAGTTATTACCGTTCTAATTGGAGATGAGGGATTAACGGTATACACTAATGCCAGTCGCGAAGGTTTGGGAGATGTTCTAATGCAGGTTGGGAAGGTTATCGCTTATGCTAGTCGCCAGTTGAAGAATCATGAAGCTAATTATGCAGCCCATGATTTGGAATTGCTTGCCGTAGTTTTTTCTTTGAAACTTTGGAGACATCATCTATTGGGAACTAAGTTTGAGCTCTTTACGGATCATAAGTCTTTGAAATATATTTTCACCCAGAAGGACTTGAATTTGAGGCAAGTTAGGTGGCTTGAGTTTCTAGCTTCTTATGACCTTGACATCAATTATACCCCAGGGAAAGCTAATGTTGTAGCTGATGCTTTGAGTAGGAAGAAGGCGATATTATGTCAGCTTGTTGTTTTTTCTCCTCTTATGGATCGTATTATTGCTAAGCAAGATGAGGATGAGATGCTTAGGCTTATTAAGGAAAATGTTCGTAGCAGAGTTAGTGGTAGTAGCCAAAATGGTAGTGGAGCTCAGATTGATGATAAAGGGATTTTAAGGATTAATAATCGGATTTGTGTCCCGAATGTCGATGGATTGAGGTAAGAATTACTTCGGGAAAATCATCGGTCCGGACTTTCTATTCATCCAGATGTGACGAAGATGTACCATGATATGAAGAAGCTGTATTGGTGGAGTGGTATGAAGCGTGATATCTCTCTTTTTGTTAGTAGATGTGCAACTTGTCAGCAGGTTAAGGTTGATCACCAGAAGACTGCTGGATTATTGCAACCTCTTGAGATTCCCAATTGGAAATGGGAACAAGTTTCTATGGATTTTATTGATGGATTACCGAGGACTAGGAGAGGTAATGAAAGTATTTGGGTAGTTGTGGATAGATTGACCAAGTCAGCTCATTTCATTCCGGTTAGGTCCAACCATTCTGCTTCGAGTGTAGCTGAGATTTATATGAGAGAGATAGTTCGTCTTCATGTTGTTCCTGTTAGTATAATTTGCAATAGAGATCCCATCTTTACCAGTCAGTTTTGGAAAACTTTTCAAGAATCTTTAGGTACTCGTCTGAATCTGAGCACTGCTTACCATCCGCAGACCGACGGTCAAACGGAAAGGGTAAATCAGATTTTAGAAGATCTTCTTCGTGCCTGTGTCCTTGATTATGGAGGATCTTGGGAAGATCATCTCCATCTCGTTGAATTCACCTATAACAATAGTTATCAGGTATAATCTCAAATATCTGTTTAAGGTTGTCTTAAACATTTATCTATCATATTCCATCTTTTGAATTCAGGCTAGTATCGAAATGGCTCCATTTGCTTCTCTTTATGGACGACCTTGGAAATCTCCATCTTGCTGGATTGAATCCGGTAATCATTTGGTTCTTGGTCCGGATATGATTCTAGAGGCTTTTGAGAAGGTTGAGGAGATTAGGAGGAAGATGAGGATTGCGCAGGATAGACAGAAGAAGTATGCTGACAGGCATATGAGGAGTTTAGAGTTTTCTGTTGGTGATCAAGTTTTCCTTAAGGTCTCTCCATTAAGGAATGTGATTCATTTTGGACAAAAAGGGAAGCTCGCTCCTAGGTTTATTGGTCCTTTCCGCATCTTAGAGAGAGTTGGTTCCTTAGCTTATCATTTGGAATTGCCTAAGAAACTTTCTAGAGTGCATAATGTGCTCCATGTTTCGCATATTCGTCGGTATCTTCATGATCCATCTTTCATTATCCAGCCTTCTGCTCTCAAGAGTTTGGATGTTGAGTCGAACCTTACTGTCGAGAGGAAGCCACTTCGTATTATCGAAAGAGGTATGAAGCAACTTCGGAGAAAATCTGTCAACCTAGTCAAAGTGCAATGGAGCACTGATTATGGGGATTGTACTTGGGAAACGGAAGAGAGCATTCGTGCTTCAAATCCGGAATTGTTTATTCCAAGTACAATTTGTTGTCTTACCTTATCCTTCTTTATTTTCTGGTATCGTTCCTTTTCGAGGACGAAAAGTTTTGAGTGGGGGAGAGTGTAACTATTCGCAAATTTTGAAAATATTTTTAAATGAAAATCTATTTGAAACTTTGAATTTAACTATTTTAAATTTGAGAAACATGGAAAATTTAAAGGATAATTTTGAGTTTTGATGTGAAATATTTTTCCAAATTTAATAAAATAAAGTTTTTTCTTAAAATGCAAATTTTGGTCAACTTTGGTCAAAGTTTGACTATCTGTGAAATTTTTTAAAATTTGAATTTTTAACTTTTTTTTTATGAAGATGAATTTAATTTTAACATTTTCCCAATTTTTCGTTTTGTTAAATTTTGATGTTTACTTCTCAAATTTTGCAACTTTTGGCGTATTACACGCAGTTATTTTCCCTACAACATCTATTTTATTTTTATTCTGATTTGTTTGGGCTTAGACCATTTGGGCTAGAAAACATTTAGTTAAATGATAGCCTATATATAATCTAGTAGGGTTTTGGCTAACCTCCACATCCATTCATTTGTGCCTCCACAGAAAAATGTAAGTCTTCTTCTCCTTCTTCTTCCTCCTCTTTCCAAAACCCTAGATCTTCTTCTCCACCACTCCTCTTCTTCCAAAATTTGCCATCACCTTCACCACCTCCTTGCACCTTCTTCTCTTCTCTCCTATTCTCCACCTCTTCGCAAAACCCTAGACCTTCCTCTTCCAAACCCTAGTCATGACATCTTCCCTACCCAAAACCGACCGCCATCACCAAATAGCATCCCCATAGCCGAGCACAATCTTTTGCCTCCCCTTCCTTTTGCCTTCCTAGCCGTGAGCCTTGCCCTAGAGATGATGGACCCAAAAACCCTAACCAATCTCCACCAAAACCTTGCTATGGCCGAACCTATCTCTACCAAAACCTAACTATGGCCGAACCCACCTAATCCAAACCTAGCCTAGACCAAACCAAAACCACCTCTATACCAAGCCTATGCAAACCCTAGACAAGCCCTCTTATGTATTTTGCATATATATATATATATTTCTATTTATTTTTCTATGTAAAATTATTTGTTTACGTATGGAATTTATTTTTATTTTTCAAGCGTCCGATTTGGATTCTCCTCTCACTCAAACTGGTCCGTAGTTTGTTGATTTTTGTGTTGCGCTTTCAATCACTTTTCCAACCAAAGAAAGGTGAGAAAATCACACTTGACATACGTACTTATTTATTTGATGAATTGATGACAATTGAATTGTGAGGATATGTAAATGCAAGTTTGACATTTCATCTATGATTTTATCATGTTATTTCATGTGTTATATCATGTTATTTCATATGTTTATATCATATTACTTCATATGTTTATATCATGTCACTTCATATGTTTATATCATGTCATTTCATATGTTTATATTATGTCATTCATATGAGTTATTTTGTTATTTCATATCATATTATGTCTGTTTGATCATATGTCATGATATGTTGAATATTTTTATGTTTATTTAATATTCTGGAATCACACTGCAAGTTCCTTCACTGTAGGTTGAAATAATACATACCCGAACGATCTTTAGAGTAAGGAAAAATTGTTATGGGCTGAAATGATAGGCTTGAGCAATTTTATTTGACTTGGGATTGCGGGTTTGAAATGATATAAAACCCGGAAAATTAATAAATTGCGGACTGAAATGATATATGTTCGTATTTACTTGACCCTAGGGTAGAGAATTTTATACAGACTCCGTGGTTGATTTAAAATGATTTTTCTAAAAATTATTAAGTATTTTGGAATTTTGTATATGAATCTCAACTAAGATTTATTGTTATAATTTCTGTCAATTTTTTTACATGTGTTAAAATTTTATAAGAAATGAATAATTGGAAATGTAAATTTTGGAATCTAATTTACAGCATGAAGGTTAATTGAAATTTTATAAGCCGATTTGACTTAATAATAGTATTTTATTCTAACCTATAAACTGTAAGTTTTAATTCATGTAATAGTGATTAAAATAAATGTTTTGTGAAAAGAAATTTAAGTTAAAACATACATTTGACATGTAAGTTTTAACAAATGAAAATGGTATGATTTGGGGAATAAAAATGATAAATGTCATTTACTGAAAAGAAATAAAAAGGTAAGTAAAAATACTTTTAACTGGGTATAAAGATTTATGTTTTAAAATTTGATGTTTAGTGACAAAGTTATTAAATCAAAGGTTTGATTTCTTTAAATGACTAAATAGCTTAAATTTGAGTAATATAACAGGAAGAATAGAATGACTTTGATAAAAAACTGTAAATATATATATATATATATATTATTTGATTTTATAGACTATTGTAGTAGGAAGGATTACAGTAACAATTCAAAACTGCTAAGATTTCTTACGGTAGCAATTCAAAACTACTGCAGTTTCTTACTGTAACAATTCTGCACTGCTGTGGATTCTTACAGTAACACTTCTGCACTACTGCGAATTCTTATCGTAATAGTTCTGCACTGCTGCAAATTCTTACAGTAGCACTTCTGTATTGTTGCGTTTTCTTAAAGGTGACATTTTCTGAATACTACAATTTTCTTAAAGGTTACCTGTATGGTTCTAAAAGTTACATTCTTAAAGTGCTATGATCTCTAAACACTACTACAAAACATGTCATTTGCATCGCCTCATTTGAGTCGGTTGAAGTAAAAACTGATGCAAATAGAACTATTTGCATCAGTTCTGTCTTAATAACAGATGCAATTGGTGCGTAGAAAGCAATAGGTAATAAAAAAATCAAATTTGCATCAGTTGTCACCAACAACCGATGCAAATACGTCGATGCAAATAGTTGTAGTTGCATCGGTTATAAAGTCAACAGATGCAACTAAATTAATTTGCTTCCCTTTCCTTACGCCCTTTCGTTAATTCCAGTATTCCGCCGCTTATTTTTCCATTCATTTCCAGTATTTCGCATGCTTCTCAAAAAAAAACCCCTAACCTTAACCAAATCCATGATTTAATCAACCGAATTCCTCTCCCATTTTCTCCTTCACCTGCTTCTCCTCTCTCTCATCTCAAACCCTAATTTCCTCTAATTAATGCTCGAGGGTCTGGATTAAAGGTGAAAGGGTTGGATTCGCGACGTCGTTCAGGTAATTTCGTTTGTTTTGGGGTCAAAAGAGAAGGGTGTAGGAACTTCGACGTTGACGCCTGTTTTGAGATCGTCGAAGAGGCGACGATAGAGGCATCGATGCCTACAATATCTGCTTCTCCCAATAGGCTAAAGTTAGGGTTTCGACTGCCATCTTTGATTGAAAGGGGTCGAAATATTGGCGATGCTGAAGTGGATTGGTTGCGGTCGTCTAACCGAGCTGTATATGTTTCATTTCATTGGCTAATACTATGAGAATGGTTTAAGCTTATTATACTGACATATGATTCAGGAATCAGTACTTCTCTCCCTCGTTGTTTTATTATATACTAACTTTTCAATGATTGCAAATAGGCATTACTTGAATAGCCCATTTGCTTAAAGTATCTACTATCATTTTTTTTTGTATTGCGCTCTTGTCAGAATTGTAGATTAATTTGAAGATTGCTAATCATTTACATTCTCAAGTGCAGTGGTATTTTTGAGGTCAACTGCTCGAAAGATGTCAAAGTTCAGGGTATAATCGGCCCTTGTGCTTCTCTTGAGAAGGTACGTTTTCCATTATTTTTTATTCAAAATATTGCAAGCCTAATTTTTTTCCCCCCAAATGTATGTCCTCACTTTTATTCCTAATCGCAGAAAGGTCCATTGTGCTCGGATACTGTAATTGGTCAAGGAAACACAAGTTCTTGGAAAATGTGTGGTCTTGACAAAAAAACGTCTCTATGTATAATATTTGAAATAGCAAGGAAAGATGGTCCAGATGCAGCAGTTGGTCAAGCTGGAACCAATCAATTCTATTTCCAGTTCTTAACTTAGTAGGGCTACATACTTTTTGCTTTTGCTAACAATGTTCTCTATACAGAATTGTCTCTATGTAAACAACCGATGCAAATGACCTGTTTTGTAGTAGTTAAACTTTTATGTTTAAAAAAGGTTATAATTAAATGAATTTAGAAGTATTACTACTTTGGGAAAATGAATATTATTTTAAAAGAATAATGATATGGAATTTATATGGTTTAAAAGGAATATGTTTGATATGAAATATAAACCATTGGAAATTTATATAACCATGGGTTATAATAACGATTGGTTGTTAAAGAGACACGGATCGAATATGGGCATACTCTTTGTCGATACCGAAAACCACTTTAAAAACTGTGTACGTGGTGGAGATTCCAGAATGAAGTAGGATGGGGGCAACGATCCTAAAGGTATATTTACGTGGACCCGACTCCCATGAGTTGGCATAAGGTGGCTAAAACAGGAGCAATTGACGGGCCAAGGAGGTAGCTACTCTAATCGGACACACTTCATAGTTAGCCATTCTATTACTTTGTGATTGATTTGGTGCGCACCTTTGATTCGGGAGTGTGGATCGAGTTGGGTGGTAGTTACGGCTATGCGTTATCAACGGTCCGAAAGTGTAATTAGTATATCTACCCTGGCATTTCCAAGTTGTGCCATGTCACCTACCCTAGCGCGCCTTCTACGAGTTTGGTTTGTACCATACCTATGGAGTGCCCTCTGACGGCACCCAGTACGGGTGGGATTATGGTACTGTATAGACTATGAGAATATATAAAATGTGTTAAGGGGGATATGGGTAACGCCTTAATGCTATTTTAATAGTTTACTTTACTTTAGACATTATTATAATAGCGTATATTACTACATAGTAGATAGTTTAATGGATCCTTAGAGGATGGGCGATCTCAAGCATCCTTTAAGTTACTGATGCATTCCTTTACAGTTCACTTGAGTTGATTTACATTTTATAAGTATGTATGTCCTGACTCGAGTGTTTTGTGTATTGCTTCACGCTCGGGTCAGCCTGAGTTCCACAGCTTTGGTTTCATCCTCTTTCGAAGCTAGAGATCCGCTGAAGATTCAGTCGTCTACTTGATATTTTATTCCAGTTATTTCCACACCACTTTTGCTTTTGTAGTAGCAACTTATGTATCTAACTTTACAAGTATATTTGTTTCCAGACTTGGTATTATGTATTGGTTTTGATACTTTGTATCTAGGAGCTTCATGAACTCCTATGTTTATTTATTCCGCTGTGAGTTAATCTGATATTCTGTGTCTGTGATTCTATGATTGATTTTATTTGCCCAAATTTTATTAACAATCTGTCGTTTTGAATTATTCAAGTTTGACATGTGTGGATTTATTGTCGATTTGAATGGTCCAAAATGGCGGGATGTTACAGCACATATAGGATATACGTTACTCTATATCAAAATCGTCATGGGGGTACTATAAATCAAGGTACAAATGGGTGTCCAGATATCTACGTCAATGATACTTACATCATGTGACATCTCTAATCAATCAAAGCAAACATAATATCAATCATCCATCCTCACATCACTCACTTGGTGCATTGAATATATAATCACTCACTGACCCATCACGGTCAAAGACCAGACTATCTGTCATGATAGCCAGCATCTTGGTTCTTCAGTACTCAAATCCATGCCACTCGGTCAGCCAGAAAATAGACTAACCATCACGTAGAAATTATAATAGAGAGCCATCACGCTCTAGCAACCATTACATCCCCAGTATATGCCCAACCTCATGAGTACCCTACGAACCCTCAAGTGTCAACGATCCCTCTGAACACATCACCTATAGCAGAGTACATCTTGGAACTGATCTCACGATTTCCATCACGAAGTCATCGTGTTTGGGATGATTCTCTACAGTCATCATTAGTCATAGAACGTCATTGTACGTCCCATAACCTTTCTCCAATAGTTCCTCCAAGCCATCTCGTAGTCATCTACTATGCATCTCGACGTATAGCAATTCATCATAGAAAACATCACTTCCCACCGCAAGCCATTGCATTGAAGCGTCGCTTCCTTGCTTCACTGCTAAAACCGCTCGTTGAAGAGCCTTAACATTAAACTCAAATGTCGAACCAATGAATGAACGAATCATCACACCATGCTCCTCAAACGCTCTCTATCGTCGATGTCAAAATTTGCCAAATTGTTCATTATCTATAGTTTTAGATATTGACCACTCCAGAGTAGTCGATAATAAACAATTTTGTCATGTACTTAGCCAAAATGGCTCGGTACAAACCAAATGAGAATGACCGGTGTCTATCCCAAATTCTAAAGCATATACCCAAGTCCATCATATTGCATTTTCAGATCGGTCGGTACGAACGAAACTCTATACATGAAATTCTATCCTATGGGATATTTCCTAACACTATATCACCTATCGATCAACGTCAACCAAAATAAGCGAACAAGCAAATAAGCATACATGCAACCAACTAACATACATGCATCTTTCATAGCATACATACAACATATATACATGCCTATATCAACCAACATGGGGATTCTTATAAAAAATGTTCTAAATCTTGTAACTTCCTAAACATAATGTGTCCATAGTAACATGTGTGAAATCCAATTTAAAACCATTTTTAAAACACTTTTAAATTCTTTTATAAAATCGAATGTAGGTTTAAAGATATTAGAAATCATGTTTAATGTTGGAAATCTGTTCAAAACTTCATTTTATACTATACTAATAACCATACTATGGCGAGTGACAATATCATTCACCTCAATAAAATCTGATAAATCCAATGTCAAAGTTGTAAAGCTCTCCATTACGAGTGCAAAGTAAGAAATTGCATCCAAATCGAACCTCGTATGCGAAAGATATAGATTAAATATGAAACATGATTAATAAAAATTATTAATTAAGTTAAGTAGGCTAATTAGCTTAATTAATCATCTTTCTTAATCAATATCCCCCATACTGTACATAACGATATGCACGTGCACACACAAACCCAACCTAGACATGCACATTTTTTCCCAAACCTTGAGCTACAGTCCACGAATCGAATAATTGCCTTTATTAACGCATTTCTCAACGGACCCCACCATGATGAACTCGACCTACCGAAGGGCAATAAGACTTGGCGCACCCTTCTACAATCGTACAATGTCACTTTTCACCACGTGCAACCAAAGTTCAAGCACTTGATGCTTGAATATGCAAATTGCCAAGAGAATCGCACCATGCTCTCCATTTCATGTAACACCCCTTCTATTGTCGCCAATGCCCAATTCTATTTGACAGCCATAAGTTGACGACCACCCACAAATGTCACCGTACACAATGAAGTCAGCATGGATGTGAAGCTCTTGCCTCCCCGAGTTTAATGTATCTAACCTCAACGAATTTCATGGTCTGTAGCGTTCGAATTAAATTTATGAAGAGCTAAAGGAAGGGGCATCTATTTTTCTTCTATAGAAAAGAGGAAGAGAGAAAAATAAATGAAAGGGGAAAGTGAAAGTGAGTGTATACATATATTATATATCATATATATACTTTATTTGATTTCTCAAATAAATCGCCATATGTTTCGAGCACGTACGATCACACGGCACATCGGATCGTAGCGAAATTCGTCGGTGCACATCACCAAATTTTTTTGGTCCCAATGGTATAATTTTCATCAGCTCCAGGATGATAATTTCACACATTTCGAGATCATTTTGGCCATCAGATTGCTTGATTTCCAAATATTGTGATATTTATACTTATTTTAATTTGCAATGTCGATCCGAACTCAAAGGAAGTGGTCTCTAGTCCTAATTCGACCATATGCAAAAAGTCATATTTTTTGGACCTTCAATTAATTAACGATTTAATATTTAAATCAATTATTTAAATATCCTATCATTTAAAAAATATGAGTCGTTACATTAGTGGACTTGGGTTTACGATTTAGCAAAAATTCAAGCCCACTAGCATATGGATTGTCACATTTGGTATTACAGCTTAGTTTAGTCGATCTTAAGAATTAGGAAACGCTGAATGAGAATATTTTTATTTCTTCAATGACTATAAATATATTATATGCCAAATCATATGAATTCTGACTATAGTGTAGTTGCAACAATATTCTAAAAAGATGGACTGTTGACTATGGGTCGGAAAAATAGATGAAGTTGAATATATACACCTACCCCGATTACCTCATGAGAAATAGGTCATATGGAAAGGCATTGACTTAAGAAGAGCATGAGTACGACATATAGAAGGGTCCCTGAAGCTGGATAGTACTTGACCCCGTTGTAGAACAAATATTGCTCTATAGTTGTACATTCCTACAAGATTGTCGATTGATGATGTATAGTATGTCCATATAAACGGGAAAATAAGAAGCTATATGTTGTAGATATTCGGAGTTAAGAATTAAATAAGTTCCTAAAGGAAGGTGTGTAGTAATCCTTCCAAGGTGATGTTCTAATTTTTAGTGTTCTAAGAGAAGATAAGTAAGGAAGTAATAGGAAAAGAAGGGACAATTAAAAATCCACTTTAAGTCCGACCCTATATGAAAGAATTTAAAATAAAAAGTTTGAAAAAAAGAGTTTTGGAAAATATATAAATAATAAACATATATTTTAAATGGTTTTCTAAGGATTTATTTGAAAGTTGAGTAACCTTATTTTGAAGAGTAAATAATTGTAAAGATTTCGGGAAAATAAAATATCTATATTTTACTTAAATATAAAGTTCTAGTAGAAATAAAAATTGGTTAAATCGAAAATCTCAATAAATGGTTTTTATAAAAAGTTATTTGTTTTGAATAAAAATAGTAAACGTATATAGCTCGTTGATTTTTCTAAAATAAAAAATTTTAAGTTATAGAAAAATTCTTTTTGGGGGTGGACAATAGTACTGGTTTTAAGTGGGGTAAAAAGTATGGAAAGAAGGCCAGAACTCGAGAACAAAGCAATAGACGAATGCACCGCAATGGCTAAATAAAGAAGGCTTTAAATTGAGAGAAAAGTTATATAAAGAGGAGCCATTAAAATAAGTATAGTTTAGGTAGAAGAAGTTAAATAATAGTAACATTATGAAATATAAATCAAAACAATATTAGAAACTTATATAAAATAATGTTAGTAATTAGAAACAATATAGGAAATTAGAAGAATGAAAAGTGGATAGTTTCCACAAATATGTGCAATAATTGCACATACTTTTTTAGAAGTCCTCAATATATGCTATTAGAACCTCCGCTAAGGTTGAAAGTGGAAGTAGCATGAGAATTATAAAGATAATATAATGTTAGTTGTCCTTGTCTACTCCAGTTTTTATTGCTTAAAAATTGTAAAAGATGTTTTAGTAAATATTGTAAAGTGTATTTAAAAAAAATGGTTTACTATAACAATTGAGTATATAAAAGCAAAACTTAATAAATGGTATGAGTTAAAAATGCCACTTTTAAGAAGTAAAATCTTTGTTGTGAAAAGGTTTTGAAGGAAAAGCATATTTGAATAAAGAAGGAAAGGATCTTTTTAAAGATTAATTGCTAATATTTCCTTTTAAACTTAATAAATAAACTTAACTGATAAATTCTAAATTATGATGTTAAAAGTTATGACACCAAGTTATTTTTGAATTTAATAGAAAGTTTCTAAGTTTGTACTTTTAAAGATAAAAGTTATGGGATTAAGTACATCATAATTGTGAAGTTTTAATTTTTGAAAAAAAGTGGTGAAAACCAAATCAAAATTTTAAAATGGAGTAGATAGGGATTGTAACGACCTAGAATTTCAGCCATTTAAATTTGGGATATTTAATTGATTTTACATATTAAAAGGTTGTTTTTATAAGTCAAATGACTTGAATTTCAAATTCAGCGATTTATTTAATAATTAAATTGTTGAATTAAAATTTGGAAATATTTAAAATAAATTATATCATGAATTTGAAATGAATGGAAATGTTTCAAAAGTTTATTTAAATTCTATTTGAATAAGAATGCAGATAGTAAACTTTTAAATTGGAATTAAAAGTGATTAAACTGATTTTTGAAAATAAATCGTTTTAATTAACGTGTGAAAATAGCCTTCTAGGGCACTGTCTCGGATTTTGACGAAAAATGTTTCATTGGATCCGTAATAGTGAGTTATAGTATGTCGTCGAATTTCATGACGATTGGACGTGTCATTTGGGCGTGCGAGTTCGAAACATGTGGAAATTTATTTCAGAAAATTAATATAATAGTCTTGAAAAGCTATCTTCTGTATACGATCGAATTAGGCCTGGAAACTAGTTCCATTATGCTCGAAATAGGGGTATAACATTTAGAACGCCAGGCGACATGTCTTGTTTGGAGTTCGAGACTTTTGGACATTTAAAGGTAAATATTTTAAAATTTAATAATATATATTATTTTATAACCATGCTCAAACCCCACAAACATACAGGCACTATACCTGCCCACATTCGAAGCCATACCCCTTCTTCTATATTAAGCGCATTTATATTAGAAAATGGGGTTCGATGTTTTTTTCGAAATTTAACCCACCTCATCGAACGGCTCACGTCATCTTGGACCAATCTAAGTAATTTCGTGCCTCGACCTCAACTGAGGAATTATGCGTCTAGACAAGGGAAAGGAGATGGATGGTGGGATTTTTGTGATTCGTGCCGTGGTGGCCAAATTTTGACCACGTTCGCAGCAGCAAATGGGATCGGTTTTGGGTCATCGTCTAGGCTATGTGGGTTGGCGCTGGGATCAATGACAAGGGAAGGCCGGCGGTCGTGATGGTGGTAATGTGGTGGCGTCTCAAGGGTTGTGGTGGCGGTGGCGCGTTGACGAAGTTGCGGCCTGGATGCGAGTTAATCCATTAATCCATATCAAATTCATACAAGGTCCAAATCGAGCGAGATGAGTTGCATTGCGATCGTATCAGTGAGCGCTACGCTATGAAGTTGGATTGGATGGATTTGGAGCTAGTAGAAATTTGGGTTAAAATTGAACGCCTATTCAATTTTAATTCAAATTGGAACATTTTGACGAAACTGAAATCAATGTGAGTTAAACTCACCTTTTTTGTTAGCCAGAAATATATTATAGCCAATAAAAATCATTGATTAAATGTGTGGATATTTTACTGTTGACTGTTATTGACTGTTTGGATGATTTACTATTTTATTAGTTAATTGGAGAGTGCAACGACCCGTATTTTTTAACTATTTTAAATTATTAAATTTAATGTGATTATGGGGTAAAATGGTTAGAAATAAAATTTTAATGATTTACTTTTGTAGTTTATTGAATATAATAAAATTTTGAAATAAACAATTCCGAAGATTTTGGCGATATTAAATATTGAAATGAATTCTATGTATTGAATGTGTTTATAATCAATAACGGGAATTGAATAATAAATATTGGATTACTTAGATAGAAATGAAATATTTGTTGATAACTAAAATTCATTTGAAATTTATGGTTATTTATGTAACTTGTTGAATAATTAAAATTGTTTAAATTTAATATTGCAATTATTTAAATAGTTGAATTCTGGATTTAATATGAATGGAAATGATGTCGGAATTTAATTTAAATCTTATTTAAACAGCAATAAAGATTGTTAAACTTAGAAATTGAATTTAAAGTGATTTAATTAAAATTTGGAAATTCCTAGTTTTAATTAACAAGTAAAAATAGCTATTTTGGCCACTGTCTCGGATTTTGACGAAACCAGTTTCATCGGATCTGTAACAGTGAATTATTATACGATTTCAAGTTTCGTAGCGGTCGGACTTATCGTTTGATCGTGCGAGCTCGAAACGCGTAGAAATCAATTAAAAGAATTTAAATGAATATAATTTGATTTTTAAAGCTAACTTCTGTATAAAATGGAATTAGGGTTTGAAACTAGTTCCATTGTGTTTAAAAACATCGAAAACCTATATTTCGATATATAGGATGACCTACTTTCGTTACGGGAATGAAACGGGCTTTTCGGGTCGTAGTTATCATTTCGACCAATTCGATCTGTACCATCCATTCTTATCCATCGTTGCCTATATATAGGCTGTTATAAACCCTAGCAGCCTTTTTATTTTCTATTGTCTATATGTACATTTCTTTCTCATCTCCTCCTTACCGATGGCAAACAACCCAAACCATAATTCAAATTCAAATCAAACTTCAAAATCCAAACTTCTCAAATCATATCAAATTATATATCGTTGGGAAGCTCTCAACAAGCGTAATCTACTTCTGTGATTTGTTTTTCGAATGGAGGTTCAGTTTGGCCAGAAAACAATAGTTTATTCTCGGCCGTCCATATTAGGGTTTTGGATTCGACGGTGGATCTTCAACGATATAGCGATCTGCTGGTGCTGGAGCATAGTGGAGGTCAAGAGGAGTTGATCCATGGTGTTCGTTCATGTCAGAGGTCATCGAAATTGCCAGAAATCATAGCCATAAGCTTACGGCGGCGGAGGTGTTTGGGGGAGTCACGGCTAGCCGCGTGTGGTCCAGGTGGGCGGCTCGTCGAGGTGGTGGCGGCGATTGTCTCTGATCGGAGTGAAGATGTGTGTAGGTGGCGCGGCTGCATCATGTACATGGCGGCTGAGAAGGGTGAGGCGTGGTTCATTCGTTACTGTGTGCAATAGGGTTTGGGTAGGAGAAGGTAATTTATGTTTTTGCCCTGAGTTTAATTTTAATTTAAAATTTAAAATTCAATCTTCTAACCGACATTACTTTTCCGCACGAGCTCGGATTTGGACGCGGTTTCTTTCGTTGGGACCGTATCAAAATTCCGGACAATATGGAACTTGTTTGGCTACATTCTGATACTATTCAAATTTTGGGCTTTATTTGGATTTTAAATGGACGATAAATCAAAGGTGAGTGATTTAACCCAGTCACGAATACTAAACCATCTTATGCTAGTTAAATTAAATTTAAGACGTGATAAGAATATTATTGGTTGTTGTTTGGTAGTTTAATTCGACATTTTAATTGAAGTTGAATTTTATTGAATTGAATTGCCATTTAAATTAATATTGAATTTAAATTGTTAATTAAATACCTGATATTGATAACCAGTTAATTGCTGTGATTGATTGGATGATTTGGATGTTGATTGTGATGGATGGTTATTTGATGACATTTTGGATGATTGGATTGTTTATTTATTTCTATATATTTCGTTTTCACCCTGTATATTAATTGGAAGCATATAAACTGTTATTTAAATTATTTCAAATAAATTAAGGAATACGTTGAAATGATATATACATATGCCACTTTGATTTGGATTGAAATGATATATATCCACCCCTATTATTAAAATTGAAATAAATGATCACTTGGCCATAGGGTAGAAAATTATATACGGACACCAGATTGGTTAAATTAAATGGTTTTTAAAATCTTAAATTTGGATTTTGGTTAATGATTTTATTTTATAAGGAAATAAATTGTGGATTTATATAAACTGAATTATTTCTAATTCTAGCTTTGAAAAGTGAAATTGAAATTGATTAAAAGGAATTGTTTTAAAGAATTGAATCAGAAATGTGAAGATAATTGATATTTGACTTTAATTCGGAAAATTGAATTATTTTAAAGTTTGGATCTTGAAATTGAACAATGAGGTTATTTTGGTTAAGTGGTTTAAATTGGTAAATTGGAATGGGACTTGAAATTTGATATTAATTGAAATGGCTTAATTTAAGAATTGGATTGAATTTAAATCATTGAATTGGATTGTTGAATCGAATTTGAAGTTAAAAATGAACGCTTCGAAAATTGAAGTTGTTTCGAACTGAAATTGAAATCAAGTTGATTTGAAACTAAATTGAAATTGAGTCAATTGAATTGAAAGATTGGAAATTGAGTTTTGTTGATTAGAAATTAGACATGGGTCAGGATTTGTTGAAATGGAAAGAAATAGTTTCATTTGATATTATTTTAAAATTAAATTATTTTAATATAAACTGTTTAAAATCTATCTTTTTAATATTCAAATTATTTAGTTTTTTCCAACTATTTTACTATATAAACCATTTTCAATACTCAAACCATTTTATATCAAACTATTTAAAACTGTTTTGAACTATTATAACTATTCAAACTATTTTCTAAATTTCAAACTGTGCAAAGTTGTAATGTTTATATTTAAATTTTTGATTTAAATGTGAATGTGGTTAAATGAGGTTATAACTTAAGTTGGAATTGAAATGATATTTCCAAGTGAAAATGAAATATTTCGAGTAAATATGATGATTTTCATATTTTGAATTGAATATGATATTTTGATATCAAATATGAATCGGTTTGAAATGTAAAAGAACCAACCGGTGTGAAAAATGATGTTTGGTTGTTAAAGAGACCGGGTCCTCTTATTGGCATACTCTTTGTCAATATTGGAACCACTTTAACAACTGTGTACATGGTGGATGATCCAGAATGAAGTGGTTGGATTTGGTGAATGTTTGCTGGATTTGAAGAAAGAGAACGATGATGGACGACCCCGGTACTTGTGCCAATTTGAAATGACTAAAACAGGATGGCTTGTCAGGGCCAAGTGGGCTAGCTACCCCTAGCGGACACACCTCTTCGTATTACTATATTGATGTTGGCTCAATCGGTGCACCTTGATTTGATTTGATTTTGCGTCTGTTGGACGTGGTGGGCGGTAGTAGCTATGATGCGTTACCACCAGCCCTACGACCCGAACTGGTAGTATCCTACCTTGGGCATTACCTCACATGCCCTATCATACTCTTTATCCTTATTCGCACCCACTACCATTTTGTTTTAGTATGCTACCTATAAGGGACTCACTGGCTACCGACATTACTGGTTGTGTTACAGGACCTACACAGACTACCTGCTTAAAAATGTGTTAATGGGGATCAATGTAAAGCCTTAACACTATTAAAAATATTTATTTTATTGATAGACACTACATATATAGCGTATCTTACTACATATAGATAGTTTAACGGATTCTTAGGAGATGGAAAATCCTATAACATCTCTTAAGTTATTGCACGCATGTTATACACTAGATAGGAGATGTAAAATCTCGTAAACATCTCTGAAGCTATTACACTGATATTTACTTGTTATTGATTTAATTTACATAAGAACTTTTTGTTCTGACTCGAGTGTTTTGTCTTTTCATTAGGCTTGGGTCAACCTGAGCATTTCAGTGTTGAAGACTTTATTTCTGGAGGGCGAAGATGGAGTTTGATATATTATATTATCAGAAATTTTCCGCTGCATCATTATTGGTATGTTGTTAATTGTACTCTGATTGTTGAAAAATTTGTGTAATCAAATGTATATTATGAAACAGCTTCATGAACTGTTTATTTGAGTATTATATTTTTTCATTTCGTTGTGAGATTCTGTGTTTTGTTTTTCCTTCTTTTATCTTATTTTGTGATTTACCCCATTGACAATCCTCCCTTTTGAATGGTTTCAGTTGACATGTGTGGTTTATTGTTGATTTAAACCGTTCAAAAAGGTGGGTCGTCACAGTTGGTAACAGAGCTTTGGTTTAGCGATAACCTTAGCTTTGTTGGGTTTGACTCATTAGAGTGGGGTAGTAATACCCTAGAATGAGTTGTTTGAGCGTATATATATGAGAGAGCGTATTTGTTAGTGTTATAAAATGTTTTTATATTGTGTTAATTTGTTCTGTTTAGTATTTATAAATTCTGGTCGGTACGTAGGACGCTATGGCATCGATAGGGATTTATAAACACTTAATAGGGCAGACCGACACAATATTATTTTTGAAATATTGGTAAATGAAATAATTTTACCTAGTCTAATATTTTGTATATAAAACGTGATGCCCCAGCTCTATACTCACACTAACCAAGGACATTACTGGGTAATGCCGTCAATTAGTATGAAGAATAACGTTGTTGAGGAGCGACCATCTGTGTAATTGCTTAGTGCGAGTACCGATATGTTAGATAGTATGTCATGCATTTCATTTCAAGAGGAAATATGACATCAAATACAAACTCAAAGCTACTACACAGTGGCTATGTGGCCTTCGGAAACAAATATAAAATAAGTATAACATAAATCAGTCGCAGATATTCATATCACTAAGGTGGAAACAGGTATGAATATAACACATAGAAGTGTACATCAAAGTAGTGGTCATACAAGATCCACTACATCACAAAAGAATAGGTACAAGTGCTAGACAAAAGAATATGTATACATCAAGGAGCCTCTATCTCGAATGTATAAAAACAAAAAAACTACTAAGCTAAAGTAGTTAGCCAAATATCAGTAGCTAATCCCAACTAAGAAGTCAAGTGGAAGCACCTGAAACACCTCGGTCTGACCCGAGTATTATTTAAGAAGAAAAATAATAAACGGATTAGTGTAGCTATAATTATCGTGTAAGATGAGATAGGATAAGAGATATGACAAATATATATATATATATATATATATATATGATAACAACAAAAATCATACAATATCTCAAGTTTTCTCAAACACCAAAAAGAATGTCATATTCTTTAGCTTATTCACCAAATCAAAAATATTGATAGAGTTTATTAATGCAAATCATGAAAATTGGTGAAATACAAATTCTAGAAATCAATAATTAGAGATCCAGAAAACACAAAGGGGGGAGGCCTATCATAAACGGGAGCATGAAAACTCACCAACACATGTATCACAAACGGGACACTATCCCATGGGTCGCTAACCCATATAGCCGGTGCAACGACGTAGTACAACGATACGCCCGAGGAACCTAAAACTCAAATAAGCGGCAACAACGACGTAGTACAATGATACGCCTGATGAACCGAACTCCATAAAACGGTTAAAAGACCATGGTTCGCTAGCCCATAAAAATGAGACGAAGCTCTATAGAACGGGGTATAGTCCCCCACGTAGATAAAGAGAGATCGCATATCGCTAGTCTAAACCACAAAATGATCATCATTGATCAATAAGTGTAAATTACATCAAGCTAGTAAATAGATGAGTTTAGCTTCATGTCCCATAACCACTGGCTTAACTTAAATATTTATGAACAAATTGTAGATTTCCACTCGAAAATTGTCACAAGATTTCAATCAAACAAGTCTAAGAATTAACCGACGAAGTAAACGCAAGTGTTTCATACTACTTGTTTTGCTAAGTCGTTTAATTGGATTTCTCGTACGAATGAGGTAAAGGTTTGTATATACTAATAGATAGGAAAACAGTTTTAAAAATGAGCTTTGTATTAAAAGTAATGTTGAAATCATTTTTTTGTGAAAGTGTTTGAGTATTTACTACTAGTATAGAAACCTTTTTATTTTAATGTGATAAATCATAGAAACGACTGTAAAAACAATCTATCACCAAAAATTCACATTCGACGACGTGAATTAAAACCATGAAAATCGATATCAAATCCATCAAATGGATATTCCCAAAAATCCAGAAAATAAGTGATCAAAGTCGATAATAAATGACAACAACTAACTGGATCAACAAAAATCGATAAAAATTGGAAATTTGCATACAAACAGGCAAATTGGCTGAATTTAACAGCGCAAGATGTCTGGTGGTTCTCTTAGACGTCTGAGCTGAAGGTCTGGAAATTTCTTCCAGATCGCTCAGATGTTTGGGAATAACCTCAGATGTCTGAGTCGTAGGTCTAGAATTTTTATTCCTTTGCCTCAGACATCTGAGTGTTTTCCCAAACGTCTGAGCTGAAGCTCAGGGCAAAATTTGCCTAGACCATTGATGGCCAAATCAACTCGGAAGCGATCGAATAAGCAACAGTGGCTAGGGATTTATGCCAAGCGACAACCCAGCCCAATAGGATCTTCAATACACTCCAAACAACATGTCCAAACATCCATAATAGGATTTTCATAGATTTTGACTTCAAAATACCAAAAATTGGAAAGTTCACCAAACCAATTCAATTCAAAAGCAATTGAACATGAAATAGATGATAGGAATTCATACCTAACAACAATGAAAGCTATAGACAAAGATGTGAGTTCAAGAACTCACCTTTAAACCCAAAATAGAAAAGACAAGCACTAAAACAAGCTAGGATTGATTTCTCTTCAACTACACCTCAAAGATCTTCAACCTATTACTACATGCAAATATTTTCCTAAGTTAGGTTATAGGAAAAATCAAGAATTGAAGAGGAATTGAGATGGAGATGATGAAGAGGATGCTTACCTATGCTTTGCTTTGATTTTAGAACTTGAATTCCTAAGAAAACTAGGGCTTAGGAATTTTAATTTCCTTTCTTTTCCCACATTTTCCATTTGCTTGAGAGTGTTAGGAAATTATGAAAGGAATGAATGAAGAGGAGTGGAGTGGGAGGTATTTGGTAGAAGGTTTGGGTTCTCTTATTGGGTTAGTGGGCTAGAACACAACCCAAAGCCCGAATGAAAATACCAAAATCCTAATCAACTCCAAACATATTGATGTTTATACTTAAACAAGTTGTAAACGTCGTTTTGAACTCAATGAAAGTGGTCTCGAGTCCGGATTCGACTGTTTACAAAAAGTCACATTTCGGACTTTAACTAACGATGCTATATCTAAATAAAACATTTAAATATATATATTCTTAAAATATGCGGGTTGTTACAGACTCCCCTCCTTAAAGAAATTGTGTCCTCGCAGTACTTAAGAGGAAAATAAAGAGTAACAACCACACTAAGGTATAATAACACAAAAGAAAATTTTGAAGTGAGAAGTTCACCTTATAGAGCACGAGACAGTAAGTCCGGATGTGTTCGCTCGATGAATTCTCTGGATTCCCAAGAACTATCTTTAGGATTTGCGGATCATGGAACTTTCACAAGCGGAACAACATTACTACAAAGGCATTTAACCTCCGTAGCAATGATACGAGTAGGATGTTGCTCATAAGTCAAATTAGGTGAAACTTCAATTTCTTCAATAATACCGGGCTCAAGAATAGAATCGGAATCTATAAGACATTTCCGTAGTTGAGAAACGTGGAATATGTCATGAATATATAAAAATTGAGCCGGTAATGAAAGGCGATAAGCCATGGAACCAATGCGTTCGGTGATGGGAAATGGGCCAATATATCGAGGTGCTAACTTTCCCGATCGACTGAAACACACAACACCCTTCATAGGCGAAACACGAATAAATACCAAATCTCCCACAGAAAATTCTAAATTCCTTCTTCGGTTATCGGCATAGGATTTTTGTCTACTTTGAGCTTCTTTCATCCTATGCCGAATAAGGTCAATCTTTTCTGTGGCATCACGAATAAAATCTGGACCTAAAACCAGCTTCTCACCGGCTTCAAGCCAACACGAAGGAGATTGGCATGGCCTTCCGTAGAGTGCCTTGAAAGGTGCCATACCAATACTAGATTGGAAGCTATTATTATAAGAAAACTCGACAAGGGAAATATGATCTTCCTAACTTCCACCAAAATCAAAAGCGCAAGCACGAAGGAGATCTTCAAGGGTTTGATTCACATGCTCTGTTTGACCATCAGACTAAGGATGATAAGCGGTGCTAAAATTAAGCTTCGTTCCCAAAGCTTTTTGAAGACCCTTCCAAAATCCACTAGTAAATAATGGATCATGATCGCTAATAATATAAGTAGGAACTCCATGCAATTTAACAATTTCTTTAACATAGAGTTTGGCTAAAAGAGGTACGGTCCGGTTGGACCGAACGGGAATAAAATGGGTGGATTTTGTAAGTCTATCTACAATCACCCATAGACTGTCATGACCCGAACGAGAACGAGGAAGACCGTCAATAAAGTCCATGGAGACTTGATCCCACTTCCAAACGGGAATGTCTAAAGGTTGCAATAACCCACCGGGCTTTTGATGCTCGGCCTTTATGAGTTGGCAAGTCATGCAACGCTTAATAAAATTAGCAATATTAGATTTCATTACATCCCAATAATAAAGTCGCTTCATGTCCGCGTACATTTTACTACTACCGGGATGAATGGTAAATTTAGAACGATGAGAATCTTCTAAAATGTCTTTACGAAGATCACTAATATTTGGCACGATAAGTCTATCAAATTTTCGAATGCCCTCACGAGCATCGGTTTCAAAGTCTTTCAGACCATCAATATCATTTTTACCCCTACAACTTTGGCTAAGATGAGCCAATTTGGGATCTTGCTTTTGAGCTTCACGGATGCGGTCTAAAAGAGAAGGATGAGCCTTAAGGCTACATAAAACAAGAGATGAACATGAATCGAATTCACGATCTCGAATCTCACAAGTAGACAAAGTCTAGATATCATTCCATTCGGATATCATCATGGAAACAACCGCTTGTTGCTTACGACTAAGGGCATCGGCAACACGATTTCCCTTTCCAGGAGTATAAAGAATATCAAGATCATAAGATGCAAGGAATTTGAGCCAACGTTGTTGATGCAAATTAAGTTCCTTTTGAGAGAACAAATACTTCAAAGGTTTATAATCAGTGTAGAGAACAAATTTCTCTTCCAAAAGATAATGACGCCAAATTCTACGGGCGAAAACAATGGCCGCGAGCTCTAAATCATGAGTGGCATATCTAGTCTCGGCAGGCTTTAATTGCCTAGAACCATAAGCGATAACACGTTCCCTTTGCATGAGAACGGCTCCCAAACCAACATGACTAGCATCAGTATAACAATCAAGTCTTGGTTCCCTTCGGGAATCACAAGAATAGGAGCATCAGAAAGGAGTTCTTTTAATTTCTGAAAAGCAGCTTCACATTTGGCTCACCAAATGTACTTAACTCCCTTCTTTGTCAAACTAGTAAGAGGTACGAAAATTTTAGATATGTCTTTTATGAACAAACAGTAATAGCCCGCCAAACCAAGAAAGCTTCGAATTTCCATCACACTCTCCGGTCTCATCCAATTTTGAATCGCCTCAATCTTTGAAGGATACACGGAAATTTCGGATTCAGAAATAATATGTCCTAAAAATTTCACATGGGATTGCCAAAAGTGGCACTTGGAAAATTTTTCTTTCAATTAATTGCTCCTAAGGGTTTCCAACACAATTCGAAGATGTTTTTCATGCTCTTCCTCGGTTTTAAAATAAACAAGAATATCATCAATAAAGATGAGAACAAATCGATCGAGGAAGTCTTTGAAAATTCGGTTCATAAGGTCAATGAAATAAGCTGGAGCATTCGTTAAACCAAATTGCATAACAAGCCATTCATAAGATCCATAACCAGTACGGAACGACGTCAAAGCAATACTATCCTCTGCAATTCGAAGCTGATGAAAACCGGTTGCTAAATCTAACTGTGAAAAGATTCTAGCACCGCTAAGTTGATCAAATAGATCATCAATCCGAGGCAAGGGATATTTATTCTTGATGGTGAGATCATTAAGTTTGCGGTAGTCAACGCAAATCCTAAGTGTACCATTGGATTTCTTCACAAAGATAACTGAAGCTCCCCAAGAAGAGGAACTGGATCGAATAAACTGTTTTGCTCCTAATTCGGATAATTGTTTACGCATCTCCTCATTTTCCTTATTGGACATACGATAATGAGGACGAGTGATAGGTAGAGCTCCAGGGATTAGATTAATTCCGAACTCAATTGCTCGCTTAGGTGGTAATCCTAAAACGGGCTCAAATATGTCGGGAAATTCACAAACAACATGAAAAAGGGAAATGACATCTTCCTCATCATCATTATCATCATCATGCGGATTTATAGAATATAAGGATGCCACCAAATTGGAATCTGAATCTTTAAGAACAATAGAAATTTGCTTAACAGATTGGGGATGTCGAAGATGGATAGTCCTCTCGGGACATAGGATGTGGGCTTCATAACGATAAAGCCAATCCATTCCCAAAATCATTCTGAAACCTAGGTAACGCATAACATGCAAATTGGCACGGAAAGCATAATCACATAGAATAATTTCAACATCCTTACAAAATAAACTGAGTGTTGCGGATCCACCAACCGGATTCGCAATTCTTAATGAAGTCATCAAGCCCATAACATTTAAAGAAAAAGTATCAACAAGTTCTTTTGATATAAAAGAGTGAGATGCACCCGTATCAAAAAGAAGTCGAATAGGATGATCACGAAACATAATAATGCCATCAAGGACAGAATGAGAAATACCTTGTCCAAGAGAAGTGTTACTAGGGTTTTGCATAACATTCAACTTTCCCTCTTTCTTACTTTGAATTTTGGGACATGAAGATATAAAATGACCCGAACCTGTGCAATAGCGGCAATAAAGGGGTTTCAGAAACCTATTTGCATAATGGTCCTTAGAACCACAATTGTAGCATTCTCCATGACTAGAGGTAGGAGTCTTTGCTACCGAAGTTGCTTGCTTCCCTTTCTTGTTAGGATTAGGTTTGAACTTATTATCGAGTTGCCTCTTCTTATTGTTGCTAAAGTTCTTCTTGGCACCCACAACTTCAACATCGCTTTCTTTATCGGCCTCTTCAAGTCGAAGAGCGATATCTACAAGCTGATCGAAAGGAACTTCTAGTTTCTAAAGTAAAGACTTTTTGAGATTCTTATTCAACACATAGATAAACCTCTGATTTTTTCTTCAATAGGGTATTAATATACCCGACCCCGTATTTAGAGAGGGATTCAAAAGATGCAACATAATCTGTCACAGAAGATTCACCTTGAACAAGGTCAATAAAGCGTCGAGCTAAAGTTACTTTTTCAGCTTCCAGCACAAACTTTAACTCGAACCTTTCCCGGAATTGCTCCCAAGTAAGATCTGCTTCAATAATTTCTAAAATCAAAAGCTCATACCAATCTAATGCTCTCTCGTGGAGCATGCTAGAAGCCACTTGGACTCGACGTAGATCCACAAGATTCATGTGAGAAAAGATGCGATCGCATGTTCTAAGCCAAGCTTGGACTTCTATAACACTTTCGGAACCCTTGAATGGCCTTCCATCCAAATTGGTATAATCAAAGCACAAGCATGCAAACCCGGATTTAGGATGAGTAGGCTCAGGAATGGGTCCTGCAGCTTGGGCATTATTTACAAGATCCAAAAGTTGTTGGGCAGACATGAATATGCCATCTTGAGGAGTAGCACTGGATTGACAGGCACTGGGACGGCCAGGTCTGACCATGTCTCTTCTTTAAGAAAGAAAGAAAGAAAGAAGAGGAAAAAGGTTATTCTCAAAATGAATATCAAACAAACTTGATTGATAAAACAAGGCATCATAAAAGAAAATAGGATAGAAAGGGTCCTAGGACTCAAATTAAATCCTATGGCACAATTCCTGAGAGAGACTTAGGACAATGATCCTTGTCATAATATCCTATATTGTTCCGAAGTTTGGCTCTGATACCAAGCAGTGATGCCCCACCTCTATACTCACACTAACCAAGGACACTACTGGGTAATGTTGTCAATTAGTATGAAGAATAAGGCTGTTGAGGAGCGACCATCTGTGTAATTGCTTAGTGCGAGTATCGATATGTCAAATAGTATGTCATGCATTTCATTTCAAGAGGAAATATGACATATCAAATACAAACTCAAAACTACTACACAGTGGCTATGTGGCCTTCGGAAACAAATATAAAATAAGTATAACATAAATCAGTCACAGATATTCATATCACTAAAGCGGAAACAGATATGAATCTAACACATAGAAGTGTACATCAAAGTATTGGTCATACAAGATCCACTACATCACAAAAGAATAGGTACAAGTGCTAGACAAATGAATATGTATACATCAAGGAGCCTCTATCTCGAATGTATAAAAACAAAAAAACTACTAAGCTAAAGTAGTTAGCCAAAAGTCAGAAGCTAATGTAACGACCCAGAATTTTGAACAAATTAAATTGAGAATATTTAATTAATTTTAAATATTTGAACGATAATTTAATTTGAATCCCCGATATAACTTTGAATTTGGCGATTAAATTATAAAATTTAATCTATTGTAAATTGGATAAAAATTTAAATCTTCAATTGTAAGCCGAAGAAAAATATTTCGAAAGCTTTTAAAATTCGTATTGATAATACTGAAGATGATAGAAGCTTCAGAATTTAATTTCGAACTGTTTTGTTCAGTTTTGAAATTTATATCGTTCGATCGATATTTGAAAATAGCCGTCCGAGGCACAGTCTCGGAATTCGACGAAACTAGTTCCATTGGATCCGTAATATTGTATTATTGTCGGATTTCAATTTTTGTAGGAATTGGAGCAGTTGTGTGAGTGTACGACCTATAAACGCGTTGAACTTTGTTTTGAAAACAAATTTAAAAATAAAGTGAAAAGAATAATTGCTTTCCTTTAACCCAACAATACGTACATCCCGCACCCAAATTGTCTCCTTCGTACCATTCCTTTTCTTTTCCCCTTCATCTTTTAACTGGCACGAGAAATCAAAACCAAAGGAAGAAAGTACTCTCGTTCAAAAATAAAAGTAATGGCCGAACTCTCGTTAGCTTTCACCTCTTTCAAAATCAATACTTCGTTATAGATCTAAAATACTCTTTCAATTCCCTTCCAGTTCAAACGAAGCCGAGTATTTCTTTTTTTTTTCCTCCACCTTCAGATTTCATTCGAACAAAGAAAAAAAAACGATCGAACGATAATTTCGTTCGATTCAAGACGAGGCTCGCGTGAATATTAGGGATTCGCGGTAGTGATGTTCGAGCGGCAACACGAGTTAGGCGCGAGCGATGAAGTCTGGAAGGGTGGCGGCGACAGTCGCGTACGATGTCGCGACGTGGGCAGGCGAGCGAGGAAGGCCGTGGTATCTAGGGTTTTGGAATGTCAGGGTCAGCGGCATGATCAATGGGTTTCACGATGACTGGAGGCAGGTGGCATTCACGTTGGCTTGGAGTCATGGGTTAGGGAGAAGATAGGGCTCGAAGTCGAAGGGTGGTGGCGGAGGCAGTTCGTCTTTTTCGAGGAAGTTTCCGCGAGTTGCAGTGAGTATTCGATCTCTATTTATAATTTGTTAAGCTAAGTCTATTTTAAATTTCTCGAATAATGAAAATGATAATAGCAGTAAGTTATAAAACAATTTATCTCAATTTAAAGATTTATATACGATTGTGTATATACAGTAAAAAGAAATTTGGTTATTTTAAAAATGGGTTTTAAAGGGAAAATTTATTAAAAATCAAATTATTTGTTTAAACTAATTATTAGTTGAGTCAAATTATAAAATGAAATGATTGTTCGAATATTTATGAAATTGTATAATTGTTTTATACAAGGTCTGTAAATCTGAAAAGAAACAAACTGGATTGGAAATGGATTGCAAAATAAATGCAAAGGTGAGATTTTTCTCACTCAAATTGAATGTGGAATTTTTGCAGTTATTGATGATTGCTATTGGATGTGATATTAGATATTATAGGATATATCTATATATAGCAATATATACATATTGGCATATGTATATATTGGATTGATTGATTTCCCGCCTCGTATAGCGGATGAGACCCTATTGCGCCGTTAGTAAGCGGATATTTTTATAAAACCCATATACCGCGATATTCCACCTCGAAGTGGAATTGGTATTGTGCTAACGTCTGTGGATGCAGGGAAACAGGTTGGAGGGATCCAACTGGATTCCTCACCAGTATTTATTTATTTACAGATATTGATGTATATTCTGTTATCATATGTTGAAATATGATTTTTAATGTTGTGATTGACTAATTGGTGCTGTTGCATCATCGGATTCAAGTTTTGAAGTTTAAAAATAACAACTTTTACTTTAAAAGGATTTTAAAGTAATTTTTGAAAGTAGACGTTTTATTGAATTTTTGAATTGATTTATTTCAAATAAATAAACGTCTAAAATTTTAAAGTTATAAAAGTTATAATTTTTAGTGAAATATAACCAAAGTGTCGTTTTTGAAATAAAAGTCGATTTATTTATAAAATGGTTTAAGTTGGGATTTTTGAATAACTATAAACGATTCGTATAAAAGATTTATAAAATTGATATCTATAAATTGAAAATATTGAAATTATAAAACGAGTTTTTATAAGTGTTAAAGATGAAATATTTATGGAATTTGTAAGTGAATGAAATTTATAGATTTATAAATTGTGAAGTTATAAAATGGGTGAACCTGTAGAATGAAAGATTTATAAGAAATTAACTTATAAATTGGATTTTTGCCTTTAAATGGAATATTGATCGAATTTGTAGATAAAAGGAGATTTATAAAATCGAAGTTAGAAAATAGAAATAGAATTTATAAACGTTGTTTTATAAATTTGAAATCAATTGAATTTGATAAATTAAATGTAGAAGGTTATTAAAGGAAATATATTCACGATTTTGGATAGCGAATTATCCTTGAAATAAAATGTGTAGAGAGTATTGAAATATAGTTAAGTGAATTATATTCACGATTTTGGACACTGAATATATTATTGAATAAAATGGTTATGGTTGGGAATGCAATATTTGAAATGAAGTTAATTGTTTTAACAATGTTTTAAAACGTGTTAAATATCGAAACCATAGATTTCAACATTTATTGTTGAAATAGACATTTTCGAGGAAGAAGGAAATGATGGACTATAACACTGTTGTTATAGTAAATGATTTTCGAAAGGAAATGTTTTTATGTAGTATTGGGATTTACATATATCTATCTTAAAATCCGAATCCCTATACTAGTGATTTCGAGTCGTCGTAACGATGTTTTACGCAACATTCGTTTTGACTCAAATAGATGTTAAAATTAATGATTTCCTGAAAGAATGAATTTATACTTAAATTTGATTTAAGTATATTGAATATTTTCAAATGTTGAAAATAAATGATTTGTGAAATACTTATTTTTAAATAAGTATGGAAATGCTTTTCCAATATGAAATGAACTGTTTTGAGATTTTATCTTCAAAGATAAAATGAAATGTGGAAATTGATTTGAAATTGTTTTCAAATGGTGAAGTGTGGAAATTTTATATCTAGTAAAGATATTTTTGGAAAATAAATAATTTGGAAAATTATTTGGAATCTGATGATGTTGCGCATCTTTATTGATAGTTAAATAACCGACTATCAATAATTACCTTTAGATAGGTATTTGTTGTGAATTGGATGAATTTGAATGCCACACTTATTTTTGAATAAGCGCTCACTATTCGGGTTAACCGAGAAAGGACCATGGGGTCGTATAACCCATTCCGAATATGTGATACGTCGTTATGAATTGCATTCGAAGACCTGTGTTGAAGACCAGATATTTTTGAAAACGGAAGGATTACCGTCGAGTTACTCTACATCGGCTGATCTCCGGTTTAGAGGTTTTATCACCCTTAGTGACGGGAAGTCCGGACGTGATTAGAAATTTATCCGGATATGCAAGGGCTTCGTGAGAAGTGCCTTCGGTTCTGTTCGATCCCGGAACAGACTTGTATGGATTGTGTGTCTGACGTTACAATTTGAGATATAAAGCTGATTTCTTTCAAATACATATCTGTTGGTGGCGGAGAATTTATTCTCTTAGCTTAACACCCTTCTCTGAGACGTACGAGCTCAGAGGTTATGTAGTTGAAATTTATCAGCGATATACTCCTAATTTGGTAACGTGGCATACTGAGTGTTGCTGTGAAATGATCAGTGTTTGATCATTTGTGATATGATCATTTGTTTGATCTTATATCTTTGTGATCATAGGTTGATCATTTTGTTTGACCCGAAGCATGGCTTTGTAGAAAGCGTAGCTTTGTGGACGAGACTTCGTCGAGCCTCACACCCCGGAAATGGTCAAAACAGGAAAGATGCGGCAAGGTTCTAGGGAGTAGCGCCCCTTAGTGTATGTCATTCCTTCTGGATAGAGGTGGTATCATGGTATGGAGCCCAGATACTTAACCTATGTGGTTGCTGCATTATTATCTATGTGGTTTGTTGGAAATCGGGGATCCTCGGGAAGATCGGTTACGATCGGGGGATGGCATACGCATGTCAGTAGTTACCTATTTTTGCAGAGGTAACCCGGCCTTGTGTTGGCAGAGATCCGGTTAGGTTCTCGGGTCGTCTATTCCAGGGACGTACCCATCGTGGAAAAGGAAGTTCCTTAGCCTGACCATTTGTTGGAAATCCAAAGAAACAATACGAGCCTTTACGATTTCAATTGTATAACCTGTCTCCTCAGGAGGCAGCTATAGCAGGCATAATATAATGGTACCTATGCTGGCTAAGATTAATATTATACTTTCGAAATGTTTTCTACACTATGCACTAATAATAATATCCAAAGCATTTGATTTTGCGTAGTAAGCATCTTTGACTATCATAAGAAGAAATCTCCTCCAATTCTGCGTTTGCATTGTGTGTGTGGCGGAAGGTCTTATGGTAGTTTCATTTTCCAAAAGCATTGCGAATTTGTTTTATTTTCTTTGTGAAAAATAACTGTTTTACGATCTCACACCAGTCACCATGACTGACTCGAGTTTATTGTTTCCCTTCTAAACTCTGGGTGCCCACCAATTTCCACACGGGCAGCCTGGAGTTATGTTATCAGGATATTCTAGAACTTTGGAAGCAAGCTGGATGACGAGACGTAGTATTTGTATCTGATATTATTTATTCCGCTGTGTATTCTGTATGAGGACAAGTTTATATAACTGTCCATTGTTGTATTGAGTTGTATATTAACTCTGATTGATGTATGTATAAACCGATATAGTTCTTTGTTTTAAAAGACTAGTGTTTATCTATTATATATTGTTCCGCTGCGATGTGTAAGATTCTGATATTGTTTCTGATCGTGTTATCTGTTGTTTCTTCTTCCTCTTTTCTTCTTTCTCTTCTTTTTCTTTTCCTTCTATTTTCTTTTTCTTCTACCTCTTTTTTCTTAAAACCCTCACTATTGGAGTTTCCAGTACTAGATTGCTCGACAGTCGATAAAGTGAGTATCGATGTTGAATTTTCGAAAGTCGAAAATTTCGGTACGTGACAGCTAATCCCTGCTAAGAAGTCAAGTGGAAGCACCTGAAACACCTCGGTCTGACCCGAGTATTATTTAAGAAGAAAATAATAAATGGAACAGTCTAGCTATAATTATCATGTAAGATGAGATAGGATAAGAGATATGACAAATATATATATGATAACAACAAAAATCATACAATATCTTAAGTTTTCTCAAACACCAAAAAGAATGTCATATTCTTTAGCTTATTCACCATATCAAAAATATTGATAGAGTTTATCAATGCAAATCACGAAAATTGGTGAAACAAAAATTCTAGAAATCAATAATTAGAGATCTAGAAAACACAAAGGGGGGAGGCCTATTATAAACGGGAGCATGAAAACTCACCAACACGTGTATCACAAATGGGACGCTATCCCATGGGTCGCTAATCCATAGAGCCGGTGCAACGATGTAATACAACGATACACCCGAGGAACTTGAAACTTAAATAAGCCGGAACAACGACGTAGTACAATGATACGCCCGATGAACCGAACTCTATAAAATGGCTAAAAGACCATGGGATGCTAGCCCATAAAAATGAGACGAAGCTCTATAGAACGGGGTATAGTCCCCCACACAGACAAAGAAACATTGCATATCGCTAGTCTAAACCACAAAATGATCATCATTGATCAATAAGTGTAAATTACATCAAGCTAGTAAATAGATTAGTTTAGCTTCATGTCCCATAACCACTAGCTTAACTTAAATATTTATGAACAAATTGTAGATTTCCACTCGAAAATTGTCACAAGATTTCAATCGAACAAATCTAAGAATTAACCGACGAAGTAAATGCAAGCGTTGCATACCACTTGTTTTGCTAAGTCGTTTAATTGTATTTCTCTTACGAATGAGGTAAAGGTTTGTATATACTAATAGATTGGAAAACGGTTTTAAAAATGAGCTTTGTATTGAAAGTAATATTGAAATCACTTTTTTGTGAAGGAGTTTGAGTATTTACTACTAGTATTGAAATCTTTGTATTTAAAGTGACAAATCATAGAAACGATTGTAACAACAATCTATCACCAAAAATTCACATTCCACGACGTGAATTAAAACCATGAAAATCGATATCAAATCCATCAAATGGATATTCCCAAAAATCTAGAAATGAAATCATCAAAATTGATAATACATGACAACAACTAACCGGATCAACAAAAATTGATAAAAATTGGAATTTGCATAAAAACAGACAAATTGGCTGAATTTAACAGCGCCAGACGTCTGCTGGTTCTCCCAGACATCTAAGCTGAAGGTCTAGAAATTTCTTCCAGATCGCTCAGATGTCTGGGAAAAACCTCAGATGTCCGAGCTGTAGGTCTGGAATTTTTATTCCTTTGCCTCAGACGTCTGAGTGTTTTCCCAGACGTTTGAGTTGAAGCTCAAGGCAAAATTTTCCTAGACCATTGATGGCCAAATCAACTCGGAAGCGATCGAATGAGCAATAGTGGCAAGGGATTTATGCCAAGCGACAACCCAGCCCTATAGGCTCTTCAATACACTCCAAACAACATGTCCAAACATCCATAGTAGGATTTTCATAGAGTTTGACTTCAAAAGACAAAAAATTTGAAAGTTCACAAAAACCAATTCAATTCAAAAGCAATCGAACATGAAATAGATGTTAGGAATTCATACCTAACAATAATGAAAGCTATAGACATAGATGTGAGTTTAAGAACTCACCTTTAAACCCAAAATAGAAAAGACAAGCACTAAAACAAGCTAGGATTGATTTCTCTTCAACTACACCTCAAAGATATTCAACCTATTACTACATGCAAATATTTTCCTAAGTTAGGTTATAGAAAAAATCAAGAATTGAAGAGGAATTGAGAGGGATAAGATGAAGATGATGCTTACCTAAGCTTCTCATTGATTTTAGAACTTGATTTTGAATTTCCTAAGAAAACTAGGGCTTAGGAATTAATTTCCTTTCTTTTCCCCCATTTTTCCTTTTGCTTGAGAGTGTTAGGAAGTTATAAAAGGAATGAATGAAGAGGAGTGGAGTGGGAGGTATTTGGTAGAAGGTTTGGGTTCTCTTATTGGGTTACTGGTCTAGAACACAACCCAAAGCCCAAATGAAAATACCAAAATCCTAATCAACTACAAACATGTTGATGTTTATACTTAAACAAGTTGTAAATGTCGCTTTGAACTCAATGAAAGTGGTCTCGAGTCCGGATTCGACTGTTTACAAAAAGTCACATTTCGGACTTTAGTTCAACCAACGATGCTATATTTAAATAAAACATTTATATATATATATATATATATATATATTCGTAAAATATGCGGGTTGTTACAGAAAGAATAATTTTATAAATAGATGTAGTTGTATGTAATATGTTTGGTTGATAGGAAGTGAAATTTTGTAAATATTAGTTGCAAAATAGGATTTACAAATAAAGTGAATATGAATTAAAAATTTGAGAACTTAAGTTCGCAGTGTTTTGAAATTGGTTTTAAAAAAATTTCAGAAAAATATATATATTATTATTATTTGGAAGTATTTTGACAGAAATATTTTCAATGTGACTTGAAAGAAATGTTTTTAAAAGAATTTTAAAAAAATGAAATAAGTTCTATACTTCCCTCCTCTTTCGCTAGAAATTAATTTCGGTAATGACCGCGGCATTATCGACTTTCATTTTTGACTTTCAAAGTGGGAAAACCACTATAGTAGCTTTGCTACATAGTTGTTCGGTGAAACAAATTTTAATTTTTAAAATTTCTAAATATAATTTGACATATGTAAAAGATATGAGTATATATATACTATTTCAAAATGATTTGAAATGAACCCGGTATTTAGTTCTTAAGTTCCTATTAAATTAATGATTTTCAGTCGTAGAAATAAAGTGAAATTTTAATAGTTGGAAACTTCTAAAATGAAAAATAAGATATTAGGAGCTAAGTGTTAATGAAACTGTAAAGGAATTGGAGATTTGTAACTTGCAAATGAAAAGATAATGAAAATTAAGAAGATGTAAATGGTTGAACATTTTGTTGACTAAACTGAATAAGATAAATCTATATAACATTCTATTACATTCTAAAAACATGTATAAAACTTACCAGAAATGTTTAAAAGTTGAAATGTTAAATAAGAATATGTAGTAGAATATTATACAAGTAAAAGCTTACTGACAAGAATGCTTCAAAAATGAACCTGTGTTTATACATAAATAAAAAAATTAAGATGTATAAGAATATTATAAACTTACGTTAATGTTTTGAAGTTATCTGTAATTAAAGTGAATAGTAAAATTGAATACTATGTAAAGTAAATGATTATAACTTCAGAGATTGTTGAAATGATTCATAAATAAGTTTAATATTAAATGATACTATATATGAAGGAATGAATGTAAATTTAAAAGTTAAGAAACTTAAGTTGAAATGATTCATTAATGAATATTAATATTAAATTGAAATCAAGCTATATAACAATAAATGTGAATTAAAAGGTAGAAAACTTAAATATGAATTTATTCACTAATGAATATTAATATTAAATGGAAATCAAGTTATATAAGTAAATAATAAATGGGAATTAAATTTGCAAAGAAACTTATATAATATTTTAAGAATTGATTTATTGATGTTCTAAATAATTAAATGGAAAATAACATATGTAAGTAAATGAATGTAAATTAATGGAAAAATGACATTGTATGAACGAATGAAAATAAATAAAAGAGTAAAATGGAAACCAATAGAATAAATTTAAATAAAATTTAAAATTCTTTGTTGTTTGGCTCATGGGATGTTTGGGAAATGATACTTCAAATTGTTTAAGGTTGTATGAATAATATATTAAGTAATTATCTAAGGCTGTTGAGCGTAAGGTACACCTGGTACTTTATTTATCACCCTTGAACAATGTGAAGTTTCTGAAACTAAACAAACCATTATTTTTTATTGCTATAGATGTATGATTGATTCCTTTGTTGCATATGATGGTCATGATGTTTTGTTTGCATATGTTTTGTGTTGATTTGCTTTTGTTACTAATTGAAACAACTAAAATATTATTCTTTACATAATTTTAACTCTTTTGGATTATATAATTGAAATTCAGGTTTATGGCAGTAATAACCAATGCTTTTGGTTTCATAAATAAAGTTTGTTTGCCCGACAAAAAGGTACGTTTTCGGATTACGGTTTTGCAACGATATTTTATTGATTTTCCCATGGTTTGGGATGTTTATTATTAAAATATGATATATATTGTATTTATTGATATTATTATTTTTCCGGACCAAACCGTGCAAAGGAGACTCTACCGAAATTTTTCGTAAATTTAGGACTTAGAAATTTTTTGTGCAAATGTGGTTATTTTCAAAGTTATATAAAAACTTAATTATGTAAATTTAATTGTTTAAAAATTGATATTTTAATAAAATTATATTAAGTTTCTTAATTCCTCCTTGTTTCTTTTCGAGGACGAAAAGTTTTGAGTGGGGGAGAGTGTAACGACTCGTATTTTTTAACTATTTTAAATTATTAAATTTATTGTGATTATGGGATAAAAATGGTTAGAAATAAAATATTAATGGTTTACTTTTATAATTTATTGAATATAATAAATTTTTGAAATAAACAATTTTGAAGATTTTGGCGATATCAAATATTGAAAGGAATTCTATGTATTGAATGTATTTATAATCAATAACGGGAATTGAATAATAAATATTGGATTATTTAGATAAAAATGAAATATTTGATGATAACTAAAATTCATTTGAAATTTATGGTTATTTATGTAATTTCTTGAATAATTAAAATTGTTTAAATTTAATATTGCAATTATTTAAATAATTGAATTCTGGATTAAATATGAATGGAAATTATGTCGGAAGTTGATTTAAATCTTATTTAAAAAACAATGAAGATTGTTAAACTTAGAAATTAAATTTAAAGTGATTTAATTAAAATTTGGAAATTTCTAGTTTTAATTAATAAGTAAAAATAGCTATTTTGGCCACTGTCTCGGATTTCGACAAAACCAGTTTCATCGGATCCGTAACAGTGAATTATTATAAAATTTCAAGTTTCGTAGCGATCAGACTTATCGTTTGATCGTGTGAGCTGGAAACGCGTAGAAATCAATTAAAAGAATTTAAATGAATATAATTTGATTTTGAAAGCTAACTTTGTATAAAATGGAATTAGGGTTTGAAACTAGTTCCATTGAGTTTAAAAATATCGAAAACTTATATTTCGATATATAGGATGACCTACTTTCGTTTCGGAAACGAAACGGACTTTTCGAATCGTTGTTATCATTTCGACCAATTCAATCTGTACCATCCATTCTTATCCATCGTTGCCTATATATAGGCTATTATAAACCCTAGTAGCCTTTTTATTTTCTATTGTCTATACGTACATTTCTTTCTCATCTCCTCCTTACCAATGGCAGATAACCTAAACCCTAATTCAAATTCAAATCAAACTTCAAAATCCAAACTCCTCAAATCATATCAAATTATATATCGTTGGAAAGCTCTCAACTAGTGAAATCTACTTCTATGATTCGTTTCTCCATTGGAGGTTCGGTTTGGCTAGAAAACAACAGTATGTTCTCAGCCGTCCATATTAGGGTTCTGAATCCGGCGGTGGATCTTCAACGATATGGCGATCAGATGGTGCTGGAGCATAGAGGAGGCCGAGAAGAGTTGATCCATGGTGTTTGTTCGTGTCAGAGGTCGTCAAAACCGCCATAAATCATGGCTTTAGGCGTACAGCGACGGAGGTGTTTGGGGGAGTCGCGGCTGGCCGCGTGGGGTCTAGGTGGGCGGCTCGTCGAGGCGGCGGCGGCGATGGTCTCTGATCGGAGTGAAGATGTGTGTAGGTGGCGTGACTGCATCGTGTACATGGCGGCTGAGAAGGGTGAGGCGTGGTTCGTTCATTACTATTGATAGGGTTTGGGTAGAAGAAGGTAATTTACATTTTTGCCCTGAGTTTAATTTAAAATTTAAAATTCAAAATTCAATCTTCTAATTGACATAACTTTTCCATACGAGCTTAGATTTGGACGTGGTTTCTTCCGTTGGGATCGTATCGAAATTCCAGACAATATAGAACTAGTTTGGCTGCATTCTAGGACCGTTCAAATTTTGGACTTTATTTGGATTTTAAATGGACGATAAATCAAAGGTGAGTGATTTAACCCACTCACGAATATTAAACCATCTTATGTTAGTCAAATTAAATTTAAGATGTGATAAGAGTATTATTAGTTATTGTTTGGTAGTTTAATTCGATATTTTAATTGAAATTGAATTTTATTGAATTTAATTGCCATTTAAATTAATATTGAATTTAAACTGTTAGTTAAATACCTGATATTGTATCTAGTTAATTGCTGTGATTGATTGGCTGATTTGGATGTTGATTGTGATGGATGTTTATTTGTTGACATTTTGGATGATTGGATTGTTTATTTATTTCTATATATCCTATTATCGCCCTTTATATTAATTGGAAGCATATAAACTGTTATTTAAATTATTTCGAATAAATTAAGGAATAGGTTGAAATGATATATACCTATGACACTTTGATTTGGATTGAAATGATATATATCCACCCCTATACTTAAAATTGAAATAAATGATCACTTGGCCATAGGGTAGAAAATTATATACGGACACCGGATTGGTTAAATTAAATGGTTTTTAAAATCTTGAATTTGATTTTGGTTAATGATTTTATTTTAAAAGGAAATAAATTGTGGATTTATATAAACTAAATTATTTCTAATTCAAGCTTTGAAAAGTGAAATTGAAATTGACTAAAAGGAATTGTTTTAAAGAATTGAATTGGAAATGTGAAGATAATTGATATTTGACTTTAATTCGGAAAATTGAATTATTTTAAAGTTTGGATCTTGAAACTGAACAATGATGTTAATTTGGTTAAGTGGTTTAAATCGGTAAATTGGAATGGGACTTGAAATTTGATATTAATTGAAATGGTTTAATTTAAGAATTAGATTGAATTAAATCATTGAATTGGATTGTTGAATCGAATTTGAAGTTAAAAATGAACGCTTAGAAAATTGAAGTTATTTCGAACTGAAATTGAAATCAAGTTGATTTGAAACTAAATTGAAATCGAGTCAATTGAATTAAAAGATTGGAAATTGAGCTTTGTTGATTTGAAATTGGACATGGGTCCAGATTTGTTGAAATGGAAAGAAACAATTTGATTTGATATTATTTTCAAAATAAATTATTTTAATATAAACTGTTTATAATCTATCTTTTTAATATTCAAACTATTTTTTCCAACTATTTTACTATATATACCATTTTTAATATTCAAACCATTTTATATCAAACTATTTAAACTATTTTTAACTATTATAACTATTCAAACTATTTTCTAAATTTCAAACTGTGCAAAGTTGGAATGTTTATATTTAAATCGGAACATTCTTACTTAAAACTTGTTTTATTTTTAATTATCTTTGAAAACTTGTTAAATGTTTTCTTTACTTTTTAAACTTTGATTTTCTTTGCTTTATAAAAATCTGTTTAAAATGAATATGTTTCAAAAGGAATGTTTAACCAAGTTTTTTTTAATATTTAAAGTGAATAAGTTTTAAAAGGAATGATAATTAAGTTTTCAAAGAATAAGTATTTATTAAATTTATTAAACAAGTTTGAGCAAGTATTCAAAGATTTTAAATGTTAGGTTAAATGTTTTAAATTGTTTTGTTTAAAGTAAATTATATATATATATATTTAATCATGTAATTGATTCCTAAATGTTCTTCTAATGATATTGTTTAGTTCTTTCTTCTCTATCTTTTCTCTTTCTATCCCTTTATTTCTTATTGATGATGCGTCTTTCTATGGAATGAAAGGCGGGTCGTCACAGTTGGTATCAGAGCAATGGAAGGCGCATCATCGTGGTCGTGATTGATGTTGAAGATAGATTGGAGGTCATAGATTAATGGAAAAATAGTTAGGGATTTTTCAGATGATCAACGCGGCGTGGGTTCATCAATTTAGGGTTTTTACGCAGTTTTGTTCGACAAGGTTTTGAAGAGGAACTACGTCGCCGTCGAGGTGATTCAGGCGATCGGACCTGGGGGAAATTGTGCGTGGAAGTCTGGAGCATCGTTGGGTGTGATGGCGAGGTGGATTGTGATCTGAAGCGTCTTCGGCGAGTGTTTTCTTTCTGATCTGGGTTGAGTTCAAGTTCGATCGAATTACTCGATTTCGAATGCACCGTTGTAATATCGATCAGGGGTGTCGGGCTGGTCGTCGATGATGTGCGGGAGGAAGCGACGTTGGTCGGAAGCCATTCTGGTGATCATGCATGTGCACGTGATATTGGTTGTGTCTGTTGTTTTCAAAGGTTTGGGAAGAAGGTTTTGTTTCGGGTTGGACTCGAAGTAATTCGCATGATAACTCAACGACGAGAGTGATGGGGGAAAACTCGAAGATGGGCTCGAAAAAAATGAAGTAGAAGCTCGGGTCTGTTTAAAACTAATACAAGGTTTTCAAATTGTAAAGGTAACATGTTTTCAGGTTTTAAGATTTTGAAAGTAAATTTTGTGCAGATTTTAAAAGCAAAGAAAATCCAAGTTTTAAATTTTAAAATAAAACAAGTTTTATAATTTTATTCTTAAAACAAATTTCTTTTATATAATAAAAGTTCTATAGTTTATTTTGACTTAAAATTAATTAAGCTTTGTTTCTTAAGTCTATTTTGAAATAAAATTTAATAGCCTAATTAAGAAGCTAAATGTTTTATCTTAAAATAATGTTTTGATTAATAATTAACTTAAAGGTATTAAGTTAATTTATATGTTAACGATAATTTATTTTCAAGGGTTATTAAATAAAGATTTAAATGATAATTAAGGGTTAATTACTTAATGTCATGAATTAAGGTGATTATTTAATATAAGTAATTAAAGGATAATTACTTAATGAAACTAATTAAAGAATAATTAATTAGAAGATAATTTGTAATTGAAAGTTAACAAATTAAAGGTTAATTAACAATTAAAGATTAATTACTTAATGATAGTAATTAAAGAGTAATTAATCAATTTCTTAATTGATGATAAAAGGGTAATTAATTACTTAATGAAAGTAATTAAGAAAAATTGATTAATAATTAGGGATAATTAATCAAATGATTAAAGAATAATTAATTAAAGGATAATTAATTAATGTGATTAATTAATTAAGGTTAATTAATTAATGAAAATGATTAAGGGATGATTTATTTATTTAAGTGTTAATTAATTATTGTAATTAATTAAAGGATAATTAAATAATTAAGGGTTAATTATTTAATGATTAAAGGTTAGTTAATTTATTATTTAAGGTTAATTAATAAATGATTAAAGGATAATTAATTCAAATGGTTTGTAATTAATTAATGTTAATTAACTAGGATTAGTAATTTATTCATAAATAATTAATCTGGTTTAAATTAATCAGATAATTAATTAATCTTACTTATGGATATTTAGATTCTATTGAATGTTGAATTGTTTGATATCCTTGATGTTTGTACCAAAATTGGGCACAACACTCTTCGGAAGTCTTTGAAGAGATAAAGTGAAGAAATTAAATGTAAAAATAGGAATTATCTAATAAAAACTCCAACTTTCAGAAATGAGAATAATTAAAATGCAGGGAGACACAAGAATTTAGAGTGGTTCGGCGTATTGCCTACGTCCACTATGAAGTTGTTTGCTTTATTGATCTTTCTTTGATGTTTGTAATTGATTTCAGCAAATTACAACGAATAATAATGATTTGCAGTAGTGAAATTCGTTGGTAGCAGCAGCAATGGAGTTCAGATCTGGATCTGGCGGAGTCCGGGCGTTCGAGGTCTCAAAGAGGAAGAAGAACCCCTTTTCTGTTGGCTTTGGGGGTCTATTTATAGGTGTATGAGGCTGGTATTTCGCTCAGATCTCGGGAGACCCTCTTTGGCACGTGACCAGGCCCGCACGCCCAAGCCCGTGAAGTTTCGGTCCAATCCGTGATCGACACGAACATATTTCGTATCGATCAAGATTTCATCCAATGGAGTCGAAATTTGGCGTGGACATTCTTTAGCATGCACGTAGTCTTCTGTGAAAATTTCATAGCATTTGGACTTGTAGATTGGGAGATATGTCAATACTAAATGAGGATTTTGGTAGGCTGTTTCCTTCGACTCGCTTCTGTTTCGACTCGCTTCCATTCGACTCGGTGACGTGGCGCCTGAATCTCACTTTGCCCTTGATGTTGTTTTGAGCGAGTCGAAATGTTCACCGATTGAGCGAGTTGAAGTGTGCCCAGATCGAGCGAGTCGAAGTATGCACTGGTCGAGCGAGTCAAAATGGAGCGTCCTGAGAGGTTTGAGCAGTGGCTTCGCCAATGGAGTCGAAGTTGATGGAGTCGATCAGTGGTTCGAATGGAGCGAGTCGAAGAGAGCATCTGAGCGAAGCGAGTCGAAGTAGATACTTCTGATGGCTGTGAAGCGAGTCGAACCTGAACGACTCAAAGTTGGCCTCTGAGTGAAGCGAGTCAAAGTTGTCACTTCTAAGGGATGTGGAGCGAGTCGAAGGGAGCGAGTCGACCGGTGATTGGTTTTCATCCAATTTTGTATCGTTCATAACTTGAGCATACGAACTCGGATTGACTTGAGATTTGGAACGTTGACTCTCATGGCTTAGCTTGTCATGTCCTACCAATTTTGGCTCGATCCGGACTCGGAAAAAATTCATCGATATCCATAGTGAGCCCGTGTATAACTGATCTCTAGGACGGGCCGTCGTCGGTTACTAGTCAATTCCTTGGTGTCACGGCCTTGCCAAAAGGTGGGATAACATTTGCCCCCCAAAGTACGTCTTGTGAAAACATTATGTGCTTTGAAGTGCTGCAATCTTTATTCTGAATAGTCATCGTCTTTCCGATGAAAGCTGTAATCTTCGACTGTTTTTTCTCGATAATGTAAACTGTTGACCGTCAACTGGTGTACCCCGCATTGTTGCGACCGATTGCTGTATGCCAGTGGTTACTCGTTTGTTGTTGTAATCGTTATTGGATGAGTTTCTAATTCCTGAAAATCTAGAATATTGAATATTAGTCCGACATTCATGCATATATGTTAACCTGACTCTCATTGACGTTTGTACGTCCACAAGTCGTTGTCAGTTTATTTTACTTTTGAATTACGTATCGATCCTCTCCTGAACCGATGTGAAATTCGCTGCAACAACGCTCGATGGTTGCTTTTGAATGCTCCATCGTAACGATCCTCTCCTGAATCGATGTGAAGGGTTGAAACAACGAAGATGATTTTCATTGGATTTATGGATGCGAAGTAAGTATGTCAAGTTGATGGAGTTGGCCTCTGGAAGCCATGATTTGATGGATTCGAACTGACTGTCCGTATCGATGCTCTAGGGAAGGAGTTGGAAACTATGGATATGAACAAGAATTTTGGATCGATAGATGCAGGGTTCGATGGATACGAAGTGCTTGTTCGACTCGATGATGGACGCGAACTGAACGAGTCGAAGTGGGGTGAGTCGAAGTAAATTTCCATGATGGCTGTGAACTGAGCGAGTCGAAATGGAGCAAGTCGAAGTCAAGCGATACGAAGGGGGAGCTTCGCATCGATGTACTGGAAACGGAGTCGAAACGTGTGTTCGAATCCACCGGGATACGAAACGTTTATTCCCTTTGCTTTCGAGTCCATATAAATACTTCGTACTTAGCCATTTTTTCACTCTTTACTTTTCGTTATCCTACCTTGCCTTTGTATCGCTCTAAGACTCGAGAAAACAAAGAAGAAAAACACTCTTGCCTTCGAACTGATTCATTCCTTCGATTATTTAAACCAATTGACAAATTTTAGGTAATTCATTGAGCGAAACCATCACGTAAATGAGGAGACTCGATTCTTAACACCAAATCGATCAGAGTCGTGATCGATCGAAAATTTCTTGGCCTCAGCTTCGTGTCGATCTGGAGTAGGGGTTTCGAGATGATAAGGCGGAGGCCTTCGTATCGATCGATGGTGGAGCTTCGCATCGAGTCGAATGCTTTGAATCTGTGGATCGATACGAAGGGGCTGTATCTAATGGATTCAAAATGATGGCCCTGGATCGACTCGAAAAGTATGTATTTTGATTGATTCGAAATAGTGGCCTTGGAACGGTTCGAAGTGGAGTGCCTTAAGATCGAGTCGAACTTAAAGTTTGGGACCGAGTCGAACTGCGTAGTTTTTGACCGAGTCGAAGCAGAGGCTTTGGATCGAGTCGAAGCGCGTGGTTTGGGATCGAGTCGAAGTAGAGGCTTCGAAGCGAGTCAAAGCGCGTGTCTTCGAACCGAGTCGAAGGACGTGGTCTTGGATCGAGTCGAACTGCACAACCCCGAACAATCGATTCGAACTCGAGCCTTAGCGAACGATTCGAACTTGAACCTGAGTGATTGTCTTGAACTTGAACTTTTGATGATTGACCATTGATTTAATTTTGACCATATCGAAAATTCTAGTGCCTTTGACCACTTAACTCCGACGAGCTTCAGATTTTCTTAACTGGACTTAATTGTTTCACCGCACACCTGATTGCCTATTGAAGTTCGTCGATGAAACTGGAACTTGCTAAAATAATAAAACATTTTAACTCGGACTAATAGCTAATAATTTGATGGCACGGTTGTGACGGTCAGCGATGACGGTCCCTCCGATTGAATTCCGAAGTCTCGTCGTTTACATGCTCTCCTTAATCCTATAGATCTTCTCCAAATGATATACAGTACAGAACCGCACAGCACACACTCACACACTTTACACTGGGGGATGCACGAGTGTTATTTGTCAGTTTAACAATGATTTTTTATAAGCTAGCTAGTCATGGACCCTTCAAGTTCTCAGCAGCCGGAACTCCCAAGTTTTATTCCTCCAACCAAAGAGATACCGGTTATCGAAGCTGAAGTTATAGAGCCAGCTACGGACGAGCATCCAGGTGCTCGGTTTATTCTCAATCCAACAGATTCTGTGCCGTCGGGTATCTCTGAAGATATGTTAGGACATATTTGCTTAAGGCACGGTTTGTCCCTCGATGACGTGCTACTTCCTGGGCCAAATGACAGGCCGCATGATCCCCCGAAGGGGTTTACTTCTTTCAACCGTCACGCTTGCACAGTGGGGACACTCCCCCCTTCAATCAATATATAAGGGAGATGTTATCGTTTCTTGGCATAGCTCCATCTTAGCTACATCCCAACGGGTATGCCTTGTTGAACAGCACCTTTGTCCTGTTTATGGAGATCCTCTTCCGACCGCCGAAGCCGATCGAAATCAGATATTTATTCAACGTCAAGAGCCGTGGAGACAGCCCTTCCTTCACCTTCTTGGAAGCGGTCAGAAACTGCCACATTGTACTGGGCTCCTAGGGAAGGCTAAGTTATTATAAAACCGAATGGTCCTACGTTCAGTGCCCCCCTGGATTTGCTAGGCGGTGGTTGGATAGACGTAAGTGTTGCCGGTTCTCTCTTGAATCGTTGAGATATTAGTAATTGACTTCAAAACTGACATACTTTTCCCTTCTTATAGCCGCAATCTCTCGCCCCGATGGTGCATACTTTAGAGAGCTTGTTCGGATTCTTCAAGCATTTCCGGGCGAAGAGAGGCATATCGATTTGGTCCTGACCGACAGGAATTTGAGGACTACCGGCTGATAGAACGGAGATAGAGCATACATCTGGAAGGGACACATAGAGTGATCCCGAAGAGACGGGTGAAGCGCAAAGCGCCCACAGTCGTGATAACTAAGGAAGTTAATCTGGAGAGAACGCCTACCTATACCGAGCTCCCGGCCGGGCCTTCTTCCGATGTCCTAGATTCTGGAGGAAAAAGAAAAGGCAAGGCTGCTGCTCACAAATGTTCTAAATCTGAAAGATTTAAATCCGTGGTTGTGTCCTTGCCCGTTCCGGGGATTAGAATTTCATAGGCTTCTTCCCCGCCGGTAGAGAGTCTTATTGAAGGGCTTGCCGATGTTCCGATTCCGGATTTTGTGTCGTCTCAACACGATGCCGGAATGGAGGAGCTTGACAGTGCTCTTGGACTAAGCAGGTCGCTTGCTACGAGTGCGGCCGACATTTCCGGTTGGTCGGGGGATTGCACATGCATACACTCCACTACACTGCATGATTCACAACTGTAAATCGTTCGACTTAGGAAGTCACTAACTCTTTCCTCGTTTCTCATTTTCAGGTACTATGTCTGGAAGAGGATCGATGCTCGGCAATCTCCGTTCAGCCCGAAAATCTTCTTCTTATTATGACTCCCGCAGGAGGGACTCGGATAGAGATCACGACCGCGAGTACTCCCACCAAGATAGGTACGGGCGTAATAGGGATAGGGAGTACAGACATCGGTCTAGATCGCGCTCTCCTCCTCCTAGACTTCCATCTCCACCCCCTATTATCGTTCCACACCCGCCAGAGCCTCCTCGTCACAGGCCATCTTCCCATACTTCTAGATCTAAGACTCATCTTCAGAGAGTCAAGACTGCGGCCTCTATGATTACATAGCAGGTCCCTACTGAGCCCACAGGAGAAGGGGCCCTTAAACTGGCTCAGATGCGGAAGGAATTTCCGAACATCTGCTTCGATGGCTATGTCTTCCCACCACACTTGAAAAGAATTCCGTCTAGAGTGGAAAACACGATGCATGAGTACTTTTATGACATCTACACTCAGTACAAAGAGTGGGTAAAGGCTGCGGAGAAGGCTTCTAAGGTGGCTGCTGAGCGAGCCAAAGCACTCGAGAAAATGTAATCTGACCTTGCTCAAAGGGACCGGATCATTCAAGTGCTCACTACTGAGGCCGAGTCTTCTCAGAAATCGGAAATCGAGGCCACCAAAAGAGCCGACGAAGCGAAGGAGGCAATGGAGAGGTTGGGGCAAACACACGTTGCCCTGGTGGAGGAGATGGGCCACCGGAACACCAAAGTCGCTACCGAGCGGGATGCGACGGTCAAGGAGCTTAATGAACTCAAGGCCAAATTTGCTAACATGGACAAGGAAAAAGATGACGCGAACACCGCAACCCAGGAGGCATGCGAGCAGGCGGTTCTGCTCAGGGGTGAATGGGATGCGGCCGTGGCTAAAGTCCACAAGGTGCTGAGGTGGAGGAAAAAGTGAAGTTTGCCGAGTCCAGGCTAGAGGATGACATTGAAGACCTTCTTGTTGTTTACAATGCTAACGTGCTGAGGCACAGGGGTCTAGCCTGGCTCGATGATTTTCCGATGCATCTCTATAATGCTTGGGGCCAACTGGTCGAGGAGGAGAAGGAGGCGCATTAGGGCGAGTTCGTGGATGAATACGAACTCGAGAATCGCATTCTGACTAAGGATGAAAAGAAGATTCTCCACGAGTCGATGATTCTACGTGAGAAGGAAAGACTTGGCGCCTAGAACTTTGAAGTGGGAGAGGGCTCTGGAGTTGACCACCATGACGCAAGTCTTGAAGTTCCCGCGTTAACCCAGCCCGAATCCTCGTCTGCGGTCGATCCCCAGGCCGTTCCTGCTTATAATCCAGATCAACCGTAGATGTCTTCGGCTGCAGCGCAAGTCACTGATGCAGCTCTGCCGCCTACGAGTCAAACTGAGGAAGGTATTCTAAACATTCCACATATCTTTCTTAAGTCGAAATCTTCGATCGAGTTAAGTTCTAATAGTTTTCTCATTCTTTGTCCAGTGATTGATGATGCACATGTCGGGCCTCCTGCTTCCCAAGAATTACATCAGACACAGGAGGCTATCGTTACTGAAGCGATCACCACGACTATAACTGCCCCGCTTGACGACATGCAGGGGAGTACAATTGTGTTTGATAAGCAGTTAATGGAAGAACTCTTTCGCCGTCATGGCGATCCATTAGCTGACTTATCATTCGTCATGGGCGGAGGAGTTCCTGCCACAAGCTCTTCGATGCCGACTATTGACGCTCCCAACGAAGCTCGTTCGGGTACTGAAGAGGAAATCTTGGCACAAATTGCCGCTGAAATGGACGCTGCAGCGCATGGTGGAAGTTTTGGAGGTGGGACGGCGACACTTGGTCCAGCTCCGCTTAGAATGATATCGCCTGGCGGTACATTTTCAGACACTAGCGTGGCCATGACATCTTCCACATTTGATCTTGTTCCTCCAACTCTGCCCGTAGGGAGCATTCTTATTCACACGAGTTCGTAGGAGGACATTGACATAATGCCCTCGCCTGAAGACCAACCGCCGAAAAGCAAAGGCTCGAAGAGGAAGATTAGCGGTGGCTCCAGCGAGTCTACACCGAGGAGGAAGCCAAGAAAGAAGAAAGATTAATCATGCTTCTCCGGTGTATTTTGACTTTCATTTTGTTGGCCGTGTGTAGATGCGGGTTCGGCCCCTGCTAGTAGGAATTTTTTGGAAACTTGTATATGAACTTCTTTTATAAACAATAGATATGAAACATCTCTTTTTTGTCTCCTTTTCTGTCATTGTGTATTTGTCCAAGTGTTTCAATATCTGAAGTGTACTGGTGAAGTTTTAGCTTTCGGATCAAGTTTGTTTTTGTTCGCCAAGTTCGGAAACTATAGACATGGTTTGTGACCGGGAAGCGAGTTGAATTTTGACGTCACATTTGCTTTAGTCGATGGTTGATGCTCAAGTCTTGCTCCCCAGTCTTGGTGGTGTGTTGTAAAACATCAGTCAGCGATCGCCCTTTTCTTATAGTGTGTCGAGTCTAGTGCCAATGAATGGGTGTTTGAGACGAACGGAGATTGAGTAATTCCCCCATGCCTGTCTGATTGTCGATAATCAAACCTGTACTCTGGGGATTCTCATTTGTTTATCGGCGGTTGGTCACGCCAGCTCAAATTTTAATCACATGCCCGCGATCTGGGGACTTGGAATTGTTGTTGGTACTCCGACTCGCGCTCCGGGAGTTTGGAGTTGATAATTATACTTCGATTTATGCTTCGGGAACTTGAAGTTGGTGTTTACGCTCCGTTTCGTATTCTGGGAATCCGGAGTCGATGTCTATGCTCCGACTTGCGCTCTGGAAGTTCGGAGTTGTTGTTTATTCTCCAATTCGCGCTCTGGGAATTTAGAGTCGATGCTTATACTCCGCTTCGCACTCTGGGAGTTCAGAGTCGATGTTTTTACACCGGTTCGCACTCTGGGAACTCTAAGTTGATGTATATACTTCGCTTCGCACTCTGGTAATACGGAGTTGATGCTTATACTCCGACTCGCGCTATGGGAGTTCGGAGTCGATGTTTATACTCCAGTTCGCACTCTGGGAACTCGGGGTTGATGCTTATACTCCGCTTCGCACTCTGGGAATACGGAGTTGATGTTTATACTCCGCTTCGCACTCTGGGAATACAGAGTTGATGTTTATACTCCGACTCGCGCTCTGGGAGTTCAGAGTTGATGTTTATACTCCTCTTCGCACTCTGGGAATACGGAGTTGATGTTTATACTCCGCTTCGCACTCTGGGAATACGAAGTTGATGTTTATACTCCGACTCGCACTCTGGGAGTTCGAAGTTGATGTTTATACTCCGCTTCGCACTCTGGGAATACGGAGTTGATGTTTATACTCCGACTCGCGCTTTGGGAGTTCGGAGTTGATGTTTGTACTCCGCTTCGCACTCTGGGAACTCGGGGTTGATGTTTATACTCCGCTTCGCACTTTGGGAATACAGAGTTGATGTTTACACTCCGCTGCGCACTCTAGGAATATGGAGTTGATGTTTATACTCCGACTCGCACTCTGGGAGTTCGGAGTTGATGTTTATACTCCGCTTCGCACTCTGGGAATACAGAGTTGATGTTTATACTCCGGTTCGCACTCTGGGAACTCAGAGTTGATGAAGGATTGTCATGTGTCAAACCTTTTTTGACTTTGATGTGATGGCTTGCCCCCGAGCTCGGGTTTCACTTAGCGAGTGATTGGTTGCATCGCAGTCACTCTCTATTTGAATAAATCCCACCGTATGGTGAAACTTAGCTCTTCGTGCATAGTGATGGTCATATGAAGTATTTCAAGTAAATCACAGCTCTGGCTCGAAGAGGTTGCATTTTATTGCTGAAATAAGAAAGTATGGCAAAGTCAGTTGTATTATTACAAGTTCTAATTTCAAAATGCATAAACAAATTGCAGAAAAGGAAAGTAAACTAAATGGATAAAAATAGCCTGTCCGGTGTAATAGCGGCGAAGGCTCTCGCTATTCCAAGCTCTTGGCAGGGTAAGACCGTCGACGGTCGATAACTTGAATGTGCCATCTCCGAGCCTTCGTTCAATAACATACGGTCCTTCCCATGTCGGCTTCATATGCGAAGGAACCGGATAGATTCTTTTTAAGACGAGATTGCCTAGTTCGAAGGTTCGCGGACGGACCTTGGCGTTGTACAATCGGGCGACTCGACTTCGATGCACAACTGCCCTCAAATCAGCTTCTTCACGCTTCTCATCTAGTAGATCAAGAGATTCAATAAGTAATATGGCATTTCTCTTTGGATCATAGTATGTCACATGATGAGAAGGTACTTCTAGTTCAACTGGAATAACGGCTTCTGAACTGTAAGAGAGAAATAATGGAGTGTGGCCGGTCGCGGTCTTGTGGGTTGTTCGGTAAGCCCATAGAGCCATAGGTAGTTCATCGACCCACTTGCCCCCGACTTTTTCCAATCGTTTTTTCAGGATGGATTTTATAACTTTATTAATTGCTTCGACCTACCCGTTTGTGTAAGGGTGTGCAACTGCAGAGAATATCTTTTTGATGTGAAATCGTTTGCAGAAATCTTTAAATTCAGCACTGTCGAATTGGGTTCCGTTGTCCGTAATAATGGTGCGCGAGAGACCAAATCGACAAATGATGTTACGAACCACAAAGTTGATTACTTTCTTCGTTGTAATGGTAGCGAGAGTTTCGGCCTCAGCCCACTTTGTAAAGTAGTCAACTGCGACGATGGCGTACTTCGCACCACCTTTTGCCAAGGGCAGAGCCCCGATGATGTCGATGCCCCACATTGCGAACGGCCATGGGCTGACCATCTGCGTTATCTCGGTGGGAGGAGCTCTAGGAATTTGGGCATATTTTTGGCACCTATCACATTTATTTGCATAGTTCAACGCATCACGATTCACGGTAGGCCAGTAGTATCCGTAGCGAAGTATTTTCTTGGAAAGTGTTTGCCCACCGGTGTGATCTCCACATTCTCCCTCGTGCACATCGCGTAATACTTGTTTAATTTCATCGTGAGCGATACACCGGAGTAGGGGAACTGAGTACCCCCTTCTGTACATGAGTCCATTCTGGATGGTGAATCTTGAGGCCTTTCGAAGAACTTGTCTCTTTTCACTCCTGCGCTCCGACAGGGTTCCGTGCTCAATGTAATTTCTGAGTGGAGTCATCCATGAATCCTTTTCGGGAACGATTTTGCATACCCGGTTTACTTCTGCCCGGTCGATACTTGGGGAAGATAGCGTTTCTACGGGAACGAGTCCCATTTGTTGAGCTTCACCTGTGCTGGCTAGCTTTGCCAATGAATCGGCCTTTTGGTTGCGCTCCCGAGGTATACAATAAATGGCGTAGTAATCGAACTGATTCAGCACTTCCTGAACTCGAGCTAAGTAAGCAGCCAACCTTCGATCTCTTGCCTGATACTCTTCTCGTACTTAACACACAACCAATTGTGAATCACAATAAACTTCCACAGCGATGATTTTCAGATCTCTGGCGAGTTTCAAGCCAGCTAAGAGGGCTTCGTATTCAGCTTCATTATTGGTTGCATGAAAGTCAAACTTCAAGGCGTAGCATATAGATCAACCTTCGGGGGTTTCGAGTACAACACCGGGGCCCGAACACCGGTCGTTCGATGCACCATCAGTGTACAGCTTCCAGACATATTCGGGGGATTTACTGGTTTCGGGCAAGTCCTCTGGAACGGTGCATTCAGCTATGAAATCAGCGGGGACTTGCCCTTGGATTGCTCGTCTTAGAATGTAAGTAATATCAAACTGACTCAGTTCGATGTTCCACTTGAGTAACCTACCAGATGTCTCAGGCCGCGAAAGGACCTGGCGTAACGGCTGGTCGGTGTAAACAATAATGGGGTGTGCCTGGAAATACGGTCGGAGTTTTCTTGATGCAATTACAAGGCAGTAGGCCAACTTTTCTAGCTTCGGATAGTTCCTTTCAGCCCCAGTCAATCGTTTGCTGATGTAGTATACTGTCTTTTGTATCCCGTCTTCTTCTCGAACCAAGGTAGTGCTGATAGCGTTTTCTGATATCGCCAAGTATGTATACAACTTCTCATGATCAATAGGCTTTGACAGTATTGGAGGTGTGGATAGATGTTGAACTAGTGCTTGGAAAGCGCCCTCACATTCCGTGGTCCATTCAAAGTTTCGCTTCCCTTTTCGGATCAGATCGAAGAAGGGAATGCATTTGTCAATGGACTTTGAAATGAACCTACTCAATGTCGCTACCTTTCCGTTGAGACTCTGGACTTGCTTTATAGTCTTGGGAGTTTCAAAATTTCTGATTGCCCAAATCTTTTCAAGATTAGCTTCGATTCCCCGAGCGTTAACGATGAACCCAAGGAACTTTCCGGAAGCAACTCCAAAGTGACATTTCAGTGGGTTGAGCTTCATTTTGTATTCTCGAAGTATGTTGAACATAGTTTCCAGGTCCTTAACATGGTTGGTGAAGAGTCGTGACTTCACAAGCATGTCGTCTACATATACTTCCATTGTTTTCCCGATTTGATTAGCAAACATCTGATTGACCAATCGTTGATAGGTAGCCCGTGCATTCTTGAGTCCGAATGGCATTACCTTGTAACAGTAAAGTCCTAGATTGGTTACGAAGCTGGTATGTTCTTGATCGGGTAAATGCATCGATATCTGATTGTAGCCTGAATACGCGTCCATGAAGGATAAGATTTCATGTCCAGCCGTCGAATCCACTAGCTGATCAATTCTAGGAAGCGGGAAACTGTCTTTGGGGCACGCTTTATTCAGATTAGAATAATCGATACATGTTCTCCACTTACCGTTTGTCTTTCGGACGAGCACGGGATTTGACACCCATTCAGGATATAGCGCATCTCGAATGAATCTGTTTGCTTCAAGCTTTTCTACTTCTTCTTTAACGGCGGCAGATCTCTCTGGATCCATACCATGCTTTTTTTGTTTGACCGGGACATGCCGCGGGTTAATGTTCAGAGTGTGGCTCGCGATGTCCGGCGAGATCCCACACATATCAGAATGTTCCCAGGCAAATACGTCAAGATTTGCCCTCAGAAATTCAACCAATTCCTCCTGAGTTTGCTAGTTTAACTGAGATCCAATCTTTATCATTTTCGAATCATTGTTATTGTCAATTGGGACATCAATCGTCAGTTCGGCCGGGGATGCTTGACTTTCTTTAGATTCTCCTTCGTCTTCAGTTTCTCTCGGGTCAAGATCCTTGAGGAATTGGCTGGGGTGCCCGGGCCTGGGCTCGGGCGTTAATTGTCAATTATCGGTAAAACGGACGCAGAGAGATTCCTCCATGCCCTTTCCTTTCTCCTTTCGCTGCGCCTCCTGCAGCTCAGCAACATAGCAGGCTCTGGCAGCAGCCTGATCTCCATGAATGATTCCTATTCATGATCAGTGGGAAACTTTAAATTCTAACACCACGGGGTGATGGCTACCCTGAATTTAGCGAGGGCCGGTCGGCCCAAGAAAGCATTGTAAGGGGATTCTATGTCCAAAACAATGAACTGTAACATCCGTACTCTCCGACGTTCTCCAACTCCCAATTCTACGGGCAGTTCCACCATTCCGGTGGGTATGGTAGCACTTCCGTTGAAACCATGGACTCGAGATTGACAAGGCTTCAAGTCCGTGGCTTCCATTTTCATTTGATCATAAGCTCGCTTGAACAAAATATTCACAGAGCTCCCACTGTCAACTAAGATCCTCTTCATCCAAGCGGGACCTACTTGTGCTGAGATGACCAGTGGATCGATAGTGGGGGCTTCGACTTTATCAGCGTCTATGTTCCTGAACACGATGTCATATGTCATCGTCTTCTGTTGCTTGGCCGGAGCTCCTTCATCAAAGTTACTACAACACTCGAAGTCCGCATGCCTGATAGAACTGGCATACGACTCCATTTCCTTCCAGCTTCGATCTGCTGGGTGAGGACCACCACTTATCGTATTAATAATTAACCTCCCGCCTGTACGAGCGGGTTCCTCCTGTCTTTCCTGGTTCGGCGCTTGATTCTGATTTGATGGGCCCGCACCACCAGACTGCGGCACCCGCACATACTGATCCAGTTTCCGCTCACGTATCAGTTTTTCAATAAGGTCTTGTAATTGACGACACTCATTAGTGTTGTGGCCATAACTCTCATGGAATCTGCAGAATTTTCCTGTTTGGATTTGTCTCTCAGTTGGGGGTTTTGGGGCATGTTTCTTGTATTGCATGCTATTACAGGTCTGCAAATACACATTTTCCAACGACGTGTTCAATGGAGTGTAATTATCATACATGGAAGCTCTCCGCCGTGGACCACGATTCTGATTGTGTTTTTTGTTCTGATTCCCACCGTCCCTTTGCTGATTCTGTTTATTTTGTACATTCAACTGAATTTTTCCAGAACTATCTCCGGATTGTTTAACAGCGATGTTACTTTGGATGCCTTCGATGTTGGGCCCTGTGTCATCCTGCTTCCTAGACTATTTCGCATCCTCCCTTCTCAGGAATTGGGCTGCCTTGGAATAGAAACGGTCCAATGACGCAGGTGGTTTCCCCGCTAACCAATTTCCGAACTGGGAATCAGCATCAATCCCCTTAGTCAGTGCCATCAGAATAGAGTTATCATTGGGATTGCTTATTTCTGCACACGCAGCATGGAATCGCTCCAAGTAACGTCTAAGTGTTTATCTGGGAGCTTGTGTAACACTAGACAGAGTGTTAACGTCCTTAGGCCTCGCCACGTGCATACGAAATTGTTCGACGAACTTGGTCGCCATCTGGTCAAAGTTAGAGATGGATCGCGGTGGCAAACGAGTGAACCACATGGTAGCGATGCCCCCTAAGGAAATGGGGAAACTATGGCACTTTACTATGTCATCAGCTCTAGCAGCATTCATCAGCCTTTCGTATTTCAGGACGTGTTGATTGGGATCAGAACTTCCTTCATAAACTGGCAAAGCTGGCATTTTGAAGTGCCGAGGTGGCTCAGCATATAAAATGTCATCGGTGAAAGGGGTATGACTCCGGGAGATTCCCCAGTCGTCATTAGAGAGACTCTGACTTTCAAGGATCATTTGGCGGATCATAGCTGGTATATCCGGCGTTCGGATACTTGGAGCATGTTGTGCCAAGGTGTGGTCGGGTTCCACAGCACAAGTCTGGACAGGACGCGATCGACGGTTCGTGCCTCGCCTCCTTGGTTCGACATCCTCAGGGACATAAGGCTTCGGAGTCTGCTCTCGTTGGTTACGCTGAGGATCAGCTTGGTTTTTAGCATCACCTCCTCGTCCGGCAGTGGTGGTAGTAGCAATGTTGCCGGTGACATGGTAAGGAGCAGCACCTCCTTGAGACGAAGGTTCTATACGGAGACTAGCGGATGGTCCAGTTCTAGGCTGCCCAAGATTTGAAGCAGGTTGGTGTCCCGTGGCTTGGGTGTAGCTTACACCTAGCCGTGGGCGTGTGGATCTGGTTTGGCCATCAGAGGAGGCTGAACTCTCCGTGGAAGAATAAGAACCTTGGTCTCTTTTGGATCTTCTTCGCCTTTGGCGATTTAGCTGGTTAGTCAACTCTGTGTTGGCGCGCAGTTGTTCAGAGAGCTGCTGTCGACTTTGGGTCAACTCTTGAAGCAATGTCTGGAATTCTTGTCTAGTGATTGGACCTGATGGATCTGAAGGTCCTGCAGCATTTTGGTTGGATGGAGGTGATTGCACGGGATTCTGTCGATCTCGTGCTCTTTGACAGCAGCTGTAGAAGTGGTACGTGTGCTCACCATAATGAATTGATGAAGTCCTTTCCTAGATCTGATTGCAAATCTGAATAGAATGGAAGGGCTTCGAAGTTCTAAATCTGAATCTTCTTCTTAGATTTATGCAATCCAATATAGATAGGAGATCCAAAGAGCAGGAGAAAAATTGGGTTTTCTCTCAATGAAAGCACCAAAGTGTTTGTACCAAAATTGGGCATAACACTCTTCGGAAGTCTTTGAAGAGATAAAGTGAAGAAATTAAATGGAAAAAGAGGAATTATCTAACAAAAACTCTAAATTTTAGAAATGAGAATAATTAAAATGCAGGGAGACACAAGAATTTAGAGTGGTTCGGCGTATTGCCTACGTCCACTATGAAGTTTTTTGCTTTATTGATCTTTCTTTGATGTTTACAATTGATTTCAGCAAATTACAACGAATAACAATGATTTGCAGTAGTGAAATTCGTTGGTAGTAGCAGCAATGGAGTTCAGATCTGGATCTGACGGAGTCCGGGCGTTCGAGGTCTCAAAGAGGAAGAAGAACCCCTTTTCTGTTGGCTTTGGGGGTCTATTTATAGGTGTAGGAGGCTGGTATTTCATTCAGATCTCGAGAGACCCTCTCTGGCACGTGACCAAGCCCGCACGCCCAAGCCCGTGAAGTTTCGGTCTGATCCGTGATCGACACGAACAGATTTCGTATCGATCAAGATTTCATCCAATGGAGTCGAAATTTGGCGTGGACATTCTTTAGCATGCACGTAGTCTTCTGTGAAAATTTCATAGCATTTGGACTTGTTGATTGGGAGATATGATCGATACGAAATGAGGTTTTCGGTAGGCTGTTTCCTTCGGCTCTCTTCTGTTTCAACTCGCTTCCATTCGACTCGGTGACGTGGCGTCCGAATCTCACTCTGCCCTATATGTTGTTTCGAGCGAGTCGAAATGTTCATCGATTGAGCGAGTCGAAGTGTGCCCAGATCGAGCGAGTCGAAGTATGCACTGGTCGAGCGCGTTGAAATGGAGCGTCCTGAGAGGTTTGAGCAGTGGCTTCGCCAATGGAGTCGAAGTTGATTGAGTCGATCAGTGGTTAGAATGGAGCGAGTCGAAGAGGGCATCTGAGCGAAGCGAGTCGAAGTAGGTACTTCTGATGGCTGTGAAGCGAGTCGAACCTGAACGACTCAAAGTTGGCCTCTGAGCGAAGCGAGTCGAAGTTGTCGCTTCTGAGGGATGTGGAGCGAGTCGAAGGGAGCGAGTCGACCGGTGATTGGTTTTTATCGAATTTTGTATCGTTCATAACTTGAGCATACGAACTCGGATTGACTTGAGATATGGAACGTTGACTCTCATGGCTTAGCTTGTCATGTCCTACCAATTTTGGCTCGATCCGGACTCAGACAAAATTCGTCGATATCCATAGTGAGCCCGTGTATAACTGATCTCTAGGACGGGCCGTCGTCGGTTACTAGTCAATTCCTTGGTGTCACGGCCTTGCCAAAAGGCGGGATAACATGATGCTTTGTGATATGAATTGTTTTGATTTAAGCTGTGATGAATGTTATTTATTTATCTGTGATGAATTTATATTATTTATCTGTGAATCTGTGAATGGAAGATAAGCATTATAGGAGTATACCGCTTATCGATATTGCTGTGCTTGGATTTGTGATGATTAATGATATTGTATTGTTGTGTGTAAAACCCTTGGACTACACATCACACACACAAATATGGATTGCACGAGGAAATCGGTTAAGTCACAGTTATTTTAAATTTAAATATTATCTTGTTTTAAAGTTGAATTTTAAATCCAATTGGTTTGGAAGTAAAATTGGGTTGAATATGAAAAGCTTTTGAAAAGGAAATTTGAAATTGAAATCTAGTTTGAATATAATATATCTTGTTTAAGTTTTGAAATTGTTTTGGAAATTCGGTTTGAAAGGTTTATACAAGTTATATAATATATATATATGGATTTTTAAACCATCTTTAAAGTATTTTTAAATGTATTATTTTGGGAATAAAAATTCAACCCAAGTTATACTTTAAAAGCTATAACTTGTGCATATTTGATCGGATTTTTCCAAAACGAAAAGTATTTGTTTTCAAATGATAATGGCTTTTATATAACGAAAGTACTTTCAGTTTTTGAAAGGATTTCAAGTTTGAAATGAAAATTGTTTTGAAAGCTATGAATAAATCTTTGTGAAAGATGGTGAATTCTGTTTCAAATTGAAAGTGATTTTAAAAGGTAAATCTTTTATTTAAAAGATTTAAAGTGGAAATTTGTTTAAACCATTTAAAAGAAAAGTTTTAGGTAATAAGTTATGACTTAACTAAGATCCCAATATATCCATATGGTTTTAAAGTTAAGCGCTCATTATTCGGTTTAGCCGGGAGAGGACTTTATGTCATATAACCCATTTCGAATAGTGATACGACGAAATGGATAGCATTTGAAGACCGGTGGTGAAGACTGGATATTTTCGAAAGCGAAAGGATTACTTGTCGAATGTCTCTGCACCGACTGGTCCCCGGTATAGAGATTTATATCACCCTTTGTGATGGGTAATCCGGACGTGATTAGGGATTATCCGAATTTGCAAGGACTTCTTTGGAAGTGCCTTCGGTTTTGTTAGAACCCAGAACAGACTTGTATGGATTGTATATCTGACATTACACTTTGAGATATAAAGCTGATTTCTATCAAATACATTTCCGTTGGTGGCGGAGAATTTATTCTCTTAGCTTAACACCCTTCTCTGAGACGTACAAGCTCAGAGGTTATGTAGTTGATGGTTACTAGTGATATATTCCCAACTTGGTAATGTGGCATGCTAAGTGTTGCCGGTCATTTGTTGATCGAAGCATGGCTTTTGTGAAAAGCATAGCTTTGTGGGACGAGACTTCATCGAACCTCACACCCCGGAAATGGTCGAAACAGGAAGGATGCAGCAAGGTTATGAGGGTTGCGCCCTTTAGGGTATGTCCATTTCCTTCTGGATAAAAAGTGGTATCATGGTATGGAGCCCAGATACTTGACTTATGTGGTTGCTGCAAATCTATTGCTTTGTGGTTGTTGGTATTAAGAGCTCTCGGATAAAGGTTGGTTACGACCAGGGGATGGCATACTCGTGTAGTAGTTACCTAGTTACAGAGGTAACCCGGCCTTGTGTTGGTAGAGATCCGATTAGGTTCTCGGGGCGTCCCTCCAGAGGCGTACCCATGTGGCATAGGAAGTTCCTTAGCCTGACAATTTGTTGGAAATCCAAAGAAACAATACGCGCCCCGTACGGTTTTAGTTGTATAACCTGCCATTGAATGTGGCGGTAACCTGCTATTGAACATGGTGGCTATAGTAGGCATACTACGAAAGGTGTATGCTGGCTAAGATTAATATTGATTTAAATGCGAATGTGGTTAAATGAGGTTATAACTTAAGTTGGAATTGAAATGATATTTTCAAGTGAAAATGACATATTTTGAGTAAATATGATGATTTTGATCTTTTGAATTGAATATGATATTTTGATATACAATATGAATCGGTTTTGAAATATAAAAGAACAAACCGGTGTGAAAAATGACGTTTGGTTGTTAAAGAGACCGGGTCCTCTTATTGGCATACTCTCTGTCAATATTGGAAGCAGTTTAACAAATATGTACGTGGTGGATGATCCAGAATGAAGTGGTTTGATTTGGTGAACGTTTGCTGGATTTGAAGAAAGAGAACGATGATGGATGACCCCGGCACATGTGCCAATTTGAAATAACTAAAACATGACGGTTTGTCAGGGCCAAGTGGGCTAGCTACCCCTATTGGACACACCTCTTCATATTACTGTTGTTGGCTCGATCGGTGCACCTTGATTTGATTTGATTTTGGGGGTGTTGGACGCGGTGGACGGTCATAGCTATGATGCGTTACCTCCAGCCTTGCGACCCGAACTGGTAGTATCCTACCTTGGGCATTGCCTTACGTGCCTTGCCATACTCTTTATCCTTATTCGCGACCACTACGAATTTTTTTAGTATGGTACCTATAGGGGACTCACTTGCTACCGACATTACTGGTTGTGTTACAGGACCTGCATAGACTACTTGCTTAAAAATGTGTTAAGGGGGATCAATGTAAAGCCTTAACGCTATGAAAAATATTTACTTTATTGATAGATACTACATATATAGCGTATCTTACTACATATAGATAGTTTAACGGATCCTTAGGAGATGAAAATCCTATAACATCTCTTAAGTTATTGCACGCACGTTATACACTGGGTAGGAGATGTAAAATCCCGTAAACATCTCTGAAGCTACAACACTGATATATACTTGTTATTGATTTAACTTACCTAAGAACTTTTAGTCCTGACTCGAGTGTTTTGTCTTTTCATTACGCTCGGGTTAGCCTGATCATTTTAGTGTTGAAGACTTTATTTCTGGAGGATGAAGACGAAGTTTGATATATTATATTATTAGAAAATTTTCCACTGCATCATTATTGGTACGTTGTTAATTGTACTCTGATTGTTGAAAAATTTGTATAATTAAATGTATATTATAAAACAGCTTCATGAACTGTTTATTTGAGTATGATATTTTTTTCATTCTACTGTGAGATTCTGTGTTTGTTTTTCCTTCTTTTCCCTTATTTTGTTATTTACCCCATTGACAATCCTTCCTTTTGAATGGTTTAAGTTGACATGTGTGGTTTATTGTTGATTTAAACCATCCAAAAAGGTGGGTCGTTATAGATATATTCCCACCCCTGGAGCGGATGAGATCCTATTATGTTCCCGTGTAAGAGTGGATGACCCTTTGTATACGATCCCATCTCGAAGTGGTTGATTTATATTTTTATGATTATATAGTGTATGTGATGTAGTGAAAACAGGTTGGAGGGATCCAATGAGATTCGTTGAATGCTATATTTGACGACATGGATATGATTTTTCTTATTTAGTACTTTAGTAGCATTGAGCCTTATTTTTGGCATTTTAAAATATTATAAACTAATGATTTGATTTAAAAGGGGATTTAAATTATGTATATTTTAATAATTTTTCTTGAATTAATTAAAGAAGAAATTTATTTCAAAATAAAAGGTATGATTTTTGGACATTATAAATTAATAGTTTTATAAAATATTTTAAATAAAGATTTTCGAACTGTAAAATAAAGATTTTAAAATCTTAAAATAAGTCCATCTTTTATAATATAGGGATGTGTTTTTAAAGGAAAATATAAATATTTTGATATAAATATTTATTAACCATTTTATATAAAGTAGTGTATATATATACATATATTAAGGATTATTGACAAATGTGAGGTTTATAAGTGTGATAAATTATAAAAGTGATATTTTACAAATGAAGTGAAGATTTGAAAAATCGTATTTTGTTAATAAAAGTGTGGATTTATAAATGGTGTTTATAAATTAAAGCAAACTATCACCATTTAATAAGTAGGTGAAATAAATCAAATAGTCGATCTATTATAAGATGTGGAATGATATTTTAGACAATAGTTGACTTTATTTTGGAAATTGAAGGTGATGGTAAATTTGGACTGTTAACCGATATTCTATAAATAGAAAGGAATTTATATAAGGAATTTATCCATATGAGGGCAAGTTAAAAACAGATGGTGATTGATGTTTTTAAATAGGTTTATGATAAGTGAGATTTATAAAGGAAATAGAGTTATAAATGGAGTTCATAAATAAAGGGATTTTATGAAAAGAAGTTTTATAATAGAGAAAGAGATTTATAAATATAGTTTTATAAATATGGAAATGATCGTGTTGGAAATTAAGTATGGATTTTTATCCAGGAAATATAATTATGTTTTAAAAGTTGTTTATTTATATTAATATTGTTTTAAAGTGGTTTATGAATATTTTAATATTGGGAAAAGTTAATTATTTAAATTATTAATATGGTTTGAAATTAATTATAATTATTTATCATTAAACTTTGTGAAGTTAATTATTAGTAGGGGATTTTCACTTCAAGGGCTTATTTGTGCAAGTAATAAGTTTTAAGGACATTTTACAGGAAAAAGATAAAAGAATTTATCATTTTCAGTTATAGAGAAATAATGATAAAAAGATTTATCATTTTCCTATATAACTTAAAAAGAAAATGAATTTATCATTATCTTGTAAATTGTCCTTAAAACTAATTATTTAGAAGTGTTGTCCTTAAAACTTATTACCCTGAAAATAGAAGCCCTTCAACATAATTTCCACTTATTAGTATCTATAAAATGTTGAAGATAATTATTATTGTTTTATTTAAGATGTTTTGGAATTTATTAATTTTTATTTTTAAATGCTTAAAAGTTAATATTTATTTATTTATAACGTTTACTATTATATAATACTGTTTTTAAGTAAATGATTAGAATGTATTTATAAATGTTTTTGAGATTTGTAAAGAGGGTTTTAAAAACAGATGTGGATTATTAGAGGAATCTTATAACATGTTTTAGAAAACATAAAGGAAGATTGGTTAAAAAGATAAAAGAGTTTTATAAATGGTTTTAGATATTTATAAAATAATTTTACAAATGGGTTTATAGATTTATAAAAGGAGCTTTATAAATGGTTTTGTGGATTTACAATAGTGTTTATAAATGATTTTAGAATTGAATAAAAAGGGGAATCTTCCCAAATGTTGGTGAGTATACTTATATCGTTGAGATAAGTATATGGATATTTTTTTTCAAGTATTGAGAAATAAGGATTTGTGGGTGTTTGCACAAAAAATGGACAAACACCTCAAAGTCGTATGATTTAGTAGATCTTATGTTGTTCTTAGTGGTTTGAGTGATTTATGCAAATATATGAAAAGGAGGGGCTAAACTGTAAAAAGACACGCAGATTTATAGTGGTTCAGCCAGAATGTGCCTACGTCCACTTTATATGTTATTTCTCTTCTCTTGTTTAGATTACAAGTACAAAGCTTTGATATAAGTAAAAGAAAGTTGTTTGAAAGTTCCCTCCGTGCTTGAGCTTTCAAACTTGTCCCCCATTGTTGTACCCCTGCCCCTCTATTTATAGAGTGAGGCTGGGGGTAGGGGTCTTGGATGTATATAGCTGCTGGTGGGCCTAGGCTGATGCGATCTGGCCTGGCAGTGTTGATCCGGCACACCGTGGTCCGGTTGTGAGTGGATGGGGTTGGTTCGGTGGGAGGAGTGGAAGGAGTTGGTTCGGTAAATGGCTGGTCCGGTGAGGCCTGAGGGAGGCTGGTTCGGCTGCTTTGGTTTGGTAGCTCTGGACCGGTAGAGGGCTGGTTCGGCATCCTTGGTCTTAGGGGTTGGTCCGGTAGAGGCACCTTGTAGTTGGTTCGGTAGGCAGTGAAGTAGAGGCTGGTTCGGTTATGCCTAGGAAGGGGTTTGGTTCGACCATGCTTAAGAGGGGAGTTTGGTCCGATAGTAGGCGAAAACACTCCCAACATTTGCCCCCCAAAGTGGGGCATATGCTTGCGTATGGCGCGCTTTGTTTATCTGGACGCCCCCATCCGGTTTTGAATGCCGAATTATCTGAGACATTCTTTGCCGAATGAACTTCGTGCTTGAAATGCCGAATGACCATGAGGAGTATGATTGTCGAATGAGATTGATGGTTTGAATACCGAATGACCTTTCGGTCTTGGACTACCGAATGAATTCGAGTGCCGAATGGGTCCCTTGTTGGATATGCCGAACGAGATAGGGGAGTTCGAATACCGAATGACCTTTCGGCCTTGAACTACCGAATGCACTTTTATGACTTGAATTACGAGTGAAATTCTAGACTGCACACACTCGCTTGTTTACTTCCTTTATTCTAACGACACACTTCTTTGTGTTTGCAGATAAATGTCTTGTAAAGTTGAAACCCGATCAGAAAAGAGGAAATCCCAGGATAGAGACGATCCTTCCGCAGTGCCCCCAGCTCTGTCAGAACCGGGACGTCATGGGCCTACCCCAAGGTCACTAGTGGATGGGTACGGCCCTCAAGAGCTGCTGACCTCACCTCCCGACTGTTTCCCAAGCTTTCTCAAAGGCGAGCAGCTTGACGTTATCTCCCGCTCCTTTGGGATTGATAGAGCGCGCATGCTGTTGCCGGGGGAGGCAGGTGTACAAGTAGAGGATGATGACCAGGACGGTCAAGAAGCAGGTGCTGGTAAGTCTTCCTTTCTGGTCTTTTCCTTAACTTGCTTGCTTATCACTAATGAATTCTTTCTTTGACCGGACAGGTGGGCAACAGGGCAAGGATAAAACTCCGACGCGGCCGGCTCCTTGATTGAACCTGGATATCTTTTTGTGGGCTTGACATTGTTGTATACGTTAGTCTCAAAACAGTAACGTAACTCTTAGGTTGTAATTATGCCACTTGTAATAAACAACACTATTCTTGACGTGTAATTTTTTAACTTAAGCTGATTCCGTCGTTTTTTGAATGCTTTTGTTATTTTCACATGTTGTATGAGAAATATATCTATGCATATGCTTGTAATTCAGTTGTGTTTAATGCCAAGTTCTTGCTTAAAGCATAATTTCATGCCTTATAATGCTAGTGTGATGTATGAATAAATTATAGTCAGGAATTTGTATAAAAGAAGAAAATACCGCCTTTCATGTTCTAATTGTAGATGGCAGTTTTGAATATTTTTGTACGACCAAGGATGGAGCTTAGTTGAATGTCCTGCTATCCAACCGTGAATTCCCATTCCCGCTGGTGAATATCTTCTACTCTGTGTCCTGTACTTCAGGGATTGTTATAGAGGATAGGAGAAAAGTTCTTTAAATAGAATTGAAATATGTGAAATAGTAAAACTTCCAATCACGGAAGGCCTTCGATGTGCTTAAGTTCGTGGCAAACGGGCTTTGTAGTCACTTTCCCTAGCTGTGGGTCTTGGAGACATTTGTCACCCATCTTACGCCTCCGCGGGGAGTTAATTCTTTTTTACCACAGCCGCACTTAAGAAACATCGGAGCCGAGATCGCGCACAGTAACTACCCGGGCCATTATGGCCCGTAATCGTGGGTACTATTCGATTTACTATGGCCGGCTAGCGTGGGTGCCGATCTTCAACCGTGAACTACCCCTGGCTGGCCACACCTTATGTTGGGGTTGATAATCGGTTCACAGTTGCCGGCGAGCCGAACGCCGTAATGAGCTACCTCGGCTATAGTCGGCCTTCTCGGTGGCTTATAATCGGCTCATTACAGTTGGCTTTGAGGGCCGTCGCGAGCAATGAGTTAACCCGCAGCAGAGGGATGCCGGAGCAAAAGTGTCTCATTGGCGAGGGCATATATTCGTATAGTACCTGTTAGGTCTTGTCCAGGAGAAGTCGCACTGTGGAGCGTCTTGAATGAAAATGCTATTTGCACAGGATTTTGTTCAACAGAAAATGATAAAGTTAACAAGCAGCCAAGATATGAAGGAACAAGTTAAAAAGAGACACGTTTTTTTTAAAGTGGATCGGCACGAAAATGCCTACGTCCACTGATTCTCTTTGTTAATTCACTTCATATGGGCAGTACAAGTTAAGAAAAGTATCGACGAAGGTGTTGGATGTTCCATGCCCTCTAGAACACCTCCCCGTCCACTGTTGACAAAATATAAGCTCCATTGTGGAGATCTTTATGAATTACACCATCCCAGATTGGATCTAGTGCTCCGGGGCGAGGGAAGATTCGCTTGAGGACAAGATCCCCTTCTCGTAAGGTACGATGCTTGACTTTGGAATTGCATTGTGCTGCCACTTTTTCTTTGTGGGCTGCTGCTTTGAGCGCTGCATCATTTCTTCTCTCCTCAATTAGATCCAAAGACATGTAAAGGAGTTCTTCGTTCTCGTTTGGGTTATAGTGGATCCTACGGTGGGAAGGTGCGATGGTTTCAATTGGGAGCATAGCCTCCGATCCGTATGCCAAAGAGAAAGGAGTATGCCCTGTTGATGTTCTGAAAGATGTGCGATAGGCCCATAGTGTCGTAGGAAGTTCATCCACCCAAGCGCCTTTTGACTTTTCGAGTTTCTTTTTTATTAGAGTTTTGAGAACTTTGTTGACGGCTTCGACTTGTCCGTTTGCCTGGGGATAAGCTACGGATGAGAAGCTTTTGTGAATTCCGTGCTCTCGGCACCAGTTGGCGAATTCTTCGCTGTCAAACTGAAGTCCATTGTCTGATATGATTTTGAATGGGACTCCGTACCTGCACAGAACATTTTTGATCAAGAAGTTAATAACTTTTGCTAAAGATATTTTATTCAGAGGTTCTGCTTCCACCCATTTGGTGAAATAGTCGACTGCCACTATGGCATATTAGGCCCCGCCTCGGCCCATTGGCAGCTCGCCGATCAAATCAATTCCCCATACTGCAAAGGGCCAAGGGCTGGTCATTTGTGTAATTTTAGTTGTTGGTAGCCGCGGAATCTTAGCAAACTTCTGGCATCTGTCGCATTGTTTGACGAAATCTAAGGCGTCCTTTCTTAAGGTAGGCCAGAAATATCCATATCGGAGTATCTTCTTTGCTAAAGTTTGCCCTCAGGTGTGATCTCCGCAGCTTCCTTGATGAATGTTGGATAAGATTTCCTTGGCTTCGTTACGCCCGTTGGGTAGTATGCCGCTTTGTAAGTAGTCTCAGATGGGAGTCATCCAATTTGCTTTTTCGGTTGCAGCTATCAGATTCACTTGCTCAAAACTTGGATATGTTATCCGAAAACTACTTTGATCCAACTCAAGCATTTCGAAGTGAAGACATCTTGAAGATGATGGAATTAAAGACGGAGCTCTTAAGTATTTCGTTCAGTCCCAAAATGAACTAGTATGGATGAATGTTGGTATTGCATTGTTACCTGGAGGGCACTGTTAGCATTCCAAGTGGGAAGTTCTATATAAAGGTAAAACGTAGCCTCAAGCCTCATCAGCCGAGAATGACAAAAACAGGGAAGATGCAACAGGGCTAAGTTGGTCGCTCCCAAGTATGGTATGATCATCCCCATCTAGAGTCGATATTGTCTCTCAATTGTATGCTTCGGGGCTTATTAACGGAAGGGTGATCATATTCGGTACTATCTAGTAAGGGGTAGGCTGTTCCTGTGTTGGCAGGGGATCCAAGCGAGGTCCTCGGTGATATTTTATCTAGAGATGCACCGTGACGGGCGGTATCCTAGTAACCCAGTCACAGTATGGAATCCAATCTCCAATAAGTGCCGTATGGACTTAGTTGTGCCCAACTATGCTGAAATGTGAGATGCAAGCATTTCAGCTATATTCATATTTTACTTTGACCCCTAGACATTATTATAATATAAATGGATTTTCTATAGAAATTGTTTTGGTTATCGTAAGGTAAAAACCTGTCCGTGTTTATATTCGGCGTGGTCTTACGAGATACTTTTGATTTCAAAGGGGTTTTATAACTTTAAAATCCAGTTGGGTGTATTTTCACACACCAGTTTTCCAGACTGACTCAGGTGTTATTTATTATAATGCTCGGGTCAGACCAAGCATATTATAGATTTGCTTTAGATGCATTGTAGCCCAAGAGACGAGTTAGAGGTCATTAAGTCGTATTCACGTTTATATTTATTTTCCACTGCTTTATTGTTGAAATCATCAGCATTTGTGAGGATAGGTTGTTATAACTGTCTAGGCTGATGATTATGATTTTTTATTGTACTTTGATGGATATGTATGTATATATCAGTTTCTCTTTTGTAAAGATCACTAATATTATATTATATATTGTTCCGCTGCGACTGTGAGATTTTTTTGTTGTTTTAGTTTCTTTTCTCTTCTCCTTCTCTTCTCTCCTTCTTTCTTCTTCTTTCCCATAACCATCCATCTTTCTGTTCAATTTGGGTTTGACATGTGTGGTTTATTGTCATCTTGAATTGTGCAGATTGGCAGGTCGTTATAAGAATGATTGCCTAGGTGGGACAGGGTAAAAGTCATGGCTATGAGTAAAATAGCGACGAATGCTCATAGAGTAGCAATAACGAATCCCCGTATAATGTTAATGAATATTGGTGAGGACTTAGGAATGTTTTATTAGATATGTGTGCAAGCCATAAGAAGAAACTACAAAGGAATGGTGAATGGTATCAAAGTACACTTCTACGAGTTCTAGAGTATGCTCGCATGAATGATCAAGGATAAAGAAAGTAAATACCAAAAATAGAGAATAATATCATGATTTTTGGATTAAAAGAAGAGGCTAACAGAGGGTAAAGAGATGGAAAACACATATAGAGGACGTTGATAGACTCAAGGGTAAGGAAGGCAAGATATATGGTGAAAAGGTTATTCAGCCAAGCTAATTTGCAAATGAATTATTCCAAATGTGCATAGTTTATATTTCTTATCTATAATAGTGTGGGAATGCATAGTATATTTCATAATTGGACGCGATAATGGAAGTTATGGATAGACATTATTTATTAGAAGCTATAAAGGACAGTTAAGATATGTGGGTTATAGTAGAATGATATGTTAGAAATGAGCATTAAATTTGAGTATGGTGATACGGCCACAACGAAATTAATGTTAATTAATGTTGAAAGGCATCTTCAAGCAATTGTTTCTTTTAGAATAGTAGGGTTGTAGTATTAGTTGTTTCTTTTGTATAAAATATATACGATATTGGGAGAAAAGTTCCTTTTAAATTAATTTTCTGGATTAACCGTTATACTTATTGAAAAACTATGCAAGTAAGGAAAACTTATGTTGATACTTAGCTAATGCAATTAAGACTGGTAGTTTATAAAATAAAGTAAGAAATTTATTGAATTAACTACTAAAAGAAAAGTAAAGTTATGTCCCAAAAAATGTTAAATTTTTAGAAGATAAATTTTGGCAAGCGAAGTATAGGGAAAGGTTGTTGCGAAACCATGGGTCACTGTCCCTATGCCTTAAAAGTTGAAATTTATAAATAAATTTGTGTGCTAGTTTTCAGTTTAAAATTAAAGAGAAAGTTTTCGAAATTGAAAATTAACCGTGTAGTAGAAAAGAGATAATCATATACATTAATTATTAATGTTAACGGAAACTTAAATATTAAGAAATGTTAACGTTAAATAAAATCGAAGAAAATATATAAAGTAGGAAATGAATAACATTAACCAGGCAACAAAACCGAGGACCCATTGGTCGACACCCTCATCGGGATCGATCGATCGGTGGAAGAAAGGCGGTTAATCGATTGGTTTGGGCCGATGCTTATCGAACCTAGGCTAGAATGACTCGAATTAATAGAAAATAATCTAAAGGCTGCGAATGGTTCTAACACCTACAAATACAAGCCTATACCACCATTTCCCTTCTCATATTTTATAGGTCACAAAGAAGAGCTTTTCCATTTTCTGTTCTCCACAAATTCTAAAAGTAATAAAATATTGTATTATATATACATAAGTGGAGAAAAGCGGAGAATAGGAGGAGAGAAGAATATGACAGAATCATAATGCCAAAACAAGGTAAATTGTAAATCTTAACTCAAATCTAAATTAAATTCAAATCTCTTCTCAGATTTAAATTTCTAAATAGTTTATATATCTTTTTATACACATACGTTGGGTAGGAAGGAAGGGATTCAAATCGAAATAACAGGGTTTAGATCCAGAGATTTGGAAAACATAAAGGTGAGTGGAAAATTATATATTTTTAAATAATATTGGATTTATAACATTGTAAGTCTATTCCTATATGCATAAATGATGCATGCCTAATTATATACATGAAATGAACTTACAAACACAGCCTACATATTCTACGATTGATAACTTGGATTTAATATTTCATGTACTTGAATCTGGAAAGTATTGGATAGTAGTAGTCCCTAAAATAGATAAATTTTATAGTAGTTCCAGATTTGTCGTTTAAATGATTTATGCAAGTAAATATAAATTAGAACTTATCACAATAAATTATTGGGATTTAAGTCGTATTTTAATTCATTGGAATGTTGGGTGATGCAATGTAAATTTCCATACATTATTAGGTTTAGATTCATAAATAAAAGTGTATCGTTTAAAATAATAAGTGATACGCCTAAAAGAAAGAGATGTATAAAATAATGATGTTTATCGTATTTTGTATAGTCTATTTCAATAATTAAAAAAAAATCCTTGTAATTCCAAATGTAACACAAATTCTCTTTTTGGATAAGATATTAAGTTTTCAGTGGGGCAGTGTAATTCCAATGCATTAAAATGCAGAAATCCCTAAGTATGAATTGAAGAATTATTGTTGTGATAATAATAATAGTTTTATTGTAAAATTAGTATATATACATATATGCAATAAGGACAAGATAGAAATCAAATAGTAAATAATAAAAAGGTAGGCAAGTAATAAAATGAACAAGGGCAGGAAATATATAAAATATACGGGTATGGGAAGTCCACTAACTAAGGAAAGATAGTAAGGGATAAAATGGATAGAAATAAAGATTCAATAATAAGAGAAGACAGTAAAAGATACTGAAATCTTTTAAGTTCAAGTCGTAAATAATATTAACCCAATATTTATAAAACAAGGAGTCAGTTGAACATTGAAGGCGTAATAATGAAATAAGAATGCATACACACACAAACACAGATGTGTGTGTGTGTATAGCCTCAAGTATACATTTATAATGGGCGTGAATTATTAAAGTTAGATAAAGCTTAGCTTAGATAAGAATGACATAGTCATTAAAATGGGTTGGAATGCAAGGTTAGTAGTTTTACATAATAGAAGTCTACCCATCGCAAGGGGCTACTAGAAGTTGTGCATACATTATACTGATGTGGGACATATCCAACTGTCGGACCCGTGGAATTATACGTTGTTTATAGGTGAAGGAATACCCAAAGAGAGTCTACTTCAATCTTTTAGGGGTATTATCTTGATTGCATTAGGTAATCTAAATGGGAGGGTGAGCAAAGCTCGGCACTATATCAGTATGTTTGGTACCATATTAGAGAGTATGAGCTTTACATAGGTTAACAACTTAATCAGTCCTAAGGGGTCAGCGGAAAGACAAGGGTCACACCTAAATGGGCTACACCTCCTACTAATCTAAATCATGTTTAGGTCATGCAACACCACACTTGTTTGCTAGTTTGTTTGTTAAGAGGCAAGGCTAGATAACCCTTAATGGAGGTCTTTCAAATGATTGGGGTACTCGAAGGAGCTGAGTCCTCAATAGTTCCTGGAGCCGAGTCCATAATATGAAGCAGTTAGATAAATCCCTAAGGAGAGATAGAATATGGTTAAATAGCTATGACGTCATTATTGGGCACTACGGGAGTTACTTGGTATGCATGACGACGAGGACATGATATTGCGTTGATGATGGATCCTGACGAGGTGCTAGGTACGGATACTAGCAGGGATAGTATCTTGGTCTAAAGGGGGACCGCGGTACTTATATATATATATATACATATATATATATATATGTTTGTATGTATGCATATAGACACACACATGTATGTAGTTATTGTCTACCAAAGGTAGATGAGGCGAATCGTAGTGTACGTGGAGTCAAGATGACTTGTAAAGGACATAACTTGTGATGGAAGAAAATCAGTATAAACTAGTGTTATGCATAAGGTGTGTAATTTATTAGTCACCAGAACATTTTTCTGACACCCTCCTCATTACAACCCATATGATAGCTTTAGAGAGAACGGTTCTGATGTAAGGCAAAAATGGTGGAAGGACATATTTCCTTATGTATGCTCGTTATTGACAAGGACACTTGATCTCAAAAGTGTCAAACTTGGTTAGTAATTATATGTTTTATTACACTTTACTATTCCTTTATGAGTTTATATCGATAATTCTATGATATATATATTTATTGTAGGATACCAAAACAAACGTTCTGTTTTTTGGTGGACTTGGCTTTACGAGTTAGCAAAAATTTGGTCCTACTGTGGTACGTATTGTCACATTCAAAATCACAAACATATGCTGCACCTTGCGTCCCAAACAAAGGTCTGATTCTTCTTCGACAAATTGGTCAATAGCGCTGCTACCTTCAGAAAGTCCTTGATAAAACGTCTATAATTTCTCACCAATCCTTAAAAACTTCACACATCAATAGCATTTTGTGGTTGGTTCCAATAATGAACTGCTGCCTCCTTTGTAGGTTTCGCTATGATTCCCTGGTCACAAACGACATGACCTAAGAATATCACTTCCCTCCTCCAGAAGTAACACTTTGATAACTTCATTTTTAACTTGTTCTTCCTCAATACTACAAGTAAAATCCTCAGATGCTTCTTGTGTTCCTCCTCTATCCTTGAAAAGATCACATTATCATCCACGAACACAAGCATGAACTTGTTTACCTGATCCCTGAAGACATGGTTCATGAGATCAACAAAGTATGCTGCAGCATTTGTTAGCCCGAACGACATTACCAACTACCCATAGAAACCAGACGGTGTATGAAACACGGTGATTGGCACACTCCCCTTTGCTACCACCAACTAGTGAAATTCCGTTGCCAAATCTAATTGGGAAAAACCTTTACTCCATGGAGCTGATTGAATAAGTCATTAATACACAGGAGTGGATACTTATTCTTCTTCATCACCTTATTTAGCTCACGGTAATCTACACACAACCTCAAAGACCAATCTACCTTATTGGCGAATACTATAGGTGCACCCTACTTAGATATGCTCCAACGAATGAACCCTCACTTCAATGGGTCATTCACTTTCACCAGAAACTCATTCTACTCTCTTGGTGCCATATTCCTTAAAGGAATATCGGTCTGGCATCCTTGTGGTGGTAATCCAGTCGCCTCCTCGAATATGTACAGATACTCCCTCGCTATATGCATATATGATAGCTCATCATATGGGATCTCGAGCGAGTACAGAAAGCTAAACACCACCTCATCAGTAGCACACAGCCTATTTCCGACCTACGTCCATTATCCATCCGTATCGTCACCAACAACCTCTCACAATCCACCACTACCTCATACTTTGTACCTCCTCAGCCAGTCTACCCCGAAATAATACCGAACCCATCAAAACCTAAAACAAAGCAATCATAAACAAACAAACATACATGACTCGATAAGTCCAAGTCTTGATAAACCATGCAAAGGCCAGTTGATCCTCCAACTGGGTTTGTGACAATCAAAGGTCGGTCAACTATCTCGGGTCTCAATCCCAATCTATCTACCAAATGACTAAATATAAAGGAATATGAAGTCTCGATATCAAGTAAAACACTTGCAGGTGTATCAAAAATAGAAAACATACCCTGTATAATAACACCCTCCCTTTTCTCCTTCACCGATGGAGCACTCAACGAAGCTGGGACAATGCTTAAAGCATAAGCAGACTCGTGCTACTTATTCCTAAGTGGTTCCAGACTATCCTTCTTGATATGGCCAGGCTTGTTATTGTTGTAGCACTTCCTGTATTTCGCCTTATAGTCTTTAGCAATATGGCCTTTCTTCCCACAATCATAGCGAATAGGCTTGCATTTGTTTTTCCTTGAACCATTCTTCATTTAGAGCTATGCCTCCTTAACTGGCTTTGGATAATCTATCTTAACGGTCCACAGTTGAACCCCTTCCTCTCACCATATTTTGGGTCTATACAGTCCTCACTAATATGACCCCTCTCAATATAATTAAAGCACCTCGACTCCCACTTGCCTTTCTTTTCGTCACATTTCTTCTAGGACTATTTCCCACCTTTGTTATCTCTCATTCCCTTGCTACTTCTGCCTACTTGTAGTTTAGCCTCTTCTTGATGAAAAACAACCTGATGCGCTTGCATTTGAGCTCCACTGTCCAATATCCCCATAGCTTCTCTTTGGGCTACTCGTATTATACTCACCATCATATGGATGAACCCTGCCTGCACTTCCGCTTCATTAGCTATCCCAATGACCCATCCATCCTTAGCTTCTGGTGTAGAATTTTCGGTATGCTATCCATCCTTACCAACTATGACAAGAATGATCAGCCGCTCATACTGGAAAACTGCATCAATGATACTCATATGTGTAGTGCGACTTACTATCATATACTACTATATTGTTTTGAAAATCAAAATATAACAAGTACACCCTGTCGTATACCATTCGATCCATTCTAAGGAGATAGCTCCTTCCTTATCTCTAATGGATCCAAGTACCAACTTAGGTGGTTTATGCAACCTAATTTCTAATACCAAATGTGATAACCGCCCTACATCTTCGTTAACCAATATACTTATAATGCACTATGGAGGTACCCTGCCGATGTAGGATGATATCCAATGGTGAAAAGAAATAAAGGTCCAAGCACAAAACCTGTAGAACATCTCACAACGCGGAAACAAAATATAATATAATAACAAAGATGTAAAATAGGTAAGACAATGATAATCAAATGAACCTTAAATAAGAATATTAAAGTGCAACAGGTTCACATATTATAAAAAACCGAATTATTATAGTTTATACATCCCAAATCACGAAAATAAACTCTGAAATTGTCTCTAAAGTAATACAAGTATTGGTATAGCTCCACAGCACTGCACAATAGAATATAAGAGATAATAGGCTCCAATTATAGATATATGAAAGCGTAGCCCTATGCTCATACACAATAAAGCTCCATTCGCTACCCAGACCTGTTAACCCTAATCTACTAATTTAAGAGTACCCAAGATAATAAGAAGCAAAACATAAAATCTCAGGTCATACAACAGTCTGGAGTGAGCGATAAAGTATCTCAAAAACACTATAAGAATCTTATATAGTAAATAGGGGCATAGGGTATGAAGAACCATACTTGACATGTCTCAACGTCCAAAGAGTTAGCACATAACAACATTATATGTTAATTTTCTATAATTTCCATACAAGTGTACTACAGTCAAAGTACAATGTCCTATATCTAGGCATACAGTCAAAAATACCTACATCATGTGATGCCCTAGAGTGATAAAAAACCAGGGCAAACAGAGAATCCACCAAACAATCCTCACCATCATTTGTGTGCACCGGATATAGGATAACTCTTATGCTATGATCATAAGCCAAAGACCCAATCAAATCTCGATTCCATAGTGCTCAATCCATGCCACTTCGTAAGGCTGGGAAGTAGACCCACGGTCGTAAGGTCCAAGGTAATCTACGGTCATAAATTTGGACACGGTCATAATTCAGGTGGGAATCCCCACATACCCTCTCTACATGAATACATTAGAAGTCTCTGAGTTATCAATGATCCCTATGCACGCATCCCTATAATGGAACTCAATCGTTATTCCATCGTGGCTATCTCCATTGTAGAACACAGATGCAAATTCTACTCGCAATCCCCTATCGTTGAACTAGCCCATGTGGATCACCATCACGACTGACATCATTAATTCGTTATCTTTGAACGCCTCTAGACACCCATCGTAAGTTATAGTGCCATCGTACCATAGTTCCAAAGTCGTCGTTGTCATCACCATCATGTCGAAGCATTACGCCATCACTTCACTAATCGCTATACGAAATCCAAGGTCATCCCGAGTCATTTAGAATTGCCTACTTCACTCTACATAAAGCCCAAGGACCTTGGAACATGCTACAAAGAAATACCCAAAGTCTCGTTGTGCCACGATGAAATTTCTTCCACCTCTATTCTCTGTCCAGTTATAACCGAGCCTAGCCCAAAGCGACACTCACCACGACTCGAAGTAGCACAAAAAGCCTGAACAACAATTCTAGCTCGGTTTGCCGACCAAAGCTTTCCCTCCAAAACATCGAGCAAGGCATGAAGAAATAGTAGCTATCGATTCTGGTCTGGTCCTTGAACATAGCACCATCGGATAGCATTTGCTGTCTGATTCCACCTTACACCACACTGAAGCCAAGCCTAAGCCAATCCTTCCAAATCCCCGAGCACTCCTAGCACCGAATAGACTTTCCATGTGCCAAAATGATGTAGAAACTCCAACTTCCATTACTTGGTCGATTTCAACGCTACGCTCCTTTCTACGACCTATGTATCTTTCTTATGCACCGATATGACCCTTAACATCCATAAGCCTATCCATCGAAGTCGGTTCCTTGGTTCCTACCACTAGCTCTTTTCATTAAGTGTTTCAACCATACAAGCATACAAAAAACATCATACATGCACCAACAACATTCAAACATGCAAATCACACAATCGATCATAGCAATCATCAAACAAGAAGCTTGCAATGTAGCCTAACATATATCAAGGCAATGACATAACAAAATAACATGTCTAGAACATCAAAAGCCCATTTATTCACGTTTTTATTATAGATAGAGTTTTAAAACAACAATAAAACATAAATTTGCCTTCAAAATTGGATCCAACACTTATTAAAACATATATATACATATATATAAGGTGAGAGATGATAAATAACTCACTAAGCCTCCAAAATCCATGTTTTGCATGAAAATCGATGCACATCCAAAAATGAACAGCAAACATGTGATTTTTCATCTCTAAAAATATGGATTTGAAGATCTCTAATGAATCCCCTTACTAATCTACTCTTAGTTTATGATTTAGACTTGATTTAGAGAAGAAAAAGGAAAGTTTTTGGTGAAGAATGGGCTAATGGAAACTTAGATATATTTGAGAAGAGGTAAAAATGATTTGGGGATGATGGTTTAGTCTAATATGGATTAAAAATTGGAAATGGGTTAGTGGGTTTGCCTCTAAACCTCACAATTACCCGCTAAGCTACTCGTAAAACAGCCAAACTTCAAACAGCCATATCTCCTATACCAAAAGCCTGAATCGCTACTATGACCACTCTAAGGAAAGGAAAACCATTATATCTTTCCATTAGAAGTGATTTCAGATGCTAATTCGGCTCTTATCAAAAGTTGAAGCCTTTATGAGTTTTTAGGAGTAAAATCTTCCGATAAAATTTAAAGATAGGAAATGTCGTTAATAGGCATTTCCCAAAGTTATAGAGTCATACGACCTCATATGAATTTAAAAGTAATATTTTATGATCCTTCGGTACGTAAAATACAGACCGTTACATGATCTCACCACCTTTATAGCTGTCTTCCATCAACTTGTGCACACAGATCTATGACCCAAAATTTTTCCTACCTACTTTTAGTGCAATAACAGCCATTCATCCATCTACATCTGTTGCTATAAATACCACTTATCATACAACATCAAAGAGGTTTTAATTTAGGTAATCAATACTTAGAATTTATTTACAGCAAGAACCTCCTCTCAAAGGTCTTAAAGATAAGAATCATTGTAAACTAAATGATAAATTTCTTATTATTCTCTTGTAATTTCTTAATTGTAATAGATAAATGTAAATGTAGGCAAATCTCCATCGAACTACTCTACAACTTGTGTCATTTATATTATAAGCTTATTTTATTTCTTATTTTATATTTATAAGCCTAATGTTAGCAAGCGCCTTTTGCTAATATAATACATTAGTCTAATTCCAACGATGGCTAATTTATTAGTCAAAAGCAACTTTTAGAAATATTATTTTATAATGGTTGCCTTGATCGCATAGTCGAGATTTTCTTAGTACATATTTTATTGGGTTAAATAGAAATGTATATAAGACTCTTTCATCTTCTTCTTTTATTTCCTTGCCAGAATTTTATTGTTGTCGCCATTGAAACTTACAGAAAACTTAAAAAAAAAATCATTTCTTCAAAAAAATTAGTAATTTTTCATATCTTTTCTTCCCATATTTTGGTCGCGCTACTTATCTCATGCTTTTATTGATTGCAATTTTGTTTTTGTATCTTCATGTTATTTGGGGCATCCTTGATGTATAATGATTTCTAGGCTTGCTAAATGATGTAAAGCCATTACTTGGATGATTTTTTGTTTTTTATTGAATCTTCAATTGATTTGTAGTTGTAATTTTGGAATTAACCAAGCGTAAATTGGGACCTTAAATTACTTGGTTGATATTCTTTGAACCCATAGTTAAATTTTTGGCTTTCTGAATTGTTGTAGAAACTTTAATCACCAAAAGTTAAATTTTGTTTGAATTTTTGACATACGTTTGACCCTGTTGTGAGTAGGCTGGCTAGTTTGCAGTTGAATTTTCAAATTATATTATTTGATTTAATAATTCATTGTAAGTTAGGGTTTGATGTCCCTTGTTTAGTTTGAACTAAACTGTTAATGCATTTGGTCTTCTTGGACTGAAATATGAGTTCTCTTATAGATTCACAAGAGTTCTTGATAGGATTCTACATGATTTTAGTATAAATGGGATTGAATCCCTTGCTCCAGGATAGGAAGATACATGAAATACTCCACCAGAGGGGTACTTCCCATGGCCCGTCGAATATTTATCGAATGAAATATCATTACCGTCGGCACCCTTCTTTATTGAATTGCTTCAGTTCTTTAATCTTAATCCATACCAACTCCTACCAGTACTATACAATACTCTTTTGGCATTAAATGTTATATACTTTTCGAGGGGTTGCACAAATATGTTATTACTTGAGATTAACTTTCTATTTGATTTGAAAAGTCCTTGATTGGCTTCTTTGGTCCTCATGTATTATTTATAGATCTGGAAGAGATTGCCCTTTCTTCATTCTACCAACAAGATTGCTGTGAAAAAATGGTTGGCTAATAATCCTAGGATCGTCACTTCTTTCCCAAAGGCTAGTAAGTTGAAATTTTTACTGTAATAGTTTAATTTGTCAATTAAGATTATAGTTCAAACTTTGGAGTTTATATGTTACTTGGGGAAACCCGAGAGTACATAACAAGTTGAATAATTCATATCTTGTTTTGATAATCTTTTGGGCCTTCCAGATAATCAACGAGAACATGACCAATTGCCGACAGTTGATGACCTAAAAGCTTGTTGTCTAATGCCCCTTAACACTTTGTTTAGGGGCTATTCACAACTGAGGGTTTCTAAAGCCTTTCCAAATGTAGTGGTAGTGGAAAGTTTAAAGGAAGGGATGGTTCTCATACCCCCGACCCTACTAGTTCTTCCGAGATTGAAACCGAGGGTAGACCTTTGGCCTAAATTTATATTTAGAATTTTCTAATTAGTAGTAGCTTGCTTATATGTTTTATGTTGACCGCCTTTTGTAACAACCTACACCTCGGTGGACCGGAATTTTCGCTAAGTCGAAAACCTAAGTCCACCAAAGTACGAACTGTTGGTATTGGTATCCTATAAATAAACAAAAGTATATCCGAGCACTATTGTAAAAATCACAGGGAAATGGTAAAGTATAATAAAACATATAATTATTGACCAATGTTAATAATCTAGTATCAAGTACCATTGTCAGTTTTGAGCGTGCAAGAAAATCTATCCTTCCACCATTCCCACCTTGTACCAGTTCCTAGCCCTCTAAGTCTATCATGTGGGTTGTAATGAGAAAGGGGTCCGAACAACCTTTTGGTGCGTGGTAAATTACATGCTTTATATATAACACTAGTTTATGCCGATATTTTTCCATTACATGTTATGTTTACCTTTTAAACTTAGTCATCTTGACTTCATATACGCATACGATATGCACCACAAACTCAACGTATTCAATACACACACACCATGGTCCTCCTTTGTATCAGAGTACTTTCCCCGCTAGTATTTGTAACTCTGCAACTCGTTAGTATTCAAGATCAATGTAGTATCATGTCCTCATCGCCTTGCATTCCAAAGAACTCCTGTAGTGCCTAATAACAGCATTACAACTATGTAGCCGTATTCTATCTCGTTTTGAAAGACTCTTATTAAGGGTTATCTAGCTTTACCTCCTAACAAAAAATAAACTAACAAACAACTATGAGATGGTGCATGTCCTAAACGTGATCTACACTAGTAGGAGGTGTAGCCCATTTAGGTGTAGCCCTTGTCTTTCCCATGGCCGCTCAGGACTGATGTTGATTTCGACCTATGTAAATAGCTCCTACTCTTTACATATATGGTACCGACTTGACTATCATAGCGTCGAGCCTATGCTCATCGTCCCATTAGATCGCTAAATACAATCAAGGAAATGCCCACTTGATTACTTGACACCTACCCTCTAAAAGGTTGAAGTAGACTATACTTGGCCCTTTGACACTTCGATTGGGGCGAACCATCCTCCTTTTGTATATTCCCTTCAACTATACGCGAACATATAATCCCATGAGTCCTACAGTTGGTGTAACGACCCGATATTTTCAACCATTCGCATCCATTATAAGTGTATAGGTAGACACTCATGCCGGAGTTGAATTGCTCAAAATACCGCGTTGTAATTTAAATTTGGCAAATCTCAGAATATACAGTAAATAAATATAATCACAGATCACAGACACAGAGTAAAAGAATGCAGCGGAAGTAAAAGAAATAGTAGTTCATGAAGCTACTATGAAAATATATCAGAGTTACATAAGATACAACATAAGAAATAAAGTACAGCAGAAGTCTCAATACAATAACCAAGTACAGGCTGAATAGAACAACAGAACTGAAGTTGATAGAACAAGACTAGCAGATAATCTCCAGCGATTCAAATCTCCAAAAGGTGGAAATCCAAATCTGTGAATACTCAGGCTGACCCGAGCGTAAAGCAAAACACAAAACACTCGAGTCAGGACAATATATACTTATATAATGTAAACCAACTCAAGTGAACTGTAATAAAGGTACAAGTAACTTAGAAGATGCTTGGGACCGCCCATCCTCTAAGGATCCGTTAAAATATCTACTATGTAGTAATATTCGCTATTATAATAGTGTCTAAATAAGTAAAGTATAATCATATAGAAAATAGCGTTAAGGGGATGGAGAACCTTAACGCGGTCGGATCTTAAAATCATAATCGTAGTAAAGCTCGATATGGTAGGTGACACGACTAGGCAATGCCAGGGTAGATATACCAATTACGCACACGGACTGATGGATACGCATAGCAGCCACTACCGTTCCACCTCGAACAACACTCCCAAATCGGAGGATGGCCATCTAATCAATCACAAGTAAGAGTATAATATCGAAGAAATGTGTCCGAGAAGAGGTGCTACCTCACTGGTCCGAGATCGCTCCTGTTTTAGCCACCTTATGCCAACTCACGGGAGTTGGGTCCACGTAACATACCTTAAGAACGTCGCCACCATCCTACTTCATTCTGGAATCTCCACCGCGTACACGGTTGTCAAAGTGGTTTTCGGTATCGACAGAGAGTATGTCCATATCCGATCCCGGTCTCTTTGCCAACCAATCGTTATTATAACCCGTGGTTATAACTTTTAAAAATAGTTTATGTTTCAAATCAAAATACATCCTTTAAACCATTTCAAAATCATATCATTTATTTCAAACTAATACATACTTTCAAACCCAAAACATATCTATTCAAAACCAATTCAAAAATATATCATTTCCATTTCAAAACCAATTCAATAATATATCATTTCAATAAAACCCAAATTTCAAAATCACTGAATATTTCCTTTAATTTATTAAACTTGAAATCTTCCATTAAATTATCATAGCATTTTGGTAATGTAACCTTAAGGAATCATAGCATTTTTGGAATGTAATACTTCCCAATTTAACATTTTATATAATCAAAGTATTTATATACTTACAAATTTTTAACATGGTCATTTTATAATAGCCTTATAGTTAAATAAACTTTGTTACTGTAATATCCAATTTAATGCTAAAATTCTTATGTTAAGTTAAGAGTACCTTATTAACTTACATTATCATTACAATAAAGAAACTTTATTATTTTAGTCATTAAAATATGTCATTTACATTAATTAAAACATACATATTAAATGTACTTTTTAACTTACATTCCTATTACAGTAAAGAGCATTTATCATTTAATCAATATTACACTAATTAAACTTACATTATCGAATGTACGTTTTAATTTACGTTTTATTACAAAAGGGGCATTTATTATTTTAAATCAATATTACACAAATTAAGACTTACATGTTTCTTTCATTAATTAAGACTTTACATGTTTCTTTCAATAGGTAAAACTTTACATATTTCTTTCATTAATTAGAATTTTACACGTTTCTTTCATAAATTAAACTTTACATATTTCTTTCATTAATTAGAACTTTACACGTTTCTTTCACAATAAATTTCTTATAATTCAATCCAATTTTCAACAATTTACTTAATAAGTTTAAGTGTAAAAGTTCCAATTCTTCACATTTCAACAAATAGACTTAACACTTCAAATTTAAATTACCATTTCACAATTTAACAAAATTTCCAATTTTATTTAATTAACTTAAACCTTTAATTAAAACCAAATTTCACATTTCCTAGTCAAGTTATATTTTAAAAGATCACTTTTAAACATTCATTTATTTAACCACTTAAATTCATAGAAAAATCAATAATACTTAATAATCACTTAAATTCAAATTTAATCAAATTATCATATTTACCATTTCCAAATAAAATTTAATATCCATTTTATTTATATAACTTAAATATCATTTTTAACCAAAATTCCAAATTTCCAACTTAAGTTATATTTCAAAAATCCAGTTAAACCATTCATTAATTACATTTTTTTTAACACATAGAAAAATCATAATTTCTTTAATTCAAAATATTTCAAAATCTGTTTAAATCAAATTTCATAAATTTATATTTTTAAAATACTTAAAAATATTCAAAACACTTTATAAAATAACCACGGGCCTGTATATAATTTTCTAACCTAGGTCAAGTGATACAGATATGTATCATTTCAATCCGCAGTTAAAAAAGAAAAATCCGGGTTCTATCATTTCAAACCCGCAATCCCAAGTTAAAATAATTTAAATAAAAATCATTCAGGCCTATCATTTCAGCCCATAACGATTTTTCCCTATTCTAAAGTCCGTTCGGGTATGTATCATTTCAACCCATAGTGATTCTAATCTACAGGGAACTTGCAATGGTGATAACAGATATAAATAACAGAATAACATTAAATAATAGTAACATATGATATAATAAGTGTAATAACAGGTGTGAACATCATATGATAATAATATAAACATATATAACATGATGATATACATTACAGATTCAAATGGTGTCGGTTTATCAGTTATATAGGTACATATTGTCTGGTGAGAATAACTCACCTGTTTGTGCTGAAGATATCAAAACCAATGACACAATGGAACAAAAGCACGATGACAAGACTACGGACTTGAGTGGAGAGCAAGATCCAAAGCTACAACTCTTGTATTACAACCCAAAACATACATCAAAACAAACACAATTTCAACGCACTTGAAATGGAATAACTTTTAAACGAAAAGAGATTTGAATGTCAAATCTTTTGCCTTGCTTTCTCTATCCTTTTGCATGGCCTAGGAAATGTTTTGGTTCAGGTTTGGACATGGTTTGGGTCTGGTTTGGACCAAGGGATGCACGGCTACAAGCTAGAGATGATGGGGAAGTTACAACATAGGCATGTGAAGAGTTTTATGTAATATGGTGGAGTTTTGGTTCATCTTTGGCTCGGTCTACAAGGTCCTAGGCTTGGCCATGACTTGCTACAGATCTGGACAGAGGAGATGGTGATGTGTAGTGGTGGTAGCAAGGTGGTGGTGGCGGGTAGAGGTGGTGTCCAAGGTGGTGGACGAAGGTATGTTGCAACTAGTGGTGGCTATGCATTGTTTTAAGGGATTTGTGCAAGGTTTTGTGTGGTTTTTAGTCAAAAGGAGTGCATGGCCTGTCATGGTCAGAGGAGGAGGGGGTTTGGTCGTGGATGGTGTGGGGAAGGAAGTGGTGGTGGTCGGTGGAGGAGATGGTGGAGGTGTTAGGCCAAGCAAAGCAAGAGAAACATGGCAAAAATCATTGAAAATGAAGAGAAAAGAAGAAAAAGAAGGAGAGGCCATTACCTATTTTTGGATGAAGCCATGAGAAATGAGGAGCTAATTTGTTTTCACGTGAAAAGATGAGAAACAAAAAGTGGCGGCTACACTAGGGTTTTAGATGGCTAGGGCAAAATTTGAGGAGTTAAAGAAAATGAAGGGTTTGGACAAAAAAAGGGCTTAAGTTTCAAAGTGTTTTACAACCTTTCATATTTCTTTTCTTTTTAATCTTTATATAAACAAAAATATTCAGAAAAATAATTTACAAACCGAAATCAATTATAAATATGAGAAAACAAATAATAAATTTTGGAAAATATAAAAAGAATGAAGAAAATTACTTAAAAATACCAAACAATGTTCAAAAATTATAAATAAATCACTGTCAGTCTTGAAAAACTATACACTTCATTATAAAAATATTATGAAGTGAAAATTTGAATTAAAATAATTTTTTTATCATTTTCAAAATAAAATAGATAATTAAATTGGAGAAAATAGAAAAGGATTAAAGAAAAATGTTTAAAATTTACAAACAGGGCATGAAAATTTGCAAGAAAAATACTACTAACTCTGGAAAAATTCCTACCTTACTTTAAAAATATTTAAAAGCCAAAATATATTTTATATAACATAAATGTACAAATTAGAATAAAATATATCAAATAAAAATGTCATTTATATAATTTTAAAATAAAGAATATTGCTGAATAACCCAATATACACACAATATTGAAAATAGTATAACTTTTGCAATTTAAATCCGTTTGCAACGAAACGAAAAGCAGTATTCAAGTTATTAAATCTATTTTTATAATAAAAGATAAAATTCATAAATTTCAAACTTTTAAATTTTCAAGTTAAAAGTCGAAGTTTGACTATTTGACCCAAATTCACATTTTCTGGAAATATTAAATTTAGTCATATTTGGAATTCAAATCCACATACAAAATCAAAGTTTTTTATATTTACAATAACAACATTTATTCTTTTCATAAATAAAGCTCTTAAATTTGGAAAAATCAAATTAAAATTAATTGTAAAATACAGGGTTGTTACACTCTCCCCCACTCAAAACTTTTCGTCCCCGAAAAGGAACGAGGTACGGGAAAGCACCTAAAAAGATAGAATGAATAGAAGTAAGACAAGATGATAAGAAAATTGGAATTACACCTGATAACTATTGTTATAGGTAAGTTTAACAAGATGGAGGTGATCAAATCAAGAATATAAGCACGAAAAAAAATCCTCTAGAGTCAGAATCTCCCTTTCACTTGACCGACGGTCTATGAATGGAAAACAGTGTTCAGATCCGGATGAGTAACAAAGATTATCAAAGATTACAGAAAGATTTCTAAACAGAAAGATTATAGAAAGATGCTTATACCAGCCTGTAGCAAGATGAGGAAAATAAGGACAACCAAAAGATGGTTTGAAAAACAAAATAAGATAATAATTTGAAACCATAATGCTTTGAAATCATAACAATTTAGGGATGTTTATCATTTGGAAATCACATTACTAAAATCATAACACTTGGAAATGTTATTCTAAAAAAAACATAATACTTAGAAAATCATAACTCCTTTTGAAAAATAATCTTCATTTAAACCATTTTAATTCAAGGTCAAATAATATTCATTTTAAAGTTGTAACATTTCTAAGTTCATTCAATTATAAAAATTTCCAAAACATTGTCTTTTCAAAATAGTAGCACTTATAAAATGCTACAGTGGATATATTAGTATTTCAAATCAGTTTTATTCCAGAAATATTCATTTGGATATCATTTAACTTATGACTTATTAAAACAAACTTTTATGAATGGAATATCCAAATTAAACTATATTTCATTTATTAAGTTAAAAGTTCACTATTTTAGTTAGCTCTTAATTTAACACATAACCTAACACTTTCTTTAAAATACCCATTTCACAAATAGATATTCCTTTAATAAGTTACACTTAAAATTGCATTTGAAAACCAAATTCTCAATTATCAAGTTTTAGTGATGTTAAAATACATTTTAACTATTTAAATCATAATTATTCATTTTTCAAAACATATCTATTTCATAAATAAAATATTTATCATAGCAAATATAACAATCAAATTTCTTTACACATTTATTCATTTAGACATCAATTAAACTATGATTTCAAGTTAAATAAACTTTATTACAAAATGTCCAATTCAAATGTATTTTATTTTATCTATTCAAAGTTACTTATTATACAACATATTCATTTCAGGAAATAACCTTTATTAAAATTCCTAGGTTAGACTTAAGGTTCCATATAAAATCAAATTTGATTATTAAGTTATTTAAATAAAATCTCTTTAAATTCCCTTTTCACTATTTTCCTCTGTTAATCTTTTATAACAAAAATTTAAGTGTATAAAATTTATTATAACCACTCAAAATTTATTTATAAAATCCTTTTTATATTGTATATTATCCAATTACATTGTTAACTTCTAAAAAAATTTAAGGTAAGTTATATTTGAATGCAATTGTATTATACAAATAAAACTTTCCAATTCAATTATCTCAAGTTTGAATCATTATCCAAATTTTTGATTTTTTTTCTTTTTATAATTGAAATTATTCTTTAAGAAAAAAATGTAAGAATTAAATTTCCGATTTCCTTCAAACCGGTTAGAGATAAATAAATATATGTACATAATATGTCAAATCAATTTTAAATCATATACCTATATATAATATAAATCAAATCATATTTTAGAAATTCAAACCAATTAAATTCTCAAAGCAACACTGTAGCAAGCCTACAGAGCGGTCTCTTCACTTCGAAACTCTAAAATGAACGTCGATGATGCTGCAGTCATCACCGAAATTATTTTCCAGCGACAAAGAGAAGAGCACTAAATTTTTAAACTTAAAACTCCTTTAGAAACAAATTTCTACTTGGAAATACTTTAAATAATATATCCTTTTAAAACTTTTAACATAAGGTTTGAATCCATCGGAAATTAAATTCTTAAATTTCTTGTTTTAAATTCATTTCAGTTCCCAAATAAATTTATAAACAACTATTTATAAATTCATTTGTAGAACAATAAATGATAAATCAAGTATTATCACTTCAAATTATCAATTTAAATCAATTTATTAAGTTCCATAAATTATATATCAAAATTTATTTCATTAACCAAATTTTTTTTATAATATTGTGTCAGTTTGTTCTGTCAAAGTGTTTTTAGAAATCCTATCAATAGCGTTGATCAGACGAATCGATCGGAAACCCAAATCAACATCAACAACTCAAACAACACCATATATAAAACAAAACATAGATTTACAAGTACAATTCAAAATATTTGGAGATAGTTTAGAAACAAAAGACAAGATGGTTAAACAGAGTAGAGAGATGGGTAAGCTTAGATAAATCGCGGACAACCTTAACCGGGTCAACCGTGACTTAAAGAATAAGATCGATGTGGATTTTTCTGGGATAAATCTACGTTCGATCTCAAGAGATAGAGTTTGGAATAATAAAAGATATTAGCATCTAAACCAAGGATAAATAAAATCTCTGGTGAATCGATGTTGACTGTAAAGGATTTTCACCCCTTTACAAGAAAATTAGAATATTGGCGAGATCGCCAATTCACTATAAAGATCATTCGAAGTGGAGTTATGTGATACTCCAAAATCAAAAGAAGATGAATAGTGAGGGACAAGAATGAATTTTGGAACCGCAGGGAACGTTCCAAAAATTCAAAGGAAATTCGAATCAAGAGGAAAAGATTCAAACTCGAACGAAAGTGATTCTGTAAATAAATCTACTCCATATGCTGAGTTTTGCCTCAAAGCCAAAGCTCTGATACCAACTGTAACGACCCGATATTTTCAACCATTCGCATCCATTATAAGTGTATAGGTAGACACTCATGCCGGAGTTGAATTGCTCAAAATACCGCGTTGTAATTTAAATTTGGCAAATCTCAGAATATACAGTAAATAAATATAATCACAGATCACAGACACAGAGTAAAAGAATGCAGCGGAAGTAAAAGAAATAGTAGTTCATGAAGCTACTATGAAAATATATCAGAGTTACATAAGATACAACATAAGAAATAAAGTACAGCAGAAGTCTCAATACAATAACCAAGTACAGGCTGAATAGAACAACAGAACTGAAGTTGATAGAACAAGACTAGCAGATAATCTCCAGCGATTCAAATCTCCAAAAGGTGGAAATCCAAATCTGTGAATACTCAGGCTGACCCGAGCGTAAAGCAAAACACAAAACACTCGAGTCAGGACAATATATACTTATATAATGTAAACCAACTCAAGTGAACTGTAATAAAGGTACAAGTAACTTAGAAGATGCTTGGGACCACCCATCCTCTAAGGATCCGTTAAAATATCTACTATGTAGTAATATTCGCTATTATAATAGTGTCTAAATAAGTAAAGTATAATCATATAGAAAATAGCGTTAAGGGGATGGAGAACCTTAACGCGGTCGGATCTTAAAATCATAATCGTAGTAAAGCTCGATATGGTAGGTGACACGGCACAACTAGGCAATGCCAGGGTAGATATACCAATTACGCACACGGACTGATGGATACGCATAGCAGCCACTACCGTTCCACCTCGAACAACACTCCCAAATCGGAGGATGGCCATCTAATCAATCACAAGTAAGAGTATAATATCGAAGAAATGTGTCCGAGAAGAGGTGCTACCTCACTGGTCCGAGATCGCTCCTGTTTTAGCCACCTTATGCCAACTCACGGGAGTTGGGTCCACGTAACATACCTTAAGAACGTCGCCACCATCCTACTTCATTCTGGAATCTCCACCGCGTACACGGTTGTCAAAGTGGTTTTCGGTATCGACAGAGAGTATGTCCATATCCGATCCCGGTCTCTTTGCCAACCAATCGTTATTATAACCCGTGGTTATAACTTTTAAAAATAGTTTATGTTTCAAATCAAAATACATCCTTTAAACCATTTCAAAATCATATCATTTATTTCAAACTAATACATACTTTCAAACCCAAAACATATCTATTCAAAACCAATTCAAAAATATATCATTTCCATTTCAAAACCAATTCAATAATATATCATTTCAATAAAACCCAAATTTCAAAATCACTGAATATTTCCTTTAATTTATTAAACTTGAAATCTTCCATTAAATTATCATAGCATTTTGGTAATGTAACCTTAAGGAATCATAGCATTTTTGGAATGTAATACTTCCCAATTTAACATTTTATATAATCAAAGTATTTATATACTTACAAATTTTTAACATGGTCATTTTATAATAGCCTTATAGTTAAATAAACTTTGTTACTGTAATATCCAATTTAATGCTAAAATTCTTATGTTAAGTTAAGAGTACCTTATTAACTTACATTATCATTACAATAAAGAAACTTTATTATTTTAGTCATTAAAATATGTCATTTACATTAATTAAAACATACATATTAAATGTACTTTTTAACTTACATTCCTATTACAGTAAAGAGCATTTATCATTTAATCAATATTACACTAATTAAACTTACATTATCGAATGTACGTTTTAATTTACGTTTTATTACAAAAGGGGCATTTATTATTTTAAATCAATATTACACAAATTAAGACTTACATGTTTCTTTCATTAATTAAGACTTTACATGTTTCTTTCAATAGGTAAAACTTTACATATTTCTTTCATTAATTAGAATTTTACACGTTTCTTTCATAAATTAAACTTTACATATTTCTTTCATTAATTAGAACTTTACACGTTTCTTTCACAATAAATTTCTTATAATTCAATCCAATTTTCAACAATTTACTTAATAAGTTTAAGTGTAAAAGTTCCAATTCTTCACATTTCAACAAATAGACTTAACACTTCAAATTTAAATTACCATTTCACAATTTAACAAAATTTCCAATTTTATTTAATTAACTTAAACCTTTAATTAAAACCAAATTTCACATTTCCTAGTCAAGTTATATTTTAAAAGATCACTTTTAAACATTCATTTATTTAACCACTTAAATTCATAGAAAAATCAATAATACTTAATAATCACTTAAATTCAAATTTAATCAAATTATCATATTTACCATTTCCAAATAAAATTTAATATCCATTTTATTTATATAACTTAAATATCATTTTTAACCAAAATTCCAAATTTCCAACTTAAGTTATATTTCAAAAATCCAGTTAAACCATTCATTAATTACATTTTTTTTAACACATAGAAAAATCATAATTTCTTTAATTCAAAATATTTCAAAATCTGTTTAAATCAAATTTCATAAATTTATATTTTTAAAATACTTAAAAATATTCAAAACACTTTATAAAATAACCACGGGCCTGTATATAATTTTCTAACCTAGGTCAAGTGATACGGATATGTATCATTTCAATCCGCAGTTAAAAAAGAAAAATCCGGGTTCTATCATTTCAAACCCGCAATCCCAAGTTAAAATAATTTAAATAAAAATCATTCAGGCCTATCATTTCAGCCCATAACGATTTTTCCCTATTCTAAAGTCCGTTCGGGTATGTATCATTTCAACCCATAGTGATTCTAATCTACAGGGAACTTGCAATGGTGATAACAGATATAAATAACAGAATAACATTAAATAATAGTAACATATGATATAATAAGTGTAATAACAGGTGTGAACATCATATGATAATAATATAAACATATATAACATGATGATATACATTACAGATTCAAATGGTGTCGGTTTATCAGTTATATAGGTACATATTGTCTGGTGAGAATAACTCACCTGTTTGTGCTGGAGATATCAAAACCAATGACACAATGGAACAAAAGCACGATGACAAGACTACGGACTTGAGTGGAGAGCAAGATCCAAAGCTACAACTCTTGTATTACAACCCAAAACATACATCAAAACAAACACAATTTCAACGCACTTGAAATGGAATAACTTTTAAACGAAAAGAGATTTGAATGTCAAATCTTTTGCCTTGCTTTCTCTATCCTTTTGCATGGCCTAGGAAATGATTTGGTTCAGGTTTGGACATGGTTTGGGTCTGGTTTGGACCAAGGGATGCACGGCTACAAGCTAGAGATGATGGGGAAGTTACAACATAGGCATGTGAAGAGTTTTATGTAATATGGTGGAGTTTTGGTTCATCTTTGGCTCGGTCTACAAGGTCCTAGGCTTGGCCATGACTTGCTACAGATCTGGACAGAGGAGATGGTGATGTGTAGTGGTGGTAGCAAGGTGGTGGTGGCGGGTAGAGGTGGTGGGCGAAGGTATGTTGCAACTAGTGGTGGCTATGCATTGTTTTAAGGGATTTGTGCAAGGTTTTGTGTGGTTTTTAGTCAAAAGGAGTGCATGGCCTGTCATGGTCAGAGGAGGAGGGGGTTTGGTCGTGGATGGTGTGGGGAAGGAAGTGGTGGTTGTAACGACCCGATATTTTGGACCATTCGCATCCATTACAAGTGCATAGGTAGACACTCATGCCAGAATTGAATTGCTCAAAATACCACGTTGTTAATTTAAATTTGGCAAAACTCAGCATATGCAGTAAATAAATCAATCACAGAATCACAGACACAGAGTAATACAATAATACGCAGCGGAATAGATAAAATAGTAGTTCATGAAGCTACTATATAAACATCAGAGTTAGAAATAAAATACAACAGAATATCTCAAATGCAGTGAAATCTCCAGTACAACAGATGACTTCTCTGAACAAATCAACTAGAAGAGCTGAAAGCTGAGGCGATAGTTGGATCTCCAAAGGAAGCTCCAAACTCCAAGGGTGAGTCTCAAATGCTGTATCACTCGGTCTGACCCGAGCGTAAAGCAAAACACAAAACACTCGAGTCAGGATTAACATTCTTATATAAATAAATCCAACTCAAGTGAAATATCAATTGAAATACGAGTAACTTAAAAGATGTTGGGATAACCATCCTCTAAGGATCTTCAGAACTATCTACAAGGCGGAAATATACATTATAACACCATGGTCATTTCAATTTAATTTATACTTCAAAACCCAAATAACATTTCATTTCAAATATAACTATTTCCAAGATAGTATATATATATATTAAATAATTTAAAAAGTAAAGTATTTAATATTATCTCAAGTCTCGCAAATCGATTCAAATCAACTCAAATTTCAAATTCCAATTTAATTCAATCTAAATTCATCAATTCAATCCAGTTCTAAATATACCATTTAAATTTTCAATATATTTCAAACTTTAATATTCAACATTTTCAAAGTTAAATTTAACAGTTTCATATAGCACTTGATTTAACTTTATTATTATTTAATCAGGGAATATTCACTTAATAAATCCAATATCATTTAACTAGCCTTAAATTTCATTTTTACTATTAAACTTTTTTTTTAAACAAGAAATATTCATTAGATTACTTATAAATCAAACTCAAGTTATAAATCATATCTTACATCTCAATTTCAATAAGTTTCAAATCAGTTTAATTAAATAAAATTCTTTATTGAATACAATTTCAACTAAATCCAAATTATCTTTCTAACCTTAACTTATTCAAATTATTACCAAAATCTATTTTGAAATATATTTTAAATACTCAACATATTATATGTATTTAAATCAATCATTCCCATTTATATAATAATTTAAGGCTCAACATTTATTTAAAACCATATATTTCTTTCCAAAACCATAGAATTCATTTTTAAAATATTTATATATATGGACCAACGGTGTCTGTATATATATTTATCATATGGTTAAGTGATACGGATATTTATCGTTTCAATCCGAAATTTAAATATATACGGGTAGATATCATTTCGACCCGTAATCCCAATTTCAATTCAAATGAAAATCGCTTGGGTTTATCATTTCAACCCATAACGAAATTCTCCTATTCTAAAGTCCGTTCGGGTATGTATCATTTCAACCCATAGTGAATTCTATACTAACAGGAAACTTGCAGAGTGATAACAGATAATATAAAATACAACAACAGGCATATATCATAAATAACAATATAATATAGACAACAGGATATGGTGTCATATCCCATAGGTGAACAGTTACAGATAATAGCATATATGACAATTTAAATAACTACAACAGCATATTTCAATTGTCGTTTCAATTGAAATCAAATTTAATAAATATAAGAACGTTAAATCGTGAGTGATTACTCACCTTTCGAGGTTAGAGATGAACGAGACTGAGATGAGTTACGACTCCAAACACGGATTCCAAATCAAAGGTAGATGGATACGGATTCGACGGATAAGCTGATAGATAAGGAATTGACAAAAATCAAATCAGAACTGGATCGATGATGATCAATAGTGGTAGTGGATTTATATATATAAACTATATATAACTATGTATATACCAAAATCATATTTTAAATACAAACACATTTTTAAATTATATATATATATATATTTCAAAATCATTGGAAAAATTAAAACACAAATATCAAAATGAATACATATCTAAATCAAACAGAGAATATGCAAAGTCAATGTATATGCGGCTATAGACAACACGTGTAGACCAGGGAATATGTAAAGCAAAATCTATGCCTGTAGACACTATATAATATGCGCCTGTATACTATTTCCATGTAACAACGACAAAATATATGTAAACAGGCTAATATTCATACAACCTTATATATACTCATATAACTAATATATAACTAATATTTTACAAAACTCAATACCGAAACTAATGTCCAACATATATATATATATGAAACAGACACACATGTTTCAAAAGTCCAAATCCCTATATACAACATTATTAAAAGCAAGTATGACTCAATATATAGAAAATTTATACAATATGACCTTTATAAACTCAAACATATCTATATGTCATAACAAACACCCAATTTAAATCTAACATACTTAAACGAAACCTGCATATCATATATATATAATCTAATATAGAATGGGAAGCTTGCATCAAATAAATTATATGCAGACTATCAATAGTAAAACATAAAACGTATTGTATATACATCAGTTATTAAAGCAAATATGTATATTATATAGCTTTACATATAAAACCAATCTCCTGTATAAAGCTTGTACAAACCTTGTAATATAAAACTAGGACAACAGAACTGTAAAACAGATTTTTCTCTTATTTTATTAACACATATTCTTATATAGCATTTTAAAACAAAGTAATATATATATATAGCGGTTTCCAGAATATAGCCTGACTTCAACTAATTAGGGTAGTATCGATATAGACTAATTATAATACTGTATATAATATATATGACAGTATAAACTTTATAACACATAACAATACAACACCATTTCTTTTAAAAGTCTAGATTGCTGTACACATATAACACACGGTCAGAAGTATGCAAATCTTTGGAAAAAATTTATTTTTAACATACGCACTTGACTCACATATGCAACTATAATATATACTAAAACATGTGCATGCTACTTACCTATCCTATATGCAGACATTATGTAAAGTACACATTAAAAATCTATATTAAATTTTAAATACAAATAAATAAACCATAGTATAACTTTATACATATACACAAGAACATATTAAACAGCCTAGATCTGGTACGAAAATAAAATAATATAAATAAAAATAATAATCATTATATATGGACTTACAGAAATATGCATGCCAAAGGAACTCGAGCAAGCTATTTTGCCAAGGTCGAGAGGTTTGAGTGGAATTGCTAGAAAAAGGGGAGGAAGGGTGGTGGCTGTAGGGTGCTCGTGTGGAGGAAGTGGTGGGGTCGGCGATGAGTGGAGGTGGAGAGCTGGGCTTAGTGGTTTCGGTGGGTAATGGTGAAGGAATTAGGGTGGAGGCGTGAGTACAGGGGCGACGTGAACGGCGGATGGAGGAGGAGCCGGTGCCAGGCTGGGCAGTGCACGCGTGATTATGAGGTTCGCTGGAGTGGGGTTGGACGTGATGGGAGTCTCAGGTTTGGGCGAAAGATGGGAGAGAGAGGGCAAGGTGGGGAATGGGGTCCACGTGGGATTAGGGTCTGGAATGTGGTGCTCGGCCGAGTAGATGGTGGCGGATGAGGATGCGGTCGAGAGGGAAGACGATTTAGGTGTGGAGGTGAAGAGGCTTGCGTAGGTGAGGCAGCTAGGTATGAGAGGGAGCGGCGGAGGGTGAAGCGGTGGATCTGGTTGCTTGTCTTGGCTGTGATGGCGGAATCGGTGGACGAGAAGCCAAGTGGTGGTGAGAAAATTGAAAGGGGAAGGAAAGAGAGTGGGAGGCAGAGAACGAATAGGATAGGAGAAGAGATTTTTAAGAAGTGAGATGCAGATCTAGAAGTAAGCCTTTGAACGAAATGTTAGGCAGAGTAAGAAATAAATAAAAGTAACCGAAAAAAAAGAAAGGAAATGGAATAGTCTCAGATTGATTCAACTGAAATATTCAAAGCAATTAATTTCTTGATTGATTGGACATCACGTTTGAATTTTGAAAAGGCACGGTAAGTTAAAAGTCTCCATTTGGTACCGATACGACACACAGTTTTATTGTTTCCGTCGCGTACCGGACCTCAAAATACAGAAATGAATATACTATGGAGATCAACACGATAAGACGATCAAAACGGTATACAGATATTAGTGGTACGATCATCCGATCAAAAGTCGATAATCGGTACCAGAAATGCTGCTATTCTGCCAGAATTAAGATAAACGGAGCAGTAGAAGTCCAAATTTGACGAAACGAAGACTGATATTTCACTCAGAAGATGATATAGAAAATTATTGTATAAAAATATTCAAGTTTGAAAAACATTTTATTTTCATCAAAAATTAACTGGCTTAAATTGAAATGGAATTTCACAAGAAAATAAACTTTAATATTATCAGGTGAAAATTTACCAGTTGCTATGTTTTTAAATACGTATCCCAAATATAACATTTTTATTTTCAAATTTTATTGCTTAAAGTTTCACAAATTTCCAGTTAAATATACTTTTAAAACCATTAAATTTTACGGGTCGTTACAGTGGTGGTCGGTGGAGGAGATGGTGGAGGTGTTAGGCCAAGCAAAGCAAGAGAAACATGGCAAAAATCATTGAAAATGAAGAGAAAAGAAGAAAAAGAAGGAGAGGCCATTACCTATTTTTGGATGAAGCCATGAGAAATGAGGAGCTGATATGTTTTCACGTGAAAAGATGAGAAACAAAAAGTGGCGGCTACACTAGGGTTTTAGATGGCTAGGGCAAAATTTGAGGAGTTAAAGAAAATGAAGGGTTTGGACAAAAAAGGGCTTAAGTTTCAAAGTGTTTTACAACCTTTCATATTTCTTTTCTTTTTAATCTTTATATAAACAAAAATATTCAGAAAAATAATTTACAAACCGAAATCAATTATAAATATGAGAAAACAAATAATAAATTTTGGAAAATATAAAAAGAATGAAGAAAATTACTTAAAAATACCAAACAGTGTTCAAAAATTATAAATAAATCACTGTCAGTCTTGAAAAACTATACACTTCATTATAAAAATATTATGAAGTGAAAATTTGAATTAAAATAATTTATTTATCATTTTCAAAATAAAATAGATAATTAAATTGGAGAAAATAGAAAAGGATTAAAGAAAAATGTTTAAAATTTACAAACAGGGCATGAAAATTTGCAAGAAAAATACTACTAACTCTGGAAAAATTCCTACCTTACTTTAAAAATATTTAAAAGCCAAAATATATTTTATATAACATAAATGTACAAATTAGAATAAAAAATATCAAATAAAAATGTCATTTATATAATTTTAAAATAAAGAATATTGCTGAATAACCCAATATACACACAATATTGAAAATAGTATAACTTTTGCAATTTAAATCCGTTTGCAACGAAACGAAAAGCAGTATTCAAGTTATTAAATCTATTTTTATAATAAAAGATAAAATTCATAAATTTCAAACTTTTAAATTTTCAAGTTAAAAGTCGAAGTTTGACTATTTGACCAAAATTCACATTTTCTGGAAATATTAAATTTAGTCATATTTGGAATTCAAATCCACATACAAAATCAAAGTTTTTTATATTTACAATAACAACATTTATTCTTTTCATAAATAAAGCTCTTAAATTTGGAAAAATCAAATTAAAATTAATTGTAAAATACAGGGTTGTTACAGTTGGATATGTCACACATTAGTATAATGTATATACAACTGCTGGTAGCTCTTTACAATGGGCATACTTCTGTTGTGTAACACTACATACCTCGCATTCCAAACCATATTAATAACTATGTAATGTTTAATTAATCTAAGTTATTAACTATATTCAATAATTCACACCCGCCATAAATACAAACTTGAGGTAATATATTTATTTATTTACTATGCCTCCTTTGGTTAACTATTAATATTCAGTTACTGTTACACAACTCACTTCTTATTTCATTTACACTGTTTAAATGTCATTTACCACTTACTTCTAATTTTAATACATTAAATATCTGTTATTGCTTAACTTCCACTTAACTTATTAAATATAACTTACTGACCCTTTTCAAATATTAATTATCTTTCTTTGATTATTAAATATTCTTAATTACTCATTTTATTGCTTCACATATATTTCATCGATTATTTGTTCATTTATAACTTGTCGCATATATTAGATTTATAATTGAATTATTGTTATTATCTCTACTTACAATACTTTAGATTATAATTAGGGATTTCTGCATTTTAATACATTGGAACTACATCTTTCCAAAAGAAAACATTACTAATTTTTCATAGATTATCTGAAAGAGAACTTGTGTTATGTTTGGAATTACAAGGAATTATCTTTTCTATTTTTGTTGAAATCGACGGTACAAAATACGGTAAACATCCCTATTTTATACATCTATTTCTTTTAAGCATATTCTTTGTTATTTCAAATGAAACACTTTTATTCATATTTATAAAACTGGATAATTTATAGAAATTTACATTGCAACACACTTCATTTCAATGAATTAAAATACTACTTGGACCCAATCCAAATCATAATAACTTCTAATTCATGTTTACTAACATGTATCATTTAACCAACAAACCTGGAATTACCATACAATCTTATTAATTTAGGGACTAGTTTTATCTTTATTTTCTTGATTCAAGTATATGCAATATTTAATCAAAGTTAACGATTCATAGAATATGTAGGTATGGTGTTCAAATTCATTACATGTATATATTTAAGCCTACATCTCCAACATTATATCCAAGCATACAAGGAACAAATTTACAATGATATAATTCCAACTTTATATAAAAATATATAATTTTTTGACTTAATTCTTAACTTCTAAGTCCCCAGATCTAAACACTGTTATTCCTATTTGACTCTCTTTTCATCTTACAAAAATATATACCACATGTATACACATATTTATTAAATATTTTGATCCGAAAAGAGATTTTAATTTAATTTAGATTTGGGTTTAGATTTACAATTTGTCTTAGCTGGCGATTTGATTTGATGATATTCTTCTTCTCTATTACACCGCACTATTATCTATTTATATATATATATATATTATAATTTGTAAAGATTTTAGAATTTAAGGAGAAGAGAAAATAGTAGAGCTTTGTCTTTGCTTTAGAAAATGTAAGGAGAATAGTAAGGGGTTAGGCGTGTATTTATAGGGATTCAAATCAATGTTAGACTTTGGATTAATTATATAAAATCTGGGTCGTTCGGCCTAGGTTGAATTCACAACTGTCAGCATATAAGTAATCGACCACTTTGATGCTACTGGTTGACCGCTAGTGGTCGACCAATCCCAATGAGGGGTCGACCGGCTGCTTAATTTTTTTATGTGTTAATTTGTTACCTTTTACATGTTATTTCTTCCATTTTAAACCGATACAATTTAATGGTAATACTACTTAGACGTTAAGTAACCGTTAACATTGATTAATTAAATTTATATCCTTAATACATATATAATTACTTACGATCCAAAATATTCAAACGTTAATAACTATTTGGTTTGAACTCCGATCGAAAACTTTAAACATGAAAATTAGTAAGAAAAGCATCACAAACAAAAGATGCAAGTTTTGTACCAAAATTCCAACGTTCCTGAAATTTCCATTTTCGGCGTTATTAATTTTTAAGTTAATTTCTTTTTAATTATCGTTCAATTTTAAGGGTGTTACACCTTTACTTAATTTCTTTATTATATTATAGAGTTGGATCCTATGTCAAAGAAGTAGCTAGGTCTTCTTTTACTTAGAAATAATCTGGGCGATGAATAATCTTTTGGATCAAAGTAAATTTTAGAAGATGTTATTGATGTAACAAAGAAATAGAAGAGAAATGTCATATTGAAAGCAAACCCTTTGTATCTCCTTTTAAAGGTTCTTCTTAATCGAAAGGCCTTGCCCTTCCTCCTTTAGATTTCCCTTCTTCTTTACCAAAATACCGTTGAGTGGTAAAATTGGCTAAACAAGGTTTTGAAGCTTTCATATCTGCAGCTAGTGCTGAAGAAAAGATAAAGATGCCTGAAACTCTATAAAACTTTAAGCAGAATCTTAAATGTAGTGTTCACGAAAATATTAAGGTATAAGAAGTTACATTTTACTTATCTTATGTTTTTCAATTTGTTTGAAAATATATTTACATATTGTGATCATAGGATATGACTGAGCTATCGACTCTTAGTAATCAATATGAGAGTCATAAAGAGATTGTTTAGGGGTTCGAAGCTACCAAGGAGGAAGTGACTAGCCTTCGGTAGAAGAACAAAGCTTTAGAAAGGGAAGATAAGGAAGCCAAAGTCATGTTTGACAAGGAGAAAAATGAGTCAAAGGACCTTCTTAAATCCGCAAATGCCAAATTGCTTAATCATAAGGAGGATCTTAGAGTTCAAGGAGAAGAGTTGGTTAAGAAAATCAAAGGGTTGGCCGGAGATGAAAAGAAGGCAGAGGAAGATGGTGGTTTACAAGCTTTTGAGGTTCTATTCAATGCCTGTGCCGAGAGGCGTGACAAAGGCCGCCTTTTTTTCCTTTGATTTCCTTAGAGAGAATGCCTCGGTGATTGGGATAAGATTTGGTAAGCAGTATAAGGAGGCAAAGAAAGTTGGAGCTGCTTCTACGGATGCCCTCAGTCTTTTCGTGGTAGACAAAGATATTTCCTATATTGATAACTTTAACCAAAATAACGCTGAACATTTATAATTCTTTATCTATAGTATTCTTTTATGGAATTTGACATTTAATTTGGATGTGGATGAAGTATTTTTTTGCTTCTCATTGATTATACTCTGTTCTTATTCTGTTGTTGGAATGTTTGTTATGTTTAGATAAAACCGAAGAAATTAACCCTAGCTCCTATATCTCATTACAAGTTTCTATGGAGCCATAGAAAAGCCAAAAATTATTATTTCCTAAAAACTGTCAAGACTCTTGATGGTTTCCTTCATGTGAGTAGATAGTGTAACATTAATTTAGCTAATCATCTCGATGATGTAAAAGATAACCATGAAAAATCTTATGCGAAACTCATCAAATCCATTAAGCATAAGGGTTTCAAGTTAACGAAAAGAATTTTAAGTTTGACTAATAAACTTTGATTTGCAATCCAATATTGAGATGAAATTTTTTAGGACTTTTTGAAGTTATCGAAGCAACACCTAAGTGATAGAGTTTTAAAACAAAAACTATTATAATTTCTTCGTAACTTTTATTGTCCCAACCTGAACTAGACATGGTCCTCTATATGAAAAGCGTAACTCCATCTCCCTCGGTGGCTGCTATAGGGGATCTACTGATACTGATTTTTTTGAATATGTCCCACAACATGTTCCGGCTATGGTATTGATGTTGAAACCTGGATACTCTTCTCCTTTTGAGTTTTTGGTTCATAAGTAGGTTTAGGCAAGAATATCTCGTCTTTCAATATGGGAAAGCCTTTAAAGACTCTTGTCGAGGTTTAAGTCTACGGAATTTAGAATAGTTTTGAATAATAAAGAGAAGTTTGGTCTTTATGACTTTTAGATACATTGTATGACTTTTAGGGCTTTTGTAACCGTTAGTTGTCATAATGAAAATTTTACCTTTCATTTCTTGCTTTAACTTTATGTGTTATTAAATTTTCATGGTCTATTGTTCTTGAATTTCCCGAGTAATAAGAAAGCTAATAATTCTTTTAAAAGTGCTTACAATGATAAGGTTTCGATGATACAAGTTCCAAACGTGGAGCTTGTGGCATGAAAGAATCAAAGTGACTTCTTTCAATATTAATTTACTTCGGATGATGCTACTTCGGCGCTTGCTAAATGAAATGTGGAAATTTGGCAAGAGGTGGAAAACTTAGAGAAACATCATAAGTGAGTCTCGAATTCGATTCCACTTCAGGACCAAAACTCGAAAAAGCTTGTTTTAGAATTTTTCGACTCAGTATTTGATCTTAGGCAATAGTTGATAAAGCTGACGAAGAGGTCATTAAACTAGATTAAAAAAATTAAGATCAAAGAGAAGTCTCATGTGGTTAGTGTGGCTACTCCACCTTATCAGGGAAAGGGAGAGGTTAAGGCAGAGGTTCATTTAAACTCCCTCGCTCACAGGAAACTAAAATGGTTATGTAAGGACATAACGTTATTTTAAGTCGAAGCAAGTTGAAGGGAGATTGTCTTCGGCTCCTATAAGGAAACCAAGCGAGCTCATAATCAAACTTAAATATGGTCGAGTCGTACCTTTCAAGTAAAATAGTGCCAAATTATTTCAGAAGGCATATGATTGTCTATAAATACATTATGAAGGAGTTTCAAATAAACCTATTGCCAAAGCTAAAAGTCAAATGGACCAGATGCTCGATCGATTGCTAAAGATTGAAGATTATATGAGTATGTACTTGAATCTTTAGTATCTTATGAGGTCCCTTTGGATCTTTCTTTCATTTCAGATAAAGGGCAGCTTGATCACATTATACGAATAGTTCATGCACATTACAGCATTCATTATTCCTCATTCGATGATGTATGGTCATAACACTAATGAATGTAGGCATTTGCGCGATGTGATTGAGGAGTTGATTCGAAAGAAGGAATTGCAATAATTTATGAAAACCCCATAGGATAGCAAGCAAGGAAATTCTAACCCCCTTGGGTTTTCTTTCCAATAGGGGCAAGCTGGGCTTAGTGGTGAACAGTCTAGGTGGGCTGAAAAATGTTTGGTGATAAATACAATCATCGTGGACCACATCCGACTGACAAGAGCTGGAATGAGATGGATAGATACGTTGGTTCTTTAAAACGTGTAGAGAATGAGAATTACTTTGCTATGGAGGATGGAGCTCCGACAAAACAATAAAGAACCATGAAAGATGACATTGTTTTCTGAAACAGAGATGCTGATGGGGTGGAAGTACCGACGATTGACTCGTTGGTTATAACAGCCACGATTGGCCCTGCTATTGTATGAAAGGTGATGGTTAACTGGAGGAGTTAGTCAATATTCTATTCAAAAAAGCTTACGACTAGATGCTTCTAGAGGGAAAGGATTTGAAATCATGTAAATCTTGGATCCAGGGATTTAATAGGAAAGCTATGGAGCCAGTCGTATATATGGAATTACCGGTGGTATTTGGAGAGGGCGACCGCATGCGAGTGCAGCTCGTGTCTTTTGTAGTGTTGAATATTTACTTTGCTTATAATGTATTTTTAGGTCGACCGGCCCTGGCTGAGTTCAGAGCGGCTATAGCTCCTTGGTGTTAAACACTTAAATTTCCTACGGATAATGGTGTGGGAGTAGTGCACGGAGATCAAGGGCTTGGCCCTGACTGTTATGTCACAGAGGTGAAGGAGGTGAGAAAAAAAGAGAAAGGAAAAGGTGTAGAGGGGACCCTCTGCATCAAGGCTCTGGACGCATAACAAACAATGCCTAAGCCCTGGCTCGAGCAGCACAATCGGTTCCATAAAGATATGGATCCACTAAAAGAACCAAAAGATGGAGGAGCAGCTCCAGCCAAGTCGATGATTAATGTCCCAGTCAGTCGGGATGACCCAACACAGATCCTAAAAGTTGGATCATAGTTTGGTGTTAGGCTGATGAAGGAGTTGGTTAGTTTTCTCTAGGAAAACCTGAATGTGTTCGCTTGGACACAATTTGATATGTGTGAGATCTCTCCGATGATAGCGAGCCATGCATTAAATGTAAATCCTAAATGTGCTAGTGAAACAGAAGCACCGCAGCTTGGTCTGAAGTGATCCAATACACTAAAAGAGGAATTGGAGAAGCCGAAGGATATTGGCTTTACTCGTGATGCCATATACCCGAAATGGGTAACCAATTAAGATTTTGGAAAGAAAGCTAATGTGAAATGGAGGACATGCATCGACTATTCTGACTTAAATAAGGTGTACCCGAAGGACAGCTTCCCACTTCCAAGGATTGATCAGTTGGTGGACTCAACAGTCGGACATGAATTGCTTTCGTTGATGGACGCATGCTCTAGATACAATCAGATTCCAATGCACATCCTGGACCAAGAGTATACCAACTTTATAAGCAACCTAGGACTGTACTACTATCCAGTTATGCCTTTTGAACTAAAGAATGATAAAGCGACATACCAAAGGCTAGTAAATAAGATGTTCAAAGATCAGATTGGCATTCAATGGAAGTCTATGTAGATGACATTCTCGTGAAGTCACGATGTTCGGGAAACCACATTGACGATTTAGCAGAAATGCTCGACATTCTTCGAAAATATGGGATGAAGCTCAACCCTTTAAAATGCTCTTTTGGCGTTGTGTTAGGAAAATTCTTGGGATTCATTGTGAACTACCATGGGATTGAAGCCAATCTAGAAAAGATAACGGAGTTATGGGACATGGAGGCCTCGAAGACAATCAAGGAGATCCAAAGCTTGAATGGAAAGCTTGCCGCCCAAAGTCAATTCATCTCCAGAGCCATCGAAAAATGCAACCATTTCTTTGACGTAATTGAAAGGGGAAAAATCCAAAGGGAAAATGGAATTTCGCTTGGACGTAGGAATGAGTAGACGCATTCCAAGCTATAGTAGATATATTTGGCAGTGTCGGTGCATGCTATGAGCATCGCACTCATACGTGAGAAACCCCGCATCCAACTAATGGTCTACTACATCGTTAAGAGGTTGACGGGAGCCAAAAGAAATTACTCAAGACTGGAAAAGCATGCATACTGCCTATTAATTGCTTCAAGGAAGCTCAGCCCTTACTTTCATGCTTATCCGATCAAAGTTCTTGCCGACCAACCTACGCGACAAGTCTTGCAACAACCTAAGACTTATGTAAGGCTATTGAAATGGAACATTGAATTGAGCCAATATAATATAACTTATCACCCATGGAGGTTTATCCAGGGTTAAGCATTGGCGGGTTCATAGCCGAGTTCACCGCACGAGAGGATGCTCCAGAGAGAAGTGGTGAGCAAAATGCTAGGTGGAAGATGTACACGGATGGTGCATCTAACGAATGATGTTCGAGTGCTAGAGTTGTACCTGTCACTCTCGAGGAAAATCCAATCTGTTATGCCCTAAAACTTGACTTTCCTACGATGAACAACAAAGCAGAATACGAAACTTTAATTATGGGATTCAAGGTTGCCAAGGAACCGGGGTAAAAACTTTACATATTTTCTATGATTCCCAGCTAGTGGTGTGTCAAGCCGAGAAAGATTTTCAAGAGAAATGAGCAAGGCTAGCTCCTCATCTAAATCGAATCCTTGAGCTGCTTATTAACATCGAATATTACATAATAACACATATTCCCAGAAAGGAAAATGAAAAGGCTGATTCATTGGCTAAGCTGGCCAGCTCCAGAGATGCATAGCTCATTGGCTTGGTTTCGATGGAAGTATTGTCAGCTCTGAGCATCAACCAGATGGATGTCGATTGGATCTTAGAGGCTAAACCTGAAAAGGAGCAATATATGACTCTGATAAAAGGCTACTTGTAGAGAGGAATTCTTCCAAACAGGTGGAATGAGCGACGGAAGCTCCTTTTCCAAGTTTTGAGGTATATCATACCGGAAGGAGTACTTTATAGGAAAGGTTTCTCTGTACTTATGCATTGATATGTCGCTTATGATAAGGCCAAACAAGTCCTAAGAGAAGTTCATGAAGGGGCCTATGGCGATCACACTAGGGGCAAACCCTGGTAAAGAATATTCTCCGCTATGGGTACTTTTGGCCAACTGTCAACCAAGATGCAGCTAATTACACCAAAAAGTTTGACAAGTGCCAATGTTTGCTAAGATTTCGATAGCCCCCCAGATGGAGATTACTCAAATGGTTAGTCCCTGGCTATTTGCAGTCTAAGGAATTGATATTATTTGTATTGCTGATATCTAAAGGTGGTGCAAAGTACGCCATCGTTGTAGTTGATTACTTCACCAAATGAGCTGAGGCAGAGCCATTAGCCACAATTACCACAAAGAAAGTAATCAACTTCGTGGTCTGGAATATCACTTGTTGTTTTGGAGCCCCATAAGAAATCATTACTGACAATGGAACCTAATTCGACAGTACCGAGTTTAAAGATTTCTACCACTGACATCGGATAGAGAAGAGATTTGCTGCGGTGGCACATCCCCAAGAGAGTGGACAAGTTGAAGTTGTAAACAAGATTATCAACTTCATCTAAAGAAGCTATTGGAAAAGGCTAAGGGCAAGTGGGTTGATGAATTTCCATTAGCACTTTGGGCTTATCGGATGACCCACAAGTCAGCGACTGGCCAATCTCCATTCGTCTTAGCCAACGGATCAAAGGCTATGATTCCAGTTGAACCGGAAGAACCTTCTTATCAAGTGATTCACTTCAATCCATGGACAAATGAACAACTCCTTTTTGAATCTCTTGACACGATCGATGAGAAGTAAGACGAAGCTGACTTGAGAGCAGCTGTGCACCGAAACCGAGTCGCCCAATATTACAATGGCATGGTCAGGAATTGGACCTTTTGAGATTGGCAACCTAGTTCTCAAATGAATCTTCCCAAGCTCTGGGAACTTGGGCCCGACATGGGAAGGTTTGTGCGCCATAGAGCAAAAGCTTGGAGATAACACTTTCAGGCTAGCTATGGTTAACGGGACCTCACTCCCGAGGGTGTGGAATAGCAAGCAATTACGAGCTATTTCACTTAGAAATAAATTTGTACATAATTGAATAAAGCCATGTAATAATACAGAACCTGTCATTTTCCATCTTCAATAAATGGCTTTCCGGATCCATGTTCCTGTCTTTAATAGCTTAAGAGTTGTGAAATATGACTGACTCGAATAAATCTGCATATTTATAATGCATGTATGCAGTTACCCCGAATTAGGTGCCAACCAGACTTCTATGGTCCACGATCAGACCCTTGAAGTTCAACCATTCCTGGCTTCCAAAGAATGATGCAGACTAACTCTTGTCCTTGATGTGGGGGCAAGAGTATAAACCAAATAGGATGTGATTTGACCGTCCATCGATTAAATGTGGGGGTAGGAGTATAAACCAAACATGATATGTTTGACCGTCCATCAGCTAACTCTTACCCTTGATGTGAGGGAAGGAGTATAATTCAGAGGATGTGACATGACCATCCAATCATTAACACTTTGCCAGGAGTAAGCAAGACGAAACATCCATGCTCGGTATAAGGTGGGATCTTACCTGTAACCTTTGATCAATGACCAGAGTTAGGCATGACTGAAAGTAAAACATCCTAGATGAGGATGTGCAAACTATGATCTTAAGTAGTTAGCTCAAACTAGTGCCCGAAGCTTGGTGTGATCGGATGTCATTGTCCTGGAAAAGGATACCTGAACCGTTATACTACATGGTTTACCCCAATCATTGCCCAGAGCTTAACACTTCTATGATTATTTTGCGTTCACTAGAATGATAAAAGGCCAGCGGATGATGAAACAGGCTAATAACTTAGTTCAACCATAATCATGAAAAGAGATGGATCGCTAGTATGTATAATGGAAAACTCATTTCTTAAGTACTTAAACAAATTTGCACAAAGATTTGGCAAAACAAAAGTCTTTATTATTCATAGGCAAAATAAGACTTGGAAGAAAACGTATAAGTTTTATTTACACCTAAGTTGGAAAGCAAAAGCGGAGGCCGAACCCCCACAGTACTGGCCAGAAACAAAAGCGGAGAACTAAAAAAGCCTAAGTAATGCTATACAACCAAAAAACACGAAGAAGACAGATGATCACTTCTTGATCCTCTTCTCTCTCTTTTTCCTCTCCTTTTAAGGTGGCGCATTGGATCCTTCCAATTGCTTCATTATCCTTCCCCGCTTCCTTTACCCTTGGATGGAGTGCTTTGCAATGATCCAACATACATGCTTTAGCTGCTCCATGGCGGAGGCATAGTGATGGGAACAAAGATAGTCTAACCTGGCAGAGCAATGGACAGAGGATGAGGAAAGGTCTTTATCTTCTCTAGCTTGACCTCTTTGGCTAGGAAAATCCCATGCTCAATCGAACTCACGGTGTGACCCGATAGCAGCTCAGAGGATGCAATGATAACAACATCAGCATCAATCTGAGCTCCCTGAAGCTCACCACCACTTCATCCTGCAAAGCATCTACCATTCACTCACTAGGCCTAGGGTCTCAATAGTTGGGATGCTCGGCACCATCGTTGAAGTAGTCACGGTCACCGATTCCATTGTAGATGCTTGTTGTACCGACTTAAGACCATTGTCGAGAAATGGAATGACATGGGGTTGACTTGAAACTTAGGAGATATAAAAAAAGGGATTAGCGACGTCAATCAGTGACATATGGACTCTCTGAAATATAGGTGAGGTCAACGAGATATCTCCTTCAGTTTTGGTATTCCATAGAGGCTGGAATGCCACTGGAATTCCCTTCCAGGATAGGGGAACAGATGGTAGACTTTTGCATTTGGGGTTGATCTAGATTATATCCCGACATCGAAGATGAATCAGGAGTGGTTTTGTATCCAAAGGTGTCCCTAGTAGTGGAATCCTGGGGCAATGACTGGAGCTTTCACCTAATTCTTTCTGGACTATATTGGCTAGCTTCGGATGGAGAATAAGTCGTTCCTCTTTCAGCACCTTGGGTCATCTCCTATTACGAACCACTTTTCAAGTTGTGCCAGATCCACTTTACCACCTTTCAGGAATTCCCTTTCTTCCTCGACGACTTGTTCCTAAGCAAGGGAAAGAACTTTGGTGTAATCACGGTCAAACTACTCTAGGTTGTTGAACTAAAGTACGTTGGCATTGTATTTATTAAGCATTGGTTCGAACTTATCCATCGTCCGCTTCTCTGTGGCTTCAACCTCCCACTTGATAAGCGCATCTTCGTCTCTAGCGCGTTAAACCACCTTGTCCTTTTCCTCATGAGCAGTAGCCAGCTCTTCGCGATACCACTAAGCTCCTTGGAGAGCATCATTTTTTCCTTTATCTCGCTCTCAAGCTTAGATGACAGCTTACTTGCTTTTGTGGTCAGGGCATCTCTTTCTAGCACAAACTCAAGATACTGATGGTGTGCAGTCTCCATCTTATCATGATGCTTGGTCCCCTCACTTTCTAATGCCTTGGTAGCATCCTCGGCGCTTTTCTTGACTTCAGCTTGTGATTTTATTAAGTTTTCAACACTGACATCGAGATGAGCAACGTTCCTTTTATCTTATGCCTCCAAAAGTTTCAATTTTTTTTATTTCGGGCTTCCTTCCCTTAACACTGCAGACATTGTCATGGTTATCCACATCCATTCAGTATATTGATCGTAAGCATCCAATACATAAGCTACCGTCATTTCCTTTGCCCCTGATGGAATGTCCTTTTGATTGGGCACAAACATAAGTTCGTAGAAGCATACATACATAAACTATTCCCTTGGTTAAGCCATTCGAGCATTGGCGGCATGTTGTTGCTCCACTGTGATGACCGAAGCTTCGATCGGTTTCTTGCCAGCCTTATGATTAGAAGTCTCGGAGCTACTCTTATAGTGCCGATGGTTAGAAATAGACCGGTATGAGTTTATGTCAAGTGTTGGACGGGAATGGAACTTGGAGGTGGTGCATGAGAAACATTGCCCGGTTAAGAGTCACCGCGGCGATCAAAATGTTTGTTAGAGCTTCTTAGCCATGGTGACCTAGACCTGGAACTATATCTAGAGGTAGAGTCATGTGATAGGTAATCTCTATCATAAATTCCTTTGTCCCGACAGTCCCTTTCGTGGCTAGACCAATGGCTGGATTCAGAATCTCGACCACTATCCTATTGGTACGTGTTGGGACGGTGCCTTTGTTGTCGTATGTTTTCCTCTAAGGATTGAAATATATGCTTCTTCCTCCCCATGGATCCTATGAATGAAACAAGAGCGAATTAGTTTTGAATAAAGAGGATGCAAGTTAAGTGCAATGCAGTGCATGTGTGTGCGAGTGTCCTAGTGTCCCCCCGATGGACCGTATTTTGGAGCTTCGCTCATAGGAGTGATCTCTCCTATGCTAACAGGAGGTATATTGTCATCAAAGCAAGGAGGAGAATCATGACCCTCAAGGCTCATATTATCAATGCCGAAAGAGACGAACTCAGTAGGAATCGGCCTTAAACCAGCGAAGGCATCGTCAGAATAGAGTAAAGGAGTTTTCTTCATAGTTGTTGCTGGCGGGGGCAGTGTAGAAGATTGTCCTTTGGGAAGTTTTACGATGAGCCTATTTTTTCAGAACAAACCGTTGGTCGTCCTTAGACAGGCTCGTGGCCTACATCAACATCATCGTGGCCAGCTTCGCTACCTTCACCTATGATTTCGCCTTCGTCGGCATATTCTTACTCTATTTCAACTTAAGTCCCTGGACTTGGGACTAGGGGCACGTCAGGATTTACATCCAAATAGTGGCGAGTTATTATCGTCATCGTCATCACTATCATTATCAGAAGCCACTTGGACTAGACTAGTGCTATGGCCCACTTCTAGAAAATTATGAGCTAGGAGATTCTCATCTTAAAGAACTCTAATATATCTATTCTCTTCTAGAAGAGCCATAAGAACTCTGGTGGCATTTATAAGAGTCGCTCTTATAGCAAATTATTTCCCAACGAGCATCACGTTATTGACTATGCTTTGGAAATGCTTTGCAATCAAGAAGAGGAAATTCAACACAAATCATTAATCCACAAACCAAGGTTCACTTGTGGACTTGGAGTTCGCGAAATTCACCCAAGCGCTAGATTTATACCGATCCGACTCATCCAGAGAATTTCATCCTCCTTCTTCCTCTTGTCTTCAATTCCAAATCATGGCCACCCATGCAAAGTTCACCCGCGTCAATCCTAAGATCCTTCGCCTACCTAAGAATGATGGAAATCATGGAAAAGACTAGATTCAAGGATTGAACTTTGGATTTAGGGCTTGAGTTGTGGATCGGGTTCGATTTGGATCAGTGGCTCAAGCTTAGTGGAAGCAAGGCTGGTCACGTTAGGCTCAAGCATGAGGAGAAGGTGACGGTCTATGGTGGTCACAAGCAAGGAAAGGCATTTGTTCGGGGAGCTATGGGTTTTTTAATGGCGAGCTCAAGCATGGATCAATAAACAAGAATAAAGTGAAGAGGGAATTGAGATGAGTGGTCCTATATAACTCGAAGCACCCAAGGTTTTAGGCAGAAAAATTAGGAGAATTCCCCAAAGTCCAAGATCAGTACCAATCCAAGGAGTTGGATCGGTACTAGGTCTTACTTTAAAAAAAATGCAAAATAATGATGACAATGGTCCATGCATGTACATTCATGTGCATATCAAAAATTACTTAAGAACGTGCACGTGTATTTGTGTGCGCATACATATATTAACCCCGACGACTAGAGTCAAAGGAAATCAGATTCAAACCTGAAAAATCCATGAAAGGAACTAGTTCGAGACCACCCAACTTGGAATGATAGTTCATGAGAGCCCACTCTAACTTCATAGTGTCAGATGTTGGCAACACATCACGATGAATATCTATAGACATAACTCTTTGCAGAAACGATTCATAGAAAGGACAACGACCATTCAAAGCATAGAATGGAGTCCTTCACAGCGATACTGACTTGTCACGATTCAAAGCAGATCGTGTTATAAATTAGATATGCTTTGGGGGTAAGTATTATCCAACCTTTTGACCAAAAAATATTCGGATAGACTGGACGAATCAAACTTGGAAACTATCAAGGCATAGAGCTTGGAGAGAAAGCCCAAGAGTCCAAAAACCAAGTGCAAACAGAGCCAGGAGACAAAAACTAGAATACCACAAGAACCCAAAGTGCTAGATCAAACATGTGCTAGATCTGTACCGATCCTCCTATTTCTAATTCTAAAATAAATCCAATAAATTGTGTAATATTATCAAACTTGAATTCAAGCATCTCGACATTATTTTATATCGGTTGGCCAGAAGGAATCCAAGTTTGGTTAATACAGTGGAAGTTTGGAGTGTGCACAAGATGAGGAAGCAGAACCAAGAGCAGATGGGTGATCGAAATCACAAATCTATGCCTATATCATACAATTCATTGTATATGATGTGTTTGGATTGATCTTTGTTTTTATAGATTTCTTGTGCATTGAATTGGAGGAGAAACGGTTGAAGGAGGAGGAAAAGATTGCTTAAATCGGTGTTCTTCTGCACATTTATGCCTTTGACTTATCGATCGCCGAGGGTAACCGATCGACTGCTTCGCTCGACTGGTTGTGTACTAATTTTGTGCGTACTATGTATTTTAAAATTTATCAAATTAATCATATATTAGTAATTTTATACAAATAAAAATATTTATAAATATAAAAATATTTTGTGTATATATTTGATAAGAGAAATCTTTTTTAATATTAAATAATAATTTATTTAATTTCGATATTGATTAATTAATGAAAATTTTAGCTTTTGATTTTTATAAATCTATTAGTCTTATAAAATTCTAAAAATATATGAAATTATTCCTAATTGATACTTAAGAATTTATAAAGTATATTTTATGTAAGTTTGAATATTATTTTTCTCAAAAGGATATGTAGCACTAGGCTGCATAGCCGTACTAATATATAGCATATATAATTATTATTCCAACTAGCATGCCTAGTTAGTAGCCAAAAAGATAAAGTCATAATTACATAAGGGAGAGAGCACCACATCACAACAACATACCCTTAGATACTTATGCATATAGATACCCAACTAAAAGCCTGCATACACACACATACACACGCGCACGCGCACACACACATAATTAATAATTATAATCAATACATTGCTTGTCGCTAAATCAGTAGGACTCATTCCCAGAAGGAGAAACTGCAAAGGCCAGTTCGAAGCACCTTTCCATGAATATACCAGAGATAAAGTTTGTTTAGCAACCTAAAAAAATGATTTAAACTTAGTATTAAAGCACTTATTGTTCCTTTCACCCCAAATAGCCCAGTAGATGGCCAAGGCTAGGGACCCTTCAAAGGATGTTCGAGAGGAATTCCAACACTGCAATAGGTCATAATAGGGGAAACAAGCCTCAACTTGAAGATTAGCAGCACAAAGGCTCCAAACCTTAAGAGCATATGCACAGTGGAAAAAATGTGCTTGCATGAATCAATGTAGCTATTGCAAAGGAAGAAAATTTAAGCCAATCCCAAAGTCTTGGATGCTAACATATCCATTGTATTTAGATTATTCAGAGTAACCAACCAAATATGTATTTTAAACTTAGGAGGTGATCTAGCATTCCACATATCGGAGAGATCGAAGCGCATACCAAAAAAATTATAAAACGAATATATCGAACGCATTGAGAAAGAATTCTTCTCCATAGCTCCCCATGAAAACTATCATCAAATTCAAAGAGGGAGACTAAGTTGGTAACTTGAATAAAATGGCAAAGGTCGTGCAAATTACCCCCTACAATAATGTTAAAGAATTGTAAACTATAGCCCCCTTAAAAGACCTCATAAACAGACATCGACTTATCCTTAGCAGGATGGAAAAGATTGGGAAAAAAAGAGGATAGGGGAACGCCATTAATCCAAGGGTCATTCAAGAACGCAACTCTAATACCATTTTCAATCTTAATAGAGGAAAAGATGTTAATTTGCCCACAACAACCAATTATTTTTTTCCAAAACGAAGAGGCATAATGAGGCGACTTAACTCTAAGAGCATAAAATGAGAAAAGGCCATGATAATAATACTATTTAATCCAAACTACCCAAAGCCTTGAGCAACCGGCCAACATATGCCACCACCATTTACCTAGTAAATCTTTATTAAACTAATGCAAGTTTAAAATTCTGAGGCCCTCATCCTTCTTGGCCTACAAATGCGATCCCATGCTACAAGATAGTTTGCAGAAGAAATTGAATTCGATCCTTTCTAAAGGAAAGCCCTCCTAACACTATCAATCTTGTATATGACCCAACCGGGAGCATTGAATATAATTAAAGTTTTGAAAAATATATTATACAGACTATGAATTTATTAAATTGATTTAGATCATATAAAACTGTTTAAAATAAAGTATTTAATTAAAGGAAATTATGAAATAATTTTAAAATGCTATTAAGCTATTTTAGTATTAGTTATCTGTAACATCCCGCATTTTTAATAATTAAATAATAAAATAACGATGAATAGTGAAAATTAACATTTTTGGAATAGCCATAATATGGCCACGAAACTTATAGCATTGTGTCCATGGCGATTTGCTGATCAATTTCCATATATAACTTGTCAAAATCCGAGTCAATGCAAAGAAGTTATGGGAGAAACGAGAGACTGGAAACAATCGAAAAAAGAAAAAATAAAGAAAACAAATATGGGTCGACATATAGGTTAACCCAGAACATCCTTAGGTCAACTGCCAGGTCAATTCGAGGGAAGCATAGGTCGACCCTAGGGTCGACCCGCGTTACTACCTGGACGTAGTTTTGTCCAGGTACGTGCCGAACCAATTAAAATTCGATTTTTTCGCAATCTAAGCCATACGTTGATTTATCTGATGGCTCCGAACGACCCTGTGACATGGTGGCTCCATATTCAATCCAAGAATCCAACGGTCTGAGATCCCCAAACTCCACTATAAATAGAACCATAGGCCTATCTATTTTCTCACAATCAGATTTTTCTCCCAATGGGTTCATTGCTAGAGGCTGGACCCTAAATAGAAAATATTTCTTTGGGTTCATTGCCTGAGGCTGGACCCTGAAAAGAAAATATTTCTAAGGAGGAGGTCTTCTCAATAAAAATATTATACACATTAGAAGAGGATCCAAAAGGACCATGGAGCCAAGCTGAGCACAAGCAAAGGTAAGGACAATAAGTGAGTGGATTTAAATTATATGCCTTTTTCGTTTATGATATATTATCGTTAGATTCCCGTTGATTGTTTAACTAAGCAATTATTTCAGTAGTTAATTTATTATGCTAAGACTGTAAATCTGTATTTAACTATTTAGATGGAAAAGAAAGATAGAGATCTATTTAAATAGGAATAAAACTAGGCTTAACAATTATAGAAAAAGGCTTAAGCCTAGAAGGAAGACATTTAAAGCAATAATGCTAAAATGGGAGTAATAAATTAAAATCTAATAACTTGATTTTGAAGTAAGTGATAGGTTAATTGGTTGGTTCAGAAAATAGAATACATTTCTTAGTTTAATATTTAAAAAAGATAACGATAAACGTAATTGCAAGAATAAAAGAAAGAAAAAGGGAATTAGTGTAAAATAGAGAAACCGCTGTATTTTGCACTATCCAAAAATAAAGAAATAATAAATGAAATATCTTGCAGTTATGGATTATTGCTTATAGCATTATTTAGTATTAAAATATGGAAATGGGTTTTTAGTACAGTATTCATAACCAACCAAATAGAATAGAACTACTTCCTAGAATATAAGAAAATAAAATAAAGAATTGAAGGAATCAAGTTAATTATTGATAAGACTAGAAGCTATAAACAGAAATGTACCTAGATCTGCATTTACAACATAGATAATAGAATAAAAGTAAAGCAGTTATTATGATAAGTAAATTTGTGACAATCGGACGTAGTCCCAAGCCAAGATTGTCATATACTATAAGAGAATTCAAGAGAATTCCATACCATAATAAAAGAAGACAGACTAGAATAGAAAAGAGACGCTTGTAATTATATTTATAATGTACAGATTATAAAAGAAAATAAAAGAGACAATTACAAGTAAAATTATAACATAGATTATAATTAAGTACAAAGAACAGAAAAGGCTTATTTAAGACTTAAATTAAGTTAATAAGCAAATAGAGCAGAAATAATAGAAGAGGCTTATTTTAATAAACTTAAGACTTAAATTAAGTTAATAAGCAAGATAATAGAAGTGGCCCATACCAACAGCATTCCCTTTCAGTCTGGAACTGATGGTCTCACAATAGTTAGGTGAGGCTGGGACAAGGTTAGGCTAGTTAGGGAAAATAAGTTGCCAACGGAATAAGAAAATTAAACTAAATGCAAAATAACAGATTAGACTTAAGGTCTAATAAAATAGTGAGATGCGTTTGAAGCAGCCCAAAGGATGAAGAGCCTAACGAAGCATGTCATCATAGATTTTAGCACAAAAGAAGCACGTCTAACTTAGTTATTTTGGGCTAGAAGGAAGTACGAGACTTCAACGGGACGTGAGGGTACTCTAGGATGGCCCTCTGCGGTAGGCGTAGTGGAGCAGTCCTCTAGAGGCAGGTCTCTAGGTGTTCCATCAAAAGAGTATGCCTTGACTGCTTTTTGCATGGCAGGACCATTATAGGCAGTCAAAAGGGGTTGATGTTTGGAGTAGGAAATCATGTCCTAGTACTTGCAAGTAAGTTTTAGTGGGCAGGAACTAAGAGGATAGTCGCATGCAGATATCGAGCCAGCATCAAAACCAAGAAGCGAGTTTGGGAAAGACTAGAGTTAAACCAACAATCCAATGAACCTTTCACTATCGAGACATTGGATGAGGGGCGCGGCCAATTGGATGTTTAGATTGTTTAAAGTAGGGCACAACCACTTAGCTCTTTAGAGGTCTTTCAATTAATTGAGGGGTGGCTGTGTGGGGCCATAGCTACGATAAGAAAAGAGACAGACCAAATAGAATATCTGTATTGTAGGCCTAACAGGGCAGTCCCTTACAGAAATGGAAAATCCCCGATCGAGTTCCGTACAAGGTAGACCTTGTTAAGTGGGATTCAGGGAGTAGATAGAACGATTACGTACAGTCCTCAAGGTACGCACTGGGTGGTACATTGTGGATGTCTGAGCATTAGTATAGACTAGTGCGGACGCAATTTTACGTTTTCATAGTAGACGACGGAACATCTGTATTGTAGGCCTTATGAGGCAATCCTTTATAGATATGGTCATAGAACGCCATAGTAGCAAAACAATGGAGTCCTTTGCGAGGAGGATACAGAAGGTACTATGGGTAGTATCTAGGACCAATGCGGTCAAGGAGGCATATAACTATATATATATATATATATAAATTATTAGAATTTAATCTACTAGGGAGAAGATGGGCACGATTCACGCACTGAGGTGAGATTATTACAAACTCAATAAACCTAATATAACAGTAAATGGAAGTAAAATTTTATATGTAGAATTAAGCTTAGAAGTGTATAATTTTTTCATTCACCAAAACTTTAGCTCTGACCCCTCCTCATAACATCCTACAGGTTAGGTAGATGGCAGAGACTTTCCAGCTTTGAGACACTTGTTTAGAAAGTGTTATTTTATTGGTGAGTATTTACTTACTATTATATTTTAGTCAGTTCCGCTGTGAGATATTTATATGAGCTTTGATATATTTATCTTTGCCTATTTTGCAATACCAGATACCTAACTTGGGTTTCAGTGGGCTTGGGTTTTAGCATTTTTGGGAAAAATCCGGACTTATTGGGATTTGGGTTGTTACATTTGGTATTAGAGCCTAGGTTTAGAATTCCTAGGTAGATAGTGAGTGAAAATATTTGTATTTTTAATATATATATACCCCTAGACCCAAAGTGAAATCCATTCTTTTGAGAAAATCAACATTTGGAAAGAGTTTGTGGAACAGTTTTGTATATCAAAGTTTGGATTGTAGAAATCCAAAGAGCGAAAAGCCCTAGAATGGCAAAGATTTTTGATATATAATAGTTTCAGTATAGAAAGGGGTAGCCTCGTGAAAACAAATTTCCGATTCATAATTGTTTCAGAAAATCAGATGTGGGCGATATGGCCTTAGAATAAAAATAAGCATAAGAGAGGAAATGGATTAAGAACATATATAATTAGATTGAGAAGAATAACTTGGTGGGGATATTGTGGAAAGTGTAAGGAAGTTAAGAAGCCACTTTGAGTCTAGCCTAATAATTAAACTTTTAAGAATTTGAGTTTTTTTTGAAAGTTTTCAAGTTTTAAACTTAAGAGTTTACAGCTTTATATTTGTACTCGTTTAAACATGGAAAATTATGAGAAAACAATTTTTGAAAGAAGAAGAAGCATTTTTGAGATTTAAAAAAAAGTAGTTTGAGGAAAAAGAAAAGCTATGATTTTAAATAAGAAATATATAGAAAACTTTACAGTTTTAAAAATATATTATTTACTTGGATTAAATCTATAAACTAGTATTTTGGGCTGTAGTGACGGTGTTTTACGCAACATCTATTTTAGCCCAAGTAAAAACGTGTTTTGAAAATAATTTCTAAGTATGAAGTGATTTGTAAGTACACTTATTACTTAGATAAGTATATTAAAATATTTTCTAGCTGTAAAAATATTAAAAACGGTCTTGAAAAAGGAAATTTTGGGGTTAGGCGATTAGAGTGGTTGGAGCAAGTTTGTGGATATTAATAAAGGTTTAGATGAAGTATAGAAGACATCAAGACTCCACTTGGAGGGTGGAGAGCGGTCATGAATATTTAGCCAAAGTCGTAACCGCGACTCAGACGACCAGAAAATTGATGGAATTGGATTGGGCTTAGATTAGTTAGGAAGGAGACGGGCAAGGCAGACACGGCAGGTAGGCGAAACGACGAATTTTTTTTTAGGCCGACCTACTGGTCGATCGGGCTGTCGACTAGGGGGGAAGGCATGTCGACTGCCTTTGCCCATTTCAACACGTATAAACGGGTACGAGGCTTCGACCTCATCATTTTCTCTCCTCGCTCCCAAAATAGCAACAGCCGAACCTAATTCCACCATCTCCAACAACCCCCAACACCTCAAAACTCCACCAATCAACTCACGGTTAGTGCCAAATTGAAGCGTATCGCGAGATATACACATATCCATATTTCTTTCCCGCAGATCTGAAGGTTTTTCGCCATGCCTCCAAGACCATCTTTGGTTCACCTTTTTACCCATCTTACACACCAAGAGATAGCCTAGTGCCAAGGTAATAGAAGGATAGTTCAGGCTTACTCTGATACAGCTTCATACTAGTTTTTGAAAGGGAGAGCAGTGAGATTTTCTGATTTCCATGGCACACCTTTAGAGCAGCTCTTTTGGATATTAGATTGCGACAGATTCTGAGACACGAGACGTTCGAGCGGAGAGCGTACCCCAGGTTAGTACGCCTTTTTGACGCTAATTTACATACTAATGATGGGGATAATGAGATGGCCTTCCAGTCGGAGGTCAAGGGAGTAGAGATAGCATTTACTGAGACACAGTTTGCTGATATTTTGGAGATTCGAAGTAATGGTCTAGATATAGACCAGATTGAGATGACGGACCATGCCATTTTACAATAGATTTTAGTAGAACCCCAGCATCCTGATTGGCGCGTAGGACAGTTGCGCCCTTTAGCTAGGTTAGTTATACGCATTCTATAGTATAACCTTTTCCCCAAGACGGGTAGCTACGACCAGATCTACCCCGTGGTGAAGCAGGCCACCAACGCCATATTTGGAGGCTTACAAGTGAACTGGGCTAAGGCGATCATGGCCCAGTATGTGATAGCAATGAGAGGTCGCCGATCTTCTATGATTTTTAGTCATTTTTGGACAAGGGTCTTTAGGTGGGCTGGAGTAGAGATGGATAGAGAGACTTATAGTGAGCAGACCCACCCTATGATTGATTCCTCTACCCTGAGGAGGATGGGTATAGAGTTGGCACAAATACAGGCTCCACAGGAAGAACAAGACCCGAGCCACAGCCCTCACCACACTATCAGGCGCCACAGTATTTCCACGGGTAGTAGAGCTTTCCTTCGCCACCGTTTGGAGGCGGCGTGGGACATAAAGAGTTGCAGTGGCCCGCTTGGTCACCAGATCCCACGACACAGAGTACTTGGAGATGGGGATCTTGGGGAGAGGGAGCGGGACCCTCCCAACCCCCTCCAGCGATGAGTTACGATGAGCAGATGAGGACCATTTTCGAGAGGCAAGAGTAGCTCGCCAGATAGCACGTAGAGCTCCTGCGAGGACAGCAGGAGATAGCTAGGACACAACACGAGATTGTGGCGAGTACCAGACGGTAGGAGGAGCGCCTTAGCTGTTTAGATTCATTTATTAGGACCTTCTTGCGTCAGGGCAGACATGGTCCTAGGCCTCTTAGGCCTAGATGATAGCTGTGTTAGCCTACTATTGGTACCTATCTAGTATTACTTTGTAGTAGGATTTGTTTTCTCTTTTAGTTATAAGATTGTACTCTTATGTAAACATTTAACTCTTATTGCATGTAGTAAATCAGTATTGATGCTTTTTCTCTGTATTTTTGTGATGTTCACAAATAGAGAAGGACGTAAGACATTAAGAAAAGTAAAAGCAGATATAAGAATAACTAAAAGGAAAATGACCAATTTAAAGCAAGTGACAGAAACGTCAACCGAAAAATTTAAAAAGAGATATTTTTCTTATGTAAACGGTGCTTGGGAAAGTAAAAAGGGATTTTTATTGGATAGCAGCCCAAAATTCCAAGTACGGGGAAAGATGTGCTTAAAAGAAAATCGTATAAATATGAAGTTTTTTCGTTTTCTATCTTCTTTCTGACATAAGAAATCGAATTCAGAAAATTATATTTTTCTGAAATTCGAACATTAAAAGTTGTGTGTTAGGATTTGGATGAAAAATTCATTGAACTACACCCCTATTCAGTAGGAGTGTGAGAAAAATTGGGTGAAAAATGCTTTGAGTTTTCAAAAGATTGCATTCATATAGAAATTGCAAGTATATCTAGGATGTGTGCAACATGTTTTAAAAATAATCTTTTAAAAGAAAAAAAGCATTCATATAGGAGGTACCGCAAAGAAATTCATGTACATACATATATTTTGTATTGAATAACACTTTTGCACAAGAACACGGATGGTCGAAAAATTAGATGTACACAAAATGGATGTAATTGATGCGAGGAATTACATAATTTTACCCTTGTCGAAATTCGGGGACGAAATTTCCCAAAGAGTGGGAAAATGTAACACCCCGCATTTTTAATAATTAAATAATCAAATAACGATAAACAATGAAAATAAACATTTTTAGAATTGTCAGAATATGGCCTCGAAACTTATACCATTTTGTCTGTTGCGATTTTCTTATCAATTTCCATTTATAACTTGTCAAAATCCGAGTCAATATGAAGAAGTTATGGGAGAAATGAGAGACGGGAAATAATCGAAAAAAAAGAAAACAAATATGGGTCGACCCATAGGTCGACCCAGAACATCCGTTGGTCGACGCCAGGTCGACCCGAGGGAAGCACAAGTCGACCCTAGGGTCAACCCGCATTACTACCTGGACGTAGTTTCGTCTAGGTACATGCCGAACTAATTAAAATTTGATTTTTCCGCAATCTAAGCCATACGTTGATTTATTTGATGGCTCCGAACGACCCTGTGATGTGGTGGCTCCAGATTCAATCCAAGAATCCAACGGTCTGAGATCCTCGAATTCCACTATAAATAGAATCCTAGGCCTAGCTGTTTTCTCACAATTAGATTTTCTCCCAATGGGTTCATTGCCAGAGGCTGGACCCTAAATAGGAAATATATCTTTGGGTTCATTGCCTGAGGTTGGACCCTAAAAAGGAAATATTTCTAAGGAGGAGGTCTTCTCAATAAAAATATTATACACCTTAGAAGGGAATCTAGAAGGACTATGGAGCCAAGCTGAGCACAAGCAAAACTAAGGACAACAGGTGAGTGGATTTAAATTATATACCTTTTTCGTTTATGATATATTATTGTTGGATTCCCGTTGATTATTTAATTAAGCATTTATTTCAGTAGTTAATTCTGTTAATTTATTATGTTGAGACTGTAAATCTATATTTAACTATTTAAATGGAAAACAAAGATAGAGATCTATTTAAATTGGAATAAAACTAGGCTTAACAATTATAGAAAAAGGCTTAAGCCTAGAAGGAAGACATTTGCAGTAATTATGCTAAAACAGGAGTAATAAATTAAAATCTAATAATTTGATTTAGAAGTAAGTGATAGGTTAATTGGTTGGTTTAGAAAATAGAATACATTTCTATAGTTTAATATTTAAAAAAGATAACGATAAACGTAATTGCAAGAATAAAAGAGAGAGAAAGGGAATTAGTGTAAAATAGAGAAACCGCACTATTTTTCACTATCCAAAATGTAAAGAAATAATAAAAGAAATATCTTGTAGTTACGGATTATTGTTTATAGCATTATTTAGTATTAAAATATGGAAATGGATTTTTAGTACAGTTTTCGTAAGCAACCAAATAGAATAGAACTGCTTCCTAGAATATAAGAAAATAAAGTAAAGAATTGAAGGAATCAAGTTTATTATTAGATAAGACTAGAAGCTATAAACAGAAATGTACCTAGATCCGCATTTACTACACAGATAATAGAATAAAAGTAGACGTAGACTCAAGCCAATATTGTCATATAATATAAGAGAATTAAAGAGAATTCAATATCATAATAAAAGAAGACAAACTAGAATAGAAAAGAGACTCTTGTAATTATATTTATAATGTACAGATTATAAAAGAAAATAAACGTGACAATTACAAGTAAAATTATAGCATAGGTTATAATTAAGTAGAAAGAACAGAAAAGGCTTATTTAAGACTTAAATTAAGTTAATAAGCAAATAGAGCAGAAATAATAGAAGAGGCTTTTTTTAATAAACTTAAGACTTAAATAAAGTTAATAAGCAAGATAATAGAAGTGGCCCATACCAAGAGTCGGGAACTAATGGTCTCACAATAGATAGGTGAGGTTGGGACAAGATTATGCTAATTAGGGTAAATAAGTAGCCAACAGAATAAGAAAAGTAAACTAAGCTAAACGCAAAATAAAAGATTAGACTTGGGGTCCAATAAAAGAGAGATGGGTTTGATGCAACCCAAAGGATGAAGAGCCTAACGAAGCAGTTCATCACAGATTCCAGCATAGAAGAAGCACATCTAACTTAGTTATTTTGGGCTAGAAGGAAGTACGAGACTACAACGGGTCGTGAGGGTACTCTAGGATGGCCCTCTGGGGTAGGCGTAGTGGAGTAGTCCTACAAAGGCAGGTCTGTAGGTGTTCCATCAAAAGAGTATGCCTTGACTGCTTTTTGCATGGTAAGACCATCGTAGGCAGTCAAAAGGGGTTGATGTTTGGAGTAGGATATTCATATGTCCTAGTACTTGCAAGTTAGTTTTAGTGGGCATGATCAAAAAGGATAGTCGCATGCGGATACCGGGCCAGCATCAAAACCAAGAAGCGAGTTCGGGAAAGACTAGAGTTAAACCAATAGTCCAATGAACCTTTCACTATCAAGGCATTGGATGAGGGGCGCAACCAATTGGATGTTTAGATTGTTTGAAGTAGGGCACAACCACTTAGCTCTTTAGAGCTCTTTCGATTAGTTGAGGGGTGGCTGCATGGGGCCATAGCCAAGATAAGAAAAGAGATAGACCAAATAGAATATCTATACTGTATGCCTAACAGAGCAATCATTTACAGAAATAGAAAATCCCCATGTGACTTCCATAAAAGTTAGACCTAGAACGATTACGTATAGTCCTCAAGTTACGCACTGGGTGGTACATTATGGATGTCCGATCATTAGTATAGACTAGTGCGGACGCTGTTTTACGTTTTCGTAGTAGACGATGGAACGTCTGTATTGTAGCCCTTATGAGGCAGTCCTTTATAGATGTAGTCACAGAACGCCATAGTAGCAAGACGATGGTGTCCTTTGCGAGGTGGATATGGAAGGTACTATGGGTAGTATCTAGGACCGATGCGGTCAAGGGGGCATATACCTATATATATATATATATCAGTTATTAGCTTTTAATCTACTAGGGAGTAGATGGGCACGATTCACGCACTGAGGCGAGAGTATTATAAACCCAATAAACCTAATATAACAGTAAATGGAAATGAAATGGTATATGTAGAATTAAGCTTAGAAGTGTATAATATTTCAATTCACCAGAACTTTAGTTCTGACCCCCTCCTCATAACATTCTACAAGTTAGGTAGATGGCAGAGACTTTCCAGCATTGAGACATTTGTTTAGAAAGTGTTATTTTTTTGGTGAGTATTTACTTACTATTATATTTTAGTCAGTTCCTCTATGAGATATTTATCTAAGCTCTGATATATTTATCTTTGCCTATTTTGCAGGATACCAGATACCCAACTTGGGTTTCAGTGGGCTTGGGTTTTAGCATTTTTACGTAAAATCCAAACTCATTGGGATTCGGGTTGTTACATTATCAATGATTTGAGTATAAGATGAAATTTTAAATGGTAATCTATATTTTCAAATAAAAACAGAAATTTATTTTGAAGTTTATATATTTATTTTAAAATATAAAAATAATTATAGAAAATTATGGAAATACTTCTATAAAGGAAATTTTCTTTATAAAGTGAATATTGAATGTTTTACATGTATATATATTTAAATATTTGATTTACTTGTTTAAAGAAAGATACTACTGAACTTTATTATCATTATTTCATTTCTGAATTTAATTAACATTTTTTATGTATGATTTCTATATTTTCCGATTTCTCATTTTCTTATATCGAGTGTGATATCATGAATGATTCACCGTTGATATTGATTTTATTTGTGATTTTGATATGATATGGTGGTGACATCCTTCTATATGATTTTGTGATGATTTTTGTTCTGGTAGCAAAATATATGAATAAATGGAGTTATAATACCATTTTAGATAGGACATTCGATAAAATTTCTCCGGTTATTCTTTGGACTTGTTAAATAGAATATTGTGGAGATTGAGTGTAGTTTATGAATAGTGAATAAATGTTTGAGTATCACCCAATGGTATGAGATGTTGTTGTGATATTTATTCGATTATTTATTGTAAGAATATGACATTCACGTGACGGGAGTAATATGATGAGGTTTGTACTTATGTGAGTTGATGCTCATAAGTGTGAGCAGGGTAGTAGCCCTTGTATTTATTGATATTGTCTACCACTTTCATGTTGTACTGCTATTATCGGTGTTGTAGAGGACCATACAGCTAGAATACACCCTAGCGGCTTGATCTTGGGGTCGTGCCCTAGATCCGCAACACCTTTATATTGGATATTATATTTGATGTGCATCATAAGATATAGGTTAGTTGACACATATGGTACCGCTTTATAGCTCTTTGTGTCGCTTTGGCAACAGTCTGTTACATATAGAGGCAGAGCAGAGTCGTGACTGGGGCTATGCGTAGACAAGCCACTGGTGGATATCTGTCACGATGTCCGTCGAGGTAACTGAAGACTGTAGGAGCAGATCCGATAAGTTGACCCTGGCTCCTAGAGCGAGCAAATGGCCATCAGTCTCCCTTCTTGTTCTATTGAGGTAATAGATTGACATATTCTATTGATACACCTCGCCTAAGTATAGATATAGGTGTCGACCCAGGGTTAGTTGACCCACATATTGATGTATATATGATTCTACTAGGGACTTCATGTTTGTCATACAATCATTTTTCATCATGATTATTTTGATTTATATATAAGGAGAATAGATTATATATGGCTGGGTGCCTAGAGTATAGTGTTCTCATAACTTTTATTATATTGATAGGCAACCTATCCTATTGTGTATGTTGATGATGATGCTTTTATTATTGAGATTGAGAGATATACATAGGTAAAGCCTTATGCTAGCTAGACTGTACTTGATGATATCTCATTTACTGATGATTTAAGGATATGAATGATTCACCCAAATGATGTTGATTCTGTGATTTCCTATTTAACATGCTTCTATATGGGTGATGATATCTTTATGCATGGTTTTGTGATATTAGATGTATGTGAAGCATTTGTGGTTATCAATAATATTTTAATTATATACCACGCATACATAATCACATATTTATTGACATTATGGATGTTATCGTATTATTCGATCCTACATATATTAAATCTCGTATGTATATTAATCCCTTGATCCAGATATTGTCTGACCCATGTGCTATTTATATAATGCTCGGGTTAGTCCGAGACATTTTAGGTACAGTGATAATGAGACCAGATTGTGTTTGGCCATATATGAGTCTAGTATTCAGTATAGTTGTTTACCATTAGTTGTTGTATTGCTTCTTGTATTTATATTCTTGTTATGTATACTGTACATGCATTTTGTGTGTGTGTATACACATACATATTTTATTATTGTGATTGACTCTATGATCTTTGATATTTCTGTGTATTGTGTATTGTTCTATCCTGAATGTGCACGTGTTTATTGCTTTGTGCTGATTACTAAGTATGTAAGGTGATTTATTTATTCGATGTTTTAATACATACTATTGTTAGCTCAAGGGAATATTCTCGTGTGTACCCACATTGCCTCATTCTGTGTATTATCTGACAGTGTTACTTGGTAATAGTTTTGGATAGTATGGGTATAGAGGTAGTGGTATTATAGTTATTATCAGAGCATGGTTTAGAATAATACATCATGTATCAAAGACACGCGTTAAGACCTTAGTGAGACTTAGAGTCACTGTCATCTTTGGGGGGTTACCCTAATATTCAGGATAGAAGGAATATATGTAGGATGATTATTAGGGTAATCATCTCAGGACATATTTGTTATTTTCTATATGTATATAAAGATATTTGGATTATAATGTTTTGAGTATAATTATGAATATAAAATGATTGATCTTGGGTGGCTTAATATTGAGTTGTTAAGTTTTGATTCGATTTTGATCAAAATACGTGGAGAGATTTATTTACCCATTTTCCATTGACTTCCTTGGTCATTGTTGTTTATACCTGTTTGGTTATTGATAATTTTTTGATTTTGTTATTCTAGATGAACATCCATATATATTATTAAAGTTATATGCGTTTAATTTTGTCTTTGTTTGCTATTAATAAAGGTGTGAGGGTATGTTTGATATTATTTAATGTTTACTGGAATGAGTTATTATTTGATACATTATAATAGTTATTGAAATGGCATGTTGATTTAATATGGATATTCATAATATATTTGAAAAATGATTGGATATTAATAAGTATTTATTATAAATAAGACTTTTGGATGCATGTATATAAAAATATGGTTTGTTATTAAATGTTTTGAAAATTAAGTAAATATTTTGATTAGGAATTTCTTGAGAATACATACACACAAACACTAAATATGATGATTCCTTATTGAGATGTAATGTTTAAAATTATTAAAAAGTGAATTATTATTTGATATGTATTTAGAGAATGTAAATAAATATTTTAAGATGGATGAGTGTTTATTATAGAAAAGATTTTGATTTATATATGTAAATACTTTGAAATTGGAAATATTATAATGAAGTATTGAATTTGATTAAGTATGGTATAAGCTAATAATTATTTTATTATGTAAACAATGTAAAAGGTTTGTAAAAATAATGTTATAGAAAATTTTGAAATGAATTGTGTTAACTTGTCTGTTGGGTGGTGTGAATTTTAGTCGATGCTGGTGCATACGAATTCGATTGGGATTACTAAACACTATAACGAGACATATGAACACAATATTTTGAGAAGAGAAAAATATTTTGAGGAAATTAAGGGCCCGTTTGGTTTCATTTTGTATTTTAAGTTTTGTGTTTTCAACTTGTACTAAGAAATACCAAGAAATAAGAGAAGAAGATCTACAATTCTTAGCCATTGCGACGATCAACGGACAATGAAGGAGTTGGATTGTTCTTTGTGCTTTTGTTATCTTTCGAAACACGAAAAACAAAATAAACTTGTTTTCTATTTTACATGTTAATTTCATTTCTCAAATTTTTTTTTTAACAATACATACGACGGACGCACTTTTGTATAGACGAAAACACAAAATTAAAAATGACAAGCCAAACGGGGTCTAAAGTATTTTGGAAAGGATAAATATTTTATGTAACACTATAAGTAAAGTAAGTAATTTTGATAAAATGATTTTTGAAGTTCATATTTTAAACATTTTGGAGAATGAGAGTTTATATTTAATATTTTTATATAAAAAATGATTTTATAAGTTCAATATGTATATTTTAAGTGATGTGTGCAACCATTGGATATTAGTGGATAGCAATGATTGCTGACATGGCAATATTTATTATGAAGCCAATATTGCAGCTGGTTGGTAAATCACTAAAATATATGGCGAGGCAAAATCATTATATTTTATAGTGCATACGGTTTTGAAATATGATATATGTTGAAAAAAAATTTGTGAAGTTTTTAAGAAATTATAAATGAATTGAATTTTATTTTTATGGATATTAAATCATGATTGTAATAATGTGTAAAGAATTTATTTATGAATTTGAAGTTATAATTGAATAGTTTATAATTTATTAAAAATTGTTGGATTTTAGGATATTTTAATTTATATAATTGTAAATTATTTAATATAATTTGGATATTTTGATTTAGGTGACCAAGGAACATATTAGAAAAGTACAATTATCTTAAAAAAAAATTGGAAATTTGCAGAGTTTTATGAAATAAGTAAGTATTAATATTGTATTGACTCTGATAATCAAGTATTGTAGTAAAATATTATAAACTTAAGTCAGTTCATAAAGTTAATATGGAAGAAATTTTTGGAAATGTAAATAAGTTTGTATAAATTAATGAATATTGAATAGTATATTTTGGACTACAAAGGAATCATTTTGGGTTTGAATATTATTAATCTTTGGAAAAATCAGGTTTATGAGATATTGTTTTTAAAATGAAAACTTAATTGGAAACTACTTGTTTTATAAATATATGTGAAGTATTTATATCGTTGGTGTTAGTCAAAGAAAAGTGTTTTGTATAAGATAAAGTGTTTTTCGATTAATATTTTGAAATTTAGTTTGAAGTGAAATTATTTTGATGGAAAAGATTTTGTGATTAAGTTTAAGTTAAGATAGAGTATTGTGAGATTTGCTTTAATGATTATTTGATTTGCATTTAAATATAATTGATGGTAGAGTTATTAGTTTTGTTATAGATTCCTCTTAAGGAATTACGAGAATGCAATTTTGTTAAGGTGGGAGTATATAACAACCTGGTTTTATGGGTAATTTATTAAATATTTAATTAACTAAAAATGGATTTTTGGAATTTTAAATGAATAATTTAAATCTATTTTAGAATATTGGAATTTTTAGCAAGGTAATCAACGATGAAATTAAATAGTTTTGAAAATAATCATTTGTTTAAATTTGCGAAAATGAATTAATTTGGAAATTATTTAGTATATGGGCTTAAAAATGTGAATATTTGATATCTAAATTTAAATGGATTAAAATATAAAAATCAATTCTAACAAATTCTATAATGTTGGATAAATAATTGTGGTTAATATAATTGTTATTTGAAATTTTATCGTAATTTGAATAAAAAATTAAAAATTAGTTCTATATGTAAAAGAAATGAAAAAGAAAGAAAATAAAAATATTTTTTTTTATTAAATAAGAAGCCCAAGCTCATATTTCTAAGCCCAAACCCATCATCACCTATCCTGATTATTCTGTATCTCGATTTTATAACTCTCAACTCTTCCCTCTTATTTATAAAAATAAGCACGTTTACTCATTTAACAACCTGATGTTTCTACTTCTTCTATCCTCATATTCTAAATTATCAAATAAATCCAATAAATTATGAAAAATTCCCAAACTTAAATTTAAGCATCTCGACATCATTTTATATCAGCTGGACTGAAAGAATCCAAGTTTGGTTGATGCGGTGGAAGTTTGGAGCGCGCACGGGAAGAGAAAGAAGAAGCAGGAGCAGGTGTGTGATTGCACTTACAAATCTATGCCTATATAATTCAATTCTTTGTATATGATGTGTTTGGACTGATCTTTGTTTGTATAAGTAGCTTCTGCTTTGAATTGGAGGAGAAATCGTCGAAGGAGGAAAAGATCGCCTGAATCGGTCATTTTCTACAAATTTATCCACTAATTTTGTATGTGCTGTGTGTTTTAAAATTTAGTAAATTAATTATATATTAATATTTTATGTAAATAAAAATATTTATAAATTTAAGATGTTTTGTGTGTATATATGTATATATATTTGATAAGTAAAAAGTTTACTTAATATTAATAATCATTTAATTTGGATATTGATTAATTAATGACAAATTGAGTTTTTGATTTTTAAAGATCTATAAAAATCTTATAACATTCTAGAAAAATTTTAAATTACTCCTAAATGATGTTTACGAATTTCAAATGTATATTTTAAGTAATTTTTAATATAATTAAAGTTTTGGAAAATATATTATATAGATTATAAATATATATACTTGATTTAGATCTTATATAATTATTTAAAATATAGTATTTAATTAAAGGAAATTATGAAATTAATTTTAAATGCTATTAAGTTATTTTAATATTAGTTATCAATCTTTTGAGTATAAGGTAAAGTTCTAAATGGTAATCTATATATTGAAATAAAAAAAGAGATTATTTTGAAGTTTATATGTTTATTTTAAAATAGTAAATAATTATTGAAAATAATGGAAAGCTTCTGTAATGGAAATTTGTTTGATATAGTGACTTATGACTTCTTTACATGTATATATGTATATTTAAATATTTGATTTAGTTATTTAAAGAAAAACTTTATTAATATTATTTCATTTTTAAATTTAACTGATTTTTATGTATGATTTATATATTTTCTGATTTCTCATTTTCTTATACGATTTTGATTTCATGAATGATTCACCTTTGATAGTGATTTGATTTGTGATTTTGATATGATAAGGTGATGACATCCTTCTATATGATTTTTTGATGATTTTTATTCTGTTTTGCGAGAAATCTAAATAAACGGAGTTATAATACCATTTGGGATAGGTTATTCGGTAATATTTCTTCGGTTATTCTTAGGGCTCTTTATATAGAATAGTATGGAGATTGAGTGTAGTTTATGAGTAGTGAATAAACGTTTGAGTATCACATGGTGATCTAGACATTGTTGTGATATTTATTCGGTTATTCATTGTAAGTAGATGACACTCATGTGACGAGAATAGTACGATGAGGTCGTACTTATGTCAGGTGATGCTCATAAGTATGAGCAGGGTAGTAGACCTTATATTTATTGATATCGTATGCTGCAATCATGATGTACTCCTATTATTGGCATTGGAGAGAACTAGATGGCTATAATCCACCCTAGCGGCCTGATCTTGGGGTCGCGCCCTAGATCCACGACATCTTTTTATTAGATATAATATTTGATGCGCATCATGAGATTTGGGTTAGTTGACCAATAAGGTAGCCGCTCTATCCTACATTTATTATTCTATCCTGCATATATCACATCTCATATATATACATATATATTAATCCCTTGATCTAGAGATAGTCTAAAGCATGTGTTATTTATATAGTGCTTGGGTTAGTCCGAAACTTTTCAGGTATATGGCCAATGAGACCAGCTTGTGTTTGGGCATAAAAGAGTCTAGTATTCAGTATAGTTGTTTACCATTATGTATTGTATTGCTTCTTCTATGTATATTCATGTTATGTATACTGGACATAGCTTGTGTATGTGTGTGTGTATATTATATATATTATCGTTGCGATTGACTTTGTGATCTTTGATATTTTTTTGCACTGTGTATTGTTCTATGGAACACGTGTTTGTTGCTTTGTGCCAATACTGAGTACATATAGGTGAGTTATTTATTCGACATTTTAATATGTACTAGTGTTTTAGCCTTAGGAAATATTCACGTGTCTACCCCATATTACCACATTCTCCATATCATTCGACAGTGTTACTTCACAATATTCTTGGATAGTATGGGTATGGTGGTAGGGGTGCTATAGTTGGTACTAGAGCAAGGTTGCGAACAATGCATCATAGAGTAGAGACACGAGTTAAGAACTTAGTGAGACTTAGAGTCCCTGTTATCTTTGGGTAGTTAACCTATAATTCGAGATTGAAGGAATATATATAGGATGATTACTGGGGTAATCATCTAGGGACATATTTGTTATTTTCTATATATATAATGACATTTGGATTTTATTGTTTTTTGTATAATTATAAATATAAAATGATTGATCTTGGATGGCTTAGTATTGAGTTGTCAAGTTTTTATTTGATTTTAATCAGAGTGCGAAGCGGAAAATTTATTTACCCGTTTTCCATTGAGTGCCTTGGTTGTTGGTTTTTATACCTGTTTGGTTATTGATAATTGTTTGTATTGAATTAATTTTGTTTTTGTATTTGAACATCCATATATATTATTAAAGTTGTAAAACAGGTTTAATTTTAGTGAATATTAGGCACACATCCCTAAAGCAAACTTAATTCATCAAAACTCCTCCCGCAAAAAACATACTTTGCAGGTCCCTGTTTTTTAATTACGGCTATCTTCTTCCTCAAAATACCCCTCCACTTCTTACAGGATCGACTTTAGTGGTGAGCTCATCTTTCTTGGTTTCATCTTCTTCTTTAATGGCGAGCTCATCTATCTCGATTTCATCTTCTTCTTCAATGGCATGTTCAACTTTCTCGATTTCAATGGAAAACTGGAACTATTTGATGATGATTCAATCTTTTTTGCAAAATATGAATTGTTGTAGATTTTTTAGAGATTGTTGGTGTTGTATTGATGTAACGACCCGCTATTTTGAACCATTTAAATCGACAATAAACACACATGTCAGACTTGAATTGCTAAAAAAATAGATTATTATTTATATTTGGGTAAACTTAGCATATACAGTAAATAAATCAATCACAGAATCACAGACACAGAGCAGTGCAACAATACACAGTGGAATAGATAAATAGTAGTTCATGAAGCTACTACAAAATCAGTGTCTAAAGCAAATACAACAGAAATCCTAAATACATAGAAGTCTGCTAATACATACGCAACTGACAAAGTCTAATCAAAAATAACTAAATGACTAAAATAATAGAATAACTGGAAAGCTGAATAGATAAGATAGATTTCCAAGCCAAGCTCCAAGCTCCAGAAGGTGAGTCTCAAATGCTGTAATACTTAGGCTGAGCCAAGCATAAAGCAAAACACAAAACACTCGAGTTGGGATTAACAATCTTATGCAAGTAAATCAACACAAGTGAAATGTCCAAATGAAATGCAATAACTTAAAGAATGTTTGGGATTTCCATCCTTTAAGGATCCGTGGAACTATCTACATACATAATACAATACGCTACAAAAATAATGTCTAAGTAAAGTAAAATATTAAAATAGTGTTAAGGCGTTACCCATATCTCCCTTAACACATTTTTATACAAATACTGTAGTCTATACAGATACTGTAATGTGACGCCCCACCTCTATACCCACGCTAACCAAGAACACTACAATGTAGTGCTGTCAATTAGCACGGAGAATAAGGCTGTTGAGGAGCGACCATCCGTGTAACTTCTTTGTGCGAGCACCGATATGTCAGATATAATAGAATGCATATCTTTTAAAGAGGAAATCCAACATACCGATACAAACACAAAGCTATCACCCGGTGGCTATATATAATCTTCGGAAACAAATATAGAAATAAACGTAACACAAGTCAGTAACAGACAATTCATATCACAAAGGCGGAAATAGATATGAATATATAACACACATGAAAGTGTTCATCAGAGTAGTGGTCAAATAAGATCCACAATAACACAATAAGAATAGCATCACGTGCTATACAAAAGAATAAGTACACAACATAGAGTCTATATCTCAAATGTGTACATCAAAAAACTACAATCTATGAAGTTAGCCAAAAGTCAAAATATCCTGAAGAGAAGTCAAGTAGAAGCACCTGTAACATCTCGGTCTGACCCGAGTATTATTTATAAGAAAATAATAAACGGATCAGTCTAACTATAAATATCAGATGATATGGTATAAAGTAAATGGCATGACATGAACATGAAATAACTATTACGACATACTACTATAAGTATGTAAATGATAATCAACAAAAGATTAATCAATATCACAAGAATCTTCTCAAAGATAAGGTAGGGTATCATACCCTAAACTTGTATTCATAACAAATCAATAACACATGAATTCACCAATGCACAAAAACTGATATCATATCAATGAAAATCATGAAAATTGGTGAAGCACAAAATTCCAGAAATCATCACCAGAAATCCAGAAAACACAAAAAGGGGGGAAAGCCTATGAGCCGAATGCTCCACGAATGGTCCGAAGACCTATGAGCCGAATGCTCCACGAATGGTCCGAAGACCAATGAGTCGAATGCTCCACGAATGGTCCGAAGACCGATGAGCCGAATGCTCCACGAATGGTCCGAAGACCGATGAGGTTTCCACACAGAAATGGCCCGAAGACCATGGGAGACATCGCTCAATCGCTAGTCTAAATCATAAAAATGATCGTCATGATCATAAGGAAGTGTCAATCACACCAAGCTAGTAAATATATGAGTTTAGCTTCATGTCCCATAACCACTTGCTTAACTTAAATATTTACGAACAAGCTGTAAATCTTCACTAGGAAATTGTCACAAAAAGGGTTCAATCGAACAAGTCCAAGAGCTAATCGACGAAGTGAACGCAAGCGTTTCATACCACCCGTTTTACTAAGTCGTTTAAGTCGATTTCTCATTCGAGTGAAGTAAAGGCTTGTATATGCTAGTAGATTTGAAAATCGGTTTGAGAAAACGAACTTTTGATATTTAAAATAGTGTTGAAATCGTTTTAATGAAAGAGTTTTGATATTTAATACTAGTATAGAAAACCTTTATATTTTGAAGTGACAAATCATAGAAGTGATTGTAGAAACAATCAATCATAAAAATTCACGTTCGAAGACGTGAGTAAAGTCCAAAGAAGTCAGTCCCAAAACCATCAAAGTAGAAATTCTGACAAATGTTTTTCAGATGAGATTGCCTACGCAGAGTAATACGGGGTTCGACCTGCCCGGTACGACTTAGTGAAGACAAGCGACCTAAGTTTAAAAAGGCGGGCGACTTAACAAAGTGGCCGATAATAAATGATAACAACAAAAAGGGAATCAACCCGATTTGATTAGAGTTGGATATTCAAGCTAAAAAAACAACTAGGCAAAACACAGCAGATTCAGACGTCTGAGATCAAGAATTCAGACGTCTGAATCTGGAAAATAAACTATTTTCCAGAACAGAATTCAGACGTCTGAATCCTAGATTTCAGACGTCTGAAATAGGCACTTTTTAGCCTATTCCTTTTCTGGTTCAAAACGAACCAATTCAGACGTCTGAAATTTTGATTCAGACGTCTTAATGCTGGGAGAAGAAAATTCCCAGTATTCCATTCAGACGTCTGAACCATACGTTCAGACGGCTGAAACTGTTATTCAGGGCATTCCCTGAACCTAGGCCAAAAAATGGCCAAACGACATCGATAACGATCGGTCGAGCAACAACGACTAAGGAATTGCACAAGGATAAGTGTTAGGAATTCATACCTAACAATCGAAGATAATTATTGACTTAGATGTGAGATAAAAATCTCACCTTTGAACCCAAATCAATGAAGAAGAAGCTAGAAAGCAATGGCAATGGCAATCACTCTTCAATTCCAACTCAACAAGCTTGAATCGAAGCTTTAAAGAAGGACATTCCCAAAGTTAGGTTTAGGACTAAACTGAAATTGATAAGAGAATGAGTTGGAGAAGATGAAGAGGAGGCTTACCAATGGGTTCTCTTTGAATTTGGAGCAAGAACAAGAATTTGCAAGAGGAACTAGGGCATGGAGTTTTAATTTCCAATCTCTCCCACCATTTTTGCTTTGAAACTGAAAAGAGGAGGAAGTGAGGATGAATGGGGAGGGATGGTTCAGTTTGGAGGTTAAGTTGGCAAAGGGGCTGAACCCAAAACCAAACCCAAAGTGCAAATGGTCAAATTTTTGACTAGCTCCAAACATATCAAAGTTTGTACTCAAAAAGGTCGCAAACGGCATTTTGGACTCAATGGAAGTGGTCTCGAGTCCCAATTCGACTGTTTGCAAAAAGTAGCTTTTCGGACCAAAATCCGACGAACGATGAAATATTTAAATAAAATATTTAAATATAAAATCGATAAATATGCGGGTTGTTACATGTAAGCTCCATCAAACCGGTGGTTTACTCAGTGAGCACTCCATAGGTACGATACAAACCAAACTCGTAGTGGGCGCGATCAGGATAAATATGACAAGGCACGCGAGGCAATGCCTAGGGTAGGATACTACCGTTTTGCGGATCCGGACTGGTGGTAACGCATAGCAGCTACTACCACCCACCTCGAGACACACTCCCAAATCAAATCAAAGGGTGGCCACCAAATCAATCACAAAGTAATAATATGGTATCGAAGAAATATGCCTAATAGGGGGAGCGACCCCACTTGGCCTGGCGTGGCTCCTATTTTAGTCATTTTAATTATGACCCGAAGGTCAAGGCTATCCATCATCGTTCTCTTACTTCATTCTAGTAGCGTTCGCCAAACCATCCTACTTCATTCTGGATTCTCCACCACATGCACACTTGTTAAAGTGGTTTTCGGTATTGGCAGAGAGTATGACAATATCTGATCCCGGTCTCTTTAATAACCAAACTCTTATTTCACACCGTGGTCATTTTATAAAAATTCACTTTAATAAAGTCTCAAATTAAAAAATAAAATCAAAATTAACTATTCAACTTTAATTTTATTTTATTTTAAAAGTATCCACATAATCACCTTTAATCAAATCAAATTATAAATTCATGTCTTGAAAGCAATAAGTTTCAATCAATTCTCATTTGCATTCAATTCTTAAAACCATTTCAATTACAAATTAATTCTAACTTACCTTCCAAATCTCGTTTATTACAGTTACTACAAAAGTCTGTTTTATTACATTAACTTAAATATTTAAAACATAATATAATTTTATTTTTATTAAATTTTATTAAATTAGATCTTATATTATATATTTAAAAATAAAGTTACAAGTAAAACTTTAAAACTTACATTTTTAAAACTTAACTTATAAACTTAAAATTCATAAACATATAATTTAAAATTTACGTGTATCTATCATTTCATCCCGCAATCCCAAATTTCAAAAATCAATAAAAACCACTTGGGTTTATTATTTCAACCCATAACGATTTTTCCCTATTCTAAAGATGATTCGGGTATGTATCATTTCAACCCGAATTGATTTCCTAAAACTAAAGGAACTTGCAGCAAGATTTACATGAAATAAATAACATAACACATATTCATACATAACAAATTAAATAAGATGGCACATGACTTACCTATTGAATCACATAATGCAACATATTACTTACAAAACCAATTATATACAATAACACATAATTACATATAAACTACATAATATAGCATATATGCATATTTAACATGGGAGGTGACTTAAGATTCCTACCATAACATAACCCAATATGAAGCCATTTTTAACATAGCAACTTAGGTGATTTCCAACATAATGCATGTATGCATATAAATTTTTTTCATTTTTTTTCATTTTGTTTTTTCATTTCACACAAAAATTTCACATGTCATATTAATGACATTTTTCATCACATAAGTGTCAACCTTAAAATCAATATAACATTTTCATTTTTTTTTCAACATAGCAATTTAATATTGACATCATGAAGCATAAATTCTAAGCATATCATCACATCTATTTTTATAAATAAACAACATAGTATCAATAATAATATCATGTCAAAAATAACAAATGAACATAGGTGAACATATGTCATATCAAATCGTAACCAAACTACACAAAATTTCTAAACTATTGCAACATTCCAATAACATGTCAATTGATATTCATTCACTTGGCATAAGATTATAAATCGTGAGTGAATAGCTCACCTTTCGAGGCTAGGAAATATTTGTCAAAACAAAGCTATGAAATTTGAATCTTAATTCCAAAGCAATGCAAGCTAGAATTGATGGATCGCCAAAATAGAAATATATAACTTTTGTTTTTTTATTAAAAGAGGAGAAAGAGGTGTGCTTTTGGATGGGTTTGGGTGCGGCTAAGGTGGCCTAGAGTGGAGGAGATGGTATGGCTTTGCATGAGGAGGAGATGGTGGTGAGTTTGGTGGGATTTTGTGGAGATAGGGCATGGCTATAGGCTAGGAAAGAGGGGATGGTTTCGGCCTTGCTTGGAGGAGATGGTGGCCGAGATGAAGGGGAGGAGAAGATGGCTTGGATGATGGAGGAGAGGCGGCAATATGAGAGGAGGTGGAAGGAATTTGGAAGAGAGGAGGAAAGAGTTTTGATTTGGGAAATTTGACATTTTAGATCTAGAATTCTCTGTAGATTTGGAGAGGAAGAAGGAAGTATGATGAGAAAGTTTTTACAAGAAAAAATTATGTACCTATAAGTTAGTTAGAAAGAAACAAATGGTCATTGGCATAGGAATAGACACAAGACTCTTGGTATGGTTAGAGTCTCTTGGTTAACCAGGACCTATTAGACCAAACAAACCCATTAGGACTTAGCCAAATTTCACAACTAAACACTACAAACTTATGTCAGTTTTTCACAGAAATTCAAATATTTAGAGCAATAGAAATTTGATTTTGACGAAACGAAGAGTGGAGAGAAGATCAGCATTTAATCTAGTATCATATAAAAAGAATGAAATTTTAATATTCAAATTAAAAAGTTTCAACCAATGGTCAAATTTTGACTAAGTCTGACCAAAATTTAAAATTTTAGAAAATTTTCTCTTTTATTGAATTTGGAAAAATATATTACTCAATATTCCGAAATTTGTTCTTTAATTTTAACCATTAAATTTTATTTAAATTCAAATAATAATATATTTTAAAATTGACTGAATTGAACCTTCATTTTATTAACGTTGGTTTGTCTTCATTCAAATGTTCATTTTATTCAATTCAACATATATGGCTTATTCTTGACTGAATCAGTTACCATCTGTTTCTCTTTACCTTAATTAAAAAATTTAATTCCAATTAATTCAATATTAAATTTCCAATTGAATGTTGGTTACACACTAATCATTTTATTTTCATTAAATAATTCAAACAAAGTTTTATCCTTTTATTTCAATTTACACGTTCTTTATATTACATCAAATTTCTCTTTCAATTAAAACATATGTTTCCATTTTATTTCCTCAACTTCCTCTTTTATTTTAATTCAAACATACGTTTCTATTATTACGTCCATTAATTACAATTAATGTTCTCTTTCCTTTTATTTGAAAGATTTCAATTACATTTACTTCCATTGATTACAAAATAGATTCAAAGCGGGTTAATCAATGGGATGAAGATTAAATCTGTAACATTCCCCCTTTTGACCATCTCCAGTCGGTATTTAAACCAACTCGAAACGTTCAAAAAGACGAATTGTTATTTAGTTTATAAGGTTTAAACAGAATCAGCCACAGAAACACAGATAATAACAATCAATTAAAACAAATGAATCGTTATTTCATTACTATAAATCTTTTTATATACATCAGAGTTTATACAATTTTAATACTGATACAGCGGAATATCTTAAAAATACAATTTTCTTCTGAAACTAAAAATGGTTCTTTACTCTCTCTCTAACTTCGCTGCTCGAAAATCTTCAAGCTGTAAAATACTCGGTCTGACCCGAGTATTATATTCAAAAGAAAATAATACACAGGTCAGTCTAATTCAAACCAGTTTATTAGTGCATAGAGGCAATAATAATTTAAATAGACGACAGTCACAATAATTCTCGTCTATCCAACTCTTTTATCAAAGAAATCGGATAACGAAAATATAACACTAAACAGTGTTAAACAATAAATCAGCAGATTTAAATCATCAACAGAGATAAACAGTGTTATTGGCTGCCGTACACGCACGCGTGTACGGCCTCGCCAATACGGCATAGAAGATCAATGCATCACGACGCAAAGAAATATCAATTCAAAACTGTCGATTTGGGTGGCTGCAGTGCACGCTAACGTGCACCGCCTCGCCACCACCGAATATAAAGTCACCACATAGAAACAAGGGTAGGACTGCAACAAGAAAAATGCAGCCACCACATGGATATCAGGGCTCAATTTTCAAAATATCAAGAGAATATGCCAACAGGAAGATGTAGTTCAAAGCAAAATGCAATGAATCTGAGATCACAAAAATCAACATCAACTAGTTTGAAGGGTCAAGACAGTTATAGCTTTAAAGTGAAACTGCTCGTATATTCGAAGCATAGTGCCAGATGGTATGAACAAGACTCAAATGTCTCTAGTATATATATATATTTAAAACTTTGTTTTTTTCTTTTTTTTTCTTTTTTTTTTTAACTCTGGGCAAATCTGGGTTTAAAAGTTGAAAACTGAATTTAACAAAGTTTCAACATCAAATCCTAAAGTATGGACTTAGATCAGGTTATATACTAGTGGTACTGTTTAAGTTTTTTTTTAAAAAAAATTTATTAATGCCAGACTCGACAAGATAACCAAACTCAAAGCCAGTTCCAAAATCAAGTGAAAACAACATAGCAATGAACTCAATCAGTTCAAAATGAAACAACAGGAAGATTCTCCAAGAAAACAAAGCACATAAGGGTACCGGGGAGTATGCAACCCGACCATCAAAGTGCAGACCAAATGAAGTCAGTGCCAATGGTAATGACAACAACTCCACCAAGTCATAATTCAATCTCAAAATACAGTCAATCATTCCAAGAGAAAATAAAATGCAATTCGAACATACATATATACATATCAATTATGTATATACATACGTTACTGCAGACATATGTATAAAGGCCAAAATGCAACTATATCAAACAGTGACAATGTGGATGTAACCGATGTATGGGGCAATGCACAAGCAAGGCTAAGGCATAGTGCACATAATCAATGTGAACACATGGACTACAATCTAACAGATGAAACTTCAAAAAGAGCCAGACAGTATCAAGTTAGAAACAATGCCAAACCAGATACAACAGTGATGGAACAAAGGATCCAAGTTTTATATGCAAAATAAACAGTGCAAGCTCAAATTAAAACAGTGGACAGTATAAGTGTAGTCTCAGCAAAAAAAATATAGCAGAGACAACACAAGTATAACATCATTAATGGAACCACTGATTCAATTCAAACTTAAGACAAAGCACTTCAAATTCAATAAGAAAATACCCACTAGTTCACCAAGCACCATAATCGATGCCATGAACAAAATCAAGTTTTCAGTCGAAAACAACTGCAGGCCTAAGTTAAAGCCGAAGTCACCGAAATACACTAACCAAAACTGTGAAGCTTGTAATCACAAAATAAACGAAGTGGACCGAAGTCAAATGCAAGCACCGGTTTTAAACAAAGACAAAGAATTTGAAATGGTTGGTAAGTAACAGAGCAACTCGAAAACTAGCAGCATGCGATACTTCGAACAAGAAAAAAAATGCAGACGAGTTGTACAGCAATGTCAAAATAGGAAAATTCGAACAATTATAAATCAAAACCAGACGTAAATGAACAACGTCAACCTTCATCTCAAAGTCCAAAACAATACAAATTGAATGACCTGACTTACCAAATGTACAAGAATACCAAAGCCGAGGAAAACAAAGTCGAAGTCCATCAGAAATTCATGAATTAGAACAAGACAGAAATCATCAAAATTTAAATTAGATGTGAGTGATATAAAATCACTCACCTTTGTTCGACGAGAGCCACTATCGATCTGCAAGGTCGGCGCCGCGATGGTGATGAACGAGCGAAGAAAATAGACGAGGCCGAAGCTTCAATTCGCCAGCGAATCAAAAAAAACGCCGAAGCCCTAATTCCAAGTCGCCATTTTTTTCTTTTCTTTCGTTTGATTTAATTTAGGGTTTGAACGAATGAGTGAGGAGAGGGGCGGGTACGTGTTTTATCAGAGAAAAGGGGTAAAACGTGGGTTAGGGTATGGGCCGGTATGATATAGGGTATGGTTTATTTTATTTTTTACTTTCTTTTTAAATCAAATTTTGTTTTTGCAAATATCATTTTCTTTAACTTGTTTTGTTTTTAACTTATCATGTTAAAATTTAGCTACGTGTATTTATTTCATTTTTGTATTAATAAAATTTAACAAAAGAATTCCAATTCCTTTACCAGTTTCAATAAAATTAACAGAAATTTATATTGCCAATTTGACGAAGATTTTATCGTTATAAAATTTTCCAACAATAAACAGCAAATATCTGACAACTTTAATCATTTGCTGATGATTATGATTTTGAGCAAAAATCCAGGTTGTTACAGAAATTCAATTTTGAATTCGATTTAAATTTTATACGCGTTTATACGTCGTATATTCACAAAACAATTCTGATAAATACAAAAATTGAAATCCAGTAATAATTCAATATTACGGACCCAATGAAACTGGTTTCGTCAAATTCCGAGGCAAAATTCCGAGACTGTGCCTCGGAAGACTATTTTTAAATTAAATTTAAACGATACAATTTCAAAACTGAACAAATCGCTTTCAAATTCAATTCTGAAACTTCTATTATCTTCAGTATTATCAATATGAATTTTCTAAGCCTTTAAATTATTTTTAACCGGCTTAAAATCGAAGATTCAAATTTTATTCAACTTTCAATAAATTAAATTCAAAATTTAATCGCAAATTCATTCTGATAATTTGAAATTCAAGTCAAATCATCATTCAAATATTTAAAATTAATTAAATATTTTCAATTCAAATTGTTCAAAATTCAGGGTCGTTACAAACTCCCCTCCTTAAAAACTTTTCGTCCTCGAAAAGGAAAAGTTGTTAAAATTTCATCGATATTTATACTCTACTCAATTTTTTTACTAAGCTTGAAGCTTATTACAAATAAATGAATATAGGATTCATTCCATTTGTTTAATCTCACTAGTTCTGTTTATCTTCTCTTTTGTTCAATGATTTTCAAAAATCAAAACCCAAAAGTCTTTTACTAACATTTTTAATTTACAACTCAGATTCAAACTTAAAATTCTTCACATTAGAGATTTATACAATATATATCTTCCAAAGCTGTGAACTTTCAAAACATTACAAAATCTTCTTCCTTAGTTCATTAGGTTGGAATTTTGAAACTTTACTTTCAAATCATTGATTCGCTATTTACAGTTTGAAAATACTTGCTAACTCGAAATTTTACAAGTCCATCTTCGTTCTCACAGACATTAGACATACGCTGGCCAGGCGCAGGTCTAAAAATCTCCAAGTACTAAATATACTTGCTTCAATTCCCAGTGAAAATACTTTTAAAAATTCTTTTAAAAATGGATATGGAAAGCACGTTCCCCCATGGATTACAGTTCCACCCGGCGGTTACGCTACTATCCCAGTAGAGTCGCTTGTGGCTGTAGATTTCTCATCTCTTAAATTTCGCCATGGTTGTCGCCATAGATTGCAGTACACACGGCGGTTACGCTACTATCCCAGTAGAATCGCTCGTGTCTGTAGGCATCACGCCCCTCAAATTTCGCCTGGCATTAGATTGCAGTTTACTCGGCGGTTACGCCACTATCCCAGTGGTATCGCTTGTAACTGTGGGCATCTCGCCCCTCAAATTACGCTAACATCATCAATCAAATCTAATCTCATCGCGATGAACTATCGCGAAGGATTTCCGATTCAAATAGTCACTCTGACTAAAATTCTACGTAGCTACGAATTTCAAATGGATACTCTTCACGAGTTCCAATACCTTCTCCAATAATAATAAATGGAAGGTACTTTTCCACATCCTCAGTTTAGAAAACATAATATCATATATGTAGTACTTTCATTTCACATTTCGTACATATAACATCTATGTAAACATACATAAGATTTCCATAACAATGTCTTTCTAAACTAACGGTTTCAAATTTACCGTATTCATATATATAAGTTCTAAAACTTACATATCCATATTCATAACAAAATAGAGGATTTCAAAATTTTCCTCTAAGTCGATTTGGAAATTTAAGGTTATCTCAAACCTAATTCATATTCATAATTTCATTCATTATCGACTTTCACACTCGATTTGAATTACACATCACATCGTCAATTCTCAACATAGAATTGATGTCTATCGATATATAACCTCTGAGCTCGTACGTCTCAGAGAAGGGTGTTAAGCTAAGAGAATAAATTCTCCGCCACCAACAGATATATATTTAATAGAGATCAATTGCTATGTCATCAATTCACAATGTTAGACATGCAATCCAAATCATCATCTGAAATTCAAAGCTCAATTTATATTGTCTTTGATGTCGAAGTTAAACTCAATTTAACTTAACGATTCAATCTTTTTTTTTGAAAAATTCCAAATTGAACAAATTGTTCAAATTCTCATTTAACTTTTCAACTTCGACTTCAAAAATGAATTTCAAATCATTTATTCCTTACGGAATATATTCACAACATTTCACATTTGGAAAAACATTTCCATACTTATTTAAAAATAAGTAATTCACAAATCCATTTTATTTTCAACATCTGAAAATATTCGATATACTTTAATCAAAATTAAGTATATATTTCATCTTTAAGGAAATCATTCTCTTTCACATTTTTATTTTGAGTTAAAACGAATGTTACGTAAAACATCGTTACGACAACTCAAAATCACTAGTATAGGGATTCGAAATTTAGATAGATGTATAAATCCCAATACTATACAAAACATTTCCTTTCGGAAATCATTTACTATAACAACAGTGTTATAGTCCACCATTTCCTTATATTCGAAAACGTCTATTTCAACAATGAATGTTGAAATCTATGGTTTCGATATTCAATGCCTTTGAAAACATCTTTTTTTTAAAACAATTAACTTCGTTTTAAAAATATCACTTTCCCAAACATGTCCATTTTATTCAATAATATATTCACTGTCCAAAATTGTGAATATACATCTTTTAACAAACTATAAGAATTTACTTATCAAAATACGTCAGTTTCGAATTTATAAACAACGTTTATAAATTCTATTCCTATTCATAAAGACTTCAATTCATAAAAATTGCTTCATTAATCATTCCTACTATAACTCAGTTTTATATCAGAATTTTAATTTATAAGTGAATTGCTTCTAAACTTCTTTTATTTTACAACATCGATTCCTTTTATAACTTCACAATTTTAATTCTGTAATTTCCATTCACTTATGAAATCCATTAAATATTTCACTTTTAACGCTTATACAATTCCAATATTTTATTAACACTTTCAAATCTTCAATTTAAGCCGTTTATAATAATTCAAAATTTACAATTTAAACTATTATATAAATTTATCACTTTTCCATTTCCAAGATAATCAACTAGTTCTTTAATAAATCATTCATCGACTTGGTTTTCAATTTAATCACATCTGATTCATTCACATTGGATGTTACTAACATTCATTCATATCCAATTAGTTCACTTTCACTAATTTACATTCAAGTTAGTTTGCTTTCAATTCAAATCAAAATTGATTCTATTCAGATTTACTTACCTTTCAATTTGAATTCAATTTACATAGCTTTCAAATTCCATAAATACAATTTCATTAACACTTAATGAATTCTATACAATCAACTAGCAACCAATGCACATTCAACTTAACCAAATTTATTTACTTTGCTTACATTCAATTTGGTTCAACATACTTAATTTCAATTGGTTTATATTCCAATTCAGATTGAATTCTAATATTCACTATATTCACAAATTCACTTTTACAGTTAAAGTTGAATTTCCTTTTTATAACTCAAATTCATATTCATTCTTCACTTTATCAATTCATTTTGATATCAAATTCAACCTCATTCAACATTACTTAAGCTATGCTTCCTTTTATCTTCACTTGCATTTATTTTCACCATAAAGCTTAAGTTCGTCTCAAATCTATTTGAAATTCTATTTTATTTAACTTTTCTAAAGTCAAATTCATATCACATTTCAAAATGCAGATTTTGTTTACTTAACAAAACTGTTTAACCATTTAACAACTGGTTTCATTTAAACTTTCTCATTTAATAAGTTAAACTTATTAATTTAAACTTTCCAATTCATATCATATAATCACTTATCTTTTAAGTTTAAATTTCCATCTCAATAATTTATCAAATCCAGTTAAATTTATTTAACTTTCCTTTAGTTAAATTTCAAATCATATATTTATTAATACTAATTCAATTCAATTTAACTTTTCTTTTAGTTAAAAATCTTTATTTTCAAAACAATTTTATACTTCTTTGGATTTGAAAAACATCTTCTTTTTAAAGTGTTTCTAGTAACTATTCATATTAAACATCATAAACTAAGCTTTGTGTAAACCAAAGCTCCGATACCACGCTGTAACATTCCCCCTTTTGACCATCTCCAGTCGGTATTTAAACCAACTCGAAACGTTCAAAAAGACGAATTGTTATTTAGTTTATAAGGTTTAAACAGAATCAGCCACAGAAACACAGATAATAACAATCAATTAAAACAAATGAATCTTTATTTCATTACTATAAATCTTTTTATATACATCAGAGTTTATACAATTTTAATACTGATACAGCGGAATATCTTAAAAATACAATTTTCTTCTGAAACTAAAAATGGTTCTTTACTCTCTCTCTAACTTCGCTGCTCGAAAATCTTCAAGCTGTAAAATACTCGGTCTGACCCGAGTATTATATTCAAAAGAAAATAATACACAGGTCAGTCTAATTCAAACCAGTTTATTAGTGCATAGAGGCAATAATAATTTAAATAGACGACAGTCACAATAATTCTCGTCTATCCAACTCTTTTAACAAAGAAATCGGATAACGAAAATATAACACTAAACAGTGTTAAACAATAAATCAGCAGATTTAAATCATCAACAGAGATAAACAGTGTTATTGGCTGCCGTACACGCACGCATGTACGACCTCGCCAATACGGCATAGAAGATCAATGCATCACGACGCAAAGAAATATCAATTCAAAACTGTCGATTTGGGTGGCTGCAGTGCACGCTAACGTGCACCGCCTCGCCACCACCGAATATAAAGTCACCACATAGAAACAAGGGTAGGACTGCAACAAGAAAAATGCAGCCACCACATGGATATCAGGGCTCAATTTTCAAAATATCAAGAGAATATGCCAACAGGAAGATGTAGTTCAAAGCAAAATGCAATGAATCTGAGATCACAAAAATCAACATCAACTAGTTTGAAGGGTCAAGACAGTTATAGCTTTAAAGTGAAACTGCTCGTATATTCGAAGCATAGTGCCAGATGGTATGAACAAGACTCAAATGTCTCTAGTATATATATATATTTAAAACTTTGTTTTTTTCTTTTTTTTTCTTTTTTTTTTTTAACTCTGGGCAAATCTGGGTTTAAAAGTTGAAAACTGAATTTAACAAAGTTTCAACATCAAATCCTAAAGTATGGACTTAGATCAGGTTATATACTAGTGGTACTGTTTAAGTTTTTTTTTAAAAAAAAATTATTAATGCCAGACTCGACAAGATAACCAAACTCAAAGCCAGTTCCAAAATCAAGTGAAAACAACATAGCAATGAACTCAATCAGTTCAAAATGAAACAACAGGAAGATTCTCCAAGAAAACAAAGCACATAAGGGTACCGGGGAGTATGCAACCCGACCATCAAAGTGCAGACCAAATGAAGTCAGTGCCAATGGTAATGACAACAACTCCACCAAGTCATAATTCAATCTCAAAATACAGTCAATCATTCCAAGAGAAAATAAAATGCAATTCGAACATACATATATACATATCAATTATGTATATACATACGTTACTGCAGACATATGTATAAAGGCCAAAATGCAACTATATCAAACAGTGACAATGTGGATGTAACCGATGTATGGGGCAATGCACAAGCAAGGCTAAGGCATAGTGCACATAATCAATGTGAACACATGGACTACAATCTAACAGATGCAACTTCAAAAAGAGCCAGACAGTATCAAGTTAGAAACAATGCCAAACCAGATACAACAGTGATGGAACAAAGGATCCAAGTTTTATATGCAAAATAAACAGTGCAAGCTCAAATTAAAACAGTGGACAGTATAAGTGTAGTCTCAGCAAAAAAAATATAGCAGAGACAACACAAGTATAACATCATTAATGGAACCACTGATTCAATTCAAACTTAAGACAAAGCACTTCAAATTCAATAAGAAAATACCCACTAGTTCACCAAGCACCATAATCGATGCCATGAACAAAATCAAGTTTTCAGTCGAAAACAACTGCAGGCCTAAGTTAAAGCCGAAGTCACCGAAATACACTAACCAAAACTGTGAAGCTTGTAATCACAAAATAAACGAAGTGGACCGAAGTCAAATGCAAGCACCGGTTTTAAACAAAGACAAAGAATTTGAAATGGTTGGTGTGACGACCCGGCTTTTTCTCCACAAAAAGTCGTATCATCAAGAAGAAAGAAAGGGATAGAAAAGAGATAAGATAGAGAAGAAAGAAAGAAACACATCAGAATCTAAACAGCGGAACGAATAAATTATATTAATCAAATAAGATATTACATTGTATCATATACATCAGAGATACATAGCTTATACAACACATACTAGACAGTTATAAACATCTGTCTAGTCATTACAACTCAAATACACTCAACAAATGACTCATACAGACTAACACAGCGGAACACTATATCTACGAACGCTGAAGCCTCCTGCTCCATTGCTCCTCCAAAGATTCGTCAAAGCTAACCTGAATCCCTTGGCTACTCGTAAAAATTTGAGTACCCAAGAGTTTAATAAAACAGAAAATAAACACTTGGGTCAGACATGGGTCTGGTGTGAGTAAACGGTTTAAATTGCTTAACTTCAAAACCTTTTGAAAACAAAGGTATCACGTAAGACTTCCCACAAATAAACATGGGTAAGTTTTTACCTTACGCTAACCAAAACATTTGATAGGAAATCCAGTTATATTATAATAGGGTCTAGGGTTTTCAAGTAAAATACAGAAATAGCTGGAATGCTTACATCTCACGTTCCAACATAGTTGGGCACAACTAATACGTACAGCACTTATTGGATTGTGGATTCCATACAATGGCAGAGCTACCGGGGTACCGCTCGTCACAGTACGTGGTCTAGATCAACGTACCGAGGATCACGCCCAATCCCCTGCAACACAAGGCCGGAACATCCCTTACTGGATAATTCCCGCATAAGAAACCCCGTGGTTGCGGCCAAACAACCACCCACACAGTCGAAATAAAAAGGGACTCTAGACAGAGGAATCTTATACTACTTGGGTGCTACCCACTAACCTTGCTGCACCTCCCCTGTTTTAGCCATTCCCGGTTGATGAGGCTTGAGGTCACGATTACCTTTAATCAGAACACATCACTTAGAATGCTCATCGTCCACCTGACGATGTTCTGAAAGCATTCAATCCATACAAGTTCGTTCCGGGTTCGAACGAAACCGAAGGCATTATCTCGTTACACTCATTTTGGAATCACCCTCAGAGTTAACGACAATAACCCTTGCACTCTGAATCTTCATCTTCACTTGAGATCCACGACCTATCGTTAATTTGGATCGATGTGGTATTCGGGTCTCCAGACCTGGAAATCCGGTATACGGAAACCCGATCCCGGTCTCATCGAAATCCAAAACGTATCTTTTAAGTCCAAGTTGTTTAAAGGTTTAAACAATTTAACTTATCTATATTCAATACTTGAATTCACACAGCTTTAACATAGATAAATATTACACATTTATCACAGATATATCTAATATCATATCACAGAATATCATAGCATATCATCCAATAGATATCATCCAATTTAGATATTCTATATTAACAATCAGCTATAAGCAACAATTATTAACCCTATATTATAATTAATTTAATTATCTTAAATTAAATTAATTACTTAAGAATTAATTATCAAATCTTGCTTAATCCATCATTAATTAATTAAAACCTTTAATTAATTAATTACTCATTAAATATTAATCATCCTTGATTAATTATTCATTAATTACATAAAGTAATTATCCTTTAATTAATTTCGCAAATTAATTATTCTTATTCATTAACAGTAACTAATATTTAATTACTTTCATTAATTACATTTAATTAATGATCCTTAATTAATTACTTCCATTAATTGATTAATTATAATTAATTACATTGACCCTTAATTAATTACATTAATTAATTAAACTTTAATTAATCACTCCCATTAATCCACCTTAATTAATCATAACCAGTAATTATCATCCTATAATTACTTACCCTAATTAATTAACTCCTTAATTAATTACATTAATCCTCTAATTAATTATACCAAATAATTAATCCTTAATTACTTTTATAAAGTAATTATACTTTAATTCCTTTCCATTAAGTAATTCTCTTTAATTAATTACATCCTGTGATTATACATTAATTACTTTTCCAAGTAATTATACTTATCAATCTTATTAAGTATTCATACTTAATCCTTTATCAAGTGATTATCTTTAATTAATTTACAAATTAATTAACTTAAATTAATCACATCCATTTATTATTTACAATTGAGTAATTCATTCCTTAATTACTCTTTGAACTAATTAATTAATCTTTAATTACAGATTAATTATTCTTTTAATTATTAATTAATAAACCTTAATTATCAATTAATAAAACTTAATAACAAATTAATTAATCCTTAACTAATCTTTATAGATTAATAATTTCTTATTTATTAATTAATAAAACCTTATTATTAACTAATAAACTTAATTAAGTACTTCTTAATTACCAATGAATCAATCTCTAATTACTTAATTACAAATTAATTTATTCTTTAGTTATTAATTAAATCAATCATTATATTAATTAATTTCTTAACTAATCCTTAATCATTATTAATTAAATTAATTGATTAACTTGATTTACTTTATTAACTTTATTAATCTCAAATTATTAAAACCTTAATTATCCTTTTTAAGGTAAACCATTATCATAATCAATGACTTAATTATCATTAAAAACATTTTTATCTTTTACAATTAACTTCCTTAATTAAATCATTTAATTAAGTTTTTATATAAAATAAACATTTAAATTAAAATTAACAAATTATATAACTTCCTTAAATCAATTACTTAAAACATTTGTTAAAGAATTAGATTTAAGAAATAGATTTAAACTAGGTTTATTTAAATTTAAAAACTTGCTTATTTTAAATTTTTTTAAACCGCTCAGTTTACTTCGGGTCGACCAGACTCCTACCCGAGTTCTTCCCCGAGATTTCTTCTTCCTCCTGGCTTTTATATTTTAAAAACTTAGATTTGTTAAGGTATAAAAACTCAGCCATACCCACTAATCTACTCGAGTATAAACTCGAGTTACAAACCCGAAAACTCGATGCTCCCTTCGAGTTACCCCACCACCTTACCTTCCAGTCACCAAAACATCGCCCATCACCAAAACGTACACGTGCACGTGCATGTCGAACTGGCATCAACCACGACCATCCTCAGACCTGCGACCAACTACTTCCGACCTCGACTACCCATACAATCACCCAGCAACCCAATTCCAGCAGCAAAACAAAATTCGACTCTCGATCGAAATCTGGAGTAAAGCTAAATCCACACAACCTCCTGCCACCGTCGATCACATTGACTGGGACCTCCAGTTCTTCTTCCTGAGCACCTCCATATCACCACGCCACCCTTCCTCAACTCGCGATCACTTCCGAAGCTTTGACGACGACGCTTTGGCCAAATTTCCGACTTCGACTTCGAAACCCCCTTAAACCCTACAATCATTCCTCTTGATGATCATGATCGATGAAAACTTATGTGAGTATTTTTCTTGGAATCGCCAATATCCAAACTAACTTCTCTCACGATTTCAAGGCCCAATCATTCCCCGATTACCAGAATTCGACAGAAAACCCATCACAGTTCAACTCACGATATCTCGACAACCATGAACTTAAAAATCTTGTTTTGATTATTAAAATCCAACATTTTGCAATTCAAAACAGTTTATATAATTAAAACTCGAAATTACATCATTCGATTTTCTGCCTTATATTGATTATTACTGACATTCCTAGATTCCAGAAATTCTACTAGTTATCTTTAATTAAAATTATTTTTAAGACTTGAATCTGACTATTTTTAACAATTTTCCTTTAAAGATTTTAACTCAAAATTGCTTGTATATTGAGATATGAATTTTTGAAAGTAAGTCTTGAGCCAGGGAAATAACAGAGACCAGTTTATAAATGTAAAATCAGACATGCACACATGTAACAGAGCAATTCAAAATATATTCCAGATATAAACTGTCACGACCTGAAATTTTCGACTTTCGAAAATTCGACATCGATACTCACTTTATCGACTGCCGAAAAATCGAGCGCCGGAAACTCCAGTAGTGAGGGTTTTAAGAGAAAGAAATAGAAGAAAAGGTAGAAGAAGAAGATAGAAGAAAAAGAGAAGAAGAACAACAACACAACATCAGATACAGAAACAGAAAACAATATCAGAATCTTACACATCGCAGCGGAACAATATACAGTAGATAATTACTAGTCTTTTAAAACAAAGAACTATATCAGTTTTATATATATACATCAATCATCAGAGTCAATATACAACTCAATACAACAATGGACAGTTATATAAACTTGTCCTCATACAGAATACACAGCGAAATAAATACTATCAGATACAAATACTACGTCCCGTCATCCAGAATATCTCCAAGCTCCAGAATATCCAGAATATCCTGATAATATAACTCTAGGCTGCCCGTGTGGAAATTTGTGGGCACCCAGAGTTTAGAAGGGAACAATAAACTCCGAGTCAGTCATGGTGACTGGTGTGAGATCGTAAAACAGTTTATCTTTAAAATAAACAACAGGAAAACTTTTTTTTTTTTTAAAGTCAATTCGCAATGCTTTTGGAAAATGAAACTACCATAAGACCTCCCGCCACACACACAATGCAAACGCAGACTTGGAGGAGATTTCTTCTTATGATAGTCAAAGATGCTTACTACGCAAAAATCAAATTCTTTTTGATATTATTATTAGTGCATAGTGTAGAAAACATTTCGAAAGTAGAATATAAATCTTAGCCAGCATAGGTACCATTATAGTATGCTTGCTATAGCTACCATATTAAATGGCAGGTTCTACAACTAAAACCGTACAAGGCTCGTATTGTTTCTTTGGATTTCCAACAAATGGTCAGGCTAAGGAACTTCCTATCCACGATGGGTACGTCCCTGGAATAGACGACCCGAGAACCTAACCGGATCTCTGCCAACACAAGGCTGGGTTACCTCTGCAAAAATAGGTAACTACTGACACGCGTATGCCATCCCCCGATCGTCACCGATCTTCCCGAGGATCCCCGATTTCCAACAAACCACAAAGTAATAATAACTGTGCAGCAACCACAGAGGTTAAGTATCTGGGCTCCATACCATGATACCACCTTTATCCAGAAGGAATGACATACACTAAGGGGCGCTACTCCCTAGAACCTTGCCGCATTCGTCCTGTTTCGACCATTTCCGGGGTGTGAGGCTCGACGAAGTCTCGTCCACAAAGCTACGCTTTCTCAAAAAGCCCTGCTTCGGGTCAAACAAAATGATCAACCTATGATCACAAAGATATAAGATCAAACAAATGATCATATCACAAATGACCAAACACTGATCATTTCACAGCAACACTCAGTATGCCACGTTACCAAATTGGGATATATCGCTGATAAATTTCAACTACATAACCTCTGAGCTCGTATGTCTCAGAGAAGGGTGTTAAGCTAAGAGAATAAATTCTCCGCCACCAACAGAAATGTATTTGAAAGAAATCAGCTTTATATCTCAAATTGTAACGTCAGACACACAATCCATACAAGTCTGTTCCGGGATCGAACAGAACCGAAGGCACTTCTCACGAAGCCCTTGCATATCCGGATAATTTTCAATCACGTCAGGACTTCCCGTCACTAAGGGTGATAAAACCTCTAAATCGAAGATCAGTCGATGTAGAGTAACTCGACGGTAATCCTTCCGTTTTCAAAAATATCCGGTCTTCAACACCGGTCTTCAAATGCAATTCATAACGACGTATCACATATTCGGAATGGGTTATACGACCCCATGGTCCTTTCCCGGTTAACCCGAATAGTGAGCGATTATTCAAAAATAAGTGTGGCATTCAATTTCATCCAATCACAACAAACACCTATCTAAAGGTAATTATTGATAGTCGGTTATTTAACTATCAATAAAGATGCGCAACATCATCAGATTCCAAATAATTTACCAAATTATTTATTTCCCAAAAATATCTTGATAAGATATATTATTTCCACACTTAACCATTTGAAAACAAATTTCAAATATTCACTTTTCAATTTATCTTTAAAAGATAAATCTCTAAACAGTTCATTTCATATTGGAAAAGCAATTCCATACTTATTTAAAAATAAGTAATTCACAAATCATTTATTTTCAACACTTAGAAAAATATTCGATATACTTAAATCAAATTAAGTATATATTCATTCTTTAAGGAAATCATAAATTTCAACATCTATTTGAGTCAAAACGAATGTTGCGTAAAACATCGTTACGACGACTCAAAATCACTAGTATAGGGATTCGAAATTAAGATAGATATATAAATCCCAATACTACATCAAAACATTTCCTTTCGGAAATCATTTACTATAACAACAGGGTTATAGTCCATCATTTCCTTAAATTCCTCGAAAACGTCTATTTCAACAAGAACTGTTGAAATCTATGTATTCGATACTTAACACGTTTTGAAACATCTTTTAAAACAATTAACTTCATTTCAAATATCACTTTTCCAAAACCATATCCATTTTACTTAACAATATATTCACTGTCCAAAATCGTGAATATACTTCACTAATTACATTTCACTATTTTCTACACATTTCATTTCAATAATAATTCGCTATCCAAAATCGCGAATATATCTTCTTTACATTTTAATTTATCAAATCCAATTGATTTCGAATTTATAAAACAACGTTTATAAATTCACCTTTTTATATTCCATAACACTTTGATTTACAAAATTCTCCTTTTATTAACTTCTAAAATTACTTATCAAAATAAGTGATTTCGGATTTATAAAACAATGTTTACAAATCACCTTTATACTTTATAACAATTTCGACTTATGAAATCGTTTCATTTAATAATTTCTATTCATATCCCATCTAAGTGCAAAAATCTAATTTATCAGTAAATTTCTTATAAATCTTTTATTCTACAACATCTGTTCAATTTATAACTTCACGTTATCAATCTATTTATTTCATTCACTTTTGAAATCCATTTATACTTCTTTTTTTTTTTACACTTATAAAATTCGTTTTATAAGTCAAATATTTTGATTTACAAAAATATCAATTTTTATAAATATTTCTATACAAATCGTTTATAGTTATTCAAAAATCCCAACTTAAACCATTTTATAAATAAATCGACTTTTATTTCAAAAACGACACTTCGGTTATAATTCACTAAAAATTATGACTTTTATAACTTTAAAATTTGAACGTTTATTTATTTCGATTCAAAAATCCCATAAGACGTATATTTTCAAAAATCACTTTAAAAATCCTTTTAAAGTAAAAGTCGTTATTTTTACATTTCAAAACTGAATCCGATGATGCCACAGCATCAATCAGTCCATCACAACAATCAAATATCATATATCATCATATGATAACAGAATATATCAAATATCTGTAAATAAATAACTACTGGTGAGGAATCCAGTCGGATCCCTCCAACCTGTTTCCCTGCATCCACAGACGTTAGCACAATACCAATTCCGCTCCAGTACGGAATTATCGCGGTATATGGGTTTTTATAAATCCGCTTACTAACGGCGCAATAGGGTCTCATCCGCTATACGAGGCGGGAAATCATCAATCCAATATATACATATGCCAATATGTATATATTGCTATATATATAGATATATCCTATCATATCTAATAGCACATCCAAACAGTCAACAAACAATAACTGTAAAATCCACTTTTCAATTTTGAGTGAGAAAATCTCACCTTAGCTTTTAATTTCGCAATCCATTTCCAATTCTTCTTTCGTTTTCTCGACTTTAACCTTGTATAAATAATTATACGAATTCATTAATATTTGAACAGACGAACAAATATTTTCCCATTTAAAACAGATTTAGTTAACAAATTATTAGACCATTTCATTAACTAACAAATTTTCTTCAAATTAATATCTTTAAATCAATTTTCTTTTAATAAAATTTGTTAAACTAAAATTTACTCAAAAATCCTAACGAAAGATTTTCTATTTCTCTTTTATAAATTTATTTAACTAAAATTAAGTTTAAACCATTAAACTTTTCTTTTAAATGTTTTATCTACATATATATACCACCTTAAATAAAACAGTAATTTATTTCACTGACTATATATATATTTTACTTGTTAAAATTTTTGTTATATATATTTTTTCTTCTCTGTGAATTTATAAACACATAATTCCTGATTTAACTAAATTAAAGTTAACTAAAACAGAATTTTAAAACTGCTTAACTCTACCTTACCCGAGAAGGACCACCAGGCTGCTGCCGCCTCTGATACGCCACCGCGAGACAACCCAGTCCCCAAAATCGCCGAGCTCGACTGCTGTGACCCACTATCATCTTTGAATCCATCGCGATCACCCCTTCGTTTCACTGCCACGCCCTCCAACCTGCCATGAGTCGAAGCCCGCTGCCTCTGACATCGATCTCGAACGCCGTCGCCAAACCCTAGCTTCCCCTCACTCGATTCAATCACGAGTCGCCTCAGCCAAGAGCCACGCCACCTCGTCTCGCAAACGCCCACTCCGCCCCTCCAAATACCCGCGTACGCGAGCCTTCCACTTTGCCGCGATCGCGTTCCAGTTGCCGGAGCACACGACCAACAGCGGCCCTTCATTCCATCGTGGTTTGAGGTAGCTCGAGATCGAGCTTGTAATTCGATGATCCCTCTTTAATTTCCCTGCTTCCACTCGAAATTGAACAAGGGTGGTGAACGAATTCCGTTTGAAGCTTTGGAGCGGAATATTTGTTTTGAATTCGATTTTCTTTTTCCTGAAGACATGATTTTTGGTTTAGCTGTTAAGAATGAATGAGGGCAGAGATAAAACGAATGCAATTTTTTTTTTTCTTCTTCTTATGGACTTTGAAAAGCTCGGCCACGACATTTCCTTTTGAGCGAAAATTATTTTCATTTGTTTCGATTTAATGCTGGGGAGGGAATGAAGAAATTTACAGGAGCGGCCATGCTTTGATTTGAACGAGAAGATGGGTTTGCACGATAACTTCGTGGTCTTCGGCGTGATATAAGGAGCTACAGTGTAAAGATTTTGACCCGTTTAAATTTTTAAATTTCAATCGAATTTACCTTAATTTTCAACGCGTTTAAACGTCGTACGCTCATATAACAATCCCGAAAAATACGAAATTTGAAACCCGGTAATAATTCAATATTACGGACCCAATGGAACTGGCTTCGTCGAATTCCGAGACTGTTTGAAAATTGACTATTTTATAAATATCGGTTCGAGTGATTATTTTCAAAACTAAGCAAAACAGTTCGAAATTAAATTCTGAAGCTTCTATCATCTTCAGTATTATCAATACGAATTTTAAAAGCTTTCGAAATATTTTTCTTCGACTTAAAATCGAAGATTTAAATTTTTATTCAGTTTCAATAGATTAAACTTCAAAATTTAATCGCCAAATTCAAAGTTATTTTCGGGATACAAATTAAATCATCGTTCAAATATTTAAAATTAATTAAATATTCTCAATTTAATTTGTTCAAAATTCTGGGTCGTTACAGACTTCCCTCCTTAAAAGAATTTCGTCCTCGAAATTGCAAGTTAGGAAAAATGTCCTTAACTCGTCTACTATTTTTCACAATCCAATAGTTTTATCAAATTCTTTCAAAACAAATCTTCTACTAAAGATTCGTTATCATTTAACTCGTTTTCCAACTTCAATTATAGTTCAAAACAACATTGTTTTACTTCAAAATTCAAATTCGAGTTTAAATTCAAATTTAAACTTCCAAAATTTCTCAAAAATTTTCTAACACTCGGAATTTTCGAAAAATTTCGCCAGCGTCTCCTTTGCGCGGCTAATACGGCACTACTACAAAACGTCCCTACGGACTCTCAGATTTCAAAAAGAAAAAGAAAAAGCCAAGCGGCTAGAGAGAAATCATCAAAAACTCATATTAAAATTCAAATACGTACCTTTTTCGAGCAATTCGAATTATCTGTGAAATAAATTTTTCCAAATTCCTTTACAATACCTGTATATCTACTAGCCATAATATCTAGTTACATACATACAAATCATTTTGTTACAAAATTTTCAATATAAACTGCTTATACATTTCTAGCTTACTATTGAAGTTACATTCGTTTCTAAACAAAATGAATTCATATCTATTCAATTTTTCATTTCAAATTTCATTTGAATTACATTTCACATTTCAATTCCTCATTCGAATTCAATTCACTATTTTGGTTTATAACCACTTATATTAAACTGAATTTCCAATAACATATGAATTTTTTATCCACCTTTCAATTTACCTTATTCAATTCAATTCATTTGCTTACGAATTCGAAATGAATTTCAACTTTAAATTTCATACATCATAAATCAAATTCAAATTTTAGTTCTATTCACTTACAAATTCATTCTACTAATGAATTTTAATTTCAATTATCTTTTCTGGAATTCCATTTTCCAACTATAAATTCACTTACAAATTTATATTTACAATTTCATTCATATGTGAATTCATCTCTTTATATTCTTAATTCACATTAATAATTCTCATTTGTTAAATGAATTTATTTTCAAATCTTTGGTTATTATTTTATTTCTTATTTTATAAGTTATATAACTTATACTTACTTTAATTCAACTTAAAATTCCTTAAGTTAAATTTATTCAATCTAAATTCACAACAACTTTGTATAAGTTATCAACTCATTTAGTATTCTCATAAATACCTTTATATAGCATTCCAGAGTCTTAATAACATTTTCAAAAAATCATTTTGAAAACAATTCAAATCATCCTTTGAATTTTCTAAAACAAAATCCAAATTCTCAAAACAACTTCCATTTAAAACAATTTGGCAGCAATTTCTCTTTTGGAAACCCGAAAATGAACACCGGTGATGTCGCGATCATCATCGGAATTATTTTCCAGCGACCGAAAAGAGTTTAGAGCTTTTCATCTCTTCAAAACATTTTTTCAAACCTTTTAAAATTCATTTTCAAATCGAAAATGGTTTAAACTTTCCAAATCTCCAAAATTTTCAAATTCTTTTCAAACATTTCCAAAAACTTCTCTGGAATTCCGTTTTAAATTACAAATCACATTTATAATTTATATTCTTAAATTTTATTCGTATATGAATTTATTTCTTAACTTGGGAGTTACGATTTGAATTTCTCATTCAATTTCAACATAACAATGATAATATTTCAATGTCATTACTTTCTAACATCCAAACATCCATATACTATGATAATTCATAGAAAACCATTTCTTTTCTATACAAAAATAGCTTTGGGCAAAATTATTTCATTCACCCTATTTAAAACAATACTATGTCGTCTTGCCTCGTTTAAGTGTTCAGAAATCCCTATCGATAATATGGCGTCCCACATACCGACCAAAATTCATAAACATCTCAACGGATAAGCAAACACAATATAAAACAATTTTTATATTCACTAACAAATACGCGCTCATATCTATTATTACACTCAACTCATTCTAGAGTACTACTGACTCTATCTCTAATGAGTACACCCAACAGAGCAGGGTTGTCGCTTAACCATATGCTCTGATACCACTTGTCACGACCTGAAATTTTCGACTTTCGAAAATTCGACATCGATACTCACTTTATCGACTGCCGAAAAATCGAGCGCCGGAAACTCCAGTAGTGAGGGTTTTAAGAAAAAGAAATAGAAGAAAAGGTAGAAGAAGAAGATAGAAGAAAAAGAGAAGAAGAACAACAACACAACATCAGATACAGAAACAGAAAACAATATCAGAATCTTACACATCGCAGCGGAACAATATACAGTAGATAATTACTAGTCTTTTAAAACAAAGAACTATATCAGTTTTATATATATACATCAATCATCAGAGTCAATATACAACTCAATACAACAATGGACAGTTATATAAACTTGTCCTCATACAGAATACACAGCGAAATAAATACTATCAGATACAAATACTACGTCCCGTCATCCAGAATATCTCCAAGCTCCAGAATATCCAGAATATCCTGATAATATAACTCTAGGCTGCCCGTGTGGAAATTTGTGGGCACCCAGAGTTTAGAAGGGAACAATAAACTCCGAGTCAGTCATGGTGACTGGTGTGAGATCGTAAAACAGTTTATCTTTAAAATAAACAACAGGAAAACTTTTTTTTTTTTAAAGTCAATTCGCAATGCTTTTGGAAAATGAAACTACCATAAGACCTCCCGCCACACACACAATGCAAACGCAGACTTGGAGGAGATTTCTTCTTATGATAGTCAAAGATGCTTACTACGCAAAAATCAAATTCTTTTTGATATTATTATTAGTGCATAGTGTAGAAAACATTTCGAAAGTAGAATATAAATCTTAGCCAGCATAGGTACCATTATAGTATGCTTGCTATAGCTACCATATTAAATGGCAGGTTCTACAACTAAAACCGTACAAGGCTCGTATTGTTTCTTTGGATTTCCAACAAATGGTCAGGCTAAGGAACTTCCTATCCACGATGGGTACGTCCCTGGAATAGACGACCCGAGAACCTAACCGGATCTCTGCCAACACAAGGCTGGGTTACCTCTGCAAAAATAGGTAACTACTGACACGCGTATGCCATCCCCCGATCGTCACCGATCTTCCCGAGGATCCCCGATTTCCAACAAACCACAAAGTAATAATAACTGTGCAGCAACCACAGAGGTTAAGTATCTGGGCTCCATACCATGATACCACCTTTATCCAGAAGGAATGACATACACTAAGGGGCGCTACTCCCTAGAACCTTGCCGCATTCGTCCTGTTTCGACCATTTCCGGGGTGTGAGGCTCGACGAAGTCTCGTCCACAAAGCTACGCTTTCTCAAAAAGCCCTGCTTCGGGTCAAACAAAATGATCAACCTATGATCACAAAGATATAAGATCAAACAAATGATCATATCACAAATGACCAAACACTGATCATTTCACAGCAACACTCAGTATGCCACGTTACCAAATTGGGATATATCGCTGATAAATTTCAACTACATAACCTCTGAGCTCGTATGTCTCAGAGAAGGGTGTTAAGCTAAGAGAATAAATTCTCCGCCACCAACAGAAATGTATTTGAAAGAAATCAGCTTTATATCTCAAATTGTAACGTCAGACACACAATCCATACAAGTCTGTTCCGGGATCGAACAGAACCGAAGGCACTTCTCACGAAGCCCTTGCATATCCGGATAATTTTCAATCACGTCAGGACTTCCCGTCACTAAGGGTGATAAAACCTCTAAATCGAAGATCAGTCGATGTAGAGTAACTCGACGGTAATCCTTCCGTTTTCAAAAATATCCGGTCTTCAACACCGGTCTTCAAATGCAATTCATAACGACGTATCACATATTCGGAATGGGTTATACGACCCCATGGTCCTTTCCCGGTTAACCCGAATAGTGAGCGATTATTCAAAAATAAGTGTGGCATTCAATTTCATCCAATCACAACAAACACCTATCTAAAGGTAATTATTGATAGTCGGTTATTTAACTATCAATAAAGATGCGCAACATCATCAGATTCCAAATAATTTACCAAATTATTTATTTCCCAAAAATATCTTGATAAGATATATTATTTCCACACTTAACCATTTGAAAACAAATTTCAAATATTCACTTTTCAATTTATCTTTAAAAGATAAATCTCTAAACAGTTCATTTCATATTGGAAAAGCAATTCCATACTTATTTAAAAATAAGTAATTCACAAATCATTTATTTTCAACACTTAGAAAAATATTCGATATACTTAAATCAAATTAAGTATATATTCATTCTTTAAGGAAATCATAAATTTCAACATCTATTTGAGTCAAAACGAATGTTGCGTAAAACATCGTTACGACGACTCAAAATCACTAGTATAGGGATTCGAAATTAAGATAGATATATAAATCCCAATACTACATCAAAACATTTCCTTTCGGAATTCATTTACTATAACAACAGGGTTATAGTCCATCATTTCCTTAAATTCCTCGAAAACGTCTATTTCAACAAGAACTGTTGAAATCTATGTATTCGATACTTAACACGTTTTGAAACATCTTTTAAAACAATTAACTTCATTTCAAATATCACTTTTCCAAAACCATATCCATTTTACTTAACAATATATTCACTGTCCAAAATCGTGAATATACTTCACTAATTACATTTCACTATTTTCTACACATTTCATTTCAATAATAATTCGCTATCCAAAATCGCGAATATATCTTCTTTACATTTTAATTTATCAAATCCAATTGATTTCGAATTTATAAAACAACGTTTATAAATTCACCTTTTTATATTCCATAACACTTTTATTTACAAAATTCTCCTTTTATTAACTTCTAAAATTACTTATCAAAATAAGTGATTTCGGATTTATAAAACAATGTTTACAAATCACCTTTATACTTTATAACAATTTCGACTTATGAAATCGTTTCATTTAATAATTTCTATTCATATCCCATCTAAGTGCAAAAATCTAATTTATCAGTAAATTTCTTATAAATCTTTTATTCTACAACATCTGTTCAATTTATAACTTCACGTTATCAATCTATTTATTTCATTCACTTTTGAAATCCATTTATACTTCTTTTTTTTTTTACACTTATAAAATTCGTTTTATAAGTCAAATATTTTGATTTACAAAAATATCAATTTTTATAAATATTTCTATACAAATCGTTTATAGTTATTCAAAAATCCCAACTTAAACCATTTTATAAATAAATCGACTTTTATTTCAAAAACGACACTTCGGTTATAATTCACTAAAAATTATGACTTTTATAACTTTAAAATTTGAACGTTTATTTATTTCGATTCAAAAATCCCATAAGACGTATATTTTCAAAAATCACTTTAAAAATCCTTTTAAAGTAAAAGTCGTTATTTTTACATTTCAAAACTGAATCCGATGATGCCACAGCATCAATCAGTCCATCACAACAATCAAATATCATATATCATCATATGATAACAGAATATATCAAATATCTGTAAATAAATAACTACTGGTGAGGAATCCAGTCGGATCCCTCCAACCTGTTTCCCTGCATCCACAGACGTTAGCACAATACCAATTCCGCTCCAGTACGGAATTATCGCGGTATATGGGTTTTTATAAATCCGCTTACTAACGGCGCAATAGGGTCTCATCCGCTATACGAGGCGGGAAATCATCAATCCAATATATACATATGCCAATATGTATATATTGCTATATATATAGATATATCCTATCATATCTAATAGCACATCCAAACAGTCAACAAACAATAACTGTAAAATCCACTTTTCAATTTTGAGTGAGAAAATCTCACCTTAGCTTTTAATTTCGCAATCCATTTCCAATTCTTCTTTCGTTTTCTCGACTTTAACCTTGTATAAATAATTATACGAATTCATTAATATTTGAACAGACGAACAAATATTTTCCCATTTAAAACAGATTTAGTTAACAAATTATTAGACCATTTCATTAACTAACAAATTTTCTTCAAATTAATATCTTTAAATCAATTTTCTTTTAATAAAATTTGTTAAACTAAAATTTACTCAAAAATCCTAACGAAAGATTTTCTATTTCTCTTTTATAAATTTATTTAACTAAAATTAAGTTTAAACCATTAAACTTTTCTTTTAAATGTTTTATCTACATATATATACCACCTTAAATAAAACAGTAATTTATTTCACTGACTATATATATATTTTACTTGTTAAAATTTTTGTTATATATATTTTTTCTTCTCTGTGAATTTATAAACACATAATTCCTGATTTAACTAAATTAAAGTTAACTAAAACAGAATTTTAAAACTGCTTAACTCTACCTTACCCGAGAAGGACCACCAGGCTGCTGCCGCCTCTGATACGCCACCGCGAGACAACCCAGTCCCCAAAATCGCCGAGCTCGACTGCTGTGACCCACTATCATCTTTGAATCCATCGCGATCACCCCTTCGTTTCACTGCCACGCCCTCCAACCTGCCATGAGTCGAAGCCCGCTGCCTCTGACATCGATCTCGAACGCCGTCGCCAAACCCTAGCTTCCCCTCACTCGATTCAATCACGAGTCGCCTCAGCCAAGAGCCACGCCACCTCGTCTCGCAAACGCCCACTCCGCCCCTCCAAATACCCGCGTACGCGAGCCTTCCACTTTGCCGCGATCGCGTTCCAGTTGCCGGAACACACGACCAACAGCGGCCCTTCATTCCATCGTGGTTTGAGGTAGCTCGAGATCGAGCTTGTAATTCGATGATCCCTCTTTAATTTCCCTGCTTCCACTCGAAATTGAACAGGGGTGGTGAACGAATTCCGTTTGAAGCTTTGGAGCGGAATATTTGTTTTGAATTCGATTTTCTTTTTCCTGAAGACATGATTTTTGGTTTAGCTGTTAAGAATGAATGAGGGCAGAGATAAAACGAATGCAATTTTTTTTTTTTCTTCTTCTTATGGACTTTGAAAAGCTCGGCCACGACATTTCCTTTTGAGCGAAAATTATTTTCATTTGTTTCGATTTAATGCTGGGGAGGGAATGAAGAAATTTACAGGAGCGGCCATGCTTTGATTTGAACGAGAAGATGGGTTTGCACGATAACTTCGTGGTCTTCGGCGTGATATAAGGAGCTACAGTGTAAAGATTTTGACCCGTTTAAATTTTTAAATTTCAATCGAATTTACCTTAATTTTCAACGCGTTTAAACGTCGTACGCTCATATAACAATCCCGAAAAATACGAAATTTGAAACCCGGTAATAATTCAATATTACGGACCCAATGGAACTGGCTTCGTCGAATTCCGAGACTGTTTGAAAATTGACTATTTTATAAATATCGGTTCGAGTGATTATTTTCAAAACTAAGCAAAACAGTTCGAAATTAAATTCTGAAGCTTCTATCATCTTCAGTATTATCAATACGAATTTTAAAAGCTTTCGAAATATTTTTCTTCGACTTAAAATCGAAGATTTAAATTTTTATTCAGTTTCAATAGATTAAACTTCAAAATTTAATCGCCAAATTCAAAGTTATTTTCGGGATACAAATTAAATCATCGTTCAAATATTTAAAATTAATTAAATATTCTCAATTTAATTTGTTCAAAATTCTGGGTCGTTACATAAACAATCATGCAAACCATAATACAACAATTATATACGAATTTATCACATGCATCCATACAATCATAGATTAAAACTGTTTTAAATTGAAAGTTTACTCACCTTTTAAAGAAATGCAGAGAGGTTTGATATTGCACTGGAAATTTGCAAAATGCATTGAACTTGAATGTTTAAAAACTGGAGTACTTGCAAAAATGCTTTGAATTTGAAGATAGACCCCTTTTGAAACAGAAAAGCTTCAGGTTTGCTTCAACAAATTTGCTTCAGGTTTGCATGCATAAGAAATTTTGCAGATATTTGAATTTTTTTTTTTTTGAAAACAACTGCATTGCTTTGTTGTTTTGATTCCAGAAACTGAATTGCTTGAATCTTGAAATGGCTTTGATTTTTAAAACTGGAGTGCTTGATAAACTGGAACATGTTGATGATGGTTCCAGACTAGATTCCAGTTTGAAAACATTACAGGCTTAAAATTTATTTATTTCAATTTTTGAAAACAAGATGTTGCAGGCTTTTTGAAAACTGCCTTGAGATATAAATGGTTACAGGTTTTACGATCTTTTGTTTTGCATTGGTTTTAGAGGAGATGATTACAGGCTTTTGGCTTGAAATGGTTGCAGATTTGAAAATGGATTTACAGGTTTGTATTTTGGTTTGAAATTGTGTGACAGGGTTTTTGATCTTAGATTTGAAGATGTTTGCAGTTTGTTTTAGAGGAAATGACTTACAGATCTGGCCATAGTTTCTTGTTTTGAAAATGAAAGCATAAGAAAAGGAATGAAGGAAGAAAGTGAAAGTGTTCTATATAGATTAAATTTTGGTTAAATTAAAATTTAAAGAAAATAAAAACAAGTAATGACACTTGTCTCTTGCCTTAATTAATTGCTTAACACATGTTATCAAGTGAGTTTATATGCTAACACTTGTATTATCTTATATTTTTATATTATTTTTAAATGATTTTAAAAGCTTTTATATTTATTTCCTAATTAATAAATACATTTGTACTTTAATAAATGCTTTCTAAATTTTTACATAAATACAATGTTTAAAGAAAATAGAATATAAACCAATTATGATTTAAAAAAAAATAAAAACCATATAAAATATTTTAAGCTCATTTTTAAATGCTAATTTAAAAGATTTTTGTATTTATTCCTATTAAATAAATACTCTTCCAATTTCTATAAATATATTTCTTTAAAGAGAATAATACAAAACAAATCTTATTTTTAAATAAAAACTTTTATTCATATATTTTAAATTCAAACTATATTATTATTTTTATTTTAAGATATATATATTTCTTTAAATTCAATTCTTAAACCAAATTCAAATGTAATTTAAAAATCCAATTTAAAATCAACTCAACATATATATAATTAAATAATCACATTATTAATTGTCAATAATTATCCTATTTAAAGTCAATTTTAAATACACATATATATATTTTTAAACAATACATATTTAATTTGAAAATAAGTTTATTTAAAAATCTATTTCTACTTATTTTTAAAAACAACTCAATATTAAATTGTTTGAAAACAACAACCTTTATCAATATTTAATAATTAATTTAAAAGATTATCTCATTTTAAATTCTCTGAAATCCCGGGATATCACATTCCTTCCCCCTTAAAAGAATTTCGTCCTCGAAATTTAAAACAAAAGATAATCCAAAGTTTTATTTTATTTCAAACAATCTAAGCATATCTATCAGCCATATACAACCAAACAAACAATTTCATCCAAACAACCAATTCAATCAAAACAAACAATTCTAGCTATCCGGACATAGATCTGGATAAGCTTCCTAAATTTATTCCCGAGTTTCCCAGGTACAGATACCGGAATACTCGCTCTACTAAATCCAGAACTAGCTATACTACTAAGCTACTGAGCTCCTACTCATCTAGATCTACAATCTGAACAAGATATCAGACCACAGACAAGATCAATTCAACTACCAAATCCTCCTGAATTGCTGGTTCTAAAACCAGAGATAGATCAAACACGTACTTCCTCAAAGATACGCGATATACTCCGAATCCCAGTTATCCAAACTGACAATTCAACCAAGTAGACCAAACTCTTATCCTTACAAAACTCAGAAGAATCCAATACTCCTTGGAGTTAACCTCACAGTCTTACCCAATCTTATTTCTCCTTTGACCGGAGAAAATAACAACAAAGTCTCCAACTCCGAATTCCAAATTCCTCCGTTTCTTATCCATAGAACTCTTCTGACAATCCTGGGCTGCCTACACCCATTCCGATCAGCTTAACCTTCGCTGATGCTTCTAAAAACAAACTGGATCAAAAATAACTCAACAAAATGATCCTCTCAAGACCTACCCAAAATCCAGAACACAAACTCTATTACCATTAGTAGGCTATAATTTACTTCTCCTATCCGGAAAAGATATACAGATGTACTGCCAATCTGACCTTTAGATCCATAAAAATTTTCTGTAGAAACTTTTAATCCAAACACTGCAACTTCCGGTTTCTTCCATTCTAGAACAGCTGCCACCTTGCTTCCGCTGCACAACTCTGATCTGGAGCAGATAAGAATGCCGTCGATGAACTCGAGCACAAACACATCCTGAAAATATGGTTCAACAGATCCATAAAAAGAAAACTCAGCAGTTCCATGAAATACTGAGCTGCTTCACCAAATCCTTTCTCTAGGAGACATCCAGAAAATCTCTGATAACCCAAGAGAATACTCAGCAATCGCAAGTCACTTTTGCGATCAACCCAGCCTAATATCCAAGAAAACTGTTCTCTCTTAACCAATCAGAACAGCTTATGCTATCCAATCCATCGAAGAAATGGATCCACTCCGCAGCTTCTGAACTCCACCTCTAGAAAACTACAAAGCCAAAAGATCTTCCTGCTGGAACACAAAACACTTCCGAGCTGCACCGCTGACACAGAATGCCAAAACTTCCAATCCAAAGCTTCTTGAGGAACTCGGACCTCAAACCAAACTCAACACCCTGCTGAACTCAGCCACAACACCGAAGCAGACACATTTCCTTAGACTTGCTCCAAAGAAAACATCTTCGGGAACATCCATCATCAGTGCGTCTCATCACACAACTACTTCTTCCTGAGATTGTCAAGATACCATCACTCGCTTCTGCTCATTCGACAGATCCAAACTCTCAAAAATCTGCTCACACGAGCGCGATCCAACTTACCCTATAATGATGGACTCCGAACCTTAACAGGTTTCCTTCAGAGATCAATGAAATCCTTACACCACAGCAAACTCACTTGAGACGGTATTAGGTCTACAGTCTCGACAGATACACTTCCAACCTTAACATTCAAACTCCAACCATTGGTAGTCGTGTTTCACACACCACCACCCTATCTACCTTTATATCTTATATTGGAAAACCCGAACAGGTAACCCAACAAATAGGTAGAATAAAAATATATATATAGTTAAAAATTTACAAATACGCTCTCTCAAGATAGATAGAAATCACTCCAGAGCTAGGTATTCACTCAACCTACAGCTCTGATACCAAATGTGACGACCCGGCTTTTTCTCCACAAAAAGTCGTATCATCAAGAAGAAAGAAAGGGATAGAAAAGAGATAAGATAGAGAAGAAAGAAAGAAACACATCAGAATCTAAACAGCGGAACGAATAAATTATATTAATCAAATAAGATATTACATTGTATCATATACATCAGAGATACACAGCTTATACAACACATACTAGACAGTTATAAACATCTGTCTAGTCACTACCACTCAAATACACTCAACAAATGACTCATACAGACTAACACAGCGGAACACTATATCTACGAACGCTGAAGCCTCTTGCTCCATTGCTCCTCCAAAGATTCGTCAAAGCTAACCTGAATCCCTTGGCTACTCGTAAAAATTTGAGTACCCAAGAGTTTAATAAAACAGAAAATAAACACTTGGGTCAGACATGGGTCTGGTGTGAGTAAACGGTTTAAATTGCTTAACTTCAAAACCTTTTGAAAACAAAGGTATCACGTAAGACTTCCCACAAATAAACATGGGTAAGTTTTTACCTTACGCTAACCAAAACATTTGATAGGAAATCCAGTTATATTATAATAGGGTCTAGGGTTTTCAAGTAAAATACAGAAATAGCTGGAATGCTTACATCTCACGTTCCAACATAGTTGGGCACAACTAATACGTACAGCACTTATTGGATTGTGGATTCCATACAATGGCAGAGCTACCGGGGTACCGCTCGTCACAGTACGTGGTCTAGATCAACGTACCGAGGATCACGCCCAATCCCCTGCAACACAAGGCCGGAACATCCCTTACTGGATAATTCCCGCATAAGAAACCCCGTGGTTGCGGCCAAACAACCACCCACACAGCAGAAATAAAAAGGGACTCTAGACAGAGGAATCTTATACTACTTGGGTGCTACCCACTAACCTTGCTGCACCTCCCCTGTTTTAGCCATTCCCGGTTGATGAGGCTTGAGGTCACGATTACCTTTAATCAGAACACATCACTTAGAATGCTCATCGTCCACCTGACGATGTTCTGAAAGCATTCAATCCATACAAGTTCGTTCCGGGTTCGAACGAAACCGAAGGCATTATTTCGTTACACTCATTTTGGAATCACCCTCAGAGTTAACGACAATAACCCTTGCACTCTGAATCTTCATCTTCACTTGAGATCCACGACCTATCGTTAATTTGGATCGATGTGGTATTCGGGTCTCCAGACCTGGAAATCCGGTATACGGAAACCCGATCCCGGTCTCATCGAAATCCAAAACGTATCTTTTAAGTCCAAGTTGTTTAAAGGTTTAAACAATTTAACTTATCTATATTCAATACTTGAATTCACACAGCTTTAACATAGATAAATATTACACATTTATCACAGATATATCTAATATCATATCACAGAATATCATAGCATATCATCCAATAGATATCATCCAATTTAGATATTCTATATTAACAATCAGCTATAAGCAACAATTATTAACCCTATATTATAATTAATTTAATTATCTTAAATTAAATTAATTACTTAAGAATTAATTATCAAATCTTGCTTAATCCATCATTAATTAATTAAAACCTTTAATTAATTAATTACTCATTAAATATTAATCATCCTTGATTAATTATTCATTAATTACATAAAGTAATTATCCTTTAATTAATTTCGCAAATTAATTATTCTTATTCATTAACAGTAACTAATATTTAATTACTTTCATTAATTACATTTAATTAATGATCCTTAATTAATTACTTCCATTAATTGATTAATTATAATTAATTACATTGACCCTTAATTAATTACATTAATTAATTAAACTTTAATTAATCACTCCCATTAATCCACCTTAATTAATCATAACCAGTAATTATCATCCTATAATTACTTACCCTAATTAATTAACTCCTTAATTAATTACATTAATCCTCTAATTAATTATACCAAATAATTAATCCTTAATTACTTTTATAAAGTAATTATACTTTAATTCCTTTCCATTAAGTAATTCTCTTTAATTAATTACATCCTGTGATTATACATTAATTACTTTTCCAAGTAATTATACTTATCAATCTTATTAAGTATTCATACTTAATCCTTTATCAAGTGATTATCTTTAATTAATTTACAAATTAATTAACTTAAATTAATCACATCCATTTATTATTTACAATTGAGTAATTCATTCCTTAATTACTCTTTGAACTAATTAATTAATCTTTAATTACAGATTAATTATTCTTTTAATTATTAATTAATAAACCTTAATTATCAATTAATAAAACTTAATAACAAATTAATTAATCCTTAACTAATCTTTATAGATTAATAATTTCTTATTTATTAATTAATAAAACCTAATTATTAACTAATAAACTTAATTAAGTACTTCTTAATTACCAATGAATCAATCTCTAATTACTTAATTACAAATTAATTTATTCTTTAGTTATTAATTAAATCAATCATTATATTAATTAATTTCTTAACTAATCCTTAATCATTATTAATTAAATTAATTGATTAACTTGATTTACTTTATTAACTTTATTAATCTCAAATTATTAAAACCTTAATTATCCTTTTTAAGGTAAACCATTATCATAATCAATGACTTAATTATCATTAAAAACATTTTTATCTTTTACAATTAACTTCCTTAATTAAATCATTTAATTAAGTTTTTATATAAAATAAACATTTAAATTAAAATTAACAAATTATATAACTTCCTTAAATCAATTACTTAAAACATTTGTTAAAGAATTAGATTTAAGAAATAGATTTAAACTAGGTTTATTTAAATTTAAAAACTTGCTTATTTTAAATTTTTTTAAACCGCTCAGTTTACTTCGGGTCGACCAGACTCCTACCCGAGTTCTTCCCCGAGATTTCTTCTTCCTCCTGGCTTTTATATTTTAAAAACTTAGATTTGTTAAGGTATAAAAACTCAGCCATACCCACTAATCTACTCGAGTATAAACTCGAGTTACAAACCCGAAAACTCGATGCTCCCTTCGAGTTACCCCACCACCTTACCTTCCAGTCACCAAAACATCGCCCATCACCAAAACGTACACGTGCACGTGCACGTCGAACTGGCATCAACCACGACCATCCTCAGACCTGCGACCAACTACTTCCGACCTCGACTACCCATACAATCACCCAGCAACCCAATTCCAGCAGCAAAACAAAATTCGACTCTCGATCGAAATCTGGAGTAAAGCTAAATCCACACAACCTCCTGCCACCGTCGATCACATTGACTGGGACCTCCAGTTCTTCTTCCTGAGCACCTCCATATCACCACGCCACCCTTCCTCAACTCGCGATCACTTCCGAAGCTTTGACGACGACGCTTTGGCCAAATTTCCGACTTCGACTTCGAAACCCCCTTAAACCCTACAATCATTCCTCTTGATGATCATGATCGATGAAAACTTATGTGAGTATTTTTCTTGGAATCGCCAATATCCAAACTAACTTCTCTCACGATTTCAAGGCCCAATCATTCCCCGATTACCAGAATTCGACAGAAAACCCATCACAGTTCAACTCACGATATCTCGACAACCATGAACTTAAAAATCTTGTTTTGATTATTAAAATCCAACATTTTGCAATTCAAAACAGTTTATATAATTAAAACTCGAAATTACATCATTCGATTTTCTGCCTTATATTGATTATTACTGACATTCCTAGATTCCAGAAATTCTACTAGTTATCTTTAATTAAAATTATTTTTAAGACTTGAATCTGACTATTTTTAACAATTTTCCTTTAAAGATTTTAACTCAAAATTGCTTGTATATTGAGATATGAATTTTTGAAAGTAAGTCTTGAGCCTGGGAAATAACAGAGACCAGTTTATAAATGTAAAATCAGACATGCACACATGTAACAGAGCAATTCAAAATATATTCCAGATATAAACAATCATGCAAACCATAATACAACAATTATATACGAATTTATCACATGCATCCATACAATCATAGATTAAAACTGTTTTAAATTGAAAGTTTACTCACCTTTTAAAGAAATGCAGAGAGGTTTGATATTGCACTGGAAATTTGCAAAATGCATTGAACTTGAATCTTTAAAAACTGGAGTACTTGCAAAAATGCTTTGAATTTGAAGATAGACCCCTTTTGAAACAGAAAAGCTTCAGGTTTGCTTCAACAAATTTGCTTCAGGTTTGCATGCATAAGAAATTTTGCAGATATTTGATTTTTTTTTTTTTTTGAAAACAACTGCATTGCTTTGTTGTTTTGATTCCAGAAACTGAATTGCTTGAATCTTGAAATGGCTTTGATTTTTAAAACTGGAGTGCTTGATAAACTGGAACATGTTGATGATGGTTCCAGACTAGATTCCAGTTTGAAAACATTACAGGCTTAAAATTTATTTATTTCAATTTTTGAAAACAAGATGTTGCAGGCTTTTTGAAAACTGCCTTGAGATATAAATGGTTACAGGTTTTACGATCTTTTGTTTTGCATTGGTTTTAGAGGAGATGATTACAGGCTTTTGGCTTGAAATGGTTGCAGATTTGAAAATGGATTTACAGGTTTGTATTTTGGTTTGAAATTGTGTGACAGGGTTTTTGATCTTAGATTTGAAGATGTTTGCAGTTTGTTTTAGAGGAAATGACTTACAGATCTGGCCATAGTTTCTTGTTTTGAAAATGAAAGCATAAGAAAAGGAATGAAGGAAGAAAGTGAAAGTGTTCTATATAGATTAAATTTTGGTTAAATTAAAATTTAAAGAAAATAAAAACAAGTAATGACACTTGTCTCTTGCCTTAATTAATTGCTTAACACATGTTATCAAGTGAGTTTATATGCTAACACTTGTATTATCTTATATTTTTATATTATTTTTAAATGATTTTAAAAGCTTTTATATTTATTTCCTAATTAATAAATACATTTGTACTTTAATAAATGCTTTCTAAATTTTTACATAAATACAATGTTTAAAGAAAATAGAATATAAACCAATTATGATTTAAAAAAAAATAAAAACCATATAAAATATTTTAAGCTCATTTTTAAATGCTAATTTAAAAGCTTTTTGTATTTATTCCTATTAAATAAATACTCTTCCAATTTCTATAAATATATTTCTTTAAAGAGAATAATACAAAACAAATCTTATTTTTAAATAAAAACTTTTATTCATATATTTTAAATTCAAACTATATTATTATTTTTATTTTAAGATATATATATTTCTTTAAATTCAATTCTTAAACCAAATTCAAATGTAATTTAAAAATCCAATTTAAAATCAACTCAACATATATATAATTAAATAATCACATTATTAATTGTCAATAATTATCCTATTTAAAGTCAATTTTAAATACACATATATATATTTTTAAACAATACATATTTAATTTGAAAATAAGTTTATTTAAAAATCTATTTCTACTTATTTTTAAAAACAACTCAATATTAAATTGTTTGAAAACAACAACCTTTATCAATATTTAATAATTAATTTAAAAGATTATCTCATTTTAAATTCTCTGAAATCCCGGGATATCACAGTTGGTAAGTAACAGAGCAACTCGAAAACTAGCAGCATGCGATACTTCGAACAAGAAAAAAAATGCAGACGAGTTGTACAACAATGTCAAAATAGGAAAATTCGAACAATTATAAATCAAAACCAGACATAAATGAACAACGTCAACCTTCATCTCAAAGTCCAAAACAATACAAATTGAATGACCTGACTTACCAAATGTACAAGAATACCAAAGCCGAGGAAAACAAAGTCGAAGTCCATCAGAAATTCATGAATTAGAACAAGACAGAAATCATCAAAATTTAAATTAGATGTGAGTGATATAAAATCACTCACCTTTGTTCGACGAGAGCCACTATCGATCTGCAAGGTCGGCGCCGCGATGGTGATGAACGAGCGAAGAAAATAGACGAGGCCGAAGCTTCAATTCGCCAGCGAATCAAAAAAAACGCCGAAGCCCTAATTCCAAGTCGCCATTTTTTTCTTTTCTTTCGTTTGATTTAATTTAGGGTTTGAACGAATGAGTGAGGAGAGGGGCGGGTACGTGTTTTATCAGAGAAAAGGGGTAAAACGTGGGTTAGGGTATGGGCCGGTATGATATAGGGTATGGTTTATTTTATTTTTTACTTTCTTTTTAAATCAAATTTTGTTTTTGCAAATATCATTTTCTTTAACTTGTTTTGTTTTTAACTTATCATGTTAAAATTTAGCTACGTGTATTTATTTCATTTTTGTATTAATAAAATTTAACAAAAGAATTCCAATTCCTTTACCAATTTCAATAAAATTAACAGAAATTTATATTGCCAATTTGACGAAGATTTTATCGTTATAAAATTTTCCAACAATAAACAGCAAATATCTGACAACTTTAATCATTTGCTGATGATTATGATTTTGAGCAAAAATCTAGGTTGTTACAGAAATTCAATTTTGAATTCGATTTAAATTTTATACGCGTTTATACGTCGTATATTCACAAAACAATTCTGATAAATACAAAAATTGAAATCCAGTAATAATTCAATATTACGGACCCAATGAAACTGGTTTCGTCAAATTCCGAGACTGTGCCTCGGAAGACTATTTTTAAATTAAATTTAAACGATACAATTTCAAAACTGAACAAATCGCTTTCAAATTCAATTCTGAAACTTCTATTATCTTCAGTATTATCAATATGAATTTTCTAAGCCTTTAAATTATTTTTAACCGGCTTAAAATCGAAGATTCAAATTTTATTCAACTTTCAATAGATTAAATTCAAAATTTAATCGCAAATTCATTCTGATAATTTGAAATTCAAGTCAAATCATCATTCAAATATTTAAAATTAATTAAATATTTTCAATTCAAATTGTTCAAAATTCAGGGTCGTTACAAAATCAATTGTTACAACTTAGTAATTCATATCTATTAATTTATTGTTTACATAAGGAGTATAAATCTACTTACCAAATAATTGATTCTTATTGTATGCTAACATATTTAGAATATTGTTTATCCCATTCTTTAGTAACATTTGTTGTTACAGTTGATTGAAATTGCATTAATATAGTTGTCAATTACATTCAATCAATATTATTAAATTATATTCTAATAGGTGTTACCACCTTCCATTTCATTAAAGAGTGGTTGTTTTAGAATTTTATCTAAGATCATGCTTTATATTCTAACAAATTTATAATTATTATTATTACTTTTTTTTACAGTTATAATTGAAAATTCTTTATTTCTAACCATATTCTATTCAACCATTATAATTAATATTTTTAAAATTTGTTCGAATTTACAATTCGTTACACTCTCCCCCAGTCAAAACTTTTCATCCTCGAAAAGGAACGAGGTTGTAGAATATAAGCAAACAGAAAGATAAGATAAATTCGAAATGAATAGTACCAGATACAAACAATTAATTCAAAACCATATAAATTTCATTTCGAATGTTAACTTTATACATTTTTATTACTTATTAACAACCATTTATTATTATCATTCTAATTAACTCACTTTCAATTAATTTACATCCATATCCAATTTATTTGCATTCACATTATTTTCTTCTTAATTGATTAACATTCACTTATTATTATTCATCTTGTTAATCATTTAGTGCATTTACATTTAATTCATTCGATTTTAATTGATTTACATTCAACTAATTTGGTTTCAATCCATTTTTATTCAATTACTCAATATTCAGTGCATTCGCATTTGATTGATTCCAATTTAAATGTATTTACATTTAATTGATTTTTTCAATTATTTACATTTGTTTCATCCACATTTAATTGGTTTACATTCAATTGATTTACTTTCAGTTTATTAACATTCGTTACAAATTTTTTTTTTCCATGCTTACTTATTCATATTCAATGAATTCTCATTCCATTAATTTCCATTCTATTTTGTCCAATTAACTTACATTCAATTATTAACGTTCATTATGTTCACCCTATTTATTTACATTCGTTTACAATCATATTTGTTATTCTCTTTCACATTCAAATTTAATTATGATCATTTATTTTATTTCATTCACATAGTATATTTCCTTTAATGTCAATATCACTTAATTAACCATTATACAAATTTACTTAATTTTAATATCAACATTCCATATTTTGTTTTGCCTATCCAAAATGTTTAACCACATTCTTATTTTGGTTTTTACTTCCTATTTTCTCAAGTTTCAAGTTGTATAACTTATATATATTCCAAATTTCTTACATCTCTACTTAATTAACTTCCATTCCTAATTTATTTACATTCACCTTATCTTTATAACTTAAGTTCATATATATATATATATATATATTTGTTTCAACACAAATCCTATTTTATTTAACTCATTTCATTTATTTAATCCATTTGACTCCACTTAAGTTAATTCCACTTCATAATTCTATTTCAACCATTCTTTGTAATTTACCTTTGTATCATAAACATTTCACAAAATATAAATATTTATTACCTGTTTAGTTTCTTAAGTTCATATTCATTTACTTAAATAGCATTCCCTTTTATTATTCAATTTATTTCACTTAACATTTCTTATAACATAGATTAAGTATAGAACATTCATTATAACAATCCAATTTTTATTTATAACTTTCCTTAACAAATTTCATTTTGGACATCTTATTACTTACATTATATATTGTATACTATTCAATTACATGTTCTCATTAACATTCAAATCTTTTTCCTGATAAGGTTTTTCTATTAATGTTTCAGAATGTAATTGAGCACTATATAATTTACCTTTTATTTAAATATTTTTATTAAGCAAAATTTAGTTTGAACATTTTTATTAAATAAGTTTTCTCTTGTATACCCTTCAATTACATATTCATGTTAACATTTTAACTTTTTAAATATTTCAGGTAAGTTATATATGTTTTACAATGCAATTGAGTATTATACAAATTAATTTTATCCTAGTTCAACCGTTTCAAGTTTTTTCAATTTCATTTCTCATTTTAGACACTCCAATTATTCAGAAATTTTACTTCATTTCAATAATTGAAAACCATTACTTAACATAAACTTAAGAGTTTAATTTCCGGTTTCAATTCAAACCATTCTGAAATAAATATATGCATATATATTTTTGTATGTCAAATCATACTTAAGAAATTCAAATCAAAATCCAATTTCCAAAACAAAAGCGTAGCTAAGTTACTAAGTGGTCTCCCCCACTTTGAGACTCGAAAATTGTAACGACCCGATTTTTCGACTTCCGAAAGTCGACATCAATATGCCCACTGTATCAAATGCCAAACCATCGAATGCCGGAAAACTAAATCATTAGGGTTAAAGAAGAAAGAGGTAGAAGAAGAAACAGAAACAATAACAGAATCTCACATTTGCAGCAGAACAATATATAATAAATAAATGAATAATCTTTAAACAAAAGAACTATATCAGTTCATACAATACATCATCAGAGTTTACAACAACAACACACAACACTGGCAGTTATAATAACCTGCCCATATGATTGAATACACAGTGGAATGATAATAATATACGGAAGTACGTCTCGCCATCCAGCTCGTCTCTTGAGCTCCACAGCAATCCATCCAGAACCTGCTGATAACCTGACTCTAGGCTGCCCGTGTGGAAAATTATGGGCACGTAGAGTTTAGAAAGGGAACAATAAACTCCAGGTCAGTCATGGGACTGGTGTGAGATCTTAAAATAGTTATTTGCACAATGGAATAAAAAGAAATCCGCTATGCTTTTAGGAAATGAAACAATCATAAGTAAATGGCAGGTTATACAACTAAAACTGTACAGGGCTCGTATTGTTTCTTTGGATTTCCAACAAATGGTCAGGCTAAGGAACTTCCTACACCACATGGGTACGCCTCTGAAGGGACGCCCTGAGAACCTAACCGGATCTCTACCAACACAAGGCCGAGTTAACTCACGCTTCTGGTGCAATGAAGTTGTAACTAGATAACTCCACACACGAGTATGCCATCCCCGGTCGTTACCGACCTTTATCCCAGGATCCTCAACACCAACAACCACAATGTAATAAATTTGCAGTAACCACATAAGTTAAGTATCTGGGCTCCATACCAAGGTACCACCTTTTTCCAAAAGGAAATGGACATACCCTGAGGGTGCTAGCCCCAAAATAACCTTGCTGCATCCTTTCTGTTTCGACCATTTCGGGTTGTGAGGTCCGACGAAGTCTCGTCCACAAAGCTACGGGGTCGTTTGTTTTATTTTGTATTTTATGTTTTGAGTTTTCAACATTAATTACAAAATATGAGAAAAATGAAGAAAGGTCGGAAGGGATGAACGGAAGATTGGAGGGGACCACGAAGTGGATGGAGGAACGACGGAAGGATGAATTGTTGCTCGTGCTTCCGTTTTTCTTAAAACACGAAAAATGAAAAAAAGTTGTTTTCTATTTTGTGTGTTAAATTCGTTTTCTAAAATGGTCATTTTTCATAATATACATGCGTCGTGCGTATTTTTGTATGGACGAAAACTCAAAACTAAAAACGGTAAACCAAACATAGCCTACGCTTTTCACAAAAGCCATGCTTCGATCAACAAATGATCAGCAACACTTAGCATGCCGCATTCCCAAATTGGGAATATATCACTAGTAACAATAAACTACATAACCTCTAAGCTCGTACATCTTAGAGAAGGGTGTTAAGCTAAGAGAATAAATTCTCCGCCACCAACAGAAATGTAGTTGATAGAAACCAGCTTTACATCTCAAAGTGTAGCGTCAGACATACATCCATACAATTCCATCCTGGGTCTGAATGAACCGAAGGTACTTCAAAGAAGTCCTTGCAAATCCGAATATCCTCTTATCACGTTCGGACACCCCATCACATAGGGAAATCTCTATACCAGAGCAACTCAGTACAGAGACAATCGACAGGTAATCCTTTCGTCTTCGAAAATACCCGGTCTTCAATCACCGTCTTCAAATGCAATCCCATTTCATCGTATCTTTATTCTGAATGGGTTTTATGACATAAATTCCTTTCCTGGCTTAACCGAATAATGAGCGCTTGTTTTTGTGACGACCCGGCTTTCCACTCCCGGAAAATCGCATCGACAGTAAGAAAGAAAGGGGTGAGAAATAGAAAGAGAAGAAGAGAAAAGAAAACAACAACAGATGCTCACAGCGGAAACGAAACGAAATATAATATATCACATAAATATTACATAGTATCATATGCATCATCTATCAGAGTTACACAGATTACACATCACATACTAGACAGTTATAAACATCTGTCTAGTTATTACATCTCAACACAATACAGATCAATACAAAGATCAACACAGCGGAAAACTACTATCTATATCTACAACGCCGAAGCCTCCTGCTCCATTGCTCCTCCAGATTACTCGTCAAAGCTAAACCTGAATCCCTTGGCTACTCGTAAAAATTTGAGTACCCAAGAGTTTATAAAACAGAAATAAACAACTTGGGTCAGACATGGGTCTGGTGTGAGTAACAGGTTAAACTTGTTTAACTTCAAAACCTTTTGAAAGAAAAGGTATCACGTAAGACTCCCCACCAATAAATATGGGTAAGTTTTTACCTTACGCTAACCAAAACATTTGATAGGAAATTCGATTGTATTATAATAGGTCTAGGGTTTTCAAATAAATATGAAATAGCTGAAATGCTTACATCTCACATTCCAACATAGTTGGGCACAACTAATACGTACGGCACTTATTGGAGTTTGGATTCCATCAATGGCAGGGCTACCGGGGTACCGCCCGTCACAGTACGTGGCCTAGATCACCGTACCGAGGATCACTCCCAATCCCCTGCAACACAAGGTCGGAACATCCCTTACTGGATAATTCCCGCACAAGATACCCCACGGTTGTCATGATTCAACCGCACACACTAAGTCGAAAATAGAAAGGGACATCTAGACAGAGGTAATCTTGTCCTACTTGGGTGCTACCCACTAACCTTGCTGCACCTCCCCTGTTTTAGCCATTCCCGGTTTGTGAGGCTTGAGGTCACGATTACCTTAGAAAAGAACACATCTATCTTAGAATGCTCATCGTCCACCTGACGATGTGCTGAAAGCATTCAATCCATACAAGTTCGTTCCGGGTTCGAACGAAACCGAAGGCATTATCTCGTTACACTCGTTTTGGAATCACCCTCAGAGTTAACGACAATAACCCTTGCACTCTGAATCTTCATCTTCACTTGATTCACGACCTATCGTTAATTTGAATCGATGTGGTATTCGGGTCTCCAGACCTGGAAATCCGGTATACGGAAACCCGATCCCGGTCTCATCGAAATCCAAAACGTATCTTTTAAGGCCAAGTTGTTTTAAAGGTTAAAACAATTTAATTCAATTATCTTTATACACTTAGAAAGATAATTCACAATAGATAATCAACATTATCAATATCATCAGATAATCCATATTATCACAATTCAACTAAACATCCATATCACATAGCATATATCTCATCAGAGATATCAATCAAATGCAAAGCATTCAGTATTATCATCCATCTATAAGTAATGATCTATATCATCTCTAATTAATTTAAAGTTAATTAAATTAATTACTTTTATTTTATAAATCCTTCTTACTTAAACATTAATTAATTACAAATTAATTAATTATCCTCTAATTACCTTTTTCAATTAATCATCTTTGATTAATTATCTTTTAATTACCTTCAAGTAATTTATCTTTAATTAATTACTCAAATTAATTAACCTTAACCACTTATAGTAATTGACCTTTAATTACTTCATTAATTAATTAACTATAATTAATTAAATTAATCACTATAATTAATTATATTAAACCTTAATTAATTACATTAATTAATCACTTCATTTATTAATTATACTTAATTAATCAATCTTAATTATATCATTAATTATATTAATTAATGATCCTTAATTACAACTTAATTATTAATTACTTAATTAAATTAATTACATTAAGTAATTAACCTTAAATTAAACAACATTTATTAATCACCTTGATTAATCTTCAATTAGTAATTAACTACCCTTAATTACTTTCATTAACTAAATTAATTCTCCTTAATTAATCTCTTAATTAATCCCTTGATTAATTTCCAAGTAATTAAACTCAAATTACTTCCATTAATACAATCACCATTCAATTAATTACTTCCAGTAATTATCAATTATTTACTTCCTTAAATAATCATACTTATTAATTACAATTAAGTAATTATTTATCAAATCATCTCTTGATTATTCTAAATTAATTAAACTTAATTAATTAACTTAAACTAAATCAAATTAACTTCAATTAATTACAATAAGTAATTAATTCTTAATTACTTCCATTAAGTAATTCCATTTAAAACAAATTCTATAATTGATTATCTTTTAATTAATTAATCTAATTAATTATTAAAATTAATCCTATTAATTGATTATTTAATAATCCATAGTTAATGACCTTCATTAACAATTATTTAATTACTTTTCTTAAGTAATTAACTTAGATTAATTATTAATTCCAAATTAATAAATCTTAATAACCAATTAATTAATCTCTAATTATTTAATTAATTAAGTGTTATCCATAACTTAATTAATCTTTAATTACTCTATTAATTTATTCTTAATCATTAATTAATATTCTAATTTATAATCCATAATTATAAATTAATTATTCCTAATTAATTAATCTTAAACCTTAATTAAATTAATTTAAATCCTTAAATTAATTACTCTATTTAGTTTATCTTAATCATTAATTAAAAATCAAATCCTATTTAATTAATGAATCTTAATTTCAAATTAATTATTCTAAAAATAATTAATCTTAAACCTTTAATTACTTTTAAGTAATTATTTATTTTATTTATTTATTAGATAAATTAATTATCCATTTAATTTCCCTAGTAATTAAATGCATACGAATCATTAACTTATAATTTAACTTCAACAAGTTTTAAAATCAATTTAAAACCTTTAAGTGATAAATAATATTTTCCTTGTAAAATAAATTTTACAAGATTTAAACAAATCTCTTTTTTAAATTCAAAATATTTAAATTTAACAAACATTTAAACTTATTAAAATATTTGAATTTATAAAACTTATTTATCTTAAATCTAAGATTCAAAACTAAACTTGAGTTTATATATTTAAACTTTGATTTGAAGCTTATAAAAACTGAGCTTGGAAAATACTTCGGGTCCTACCCGAGTTTACATGGAAACCACTTCGAGTCAACCTGCTTTCACTCATCTCTGCCTCTCGTCTTCCCTTCTTCTTCATTCCTTAACCAAGTATTTAGAGTTAAACAAAACTGCTATTTAAAACTCTCGCGAACTCGAGTTCTACTCGAGCCAATCGATCTCCTACCCGAGAATAGCTTCGAGTTGCCTGACCTCCTTCCCAAATCTCACGCCACTGATACCCCACAACCACGTGCACGTGCACATGCGATTGGACCATCTCCGGCCATCATCGTGATCGCCTCCACGTCGAAGACAACCCCCTCGACTCACTCGAGTTCCTCAATCCCCTGGTCCCACTGTAAATCAAAATCGAGCTCTACGTCCCAGAATTTTAACGAAACCAGGCCACCAATTCGTCTCGTCCCCACTCCTCTGACCACCGGAGGTGGAACAACTCCGGCTACGTCCTCGTCAGTCCCCAGACCCTCATCTATCCTAGCCTCGTGCCACTCGATCGAGCGAGGGCAACGAACGAAGCGAGAATCTCTGTCGTACTCAAATTAGGTTTAAAATTTTTAATTGATTGCCGTCGACGCCACCGTGGACGTTGCCACCATCAACTATTTTTCCCACCACCGTAGCAGGCTCCTCCATCCTCACCAGCAACCCCGAACCTTCCCGTGCCACGTGTCTCCAGAAATTGGCCAAAATGTCAATTCCGATCATCCCCGATCTGCTCTTAAACCACACGATTAAAAATTATAATTTTTGCATTAAAAATCATGATTAAGTAAGATAATCCCATTTATATACCTGAATCTATAAATGGTGAAGTTCGAATTTTTTTGCTTATTCAAGTTTCCACTGTTTTCTTTAAATTTCCAGCATCAATACAAGTTGTTTTCTTTTTAAACAAGTTTCTAAACTGATGTCTATGTTATAACAACCATTTTATTTTCATAACTTAAGACTAATCGAGGCTTGGATTAAGAGTAGATGAATTTTAAAGAGTATTTCCAGACTGAAAACTATAAAACAGAGGGATACTCAGAGTTGCTTCCATAATTTATGCCTAACACAGAGGTATATTCTAAACTTACAACTATGATTCAACAAACACATTTTATTTCAATACTTAAGTCCTAACAAGATTAAATCATAAGCTAGAGATTTTGATTTGAAATTTAAGCCTGGGCCAAAATCAGAGAAGAACACAGATATATGCACCACAATATCTCATATACAAGCTAAGCAGATAAATTCCTTCACAACATTTCTGTTTCATAGATGATCAAGCAACCCCATAATATATTAACTTTTAAAAATGTGATGTTACTCACAGATTTGAAAAGGCAGAACAGAGCATCTAATTGTAATAGCAAACACACTATAAACATTCACATCAGAAACTCATTTATACTTGCAATACTTATTCATTTCAACTATATTAGCAAGCAACCATATTTTACTTTAAGTTTTAAAAGTTACTCACATTATAAAGATGACAGAGCCTATCTTTGAAAAGCTTGAAACTGGGAACCTTAAACTGGAATGCCTCATTGAAATCTTTAAACTTGCATGCCTCACTTGATTTAAAAACTGGAGTTGTTGAATGCTTAAAACTGCTTTGAACTACATGCACGCTGTTCCTAGATTACAATTGGATGCAGACAGTTTGAATTTGCTTCCAGAGATTTGAATAGAATGCAGCAGCTTTAGACTTGATTTTGAAATATGCAGATGGGTTTTGATCTTTGATTTAGAAGTTGATTTTGATTTCTATTTGAGGCATATTTGTTTACTGATTTCAGATTTAATTAGAGGAATTACATTTGGGTTTTTTTTTCTTGTTTTGAAAATGAATATTAGAAAGAAAATGAAGTAAAGAGATAAAATGTTTATATAAGTGAATTTATGATAAACAAAAAAAATAAAAGAAAATGAAAAATGAATAAAGACACTTGTCATTACATTAGCTAATTAAATTACACATGTTAAAATGAGTCATTAGATAAAGACACATGTCTTTTAAGTAATTATCTTATTTCTATTTATTTTAAAGTAATTAAAAAGCCTTTTTCTTATTTATTAAACACTTATCTATATATATAAATCATTTTAAAGAAACAAAACCAATTATATTTATAATTAAAAGTTATACAAATATTATAATATCCAAACAATTTAAATATTTATTCTCTTGAATTTCAAAGCTTACATTCAAGTTCAAATTAAATTAAATCCTAAGATTCAATTTAAAAGTTAAGTTATATATATACATATATAACTATTCATTCAATTAAATAAAAATTCCATATTCTTTAAAATCCATTCATATTAATAAAAATAATACATTATACTTATTATATGAAATTAACATATTTGATATTTAAATAATTTATATAAGAGATTATATTATCAAGTAATATTTAAAAAGAAACAAAACAAGCCTTTTTGTTAAATCTTCTTTATATTAAGCTTAAGTAAAAATATCTTAAACCATTAAAGTATTTTAAAACTATAAAATTACTAATTTAAATAACTTTGAAAAGTCATATTAAATTAAATCTAAATTCCCAATTTACCCAAAGCTTCTATTTACAATATATATAAATAAATATATATATTCAAATAGAAAATATCTTATTAACTTTTAAAAGATAAAATCACCAATTAATACTAATTTAATCAGATTATTAAATTAAATTCAAATCTTATTATCAAAGATCATCAATATCAATTTAATTATTTAACAGATTATTAAATTGATATTGTTAAAATTTCCGGGATATTACATTCCTTCCCCCTTAAAATAATTTCGTCCCCGAAATTTAAACAAAGGTAATTTAATAATCTTATTAAAGATTTTAAATTTTAAAACACAAGCATATACTATCATCCATATGCTAACAACCATAGCAACCAATTCATCCAATCAATCAAATCTAACTATCCAGACAAAATTCTAGATAGAATTCCTCGAGTTTCCCCAAGTATATATATATACCGGGATACTCGCTCTACAACAATCTAAACTACTAGGCTATAGATCTCCTACTCATCTAGATCTACAGAACTAAACAGAATATCAGACTACAGACGAGTCTGACTCAACAACTAAACCTTCCAGAACTGCTGATTCTAAAACCAGAGATAGATCTTACACGTACCTCTCAGAGATACATAAAACTCAATGAATTCCAATTGTCCAAACTGACAATTCAATCCTGAAAACCCAATACTTATCCAAATCAAAACACAGAAGAGATCCAAACATAACTTTACTTCACAACATCAGTAGATTCCAAACTTACTTCTTCTATCCAGATATATACTCCAAACTGCTTTCGCTGCTCAATTCTGATCTGAGGTAGAACACAAGCACAGACTGGACAACTCATTCCAGAAATAAGGTTCACTGATCCATAAATAAAACTCAGATACTTCATCAAAACTTGAGTTGCTGCACCAACTCCATCTCTAGGAAACATCCTTCAACTAGACTGAACTACCGGTACTACTCCTGGAATCCAGTCGATAAGAAAACTCAACCTTCAGATGCGGACAACTCCTGACTTCTCTGAAGACACTCAGAAAAACTCTGATAACCCAAGAGAACACTCAGATAATCGCAAGTCACTTTTGCGATCAACCCAGCCTAATCCCAAACAGACTGTTCTCTCTTAACAAATCAGAACAACCCATACTTAACTATCCAATCCATCGAAGAAATGGATCCACTCTGCTGCTTCTGAACTTCACTTCCAGAAAAACTGCTCATCCAGAAAACTTCCTGCCATCACAGAATACTCCGAGCTGCACTGCTGATACTGATGCCAAGGACTTTCTATCCAAAGATCTTTGAGAAACTCGAACTCCAAACCAAACAGAAACACCATGCTGAACTCAGCCACAACACTGAAACAGACACACTTCCTTAAACTCGTTCCAAAGAAAACATCTTCGGGAACATCCATCATCACTGCATCTCATCACACAGCTACTATTACCTGAGGTATCAAGATACCATCACTTGCTTCTGTTCAACCGATAGATCCAAACTCTACTCATCCAACTTTACAGATAAACTCCGAACCTTAACAGGTTTCCTTCAGAGATTCGATGAAATCCTTCATCACAGCAAAACTTACTCGAGACAGTATTGGGTCTACAGTCTCGATAAATACACTTCCAACCTTAATTCCAACCATTGGTAGTCGTGTTTCATACACTACTACCCTATCTACCTTTATATCTTATATTGGAGAACCTGTACGGGTAACCCAACAATATAGGTAGAATATATATATAGTTATATAAAAATTACAAATACGCTCTCTCACGATAGATACCACTCCAGAGCTAGGTATTCACTCAACCTACTGCTCTGATATTCACTCAACCAAAAGCTTAGGCATTCGCTCAACCTAAGCTCTGATACCACGTGTGACGACCCGGCTTTCCACTCCCGGAAAATCGCATCGACAGTAAGAAAGAAAGGGGTGAGAAATAGAAAGAGAAGAAGAGAAAAGAAAACAACAACAGATGCTCACAGCGGAAACGAAACGAAATATAATATATCACATAAATATTACATAGTATCATATGCATCATCTATCAGAGTTACACAGATTACACATCACATACTAGACAGTTATAAACATCTGTCTAGTTATTACATCTCAACACAATACAGATCAATACAAAGATCAACACAGCGGAAAACTACTATCTATATCTACAACGCCGAAGCCTCCTGCTCCATTGCTCCTCCAGATTACTCGTCAAAGCTAAACCTGAATCCCTTGGCTACTCGTAAAAATTTGAGTACCCAAGAGTTTATAAAACAGAAATAAACAACTTGGGTCAGACATGGGTCTGGTGTGAGTAACAGGTTAAACTTGTTTAACTTCAAAACCTTTTGAAAGAAAAGGTATCACGTAAGACTCCCCACCAATAAATATGGGTAAGTTTTTACCTTACGCTAACCAAAACATTTGATAGGAAATTCGATTGTATTATAATAGGTCTAGGGTTTTCAAATAAATATGAAATAGCTGAAATGCTTACATCTCACATTCCAACATAGTTGGGCACAACTAATACGTACGGCACTTATTGGAGTTTGGATTCCATCAATGGCAGGGCTACCGGGGTACCGCCCGTCACAGTACGTGGCCTAGATCACCGTACCGAGGATCACTCCCAATCCCCTGCAACACAAGGTCGGAACATCCCTTACTGGATAATTCCCGCACAAGATACCCCACGGTTGTCATGATTCAACCGCACACACTAAGTCGAAAATAGAAAGGGACATCTAGACAGAGGTAATCTTGTCCTACTTGGGTGCTACCCACTAACCTTGCTGCACCTCCCCTGTTTTAGCCATTCCCGGTTTGTGAGGCTTGAGGTCACGATTACCTTAGAAAAGAACACATCTATCTTAGAATGCTCATCGTCCACCTGACGATGTGCTGAAAGCATTCAATCCATACAAGTTCGTTCCGGGTTCGAACGAAACCGAAGGCATTATCTCGTTACACTCGTTTTGGAATCACCCTCAGAGTTAACGACAATAACCCTTGCACTCTGAATCTTCATCTTCACTTGATTCACGACCTATCGTTAATTTGAATCGATGTGGTATTCGGGTCTCCAGACCTGGAAATCCGGTATACGGAAACCCGATCCCGGTCTCATCGAAATCCAAAACGTATCTTTTAAGGCCAAGTTGTTTTAAAGGTTAAAACAATTTAATTCAATTATCTTTATACACTTAGAAAGATAATTCACAATAGATAATCAACATTATCAATATCATCAGATAATCCATATTATCACAATTCAACTAAACATCCATATCACATAGCATATATCTCATCAGAGATATCAATCAAATGCAAAGCATTCAGTATTATCATCCATCTATAAGTAATGATCTATATCATCTCTAATTAATTTAAAGTTAATTAAATTAATTACTTTTATTTTATAAATCCTTCTTACTTAAACATTAATTAATTACAAATTAATTAATTATCCTCTAATTACCTTTTTCAATTAATCATCTTTGATTAATTATCTTTTAATTACCTTCAAGTAATTTATCTTTAATTAATTACTCAAATTAATTAACCTTAACCACTTATAGTAATTGACCTTTAATTACTTCATTAATTAATTAACTATAATTAATTAAATTAATCACTATAATTAATTATATTAAACCTTAATTAATTACATTAATTAATCACTTCATTTATTAATTATACTTAATTAATCAATCTTAATTATATCATTAATTATATTAATTAATGATCCTTAATTACAACTTAATTATTAATTACTTAATTAAATTAATTACATTAAGTAATTAACCTTAAATTAAACAACATTTATTAATCACCTTGATTAATCTTCAATTAGTAATTAACTACCCTTAATTACTTTCATTAACTAAATTAATTCTCCTTAATTAATCTCTTAATTAATCCCTTGATTAATTTCCAAGTAATTAAACTCAAATTACTTCCATTAATACAATCACCATTCAATTAATTACTTCCAGTAATTATCAATTATTTACTTCCTTAAATAATCATACTTATTAATTACAATTAAGTAATTATTTATCAAATCATCTCTTGATTATTCTAAATTAATTAAACTTAATTAATTAACTTAAACTAAATCAAATTAACTTCAATTAATTACAATAAGTAATTAATTCTTAATTACTTCCATTAAGTAATTCCATTTAAAACAAATTCTATAATTGATTATCTTTTAATTAATTAATCTAATTAATTATTAAAATTAATCCTATTAATTGATTATTTAATAATCCATAGTTAATGACCTTCATTAACAATTATTTAATTACTTTTCTTAAGTAATTAACTTAGATTAATTATTAATTCCAAATTAATAAATCTTAATAACCAATTAATTAATCTCTAATTATTTAATTAATTAAGTGTTATCCATAACTTAATTAATCTTTAATTACTCTATTAATTTATTCTTAATCATTAATTAATATTCTAATTTATAATCCATAATTATAAATTAATTATTCCTAATTAATTAATCTTAAACCTTAATTAAATTAATTTAAATCCTTAAATTAATTACTCTATTTAGTTTATCTTAATCATTAATTAAAAATCAAATCCTATTTAATTAATGAATCTTAATTTCAAATTAATTATTCTAAAAATAATTAATCTTAAACCTTTAATTACTTTTAAGTAATTATTTATTTTATTTATTTATTAGATAAATTAATTATCCATTTAATTTCCCTAGTAATTAAATGCATACGAATCATTAACTTATAATTTAACTTCAACAAGTTTTAAAATCAATTTAAAACCTTTAAGTGATAAATAATATTTTCCTTGTAAAATAAATTTTACAAGATTTAAACAAATCTCTTTTTTAAATTCAAAATATTTAAATTTAACAAACATTTAAACTTATTAAAATATTTGAATTTATAAAACTTATTTATCTTAAATCTAAGATTCAAAACTAAACTTGAGTTTATATATTTAAACTTTGATTTGAAGCTTATAAAAACTGAGCTTGGAAAATACTTCGGGTCCTACCCGAGTTTACATGGAAACCACTTCGAGTCAACCTGCTTTCACTCATCTCTGCCTCTCGTCTTCCCTTCTTCTTCATTCCTTAACCAAGTATTTAGAGTTAAACAAAACTGCTATTTAAAACTCTCGCGAACTCGAGTTCTACTCGAGCCAATCGATCTCCTACCCGAGAATAGCTTCGAGTTGCCTGACCTCCTTCCCAAATCTCACGCCACTGATACCCCACAACCACGTGCACGTGCACATGCGATTGGACCATCTCCGGCCATCATCGTGATCGCCTCCACGTCGAAGACAACCCCCTCGACTCACTCGAGTTCCTCAATCCCCTGGTCCCACTGTAAATCAAAATCGAGCTCTACGTCCCAGAATTTTAACGAAACCAGGCCACCAATTCGTCTCGTCCCCACTCCTCTGACCACCGGAGGTGGAACAACTCCGGCTACGTCCTCGTCAGTCCCCAGACCCTCATCTATCCTAGCCTCGTGCCACTCGATCGAGCGAGGGCAACGAACGAAGCGAGAATCTCTGTCGTACTCAAATTAGGTTTAAAATTTTTAATTGATTGCCGTCGACGCCACCGTGGACGTTGCCACCATCAACTATTTTTCCCACCACCGTAGCAGGCTCCTCCATCCTCACCAGCAACCCCGAACCTTCCCGTGCCACGTGTCTCCAGAAATTGGCCAAAATGTCAATTCCGATCATCCCCGATCTGCTCTTAAACCACACGATTAAAAATTATAATTTTTGCATTAAAAATCATGATTAAGTAAGATAATCCCATTTATATACCTGAATCTATAAATGGTGAAGTTCGAATTTTTTTGCTTATTCAAGTTTCCACTGTTTTCTTTAAATTTCCAGCATCAATACAAGTTGTTTTCTTTTTAAACAAGTTTCTAAACTGATGTCTATGTTATAACAACCATTTTATTTTCATAACTTAAGACTAATCGAGGCTTGGATTAAGAGTAGATGAATTTTAAAGAGTATTTCCAGACTGAAAACTATAAAACAGAGGGATACTCAGAGTTGCTTCCATAATTTATGCCTAACACAGAGGTATATTCTAAACTTACAACTATGATTCAACAAACACATTTTATTTCAATACTTAAGTCCTAACAAGATTAAATCATAAGCTAGAGATTTTGATTTGAAATTTAAGCCTGGGCCAAAATCAGAGAAGAACACAGATATATGCACCACAATATCTCATATACAAGCTAAGCAGATAAATTCCTTCACAACATTTCTGTTTCATAGATGATCAAGCAACCCCATAATATATTAACTTTTAAAAAATGTGATGTTACTCACAGATTTGAAAAGGCAGAACAGAGCATCTAATTGTAATAGCAAACACACTATAAACATTCACATCAGAAACTCATTTATACTTGCAATACTTATTCATTTCAACTATATTAGCAAGCAACCATATTTTACTTTAAGTTTTAAAAGTTACTCACATTATAAAGATGACAGAGCCTATCTTTGAAAAGCTTGAAACTGGGAACCTTAAACTGGAATGCCTCATTGAAATCTTTAAACTTGCATGCCTCACTTGATTTAAAAACTGGAGTTGTTGAATGCTTAAAACTGCTTTGAACTACATGCACGCTGTTCCTAGATTACAATTGGATGCAGACAGTTTGAATTTGCTTCCAGAGATTTGAATAGAATGCAGCAGCTTTAGACTTGATTTTGAAATATGCAGATGGGTTTTGATCTTTGATTTAGAAGTTGATTTTGATTTCTATTTGAGGCATATTTGTTTACTGATTTCAGATTTAATTAGAGGAATTACATTTGGGTTTTTTTTTCTTGTTTTGAAAATGAATATTAGAAAGAAAATGAAGTAAAGAGATAAAATGTTTATATAAGTGAATTTATGATAAACAAAAAAAATAAAAGAAAATGAAAAATGAATAAAGACACTTATCATTACATTAGCTAATTAAATTACACATGTTAAAATGAGTCATTAGATAAAGACACATGTCTTTTAAGTAATTATCTTATTTCTATTTATTTTAAAGTAATTAAAAAGCCTTTTTCTTATTTATTAAACACTTATCTATATATATAAATCATTTTAAAGAAACAAAACCAATTATATTTATAATTAAAAGTTATACAAATATTATAATATCCAAACAATTTAAATATTTATTCTCTTGAATTTCAAAGCTTACATTCAAGTTCAAATTAAATTAAATCCTAAGATTCAATTTAAAAGTTAAGTTATATATATACATATATAACTATTCATTCAATTAAATAAAAATTCCATATTCTTTAAAATCCATTCATATTAATAAAAATAATACATTATACTTATTATATGAAATTAACATATTTGATATTTAAATAATTTATATAAGAGATTATATTATCAAGTAATATTTAAAAAGAAACAAAACAAGCCTTTTTGTTAAATCTTCTTTATATTAAGCTTAAGTAAAAATATCTTAAACCATTAAAGTATTTTAAAACTATAAAATTACTAATTTAAATAACTTTGAAAAGTCATATTAAATTAAATCTAAATTCCCAATTTACCCAAAGCTTCTATTTACAATATATATAAATAAATATATATATTCAAATAGAAAATATCTTATTAACTTTTAAAAGATAAAATCACCAATTAATACTAATTTAATCAGATTATTAAATTAAATTCAAATCTTATTATCAAAGATCATCAATATCAATTTAATTATTTAACAGATTATTAAATTGATATTGTTAAAATTTCCGGGATATTACAGTTTTGAAAACAAATTCAAGTGCCGTTTCAAAGGCCAATATTGATAGTCGGTTATTTAACTATCAAACAATATTCACAACAATTATCAAACCTCAATAATTTCCCAAATTGTTTATACTAATAGTTGGTTATTTAACTATCAAACAATATTCACAACAATCATCAATTTTAAATAATTTTTTCCCAATTATTTATTTTCAAAATATCTTCGTAGGATATATTTTAACACTTCAACACTTTGAAAACCAATTTCAAATCACTTTTCTTTTGCAGAATAAATTTCCAAATGTTATTTATTTCCACTGAAGATTCACCGAGTCTGAATAATTTAAAACACTTAACCAAAAGTATATGTATATTTGGAAACACTTGAGATAAAAACTATTTTTAAACACTTTATCTAAAATATTAGTTGAAAATATTATACTGATATCTCATATAAACTTCAAGCCCAAACTAATTTTAAAAATGAAATTATTAGATAGAGTATAATTATTTAAATATCCATTTTCTAAATCAAATCTCAATTTGATCTTTAAAATAATCATTTCTATAATTAACCAAATAAATCTTTTCTTTAAAGATTTAAAAACAACTTAAGAAAATAATTTTTCCAAAGTATCCTTTTTAAAACCATCCTTAAAACTTTCAATTTATATTTATCAGCTACTTTGAAAACATACTCGGCTTTCCAGTGAAAATACACTTTCCATTTCAAAATGATCCATTTAAATCAATTAATAAATCCTTCTTTTAAATTTATCCAATCCTCTAAAATTAATTTACTTAAAAGTTTCTACTTTAATTTCCAAAAATCCAATTTTATATCCTGGTATTTAAAAATACCAGAATATATCCGGCCAAACCAAAGCCTTCAATAAATTTCAATCACCAATATAATCATTCACAGATTATCAATAATCACATCACAACATATGAAATAAATTCAACAATTTGAAGAATCCAGTTGGATCCCTCCAACTTGTTTCCCTGCATCCACAGATGTTAGCACAAAAATTAAATATCAATTCCACTTCGAGGTGAAATATCGCGGTATATGGGATTATATAATATCATCCGCTATTATGCGGCGCATAGGGTCTCATCCGCTATATAATGCGGGAAATCAATCACTCCGAATATATATATATATATATATATATATATATATATATATACACACACACACACACTATCATATATACTATCAAAACCAAACAATCAATCAAAAATTAAATTTTCTATCAATTTCAATTGAGTGAGTAGATCTCACCTTAACAATGCATGCAATCCATTTTCCATTCCGGCTTGTTTCTCGATTTTAGACCTTATATAAATATTTATACATTTTTTCAATATTAGAAATAAATCGAACATTTCAATTGCCATTTTAAAATTTTATTTAACAAATGATTTAATTTTAAACTGATAGTTTAACTTAAACTGTAACGACCCGATATTTTGGACCATTCGCATCCATTATAAGTGTATAGGTAGACACTCATGCCGGAGTTGAATTGCCCAAAATACCGTGTTGTTAATTTAAATTTGGCAAAACTAAACATATACAGTAAATAAATATAATCACAGATCACAGACACAGATTAATAATTGCAGCGGAAATAAAAGAGATAGTAGTTCATGAAGCTACTATATGAATATATAAAATACATCAGAGTTTACACCAGAAGAGTAATACGATACATCAGAGTCAAACCAGATACAACGGAAGGGTAACACGATACATCAGAATACATCACTGGAATCATCGAATACTGAAAGCAGAATAGATGGCTGGATCTTCAAGCAAAGCTCCAACTTCAAAGGTGAGTCTCGAATACTGGTACACTCAGTCTGACCCGAGCGTAAAGAAAAACACAAGACACTCGAGTCAGGATTAACATTCTTATATCAATAAATCCAACTCAAGTGAAATAGCAATTGAAATACAAGTAACTCAAAGGATGTTTGGAATAACCATCCTTTAAGGATCCATTAAACTATCTACTAGGTAGTAGTGTACGATAAGTAGATAATGTCTATCAGTAATATAAAGATATCAAAATAGTGTTAAGTCATGGCCCATTCCACCCTTAACACATTTTTATTCCCAAAAGCATATACAAGACCGTAGTTTCCCCAAAACCGGAAGTCACCAGAGGGCAATCCATATACTAAAGGTACAAAACACATTCGTAGTGGTCGCGAATAGGGAATACAAGTATGACAAGGCACATGAGGCAATACCCAAGGTAGTGATACTACCGTTTGCCTGATCCGGACTGGTGAGAACGCAACGCCACAGCGCCCGCAACACCGTGAAACAACACTCCCAAAATCAAGGGTGCACCAATCGACAACAAGTAATGAGTAGTTCGAAGAAGTGTGTCCACTTGAGGTAGCTAATCCTCCATTGGCCCAGCACGGCTCCTGTTTTAGTCATTTCCAATTTGACACAAATGTCAAGGCTATCCATCATCGTTCTCTTTCTTTAGTCATCACGTACATCATTCCAACCACTTCATTCTGGATCATCACTCCGAGTATAGTTATTAAATTGGTTTTCGGTTTAGACAGAGAGTATGTCCATAACCGATTCCGGTCTCTTTAATAACTTCCGTAATTATTACACCGATTGGTCATTTAATATATTTCAAAACCAAATCAATTTCAATTCAATTAGAATTTGCAACCCAACATTTCATTTGTCTTTCTAAATAATTTCCATAATTTACGTTTCAAAACTTCCGAATTACCATTTCAAAATCTTATAATTCAATTTCAATTTCTATTTAAACAATTCAAATATTGATTCAAGTTCGAATATAAGTTTCATTTCGAAAACATTTAAATCAATTTAGTTTAACATTCAAATCAATTTAAATTCATTTATCGTTTTCAGTCAATATTCGTTAAGTTAATTTGCCATTCAAAACAATTTCTATTAAATTTCCAATTCAATAAATCAATTACTTATATTCAACTTCATTATATCAAAACTTACAAATTTAATTAAATTAAATTCATCAAATCAAATTCTTTAAATTTCAAGTCTTACATTAATTTCAATAAATCACATTTTATTTCTTGTTAAAGAAATTCAATTTCACTTATTTACTTACTTAAATAATTTTCCAAAACTTAATTAATAAAGAAACTCAATTTCAATTATTTACGAAGTAAAATTCACTTATTCAAAAGTTCAATTTTTCTTATTAAAGAATTCAATTCAATTTAATCATTAAATACTTCAATCTTATTTAATTATTAAATAATTCAAAACTTAATTATTAAATAATTTCAAAGTTTAATAATTTCAAGTTAATTATAATTTTAAACTTAATTATTAAATCATTTCAAAGTTTAATAATTTCAAACTTAATTCAATCATTTCTCAAATTAAACAACATTCTTTCATCAATTACATTGTTAATATTTTGTTTCAGATTATTAAATATTAACATTTTCCTTTCATTAAAATTCAAATTTCAACTTCATTTCAAAACCATATTATTTATTCAAATAAAATCTTCGTTTTATTTTTAAATCAAATTATTGACCAATCGGGTTTTATTTAATTTTCTATCCTAGGTCAAAGTAGAATTTGGGTATTTATCATTTCAACCCGATTCCAATTCAATTCAAAATCAAAACATAGCAAAGGGAACTTGCAGTGTGATAACTGGGATGGTGTCAAAGTAAATAAACAGGCAATAACAACAATCAATATCAATCCAATAATCAATTTAAATAATCCCGAAATAACCGTATTAATTCGCATTGTTATTTGTACGAATTAATATAATTATTTCTAGAATCTACACTATCATTTCATGTAGATTAAAGATTATTACATTTCGGTTTTCACTTGTCATTCAATTTCAATTTCATCCATCATCAATTTAACAACATACATTCAGTGGTTCAAGATGTAATTAAACAAATCTTACGTGTCAATAAATTTTGACAGTTAAATGGGTCATATTATACAATGTCATTAAATCAAATTTAACATTTTACTATCCTATATCAAGTTCAATTGCATACTATTTATCATTTTAACATTAACAATTTAACGTCCAATATAAACATCACAATCAATCAATTTTCAGCCAAATTGTATTATCATCGCATAAATAATTAACAGATAATGGTGTCAGATGTCACAGGTGAACTAATACAGGTAATAGCATATATAACAGTGTAAATATCTAACAGCAGCATATTTCAATTGTCGTTTCAATTGAAATCAAATTTAATAAATAAAAGAACATTAATCGTGAGTGAGTGCTCACCTTTCGAGGCTAGATAAATAAGAAGATGGCGCGGATATGCACACTGATACGGACATGAGCAAATCAAAAGGTGCTGCGGCTAAATTGGATATTGGCGAGACAAGAGTAAGGCACGATGAACTAGATTAAAGAAGGTAATAGGTATAAGTGAATATAAAAATATAACTGTATATAACTATATATATAGACATAATCTAAATACAATCACATTCTTTTTTTCTCTATTTTTTTTTCTCTTTTTTTTTATTTTTTTTAAAAAAAAAACTTAATACATATGCCCACTTCAAAATCATTGCTTTTAAATTAGACTCAACATATATATATATATAAAACCAGTAGCAATACATTATATATATATATATATATTATTATTTAGACTGTTTCAAAAATATAGTAACTTGTATAACTGATATACCATTCCTTCAACACAACACATAAATATATTCGTATACGACAATCAAGTCTATTCACTACAGATATCGTATAATATTAACATACATATCTATTGGTAAAATAGTCAGATTTCACAACTACGAACTACTATTCTTACACGCAGGAATAGGAAACATCAGATCATAAATTTCTATATTACTATCATATATATATAAACACAATTTGTATAAATCTTATATAAAATTATATATAAATATATATCAGAACTTTATTATAAAATAAGCAGTAAGTATCAATATTGAAAACGTATGTGATACCTGTTTCACCATATATATTTCCTAACATAACAGTGCAAATTAGAATAAACAACAGGCCATGACTTCAAGCTTTAACCCTATAAACTACCTCACAAGCTATACGTATGTTTTGTATAAATGTAAGTTATAAACAACTTTATATAAACAATATATCATAAACAACCTCACAAGTTATAAACCATATACGCAAGCCAATATCATGAAATATAATATAAAATACTATATAACCTCACACATACTTTAAAATACTGCATACATAAATGTAGGACCGAACTTTAAAACTAATATACATGCAAATGGTCTTCAATGTGAAAATATATGTATTCAGTATAGTCTTCAATTATATATATAATATATATCACAGCTTTATATAGATACAAACCAACTTACAAATATTATAACAAACTGTTACATAGATATATATATATATATATACTTACACTATAACAACTTATACAACTAAATATAACTTACTGTAATTGAAACTTTACCACTTCAAATAAAAGCAGGGTGGAGCCATGAACTGATGGATCGTCGAGCACAGATGAAGACCGAAGTAAGGGAAGGTGTAGGCAAAGGTTGGCGAGGAGGCAAAAGGCAAGGTGGCCGAAGAGGAAGGAGAGGGCCAGGCCAACGATGCTTTGGTTGAGAGCTCCGGTGGTCAAGGCGGCGGCACAAGGAGGTGGGACGTGAAAAATGATGGCAAAGTGGTGTGGACTTTGGCTCGCATGGGTCGGCTTCAGGAATGGTGGTCTAGGTGGTCGTTGGGGTCGGAGGTGCTAGGGAATCTCGGCGTGGGGTTTCACGGAGCAGTGGCGTGGCAAGGTACAGCCATGGTAGATGGGCTTGGCGTGAGCAGGCAGTGGAGGCAAGTACGGCTATGTAGGAGAGAGGGAAGGCGGGTTAGGGGGTCTGGTGGGCGGAGGCCGTGGATAGGTTGCGGTTGAAGGTGGGAAGAGGAAGGAGGGGAGAGTTGTGTTGTAAAAGGGAAGGGAAAGTTTTTCTCTGTAACTAAAATAAAAGAAGGGGAAAGAGGGTAAAATGAACAGTGAACCCAAAAGAGAAGCAACGTATGCCATCAAAATAAAATGAACTGATACATAGTGAAAAGGCACAAAATAACTTTATTGAAAGTTGGGATAATAAATATATTCACAGGGTGGTGGCTATTCATTTTATACGGTGGAAAGTTTTGAACGGTCATAGGAAACAAATGGACTCGGACGACGATTACCGAGCTGGCTGACCGTTTCACTGATTCCGTCGCATGTCGGACGTCAAAACGCAGGATCGAATATATCGTAAAGATCAGCACGACGAGACGATCACAATGATATGCCATCACTCGATCAACGAAACAAAGTCGAATTCAAAATCGAGCCTAAATCAAAAACCTGGAAACACTAACTCGCGACCAACCACCCCCTGTCATCGCCTCGTCTTCGCAAACCTGTCCACCAGAACTCCTCCAACTCCGGTCATCACTTCGACTACCTCAGAGCTTCAACTTCCCAAAATATCTCAAAGCTCGATCCATCAACGAAGACAGACGAAACAAATTCATGCCTTACTTAAAACTAGGTTTAAAAATTTCAAACCCAAATCATTTTTGCCTTACTACCTTAAAAATTCTCCTAACAATTTTCCTATCATCCATGATCATTCCACTACCATTACTAAAGATTTCGAACTTCCAATTTCACTGAGATGATCAAAATCACTAGAACTTCATCTCTAACATAAACCAGAACTGCTCTTATTAAACTAAACTAAAAACTATGATATTCATGCTAAAAATCATATTATCATCTATGTTTTCAATTTATACATTTGAATTTATAAATTACAGAGTTCAAATTTTCACTTTAATATAACATGTCTCTGTTGTTTTAGATTACAGAGGCAACCAGGTATGAATTTTGACTTAACTAGGCTTTTTAAACCTTAGTATATGATAATTAAACAATACTTACTTATAAGTTAAATCCTAATAGAAACTAAATCAAGTAGAAAGAGATTTAAAGGGGAATTCTGGAGTCTGGCAATAAACAGATCAGAGAACAATATCATACATGCACACTTATATACATTCATGTATATACAAAATCATCAACAAACATTCACATCCAAACAATATTTATCACCGGGTTAAACATGCATCATGATTTCCTAATTTAATTTAAGTAAAAATGTTACTCACCTTTATAAAGATGACAGAGTCTATTTTTGAAAAGCTTTTGAAACTGTTTTGCTTAAGACTGGAATGCCTCACTTGGTTTAATAACTGGAGTTGCTGGAGCTTTAGATTGATTAAACTACATGCATGCAACTACCAGGTTGAAGAGATGAATGCAGACTGATTTCTGAAGATGATGCAGAGCATCTCCTTTTTGCTTTGAACATGATTCCAGAGATGAAAAGAATTGCAGCATGCTTTTAAACTTGATTCCAGGTTTTGGAAAATGGTTTACAGAGATTTGATTTTGATAATCTCTGGTTTGAGGAATGGTTACAGATCTTTGATTTGGTTTGAGGTGTTTAATTACTGATTATAGATTTTAGATTAGAGAATTGGTTTGAGAAGGGTATGAATTTTAGTTTGAGGCAATAGATTACTGACTTGATTCAGATTTGAATTAGAGATAAATCTGAGTTTATCTTGTTTTTGAAAAGAAAGAAATAGAAAGAATCAAGTAAAGGGAATGCATATGTTTATATATGTAAGTAAATTTATGATTTTATAAAAATAAAAGAAAAATGAAAAATAAAGACACTTGTCATTTGAGTTCATCATTTAATTACACTTGTTAAAACAAATGCCTTAGGAAATAACACATGTCTTTTAAGTAATTTATCTTATTTTTATTTAGTTTAAAAGTATATAAAAGTCTTTTCTTATTTATTAAAATATTTATCTATATATATAAATCACTTTTTTTAAAGAAACAAACTAATTATATTTATAAATAAAAGTTATACAAACATTCTAGAATCCAAAACAATTTAAATATTTATTCTTTTGAATTTTAAACTTTAAACTCAAATTCAAATCAAATTAAATTCTAAGATTCAACTTAAAAAGTTATGTTATACATATATACAACTACTTATCAATTTAAAAACAACAATTCCATATTCTTTAAAATCCATTCATATTTATAAAAATAATACATTATACTTATTATTTGAAAATAACATATTTGATACTTATTTAATTAGATTATTAAATTAAATTCAAATTTTATTATCAAAGATCATCAGTATCAATTTAATTATTTAACAGATTATTAAATTGATATTGTCAAAATTTCCGGGATATTACATTCCTCCCCCCTTAAAATAATTTCGTCCCCGAAATTTAAACAAAGGTAATTTAATAATCTTATTAAAGATTTTAATTTAAAACACAAGCATATATTATCAACCATATGCTAATAACCATATCAAACAATTTCACACAATCAAACAAATCTAACTATCCAGATAAAATTCTGGATAGAATTTCCTCGAGTTTCCCCAAGTGTGTGTATATATATATATCGGGATACTCGCTCTATAGAATCTAATCAATACTACTAAGCTACAGAGCTCCTACTCATCTAGATCTATAAAACTAAACAGGATATCAGACTACAGACGAGTCTGATTCAACAACCAAACCTCCCAAACTGCAGATTCTAAAACCAGAGATAGATCAAATACGTACTCTCTCAGAGATACGTAAAACACAATGAATTCCAGTTATCCAAACTGACAATTCAATTCAGAAGTCCAAATACTTATCCAAATCAGAACACAGACGAGATCCAAACACAACTCTACTTCACAACATCAGTAGATTCTAAACTTACTTCTCCCATCCAGAGATACACTCCAAACTACTTTCGCTGCTCAACTCTGATCTGAGGTAGAACACAAGCACAGACTGGACAACTCACTTCTAGAAATAAGGTTCACTGATCCATACATAAAACTCAGATACTCCATCAAAACTTGAGCTGTTTCACCAAACTCTATCTCTAGGAAAACATCCTTCCACTAGACTGAACCACCGGTATCACTCTTGGAATCCAATCGATAAGAAAACTCACCCTTCAGATGCGGACAAACTTCCGACTTCCCTGAAGACATCCAGAAAATTCTGACAACCCAAGAGAACACTCAGACAATCGCAAGTCGCTTTTGCGATCAACCCATCCTAATTCCAAACAGACTGTTCTCTCTTTACCAATCAGAATAGCTTACACTTATTTATCCAATTTATCGAAGAAATGGATCCACTCTGCTGCTTCTGAACTTCACTTCCAGAAAAACTGCTCAGCTAGAAAACTTCTTGCCATCACAGAACACTCCGAGTAGCACTGCTGACACTGATGCTCCTATCCAAAGCTCTTCGAGAAACTCGAACTCCAAACCAAAGCAGAAACACCATGCTGAACTCAGCCACAACACCGAAACATACACACTTCCTTAATCTTGTTCCAAAGAAAACATCTTCGGGAACATCCATCATCACTGTATCTCATCATACAGCTACTATTACCTGAGGTATCAAGGTACCATCACTCGCTTCTGTTCAACCGACAGATCCAACCTTACTCATCCAAACTTCAAAGATAAACTCCGAACCTTTAAAAGGTTTCCTTCAGAGATCGATGAAATCCTTTACCATAGCAAAGCTTACTCGAGACGGTATTAGGTCTACAGTCTCGACAGATACACTTCCAACCTCAATACTCAGACTCCAACCATTTGTAGTCGTGTTACACACACCACTACCCTATCTACCTTTATATCCTATATTGGAAAACCCGAACAGGTAACCCAACAAATAGGTAGAAATATATATATATTTAAAATGGTACTTTTTATATAGAAATTATTTCTGGGTAAAATTATTTCATTTACCTCTTTAAAACAATATTGTGTCCGTTGGCCTGGTTCAAGTGTTTAGAGATCCCTATCAATAACGTTAGCTACTCGTATTGACCAGAATCCATATACCACTCAACCGATCAATTAACACAATATAAAATCATTTTTATATAACTAACAAATACGCGCTCTCGTATATATATATACTCAGACTCAAATAGGTTGCTACAGATCCTATCTCTAATGAACAACCCTTCCGAACCTAGGTATTCACTCAACCTAGTGTTCTGATATTCACTTAACCAAAAGCTTAGGCATTTGCTCAACCTATGCTCTGATACCACTGTAACGACCACGACTTTCTCTCCATAGAAAGTCGTATCGCTAATAAGAAAGAAAGGGATAGAAAAGAGAAAAGAAGAGAAAGAAAAAGAAAACAACACAAATACTCACAGCGGAAACGAACAAAATATATTATATCACATAAATATTACATAGTATCATATACAACACTTATCAGAGTTACACAGATTACACATCATATACTAGACAGTTATAAACATCTGTCTAGTTATTACATCTCAATACAAAACAAAGATCTAAACAAGATCAACACAGCGGAAACTACTATCTATATCTACAACGCTGAAGCCTCCTGCTCCATTGCTCCTCCACAATTCGTCAAGGCTAACCTGAATCCCTTGGCTACTCGTAAAAATTTGAGTACCCAAGAGTTTATAAAACAGAAATAAACAACTTGGGTCAGACATGGGTCTGGTGTGAGTAACAGGTTAAACTTGTTTAACTTCAAAACCTTTTGAAAGAAAAGGTATCACGTAAGACTTCCCACAAATAAACATGGGTAAGTTTTTACCTTACGCTAACCAAAACATTTGATAGGAAATTCGATTGTATTATAATAGGGTCTAGGGTTTTCAAGTAAAATACAGAAATAGCTGAAATGCTTACATCTCACATTTCAACATAGTTGGGCACAACTAATACGTACGGCACTTATTGGAGTTTGGATTCCATACAATGGCAGGGCTACCGGGGTACCGCCCGTCACAGTACGTGGCCTAGATCACCGTACCGAGGATCACTCCCAATCCCCTGCAACACAAGGCCGGAACATCCCTTACTGGATAATTCCCGCACAAGATACCTCACGGTTGGGATCAGCAACCGCACACACTAAGCCGAAATAAGAAGGGACTTCTAGACAGAGGTAATCTTGTCCTACTTGGGTGCTACCCACTAACCTTGCTGCACCTCCCCTGTTTCAGCCATTCCCGGTTTGTGAGGCTTGAGGTCACGATTACCTTTAAATAGAACACATCTATCTTAGAATGCTCATCGTCCACCTGACGATGTGCTGAAAGCATTCAATCCATACAAGTTCGTTCCGGGTTCGAACGAAACCGAAGGCATTATCTCGTTACACTCGTTTTGGAATCACCCTCAGAGTTAACGACAATAACCCTTGCACTCTGAATCTTCATCTTCACTTGATTCACGACCTATCGTTAATTTGGATCGATGTGGTATTCGGGTCTCCAGACCTGGAAATCCGGTATACGGAAACCCGATCCCGGTCTCATCGAAATCCAAAGCGTATCTTTTAAGGCCAAGTTGTTTTAAAGGTTAAAACAATTTAATTCATTATCTTTATACACAAAGAAAGATAATTTACAACAGATAATCAACATTATCAGATAGTCCATACAATTCAACTAACATCCATATCACACAGCATATATCTCATCAGAGATATCAATCAAAGTCAAGTATCCAATACTAACATCCATTCATAAGTAATGATTTATATCATCTCTAATTAATTTAAAGTGAATTAAATTAATTACTTTATTTTATAAATCCTTCTTACTTAACCATTAATTAATTACAATTAATTAATAAATTATCCTCTAATAATTCATTTTAATTAATCATCTTTGATTAATTATCTTTTAATTACATCCAAGTAATTTATCTTTAATTAATTACTCAAATTAATTATCCTTAACCACTTATAGTAATTAACCTTTAATTACATTATTAATTAATTAACTAAAATTAATTAACTTAATCAACTAAAATTAATTACATTAATCCTTAATTAATTACATTAATTAACTACTTCATTTATTAATTATTACTTAATTAATCAATTCTTAATTACATCATTAATTATATTAATTAATGATCCTTAATTACAACTTAATTCTTAATTACTTAATTAAATTAATTACATTAATAATTAACCTTTATTTAAACAACATTTATTAATCACTCTTGATTAATCTTTAATCAGTAATTAACTACCCTTAATTACTTTCACTAACTAAATTAATTACTCCTTAATTAATTTCTTAATTAATCCCTTGATTAATTATTCAAAGTAATTAACTCAAATTACTTTTATAAAATCATTATTCAACTAATTACTTCCAGTAATTATCTTATTATTTACTTCCCTAAATAATCATACCTTAATAATTACTTTAAGTAATTATTATCAAATCATCTCTTGATTATTCTAAATTAATTAAACTTAATTAATTAATTTAACTAAATCAAATTAACTTCAATTAATTACAATAAGTAATTAATTCTTAATTACTTCCAATAAGTAATTACATTTAAACAATTTCATAAATGATTATTCTTAAATTAATTCAACTAATTAATTATCAAAATTAATCCTATTAATTCATTATTTAATAACCCATAGTTAATGACTTCATTAACTATTATTTAATTATTTTCCTTAAGTAATTAACTTATATTAATTATTATTAATCCTAAATTAATAAATCTTAATAACCAATTTATCAATCTCTAATTACTAAATTAATTAAGTGTTAACCATAACTTAATTAATATTTAATTACTCTATTAATTAATTCCTAACCATTAATTAATACTCTAATTTATAATCCCTAACTACAAATTAATCATCCCTAATTAATTTATCTTAATCATAAATAAATTAGTTTAACCTTTAATTACCTATTTAATTAATCCAAATGATTAATTAATCAAATAATTTAATTTTCTATTAAATCTCCTAATAAATTAAATAAACACAAGTCTTTAATTATTTTAGGATAAACTTTATTCTTATTGATAATCAAGTTATCATTTACAAAGTATCTTAAATTAATTTACTTTAATTTTACCTTCAAAATTTCATTTAAATTTAAAGATTTAAAATGAAAACAAATTATCTTTAACAATGTTTTAAACAACATTTCCAAAACTCTTTTATTTACAAGTTAAAGAAATACTCATCTTATAAAAGAACTTAAAGAATTTAAATTAAATTTACTTTTAAATTCTAACCATTTAATATACATTTTAAACAATTAAAATCATTAAAACAATTTAATTTAAAAACTGCTTTTATTTCAAATCTGAGATACAGATTTAAACTTAGATTTAAGACTTGTTTAAATTTCACTTAACCATTTAAATTCAGTTTTGAATTTTTAAAAACAGATCAGAGTTTTTAAATCTGGCAACACAAATTTGTACTCGAGCCTATCTAAGTTTACTTCGAGTCGCCTCTCCCACAACTTCGAACATCTCACGAAACAACTCGAGAAAATCTCGAGCACTTCCCACTGCTATAATCCCAGACTTCACCCAGACATATCACAATCGCGTGCACGTGCACGATCACCAGCGTCCACTCCGATGATCTACGACGACTCCCCCATCTCGACGATCCTTCCTATGCCAGAATGCCATCACTCGATCAACGAAACAAAGTCGAATTCAAAATCGAGCCTAAATCAAAAACCTGGAAACACTAACTCGCGACCAACCACCCCCTGTCATCGCCTCGTCTTCGCAAACCTGTCCACCAGAACTCCTCCAACTCCGGTCATCACTTCGACTACCTCAGAGCTTCAACTTCCCAAAATATCTCAAAGCTCGATCCATCAACGAAGACAGACGAAACAAATTCATGCCTTACTTAAAACTAGGTTTAAAAATTTCAAACCCAAATCATTTTTGCCTTACTACCTTAAAAATTCTCCTGACAATTTTCCTATCATCCATGATCATTCCACTACCATTACTAAAGATTTCGAACTTCCAATTTCACTGAGATGATCAAAATCACCAGAACTTCATCTCTAACATAAACCAGAACTGCTCTTATTAAACTAAACTAAAAACTATTATATTCATGCTAAAAATCATATTATCATCTATGTTTTCAATTTATACATTTGAATTTATAAATTACAGAGTTCAAATTTTCACTTTAATATAACATGTCTCTGTTGTTTTAGATTACAGAGGCAACCAGGTATGAATTTTGACTTAACTAGGCTTTTTAAACCTTAGTATATGATAATTAAACAATACTTACTTATAAGTTAAATCCTGATAGAAACTAAATCAAGTAGAAAGAGATTTAAAGGGGAATTCTGGAGTCTGGCAATACACAGATCAGAGAACAATATCATACATGCACACTTATATACATTCATGTATATACAAAATCATCAACAAACATTCACATCCAAACAATATTTATCACCGGGTTAAACATGCATCATGATTTCCTAATTTAATTTAAGTAAAAATGTTACTCACCTTTATAAAGATGACAGAGTCTATTTTTGAAAAGCTTTTGAAACTGTTTTGCTTAAGACTGGAATGCCTCACTTGATTTAATAACTGGAGTTGCTGGAGCTTTAGATTGATTAAACTACATGCATGCAACTACCAGGTTGAAGAGATGAATGCAGACTGATTTTTGAAGATGATGCAGAGCATCTCCTTTTTGCTTTGAACATGATTCCAGAGATGAAAAGAATTGCAGCAGGCTTTTAAACTTGATTCCAGGTTTTGGAAAATGGTTTACAGAGATTTGATTTTGATAATCTCTGGTTTGAGGAATGGTTACAGATCTTTGATTTGGTTTGAGGTGTTTAATTACTGATTATAGATTTTAGATTAGAGAATTGGTTTGAGAAGGGTATGAATTTTAGTTTGAGGCAATAGATTACTGACTTGATTCAGATTTGAATTAGAGATAAATCTGAGTTTATCTTGTTTTTGAAAAGAAAGAAATAGAAAGAATCAAGTAAAGGGAATGCATATGTTTATATATGTAAGTAAATTTATGATTTTATAAAAATAAAAGAAAAATGAAAAATAAAGACACTTGTCATTTGAGTTCATCATTTAATTACACTTGTTAAAACAAATGCCTTAGGAAATAACACATGTCTTTTAAGTAATTTATCTTATTTTTATTTAGTTTAAAAGTATATAAAAGTCTTTTCTTATTTATTAAAATATTTATCTATATATATAAATCACTTTTTTTAAAGAAACAAACTAATTATATTTATAAATAAAAGTTATACAAACATTCTAGAATCCAAAACAATTTAAATATTTATTCTTTTGAATTTTAAACTTTAAACTCAAATTCAAATCAAATTAAATTCTAAGATTCAACTTAAAAAGTTATGTTATACATATATACAACTACTTATCAATTTAAAAATAACAATTCCATATTCTTTAAAATCCATTCATATTTATAAAAATAATACATTATACTTATTATTTGAAAATAACATATTTGATACTTATTTAATTAGATTATTAAATTAAATTCAAATTTTATTATCAAAGATCATCAGTATCAATTTAATTATTTAACAGATTATTAAATTGATATTGTCAAAATTTCCGGGATATTACATTCTGGTGGGCGGAGGCCGTGGATAGGTTGCGGTTGAAGGTGGGAAGAGGAAGGAGGGGAGAGTTGTGTTGTAAAAGGGAAGGGAAAGTTTTTCTCTATAACTAAAATAAAAGAAGGGGAAAGAGGGTAAAATGAACAGTGAACCCAAAAGAGAAGCAATGTATGCCATCAAAATAAAATGAACTGATGCATAGTGAAAAGGCACAAAATAACTTTATTGAAAGTTGGGATAATAAATATATTCGCAGGGTGGTGGCTATTCATTTTATACGGTGGAAAGTTTTGAACGGTCATAGGAAACAAATGGACTCGGATGACGATTACCGAGCTGGCTGACCGTTTCACTGATTCCGTCGCATGTCGGACGTCAAAACGCAGGATCGAATATATCATAAAGATCAGCACGACGAGACGATCACAATGATATACAGATATCAGTGGTACGATTGAATTATAAAAATTCGAATTTTCTACCAGCGGAAAATGCAACAAAAACGCAGAAGAATAAGATCGATGGAGCTAAAGATGTCTGAATTTTGAAAAACGAAAAATAGTGTTTGCTCAGAAGATGGTTTAGAATTTTTCTATGTAAAATATGTAGGTTCCGAAAATATTTTATTTTCATCGCTTTTTAACCGATTAAATTGAAGTAAATTTACGCGCAAAATAAACTTTCATATTTTCAGACGAAAATTACCAGTTGCTATGTTTAACTAAACGCATTCCAAATATCAAATTTATATTTCAAAATTTTATCGTTTAAAATTTCACAAAATTTCAACTAATTACGTTATTAAAACAGTTAAAATATTACGGATCCAACGGAACTATTTTCGTCGAATTCCGAGACTGTGCCTCGGAAGGCTATTTTTGAACATCGATTTAAACAATATAATTTTCAAAACTGAACAAAACACTTTCAAATTCAATTTTAAAAGTTCTATTACCTTCAGTATTATCAATATGAATTTTACAAGACTTCAAATTATTTTTAACAAGCTCAGAACTGAAGATTAAATATTTTACCCAACTTCAATAATTAAATTTAATAATTTAATTGCCAAATTCATATTGATATTTGAAATTCAAGTTGGACTAACTTCCAAATATTTAAAATCAATTAAATATTTCAATTTCAAATGTCCAAAATTCTGGGTTGTCACATTCTTCCCCCCTTAAAATAATTTCGTCCCGAAATTACTAGTTAAGACGAATGATCCATAACCCGTTTAATTATTTCCCATAACCAAATAGTTTTATCAACTTGCCAAAATAAATCTTTTTATCAAAGATCCATTATCCCTCTTATTAACTTTCCAACCTCAACCATAAGTTTCAAACAATATTATTTTCTCAACAATTCAAATTCAAATTTTAAATTCAAAATTTTTCTAACTCCCTAAATTTCCGAAACATTTCGCCAGCGTCTACTTTGCGCGGTTAGCTCGGTACGACTACAAAATGCCACAACGAGCCCCCAGATTTCAAAAGAAAACAAAAGGCCAAGTGGCTAGATCAGAAAAGGATCAAATTTCATATTGAAATTTAAATACATACCTTTTGTCGAACAAATTAATTTTATCTTCTGAAATCAAAAATCTAATTCCTTTTGCTTTTAAAACACCTGTATACTACTAGCAATAATTTCCAATCATAGCTTTCAAAATAATTTTATACATTACTTTACTAAATTTTCAATATCCATTTCATTCAAATCCGTACGATGTTCATATATCATTCGTACGCAATATCAAATTCGATCGCTCACTCGATCACACAATTTCACTTCCAAACTAGTATCGTTCACCCGACTTCCTAGTGCGGACTCAGATCTGGTTTCTTGATCAGAAACCGTCATTCTCCTTGCATAATCATAACTATGACAGAGAATTTCCAGAATCAACCAAAAATCATTATCCAGGGTTCGCCGTTGAAAATCGAGTGAAATATCCCAACTCGGATCGATATAATTATCTCGAAATTCTGTGCTCAAATTTTGGATCAAATCGTTATGCGAATAAAATAATATACGTACATCCTACGTATTTTATTCCAATTGATTATTAGTGTAACAACCCGAGTTTTTCTGACACGAAAAACCAGACCATTTGAGTTAAGAAGAAGAGGTAGAAGAAGAAGAAAAATAGAAAACAACAACAGAATCTCTCATACGCAGCGGAATAAACTATAATAGGTAATAACAGATCTTTACACAAAAAGAAATCTATATCTGTTTATATATACATCATCCCAATACATCATCAGAGTACATCACATCAATATCATACAACTGGACAGTAATCATAACTTGTCCTCACAATCTGAATACACAGTGGAATATATAACTCAAATACGAAAGTACGTATCGCCATCCAGCTCCACAGCATCATTTCCTGTAATTTATAATACTCGGTCTGACCCGAGCATCATATAAAACAATACCCGAGTCAGTCTGGAATACCAGCGTGAGAAAATCACACTCAATTGATTATTAAAGTTTCCAAAAATCCTTTGAAAACTAAAGCATCTCGTAAGACCACGCCACAAATAAACATGTCGGGTTTTTACCTTACGAAAGCTAAAACACTTTTTATAAAATCCTCTGATATTATAATAGTGTCTATTCACAAATACTTATTAAAATAGCTGAAATTGTTACATTATTAAATTCCAGCATACTAGCCACAAAAGTGGGTAATACAAACAAATACCGTACAAGGCACGTAGGAAGAATGGATTTCAAACGAATGACTAGGCACTGGGGTACCACCTATCACAGTACGTGGCCTAGATCACCGTACCGAGGAGTACGCACGCTCCCCTGCAACACAAGGCCGGAACCATCCCTTACTGGATGATCCCGAATAAAATCACCCCACGGTTGGGATCAGCAACCGCACCACTAAGCCGAAATAAAAAAGGAACATCTAGACAGGGATGACTTTACCCTCCAGTGGAAGCTACCCACGAAGCCTTGCTGCATAACCCCTGATTTTCAGTCATTCCCGGTTGATGAGGTTCGAGGCTAAACGATACCTTTTAGAGAACATATCCCTTAGAATGCCCATCGTCCGCTGACGATGTTTCGCAAGCATTCGTCCATACAAGTCCGTCCTGGGTTTGAACGGAACCGAAGGCACTACTCCTACTACATCCATTTTGGAAATATCCTCAGGATTAGTAGCGACTAGCCCTTGCACTTCACTGCTCCATCTTCGACTCCGAAATCGTTACACGAAACGTACAAACCGGATCGAAGTGGTATTCGAGTCTCCAGACCTAGAATCCCGGTATACGGAAACTCGATCCCGGTCTCTTCGAAACGATCAGCGCATTTGGCCAATATTGATAGTCGGTTATTTAACTATCAATTAACATCCACAAGCAACCATCACACAATAAATAATTTCCCACATTATTTATTTGCCCAAATATCTTTCCAAGATATATTTCTATTTTCAAACTCCTTTTGAAAACAACTTCAAACAGTTTCCGCTTACGGAATACATTTCCCCAAATATTTATTTCTCTGAAACACCAAGTACAAAATACTTTTAGATTTAAAAATAATTTAAAAGCACTTTACTATAAATATACTTTATAATATTGAAATTTAAAACTACTTTAATACCTTAACAAAATATATACTTAAGGAATATTTAAAATGAAACCACTTTACAAATATAAACTAAATTTCTCTTTTTAAAATATAATACCAAATCACTTTTATATAATTACTACAATAATAGATCTTTGAAAAATATTTACTTTAAAGTTTAAATATTTAAAAAGAATAGGTTTCCTAAAACATACTTACTTAGGAAATTAACATTTAGAAATAATAAATTTTCTAAAATATGCTTTTAAAAATACAATTAGAACTTTTAACTTATATTAAAATTGCTTTGAAAACGTACTTGGCTATACAGAGAAATACCCTTCTCACTCCCATCTTTTAAAAATAAAATAACATTTATTTTTAAACCAAACCCTATCCTTTTATAAATTCCCACTTTGAAATTATATTTCAAATATCCTCTGATATTTTATTTTACTTTACAAACCCAGTTTATCTCTCCCCAAATCTCATTTCTCTTTAAAATTCAAATTCCAAAGTATTTAAATCAATTTATAATTGATTTCCCAATTTATTTTACTTTGAAATAAATTTCTTTACTTAATCCATTTATTTCCAACTTCATTAACTTCCAGATTTTATTTCTCATTATGATTTAAAATCTTTAAACCGAAACACAAGTTTCAGATTTCCCAAATTCCTTCTCTTTTTAATTACATTTAAACATTGAATTAAAATAAATTTTTATCCCTTTAAATAACATCACATAAGTCTTCTTTAAATTCAACATTTCTCTATTTATTCAAAATTCCTCTTTTCCATATTTAATTTATTCGAATTCACTAGAATTACTTAACTTAATTTTACTCTTTTATATTTTCCAAAAATCCAATTCAATTGTTTTTGATAACTCATTATACTGGGAAATTCAATCCAACCAGATTATCCAATATAAATTATCACAAGATAACAACAATCATATCACAGAATATTTAAACAAAAATTAAATATTTTGAGGAATCCAGTTGGATCCCTCCAACCTGTTTCCCAGCATCCACAGACGTTAGCACAATACCAATTCCACTTCAAGGTGGAATATCGCGGTATATGGGTTTATAAAATATCATCCGCTATTATGCGGCGCATAGGGTCTCATCCGCTATATAATGCGGGAATATCAACAACTCCAATATATACATATGCCAATATGTATATATTGGTATATACTACTATATATGATATTGTAACGACCCGTATTTTTACGGATCGTCAAGTTCGTCAAAATCTGGAATTTTTGCATTTTTAAGTCATTTCAGATTTTTAGGGAAATTTGTCTAAGTGCTAGGTCGGCAGGGCAAGTTAGCGACCTAAGAGTTTCGGTGAACTAAGTGCTAGGTCGGCAGGGCAAGTTAGCGACCTAAGAGTTTCGGTGAGCTAAGTGCTAGGTCGGCAGGGCAAGTTAGCGACCTAGTGGTTCCGAGTTAGCGACCTAGAGGTTACTGGGGGTGTGGTTAGGTCGGCTGGGAAAGTTAGCGACCTAGTGTATTAGCTTGTTAGCGACCTAAGGTATTAGCTTGTTAGCGACCTAGTGTATTAGCTTGTTAGCGACCTAGTGTATTAGCTTGTTAGCGACCTAGTGTATTAGCTTGTTAGCGACCTAGTGTATTAGCTTGTTAGCGACCTAGTGTATTAGCTTGTTAGCGACCTAGTGTATTAGCTTGTTAGCGACCTAGTGTATTAGCTTGTTAGCGACCTAAGGTATTAGCTTGTTAGCGACCTAGTGTATTAGCTTGTTAGCGACCTAGTGTATTAGCTTGTTAGCGACCTAAGGTATTAGCTTGTTAGCGACCTAAGGTATTAGCTTGTTAGCGACCTAAAGAGTTGCCGTGTTAGCGACCTAAGGAGATAGGTCGCATAAGTGTTAGGTCGTAGCAGTGTTAGGTCGCGTAGGTTGCTAAGTTGTTAGGTCGCTAGGATAGTTCAAGTGTTAGGTCGCGTGTTGTTTTAGGTCGTCTTGTGTTAGGTCGCAACCCAACTGAGTCTTAGGTAGTTAAGTCGATAGGTTGTTAGGTCGCTGGGTTTCCTAAGTGTTAGGTCGCTGAGGAGTTAAGTCGTGCATCTGTTAGGTCGGAGAGTCTTAGGTCGGAGAGGCTTAGGTCGGAAACGACCTAGGGAGATAGCCGAGTTAAGCGACTTAAGGAAATTTCTGCTATAAATAGGAGGGGTTGTTCTCACTTTTTGGGATCCGGATTTTTGAAGCGACGAAGTGCTGCCATTTTGAGAGCTCGACTTCTACACTTCTTCACTTCTTTTCTCCACTCTAATCTAGTGCTTCCTTCCATCCAAATCGAAGATCAAGATTGAAGATTCAAGAGCTTAGATTGAAGATCTTCATCTTTTCAAGAGAGATTTCTTCATTTGAAGCGGATTTGTGATAGATCAAGCTTCATCCTTCGCTGTCCAGATCTGAAGCGTGTTGATTTGGGTTTGTTTAGGTGATTTGGTGAGTGGTGATTATCTCTCACACGGATCCAAAGGAGTATATCGGATTGTTGGCTCGATTTGGTGTTAAAATAGAGATTTCCATGCATTTTCTTCATCCTATGTATAGATCCATATAGATCCATTGTTCATGATGATGTTACATCCATTTTATCATATGTTAACCTATGCAAGTTCATTCATCAAGTTTGTAGAGATATAATCCATGTTTTCATGCTTATTGGACTTTCAACTCTTTAATTACGAAAATGCCATTATTGTTATAATTGTCTACTTAGATCATTTTTGAATGCTTGATTGCTTGGATTGATGTTTGATTTGATTGATTGTTATGAACTAGATGATTGATGATTAGATTTAGATCGAAGGTGATTCAAAAGCTAAGGGAAAGGCTCTTGTATTGGAAAAGCTGCTCGTGGCATATGTAGCGGGATGATGAAGCTCCTATGCATAGATTTGATGATGTGAAGTTGAGATGAAGCTTTGCGAGGATGTAATGAAGCGAGGCATCATATGATGAAGACTTGGTCTAATCCAGGCGGGATCATTCCAAGCATGTTGATAACTCGGTGATATGATTCGAGTTGAGGATAATGGATGCTCGAGAGGCGCTTGAGCTAGTATGGCAATAGTCGTCGAGGAGGATGACTAGGAGGTTGAGATCTCATCGTTGTTGAAGGTTCTAGCATGCTCTAAGCAAGAGTACATGGGGACGCCCAAAAGACTAAGTTGATGGTCAAGTACTCTGGGTAGATTCGATAATCCTAGGCACGGGTCACGATGACGTGCGGGAGTTATGTCTAGAACCGGGGTTACCATTAGCCCTTGACGGACGGCTGAAAGAATGTGCCGGTCATTCAATTAACGGTGATATCGCAACAATGATAACAGTGATAGCCGAGTCATGGATGTTTGGTTGTATCGTCATTCGGTCTCAAGAGCGGTATTTCCTGGGTGCTTATCTGACCTTGGTTTTAGACCTTGGGATTTGTACTTGGAAAACATCGCTCTTAACTCGAGTGACAATTGCTTTACTTTAAATTGTATGCTCTGCTATGTTTGCTTCTGCTTAGTGTGTGTCTGGGGGCTATCACTGTAGAATGAGGTTGGAGTGGGAGGGTTGTATTCCTATTCCTTTTCCTTTATGCTCTTTTGGTATGTTGTTAGTTAATTTACTGCTCACTAAGACTGTTGTCTGACTCAAGGCTTTATGTTTTAATTCTTATTGCCTTGGGCTGTTCGTCCATTTTGGGACGGGCAGACTAGGTAGCAGGTGACAGGTGCTGTTCTCTTCTCACGATGCTGATATCGAAGACGAGCTGGAGGGTTGCATATTATCTTCTTATTATATGTACTGGATATTCCGCTGTTTTGTTTTCTCTGAGAGATATGTAGTGAGGCTGGATGTATTGACTATATGAATGCTTGTATTCAACTATTATGGAGTTTTATAAGATGTCATTTTGTTCTGTAAAGCTTCACTATACATATGTTCTATTGTATTTTGTCCATGCGCTGTGAGTAATACGATAGATTCTGTTGTTTTAAATCTTACCTTGACAATCGTCCATGGTCGCCTGGCACACTTTACAGCGCACTATCTTTAGATTCGGTGCAGGGGTCATGGGCGGTCGTCACATTTGGTATCAGAGCATTGGTTAATCGATTTTACCCAACGCTCGCTGAAGTAACTACGTATGAGAGACGTAATTGTATTTTGATGGATGAATACTATATATAATATAGTCGCTTAGTAGGGTTTGAGTCCTTTATGCAGTTGTTTCTCTAGATGTTCTAATCATTCCTTTTTATAGATATTGAGAATGAGTCGAAGAGGGAGACCAGCTGCTAGGGGAGGCCGTGCTACTGAAGGGGCTGCTGATTATGTTACTATGTTCGAAACCATGATGACTTCGATCAGGAGAAGGATGTCAGCCCCGGGGCCATCAGTAGATGTTGGAGATCAAGTACAGGCTCCAAGATTGATGGATCACTTGGACGATTCATTTAGGAAGCTTGTGGAGGAAGCTCTCAGACACGAGAATCTGTTTCCTAAGGAAGGATCTGTTGTTGCTGTGACCAGGGAAGAGTCTAAACCCCAGCAGGGTAGAAACAAGAAGAGGAAGCAGCAGCAGCAGAAGGGTAAGGATGGTCAGAAGAAGCCGAAAGGCGAAGTGACTTGCTACAACTGTCAGCAGAAAGGCCATCTCTCCAAGGATTGCAAGAATCCGAAGGCGCCGGCGAAGTGCCACAACTGTGACAAGCCAGGGCATTTCAGGAAGAATTGTCCAGAACCGAGTAGGGACAAGCAGATTGTGCAGGCTTATACTTTGGGAGCTGTTCCGTCATCTTCAAAAGCTCCTACTGCAGAAGAGAAGGGAAAGAGTGTGGTGGTTCAAGGTACTCTTTTCCTATGTGGTGTTCCAGTTAGAGTTTTGTTGGATACCGGAGCGTCGCACTCGTTTGTTTGTAGTGAACTCATAGGCCGGTTAGGTTTGGAACCGGGTATTGTTGATAGGCCATTGGTTGTGACTAATCCAGTTGGGGGTTCGTCTTGTTTGTGTATGTTATGCCGTGGTCTAGTTGTATCGAGTCATGGTTGCTCTTTTGTTTGTGATTGCTTTGTTCTGAACTTTGCGGGGTTCGGAATTATCTTGGGTATGGACTGGCTTAGGAAGTATGCGGCTAAGGTTGATTGTGAGAGGCTAGAGGTGACAGTCGAGAATGTGGAAGGGCGAAAGATTGTGATACGATGTAAGCATGAGGAAGGCGTCTTCATGAGCTTCATGTATTCGCTAGTTGTTCCACGGGATGGACTGTCTTTAGTGCCGATCGCAAATAGATTCGAGGATGTCTTTGACGAAGTCAAAGGGTTGCCGCCGCATAGTGAGATCGAGTTTCGTATAGATCTAGTTGAAGGAGCCAGACCTGTTGTGATGCCTCTTAGGCGGATGGCGCCTAGGGAACAGCAGGAGTTGAGGGTGCAAGTTGATGACCTTTTACAGAAAGGATTCATTCGGCGTAGTGTGTCCGAGTGGGGTGCACCAGTTGTGTTTGCAACCAAGGCAGATGGGTCGTTGAGATTGTGCGTCGATTATCGTGAGCTGAATAAGGTGACTAAGAAGAACAAGTATCCATTGCCGAGAATAGATGACTTGTTTGATCAGCTTCACGAAGCTAAGGTGTTTTCTCAGATGGATTTGGCAACGGGATTTCACCAGTTGAGAGTGGCTAAGGATAGTGTGCCGAAGACTGCTTTTAGGACACCATCCGGTTTCTTTGAGTGGCTGGTAATGCCGTTTGGATTGACTAACGCGCCAGCATATTTTGTGGATCTTATGAATAGAGTGTTCAGAGATCAGTTGAACAAGTTCGTACTTGTGTTCGTGGATGATATTCTGATTTATTCCAGAACGGAAGAAGAGCACAAGACGCACTTGCGTATTGTTTTGGAGATCTTGCGAAAACATCAGCTGAAGGCTAAGTTTTCGAAGTGTCACTTCTGGAAGAGTGAAGTGAGGTTCTTAGGCCATGTGATTTCTGGAAATGGAATAGCGGTTGATCCCGCTAAGGTGGCAGCAATCCAGGATTGGGTTAGACCTAAGAATGCATCGGATGTGAGAAGTTTTCTTGGATTAGCAGGATATTATCGACGGTTTATCAAAGACTTCTCCAAGATAGCTGCACCGTTAACAGGATTGACGAAGAAGAACCAAGTGTTCAGTTGGAATGCTAAGTGTGAGCAAGCTTTCGGAATCCTGAAAGAGAGATTGACGAGTGCTCCTGTTTTGACTATTCCTAGTGGGAATGATGAGATGGTGGTTTACACCGACGCATGTGGTACTGGACTTGGAGCAGTGCTGATGCAGAAGGATAAGGTTGTTGCGTATGCCAGTCGACAACTGAAGCCGCATGAAAGGAATTACCCAACTCATGATTTGGAATTGGCGGCGATTGTATTTGCTCTGAAGATGTGGAGACATTATCTGTTGGGAGTTCGATTCGAGTTGTTTACGGATCACAAGTCGTTGAAGTATCTTTTCTCCCAAAAGGATTTGAATCTTCGGCAGCAACGTTGGCTAGAGTTTTTAGCATCATATGATTTTGGTATAGCTTATACTCCGGGAAAAGGTAACGCAGTGGCAGATGCGTTAAGTCGAAGACATGCAGGATTGGGAGCCATGTTTTCTAAATGGAAGAATCTCGAGTATTTGGCTGGATTTGACTTCAGGCCTAGATGCGAATTGGAACCTGAGATGTTGGCAAACTTATCGATAAGACCTTCTCTTGTGGAAAGGATTGGCGAGAGCCAAAAGCGAGATGATAAGCTTGTCAATATTATCCGTGATTTAGAATCTGGATTGGATCCAGAAAAGGATAAAAGATTTGAGGTCGATAGAGAAGGTTGGCTTCGAGAGCAAGGACGACTAGCTGTTCCCGATATAGATGAATTGAGGAGTGAAGTCCTGAAGGAAAGTCATCACTCGAAGCTGACAATTCATCCAGGTGGAAACAAGATGTATCGGGATATGAAGAGAACCTACTACTGGGAAGGCATGAAGAAGGATGTTGGAGATTTCATTTCCAAGTATATGAATTGCCAGTTGGTAAAAGCCGAACAGAAGAAACCAAGCGGATTGCTTCAGCCCTTAGAAGTTCCTACATGGAAGTGGGAACAAGTGTCGATGGATTTTATTGATGGATTGCCTAGAACCAGAACGGGAAAATGAAGGGATTTGGGTCATTGTAGATCGTCTGACTAAGAGTGCACGATTCATTCCTGTTCGATCGACTAGGACTGCATCAAAGTTGGCTGAGTTGTATGTTAAGTGGATAGTTCGTTTCCATGGTATTCCGAAGAGTATAGTGAGCGATCGAGATCCATTGTTCACTAGTGGATTTTGGAAGAGCTTCCAGGAAGTGTTGGGAACCGAGTTGTGTTTGAGTACAGCTTATCACCCTCAAACAGATAGTCAGACTGAGAGAGTCAACCAAGTTTTGGAAGATCTCCTCAGAGCTTGTGTTTTGGATTTCGGAGGATCATGGGAAGATCACCTTCATTTGGTGGAGTTTGCGTACAACAATAGTTACCAGTCAAGCATTGGTATGGCACCGTATGAGGCATTGTATGGAAGACCGTGTAACTCTCCAACAGGTTGGTTGGAAACTGGAGAAAAGCTGATGCTTGGGCCAGAGATGATTCGACAGACTTCAGATTTCATAGAGATCATTCGGCAACGAATGAAGGCAGCCCAAGACCGTCAGAAGAGTTATGCTGATAAGCGTCGGAAGGATTTGGAATTCGACGTAGGAGATATGGTTTTTGTGAAGATTTCTCCACTGAAGAATGTTATCTGATTCGGGAAGAAAGGTAAATTGACTCCGAGATTTGTTGGACCATTCCCGATTATCGAGCGAATTGGAAAGCTCGCCTATAGGTTGGAGTTACCTGAAAAGATGTCGGGTGTGCACAATGTTTTTCATGTATCTTATCTACGGAAGTATGTGCACGACTCGAATACAGTGGTTTCTGCTGATAGCTGTGAAGACTTAGAAGTTGATCCAGTTGATAGAAGACCTCGTAAGCCGCTTCGTGTTGTTGAAACCGACACGAAACAGCTTAGGAGGAAGGTAGTTAAGTTGCTCAAGATACAATGGAGTGATGATGATAACGACTGTACGTGGGAAGTGGAAGAGAGGATGAAGGCAGCTCATCCTGAACACTTCAAGGTATGACCCTAGGGTGTCGTCTCATCTCGCGATATTGTAACTTGTTCTAAGTTTTAGAATTCTGTACGCTAAGTTAGAATTGGATGCATGGTTTGTTGATTGTTATGGATGGTAGGCGTACAGAATAGTTTTGATTGCTTGGGATTTCGGGGGCGAAATTCCTAAGGGGGAGAGAATGTAACGACCCGTATTTTTACGGATCGTCAAGTTCGTCAAAATCTGGAATTTTTGCATTTTTAAGTCATTTCAGATTTTTAGGGAAATTTGTCTAAGTGCTAGGTCGGCAGGGCAAGTTAGCGACCTAAGAGTTTCGGTGAACTAAGTGCTAGGTCGGCAGGGCAAGTTAGCGACCTAAGAGTTTCGGTGAGCTAAGTGCTAGGTCGGCAGGGCAAGTTAGCGACCTAGTGGTTCCGAGTTAGCGACCTAGAGGTTACTGGGGGTGTGGTTAGGTCGGCTGGGAAAGTTAGCGACCTAGTGTATTAGCTTGTTAGCGACCTAAGGTATTAGCTTGTTAGCGACCTAGTGTATTAGCTTGTTAGCGACCTAGTGTATTAGCTTGTTAGCGACCTAGTGTATTAGCTTGTTAGCGACCTAGTGTATTAGCTTGTTAGCGACCTAGTGTATTAGCTTGTTAGCGACCTAGTGTATTAGCTTGTTAGCGACCTAGTGTATTAGCTTGTTAGCGACCTAAGGTATTAGCTTGTTAGCGACCTAGTGTATTAGCTTGTTAGCGACCTAGTGTATTAGCTTGTTAGCGACCTAAGGTATTAGCTTGTTAGCGACCTAAGGTATTAGCTTGTTAGCGACCTAAAGAGTTGCCGTGTTAGCGACCTAAGGAGATAGGTCGCATAAGTGTTAGGTCGTAGCAGTGTTAGGTCGCGTAGGTTGCTAAGTTGTTAGGTCGCTAGGATAGTTCAAGTGTTAGGTCGCGTGTTGTTTTAGGTCGTCTTGTGTTAGGTCGCAACCCAACTGAGTCTTAGGTAGTTAAGTCGATAGGTTGTTAGGTCGCTGGGTTTCCTAAGTGTTAGGTCGCTGAGGAGTTAAGTCGTGCATCTGTTAGGTCGGAGAGTCTTAGGTCGGAGAGGCTTAGGTCGGAAACGACCTAGGGAGATAGCCGAGTTAAGCGACTTAAGGAAATTTCTGCTATAAATAGGAGGGGTTGTTCTCACTTTTTGGGATCCGGATTTTTGAAGCGACGAAGTGCTGCCATTTTGAGAGCTCGACTTCTACACTTCTTCACTTCTTTTCTCCACTCTAATCTAGTGCTTCCTTCCATCCAAATCGAAGATCAAGATTGAAGATTCAAGAGCTTAGATTGAAGATCTTCATCTTTTCAAGAGAGATTTCTTCATTTGAAGCGGATTTGTGATAGATCAAGCTTCATCCTTCGCTGTCCAGATCTGAAGCGTGTTGATTTGGGTTTGTTTAGGTGATTTGGTGAGTGGTGATTATCTCTCACACGGATCCAAAGGAGTATATCGGATTGTTGGCTCGATTTGGTGTTAAAATAGAGATTTCCATGCATTTTCTTCATCCTATGTATAGATCCATATAGATCCATTGTTCATGATGATGTTACATCCATTTTATCATATGTTAACCTATGCAAGTTCATTCATCAAGTTTGTAGAGATATAATCCATGTTTTCATGCTTATTGGACTTTCAACTCTTTAATTACGAAAATGCCATTATTGTTATAATTGTCTACTTAGATCATTTTTGAATGCTTGATTGCTTGGATTGATGTTTGATTTGATTGATTGTTATGAACTAGATGATTGATGATTAGATTTAGATCGAAGGTGATTCAAAAGCTAAGGGAAAGGCTCTTGTATTGGAAAAGCTGCTCGTGGCATATGTAGCGGGATGATGAAGCTCCTATGCATAGATTTGATGATGTGAAGTTGAGATGAAGCTTTGCGAGGATGTAATGAAGCGAGGCATCATATGATGAAGACTTGGTCTAATCCAGGCGGGATCATTCCAAGCATGTTGATAACTCGGTGATATGATTCGAGTTGAGGATAATGGATGCTCGAGAGGCGCTTGAGCTAGTATGGCAATAGTCGTCGAGGAGGATGACTAGGAGGTTGAGATCTCATCGTTGTTGAAGGTTCTAGCATGCTCTAAGCAAGAGTACATGGGGACGCCCAAAAGACTAAGTTGATGGTCAAGTACTCTGGGTAGATTCGATAATCCTAGGCACGGGTCACGATGACGTGCGGGAGTTATGTCTAGAACCGGGGTTACCATTAGCCCTTGACGGACGGCTGAAAGAATGTGCCGGTCATTCAATTAACGGTGATATCGCAACAATGATAACAGTGATAGCCGAGTCATGGATGTTTGGTTGTATCGTCATTCGGTCTCAAGAGCGGTATTTCCTGGGTGCTTATCTGACCTTGGTTTTAGACCTTGGGATTTGTACTTGGAAAACATCGCTCTTAACTCGAGTGACAATTGCTTTACTTTAAATTGTATGCTCTGCTATGTTTGCTTCTGCTTAGTGTGTGTCTGGGGGCTATCACTGTAGAATGAGGTTGGAGTGGGAGGGTTGTATTCCTATTCCTTTTCCTTTATGCTCTTTTGGTATGTTGTTAGTTAATTTACTGCTCACTAAGACTGTTGTCTGACTCAAGGCTTTATGTTTTAATTCTTATTGCCTTGGGCTGTTCGTCCATTTTGGGACGGGAAGACTAGGTAGCAGGTGACAGGTGCTGTTCTCTTCTCACGATGCTGATATCGAAGACGAGCTGGAGGGTTGCATATTATCTTCTTATTATATGTACTGGATATTCCGCTGTTTTGTTTTCTCTGAGAGATATGTAGTGAGGCTGGATGTATTGACTATATGAATGCTTGTATTCAACTATTATGGAGTTTTATAAGATGTCATTTTGTTCTGTAAAGCTTCACTATACATATGTTCTATTGTATTTTGTCCATGCGCTGTGAGTAATACGATAGATTCTGTTGTTTTAAATCTTACCTTGACAATCGTCCATGGTCGCCTGGCACACTTTACAGCGCACTATCTTTAGATTCGGTGCAGGGGTCATGGGCGGTCGTCACAGATATAGCACATCCAAATCAATTCAACCATTCAATCAATTACTTAAATTTAACCATTTAAATTTAAAATAAAATGCAGCTGAGTGAGATTAACTCACCTTTGATTATTGTTTTGCCGTCCATCCAACCCGATTTGATTTCCATAATCTCAGACCTTGTAAAAATATTTATATAGTTTATAAATACTTGAATTGATCAAATAATTAACTACCACTTAGTTACCAACCATTTAATTTAACTAAAGTTTGGTTAACCTAATAATTTAAATCTTACCCAAAATTTCCTTTTAAAAGATTCAATTAATTAACACTATAAATTTAAACTAAGCTATTGATCAGTTTCCTATTAGATAAATTATTTTTAATAACTGAAACAATTTACAAAGTTAATTAACCCAATTAACTACCTTAATATATTATTTCAGATAATTAACTATTTATTTTAGTGTAATGAATTTCCATATTTCATAAACTCTTCTATTTTACCTTTCTATTTAACTATGCTATCCATACATATCCTTCTTAAAATTATTCAAAAACCCAAAGCTACAGGAAATACCTTACTGGAAAACAAGAACGGTCCCTCTACCACGAACACCATCGAACGGCATCACATGCACACAATATCACCTCCGAACCTCCTCGGTAGATAACGACTTCACGACTTAGCCGTTTGCTTCTTGATGTCGCAAATTCCATCGAAGACCATACGACAACTTTCGCCCAAAACTCCTCGAATACCCAAACTTGACGAGCAGGCAACCCACCGCGAACATCTCTAGCTTGACCCTCCCCGTGCACGCGACCAAATCTAGCTGCCACCACGAAGTCGCGACCCTCCAAAACGATGTCGCCAGTACGAGCTTCCAGGTTCCCACTGCCTTACGCAAACCCAAAATCGACTCTGCTTGAGTCACGTCGCCCCACAAATTCAGCCGCCAGACGTTGCCGCTGTCGCTCGTGAACCCGAGCGCTACTCGACTTCGACGCCATCAGATGTTCGTCGACTTCCCCCTTCGAACTCGCGAAGTCCCTCGCGATTCGATATGCCGATATCTTCCCCCTCTTTTAATTATCGAACGAAGATTGATTTGATCTTTTTTTTTCTTTTTCTTTTTCTCTGCGATTTTGAAATTTGAGAGAGAGGGGAGAAGAAAGATGGGTTTTGAAAAGAAGGGCAACGTGCTTTGAATAAGAAGGGAGATAGGATTAGTCGGTTATGTTATTTTATTGTGGACGAGAGAACAGCGCAATTTCAGGGGAGTAGGTAGCGTAAATTCAGGATAGTTGATATCGTAAGGAAGAAGGAAACTAATTACAGTAATTTGAGAAAAGTTTCGACGTGATGGAATATACGGTTGAAAGATGGGTTTAGCCTAAGAAATATATTTTGTTTAAATCCCAAACGTCTTTATATAAATTTCTGCACGTTTACATACCGTACGATCACACAACCACTTCGAATGCTACGAAAATTGAAATCAATGATAATAGAATATTACGGATCCAATGGGACTGGTTTCGTCGAATTCCGAGACTGTGCCTCGGACGGCTATTTTAAACGACAATTTAAACGATGCAAATTTTAATTTGAACAGACGACCGTTAAATTCAATTTTAATTCGTCTATTATTTCCAGTATTATCTATATAAATTTTTATAAGTCTTCAAATTATTTTTAACAGGCTTAAAGCTCCAGATTCAATAATTTACCAATTTCAATAATTTAAATTCAACAATTACTTGTCTAATCAATAATGATATTTGAAATTAAAGTTAAAAATTATCTTTTGAATATTTAAAATTAATTAAATATTCCTATTTCAAATGCTCAAAAATTCCGGGTCGTCACATTCCTCCCCCCTTAAAAGAATTTCGTCCCCGAAATTACCAGTTAAGAAGAATGTCCCATATCCCGTTAGCTATTTCCCAAGTTAGCTATTTCCCAAATTCAAACAGTTTTAACAAGACCCAAACAATCTTTTGTCAATGATACACTAATCATCTTTAACTTTCCAAACTTATTCATAAGTTCAACCCATACTACCTACTTATCCATTCAAATTTAAATTTGAATTCAAATTTTTGAATTATCAAAAATTTCTCAAAAATTTTCTAACTCCCTAAATTTCCGAAAAATTTCGCCAGCGTCTCCTTTGCGCGGCTAGCTCGGTACTGCTACAAAATGGCTCTACGGCCTCCCAATCTCAAAAAGAAAACAAAAAGCCAAGTGGCTGGATCCAAAACCCAATCAAATTTCATATAGAAATTCAAATACATACCTTTTTGTCGGGACATTAAATTTTATCTTCTAAATCAAAAATCCCAATTTATCCATTGCTTTTATACACCTGTATATCCTACTAAGCAATAATATTCAATCACAATCCCAAAGTCATTTTATACTTTTCTTTACAAATTTTCAATATTTGCTTTACTTAAGCCCGTACGATGCACATATATCATCCGTACGCAATATCATATTCGATCGCTCAATCGATCACACAATTCCAATTCCGAACTAGTATCGTCCACCCGACTTCCTAGTGCGGACTCAGATCTGGTTCCTTGATCAGAAACCGTCATTCTCCTTGCATAGCCACAAACTATGATAGAGAATATCCAGAATCAATCAACAATCCATATCCAGGTTCGCCGTTGAAAATCGAGTGAAAAATCCTGATTCGGATCGATAAAACTATCTCGAAATTCTGTGTTCGACATCTGGACCAAATAGCTATGCGAATAAAATAATATACGTACATCTTACGTATAAATTCCAATTGATTACCAATTATATCAATTTTCTTTTATTCACATTCCCTTTGATTGTTATCCCCTTATTCACAACTATCCCATTTCACAACTTCAGTTTTTGTCTTCATTCAACTATTCACTTAGTATATATATATTTTTATTTTTCCATTCCAAAATTACTAAGTATATTTCCAATACAAATTTTCTTAAGAATTTCATTCTTCAATTCTTAAGTTCATATAAATTTTCTTATACTTATTTACTACTTCACCACCGAAGTGTATATATTCAAATTGAATTCCAATTTCATATGAATTTTAATTTACTTCAATTTACTACTTCATTTCCAATTTTTTTCTTAAATTCAATTCATCTCCAACTTCCAAAAATTGAATTTTATTTAGCTCGACAACAATCCAAGTTAATTCATTAAATAACTATTTCTCAACTTATTTAAACCACTCCTCTGTTGAGTTCAGTTTCCATTCAACATTTACTTAAGTCAATAACTTTTTATTTTCCATTTAACCAACCCTTTAAAGTTTTATTTCCATCTTTCATTTGATTCTTATTTAATCAAATTCCATCCATTTATTTATTAAATCTAATTGGTTCATTCACTCAATCATTATGAATTTTAATTTCCATACTCAATTCATGTGGAATTATTTTATTAATAACCAGGCCCTTTCCAATTTATTTTCACTTATTTGGATTCATTTGCAATTTAAACCATCACTATGTTAATCCAATTTCATTAACTAATTTATTATCTCATTAGTTCCTTCGCTGGTTAAAATTAAATACTTGCTTTTTAATTCCAAATATCACTTCACTTAATTTTCTTAAGTTCAATATATTTTATAATTCAAGTTTGGATTTATTTAAAAATTTAGATTGCTCATCTTAGTCGTTTCCATTTGATAATTACAATTTCAAATTATAACTCTTAATGGTTCAAAGAAATGAATTCCCATTTATGACTTACAATTTCATTTCTATTCATAAGTTTTAACTTACTTACTTAAGACCTGGGACTATTCATTTAAGTCCATTTCATCTTTATAATCAAATTTCAAATTATTATACTTAAGAACTTAAGAATATGAATTTCTTTACACAATTATAAGCATTTTACATTACCTTTATATCCAATTCAATTCAACTTCAACTTACTTACATTTAATTCAATTCCAATTCTCAATTTTATTTAACTCATCTTAAGTTAAATTCAAATATATTTTATTCACCTTCATATACTCGAATTAAATTTTAATTCTAGGATACAAATTTTATACAAGTTTTACAATTCATTCACCTTCAAGTTCTCTAACTCTTTTATCTACCAACTTATATTACCCATTGAGTTATTTTCATCTCATAATTATAATCCCAGAATTAAACTTTCATTCCCTTCTTATTTCAATCAACTTCATTCTATACTTTATATTGTAGATTCATTTAAATTTCCACATTTATATTTTAAATAGAATTTCCCGAAACCAACTGTCCGGTTTTATTTCAAAACCATTTTGAATCCATAAATAACTCACACATCTGATATATCACATCAAATCCCAATTTCCAAAACAATCTGCTTTTACCAAACAATTTTCCCTTTTGAATTTCAAAACCAACCCAGTTCACAATCATTTTCAATTTAAAACAGTTTGGTAGCAATTTCTCTTTGGAAACTCGAAAATAGACATCGATGATGCTGCAGTCATCACCGAAATTATTTTCCAGCGACCAAAAGAGAGTTTAATGCTTTTATCACTTTGAAACATTTCAAACATTTTTAAATCCCAAATCCCACCAGATTTCAATTCAATTTCAAAAATATTCATGAAATAATATCAATATTATTTCCCCAAAACCTTTAAAAACTATTTTTAAATCCAAAGGAATTTAAATCTTTCCCAAAACTTCAAATTCAAAATCCATCCAATTTTATATCCAAACATTACTCTGGAATTCTATCACATTTTACTTCAAGTTATAAGTCACTTTTACCATTTACATTTACAAATTTCATTTGTTTATGAATTAATCTCATTTGATTATAAATCACATTTGTAATTCACATTTGTATATAAAGTTTATCTCAATTTATTAATTCATTTATAGTCTATATTTCAAATTCCATTTTGTTATATAAATTTATTATTCAACTTAGGTTATAAGTTTCAATTTCTACTCAATTTTTACACAATGATGATAATAATTTAATATCATCACTTTCTAACAACCAAGCAACCAAATATATAATTTACAAAAGTTATCCTTTTATATATAAAAATAATTTGGGCAAAATTATTTCATTCACCCTATTTAAAACAATATTGTGTCGAACTGTTCTATTCAAGTGTTTAGAAACCCCTTCGATACAGTTGTCCAGACTGTGCCGACGAAGGTTCATATGCCACTCAATAAACCAACCAACACAATATAAAACCATTTTATATTCACTAACAAATACGCGCTCATATCTATTAATACTCTCAAAATTCCCACCAGAGCCAAGGTTGTCGCCAGCCTAAGCTCTGATACCACTGTAACAACCCGAGTTTTTCTGACACGAAAAACCGGACCATTTGAGTTAAGAAGAAGAGGTAGAAGAAGAAGAAAAATAGAAAACAACAACAGAATCTCTCATACGCAGCGGAATAAACTATAATAGGTAATAACAGATCTTTACACAAAAAGAAATCTATATCTGTTTATATATACATCATCCCAATACATCATCAGAGTACATCACATCAATATCATACAACTGGACAGTAATCATAACTTGTCCTCACAATCTGAATACACAGCGGAATATATAACTCAAATACGAAAGTACGTATCGCCATCCAGCTCCACAGCATCATTTCCTGTAATTTATAATACTCGGTCTGACCCGAGCATCATATAAAACAATACCCGAGTCAGTCTGGAATACCAGCGTGAGAAAATCACACTCAATTGATTATTAAAGTTTCCAAAAATCCTTTGAAAACTAAAGCATCTCGTAAGACCACGCCACAAATAAACATGTCGGGTTTTTACCTTACGATAGCTAAAACACTTTTTATAAAATCCTCTGATATTATAATAGTGTCTATTCACAAATACTTATTAAAATAGCTGAAATTGTTACATTATTAAATTCCAGCATACTAGCCACAAAAGTGGGTAATACAAACAAATATCGTACAAGGCACGTAGGAAGAATGGATTTCCAACGAATGACTAGGCACTGGGGTACCACCTATCACAGTACGTGGCCTAGATCACCGTACCGAGGAGTACGCCCGCTCCCCTGCAACACAAGGCCAGAACCATCCCTTACTGGATGATCCCGAATAAAATCACCCCACGGTTGGGATCAGCAACCGCACCACTAAGCCGAAATAAAAAAGGGACATCTAGACAGGGATGACTTTACCCTCCAGTGGAAGCTACCCACGAAGCCTTGCTGCATAACCCCTGATTTTCAGTCATTCCCGGTTGATGAGGTTCGAGGCTAAACGATACCTTTTAGAGAACATATCCCTTAGAATGCCCATCGTCCGCTGACGATGTTTCGCAAGCATTCGTCCATACAAGTCCGTCCTGGGTTTGAACGGAACCGAAGGCACTACTCCTACTACATCCATTTTGGAAATATCCTCAGGATTAGTAGCGACTAGCCCTTGCACTTCACTGCTCCATCTTCGACTCCGAAATCGTTACACGAAACGTACAAACCGGATCGAAGTGGTATTCGAGTCTCCAGACCTAGAATCCCGGTATACGGAAACTCGATCCCGGTCTCTTCGAAACGATCAGCGCATTTGGCCAATATTGATAGTCGGTTATTTAACTATCAATTAACATCCACAAGCAACCATCACACAATAAATAATTTCCCACATTATTTATTTGCCCAAATATCTTTCCAAGATATATTTCTATTTTCAAACTCCTTTTGAAAACAACTTCAAACAGTTTCCGCTTACGGAATACATTTCCCCAAATATTTATTTCTCTGAAACACCAAGTACAAAATACTTTTAGATTTAAAAATAATTTAAAAGCACTTTACTATAAATATACTTTATAATATTGAAATTTAAAACTACTTTAATACCTTAACAAAATATATACTTAAGGAATATTTAAAATGAAACCACTTTACAAATATAAACTAAATTTCTCTTTTTAAAATATAATACCAAATCACTTTTATATAATTACTACAATAATAGATCTTTGAAAAATATTTACTTTAAAGTTTAAATATTTAAAAAGAATAGGTTTCCTAAAACATACTTACTTAGGAAATTAACATTTAGAAATAATAAATTTTCTAAAATATGCTTTTAAAAATACAATTAGAACTTTTAACTTATATTAAAATTGCTTTGAAAACGTACTTGGCTATACAGAGAAATACCCTTCTCACTCCCATCTTTTAAAAATAAAATAACATTTATTTTTAAACCAAACCCTATCCTTTTATAAATTCCCACTTTGAAATTATATTTCAAATATCCTCTGATATTTTATTTTACTTTACAAACCCAGTTTATCTCTCCCCAAATCTCATTTCTCTTTAAAATTCAAATTCCAAAGTATTTAAATCAATTTATAATTGATTTCCCAATTTATTTTACTTTGAAATAAATTTCTTTACTTAATCCATTTATTTCCAACTTCATTAACTTCCAGATTTTATTTCTCATTATGATTTAAAATCTTTAAACCGAAACACAAGTTTCAGATTTCCCAAATTCCTTCTCTTTTTAATTACATTTAAACATTGAATTAAAATAAATTTTTATCCCTTTAAATAACATCACATAAGTCTTCTTTAAATTCAACATTTCTCTATTTATTCAAAATTCCTCTTTTCCATATTTAATTTATTCGAATTCACTAGAATTACTTAACTTAATTTTACTCTTTTATATTTTCCAAAAATCCAATTCAATTGTTTTTGATAACTCATTATACTGGGAAATTCAATCCAACCAGATTATCCAATATAAATTATCACAGGATAACAACAATCATATCACAGAATATTTAAACAAAAATTAAATATTTTGAGAAATCCAGTTGGATCCCTCCAACCTGTTTCCCTGCATCCACAGACGTTAGCACAATACCAATTCCACTTCAAGGTGGAATATCGCGGTATATGGGTTTATAAAATATCATCCGTTATTATGCGGCGCATAGGGTCTCATCCGCTATATAATGCGGGAATATCAACAACTCCAATATATACATATGCCAATATGTATATATTGGTATATACTACTATATATGATATAGCACATCCAAATCAATTCAACCATTCAATCAATTACTTAAATTTAACCATTTAATTTTAAAATAAAATGCAGTTGAGTGAGATTAACTCACCTTTGATTATTGTTTTGCCGTCCATCCAACCCGATTTGATTTCCATAATCTCAGACCTTGTAAAAATATTTATACAGTTTATAAATACTTGAATTGATCAAATAATTAACTACCACTTAGTTACCAACCATTTAATTTAACTAAAGTTTGGTTAACCTAATAATTTAAATCTTACCCAAAATTTCCTTTTAAAAGATTCAATTAATTAACACTATAAATTTAAACTAAGCTATTGATCAGTTTCCTATTAGATAAATTATTTTTAATAACTGAAACAATTTACAAAGTTAATTAACCCAATTAACTACCTTAATATATTATTTCAGATAATTAACTAATTATTTTAGTGTAATGAATTTCCATATTTCATAAACTCTTCTATTTTACCTTTCTATTTAACTATGCTATCCATACATATCCTTCTTAAAATTATTCAAAAACCCAAAGCTACAGGAAATACCTTACTGGAAAACAAGAACGGTCGCTCTACCACGAACACCATCGAACGGCATCACATGCACACAATATCACCTCCGAACCTCCTCGGTAGATAACGACTTCACGACTTAGCCGTTTGCTTCTTGATGTCGCAAATTCCATCGAAGACCATACGACAACTTTCGCCCAAAACTCCTCGAATACCCAAACTTGACGAGCAGGCAACCCACCGCGAACATCTCTAGCTTGACCCTCCCCGTGCACGCGACCAAATCTAGCTGCCACCACGAAGTCGCGACCCTCCAAAACGATGTCTCCAGTACGAGCTTCCAGGTTCCCACTGCCTTACGCAAACCCAAAATCGACTCTGCTTGAGTCACGTCGCCCCACAAATTGAGCCGCCAGACGTTGCCACTGTCGCTCGTGAACCCGAGTGCTACTCGACTTCGACGCCATCAGATGTTCGTCGACTTCCCCCTTCGAACTCGCGAAGTCCCTCGCGATTCGATATGCCGATATCTTCCCCCTCTTTTAATTATCGAACGAAGATTGATTTGATCTTTTTTTTTTCTTTTTCTTTTTCTCTGCGATTTTGAAATTTGAGAGAGAGGGGAGAAGAAAGATGGGTTTTGAAAAGAAGGGCAACGTTCTTTGAATAAGAAGGGAGATAGGATTAGTCGGTTATGTTATTTTATTGTGGACGAGAGAACAGCGCAATTTCAGGGGAGTAGGTAGCGTAAATTCAGGATAGTTGATATCGTAAGGAAGAAGGAAACTAATTACAGTAATTTGAGAAAAGTTTCGACGTGATGGAATATACGGCTGAAAGATGGGTTTAGCCTAAGAAATATATTTTGTTTAAATCCCAAACGTCTTTATATAAATTTCTGCACGTTTACATACCGTACGATCACACAACCACTTCGAATGCTACGAAAATTGAAATCAATGATAATAGAATATTACGGATCCAATGGGACTGGTTTCGTCGAATTCCGAGACTGTGCCTCGGACGGCTATTTTAAACGACAATTTAAACGATGCAAATTTTAATTTGAACAGACGACCGTTAAATTCAATTTTAATTCGTCTATTATTTCCAGTATTATCTATATAAATTTTTATAAGTCTTCAAATTATTTTTAACAGGCTTAAAGCTCCAGATTCAATAATTTACCAATTTCAATAATTTAAATTCAACAATTACTTGTCTAATCAATAATGATATTTGAAATTAAAGTTAAAAATTATCTTTTGAATATTTAAAATTAATTAAATATTCCTATTTCAAATGCTCAAAAATTCCGGGTCGTCACAATTAGCTATATCAATTTTCTGTTCTTTTATTCACATTTATTTTCATTTCTATCCACTTATGTAACGACCCGATATTTTGGACCATTCGCATCCATTATAAGTGTATAGGTAGACACTCATGCCGGAGTTGAATTGCTCAAAATACCGCGTTGTTAATTTTAAATTTGGCAAAACTGAACATATACAGTAAATAAATAATCACAGATCACAGACACAGAGTAATAAGTGCAGCGGAAATAAAAGAGATAGTAGTTCATGAAGCTACTATATAAATGTATAAGTTACATCAGAGTTAAACCAGATAAAACGGAAGAGTAATACGATACATCAGATACAAATCGGAATACATCACTGGAATCATCGAATACTGGAAGCAGAATAGATGGCTGAATCTTCAAGCAAAGCTCCAACTTCAAAGGTGAGTCTCGAATACTGGTGCACTCAGTCTGACCCGAGCGTAAAGCAAAACACAAAACACTCGAGTCAGGATTAACATTCTTATATTTATAAATCCAACTCAAGTGAAATAGCAATTGAAATACAAGTAACTCAAAGGATGTTTGGAATAACCATCCTTTAAGGATCCGTTAATGTGATATCCCGGATTTTCGGGCATCAGATAATTGGGTAGTTATCTTATTTAACTTTTAAAAACACTGATTTATAAACTGAACAAATAGAATTATGATGAATACATATATTTGGGTATATGTATTAAATCTAATAACCTTCTTACATAATTTAAAATTTACAAGAATTATATTTTCTATTGTTTTCTATTGTTTATTTATATATGTAGATTGTAAATAAAACTATGATTTGAAATTCTATATGAAAATCTTGAAAATAAATTAGATTCAAATTCTACATTTTTAAAACACTAGTATAATAGCTTAGGCTTAAGGTAAGTATAAATAAATAAGTTTTATATTGTTTTCTTTGAGTTATATTCATATAAGTAAAAAGAAGAAATGTATAAATAAAAATACAAAGTATAATATAAAAACCTAAAACAAAAATATAATACATATTAAGACATTTATAAATATATAACTAAATTTAAAATCTATTAATACACATGTTAGCTAATAACATTATCTAATTAACAAGTGTTAACAAATTTGGTAAGAATAATGACAAGTGTCCCATTCTCCTTTTATTTGTAAAAATATTTATTTTAAAAAAATAGAATAGCTTATATTAACATTTTAAAATTCTTTCCTTCATTTCATTCTCTGATATATTTTCCCGAACTAACTAAGAAACAAGAAGAAATCTGTAACAAAAATGCAGTAAACAAAAATCAAAATCAAAGGAACTCAACAACAATCCAAAACCTAGTAATCAAACTAGAATCAAACAAGCTTCAGCTCATAACAATCAAGTTCAGAGCAAAGCAAGAAGATTCAAGATCCATGCAAACCAAAGTAAACCAAGTCTCAGTTTAAATACAAGAACAGATTTCAAAATTTCAAAAAGCAGGTGAGTGATCTGTCCTAGTTTCCTCTATTTTTAGAAATGCCTGCGAGTAAACATTATCTAAACCTTCCTGATTATCTGGTGCATGTGATATGTTGATGGTAGTGTTGTTTTAAATGGCTTACATGGACGTATAAATGGTTTACCTGATATATATATATGTGTGTGTGTGTGTGTGCTGAATGGCTGTATATATGAGAAGTCATCTCTGTTCTCTGTTTTCAGTAATAAACTGTTTTTTTTTAAATCTAATAAATTTGTATAAGATGTTAAGTATAGTTAAAGTAAGAATTTTCAATTTGAATAGGAAGTATATGCCTATATATAAGTGCGAATGCCTGTATATGATTTTCTTCCTCTGTTCGACTGTGAGTAAACCTAGTTAAAACTATTTAAATATGATTGCATGTGAAGGATATTTGAAAGGATTGATGTGTTAGTTGTTTTGCATGAATGAAAATTTGTTTTGCAAGTTGGTTTATTATGTATGAATGTATGTATATATGTTGATATTCGAGTGCATGTCTGTGATTCTAAACTTTGGCTCTGTTCTTCATTTACAAACTTCAAAATTTTTGATAAATTTAAATTTCTTCTTCCCTGAATTTCTTTAGTCATCAATTTATAAACAAAATCTGATAATAATAACAAGGTAAAGATTTTAAAAATATTTTCAGGAAGAATTTGAAGCTAGTTTAATAAGGAGGAAGAAGAACAGTAGCATTTTTAATACATATCAAAATCTCGACATATTTAATTTGTTGTTTTAGGATTATAATCAGATTAGTTATCAAATTCTAGGATTTTTAAAACTAAAATGTTGATTTTTAAGATAGTATATTGAGAGATATTGTGAGATGATCAGAAATTGGATTTTCGTTAAATTCCGACGTTCGATGGAGGTAGGGTAGTCGTGATCAAGGCTGAAGAAGGTTGGAGTCTTAGGGATCGATGAAAAAAATGGAAATGGGATTTTTACATCGCCGTGATGGTTGGACGACGTCGAACTAGGGCTCTTTAGTCTGTGTTTGTCGATGATGAAGTCGAGACGTTTTCGTGTTCAAAGGTGTACCGAGTCGATCGATAGCGGGGAAATCGAAGTATGGTGTCGTGGCGGAGCTCTAGATGGAATCACTGGATCGCTGGTGAACTAGAGAATCGTCGGCGATCGTTTTTTTTTCAGATCTGGGTTTGTTCCAGGTTCGACAATGAACCTCGTTTTCGATCGGAGGCTTGTATTGGTGATTTGATGAATGGTTTGGGTTGCTGCATCGAAGTGTGATGTGCCAGAGGGTCCATCGGAGGTCGGAGGTGGCTCTGACGTGGGTGCACGTGCACGTGGTGTACGTTTGTCTGGGTTGAATGATCATTTGGGGAAGAAGAGTTTTTATCGGGTAAAACTCGAAGTAGATAGGGGATTGTCTCGAAGTAGCTGAAGATGGTGGATGACTCGGTGGGGTCTTCGGGTTTTTTAGAGTTTTGCTCGGGTTTGATTTGTTTTGGGGTTGTACAGGTTTAAACTTTGTAAAGAAGAATCAAGTTTACCAATCTAAAAGCAAGTTATTTTCTTAATAAATGTCAATCAAGTCTCAAGAGTATTTAACTGAATATATTTCCAAATTTAAATGTTTAAAGTTGTTGATTTCAAAAGTAATTAACTAAATTAATTAATGAGATAATTAAAGGTTAATTACTATTTGTAATTAAGAATAATTACCTAATAGGGTAATTAGTGGATAGTTAATGAAATAAGAGATGAATCATTAACTAGAGATTAAGTGATTAATTGATTTTAAGTTAATTAATTTGTCTTATTAATTATAGATAATCACTTATTAATTAATTAAGTATAATTACTTAGAGAGTAATAAATGAATAATTACGGAATGTAATTAAGAAAAGGGAAATCATTTATAAAAGTAATTAAATGGAAGTGATTAAGGAATTAATCATTTAGTGTAATTAATTAAAGGATTAATTAAAATTAATTAATTAAAGGGTTAAGGTTAATTAATAATGTGATAAATTACTGGTTAAGGTAATTAATTAATAGAGTAATTAATTAATGAAGTAGTTAGAAGATCATTAATTTATCCATAAAAATAATTTAGGTTAATTAAGATGAATAATTAAGAAATGAATAATTAATTTGTAATTAATGTTAAGTAAGATGGATTAAGAAATCCAAGTAATTAAAGGTTAGTAATTAATTTAATTGGAGATTAATTAAATTAATTAAGAATGAATCAACTTGTTATGGATGATTAAATTATATTGAATGTTTGGATTGATTAATATCTCTAGTCTGATAAATTATGATGTTATGTGATATGTAATGTTTTGGATGAATTGTGATAATGTAAGTTATCTATCTGTGATAGAATTGCTATATGAATATGATATCCTGAATTTAAATTAAATTGTTTAACTTAAACATCTTGGCTTAAAGTATGACATTTGATTCGAAGAGACCGGGGTCGGGTACCAGTAAATACCCGAAACCACTTCGATTTGAAATCTTCTATAATTCTTTATAGATTGATATGTGAAATCAATGGGCTGGATTGGGATAATATAGACCATTTAAACTAAGTTGGATACTTATATATTGTTTTGTGAAAATAAGTGATGACTATATAAGTTGTTACTTGTAGTAAAGTACGAGTTACCCTGGGTTGCAAATAAGTTTATAACTTGACATTTCAAATTATATGGGTTTACTCACGCTGGTTTCCAGCCTGACCCGGGTGTTACTTTTTTGTAATGCTCGGGTCAGACCGAGTATTACAGATTTCAGGTAAGGACGTTCTGAAACTCAGGAGGCAAGCTGGATGGCAGTAACGTATGGAGTGATATCCGTTGTGTATATTATTATTGATTTCTGAGACATCTGAAAATGTCCTGTGTTGTGTAATAGTATAACTCTGATGTATAATGTATAAGTGTATTGATACAGTTCTTTTTGTAAAACTGTTGTTTATGTGATATTATATTTTGATCCGCTGCGAATGTGAGGTTTCTGGGTTGGTGTTTCTGTTTTCTTCTTCTTCTTCTCTTTCTTCTTTTTCTCTAACTATCTGGAATTTTCGGGTTCGAAAATTCCGGGTCGTTACAGTTGGTATCAGAGCGAAGGTTAAGCGAAAACCTTGGCTCTGGTGGGTCTACTCATCTAAAGATAGGGTCAATTGTACCCTAGGATGAGTTGAGTGTATATATGAGAGCGTACTTGTTATTTTTATATAAAGATTTTAAATGATTTCATATAAGATTATATTTTGATATATAAAGCAATATTTCCCTCTAATAAATATTAAGGAAATTGCCTGTTAAATTACTAGAATTAAATTAAGAAGTAATATAATACAATCAAACTGAAATTAAATAAAGATAAAGTTTGAAATGGATTAAACTAAAATTGAAATCTTGAATTGGAGAAATATTTCAGAATAAGATGATAATGGATGGTTTTAGATATGACAATACTGATTATTATCATAAGTGATTGTTGTGTGTATTAATAAGTAAGCAAAATGAAATGTTCTAGGGAAGTAAAACATTTAGGGAAGTATGACTTATAAATTAGAATTGGAATATGATATACAGTGGGGAGTTTTAAATCTGAGCCCAGAATTTCAAAATTGTTTCAAAGTGATAAAGAGATAACAAATAATATTATTTGAATGAAAGAGCTTGATTCAAACAGTAGTTGTTTGAAAATTTAAAGGAATTTGTTTGAATTAAAACCCAAGGTGGTTTAAAATTTAAGGATAACTTAGGGTGTAAAGGAAATAATATGTATATACGAGGAATATACATAATCTGAAATAAACTCTAACTGATGAGTTTAAAATTTAGAATGAGAGATGATACCCAAGGTAATAAGTTTTGAACTTATAAGATTGTTAATGTAAAGTTTAAAATTTGAAGTGGAAATTCAAATTTGAATAAGTTTGACGAAATTAAATTGAATTTAACTTAAGGGAAGTTAAATAAGTTTGGAATAAACAACCTGAATTGGAAATTTCAAGATGAAATTGAGATTTAACTTAGGAAAGTTAAATGGGTTGATTTGGTAGGGAACTATATGTGGTCTCAGATAGGATTGAGATCTGGAATGGGTAGTGGATGATGAATGTTTTAAAATAAATTGGATGATAGATTGGGGTAATATCTATCCCAATATTGGAATTAAATGGAATTAAACTTTAATTTGAAATTTACTTAAGTAATTTTGATTTTAAAGATAAAAATTAAACTTGAGAAAATGGGATCACTTTGAACATTAAGGTTTGAATGTTTAAAATGAACATGTAAACTAAAATGATTAAGGATTGGTTCCAAGATTGAATTCGGGTAATAAATTGAATTTCGAAGATTTAATTGTTTAAAAAGGGGTTTGAATTATTATTTGAACTTTGAAATAAGTTACGTGAAGATAATTTAAAATGGAATTTTGAGAATTGAACTCAGAAATTAAATTGTTTAAAGATATTGATTTAAAGATAAATGTTAATTGGATTAAGGGAGTAAATCAACAAAAAAAAAATTAACTCGAATTTATATAATTCAAGATGGTTTAAAATTGAGATTTAAAAATTGAATTAATTCAAACTAAATTCGATTTGAATTAATGGAAATTGTGATTTATGATGGATAAGTATAAAATTCAAATGGAAAATTTGAATTGTATTAATTTGAAGTAAAATTGAAGTTATTCAAATTAGGATTGAGTCAATTTAAATGTAAGTGAAAATTTAAATTGAATTGATGGAAATGGAGAGGGGGTATTGAACAGTTTGACTCTGGACTATTTTCAAAAATAAATTGTTTTATATAAATCTATTTTTTTTCCAAACTATATACTATACAACCTTTCTTTTTAAACCTAAAACTATCTTAAGCTTATTTTATAACTGCTTTTGGAACTATTTAACTATTTTACAACTGTTTTATAAACTAATTACTATTTTTCTACTACTTTATAACTGATTACTGTTTTACAACTATTTTGCAATTATTTTACTATTTTTTTCAATTATTTTATGATTACTTAACTGTTTTACAGCTATTTTACAAACTAATAATTATTTTTCAACTACTTATATATTTTTTAAAAAATTCAAGCTATTTTTTAAATATAAACTAGACGGAGTTCAAACTGTTTATGATTAAATACCCAACTAAGATAAGGATTGAAGTGATAATCCAAATGGGGATTAAGGCAAATGTGAATAAGTGAATAAAATCAAAGTGAATGTGAATAGAAAGGAGAAATCGATTTAACTGATAATCAATGAAGATAAATACGTAGGATGTACGTATATTATTCTATTCGCATAGTGATTTGATCCAGATTCGAGCACAGAATTTCGAGATAGTATTATCGATCCGAGTTGGGATTTTTCGCTCGATTTTCGACGGCGAACCTGGATATGGATTTTTGATTGGTTCTGGATATTCTCTATCATAGTTGTGACTATGCAAGGAGAATGACGGTTTCTGATCAAGAAACCAGATCTGAGTCCGCACTAGGAAGTCGGGTGGACGATACTAGTTCGGAAGAGAAATTGTGTGATCGAGTGAGCGATCAGATTAATATTGCGTACGGATGATATGTGTACATCGTACGAGTTTGAATGAAATGGATATTAAAAATTTGTGGATAAAAATTTTTTTTAAATGGTTTTGAAATGAAAAGAATTATGGTTAATAACTTTATAAAAGATTTATCAAATGTGAATATTTGATTTGGAATAAAATAAAGTTATATATCCTTGTTATATAAGGTAAATCTTCCCTTGTTGAATCTATTGCTAAAAGAAAAGGGTTTTGAAATATTTGAAGTATAAAAGAGGTTTTATATAAAGTTGAAATGATCCAAAGATTTTCAAAGTTATATATATATATTTAAAGGATCTTATGAGGATTTTGGAAAAGGTTTTGTGTAACGACCCAGAATTTTGAACGAATTAAATTGAGAATATTTAATTAATTTTAAATATTTGAACGATGATTTAATTTGAATCCCCGATATTACTTTGAAATTGACGAGTAAATTATAAAATTTAATTGATTGAAGTGAATAAAAATTTATATCTTCAATTTTTAAGTTGAAGAAAATTATTTCAAAAAAAAAACTTTTAAATTTTACTTTGATGATACTGAAGATAACGGAAGCTTCAGAGTTTAATTTCAGACTGTTTTGTTCAGTTCTGGAATTTATATCGTTCGTATCGATATTTAAAAATAGCCGTCCGAGGGACAGTCTCGGAATTCGACGAAACCAGTTCCATTGGGTCCGTAATATTTAATTATTACTGGATTTCAAATTTCGTATTTATCGGAGCTGTTATGTGAACGTACGACACTTAAAGGCATTGAAATTTAAAATTGAATTCGAATTTTAATTTAAATTTAAATTTGGTCAACCTTGGTACATTTTTTCCTTGAACCACGCAGAAGATTATGGAAGAAATCGTGTCTTCTCCTTATTTTCAACCGAGCTCTTCTCCTATTCAAACCCAATATACTCGAAAACTTCAAAGCAGAAATACAGAAGCAAAATCAAATTCAAATGGCCGAAGCCCTTCAGTTCAAAGAAAATCGTATTTCTTCTAAATCAATTCACAGTCGACTACAAGAAAATAAATGGCGACGCGTTCTTCGCTCGAGTCTGGAGCGAGCACGCGGCCGGGGGAGGAGATCGCAATGGCGATTGGGGTTGGTAGAGGCGGCCACGAACGCGAGTAGGTGTTCGAAGTAGCGACAAGTATGTCGTGAGGCGATGGATGCTCACGACGACGAGGCAAGGCGGCGCGTGGTCTCTGAGGGCGTGCGCGATCGATTCGCGAAGGCGACGGCGCCTTAGGCTGGGGCGGAACGCGAGCAGAGATTCGCGATGGGAGTCGAGCTCGATTCGCGAGCGCGTTTGGCGGTGCTGGGAGGGAGTTCGATAGAGGGGAAGGTCGATTTCATCGTCGATGGGCCACGAGAACAGCGAGCGTGAGGCACTGGAGGCGGCGACGTTCTTCGATGACCTAGGCTCAGTTTTGAGGCCACGAGTTGCGATGGTGGCACGAGCAAACAATCGAGGGTTTCGCGTGGTGTTCTGGGGTTCGAAATCGCATGGTTCTACCTGAGTTCGAGCACAATGCCAGGATCTGGTATATCTCGTTAACATTTCGTTATTCTTCGTATATAGATTCTTTTCTAGTTTCCAGTTTATTGATTTCAAAACAGTTGTTTACTGAAGAGGAAAACATCTACACGATTTTAAAACTCACAATTTAATTTTAAAATGATATTTGAGGTGATTTAAATTATTTGTTAATCAAATTTATAAATGATAATTGATGGTTCGATTTAATTCGAATATATACATTTATGGTATAAACAATGTATAAATATTTCAGTTGCTAGTTTAATTTAAAAATTTGTAGTATGGGAGCAAATTTTTAGTTTGAAAATATGATTTTTACAGTAAGGTATTTTCTGGATTTATTCATACATATTTATATATAGAAATTTAGTTTGAATTTAAATTTATTTGGGTAAAAGAAAAATTTGTTGGAATAAAATATTTTGTTTGAATAAATTTTGTTAAAAGAAAATTAATCTTGAATTTAATTTTCTTATGAAATCAATTTATTAAAAAAAAAAAAGTAATGAATTGTTCCGTCAATTTAAATAGTTAATAGAGAATTTGTTTAAAATAAATCATTTGATAAAAAATTAAAGAATTGGTTTAAAGAAAATTAACATGTCAATTTATTCGAATATTAATGAATGGTATAAATATTTATACAAGGGCTATAAATCAAGAAATCGAGTCAAGATGGAAATGGATGGCAAAATAAAAAGCTAAGGTGAGATCTTCTCACTCAGATTTATAATTGAATTGCAGTTATTGATTGATTTGTTTGAATGTGCTATTAGATATGATAGGATATATCTATATATATAGCAGTATATACATATTGGCATATGTATATATTGGATTGATTGATTTCCCGCCTCGTATAGCGGATGAGACCCTATTGCGCCGTTAGTAAGCGGATTTATAAAAAACCTATATACCGCGATAATTCCGTACTGGAGCGGAATTGGTATTGTGCTAACGTCTTTGGATGCAGGGAAACAGGTTGGAGGGATCCAACTGGACCCCTCACATTGATTGAATTTATTTCTACTGTGATGTGATAATCTGTGAATGATTATTGTTGTTATTGAATTGATATCTGGAAATTGTTTGAAAAGCTAAAATTTAGCTGAATGGATGTTTTGACATCATTGGATTCCAAAAATAAACGAAATTGAATTTTTGAAATCAAAGTAGAAATTTCTAAGTGAATCAATTTTTGAAATTGAATAAATTTTGAAGAAAGAAAATTTTAAAGTATAAAAAGTTAATTGATATAATCTTATCAAATTTATTCCAGAATCAAGTGAAAATGTTAAATAAATGGATTTCGTAAGATAGTGATTTTTAATTGAAGAATTTAATTTAAAATTTGGATTTTTTAAATAGATTGAAAGAAACGATTGAAATTTATTTTCTTAAAAAGGAATTTATTTAAAAGAAGATAAGTTGGAAATTCAGTTTGGAATTTAAATTGGTAAATTGAAATAAGTTGTGAAATCAATGTAAAATGATTTCAATTTGAAGAATCCATTTCAAAAACAGAATATTGAATAATTTGAGAAAAATAAGGAATTTATTTTAGTAGTGATAAATAAAATTTGAAATCAATCCGTAATTGATTTAATATTTAGAAATGAATTTTTGAGAAATCAATATGGAAATTTTATTCAAACGTTGAAAATAAAATTTGAAATCAATATTGAGATTGATTTGGTATTGAAGCTTTTATAAATAGAATTAAAATTTATAATAGTTGTTATAAACCCAAAGTCACTTATTTTGATAAGTTAAATATAGAAGTTGATAAAAGAAGGTTTATAAGTCGAAGTTGTTATTAAAAGAGAAATAGAATTTATAAACGTGCTTATAAATTCGAAAATAGATTGAATGTGATAAATTTAATATAGAAGATTATTTAAGAAGATATATTCACGATTTTGAATAGCGAATTTTTATTGAAATAAAAATGTGTAGGAATGATTGAAATGGGGTTAAGTAAATTTTATTCACGATTTTGGACAGTGAATATATTGTTAAGTAAAATGGATTCATTTTTGAAGAAGTAATATTTTAAAAATGAAGTTAAACATTTTAAAGGTGTTTTAAAATGTGTTATGAATCGAAAGCATAGATTTCAACATTTATTGTTGAAATAGACGTTTTCGAGAAATATAAGGAAATGGTGGACTATAACACTATTATTATAGTAAATGATTTCCGAAAGGAAATGTTTTATCTAGTATTGGGATTTACATATCTATTTTAATTTCGAATCCCTATACTAGTGATTTCGAGTCGTCGTAACGATGTTTTACGTAACATCCGTTTTGACTCAAATAGATGTTAGAATAAATGATTTCCTTAAAGAATGAATGTATACTTAATTTGATTTAAGTATATTGAATATTTTCCAAGTGTTGAAAATAAATGATTGTGAAATACTTATTATTTAATAAGTATGGAAATGCTTTTCCAATATGAAATGAACTGTTTGAGATTTTATCTTTTAAAGATAAATTGAAATGTGGAAGTTGATTTGAAATTGTTTTCAAATGATTAAGTGTGGAAATTTTATATCTAGTAAAGATATTTTTGAAGATAAAATAATTTGAGAAAATTATTTGGACTCTGATGATGTTGCGCATCTTTATTGATAGTTAAATAACCGACTATCAATAATTACCTTTAGGTAGGTATTTGTTGTGAATTGGATGAATTTGAATGCCACACTTATTTTTAAATAAACGCTCACTATTTGGGTTAGCCGGGAAAGGACCATGGGGTCGTATAACCCATTCCGAATATGTGATACGTCGTTTTGAATCGCATTTGAAGACCGGTGTGAAGACCGGATATTTTTGAAAACGGAAGGATTACCGTCGAGTTACTCTACATCGACTGATCCTCGGTTTAGAGGTTTTATCACCCTTAGTGATGGGAAGTCCTGACGTGATTGAAAATTATCCGGAAATGCAAGGGCTTCGTGAGAAGTGCCTTCGGTTCTGTTCGATCCCGGAACAGACTTGTATGGATTGTGTGTCTGACGTTACAATTTGAGATATAAAGCTGATTTCTTTCAAATACATTTCTGTTGGTGGCGGAGAATTTATTCTCTTAGCTTAACACCCTTCTCTGAGATGTACGAGCTCAGAGGTTATGTAGTTGAAATTTATCAGCGATATATCCCAATTTGGTAACGTGGCATACTGAGTGTTGCTGTGAAATGATCAGTGTTTGATCATTTGCGATATGATCATTTGTTTGATCTTATATCTTTGTGATCATAGGTTGATCATTTTGTTTGACCCGAAGCAGGGCTTTTTGTAGAAAGCATAGCTTTGTGGACGAGACTTCGTCGAGCCTCACACCCCGGAAATGGTCGAAACAGGACGAATGCAGCAAGGTTCTAGGGAGTAGCGCCCCTTAGTGTATGTCATTCCTTCTGGATAAAGGTGGTATCATGGTATGGAGCCCAGATACTTAACCTCTGTGGTTACTGCATTATTATTATCTATGTGGTTTGTTGCGAATCGGGGATCCTCGGGAAGATCGGTGACGATCGGGGGATGGCATACGCGTGTCAGTAGTTACCTATTTTTGCAGAGGTAACCCGGCCTTGTGTTGGCAGAGATCCGGTTAGGTTCTCGGGTCGTCTATTCCAGGGACGTACCCATCGTGGATAGGAAGTTCCTTAGCCTGACCATTTGTTGGAAATCCAAAGAAACAATACGAGCCTTGTACGGTTTTAGTTGTAGAACCTGCCATCTAATATGGCAGCTATAGCAAGCATACTATAATGGTACCTATGCTGGCTAAGATTTATATTCTACTTTCGAAATGTTTTCTACACTATGCACTAATAATAATATCAAAAAGAATTTGATTTCCGCGTAGTAAGCATCTTTGACTATCATAAGAAGAAATCTCCTCCAAGTCTGCGTTTGCATTGTGTGTGTGGCGGGAGGTCTTATGGTAGTTTCATTTTCCAAAAGCATTTCGAATTGACTTTAAAATTTTCCTGTTGTTTATTTTAAAGAATAACTGTTTTACGATCTCACACCAGTCACCATGACTGACTCGGAGTTTATTGTTCCCTTCTAAACTCTGGGTGCCCACAAATTTTCCACACGGGCAGTTCAGAGTTAGATTATTAGGATATTCTGGATATTCTGGAGCTTTGGAGATAAGCTGGATGACGAGACGTAGTATTTGTATCTGATAGTATTTATTCCGCAGTGTATTCTGTATGAGGACAGGTTATATAACTGTCCATTGTTGTATATTGACTCTGATGACTGATGTATGTATAAACTGATAAAATTCTTTGTTTTAAAGATTATTCATTTATCTATTATATATTGTTCCGCTGCGATATGTGAGATTCTGATATTGTCTCTGTTCTGTATCTGTTGTTGTTTTGTTGTTCTTCTTCTCTTTTTCTTCTATCTTCTCTTCCTCCTCTTCTTTTAAATATTAAAGTTTCGCATTTTCGCCATCCGATTGTTCGGCAATTGCTACAGTGGACGTAGCAGGGTCGGGTTTTCGGAAGACGGATTTGCGGGTCTTTACATTTTGGGAGCCTATGAATTTGGGAAAGGCTTTTGATTTTTAGGAAAATCAATTTTGGATTTTGAAAAGCCTAGTTTGAGAATTATCGATTTTGGTAATCGATTTTGTGTAAAGGAGATTTTGATAAATCATAAAGGGTATGATTTGAAGATACTATAAGTATATAGTATAAAGTGTTTTGAGAATAGCTCTGGGGAAAAAGGCGCTTCCTTGAAATGAACTTCTCAGGAGTACCACTGGGTGGTACTGCCTTGAGCCCCAAGGGGGGTATCTAAAGTTGATCCTGTGAGGAGTCCGGACAAAACTAGTTCCTGAGGATTATTTGTGTAGCGAAAGTCGAGGGGCTGGTGCCCACAGAGGCATTTGGGTTATGCTGTGACGACAGTGTAACTCGATGTCACTGCGATCTACTGCAGACCATAGCGAAAGTCATGTGTGCCGCTGAGAGCCAACTGTCTACGTTTGATTTTATATCGGTAGACTGTGACACTATGGTAACATAGCGAAAGTCGTTTGTGCCGCTGAGAGCCAACAGTCTATGTTTGATTTTATATCGGTAGACTACGACCTATGTGGGAGAAGTTTCATTTTGACAGCGAAATCGTGTGTGCCGCTGAGAGCCAACAGTTACATGGACTTTTGCTGCGACAGCAACGTAACCCTGGATGTAACTGCGATCTGTCGTGGGTTCTATGGTGTAATCAGTTACATAGACTTTTGCTGCGACGGCAACGTAACCCAGGATGTAACTGTGACCATGGATGGGGGTGATGATTTCCAGAGCATTCTCACCAAAGATATTTCCTCTATTTTCAAAAATGTTTTCTATATTTTCAATAAATTATTTTCCAAGTATTTTCACTAGGTGTTGAAAACGGGTTTGCTAAGTCCTTATAGATTTTCAGTCCTACGTCTGATCAACGTATGACCGAATTTCTGTGAGAACAAAGATGGACTTGTTAAGACATCGACTTTAAAAGTATTTTTATAAAAACTAATTTAGTAATATTATAAAGATTTTTTAAAGTGTTTTAAAAATGGTTCAAAGAGAAAATTTAACTAATATTAAGAATTTTAAATAAATTCTGGCTTCGTTCCTTTTCGAGGACGAAAAGATTTAAAGGGGGGAGGAATGTGATATCCCGGATTTTCGGGCATCAGATAATTGGGTAGTTATCTTATTTAACTTTTAAAAACACTGATTTATAAACTGAACAAATAGAATTATGATGAATACATATATTTGGGTATATGTATTAAATCTAATAACCTTCTTACATAATTTAAAATTTACAAGAATTATATTTTCTATTGTTTTCTATTGTTTATTTATATATGTAGATTGTAAATAAAACTATGATTTGAAATTCTATATGAAAATCTTGAAAATAAATTAGATTCAAATTCTACATTTTTAAAACACTAGTATAATAGCTTAGGCTTAAGGTAAGTATAAATAAATAAGTTTTATATTGTTTTCTTTGAGTTATATTCATATAAGTAAAAAGAAGAAATGTATAAATAAAAATACAAAGTATAATATAAAAACCTAAAACAAAAATATAATACATATTAAGACATTTATAAATATATAACTAAATTTAAAATCTATTAATACACATGTTAGCTAATAACATTATCTAATTAACAAGTGTTAACAAATTTGATAAGAATAATGACAAGTGTCCCATTCTCCTTTTATTTGTAAAAATATTTATTTTAAAAAAATAGAATAGCTTATATTAACATTTTAAAATTCTTTCCTTCATTTCATTCTCTGATATATTTTCCCGAACTAACTAAGAAACAAGAAGAAATCTGTAACAAAAATGCAGTAAACAAAAATCAAAATCAAAGGAACTCAACAACAATCCAAAACCTAGTAATCAAACTAGAATCAAACAAGCTTCAGCTCATAACAATCAAGTTCAGAGCAAAGCAAGAAGATTCAAGATCCATGCAAACCAAAGTAAACCAAGTCTCAGTTTAAATACAAGAACAGATTTCAAAATTTCAAAAAGCAGGTGAGTGATCTGTCCTAGTTTCCTCTATTTTTAGAAATGCCTGCGAGTAAACATTATCTAAACCTTCCTGATTATCTGGTGCATGTGATATGTTGATGGTAGTGTTGTTTTAAATGGCTTACATGGACGTATAAATGGTTTACCTGATATATATATATATATGTGTGTGTGTGTGTGTGCTGAATGGCTGTATATATGAGAAGTCATCTCTGTTCTCTGTTTTCAGTAATAAACTGTTTTTTTTTAAATCTAATAAATTTGTATAAGATGTTAAGTATAGTTAAAGTAAGAATTATCAATTTGAATAGGAAGTATATGCCTATATATAAGTGCGAATGCCTGTATATGATTTTCTTCCTCTGTTCGACTGTGAGTAAACCTAGTTAAAACTATTTAAATATGATTGCATGTGAAGGATATTTGAAAGGATTGATGTGTTAGTTGTTTTGCATGAATGAAAATTTGTTTTGCAAGTTGGTTTATTATGTATGAATGTATGTATATATGTTGATATTCGAGTGCATGTCTGTGATTCTAAACTTTGGCTCTGTTCTTCATTTACAAACTTCAAAATTTTTGATAAATTTAAATTTCTTCTTCCCTGAATTTCTTTAGTCATCAATTTATAAACAAAATCTGATAATAATAACAAGGTAAAGATTTTAAAAATATTTTCAGGAAGAATTTGAAGCTAGTTTAATAAAGAGGAAGAAGAACAGTAGCATTTTTAATACATATCAAAATCTCGACATATTTAATTTGTTGTTTTAGGATTATAATCAGATTAGTTATCAAATTCTAGGATTTTTAAAACTAAAATGTTGATTTTTAAGATAGTATATTGAGAGATATTGTGAGATGATCAGAAATTGGATTTTCGTTAAATTCCGACGTTCGATGGAGGTAGGGTAGTCGTGATCAAGGCTGAAGAAGGTTGGAGTCTTAGGGATCGATGAAAAAAATGGAAATGGGATTTTTACATCGCCGTGATGGTTGGACGACGTCGAACTAGGGCTCTTTAGTCTGTGTTTGTCGATGATGAAGTCGAGACGTTTTCGTGTTCAAAGGTGTACCGAGTCGATCGATAGCGGGGAAATCGAAGTATGGTGTCGTGGCGGAGCTCTAGACGGAATCACTGGATCGCTGGTGAACTAGAGAATCGTCGGCGATCGTTTTTTTTCAGATCTGGGTTTGTTCCAGGTTCGACAATGAACCTCGTTTTCGATCGGAGGCTTGTATTTGTGATTTGATGAATGGTTTGGGTTGCTGCATCGAAGTGTGATGTGCCGGAGGGTCCATCGGAGGTCGGAGGTGGCTCTGACGTGGGTGCACGTGCACGTGGTGTACGTTTGTCTGGGTTGAATGATCATTTGGGGAAGAAGAGTTTTTATCGGGTAAAACTCGAAGTAGATAGGGGATTGTCTCGAAGTAGCTGAAGATGGTGGATGACTCGGTGGGGTCATCGGGTTTTTTAGAGTTTTGCTCGGGTTCGATTTGTTTTGGGGTTGTACAGGTTTAAACTTTGTAAAGAAGAATCAAGTTTACCAATCTAAAAGCAAGTTATTTTCTTAATAAATGTCAATCAAGTCTCAAGAGTATTTAACTGAATATATTTCCAAATTTAAATGTTTAAAGTTGTTGATTTCAAAAGTAATTAACTAAATTAATTAATGAGATAATTAAAGGTTAATTACTATTTGTAATTAAGAATAATTACCTAATAGGGTAATTAGTGGATAGTTAATGAAATAAGAGATGAATCATTAACTAGAGATTAAGTGATTAATTGATTTTAAGTTAATTAATTTGTCTTATTAATTATAGATAATCACTTATTAATTAATTAAGTATAATTACTTAGAGAGTAATAAATGAATAATTACGGAATGTAATTAAGAAAAAGGGAAATCATTTATAAAAGTAATTAAATGGAAGTGATTAAGGAATTAATCATTTAGTGTAATTAATTAAAGGATTAATTAAAATTAATTAATTAAAGGGTTAAGGTTAATTAATAATGTGATAAATTACTGGTTAAGGTAATTAATTAATAGAGTAATTAATTAATGAAGTAGTTAGAAGATCATTAATTTATCCATAAAAATAATTTAGGTTAATTAAGATGAATAATTAAGAAATGAATAATTAATTTGTAATTAATGTTAAGTAAGATGGATTAAGAAATCCAAGTAATTAAAGGTTAGTAATTAATTTAATTGGAGATTAATTAAATTAATTAAGAATGAATCAACTTGTTATGGATGATTAAATTATATTGAATGTTTGGATTGATTAATATCTCTAGTCTGATAAATTATGATGTTATGTGATATGTAATGTTTTGGATGAATTGTGATAATGTAAGTTATCTATCTGTGATAGAATTGCTATATGAATATGATATCCTGAATTTAAATTAAATTGTTTAACTTAAACATCTTGGCTTAAAGTATGACATTTGATTCGAAGAGACCGGGGTCGGGTACCAGTAAATACCCGAAACCACTTCGATTTGAAATCTTCTATAATTCTTTATAGATTGATATGTGAAATCAATGGGCTGGATTGGGATAATATAGACCATTTAAACTAAGTTGGATACTTATATATTGTTTTGTGAAAATAAGTGATGACTATATAAGTTGTTACTTGTAGTAAAGTACGAGTTACCCTGGGTTGCAAATAAGTTTATAACTTGGCATTTCAAATTATATGGGTTTACTCACGCTGGTTTCCAGCATGACCCGGGTGTTACTTTGTTGTAATGCTCGGGTCAGACCGAGTATTACAGATTTCAGGTAAGGACGTACTGAAACTCAGGAGGCAAGCTGGATGGCAGGAACGTATGGAGTGATATCCGTTGTGTATATTATTATTGATTTCTGAGACATCTGAAAATGTCCTGTGTTGTGTAATAGTATAACTCTGATGTATAATGTATAAGTGTATTGATACAGTTCTTTTTGTAAAACTGTTGTTTATGTGATATTATATTTTGATCCGCTGCGAATGTGAGGTTTCTGGTTTGGTGTTTCTGTTTTCTTCTTCTTCTTCTCTTTCTTCTTTTTCTCTAACTATCTGGAATTTTCGGGTTCGAAAATTCCGGGTCGTTACAGTTAAACTATCTACTATGTAGTAGTGTACGATAAGTAGATAATGTCTATCAGTAATATAAAATATCAAAATAGTGTTAAGTCATGGCCCATTCCACCCTTAACACATTTTTATTCCCAAGAGCATATACAAGACCGTAGTTTCCCCAAAACCGGAAGTCACCAGAGGGCAATCCATATACTAAAGGTACAAAACAAATTCGTAGTGGTTGCAAATAGGGAATACAAGTATGACAAGGCACATGAGGCAATACCCAAGGTAGTGACACTACCGTTTGCCTGATCCGTACTGGTGAGAACGCATCGCCGCAGCGACCGCAACACCGTGAAACAACACTCCCAAAATCAAGGGTGCACCAATCGACAACAAGTAATGAGTAGTTCGAAGAAGTGTGTTCACTTGAGCTAGCTGACCTCCATTGGCCCGGCACGGCTCCTGTTTTAGTCATTTCCAATTTGACACAAGTGTAAAGGCTATCCATTATCGTTCTCTTTCTTCAGTCATCACGTACATCATTCCAACCACTTCATTCTGGATCATCACTCCGCGTATAGTTATTAAAGTGGTTTTCGGTTTAGATAGAGAGTATATCCATAACCGATTCCGGTCTCTTTAATAACTTCCGTAATTATTACACCGATTGGTCGTTTATTCATTTCAAAACCAAATCAATTTCAATTTCAATAGAATTTGTAAATCAACATTTCATTTGCCTTTCTAAATCAATTTCCATAATTTACGTTTCAAAACTTCCAAATTCATAATTTAAAAATCTTATAATACAATTTCAATTTCTATTTAAAACAATTCAAATATTGATTTAAGTTCGTATATAAGTTTCATTCCGAAATCATTTAAATTAATTAAGTTTATCATTCAAATCCATTTAACTTCATTTATCGATTTCATTCAATAATCGTTAAGTAAATTTATCATCCAAACAATTTCTATTTAATTTCCAATTTACTAAATCAATTACTTAAGTTCAACTTCATTATAAAAAAACTTACAAATTTGAATTAAATTAAATTCATCAAATCAATTCTTTAAATTACAAGTCTTTCATTGATTTCAATAAACCCATTTTTATTTCTTGTTAAAGAAAATTCAATTTCACTTATTTACTTACTTAAATAATTTCCAAAACTTAATTAAATAAGAAAACTGAATTTCAATTATTTACGAAGTAAATTCACTTATTCAAAAGTCCAATTTTACTTATTAAAGAATTCAATTCAATTTAATCATTAAATAATTCAATCTTATTTAATTATTAACTAATTTCAAACTTAATTATTAAATAATTTCAAAGTTTAATAATTTCAAACTTATTAAATCATTTCAAACTTAATTCAATCATTTCTCAAATTTAACAACGTTCTTTCATCAATTACATTTGTTAATATTTTGTTTCAGATTATTAAACATTAACATTTTCCTTTCATTAAAAATTCAAATTTCAACTTCATTTCAACCATATTATTTATTCAAATAAAATCTTCGTTTATTTTCAAATCAAATTATTGACCAATCGGATTTTATTTAATTCTCTATCTTAGGTCAAAGTTCAATTTGGGTATTTATCATTTCAACCCGATTCCAATTCAATTCAAAAATCAAAGCATAGCAAAGGGAACTTGCAGTGTGATAACTGGGATGGTGTCTAAGTAAATAAACAAGCAATAACAACAATCAATATCAATCCAATAATCAATTCAAATAATCCCGAAATAATCGTATTAATTCGCATTGTTGTTTGTGCAAATTAATATAATTATTTCTAGAATCCACACTATCATTTCATGTAGATTAAAGATTATTACACTAATATTTATACGGTTCTTCAATTTTCATTCAATTTCAATTTTAACACTACAACAATTAATCAAATATACGTTCAATGGTTCAAATTGTAACTATCACTATTCTACATGTCAATTAATTTAACAATTAAAAGGGGTCATATTCAACTAATCAAATTCAACATATGTGTCGATTCAAATTTTAATTATCCTACGTCAAATTTATTTGCATAATATTTATCACTTTATACATTACAATTTTAACGTCCAATTGTAAACATCAAACAATCAATCATTTAACAACCAAACTGGAATATCATTGCATATATAACAGAAAATGGTGTCAGATGTCACAGGTGAACTGATACAGGTAATAACAGTGTAAATATCTAACAGCAGCATATTTCAATTGTCGTTTCAATTGAAATCAAATTTAATAAATAAAAGAACATTAATCGTGAGTGATTGCTCACCTTTCGAGGCTAGAGAATACCGAAGATGACATTGATACGCACACTGATACGGACGTTGAGATTTTAATGACGAATCAAAGCAAAACAAAATCGACACGAATTCAACGATTAAAGCTGATAAATAAGAATGGATGAGAAACGAATCAGAATCAATTAGATAAGAACATAAAATATATTATTGCTATATAAAAAAATTATCTTTCAAAACCAATTCAAAGACATACAGTAAAAATAAATCTTTATATACTTTCGGATCATTATTATCTAAACATTTGTAAAATAAATCTATATGTATATTTGAAAACAAAACTTATGCATACTGCAAAGAAGAAGGCACGATTTGTGCTTCCACTACATAAGTGCTAAAATTTCTTTTTTAGTATATATAGTACAGTATTCTTACTATATAACTAAACTAGAGTACAAACTCTGACTACTTTTCAAAATATATATTGTAATAGTCAGATCCATTGTAAAACATGAAAAATATAGTACTGTAGACCAATAAACATAATAGACTTTTAGAAAACAAAATAAATGTGTATACAGTAACTTATAAATTTTGTCAACAGCTAATCCATACTATACTACCCATATACATAACCATATATTAATACTATATAACAAATATACTTATATAAAACGACATACCATATAACTTAGATCTAGTATTTAGGCAATTATATAAACTATCATAACAATTTTCGTATATAACCTACAATTATCCAAACCTAGTATACAACAACATATAAGAGCCCTTGAATAATAACTTGGTTTTAATAAACAAAGCATATACAAAATACTGCAACATATAAGTTTATAACAACAGACATTTTAATTCAAACTGTACATATAGAGTGACTCATATATAGATGATAACTTATACATATATCAATAAATAAACTTACATAACTAATATATAATATAGTTTTTATATGCTAAACATATATTTTAAAATAAACTGATATATATATAACTAGCGCGGATATAAAACATATAACACAAACTATATTTCATAAAACTTACATGCATATATATTTCAATCTATACGTATATAAACTAATAAAAAAAGAGAAGATATATATGCTTGTGTATATATACGTACCATCAAGAAGATTACAGCAGAAGAGAGAGAGAGAGGTATATTCGGCAGTATGTGTGGTCACGTGCTGAGATGCGGAGGCTGTCTCGATGTAGTGGTGGAGGTGGTGCTCTCGACACGAGAGGAGATGGGTAGGCGGAGGCTTCGGGTTGCGCGCCAGTTGCTGAACAAGGTGACCAAGTGGAGAGCGGTTAGGGGCGTGGGTCGGTGGGTTCGCCATGGCTTCGGGTAGCTGGGTCACGGGGTGACGGGCGGAGGTCGAGGCAGACTAGGTGGCGGCCTGGTGTGGTGAGGCTTTGGTCAAGGCAGGGGTGGCTCAGTGATGGTTGCCGAAGTTGTGGCCGGCCGGAGGTGAAGATGGTGGAGCGAGTAAGGGGCGACGGCCGATGAGGTGATGCAGGCATGGTGGATGAGGTCGCTAGGGCCGGTTGTAGAGGGCACATGCGGAGGTGCAGTCTGTCGAGGCCGCTTTAAATCTGGCGACAGTGGTGGCCAGAGCCTAGGCGGAGGCGGTTACCGGTGCCTGTAGCCGGAGACCACTAGAATGACTCGCGGTGGTGGGATAGGCACAGTGGCAAGGTGAGGGAGGAAGAGTTGTGAGAGGAAGAGGAAGGTTTGCATTGTTTGGTGAAGAGGCTGAAGCGTTGGATTGAGTTTCCAGGCAAAGCATTTTCTCAGATCCAAAATAAACAAAAGAAGAGAGAAGGGTGAAACAGTGCGGGCCACAAAAATGAAATGGGAAATAAAATTTAACATTGGGAAAAAGGAAATCAAAAGTTGAGATTGGGAAGAGTGACAGTCAAAACATTGAATTCTGGGGATACGAAATATAAATGACAATTGGTTTAAACGGTGGAAAGTAAATGGCCACAAAGAAACAAAAGACGGACCATTGCGGTTAACAGTTTTATGGTTTCGACGCGTACCGGATTTCCGAAATACACTAATGAATATACCGTAGAGATCAGCACGACGAGACGATCAAAACGGTATACGGGTATCAGTGGAGTAACGACCCGACTTTCTTTGCCCAGAAAGACGCATCGTTATGAAGAAAGAAAAGGGATAGAAGAAGAAAAGAAAAGAAGAGAGAACAACAACACATCAGAAATCTCACAGCGGAACGAGAAATATATTATCACATAAGATATTACATAGTATCATATACATCAGAGTACATGATTTATACATCACAATATAGACAGTTATAAACTTCTGTCTATTATACAACACAACTACATAAATACGATACATCATACACAGCGGAAACTCTATATATCTACACGCTGAAGCCTCCTGCTCCACAGCTCCTCCAGAATTCGTCAAGACTAACCTGAATCCCTTGGCTACTCGTAAAAATTGAGTACCCAAGGTTTAATAAAACAGAAAATAAACACTTGGGTCAGACATGGGTCTGGTGTGAGTAAACGGGTTAAAATTGTTTAACTTCAAAACCTTTTGAAAACAAAGGTATCACGTAAGACTTCCCACACATAAACATGGAAAAGTTTTTACCTTACGCTAACCAAAACATTTGATAGGAAATCCAGTTATATTATAATAGGGTCTAGGGTTTTCAAATAAATACAGAAATAGCTGAAATGCTTACATCTCACATTCCAACATAGTTGGGCACAACTAATACGTACGGCACTTATTGGAGTTTGGATTCCATACAATGGCAGGGCTACTGGGGTACCGCCCGTCACAGTACGTGGCCTAGATCACCGTACCGAGGAGTACGCCCGCTCCCCTGCAACACAAAGCCGGAACCATCCCTTACTGGATAATCCCGAACAAGATAATCCCGTAGTTGGCGCGACCAACCACACACTAAGCCGAATAAAAGAAAAGGGACCTCTAGACAGGGATCTATCTTGCTCTCAGTGGGTGCTACCCACGAAACCTTGCTGCACCTCCCCTGTTTTAGCCATTCCCGGTTGATGAGGCTTGAGGTTACGATTACCTTTAATCAGAACATATCACTTAGAATGCTCATCGTCCGCCTGACGATGTGCTGAAAGCATTCAATCCATATAAGTTCGTTCCGGGTTCGAACGAAACCGAAGGCATTATTTCGTTACACTCGTTTTGGAATCACCCTCAGAGTTAACGACAATAACCCTTGCACTCTGAAACTTCATCTTCACTTGAGATTCACGACCTATCGTTAATTTGGATCGATGTGGTATTCGGGTCTCCAGACCTGGTATCCCGGTATACGGAAACCCGATCCCGGTCTCATCGAAATCCAAAACGTATCTTTTAAGGGCCAAGTTGTTTTAAGGTTAAAACAATTCAATTCTTATCTATACTACACACAGATAGATAATTTACAATAGATAATCCATATTATCATCCAAACAGATAATTCATATTATCATTTCAATCCAACCAAACATCTATATCATAGATCAGCACATCTCTTATCAGAGATATCAACAATGAAATACATTCAATCTCATTCATCCATCCTTAAGCAATGATTTATATCATCTAATTAATTTAAAGTGAATTAAACTAATTACTTCATTCTATAAATCCTGCTTACTTAATTATTAATTAAACCAATTAATTAATCATTACTCTAAGTATCCATCTTAATTAATCATTCCTGATTAATAATCCTTTAATTACTTTAAGTAATTAATACTTAATTAATTTCACAAATTAATTATCTTAAACCATTTAGTAATTAATCTTTAATTACTTCATTAATTAATTAATTATACTTAATTACATTAATCCTTAATTAATTACAATTAATTAATTACTTTAATCACTCATTATTTATTAATTAATCAATTCTTAATTACATCATTAATTATATTAATTAATGATCCTTAATTATTCTTAATTAATTATCTTATTTAAATTAATAATTAATTAGTCACATTTATTAATCACCTTTGATTAATCTCATTTAGTAATTAACTACTCTTAATTACTACACTTCATAAATTAATTACTCCTTAATTAATTATCCTTTAATTAATCCCCTGATTAATTATACAAAGTAATTAAACTAAAATTACTTTTATTATTAAAATCTTCTTTAGTTAATTACATCCACTAATTAACTTTAATTACTTTCCTAAGTAATTACACTTCACTAATTACATTTAAGTAATTACTTTAATAAATTTCACAAATTAATTATCCTTAATCAAATACAGTAATTAACCTTTAATTACTTCATTAATTAATTAATTATAATTAATTACTTTAATCCTTAATTAATTACAAATAAATTAGTTATCATCTGATTAATTAATCTTAATTAATCAATTCTTAATTACATCATTAATTATAAACTAATGATCCTTAATTATATCTTTAATTATTCTATTAATTACATTAAGTAATTAACCTTAATTAAACCATAATTTATTAATCACCTTTGATTAATATAATCCAGTAATTAACTTCCTTAATTACTTCCATTAATTAATTACTTTTTTAATTAATTACCTAAACCAATAATTAATTACCTTATTAATTAACCTTAATCCTTTAATTAAATAAATTATTTAATTAATAACACTAGGTAATTAACCTTAATCACTTCTTATTTAATTATTTTCATAAAATAATTATCCTCTAATTACTTTATTAAATAACTTTCCTTTTACTTAATTACATTCAGTAATTATTCCTTAATCACTTCATTAAGTAATTATACTTAATTGATAATAAGTAATTATCTTTAATAATCACTAATTAATTACTTAGTTAATTATTTAACTAATTTAATAATTACTTAACCATTTATACTTAAAGACTTAATTAAGAAAACTATTTATCTTAATTAAATTATTATCTATTCTTAAATCATTTTCAATAAATGAATTATCCTTATTAATTTCACATATTAATTTCTTTTAAATAAATTAAATCTTAATTTCTTTTAAATAAATTAAATCTTAATTTCTTAAGATAAAATCTTTATTATAATTGATTTATTTAAATTCTTATCATTTAAACTTATTTCAAAATAAAATAATTTTAGAATCAACTATAATTAAAGCATTTTAAACTCCTTCTCTATTTTCAAAATCTTTAACTTCCATAGTTATTAAATTAACTTTAATATAATTAAACATTTTTAAAATCTATTTATTTACCCTTTTTAAAACTTATCTATTTAAATATTTTAAAACTTGTTAAACAAATTCCTAGAACAAATTAGTTTAATTAGGTAAAAATCTTTTTAAAACAAATTTTGAAAATAATCTAATTTAATAGTAAATCCTTGTTTTACCTTTGTTTAAACTCAGAAAATATTACAAACAAAATTTCTTTGTTTAAAACTTTAACAACATTTCCTTTAAAAATCTTAAAATCTGTTCTCACCAAAAATCCGGGTAAAACGTTAGAAAACTCGAAGCAAACTCCAGAATTCACGAAGCAAACGCGAGACAACTCCCATTCTTTCCTGCTTCGAGTAAAACTTGCTATTCCCCGAACAAACACCCAAGAACAAACTCTCTTCCCTAAAACCAAACTCAGATGCACGTAACCGTGCTCGTGCACGTGCACGACTACGCTGGACGTCGACGAACTACGACAAGGTCTCCGACAACTCGACTTCCACCTCGGCAACACGTTTGGTCACCCAGATATTCTCGATTCGATCGAGAATCGAATACGAGGTATAGAACCCATCAGCCTGGAAAACATACATCATCAGAAACCACCTCGACGCCGTTGATTTCTAGCTCCAGAAACTCTTCCACTTTCACCATAGCGCCACCTCATCTTCCAGAATCTCCAGAACGTCATGCGATCAACTCCAGTTTCATTTCGACGTCGCGAAACCCAATTAAACATCAACGAGTATACCAGGGTATTAAACCCTATTTCATCGTCTCCCCATCACCATGATGATCTTTAAATTCTTCCACTATTTTTCCGAGGAGCTCCATCATTCCCTCTAACTTCAAACTCCACCACGACTTCCTGTTCGTCTCGAATCGCCTCAGATTGGTCAAAATGTCCAAAACAGTTTAACCCAAAATTTTCTTTAATTACCAAACTAGAAATCATGATCCATATCTCAAAATTCATGATTTAGCATTATGAATTCAATTATGCAATTCAAACTTAAAATTAAATTGATAAAATTTTGACCCAATTTACTTTTTACTGCTTTTTATAAATTTCCAGACAATATAAGTTATAAAATTTCCAGAACTTATTTTTAATAATGATATCACACGTTTTCAAACATCTTTCATTTACAAATCCTAAGCTATTAGAGATTTAAGAGATGAGATATAGATTTTAAAAGAAAAACAAAAACTGTCATCACTTTACAGAGACTAAATTTTCAATGTACAAGTATTCAATTATAACTATACAGGCATTCAACACTTATATACAACATGCATACAATTTCATCAACATTTCAGATAAAACATCACATATAAAAAGTTTAACTCTGTTTTTAAAATAAGATTTAATCACTTATCCATTCACATGCAATCTTGTTTAAACAAACCAAGCATACACATATCATATTCCATTTTATGTAAATGCTGCCTACATCTAGATTTTAACAGATTTAAATCCTTAAATAAAACAGTTTACTAAAATTAAGGAACAGAGGTGATAACAACAGCAGTCATGCACAGTTTAAAGCATAGCAACATATAGCACACTTAAATCTATATATGCAAGCATTACTTGTTTCAGAATTTTTTTATAAGCAACAATCCTGAATCTTAACTTTTTAAATTAAAAAGTTTACTCACCAGGAATTATAAAACAGAGAACATATGTTGATTCCAGGCTTATTCCAGGTTGATGATTTCCAGACTGATTTTGATTTTGAACTTGTTTTTCTTTTGCTTTGTTGAATTTGAAACTTGCAGTTTGATTTCCTTATCTGATTGCATGACTTCAGATTGCATAAGAAGATTTGAATCTGTTGTTTTTAATTTGCCTTTGATCTTCTTATTTCAGATCTTAGATTCCCAGATTTTCCAGATTTTTGAATTTGATTTTAGATTCGAATTGTATTTTGTAGAGAGATGAAGAAAAAAAATAATCTTAAACTGAAAAATGAAAACAGATTTTTCTTCTTACATACTAATTTTATTTATTTTAAAGCTTAAATTAAAATATAGCCACTTGTCTCTTTAATTAACTTACACATAGGCTTACATCTTTACAAATGTCACTAAACCACTCTAATATGCTAACAAGTGTTATTCTTGTTTTAAATAATTTATTTAAGTCATTTATATGTATTAATGAAATAATTATAAGTATATAATGTATTTATCTCTTTTATAATTTAAGCTTTTAGATTTTAATAAACATACAAATGTGAAAAACAATTATTTAAAATAACTTATGCTTATATCAATTAAATATAACATACTTATATATGCTTGAGAAATTGAGTTTAACTCTCTATATATTTTTACAAACCTATTTTGACTTATATTTGAATATTAAAAGAGAAAAGATTATTAAAACAAATAAACTTCTTAATTTAAACCTTATTTAATCTTAAGCTTACATATATATTTTTAAATAAGAAATTATTCTTGTTACTTAAATTATAAATATCATTTTCAAAAGTATTAAGTTAAATTACAAATTTCCAAATTACAAATTATATAAATATTAAAGTTTGAAAATACTTTATTAAATTCAAATTCAATATTCTTTCCATTTCAATATATACAATTATATATATTCTAAATGGAAATACTTTTAACATTAGCTTTGATAATTACTATATTGAATTTAATACATAACTTCAAATCACAATATATATATATATACATATATATAGTAATTTGAAAACATAGTTTTAAAAGACTCCCTATTTATAATATATATACCTATATATATACATTATAAATATAAAACATATATATAAGTTTTAGAAAGATAAATCTTCCCAATTTAAAATTGTTAGAAAAGATATTCCCAAATTAAAATGTTATTAACCTTTTAAAATGAATAAACTTGTCAATTTATAAAATAAATCAACAAATCACTTTAATTATTTATAAAGATTATTAAATTGATATTGCCAAAATTCCGGGATATCACATTCCTTCCCCCTTAAAATAATTTCGTCCCCGAAATTTAAAACAAAGGTAATTTAATAATCTTTTTAAATCACAAGGATGTATTATCATTTATATGCTAACAATCATAGCAACCAATCATCCAAACAAACAATTCTAACTATCCAGCGAAAATTTTTGAATAGAATTTCCTCGAGTTTCCCCAAGTATATATATACCGGGATACTCGCTCTACAAATAATCCAAACAACCAATACTACTAAGCTATAGAGCTCCTACTCGTCTAGATCTACAAAACTAAACAGAATATCAGACTACAGACGAGTCTGACTCAACAACCAAATCCTCCAGAACTGCTGGTTCCAAAACCAGAGATAGATCAAACACGTACTCCCTCAGAGATACGTAAAATACATTGAATTCCAGTTATCCAAACTGACAATTCAATCCAGTAGATCAAACTCTTATCCAAATCAGAACATAGAAAAGATCCAAAACAACTCGGAGCTAACTTCCCAGACTTACCCAATCTTATAGCTCCCTTTAACCAGAGAAAACTTCACAACAACGAAGTTTCCAACTTCGAATTCCAAATTCCTCCGCCTCTTATCCTCAAAATCCTTCAGACAATCCTGAGCTGACTACATCCTTCCTGATCAGTTCAACCTTCGCTGATGCTTCTAGAAATAAACCGGACCACAAACAATCCAACAAACGGATCCTCTCAAGATCTACGGAAATCCAGAACTCAAACTCTACTCCTCAATCATCAGTAGATTCCAAATACTTCTTTTATCAAGACAAAACAGATTCTCTCACCAATCTGACCTTCAAATCTTGAAAAGCTTCCTGTAGGAACCCTTTAATCCAAACACTGCAACTTCCGGTTGCTTCTACTCTAAAACAACTGCTACCCAGCTTTCGCTGCTCAACTCTGATCTAGATGTCGTCTATGAACTCGAACACAAACTAGATCAACACTTCCCATAAAATCTCTGACAACTCTATAACTCCTACATCTTCTAGAGATGCCTCAAACTCAAGCAAAAGATTTCCCAAGAGAACACTCAAACTATCGCAAGTCACTTTTGCGATCCTATCCAGTCCAATATCCAAAGATTACTGTTCTTTCTTAATCCATTAGAACAGTCTAGTGCTTGACCAATCCATTTGAAAAATGAATTTACTCCGCAGCTTCTGAACTCCACTTTACGAACTGCTAAGCCAAAAGATCTTCCAGCAGGAACACAGAACACTCGAGCTGCACCGCTAACACGGATGACAAAGACTCCTTAATCCAAAGTTCTTCGAGAAACTCGATCCTCAAACCAAACACAAACATCCTGCTGAACTCAGCCACAACACCGAAGCAGACATACTTCCTTAAACTTGTTCCAAAAGAGAACATCGTCGGAGATATCCATAGTCACCGCATCTCATCACGCAGTTACTACTTTCCGAGATACCATCACACACGTCTGCTTAACCGACAGATCCATACTCTACTCATCCAACTGCACTTCAAAGATCGACTCCGAACCTTAACAGGTTTCCTTCAGAGATCAATGAAATTCTTACACCATATCAAAGTTCACTCGAGACGGTATTAGGTCTACAGTCTCGTCAGATACTTCCAATCTCAACACTCAGACTCCTAATCCTAGATGATAAATTATTATCATCTCAACCAATCATTACAAATACCATATACATTTAAAATGATACTTTTTATATAGAAATTATATCTGGGTAGAATTATTTCATCTACCTCTTTAAAACAATATTGTGTCCGTTGGCCTGGTCAAGTGTTTAGAGATCCCTATCAATAACGTTAGCTACTCGTATTGACCAGAATCCATATACCACTCAACCGATCAATTAACACAATATAAAACCATTTTATATAACTAACAAATACGCGCTCTCGTATATATATACTTAGACTCAACAGGTTGCTACAGATCCTATCTCTAATGAACAATCCTTCCGAACCTAGGTATTCACTCAACCTAGTGTTCTGATATTCACTTAACCAAAAGCTTAGGCATTCGCTCAACCTATGCTCTGATACCATAAGTAACGACCCGACTTTCTTTGCCCAGAAAGACGCATCGTTATGAAGAAAGAAAAGGGATAGAAGAAGAAAAGAAAAGAAGAGAGAACAACAACACATCAGAAATCTCACAGCGGAACGAGAAATATATTATCACATAAGATATTACATAGTATCATATACATCAGAGTACATGATTTATACATCACAATATAGACAGTTATAAACTTCTGTCTATTATACAACACAACTACATAAATACGATACATCATACACAGCGGAAACTCTATATATCTACACGCTGAAGCCTCCTGCTCCACAGCTCCTCCAGAATTCGTCAAGACTAACCTGAATCCCTTGGCTACTCGTAAAAATTGAGTACCCAAGGTTTAATAAAACAGAAAATAAACACTTGGGTCAGACATGGGTCTGGTGTGAGTAAACGGGTTAAAATTGTTTAACTTCAAAACCTTTTGAAAACAAAGGTATCACGTAAGACTTCCCACACATAAACATGGAAAAGTTTTTACCTTACGCTAACCAAAACATTTGATAGGAAATCCAGTTATATTATAATAGGGTCTAGGGTTTTCAAATAAATACAGAAATAGCTGAAATGCTTACATCTCACATTCCAACATAGTTGGGCACAACTAATACGTACGGCACTTATTGGAGTTTGGATTCCATACAATGGCAGGGCTACTGGGGTACCGCCCGTCACAGTACGTGGCCTAGATCACCGTACCGAGGAGTACGCCCGCTCCCCTGCAACACAAAGCCGGAACCATCCCTTACTGGATAATCCCGAACAAGATAATCCCGTAGTTGGCGCGACCAACCACACACTAAGCCGAATAAAAGAAAAGGGACCTCTAGACAGGGATCTATCTTGCTCTCAGTGGGTGCTACCCACGAAACCTTGCTGCACCTCCCCTGTTTTAGCCATTCCCGGTTGATGAGGCTTGAGGTTACGATTACCTTTAATCAGAACATATCACTTAGAATGCTCATCGTCCGCCTGACGATGTGCTGAAAGCATTCAATCCATATAAGTTCGTTCCGGGTTCGAACGAAACCGAAGGCATTATTTCGTTACACTCGTTTTGGAATCACCCTCAGAGTTAACGACAATAACCCTTGCACTCTGAAACTTCATCTTCACTTGAGATTCACGACCTATCGTTAATTTGGATCGATGTGGTATTCGGGTCTCCAGACCTGGTATCCCGGTATACGGAAACCCGATCCCGGTCTCATCGAAATCCAAAACGTATCTTTTAAGGGCCAAGTTGTTTTAAGGTTAAAACAATTCAATTCTTATCTATACTACACACAGATAGATAATTTACAATAGATAATCCATATTATCATCCAAACAGATAATTCATATTATCATTTCAATCCAACCAAACATCTATATCATAGATCAGCACATCTCTTATCAGAGATATCAACAATGAAATACATTCAATCTCATTCATCCATCCTTAAGCAATGATTTATATCATCTAATTAATTTAAAGTGAATTAAACTAATTACTTCATTCTATAAATCCTGCTTACTTAATTATTAATTAAACCAATTAATTAATCATTACTCTAAGTATCCATCTTAATTAATCATTCCTGATTAATAATCCTTTAATTACTTTAAGTAATTAATACTTAATTAATTTCACAAATTAATTATCTTAAACCATTTAGTAATTAATCTTTAATTACTTCATTAATTAATTAATTATACTTAATTACATTAATCCTTAATTAATTACAATTAATTAATTACTTTAATCACTCATTATTTATTAATTAATCAATTCTTAATTACATCATTAATTATATTAATTAATGATCCTTAATTATTCTTAATTAATTATCTTATTTAAATTAATAATTAATTAGTCACATTTATTAATCACCTTTGATTAATCTCATTTAGTAATTAACTACTCTTAATTACTACACTTCATAAATTAATTACTCCTTAATTAATTATCCTTTAATTAATCCCCTGATTAATTATACAAAGTAATTAAACTAAAATTACTTTTATTATTAAAATCTTCTTTAGTTAATTACATCCACTAATTAACTTTAATTACTTTCCTAAGTAATTACACTTCACTAATTACATTTAAGTAATTACTTTAATAAATTTCACAAATTAATTATCCTTAATCAAATACAGTAATTAACCTTTAATTACTTCATTAATTAATTAATTATAATTAATTACTTTAATCCTTAATTAATTACAAATAAATTAGTTATCATCTGATTAATTAATCTTAATTAATCAATTCTTAATTACATCATTAATTATAAACTAATGATCCTTAATTATATCTTTAATTATTCTATTAATTACATTAAGTAATTAACCTTAATTAAACCATAATTTATTAATCACCTTTGATTAATATAATCCAGTAATTAACTTCCTTAATTACTTCCATTAATTAATTACTTTTTTAATTAATTACCTAAACCAATAATTAATTACCTTATTAATTAACCTTAATCCTTTAATTAAATAAATTATTTAATTAATAACACTAGGTAATTAACCTTAATCACTTCTTATTTAATTATTTTCATAAAATAATTATCCTCTAATTACTTTATTAAATAACTTTCCTTTTACTTAATTACATTCAGTAATTATTCCTTAATCACTTCATTAAGTAATTATACTTAATTGATAATAAGTAATTATCTTTAATAATCACTAATTAATTACTTAGTTAATTATTTAACTAATTTAATAATTACTTAACCATTTATACTTAAAGACTTAATTAAGAAAACTATTTATCTTAATTAAATTATTATCTATTCTTAAATCATTTTCAATAAATGAATTATCCTTATTAATTTCACATATTAATTTCTTTTAAATAAATTAAATCTTAATTTCTTTTAAATAAATTAAATCTTAATTTCTTAAGATAAAATCTTTATTATAATTGATTTATTTAAATTCTTATCATTTAAACTTATTTCAAAATAAAATAATTTTAGAATCAACTATAATTAAAGCATTTTAAACTCCTTCTCTATTTTCAAAATCTTTAACTTCCATAGTTATTAAATTAACTTTAATATAATTAAACATTTTTAAAATCTATTTATTTACCCTTTTTAAAACTTATCTATTTAAATATTTTAAAACTTGTTAAACAAATTCCTAGAACAAATTAGTTTAATTAGGTAAAAATCTTTTTAAAACAAATTTTGAAAATAATCTAATTTAATAGTAAATCCTTGTTTTACCTTTGTTTAAACTCAGAAAATATTACAAACAAAATTTCTTTGTTTAAAACTTTAACAACATTTCCTTTAAAAATCTTAAAATCTGTTCTCACCAAAAATCCGGGTAAAACGTTAGAAAACTCGAAGCAAACTCCAGAATTCACGAAGCAAACGCGAGACAACTCCCATTCTTTCCTGCTTCGAGTAAAACTTGCTATTCCCCGAACAAACACCCAAGAACAAACTCTCTTCCCTAAAACCAAACTCAGATGCACGTAACCGTGCTCGTGCACGTGCACGACTACGCTGGACGTCGACGAACTACGACAAGGTCTCCGACAACTCGACTTCCACCTCGGCAACACGTTTGGTCACCCAGATATTCTCGATTCGATCGAGAATCGAATACGAGGTATAGAACCCATCAGCCTGGAAAACATACATCATCAGAAACCACCTCGACGCCGTTGATTTCTAGCTCCAGAAACTCTTCCACTTTCACCATAGCGCCACCTCATCTTCCAGAATCTCCAGAACGTCATGCGATCAACTCCAGTTTCATTTCGACGTCGCGAAACCCAATTAAACATCAACGAGTATACCAGGGTATTAAACCCTATTTCATCGTCTCCCCATCACCATGATGATCTTTAAATTCTTCCACTATTTTTCCGAGGAGCTCCATCATTCCCTCTAACTTCAAACTCCACCACGACTTCCTGTTCGTCTCGAATCGCCTCAGATTGGTCAAAATGTCCAAAACAGTTTAACCCAAAATTTTCTTTAATTACCAAACTAGAAATCATGATCCATATCTCAAAATTCATGATTTAGCATTATGAATTCAATTATGCAATTCAAACTTAAAATTAAATTGATAAAATTTTGACCCAATTTACTTTTTACTGCTTTTTATAAATTTCCAGACAATATAAGTTATAAAATTTCCAGAACTTATTTTTAATAATGATATCACACGTTTTCAAACATCTTTCATTTACAAATCCTAAGCTATTAGAGATTTAAGAGATGAGATATAGATTTTAAAAGAAAAACAAAAACTGTCATCACTTTACAGAGACTAAATTTTCAATGTACAAGTATTCAATTATAACTATACAGGCATTCAACACTTATATACAACATGCATACAATTTCATCAACATTTCAGATAAAACATCACATATAAAAAGTTTAACTCTGTTTTTAAAATAAGATTTAATCACTTATCCATTCACATGCAATCTTGTTTAAACAAACCAAGCATACACATATCATATTCCATTTTATGTAAATGCTGCCTACATCTAGATTTTAACAGATTTAAATCCTTAAATAAAACAGTTTACTAAAATTAAGGAACAGAGGTGATAACAACAGCAGTCATGCACAGTTTAAAGCATAGCAACATATAGCACACTTAAATCTATATATGCAAGCATTACTTGTTTCAGAATTTTTTTATAAGCAACAATCCTGAATCTTAACTTTTTAAATTAAAAAGTTTACTCACCAGGAATTATAAAACAGAGAACATATGTTGATTCCAGGCTTATTCCAGGTTGATGATTTCCAGACTGATTTTGATTTTGAACTTGTTTTTCTTTTGCTTTGTTGAATTTGAAACTTGCAGTTTGATTTCCTTATCTGATTGCATGACTTCAGATTGCATAAGAAGATTTGAATCTGTTGTTTTTAATTTGCCTTTGATCTTCTTATTTCAGATCTTAGATTCCCAGATTTTCCAGATTTTTGAATTTGATTTTAGATTCGAATTGTATTTTGTAGAGAGATGAAGAAAAAAAATAATCTTAAACTGAAAAATGAAAACAGATTTTTCTTCTTACATACTAATTTTATTTATTTTAAAGCTTAAATTAAAATATAGCCACTTGTCTCTTTAATTAACTTACACATAGGCTTACATCTTTACAAATGTCACTAAACCACTCTAATATGCTAACAAGTGTTATTCTTGTTTTAAATAATTTATTTAAGTCATTTATATGTATTAATGAAATAATTATAAGTATATAATGTATTTATCTCTTTTATAATTTAAGCTTTTAGATTTTAATAAACATACAAATGTGAAAAACAATTATTTAAAATAACTTATGCTTATATCAATTAAATATAACATACTTATATATGCTTGAGAAATTGAGTTTAACTCTCTATATATTTTTACAAACCTATTTTGACTTATATTTGAATATTAAAAGAGAAAAGATTATTAAAACAAATAAACTTCTTAATTTAAACCTTATTTAATCTTAAGCTTACATATATATTTTTAAATAAGAAATTATTCTTGTTACTTAAATTATAAATATCATTTTCAAAAGTATTAAGTTAAATTACAAATTTCCAAATTACAAATTATATAAATATTAAAGTTTGAAAATACTTTATTAAATTCAAATTCAATATTCTTTCCATTTCAATATATACAATTATATATATTCTAAATGGAAATACTTTTAACATTAGCTTTGATAATTACTATATTGAATTTAATACATAACTTCAAATCACAATATATATATATATATACATATATATAGTAATTTGAAAACATAGTTTTAAAAGACTCCCTATTTATAATATATATACCTATATATATACATTATAAATATAAAACATATATATAAGTTTTAGAAAGATAAATCTTCCCAATTTAAAATTGTTAGAAAAGATATTCCCAAATTAAAATGTTATTAACCTTTTAAAATGAATAAACTTGTCAATTTATAAAATAAATCAACAAATCACTTTAATTATTTATAAAGATTATTAAATTGATATTGCCAAAATTCCGGGATATCACAAGTGGTATGATTCGAATTATAAAAATTCGAATTTTCTAATAGCGGAAACTACAAGAAAAACACTGAAAAATAAGATCGACGGAGCCAAAGAAGTCCGAATTTGGAAAAACGACAAACTGACATCTTGCTTAGAAGATGGTTTAGAATTTTTCTATGTAAAAATAATTAGGTTTCGGAAACATTTTATTTTCATCGCTTTTTAACTGATTAAATTGAAGTAAATTTACGCGCGAAATAAACTTTCATATTTTCGGACGAAAATTTACCAATTGTTATGTTTAACTAAACGCATTCCAAATATCAAATTTATATTTCAAAATTTTATCGTTTAAAATTTCACAAAATTTCAACTAATTACGTTATTAAAACAGTTGAAATTTACAGGTCGTTACACTCTCCCCCACTCAAAACTTTTCGTCCCCGAAAAGGAACGAGGTAGGAGAGTAGAAACAACCAGAAAGAAAACAGATTTGAAATACAAAATAACAATTAATTTAAGCCATATACATTCAAATTTAAATTAATTGATATTCAATAATTGATTTGATCCATTTGATTTCACTAAAATCAGTCTCAACTATTTCTAAATTCATTATCTTATTATCCCATTTCTTCAATTTACAATTTTTAAAACCATAAATTTAAATAGTCTTTTATTATAATCATATTTTCTTCAACAATTTTAAATTCTTCTTTATTCCAAATTACTGTTAAATTTATTCTACTTAATATATCTACTCACATATATTTAACCCATATAAATTTATTTAAAATATAAAAGTTTTGATTTAAATTAATTTACATCTATTAATTTCTTTTAAATTCAAGGTATTTTCATATGTTGATCAAATTTCAATTTATTAATTCTTTCAAAACAAATTTATTAATTCTTTCAAAACAAATTCGTTTCATTATTAACTGAGTTTACTTATTATCCTATCTAACTCTATTAACATCTTTATAATCAAAATTTAGTGTATAACCTTTATTATAAACACTCAAATTTTATTTATAAATTCAATTTATCTTGTATATTATCCAATTACATATTCAACTTCTGAATGATTTAGGTAAGTTGTATTAGAATGCAGTTGAACAATATACAAATAAAATTTTCCCAATTCAATTATTCAAGTTTAAATATTTATTCCAAATTTTGGTTTTCTTTATAATTAAAATCATCCTTTAACAAAATTTAAGAATTAGATTTCTGATTAACCTTAAACAATTTAGAGATATATATAATATATTTATATCAAATCAAATTAAATTTTAAAATAAGATACCTATATATATGTGAATCGAAATATACTGAAGAAATTCAAATCAAAATATATTTTTTCTCAAAACAAACCGTAGCAAAGCTACAGAATGGTTTCTCCACTTCGAAACTTGAAAATGAATGTCGATGATGCGGCCGCCATCACCGAAATTATTTTCCAGCGACAAAAGAGAAAAGTACTGATTCCGACATTTTAAAATTCTTTGAAAACGGTTTCTATTTGAAATACCTTCAATAATATACATTTTAAAAATTTAAAAACCAAAGCTTGAAATTACTGGAAATTAAATTCTCAAATTCTAAATGTTAAATTCATTTAAATTTCAAATCAGTTTATAACCCATGTTTAAAATTCATTTATAGAACAATAAGTGATAATCAATTATTATCATTTCAACAAACAATTTAATTAACTTATTAAATTTCAGAAAATTTTACTTATATATATCTATAATATATTCATACAAATTTATTCCATTTTCCAAATTTGAAAATAATATTGTGTCAGTTTGCTCTGTTTAAGTGTTTTGGAAATCCTATCGATAGCGTTAATCAGACGAATCGATCGGAAACCCAAATCAACATCTACAACTCAAACAACACAGCATATATTAAAACATTTATATATATTAGTTTACAAATACATTTCTTTGCTCGACGATACAGGAATGAATTTTCAAAATAAGGATAGGGTTTCAAATTTGATGGGCCCAAATCAAAGAGAATTTTTGATTCGAAAATAAGTTTGAAACAGAAGATAAGATAGTTCAATTATCACAATCGGGAGATAGATGAGTTTATTTAATTCACGGGCAACCTTAACCGGGTCGTCCGTAACTTCTAGAATAAGATCGATGCTGAATTCCGAGGTAAATCAACACTCGATCTCAAGAGATGGAATCCAGGTATAGCAGGTAATAGATAGCATCGTAAATCGAGGATACAGAAATCTCCGGTAAATCAATGCCTATTATAAAGGAGTTTAATCCTTTACGAATCATTCGAAGATTGGTGAGACCGCCGATCTATTATAGATAACATTCAGAATGGAGTTATGGGGTGCTCCAGGATTGAAAGAAGACAAATAGTGAAGGACACGAATGAATTTTAGAACCGAGGGGAACGTTCCAAAATTCAAAGGAATTGAGTCAAAGGAAGAGATTGAAACTCGAATGAGAGTGATTCTGTAAATACATTTACCCTATATGCTAAGTTTTGCCTAGAGCTACCAAAGCTCTGATACCAACTGTAACGACCCGATATTTTGGACCATTCGCATCCATTATAAGTGTATAGGTAGACACTCATGCCGGAGTTGAATTGCTCAAAATACCGCATTGTTAATTTTAAATTTGGCAAAACTGAACATATACAGTAAATAAATAATCACAGATCACAAACACAGAGTAATAAGTGCAGCGGAAATAAAAGAGATAGTAGTTCATGAAGCTACTATATAAATGTATAAGTTACATCAGAGTTAAACCAGATACAATGGAAGAGTAATACGATACATTAGATACAAATCGGAATACATCACTGGAATCATCGAATACTGGAAGCAGAATAGATGGCTGAATCTTCAAGCAAAGCTCCAACTTCAAAGGTGAGTCTCGAATACTGGTGCACTCAGTCTGACCCGAGCGTAAAGAAAAACACAAAACACTCGAGTCAGGATTAACATTCTTATATTTATAAATCCAACTCAAGTGAAATAGCAATTGAAATACAAGTAACTCAAAGGATGTTTGGAATAACCATCCTTTAAGGATCCGTTAAACTATCTACTATGTAGTAGTGTACGATAAGTAGATAATGTCTATCAGTAATATAAAATATCAAAAGAGTGTTAAGTCATGGCCCATTCCACCCTTAACACATTTTTATTCCCAAGAGCATATACAAGACCGTAGTTTCCCCAAAACCGGAAGTCACCAGAGGGCAATCCATATACTAAAGGTACAAAACAAATTCGTAGTGGTCGCGAATAGGGAATACATGTATGACAAGGCACATGAGGCAATACCCAAGGTAGTGACACTACCGTTTGCTTGATCCGGACTGGTGAGAACGTATCGCCGCAGCGACCGCAATACCGTGAAACAACACTCCCAAAATCAAGGGTGCACCAATCGACAACAAGTAATGAGTAGTTCGAAGAAGTGTGTTCACTTGAGGTAGCTGACCTCCATTGGCCCGGCACGGCTCCTGTTTTAGTCATTTCCAATTTGACACAAGTGTCAAGGCTATCCATTATCGTTCTCTTTCTTCAGTCATCACGTACATCATTCCAACCACTTTATTCTGGATCATCACTCCGCATATAGTTATTAAAGTGGTTTTCGGTTTAGATAGAGAGTATATCCATAATCGATTCCGGTCTCTTTAATAACTTCCGTAATTATTACACTGATTGGTCGTTTATTCATTTCAAAACCAAATCAATTTCAATTTCAATAGAATTTGTAAATCAACATTTCATTTGTCTTTCTAAATCAATTTCCATAATTTACGTTTCAAAACTTCCAAATTCATAATTTCAAAATCTTATAATACAATTTCAATTTCTATTTAAAACAATTCAAATATTGATTTAAGTTCGTATATAAGTTTCATTCCGAAATCATTTAAATTAATTAAATTTATCATTCAAATCCATTTAACTTCATTTATCGATTTCATTCAATAATCGTTAAGTAAATTTATCATTCAAACAATTTCTATTTAATTTCCAATTTACTAAATCAATTACTTAATTTTAACTTCATTATAACAAAACTTACAAATTTGAATTAAATTAAATTCATCAAATCAATTCTTTAAATTACAAGTCTTTCATTGATTTCAATAAACCCATTTTTATTTCTTGTTAAAGAAAATTCAATTTCACTTATTTACTTACTTAAATAATTTCCAAAACTTAATTAAATAAGAAAACTGAATTTCAATTATTTACGAAGTAAATTCACTTATTCAAAAGTCCAATTTTACTTATTAAAGAATTCAATTCAATTTAATCATTAAATAATTCAATCTTATTTAATTATTAAATAATTTCAAACTTAATTATTAAATAATTTCAAAGTTTAATAATTTCAAACTTACTTATTAAATCATTTCAAACTTAATTCAATCATTTCTCAAATTTAACAACGTTCTTTCATCAATTACATTTGTTAATATTTTGTTTCAGATTATTAAACATTAACATTTTCCTTTCATTAAAAATTCAAATTTCAACTTCATTTCAACCATATTATTTATTCAAATAAAATCTTCGTTTATTTTCAAATCAAATTATTGACCAATCGGATTTTATTTAATTCTCTATCCTAGGTCAAAGTTCAATTTGGGTATTTATCATTTCAACCCGATTCCAATTCAATTCAAAAATCAAAGCATAGCAAAGGGAACTTGCAGTGTGATAACTGGGATGGTGTCAAAGTAAATAAACAAGCAATAACAACAATCAATATCAATCCAATAATCAATTCAAATAATCCCGAAATAATCGTATTAATTCGCATTGTTGTTTGTGCAAATTAATATAATTATTTCTAGAATCCACACTATCATTTCATGTAGATTAAAGATTATTACACAAATATTTATACGGTTCTTCAATTGTCATTCAATTTCCATTTTAACACTACAACAATTAATCAAATATACGTTCAATGGTTCAAAGTGTAACTATCACTATTCTACATGTCAATTAATTTAACAATTAAAAGGGGTCATATTCAACTAATCAAATTCAACATATGTGTCGATTCAAATTTTAATTATCCTACGTCAAATTTATTTGCATAATATTTATCACTTTATACATTACAATTTTAACGTCCAATTGTAAACATCAAACAATCAATCATTTAACAACCAAACTGGAATATCATTGCATATATAACAGAAAATGGTGTCAGATGTCACAGGTGAACTGATACAGGTAATAACAGTGTAAATATCTAACAGCAGCATATTTCAATTGTCGTTTCAATTGAAATCAAATTTAATAAATAAAAGAACATTAATCGTGAGTGATTGCTCACCTTTCGAGGCTAGAGAATACCGAAGATGACATTGATACGCACACTGATACGGACGTTGAGATTTTAATGACGAATCAAAGCAAAACAAAATCGACACGAATTCAACGATTAAAGCTGATAAATAAGAATGGATGAGAAACGAATCAGAATCAATTAGATAAGAACATAAAATATATTATTGCTATATAAAAAAAATTTCTTTCAAAACCAATTCAAAGACATACAGTAAAAATAAATCTTTATATACTTTCGGATCATTATTAACTAAACATTTGTAAAATAAATCTATATGTATATTTGAAAACAAAACTTATGCATACTGCAAAGAAGAAGGCACGATTTGTGCTTCCACTACATAAGTGCTAAAATTTCTTTTTTAGTATATATAGTACAGTATTCTTACTATATAACTAAACTAGAGTACAAACTCTGACTACTTTTCAAAATATATATTGTAATAGTCAGATCCATTGTAAAACATGAAAAATATAGTACTGTAGACCAATAAACATAATAGACTTTTAGAAAACAAAATAAATGTGTATACAGTAACTTATAAATTTTGTCAACAGCTAATCCATACTATACTACCCATATACATAACCATATATTAATACTATATAACAAATATACTTATATAAAACGACATACCATATAACTTAGATCTAGTATTTAGGCAATTATATAAACTATCATAACAATTTTCGTATATAACCTACAATTATCCAAACCTAGTATACAACAACATATAAGAGCCCTTGAATAATAACTTGGTTTTAATAAACAAAGCATATACAAAATACTGCAACATATAAGTTTATAACAACAGACATTTTAATTCAAACTGTACATATAGAGTGACTCATATATAGATGATAACTTATACATATATCAATAAATAAACTTACATAACTAATATATAATATAGTTTTTATATGCTAAACATATATTTTAAAATAAACTGATATATATATAACTAGCGCGGATATAAAACATATAACACAAACTATATTTCATAAAACTTACATGCATATATATTTCAATCTATACGTATATAAACTAATAAAAAAAGAGAAGATATATATGCTTGTGTATATATACGTACCATCAAGAAGATTACAGCAGAAGAGAGAGAGAGGTATATTCGGCAGTATGGGTGGTCACGTGCTGAGATGCGGAGGCTGTCTCGATGTAGTGGTGGAGGTGGTGCTCTCGACACGAGAGGAGATGGGTAGGCGGAGGCTTCGGGTTGCGCGCCAGTTGCTGAACAAGGTGACCAAGTGGAGAGCGGTTAGGGGCGTGGGTCGGTGGGTTCGCCATGGCTTCGGGTAGCTGGGTCACGGGGTGACGGGCGGAGGTCGAGGCGGACTAGGTGGTGGCCTGGTGTGGTGAGGCTTTGGTCAAGGCAGGGGTGGCTCAGTGATGGTTGCCGAAGTTGTGGCCGGCTGGAGGTGAAGATGGTGGAGCGAGTAAGGGGCGACGGCCGACGAGGTGATGCAGGCATGGTGGACGAGGTCGCTAGGGCAGGTTGTAGAGGGAACATGTGGAGGTGCAGTCTGTCGAGGCAGCTTTAAATCTGGCGACAGTGGTGGCCAGAGCCTAGGCGGAGGCGGTTACCGGTGCTTGTAGCCGGAGACCACTAGAATGACTCGCGGGTGTGGGATAGGCATAGTGGCAAGGTGAGGGAGGAAGAGTTGTGAGAGGAAGAGGAAGGTTTGCATTGTTTGGTGAAGAGGCTGAAGCGTTGGATTGAGTTTCCAGGCAAAGCATTTTCTCAGATCCAAAATAAACAAAAGAAGAGAGAAGGGTGAAACAGTGCGAGCCACAAAAATGAAATGGGAAATAAAATTTAACATTGGGAAAAAGGAAATCAAAAGTTGAGATTGGGAAGAGTGACAGTCAAAACATTGAATTCTGGGGATACGAAATATAAATGACAATTGGTTTAAACGGTGGAAAGTAAATGGCCACAAAGAAACAAAAGACGGACCGTTGCGGTTAACAGTTTTATGGTTTCGACACGTACCAGATTTCCAAAATACACTAATGAATATACCGTAGAGATCAGCACGACGAGACGATCAAAACGGTATACGGGTATCAGTGGTATGATTCGAATTATAAAAATTTGAATTTTCTAATAGCGGAAACTGCAAGAAAAACACTGAAAAATAAGATCGACGGAGCCAAAGAAGTCCGAATTTGGAAAAAACGACAAACTGACATCTTGCTTAGAAGATGGTTTAGAATTTTTCTATGTAAAAATATTTAGGTTTCGGAAACATTTTATTTTCATCGCTTTTTAACTGATTAAATTGAAGTAAATTTACGCGCGAAATAAACTTTCATATTTTTGGACGAAAATTTACCAGTTGCTATGTTTAACTAAACGCATTCCAAATATCAAATTTATATTTCAAAATTTTATCGTTTAAAATTTCACAAAATTTCAACTAATTACGTTATTAAAACAGTTGAAATTTACGGGTCGTTACAACTTATTTACAATCACCATTTTACTACTTCCAGTTTTCCAGTTTAATTTTCATTCACTTATTAACTTAGAATATTTCCTCAATTCTAAATTTTACTTAAGAATTTCACCATTTATTTCTTAAGTTCAATATAAATAATTCATATACTTCCTATATTTATTTTCAATTCACCACTTTGGTTTATATCTACTTATATTTAAACTGGATCTCCAATTCCATATAAATTCAATTTACCTTTAATTCAATTCATTTCAAACCTATTAAATTTGTCATTCCTTCAATTGGTTTCACTTACTAATTTTATTTCAATACTTTGCTTCATTTGATCCAACTTGACAAATTTTCCACTTCACTTTGTTTATCACAAATCAAATTCAATTTCCAATATTCAGCTACAATTTCATTTACTTACAAATTCAAAACGAATTTCAACATTCAGTTTCAATTTCATTTACTTACAATTGTAAATTTATTTATTCGTTTACAATTTATTTCCCACCTTAATAAATTTTATTCCAATCCATTTAGTCTACTAGACTTACTTCTCACATTTACCTTTATTCAAATCAACTCAAGTTAATTTCAGTTTAAATTTGAATTTTCTAAGTTTTCAAACTTATTTATTATTCCATAACTATTTTTAATAAGATTCCAGAGTCTTTCCAAAATCATCTTTGAAATTAATTATATCTAAAATCAAACTCAATTTCGCAAACAACTTCAATTTTTAAAATAAATTAGGCCACAATTCCTCTCTTGGAAACTCGAAAATGAACACCGATGATGCTGTAGTCATCACCGAAATTATTTTCCAGCGACCGAAAAGAGTTCAGTGCTTTTATCCCTTCAAATTTTTTTTCAAATATTCTTGATTTCAAACTCCACCAGATTTCAAATCCAATTCAAAATATTTTCCAAAACTTTTGAAAAATCGTTTTCAAATTAAAAAGGGATTTAAATTTCCCAAATGTCAAAATTTCAAAACCTTTCAATTTATTTTCAAATATTACTCTGGAATTCTATTTCAAATTATAAATCACATTCACAATTTACATTTACAAATCCCATTTGTATATGAATTTTTTTAACCTTTTGTTTCGATTTCAATTTTTTATTTCCATACAACAATGATAATAATTTAATATTATCACTTCCTAACAATCAAGCAACCATATACTATAATAATTTACGGAAAATGATTTCTTTTCTATACAAAAATAGTTTGGGTAAAATTATTTCATTTACCCCATTTTAAAACAATACTGTGTCGGTTTATCTTGTTTAAGAGTTTAGAAACCCCTATCAATACAGTTGTCCAGACTGTATGGATCATAATCTATAAACAATCAACCGATAAGTCAACACAATACAAAACAATTTTTTATATTCACTAACAAATACGCGCTCATATATATTAATACAATCAAACTCATTCTAGAGTACTACTGACTCTATCTCTAATGAGTAATCCCCACCAGAGCCAAGGTTGTCGCTTAACCAATTGCTCTGATACCACTCTGTAACGACCTGATTTTTCGACTTCCGAAAGTCGACATCAATACGCCGACTGTATCAAATGCCGAACCATCGAATGCCGGAAAACCGAATCATTAGGGTTAAAGACGAAAGAGGTAGAAGAAGAAACAGAAACAATAACAGAATCTCACATTTGCAGCGGAACAATATATAATAGATAAATGAATAATCTTTAAACAAAAGAACTATATCAGTTCATACAATACATCATCAAAGTTTACAACAACAACACACAACACTGGCATTTATAATAACATGCCCATATGATTGAATACACAGTGGAATGATAATAATATACGGAAGTACGTCTCGCCATCGAGCTCGTCTCTTGAGCTCCACAACAATCCATCCAGATCTTGCTGATAACCTGACTCTAGGCTGCCCGTGTGGAAAATTATGGGCACGTAGAGTTTAGAAAGGGAACAATAAACTCCAGGTCAGTCATGGGACTGGTGTGAGATCTTAAAACAGTTATTTGCACAAAGGAATAAAAAGAAATCCGCTAGGCTTTTGGGAAATGAAACAATCATAAGTAAATGGCAGGTTATACAACTAAAACTGTACAAGGCTCGTATTGTTTCTTTGGATTTCCAACAAATGATCAGGCTAAGGAACTTCCTACACCACATGGGTACGCCTCTGAAGGGACGCCATGAGAAACTAACCGGATCTCTACCAACACAAGGCCGAGTTAACTCACGCTTCTGGTGCAATGAAGTTGTAACTAGATAACTCCACACACGAGTATGCCATCCCCGGTCGTTACCGACCTTTATCCCTGGATCCTCAACACCAACAACCACAAAGTAATAAATTTGCAGTAACCACATAAGTTATGTATCTGGGCTCCATACCATGATACCACCTTTTTCCAGAAGGAAATGGACATACCCTGAGGGCGCTAACCCCAAAACAACCTTGCCGCATCCTTCCAGTTTCGACCATTTCGGGTTGTGAGGTCCGACGAAGTCTCGTCCACAAAGCTATGCTTTTCACAAAAGCCATGCTTCGATAAACAAATGATCAGCAACACTTAGCATGCCACATTGCCAAATTTGGAATATATCACTAGTAACAATCAACTATATAACATCTGAGCTCGTACGTCTCAGAGAAGGGTGTTAATCTAAGAGAATAAATTCTCCGCCACCAACAGAAATGTATTTGATAGAATAAACCAGCTTTACATCTCAAAGTGTAGCGTCAGAGATACATCCATACAAGTCCATCCTAGGTCTAAATGAATCGAAGGTACTTCAAAGAAGTCCTTGCAAATCCGAATATCCTCTAATCACGTCCGGACTCCCCATCACATAGGGAAATCTCTATACTGGAGCAACTCAGTGCAGAGACAATCGACAGGTAATCCTTTCTTCTTCGAAAATACCCGGTCTTCAATCACTGTCTTCAAATGCAATCCCATTTTGTCGTATCTTTATTCAGAATGGGTTTTATGACATAAAGTCCTTTCCCGGCTTAACCGAATAATGAGCGCTTGTTTTGAAAACAAATTCAAGTGCCATTTCAAAGGCCAATATTGATAGTCGGTTATTTAACTATCAAACAATATTCACAGCAATTATCAAACCTCAATAATTTCCCAAATTGTTTATACTGATAGTTGGTTATTTAACTATCAAACAATATTCAGAACAATCGTCAATTTTAAATAATTTTTTCCCAATTATTTATTTTCAAAATATCTTCGCAAGATATATTTTAACACTTCAACACTTTGAAAACAAATTTCAAATCACTTTTCTTTTGCGGAATAAATTTCCAAATGTTATTTATTTCCACTAAAGATTCGTAGAGTCTGAATAATTTAAAACACTTATCCAAAAGTATATGTATATTTGGAAACACTTGAGTTAAAAACTATTTTTAAACACTTTATCTAAAATATTAGTTATGAAAATATTATACTAATATCTCATATAAACTTCAAGCCCAAACTAATTTTAAAAATGAAATTATTAGATAGAGTATAATTATTTAAATATCCATTTTCTAAATCAAATCTCAATTTGACATTTAAAATATTCACTTCTATAATTAACCAAATAAATCTTTACTTTAAAGATTTAAAAACAACTTAAGAAAATAATTTTTCCAAAGTATCCTTTTTAAAACCATCCTTAAAACTTTCAATTTATATTTATCAGCTACTTTGAAAACATACTCGGCTTTCCAGTGAAAATACACTTTCCATTTCAAAATGATCCATTTAAATCAATTAATAAATCCTTCTTTTAAATTTATCCAATCCTCTAAAATTAATTTACTTAAAAGTTTCTACTTTAATTTCCAAAAATCCAATTTTATATCCTGGTATTTAAAAATACCAGAATATATCCGGCCAAACCATAGCCTTCAATAAATTTCAATCACTAATATAATCATTCACAGATTATCAATAATCACATCACAACATATGAAATAAATTCAACAATTTGAGGAATCCAGTTGGATCCCTCAAAGCCTCTATACAAATCACGATTTCCCTTGCCTTCGATTGCAAGCGATGATTTGGAGGATAAAGGAAGGGAGTTTGATTCAATTCGAATTAAACTAGGAAAAAGATTTTGATTAGGTTTGAAGAGGGATGAAGATTCTGTTAAAATTTGGGTTTCTTTTCGAACGAAAAATGGTATGAATCTCGGCTCTGGGTTGCGAACTGGAATGCAAATTTGAAGAGGACGAAAAATGAAATTATCTTATTAGAAAGGAAAAGGAGAACGATATAAATTTTTTTCTTTTAAAAGCTCGGTTATAATTTCAAAAGAAGGAAGAGGACGCGTGGCTATAAGGAAGGACACGTGCTAAGAATTCCTACACGTGTTTGCTTAGAATTGCTGCTATAAAAATATCAATTTATTTTTAAATTTAAATTCAAATTTAAATCGTTTCGATTATCGCAACTCAAATTTTGAACTCCTATCGAGACGTGCCGCTAGGCATTTATAATGTAAAATCCCTATTCCGAACGCAATGGAAAAGGTTTCGAGGCCTAATTCGATTGTATGGAGAAGATAGCTTTTTGGACCAACTAAAACATTAAATTTTCAATTTAAATTTCAGCGCGTTTGCTTACCTTACGATCACACGATCACTCCAAACACTACGAAAATTGAAATCCGATAATAATACAATATTACAGATCCAACGGAACTATTTTCGTCGAATTCCGAGACTGTGCCTCGGAAGGCTATTTTTAAATATCGATTTAAACAATATAATTTTCAAAACTGAACAAAACACTTTCAAATTCAATTTTAAAAGTTCTATTACCTTCAATATTATCAATATGAATTTTACAAGACTTCAATTTATTTTTAACAAGCTCAGAACTAAAGATTAAATATTTTACCCAACTTTAATAATTAAATTTAATAATTTAATTGCCAAATTCATATTGATATTTGAAATTCAAGTTGAACTAACATCTAAATATTTAAAATCAATTAAATATTTCAATTTCAAATGTCCAAAATTCTGGGTCGTTACAAAAATGAATGTCGATGATGCTACAGTCATCATCGAAGTTATTTTCTAGTGACATAAGAGGAGAGTACTGACTTGCTTCTTTTAAAATTCTTTTGGAAACAATTTCTACTCGAAAATATTTTCAAATAATATTAATATTATTATTTTTCAAAACTATGAAAACAAAATTTGAAAAGCACCGAAAATTAAATTCTCGTATCCACAACTTAATTTTATTTCATTTGCAAATCAGATTTATAAACCATGTTTATAAAATTTCATCTCCTTACAACATACAATAATAGTTACCGATTTAGGAATGTTAACAAAACAATAAATGATAATTTGGTATTATCATTTCTAACAACCAATTCATTTTACTATCTAATTTTAGAAAATTATACTTTTATATATAAAATGTAATCATTCTTAACAAAATAAACAATATGATACAAAACAATTTTTATAACACTAACAAATACGCTCTCCGATAGGATGATTCAAGAATGGATTTTAGAACAAAGATAGAGATTCAAATTTAGAGGAACCCTAATCAAAGAGAATCCAAACTGTAATATCCCGGAAATTTTAACAATATCAATTTAATAATCTGTTGAATAATTAAATTGATATGGATAATCTTTGATAATAAGATTTGAATTTAATTTAATAATCTGATTAAATTAGTATTAATTGATGATTTTATCTTTTAAAAGTTAATAAGATATTTCTATTTGGATATATATATATATTTATTTATATATATTGTAAATAGAAGCTTTGGTAAATTGGAAATTTATATTTAATTTAATCTGGACTTTTCAAAGATATTTAAATAAGTAATTTTATAGTTTTAAAATACTTTAAGAAAATATTTAATTGGTTTAAGATATTTTTAACTTAAGTTTAAATAAATAAGATTTACAAAATTGGTTTGTTTTATTTCTTTTAAATATTTCTTGATAATATAATCTCTTGTTTAACTTATAAAATATGTTAATTTCAAATAATAAGTATAATGTATTATTTTTAATATGTATGAATTTTAATGCTAAAAGGAATTGTTATTTTTAAATGGAATAAATAGTGTATGTAAATATATATAACTTAACTTTTAAATTGAATCTTAGGATTTAATTTAATTTGAATTTGAATTTAAGTTTTGAAGTTCAAAAGAATAAATACTTAAATTGTTGGATATTATAATATTTGTATAAACTTATATTTATAAAATATAATTAGTTTTTGGTTTCTCTTTAAAAAGATATATATATATAGATAAGTGATTAAATAAATAAGAAAAGGGCTTTTTAATTACTTTTAAAATAAATAGAATTATGAATAAATACTTAAAAGACAAGTGTCATTTATCTAAAGCCTTTGTAAAACATGTGTAATTTAAGTAACAAATGTATAGGACAAGTGTCCTTATTTATTTTCATTTTCTTTTATTTTATAAAATCATAAATATACATGTATATTAACATTGCATTTCTTCATTTTCCCATTTTTTCTAATCTTCTCATTTTTTTTCAAAAGCCAAGAGAAATCAATAATCTTTCCTCTAATAAAATCTGAAATAATTAGTAACCTCTTCTCAAACTCTTCCTCTAATCTAAAATCAAAAACCTGATTTTCAAATTCCTCAAACCAGAGATTATCAACATCAAATCTCTGTAAACCATTTTCCCAAATCTAAATCAAGTTCAGCCTGCAATTCTTTTCAACATTTAAGCCTGCAAGCATTTCTTTTCAAATCTGAAGTCTTCAGTTTGCATTCTTTCTTCAACCTGGAAGCAACATGCATGTAGTTTAAATCAAGTTTTAAGCCCTGCAACTCAAGTTTAGAATCAGATTTTAAGAGGCATGCAAGTTTAAAGTTTTAAAAGCAAAAGCATTCAAGTTTCTCAGTTTCAAAAGCTTTTCAAAAATTAAAGAGGCTGCCTCTGTTTAAATCAGGTGAGTGTAACGACCCTGAATTTTGAACAATTTAATTTGAGAATATTTAATTTATTTTAAATATTTGAACGATGATTTGACTTGAATTTCAAATTATCAGAATGAATTGGCGATTAAATTTTTGAATTTAATCTATTGAAAGTTGAATAAAATTGGAATCTTCAATTTTAAGCCAGTTAAAAATAATTTAAAGGCTTGGAGAATTCATAATGATAATACTGAAAGTAATAGAAGCTTCAGAATTTAATTTGAAAGCGATTTGTTCAGTTTTGAAATTGTATCGTTTAAATTGAATTTAAAAATAGTCTTCCGAGGCACAGTCTCGGAATTTGACGAAACCAGTTTCATTGGGTCCGTAATATTGAATTATTACTGGATTTCAATTTTCGTATTTATCAAAATTGTTTTGTGAACGTACGACGTATAAACGCATATAAAATTAAATCGAATTCAAAATTGAATTTCTGTAACAACTGGGGTTTTGCCCAAAATTTTGATCATCGATAAACGATCTATGTAGACAGATAATTTCTGTTTGTTGTTGAAATTGTTATAACTATAAAATCTTCGTCAATTAACGATTTAGTATCGAATTGTTAATTTCTGTTAGAATTTGGGATTTGTAAATCGATTTGAAATTCTTTTGTTGAATTTTATTAATACAAAATAAATGAATAAATACACATAGTTTAAAATTTTAGCAACAAGATTTAAACAAAACAAATTAAAGAAAATATCTTTACAAAATAAATCAGTTTTTAAATGAAAACAAAAATAAAAGATAAAAAAAATAAATATAAAATAATACCATACCCTAAACACGCTCAGCCATACCCAAACCCACGTTTCTTCTGCAAACCCACGTTTTTCCCCCCCTTGTCTCGGTTAAAACATGAACCCCCTTTATTTTCTCATTCATAACCCTAAGTAAAAATAAAATCAAACGAGAATAAAAAAAATGGCGGCCTACAAAAAATCGTTCCTCCTTCGATCTGCAAAGACTAGGGCTTCGGCGTTGATTCAATTCGCTGGCGAATCTGTTCGTTCGTCTTCTTCTTGCTCGCGCGCGACCTCTTCACTCTAAGGTGAGAAATCTCTATTTCTCACATCTAAATTCAAATCGCAGGGTTTTCATGACTTGTCTGATTTCATGAGTTTGCTTTGTTTTGGGTTGATAATATTAAACTTCGGCCTTGATTTTGTCTTAACGATTTACTGTGGCATTTGTTTGTCCAATTGGGTTTCAGTGTTGCCTATACTAGATGCCCTCAGTTTTGATTTTGTGGCTATTATGACTTCGAGGTCTGTTGAACATTGGTTTCAACTTGATTTTTGTGAAAACTAATTTGGGAAATTGCTGGCTTCGGCTTCGGCTTTGGCTGAGATTTCGTTTAACTGTACTTCGGCACTCGATTTTAATTCAAGAATGATGTTTTCTCTTAATTAACAGAATTTGGGAAAAAAAAATTATACTCGATGCTCTCGGTTTTAATTTTAAGCTGGTTTATATCCTTGGCTATCACAGTATTTACTTTCTGTGACTTCGGCATTGAATTTGACCTATAGTTGTCTTCGACTACAAACATGTTTTTTTGTGATGTTGCCCTGTTGCCTAAAATTTTTCTTCTTTTTTCGTTGATGCCTCAGTTACATTAAGCTGCACATGTTCACTGGCCCATAGGTTTTCATTTATAGCGACCTTGTCCTTTGGATTTTCGGGCATATATCTATATATATATATATACATTCTTGTATGTATATATATATGGGTTATCAACTTATCTGTAGTCACTTGTTCAAGTTGGCACTAGTTCATTTCTAAGTAGTTTCACTGGTGCATTTCCTTTTTGAGGTGCACTGATTTGAGTCTTCGTATACATGATATATGCACTGTGATGCCTCATTTTTTACTTGTTGCTTTTGAATCTTGATGGAGCTGGCTTCCTTATGTCTCGGCCTTGAGTTGAGATTCTATGTGCATAACTGGTTCGCATAATTGATATGCAGTGACCTATAGCACTTGACTTCGGCATCCCTTAATTACATTGCAGTTATTCATGGGTGTAAATGCAGTTTCATTGTGGTTTTGATATTTGTTCGATTACTGTATTGACCTTGGATTTGTTCTAACTTGATACATTTGGATTTGAGCATACTTGAGTCTAGTTGTCACGAGCACACTCATGTCTACACTTCAGTTCACTGTCCTGTACATGTCTGTAGCTTGATGTTTAGCATTGTGTTTGTAGCTTGGTTCATTTGGTATAATTGTGTGGTTGCTTGAGTCACTTTGTTGTACTGCATGCTTGTAGTTATGTGCCAGTTGAGTTTTGAGCAGGTTTCTAGGCTAGTTCATTCATGTTGTATTTGGTATCTTCACTTGAGTATTTAAAATGTAGGTTGTTGAACTGTTAGCTTCAACTTTGAACTTGATCATTAGTAGCTAGTCTGCATTTACATACGTCACGGTGGTATTGCCACTGCCTATTTTAAACTGCATTTCAATGTTCTCATGACATCTGTTTTGTTTTGAACTCAAACCCACTGTGCATTATTGTTATACTTGAACCTTAGTGTAGTTGTTGCTTTTGGTTCATTACTGCATCACTGGTCTTTGATGTTTGGACAGACCTGGACTTTGATATTGTTATAGTTTAGTTGTTAGTCGAGTTGCCTGCATGTGCTCTTGTAGTCGAGTCTGCACATGTGTATTTTGTAGCTTGGGTCTGGATGATGCATTCTCGGCCATGTTTTCATCTGTGTAACCTGAAGTTGTACCCCAGGTCTGCATATGTATGATTGTCTTCACTTTGCCATTTCATTTCACTGTGACCTTGTTCATTTCAGTTGTTGTAGTTTTGGTCTTTTGTTTCTTGATGACACCGTGCATTCATGTTGAAACTGGACCATTTATTTGAGTTGTTCTTTCTAGTTGATGCTGTTGCACTAGTTATCTGGTTCATTACTATTCCATGTATATTTATGCTTGTTCACCTGCATGCTTCACATTGCACAGTGTTCTTGACTGTACACTGCTATACTTGATTCCTGTAATTGCTTCTGATTGTTCTCACTTCTTGAATTCGAATTGTTGTCCAGTTTGTACCTGTCTTGTTGTAGTTACACTTTGAATTTTGATCGAGTCAATTTGCGCTTGTGTTGAATCTGTTTTAGATTTGACCTTGTGCACTCGAGTTGGCGGGGCAGTGCACACGTGTACGAATGCACACGTGTGTACGGCAGCCAATAACACTGTTTATCTCTGTTGATGATTTAAATCTGCTGATTTATTGTTTAACACTGTTAAGTGTTATATTTTCGTTATCCGATTTCTTTGTTGAAAGAATTGGATAGACGAGAATTATTGTGACTGTCGTCTATTTGATTATTACCGCCTATATGCACTAATAAACTGGTTTGAATTAGACTGACCTTGCTATATTACAGCATGATAGGGGGTTCTCGCTTCGCGGTTTGATGGCGAACGGGAGACTCTTACCCCTACATGTCCCTGAGAGGGATGGGTTGGTTAGGCGTAAGCCGTGACAGTCGAAAGGCTGGCCGTAAAAGCAAGGGCAGGGTACCATTGTAAGCCACGGTGGGACTGGGATGGTTGCAAAGCCTACCGGTGGTCGCCGACGGTAGTCCGTTATAGAGTGGTATCAGAGCTTTGGTTTACACAAAGCTTAGTTTATGATGTTTAATATGAATAGTTACTAGAAACACTTTAAAAAGGAAACGTTTTTCAAATCCAAAGAAGTATAAAATTGTCTTTGAAAATAAAGATTTTTAACTTGAGAAAAGTTAAATTGAATTGAATTAGTATTAATAAATATATGATTTGAAGTTTAACTAAAGGAAAGTTAAATAAATTGAACTTGATTTGATAAATTGTTGAGATGGAAATTTAAACTTAAAAGATAAGTGATTATATAATATGAATTGGGAAGTTTAAATTAATAAGTTGTTTAACTTATAAAATGAGAAAATTTAAGTAAAACCAATTGTTAAAATGGTTAAACAGTTTTGTTAAGTAAAACAAAATCTGAATTCTGAATAGTGATATGAATTCGACTTTAATGAAAGTTAAATAAAATGATTTTTGAAAGAAAAATCTAAGTTAAGTTAAATAATGCAAGTGAAGATAAAATGAAACATGGCTTAAGTAATAGTGAATCAAATTGAATTTGATATCAAAATGAATTGATAAAGTGAAGTAATGAATATGAATTTGAGTTATAGAAAAGGAAATTCAACTTTAATTGTAAAAGTGAATTAGTGAATAAACATAAAATAGAAATGTTGTTAAGAGTTGAATAAAACTTAAGTTAAGAAGTTGTGAATATGGTGAGTATAAGAATTCAATCTGAATTGGAATATAAACCAATTGAAATTAAGTGTGTTGAACCAAATTGAATGTAAGCAAAGTGAATAAATTTGGTTAAGTTGAATGTGCATTGGTTTTGCTAGTTGATTGTATAGAAATTCATTAAGGGTTAATGAAATTGAATTAATGGAAATTGGAAGCTATGTAAATTGAATTCAATTGAAGGATAAGAAATCTAAATAGAGTCGAATTTGATTTGAACTGAAAGTAAACTGACTTGAATATGAATTAGTGAATGTGAACTAATTGGATATGAATGAATGTTAGTAAAATCCAATGTGAATGAATCAAATGCGGTTAGATTGGAAATCAAGTCGATGAATGGTTTACTAAAGAACTAGTAGATTATCTTGGAAATGGAAAACTGATAAATTTATATAATAGTTTAAATTGGAAATTTTGAATTATTATAAACGGCTTAAATTGAAGATTTGAAAGTGTTAATATAATATTGGAATTGTATAAGTGTTAAAAGTGAAATATTTAATGGATTTCATAAGTGAATGGAAATTACAGAATTAAGATTGTGAAGTTATAAAATGAATCGGAGTTGCGAAATAAAAGAATTTATAAGTAATTTACTTGTAATTTAAAATTCTGATATAAAATTGAGTTATAAAGGAATTGGTTAATAAAGCAATTTTTATAAATTGAAGTCTATGAATAGGAATAAAATTTATGAACGTTGTTTATAAATTCGAAACTGACTTATTTTGATAAGTAAAATTCTGTATAGTTTGTTAAAAGTAGTATATTCACAATTTTGGACCGTGAATATATTATTGAATGAAATGGACATGTTTAGGAAAGTGATATTTTAAAACGAAGTAATTGTTTTAAAAAGATGTTTTCAAGGCATTGAATATCGAAACCATAGATTTCAACATTCATTGTTGAAATAGACGTTTTCGAATAAAAGGAAATGGTGGACTGTAACACTGTTGTTATAGTAAATGATTTCCGAAAGGAAATGTTTTATATAGTATTGGGATTTATACATCTATCTAAATTTCGAATCCCTATACTAGTGATTTTGAGTTGTCGTAACGATGTTTTACGTAACATTCGTTTTAACTCAAATGAATATGTAAAAGAGAATGATTTCCTAAAGATAAAATATATACTTGATTTTGATTAAAGTATATCGAATATTTTCAAATGTTGAAAATAAATGGATTTGTGAATTGCTTATTTTTAAATAAGTATGGAAATGTTTTTTCCAAATATGAAATGTTGTGAATATATTCCGTAAGGAATAAATGATTTGAAATTCATTTTTGAAGTCGAAGTTGAAAAGTTAAATGAGAATTTGAACAATTTGTTCAATTTGAAATTTTTCAAGAAGATTGAATCGTTAAGTTAAAATTGAGTTTAACTTCGACATCAAAGACAATATAAGTTGAGCTTTGAATTTCAGATGATGATTTGGATTGCATGTCTAACATTGTGAATTGATGACATAGCAATTGATCTCTATTAAATATATATCTGTTGGTGGCGGAGAATTTATTCTCTTAGCTTAACACCCTTCTCTGAGACGTACGAGCTTAGAGGTTATATATCGATAGACATCAATTCTGTGTTGAGAATTGACGATGTGACGTGTAATTCAAATCGAATGTGAAAGTCGATAATAAATGGAATTATGAATATGAATTAGGTTTGAGATAACCTTAAATTTCCAAATCGACTTAGAGGAAAATTTTGTAATCCTCTATTTTGTTATGAATATGGATATGTAAGTTTTAGAACTTATATATATGAATGCGGTGAATTGAAAACCGTTAGTTTAGAAAGACATTGTTATGGAAATCTTATGTAAGCTTACATGGATATGATATGTACGAAATGTGAAATGAAGTACTATATATGTATAATATTATGTTTTCTAAACTGAGGATATGGAAAAGTATCTTCCATTTATTATTAAAGAAGGTATTGGAACTCGTGAAGAGTATCCATTTGAAATTCGTAGCTACGTAGAATTTTAGTCAGAGTGACTATTTGAATCGGAAATCCTTCGCGATAGTTCATCGCGATGAGATTAGATTTGATTGATGATGTTAGCGTAATTTGAGGGGCGAGATGCCCACAGTTACAAGCGATTCCACTGGGATAGTGGCGTAACCGCCGGGTAAAATGCAATCTAATGCCAGGCGAAATTTGAGGGGCGTGATGCCTACAGACACGAGCGACTCTACTGGGATAGTAGCGTAACCGCCGTGTGTACTGCAATCTATGGCGACAACCATGGCGAAATTTAAGAGATGAGAAATCTACAGCCACAAGCGACTCTACTGGGATAGTAGCGTAACCGCCGGGTGGAACTGTAATCCATGGGGGAACGTGCTTTCCATATCCATTTTTAAAAGAATTTTTTTAAAGTATTTTCACTGGGAATTGAAGCAAGTATATTTAGTACTTGGAGATTTTTAGACCTGCGCCTGGCCAGCGTATGCCTAATGTCTGTGAGAACGAAGATGGACTTGTTAAATTTCGAGTTAGCAAGTATTTTCAAACTGTAAATAGCTAATCAATAGTTGAAATTAAAATTTCAAAATTCCGACTTAATGAACTAAGGAAGAGGATCTTTGTAATGTTTTGAAAGTCCACAGCTTTGGAAGAGATAATTATATAAATCTCTAACGTGAAGAATTTTAAGTTTGAATCTGAGTTGTAAATCGGAAATTTTGATAAAAGACTTTTGCGTTTTGATTTTAGAAATCAATGATTGTAGAAATCATTGAATAAAAGAAAAGATAAACAAAACTAATGAGATTAAACAAATGGAATGAATCATATATTCATTTATTTGTATTGAGTTTCAAGCTTGTAAAAATTGACTAGAGTATAAATATCGATGAAAATTTAACAACTTTTCCTTTTCGTGGACGAAAAGTTTTTAAGGAGGGGAGTTTGTAACGACCCTGAATTTTGAACAATTTAATTTGAGAATATTTAATTTATTTTAAATATTTGAACGATGATTTGACTTGAATTTCAAATTATCAGAATGAATTGGCGATTAAATTTTTGAATTTAATCTATTGAAAGTTGAATAAAATTGGAATCTTCAATTTTAAGCCAGTTAAAAATAATTTAAAGGCTTGGAGAATTCATAATGATAATACTGAAAGTAATAGAAGCTTCAGAATTTAATTTGAAAGCGATTTGTTCAGTTTTGAAATTGTATCGTTTAAATTGAATTTAAAAATAGTCTTCCGAGGCACAGTCTCGGAATTTGACGAAACCAGTTTCATTGGGTCCGTAATATTGAATTATTACTGGATTTCAATTTTCGTATTTATCAAAATTGTTTTGTGAACGTACGACGTATAAACGCGTATAAAATAAAATCGAATTCAAAATTGAATTTCTGTAACAACTGGGGTTTTGCCCAAAATTTTGATCATCGATAAACGATCTATGTAGACAGATAATTTCTGTTTGTTGTTGAAATTGTTATAACTATAAAATCTTCGTCAATTAACGATTTAGTATCGAATTGTTAATTTCTATTAGAATTTGGGATTTGTAAATCGATTTAAAATTCTTTTGTTGAATTTTATTAATACAAAATAAATGAATAAATACACATAGTTTAAAATTTTAGCAACAAGATTTAAACAAAACAAATTAAAGAAAATATCTTTACAAAATAAATCAGTTTTTAAATGAAAACAAAAATAAAAGATAAAAAAAATAAATATAAAATAATACCATACCCTAAACACGCTCAGCCATACCCAAACCCACGTTTCTTCTGCAAACCCACGTTTTTCCCCCCTTGTCTCGGTTAAAACATGAACCCCCTTTATTTTCTCATTCATAACCCTAAGTAAAAATAAAATCAAACGAGAATAAAAAAAATGGCGGCCTACAAAAAATCGTTCCTCCTTCGATCTGCAAAGACTAGGGCTTCGGCGTTGATTCAATTCGCTGGCGAATCTGTTCGTTCGTCTTCTTCTTGCTCGCGCGCGACCTCTTCACTTTAAGGTGAGAAATCTCTATTTCTCACATCTAAATTCAAATCGCAGGGTTTTCATGACTTGTCTGATTTCATGAGTTTGCTTTGTTTTGGGTTGATAATATTAAACTTCGGCCTTGATTTTGTCTTAACGATTTACTGTGGCATTTGTTTGTCCAATTGGGTTTCAGTGTTGCCTATACTAGATGCCCTCAGTTTTGATTTTGTGGCTATTATGACTTCGAGGTCTGTTGAACATTGGTTTCAACTTGATTTTTGTGAAAACTAATTTGGGAAATTGCTGGCTTCGGCTTTGGCTGAGATTTCGTTTAACTGTACTTCGGCACTCGATTTTAATTCAAGAATGATGTTTTCTCTTAATTAACAGAATTTGGGAAAAAAAATTATACTCGATGCTCTCGGTTTTAATTTTAAGCTGGTTTATATCCTTGGCTATCACAGTATTTACTTTCTGTGACTTCGGCATTGAATTTGACCTATAGTTGTCTTCGACTACAAACATGTTTTTTTGTGATGTTGCATCACTTGATGTTGCCCTGTTGCCTAAAATTTTTCTTCTTTTTTCGTTGATGCCTCAGTTACATTAAGCTGCACATGTTCACTGGCCCATAGGTTTTCATTTATAGCGACCTTGTCCTTTGGATTTTCGGGCATATATCTATATATATATATATATACATTCTTGTATGTATATATATGGGTTATCAACTTATCTGTAGTCACTTGTTCAAGTTGGCACTAGTTCATTTCTAAGTAGTTTCACTAGTGCATTTCCTTTTTGAGGTGCACTGATTTGAGTCTTCGTATACATGATATATGCACTGTGATGCCTCATTTTTTACTTGTTGCTTTTGAATCTTGATGGAGCTGGCTTCCTTATGTCTCGGCCTTGAGTTGAGATTCTATGTGCATAACTGGTTCGCATAATTGATATGCAGTGACCTATAGCACTTGACTTCGGCATCCCTTAATTACATTGCAGTTATTCATGGGTGTAAATGCAGTTTCATTGTGGTTTTGATATTTGTTCGATTACTGTATTGACCTTGGATTTGTTCTAACTTGATACATTTGGATTTGAGCATACTTGAGTCTAGTTGTCACGAGCACACTCATGTCTACACTTCAGTTCACTGTCCTGTACATGTCTGTAGCTTGATGTTTAGCATTGTGTTTGTAGCTTGGTTCATTTGGTATAATTGTGTGGTTGCTTGAGTCACTTTGTTGTACTGCATGCTTGTAGTTATGTGCCAGTTGAGTTTTGAGCAGGTTTCTAGGCTAGTTCATTCATGTTGTATTTGGTATCTTCACTTGAGTATTTAAAATGTAGGTTGTTGAACTGTTAGCTTCAACTTTGAACTTGATCATTAGTAGCTAGTCTGCATTTACATACGTCACGGTGGTATTGCCACTGCCTATTTTAAACTGCATTTCAATGTTCTCATGACATCTGTTTTGTTTTGAACTCAAACCCACTGTGCATTATTGTTATACTTGAACCTTAGTGTAGTTGTTGCTTTTGGTTCATTACTGCATCACTGGTCTTTGATGTTTGGACAGACCTGGACTTTGATATTGTTATAGTTTAGTTGTTAGTCGAGTTGCCTGCATGTGCTCTTGTAGTCGAGTCTGCACATGTGTATTTTGTAGCTTGGGTCTGGATGATGCATTCTCGGCCATGTTTTCATCTGTGTAACCTGAAGTTGTACCCCAGGTCTGCATATGTATGATTGTCTTCACTTTGCCATTTCATTTCAATGTGACCTTGTTCATTTCAGTTGTTGTAGTTTTGGTCTTTTGTTTCTTGATGACACCGTGCATTCATGTTGAAACTGGACCATTTATTTGAGTTGTTCTTTCTAGTTGATGCTGTTGCACTAGTTATCTGGTTCATTACTGTTCCATGTCTATTTATGCTTGTTCACCTGCATGCTTCACATTGCACAGTGTTCTTGACTGTACACTGCTATACTTGATTCCTGTAATTGCTTCTGATTGTTCTCACTTCTTGAATTCGAATTGTTGTCCAGTTTGTACCTGTCTTGTTGCAGTTACACTTTGAATTTTGATCGAGTCAATTTGCACTTGTGTTGAATCTGTTTTAGATTTGACCTTGTGCACTCGAGTTGGCGGGGCAGTGCACACGTGTACGAATGCACACGTGTGTACGGCAGCCAATAACACTGTTTATCTCTGTTGATGATTTAAATCTGCTGATTTATTGTTTAACACTGTTAAGTGTTATATTTTCGTTATCCGATTTCTTTGTTGAAAGAATTGGATAGACGAGAATTATTGTGACTGTCGTCTATTTGATTATTACCGCCTATATGCACTAATAAACTGGTTTGAATTAGACTGACCTGTGTATTATTTTCTTTTGAATATAATACTCGGGTCAGACCGAGTATTTTTACAGCTTGAAGATTTTCGAGCAGCGAAGTTAGAGAGAGAGTAAAGAATCATTTATTTCGGTAGAAAATTGTATTTTATGATATTCCGCTGTATCAGTATTAAAATTGTATAAACTCTGATGTATATAAAAAGATTTATAGTAATGAAATAAAGATTCATTTGTTTTAATTGATTGTTATTATCTGTGTTTCTGTGGCTGATTCTGTTTAAACCTTATAAACTAAATAACAATTCGTCTTTTTGAACGTTTCGAGTTGGTTTAATTACCGACTGGAGATGGTCAAAAAGGGGGAATGTTACAGTGAGTAACATCACTATTTTTTAAAAGTTTAAGTTATGAAAGATGGTTGCATGTCAATATTTATAAGTAGTTCTGCATATCTATGTATTGATATATAATTATATATGTGAGTTTGTTTCTATGTATATATGGATGGATTGTTATATGTGCATGCCTGTTATATGAGTGACATCCCTGTTTTATATTGTTTTTTTTAAGCTCAGATCTTGATCAAAATTCCTTATCTCCTTATTTGATCTCTGTTAGAATTTAGGTTTTAAACAAAATTAGTTTGTTTCATCATAAACTAAAGTTTAAAATTTAATTAAGTCCAACTTCAAACCTGAGTGTCTCTGTAAACTAAAAACAACAGAGCAATGTCTATAAAAGTGAAAACTCAAACCTCGTAATTTATAAATTCAGGTTTATAAATTGAAAACATAAACTATAACATGATTTTTAGCATTAAAATCATAATTTTTAGTTTAGAATTGAAGGTGCAGTTCTGGTTTTAGTTAAATATGAAATTTTGGTAACTCTGTCGATCTCAGAGAATTTGGGATGTTGTAATTTTCAGTAATGATAGAGGAATGAACGGTGATGGTAGGAAAATTGTCTGGAAGGTGTTTAATTCATGGAGGAAGTAGCGGTAGTGGATTCTTTGCTAGAACCCTAGTTTTAGCGTGTCTTGGTAATTTGGTCACTGCGGTATATCTAGTCGATCGAGTGCAGAGGGGTTTTGAGGGTTGAAAGCTTGGTCGTAGGCGAGGCTGTGGCCGGCGGTGGAGGATTTCTGATGGACGGAGTGACGTGGGGGAAGTGTTGACAGGTTTTGGTGATGGTCTGGACTTTTGTTCCAGGTTTTTGAAATTTGAACTCGATTTTGATTTTGCGTGATGTTCGAAGAGGTGATGGTCGTTTTCTGGTAGGTGGATGATCGTCGACTTGTGGGGATAATCGGAGATGGTCGGAGAAGGCTGGTCGGACGGTGCACGTGCACGGTGACATCGAAAATCTGGTGATGTCTGGGTTTATAACAGAGAGGATGGTGTTCGAGTTTTCTCGAGTGATTCGTATGTGAGACTCGAAGTTTTTAAGTTTTGACTCGAAGAAAATTAGTATGGTCTCGGGTAAATTTTGATGTTGCCAGGCTTTTAAAAAGGGAAACTGTCTGGTTAAGTTTTAAACTAAATTTGTAAAGAGACATTTAAACAGAACTTTTAAATCTAAAGTTTAAATCTAGGAAAGTTTAAATCTGTATCTCAGATTTGAAATAAAAGCAGTTTTTAAATTAAATTGTTTTAATAATTTTAATTGTTTAAAATGTATATTAAATGGTTAGAATTTAAAAGTAAATTTAATTTAAATTCTTTAAGTTCTTTTATAAGATGAGTATTTCTTTAGCTTGTAAATAAAAGAGTTTTAGAAATGTTGTTTAAAACATTGTTAAAGATAATTTGTTTTCATTTTAAATCTTTAAATTTAAAATGAAATTTTGAAGGTAAAATTAAAGTAAATTAATTTAAGATACTTTGTAAATGATAACTTGATTATTAATAAGAACAAAGTTTTATCTTAAAGTAATTAGAGATTTGTGTTCATTAAATTAATTAGGAAATTTAATAGATAATTAATTTAATTGATTAATTAATCATTTGGATTAATTAAATAGGTAATTAAAGGTTTAAACTAATTAATTAATGATTAAGATTAATTAATTAGAATAATTAATTTGTAATTAAGGATTATAAATTGGAATATTAATTAATGATTAAGAATTAATTAATAAAGTAATTAAATATTAATTAAGTTATGGTTAACACTTAATTAATTAAATAAATTAGATTAATTAATTGGTTATTAAGATTTATTAATTTAGGATTAATAATAATTAATATAAGTTAATTACTTAAGGAAAGTAATTAAATAATAGTTAATGAGGTCATTAACTATGGGTTATTAAATAATGAATTAATAGGATTATTAATTTTGATAATTAATTAGTTAAATTAATTTAAGAATAATCATTTAGAATTTGTTTAAATATAATTACTTATTGGAAGTAATTAAGAATTAATTACTTATTGTAATTAATTGAAGTTAATTTGATTAGTTAAGTTAATTAATTAAGTTTAATTAATTTAGAATAATCAAGAGTTGATTTGATAAATAATTACTTAATGTAATTATTAAGGTAAGATTATTTAGGGAAATAAATAATATGATAATTACTGGAAGTAATTAGTTGAATAATGATTTTATTAATAAAAGTAATTTGAGTTAATTACTTTGAATAATTAATCAAGGGATTAATTAAGAAATTAATTAAGGAAGTAATTAATTTAGTTAGTGAAAGTAATTAAGGGTAGTTAATTACTGATTAAAGATTAATCAAGGTGATTAATAAATGTTGTTTAATTAAAGATTAATTACTTAATGTAATTAATTTAATTGAGTAATTAATAATTAAGTTGTAATTAAGGATCATAAATTAATATAATTAATGATGTAACTAAGATTGATTAATTAAGTAATAATTAATAATTGAAGTGATTAATTAATGTAATTAATTAAGGATTAATGTAATTAATTATAGTTGATTAATTTAATTATATTATAGTTAATTAATTAATGAAGTAAATAAAGGTTAATTACTATAAGTGGTTAAGGATAATTAATTTAAGTAATTAATTAAAGATAAATTACCTGAATGGAATTAAAGGGTAATTAAAGGATAATTAATTAATTTGTAATTAATTAATGATTAAGTAAGCAGGATTTATAGAATGAAGTAATTAATTTAATTCATTTTTAATTAGAGATGATATAAATCATTACTTATGAATGGGTGTTAGTATTGAATACTTGGCATTGATTGATATCTCTGATGAGATATATGCTGTGTGATATGGATGTTAGTTGAATTGTATGGATTATCTGATAATGTTGATTATCTGTTGTGAATTATCTTTCTTTGTGTATAAAGATAATGAATTGAATTTGTTTTAACCTTTAAAACAACTTGGCCTTAAAAGATACGCTTTGGATTTCGATGAGACCGGGTGTGACGACCCGGAATTTTTGTATATTTGAAATGGGAATATTTAATTTATTTTAAATATTCGAAGGTTAAATTTTAACTTTAATTTTAAATATACAGTATTTATTGGATAATTTAATTTTTGAATTAGACAATTGAATATAGGGTAAAATAGAGAATCCGGAGTTTTGAGCTTGTTAAAAATAATTTGAAAGCTTGTAAAATTTATATTGATAATATGAAAGATAATAAAAGTGATAGAATCTAATTTAAAGATGTTTTGTTCAGTTTTAAAAATATATTGTTTAAATCAAATTTAAAAATAGCCTTTCGAGGAACAGTCTCGGAATTCGACGAAACCAGTTTTATTGAGTCCGTAATATTGAATTATTATCGGATTTCAAATTTCGTAGCTTTCGGAGCCATCGTGTGATCGTACGAGATATAAACGTCAAGGGAATAATTAACCGATGTAAATACCTTTATTTGATTTGAAAATCAAATCAGGGCCACCAATCTTTCATCTCAGCCGACCTACTCCTCTCTAAGTAATCACGTACTCTTTGTCTTCTGAAACACGCCATTCCTTCTTCACTAAAATCAAATGGAACGAAAGTAAATTTTCGTTTAGAAGAAAAAAAAATGGCAATCTATGTTATTAATCACATTCGTTCTTTTCTTTCCCTTTCCCATGCCCATTCAATTCAATTCGAACGATCTGTTCGAACTCAGTCCTTCCTCTTCAAAAAAATTTCTTCCGTGAAAAAAATAAAAATAAATAAATAAAAATATGTGATAAAGGAGAACATCTCGTTCAATAAAATAAGTGAGGGCCGAAACATTTCAAAGGAGCTAGCTCGAAAATCAGTTAATGGCTGCTCTTTCTCAAAAATCGATCTAAGACTAATTGATCTGGGTTCGTACGCATTTGAATCGCGAGCGACGACGAGGTATTGTTCGATGGCGGAAATCGCGATGGTCGCGACTAATCGCGTCGAGCTTGGCGAGTTTGAGGGGAGGTTGCAGGCTTGTACGCGAGCTTAGTGGTAGGGTGTTGCGCGCCTGGAGGGTTGAGGAATTGTGTGGCCGACGTTCGAAGAAGGATCAGTGGGTAGTTCGTGGAGGGACGGAGCGCTCTGGCGACGGGAAGCTAGCTGAAGTCGAGTCTTCGATTGGATCAGTGAGGTATGATTTTGTAACAAATTTAATTTAATTTCTGAGGTAGTAAAGTATATATGTTAATAACTTATTTTTTAAATTTAAAGTTAATTTAAATAATATATATAGGTTGCAGAAAATGTATATATGCAGTAAAGGAAATTGCATTTTTTTTATTTAACTTTATAAATATATATACACAAGATTTAAAATGGATAATATATACACACATGAGATTTTGAATGTTAGGGAATAAAAGCCTTATGTTTTACTTTAATATACATATAGAAGATTTTAGGAGAAATCTTATATATACACACATAGGATTTTACAATAACAAAGGGAAATCCGTTAAAAACTTAATAACCTGTTCAAAATTTAATCATTAGTAGTTAATTAGATTTAATTTATTAAATGGAAATTTGATTTTTCAAAATTTGTTCGAATATTAATAAAATCATCTAATATTTATTCAAGGTCTAAAATCAAGAAAAAACAAGTCAAGGAGGATTGGATTGCAAATAGAAAAGCAAAGGTGAGTTAATCTCACTCAGTTAAATTATAATTTAAATTTAATTGGTTAAATTTAAATAATTGATTGGATGATTGCATTGATTGATGTGCTATATATATAGTAGTATATAGCAATATATACATATTGGCATATGTATATATTGGAATTGTTGATATTCCCGCATTATATAGCGGATGAGACCCTATGCGCCGCATAATAGCGGATGATATTTTATAAAACCCATATACCGCGATATTCCACCTCGAAGTGGAATTGGTATTGTGCTAACATCTGTGGATGCAGGGAAACAGGTTGGAGGGATCCAACTGGATTCCTCAAAATATTTAATTTTGTTTAAATATTCTGTGATATGTTTGTTGATATCCTGTGATGATTTATATTGGATAATCTGGTTGGATTGAATTTCCCAGTATAATGAGTTATCAAAAGAAATTGAATTGGATTTTTGGAAAGAAATAAAAGAGTAAAATTCAAGTTAAATAATTCTAGTGAATTCGAATAAATTAAATAAGGAATTGTAAAAGAAATAAAGAAATTTCTTAATTCGAACAAATATGGGGATAGAGGATTTTGAATTTAACAGGGAAGAAATAAATCTTTAACTAAAGTGATATTATCTAAAATATAAAAGGTTTGATTTTATTGAATTTAAAGATTTAATTTAATTAAAATATTAATTGAAGAAGTTTGGAAATCCAAAATTGGTATTTTAGTTAAAAGGGTTTTAACTCATAATAAAGAAATAAAATATGAAAGTTAATGTATTTGAAATAATTGAAGTAAATAGGGAAATTTATTTCAAAGTGAAGAAAAATGGGAATCAATTGGAAATTGATTTAAGTGTTTAAAACTTGGATTTTTAAAAGAGAATGAGGTTTTAAAATTTATAAACTGGGTTTATGAAGTGAAATGAAATATCGGAGGATATTTTAAATATAAATTCAAGGTGGGAATTTATTGAGGAATGTAAATGTGTTTAAAAATAAATGGTGATTTATTTTTAAAAGATATGGAAGAAAGTGTATTCCCTGGATAGCCAAGTACGATTTCAAAGAAAATTCTTAAATATAAGTTAAAAGTTTTCATGTTGTTTAGAAAGGGATGTTTAGAAATATATTGTTTCTAATATTTAAATTCTAAAGTAAATATTTTCCAAACCTATTATCGTAATAATTATTTAAAGGGTGATTAGTATTTTATTTAAAAGTGGAAACTTAGTTTTATATTTTATAAAGTAACCTTATTTTAAATATTCACAAAAGTATTATTTTTAATTAAGTATTAAAGTAGTCTTCCAAATTTAAAGGTTAAAGTATATTTATAATAAAGTGTTTTAAAATTATTTTAAAATTAAAAGTATTTTGTACTTGGTGATTCAGTGGAAATAATTATTTGGGAAATGTATTCCGTAAGCGGAAACTGTTTTGAAATTGTTTTCAAAAGGAGTTTGAAAATAGAAATATATCTTGGGAAGATATTTGGGCAAATAAATAATGTGGGAAATTATTTATTGTGTGATGGTTGCTTGTGGATGTTAATTGATAGTTAAATAACCGACTATCAATATTGGCCAAATGCGCTGATCGTTTCGAAGAGACCGGGATCGAGTTTCCGTATACCGGGATTCTAGGTCTGGAGACTCGAATACCACTTCGATCCGGTTTGTACGTTTCGTGTAACGTGTTCGGAGTCGAAGATGGAGCAGTGAAGTGCAAGGGCTAGTCGCTACTAATCCTGAGGATATTTCCAAAATGGATGTAGTAGGAATAGTGCCTTCGGTTCCGTTCGGACCCGGGACGGACTTGTATGGACGAATGCTTTCGTGACATCGTCAGGTGGACGATGGGCATTCTAAGGGATATGTTCTGAAAAGGTATCGTTTAGCCTCAAACCTCATCAACCGGGAATGACTGAAAATCAGGGGTTATGTAGCAAGGCTTCGTGGGTAGCCCCCACTTGAGAGTAAGGTCATCCCTGTCTAGATGTCCCTTTATTTCGGCTTAGTGTTGCGGTTGCTGATCCCAACCGTGGGGTGATTTTATTTGGAATTATCCAGTAAGGGATGATTCCGGCCTTGTGTTGCAGGGGAGCGGGCGTACTCCTCGGTACTGTGATCTAGGCCACGTACTGTGACAGGTGGTACCCCAGTGCCTAGTCATTCGTTGGAAATCCATCCTTCCTACGTGCCTTGTACGAGTTTTGTTTGTATTACCCACTTTGTGGCTAGTATGCCGGAATTTAATAGATGTAACAATTTCGGCTATTTTAATAAGTATTTGTAAATAGACACTATTATAATATCAGGGGATTTTATTAAAAAGTGTTTTAGCTATCGTAAGGTAAAAACCCGACATGTTTATTTGTGGCGTGGTCTTACGAGATGCTTTTGTTTCAAAAGGATTTTTGAAACTTTAATAATCAATTTGAGTGTGATTTTCTCACGCTGGTTTTCCAGACTGACTCGGGTATTGTTTTATATGATGCTCGGGTCAGACCGAGTATTATAGGTTACAGGATATGATGCTGTGGAGCTCAGGAGATGAGCTGGATGGCGAGACATATCTCTCGTACTTGTTTATATATATATATATATTCCGCTGTGTTGATTGTTGTACTCTGTTGTATTGTGGACATGATATGGTTATTGTTCAGTTGTATGTTATGTGTTCTCTGGTGTATACTCTGATGCTATATTATATAAAACTGATATAGTTTTGATTTGTGTAAAGATTTGTTAATATATATTATATTTTATTCCGCTGCGATGGTTAGATTCTGATTTTGTTTTCTATTTTTCTTCTTTTACCTCTTCTTCTTAACTAAAATGGTTCGATTTTTCGGGACTGGAAAGTCGGGTCGTTACAGTGGTATCAGAGCTTAGGTTGGCGATAACCTTGGCTCTGGTGGGAATTTTGAGAGTATTAATAGATATGAGCGCGTATTTGTTAGTGAATATAAAATGGTTTTATATTGTGTTGGTTGATTTATTTAGTGGCATATGAACCTTCGTCGGCACAGTCTGCGCAACTGTATCGAAGGGGTTTCTAAACACTCGAATAGAACAATTCGACACAATATTGTTTTGAAACGGGTAGATGAAATAATTTTACCCGAAAAATGTATTTTGATATAAAAGAAATATTTCTTTAAATTATTATATATTTGGATGTTTGGATGAAAATATTCTGACAAATTAAAATTGAAAAAAATATGGTAAGATTGTAAAATCAGAATGATTTACTTAACCAATGGATATTTGTATAAATATGAATTGTACAAATGAATTATAACTAAAAATTTGATTTAATCAAACGGTAAATTTAAACCCTGGATATTTGGAAGTGTTTTCAAAGTGTTTTGAAGATAAACACAAGCATTATTATTTTGGAAAGTATTTCTGGAAGGAAAATTGTTTCAAATAAATTTTTGAAAGGGATATAGCAATAAATTCATTTCAGTTGCTGGAAATAATTCGGAGGATGACGGCCGCATCTTCAGAATTTATTTTCGAACTCCTGAGTGACGAATTGCTGCCAAATTGATTTATTCAGAAAAGCTAGTTGTTTTTGAAATTTCCAAAGGAAATTTGTTTTGTTTTTGAAATTTCAAATGAAATTTGTAGGGAATAAAAATCCAGAATTGGTTTAAAAACGTGAGAAGTGTGATTTTGGAATAAGTGGAGATTTCAAAATGATTTGAAACTAAAAGCCGGGTACATAAGAATTCTAAATCTTTATTTGAATCAGATGGAGAAATAAAATTAAGTTGAGACAAATGAGCTTAAACTAAGTTTAATTTTGAGTTGGATTTGAAGCAAACTGAGAAAAATAAATCCAGTTGTATTTGGATTGTTGGAATCGAATTGAAATAAATTGTGATGGAAATGATATTAAGAGAATAATATGATTTGACTGAAGTTAAGTTAAATAAAATTAAATTGTAATGAAATTCAGTTGAATTATAAATAATATTGAGTGAAATTAAAATCCTTACATTAACAAGTAAGAGTAAGATGAATAAGAGATGTGCAGTTTGGAATAGAGATTTGGGTTAAATTAAATTTAGCTTGGATAATGGTAAAGGAATTAAATTTATTGGAAAATTAAATTAATTGTCGCTTGAATGGGAAGTTATAGCTAAGTAAATAAATTTGTTTGGTATTTTGGGAATGAATAAGATCCAGTACTTGAATTATAAAACCCGAGGAGATTAACTAGGGTGATTTGTAAGGATAAAAATCAAATATTGTATTGGTTAAAATGGAAGTAAACTAATTTGGAATAAATTAGTAAATCAAATATGTTAATGGAATTTGGATTTGGTAATAAAAGTGAAAGTGTGAATGAATAATGGGGTTGAAGTATAATAGTGATAATTTGAATTGTAAATAATTGCAAGTAAGTAGAAATGGATTGAAGTAGACTTGTTAGTAATAAAATACAATTCAGAAATAAATTATCAAATGCGGATTAGAATTTATATTGGATTCAGTGAATTTACCAATTAAATTATAAGTGTAATGGAATTAAAATAAATTGAATTGGAATCAATTCAAATTGGTTGTAAGACCCAAATAATCATTTATTCATATGGATATGGACGAGGCTGCATTAAATAATCGTCGTTTGACGTAAACAAGGAAGTTAAAATTCTATAAGTTGATAGAAGTTAAATAGATTGATTTTGAGATCAACTGAATTAAATATGAGTTTGTTTTGCTAAAATGAATCGAATGTGAGAATTGAGTTGTAAACAATTTAAATTAATGGTGGAACCCTATAAATTGCTTATAAGTGTTGTTTAACTTGCATTGCTTATTAAAACGCTTATGTTGCTAGTTAAATATGAAAAATGTTGTTAAGTTGCATGATTTTTGTGATATCCCGGGAATTTGGACAATATCAATTTAATAATCTGCATTGGAAATTAAATTGATTTGATGATCTTTGTTAATAAATTTGAATAAATTTAATAATCTAATTAAAATAAATATTTAATTAGTGATTTATCTTTTAAAACTTTAATAGAATGATTTCTATTAATAATATATATATAAGTGTATATATTGTAAATAGATGAGTTGGTTGGATTTAACAAATAAAGTTATGTTTTCAAATTTCTAATATTTAATAATTTGGAAATCATGATTTAATTTAATATTATGCTTTTTAATAAATAACTATATAGTTTTAAAATACATAATATAAATGTTTAATTGTTTAAAAATAGATTTTAGCTTAAGTTCAAATTTAAATAAAAGGTTTGTTTATTTCTTTTTAAATATTACTTGAGATATATGATTTAATAATAGAAGTAATTTATAATCTCTTTTATAAATTATTTAAAATTGTCAAATTTGATATTTTCAAATAATAATTATAATACTTTGTTTTTTTAAATATGAATAGACTTTAATAAAATAGAATGGTTATTTTAAATATAAATGGTAGTTATATATGCATATATATAACTTGATTTTTATTTGGATTTAAAATATGAAATTGGATTTATAATAGAAATTAAAAGAATAAACATTTTAAAAATATTTGGATAAGCTTTTAATTTGTTTATTTACATTTTCTTTAAAAGAGAAATACATATATACATTTACATAAGAATTATTAAAGTGAAAAATCCTTATTAACATTTTAAATATATATATACTCATTAAATAAAAAGGACACATGTTATTTTCCTAAGACCTCATTTAAACAAGTGTTAAATTATGAGTAAGGGATAATGACAAGTGTCATTTAATTTTGTTTTTCTTTTATTTTTATTTATTTTATAATTTCAGCTTATATAAACTTTGCCTTCCTCCTTCCATTCTTTTTCTATTTCATTTGCCAAACTAAGAAAAAATTCAGCTGTATAATAACTCAAAGCAAATCTGAAATTCACTCCTCAAAACCAGAAATCCATCCAAACATATATACCCTGTACAAACTCCTCTAAACAAAATCTGTAATTAAATCCTCAAACCACTATCTATTCAAATTCAATAGCCTGTTAAGCATCTTCAGAAATCAAAACAACAAAAGCTTGAACTCATTTCATAAACCTGGGAATAAAGTCTGAACATCATTCTTCAACTCTGTTTTAAAAAGCAAACTCAAAATCAAAGTCTGTTTTCATCTTCAATACCTGGAATCAAGCCTGAGATAAGCAAGCACCTGGAAATCATATCTTAAAACATCTCAACAACTTTAAGTTTCCAGTAGCATGCATGTTGTTTTCAAGTTTTCAAAGGCAAGAAGCATTTCAGTTTGATAAGCAAGCTACAGCAACTCAAGTTTTCAAATTCAAATCAAAGCAAAGGCTGTTTTCAAAAATCAAAAAGGGCCCTGTCTCTATTTTAAATCGGTGAGTAACTTTTAAAAAATTTAAATCATAATTAGTTGCATGTTAGTATGGTTGAATTTAAATGTGTTTGCATGTATATATATATAAGTGAATATTTGATGTGCATGCTGTTATTATAAGTGCTGTTTGCAAAAATCTGGAAGCTCTGTCTTCATTCTAAAATTGATGAGTAACTTTTACTTTCAAACTTAGGTATTTGGTTGCATGTTATTGCTGTGATAAATATTGCCTTGTGTATATTTATAAGTATGTTGGTGTATGTATATTGTTGAATTCCTGATGTATGATGTGCACATTTGAATATCTGGAATTTCTCTGTTCCCAGATTTAAGTTCCTGTTTTGATTTAAGTTCAAATTCTTTTAACTTAGTCTCTGTTTAAACTTAAGTTTCAAATGAAACTTGTTTGTTCCATCATAAATTTTAGTTTAAAATTTATTTAAGTTAAAATAAATTTGTAATATCTCTGGGAATCAAGAAAACTGAGTAAACTTAATTTAAGTAAAAATTCAAACATCTAAATTTATAAATTCAGGAATGTAAACTGGATTCTTATCCTAAAACACGATTTTTAAAACTAAAATCATAATTTTTAGAGGTGAATTGAACGAGCAGTTCGAGTTTGTTCAGGGTTTGTGTTTTGAGTGATTTCTGGTGATCTAATGGCTCGAGGAGGTCGGGGTTTCTTCTGGAGTTGGAAGGATGATAGGGAAGGTCAGGAAAAATGGTTAGTGAGTGATCAAAGGACTATGGCGGCGGTGGTTGATCGTAGAAATCTGTAGCCCTAGTTTTTAATAGGTCAGGAATTTGATTGGTACAAACTCCTCTGGTTGATCGAGTGCAACAAGTTTCAGATGGATGAAAGCTGGAGTGTTGTCGAAGTCATGGCCGGAGTTTCATCAACTCTGGTGATCGGAGATTGGAAATTGAAGTTGTTCCAGGTTGTTGTCTTTGTTCCAATTTGAGATGGAATGCTCGAATTTGATTTCGGGTCTGGAAGGTCGATCTGTTGATCGTGGTAGGATGTAAAGGAGGTTGCCGATGAGGGAAGATCATCGTCGATGATCAGAGGCGATCGGCGGCACCGTGCATGTGCACGTTGCACTTGTTTCTGATGATCTGGACATTTGTTATTTGGGTGGATGTAGTTTTTACTCGAGTTTGTCACGAGTAATTCGAATATTTTACTCGAAGAATTTAAAGTTTGACTCGAAGTGATTTTATCTGGCTTGAGTAAATTTTTAAGTTACAGGTTTCTATTGAAACCTGGCAGTGTTTAATTTTCTTTTAAATTTAAACTGAATTTAAAATGGAAAGCAGGTTTGAAATCAAGGTTGAAGCAGATTTAAAGAATGGATTAAAAGTGAATTTGAATCCTAGTTTTAAAATAAATAAGTTTGATAAAAAATGGAATATTTAAACAACTTTAAATTGTTAAGGTATTTTATAAAATGGTTTTAAAATCTGAAATTAAAGATTTAAATAGAATTCTAAGTTTAAGTTTAAATTCTGGATTCAAGTTAATTTGAATCCTAATTGAAATAAAATTTAAAGATAATTTAAAAGTAAAAGGTTTCAAATGTAATTGTTAATAACAAATAAGTTATTAATAAGAATAAAGTTTTATCTTAAAGATAAATTAGATTTAATAATTTGGGATAAATTATTAAGGTAATTGAAAGTTAATAAATCAATCTAATTAATTTATGACTTGGGTTAATAAATTAGTAATTAAGGGTTTAAAACTTTATTGATGAAGGATTAATTAAATTAATTTAAAGATTAATTAATTTGAATTAAGGATCATTAATTTTATAAGTTAATGGTTAGGAATAAATTAATCAAGTAATTAAGGTTTAATTAAGTTATAGTTAAGTACTTAATTAATTAAGTAATTAGAGATTAATTTATTGATAATTAGGATTAATTAAGTTGAAATTAATAATGGTTAATTAATGTTTAATAATTTTAGAAAGGTAATTAAAATAATTAATAGTTAATGTAGATCATTAACTAAGGATAATTAATTAATGTGATTAATTTTGATAATTAATTAAGTTTAATTAATTTAAAGGATAATCATTTGTGAAATTAATAAAATTACTTAATGGAAGTAATTAAGAAATTAATTACTCATTGTAATTAATTGAGTTTAAATTGATAAGTTAAGTTAATTAATTTAGTTTAATTAATTTAAGATAATCACTTAATGATTGTATAATTACTTAATGTAATTTAAGGAGGTATAATTACTTAGGGAAGTAATTAATGGATAATTACTGATGTAATTAATAAAGTAATTAAGGGTAGTTAATTACTTAATGGAAGTTAATCAAGGGATTAATTAAGAAATGAATTAAGGAATAATTAATTTATTTTAAGAAGTAATTAAGGTTAGTTAATTACTGAATGTGATTAATCAATAATGATTAATAATTATGGTTTAATTAAAGATTAATTACTAAATGTAATTAATTTAAATAAAGTAATTAATGATAAAATGTAATTAAGGATCATTAATTTATATAATTATGATGTAATTAAGAATTGATTAATTAAGTAATAATTATAAATGAAGTGATTAATTAATGTAATTAATTAAGGAGTAAGATAATTAATTATAGTTAATTAATAAATGCAGTAATTCAAGGATTAATTACTATAAGTAGTTAAGAATAATTAATTTGTGAAATTAATTTAAGTACTAATTACTTGAATGTAATTAAATGTAATTAATCAAGGATGATTAATTAAAATGAATAATTGGATAAGGGTGGATTAATTAATTTATAATTAATTAATAATGATTTAAGCAGGATTTATAGATGTAGTAATTAATTTAATTTACTTTAAATTAATTAAAGATGAAATAATTAATTTAATTCATTTTAAATTAATTATAGATGGTGATAAATAAATCATTGCTTATGAATGGATGATATTGTGTACCTTGAATGGTTTGAAATCTCAGATATGAGATAATTAATACTGTATGATTTGGATGCATTGGTTGCATAGTAAAGATGATAAGAATTATCTGCTTATAATGATAATGTTGATTATCTATTATGAATCTGTGAATTATCTATCTATGTGTTAATAGATAGTAGAATTAAATTGTTTTAACCTTTAAAACAACTTGGCCTTAAAAGATACGCTTTGGATTTCGATGAGACCGGGATCGGGTTTCCGTATACCGGATTTCCAGGTCTGGAGACCCGAATACCACATCGATCCAAATTAACGATAGGTCGTGAATCTCAAGTGAAGATGAAGATTCAGAGTGCAAGGGTTATTGTCGTTAACTCTGAGGGTGATTCCAAAATGAGTGTAACGAGATAATGCCTTCGGTTTCGTTCGAACCCGGAACGAACTTGTATGGATTGAATGCTTTCAGAACATCGTCAGGTGGACGATGAGCATTCTAAGTGATGTCCTGATTAAAGGTAATCGTAGCCTCAAGCCTCATCAAACCGGGAATGGCTAAAACAGGGGAGGTGCAGCAAGGTTAGTGGGTAGCACCCAAGTAGGACAAGATTATCCCTGTCTAGAGGTCCCTTCTTATTATTCGGTTGAGTGGGCAGTTGAATTGCAACAACTGCTGGGATATCTTGTGCGGGAATTATCCAGTAAGGGATGTTCCGGCCTTGTGTTGCAGGGGATTGGGAGTGATCCTCGGTACGGTGATCTAGGCCACGTACTGTGACGGGCGGTACCCCGGTAGCCCTGCCATTGTATGGAATCCAAAATCCAATAAGTGCCGTACGTATTAGTTGTGCCCAACTATGTTGGAACGTGAGATGTAAGCATTCCAGCTATTTCTGTATTTTACTTGAAAACCCTAGACCCTATAATAATATAATCGAATTTCCTATCAAATGTTTTGGTTAGCGTAAGGTAAAAACTTACCCATGTTTATTTGTGGGGAGTCTTACGTGATACCTTTTCTTTCGAAATGGTTTTTGAAGTTAAACAAGTTTAACCTGTTACTCACACCAGACCCATGTCTGACCCAAGTTGTTTATTTCTGTTTTATAAACTCTTGGGTACTCAAATTTTTACGAGTAGCCAAGGGATTCAGGTTAGCTTTGACGAGTAATCTGGAGGAGCAATGGAGCAGGAGGCTTCGGCGTTGTAGATATAGATAGTAGTTCCGCTGTGTTAATCTCTGAATAGAGTTTTGTGTTGAGTTGTAATAACTAGACAGATGTTTATAACTGTCTAGTATGTGTTGTATAATCTGTGTAACTCTGATAGTCGTTGTATATTATGTAATACTTTTGTTATTAATATAATTTATTCGTTCCGCTGTTGAGATTCTGTTGTTGTTCTTTCTTTCTTCTCTTCTTTTCTACTTTCTCACCTCTTTCTTTTCTTCAAAACGACGCGCCAATCTGTGGAATGAGTGGCGGGTCGTTACAGTGGTATCAGAGCCAGGTTGAGTGAATACCTAGGCTCTGGAGTGGTGTCTATCTTAAGAGCGCGTAATTGTTAGTTATATAAAAATGATTTTTTTTATTGTGTTAATTGATCGGTTGAGTGGTATATGGATTCTGGTCAATACGAGTAGCTAACGTTATTGATAGGGATCTCTAAACACTTGAACCAGGCCAACGGACACAATATTGTTTTAAAGAGGTAGATGAAATAATTTTACCCAGAAATAATTTCTATATAAAAAGTATCATTTTAAATATATATATATATATTTATTTCTACCTATTTGGGTTACCTGTTCGGGTTATCCAAATTAAGTTATAAGGGTAGATGAGGTAGGTTGTGTGTAACACGACTACCATTGATTGGAGTTTGAATATTTGGAGTTAGAAGTGTATTTGTCGAGACTGTAGACCTAATACCGTCTCGAGTGAGCTTTGCTGTGGTGAAGGATGTCATTGATCTCCGAAGGAAACGATTAAGGTTCGAAGTCAATCTTTGAAGTGCAGTTGGATGAGTAGAGTTTGGATCTACCAGTTAAGCAGAAGCAAGTGATGTATCTTGGTAACTTCTGGAAAAAGTAGCTGTGTGATGAGACACAGTGACTATGGATGTTTCCGAAGATGTTTTCTTTGGAACAAGTTTAAGGAGTAAGTCTGCTTCGGTGTTGTGGATGAGTTCAGCATGACGTCTCTGTTTGAGGTTCGAGTTTTTCGAAGAGCTTTGGATTGGGAAGTCCTTGGCATCTGTGGCAGCAGTGCAGTTCGGAGTGTTCTGTGTGTTAGCAGGAAGTTTTCTGGCTGAGCAGTTTTTCTGAAGGTGAAGTTCAGAAGCAGCAAAGTGGATCCATTTCTTCGATGAATTGGATAGATAAGCGTAAGCTGTTCTGATTGGTAAAGAGTGAGAAGTTTCTTTGAGTTTGGTTTGGGTTGATCGCAAAAGTGACTTGCGATAGTTTGAGTGATCTTTGAGTTATTGAAGATTTTATGGATGTCTTCAGGGAAGTCAGAAGTTGTCTGCATCTGGAGATGAGTTTTCTTATCGACTGGATTCCAGGAGTGGTACCGGTAGTTCAGCCTAGTTGAAGGATAGTTCCTAGAGATAGAGTTGGGTGAAGCAGCTCAAGTTTTGATGGAGTATCTGAGTTTTCTTGTTGAATCTGTTGAACCATTTTTCTGGATGAGTTGTTCAGTCTTTGTTTGTGTTCTCCATCAGTATTCTTATCTACTTCAGATCAGAGTTATGCAGCAGAAGCAGTTTGGAAGTGCATCTGTCTCATTTTTGGATAGGAGAAGTAAGTTCAGTCTTCTATTGTTTGAGGAGTAAAGTTGTGGATCTCTTCCTTGTTTTGATTTGGATAAGTATTTGGTCTTCCGGATTGAATTGTCAGTTTGGACAACTGGAATTTGTTGTATTTTACGTATCTCTGAGGGAGTACGTATTTGATCTATCTTTGGTTTTGGAACCAGCAGTTCAAGAGGTTTGGTAGTTGAGTCAGACTCGTCTGTAGTCTGATATCCTGTCTAGTTCTGTAGATCTAGTTGAGTAGGAGTTCTATAGCTTCGTAGTTTAGATTATTTGTAGAGCGAGTGTCCCGATATATATATACTTGGGGAAACTCAAGAAAATTTTATCCAGAATTTTTCTTTTCTGGATAATTAAAATCGTTTGTTTGAATGATTGGTTGCTATGGTTGTTAGCATATGGATGATAGTATATGCTTGTGATTTAAATGGATTATTAAATTACCTTTGTTTAAATTTCGGGGACGAAATTATTTTAAGGGGGGAGGAATGTGATATCCCGGGAATTTGGACAATATCAATTTAATAATCTGCATTGGAAATTAAATTGATTTGATGATCTTTGTTAATAAATTTGAATAAATTTAATAATCTAATTAAAATAAATATTTAATTAGTGATTTATCTTTTAAAACTTTAATAGAATGATTTCTATTAATAATATATATATAAGTGTATATATTGTAAATAGATGAGTTGGTTGGATTTAACAAATAAAGTTATGTTTTCAAATTTCTAATATTTAATAATTTGGAAATCATGATTTAATTTAATATTATGCTTTTTAATAAATAACTATATAGTTTTAAAATACATAATATAAATGTTTAATTGTTTAAAAATAGATTTTAGCTTAAGTTCAAATTTAAATAAAAGGTTTGTTTATTTCTTTTTAAATATTACTTGAGATATATGATTTAATAATAGAAGTAATTTATAATCTCTTTTATAAATTATTTAAAATTGTCAAATTTGATATTTTCAAATAATAATTATAATACTTTGTTTTTTTAAATATGAATAGACTTTAATAAAATAGAATGGTTATTTTAAATATAAATGGTAGTTATATATGCATATATATAACTTGATTTTTATTTGGATTTAAAATATGAAATTGGATTTATAATAGAAATTAAAAGAATAAACATTTTAAAAATATTTGGATAAGCTTTTAATTTGTTTATTTACATTTTCTTTAAAAGAGAAATACATATATACATTTACATAAGAATTATTAAAGTGAAAAATCCTTATTAACATTTTAAATATATATATACTCATTAAATAAAAAGGACACATGTTATTTTCCTAAGACCTCATTTAAACAAGTGTTAAATTATGAGTAAGGGATAATGACAAGTGTCATTTAATTTTGTTTTTCTTTTATTTTTATTTATTTTATAATTTCAGCTTATATAAACTTTGCCTTCCTCCTTCCATTCTTTTTCTATTTCATTTGCCAAACTAAGAAAAAATTCAGCTGTATAATAACTCAAAGCAAATCTGAAATTCACTCCTCAAAACCAGAAATCCATCCAAACATATATACCCTGTACAAACTCCTCTAAACAAAATCTGTAATTAAATCCTCAAACCACTATCTATTCAAATTCAATAGCCTGTTAAGCATCTTCAGAAATCAAAACAACAAAAGCTTGAACTCATTTCATAAACCTGGGAATAAAGTCTGAACATCATTCTTCAACTCTGTTTTCAAAAGCAAACTCAAAATCAAAGTCTGTTTTCATCTTCAATACCTGGAATCAAGCCTGAGATAAGCAAGCACCTGGAAATCATATCTTAAAACATCTCAACAACTTTAAGTTTCCAGTAGCATGCATGTTGTTTTCAAGTTTTCAAAGGCAAGAAGCATTTCAGTTTGATAAGCAAGCTACAGCAACTCAAGTTTTCAAATTCAAATCAAAGCAAAGGCTGTTTTCAAAAATCAAAAAGGGCCATGTCTCTATTTTAAATCGGTGAGTAACTTTTAAAAAATTTAAATCATAATTAGTTGCATGTTAGTATGGTTGAATTTAAATGTGTTTGCATGTATATATATATAAGTGAATATTTGATGTGCATGCTGTTATTATAAGTGCTGTTTGCAAAAATCTGGAAGCTCTGTCTTCATTCTAAAATTGATGAGTAACTTTTACTTTCAAACTTAGGTATTTGGTTGCATGTTATTGCTGTGATAAATATTGCCTTGTGTATATTTATAAGTATGTTGGTGTATGTATATTGTTGAATTCCTGATGTATGATGTGCACATTTGAATATCTGGAATTTCTCTGTTCCCAGATTTAAGTTCCTGTTTTGATTTAAGTTCAAATTCTTTTAACTTAGTCTCTGTTTAAACTTAAGTTTCAAATGAAACTTGTTTGTTCCATCATAAATTTTAGTTTAAAATTTATTTAAGTTAAAATAAATTTGTAATATCTCTGGGAATCAAGAAAACTGAGTAAACTTAATTTAAGTAAAAATTCAAACATCTAAATTTATAAATTCAGGAATGTAAACTGGATTCTTATCCTAAAACACGATTTTTAAAACTAAAATCATAATTTTTAGAGGTGAATTGAACGAGCAGTTCGAGTTTGTTCAGGGTTTGTGTTTTGAGTGATTTCTGGTGATCTAATGGCTCGAGGAGGTCGGGGTTTCTTCTGGAGTTGGAAGGATGATAGGGAAGGTCAGGAAAAATGGTTAGTGAGTGATCAAAGGACTATGGCGGCGGTGGTTGATCGTAGAAATCTGTAGCCCTAGTTTTTAATAGGTCAGGAATTTGATTGGTACAAACTCCTCTGGTTGATCGAGTGCAACAAGTTTCAGATGGATGAAAGCTGGAGTGTTGTCGAAGTCATGGCCGGAGTTTCATCAACTCTGGTGATCGGAGATTGGAAATTGAAGTTGTTCCAGGTTGTTGTCTTTGTTCCAATTTGAGATGGAATGCTCGAATTTGATTTCGGGTCTGGAAGGTCGATCTGTTGATCGTGGTAGGATGTAAAGGAGGTTGCCGATGAGGGAAGATCATCGTCGATGATCAGAGGCGATCGGCGGCACCGTGCATGTGCACGTTGCACTTGTTTCTGATGATCTGGACATTTGTTATTTGGGTGGATGTAGTTTTTACTCGAGTTTGTCACGAGTAATTCGAATATTTTACTCGAAGAATTTAAAGTTTGACTCGAAGTGATTTTATCTGGCTTGAGTAAATTTTTAAGTTACAGGTTTCTATTGAAACCTGGCAGTGTTTAATTTTCTTTTAAATTTAAACTGAATTTAAAATGGAAAGCAGGTTTGAAATCAAGGTTGAAGCAGATTTAAAGAATGGATTAAAAGTGAATTTGAATCCTAGTTTTAAAATAAATAAGTTTGATAAAAAATGGAATATTTAAACAACTTTAAATTGTTAAGGTATTTTATAAAATGGTTTTAAAATCTGAAATTAAAGATTTAAATAGAATTCTAAGTTTAAGTTTAAATTCTGGATTCAAGTTAATTTGAATCCTAATTGAAATAAAATTTAAAGATAATTTAAAAGTAAAAGGTTTCAAATGTAATTGTTAATAACAAATAAGTTATTAATAAGAATAAAGTTTTATCTTAAAGATAAATTAGATTTAATAATTTGGGATAAATTATTAAGGTAATTGAAAGTTAATAAATCAATCTAATTAATTTATGACTTGGGTTAATAAATTAGTAATTAAGGGTTTAAAACTTTATTGATGAAGGATTAATTAAATTAATTTAAAGATTAATTAATTTGAATTAAGGATCATTAATTTTATAAGTTAATGGTTAGGAATAAATTAATCAAGTAATTAAGGTTTAATTAAGTTATAGTTAAGTACTTAATTAATTAAGTAATTAGAGATTAATTTATTGATAATTAGGATTAATTAAGTTGAAATTAATAATGGTTAATTAATGTTTAATAATTTTAGAAAGGTAATTAAAATAATTAATAGTTAATGTAGATCATTAACTAAGGATAATTAATTAATGTGATTAATTTTGATAATTAATTAAGTTTAATTAATTTAAAGGATAATCATTTGTGAAATTAATAAAATTACTTAATGGAAGTAATTAAGAAATTAATTACTCATTGTAATTAATTGAGTTTAAATTGATAAGTTAAGTTAATTAATTTAGTTTAATTAATTTAAGATAATCACTTAATGATTGTATAATTACTTAATGTAATTTAAGGAGGTATAATTACTTAGGGAAGTAATTAATGGATAATTACTGATGTAATTAATAAAGTAATTAAGGGTAGTTAATTACTTAATGGAAGTTAATCAAGGGATTAATTAAGAAATGAATTAAGGAATAATTAATTTATTTTAAGAAGTAATTAAGGTTAGTTAATTACTGAATGTGATTAATCAATAATGATTAATAATTATGGTTTAATTAAAGATTAATTACTAAATGTAATTAATTTAAATAAAGTAATTAATGATAAAATGTAATTAAGGATCATTAATTTATATAATTATGATGTAATTAAGAATTGATTAATTAAGTAATAATTATAAATGAAGTGATTAATTAATGTAATTAATTAAGGAGTAAGATAATTAATTATAGTTAATTAATAAATGCAGTAATTCAAGGATTAATTACTATAAGTAGTTAAGAATAATTAATTTGTGAAATTAATTTAAGTACTAATTACTTGAATGTAATTAAATGTAATTAATCAAGGATGATTAATTAAAATGAATAATTGGATAAGGGTGGATTAATTAATTTATAATTAATTAATAATGATTTAAGCAGGATTTATAGATGTAGTAATTAATTTAATTTACTTTAAATTAATTAAAGATGAAATAATTAATTTAATTCATTTTAAATTAATTATAGATGGTGATAAATAAATCATTGCTTATGAATGGATGATATTGTGTACCTTGAATGGTTTGAAATCTCAGATATGAGATAATTAATACTGTATGATTTGGATGCATTGGTTGCATAGTAAAGATGATAAGAATTATCTGCTTATAATGATAATGTTGATTATCTATTATGAATCTGTGAATTATCTATCTATGTGTTAATAGATAGTAGAATTAAATTGTTTTAACCTTTAAAACAACTTGGCCTTAAAAGATACGCTTTGGATTTCGATGAGACCGGGATCGGGTTTCCGTATACCGGATTTCCAGGTCTGGAGACCCGAATACCACATCGATCCAAATTAACGATAGGTCGTGAATCTCAAGTGAAGATGAAGATTCAGAGTGCAAGGGTTATTGTCGTTAACTCTGAGGGTGATTCCAAAATGAGTGTAACGAGATAATGCCTTCGGTTTCGTTCGAACCCGGAACGAACTTGTATGGATTGAATGCTTTCAGAACATCGTCAGGTGGACGATGAGCATTCTAAGTGATGTCCTGATTAAAGGTAATCGTAGCCTCAAGCCTCATCAAACCGGGAATGGCTAAAACAGGGGAGGTGCAGCAAGGTTAGTGGGTAGCACCCAAGTAGGACAAGATTATCCCTGTCTAGAGGTCCCTTCTTATTATTCGGTTGAGTGGGCAGTTGAATTGCAACAACTGCTGGGATATCTTGTGCGGGAATTATCCAGTAAGGGATGTTCCGGCCTTGTGTTGCAGGGGATTGGGAGTGATCCTCGGTACGGTGATCTAGGCCACGTACTGTGACGGGCGGTACCCCGGTAGCCCTGCCATTGTATGGAATCCAAAATCCAATAAGTGCCGTACGTATTAGTTGTGCCCAACTATGTTGGAACGTGAGATGTAAGCATTCCAGCTATTTCTGTATTTTACTTGAAAACCCTAGACCCTATAATAATATAATCGAATTTCCTATCAAATGTTTTGGTTAGCGTAAGGTAAAAACTTACCCATGTTTATTTGTGGGGAGTCTTACGTGATACCTTTTCTTTCGAAATGGTTTTTGAAGTTAAACAAGTTTAACCTGTTACTCACACCAGACCCATGTCTGACCCAAGTTGTTTATTTCTGTTTTATAAACTCTTGGGTACTCAAATTTTTACGAGTAGCCAAGGGATTCAGGTTAGCTTTGACGAGTAATCTGGAGGAGCAATGGAGCAGGAGGCTTCGGCGTTGTAGATATAGATAGTAGTTCCGCTGTGTTAATCTCTGAATAGAGTTTTGTGTTGAGTTGTAATAACTAGACAGATGTTTATAACTGTCTAGTATGTGTTGTATAATCTGTGTAACTCTGATAGTCGTTGTATATTATGTAATACTTTTGTTATTAATATAATTTATTCGTTCCGCTGTTGAGATTCTGTTGTTGTTCTTTCTTTCTTCTCTTCTTTTCTACTTTCTCACCTCTTTCTTTTCTTCAAAACGACGCGCCAATCTGTGGAATGAGTGGCGGGTCGTTACAATTTTGGCACTTACATCTTTAAATTAAGTAAGTACAGGTTCGGGGAAGCCGTATAGCTGATTTTGGGTTGCACTAATTGCTAAATAATAAGCCGCTTGCTTTAAAATGCTAAAAATGAGGTACGCTTACGCAAAAGAATTCAAAATAGGAGATATGAACTGCATATATTGATATATATTGTGATTTCCGGCCTGAGGCCGATGTATATATATTTGTGCATCCTGCGATATCGCAGAAGTCCCTTTGTACAAGGGAGACTTTGCCAAAATTTTCCGTAAATTTTAGGAGTTAGAAAATTTTTGGAAATTTTCATTAACGATAAATGATTTAAATTTGCTAAGCAAATAAAATTGAAACTGGATATTGAAATCTAATTCAAATGTGAATGTAAAGTGAAGTGAAATCGAAGGAACTAAGGAAAGTAAAGTTTGTAAATAAATTTTAATTGAGATTTAAATTAATTAGTAAGTGTAGCTAATTCAATATTCAAAATGGAAGCCAAATTGAAATCAAATGGAATTGTAAAGGGCAAAAGTGATTTGAATTTAATATGAACTTCAATAGTGAAGTGGAAATAAATGTAAGAAGTATGTAAACTATTTATATTGAACTTAAGAAGTATGGTGAGATTCTTAAGTAAGTTGGTAATAGGAAAATACTGAGTAAATGATTGAATGAAGATTTAAAACTGAAAGTTATGAAACGGGATGATAATTCTGGATAAGTGAATAGAATCAAAATGAATGTGAATAAAAGAAATTGATATAGCTAATAATCAATTGAAATTAATACGTAGGATGTACGTATATTATTTTATTCGCATAATGATTTGATCCGGATTCGAGCACAGAATTTCGAGGTAATTATACCGATCCGAGTTGGGATTTTTCACTCGACTCGACGGCGAACCTGGATATGGATTGTTGATTGATTCTGGATATTCTCTATCATAGTTTGTGACTATGCAAGGAGAATGACGGTTTCTGATCGAGAAACCAGATCTGAGTCCGCACTAGGAAGTCGGGTGGACGATACTAGTTCGGAAGTGTGATTGTGTGATCGATTGAGCGATCAAATGTGATATTGCGTACGGATGATATATATACATCGTACGGGCTTAAGTAAAACAAATATTGAAAATTTGTAAAGAAAAGTATAAAATGACTTTGGAATTGTGATTGAATATTATTGCTTAGTAGGATATACAGGTGTATAAAAGCAATGGATAATTGGGATTTTTGATTTTAGAAGATAAAATTTAATGGCCCGATAAAAGGTATGTATTTGAATTTCTATATGAAATTTGATTGGGTTTTGGATCAGCCACTTGGCTTTTTGTTTTCTTTTTGAGATTGGGAGGCCGTAGAGCCATTTTGTAGTAGTACCGAGCTAGCCGCGCAAAGGAGACGCTGGCGAAATTTTTCGGAAATTTAGGGAGTTAGAAAATTTTGGAAAATTTTGATAATTCAAAATTTGAATTCAAATTTAAATTTGAATGGATAAGTAGGTGGTATGGGTTGAACTTATGAATAAGTTGGGAAGTTAAAAGATGATTAGTGTATCATTAATAAAAGATTGTTTGGGTGTTGTTAAAACTGTTTGGTTTTGGAAAATAGTAATGAGTATTGGATCATTCTTCCTAACTGGTAATTTCGGGGACGAAATTCTTTTAAGGGGGGAGGAATGTGACGACCCGGAATTTTTGTATATTTGAAATGGGAATATTTAATTTATTTTAAATATTCGAAGGTTAAATTTTAACTTTAATTTTAAATATACAGTATTTATTGGATAATTTAATTTTTGAATTAGACAATTGAATATAGGGTAAAATAGAGAATCCGGAGTTTTGAGCTTGTTAAAAATAATTTGAAAGCTTGTAAAATTTATATTGATAATATGAAAGATAATAAAAGTGATAGAATCTAATTTAAAGATGTTTTGTTCAGTTTTAAAAATATATTGTTTAAATCAAATTTAAAAATAGCCTTTCGAGGAACAGTCTCGGAATTCGACGAAACCAGTTTTATTGAGTCCGTAATATTGAATTATTATCGGATTTCAAATTTCGTAGCTTTCGGAGCCATCGTGTGATCGTACGAGATATAAACGTCAAGGGAATAATTAACCGATGTAAATACCTTTATTTGATTTGAAAATCAAATCAGGGCCACCAATCTTTCATCTCAGCCGACCTACTCCTCTCTAAGTAATCACGTACTCTTTGTCTTCTGAAACACGCCATTCCTTCTTCACTAAAATCAAATGGAACGAAAGTAAATTTTCGTTCAGAAGAAAAAAAAATGGCAATCTATGTTATTAATCACATTCGTTCTTTTCTTTCCCTTTCCCATGCCCATTCAATTCAATTCGAACGATCTGTTCGAACTCAGTCCTTCCTCTTCAAAAAAATTTCTTCCGTGAAAAAAAAAAAAAAATAAATAAAAATATGTGATAAAGGAGAACATCTCGTTCAATAAAATAAGTGAGGGCCGAAACATTTCAAAGGAGCTAGCTCGAAAATCAGTTAATGGCTGCTCTTTCTCAAAAATCGATCTAAGACTAATTGATCTGGGTTCGTACGCATTTGAATCGCGAGCGACGACGAGGTATTGTTCGATGGCGGAAATCGCGATGGTCGCGACTAATCGCGTCGAGCTTGGCGAGTTTTAGGGGAGGTTGCAGGCTTGTACGCGAGCTTAGTGGTAGGGTGTTGCGCGCCTGGAGGGTTGAGGAATTGTGTGGCCGACGTTCGAAGAAGGATCAGTGGGTAGTTCGTGGAGGGACGGAGCGCTCTGGCGATGGGAAGCTAGCTGAAGTCGAGTCTTCGATTGGATCAGTGAGGTATGATTTTGTAACAAATTTAATTTAATTTCTGAGGTAGTAAAGTATATATGTTAATAACTTATTTTTTAAATTTAAAGTTAATTTAAATAATATATATAGGTTGCAGAAAATGTATATATGCAGTAAAGGAAATTGCATTTTTTTTATTTAACTTTATAAATATATATACACAAGATTTAAAATGGATAATATATACACACATGAGATTTTGAATGTTAGGGAATAAAAGCCTTATGTTTTACTTTAATATACATATAGAAGATTTTAGGAGAAATCTTATATATACACACATAGGATTTTACAATAACAAAGGGAAATCCGTTAAAAACTTAATAACCTGTTCAAAATTTAATCATTAGTAGTTAATTAGATTTAATTTATTAAATGGAAATTTGATTTTTCAAAATTTGTTCGAATATTAATAAAATCATCTAATATTTATTCAAGGTCTAAAATCAAGAAAAAACAAGTCAAGGAGGATTGGATTGCAAATAGAAAAGCAAAGGTGAGTTAATCTCACTCAGTTAAATTATAATTTAAATTTAATTGGTTAAATTTAAATAATTGATTGGATGATTGCATTGATTGATGTGCTATATATATAGTAGTATATAGCAATATATACATATTGGCATATGTATATATTGGAATTGTTGATATTCCCGCATTATATAGCGGATGAGACCCTATGCGCCGCATAATAGCGGATGATATTTTATAAAACCCATATACCGCGATATTCCACCTCGAAGTGGAATTGCTATTGTGCTAACATCTGTGGATGCAGGGAAACAGGTTGGAGGGATCCAACTGGATTCCTCAAAATATTTAATTTTGTTTAAATATTCTGTGATATGTTTGTTGATATCCTGTGATGATTTATATTGGATAATCTGGTTGGATTGAATTTCCCAGTATAATGAGTTATCAAAAGAAATTGAATTGGATTTTTGGAAAGAAATAAAAGAGTAAAATTCAAGTTAAATAATTCTAGTGAATTCGAATAAATTAAATAAGGAATTGTAAAAGAAATAAAGAAATTTCTTAATTCGAACAAATATGGGGATAGAGGATTTTGAATTTAACAGGGAAGAAATAAATCTTTAACTAAAGTGATATTATCTAAAATATAAAAGGTTTGATTTTATTGAATTTAAAGATTTAATTTAATTAAAATATTAATTGAAGAAGTTTGGAAATCCAAAATTGGTATTTTAGTTAAAAGGGTTTTAACTCATAATAAAGAAATAAAATATGAAAGTTAATGTATTTGAAATAATTGAAGTAAATAGGGAAATTTATTTCAAAGTGAAGAAAAATGGGAATCAATTGGAAATTGATTTAAGTGTTTAAAACTTGGATTTTTAAAAGAGAATGAGGTTTTAAAATTTATAAACTGGGTTTATGAAGTGAAATGAAATATCGGAGGATATTTTAAATATAAATTCAAGGTGGGAATTTATTGAGGAATGTAAATGTGTTTAAAAATAAATGGTGATTTATTTTTAAAAGATATGGAAGAAAGTGTATTCCCTGGATAGCCAAGTACGATTTCAAAGAAAATTCTTAAATATAAGTTAAAAGTTTTCATGTTGTTTAGAAAGGGATGTTTAGAAATATATTGTTTCTAATATTTAAATTCTAAAGTAAATATTTTCCAAACCTATTATCGTAATAATTATTTAAAGGGTGATTAGTATTTTATTTAAAAGTGGAAACTTAGTTTTATATTTTATAAAGTAACCTTATTTTAAATATTCACAAAAGTATTATTTTTAATTAAGTATTAAAGTAGTCTTCCAAATTTAAAGGTTAAAGTATATTTATAATAAAGTGTTTTAAAATTATTTTAAAATTAAAAGTATTTTGTACTTGGTGATTCAGTGGAAATAATTATTTGGGAAATGTATTCCGTAAGCGGAAACTGTTTTGAAATTGTTTTCAAAAGGAGTTTGAAAATAGAAATATATCTTGGGAAGATATTTGGGCAAATAAATAATGTGGGAAATTATTTATTATGTGATGGTTGCTTGTGGATGTTAATTGATAGTTAAATAACCGACTATCAATATTGGCCAAATGCGCTGATCGTTTCGAAGAGACCGGGATCGAGTTTCCGTATACCGGGATTCTAGGTCTGGAGACTCGAATACCACTTCGATCCGGTTTGTACGTTTCGTGTAACGTGTTCGGAGTCGAAGATGGAGCAGTGAAGTGCAAGGGCTAGTCGCTACTAATCCTGAGGATATTTCCAAAATGGATGTAGTAGGAATAGTGCCTTCGGTTCCGTTCGGACCCGGGACGGACTTGTATGGACGAATGCTTTCGTGACATCGTCAGGTGGACGATGGGCATTCTAAGGGATATGTTCTGAAAAGGTATCGTTTAGCCTCAAACCTCATCAACCGGGAATGACTGAAAATCAGGGGTTATGTAGCAAGGCTTCGTGGGTAGCCCCCACTTGAGAGTAAGGTCATCCCTGTCTAGATGTCCCTTTATTTCGGCTTAGTGTTGCGGTTGCTGATCCCAACCGTGGGGTGATTTTATTTGGAATTATCCAGTAAGGGATGATTCCGGCCTTGTGTTGCAGGGGAGCGGGCGTACTCCTCGGTACTGTGATCTAGGCCACGTACTGTGACAGGTGGTACCCCAGTGCCTAGTCATTCGTTGGAAATCCATCCTTCCTACGTGCCTTGTACGAGTTTTGTTTGTATTACCCACTTTGTGGCTAGTATGCCGGAATTTAATAGATGTAACAATTTCGGCTATTTTAATAAGTATTTGTAAATAGACACTATTATAATATCAGGGGATTTTATTAAAAAGTGTTTTAGCTATCGTAAGGTAAAAACCCGACATGTTTATTTGTGGCGTGGTCTTACGAGATGCTTTTGTTTCAAAAGGATTTTTGAAACTTTAATAATCAATTTGAGTGTGATTTTCTCACGCTGGTTTTCCAGACTGACTCGGGTATTGTTTTATATGATGCTCGGGTCAGACCGAGTATTATAGGTTACAGGATATGATGCTGTGGAGCTCAGGAGATGAGCTGGATGGCGAGACGTATCTCTCATACTTGTTTATATATATATATATTCCGCTGTGTTGATTGTTGTACTCTGTTGTATTGTGGACATGATATGGTTATTGTTCAGTTGTATGTTATGTGTTCTCTGGTGTATACTCTGATGCTATATTATATAAAACTGATATAGTTTTGATTTGTGTAAAGATTTGTTAATATATATTATATTTTATTCCGCTGCGATGGTTAGATTCTGATTTTGTTTTCTATTTTTCTTCTTTTACCTCTTCTTCTTAACTAAAATGGTTCGATTTTTCGGGACTGGAAAGTCGGGTCGTTACACCGGGATCGGGTTTCCGTATACCGGATTTCCAGGTCTGGAGACCCGAATACCACATCGATCCAAATTAACGATAGGTCGTGAATCAAGTGAAGATGAAGATTCAGAGTGCAAGGGTTATTGTCGTTAACTCTGAGGGTGATTCCAAAACGAGTGTAACGAGATAATGCCTTCGGTTTCGTTCGAACCCGGAACGAACTTGTATGGATTGAATGCTTTCAGCACATCGTCAGGTGGACGATGAGCATTCTAAGATAGATGTGTTCTTTTTAAAGGTAATCGTGACCTCAAGCCTCACAAACCGGGAATGGCTAAAACAGGGGAGGTGCAGCAAGGTTAGTGGGTAGCACCCAAGTAGGACAAGGTTACCTCTGTCTAGATGTCCCTTTCTATTTTCGACTTAGTGGTGCGGTTGCTGATCCCAACCGTGAGGTATCTTGTGCGGGAATTATCCAGTAAGGGATGTTCCGACCTTGTGTTGCAGGGGATTGGGAGTGATCCTCGGTACGGTGATCTTGGCCACGTACTATGATGGGCGGTACCCCAGTAGCCCTGCCATTGTATGGAAACCCATTCTTCCTACGTGCCCTTACGGTTTTGATTGTATAACCCACTTTGTGGCTAGTATGCTGGAATTTAATAATGTAACAATTTCAGCTATTTCATATTTATTTGAAAACCCTAGACCCTATTATAATATAACTGGATTTCCTATCAAATGTTTTGGTTAGCGTAAGGTAAAAACTTACCCATGTTTATTTGTGGGGAGTCTTACGTGATACCTTTTCTTTCAAAAGGTTTTGAAGTTAAACAAGTTTAACCTGTTACTCACACCAGACCCATGTCTGACCCAAGTTGTTTATTTCTGTTTTATAAACTCTTGGGTACTCAAATTTTTACGAGTAGCCAAGGGATTCAGGTTAGCCTTGACGAATTGTGGAGGAGCAATGGAGCAGGAGGCTTCAGCGTTGTAGATATAGATAGTAGTTTCCGCTGTGTTGATCTTGTTTAGATCTTTGTTTTGTATTGATATGTAATAACTAGACAGATGTTATAACTGTCTAGTAAGTGATGTATATGTTGTGTAACTCTGTAAAGTGTTGTATACTATGTAATAGTATATGTTATTAATATAATTTATTCGTTCCGCTGTGAGATCGTTGTTGTTGTTTCTTTCTTTCTTCTCTTCTTTTCTATTTTCTACCCCTTTCTTTCTTATTAATGATACGACTTTCTGTGGAGAAAAAGTCGGGTCGTTACAGTGGTATCAGAGCATTAGGTTGAGTGAATACCTAGGCTCTGAAGTGGTGTCTATATATGAGAGCGCGTATTTGTTAGTTATATAAAATGGTTTTATATTGTGTTAATTGATCGGTTGAGTGGTATATGGATTCTGGTCAATACGAGTAGCTAACGTTATTGATAGGGATCTCTAAACACTTAAACCAGGCCAACGGATACAATATTGTTTTAAAGAGGTAAATGAAATAATTTTACCCAGAAATAATTTCTATATAAAAAGTATCATTTTAAATATATATATATTTCTACCTATTTATTGGGTTACCTGTTCGGGTTTTCCAATATAAGTTATAAAGGTAGATAAGATGGTAGTGTGTAACACAATTACCAATAGTTGGAGTTTGAATGTTGATGTTGGAAGTGTATCTGTCGAGACTGTAGACCCAATACCGTCTCGAGTAAGCTTTGCTGTGGTGAAGGATTTCATCAATCTCCGAAGGAAACTGTAATGGTTTGGAGTTTATCTTTGAAGTTTGGATGAATAAAGTTGGATCTGTCGATGAGGCAGAAGTGAGTGATGGTACCTTGATACCTCAGGTAATAGTAGCTGTATGATGAGATACAGTGACGATGGATGTTTCTGAAGATGTTTTTCTTTGGAACAAGTTTAAGGAAGTGTGTATGCTTTGGTATTGTGGCTGAGTTCAGCATGGTGTTTCTGTTTGGTTTGGAGTTCGAGTTTCTCGAAGAGCTTTGGTTGGAAGTCCTTGGCATCAGTGTCAGCAGTGCAGCTCGGAGTATTCTGTGATGGCAGGAAGTTTTCTGGATGAGCAGTTTTTCTGGAAGTGAAGTTCAGAAGCAGTAAGAGGATCCATTTCTTCGATAAATTGGATAAATAAGTGTGAGCTGTTCGGATTGTGTAAAGAGGAACAGTTTTTCTTTGGAAATAGGTTGGGTTGATCGCAAAAGTGACTTGTGATTGCTGAGTGTTCTCTTGTGTTGTCAGAGTTTTTCTGGATGTCTCCAGAGAAGTCAGAAGTTGTCCGCATCTGAAGGTTGAGTTTTCTTATCGACTGGATTCCAGGAGTGATATCGGTGGTTCAGTCTAGTGGAAGGATGTTTCCTAGAGATGGAGTTGGTGAAGCAGCTCAAGTTTTGCTGGAGTATCTGAGTTTTCTTTATGGATCAGTGAACCTTATTTCTAGAAGTGAGTTGTACCATCTGTGCTTGTGTCCTACCTCATATCAGAATTGAGCAGCGAAAGCAGTTTGGAGTGTATCTCTGGATGGGAGAAGTAAGTTTGGAATCTATTGATGTGGTGAAGTAGAGTTATGTTTGGATCTAGTCTGTGTTCTGATTTGGATAAGTATTTGGACTTCTGAATTGAATTGTCAGTTTGGATAACTGGAATTCATTGAGTTTTACGTATCTCTGAGGGAGTACGTATTTGATCTATCTCTGGTTTTAGAATCTGCAGTTTGGGAAGTTTGGTAGTTGAGTCAGACTCGTCTGTAGTCTGATTTTCTGTTTAGTTCTGTAGATCTAGATGAGTAGGAGATCTATAGCTTAGTAGTTTAGATTGTTTGTAGAGCGAGTATTCCGGTATATATATATACTTGGGGAAACTCGAGGAATTTTATCTAGAATTTAGTCTAGATAGTTAAATTGTTTGATTGGATGATTTGGTTGCTATGGTTGTTAGAATATGGATGATAGTATATGCTTGTGTTTTAAATTAAAATCTTTAATAAGATTATTAAATTACCTTTATTTAAATTTCGAGGACGAAATTATTTTAAGGGGGGAGGAATGTAATATCCCGGAAATTTTAACAATATCAATTTAATAATCTGTTGAATAATTAAATTGATATGGATAATCTTTGATAATAAGATTTGAATTTAATTTAATAATCTGATTAAATAAGTATTAATTGATGATTTTATCTTTTAAAAGTTAATAAGATATTTCTATTTGGATATATATATATATATTTATTTATATATATTGTAAATAGAAGCTTTGGTAAATTGGAAATTTATATTTAATTTAATCTGGACTTTTCAAAGATATTTAAATAAGTAATTTTATAGTTTTAAAATACTTTAAGAAAATATTTAATTGGTTTAAGATATTTTTAACTTAAGTTTAAATAAATAAGATTTACAAAATTGGTTTGTTTTATTTCTTTTAAATATTTCTTGGTAATATAATCTCTTGTTTAAATTATAAAATATGTTAATTTCAAATAATAAGTATAATGTATTATTTTTAATATGTATGAATTTTAATGCTAAAAGGAATTGTTATTTTTAAATGGAATAAATAGTGTATGTAAATATATATAACTTAACTTTTAAATTGAATCTTAGGATTTAATTTAATTTGAATTTGAATTTAAGTTTTGAAGTTCAAAAGAATAAATACTTAAATTGTTGGATATTATAATATTTGTATAAACTTATATTTATAAAATATAATTAGTTTTTGGTTTCTCTTTAAAAAGATATATATATATATATAGATAAGTGATTAAATAAATAAGAAAAGGGCTTTTTAATTACTTTTAAAACAAATAGAATTATGAATAAATACTTAAAAGACAAGTGTCATTTATCTAAAGCCTTTGTAAAACATGTGTAATTTAAGTAACAAATGTATAGGACAAGTGTCCTTATTTATTTTCATTTTCTTTTATTTTATAAAATCATAAATATACATGTATATTAACATTGCATTTCTTCATTTTCCCATTTTTTCTAATCTTCTCATTTTTTTTCAAAAGCCAAGAGAAATCAATAATCTTTCCTCTAATAAAATCTGAAATAATTAGTAACCTCTTCTCAAACTCTTCCTCTAATCTAAAATCAAAAACCTGATTTTCAAATTCCTCAAACCAGAGATTATCAACATCAAATCTCTGTAAACCATTTTCCCAAATCTAAATCAAGTTCAGCCTGCAATTCTTTTCAACATTTAAGCCTACAAGCATTTCTTTTCAAATCTGAAGTCTTCAGTTTGCATTCTTTCTTCAACCTGGAAGCAACATGCATGTAGTTTAAATCAAGTTTTAAGCCCTGCAACTCAAGTTTAGAATCAGATTTTAAGAGGCATGCAAGTTTAAAGTTTTAAAAGCAAAAGCATTCAAGTTTCTCAGTTTCAAAAGCTTTTCAAAAATTAAAGAGGCTGCCTCTGTTTAAATCAGGTGAGTAACATCACTATTTTTTAAAAGTTTAAGTTATGAAAGATGGTTGCATGTCAATATTTATAAGTAGTTCTGCATATCTATGTATTGATATATAATTATATATGTGAGTTTGTTTCTATGTATATATGGATGAATTGTTATATGTGCATGCCTGTTATATGAGTGACATCCCTGTTTTATATTGTTTTTTTTAAGCTCAGATCTTGATCAAAATTCCTTATCTCCTTATTTGATCTCTGTTAGAATTTAGGTTTTAAACAAAATTAGTTTGTTTCATCATAAACTAAAGTTTAAAATTTAATTAAGTCCAACTTCAAACCTGAGTGTCTCTGTAAACTAAAAACAACAGAGCAATGTCTATAAAAGTGAAAACTCAAACCTCGTAATTTATAAATTCAGGTTTATAAATTGAAAACATAAACTATAACATGATTTTTAGCATTAAAATCATAAATTTTAGTTTAGAATTGAAGGTGCAGTTCTGGTTTTAGTTAAATATGAAATTTTGGTAACTCTGTCGATCTCAGAGAATTTGGGATGTTGTAATTTTCAGTAATGATAGAGGAATGAACGGTGATGGTAGGAAAATTGTCTGGAAGGTGTTTAATTCATGGAGGAAGTAGCGGTAGTGGATTCTTTGCTAGAACCCTAGTTTTAGCGTGTCTTGGTAATTTGGTCACTGCGGTATATCTAGTCGATCGAGTGCAGAGGGGTTTTGAGGGTTGAAAGCTTGGTCGTAGGCGAGGCTGTGGCCGGCGGTGGAGGATCTCTGATGGACGGAGTGACGTGGGGGAAGTGTTGACAGGTTTTGGTGATGGTCTGGACTTTTGTTCCAGGTTTTTGAAATTTGAACTCGATTTTGATTTTGCGTGATGTTCGAAGAGGTGATGGTCGTTTTCTGGTAGGTGGATAATCGTCGACTTGTGGGGATAATCGGAGATGGTCGGAGAAGGCTGGTCGGACGGTGCACGTGCACGGTGACATCGAAAATCTGGTGATGTCTGGTTTTATAACAGAGAGGATGGTGTTCGAGTTTTCTCGAGTGATTCGTATGTGAGACTCGAAGTTTTTAAGTTTTGACTCGAAGAAAATTAGTATGGTCTCGGGTAAATTTTGATGTTGCCAGGCTTTTAAAAAGGGAAACTGTCTGGTTAAGTTTTAAACTAAATTTGTAAAGAGACATTTAAACAGAACTTTTAAATCTAAAGTTTAAATCTAGGAAAGTTTAAATCTGTATCTCAGATTTGAAATAAAAGCAGTTTTTAAATTAAATTGTTTTAATAATTTTAATTGTTTAAAATGTATATTAAATGGTTAGAATTTAAAAGTAAATTTAATTTAAATTCTTTAAGTTCTTTTATAAGATGAGTATTTCTTTAGCTTGTAAATAAAAGAGTTTTAGAAATGTTGTTTAAAACATTGTTAAAGATAATTTGTTTTCATTTTAAATCTTTAAATTTAAAATGAAATATTGAAGGTAAAATTAAAGTAAATTAATTTAAGATACTTTGTAAATGATAACTTGATTATTAATAAGAACAAAGTTTTATCTTAAAGTAATTAGAGATTTGTGTTCATTAAATTAATTAGGAAATTTAATAGATAATTAATTTAATTGATTAATTAATCATTTGGATTAATTAAATAGGTAATTAAAGGTTTAAACTAATTAATTAATGATTAAGATTAATTAATTAGAATAATTAATTTGTAATTAAGGATTATAAATTGGAATATTAATTAATGATTAATAATTAATTAATAAAGTAATTAAATATTAATTAAGTTATGGTTAACACTTAATTAATTAAATAAATTAGATTAATTAATTGGTTATTAAGATTTATTAATTTAGGATTAATAATAATTAATATAAGTTAATTACTTAAGGAAAGTAATTAAATAATAGTTAATGAGGTCATTAACTATGGGTTATTAAATAATGAATTAATAGGATTATTAATTTTGATAATTAATTAGTTAAATTAATTTAAGAATAATCATTTAGAATTTGTTTAAATGTAATTACTTATTGGAAGTAATTAAGAATTAATTACTTATTGTAATTAATTGAAGTTAATTTGATTAGTTAAGTTAATTAATTAAGTTTAATTAATTTAGAATAATCAAGAGTTGATTTGATAAATAATTACTTAATGTAATTATTAAGGTAAGATTATTTAGGGAAATAAATAATATGATAATTACTGGAAGTAATTAGTTGAATAATGATTTTATTAATAAAAGTAATTTGAGTTAATTACTTTGAATAATTAATCAAGGGATTAATTAAGAAATTAATTAAGGAAGTAATTAATTTAGTTAGTGAAAGTAATTAAGGGTAGTTAATTACTGATTAAAGATTAATCAAGGTGATTAATAAATGTTGTTTAATTAAAGATTAATTACTTAATGTAATTAATTTAATTGAGTAATTAATAATTAAGTTGTAATTAAGGATCATAAATTAATATAATTAATGATGTAACTAAGATTGATTAATTAAGTAATAATTAATAATTGAAGTGATTAATTAATGTAATTAATTAAGGATTAATGTAATTAATTATAGTTGATTAATTTAATTATATTATAGTTAATTAATTAATGAAGTAAATAAAGTTTAATTACTATAAGTGGTTAAGGATAATTAATTTAAGTAATTAATTAAAGATAAATTACCTGAATGGAATTAAAGGGTAATTAAAGGATAATTAATTAATTTGTAATTAATTAATGATTAAGTAAGCAGGATTTATAGAATGAAGTAATTAATTTAATTCATTTTTAATTAGAGATGATATAAATCATTACTTATGAATGGGTGTTAGTATTGAATACTTGGCATTGATTGATATCTCTGATGAGATATATGCTGTGTGATATGGATGTTAGTTGAATTGTATGGATTATCTGATAATGTTGATTATCTGTTGTGAATTATCTTTCTTTGTGTATAAAGATAATGAATTGAATTTGTTTTAACCTTTAAAACAACTTGGCCTTAAAAGATACGCTTTGGATTTCGATGAGACCGGGATCGGGTTTCCGTATACCGGATTTCCAGGTCTGGAGACCCGAATACCACATCGATCCAAATTAACGATAGGTCGTGAATCAAGTGAAGATGAAGATTCAGAGTGCAAGGGTTATTGTCGTTAACTCTGAGGATGATTCCAAAACGAGTGTAACGAGATAATGCCTTCGGTTTCGTTCGAACCCGGAACGAACTTGTATGGATTGAATGCTTTCAGCACATCGTCAGGTGGACGATGAGCATTCTAAGATAGATGTGTTCTTTTTAAAGGTAATCGTGACCTCAAGCCTCACAAACCGGGAATGGCTAAAACAGGGGAGGTGCAGCAAGGTTAGTGGGTAGCACCCAAGTAGGACAAGGTTACCTCTGTCTAGATGTCCCTTTCTATTTTCGACTTAGTGGTGCGGTTGCTGATCCCAACCGTGAGGTATCTTGTGCGGGAATTATCCAGTAAGGGATGTTCCGACCTTGTGTTGCAGGGGATTGGGAGTGATCCTCGGTACGGTGATCTAGGCCACGTACTGTGACGGGCGGTACCCCAGTAGCCCTGCCATTGTATGGAAACCCATTCTTCCTACGTGCCCTTACGGTTTTGATTGTATAACCCACTTTGTGGCTAGTATGCTGGAATTTAATAATGTAACAATTTCAGCTATTTCATATTTATTTGAAAACCCTAGACCCTATTATAATATAACTGGATTTCCTATCAAATGTTTTGGTTAGCGTAAGGTAAAAACTTACCCATGTTTATTTGTGGGGAGTCTTACGTGATACCTTTTCTTTCAAAAGGTTTTGAAGTTAAACAAGTTTAACCTGTTACTCACACCAGACCCATGTCTGACCCAAGTTGTTTATTTCTGTTTTATAAACTCTTGGGTACTCAAATTTTTACGAGTAGCCAAGGGATTCAGGTTAGCCTTGACGAATTGTGGAGGAGCAATGGAGCAGGAGGCTTCAGCGTTGTAGATATAGATAGTAGTTTCCGCTGTGTTGATCTTGTTTAGATCTTTGTTTTGTATTGATATGTAATAACTAGACAGATGTTATAACTGTCTAGTAAGTGATGTATATGTTGTGTAACTCTGTAAAGTGTTGTATACTATGTAATAGTATATGTTATTAATATAATTTATTCGTTCCGCTGTGAGATCGTTGTTGTTGTTTCTTTCTTTCTTCTCTTCTTTTCTATTTTCTACCCCTTTCTTTCTTATTAATGATACGACTTTCTGTGGAGAAAAAGTCGGGTCGTTACACAAACTAAGAAGATAGGCTCGAAAATAAGGATGATTCCATAATTGATTCTACTCATTCTAGGGTATTAGTACCCTCTTTCTAATGAGTTTTTACTCCACAAGCTAAGTTTTTCCTAAACCTGGCTTTGATACCAATTGGAACGACCCGCTATTTTGAACCATTCAAATCGACAATAAACCATACATGTCAGACTTGAATTGCTCAAAACAATATATTGTTATTTATATTTGGCAAAACTTAGCATGTACAGTAAATAAATCAATCGCAGAATCACAGACACAGAGTAGTGCAACAATACGCAGCGGAATAGATAAATAGTAGTTCATGAAGCTACTACAACATCAGAGTCTAAAGCAAATACAACAGAAATCCTAAATACATAGAAGTCTGGTAATACATAAGCAACTGACAAAGTCTGAACAGAAATAGCTAAATGACTAAAATAACAGAACAACTGGAAAGCTGAATAGATAAGATAGATTTCCAAGCCAAGCTCCAAGCTCCAAAACGTGAGTCTCAAATGTTGTAATGCACGGGTCAGCCGAGCATAAAGCAAAACACAAAACACTCGAGTCAGGATTAATAATCTTATGCAAGTAAATCAACTCAAGTGAAATGTCCAAATGAAATGCAATAACTTAAAGAATATTTGAGATTTCCATCCTTTAAGGATCCGTAGAACTATCTACATACAAAATACAATACGCTACAAAAATAATGTCTACAGTAAAGTAAAATATTAAAATAGCGTTAGAGCGTTACCCATATCCCCCTTAACACATTTATATATAAATACCATAGTCTATACAGATACTGTAAGCTCCACCAAACCGGTGGTTTACTCAGTGAGCACTCCATAGGTACGATACAAACCAAAATCATAGTGGGCGCGATCAGGATAAATATGACAAGGCACGCGAGGCAATGCCCAGGGCAGGATACTACCGTTTTGCGGATCCGGACTGGTGGTAATGCATAGCAGCTACTACCGCCCACCTCGAGACACACTCCCAAATAAAATCAAAGGGTGGCTACCAAATCAATCACAAAGTAATAATTTGGTATTGAAGAAATGTGCCTAATAGGGGGAGCGACCCCACTTGGCCCGGCGTGGCTCCTATTTTAGTCATTTAAATTATGACCCGAAGGTCAAGGCTACCCATCATCGTTCTCTTACTTCATTCCAGTAGCATTCGCTAAACCATCCTACTTCATTCTGGATTCTCCACCACGTGCACACTTGTTAAAGTGGTTTTCGGTATTGGCGGAGAGTATGACAATATCTGATCCCAGTCTCTTTAACAACCAAACGCTTATTTCACACCATGGTCATTTTATAAAAATTCACTTTAATAAAGTCTCAAATTACAAAATAAAATCAAAATTAACTATTCAACTTTAATTTTATTTTATTTTAAAAGTATCCACTTAATCACCTTTAATCAAATCAAATTATAAATTCATGTCTTGAAAGCAATAAGTTTCAATCAATTCTCATTTGCATTCAATTCTTAAAACCATTTCAATTACAAATTAATTCTAACTTACCTTCCATATCTCGTTTATTACAGTTACTACAAAAGTCTGTTTTATTACATTAACTTAAATATTTAAAACATAATATACTTTTATTTTTATTAAATTTTATTAAATTAGATCTTATATTATATATTTAAAAATAAAGTTACAAGTAAAACTTTAAAACTTAACTTATAAACTTAAAATTCTTAAAAATATAATTTAAAATCTATTTTTTTATTTACATATATGTTTTAAAATAAAATCTTTATATTAACCTTTTCCCTTCTCTTTTTTTCCAAACATATCTTTCCAAAATTTCAGAAATCACTTTAAAAATAGACCAACGGTGTCCGTATATAGTTTTCTATCCTAGGGTCAAGTGATATAGATATTTATCATTTCAATCCGCAATAATTTAAAATTTACGAGTATCTATCATTTCAACCAGCAATCCCAAATTTCCAAAATCAATAAAAACCGCTTGGGTTTATCATTGCAACCCATAACGATTTTTCCCTATTCTAAAGACTATTCAGGTATGTATCATTTCAACCCACAGTGATTTCCTAAAACTAAAGAAACTTGCAGCATGATTTACATGAGATAAATAACATAACACATATTCATACATAACAAATTACATAAGATGGCACATGACTTACCTAATGAATCACATAACATAACATATTACTTACATAACCAATTATATACAATAACACATAATTACATACAAACTACATAATATAGCATATATGCATATTTAACATGGGAGGTGACTTAAGATTCCTACCATAACATAACCCAATATGCAACTATTTTTAACATAGCAATTTAGGTGATTTCCAACATAACGCATATATGCATATAATTTTTTTTTCTTTTTTTTCTTTTTTCACACATAAATTTCACATGTCATATTAATGACATTTTTCAACACATAAGTGTTAACCTTAAAATCAATATAACATTTACATTTTTTTTCAACATAGCAATTTAATATTGACATCATGAAGCATAAATTCTAAGCATATCATCACATCTATTTCTATAAATAAACAACATAGTATCAATAATAATATCATGTCAAAAATAACAAGTGAACATAGGTGAACATATGTCATATCAAATCATAACCAAACTATGCAAAATTTCTAAACTATTGCAACATTCTAATAACATGTCAATTGATATTCATTCACTTGGCATAAGATTATAAATCGTGAGCGAATAGCTCACCTTTCGAGGCTAGGAAATATTTGACAAAATAAAGCTATGAAATTTGATCTTAATTCTAAAGTAACACAAGCTAGAATTGATGGATCGCCAAAATAGAAATATGTAACTTTTGTTTTTTTATAAAAAGAGGAGAAAGAGGGGTGCATTTGGATGGGTTTGGGTGCAGCTAAGGTGGCCTACGGTGGAGGAGATGGTGTGGCTATGCAAGAGGAGGAGATAGTGGTGATTTAGATGGGATTTGGTGGAAATAGGACACGGCTATAGGCTAGGAAAGAGCGGATGGTTTCGTCCTTGCTTGGAGGAGATGGTGGTTGAGATGAATAGGAGGGGAAGATGGCTTGGATGGTGTAGGAGAGGCGGTAATAGGAGTGGAGGTGGAAGGAATTTTGAAGAGAGGAGGAAGGAGTTCTAGATCTAAAAAAAGAAATTTAGTCCGAAAGAAACAAATGGTCGTAGGAATAGGAATAGACATAAGACTCTTGGTATGGCTAGAGTCTCTTGGTTAACCAAGGCCCATTAGACCAAACAAACCCATTAGGACTTAGCCAAATTTCACAACTAAACACTACAAACTTATGTCAGTTTTTCACAGAAATTCAAATATTTTGAGCAATAGAAATTTGATTTTGATGAAATGAAAAGTGGAGGGAAGATCGGCATTCAATCTAGTATCATATAAAAAGAATGAAATTTTAAAATTCAAACTTAAATTTTTCAACCAAAGGTCAAATATTGACTAAGTTTGACCAAAATTTAAATTTTAAATTTTTTTCTATTTTATTGAATTTGGAAAAATATATTACTCAATATTCCAAAATTTGTTCTTTAATTTTAATCATTAAATTTTATTTAAATTAAAATAATAATATATTTTAAAATTGACTGAATTGAACCTTAATTTTATTAACATTGGTTTGTCTTCATTCAAATGTTCATTTTATTCAATTCAACATATGTTGCTTATTCTTGACTGAATAAATTACCATCTATTTCTCTTTACCTTAATTAAAAGATTTAATTCCAATTAATTCAATATTAAATTTTCAATTGAATGTTGGTTACACACTAATCAGTTTATTTTCATTAAATAATTCAAACAAAGTTTTATCCTTTTATTTTGATTCACATGTTCTTTATATTACATCAAATTTCTCTTTCAATTAAACCATATGTTTCCTTTTTATTTCCTCAACTTCCTCTTTTATTTTAATTCAAACATACATTTCTATTATTACGTCCATTAATTACAATTAATGTTCTCTTTCCTTTTATTTGAAAGATTTCAATTACATTTAATTCCACTGATTACAAAATATATTCCAAAGCGGATTAATCAATGGGATGAGGAATAAATCAATTGTTAGAACTTAGTAATTCATATCTATTAATTTATAGTTTACACAAGGAGTATAAATCTACTTACCAAATAATTGATTTATTATTGTATGCTAACATATTTAGAATATTGTTTATCCCATTCTTTAGTAACATTTGTTGTTGCAGTTGATTGAAATTGCATTAATACAACTGTCAATTACATTCTATCAATATTATAAAATTATATTCTAATACACGTTACCACCTTCCATTTCATTAAAGATTGGTGGTTTTAGAATTTTATCTAAGATCATGTTTTATAGTAACAAAATTATTATTATTGTTACTTTTTTTTACAGTAATAATTGAAAATTCTTTATTTCTAACCATATTCTATTCAACCATTATAATTAATATTTTTAAAATTTGTTCGAATTTACGAGTCGTTACAATTGATATTTAATGTAACGACCTAGAATTTTATATAAATTTAAATCGGTAATTAAATTAATTTTTGAATAAAAATTGTGAAATTAATTGTAAATTGAAGCGAGTTTCCCCAATTCAAATAGTATATATATTAAATCATATGAATTTAAATATGGTATATATATGTGAATATATGTATGTATATGTAATATATGTGTAAATTTTAAATTATAGATATATATATATATTGAATTTGAGTTTAAAATCTCAAGTAAATGGTTTAAAAATAATTATAAAAATATAGATATTTGACACAAGTATAAAAGTAAATAAATAAATTAATTAAATTCAGAATTGATGGTTTTTATAATAGAAATAAAAATAATAATAATATCTGAGTTAGAAATAGAAATGAATAAAAGATAAATTATGAAAATAAATAGATAAAAATAAATTACATACATATAAGATAAATTAACACTTAGATAAAATCTAAAGCAAAATTAAAATGGAAATTTATTATATTTTAAAGTGATATTGCAAAAGAAAAGAAAATAAAATAAAAATATATTCAAGTATATTCTAGTGTGAACAAATATACATAGCTATGTATATACACTTGCCAAAGGAAAACATATATTCAAGTGTAAACAAATAATATATAGTGAATCTTGCAAAGGAAGAAACAAAATAAATATATATATTTGTACAAATGATAATAAATGCACCCACCACACAATCTCATCAGCCAAGAAAAAAATCTGATGCTGTACAAAACACAAAAATATCAACTTGTACTAACCTGATATCATCACCCTGTATAAAAACAACATACCCTGTAACTCATTTTTTTTACATATCAGTCTCGTATATTCTAAACTGAGTAATATCTCTGAAGTGATATCATCTTAAAATCAGAACAAACTTCAACTACACAAACTCAAACCAATGGAATCCAGAGATCAAAAGAAGCTTCAGCTTGCAAGTTTCAGGCTTTATTCTTTTTCTCTTGAAACACTGTGAGTAACTTCTTTTTAAATATGGATCTGTTGCGAGTTAAAGCTTTGATAAGTATGTTGATATATATATAAATATATATATATATTTAAACTCTCTGTGTATAAGTGAATGGTAGAGGAATTGTGTGCAGGCTTTTGTTCATATGGATGTTCTCTGTTTTAAAACTCTGAACATAAGTTTGCTTCAAAAAAAAATTAATTTTTCTTGATCTAGTGACCTTTTGAACTTGGGATCAAAACAAAAGTTGTTTGTTACAGTATATATTAAGTTTTAAAAATGTATACAAGTTAAAATAACTTGTTAATGTTTCTGGAAATTAAAAGAACAGAGAAAAACTTTAATTTAGTCAAATTTCAAACTTGTTAATTCATTAATTCAAGTATCTAATTTGGATTCGTATACTAAAACATGAATTTTAAAGCTTAAATCATAATTTTTAGAGTTAGGATCAAAGAGCAGTTCGAGTTTGTTCGAAATTCATCGACTTGGCGATTTCCGACGATCTGTTAGTTCGTGGAGCTCGGGGTTTCATGTATAGGTGGAGGAGTCTACGGTGGTTGCAGGAAAAGTGGTGGATGGGGGTGTAGATGGTCGAGGTGGTAGCGGCGAACGTTGGAAGTTCCTAAACCTAGTTTTACTAAGCCTGAGAAATTTGATTCGTACGTTCTCAATAGTCGACCGAGTGCGACATGGATCTGGGAAACGATAGAGGGGATGTTGTCGAGGTCGTGGCCGGAGTTGCACGAATTCAGGTGATCGGAGCCGCGTGGACGAAGCGTTGACAGGTTTTGGATTTGGGGTTCTGTCTGAGTTCCAGGTTTTGATTTAGCTACTCGATTTTTGATTCGAGCCAATGTGATGATTTCTAGGGGTCGTGATCATTTCTGATGATTATCGGTGATGTGAAGCAAGTGTAGGCGGTGACCAGAGATGGCCAGAGCCACAGTGCACGTGCACCGTGCATTTGTCTGGAAGTATGGAAAAATATGGGTAGCTGTGTGAACACTCGTGTGTGACTCGAAGCTTTAGTCGAGTATTTCTGGATAGGACTCGAAGCAGTGAATGGTGAGGCCCGGGTAGCTTTGTTCCAGGTTTACAAACCTGTTTTTGTCTTCTGAAATTCAAACTGAAATTTAAGTTTTTAAATCAACGTTAAAATGAATTTGAAATCTAAGTGTAAATGTAAGTTCAAGTTTGATTTGGATTTAGTTTGGAAACAAATAAAGTTTTAAAATTAATTGTTTTAATACTTAAAAATGTTGAAACCTAAATTTTAAATCTAGCCTTGAATTTCGAATTTGGAGATAAAATGAAGTTTTATAAATTTAAATATTTAGAATGAATTTAAATGTTAAAGTATATTTCAAAATGTGACTTTAAAAAGGAATTCAATTTAATTCTTTAAAATTTCTTTTATAATAAGAATATTACTTGAACATGAGAATTTTAATGTTTTTAAAATTTGGATTTAAACTTTATTAGAAATCAATTGGTATTTATTTTAAATTTTGAATTTAAAATGAATTAGAAAGTGAATTGAATATAAATGTCCCACCATATTTAGAAGTGACAATAAAATCATTAATAAAAATGAGATTGGTTTTAAATTAATAAAGATTTAATGATGATTTATTAATGATTTGGATTAATGAAGTAAGTATTTAAAGGGTTAAAATCATTAATGAAGAATTATTAATCAAATATTAATTAATGATTAAAGTTGATTAATCAAGTGATTAATCAATATTTAATACAAAGTATAATGTGATAAATTAATTAAGGTAATTAATTCGAGATTAATTAATTTAAGTTAAAGGTTAATTAACTAATGGAAATGATTAAAGATAATTATTTAGTTAAAAGAAATTGATAATGGTTAGAGTTAATTAAGTAATTAGGGAAAATTAATTTTTATGATTAATTAAGGATAATCAAATAAATGGAGATTAATTTAATTAATATGATTAATTAAGTGTAATTGAATTAATTAAAGTAATTAATTAAATTATTTATATCAAATGATTTGTCATCAATTAATCAGGGTTGGATAACTAATTCATAAGAAATAAATTTAATTGGAAATAAATTTAATTAATTAGGATTAAATAATTAATTAATCCTATCTATGAGAAATCTTTGAATGCTTGACCCTACTTGTGGATGATTGTATGGTATAAGATGCCTTGAATTGATTGTCCTATCTGATCTGTGATAACTTGTTCTGTGGATTGAGCTGTGTTTAATTTAATCATTTATTTGCGATACATCTGTATATTATCGGTGAATCTGTGAATGAACGATGAGCGTTATAGTTTATACCGCTTATCAATTATATTTAGGTATTTTGATCTGTGATGTCTGAATGATGTTGCACTATTGTGTGTGAAACCCCTGGACCACACTTTTACACACACAAATATGGATTTCACGAGGAAATCGGTTAAGTCACAAATGATTGAAATTTAATATTTTTGAAATTGAAATTTTAATTTCAATTGATTATGGAAATAGATTTGGGTTAAACGTTAAAGCTTTTGAAAAGGAGTTTTTAAGATAAAGTTATTTTGAATAACTTGGTAAAGTTTTTCACTTTAAATAATTTAATTTGAATTTGAATTCAAAATTTGGAATTGAATTCCATGATTTGAAATTATGGTTAAAATGTTATAAATGTGTTTATATGAATTTAAACCATTTTAAAGGTATGGTTTTGAGAATTTGAATTTAACCCAAAGACTTTAACTCGTATAAATGAATCAGATTTTCCGAAATGAAAACTATTTGTTTTCAAATAATAAAAGCTTTCATATAAGGAATAAATTTCCAATTTGTTTCAAAAAGGATTTTAAATTGAAATGAAAATAGTTTTCGAGTTATGAATAAATCTTTGTGAAGATTGTTGAACTTTGTTTTGAAATTGGAAAGGTGTACCTTTTGTATAAATATCGAAATGGAATTGTTTTGAAAGCTAAGAGTTAAATCTTTGATTTAAAGATTGGACGAGTTAATCCAATTGAAATGGAAATCGATTTGAAAATCTTTGAACAGATCTTTGTGAAACTGGGTGAACTTTGTGAATTGAATCTTTTTGTGTAAAAGATTAAAATGGTAATGTGTTTAAACCATTTGAAGAAAAGTTTTGGATAATAAGTTGTGACTTAATTGAAATACCAATATCCATATGTTTTTAAATATGCGGTCGTTATTCGGTTTTGCAAGGAGAGGACCTTTGTGTCATATAACCCATTCCGGATAATGATACGACGTTATGGATAGCATTTGAAGACCGACGGTGAAGACCGGATATTTTCGAAAACGAAAGGACAACTCGTCGAATGTCTCTGCAACGACTGGTCCCCGATATAGAGATTTGATCACCCTTTGTGATGGGAAGGCCGGACGTGATTAGAAATATTCCGGATTTGCAAGGGCTTCTTCGGAAGTGCCTTCGGTTCTGTTCGAACCCGGAACAGACTTGTATGGTTGTATGTCTGACACTACACTTTGAGATATAAAGCTGATTTATTTCAAATACATTTCTGTTTGGTGGAGGAGATTTATTCTCTTAGCTTAACACACTTCTCTGAGACGTACGAGCTCAGAGGTTATGTAGTTGAAGGTTATCAGTGATATACTCCCAATTTGGTAGTGTGGCATGCTGAGTGTTGCTTTGTGTTGCCGATCATTTGTTGATCAAAGCATGGCTTTGTGAAAAAGCGTAGCTTTGTGGACAAGACCTCATCGAGCCTCATAGACCGGTAATGGTCGAAACAGGAAAGATGCGGCAAGGTTTCAGGGGTAACTCCCCTAAGGTATGTCCATTCCTTCTGGAAAAAGGTGGTATCATGTTATGGAGCCCAGATATTTACCTGTGTGGTTGCTCCAATCTCATTTACCCTATGTGATTGTTGCTTAGTGATCGAGAGCTCTCGGATAAAGGTCGCAAACGATCGGGGGTGGCATATCTCAGGTTTACTACTCGGGAAGGGGGTAACCGGCCTTTTGTTGGCAGAGATCTTGGTAGGTTCTCGGGGCGTCACTCTAGAGGCGTTCTCATGTGGCATAGGAAGTTCCTTAGCCTGAC